>CM060908.1:763331027-768331027 GCA_030737815.1 Allium fistulosum
GTCATGGCTAGAAATGCCATTTTCTTTCTGATTTCCAATTCGGGTATTTTCAGTTGCTTTAACTTTTCTTTTCTTTTCTGATTTGCATGCTATTTGCATGTTTCATACACACACCTTATTCTCATGTGACTTTCTTGCATTGTTTATTTTCTTTATGCTAAACTGTAATGTATACATGTATATCCTTTTATGAATTGATTTCTTGTTAATGCTTCAAGCTATTTATTTTCTCTTGATGTACAAATGTATTCATATATTTAATTACCATTTTCATTTTTGTTTTACTGAAAACAACTATTCCCTTCATTATATTTTTAACTTATTCTCACTATTTATTTTCAGGCTGTATTATTTCTTTCTTCCTTGAAAATTCTCCTTTTTCTGACTTTATTTAAATTATTCTTATCTCAATAATTTTGGGTCTTCACATACTCTCCTCCTAAAAGGAATTATGTCCCACAATTATTCTCTCATACATTTCCATCCAAATGTATACAAAGCATAATTTCAATTGAATGAATTTTCAGAAACTCATTCATTTTAAATCAATCAAACACACATAAAAAAATTTTTTAAGGTTTCATCATAGTTTTAAACATACCTTTTAAGCAGAAAATAGATTAGGATATTTATCCCTCATTCTATCTTCAGCCTCCCATGTACAATCATTCTCATCCAAACTCCACTGAATTTTTACCAATTTAATTATTTTGTTTCTTAATTTCCTCTCTTCTCTAGCCACTATGCCCACTGGTTCCTTTGTATAAACCAGGTTTTCTTGAATTTCAACATGTGTAGGGGATTCAAGAATAGTTTTCTTATCATGCACCCACTTTCTTAATTGAGATACATGAAATACATCATGTATTTTGCTCAATTCCTCTGGTAACTTCAACCTATAAGCTAAAGTCCCTATTCTTTGAACAATTTCATATGGTCCTACATACCTTGGTGACAGTTTCCCTGCTTTTCCAAATCTCAATATTTTCCTCATTGGTGAAACTTTGAGAAACACATAGTCTCCCACCTCAAACTCTACTGGCCTTCTCTTTTTATCTGCATAAGCTTTCTGTCTCTCTTGAGCCACTCTCATTCTTTGCCTCACTAATTCAATTCTTGCAGAAGTTTCTTTTACCTGGTCTGGTCCAAGCAACACCCTTTCACCAGCCTCCATCCAACATGCAGGAGATAAACAAGGCTTCCCATATAAAGCCTCAAATGGAGCCATTCCAATAGTGGACTGGTAGCTATTATTATAAGCAAACTCAGCTAAATAAATATGATCTTCCCAGTTGCCTCCAAAATCAAGTATGCATGCTCTCAACAAATCCTCTAAAACTTTATTAACAATCTCAGTTTGCCCATCAGTTTGTGGATGGTAGGATGTGCTTAAGCTTAATTCTGTCCCCATAGCTTCTTGAAAGCTACTCCAAAACCTTGAAGTAAACAAAGTATCTCTATCACTAATGATAGTCTTGGGGATGCCATGCAATCTTACTATCTCCTTTACAAACAATTGAGCTAGCTTGTGAGCATTTCTGTTTGAACTTATTGGGATGAAGTGTGCTGTTTTTGTGAGTCTATCAACCACTACCCAAATACTATCATTTCCCCTTCTTGTTCTTGGCAAACCATCCACAAAATCCATTGATATACTCTCCCATTTCCAGTTAGGCACTTCCAAAGGTTGCAATAGGCCTGAGGGTCTTTGATAGTCTGCCTTTACTTGTTGGCATGTTAAGCAATTTGCCACATATTTTGCTACTGCCCCTTTCATTCCTGGCCACCAATAATTTCTCTTGAGATCATGGTACATTTTTGTACCACCAGGATGGATAGTATACTTTGTTTTGTGATGCTCATCCATAACTTCTTGCTTTAGTTCCTCTACATTTGGTATGCAGAGTTTCCCCTTTTTCCTTAAGTATCCTTTACCATCTACCTCATAGTTTTCCACTGTCATGCCTTGGGATATCATGTTCTTTTTCTCCTTCAAATTTATATCTTGATTCTGCATTTGTCCTATTTTATCAACCAGTGTTGAATTTAAGGATATGAGGCTTAATTTACCATATTCAATCATCTTACTGTGTGTCTTATCTGATACACTAGTTTCTTCTTTCACTTCCACCTCACTAAGAATTGTCAAATCCTTGAACTCTGCCATCATTAAGCTTGCCAATTTAGCTTGATGTCTACTTAATGCATCTGCTACTTTATTAGCTTTTCCAGGGGTATACAATATATCAAGATCATAGGCAGCTAGAAATTCTACCCACCTATGTTGTCTCATGTTCAAGTCTTTTTGGGAAAACAAATATTTAAGTGACTTGTGATCAGTAAACAATTCAAACTTAGCACCCAATAAATAATGTCTCCATAGTTTCAATGCATACACCACAGCAGCTAGTTCTAAGTCATGTGTAGCATACCTAGTTTCATTTGGCTTGAGTTGCCTTGATGCATAAGCTATGACTCTACCATGTTGCATAAGCACTGCCCCCAATCCAGATCCACTAGCATCTGTGTAAACTACTAATTCTTCATTGCCTTCTGGCACTTGTAAAACTGGAGCTTCTACCAGTGCCTTCTTTAGTGATATGAAAGCTTGTTCACACTTCTCTGTCCACACATAGGGTTGCTCCTTTTTAGTTAGCTTGGTCAATGGGATAGCTATCCTTGCAAAATCTTTTATAAATCTCCTATAATAGCCTGCCATTCCCAAAAATGACCTCACCTCAGTTACTGATTTGGGTCTGCTCCAAGATTGCATTGCCATCACCTTATTTGGGTCTACACTAACCCCTTGTTGTGATACTATGTGCCCCAAAAATTTTACTTCCTTCTGCCAAAATGTGCACTTAGAGAATTTGGCTTTTAAATCATGTGCCCTCAGTCTAGACAAAACCAGATGCAAGTGTTTTGCATGTTCTTCTTCTGATTTTGAATACACTAATATGTCATCAATAAAGACAACCACAAATTTATCTAGAAAATCTCTAAATGTTCTATTCATTAAATCTACAAAATATGATGGTGCATTTGTCAATCCAAAAGGCATTACTAAATACTCATATAGCCCATACCTTGTGTTGAATGCTGTGTATTTAATACTTTCCTCTTCAACCTTCAGTTGGTGAAATCCAGAGGCTAAGTCTAGCCTTGAGAAAATCCTTGCTCCATTTAATTGATCAAACAAATCATCAATTCTGGGAAGTGGATATTTATTTTTGATGGTGACTTTGTTTAATTCCCTATAATCTATGCACATTCTCAAAGTACCATCATGCTTTTTCACAAATACAACTGGAGAACCCCAGTTTGAACTACTAGGCCTTATGAAGCCTTTCTGCTCCAGTTCTTCCAACTGATGTTTCAATTCCACCAATTCTTTAGGACCCATCCTAGTAGGCTTCTTGATGATTGGGCTTGCTCCTGGGATTAGCCTTATTTGAAATTCTACTTGCCTATTTTCTGGAACACCTATGACTTCACCAAAGACATCTGGGTATTCATTTATAATTTTTATGTCTTCAAGTGTTAATTCTTTCTCAGTCATGCTACATATTTGGTTAAGGTAATTGATTTTAGCAATTTCACTCATGACTATAATATTTTTACCATTTTCTGTTTTCAGAGAAATAGTAAAATTTTCCAAATTCAAAATTGCTTTGAATTTGCTCAACCAATCTACCCCTAAAATAATTCCTATTCCAGGGTATTTTAATACAAACAAATCAGATTTAAACACATTTCCTCCTATGTTTAATTCTACTCCCAAACATTTCAATCCTAGCAAACAAGAGCTACCCAGGGGACTTTGAATAGACAAGGGATTATCAACTAAATAGCATGTGAGAGTTAATTTATTCACTATGTCTTGGGATATTAGTGAATGTGTTGCTCCAGTGTCATATATAACTGAGATGGGGTGATCTTTAATTAGAAGTATACCTTCCAATTGTCTAGAACTTCCCACTGCAGTTGCTTTTCCCTCAAGTGCTCCTACCTTTGCTCCCTTTTTGAATTCTGGGCAATTCTTTTTAATATGACCCTCTTTCCCACAGTTGTAGCAACTGAATGGGGTTTTCTTAGCTGCCTGACACCTATTACTCATGTGTCCTTCTTTACCACAATTGTAGCAAATAATCTTCTTCTTGACTTCTCCACTGGTTGCTCCTTCAACCTTCTGATTTGAATTTCTCTTATCATAAGGGTGAGTTCTATTTTTCCCTTTTTTATTGTTGTTGTTAGCCCTCATGCTCCTGAATTTTTCTCTGGCATTATCATGTTGTTCAAAAGAGAGAGTAAGATCTATGACTTGATCAAAGGTTTTGTCTTTGTAGGGTAGCATTGCTCTACTTAAATTAGCATTAAGTCCTTGAATAAATCTGGAATTCTTTAATTCTTCATTCCCTATGAGCATGGTTCCATACTTGGATAAGCTCTCAAATTTTTGTGTGTATTCAGTTACACTCATTGGCCCTTGCCTCAGCCTTATAAATTCCTCCAGCAGTGTTGCCTTGGCTGTTGCTGGGACAAATCTTGCCTCAAGCATCTCCTTGAATTGATCCCATGTTATCTCATTTTCTGGCCTCCCTGTGATAATGACCTCCCACCAATCAAGTGCTGCTCCCTTGAGTCTTCTGGAAGCAATTTGCCTCTTCCTTTGATCATTTATTTGCATATCTGCAAATATCCTATCCAAAGTTCTCAACCATGTCTGCACTCCCATAACTCCCTCAGTGCCTTCAAAATCCTTGCCTCCTAAATTTGAAAATGTCTTCAATAGCTTAGATAATTCCTCATGAGGATTTTCTTCTCTATGCACTGCTCCTTCTCTAAATGCCCTCACCAAATCTTGCAAATTGACCATTGGTGTTGTATTGGAGGGTCCTGCTCCATGACTTGGTGGTCTTCCTACCATGATTCACTATTCAATTGCATAGCTAATTAGTCATATTTCTAATTCAATTATTTTCTGCAATTTATTTCTATTGGGAATATTTATTTCTATCATTACTATATATTTATGCTATGTTTTAACAACATAGCTCTGATACCAACTGAAGTGACCCACTTCTTCTTGATTTATTTTTAGTGAATTTTCTGTTGAGTTTTTTTTTTCACACTGTATATACATATATATACATGTCAATGGATCACTATTCTTAATTTAATTCTTCCCAAGATCCTAAATTTTACTAATATAAATATATCAGTATTTAAAATAAATCCTATCATTTATATATGTGAAGATATATAAATGGTTCTTTGCTTATCAGAGTGATTAAAATAGCAAAGCAACTCATTCCTACCTTATTTCTCATATTTAAGAGATTTGGTGTCACATAGCCATTCCTATATATTATATTATTATTATTTTTTTCATACAATCCACTGGGAACAAACACATTAGTCTGTTTATACTAACTAAGAAGTGATCAAGAAATAATCAGTAGTAAACAAACTTTTAATATAGATGTTTGTGTTAAGTTCTGAATAGTGCCAAAATCAGTATAAAATAAAGTGGATCCTAAGGAAACACAAGCAACATCTAGGCGTAATGGAAACGCGCCTAACTTATACATACAAGGTCACGAGTTCGAGTGCTATGCTGGTCGGTTCAAACACAATTTTTGTTTTTCATATTTTTTTTTTTTTTAAAACTCAAGCCTGATTAACCTTAGGATTAGATACCACTAGTTCTCTTATTTTCTTATCCTATCTCACCTATTAATTGATCCCTGAATCTATAAGCCATACAATTTAATCCTGGGATTTTTGTAATATGATGCTTATTGTTCTATAATAAGTAAAAAGTGTTCAACCTAACCCATGCTTATTAGTTTAGCTTGTGTTACTCATTTCAACTTCAAACAATCTTTATATCAGATGAAATACCCATGCTTTAATTTATTAAGTTGCAATAATCAGGTGAACATTGAAATTACAAACTGATTTAAAGGCTAAGCAGAGGAAAACAATACAGTCAGACTAGAGTGCTAACTCAAACTATCATGCTAAATGGAGACTAAGAACATGTGTGCAGACAGTGTGCCTAAAGGCAAAATGACCTGACAAAATGCAAGACTTCCCGGTGAACTTATAATGAAAACAACTGATGATTTTCTAGGAAAGATAACAAATGTTAGTGGTCATTATTCTATTGAATGGTGGAGATGCTCATTACAAACAAGACCACATGCCTCTACAAATTACTACTGGTTTTGACTATGACTCAATATTACCAGATTTGAATTAAGTATCCAGAAATCAAGAATTAGATAAGTCTAATTTGCAGTGATGCCTACAAGTATCTAGCATACATATGAGCTTATTACACCAAGCAATACAAGTTTTTGCTGGGGAAAAATCAAATGCCCAAAACCAGATTACAGGCTATGCCTTCCAGCCTTTGCATGGACCTATATCAATTATAAGTCATGGTCAAGCCTTACTGGTTAGCCAGGACCAGATTCAACCTATCCACTTAACAAAATTCATAGCATACTTTTCAATAACAGCCTTATCTTTATAATTTAAAATCACTTAAACCTTGCCAAGGAATGTATGTCCACATATCATATTATATGGCATACTTCCTTCATCACTTTTCCACCAGAAATCATATAAATAAGTTGCTTAAATCAGTATCTCACAAACCCCACAGAATACTTAAGTTTTTACATGTTCTTTTCAAGTGAACAAAATAAGCATCATTGCTGAGAATACACAAAATAAAAGGAAGTTTGCCTAGATTATCTATTACAGATTATACTGCTACTTCCTTAAGCATTTATTTTTTTTTCCTTAATTCATGAAGATCTTCAAATATCCATACAAGCAAGCCACTTATACATCTTTTCCTGCAGCAATATTTTGGACTGCCTCCATAAAAATGAGACACCCCAATTATTGCAAGGCAACAAATAGGGTCAGAATAAAATTCTGGTATGAGTGAAATCAAAATATAATAACTTGACATTTAAATTATTGTGCAGAGAATTTATGTGCTTGATGCTTATTTGGATTCATAATGTAAACTGGGTATATGAACATGTATAAGCCCCTACTAACACATATGCACACAAGCATCCATTCATCCATCCAATACAGTATACATGTACACATACTCCTATGGAATTAACTCATTTTAATTTCCATAGCTCAGCTCTCAATCTCAATTTAAAAATTTAATTTGGTCTTAACTCTTTGCCATTGAACACCATGTGTGCATTGCAAGGGACTCAATTCTGTTAACCCTTGCACAAAGGCCTATAGGACTTAAACAAGTCATGCACATACCCATCATCCCCCTTATGATGGATAGATCAAGGCTTTACTCCTAGATTAGTTTTTATAATCTAGAGACCATTCTCATTTTCTTTCAGAAAAATTTATTAACTCTTGAAATGCTGCTATATTCTTTTCTTCTCTTTTTTTTTTAATCAGAGAGGGTTAACTCACTCAGGAATTTCTGCTAACCATAGTAAACATTCATGAAAAGAATACCACATCTCATTTTCCAGTTGTTTTATTCAAAATTTGTTTTAACACTGCATATCTTCTATATTCAGGAATATCATGATCACTTAAACAAATCCTGTAAAGTCATATAGAAATTCTTATACTCGATTCTACTGTGAACATAGGGTAAGGTTTTTGAGAAAAACCCATAAAACATTTTAGCTTAAGATCTGAACAAATCAGCACATAAATGATTTATTGCATTGTTCACCTTAAGTTTAAAACAATCCAGACATGAGCATGAACCTCCTTTATTCACACTACCTAGTTCATTTTTCAGTAATACCCTACTTCACAATAAAAATGTATTTATCTTACTAACCATATTTATAAACTGGTGTTTTAAGGTGCTGGATCTATATCAGTGATCATGGTATTTTTTTTTTCTTATCAAACAATCAAACAAAGCAAACCAAAGCATCAACCAAAGATTTATCAAAACACCTACCATTTTCAGCATTCATTTATACTGGAAAATAGATCAAGCACAAACATGATATGGTTTTTATAAAATGATATGGCTGCCCTTAACTTGGGTCTTAATGCCTTAAGCCTCATAGATTGATTAATCACTCACCTTCCTGCCTCTTTTCCCTGAGAATTCTTTAACTTGAACAATGGCTTTGGATTGCTCTCCTTTCTTTTCTTAATATTTTCTGTTTTTCTGCAGTGAGACTTCTGCTTCCCTTTTAATTTTTAAAACATTGTTTAGGGTTTTAGTAGAGTGAAAAACCCATCTTATCCTCATACAGTTGAGAGAATTTTACATATGATGTCATGGCTAGAAATGCCATTTTCTTTCTGATTTCCAATTCGGGTATTTTCAGTTGCTTTAACTTTTCTTTTCTTTTCTGATTTGCATGCTATTTGCATGTTTCATACACACACCTTATTCTCATGTGACTTTCTTGCATTGTTTATTTTCTTTATGCTAAACTGTAATGTATACATGTATATCCTTTTATGAATTGATTTCTTGTTAATGCTTCAAGCTATTTATTTTCTCTTGATGTACAAATGTATTCATATATTTAATTACCATTTTCATTTTTGTTTTACTGAAAACAACTATTCCCTTCATTATATTTTTAACTTATTCTCACTATTTATTTTCAGGCTGTATTATTTCTTTCTTCCTTGAAAATTCTCCTTTTTCTGACTTTATTTAAATTATTCTTATCTCAATAATTTTGGGTCTTCACAGTTAATTAACCAGGATTAGTAATTTATTCATAAGTAATAAATCTGATTTAAATTAATCAGATAATTCAATGATCTTACTTATGAATGTTTGAATTATATTGAATGTGAATTGTTTGATATCCCTGATATATGATGCTTTGTGATACATCCTGATTTATGTTGTGTTATGTAGTTTACTTATCTGTGATATATATCTGTGATCTGTGAATGAACGATAAGCGATATAGTTTATACCGCTTATCAACTATATCCTGTATTTTGATCTGTGATGATTCATTGTGTTGCACTATTGTGTTAAACCCCTGGACTACACTTTTACACACACAAATATGGATTTCACGTGGAAATCGGTTAAGTCACAGATAATTTTAAATTTGATGTTTTTAAAATTTAAATTTTAATTTCAATTGATTTTGAAATTGGAAATTTGGGTTTAAAGTGAAAAGCTTTTGAAATAGAATTTCAAAGATAAAAGTTATTTTGAATAACTTAATCAAGTTTTAAAAATTTAAATAATTTGATTTAAATTTGAATTCAATATTTGAAATTGAATTCTATGATTTGGAAAATAGGGTTTAAAAAGGTTGTTCAACTTATTTATGAGTTTATATGAAATTAAACCATTTTAAAAGTATAATTTTGAGAATTTGGATTTAACCAAAGATTTTAACTTATATAATGAGATCAGATTTTCCGAAATGAAAACTGTTGTTTTTCAAATGATAAAAACTTTCATATAAGAAATGAAATTCCAATTTAAGTTTAAGGGATTTCAAGTTGAAGTGAAAATTGGATTTTCCAAGTTATGAATGAATTCTTTATGAAAACTATGAATTAAATTTGTTATTTTTAACAGATTTAAAATGGTGAATTTTTTAAACCATTCAAAATGAAATTGTTTTGAAATCTATAAGTTAAATCTTTGATTTAAAGACTTAACGAGTTAAATTGAAATGGAAATTGATTTTGGAAAATCTGTGTATGAATCTTTGTGAAATTAAGTGAATTTTGTGAATTGAATCTTTTTGTTTAAAAAGATTAAAATGGTAATTTGTTAAACCATTTGAAAAGAAAGTTTGGGTTTAAGTTGTGACTTAACTGAAATCCCAATATCCATATATTTTTAAATATTACGCTCACTATTCGGGTTAGCCGGGAAAAGACGATGGTGTCATATAACCCATTCCGAATAGTGATACGTCGTATATGGATAGCATTTGAAGACCGGTGGTAAAGACCAGATATTCACGAGAACGAAAGGATAACTCGTCGATTGTCTCTGCACTGAGTCGTGCTGGTATAGAGATCCCCTAAGTGATGGGAAATCCGATCGGGATTGTGAATACCCGGATTGCAAGGGCTTCATAAGAAGTGCCTTCGGTTCTGTTCAAACCCGGAACAGACTTGTATGGTTACGTGTCTGACATTACACTTTGAGATATAAAGCCGATTTCTTTCAAATACATTTCTGTTGGTGGCGGAGAATTTATTCTCTTAGCTTAACACCCTTCTCTGAGACGTACGAGCTCAGAGGTTATGTAGTTGAGATTTATCAGCGATATATCCCAATTTGGTAATGTGACATGCTAAGTGTTGCTGTGTGATGATCATTGGTTGATCATTTGTGATATGATCATTTGTTTGATCATTTATCTTTGTGATCATTGCTTTGATCATCGGTTGACCCAAAGCGTAGATTTTTGAAAAAAAGCGTAGCTTTGTGGACGAGACTTCGTCGAGCCTCACAACCCGGTAATGGTCGAAACAGGAATTGTGCGGCAAGGTTTCAGGGGTAGCTCCCCTAGGGTATGACCATTCCTTCTGGAAAAGGGTAGTATCATGGTATGGAGCCCAGATACTTACTCATGTGGATACACTTATTTATTATGTGTGATGTTGGATACCGAGCGCTCGGATAAAGGTCCCAAAGGACCGGGGGTGGCATATCTCAGGTTTTGTAATATCCCTTGGGAAAGGGGGTAACCGGCCTTGTTTGGCAGAGAACAGTTTGGTTCTCGGAGCGTCCCGCCAGAGGCATTTCTTTCGTGGAATAGGAAGTTCCTTAGCTTAACCATTTGTTGGAAATCCAAACAAAACAATACGAGCCCTTTACAATTTCAATTGTATAACCTGTCTCCTCAGGAGTCAGCTATAGCAGGCATAATATAATGGTACCTACGCTGGCTAAGATTTATATTCTACTTTCGAAATGTTTTCCACTATGCACTAATAATAATAATATCAAAAACGATTTGATGGATTTTGCGTAGTAAGCATCTTTGACTAACATAAGAAGAAATCTCCTCCAAGTCTGCGTTTGCATTGTGTGTGTGGTGGGAGGTCTTATGGTAGTTACATTTTCAAAAAGCATTGCAAATTGACTTTTAATTCTTTTGCTATTTTTTTTTAAAGATAAACTGTTTTTGTTGCTCACACCAGTCCCATGACTGATCCGGAGTTTATTGTTTCTTTCCTAAACTCTGGATGCTCAAAATTTTTCTACACGAGCAGTCTAGAGTTGGGTTTTTCAGATAGTCAGAATTAGTAGATTTTCTGGAGCTAGTTCAGTCTTTGGATCAGACTGCACTTGCTTATCTTTGTGCATCGTTATTGGGAGTTCGAGCTATTTCAGGATTGGCGTTTTGAAGATGGAGATTATCCGCTGCTGATGTTATCGTTTTCTTTTCCGCTGCTATTTGTTGTATCATATCTCTGATGTATATTGATATTCATTGTATCACTCTGTTGTATCAGATATTGTATATCTATATTCTTTTTCTTTTCCGCTGTGTTATTTACTTAACTGTGTTATAAGCTCCGGCGACTCGGATTTGAACGGTCGAATCTACGGCATTCGAGTACGATGTAAAGTATGGATGTCGATTTTCGAGCGGGCAAAATCCGTTATCGTTACATAAAGTGGGAATGAGAATAAAATAAGATCTTAAGGAAAAAGAGAAATAAATAAAGAATTCCTTTAATTAATTGAAATTGGAAATTAGAAATTGTAAGCAAAATACAACTGACACTAGAAAATGTCAATTATACTTTTAAAATTTTTTTAAAACCAAAATATATACATAACATGTTATTTTACCCATATAAATTTAAATTAGAACATTACATGACCAAATAAAATATTATTTATACAATTTAAAATAAACAATTTGTTAAATACAGCAAATTACACAAAATATGGAAAAATGCATAACTTTCACATTATAAATCAGATTTCAACGAAATGAAAAGCAGTATTCTTAAAAATTTATTTACTTTCATAAAATAAAGATAGATTTCAAAAATTCAAATTTTAAAATTTTAAATTAAAAGTCAAAGTTTGACTATATTGACCAAAATTCACAATTCTGGAAAATATCTTATTTATTCATGTTTGAAATTCTAATTCACATCAAAATCAAAAATTCAGATTTAAAATAACAAAATTATCAAATTTAAATAAATAAAATAAGGTTTTAAAATCAGGAAATTAAATTAAAGAAATTAAAATATACAATTAAAATAATCACAAAATACAGGGTTGTTACACTCTCCCCCACTCAAATCTTTTCGTCCTCGAAAAGGAAAAAAAATCGGAGAAACTACTAGGCAGAACAATAGGTTGGAAGACATCCCCAAAAAGAAGGTAGGGGAATAGGGATAGCTAGGAGGGAAAATGGGTTAAAAGATAAGGATGAGCCATTAATTAAAATTGTTGGTTAAAGAGGAAAAATATTTAAAACACTTTAAAATCCTTTAGAAAGGAAATAACTGATCAAAAATCCTTTATAATATTTTATCAAAATACTTTTATAACTCAATGTCTTAACAAGTTTATCCTCGTTCCTGCAAACTCTGGTAGTGCGTTGATGTAACGACACGATATTTTCAACCATTCGCATCCGTTATAAGTGTATAGGTAGACACTCATGCCGGGAATGAATTGCTCAAAATACCGCGTTGTAAATAAAAATTTGGCAAATCTCAGAATATATAGTAAATAAATAAAATCACAGATCACAAACACAGAGTAAAATAATGCAGCGGAAGTAAAAGAAATAGTAGTTCATGAAGCTACTATGTAAATATATCAGAGTTAAATAAGATACAATAGAAGAAATAAAATACAACAGAAGTCTCAATATGATAACCAAGTACAAGCTGAATAGAACAACAGAATTGAGATATATAAAACTAGATAAGTAGATAATCTCCAGCGATTCCAATCTCCAGAAAGTAGAATCCAAATTTGTGAATACTCAGGCTGACCCTGTAACGACCCCAAATTTTATAAGTATTTAAATTAATAATTAATTGAGTTTTTGAATTTAAAATTGTTAATTTATTTCATTCTGAATAAAAATAGTAAAACGAATGGTTTAAAGTGAAATTAATCGATTTATTTATTGCGAGTTTCCCCGATATCCAAGTATATTCCGTATAAACCATTTGAGATTTAAAATATTGTAAATAGTGTATATTTGAGTATATATGAGAAGATTTGAAATTTTATATCTATTGAATTTGAGTTTTAAATCAAAAATAAATGGTTTAATAATAAACGATAATAATAATTTTTAATTAGGGTAGTTATTAATGGTTTGAATTTATACAATACAAAAGTAGAATAATCATAATAAATAAATAAATCAATTTAAAAATATAAACATCTTTGCCTGTAAAATAAATGCCAATATGAAACAAAAGGGGGATAAGCAAATATTCAAGTATAAGTATGTAAGGCAAGAACAAGGCAGAAGACTATTCAAGTATAAAATAACATAACTAGGCTAGGCTGTAAACAAGAAAATAAGAAATAGGACAGAAGTACTTATGCATTTCATGTTTCTATCTCTAGAAAACATACCTCTAACATCATCACAGCCGAAGTAAGGCTGAAGTTAATAAATACATTAACATGCATAACCAAGTACAAAAGCATAAAGAAAACAAAGACAAAAATAAAATAACATCTATCAGCCACCATAAAGATCTCGAACAAGTACAAGCAGGCATCTCTATCCCATGCCTTTTGTACAAAATGATAATCAACCTGTACAAAATAATATTGTCCCCTGTATGCTTCATTTTCAAACATCAATCCTCATTTTCTCTTCGTTCCATTCCAAACTGAGGAAAAAGGAAAGTAAATATCACTCAGTTACTTCAACTTTAAACAACAATAAACAAGACAAACAAGAAGAAATCAAAGGGAGCTTCAGCTTGCAAATGTTTCAAAGCCTGGTTTAAAAAGGAAAGCTCTGTTTCTTTTCTGGATTCTAAGGTGAGCAACTTTTCTTTTAAACCTATAACACGTTTTAATGTTTTGATGCCAGTGAGTAACACTTTTGAATAGATTATGTTTTAATATAGTTGCATGTGGATATCTAAAAAAGATATGTTTGTATGAACATTTCTATATGCATTGTTCTGTGAAACTTGGTAAGATCTGATGCCTGTATGTTGTTATATTGGAATATTCCTCTGTTTAGATTTCAAGTTTATGCTCTACTTTAAAAAAAATCATTACTGCCTGATCTATGGGTTGTTAGGACTTAGGACCTAAACAAGATATATTTGTGTGATCATAAAGTAAATTTTTAAATTTTGTATTTAACTTAAACAAAGTAGAACTGCTCTGTAAAAACTCTTAAGTACAGTTGATGATTAATATGAGTGAAATTCCAATCATCCTAAATTATTAATCCAGGTTTATATCTTGAATTATTATCTGAAATTAGGATTTTTAAAAGTAAAATCACATTTTTTTGTTAAGAATTCTAGGTGCAGTTCGTAAAGGAACCAAAAATGCCTTTTTATGAATATCTGATGATCAACAAAAAAATTAATGTTGAAATTTGTTGTGAAGCTAGATTGAATGTTAGAGATCACTAGAAAAATACAAGATGAATTTATAAATCTTTGGATTGTTAAGACGAGATTGATTTAGGGTTTAGTCTCGAGTTTTGAACGTGTCTGTAATTTGGTGTGTTCGCCTCCAATATGCGATCGATCTGCACATGCTCGTGGGAAATGACAGTACGAAGTGTCGACGTGCTATGGCCGGAGGCATGGATTTTTCTGGTGGTCGGTGACATGATCGCGAGGGGGTTTCTGGTCGGAGTTTTATCCAGGTCGTTCGATCGAATGACGAAATCTAGATCTGAAATTTTTGACTTCAAGTTGAATATTGCAATCGAGCTTAGGGATGATTCGTGACTTGCCGGAGGGAGCGATGTTCGCCAGAACGGCGGCACGTTGATGTGCACGTGCACGGGAACGGTTGCGTGTCAGGTGGTGTTTATGGTTTTGGGGAAGAAGGGTTGGTCTCGGGAACGTTTTATGGTCGAATCGAAGATGAACTCGAGTATTTGGGGAGGGAAACTCGAGTTAGAAGCTCTGGTTGATTTCGAAGGGGAAGAAGAAAGAAAGACTCGAGTTTCCTGGGACGTTACATTTGGTATCAGATCAAAGGTTGAACTTTAGCTCAGGAGTGTAACACGTTAAGTAGCTCGTTAGAGATAGAGTGAAGTAAACTCTAGAATGAGTGTATCCCTAAGATATCTGTTCGAACGTCTCAGTAAATTCTCTTACTATCCACAGATAGTGAGTATGAGTACAAGAAGAAGACGAGATAGGGGACAAGGGAAATACGACTATAAATGGTTAATACCCTGCGACAGTGGAAACAATCTTTCTCTATCAATATTATTTGATTCGTCTTTCCAGATTCTTTTGACTGCTTCGTACCAGCTACAAGACGAAGTTGTAGAAGGTCGTTACTTCATATTTCATCGGTTTCTTATCAGCTTTTTGGATTTAAACCTTAATGAATTTGAAATTGGAATTTGAAATTGAATTAAATTGACTAATAGAATATGAGGGTAAATTGAATTGAATCAATTAAAACGATATCGTTTGAAACCAAATTTTGAAATTCTATTATAATTTCTTTTGAATACCAAAGTCCGAAGAGGGACAAATTGGTATGTATTCTGAGGTATTCCGACTTGTATTCGGAATCCGTATCTTGTGTTCGAGAAATTAGAGAAGATCGAATCTATCTATCTCTGTGTTATTTTCGTGCCTGCGAATTACGAGGACGAAATTCTTTTAAGGGGGGAAATTTGTAACGACCCCAAATTTTATAAGTATTTAAATTAATAATTAATTGAGTTTTTGAATTTAAAATTGTTAATTTATTTCATTCTGAATAAAAATAGTAAAACGAATGGTTTAAAGTGAAATTAATCGATTTATTTATTGCGAGTTTCCCCGATATCCAAGTATATTCCGTATAAACCATTTGAGATTTAAAATATTGTAAATAGTGTATATTTGAGTATATATGAGAAGATTTGAAATTTTATATCTATTGAATTTGAGTTTTAAATCAAAAATAAATGGTTTAATAATAAACGATAATAATAATTTTTAATTAGGGTAGTTATTAATGGTTTGAATTTATACAATACAAAAGTAGAATAATCATAATAAATAAATAAATCAATTTAAAAATATAAACATCTTTGCCTGTAAAATAAATGCCAATATGAAACAAAAGGGGGATAAGCAAATATTCAAGTATAAGTATGTAAGGCAAGAACAAGGCAGAAGACTATTCAAGTATAAAATAACATAACTAGGCTAGGCTGTAAACAAGAAAATAAGAAATAGGACAGAAGTACTTATGCATTTCATGTTTCTATCTCTAGAAAACATACCTCTAACATCATCACAGCCGAAGTAAGGCTGAAGTTAATAAATACATTAACATGCATAACCAAGTACAAAAGCATAAAGAAAACAAAGACAAAAATAAAATAACATCTATCAGCCACCATAAAGATCTCGAACAAGTACAAGCAGGCATCTCTATCCCATGCCTTTTGTACAAAATGATAATCAACCTGTACAAAATAATATTGTCCCCTGTATGCTTCATTTTCAAACATCAATCCTCATTTTCTCTTCGTTCCATTCCAAACTGAGGAAAAAGGAAAGTAAATATCACTCAGTTACTTCAACTTTAAACAACAATAAACAAGACAAACAAGAAGAAATCAAAGGGAGCTTCAGCTTGCAAATGTTTCAAAGCCTGGTTTAAAAAGGAAAGCTCTGTTTCTTTTCTGGATTCTAAGGTGAGCAACTTTTCTTTTAAACCTATAACACGTTTTAATGTTTTGATGCCAGTGAGTAACACTTTTGAATAGATTATGTTTTAATATAGTTGCATGTGGATATCTAAAAAAGATATGTTTGTATGAACATTTCTATATGCATTGTTCTGTGAAACTTGGTAAGATCTGATGCCTGTATGTTGTTATATTGGAATATTCCTCTGTTTAGATTTCAAGTTTATGCTCTACTTTAAAAAAAATCATTACTGCCTGATCTATGGGTTGTTAGGACTTAGGACCTAAACAAGATATATTTGTGTGATCATAAAGTAAATTTTTAAATTTTGTATTTAACTTAAACAAAGTAGAACTGCTCTGTAAAAACTCTTAAGTACAGTTGATGATTAATATGAGTGAAATTCCAATCATCCTAAATTATTAATCCAGGTTTATATCTTGAATTATTATCTGAAATTAGGATTTTTAAAAGTAAAATCACATTTTTTTGTTAAGAATTCTAGGTGCAGTTCGTAAAGGAACCAAAAATGCCTTTTTATGAATATCTGATGATCAACAAAAAAATTAATGTTGAAATTTGTTGTGAAGCTAGATTGAATGTTAGAGATCACTAGAAAAATACAAGATGAATTTATAAATCTTTGGATTGTTAAGACGAGATTGATTTAGGGTTTAGTCTCGAGTTTTGAACGTGTCTGTAATTTGGTGTGTTCGCCTCCAATATGCGATCGATCTGCACATGCTCGTGGGAAATGACAGTACGAAGTGTCGACGTGCTATGGCCGGAGGCATGGATTTTTCTGGTGGTCGGTGACATGATCGCGAGGGGGTTTCTGGTCGGAGTTTTATCCAGGTCGTTCGATCGAATGACGAAATCTAGATCTGAAATTTTTGACTTCAAGTTGAATATTGCAATCGAGCTTAGGGATGATTCGTGACTTGCCGGAGGGAGCGACGTTCGCCAGAACGGCGGCACGTTGATGTGCACGTGCACGGGAACGGTTGCGTGTCAGGTGGTGTTTATGGTTTTGGGGAAGAAGGGTTGGTCTCGGGAACGTTTTATGGTCGAATCGAAGATGAACTCGAGTATTTGGGGAGGGAAACTCGAGTTAGAAGCTCTGGTTGATTTCGAAGGGGAAGAAGAAAGAAAGACTCGAGTTTCCTGGGACGTTACAGACCCAAGCGTAAATAAAAATACAAACACTCGACTCAGGTCATACATACTTATATAATATAAACCAACTCAAGTGAACTGTAATAAAGGTACAAGTAACTTAAAGAATGCTTGGGATCGCCCATTCTTTAAGGATCCGTTAAACTATCTACTATGTAGTAATATCCGCTATTATAATAATGTCTAATCATAAAATAAACATACTTTTAAATAGCGTTAAGGCTTTACATTTTCCACCTTAACACGTAATATGCCAATAGTCTACACAGTACCTGCATACCCCGAGAGGCTACGAGAAGATACTCCATAGGTACGACACAATTAGAAACTCGTAGTAAAGCTCGATATGGTAGGGGACACGGGACACAAGGCAATGCCAGAGTAGATATACCAATTACGCACACGGACTGATGGAAACGCATAGCAGCCACTACCGCTCCACCTCGAACAACACTCCAAAATAAAGGGTGCACACCAAATCAATCACAAGTAATAGAATGGTATCGAAGAAGTGTGTCCGATAAGAGGTGCTACCTCACTGGTCCGAGATCGCTCCTGTTTTAGCCACCTTATGCCAACTCACGGGAGTTGGGTCCACGTATATACCTTAGGATCTTCGTCACCATCCTACTTCATTCTGGAAACTCCACCGCGTACACAGTTGTCAAAGTGGTTTTCGGTATCGACAGAGAGTATGTCCATATCCGATCCCGATCTCTTTAACAACCAATCGTTATTATAACTCGTGGTTATAATTTAAAAACAGTTTATACTTCAAAATAGAATATCATTTCAAATTCAAATCTTTATCAAAAAGAAGATTTAACCAATTCCAAACCATTTCAATATATCAAAATATCATATTTTTCCAAAACTTCATTTCAAATCATTTCAATATATCAAAATATCATATTTTTCCAAAACTTCATTTCAAATCATTTTAATATACCAAAATATCATTTGAGTTCAAATCTAAATATTCAACTTTAAATACTTTTTAAATTTAAAGATATCATTCATTTATTATCATTTCAAGTCACATTTTAAATAGTTTATATTTCAATCAAAATAATTCATCTAAACCATTTAAAAGTGTAAATATTATATTTTCAAATCAAGTATTAAAATTTTCAAAGTTTTGATTCAATTCAATCATTTATTTCAATTAAATTTCCATAGACCATTTCAAATCTTATAATTTCAAATATAGATTTAATCCACAAAATAACTATTCAAATTATAAAATAAATTCCAAAGCTTTATTATCCTATATTTCATAATGTCCAATATCTTTTAAATAGATTCAAATTACAAGTAAACCAATTATTTTCATACTAATATAAACTTCAATTATTTTTTCCAAGATTTAATATCATTTCAAATTCATTTCAAAATATCAAAATATCATTTCAAAACATCATTTATTTAATTTAAATTTAAATACCATTTGATCACATTTCAAAATAGTTGTATTTCCAAATCAACTATTCCATTTAAATCATTTAAAGTCAATTCATTATATTTAATAATTAAATATTAAATTTCCAAAAGTTAATCTTTTTCAAAGATCATTTATTCATTTGAATTTATTAAACAAAGAAAATTCAACTTTCGCAGCACTTAGAAAATGCTACGATATGTTATGTTTAAAAACAGTTCATTAACAAAAGACGGCATTTAAAATGTTGTAATATTCTAATTTAGTTTCAATTAAAATTTTAGTTAAATTTAACAACTATAGCACTAACAAAGTGCTGTAATAACCCTTAGTTCAAATTTGCTATTTGGTTCATTTAAAACAACTACAGCATTTTCCAGTGCTGTAATATCTTTACATTACATTTCAAAAATGTTGTCAAATCAAATTCAGAGTTTTATTTACAAGTTCACACATAATTAACTTTTAATATAAATCATTTTAACTTATAAAATCATATATTTTCACATTTAAAAACAATCATTTAAATACCTTTATTTCTATGATTTTATAAAGTCAAATTTCCATACAAAAATCAAATTAAATAACAATTTAATTTTCATTTCTTTAATTAAATTCTTAACTTAACAACTAAGTTTAAATTTCCAAAATATAATTTATTTCCATTTATTTTACTTAATTAAAATTTCACTTTTAAACAAACTTCACAATTTCCCAATTTAAGTTATATTTCAAAATTTTCAACTTAAACATTCATTTATTCCTTATTTTAATTTATAAAAAATCATTATGTAACGATGCGATTTTTTCGACGCTCGAAAGTCGACATTAATACGTACACTGTATCAAATGCCGCGCAATCAAATGCCAGAAAACCGAACCATTAGGGTTAAAAGAAGAGGTAGAAGAAGACAGAAGAAAAGAAAGAACAGAAACACAGAACGAGAGACAATATCAGAATCTCACATTTCGCAGCGGAACAAAATATAATAGATAATCACTAATCTTTTAAACAAAGAACTATATCAGTTATACAATACATCAATCAGAGTCAATATCCAACTCGATACAACAATGGACAGTTATATAAACCTGTCCTCATACAGAATACATAGCGGAAATAAATAACAAGTACGGAAGTACGTCTCGCCATCCAGCTTATCCCCAAAGCTCCAGAATATCCAGAATATCCTGATAAAAATAACTCTAGGCTGCCCGTGTGGAAAATTATAGGCACCCAGAGTTTAGAATGGAACAATAAACTCTGAGTCAGTCATGGTGACTGGTGTGAGATCGTAAAACAGTTATTTTCACAAAGAGGATAAAATAGATTCGCAATGCTTTTGGAAAATGAAACTACCATAAGACCTCCCACCACACACAATGCAAACGCAGAATTGGAGGAGATTTCTTCTTATGATAGTCAAAGATGCTTACTACGCCAATCATTGGATTATTATTATTAATGTCTAGTGTGACGCCCCACCTCTATACCCACGCTAGCCAAGAACACTACGGTGTAGTGTTGTCAACTAGCACGGAGAATAAGGCTGTTGAGGAGCGACCATCTATGTAATTGCTTTGTGCGAGCACCGATATGTCAGATAATAAAACATTGCATTTCATTTTTTAGAGGAAACCCGACATACCGATACAAACTCAAAGCTACTACACAGTGGCTATAATAGTTTAGGACAATAGATATAAAAATAACACAGAAAACATAAATGCGGAATACAGATGGAACGAAAAGTATCATATATATAATAACTGATATCAGTTACAATACATTTGACACAATACAAATGATACAACTACAACTGTCGACTCAAAAAGTTATATATACACCTACATTATCGACTAATATACATGAATACATTATCATCTTAAAAAAGACACACTGACTACTAAACACGACGAAGACCTCTTCAAATGATATAAAAAGTCTTCATAGCTCTAGCAGCAACCCAAAGCTAAAAATCTACAACCTGTAAATACTCGGTCTGACCCGAGTATTACATTCAAAAGAAAATAATACTCGGATCAGTCTAATTCAAAATCAGTTATTAGAGCATAGAAGCAATAATAATCAATCTCAATATAGATGACAGTCACAGAAATCTCGTATATCCAACTCTCGATACGAGAATTGGATAACGGCAGATATAACACTAAACAGTGTTAATCCACAAAACAGAAATCCAAAGCAGTTTAAGCAATTGAAATGTCAATTTAAAAATACCAATGCTAATTGGCTGCAGTACACGCTAACGTGTACTGCCTCGCCAATACAGCCTACGAATTACGCAACAGGTCGATGAATTAAGAATAAAAGAGATATCGATTAAAATCTATCAATTCGGTGTGGCTGCAGTGCACGCACGCGTGCACTGCCTCGCCACAACAGAATATAAAGTCACCATAAGGGACAAGGGAAAAACTGCTACGAAAATGCAGCCACCACTTATATTTAAGGGCAAGGCTGCATCAGTGAAATGAAACAGTGTATCCAGTGAAAGAGGCAACAAGTGAAACAAGATCAACATGTCGCAAAGCAAGGCACAGAGAAATAGCAAACTGAAGGCGAGTGCAGACAAGTATGAATTCGAACATGAAATGAGGAACATCATTGCAAGTGCAACAGGTAGAAGATGATGCAGTGAAGCATGTACAAGGGCAGTACATATGAACATCATTGCAAGTGCAACAGGTAGAAGATGATGTAGTGCATCAGTGGCTCAACTGCAACAAAGCACAGAGCTACAATGGCTACTGAATAAATGTAAAACTGCAACTGCAAAGCTATAGTGATGCAACAACCAAATCAAAGACCAGTAAACTGCACAAGTTACCAAACCAAACTGAAACAAATGCCAGGCTAAGATGGCAACAATGACCAGAATGTGTACCAGTACACAAATACAAAGGCCACAATAAAGACAACAGTGACCAAGTATTATGCAGACTCAAGATTATATCAAGCAACAATATATACAGGTGGTGTTAAATGATCTAGCCGAAGCAGTTCTAAAATAGTCGACGTACAGGAACCAAAGAATGAAGCAACAGAATGCTCCAAGTTAGACTCAAGAAAAAGAACAAACACAAACCAACATAAATGAAACTGCAAAACAATAATCCAGTCCACTTACACAATGCAAGTGTAGACTCGAAACTGCAAATATACATGATGAATCAAGCTACAGATCAAGGAAGACTACAAAGCAATGCAAAAAGCATTGTGACATCAAGATCAAAACCAGAAACAACATCAGTGCATAATCACAGAAATCAAGACCAACTAGAACAGATACATCATGCTAAAGGCAAAAGCAAACTTAAAGCTGTGCAGTGATTATAGTGATGACACAGATATAACAGTGGATGGACAGCAATGTAAGATGGCAGTTTGAAGTTAAGATGCTGAGCAGGGTATAAGTTTTGGCAGAAAAGGTAAATGGCAATGGTCTGTATGTAGCTGGTATTCGAAATTGAAGTATGGAGTTGAAATGCCAGGGTAGTGAAAATGGTAACAAGACTAATGACTACAGCAATACCAAAAATACATGAACACAATATCTCCAGTAAACAGTATATTGAACAAGAGTGAATGATGTTGACTCAACGGTGACCAAGTACACAATGCAGACAATCGATAACCATGGTGGTAAGGCAAATATCGAACAGCAACTTCAGTTCAAAGTGGCCGGAGTTTATGTACAAATGTCAGCTTGTATATATAAATATACAGTGGAAAACAATGCAAGATACTGAACTAGACAGAGAGACAATCAAATAGATGCATGCAATTTTAAACAAGAATGAAGCAGTTTACAAACCATCAGGTATCACAAAGATGGTCAGAGAGTACAAGTACACAGTCGAGTATCATGTCACATTACACATGATAAAGCAACCCAAAAATGGAAACAGCAGCAGCCTCGACATCGAGTTGTCAAGACAACCAAAGTTTACTCGAAGTAATTAAAAACAATCGAAAGACTAGGAATCAAAACAGTGAGACAGTAGCTCTACAACATTTTACAAGAGAGATGTAATCTCAAGTGTGGATTCCACACTATATGCATACACCCACAATGGTATATATGCACATATGTGGAGTCATCACTATCAAGCAATTCTTCCAATTTACAGTTTTGTCAAAGCCAAAGTCACGGCAGTTCAAAGAGATAGTCAAAACAATGTTGAAGTCATGGCAATTTCATTTAAATTGGTCAACGTTGAAACCACCTAACATCAGATAAAGTCGAACGAAAACTAACAAATCGAAGCTATCTAGAAACGAACGAAAACCAACAGGGTCGAGTGAATTAGATGTGAGCTTTCACTTACCTTGCTTCGAAGCGGCGACGAGAACGACTCAATGGAAGCGGCCAAGCATCACAGAGACGAGCGAACGAAGAAAGAAATCGTGGACGCCATTTCCAATTTCGTTCGATCGCGTTTGATTTAGGGCTAGGAAAAATGAAAATGAAAAGGGATCGGGTCGATGAAGAGCTGAAGATAATTGAAGTGGGCCAAAGAAATATATTTATTTAAAGCCCAAAACAATTTCTCAACCACTTTTATAAAAGAATTTCAACTCGATAAAATTCCGATAAAAATTGGCGAACGATTTAATCACCTAGTGTCGATAATTAATTGCTACGAATTTGCGGGTTGTTACAGACTCCCCTCCTTAAAGAAATTGCGTCCTCGCAATCATAAGGAATAAATGGACAAAAGGTAACAACCATAAGAGCATGGCAATGTCGAATGCATAAGCAAAGCAAATGCCACAGGGAAGCATTAGAATTATGGAAGTATCAGATAAAAATCAAAAGGTTCGATTGCTTAAAATCAAAAGAATCAACATCGAGGGGATCAAGGAATCAAAATCAGACGACTATCAAAAGCAAGAATCAATCGAGTTCTAGCAATTGAAAGAAAAGGAATCAAAGCAGAAATCACGTACTGCACGAATTGAATGTGAGTAAATCAAATTACTCACCTGAATCGTCAGAGAAAAAGACGAAGCTCGAATCTCAAAATCGCAAATATTCAATCATCTAAAACGATAATCGAATTTTCACAAATATCTGATTATCAAAAACGATAATCAGAAATCACAAAGATTCGATTATCAAATCGAAAAATATTTAATTATCTCAAACGATAATCAAATTTCACAAATATCTGATTATCAAAAACGATAATCAGAAATCACAAAGATTCGATTATCAAATTGAAAAATATTTAATTATCTCAAACGATAATCAAATTTCACAAATATCTGATTATCAAAAACGATAATCAGAAATCACAAAGATTCGATTATCAAATCGAAAAATATTTAATTATCTCAAACGAGAATCAAATTTCACAAATATCTGATTATCAAAAACGATAATCAGAAATCACAAAGATTCGATTATCAAATCGAAAAATATTTAATTATCTCAAACGAGAATCAAATTTCACAAATATCTGATTATCAAAAACGATAATCAGAAATCACAAAGATTCGATTATCAAATCGAAAAATATTTAATTATCTCAAACGATAATCAAATTTCACAAATATCTGATTATCAAAAACGATAATCAGAAACACAAACATTCGATTAATCAAATCGAAAAATATTTAATTATCTCAAACGATAATCAAATTTCACAAACATCTGATTATCAAAAACGATAATCAGAAGTCATAAATATTCAATTAACGAGTCCGGAATTAACCGAAGTAGTAAAAGTATGGTTTCATACTCCGTACTTTTGCTAAATCGTTTAAATCTCTTTATCGTTTCCTTGAAAGTGCAGAATTGTGTGTTTTAAAAATAACATTTCACATTCTCAAACGGACAAGTCCGGAATTAAGCGAATCAGTAAAAGAAAGGGGTCATAGTCCTCGATTTTTCTGAAACGTTTAAATCGCTTCCTCGTTCTTTTGAAAATGTAAACTGTAAAAATTTTTGAAAACAATTTTAATTTATATTTTTGAAACAACTTTTTTTTTATAACGAATTTTGAAAATACGTGATTAAATTAGCAATATTAATGTTGCGGGAGAACCGCTTGTAAATCCATTTCAAAATTGACGGTTACTGAAGTTAACACGTCAAAATTTCATCAAAATAACTGGCATCAAAGTATAATACCAATGAATTTTCATTCATAAGAAAATGTCACAAGAATCTTCTCAAAGATAGAAAGGGATATCATACCCTAAACTTGTATTCATAACAAGTCAATAACACATGAATTCACCAATACACAAAAATTGACAAAACTTGTCAATAGAAATCACGAAAATTGGTGAAGCACAAATTCTAGAAATCATCACAAGAAATCCAGAAATCACAAAAAAGGGGGGAAAAGGCCTATCAGAAAAACGGGAGTATAAAAACTCCAAAACACCGGTTTCACAAGACGAGACGCTATCTCATGGTGGCTAACCATTAAAGTTTCACACAGGAATGGTCCGAAGACCGTGGGTCGCTATCCCACGCGTGTGAGTCGGAATCACACAGATTGAGGTCTAGGCTAACCTCGCAGAGAAAGAGACATCGCACATTTGCTAGTCTAAACCATAAAAAAGGAAAAGGGAAATGCCTATCACAAAATGGGAGCATGAAAACTCCAAAATACCGGTATCACAAGATGAGACGCTATCTCATGGAAGCCATCCATTAAAGTTTCACATAGGGATGGTCCGAAGACCGTGGGTCGCTATCCCACGCGTGTGAGTCGGAATCACACAGATTGAGGTCTAGGCTAACCTCGTAGAGAAAAAGACATGGGTGAGTGGAATCACACAAATTAAGGTCCAGACTAACCAAAAAGCAAAAAGGTATGTGTGAATGGAATCACACAAGTGGTGTCTAGTCTAACCTTGCAAACAAAAAGATATGTGTGAGTCGGAATCACACTAATTAAGGTCCAGACTAACCAAAAAGCAAAAAGGTATGTGTGAATGGAATCACACAAGTGGTGTCTAGTCTAACCTTGCAAACAAAAAGATATGTGTGAGTCGGAATCACACTACTGCGGTCTAGACTAACCTTGCGAACAAAGAGATACGTGTGAGTCGGAATCACACCACTACGGTCTAGTCTAACCTCGCAAACAAAAAGACATCGCACAATGGCTAGTCTAATCATAAAATGATCGTCATGATCAACGAGAAGTGTCAATTACACTAAGCTAGTAAATATAAAAGTTTAGCTTCATGTCCCATAACCACTTGCTTAACTTAAATATTTACGAACAAACTGTAAATCTACACTAGAAAATTGTCACAAAAGGTTCAATCGAACAAGTCCAGGAGTTAACCGACGAAGTAAACGCAAGCGTTTCATACCACTTGTTTTACTAGGCCGTTTAATTCAATTTCTCATACGAGTGAAATAAAGGCTTGTATATACTAATAGATTGGAAAACGGTTTAAGAAAAAGAGCTTTGTAGTAAAATAGTTTTGAAATCGTTTGGAGAAAAAGGATTTTAATATTTACCACTAGTATAGAAAACCTTTATATTTTTAAAGTGACAAATCACAAAAATGATTGTAGAAACAATCAATCACAAGAATTCACATACGAAGATGTGAATAGAATCCAAAGAATTCGATTCCAAATTCATCAAAGTAGGAATACCAAAAATTCCAGAAATAGAAGTTATCAAAATCGACAAAGGTGATAGCAACTAATTAGAAAAGAAGAATCGATCATCAACTGGAAAAACAAAGCAAATCGAGCGGAAATGCATAAATGACTTCAACAAAAGTAAGAATCAAGTTAATGTCGAAGCCAACAATTAATAGCCGCAGTCGAGTACAAAATGAATCAATCATCATTATCAAAGAAACCAACGGCAAACAAAATCAGAGTCTTGAAAATCAAGAAATTAGCAATTTCTCAAAAACAAAGTGACCGAAGTCGAAGGGGAATCCAGATGAGGAAAACACAAAATATCAAGTTCAAAATCGCTGAGATTCAAACTAGATGTGAATGAGAAATCAAAATCACTCAATTTGCAACTAGTCCAGCTATTTTTCATCACAGTGTAACAGGTACACAATGACACTCATAGCATAGAACAAAAGTGGAACAAAGTCCAAAAGTCAAAATGGCTTTAATTTGCCAAATTAAAACAAAATCAACATCGGCTAAATCAATTCAAAGCCGAAAACACAAGCATAAGCGTTAGGAATTCATACCTAACAGTCAAAAATAGTCATATGTAAAGATGAGAGATAAAACATCGACAAATAGTTGTAACACATGTTCCATCTAAGTTATGTTTTATAATTGTCCTAAACCCCAGGCTCTGATACCAAGCTGTGATGCCCCACCTCTATACCCACGCTAGCCAAGAACACTACGGTGTAGTGTTGTCAACTAGCACGGAGAATAAGGCTGTTGAGGAGCGACCATCTATGTAATTGCTTTGTGCGAGCACCGATATGTCAGATAATAAAACATTGCATTTCATTTTTTAGAGGAAACCCGACATACCGATACAAACTCAAAGCTACTACACAGTGGCTATAATAGTTTAGGACAATAGATATAAAAATAACACAGAAAACATAAATGCGGAATACAGATGGAACGAAAAGTATCATATATATAATAACTGATATCAGTTACAATACATTTGACACAATACAAATGATACAACTACAACTGTCGACTCAAAAAGTTATATATACACCTACATTATCGACTAATATACATGAATACATTATCATCTTAAAAAAGACACACTGACTACTAAACACGACGAAGACCTCTTCAAATGATATAAAAAGTCTTCATAGCTCTAGCAGCAACCCAAAGCTAAAAATCTACAACCTGTAAATACTCGGTCTGACCCGAGTATTACATTCAAAAGAAAATAATACTCGGATCAGTCTAATTCAAAATCAGTTATTAGAGCATAGAAGCAATAATAATCAATCTCAATATAGATGACAGTCACAGAAATCTCGTATATCCAACTCTCGATACGAGAATTGGATAACGGCAGATATAACACTAAACAGTGTTAATCCACAAAACAGAAATCCAAAGCAGTTTAAGCAATTGAAATGTCAATTTAAAAATACCAATGCTAATTGGCTGCAGTACACGCTAACGTGTACTGCCTCGCCAATACAGCCTACGAATTACGCAACAGGTCGATGAATTAAGAATAAAAGAGATATCGATTAAAATCTATCAATTCGGTGTGGCTGCAGTGCACGCACGCGTGCACTGCCTCGCCACAACAGAATATAAAGTCACCATAAGGGACAAGGGAAAAACTGCTACGAAAATGCAGCCACCACTTATATTTAAGGGCAAGGCTGCATCAGTGAAATGAAACAGTGTATCCAGTGAAAGAGGCAACAAGTGAAACAAGATCAACATGTCGCAAAGCAAGGCACAGAGAAATAGCAAACTGAAGGCGAGTGCAGACAAGTATGAATTCGAACATGAAATGAGGAACATCATTGCAAGTGCAACAGGTAGAAGATGATGCAGTGAAGCATGTACAAGGGCAGTACATATGAACATCATTGCAAGTGCAACAGGTAGAAGATGATGTAGTGCATCAGTGGCTCAACTGCAACAAAGCACAGAGCTACAATGGCTACTGAATAAATGTAAAACTGCAACTGCAAAGCTATAGTGATGCAACAACCAAATCAAAGACCAGTAAACTGCACAAGTTACCAAACCAAACTGAAACAAATGCCAGGCTAAGATGGCAACAATGACCAGAATGTGTACCAGTACACAAATACAAAGGCCACAATAAAGACAACAGTGACCAAGTATTATGCAGACTCAAGATTATATCAAGCAACAATATATACAGGTGGTGTTAAATGATCTAGCCGAAGCAGTTCTAAAATAGTCGACGTACAGGAACCAAAGAATGAAGCAACAGAATGCTCCAAGTTAGACTCAAGAAAAAGAACAAACACAAACCAACATAAATGAAACTGCAAAACAATAATCCAGTCCACTTACACAATGCAAGTGTAGACTCGAAACTGCAAATATACATGATGAATCAAGCTACAGATCAAGGAAGACTACAAAGCAATGCAAAAAGCATTGTGACATCAAGATCAAAACCAGAAACAACATCAGTGCATAATCACAGAAATCAAGACCAACTAGAACAGATACATCATGCTAAAGGCAAAAGCAAACTTAAAGCTGTGCAGTGATTATAGTGATGACACAGATATAACAGTGGATGGACAGCAATGTAAGATGGCAGTTTGAAGTTAAGATGCTGAGCAGGGTATAAGTTTTGGCAGAAAAGGTAAATGGCAATGGTCTGTATGTAGCTGGTATTCGAAATTGAAGTATGGAGTTGAAATGCCAGGGTATTGAAAATGGTAACAAGACTAATGACTACAGCAATACCAAAAATACATGAACACAATATCTCCAGTAAACAGTATATTGAACAAGAGTGAATGATGTTGACTCAACGGTGACCAAGTACACAATGCAGACAATCGATAACCATGGTGGTAAGGCAAACATCGAACAGCAGCTTCAGTTCAAAGTGGCCGGAGTTTATGTACAAATGTCAGCTTGTATATATAAATATACAGTGGAAAACAATGCAAGATACTGAACTAGACAGAGAGACAATCAAATAGATGCATGCAATTTTAAACAAGAATGAAGCAGTTTACAAACCATCAGGTATCACAAAGATGGTCAGAGAGTACAAGTACACAGTCGAGTATCATGTCACATTACACATGATAAAGCAACCCAAAAATGGAAACAGCAGCAGCCTCGACATCGAGTTGTCAAGACAACCAAATTTTACTCGAAGTAATTAAAAACAATCGAAAGACTAGGAATCAAAACAGTGAGACAGTAGCTCTACAACATTTTACAAGAGAGATGTAATCTCAAGTGTGGATTCCACACTATATGCATACACCCACAATGGTATATATGCACATATGTGGAGTCATCACTGTCAAGCAATTCTTCCAATTTACAGTTTTGTCAAAGCCAAAGTCACGGCAGTTCAAAGAGATAGTCAAAACAATGTCGAAGTCATGGCAATTTCATTTAAATTGGTCAACGTCGAAACCACCTAACATCAGATAAAGTCGAACGAAAACTAACAAATCGAAGCTATCTAGAAACGAACGAAAACCAATAGGGTCGAGTGAATTAGATGTGAGCTTTCACTCACCTTGCTTCAAAGCGGCGACGAGAACGACTCAATGGAAGCGGCCAAGCATCACAGAGACGAGCGAACGAAGAAAGAAATCGTGGACGCCATTTCCAATTTCGTTCGATCGCGTTTGATTTAGGGCTAGGAAAAATGAAAATGAAAAGGGATCGGGTCGATGAAGAGCTGAAGATAATTGAAGTGGGCCAAAGAAATATATTTATTTAAAGCCTAAAACAATTTCTCAACCACTTTTATAAAAGAATTTCAACTCGATAAAATTCCGATAAAAATTGGCGAACGATTTAATCACCTAGTGTCGATAATTAATTGCTACGAATTTGCGGGTTGTTACATCTAGTGTTGAAAACATTTCGAAAGTATAATATTAATCTTAGCCAACATACGACCAGTGTCGTATGCCTACTATAGCTACCATCTAAACAGTGGTGACCACCGTACGTAAATGGCAGGTTCTATAACTAAAACCGTACAATTTCGTATTGGGAAATGGATTTCCAACAAATGGTAAGGCTAAGGAACTTCCTTTCCTCCTGCCGAATGGGATCGCCTCTGGCAGGACGTCCCGAGAGACAAACTGCTCTATGCCAAACAAGGCCGGGTTACCCCTATAACAGGTAACTCACGAATATGTCATCACCCGATCCTTTGGGACCTTTATCCGAGCGCTCGGTAACCATCATCACACATAATAAATAAGTGTATCCACATGAGTAAGTATCTGAGCTCCATACCATGATACCACCCCTTTCCAGAAGGAAATGACATACCCTAAAGGGCGTGACCCTCATAACCTTGCCGCAACATTCATGTTTCGACCATTTCCGGGTTGTTGAGGCCCTGACGAAGTCTCGTCCACAAAGCTACGCTTTTTCACAAAGCCGTGCTTTGATCACAAATGATCAAATAAATGACCATCATCACAGCAACACTCAGCATGCCACATTACCATATTGGGAATATATCGCTGATAAATTTCAACTACATAACCTCTGAGCTTGTACGTCTCAGAGAAGGGTGTTAAGCTAAGAGAATAAATTCTCCGCCACCAACAGAAATGTATTTGAAAGAAATCAGCTTTATATCTCAAAATGTAATGTCAGACACGTAACCATACAAGTCTGTTCCGGGTTCGAACAGAACCGAAGGCACTTCAAAAGAAGCCCTTGCAAATCCGGATATTCACAATCCGGATTTAACTTCCCATCACAAAGGAAATCTCAATACCGTAGCTAACGATGCAGAGACAATCGATAGGTCATCCTATCGTTTTCATAAACACCCGGTCTTCACCACCGGTCTTCAATACAATCCATATCGTCGTATTATTATTCGGAATGGGTTATCTGACGCAAAGGTCCTTTCCCGGCTAAACCGAATAATAATCGTTTGTTTTTACAAACAATTCAAATGCCATTTCAAAGGCAATATTGATAGTCGGTGATTTAACTATCAATAATATTCACAACAATCATCAGATTTAAATAATTTTCCCAAATTATTTAATTTCAAATATCTTCCCGATATATGGTTTATACTTCAACCATTTGAAAACAATTTCCAAATCACATTCATTAAAATCACTTAAATAAATCCTTATTGATTTATTTTAAATTTACATCCCAATCAGTAAATTTATTTCCACACTTCATCACTTTGAAAATAATTTCAAATCACTTTTCCTTACACGGAATATATTTCCCAATATATCTTTTCAAAAACCAACTTTAGAACCTTTAAATTTTATTTTAAAAAGCTACTTTGGAAAATATACTCAGCTTTATAGTGAAAATACAATTTCACTTCAAAATGGTCCATTTAAACTAATTTAATAAATCCTTATCGATTTATCTCAAATTTACGTTCCAAATCCGTAAATTTACTTTCACACTTTAAAATAAATCAACGTTTATTTTTAAACAAATTTCACTTCCATTTTATAAATTCCATTTGAATTTACATTTCCAATTATTCATTTTTTTTTCCAAAATCAAATTTCAGATTGATTTATAATTTTATCTCAATATCGAATCACTTACAAATTGATTTCAAAATTCATTTAAACACAAATCAATTATAAATTGATTTCTAAATTTATTTCCAAATGCTAAATCATTTTACAAATCGATTTCCAAATTTATTTCAATACTTTATTTTAACACAAATCAATTTTCATTCAACATCAAATAAATTTTTATATCGATTTCCCAAAAATTTATTTTCCAATACCAAATCAATTATCAATTGGATTTCTAGAAATTTATCACTTTTAAAATAGATTCCTTAATCTTTTCCAAACCCTTTAAAATTCCATTTTTTCAATATATTTTCCAACTCTTTGAAAAATACTATTCAAAATCCATTTAAAACAATTTTCCCATATTTTTGAAATAATTCGATAACATTTCAAAAATCAACTTTACGCTTTTAAAAAGTTCTTTTAAATTTATTCAATTCTTTCAAAAGGAATTTATTTAAAATTTCCAATTTCATTTATTTCTGGTATCCAACGATACCAAAAATACATTCGGCTAAATTTAGCCTTCAACAATACAATCACAGATATAATCATACACAGATTATAATTAATCAACACATAACATATGAAACAAATTCATATAATTTGAGGAATCCAGTTGGATCCCTCCAACCTGTTTCCCTGCATCCACAGATGTTATCACAATACCAATTCCACTTCAAGGTGGAATATCGCGGTATATAGGATTTATAAAATATCATCCGCTTACTAACGGCGCAATAGGGTCTCATCCGCTATACAATGCGGGAAATCAATCAATCCAATATATACATATGCCAATATGTATATATTGCTATATATAGATATATCCTACTATATCTAATATCACATCCAAACAGTCAAACAAACAATAACTGCAATCCAAATATATTTTTGAGTGAGAAGATCTCACCTTCGCTTTTAATTTGCCATCCATTTCCATTCTTGACTTGATTTCACAGTTTTGACCTTGTATAAGCAATTATACACTTTATTAATATTCGAATTAAATCGAACAATAAATTTCATTTATAATTTTAATACCAATGATTTTATTTTAAACTCAAAAATTTTAAAATTTGAACTGATTCCCTTTAAATAAAATATTTCTGTGTTACCATTCTTAATTCAAAACATTTAAACTGTTTTCTGTAATCAACACAACAATCTATTATAAATTTAAAAAGCGCATATACACATATTTTCTGTTTAAAATATATATTACGATATATATTTATATATGTTTTTAAATTAAACTAAATAAAAAGAAGAAACTACAATACACCTTACCCCCTAGACATCACAGCCGAGCTCGACCAAAACAAGCTCCAGTCATCACGAAATCGAATCTCTCACCATAGCTTCCACTCGCCTGCTCGAATTCCATGGCTACGCGATTTGAATCGCGACCTCCCTTGCGAGCACGAGCGCACGCTATTGCCCAGCTCAAGAATCCTAACTCATGCCCTAGCTCACGTCGCCCAGATCCTCCCTCACGTTCGCGAACGCCTCCTAGTCGCCACGATCTTCGCCATCACGTGGTCGCACGCGCTACTCCACTTGCCACGTGAATCCCTCTCGCGAGCCTCCCATGTCATCTCGCACGCTTGGAGTCGCGATGCTTCAAAGGAAAACGAGGCCGGCTCGATTTCTTGGGAACGAGATTTGAGTGAGGGATTTTGTTTGATTTGTTTTCGAAACAAATAATCGGCCATTTAAATTTTATTTAAATCTGAGAAGAGGAAGAGGAGATATCTTTGTTCGGCCATTATTATTTTGAACGAAGAATGGTTTTCTTTTGAACGAAGAATATGTTTTTGTTTTATAAAGAAGAACAAAAGCGTGTCTTCAATTTTCCACGTGTTTGAAGATAGAAGCAACGTGTTCAAGTTACGTAACTAAAATTCAAATTGCCTTGGTTTCACAATTAAAAATTTCGATCTAAATTCCAACGCATTTATATATCGTACGCTCACACAACAACTCCAAATATTACGAAAATTGAAATCCGATAATAATACAATATTACGGATCCAATGGAACTGGTTTCGTCAATTTCCGAGACTGTGACCCGGACCGCTATTTTTTAAATTCAATTTAAACAACAAAATTTCAAAACCGAACAAAACAGTTCCAAATTCAATTCTGAAAGTTCCAGTACCTTCAGAATTATCAATATGAATTTTCTAAGACTTCATATTATTTTTAATCGGCTTAAAACTGAAGATTCAAATTTTTATCCAGATTTAATAATTAAATTCAATAATTTAATCACCAAATTCATTCTGATATTTGAATTTCAATTTAAATTATCATTCGAATATTTAAACTCAATTAAATATTCACTTTTTAAATATTAAAAATTCAGGATCGTTACAATCTTCCCCCTTAAAAGAATTTCGTCCCGAAATTACAAGTAAGGAAGAATGCTCCCATATCAGTCAACTATTTTACCAAAACCAAATAGCTTTATCAAATTTCAAAACAAATCTATTTATTAAAGATTCATTATCACTTCAGCTAACTTTCTAAACACTTTCATAGTTTTCAACAACTTTATTCACTTCACAATTCAAATTCAAATTCAAATTCAAATTGTGAATTCAAAACTTTTCTAACTCTCTAAATTTCCGAAAAATTTCGCCAGCGTCTCCTTTGCGCGGCTAGCTCGGTACGACTACAAAACGTCCCTACGGACTCTCGAATCTCAAAAGAAAACAAAATGCCAAGTGGCAAATGTGACGACCCGGAATTTTTAAGCATTTGAAATTGGAATATTTAATTAATTTTAAATATTCAGAGATTAATTATTAACTTTAATATCAAATATCACTGGTTATTGGATAATCAATTTATTTAAAATTAATTTATAATGGAAAATGGAGAAAATACCGAATAAGGAGTTTCAAGCTTGTTAAAAATATTTTAAGGCCTTAGAAAATCCATATTAATAATATTGAAGATAATAGAACTTTTAAAATGGAATTTCACAGTGTTTTGTTCAGTTTTAAAAATATATCGTTTAAATCGACATTTAAAAACAGCGTTCCGAGGGACAGTCTCGGAATTCGACGAAACCAGTTCCATTGGATCCGTAATATTGAATTATTATCGGATTTCAATTTTCGTAGCTTTTTGAGTTATCGTGTGATCGTACGGTAAGCAAACGTGCTGAAATTAAATCGAAAATTCAATATTAAAACTGGTCCAAAAAGCTATCTTCTCCATACGATCAAATTTGGAGTCGAAACCTTTTTCAGTGCATTCGGAATAGGCGTATAACATTACAAACGCCTAGCGGCACGCCTCGATAGGATGTCAAAATTTTGAGTTGCGATTTCGAGACGTTTAAATTTAAATAATATTTTATATATATTGTTTGACTGGTCAATTTATCTTTATATCAGAACTTTCTCGCACCACTGTAGCCAAGCTTCTTCTCCACGCCTACCCTTCATTTTTAATTCAGAACCAAGCCTTCAACGAGATTAGACAAGTTCGTATTTCCTCTTCCTTTCACTCAAATGGAATACGAGAATCATAATTTCCCTCCTCCTATTTTAAAGTTATTCAAACGAGATCGAATCGCGTTCCCCTCTTCAGCTGATTCTCGAAATTGGAATTCAAAATAAAAAAATAAAAAAAACGATAACCGAACTTTCAGTTTACCCATCTCGCTATCCCGTGTCCTAGTTCCTTTTCCAATCGCGTGTTCGAAGGAGATAAGGTCGCGATGGTATCGAAGAAGACGTAGGGATTTGGGGCTACGATCTTCGAAGGGTTCAAACGAAGTCGAACGAGAGAGGCGACGTAGGGGGGGGGGTTTCGGTGGCCAGTAACGACAGGCGCGACTTCGTCGCGATGGACTAAGCGCCGCGTCAATCGAGATTCTGGAGGTCGACGTTGGATATGGAGGGGGCACTCGCGATGTTCGCTTAATTCGAGCAGCACGGGGAGGTGATTCGTGCGACGTTTTTGGGGTTCGTGTGGAAGCGTGGGAATGGTGCAGTGCTTGGAGAAGCTCGGCGGTCGGAGTCAGAACTGTGATGGCGAATTTTGGTGGGTTGCCGTTCATTTTTACTTGGAACGATTGATATAGGTATTTAAATTTTTGCCCTTAATTTAATTCAATATATATAGATGGATCAGACTTTAATTCACAGTAAGGTATTAGTGAATTTATGCATATAGATATGTATCTGATTTACTGCAAGTGGTAAATAGGTATATGTATATATATATGTATGTGGGTAATTTTAGAAAATACAGGAATCTAAATTTTAAAACAGTTGTATATATATGAGGTTTTCAAGAGAAAGAATTAGTTTAAATCAAAATATAGGATAAAGTCTAATAAGTAAATAGTAATTAATTGTTTGATTAATTCAGATGTTTATAAATCCTATAAATTGTTTATTCAAGGTCAATAATTGGAAATCAAAGCATTATTGGTGGGGATGGCAAATAAATGCAAAGGTGAGTTAATCTCACTCAGTTAAATTATAATTTAAATTTAAATGGTTAAATTTAAATAATTGATTGGATGATTGCATTGGTTGATGTGCTATATTATATATAGTAGTATATAACAATCTATACATATTGGCATATGTATATACTTGAGTTGTTGATATTCCCGCATTTATATAGCGGATGAGACCCTATGCGCCGCATAATAGCGGATGATTTTATATAAATCCCATATACCGCGATATTCCACCTTGAAGTGGAATTGGTATTTTATATTGTGCTAACGTCTGTGGATGTAGGGAAACAGGTTGGAGGGATCCAACTGGGTTCCTCAAAAATATTAGATTATTTAATATTCTGTGTTCTGAATATTTGATATCATGTGATGATTTTATATTGGATGATGTGGTTGATTTGGATTGTCCAGTATAATAAATTATAAAATCTATGGAATTGAATTTTTGGAAAGAAATCAAGGAATAAAAGTTTAAGTAAAATAATTCGAGGAATTGGGATAAAATTTATAACGAATTGAAATAAAAATAAGGTGATTTGGAATTTTTAACAAATATGAAATAAGGGGATTTTGAATTCACAAGGGATAATAAGTTTTATACTTAAGTAATATTATTTGAAGAATAAAAAGAAGTTATTTTTGAAATTAAGGATTTAAGTTAATTAAAGAATAAATAAGGAGTTTTGGAAATCTGAAATCGATATTGGTAAAAAGGGGTTTAGCTCGTAATAAGGAATAAAATATAAAGGTTAATGTATTTTGGAATAAATGAAGTAGCAAAGGAAATTTATTTCAAAGTAAGTAGAGTAAATTGGGAAATCAATTGGAAATTGATTTAGTTGTTTAAAATTGGAATTTTAGAAGAGAAATGAGATTTTGGAATTTATAAACTGGGTTTATAAAGTAAAATAAAATATCAGTGGATATTAGAAAATATAAATTCAAGGTGGGAATTTATAAAGGGATGTGAATTGGTTTAAAATAAATGTTGATTTATTTTTAAAGGATGGAAATGAGAAGTGTATTTCTCTGGATAGCCAAGTACGTTTTCAAGGTAGTTTTAAATATCAGTTAAAAGTTTTAATATGTTTTAAAAAGCATGTTTTAGAAAATTGATTATTTTTAAATGTTAACTTTTAAAAGTAAGTAGTTTCAAAAAAATCTATTATTGTAGTAATTATATAAAAGTAATTTGGTATTATGTTTTAAAGAGGAAGTCAGCTTATATTTATAAAGTGGTTTTATTTTAAATATTCTTAAAATATATATTTTGATAAAGTATTAAAGTAGTTTTTAAATTTCAATATTATAAAGTATACTTATAGTAGAGTGTTTTAAAATTATTTTAAAATCTAAAAGTGTTTTGTACTTGGTGTTTCAGAGGAAATAAATATTTGGAAATGTATTCCGTAAGCGGAAACTGTTTTGAAATTGGTTCCAAATGAGTTTTGAAAATTTGGAAATATATCTTGGAAAGATATTTGGGCAAATTAATAATGTGGGAAATTATTTATTATGTGATGGTTGCTTGTGGATGTAAATTGATAGTTAAATAACCGACTATCAATATTGGCCAAATGCGCTGATCGTTTCGAAGAGACCGGGATCGAGTTTCCGTATACCGGGATTCTAGGTCTGGAGACTCGAATACCACTTCGATTCGGTTCGTACGTTTCGTGTAACGTGTTCGGAGTCGAAGATGGAGCAGTGAAGTGCAAGGGCTAGTCGCTACTAATCCTGAGGATATTTCCAAAATGGATGTAGTAGGAACAGTGCCTTCGGTTCCGTTCGGACCCGGGACGGACTTGTATGGACGAATGCTTTCGTGACATCGTCAGGTGGACGATGGGCATTCTAAGGGATATGTGCTATAAAGGTATCGGTTAGCCTCGAGCCTCATCAACCGGGAATGACTGAAAATCAGGGGTTATGCAGCAAGGCTTCGTGGGTAGCACCCACTTGAGAGTAAGGTCATCCCTGTCTAGATGTCCCTTTTTATTTCGGCTTAGTGTTGCGGTTGCTGATCCCAACCGTGGGGTGATCTTATTTGGAATTATCCAGTAAGGGATGATTCCGGCCTTGTGTTGCAGAGGAGCGGGCGTACTCCTCGGTACTGTGATCTAGGCCACGTACTGTGACAGGTGGTACCCCAGTGCCTAGTCATTCGTTGGAAATCCATTCTCCCTACGTGCCTTGTACGAGTTTGTTTGTATTACCACTTTGTGGCTAGTATGCCGGAATTTAATAGATGTAACAATTTCGGCTATTTTAATAAGTATTTGTAATTAGACACTATTATAATATCAGAGGATTTTTATAAAAAGTGTTTTAGCTATCGTAAGGTAAAAACCCGACATGTTTATTAGTGGCGTGGTCTTACGAGATGCTTTTGTTTTCAAAAGGATTTTTGAAACTTTAATAACCAAATTGAGTGTGATTTTCTCACGCTGGTATTCCAGACTGACTCGGGTATTGTTTTATATGATGCTCGGGTCAGACCGAGTATTATAGGTTACAGGATATGATGCTGTGGAGCTCAGGAGATGAGCTGGATGGCGAGACGTATCTCCCGTACTTGTCTATATATATATTCCGCTGTGTTGATTGTTGTATTCTGTTGTATTGAGGACATGATATGGTTATTGTCCAGTTGTATGTTATGTGTTCTCTGGTGTATACTCTGATGCTATATTATATAAAACTGATATAGATTTGATTTGTGTAAAGATCTGTTAATATATATTATATTTTATTCCGCTGCGATGGTTAGATTCTGATTTTGTTTTCTATTTTTCTTCTTCTACCTCTTCTTCTTAACTAAAATGGTTCGATTTTCCGGGGCTGGAAAGTCGAGTCGTTACAGTGGTATCAGAGCCAGGTTGGTGACAACCTTGGCTCTAGTGGGAAATTTTGAGTGTATTAATAGATATGAGCGCGTATTTGTTAGTGAATATAAAATGGTTTTATATTGTGTTGACTTATCGGTTGGATGTTTATAGATTCTGGTCGATGTGTGGGACGCCACAATATCGATTGGGATTTCTAAACTCTTAAACAAAATAAACCGACACAGTATTGCTTTAAAGAAGGGTAAATGAAATAATTTTACCCAAATTATTTTTGTATAAAAAGGAAAGTTTTGTAAACTATTCTAGTAAATATATATGGTTGTTTGGATGTTAGAAGTGATAATATGGAACTATTATCATTAATATATGGAAACTTAACTAGAAAGTGAAATTTATAACTAAAGCAAAGAATAAAATTTTATAATAAAATAAAATTTGAGATATAGATTACAAATGTAATTTATAAAATTGAAATAAACTTCATATACAAATGAGATTTGTACTTTAAAATAGAATTCCAGAGAAATGTGGAAAATAAATCGGAATGGATTTTAAGTTTGGAATTTTGGGAAAGGTTTAAATTCCTTTGGATTTTAAAGATAGTTTTCAAAGAGTTTGAGGAAATAATAAGTGGTATTATTTTAGGAATATTTTGAGTTGAGTTTGGAATCTGGAAGGATTTGAAATTTAAAAATATTTGAAATGGTTTAAAGAGATAAAAGCATTTAATTCTCTTCCGGTCGCTGGGAAATAATTTCGGTGATGACTGCAGCATCATCGATGTTCATTTTCGAGTTTCCAAAGAGAAATTGCTACCAAACTGTTTTAAATTGGAATTGATTGTGAACTGGGTTGGTTTTGAAATTCAAAGGGATAATTGAATTTACCAAAGGAGTTTGGATGTGATTGATTTCAAAAGTGATTTTGAAATTTTGGAAAATTGTTTAAAACTCTGGAATCTTATTTAAAGTTATTTATGGAATAATAAAAATATTTATTGGCTAAATAAAATGTATAATTCTGAGTTAAAAGATAAAAATGTGAATAAAATTTATTTTAAATAGATGGAAGTATGAATATAAAAGAATGTGACTTATAAAATTTGGAAGTAAGATAAATAAGCCAAATAAAATTGCTTGTAACGGTAATGAATATAAAAATCCAAAATTTAAATTATGAAATAGATTGAACTCAAGTAAAATTGTTAAGAGTGATTTTTGAAATAAAAATCGAATATTGGGTTTAAAATTTGGAAACAAACTAATTTGATAATAAGTTAGTTAATGGAATTTAAAGTGGTTAAATTTAGATTAAACTGTGAGTTAGCAATAGAGTTTGGAAATAAACTCGAAGTTTAAATAGAATTCGACCTAGACTGACAATGATTTAAAATTTAGCAAAGGTGTTGTAAAAATAAAACGGAATTGGATTAAAGTGGTGATGGTTTGTATTGCAAATAAAATCCAATTTAGTAGAGATAAATTGAAATGGCCTTGCTATTAATCAAATAAATTTGTAGAGTGAAATGAGATTTGATTGAAATAGAATCAAGTTAAATAGAGATGGATTGAATAACTATGGTCTGAGTTGAAAATAAAATTCAAGTGGGAAGGAATAAATTGAAATGAATTGAATGAGATGGTGTGTAAATGGATTTGAAAGCATTTAAATTTGCATTGGAACCTTATAAACTTACTTATGGAGGTGTTTAGTGGATATTGCTTAAGTTATACAAATGTTAGCTATTGAAATTTAGTAAGATGTTAATAAACTTTGAATATTTGTCACTAACCTGTTTAAATTGAGTAAGTACAGGTTTATGGAAGTCGCTTTGCTGGTTTTGACTGCGCTAAATGCTAAAATAAATAGCCGCTTGTTTATAAATTCTAAATAAGGTACGCTTATGTAAAAAAAAAAAATTCAAGAATAGGAAATATGAACTGTATATTGATATATATTGTGATTTCCGGCCTGAGGCCGATGTATATATATATATTTGTGCATCCTGCAATATCGCAGAAGTCCCTCCGTACAAGGGAGACTCTGCCAAAATTTTCCGTAAATTTTGGGAGTTGGAAAATTTTTGAAAATTTTTGGAAATTTTCACTAACAACAAATGAATTAAAATTTGTTAAACAAATAAGGTTGAAACTGAGTATTGAAATCTATTTAAAATGTGAAAGTAAAGTAAGTGAAATCGAAGGAACTAACGAAAGTAAAGCTTGCAAACAAACTTTTAATTGAGATTTAAATTAATTAGTAAGTGCAACTAATTCAATATTCAAAGTGGAAGATAAATTGAATTCAAGTGAAAATGTAAACGCAAAAGTGGATAGAAATGGATAGGAACTTCAATAGTGAAGTGAAAATATGTATAAGCAGTATGTAAAATGTTTATCTTAAACTTAAGAAATGAATAGTGAATTCTTAAGAAAATGTGGTACTGAAAGTATGCTAAGTGAATAATTGAATTAAGGTGAAACTGAAGTTGTGAAATGGGATAGTTGTGAATAAGGGGATAACAATCAAAAAGGGAATGTGAATAAAGGAGAATTGATATAACTAATAATCAATTGGAATTTATACGTAAGATGTACGTATATTATTTTATTCGCATAGCTATTTGGTCCAGATGTCGAACACAGAATTTCGAGATAGATATATCGACCCGAGTTGGAATTTTTCACTCGATTTTCAACGGCGAGCCTGGATATGGATTGTTGATTGATTCTGGATATTCTCTATCATAGTTTGTGGCTATGCAAGGAGAATGACGGTTTCTGATCAAGAAACCAAATCTGAGTCCGCACTAGGAAGTCGGGTGGACGATACTAGTTCGGAAGTGAAATTGTGTGATCGATTGAGCGATCGAATGTGATATTGCGTACGGGTGATATATGTGCATCGTACGGGCTTAAGTAAAACAAATTTTGGAAATTTGTAAAGGAAAGTATAAAATGACTTTGGAATTGTGATTGAATATTATTGCTTAGTAGGATATACAGGTGTATAAAAGCAACGGATAGATTGGGATTTTTGATTTTAGAAGATTAAATTTAAATGGCCCGACAAAAGGTATGTATTTGAATTTCTATATGAAATTTGATTGGGTTTTTGATCTAGCCACTTGGCCTTTTGTTTTCTTTTTGAGATTGGGAGGCCGTAGAGCCATTTTGTAGTAGTACCGAGCTAGCCGCGCAAAGGAGACGCTGGCGAAATTTTTCGGAAATTTAGGGAGTTAGAAAATTTTGAGAAATTTTGATAAGTTAAAATTTGAATTCAAATTTAAAATTTGAATTGTTAAGTAAGTGATATGGTTTGGGACTTATGAATAAGTTTGGGAAGTTAAAGGATGATTAGTGTATCATTGACAAAAGATTGTTCGGGGTCTTGTTAAAACTGTTTGAATTTGGGAAATAGCTAACGGGATATGGGACATTCTTCCTAACTAGTAATTTCGGGGACGAAATTCTTTTAAGGGAGGAGGAATGTGACGACCCGGAATTTTTAAGCATTTGAAATTGGAATATTTAATTAATTTTAAATATTCAGAGATTAATTATTAACTTTAATATCAACTATCACTGGTTATTGGATAATCAATTTATTTAAAATTAATTTATAATGGAAAATGGAGAAAATACCGAATAAGGAGTTTCAAGCTTGTTAAAAATATTTTAAGGGCTTAGAAAATCCATATTAATAATATTGAAGATAATAGAACTTTTAAAATGGAATTTCACAGTGTTTTGTTCAGTTTTAAAAATATATCGTTTAAATCGACATTTAAAAACAGCGTTCCGAGGGACAGTCTCGGAATTCGACGAAACCAGTTCCATTGGATCCGTAATATTGAATTATTATCGGATTTCAATTTTCGTAGCTTTTTGAGTTATCGTGTGATCGTACGGTAAGCAAACGTGCTGAAATTAAATCGAAAATTCAATATTAAAACTGGTCCAAAAAGCTATCTTCTCCATACGATCAAATTTGGAGTCGAAACCTTTTTCAGTGCATTCGGAATAGGCGTATAACATTACAAACGCCTAGCGGCACGCCTCGATAGGATGTCAAAATTTTGAGTTGCGATTTCGAGACGTTTAAATTTAAATAATATTTTATATATATTGTTTGACTGGTCAATTTATCTTTATATCAGAACTTTCTCGCACCACTGTAGCCAAGCTTCTTCTCCACGCCTACCCTTCATTTTTAATTCAGAACCAAGCCTTCAACGAGATTAGACAAGTTCGTATTTCCTCTTCCTTTCACTCAAATGGAATACGAGAATCATAATTTCCCTCCTCCTATTTTAAAGTTATTCAAACGAGATCGAATCGCGTTCCCCTCTTCAGCTGATTCTCGAAATTGGAATTCAAAATAAAAAAATAAAAAAAACGATAACCGAACTTTCAGTTTACCCATCTCGCTATCCCGTGCCCTAGTTCCTTTTCCAATCGCGTGTTCGAAGGAGATCAAGTTGCGATGGTATCGAAGAAGACGTAGGGATTTGGGGCTACGATCTTCGAAGTGTTCAAACGAAGTCGAACGAGAGAGGCGACGTAGGGGGGGGGGTTTCGGTGGCCAGTAACGACAGGCGCGACTTCGTCGCGATGGACTAAGCGCCGCGTCAATCGAGATTCTGGAGGTCGACGTTGGATATGGAGGGGGCACTCGCGATGTTCGCTTAATTCGAGCAGCACGGGGAGGTGATTCGTGCGACGTTTTTGGGGTTCGTGTGGAAGCGTGGGAATGGTGCAGTGCTTGGAGAAGCTCGGCGGTCGGAGTCAGAACTGTGATGGCGAATTTTGGTGGGTTGCCGTTCATTTTTACTTGGAACGATTGATATAGGTATTTAAATTTTTGCCCTTAATTTAATTCAATATATATAGATGGATCAGACTTTAATTCACAGTAAGGTATTAGTGAATTTATGCATATAGATATGTATCTGATTTACTGCAAGTGGTAAATAGGTATATGTATATATATATGTATGTGGGTAATTTTAGAAAATACAGGAATCTAAATTTTAAAACAGTTGTATATATATGAGGTTTTCAAGAGAAAGAATTAGTTTAAATCAAAATATAGGATAAAGTCTAATAAGTAAATAGTAATTAATTGTTTGATTAATTCAGATGTTTATAAATCCTATAAATTGTTTATTCAAGGTCAATAATTGGAAATCAAAGCATTATTGGTGGGGATGGCAAATAAATGCAAAGGTGAGTTAATCTCACTCAGTTAAATTATAATTTAAATTTAAATGGTTAAATTTAAATAATTGATTGGATGATTGCATTGGTTGATGTGCTATATTATATATAGTAGTATATAACAATCTATACATATTGGCATATGTATATACTTGAGTTGTTGATATTCCCGCATTTATATAGCGGATGAGACCCTATGCGCCGCATAATAGCGGATGATTTTATATAAATCCCATATACCGCGATATTCCACCTTGAAGTGGAATTGGTATTTTATATTGTGCTAACGTCTGTGGATGCAGGGAAACAGGTTGGAGGGATCCAACTGGGTTCCTCAAAAATATTAGATTATTTAATATTCTGTGTTCTGAATATTTGATATCATGTGATGATTTTATATTGGATGATGTGGTTGATTTGGATTGTCCAGTATAATAAATTATAAAATCTATGGAATTGAATTTTTGGAAAGAAATCAAGGAATAAAAGTTTAAGTAAAATAATTCGAGGAATTGGGATAAAATTTATAACGAATTGAAATAAAAATAAGGTGATTTGGAATTTTTAACAAATATGAAATAAGGGGATTTTGAATTCACAAGGGATAATAAGTTTTATATTTAAGTAATATTATTTGAAGAATAAAAAGAAGTTATTTTTGAAATTAAGGATTTAAGTTAATTAAAGAATAAATAAGGAGTTTTGGAAATCTGAAATCGATATTGGTAAAAAGGGGTTTAGCTCGTAATAAGGAATAAAATATAAAGGTTAATGTATTTTGGAATAAATGAAGTAGCAAAGGAAATTTATTTCAAAGTAAGTAGAGTAAATTGGGAAATCAATTGGAAATTGATTTAGTTGTTTAAAATTGGAATTTTAGAAGAGAAATGAGATTTTGGAATTTATAAACTGGGTTTATAAAGTAAAATAAAATATCAGTGGATATTAGAAAATATAAATTCAAGGTGGGAATTTATAAAGGGATGTGAATTGGTTTAAAATAAATGTTGATTTATTTTTAAAGGATGGAAATGAGAAGTGTATTTCTCTGGATAGCCAAGTACGTTTTCAAGGTAGTTTTAAATATCAGTTAAAAGTTTTAATATGTTTTAAAAAGCATGTTTTAGAAAATTGATTATTTTTAAATGTTAACTTTTAAAAGTAAGTAGGTTCAAAAAAATCTATTATTGTAGTAATTATATAAAAGTAATTTGGTATTATGTTTTAAAGAGGAAGTCAGCTTATATTTATAAAGTGGTTTTATTTTAAATATTCTTAAAATATATATTTTGATAAAGTATTAAAGTAGTTTTTAAATTTCAATATTATAAAGTATACTTATAGTAGAGTGTTTTAAAATTATTTTAAAATCTAAAAGTGTTTTGTACTTGGTGTTTCAGAGGAAATAAATATTTGGAAATGTATTCCGTAAGCGGAAACTGTTTTGAAATTGGTTCCAAATGAGTTTTGAAAATTTGGAAATATATCTTGGAAAGATATTTGGGCAAATTAATAATGTGGGAAATTATTTATTATGTGATGGTTGCTTGTGGATGTAAATTGATAGTTAAATAACCGACTATCAATATTGGCCAAATGCGCTGATCGTTTCGAAGAGACCGGGATCGAGTTTCCGTATACCGGGATTCTAGGTCTAGAGACTCGAATACCACTTCGATTCGGTTCGTACGTTTCGTGTAACGTGTTCGGAGTCGAAGATGGAGCAGTGAAGTGCAAGGGCTAGTCGCTACTAATCCTGAGGATATTTCCAAAATGGATGTAGTAGGAATAGTGCCTTCGGTTCCGTTCGGACCCAGGACGGACTTGTATGGACGAATGCTTTCGTGACATCGTCAGGTGGACGATGGGCATTCTAAGGGATATGTGCTATAAAGGTATCGGTTAGCCTCGAGCCTCATCAACCGGGAATGACTGAAAATCAGGGGTTATGCAGCAAGGCTTCGTGGGTAGCACCCACTTGAGAGTAAGGTCATCCCTGTCTAGATGTCCCTTTTTATTTCGGCTTAGTGTTGCGGTTGCTGATCCCAACCGTGGGGTGATCTTATTTGGAATTATCCAGTAAGGGATGATTTCGGCCTTGTGTTGCAGAGGAGCGGGCGTACTCCTCGGTACTGTGATCTAGGCCACGTACTGTGACAGGTGGTACCCCAGTGCCTAGTCATTCGTTGGAAATCCATTCTCCCTACGTGCCTTGTACGAGTTTGTTTGTATTACCACTTTGTGGCTAGTATGCCGGAATTTAATAGATGTAACAATTTCGGCTATTTTAATAAGTATTTGTAATTAGACACTATTATAATATCAGAGGATTTTTATAAAAAGTGTTTTAGCTATCGTAAGGTAAAAACCCGACATGTTTATTGGTGGCGTGGTCTTACGAGATGCTTTTGTTTTCAAAAGGATTTTTGAAACTTTAATAACCAAATTGAGTGTGATTTTCTCATGCTGGTATTCCAGACTGACTCGGGTATTGTTTTATATGATGCTCGGGTCAGACCGAGTATTATAGGTTACAGGATATGATGCTGTGGAGCTCAGGAGATGAGCTGGATGGCGAGACGTATCTCCCGTACTTGTCTATATATATATTCCGCTGTGTTGATTGTTGTATTCTGTTGTATTGAGGACATGATATGGTTATTGTCCAGTTGTATGTTATGTGTTCTCTGGTGTATACTCTGATGCTATATTATATAAAATTGATATAGATTTGATTTGTGTAAAGATCTGTTAATATATATTATATTTTATTCCGCTGCGATGGTTAGATTCTGATTTTGTTTTCTATTTTTCTTCTTCTACCTATTCTTCTTAACTAAAATGGTTCGATTTTCCGGGGCTGGAAAGTCGAGTCGTTACAGCAAAACCAGAATCTCATCAAATTTCATATTGAAATTCAAATACATACCTTTGCCAAGCAAATTCAAATTTATCTTCGAAATTAAAATCCAATTCCATTTTCTTAGCCTTTACAATGCCTGTATATTTTACTGAACAATAATGTCCAAATTCACTTATTGGATTTCCCAATACACATTTTACTTAAGAATTCCACCATTCATTCCTTTCTTAAGTTCAATATAATTATCTATTTTCACTTTACAAACAAAGTTATACATTCATTTCCATTCAACTTTGCATTTTCAATTCTATTTGAATTCAATTGACAATTTCAATTTTTATTTGAATTCATTTCAAATCTCAATACTTTTATTTCCAAAAGTTTCATTCAGAATTTCATTTCGAATTTTTACTTGAATTCGATTCATGTTCTAATTTCAAATATTGAGTTTTATTCACTTTTATCTCAATTCCCGATTTTTTAAATCGTCTATCGTTAGTGAAAATTTTTCAAAAATTCCAAATTTTTTCTAACTCCCAAAATTTTCAGAAAATTTTGGCGGAGTTTCCTTTGTACGGAGGAGCTTTTGCAATTTGACAAAAGATATAAATATATATACATCGACCCACTCGGTCGGAAAAGCAGAAAAACAGTTCATATTTCCTATTTTTTATTGCGTAGGCGTACCTTTTTAGCATTTTTAAGCAAAGCAGTTATTTTATTAGCATTTACGCAACCTAAAATGCAGCCAAACAGCTTCCAAAACCCTGCACTTACTCAGTTTAAACACGTAAGTGACAAATATAGGAAATTAATTTAACAATTCACTCATTTCCAATAACAATACATAGATTTCATTAGCAATACATCCAAAATAAATTCCATTAGCAATTTATAAAATTTCAATTCAACTTAAATCGCTTCCATCTAATTCACATTCAATTTCTATTCAATTCAAGTGATTAACAACTCACTTTCTTATATTCAATTTATTTCTAAGTGAATCTAACTCATATCTATTTCAATTGATACAAAAATCAATTTCTATTTGCTTTTATTAACTCATAGAATTTATACAATCTCGTTTTTTATCAAACGATAGTTCTTTCTATTCAGATTTGTTAATATTCATGCAACTAAATGATTACTTAAGCTAACAATCATTTAAATTGATTCCATTCGATTTAACTTGCATTCCATATTCACAAAACCATTCGATTTGTTCAAAACCATCATACAAAACTTGATAACAACAATGCAAATATTTATATACACTTCTTGTATTTATTTTCACTTCATTACTGAAGTTATACATTTATCACTATTCAATTTCGCATTTCAACTTATTAATCAACTAAGTTTCCATTTAACCATTTCAAAGTTTCACTTAAATTTGAGTTACTGTCCAATATTTACTTAAGCTATTTCAATTCAAAACTCAAGTTTATCATTTATGTTTTTTTTTCCATAAACAATTCTCAATTTATTTCTTTGATTGGTTTTCATTTATCGAATTTATTCCATTTACTAATTCAATTCAATTCAATTAGTACATTCACTTATTCATTTTAAATTTCAAATTTCCATATTCAATTCATCTCGAATTTACTTAATTAATAACAAGGAAATTACAATTAATTTCTACTTACTTGAATTTATTTGCAAATTCAACCCATTTTAACTTTAGTTCACAACTCAACTTTAATTTAACTAACTTCCAATTCATTACTTCATGAATTTATAAATTATCAAGTTTATTTACTTGAATTCAGTCCATTTCATTATTCAATTCCGATTCATTTATTTACAATTGTAGCTTCATTTGTTCACTCACAAATTCATTTCTTTACAATTTGAATTTTATTACAAATCAATTTTTCACTTTATTTAATTGATTCACTTACACTCACTTTAATTTAACTCCATCCTTTAAAGTTAAATTTATTCTATCAAAATTCAAATTGTATAAGTTATCAACTCACTTATTATTCCATTAATGAATTTATTTTCAAATATTCTCTCCGGAATTCTATTTAAATTATAAATCTCATTACAATTTATATTTACAAATTCCATTTGTATATGAATTTATTTCCTCATCTTTTCAATTCATATTTATAAATTTCATTTGGTAAATGAATTTATCTTCAAATCTTTGGTTATTATTTTAATTTCTTATTCATTTTCCCTTTAACAATGATAATAATTTAATATGATCTTTTTTTTACAATAAAACATCCATATACTATAATAATTTATAGAAAATCATTTCTTTTCTATACAAAAATAGTTTTGGGCAAAATTATTTCATTTACCCCATTTAAAACAATACTGTGTCAGTTTACCTTGTTTAAGAGTTTAGAAACTCCTATCGATTACAGTTAGCTAGACTGCACTGACTAGAATCTATAAACAATCAACCGATAAGTCAACACAATACAAAAAAAAATTTATATTCACTAACAAATACGCGCTCATATCTATTATTACTCTCAACTCATTCTAGAGTATTACTGACTCTATCTCTAATGAGTAACACCCAACAGAGCAGGGTTGTCGCTTAACCATATGCTCTGATACCACTTGTAACGATGATTTTTTCGACGCTCGAAAGTCGACATTAATACGTACACTGTATCAAATGCCGCGCAATCAAATGCCGGAAAACCGAACCATTAGGGTTAAAAGAAGAGGTAGAAGAAGATAGAAGAAAAGAAAGAACAGAAACACAGAACCAAAGACAATATCGGAATCTCACATTTCGTAGCGGAACAAAATATAATAGATAATCACTAGTCTTTTAAACAAAGAACTATATCAGTTATACAATACATCAATCAGAGTCAATATCCAACTCGATGCAACAATGGACAGTTATATAAACCTGTCCTCATATAGAATACACAGCGGAAATAAATAACAAGTACGGAAGTACGTCTCGCCATCTAGTTTATCCCCAAAGCTCCAGAATATCCAGAATATCCTGATAAAAATAACTCTAGGCTGCCCGTGTGGAAAATTATGGGCACCCAGAGTTTAGAATGGAACAATAAACTCCGAGTCAATCATGGTGACCGGTGTGAGATCGTAAAACAGTTATTTTCACAAAGAGGATAAAATAGATTCGCAATGCTTTTGGAAAATGAAACTACCATAAGACCTCCCACTACACACACAATGCAAACGCAGAATTGGAGGAGATTTCTTCTTATGATAGTCAAAGATGCTTACTACGCCAATCATTGGATTATTATTATTAATGTCTAGTGTTGAAAACAATTCGAAAGTATAATATTAATCTTAGCCAACATACGACCAGTATCGTATGCCTACTATAGCTACCATCTAAACAGTGGTGACCACCGTACGTAAATGGCAGGTTCTACAACTAAAACCGTACAATTTCGTATTGGGAAATGGATTTCCAACAAATGGTCAGGCTAAGGAACTTCCTTTCCTCCTGTCGAATGGGATCGCCTCTGGCTGGATGTCCCGAGAGACAAATTGCTCTCTGCCAAACAAGGCCGGGTTACCCCTGTAACAGGTAACTCACGAATATGTCATCACCCGATGTAATGACCCAAGATTTTAGGAATTTATTTTGACAAATATAAGTGAATTCAAAATAATTTTTGAATTAAATTTTGGAAGGAGATTGTTATGGCTTGATAGTGTATCAGTATGTGTGTGCATGTGTGCACAGGGTATACACATGAACTAAAGCTAAAAATCTCTGAACTTTAAGAATAAATACATATTGATGTGTATGGGAATATATATATATATATATATATATTAAATCTTAAAAAAAAAGCTGAATGCATAAGTAAATATAAATATCTGTATGCTACTGAATATTTTTCTTAAGTATACATGTGCATGTGTGTGTCAATACAGAATGATATATAAATATATATGTGTGTGTTAATATAATACTAGAGTTTAAACTAGTGAAATAAAATATACAGACATATTTTAATATAAGCAGAAATAAAAAGAATGAAGATATAAAAAGAACTAATCCTCTTATAAATAAATAAAGGAAGTACATACCATTTACATGAAAGCTAAAAATAGGAAAATTAGGAAAAAACAGAGAAATGTTTGGTATAGGCAGAATTAGAAAAGAGTATTTAATAAATAACAAAATCAAGTCACATTTTTAGCATGATTGTAGACAAAGGGAAAAAGTATTTTTCTGAAAAGCAAAATTTCTGAAAGAAAAATGTAACCACTTTTCTGTTCACCCAAATTAAGCCGGGAAGGGTAAAACTTTGGGTTTAAAAAATGCAGATAACATGATTTTTCTGGTGGGCAAAATGGACTTAGCCAATACCCAGAACCCTAAGAGAGAGACCCTGTATATATATACATGTATATGCAGCAGCCTCCTCTCCTCCTCAGAAAAGAATTTTGAGAAAAAAAAGAAAAAAGAAAAACAACACCACAGAAATCATAAGACAAGGGAAGGAAGAGAGCTTGAGGCAAAGGGCAGAAGCTCATCAATTAATTAAGAAAACAAAGAAGAGAGCTAGGTGAGAAAACTCACTCAAAAATCTAAGGCAATAAGTCCTAATGTAGGCAGCTAGATAAAAGTATTTTTATTAGAAGAGTATTTTCATATATGAAGTTTATCTGTGAATTTAAACCTGAATATGTTTTGACTTTCTTTGGTTGATCACTTGTTTTATTATAACAAAGTTTTAAGTGTTGTTAGCATACCTGTCTGTTTTATACACTCAGATCTCTGATATGTTAATATTTAGGGATATAAACAAATACCCAGAAAATAAAATGTTGAGAATAGGTAAGTAGTATTGGTTTTGGCTCAACCCAGAGAGATGTAAATAATGTTGAGCTGCAATATACTCATGTATAAGTGCTGAGGCTTGAAATAAAAAGGAATTAGGGGTGCAATAGGGTTGGATATGTGATGATGTTCTTGATTCAATAAAATGCATAGCAAACAAAATTTTGTGATTCAGTAAAACCAGGTCATCCTGAGTTTAACTCAAGCACAAATGTTTGCAAAAGAAAAACTCTCCCCAGAAGCTATAAGCCAATGTTAGTTGCCTAAACTCCTTTTAAAAAAAATACCAGGATGAATATATATATATATACAGAACCTTATTTTGTAATCACAAATGGTTGTTGCTTGTTTGCCTCTGTATGGTTATGAATAATATGAGGTGCCATGTTATGGATGTTTTAGCTAATAAAATGAACCACTGAATGGTTCTGGCATGAAAAATCAAAAGGGTTATTATTAACTTAAACCTGATTAGGAAATTGGGGTCAAGAACACTGCAGGAATGACTTGTGTGCTTGAGTAACATAAGTTGACACATGGCTTGTTTAAGTCCTGAGATCTTTGTGTAATGGAGTGAATTAGTTCATTACAGTGTGTCCATTGATTCATAAATATTGCATATGAGACCAAGGATAGATAAATGTACCAAGGAAATAATACTTGAGCAGATGAGAAAACTAGAGTTTTTCCCAGATTTGAAATATGAGAATTGAATAAATGATTTAACTCATATTGGTTATTCTCCTGCTTGGTATGAATGATTGTTTGTATATGATTGAGTTGTATGCTTGAATGTATGTGCCATATTCATATGTGTAGTCTCTGGAAAGAAAATTAAAGTGTGCACATGCACAATGACACAGAGCATGCACACAAGTATTTGCCTGATTCCAAAGGACAGAACCTTATGTATATGTACTTAACTTGATTTTAACCTAATTAACAAATTGCTTTTGTGAATTTTCTCATACCAGACATGTGTCTGACCCTAGTGTGCTAATGGCATCTGGGGTGTCTCATTTAAAATGAGGCAGTTTCAAATGCTTTTTCAGGGATTGCAGCAACTAAGTAGGAGTAGGAGCAAGGCCTTGAGAAGAAGATATAGCATGCTAAAACTTAGTTAGATAAGAGCCTAAATGTTGAAATCTACATGTATTGACAATTTAAATTGCTACTTGTATTAAGTGTTGAATATTGGATGGATATTTTGTTAGGCATTTTGTTAAGAGATTGATTTGTATCTGGAAACTATGAATTAAGTTAAATATCTGTTATGTTTAAAAAAGAATTTTAATCAAATCTTGTAAGTAGATTTAGCAAGAACACCATGTTAAAAATTGAATGATTACATTTTATAAATGCATTAGTCAATCATGAATCTTTGGAAAGGATTTAAGTTTTGGAAAATCTGGAGAGATGATTCTCAGAAAATTTAAATGGTTTTATTTTCTAATATAGCATATGTATGCAAAAGAAATAGGCATAGGTTAATGTTTTATATGGCTGCAAGGTTTCCATAGTTAAACTTGTTTCATACAAATGTCTCATGTACTATATATTTTTTTTTTAATTAAAGAAAGGATCTGTAATAAGGTAGATGGAAGCCAGATTCAAATAGTTGCAGATATATATGAACATAAATATGTTTAGTGCAAACATTACCACATCTTTTTCTTTGCACTAGTAATAGGAATCTGAATTTCACTCAGATTTTAACCAAATGCATTTTAAATGCCAGACTGACCTTATAAGAAGAAATACAAACCTGAATAATGACAAACACTTCTATCATCCTCAAAACCCAAGAACCAGACTCTTAACTCATATCAATCCTGAAGCCTTCCAGGTTATAGGGATGGGTTTCAAAAATAATTAAGCAAGAATTATTGTTTTGTATGATGGAATATAGGCAAAAATAAAGTATATATATATATGTGCAGATATAGGTAGATAATAGATTGCAAACTGTACAGGAGAAAAAAAAAGAAAAACCAAAAATTGTGTTTGAACCGACCAGCATAGCACTCGAACTCGTGACCTTTCATGTATAAGTTAGGCGCGTTTCCATTACGCCTAGATGTTGCTTGTGTTCCCTTAGGATCCACTTTCTTTTATACTGAATTTGTCACTATTCAGAACTTAACACAAACATCTATATTAAAAGCTTGTTTACTATTGATTATTACTTGATCACTTCTTAGTTAGTATAAACAGACTAATGTGTATGTTTCCAGTGGATTGTTTAGTCAAAAAAAAAAATTATTAGCAATCCAACATCCTCTTGTTTTCCAGAACTCTGATTCAAACAAGAGAGGCATATACATCCTCACATGTATGTGCTTACCTTTGTGAATGTACTGATATATTTATATTGGTTGATTATTGTGATCCTGGATATATTTGGTTTATTGGAGAAAGATATTGACCCTGAGAATTATATTGCAATGGATGATATATCTATCTATATATATATATATCCTCTTTACTTTAAAAAAAAAAATTTCTTATGGAATTAGAGTAGAAATAGGAGGGTCATTTCAGTTGGTATCAGAGCTATGTTATTTAACATAGAGAAGTAAGGATCAAGTTCTTAGAAAAAAAAAAAATTAAAAGGAACTAAATATCAAACTAACCAGCTATGTAAATTATTATTAGCAAACTATGGTAGGGAGACCACCCAATCAGGGAGCAGGATCTTCCCATGCACCACCAATGGTCAATCTGCAAGACTTGGTGAGAGCATTTAGGGATGGGGCAGGACAAAGGCAAGAAAATCCCTATGAAGAACTCTCAAAATTACTTAAGACATATACTCATTTAGGAGGCAAAAGCTTTGAAGGGACAGAGAGTATCATGGAAATTCAAACATGGTTGAGAACATTGGAAAGAATTTTCAATGACATGCAACTTGATGATCAAAGAAAGAGGCAAGTGGCTTCAAGACAGCTGAAAGGAGTAGCTTTAGGCTGGTGGGAAGTAATCATTGCAGGAAGGAATGAGAATGAAATCACTTGGAATCAATTCAAAGAGATGTTGGAAGCAAGGTTTGTACCAGCATCAGCAAAGACTACCTTGCTAGAAGAATTCATTAGACTTAGACAAGGAACCATGACTGTCACAGAATACACTCAAAAGTTTGAGGGGCTTTCCACATATGGAGCAATGCTTGTGGCAGATGAGGCATCTAAAAATGATAGGTACATAAAAGGTCTGAACCCAGGACTTAGCAGAGCTATGTTACCCTATGCAGACAAGACTTTTGATCATGTGATAGACTTAGCTTTGAGGTTGGAGCAGCATGACAAGGAAAGGGAGAAGTTCAGAAATTTTAAGAGCAATAATAACAAGAAAGGTAAGGGGAGGTATCACCCTTATGATAAGAAGAAAGAAGAGGCTAGTAACAAAAGCACTGGAGATGTCAAAGCTAAGGAAGACAAGAAGAAAATTGTGTGCCATCAATGTGGAAAGGAAGGGCATATCAAACCAAAATGTCCAGAATTGAAAGGAGGAGCTTTCAAATGCTATCTATGTGGGAAAGAGGGGCATATGAAGAGGAATTGTCCTGAGTATAAACAGCAAGGCAAATTGGCAAATTTGGAAGGGAAAGGCAAAGCCACAGTGGAGAGTAACACTGTAAACCATAGCCAAGTGGAAGGTACATTACTTATTTGTACCATACCCATAACAGTAGTATATGATACTGGGGCAACTCACTCTTTAATTTCTTATGAACTGGTTAGAATGCTAAAACTGAATTGCATATTGGTTGAAACCCCATTGCATATACACAGTCCATTGGGGAGTTCTAGTGTTTTAAATATGATTTGTGTGGATGTGGAATTAAACATAGGAGGAAATATTTTTATTTCCAATTTATATGTTTTGAATTACCCAAATATAGGTGTTATATTGGGGGTAGACTGGTTAAGGCAATTTAAAGCCATAATTGATTTAGACTCATCCACCATATCATTGCAAAATTATAGAGGCCAGAGAATCACAGTTTTATGTGAGGTAGCTAAGGAAGGAAAACTATATCATTTAGTTGACTCAGAAAAAGATTTCAGTGAACTAATCATTGAAGAAATTCCCATAGTCAATGAATATTTGGATGTGTTTGGTGAGGTCAAGGGTATTCCACACCATAGACCAGTAGAATTCCAGATCAATCTAGTTCCAGGAGCAAGCCCAGTGATTAAAAAGCCAACTAGAATGGGGCCAAATGAACTAAAAGAATTAAAGAAACAGTTAGAAGAATTGGAAGAAAAGGGTTTTATAAGACCAAGTAATTCTTGCTGGGGAGCACCAGTGGTATTTGTTAAGAAGCAAGATGGCTCCTTAAGACTCTGCATAGATTATAGAGAATTAAACAAAGTAACCATTAAAAATAAATACCCATTGCCAAGAATAGATGATCTTTTTGATCAATTAGCAGGGGCAAAAGTATTTTCTAGACTAGACTTAGCATCTGGTTTTCATCAAATGAAGGTGGAAGAATCAAGCATTAAGTACACTGCCTTTAACACTAGGTATGGGTTGTATGAATTTTTGGTTATGCCATTTGGCTTGACCAATGCACCATCTTACTTTGTAGATTTAATGAACAGAACCTTTAGAGATTGTTTAGACAAGTTTGTGCTTATTTTCATAGATGACATTTTGATTTATTCCAAGACAGTGGAAGAACATAAGCATCATTTGCACCTGGTTTTGTCTAGATTAAGGGAAAAAGATTTAAAGGCAAAATTTTCAAAATGTGTGTTTTGGAAGGAGGAAGTACATTTTCTTGGCCATGTTATATCTGCCAAAGGAATTTCTGTGAACCCCAATAAAGTAGTGGCTATTCAAGCATGGAAGAGGCCAAGCACAGTGAGTGAAGTGAGGTCATTTATGGGGATGGCAGGGTATTATAGGAGGTTTATAAAAGATTTTTCAAAAATTTCTACACCACTCACTAACCTAACCAGGAAGAACCAAGCTTTTGTTTGGTCAGAAAAATGTGAAAAGTCTTTTGAACAATTGAAGGAGGCATTGGTGAATGCTCCAATTCTAAAGGTACCACATGGAAATGAAGAATTAGTGGTATACACTGATGCTAGTGGATTTGGCTTGGGTGCAGTGTTGATGCAACAAGGCCAAGTCATTGCATATGCATCCAGACAACTTAAACCCCATGAAGTAAGGTATGCCACACATGATCTCGAATTAGCAGCTGTGATATATGCTTTAAAACTTTGGAGACATTATTTGTTAGGCACTAAGTTTGAACTTTACACTGACCACAAGTCTCTAAAATATTTGTTTTCACAAAAAGATTTGAACATGAGGCAACATAGATGGGTGGAGTTCTTAGCTGCCTATGATTTTGACATACTCTATACACCAGGCAAAGCAAACAAAGTTGCAGATGCTCTAAGCAGACAGCATGCTAAATTGGCTATGATGATGATAGAAGAATTTAAAAACTTATTTTTGCTAACTGAGTTAGAGATTGGGGAGAATGGGTGTGTGCACATTAATGAGCAGATGCATGGTGCACAAGAAGATAAAGGGAAGTTAAGCTTAATGACACTTCAACCAGATTTAATTCTGAAGGTAGGAAAAATGCAAGAACAAGATGCTCACTTATTAGAGAAGAGAATGCTCCTCTCAAGAGGGGAGGAAGTAATGAATCACCACCTTGATAAAGATGGATATGTGAGATACCAGAATAGGATGTGTGTACCAGAGGACATAGAATTGAAAAAGGAGATATTGAATGAATATCACAGAAGTAAATACTCCATACACCCAGGTAACACAAAAATGTATCAAAATCTGAAAAGAGACTTCTGGTGGAAGGGGATGAAATCTGATATAGCCAAGTACATTGCCAAATGTATGACTTGCCAACAAGTCAAGGCTGAAACTCAAAGACCATCAGGGTTGATGCAACCTCTTAGTGTACCTCAGTGGAAGTGGGAAGACATATCTATGGACTTCATAGATGGACTGCCTAGATCTAAGAGAGGTAATACAAGCATATGGGTGATAGTTGATAGGCTAACCAAGGTAGCACACTTCATCCCAGTCAAGTCAGAAAGAACTGCACCAAAATTAGCTCAAATTTTTATAAAAGAAGTGGTAAGGTTACATGGCATTCCCAAAACCATTGTGAGTGATAGGGATACCATCTTCACTTCAAAATTCTGGAGAAGCTTTCAAGAAGCAATGGGAAGTGAACTATGTTTAAGTACTGCCTACCATCCTCAATCAGATGGGCAGACTGAGGTGGTAAACAAAGTTTTGGAGGACATGTTGAGGGCATGTATACTGGATTTTGGGGGCAACTGGGAAGATTATCTTCATCTAGTTGAATTTACATACAACAACAGCTACCAAAGCACCATAGGAATGGCTCCATTTGAAGCCTTGTATGGTAAACCCTGCTTGTCACCTGTTTGCTGGGTAGAAGCAGGAGAAAGGTCTATTTTAGGACCTGAGTACATACAAGAAACCAAGGAGAAAATTGAGTTGGTAAGAAGAAGAATGACAGCAGCTCAAGATAGGCAAAAGAAATTTGCAGACATGAGAAGGAGGCAGGTAGAATATGAGGTGGGAAATTTTGTTTTCATCAAAATCTCACCCATGAAAAATGTGCTGAGGTTTGGAAAACAAGGCAAATTAACCCCAAGATATATTGGACCATACAAAATTCTGGAGAGAATTGGTCCCTTGGCATATAAGTTGGAATTACCAGAAAACATGCAAGGTATACATGATGTTTTTCATGTATCACAATTGAGAAGATGGGTCCATGACAGGGCAGAAATTCTTGAAACCCCAACCCAAGTGCAGATAAATCCTAATTTGATTTATGAAAAGGATCCAGTGGGAATTTTGGCAAAAGATGTGAAGAAGTTGAGGAATAAATCTCTGAAACTTGTGAAGGTACAATGGAGTCCTGATCCTAGTGATTGCACATGGGAATTAGAAGACAAGGTTAGGATGAATTATCCTAGGCTATTTTCAGATTAAGGTAATTCTGATTTTTGATTGTTTCCTTTATTTTGGATGAATATATTTTTAGTTAGTATAGAACTAAGAATCTATTTGGTAGAGAATATACTTGTTCTCTGAATTAAGTTTAAAATTTATTTTAAGCTTAGGAAAATTGTGGGACAAAATTTCTAAAAGGAGGGGTGTATGTAATGACCCAAGATTTTAGGAATTTATTTTGACAAATATAAGTGAATTCAAAATAATTTTTGAATTAAATTTTGGAAGGAGATTGTTATGGCTTGATAGTGTATCAGTATGTGTGTGCATGTGTGCACAGGGTATACACATGAACTAAAGCTAAAAATCTCTGAACTTTAAGAATAAATACATATTGATGTGTATGGGAATATATATATATATATATATATATTAAATCTTAAAAAAAAAGCTGAATGCATAAGTAAATATAAATATCTGTATGCTACTGAATATTTTTCTTAAGTATACATTTGCATGTGTGTGTCAATACAGAATGATATATAAATATATATGTGTGTGTTAATATAATACTAGAGTTTAAACTAGTGAAATAAAATATACAGACATATTTTAATATAAGTAGAAATAAAAAGAATGAAGATATAAAAAGAACTAATCCTCTTATAAATAAATAAAGGAAGTACATACCATTTACATGAAAGCTAAAAATAGGAAAATTAGGAAAAAACAGAGAAATGTTTGGTATAGGCAGAATTAGAAAAGAGTATTTAATAAATAACAAAATCAAGTCACATTTTTAGCATGATTGTAGACAAAGGGAAAAAGTATTTTTCTGAAAAGCAAAATTTCTGAAAGAAAAATGTAACCACTTTTCTCTTCACCCAAATTAAGCCGGGAAGGGTAAAACTTTGGGTTTAAAAAATGCAGATAACATGATTTTTCTGGTGGGCAAAATGGACTTAGCCAATACCCAGAACCCTAAGAGAGAGACCCTGTATATATATACATGTATATGCAGCAGCCTCCTCTCCTCCTCAGAAAAGAATTTTGAGAAAAAAAAAAGAAAAAGAAAAACAACACCACAGAAATCATAAGACAAGGGAAGGAAGAGAGCTTGAGGCAAAGGGCAGAAGCTCATCAATTAATTAAGAAAACAAAGAAGAGAGCTAGGTGAGAAAACTCACTCAAAAATCTAAGGCAATAAGTCCTAATGTAGGCAGCCAGATAAAAGTATTTTTATTAGAAGAGTATTTTCATATATGAAGTTTATCTGTGAATTTAAACCTGAATATGTTTTGACTTTCTTTGGTTGATCACTTGTTTTATTATAACAAAGTTTTAAGTGTTGTTAGCATACCTGTCTGTTTTATACACTCAGATCTCTGATATGTTAATATTTAGGGATATAAACAAATACCCAGAAAATAAAATGTTGAGAATAGGTAAGTAGTATTGGTTTTGGCTCAACCCAGAGAGATGTAAATAATGTTGAGCTGCAATATACTCATGTATAAGTGCTGAGGCTTGAAATAAAAAGGAATTAGGGGTGCAATAGGGTTGCCTATGTGCTGATGCTCCTGATTCAATAAAATGCATAGCAAACAAAATTTTGTGATTCAGTAAAACCAGGTCATCCTGAGTTTAACTCAAGCACAAATGTTTGCAAAAGAAAAACTCTCCCCAGAAGCTATAAGCCAATGTTAGTTGCCTAAACTCCTTTTAAAAAAAATACCAGGATGAATATATATATATATACAGAACCTTATTTTGTAATCACAAATGGTTGTTGCTTGTTTGCCTCTGTATGGTTATGAATAATATGAGGTGCCATGTTATGGATGTTTTAGCTAATAAAATGAACCACTGAATGGTTCTGGCATGAAAAATCAACAGGGTTATTATTAACTTAAACCTGATTAGGAAATTGGGGTCAAGAACACTGCAGGAATGACTTGTGTGCTTGAGTAACATAAGTTGACACATGGCTTGTTTAAGTCCTGAGATCTTTGTGTAATGGAGTGAATTAGTTCATTACAGTGTGTCCATTGATTCATAAATATTGCAGATGAGACCAAGGATAGATAAATGTACCAAGGAAATAATACTTGAGCAGATGAGAAAACTAGAGTTTTTCCCAGATTTGAAATATGAGAATTGAATAAATGATTTAACTCATATTGGTTATTCTCCTGCTTGGTATGAATGATTGTTTGTATATGATTGAGTTGTATGCTTGAATGTATGTGCCATATTCATATGTGTAGTCTCTGGAAAGAAAATTAAAGTGTGCACATGCACAATGACACAGAGCATGCACACAAGTATTTGCCTGATTCCAAAGGACAGAACCTTATGTATATGTACTTAACTTGATTTTAACCTAATTAACAAATTGCTTTTGTGAATTTTCTCATACCAGACATGTGTCTGACCCTAGTGTGCTAATGGCATCTGGGGTGTCTCATTTAAAATGAGGCAGTTTCAAATGCTTTTTCAGGGATTGCAGCAACTAAGTAGGAGTAGGAGCAAGGCCTTGAGAAGAAGATATAGCATGCTAAAACTTAGTTAGATAAGAGCCTAAATGTTGAAATCTGCATGTATTGACAATTTAAATTGCTACTTGTATTAAGTGTTGAATATTGGATGGATATTTTGTTAGGCATTTTGTTAAGAGATTGATTTGTATCTGGAAACTATGAATTAAGTTAAATATCTGTTATGTTTAAAAAAGAATTTTAATCAAATCTTGTAAGTAGATTTAGCAAGAACACCATGTTAAAAATTGAATGATTACATTTTATAAATGCATTAGTCAATCATGAATTTTTGGAAAGGATTTAAGTTTTGGAAAATCTGGAGAGATGATTCTCAGAAAATTTAAATGGTTTTATTTTCTAATATAGCATATGTATGCAAAAGAAATAGGCATAGGTTAATGTTTTATATGGCTGCAAGGTTTCCATAGTTAAACTTGTTTCATACAAATGTCTCATGTACTATAATTTTTTTTTTAATTAAAGAAAGGATCTGTAATAAGGTAGATGGAAGCCAGATTCAAATAGTTGCAGATATATATGCACATAAATGTAACGTCCCAGATTTTCGCGCTCGAAAATCGACATCCATACTTTACATCGTACTCGAAAGTCGTAGATTCGAGGGTTCAAATCCGAGTCGCCGGAGCTTATAACACAGTTAAGTAAATAACACAGCGGAAGAAATGAATAATACATTGATATACAATATCTGATACAACAGAATGATACAATGAATATCAATATACATCAGAGATATGATACAACAAATATCAGCGGAAAAGAAAACGATAACATCCGCAGCGGATAATCTCCATCTTCAAAGCACTAATCCAGAAATAGCTTGAACTCCCAATAACGATACACCAAGATAAGCAAGTGCAGTCCGATCCAAAGACTGAACCAACTCCAGAAAATCTACTAAACCTGAATATCTGAAAAACCTAACTCTAGACTGCTCGTGTAGAAAATTATGAGCACCCAGAGTTTAGGAAAGGAACAATAAACTCCGGATCAGTCATGGGACTGGTGTGAGCAACAAAAACAGTTTATCTTTAAAAACAAATAGCAGAGAATTTTAAAGTCAATTCGTAATGCTTTTGGAAAATGAAACTACCATAAGACCTCCCACCACACACACAATGCAAACGCAGAATTGGAGGAGATTTCTTCTTATGATAGTCAAAGATGCTTACTACGCAAAATCAAATCATTTTATATTATTACTAGTGCATAGTGTAGAAAACAATTTCGAAAGTAGAATATAAATCTTAGCCAGCATAGACATTTCGCACTTATGCCTACTATAGCTACCATGTTCAATAGCAGGTTACCACCACATTCCATGGCAGGTAATACAACTAAAACCGTACAGGGCTCGTATTGTTTTGTTTGGATTTCCAACAAATGGTCAGGCTAAGGAACTTCCTATTCCACGAAAGAAACGCCTCTGGCGGGACGTTCCGAGAACCAACTGTTCTCTGCCGAACAAGGCCGGCAACCCCTTTTCCCAAGGGATAAAAGAAACCTCAGATATGCCACCCCCGGTCCTTTGGGACCTTTAACCGAGGTACCTCGAATCCAACATCACACATCATAAAGAAAGTGTATCCACATGAGTAAGTATCTGGGCTCCATACCATGATACTACCCTTTTCCAGAAGGAATGGTCATACCCTAGGGGAGCTACCCCTGAAAACCTTGCCGCACGATTCCTGTTTCGACCATTACCGGGTTGTGAGGCTCGACGAAGTCTCGTCCACAAAGCTATGCTTTTTCAAAAAGCCACGCTTCGGGTCAAACAAATGATCAACCTATGATCACAAAGATATAAGATCAAACAAATGATCATATCGCAAATGATCAAACACTGATCATTTCACAGCAGCACTCAGCATGCCACATTACCAAATTGGGATATATCGCTGATAAATTTCAACTACATAACCTCTGAGCTCGTACGTCTCAGAGAAGGGTGTTAAGCTAAGAGAATAAATTCTCCGCCACCAACAGATATGTATTTGAAAGAAATCGGCTTTATATCTCAAAGTGTAATGTCAGACATGTAACCATACAAGTCTGTTCCGGGTTCGAACAGAACCGAAGGCACTTCTCACGAAGCCCTTGCAAATCCGGATAATTTTCAAATCACGTCTAGACTTCCCATCACAAAAAGAGTGATATAAATCTCTATACCGGGAGCTACCCAGTGCAGAGACATTCGACAGGTTGTCCTTTCATTTTCGAAAATATCCGGTCTTCAACACCGATCTTCAAATGCTATCCATATACGACGTATCACTATTCGGAATGGGTTATATGACACAGATGTCTTTTCCCGGCTAACCCGAATAGTGAGCGCAATATTCAAAAACATATGGATATTGGGATTTCAATTAAGTCACAATTTAAACCCAAACTTTTTCTTCAAATGGTTTAACAAATTACCATTTTAATCTTTTTAAACAAAAAGATTCAATTCACAAAGTTCAACTGAATTTCACAGATTCATTTACAGATTTTCCAAATCGATTTCCATTTCAATTTAATTAATTCATTAAATCTTTAAATCAAAGATTTAACAAATAGCTTTCAAAACAATTTCATTTCGAATGGTTTAACAAAACATCATTTTAAATCTGTTAAAAATAAACAGATTTAATTCATAGCTTTCAAAAACAATTTCATTCAAAACTTGGAAAATCCATTTTTCAATTCACTTGAAATTCCTTTAATTTAAACTGGAATTTCACTTCTTAGCTGAAAGCTTTTATTCTTTTAAAACAACAGTCTTCAATTTGGAAATCTGATTCATTCATACGAGTTGAAATCCTTGGGTTAAATTTAAATTCCCAACTTATACTTTTAAAATGGTTAAATTCATACAAACACATTTTATATCATCTTTAGTCCCTAGTTTCAATCATAGATTTAATTTCAAACTTGAATTCAAATTTAAATCTAATTATTTAAATTTTCAAAACTCGATTAAGTTATTCAAAATAACTTTTATATTTGAAATTCCATTTCAAAAGCTTTTCACTTTAAATCGAAATTTCCAATTTCAAAATCAATTGAAATTAAAATTTCAATTTCAAAAACATCAAATTTAAATTATCCGTGACTTAACCGATTTCCACGTGAATCCATATTTGTGTGTGTAAAAGTGTAGTCCAGGGGTTTCACACAATAGTGCAACATCAATCATCACAGATATATCGATAAGCGGTAAAGTCGATAACGCTTATCTTCATTCACAGATTCATAGATAAAATAAAATTTATCGGTCACAAAGATTCACAGTTATAATTCGATGTGGGTTTCGAATAACCAACTAAAATCCGACTCCCTGTCGCATCGAAATTCAAGTGCCGTTTTTCGGGCCAAGGGTTTCATATTCATATAACAATAGATACATCACAGATATAGAAATCACAGATCACGATATAAATCAGGACGTATCACAAAGCATCATATATCAGGGATATCAAACAATTCATATCATTCAACAGAATCCAAACATTCATAGGTAAGGTTGGTTAATTATCTGATTTATTCAAATCAGATAAATTTCATATGAATTTCTAATCTTGGTTAATTAATTACAACCCATTTTAATTAATTATCCTTTATCATCTATTAATTAACCTTTAATCATTAATAAATCAATCTTAATTAATCAATAAATCTTTTAATCATTAAATAATTATCTTTTAGTTATTTAATTATCTTTTAATTTATTTATTTGATTAACCCTTTATTAATTACCACTTAATTAATAAAATTCCAAAAATTACTCGAAATTACTTGATTAATTAACTGTAACTTAATTAACCTTTAATTACTTGATTAATTAACATTTAACCATTAATTTAAAGCCTAACCTTATCAAATTAATGATTCTTAACTCCAAATTAATTATCCCAAATAAATTCCTTAAAATTTAATTAATGAGTTTAAAACTCATAATTACTTAATAAATCCAGTTATTAATTAGATTTATAAATCCATTTTAATTAACTTAATAAATTTAATGAGTCTCAATCATTAATTTATTAACTAAATAAATTATCCATGTTAATTAACTTAATTTACTTAATAATCTCTAGTTGATTATCTTCATCAACTACTAACATTTCCTTAACTTATGATTTAATTTACCTTTAAGTGTATATTTAAAACATTACACTTTTAAATTCTAAATTCAAATAAATTTAAAAAAAAAACACTTAATCATTCAAATTATTTAGAATAATTTAAATTCAAAAACTCCTTTTATTCCGAAACTAAGATTCAAGTTTAGATTTAAATTCCAGATTTCAAAACTTGATTCAACTTTTCTAAGTTCTTTCTTTACAAGTCATAATCCCATTTAAGTTCAAATTTCTTTTTAACCTTTAAAATACTTTAAAGGTTTAAACAAATTAAGAATTTATTTATTTATTTATTTATTTTTATTTTTTTCAAATCTGAACTTGAATTTAGGTTTATACTTTGACTTCAAAAATCATTTTAACCCTTGATTTATAAATTCGAATTCAAATTTGAAACCCAGGAAAACAGAACAGGTTAGAGAAACCTGGAACAAAACTATCCCCCGAGCTACAACGCTTCCAGCTTCGAGCCCTACCCCTCAAAATCTCGAGTGATGCTTCGAGTCAACAAACGCGAGTTCACCTTGCTTCTTCCCTCTCTTCCTCCCCCTTTTCACATTACTCCCTCATCATTTCCAGGCAACAACCGTGCACGCGAATGCACGTATACGTGCACAGAGGACCGGAGCTCCTTCGATCATCGCCTCGACCTCCCACGAGTCACCACTGACCCTCTCGACCTAAACCACCACCCAGATTGCTTCAACTCGCTGGAATTCAAAATTTGATCACCTCAAAACCCTGTGAACCCAAACTGTATCAACAAAACTCCCCACGCCGCCGATCGCAACCACCTGCAACCCCACTACCTTGACCGGAGAAGCTTCGTTCACCAACGCTTCGATTCCCCTCGGTGCGACAACACTCGATCGCGCGTAGGCAACGAACTCGGCTCGTTACTGTCATGCTCGAAATCTTGAAATAAAACCCTACAATGATCTCGAATCCAAAACTCATGCAATAGAAAAATCTTTTGTTAATTTTTTACAAAATCCCTGATGTTTATACTTGCTTCAATTCGAGTTTCAACATTTGTTATTGATTCAATTTCGAGAATTTGATAAAAATTCAATTTTTATTCAAGATTGAACTGCTCTTGTAATACTGAGCTAAAAATCTTCATCTTTGTTTTAAAAATCATAAAATCCAGTAAAGATTCAATATATAAATTCGATTTAACTTCCTGCAACAATCGAGTTTATCAAAGTACCCTTTGATTGCCTGCAAACCAATATTTCCTGTAGAAATATTTCACTAACGGGTTTAATCAGTTTTGAAAAATTTGGACTTAAGGTTCAAACTCCTTGTTTGATCGAAATTGGAAGTTTTACAATGTTCTGATGAGGAAAATTTGAGTTTTGAATACAAACATGTACTATACATCAATTACAGGGAAGCACAGAGTATCACAAATCATATGCAAACTGGAGCATAATATAAATGAAGTTTGAACTGTTTTTAATAAACTTAAAACTTTTAAAATTATGTTTACTCACAGCATCAATAAGAAATCAAAACAAATTAAGCTCTAATGAAATAGGAGTTGCTCACAGTTTTTCCAGGAGAAGAAAACAGAGCTTCTTTGATAAATCTGGTTTTAATATCTTGCCTTCTTTTGATCTTCTGATTTAAGTTGAGTTGTTATTCAAGTTGAAACTTGTTTTAAGTTTTAAGATGATGTTTTTATTTCATTTTTTTTCTTCTTCTCAGCTTGGAATGGTCGAACTGATGGGGATGGATATACAAACAAGAAGTTGGCAAGGTATACAAAATTGTACAGGTAATATTATATTTATGTTTGTATATACTATTGGGTATGGCTGAGATGTATTATATTTTTTGTACTTTGTTTCGGCTGATATGCCATGTTATGGTGGCTGCATTTATTTGCCTAGTACTATATGTTTTACTTTACTTTTTCAATAGATATCTCCTTCATTTTGTTTATTTCATTATGCAGGTCTTTGAGTTTGTGGAGGCTGATAGGTATAAGGGAGTATACTAAAGGTATTTGCTGTCTTGTTTTATAGGCTGAGGTGATTTCTATATTATTTTTTTTCATTTGTTTATACTTTGTTTATTTGTATTTGTTTTGTTACTTATTAATGTAAATAAGTTCCTATTTTAAATGTTGATTTACATATTACATTCGAATGAAAGATGTTTATATTTTTGCTTCGTATTTATATTTTGTTTTATCTTTTGTTTACACACACACACACACATATATATATATATATATATATATATATATCTGTCAAGAATTAAAAATGACAATTTCTAGTTCAAATATTAATTATCATTATTTACTTAATATTTATTGTCTTATATTTATTTTATAAACTCAAACCATCTTTAACCATCAATTCAAATATATATATATATTTATCGTTTATCTCTAAACCATTTATTTAAGTTTTAAATTCAAATATAAATATATATATATCTACATATATATATATATATTAAATTTGCTCGTATATACCTAAATATATACACATATACTCACATATACACTATTTACAATATTTTAATCTCAAATGGTTTATACAGAATATACTTGGATATCGGGGAAACTCGCAATAAATAAATCGATAAATTTCACTTTAAACCATTTGTTTTACTAGTTTTATTCAAAATGAAATAAATTAATAATTTTAAATTCAAAAACTCAATTAATTATTAATTTAAATACTTAAAAAATTTGGGGTCGTTACAAATTTCCCCCCTTAAAAGAATTTCGTCCTCGAAATTCGCAGGCAAGAAAACAAAGACAGAGATAGACAGATGCGATCTCCTATAATTACTTGAACACAAGATACGGATTCCAAATTCAAGTCGGAATATCTCAGAATACATACCAATTTGTCCCTCTTCGGACTTTGGTATTTAAAAGAAATTTTAATAAAATTTGAAATTTGGTTTTAAACGAAATCATTTTATCGATTTAATTCAATTTAAAATTTCCAATTTCAAATTCATTAAGGTTTAAATCCAAAAAAAACTGATAAGAAATCGATGGAATTCGAAGTAAGGATTTTCTACAACGATTCGTAAAGCCATCATCACATCGAAACTTCTTCTTGTAGCTGATACGAAGGAATCAAAAGAATTGAAAATACGAATCAAAGGAGATTGAGAAGAAAAAGATTGTTTCCACTATTGCAGGGTATTGACCATTTATAGTCGTATTTCCCTGTCCCCTATCTCGTCTTCTTCTTGCACTCATACTCACTATCAGTGGATAGCAAGAGAATTTACTGAGACGTTCAGACGGATATCTGAGAATATACTCATTCTAGAGTTTACTTCACTCTATCTCTAATGAGCTACTTAACGTGTTACACTCCTGAGCTAAAGTTCAACCTTAGCTCTGATACCACTTGTAACGTCCCAGATTTTCGCGCTCGAAAAACGACATCCATACTTTACATCGTACTCGAATGTCGTAGATTCGAGCGTTCAAATCCGAGTCGCCGGAGCTTATAACACAGTTAAGTAAATAACACAGCAGAAGAAATGAATAATACATTGATATACAATATCTGATACAACAGAATGATACAATGAATATCAATATACATCAGAGATATGATACAACAAATAGCAGCGGAAAAGAAAACGATAACATCCGCAGCGGATAATCTCCATCTTCAAAGCACTAATCCAGAAATAGCTTGAACTCCCAATAACGATACACCAAGATAAGCAAGTGCAGTCCGATCCAAAGACTGAACCAACTCCAGAAAATCTACTAAACCTGAATATCTGAAAAACCTAACTCTAGACTGCTCGTGTAGAAAATTATGAGCACCCAGAGTTTAGGAAAGGAACAATAAACTCCGGATCAGTCATGGGACTGGTGTGAGCAACAAAAACAGTTTATCTTTAAAAACAAATAGCAGAGAATTTTAAAGTCAATTCGTAATGCTTTTGGAAAATGAAACTACCATAAGACCTCCCACCACACACATAATGCAAACGCAGAATTGGAGGAGATTTCTTCTTATGATAGTCAAAGATGCTTACTACGCAAAATCAAATAATTTTATATTATTACTAGTGCATAGTGTAGAAAACAATTTCGAAAGTAGAATATAAATCTTAGCCAGCATAGACATTTCGCACTTATGCCTACTATAGCTACCATGTTCAATAGCAGGTTACCACCACATTCCATGGCAGGTAATACAACTAAAACCGTACAGGGCTCGTATTGTTTTGTTTGGATTTCCAACAAATGGTCAGGCTAAGGAACTTCCTATTCCACGAAAGAAACGCCTCTGGCGGGACGTTCCGAGAACCAACTGTTCTCTGCCAAACAAGGCCGGCAACCCCTTTTCCCAAGGGATAAAAGAAACCTCAGATATGCCACCCCCGGTCCTTTGGGACCTTTAACCGAGGTACCTCGAATCCAACATCACACATCATAAAGAAAGTGTATCCACATGAGTAAGTATCTGGGCTCCATACCATGATACTACCCTTTTCCAGAAGGAATGGTCATACCCTAGGGGAGCTACCCCTGAAAACCTTGCCGCACGATTCCTGTTTCGACCATTACCGGGTTGTGAGGCTCGACGAAGTCTCGTCCACAAAGCTATGCTTTTTCAAAAAGCCACGCTTCGGGTCAAACAAATGATCAACCTATGATCACAAAGATATAAGATCAAACAAATGATCATATCGCAAATGATCAAACACTGATCATTTCACAGCAGCACTCAGCATGCCACATTACCAAATTGGGATATATCGCTGATAAATTTCAACTACATAACCTCTGAGCTCGTACGTCTCAGAGAAGGGTGTTAAGCTAAGAGAATAAATTCTCCGCCACCAACAGATATGTATTTGAAAGAAATCGGCTTTATATCTCAAAGTGTAATGTCAGACATGTAACCATACAAGTCTGTTCCGGGTTCGAACAGAACCGAAGGCACTTCTCACGAAGCCCTTGCAAATCCGGATAATTTTCAAATCACGTCTAGACTTCCCATCACAAAAAGAGTGATATAAATCTCTATACCGGGAGCTACCCAGTGCAGAGACATTCGACAGGTTGTCCTTTCATTTTCGAAAATATCCGGTCTTCAACACCGATCTTCAAATGCTATCCATATACGACGTATCACTATTCGGAATGGGTTATATGACACAGATGTCTTTTCCCGGCTAACCCGAATAGTGAGCGCAATATTCAAAAACATATGGATATTGGGATTTCAATTAAGTCACAATTTAAACCCAAACTTTTTCTTCAAATGGTTTAACAAATTACCATTTTAATCTTTTTAAACAAAAAGATTCAATTCACAAAGTTCAACTGAATTTCACAGATTCATTTACAGATTTTCCAAATCGATTTCCATTTCAATTTAATTAATTCATTAAATCTTTAAATCAAAGATTTAACAAATAGCTTTCAAAACAATTTCATTTCGAATGGTTTAACAAAACATCATTTTAAATCTGTTAAAAATAAACAGATTTAATTCATAGCTTTCAAAAACAATTTCATTCAAAACTTGGAAAATCCATTTTTCAATTCACTTGAAATTCCTTTAATTTAAACTGGAATTTCACTTCTTAGCTGAAAGCTTTTATTCTTTTAAAACAACAGTCTTCAATTTGGAAATCTGATTCATTCATACGAGTTGAAATCCTTGGGTTAAATTTAAATTCCCAACTTATACTTTTAAAATGGTTAAATTCATACAAACACATTTTATATCATCTTTAGTCCCTAGTTTCAATCATAGATTTAATTTCAAACTTGAATTCAAATTTAAATCTAATTATTTAAATTTTCAAAACTCGATTAAGTTATTCAAAATAACTTTTATATTTGAAATTCCATTTCAAAAGCTTTTCACTTTAAATCGAAATTTCCAATTTCAAAATCAATTGAAATTAAAATTTCAATTTCAAAAACATCAAATTTAAATTATCCGTGACTTAACCGATTTCCACGTGAATCCATATTTGTGTGTGTAAAAGTGTAGTCCAGGGGTTTCACACAATAGTGCAACATCAATCATCACAGATATATCGATAAGCGGTAAAGTCGATAACGCTTATCTTCATTCACAGATTCATAGATAAAATAAAATTTATCGGTCACAAAGATTCACAGTTATAATTCGATGTGGGTTTCGAATAACCAACTAAAATCCGACTCCCTGTCGCATCGAAATTCAAGTGCCGTTTTTCGGGCCAAGGGTTTCATATTCATATAACAATAGATACATCACAGATATAGAAATCACAGATCACGATATAAATCAGGACGTATCACAAAGCATCATATATCAGGGATATCAAACAATTCATATCATTCAACAGAATCCAAACATTCATAGGTAAGGTTGGTTAATTATCTGATTTATTCAAATCAGATAAATTTCATATGAATTTCTAATCTTGGTTAATTAATTACAACCCATTTTAATTAATTATCCTTTATCATCTATTAATTAACCTTTAATCATTAATAAATCAATCTTAATTAATCAATAAATCTTTTAATCATTAAATAATTATCCTTTAGTTATTTAATTATCTTTTAATTTATTTATTTGATTAACCCTTTATTAATTACCACTTAATTAATAAAATTCCAAAAATTACTCGAAATTACTTGATTAATTAACTGTAACTTAATTAACCTTTAATTACTTGATTAATTAACATTTAACCATTAATTTAAAGCCTAACCTTATCAAATTAATGATTCTTAACTCCAAATTAATTATCCCAAATAAATTCCTTAAAATTTAATTAATGAGTTTAAAACTCATAATTACTTAATAAATCCAGTTATTAATTAGATTTATAAATCCATTTTAATTAACTTAATAAATTTAATGAGTCTCAATCATTAATTTATTAACTAAATAAATTATCCATGTTAATTAACTTAATTTACTTAATAATCTCTAGTTGATTATCTTCATCAACTACTAACATTTCCTTAACTTATGATTTAATTTACCTTTAAGTGTATATTTAAAACATTACACTTTTAAATTCTAAATTCAAATAAATTTAAAAAAAATACACTTAATCATTCAAATTATTTAGAATAATTTAAATTCAAAAACTCCTTTTATTCCGAAACTAAGATTCAAGTTTAGATTTAAATTCCAGATTTCAAAACTTGATTCAACTTTTCTAAGTTCTTTCTTTACAAGTCATAATCCCATTTAAGTTCAAATTTCTTTTTAACCTTTAAAATACTTTAAAGGTTTAAACAAATTAAGAATTTATTTATTTATTTATTTTTATTTTTTTCAAATCTGAACTTGAATTTAGGTTTATACTTTGACTTCAAAAATCATTTTAACCCTTGATTTATAAATTCGAATTCAAATTTGAAACCCAGGAAAACAGAACAGGTTAGAGAAACCTGGAACAAAACTATCCCCCGAGCTACAACGCTTCCAGCTTCGAGCCCTACCCCTCAAAATCTCGAGTGATGCTTCGAGTCAACAAACGCGAGTTCACCTTGCTTCTTCCCTCTCTTCCTCCCCCTTTTCACATTACTCCCTCATCATTTCCAGGCAACAACCGTGCACGCGAATGCACGTATACGTGCACAGAGGACCGGAGCTCCTTCGATCATCGCCTCGACCTCCCATGAGTCACCACTGACCCTCTCGACCTAAACCACCACCCAGATTGCTTCAACTCGCTGGAATTCAAAATTTGATCACCTCAAAACCCTGTGAACCCAAACTGTATCAACAAAACTCCCCACGCCGCCGATCGCAACCACCTGCAACCCCACTACCTTGACCGGAGAAGCTTCGTTCACCAACGCTTCGATTCCCCTCGGTGCGACAACACTCGATCGCGCGTAGGCAACGAACTCGGCTCGTTACTGTCATGCTCGAAATCTTGAAATAAAACCCTACAATGATCTCGAATCCAAAACTCATGCAATAGAAAAATCTTCTGTTAATTTTTTACAAAATCCCTGATGTTTATACTTGCTTCAATTCGAGTTTCAACATTTGTTATTGATTCAATTTCGAGAATTTGATAAAAATTCAATTTTTATTCAAGATTGAACTGCTCTTGTAATACTGAGCTAAAAATCTTCATCTTTGTTTTAAAAATCATAAAATCCAGTAAAGATTCAATATATAAATTCGATTTAACTTCCTGCAACAATCGAGTTTATCAAAGTACCCTTTGATTGCCTGCAAACCAATATTTCCTGTAGAAATATTTCACTAACGGGTTTAATCAGTTTTGAAAAATTTGGACTTAAGGTTCAAACTCCTTGTTTGATCGAAATTGGAAGTTTTACAATGATCTGATGAGGAAAATTTGAGTTTTGAATACAAACATGTACTATACATCAATTACAGGGAAGCACAGAGTATCACAAATCATATGCAAACTGGAGCATAATATAAATGAAGTTTGAACTGTTTTTAATAAACTTAAAACTTTTAAAATTATGTTTACTCACAGCATCAATAAGAAATCAAAACAAATTAAGCTCTAATGAAATAGGAGTTGCTCACAGTTTTTCCAGGAGAAGAAAACAGAGCTTCTTTGATAAATCTGGTTTTAATATCTTGCCTTCTTTTGATCTTCTGATTTAAGTTGAGTTGTTATTCAAGTTGAAACTTGTTTTAAGTTTTAAGATGATGTTTTTATTTCATTTTTTTTCTTCTTCTCAGCTTGGAATGGTCGAACTGATGGGGATGGATATACAAACAAGAAGTTGGCAAGGTATACAAAATTGTACAGGTAATATTATATTTATGTTTGTATATACTATTGGGTATGGCTGAGATGTATTATATTTTTTGTACTTTGTTTCGGCTGATATGCCATGTTATGGTGGCTGCATTTATTTGCCTAGTACTATATGTTTTACTTTACTTTTTCAATAGATATCTCCTTCATTTTGTTTATTTCATTATGCAGGTCTTTGAGTTTGTGGAGGCTGATAGGTATAAGGGAGTATACTAAAGGTATTTGCTGTCTTGTTTTATAGGCTGAGGTGATTTCTATATTATTTTTTTTCATTTGTTTATACTTTGTTTATTTGTATTTGTTTTGTTACTTATTAATGTAAATAAGTTCCTATTTTAAATGTTGATTTACATATTACATTCGAATGAAAGATGTTTATATTTTTGCTTCGTATTTATATTTTGTTTTATCTTTTGTTTACACACACACACATATATATATATATATATATATATATATCTGTCAAGAATTAAAAATGACAATTTCTAGTTCAAATATTAATTATCATTATTTACTTAATATTTATTGTCTTATATTTATTTTATAAACTCAAACCATCTTTAACCATCAATTCAAATATATATATATATATTTATCGTTTATCTCTAAACCATTTATTTAAGTTTTAAATTCAAATATAAATATATATATATATCTACATATATATATATATATTAAATTTGCTCGTATATACCTAAATATATACACATATACTCACATATACACTATTTACAATATTTTAATCTCAAATGGTTTATACAGAATATACTTGGATATCGGGGAAACTCGCAATAAATAAATCGATAAATTTCACTTTAAACCATTTGTTTTACTAGTTTTATTCAAAATGAAATAAATTAATAATTTTAAATTCAAAAACTCAATTAATTATTAATTTAAATACTTAAAAAATTTGGGGTCGTTACAATAAATATGTTTAGTGCAAACATTACCACATCTTTTTCTTTGCACTAGTAATAGGAATCTGAATTTCACTCAGATTTTAACCAAATGCATTTTAAATGCCAGACTGACCTTATAAGAAGAAATACAAACCTGAATAATGACAAACACTTCTATCATCCTCAAAACCCAAGAACCAGACTCTTAACTCATATCAATCCTGAAGCCTTCCAGGTTATAGGGATGGGTTTCAAAAATAATTAAGCAAGAATTATTGTTTTGTATGATGGAATATAGGCAAAAATAAAGTATATATATATATGTGCAGATATAGGTAGATAATAGATTGCAAACTGTACAGGAGAAAAAAAAAACCAAAAATTGTGTTTGAACCGACCAGCATAGCACTCGAACTCGTGACCTTTCATGTATAAGTTAGGCGCGTTTCCATTACGCCTAGATGTTGCTTGTGTTCCCTTAGGATCCACTTTCTTTTATACTGAATTTGTCACTATTCAGAACTTAACACAAACATCTATATTAAAAGCTTGTTTACTATTGATTATTACTTGATCACTTCTTAGTTAGTATAAACAGACTAATGTGTATGTTTCCAGTGGATTGTTTAGTCAAAAAAAAAATTATTAGCAATCCAACATCCTCTTGTTTTCCAGAACTCTGATTCAAACAAGAGAGGCATATACATCCTCACATGTATGTGCTTACCTTTGTGAATGTATTGATATATTTATATTGGTTGATTATTGTGATCCTGGATATATTTGGTTTATTGGAGAAAGATATTGACCCTGAGAATTATATTGCAATGGATGATATATCTATCTATATATATATATCCTCTTTACTTTAAAAAAAAAAAAAAATTTCTTATGGAATTAGAGTAGAAATAGGAGGGTCATTTCAGTCGATCCTTTGGGACCTTTATCCGAGCGCTCGGTAACCATCATCACACATAATAAATAAGTGTATCCACATGAGTAAGTATCTGGGCTCCATACCATGATACCACCCCTTTCCAGAAGGAAATGACATACCCTAAAGGGCGCGACCCTCATAACCTTGCCGCAACATTCCTGTTTCGACCATTTCCGGGTTGTTGAGGCCCTGACGAAGTCTCGTCCACAAAGCTACGCTTTTTCACAAAGCCGTGCTTTGATCACAAATGATCAAATAAATGACCATCATCACAGCAACACTCAGCATGCCACATTACCATATTGGGAATATATCGCTGATAAATTTCAACTACATAACCTCTGAGCTTGTACGTCTCAGAGAAGGGTGTTAAGCTAAGAGAATAAATTCTCCGCCACCAACAGAAATGTATTTGAAAGAAATCAGCTTTATATCTCAAAATGTAATGTCAGACACGTAACCATACAAGTCCGTTCCGGGTTCGAACAGAACCGAAGGCACTTCAAAAGAAGCCCTTGCAAATCCGGATATTCACAATCCCGATTTAACTTCCCATCACAAAGGAAATCTCAATACCGTAGCTAACGGTGCAGAGACAATCGATAGGTCATCCTATCATTTTCATAAACACCCGGTCTTCACCACCGGTCTTCAATACGATCCATATCGTCGTATTATTATTCGGAATCGGTTATCTGACACAAAGGTCCTTTCCCGGCTAAACCGAATAATAAGCGTTTGTTTTTAAAAACAATTCAAATGCCATTTCAAAGGCAATATTGATAGTCGGTGATTTAACTATCAATAATATTCACAACAATCATCAGATTTAAATAATTTTCCCAAATTATTTAATTTCAAATATCTTCCCGATATATGGTTTATACTTCAACCATTTGAAAACAATTTCCAAATCACATTCATTAAAATCACTTAAATAAATCCTTATTGATTTATTTTAAATTTACATCCCAATCAGTAAATTTATTTCCACACTTCATCACTTTGAAAATAATTTCAAATCACTTTTCCTTACACGGAATATATTTCCAAATATATCTTTTCAAAAACCAACTTTAGAACCTTTAAATTTTATTTTAAAAAGCTACTTTGGAAAATATACTCAGCTTTATAGTGAAAATACAATTTCACTTCAAAATGGTCCATTTAAACCAATTTAATAAATCCTTATCGATTTATCTCAAATTTACGTTCCAAATCCGTAAATTTACTTTAACACTTTAAAATAAATCAACATTTATTTTTAAACAAATTTCACTTCCATTTCATAAATTCCATTTGAATTTACATTTCCAATTATTCATTTTTTTTTTCCAAAATCAAATTTCAGATTGATTTATGATTTTATCTCAATATCAAATCAATTACAAATTGATTACAAAATTCATTTCAACACAAATCAATTATAAATTGATTTCTAAATTTATTTCCAAATGCTAAATCATTTTACAAATCGATTTCCAAATTTATTTCAATACTTTATTGTAACACAAATCTATTTTCATTCAACATCAAATAAATTTTTATATCGATTTCCCAAAAATTTATTTTCCAATACCAAATCAATTATCAATTGGATTTCTAGAAATTTATCACTTTTAAAATAGATTCCTTAATCTTTTCCAAACCCTTTAAAATTCCATTTTTTCAATATATTTTCCAACTTTTTGAAAAATACTATTCAAAATCCATTTATAACAATTTTCCCATATTTTTGAAATAATTCGATAACATTTCAAAAATCAACTTTACGCTTTTAAAAAGTTCTTCTTTTAAATTTATTCAATTCTTTCAAAAGGAATTTATTTAAAATTTCCAATTTCATTTATTTCTGGTATCCAACGATACCAAAAATACATTCGGCTAAATTTAGCCTTCAACAATACAATCACAGATATAATCATACAGAGATTATAATTAATCAACACATAACATATGAAACAAATTCATATAATTTGAGTAATCCAGTTGGATCCCTCCAACCTGTTTCCCTGCATCCACAAATGTTAGCACAATACCAATTCCACTTCAAGGTGGAATATCGCGGTATATAGGATTTATAAAATATCATCCGCTTACTAACGGCGCAATTGGGTCTCATCCGCTATACAATGCGGGAAATCAATCAATCCAATATATACATATGCCAATATGTATATATTGCTATATATAGATATATCCTACTATATCTAATATCACATCCAAACAGTCAAACAAACAATAACTGCAATCCAAATATATTTTTGAGTGAGAAGATCTCACCTTCGCTTTTAATTTGCCATTCATTTCCATTCTTGACTTGATTTCACAGTTTTGACCTTGTATAAGCAATTATACACTTCATTAATATTCGAATTAAATCGAACAATAAATTTCATTTAAAATTTTAATACCAATGATTTTATTTTAAACTCAAAAATTTTAAAATTTTAACTGATTCCCTTTAAATAAAATATTTCCGAGTTACCATTCTTAATTCAAAACATTTAAACTGTTTTCTGTAATCAACACAACAACCTACTATAAATTTAAAAAGCGCATATACACATATTTTCTGTTTAAAATATATATTACGGTATATATTTATATATGTTTTTAAATTAAACTAAATAAAAAGAAGAAACTACAATACACCTTACCCCCTAGACATCACAGCCGAGCTCGACCAAAACAAGCTCCAGTCATCACGAAATCGAATCCCTCACCATAGCTTCCACTCGCCTGCTCGAATTCCATGGCCACGCGATTTGAATCGCGACCTCCCTTGCGAGCACGAGCGCACGCTATTGCCCAGCTCGAGAACCCTAACTCATGCCCTAGCTCACGTCGCCCAGATCCTCCCTCACGTTCGCGAATGCCTCCCAGTTGCCACGATCTTCGCCATCACGTGCTAGCACGCGCTACTCCACTTGCCACGTGAATCCCTCTCGCGAGCCTCCCCTGTCATCTCGCACGCTTGGAGTCGCGATGCTTCAAAGGAAAACGAGACCGGCTCGATTTCTTGGGAACGAGATTTGAGTGAGGGATTTTGTTTGATTTGTTTTCGAAACAAATAATCGGCCATTTAAATTTTATTTAAATCTGAGAAGAGGAAGAGGAGATATCTTTGTTCGGCCATTATTATTTTGAACGAAGAATGGTTTTCTTTTGAACGAAGAATATGTTTTTTTTTATAAACAAGAACGAACGCGTGTCTTCAATTTGCCACGTGTTTGAAGATAAAAGCAACGTGTTCAAGTTACGTAACTAAAATTCAAATTGCCTTGGTTTCACAATTAAAAATTTCGATCTAAATTCCAACGCATTTATATATCATACGCTCACACAACAACTCCAAATATTACGAAAATTAAAATCCGATAATAATACAATATTACGGATCCAATGGAACTAGTTTCGTCAATTTCCGAGACTATGCCCCGGACCGCTATTTTTTAAATTCAATTTAAACAACAAAATTTCAAAACCGAACAAAACAGTTCCAAATTCAATTCTGAAAGTTCCAGTACCTTCAGAATTATCAATATGAATTTTCTAAGACTTCATATTATTTTTAATCGGCTTAAAACTGAAGATTCAAATTTTTATCCAGATTTAATAATTAAATTCAATAATTTAATCGCCAAATTCTTTCTGATATTTGAATTTCAATTTAAATTATCATTCGAATATTTAAACTCAATTAAATATTCACTTTTTAAATATTAAAAATTTAGGTTCGTTACACATTAACACTTTATAAAATCATTATTTCTAAATAAAATCATTAAATTCATTTTTTTAAATCAAAATTTGTCATATATTCTTACTTACATAAATTCCATTTAAAACAAAATCATAAATTCCAAAATTAACTTATATTTCAAATTCTACTTCACCATTTACTTAATTCACTTATTTAACTTGTAGAAAATCACAAATATTTTATAAAAATCATTTTAATAAAGTTTAAATCAAAATATCATAATATTTACATTTTTAAAATATTTTAAAATTTTCAAAAAAATATATAAACCATGGGTCTGTATATAATTTTCTAGCCTAGGTCAAATGATACGGATATGTATCATTTCAATCCGCAGTTTACAAAGAAAAACCCGGGTTTTATCATTTCAAACCCGCAATCCTAAGTAAATAAAAGTTATTAAAAGGTGGCTCAGGCTTATCATTTCAGCCCATAACGATCCTTCCCTATTCTAAAGTCCGTTCGGGTATGTATCATTTCAACCCATAGTGAACCTAATCTACAGAGAACTTGCAGTGTGATAAACTGATATAAATAACAGAATAGCATGATATAACAGTAACATAAGAGATAACAGGTGTATGAGCATGTGTGAACATCATATGATAATAATATAAGCATATATAACATGATGATATACATTACAGATTCAAATGATGTCGGTTTATCAGTTATATAAGTACATATTATCAGGTGAGAATAACTCACTTGTTTAAGCTAGAGATGACGACCAAACACACAATACAGAATCTTCGAAGGCACGACAACATGAATATGATTTGAGTGAGAGAGCCAAAGATGAATCTCCTTGGATACATTTGAACAAAATAATAAACAACACATAAGTTTCAACACAAGATACCATTAAACAATGCTAGAATTGGATGCATAAAACAAAGCCAAAGTGTTTGCACTTGCTTTCTACCATCTATGCTTCAGCTATGATCTAAAATGGCACGGCTACAACATGGTTTATGTGACGACCTGGAATTTTTAACGATTGAAAATGGAATAATTTGTTTGAGAAAAACATTTAAAAGTTTATTTTAACTTGAATTCGATATATCAATATTTACTTGATAATTAAATCATTAAATTATATAGTTTGAATATTGAATTGAATAAACTGAAATTGGGTAAATTTATTGAATTCTTCAGTTTTAAGCCTGTTAAAATAATTCGAAGGCTTATAAAAATTATAACGATGATACGAAAGATAATAGAATGGTTGAAATTTATTTTAAGAGTGATTCGTTCAGTTTTGGAGATTTTATCGGTTTGAATCGATATTTAAAAATAGCCTTCCGAGGCACAGTCTCGGAATTTGATGAAACCAGTTCCATTAGATCCGTAATAGTTAGTTATTATCGGATTTCAATTTTCATAGCAATCGGAGTTGTTGTTTGACCCCAGCGGCTCAAAACGCTTCGAATTATTTTAATCAATTTAATTTGAATTTGATTGTTTTCTTCGGTAACTCGCGTATGCGATCGAATTAACCTCTGGAACACGTTTCGTGTGATTGGAATACGGGTAAAAAAATTTAAGTGCTTGTCGGCATGTCTGATTCGGGGTTCGAAATTTCGCGTTATGTGTAACAAGATATTTTGGAAATTTTATAATATAATAAAATTTGAAGTACAATAGTCAGAGATTTTTCCAACAATCATACTCAGGAAGCCTCTAGACTTCGTTCTTTAATCTAAACCCGTCTCTGTAACGACCCGGAATTTTCGAACCCGAAAATTCCAGATAGTTAGGAGAAAAAGAAAAGAGATAGAAGAAAGAAACAGAAAGAAGAAAGAAGAACAGAAAACACAACATCTCACATTCGCAGCGGATTAAATATAATAACAAATAATAGCATTTATACAAAGAAAACCTGTATTTGTGTGACGCCCCACCTCTATACCCAAGCTAACCAAGAACACTACGATGTAGTGCTGTCAATTAGCGCGGAGAATAAGGCTGTGGAGGAGCGACCATCCATGTAACTTCTTTGTGCGAGCACCGATACGTCAGATAGAATAGAATGCATATCTTTTAAGGAGGAAATCCGACATACCGATACAAACACAAAGCTATCACACGGTGGCTATATATAATCTTCGGAAACAAACATAGAAATAATCATAACATAAATCAGTCACAGACATCCATATCACAAAGGCGGAAGAAGATATGAATAAATATATAACACATGAAAGTGTACATCAGAGTAGTGGTCAGAAAGATCCACGATAATACAAAAGAATAGCATCACGTGCTATACAAAAGAATAAGTACACAACATAGAGTCTATATCTCAAAGGTGTACATCCAAAAACTACTAATCTAAGTAGTTAGCCAAAAGTCAGAATAATCCTGAAGAGAAGTCAAGCAGAAGCACCTGTAACATCTCGGTCTGACCCGAGTATTATTTATAAGAAAATAATAAACGGATCAGTCTAACTATAAATATCAGATGATATGGTATACAGTAAAAGGCATGACATGAACATGTAATAACCATAGCGACATACTACTATAAGTATGTAAATGATAATCAACAAAAGATTAATCAATATCACAAGAATCTTCTCAAAGATCCAAACACATAAAAAGGTAATGACACACGAATTCACCAATACACAAAAACCTGATATCATATCAGTGAAAATCACAAAAGTTGGTGAAGCACTAAATCCAGAAATCAACACACGAAATCCAGAACAAATCCCAGAAATCAACACACGAAATCCAGAAATCACAAAAAGGGGGAAGTCCGACACACGGACGAGAAGTTATCTCATGGAAGCTATCCATTTAAATTTTCCGAACACACGGATGGCCCGAAGGCAAGTCCGACACACGGACGAAGAGACATCGCACATTGCTAGTCTAAACCATAAAATGATCATCATCGATCATAAAGAAGTGTCAATCACACTAAGCTAGTAAATATATGAGTTTAGCTTCATGTCCCATAACCACTTGCTTAACTTAAATATTTACGAACAAACTGTAGATCTTCACTAGGAAATTGTCACAAAAGGGTTCAATCGAACAAGTCCAAGAGCTAACCGACGAAGTGAACGCAAGCGTTTCATACCACTCGTTTTACTAAGTCGTTTAAGTCGATTTCTCATTCGAGTGAAGTAAAGGCTTGTATATACTAGTAGATTGAAAATCGGTTTGAGAAAACGAACTTTTGATACTTAAAATAGTGTTGAAATCGCTTTGATGAAAGAGTTTTGATATTTACTATTAGTATTGAAACCTTCATATATCTTTAAAGTGACAAGTCATAAAACGATGGTAGAACAAATCAATTCACGTTCGAAGACGTGAGTAAAGTGCAAAGAAGTCAATCCCAAAACCATCAAAGTAGAAATTCTGATAAACGTTTTTCAGAAGAGATTGCCTACGTAGAGTAATACGGGGTTCGACCTGCCCGGTCAGGTCGCGGGGGTCCAGGGGGCAGCGCCCACGGCGGGGTGCGGGGCAGCGCCCCGTCACGGTACGACTTAGTGAAGGCAAGCTGGTCCAACGACCTAAGGAGAAGTAGGTCATACGACCTAAGGGAAGACTGCCGTGCAACCTAGCTGAAGAACAGGTAAAATGACTAAGTACAAACTCGCGAACGACTTACGACTTAGGGGATAAGGTCATACGACCTAAGTGGAGAATGCCACGCGAGCTAGCAGAAGAACAGGTCAAACGACCAAGTACTAACCCGCGAACGACTTACGACTTACGGGAGGAATGCCACACGACCTAGCAGATAACAGGTCATTCGACCTAAGGGTAAGGTCGGTGGCGACCTACGACTTAACAAAGTCGAGCAACCTACGACTTAACGAAATCAAGCGACCTACGACTTAGGGTCAAGCGACCTAAGAGAAGCAGCGGGAATGTTAGGTCTGAGACGACCTACGACTTAACGATTTAAAGCCAACGACCTAGGACTTAAGAGTCATACGACCTAGGACTTAAGGGAGGCAAGAGACTTACGACTTAAGGGATAAAGTCATAAGACCTAAGTCTTGAACGACTTAACGACTTAAGCCTTTAACGACTTAACGACTTAAGCCAGGGCGAGCGAGCTAACTGCAAAACGACCTACGACTTAAGGCCTTTAACTCCTGAACGACTTATGCCAGTAACTCGCGAACGACTCAGCCTTTACTTCGTGAACGACTTAGCACACCCAGAACGACTCAACGCCTGGAACGACTTAACACTTTAACTCGAGAACGACTCAGGCCTTTAACTCGCGAACGACTCAGGCCAGACGAACAGAAATACACGCGCGCGACCTAAGCCCTTAACTCGTGAACGACTCACGACTTAGGCTTAACTCGTGGACGACTCAGCGAAGGCCAGAAACGACTTAAGGCCAGGAAAATCACCAAAACGCTGAAAATTGAAGTTTTTCGCCAATCCAATCCAAACCAAATGCAAATATTGATGCAAATACAATAGGGGATCATTCCCAACAGTCCAAGATAGATATAGGCAAGATGTGAGATCAAAAATCTCACCTTTTCACGGAATTTGATGAAGATGGAGATTTGAGAGCAAAGCAAGAACACCAACAAGCTTGAATCAATGGTCTAAACGTGAATTTGATGTTGAATCTCGGATTTGCAATAGAATTTGAGTTGGGAGTTTTAATTTCTCTTTCCCTCCACCATTTTTGAAGAAGCTTGAAGTGATGAAGAGAAGAGGGGGTGGGCTGAGTTAAGAAGGTGCAGTCCAATCCAAAGTCTCAAGCGGGAAAAGTGACGAAAATTTCACTATCTCCAAACATATCGAAGTTTACACTCAAAAAGATCGCAAACGTCATTTTGAACTCAATGGGGTGGTCTCGAGTCCTAATTTGACCGTATGCAAAAAGTAGCTTTTCGGACTAACATCCGACTAACGATAAAATATTTAAATAAAATATTTAAATATAGAATTGATAGATATGCGGGTTGTTACAATTTGTTAATTACATTTTTATACATCAGAGTTACAACATTCACAAATATACTAGACAGTTAGAATTAACATGTCTCGGACAACTATAATATATCACAGCGGAATACACTCCATACGTTCCTGCCATCCAGCTCGCCTCCTGAGCTCCAGAACGTCCTTACCTGGAAATCTGTAATACTCGGTCTGACCCGAGCATTACATCAAAGTAACACCCGGGTCAGGCTGGAAACCAGCGTGAGTAAACCCATACAAGTTGAAATACTAAGAGCAAACCATAAAAGAAAAACCCGGGGTAACCCATATTTCACTACGAGTTCAATACTTGTTATGCTCAATACTTACTTTACAAATCGTTCTTTAAAGAATCGAAGTGGTTTCGGGTATTAACTAATACCCGACTCCTGTATCTTCGAATCTAATGTCATCCTAACCCAAGTTATCCAAATGAAATATAATTCAAACTTTAAAATACATGATGTCACTTTTTTTCACAGCAATTCATCATTGATGGATAACCACATTATCACTGTCCATCCAAACATTTCATATCAGAGATATCAATCCAATTTGAACATCATTAAATATTTCATAAGCAAGATTAATCACTTCTAAAATTAATTTAATTTATCTATAATTAAATTAATTACAAACCTTTTAACCACTTAGATTACCTTTACTTAACCTTAATTAATTACAAACCAATTAATTAATCATCTTTTAATTATCCATCTTAATTAATCATCCTTGATTTTATTTTAATTACATTAAGTAAATAGCCTTTAATTAATTTCACAAATTAATTATCCTAAATCATTTTCAGTAATTAATTTTTAATCACTCTCATAAATAAATGATCCTTAATTAATTACATTAATTTAACTAACCCTTAATTACTTCCATTAATTAATTTACTTTATTAATTTATAAAACTTAATTACAAATTAAGTACTTCTTAATTACTAGTTAATTAATCTCTAATTACTTAATTAACTACTCTCTAATTACTTAATTAATCAATCTTAACTACTTGATTAATTAATTCTTAATTACAACTTAATTACTCAATTAATTAATCTCTATTCATTAATTAATAATCTTTAATTAATAGTTCTTAATTACAATTAATTAACCTTTAATTAATTAATTTATAATCCTTAATTATTTATTTATCAAATCAATTAATTACTCTTAATTAATTACTTAATTGATCCCTTTATAACTAATTAATTAAATTAATTAATTATACTTAATACCCTTTATTAAACTAATTAATCTCAAGACACTATAACCTTAATCATCTTAAGATAAACATTATCTTATAAATACCTTAATTTCCATTAACATTTTTTTAAAACATTTTAACATTTTAATTAACTTAACTTAATTAAATCATTAATTAAATTTTAGAATAAATAATCATTTAACTTAAAAATTTTAAAGTCAACAAACTTAACTTCTTTAAAATAACTTACATCATTATCAAATAGAAGTTTTAAAAACTAATTTCAATTTGTATCTTAAAACTTACTTTTCTAAAAATCTTAAACTTTTATTTTAAATTTAAGTTTTAAAATCACTTTAAATTTTACCATATTTAAATTAAACAAAATTTTCAAAATCTCTTATTCAATTGTTAAAGAAAACAATTATAAAAGAGTAAGTTTAAATAAACTAGATTTAGATTTAAATTTCAAAAATAAATTGATTTTAAAACATTTTGACAACTGCTTATCACTGCCGCTTCGAGTCAACCCGAAGATCCCTCGGGTCCATTCCCGAGTTTTCTTCCTTTCTCCCTTTATTTCAAAATCCTAAATTTATTTTTAAGTAAAAATACTTGCAGGCTTATCCCCACAAAACCACTCGAGTTCAAACCCGAGTTTTCTTCCCCAACACTCGAGCGATGCTTCGAGCCAACTTAAAACAAATCACCAGATATATAAACGTTAACTTGTACACGTGCACAGTGCACCGCCCTCCGATCATCTCTGGTCGTTTCCCCCATCATCGACAAACTCAAGCCGACCCTGCCTATACGATCATTCCCCCAGAACAATGACTCTAAGCTCGAATCAAAATTCAAACCCATCATCCAAAAGCTGGAAGCAACCCACATCGAAAAATCGCTCATCTACGACGATTCCGACCATGAGATCACCGGCGCTCATCACCCAAGCTACTTCACTTCATCCAGTTCGCATCCCCACATATGCGTACCACTCTGGTTCCTTGCTCGTGGCGGAAATCCAACGACAACCACGTTGAACATAACTCCAGACTAAACCCTATTCGACCCATTTCCGACCTCCTCGTCGCCTTGAAAATCAAGCGACTATTTTTCCTCTGATCGCCGGTCTACCCTCCTCCTCCAGACCCAAGCCCAATGCCCAGTTCCTCTTCATTTGCCGGAATTTGGCGGAAGTGCCAATTCCGATCATCCCAGAAATGCACATCGAAAACTTATCTAAAAATCGAGACGATACCATCTTAATTCATGGTTCCCTACTACGAACACAATTATGTTATCCAAATCCAAAATTAAGATGGTTGATTTTTATCATAAATATGCATTTCTCTGCTATTTTCCTTCTTAACATTATCTGTTGCTTTAAAAATCTTGAAACTATTTTTAAAATCTTCATTATACATCAACAAGCAAATCTTATTTATATAACAAAGTCTAATATTGGTTGGATTGGGAGATTTGGATTTTTGAAAGCAAAAAGTCACAGACAGAACAACAGAGAACCAGATATTAACATATACAGACATACTCACTTCAATTCCAGATAAATTCAAGCTAAAGGATTCAATGCAAATCAATACCATCACATGCATTTTAGTTTAAATCATATTAAAAATTTTACTCACAAATCTTGGAAGGACAGAGAACACTGGACAGTATTTTGAAATCTGGAAAAATGCTTTTGACCTTTTATTGATCTGAAGCTTTGAAGTTGAATTTGAATCTGCTCTTAAGTCTTGCTTGTATTTTTAATTGAGCTCTGATTTGCTTGGAACTTCTACCTCAGGTTGAAGATGCATTAGTTTTTTAATTTATTTGATTTTGTTCTTGTTTTTCTTTTGATTTACAGTTTAGAGGAGATGAAAGAAAAAAGAATGGAGTTAAGAAAATGAAATGGAAAAGTGTTGAACTGTATACAGATTTCTTCTTATAACATTTTATTTATATTTTTACTTAAAAGAAATGAATGCCACTTGTATTTTGCATGGCATCCTAAACTTACAAATGTCTTAATGCATGTATTTATATTAATGTGTATTATTTTTATATATAATACCTTTATATATACAACTTATGTATATTCTAAAGTATCATCCTTTATTAAATCCTCTTTACTTATATTCATGTAACCTAAAAGAAAATAAAATATATGAAACCCAATTATATACTAATTACTAACTAAATATCTATACATATTAGTTGTAAATTTATTTTCAAGATATTGCTTTGAACTTTTGAATCCAAGCTTTTACTCACAAACCATAAATGTATCCATAATAATAAAATATTTATCATATTTTATTTTGCTTAGAAATGATAAGTTTTGCATATATCCATTTACACATTAATTATGGTTTTAAATCCACTTTATACATCCAGATATAAATCAGAATTTTATTTGCTAAATTTACAAATTAGTATTTTAATAATTTTAATCCTGTCAATTTCCATTTAACAGATGTTCAAAAATCTGGGTTATCACATTCCTCCCCCCTTTAAATCTTTTCGTCCTCGAAAAGGAACGAAGCAAGAATTTTTATTACAATGTTAATTATTAGTTAAATTATTCCTTAGATATTTTAACTCTTAACTTTTTATTTAAATTTTTCAAAACATTTTAAAATTTACATAATATTATAAAAATACTTTTTATAACTCGATGTCTCAACCAGTCTATCCTTGTTCTCACAGAAATTCGGTCATACGTTGATCAGGCGTAAGACTGAAAATCTATCAGTACTTGGTAAACTCGTTTTCGACATCCAGTGAAAATACTTTGAAAATAATTTTATTGAAAATATCGAAAACATTTTGAAATTGAGGAAATATCTTTGGTGAGAATGCTCTGGAAATCATCACCCCCATCCATGGTCACAGTTACATCACGGGTTACGTTGCCATCGCAGCAAAAGTCCATGTAACTGATTACACCACAGAACCCACAACAGATCGCAGTTACATTCCAGGGTTACGTTGCCATCGCAGCAAAAGTCCATGTAATTGTTGGCTCTCAGCGGCACACACGATTTCGCTGTCAAAATGAAACTTCTCCCACATAGGTCGCAGTCTACCGATATAAAATCAAACGCAGACTCTTGGCTCTCAGCGGCACAAACGACTTTCGCTATGTTACCATAGTGTCACAGTCTACCGATATAAAATCAAACGTAGACAGTTGGCTCTCAGCGGCACACATGACTTTCGCTATGGTCTGCAGTAGATCGCAGTGACATTGAGTTAAATTGTTGTCACAGCATAACTCAAATGCCTCTGTGGGCACCAGCCCCTCGACTTTCGCTACACAAATAATCCTCAGGAACTAGTTTTGTCCGGACTCCTCACAGGATCAACTTTAGAATCCCCCCTTGGGGTTCAAGGCAGTACCACCCAGTGGTACTCCTGAGAAGTTCATTTCAAGGAAGCGCCTTTTTCCCCAGAGCTGTTCTCAAAACACTTTATACTATATACTTATAGTATCTTCAAATCATACCCTTTATGATTTATATCAAAATATCCTTTACACAAAATCGATTACCAAAATCGATAATTCTCAAACTAGGCTTTCCAAATTCCCAAAATTGATTTTTCCAAAAATCAAAAAGCCTTTTTAGAAATCCATAGGTTCCCAAAACCTTTTCCAAAATCATTCCCATAAAATCATTTATATATATATAATATATATAACTTTTAAAAATCTTTGGATCATTTCAAACTTGTATAAAACTTCTTTTATACTTCAAATATTTCAAAACTCTTTTCTTCTGGCAATGGATTCAACAAGGGAATATTTATCTTATATAACAAAGATATATAACTTTGTTTATTCCAAATCAAATATTCAAATTTGATTACTCTTTTATAAAGTTATTAACCATATCACCTTTCTATAAAATGAGTTCTAATCACAGAAATATTCAACTCCATTATATTTCACAAATATACTTTTCATTTCAAAACCATTTCAAATTCCTTATCCACAAATTTCAATATCAATTTCATCCAAACTTGTACGATGTACACATATCATCCGTACGCAATATCAATCTGATCGCTCTTCGATCACACAATTTCTCTTCCGAACTAGTATCGTCCACCCGACTCCCTAGTGCGGACTCAGATCTGGTTTCTTGATCAGAAACCGTCATTCTCCTTGCATAGTCACAACTATGATAGAGAATATCCAGAACCAATCAAAAATCCGTATCCAGGTTCGCCGTCGAAAATCAAGCGAAAAATCCCAACTCGGATCGATAATACTATCTCGAAATTCTATGCTCGAATCTGGATCAAATCACTATGCGAATAGAATAATATACGTACATCCTACGTATTTATCTTTATTGGTTATTAGCCAAATCAACTCTCTTTTCTATACACATTTCCTTTAATTCCATTTACTTATTCTCAATTGCTTCCATTTTCAATTGAGTTATTACTTCAATTACAACAGTTTGAACTCTGACCAATTTAAATTTAAAAATAGCTTGAAAAAGTTTTAAAATAGATAAGTAGTTGAAAAATAGTTATTAGTTTGTAAAATAGCTGTAAAATAGTTAAGTATTATAAAATAGTTAGGTAATTGCAAAATAGTTTTTAAAATAGTGATTATATATAAGTAACTGAAAAATAGTAATTAGTTTATAAATCAGTTTCAAAATAATTAAATAGTTCCAAAATAATTGTAAAATAAGTATAAGATAGTTTGGGGTTTAAGAAGAAGATTATATAGTAAATAGTTTGGAAAAATATATTTGTATTAAAACAATTTATTTTGAAAATAATCCAAAGCCAAACTGTTTAATTTCCCAATCTCCATTTCCAATTAATTTCCCATTAATTCAATTTAAATTTCCACTTCCATTTAAATTGACTCAATACTTCAATTTCCATTGAATTTAATTCAATCCCAATTCAAGTTGAATTAATCTTAATTCCTTTCCAAATTCAAATCAAATTCCATTTGATTTTAAACATATTCACTTTAATTACAATTTCAAGTTATTCAAACTAATTTCAAATTGAATCCACTTAAATTTCAATTCATTTCAATTTCTATATGAATTAATCCCAATTCCCATTTGAATTTTGAACTTATTCAATCTTCAATTTTTATTTTAAATTAATCCATTTCAAATTTTCCATTTGAATTTTAAACTTATTTATCTTAAATCACAATTCCCATTTATTCAAATCAAATTCAGTTTGAACTAATTCAATTTAAATCTCAATTTTAAACTATCTCGAATTATATAAATTCGAGTTAAAATTGATTTAATTCCTTAAATCACAATTCCCTTACTTTTAAATTAACTCAACCTTTATTTTTTTATTTTAACAAATTAAATCTTTAAACCTTTTAATTCCGAATTCAAATTTCAAAATTCCATTTTAAAATTATCTTTACTTAACTTATTACAAAGTTCAAATAAGAATTCAAAAACAATTTAATCTTCAGATTCTAATTTATTATCCATTTTCAATTTCCAGATTTCAAACCCATTTTGAGATTACTCTTAACTCCCATTTAAAATCAACCATTTAACTTCCCAAGTTAAATTTTAATTTCATCTTGAAATTTTCTAATTCAAGTTGTTCATTCCAAACTTATTTAACTTCTTTTAAGTTAAATTCAATTTAATCCAGTCAACTTTACCCAATTTGAATTCCCATTTCAAATTTTAAATTTTATATTAATAATCTTCCTACTTATAAGTTCAAAACTTATCACTTTGGGTTTTCATATCACATTCCAAGGAAAATTTAAAACTCAACACTTAGAGTTTATTTCAAATCATCTTTTATATTATGTATACCCTCATTTATACATATTTATTCCCTTTACTTACCAAGTTAAAATTTTAAACCACCTTTGGTTTTAATTCAAAACAAATTTCTTTAAAACAAATTTCAAGTTTTCTGGATTTAGATTTAAAATTTCACAATTTTAAATTATCTTCAATTCCAATTTATAAGTCATACCCATGTAAAAGTTTACTTCCCTAAAACATTTCATTTTACTTAATTATTTACAACATTTCATTATTAAACACATCACCCATCTATGATAATAACCAAGATTATCATATTTGGAAACCAATTCATTATTATCTTTATCCTGATAACACTTCTACAAATTCAAGATTTTAATTTCAGTTTGGATTTATTTCAAACTTATCTTCATTCAATTTTAATTTGGCTTTATTTCTATTACCACTTAATTTAATTCCAATATTTTAACAACCAATTACCTTAATATTTATTAGAAAGAAATATCATTTTATATATCAAAATATATTCTTATATAAAATCATTTAAAATCCTTATATAAGAAAATAACAATTACGCTCTCATATATATATATACTCAACTCGTTCTAGGGTACCATTGACCCTATCCTTAACGAGTAATCCCAACAGAGCCAAGGTTCTCGCTTAACCTTCGGCTCTAATACCAACTGTAACGACCCGGAATTTTCGAACCCGAAAATTCCAGATAGTTAGGAGAAAAAGAAAAGAGATAGAAGAAAGAAACAGAAAGAAGAAAGAAGAACAGAAAACACAACATCTCACATTCGCAGCGGATTAAATATAATAACAAATAATAGCATTTATACAAAGAAAACCTGTATTTGTTAATTACATTTTTATACATCAGAGTTACAACATTCACAAATATACTAGACAGTTAGAATTAACATGTCTCGGACAACTATAATATATCACAGCGGAATACACTCCATACGTTCCTGCCATCCAGCTCGCCTCCTGAGCTCCAGAACGTCCTTACCTGGAAATCTGTAATACTCGGTCTTACCCGAGCATTACATCAAAGTAACACCCGGGTCAGGCTGGAAACCAGCGTGAGTAAACCCATACAAGTTGAAATACTAAGAGCAAACCATAAAAGAAAAACCCGGGGTAACCCATATTTCACTACGAGTTCAATACTTGTTATGCTCAATACTTACTTTACAAATCGTTCTTTAAAGAATCGAAGTGGTTTCGGGTATTAACTAATACCCGACTCCTGTCTCTTCGAATCTAATGTCATCCTAACCCAAGTTATCCAAATGAAATATAATTCAAACTTTAAAATACATGATGTCACTTTTTTTCACAGCAATTCATCATTGATGGATAACCACATTATCACTGTCCATCCAAACATTTCATATCAGAGATATCAATCCAATTTGAACATCATTAAATATTTCATAAGCAAGATTAATCACTTCTAAAATTAATTTAATTTATCTATAATTAAATTAATTACAAACCTTTTAACCACTTAGATTACCTTTACTTAACCTTAATTAATTACAAACCAATTAATTAATCATCTTTTAATTATCCATCTTAATTAATCATCCTTGATTTTATTTTAAGTACATTAAGTAAATAGCCTTTAATTAATTTCACAAATTAATTATCCTAAATCATTTTCAGTAATTAATTTTTAATCACTCTCATAAATAAATGATCCTTAATTAATTACATTAATTTAACTAACCCTTAATTACTTCCATTAATTAATTTACTTTATTAATTTATAAAACTTAATTACAAATTAAGTACTTCTTAATTACTAGTTAATTAATCTCTAATTACTTAATTAACTACTCTCTAATTACTTAATTAATCAATCTTAACTACTTGATTAATTAATTCTTAATTACAACTTAATTACTCAATTAATTAATCTCTATTCATTAATTAATAATCTTTAATTAATAGTTCTTAATTACAATTAATTAACCTTTAATTAATTAATTTATAATCCTTAATTATTTATTTATCAAATCAATTAATTACTCTTAATTAATTACTTAATTGATCCCTTTATAACTAATTAATTAAATTAATTAATTATACTTAATACCCTTTATTAAACTAATTAATCTCAAGACACTATAACCTTAATCATCTTAAGATAAACATTATCTTATAAATACCTTAATTTCCATTAACATTTTTTTAAAACATTTTAACATTTTAATTAACTTAACTTAATTAAATCATTAATTAAATTTTAGAATAAATAATCATTTAACTTAAAAAATTTAAAGTCAACAAACTTAACTTCTTTAAAATAACTTACATCATTATCAAATAGAAGTTTTAAAAACTAATTTCAATTTGTATCTTAAAACTTACTTTTCTAAAAATCTTAAACTTTTATTTTAAATTTAAGTTTTAAAATCACTTTAAATTTTACCATATTTAAATTAAACAAAATTTTCAAAATCTCTTATTCAATTGTTAAAGAAAACAATTATAAAAGAGTAAGTTTAAATAAACTAGATTTAGATTTAAATTTCAAAAATAAATTGATTTTAAAACATTTTGACAACTGCTTATCACTGCCGCTTCGAGTCAACCCGAAGATCCCTCGGGTCCATTCCCGAGTTTTCTTCCTTTCTCCCTTTATTTCAAAATCTTAAATTTATTTTTAAGTAAAAATACTTGCAGGCTTATCCCCACAAAACCACTCGAGTTCAAACCCGAGTTTTCTTCCCCAACACTCGAGCGATGCTTCGAGCCAACTTAAAACAAATCACCAGATATATAAACGTTAACTTGTACACGTGCACAGTGCACCGCCCTCCGATCATCTCTGGTCGTTTCCCCCATCATCGACAAACTCAAGCCGACCCTGCCTATACGATCATTCCCCCAGAACAATGACTCTAAGCTCGAATCAAAATTCAAACCCATCATCCAAAAGCTGGAAGCAACCCACATCGAAAAATCGCTCATCCCCGACGATTCCGACCATGAGATCACCGGCGCTCATCACCCAAGCTACTTCACTTCATCCAGTTCGCATCCCCACATATGCGTACCACTCTGGTTCCTTGCTCGTGGCGGAAATCCAACGACAACCACGTTGAACATAACTCCAGACTAAACCCTATTTGACCCATTTCCGACCTCCTCGTCGCCTTGAAAATCAAGCGACTATTTTTCCTCTGATCGCCGGTCTACCCTCCTCCTCCAGACCCAAGCCCAATGCCCAGTTCCTCTTCATTTGCCGGAATTTGGCGGAAGTGCCAATTCCGATCATCCCAGAAATGCACATCGAAAACTTATCTAAAAATCGAGACGATACCATCTTAATTCATGGTTCCCTACTACGAACACAATTATGTTATCCAAATCCAAAATTAAGATGGTTGATTTTTATCATAAATATGCATTTCTCTGCTATTTTCCTTCTTAACATTATCTGTTGCTTTAAAAATCTTGAAACTATTTTTAAAATCTTCATTATACATCAACAAGCAAATCTTATTTATATAACAAAGTCTAATATTGGTTGGATTGGGAGATTTGGATTTTTGAAAGCAAAAAGTCACAGACAGAACAACAGAGAACCAGATATTAACATATACAGACATACTCACTTCAATTCCAGATAAATTCAAGCTAAAGGATTCAATGCAAATCAATACCATCACATGCATTTTAGTTTAAATCATATTAAAAATTTTACTCACAAATCTTGGAAGGACAGAGAACACTGGACAGTATTTTGAAATCTGGAAAAATGCTTTTGACCTTTTATTGATCTGAAGCTTTGAAGTTGAATTTGAATCTGCTCTTAAGTCTTGCTTGTATTTTTAATTGAGCTCTGATTTGCTTGGAACTTCTACCTCAGGTTGAAGATGCATTAGTTTTTTAATTTATTTGATTTTGTTCTTGTTTTTCTTTTGATTTACAGTTTAGAGGAGATGAAAGAAAAAAGAACGGAGTTAAGAAAATGAAATGGAAAAGTGTTGAACTGTATACAGATTTCTTCTTATAACATTTTATTTATATTTTTACTTAAAAGAAATGAATGCCACTTGTATTTTGCATGGCATCCTAAACTTACAAATGTCTTAATGCATGTATTTATATTAATGTGTATTATTTTTATATATAATACCTTTATATATACAACTTATGTATATTCTAAAGTATCATCCTTTATTAAATCCTCTTTACTTATATTCATGTAACCTAAAAGAAAATAAAATATATGAAACCCAATTATATACTAATTACTAACTAAATATCTATACATATTAGTTGTAAATTTATTTTCAAGATATTGCTTTGAACTTTTGAATCCAAGCTTTTACTCACAAACCATAAATGTATCCATAATAATAAAATATTTATCATATTTTATTTTGCTTAGAAATGATAAGTTTTGCATATATCCATTTACACATTAATTATGGTTTTAAATCCACTTTATACATCCAGATATAAATCAGAATTTTATTTGCTAAATTTACAAATTAGTATTTTAATAATTTTAATCCTGTCAATTTCCATTTAACAGATGTTCAAAAATCTGGGTTATCACAGTCTCCTTCTATGAAGAACCATTTTTGTAATTCATTTCGAAAACAAATTTAATGGCCGAAGCCTTCGTTTTAAACAAAAATATAAATATACAAAGGATCGAGCTCGAAGCCGATCAACCCACCTTATTCCCTATTCAACCTGCATCCTCTTTCTATGGTTTGAAGACCTAGCCCAATTCAAAATAATCGTAAATAAAATGGTCGCAAGGAGGGGAAGAGGGTCGCGTGGATTCGGTAGTGTGTGTGGCGATTTGACGAGGGGGCTCGCGATCTCTGACAAGGGGTTTTCTCGCTCGAGCTCGCACGCGCGAGGGGTGAGAAGTTTCGGTGATGTTGGTTGGGAAATCGACAGCAACACAAGGAGAAGGGGTCGAGGTGGCTTGATTTCACTCACGATTAGGATTGCTGTCTAAGGATGTACGGCGTGCAGTGATGGTTGGAGCCTGATGGTGGTAAACTGCGTGTTCTGCCTTCGCGATGGTGGAGAAGGGTTGGTCGACGCTTGGGTCTGCATCTCTTCTATGAGGTATAAAATAAATTTCTTTTAATCAAGATTTATATAGGCTAAAAACAGAAAATTTTTAGTTAAGTAAATTTATATTTGTAACATTCAATGGGGAGAGAATTATATAAACATGTATATTTTAAAATATATATATAGGCAAACAATAATATTTATTGGTAGTTAGTTAAATAGAAATTATAGTTTACAGAAGGTAAGATTGCTGTTGTTTTTGAAATTTAATAGTTTAATAGTAAAACAAAAATGATAATATATATGGATAAGATTAGAAACAGAAATTATTTACAGTAAATAAAATCTTGAATGGTTATTCTGTTTTGAATTTTTAGTGTTTTTAACTAAATTTAACTATATATGAGGAGTTAATATATATATATATATATATATATATATATATATATTCAGTTACTAGCTTAGCTTTAAAAGATTTTTTTATATATATATATATTTCATTGGTTAGTCGAATTTATAAATGTGAATTTGATTGTTCGACTCTGTAAAATATTAATAAATCGTATAACTGTTTATACGAGGTCAATAATCATGGAATCAAATCGGGAATGAAGTGGATTTGCAAAACTAAGGGGCTAAGGTAAGTAAATCTCACTCAGCTGTGTTTTATTTCAATTTTAATGGTTAATTTAAATAACCGTTGGATGATTGAATTGATGTGATATGTACTGTGAGATAATGATCTGGTGATTTGGTTTTGGTTGATTTGTGAGTTGATGGTTGTTAACTCGAAGTATTCGGGTTTTTGAATAGTTTTAAACTCAAATCATTTAATTTAGAAATTAAAAGGATTGAATTATTAAATTTATTAAGTTTTAACGTAATTGATTGAGTGAAAGTAATTCAAAGAAAAATATTTATTGGATTGTTTGTTAGGAAGTTACTAAATGCAATTAATAAAATGTAATCAATTTGTGTAATTATTCAAGAGATTAATTCAGATGATTAACTAAAGAGGAATTGATTTATTAAATGAAGAAAATAAATGGATAGCCAATTATAGGATGAGTTAAATCAAGAATTGTGAATATTGAGGTTTAATTAATGTAATTAATTTGGGTTAGGATAACCTGAGATAATTGGAAATCATTAATTTACAAAATAAATAATGTAATTAAGGACCGATCGATTAAGTTAAATTAATCAGGAATAACTGACTTAAGAGAAGTTAATCAATATGAGAAATTAATGATTAACGTAATTAAAATAATTAATTAATAAGATTACTTATTAATTTTGGTTAAGTATAATTAATATCGTGAAATTAATTAAAGTCAATTACTTGAATGGAAGTAGAAGGATAATTTATCCAGGGTGATTAAATAAGATGAAAAATGAATGAATGGTTGATTATTCGATTTGAAACGAGTTAATGTTAAATGAAGAAATCTAAGTGATTGAGGTTTGAAATTCAATTAGAATAAATTGAATTGATTGTACGTGATGGATGTTTGAATGGTATTGGTTGTTTGTATGAGTTGATATCTCTGATATGAAATGTTGTGTATTTCATTTGAATAACTCGGAAAAAGATGACATGAGTTTCGAAGAGGCCGGGGTCAGGTATTGGGAAAATACCCGAAACCACTTCGAATTTTTATAAATTGATTTGTGAAATCAATGGGCCGGAATGAAATGATTTAAGTGAGTTGGATTGTTTTATCTAAGTTAGAACTTAGAAATTATCGTGTGAAATAAGTGTGGTCTATGGCAAATCATGAATTTTGTTAAATTGATATAAGTTACACCGGGTTTATATGAGTGTTTTTTTGGTATTCCGTGTTAGTTGAATTTACTCACGCTGGTTTCCAGTCTGACCCGGGTGTTACTTTGGTGTAATGCTCGGGTCAGACCGAGTATTACAAATTTTCAGGTAAGGACGTTCTGGAGCTTAGGAGATGAGCTAGATGGCAGGACGTATGGAGTGTTCCCGCTGTGACTATTATTTCTGTTTATCTGAGATATATTTGATTTGTATATGCTCAGTGTGGTGTATGAGAGTAACTGTGATATCCCGGAATTTCAAGGAATTTAAAATGTGATAATCTTTTAAATTAATTAATAAATATTGGTAAAGTTTGTTATTTTCAAACAATAATAAATAATAATAAAGAAATGTTATAAATATAGATATAAGTGGGTTTTAAAATAGAATTATTATTTTCAAGGTAATAATGTGTTTATTTAATTTTATATATGTATGAGTTGATTTTAAATTGGATTTTTAAATTGAATTTAAATTTGAATCTTTAAAGATAATGATTTTAAATATTTTGGATTTAAACTTGAAATTAAAGGATATATATATCTTAAAAATATTTTGGATTTAAAATATATGAATAAGTTTATTTAAAATAAGATTTATTTTCCTTAAAGGAATTTATTTATATGAATTTATAAAGTATTTAGTTGATAGTAGATAAATATAAAAGTTTTATATTAGCATTTAAAATGGATTAAATATACTATATATGATTTAGTTAAAATCTAATTGGTTTTTATTTTATTTTCTTTTAAAAGTTTTATTTTTATAAATTAAGAAAAGCATTTATAAAATAAGATATGTATTTATCTATTTAGGAAATTTAATTTAAAAGCCTTTAAAATCATTTATAAATAATATAAAATATAAATTAGGACAAGTGTTAAGTTATAAACATCTTTAAATAACATGTGTTAACATATTAATCAAAGTTGAGACAAGTGTCACAATTATTTCAATTTTCTTTTATTTTTATAAAATCCTAATTTAAACTTATAAAAGCACATATCTTCTTTACAATTCTTTTTTTTTCTATCTTCATCTCTTATAGCAAGAAAATAATGGCCAGATCTGAAATCATTGCCTCAAAAATCAAAACTTGAAATACTCCTCATCTCAAATGCAAAACCCTGTAAACATTCCTCAAAACAAACTCTCAAAACTCAAATGAAAATCTGTCATTTCTCTAAAGCCTGTAGTCTAAATATCTGTAAACCAAGATCAAAAGCCTGTAACAAGTTTCAATTACAACCTGGAATCAACTCTCGAATCATCTCAGTCAATTAAGCTTTTCAAGTTTCAAGTTCTCAGGATTTCAAATTTCAGTTTTAAGCTCTCTGCAATTCAAAGTTTTCAAAGCTTCAGTTTTTCAAATTCCAGAAATCAAGCAGATCGGTTTTCAAAATCAATAAATTTCCAGATCAAATAAAGAACAAAACCTGTTTCTCTGTTCAACATTTTCTGGTGAGTAAATTTTCTTTTAAAAACAGTTTAAAACCTGTTCTTATGTTGATGCATGTGATAAATATGTATAAGAATGTAACAACCGGGATTTTTGTAAATTTTAATTATCGACAAAATGACGAAATTTCTAGTTGACAATTGATATTGAGTTTTAAATCGTATTTAAAAATTCTTTAACTAAATTGTTATTCGTGGTTAGAGATTTTAAATCAATCTGAAATTCATTTTTTAAAAATAGTAAAGATTACTCAATAAATTGTTGTTTGCTTTAGAAATTATTTTTGGAAATTAGAGAAGATAATTGGGCTTTAAAGAAAAGCTTGGCCTTGTTCTTTTGTTGCCGTGTAAACTTCCTAAGGCGAAAACCCGTTTCTTTTTTTTTTACCTTTTCATTCGAAAACCAAAAACCTAAACGAATGAAATGCGAAATTTAATGGCGGCTCAATTTTTCTCCATTCGCTCGAGCACTAGGGTTCGTTCAAATCAGAGGCTCCGGCTCCGGTAGCTCGTCCCATCGATGATCTCGGCCTAGCCTTGGCGATCGGCGCTCCCTCTCTGCTGGTGGCTTCATCAAGTCGAATGAATCGACTACGGTAGTATGGCGTGAGCCTCGTCAGAGAAATAGGTGAGTAATCTTTACTCACCTCTAATTCAAAGTTAGTGAATTCTGCTATGCGCTAGTTCTTCTTTCAGTGCTGAACTGATTCATGTATATGGTTTACTTGATGCGACTTCTTGATCCTTTATCACCACGGTTTCGAACTTGAATTGTTTGATTCCCATTCTTTTTGACTTTGGGTTTTGTTTCGTTTCAATTTAAATTAGCCGGTTGATTTCGTGGTGACAGTTAATCTTTTTTTTTTTGACCTTGGCAGTTCGTGTATTTTGCCTTAGCTCTCTCGACTTCGATTTCGAACTGTTAATTGCTTTATCTCGACTGCTTGAAAATGTTTAAATGGTCGAGATGATTTATGACTTGTTAAAATTTGAGTATATTTCGATGTTGATGATTTTCTGGCTTCGACTTGAACTGCTTGGTTTACTAGACTATGATGGTGGTTTAGCTTCGGATTGAATAGTTCGACTTTTGTTCGATCATCGCCTCTTGTTATACTTCCAGCTACATTTGACTTCAGTCATTGGAAGTTTGTTGTCGGTTTTGTTGATTCCGTGGTCACCACGGTGTTGATCCTGTTTGAAATTCTGGCAGTTGAGTGGCTGTCGACTTGGGTTATTTCTCTGCAAAAAAAAATGTTTCCTTTTTAAAATTGTAAAGTAGATTTTGTGAGGCCTCTGTGATTTCGACACATTGATTTTTATTATCTGGCTTTGGGTGTGCATATCATTATATCAGTGGAGGAACTTGCCATACATTAGAGGTTACTATTACTTTGTTGTATTTTGATGCTTGTCTGTACATGTTGTTTCAATTGCAGTTTTCATTTTGAGGTTCATTCGCTGATTGAACTTCATGTGTCTATGTACTGCATTGTCTATGATGGCTGTCTTTGTTTCAATGCTTGTCTTGATTCTACTTTAATTTGGTATTGCTTCATTCGCGATGGGTATGTATGGGTATGCATATATATATATATATATATGTGTGTGCATACATGTACAGCTGTATCCGTTTGACTTTGAATTTTCTTGCTTTTTCACGGCTTGATGATTTAGTGTGATGATTTGGTTTTAACTTGTAGTTGGCCTTGCCACTGATATTGATATGTAGGCTCGACTCCAGCCATGTACATTGTAGTTTCGCTGTTTTGCATGTTAGCATTTCTCTGGAGTCTGAGTATTATGGCCTTGCTTTGAACCTGATTCTGCGACTTTCTCTTTGTCTTTGGTATTGTTCGAACTGTTGCATTTGAACTGTGGCATTAACTTAATAATTTCTTCCAGTTCATGATTGACGTACTGGAGTCTGCATCCCCGATCATGTATCTGTTGCATGGTCTATATATGTGGTATATGTAGTAGTCTGCATTCCACTGGAAAATTCATTTGAGTCGCGTTGTTATCTTCTCTGTTAACTGTTGTGTTGCTTCGACCCTGATCATTTGTTCATGATGCATTTTGCACACATTTATCTTGGAGCCTGGGCAGTTGTACACTTGTTTATGCATTAATATTCATGTCTGCACTGAAGTTTCATTTACTCTTGTTGCTTACTGTATAGTTCCTTGTAGTATTTCACTTGAGACTGCACTTGCCATGCTATGACTTGATCTCTGTTCGTGTGTGCATTCCAGTCATACTTGTTGTCATAGTAGTTTGCTGCTGACCTGTAGCTTCACTTAAGTCATTTGAACTTGGGTTGTTAGACTTGACCTTGTGATATTTATGTAGTCTGATTCATTTGTATTACCATATTGTGCAGTTGCCATGTTTGTACTATTGGTCGAGGCCATTTGCACTTGTGTTGAATCAAATTTTGATTCGATCTTGTGCATTGAGTTGGCGAGGCAGTGCACGCGTGCGTGCACTGCAGCCACCCAAACTCGACAGTTTTGAATTGATTTTTCCTTTTGCTTCGATGCGTTGATATTTTATACCGTATTGGCGAGGCCGTACACGCGTGCGTGTACGACAGCCAATCGAACTCTGATGGTTTTAAAGTGACAATTTCAATTGTTTAAATTGGTTTAGTCGATTTGATAAATTGTTTATTTATCCCTGTGGATGATTTAAACCTGCTGATTTTTGTTAAACACTGTTAAGTGTTATATTGACCGTTATCCGGTTTCTTTGTTTAAAGAATCGGATAGACGGGAATTATTGTGACGGTCGTCTATTTAAATTATTACTGCCTTTATGCACTAATAAACTGGTTTGAATTAGACTGACCTGGGTATTATTTTCTTTTGAATGTAATACTCGGGTCAGACTCGAGTTATTTCAGGTTGTAGATTTCTTTCTCTGAGTTGCTGTTCGGGATTTGAAGACTTTTCACATCTTCTGAAGTTGTCCGTGTCATTTTGTAGTAGTCGTGTCAGTATATAGAACGATATGTATTCATGTATATTAGTTGATAATGTACTTGTATATGTAACTTCTAGAGTCGACAGTTGTAGTTGTATCATATGTATTGTGTCAACTATGTATTAACTGACATCAGTTATATATATATGAGACTTTTGTTTTTATCTGCGTTCCGCATTTATATTATCTGTGTTATTATTATATCTAATGTCCTAAACTATTATGAACCGTCGTAGTTCGTTTTATACTAGTATTGGGTGTGTCGATGGGAGTAAATAAATAATAGATGAAAAATAAAAAGTATATACTACTTCTATCGAGATAATCAATATTAGTGTAAGGCCAATTACGGATGGTCGCTCTTATCCAGCCTTATTCTTCGTAATAATAGACAGTATTCCTTTTAATACTCTTTGTTATTATGAGCATAGAGGTGGGGCGTTACAAAGAATGTTGTAATATGGTTGCTTAAATGTTTTTATTTAGAATATGGATTAAACTGCTATGAACATCTGTGTGTAGGATGATCTTCCTTTGATATTTGTATTCACAGACTAGAAAATATGTTCTTTGTCCTCTACTTTAAACTTGTGAGTAAACAACTAACATTTGTTTTAAATAGTTGTTTGTGATGTGATAATTGTTTGCATGTGTGTAATTTTGGCTTGCATGTTATAAATATGTAGATTTATAAGTGTGCATATCTGTAAACCTATGCATGTCTCTGTTTTTATACTAACAGGCTAAATCTTGAACAAAAATCAAGTTCTCTTCATACAATCTCTTATAGGCTGAGGAATTTAAACAAGTTATCTTTGTTTAAGCATAATCAAAATTTTAAAAATATGTTTATGTGAAATAAGTTTGAGATTTTCTGGAAATCAAGAAGAACAGTGGAAAACTTAAGAACATGTTAAAATCAATCATCATGGTTTGCTGATTCATGTATATAACCTGAATCTTCTTTGAAAACTAAGATTTTTAAAATGAAAATCACAATTTTTAGTTGGATTTCGAATGAGCATTTCGAAGTTGATCAGAAAGTGGACTTTGAGAAATTCTTGGTGATGGGTGAACTCGGGGTGGTCGGGGTTTCTACTGGAGGTAGGAGGAAGCTTGGTGGTCTCGGCAAAATTGTCAGGTGGGTAAATAGTGCACCGTGGCGGCGATAATTGGTCGGAATAGGGTTTAAACCCTAAAATGGGTCGAGGTCTGGAACTGGATTGTCGCGGCGTCTCTGGATGATCGGAGACCATCGGACCTAGGGGATAAGATGAAGGTTTGGTCGGAGAATTTGTAGGCAGAGTTTCGTGGTCGTACGTGGTCGGCATCGTCGAGTTCGAAGGGCTTTCAGGCGAGGTGTGGTTCCAGGATTTTGATCGAATTGCTCGAATTTGAATTCCAGTCGAATTCGACGAACTGGGTGCTTGAGTTGAACGGCGAGGTCGTAGGCGATGTGTCGAAGTCGGCGTTGATGGTCGGAGTCGCTTCGTTCGGTTGTGCACATGCACGTGTGCACGTTTGGGCATGTTGTTGGAGAAGAAGTGTTGGATCGGGTGGGTTCTCGTGCAAGTGAAGAATTGTCTCGAAGCAGATGAGTTTTGAGAAAACTCGGGGTAGCTACAGGGTAGTCTCGGGTATGACCCGAAGTAAATCTAAACCTGTTTAAAAAGATTTTTATAAAAGCAAGTTTTTTTAAATCTAAATTAAAATTAGTTTAAACCTATTACTTAATAAATGTTTTAAGTTATTGATTGGAAGAAGTTATGATTTGGTAATTTTAATTTATCAAGTTAAATGAGTATTTTAAAAACTAAATTAATATTTTAATTAAATAAAGTCAAAAGATAAAATGGTTTAAATGTTAATAATAATTAAGATATTTTTAAGATAATTAAGGTTTAATAAGTAAGATTAATTAAATTAATTAAATAATTTAAGTATAATTAATTAATGATAAAGATTAATTAAGTAATTAATCAAGAGAAATTAATTAATATAAATAAATTCAATAATTAATATTGATTTAATTAATGATTAGTGATTAATTAATTTTGTAATTAGAATTAATTAATTAAGTAATTAGAGGTAAATTAATTGGTAATTAAGAAGTACTTAATTTGTAATTATGTTTTTAAGTTTTATTAATTATTAATTAAGGGGTGATTAATTTGTAATTAAAGATTAATTAAGGATTAATCAAATGGTAATTAAGGATTAATTAAATGATAATTAAAGATTAATTAAGGATTAATCAAATGGTAATTAAGGATTAATTAAATGATAATTAAAGATTAATTAATTTGTTATTAAGTTTTATTGATAATTAAGGTTTATTAATTAATAATTAATCTGTAATTAAAGATAAATTAGTAGTTTAAAGAGTAATTAAGGAATGAATTACTCAATTGTAAATAGTAAATGGATGTGATTAATTTAAGTTAATTAATTTGTAAATTAATTAAAGATAATCTTGATGCTGATTAAGTATAAATACTTAATGAAATTAATAAGTGTAATTACTGTAAGTAATTAATATATAATTACAAGATGTAATTAATTAAAGGATAATTACTTAGAAGAAGTAATTAAGGATTTATTTCTTGGTGTAATTAATTAATGGATTAATATAATTAATTAAGGAGTTAATTAATTAGGGTAAGTAATTATAGGATGATAATTACTATTTATGATTAATTAAGGTGGATTAATAGAAATGATTAATTAAAGTTTAATTAATTAAAGTAATTAATTAAAGGTCAATGTAATTAATTATAGTTAATTAATTAATGGAAGTAATTAATTAAGGATTATTAATTAATGTAATTAATGAAAGTAATTAAAGGTTAATTACTGTTAATGGTTAAGAATAATTAATTTGTGAAATTAATTAAAGGATAATTACTTTATGTAATTAATGAATAATTAATCAAGAGTGATTAATATTTAATGATTAATTAATTAAATGGATTGTAATTAATTAATGGTTGATTAAGCAAGGTTAGGAATTAATTCTTAAGTAATTAATTTAATTTAAATTGATTAAATTGATTATAATAGAGATTAATAAATGGTTGCTTATGAATGATGGTTGAGTAGAATGTCTGATTTGGTTGATATCTATTAAATGATATGCTATGATATTCTGTGATATGATATTGGATATATCCGTGATAAATGTGTGATATTTATCTATGTTAAATGCTGTATGAATTCAAGTATTGAATTGAATTGTTTTAACCTTTAAACAACTTGGCCTTAAAAGATACGTTTTGGATTTCGATGAGACCGGGATCGGGTTTCCGTATACCGGTATTCCAGGTCTGGAGACCCGAATACCACATCGATCCAAATTAACGATAGGTCGTGAATCTCAAGTGAAGATGAAGATTCAGAGTGCAAGGGTTATTGTCGTTAACTCTGAGGGTGATTCCAAAATGAGTGTAACGAGATAATGCCTTCGGTTTCGTTCGAACCCGGAACGAACTTGTATGGATTGAATGCTTTCAGAACATCGTCAGGTGGACGATGAGCATTCTAAGTGGTGTGTTCTGATTTAAAGGTAAATCGTAGCCTCAAGCCTCATCAAACCGAGAATGGCTAAAACAGGGGAGGTGCAGCAAGGTTAGTGGGTAGCACCCAAGTAGTATAAGATTCCCTTGTCTAGAGTCCCTTTTTATTTCGGCTGTGTGGGCGGTTGCTGGCTCCAACCGCGGGGTTTCTTATGCAGGAATTATCCAGTAAGGGATGTTCCGGCCTTGTGTTGCAGGGGATTGGGAGTGATCCTCGGTACGTTGATCTAGGCCACGTACTGTGACGAGCGGTACCCCGGTAGCTCTGCCATTGTATGGAATCCAACTTCCAATAAGTGCCAACGGACTTGATTGTATAACCCACTTTGTGGCTAGTATGCTGGAATTTAATAATGTAACAATTTCAGCTATTTCTTATTTACTTGAAAACCTTAGACCCTATTATAATATAAGTCGATTTCCTATCAAAGTTTTGGTTAGCGTAAGGTAAAAACTTTTCCATGTTTATGTGTGGGAAGTCTTACGTGATACCTTTGTTTTCAAAAGGCTTTGAAGTTAAACAGCTTTAACCCGTTTACTCACACCAGACCCATGTCTGACCCAAGTGTTTATTTTCTGTTTTATTAAACTCTTGGGTACTCAAATTTTTACGAGTAGCCAAGGGATTCAGGTTTGCTTTGACGAATCTATGGAGGAGCAATGGAGCAGGAGGCTTCAGCGTTCGTAGATATAGTGTTCCGCTGTGTTAGTCTGTATGAGTCATTTGTTGAGTATATTTGAGAATTAATGATTAGACAGATGTTTATAACTGTCTAGTATGTGTTGTATGAGCTGTGTATCTCTGATGTATATGATACAATGTAATATCTTATTTGATTAATATAATTTATTCGTTCCGCTGTTTAGATTCTGATGTGTTTCTTTCTTTCTTCTCTATCTTATCTCTTTTCTATCCCTTTCTTTCTTCTTGATGATACGACTTTTTGTGGAGAAAAAGCCGGGTCGTCACATTTGGTATCAGAGCAGTAGGTTGAGTGAATACCTTAGCTCTGGAGTGATTTCTATCTATCTTAAGAGAGCGTATTTGTAATTTTTATATAACTATATATATATATTTATTCTACCTATTTGTTGGGTTACCTGTTCAGGTTTTCCAATATGAGTTATAAAGGTAGATAGAGTGGTGGTGTGTGAAACACAACTACCAATGGTCGGAGTTTGGATGGTTAAAGTTGGAAGTGTATATGTCGAGACTGTAGACCTAATACCGTCTCGAGTGAGCTTTGCTATGGTGTAAGGATTTCATCAATCTCTGAAGGAAACCGGTTAAATGTTCGGAGTCCATCTTGGAAGTGCCAGTTTGGCTGAGTTATAGTTTGGATCTGTCGGATGAGCTGAAGCAAGTGATGATATCTGGGTAACTCAGGAAGTAGTAGCTGCATGCTGAGACGTAGTGACTATGGATGTCTCCGAAAATGCTTTCTTTTGGAGCAAGTTTGAAGAAATGTGTCTGCTTCGGTGTTGTGGCTGAGTTCAGCAGAGTCTTTTCTGTTTGGTTTGGAGTCCGAGTTTCTCGAAGCTTTGGATAGGGAGTCTTGGCATCTGGGTCAGCAGAGCAGCTCGGAGTGTTTCGTGTGCCGGCAGGAAGTTTTCTGGCTAAGCAGTTTTCTAGAGTTGGAGTTCAGAAGCAGCAGAGTGGATCCAGTTCTTCGATGGATTGGTTAGTCAAGCATAAGCTATTCTGATTTGTTAAGAGAGAACAATATTTTTGGATACTGGACTGGGTTGATCGCAAAAGTGACTTGCGATAGTTTGAGTGTTCTCTTGAGTAGTCAGAGATTTTTCGGGATGTCTTCAGGGAAGTCAGAGGTTTGCCTTAGCATCTGTAGATTTGAGTTTTCTTATCAACTAGGATTCCAGGATTGGAACCGGTGGTTCAACTAGTTGAAGGTTGATTCCTAGAGATAGGATTTGGTGAAGCAGCTCAGTATTTCATGGAACTTCTGAGTTTTCTTTTTATGATCTGTTGAACCATATTTTCAGGATGTGTTTGTGCTCGAGTTCATCGACGGTATTCTCATCTTCTCCAGATCAGAGTTGTGCAGCGAAAGCAAGGTGGCAGCTGTTCTAGAGTGAAGGCAACTGGAAGTTGCAGTGTTTGGATTAAAAGTTTCTACAGAAAATTTTTTATGGATCTAAAGGTCAGATTGGCAGTACATCTGTATATCTTTTCCGGATAGGAGAAGTAAATTATAGCCTACTGATGGTAATAGAGTTTGTGTTCTGGATTTTGGGTAGATCTTGAGAGGATCATTTTGTTGAGTTATTTTTGATCCAGTTTGTTTTTAGAAGCATCAGCGAAGGTTAAGCTGATCGGAATGGGTGTAGGCAGCCCAGGATTGTCAGAAGAGTTCTATGGATAAGAAATGGAGGAATTTGGAATTCGGAGTTGGAGACTTTGTTGTTATTTTCTCCGGTCAAAGGAGAAATAAGATTGGGTAAGACTGTGAGGTTAACTCCAAGGAGTATTGGATTCTTTTGAGTTTTTGTAAGGATAAGAGTTTGGTCTACTTGGTTGAATTGTCAGTTTGGATAACTGGGATTCGGAGTATATCGCGTATCTTTGAGGAAGTACGTGTTTGATCTATCTCTGGTTTTGGAACCAGCAGTTCTGAAAGGAATTGGTAGTTGAGTTAGACTTATCTGTGGTCTGATATTTTGTTTAGTTTTATAGATCTAGATGAGTAGAAGCTCAGTAGTTTAGTAGTACAGCCAGTTTGGATTCAGTAGAGCGAGTATCCCGGTATCTGTACCTGGGGAACTCGGGAAATTTAGGAAGCTTATCCGGATCTATGTCCGGATAGCTAGAATTGTTTGTTTGATTGAATTGGTTGTTTGGATGAAATTGTTTGCTTGGTTGTGTATGGCTGATATGTATGCCTAAATTGATTGAAATAAAATAAAACTTTGGATTATCTTTTGTTTTAAATTTCGAGGACGAAATTCTTTTAAGGGGGAAGGAATGTGATATCCCGGAATTTCAAGGAATTTAAAATGTGATAATCTTTTAAATTAATTAATAAATATTGGTAAAGTTTGTTATTTTCAAACAATAATAAATAATAATAAAGAAATGTTATAAATATAGATATAAGTGGGTTTTAAAATAGAATTATTATTTTCAAGGTAATAATGTGTTTATTTAATTTTATATATGTATGAGTTGATTTTAAATTGGATTTTTAAATTGAATTTAAATTTGAATCTTTAAAGATAATGATTTTAAATATTTTGGATTTAAACTTGAAATTAAAGGATATATATATCTTAAAAATATTTTGGATTTAAAATATATGAATAAGTTTATTTAAAATAAGATTTATTTTCCTTAAAGGAATTTATTTATATGAATTTATAAAGTATTTAGTTGATAGTAGATAAATATAAAAGTTTTATATTAGCATTTAAAATGGATTAAATATACTATATATGATTTAGTTAAAATCTAATTGGTTTTTATTTTATTTTCTTTTAAAAGTTTTATTTTTATAAATTAAGAAAAGCATTTATAAAATAAGATATGTATTTATCTATTTAGGAAATTTAATTTAAAAGCCTTTAAAATCATTTATAAATAATATAAAATATAAATTAGGACAAGTGTTAAGTTATAAACATCTTTAAATAACATGTGTTAACATATTAATCAAAGTTGAGACAAGTGTCACAATTATTTCAATTTTCTTTTATTTTTATAAAATCCTAATTTAAACTTATAAAAGCACATATCTTCTTTACAATTCTTTTTTTTTTCTATCTTCATCTCTTATAGCAAGAAAATAATGGCCAGATCTGAAATCATTGCCTCAAAAATCAAAACTTGAAATACTCCTCATCTCAAATGCAAAACCCTGTAAACATTCCTCAAAACAAACTCTCAAAACTCAAATGAAAATCTGTCATTTCTCTAAAGCCTGTAGTCTAAATATCTGTAAACCAAGATCAAAAGCCTGTAACAAGTTTCAATTACAACCTGGAATCAACTCTCGAATCATCTCAGTCAATTAAGCTTTTCAAGTTTCAAGTTCTCAGGATTTCAAATTTCAGTTTTAAGCTCTCTGCAATTCAAAGTTTTCAAAGCTTCAGTTTTTCAAATTCCAGAAATCAAGCAGATCGGTTTTCAAAATCAATAAATTTCCAGATCAAATAAAGAACAAAACCTGTTTCTCTGTTCAACATTTTCTGGTGAGTAAATTTTCTTTTAAAAACAGTTTAAAACCTGTTCTTATGTTGATGCATGTGATAAATATGTATAAGAATGTTGTAATATGGTTGCTTAAATGTTTTTATTTAGAATATGGATTAAACTGCTATGAACATCTGTGTGTAGGATGATCTTCCTTTGATATTTGTATTCACAGACTAGAAAATATGTTCTTTGTCCTCTGCTTTAAACTTGTGAGTAAACAACTAACATTTGTTTTAAATAGTTGTTTGTGATGTGATAATTGTTTGCATGTGTGTAATTTTGGCTTGCATGTTATAAATATGTAGATTTATAAGTGTGCATATCTGTAAACCTATGCATGTCTCTGTTTTTATACTAACAGGCTAAATCTTGAACAAAAATCAAGTTCTCTTCATACAATCTCTTATAGGCTGAGGAATTTAAACAAGTTATCTTTGTTTAAGCATAATCAAAATTTTAAAAATATGTTTATGTGAAATAAGTTTGAGATTTTCTGGAAATCAAGAAGAAAAGTGGAAAACTTAAGAACATGTTAAAATCAATCATCATGGTTTGCTGATTCATGTATATAACCTGAATCTTCTTTGAAAACTAAGATTTTTAAAATGAAAATCACAATTTTTAGTTGGATTTCGAATGAGCATTTCGAAGTTGATCAGAAAGTGGACTTTGAGAAATTCTTGGTGATGGGTGAACTCGGGGTGGTCGGGGTTTCTACTAGAGGTAGGAGGAAGCTTGGTGGTCTCGGCAAAATTGTCAGGTGGGTAAATAGTGCACCGTGGCGGCGATAATTGGTCGGAATAGGGTTTAAACCCTAAAATGGGTCGAGGTCTGGAACTGGATTGTCGCGGCGTCTCTGGATGATCGGAGACCATCGGACCTAGGGGAAAAGATGAAGGGTTGGTTGGAGAATTTGTAGGCAGAGTTTCGTGGTCGTACGTGGTCGGCATCGTCGAGTTCGAAGGGCTTTCAGGCGAGGTGTGGTTCCAGGATTTTGATCGAATTGCTCGAATTTGAATTCCAGTCGAATTCGACGAACTGGGTGCTTGAGTTGAACGGCGAGGTCGTAGGCGATGTGTCGAAGTCGGCGTTGATGGTCGGAGTCGCTTCGTTCGGTTGTGCACATGCACGTGTGCACGTTTGGGCATGTTGTTGGAGAAGAAGTGTTGGATCGGGTGGGTTCTCGTGCAAGTGAAGAATTGTCTCGAAGCAGATGAGTTTTGAGAAAACTCGGGGTAGCTACAGGGTAGTCTCGGGTATGACCCGAAGTAAATCTAAACCAGTTTAAAAAGATTTTTATAAAAGCAAGTTTTTTAAATCTAAATTAAAATTAGTTTAAACCTATTACTTAATAAATGTTTTAAGTTATTGATTGGAAGAAGTTATGATTTGGTAATTTTAATTTATCAAGTTAAATGAGTATTTTAAAAACTAAATTAATATTTTAATTAAATAAAGTCAAAAGATAAAATGGTTTAAATGTTAATAATAATTAAGGTATTTTTAAGATAATTAAGGTTTAATAAGTAAGATTAATTAAATTAATTAAATAATTTAAGTATAATTAATTAATGATAAAGATTAATTAAGTAATTAATCAAGAGAAATTAATTAATATAAATAAATTCAATAATTAATATTGATTTAATTAATGATTAGTGATTAATTAATTTTGTAATTAGAATTAATTAATTAAGTAATTAGAGGTAAATTAATTGGTAATTAAGAAGTACTTAATTTGTAATTATGTTTTTAAGTTTTATTAATTATTAATTAAGGGGTGATTAATTTGTAATTAAAGATTAATTAAGGATTAATCAAATGGTAATTAAGGATTAATTAAATGATAATTAAAGATTAATTAAGGATTAATCAAATGGTAATTAAGGATTAATTAAATGATAATTAAAGATTAATTAATTTGTTATTAAGTTTTATTGATAATTAAGGTTTATTAATTAATAATTAATCTGTAATTAAAGATAAATTAATAGTTTAAAGAGTAATTAAGGAATGAATTACTCAATTGTAAATAGTAAATGGATGTGATTAATTTAAGTTAATTAATTTGTAAATTAATTAAAGATAATCTTGATGCTGATTAAGTATAAATACTTAATGAAATTAATAAGTGTAATTACTGTAAGTAATTAATATATAATTACAAGATGTAATTAATTAAAGGATAATTACTTAGAAGAAGTAATTAAGGATTTATTTCTTGGTGTAATTAATTAGTGGATTAATATAATTAATTAAGGAGTTAATTAATTAGGGTAAGTAATTATAGGATGATAATTACTATTTATGATTAATTAAGGTGGATTAATAGAAATGATTAATTAAAGTTTAATTAATTAAAGTAATTAATTAAAGGTCAATGTAATTAATTATAGTTAATTAATTAATGGAAGTAATTAATTAAGGATTATTAATTAATGTAATTAATGAAAGTAATTAAAGGTTAATTACTGTTAATGGTTAAGAATAATTAATTTGTGAAATTAATTAAAGGATAATTACTTTATGTAATTAATGAATAATTAATCAAGAGTGATTAATATTTAATGATTAATTAATTAAATGGATTGTAATTAATTAATGGTTGATTAAGCAAGGTTAGGAATTAATTCTTAAGTAATTAATTTAATTTAAATTGATTAAATTGATTATAATAGAGATTAATAAATGGTTGCTTATGAATGATGGTTGAGTAGAATGTCTGATTTGGTTGATATCTATTAAATGATATGCTATGATATTCTGTGATATGATATTGGATATATCCGTGATAAATGTGTGATATTTATCTATGTTAAATGCTGTATGAATTCAAGTATTGAATTGAATTGTTTTAACCTTTAAACAACTTGGCCTTAAAAGATACGTTTTGGATTTCGATGAGACCGGGATCGGGTTTCCGTATACCGGTATTCCAGGTCTGGAGACCCGAATACCACATCGATCCAAATTAACGATAGGTCGTGAATCTCAAGTGAAGATGAAGATTCAGAGTGCAAGGGTTATTGTCGTTAACTCTGAGGGTGATTCCAAAATGAGTGTAACGAGATAATGCCTTCGGTTTCGTTCGAACCCGGAACGAACTTGTATGGATTGAATGCTTTCAGAACATCGTTAGGTGGACGATGAGCATTCTAAGTGGTGTGTTCTGATTTAAAGGTAAATCGTAGCCTCAAGCCTCATCAAACCGGGAATGGCTAAAACAGGGGAGGTGCAGCAAGGTTAGTGGGTAGCACCCAAGTAGTATAAGATTCCCCTGTCTAGAGTCCCTTTTTATTTCGGCTGTGTGGGCGGTTGCTGGCTCCAACCGCGGGGTTTCTTATGCGGGAATTATCCAGTAAGGGATGTTCCGGCCTTGTGTTGCAGGGGATTGGGAGTGATCCTCGGTACGTTGATCTAGGCCACGTACTGTGACGAGCGGTACCCCGGTAGCTCTGCCATTGTATGGAATCCAACTTCCAATAAGTGCCAACGGACTTGATTGTATAACCCACTTTGTGGCTAGTATGCTGGAATTTAATAATGTAACAATTTCAGCTATTTCTTATTTACTTGAAAACCTTAGACCCTATTATAATATAAGTCGATTTCCTATCAAAGTTTTGGTTAGCGTAAGGTAAAAACTTTTCCATGTTTATGTGTGGGAAGTCTTACGTGATACCTTTGTTTTCAAAAGGCTTTGAAGTTAAACAGCTTTAACCCGTTTACTCACACCAGACCCATGTCTGACCCAAGTGTTTATTTTCTGTTTTATTAAACTCTTGGGTACTCAAATTTTTACGAGTAGCCAAGGGATTCAGGTTTGCTTTGACGAATCTATGGAGGAGCAATGGAGCAGGAGGCTTCAGCGTTCGTAGATATAGTGTTCCGCTGTGTTAGTCTGTATGAGTCATTTGTTGAGTATATTTGAGAATTAATGATTAGACAGATGTTTATAACTGTCTAGTATGTGTTGTATGAGCTGTGTATCTCTGATGTATATGATACAATGTAATATCTTATTTGATTAATATAATTTATTCGTTCCGCTGTTTAGATTCTGATGTGTTTCTTTCTTTCTTCTCTATCTTATCTCTTTTCTATCCCTTTCTTTCTTCTTGATGATACGACTTTTTGTGGAGAAAAAGCCGGGTCGTCACAGTAACTCTGATGTATTATAAATGTAAATTGACAGAAATAGTATTCTTTTGTAAACTGTTATAATTTGATATTATATTTTGATCCACTGCGAATGTGAGATTCTGTGTTTGGTTTCCTATTTCTTCTTCTATCTCTTTCTTCTTTTCCTAACTATCTAGAATTTTCGGGATGGAAAATTTTGAGTCGTTACATTTGGTATCAGAGCTGATAGGTTAAGCGAGAACCTTGGCTCTGGTGGGATTTACTCATTATATAGAGTCTGAAGTACTCTTGAATGAGTTGAGTGGTTATATATTTATGAGCGCGTACTTGTTATATTTTTATATAAAGGTTTTAAATGATTTTATAAATGATTTTTATATTAAATTATATTTTGATATAGAAAGCAATATTTCCTTCTACTAAATATAAAGTGATCGGTTGTCAAATTTAATAGAATTAAGTTAAGAAATGATAATAATACAACCAAACTAAAATCTTGTATTGGAATTAAATTAAGTGAAAACAGAAGTACAATTAAAGAAAAAATTCAATGGGGATAAGTTGAAATGAATTCAGAATTAGATGATATAAAGGGACAAATTGATTTGATTTAAAAGAATTAAGTCAACATTTACGAATTTGACTCGAATTTATATAATTCAAGATGGTTAAAATTTGAAGTTGGAATTGAATTCATTTAAATTGAATCCGGTTGGAATTAATTGAATTTGTGATTGTAGATGGATAAGTTTAAAAATTCAAATGGAAAATTTGAATTGGATTAAATTGAAATGATTGGAACTGAAGTGGGTGGTATCAGTCCAAATTGATTGGAATAACTTGGGGTTATAATTAAAGTTGAATAAGTTTAAAATCATATGGAATTTGATTTGAAGTGGAAAGAAACTGAGAATTTATTTCAATTTGAATTGGGAATAAATCAAGTCCAATGGAAATTGGAGTTATTTAAGATTGGAATTGGGTCAATTTAAATGGAGTGGAAATTTAAAATTGAATTGAAGAGAAATGGAGATTGGGAAGTTGAACAGTTTGACTCTGGACTATTTTCAAAATAAATTGTTTTAATATAAATCTATTTATCCAAACTAATTACCATACAACTTTCCTTTTTAAAACATAAAACCATCTTAAGCTTGTTTTACAATTACTTTTGGAACTATTTAACAATTTTTCAACTGTTTTATAAACTAATTACTGTTTTTCAACTACTTTATAACTAATTATTATTTTACAACTATTTTGCAATTATGTACAATTTTTGAAAACTATTTAACTATTTTTTTTACTATTCGATGTTAGTTAACTATTTTACAGTTATTTTTCAAACTATTAATTATTTTTCAACTACCTATCTGTTTTTACATTTTCAAGCTATTTCTGAACTGGTCGGAGTTCAAACTGTTATCGGTTAAATATCCAACTGAGTGAAGTATTGGAGTGACAAATCCAAATGGGAATTAAGGCAATTGTAAATAAGTAAATGTGAATAGAAAATAAGAAATTGGTTTGGGTGATAATCAATGAAAATAAATACGTAGGATGTACGTATATTATTCTATTTGCATAGTGATTTGATCCAGATTCGAGCATAGAATTTCGAGATAGTTTATCGATCCGAGTTGGGATTTTACGCTCGATTTTTCGAGGGCGAACCTGGATACGGATTTTTGATTGATTCTGGATATTCTCTATCATAGTTGTGACTATGCAAGGAGAATGACGGTTTCTGATCAAGAAACCAGATCTGTGTCCGCACTAGGTAGTCGGGTGGACGATACTAGTTCGGAAAAGAAATTGTGTGATTGAGTGAGCGATGAGATTGGTATAGCGTACGGATGGTATGTGTACATCGTACGGATTTGAAGGAAATTGATATCAGGAATTTTTAATAGGAAATGTGAAATGGTTCTTAGAGATGAAAGAATATTTTGAGAAATAAACAATGAATAAAGGTGGAAATTTGATTTTGAAGTATAGATAAAAAGTTATAAGATGATCTTTGAAATGAAAAAAAAAATTTGTGAATACATGAGAAACTAAAATAAAATAAATTAAAATTTGATATTTCTATGGCCGAAATTAATTTTATGGAAATAAAGAGGAAATTGAATATCTCTTTGATTTAAAAATGTACTTTATAATAAAAGTAAGTAATTTGGCAAGTGTAAATTTCAAAATTTAATGCTTTTCTTGAAAGGAAAAAAAAATTTAAATTATATATCTTTGTTAAATAAGATAAAAACTACCTTTGAATGAATCTATAGCCAGAAGAAAAGATTTTTGAAAAGATTTGGAGTATAAACGTAAATTTATACAAGTATAAATTTGATTCAAAATTTTTCAAGATTAGTATATATATTTATATAAAAAGGATTTTGTAAAATGATTTCGAAAAAAAATGATTTTGAGGAAAGGTTTTGAGAACCTATGGATTTGGAAAAAGGTTTTGATTTTTGGAAAATCAATATTGAGATTTGGAAAAGCCTATTTTGGAAAGTATCGACTCTGGGAATCGATTTTGTGTAAAGGAGCCTTATATGAATTCATACTAGGTGTATGATTTTGAGAAAATACTATATGTGTATAGTATAAATTGATTTGAGATTGGCTCTAGGGAAAAAGGCGCTGCCTTGGAATGAACTTCTCAGGAGTGCCACAGGGTGGTACTGCCTTGAGCCTCTAAGAGGGAGGTTCTAAAGTTGATCCTGTGAGGAGTTCGGACAAACTAGTTCCTGGGGATTATTGGGTAGCGAAAGTCGATGGCGTTGATGCCTATAGGGGCATTTGGGTTATGCTGTGACGACAGTGTAACTCGATGTCGCTGCGACCTACTGTGGGGACCATAGCGAAATCGTGTGGAGGATGAGTGCCAACGGTCTACATTTGATTTTTCCGGGAAGGCAACGCAACATCGGTAGACTGCGATCTGTGGTCAGTGGAGGAGTTTCATTCTTTTGGCAGCGAAATTTGATGGCGCTGATGCCTACAATTATATGGGTTTTTGCTGTGATAGCTACGTAACCCCAGTTGTAGTTGCGATCTGTAGCGGGTTCCATTGCGTAATTGAGGGGCGCGGATGCCTACAGTTATCTATAAATTTTGCCGGGACGGCAACGTAATCATCGGGTTAACTGCGACCATGAATGGGTGTGATGATTTCCAGAGCATTCTCACTAAAGCTATTTTCTCTATTTCAAAACTGTTTTAGAAAAAAAAATTAATTATTTTCCAATTATTTTCACTGGATGTTGAAAATGAGTCTGCTGAGTACTTATAGATTTTCAATCATACGCCTGATCAACGTATGATCGAATTTCTGTGAGAACGAGGACGGACTGGTTGAGACAACGAGTTATAAAAGTATTTTTATAAAAGGTTCTTTAACAGTATTATCTGAATTTAAAAGCATTTCTAAATTTTTTAAAATCAAAATGTTGGAATTTCGGGAAATATAAAAAGGAAATCCAAACCGACTTTATAAAATTTGAACTCAAGAAAATTTAATGAAGTGATTCTTTATAATAAAATCGAATATTGGTTTAAAACTGAAAGTAAGCTAATAAATAATTATTTGATAATAAATTGGAGTTGATAATGGAGTTTGATTATGAAATTGAGTCGAATGAAATAAAGTTGGATAGGAAAATGCAATGGATTGAATTACCATTGAATTCAAGGGTGATATAAATAATATTTAACGGAATTTGCAAATAAATTAGATATAAGAGTAGTGTTGTTATATGAAATGAAAGTGAATTATAATAGATTGATTTGAGTTGCAAACAAAGCCCAAATAAATAGAAATAAATTGAGAATGGCTTTGTATAAATAAAATGAATTCGCGAATGATTTGAGAAAGTGAATTAAAATAAAATTTAAGTGGATGGGCTAATTAAATTTAATGGGATTTGATTAAATGAGAATCAAATAGAAGTAAACTTAAGTTGATGTTGGGATAAATTATAGTAAATTAACTTAAGTTTATAATTTATGGCAGCTTGGCTTCGAATAAGGGTAAACGCCATTAAATAAAAGCTTGGATTAAATTAATTTGGAAATGGCTAGTAGTATACGAGAATTGAATGTGTCGAGCTAAATAAAATGGTTGGGAATAAATTAAAATGGAATGTAAGCACTAGAGTGGGAAACCATTAAAATTGGATGAAATGACATATAAAATTGGTTGAAAGCAATTGAATGAGCTTTAAAGTTATATAAATCGCTTATGGAAAGCGTTTGATGCTTGTTGCTTATGAAATACATGTGTTTAGCTATTGAAAGTAAGGGAAATGTTATGAACTTCTTATATATAGTACTTACATTTGTAAATTAAGATAGTACAGGTACCTGAAGGCCGTTTGGGCTGGATTTGGTTGCGCTATTTGCTAAAATAAATAAGCTGCTTGCTTAAAATGTTAAATAAAGGTACGTCTACGCAATAAAAATAGGAAATATGAACTGTTTTTGCTTTTTCCGACCGTGTGGGTCGATATATACATATTATATCTGTTGTCAAATTGTAAAATCTCCTCCGTACAAAGGAGAATCTGCCAAAATTTTCTGAAAATTTTGGGAGTTAGAAACTTTTTGGAAATTAAAAAAAAAATTTGGCAACAAAATAATTTCACATTAGAAACTGAAACGAATTAGTAAATGAATTTCATTTAAGAAAATGATATGAATCGGTTATAATGAAAGATAAAAATTCAATATTCAGAATTGAAATAAAATGAATGCATATGTAAATGGGAAAAACTAATGTGAAATAAATATGAAACCTATATAAGGAAAGGTATAAAACGATTTGAAGGGTTATGATTGAATATGGTTGCTAAGTGGATGATGCAGGTATTAAAGGGAAAAGGAAATTGGATTTGATTCCAAAGGATAAATTTGAATTGCCAACAAAAAGGTATGTATTTAAATATCTGTATGAAATTGGATTGGGTTTTTGATATAGCCACTTGGCTTTTGTTTCTTTTTGAGAGTTTGGGAGCCCGTAGAGGCCTTTTGTAGTTGTACCGAGCTAGCCACGCAAAGGAGACGCTGACAAATTTTTTTGAAAATTTAGAGTGTTAGAAAATTTTGGGAAATTTTAATAATATAAAAATTTGGTTTGAAATTGAAATTTGAATGTTGAGGAAAGTGGTATTGTTTGAAAACTGTGGGCGAGAGTTTGGGAAGTTAGTAGGATGATTAGCGGTTTAATATAAAAGATAGTTGATTAGATGTTGAACTGTTGGTTTTGGGAGAAAAGTGAACATGTATTAGCACCATTCTTCCTAACTAGTAATTTCGGGGACGAAATTCTTTTAAGGGGGGAGGAATGTGACGACCCGGAATTTTTAACGATTGAAAATGGAATAATTTGTTTGAGAAAAACATTTAAAAGTTTATTTTAACTTGAATTCGATATATTAATATTTACTTGATAATTAAATCATTAAATTATATAGTTTGAATATTGAATTGAATAAACTGAAATTGGGTAAATTTATTGAATTCTTCAGTTTTAAGCCTGTTAAAATAATTCGAAGGCTTATAAAATTTATAACGATGATACGAAAGATAATAGAATGGTTGAAATTTATTTTAAGAGTGATTCGTTCAGTTTTGGAGATTTTATCGGTTTGAATCGATGTTTAAAAATAGCCTTCCGAGGCACAGTCTCGGAATTCGACGAAACCAGTTCCATTGGATCCGTAATAGTTAGTTATTATCGGATTTCAATTTTCATAGCAATCAGAGTTGTCGTTTGTGTAACGACCCCGAATTTTAATTAAATTTAAATTGATAATTTATTGAATAGTTGAATTAAAATTGTGAAATAAATCGATGAAGTAATGCGAGTTTCCCCGAAATCGAATAAAAATGCGTTAAATCATCTAAATTTAAAATGTTGTATATATATGTAGATATATATATATATATATATTGGTTTGAATTTAAATAGTAAATAAATTGTTTAATAATAAATGATAATAATAAATATTAGAAAGGAAGACAAAGCATTTAATACAAGATCACTTCAACATGCCTTTTGTACACAAGGAAACATATCAGCCACCCTAACCTTGAAAAGAAATATATATGTACTCAAGACAATACAACATATATATGTAGAAATGCAGCTGTACATATGAACAAAAAGATAAGTGTAGGCTTGTAAAAGAAGTTAATCAAATGCAAACAAGTAAACCTGTTCATGTACATAGACTTGCAAAAGAAAATACAAATGTTTATATACAAAACATATAAAAGATAAGCTTGCATGAGGAAACGGCAAACATATGAAGACATAAAGTACCATGGCAATTAATGCTTGGCCACCACAATTTCATATCAGCCTCCATACACAAAAATCTCTGATCAAAAGAAAAAAATCACTGTCTTAATTTGTACAAACAAAATAATATATAGCCTGTACAACTCTTCCTCTATATCAACTACTCATTTCATTTTAGTCTCGTTCATCTTCAAAGCTAAGTGAAATCTGAAAGTAAAAATATCAGTTCAAAACTCAAACAAACAAACAACTTGAACCAATTCAAACTAAAGATCAAAAGGAAGAACTTCAATTTGCAATTTCAAAACCAGTGTCAAAGAACTCTGTTATTTTCTTTTGAAACCAAGGTGAGCAACTTGACCCAGTATTTTCTTCTTTAGATCAGTGAGTAAACTTCACCTTCTCTGCTTTGAAATGTCTGTGAGTAACATCACTTTTAAAATGTTTTAAGCAAGTTAATCCGTTGCATGATTCATCTATTAATGTGTATGGTAGCATATATATGTATATGTAACATCTTTGAGTACACTTGAAATTGTACAGGCTGATGATCATGTGCTCTGTTCCATGATTTGTAACATAAGTTTTGATCTCAAAAATCATTTCCATTTGATTTACTTAGTGTTTAGGCTTAGTATTAAAACAAATATTGGTTTTTATAGTGTATACTCAAGATTTGGATTTTATTTAAGTTGAATCAACTTAGGATTTTATCTGGGAAGCATGAAATTCGAATACCATTTCAAATAAGTCAAAATTTAAACTTTTTAAATTTCGAATTTAGGAATGCAAACTAAATTCGTATGCTATGATATGATTTTTAAAACAAAGATTTTAATTTTTCGATCAAAGTTTTGAGAGCAGTTCGTATTTGTTCGAAAATTGGGTTGTGATCAATTGCCGTTGATCGGAGGAAGGTTGGTGATCGACGTTTAGCATGGAGGTGGAGGGGCCTGTGTAACATCCCGTATTTTTAAGCTATTGAATTTGAACATTTAATTCGTTCTAAATGTTAATGTGGATTCTTAATTGATTTTTAAATGAATGGATTTGGGTTCAATCAATGAAAATGAGCTATATTTTAATTTATAGCAATTCTGGTTGGATTTGATTAATGGAAAAATAATAATTAAATATTCGGGATTAGGATAAAAAGGTGAATCTGGGTGTAAATAGCTATAAAATGGTTTTAAAATTTATTTTAAAGTGTATTTGGACATAAATAATGTTGTGGGACTTTTAGAGGAATTTTTAAGTTGATAAATTAATATTTGGGGTTTATATTAATTTAATAATGAATTTAATATTATTAAAATGCAATACAATCAGATTTTGATCTGGATTGAACCAGAATGATTTTAAATGTGGTTATACATTTTATATGATTTATGGTTAAGTTAATAAAATTTTAAAAGTGGAATTTTAAGCGTATTCGTTAATTTTGAAAAATCAATCGGTTTAATAGACGTGTTAAAATAGCTTTCCGGGGCACAGTCTCGGAATTTGACGAAACCAGTTCCATTGGATCCGTAATAGTTAGTTATTATCGGATTTCAATTTTCGTAGCGATTGGAGTTGTTGCTTGACCGTGGTGGCTCGAAACGCATCGAAATCGATTTAACCGATTTAATTTTAAATTGATCGTTTAATTCCGTATCTCGCGTATACGATCAAATTAGCTTACGGAACCTGTTCCATTGTGTCCGGAACGCAGAAAAACCCCAGGACAGCCTGTCGGAACGTGAGATTTGGAGTTCGTTTGCGTTTGTGGTTAACTTGAGAATTTTATTAATTAAATAATATTGAATTATATATATATATATCAACTTTTTATCAAAACCCTAGTTAAAAAAAACGCAGCCGCCTCTATCACGTTTCAATGGCCGGTAGCGATCGATTTTCTCCTCCAAATCGCGACCAATCCAGGCTTTAATTCGTGAAACTCCTAACTGGAGAATTGAAGATCTCGTCACATACTTCACATCCAACGGTAGATCTTGCCTATCGTCGTCACTTGGAGCCAGTAATGGATCGTTTGTTGCCGCCGTTCGTTCGCGTTTCTCACGAGCAAGGGGCAGCCGAGCCTGTCGAGAATCAAGTCGTGGGTGGAGCTGGGAAGGGCGCATGACGTGGGGGCATTGGATCGTACTCATGTCGATCGTGGGTGGGGCGGTGGCGAACCCTAGATGATGAAGTGGGTTCGATTTATCTGGTATTGTCGCGTGAGAGAAGAGATGCGTGGCCTGATTTCTTTTGCGTGATTGAACGGCTACGATTTTGTTCTGGGTAATTAAATTAAATTATAAAAAGGGAAATTGTTTTAAATCGTTGTTCAAACTTGTAAAATCCATAACTTTTTCATACGTGTTCAGAATTCAACGATTTTGGATGCGTTGGAATCGCAGTGTCGCGTACTACGTGATGGCGCAGATCTGGAGTCATTCTGGGCAAGTAGAAATTTGGGTTAAATCGGACGTCGTCCGGTTTAATTCAAAATTTCGAACGCTCGCCGAAACTCAAAGTGAGTTTTTCTCACTCACATCTGGATGCTAGACATTATAAATAGTTGATATTTAAATATCTGTGTGAATGGCTGAATATAATTGTTATTATCAGTTTGGATTGATATTTATATTGTGATGTGCTAATATTTGTGGATGCAGGGAAAAAACAGGTTGGAGGGATCCAACTGGATTCCTCACGATGTAGCAATTATTTTATAATTGATAGTGATACCTGTTTATATGTTGTGATTGATAAATCTGGAATTTTAAATTGTTCTGTGAAATTGTGGTATAAATTATAATTCCAGAATTAAATTATAAATGAAGAAATTGGGGATTTAAAAGAAATTAAAGAAATTGTTAAATAAGGAATTTAAAGGAATATAAAAATTGGATTCTGTTTTGAAATGGAAAATGTAAATTGGAAAAATTGGGATTTTAAATATTGTGGGAAATTTATCAATCGTTGAATGTGAAATATAAGTTTTCTGGAAATGAATTTTATAAATTATAAATCGAGTAAAGTAACGGTGGTTTATTTTAATGATGAATAGTGATATGGGGAAAAATTAAATATGTTAAAATGAAGCTTCCGACTTTAAATTTACAGTTTTAAGTGTAAATAAAATATTTTGAAAGCTGTTTCCCATTTGGGTTTTAAAATTTAGTAAATTTGAAATATGGTTTTCATTTAAGAATTCTCCACTGTTTTATTTAAAAATGTTTTAAACTATAATTTAAAAATGAATTTCTGGAAATGAAAAATTGTGATTTAACTTCGGAGGAAGTTATAGTTAAGTATGGGATTGGAAATTTATGTTGAAATCATAAATTGACTTGAAATAAATCAGTGGATTTATATGAAAGAGTACTTTGAAATGTTTTGAAACGGAAAAGTGTTTCCCTGGGAAAACCAAGTTAGTGTTTTTAAAGGTTTTATTTAATTTAAAAGTTAAGTTTTAAAATTTGTTTAAAGAGTATATTTTAAGAAATTGTTATTTTTAAAGTAACAAAACTAATAATTTAGAAATCGTAATGATTTGAGAATATATTAGTAAATATTTTTACGAATGGATTTATTTAAAAGTTGGTTTTGACTTAAGTTATTGAAATTAGCATTTTCTTCTTATAACGCTATTTTGAATTAGTTAAACAAAAACTCTTATTTTAAATCAAGTTTCTATCTTAATAATAGTTTTTCTTCACCTATTCTAAATTATATTTTGAGTAAATAAATAGAAGTAATTTTCATATTTTAAAGTATATTTCAGTATAAAGTATTTTTAACTGTTTTAAATGCAAATTGTTTTATACTTGGTTATTCCCGATGGGAATAAAGGGCGAAAGATTTACCTTGTAAAGGAAGAGTTTGGAAAATTGTTTCAAACGAGTTTTGAAAATGTGAAAATATATCTTTGAAAGATATTAGAAGAAAATAAATAATATGGAGATTATTTATTGTGTGATGGATGTGTATGGATGTTTGTGAACATTAATTGATAGTTAAATCACCGACTATCAATATTGGCCAAATGCGCTGATCGTTTCGAAGAGACCGGGATCGAGTTTCCGTATACCGGGATTCTAGGTCTGGAGACTCGAATACCACTTCGATCCGGTTTGTACGTTTCGTGTAACAATTTCGGAGTCGAAGATGGAGCAGTGAAGTGCAAGGGCTAGTCGCTACTAATCCTGAGGATATTTCCAAAATGGATGTAGTAGGAATAGTGCCTTCGGTTCCGTTCGGACCCGGGACGGACTTGTATGGACGAATGCTTGCGAAACATCGTCAGCGGACAATGGGCATTCTAAGGGATATGTTCTCTAAAAGGTATCGTTTAGCCTCGAACCTCATCAACCGGGAATGACTGAAAATCAGGGGTTATGCAGCAAGGCTTCGTGGGTAGCTCCCACTGGAGGGTAAGGTCATCCCTGTCTAGATGTCCCTTTTTATTTCGGCTTAGTGGTGCGGTTGCTGATCCCAACTGTGGGGTGATTTTATTCGGGATCATCCAGTAAGGGATGGTTCCGGCCTTGTGTTGCAGGGGAGCGGGCGTACTCCTCGGTACTGTGATCTAGGCCACGTACTGTGACAGGTGGTACCCCAGTGCCTAGTCATTCGTTGGAAATCCATTCTCCCTACGAGCCTGTACGGTTTTGATTGTGCCCAACTATTGTTGAAATGTGAGATGCAAGCATTTCAGCTAGATTCTATTTTACTTTCTATAGACACTATTATAATATCAGAGAATTTTAATATAAAAGTGTTTAGCTATCGTAAGGTAAAAACCCGACATGTTTATTTGTGGCGTGGTCTTACGAGATGCTTTTGTTTCCAAAGGATTTTTGAACTTTAATAATCAGTTTGGATGTATTTATGATGCGCTGGTATTCCAGACTGACTCGGGTGTTATTTTGTTATAATGCTCGGGTCAGACCGAGTATTTTACTGGATAGGTTGCTATGGAGCTCAGGAGAGGAGCTGGAGTTCGAGACGTATTTCTCGTACTTGTATTATTCCGCTGCTGTGATTGTTGTATTGACTGATTGACTGGATATTGATGATGGTATTGATATACTCTGATGATGATGTATTGTATATAAACAGATATAGTTTCAATTTGTGTAAAGATCTGTTCTATATATTATATTTTATCCGCTGCGACTGTGAGGTTCTGATTTTGTTTAGTTCTTTCTTCTTCTATCTATTTTTCTTCTTCTTCCACCTCTTCTTTTTACCCAAATGGTCCGGTTTTTCGTGTTAGAAAAACTCGGGTTATTACAGTGGTATCAGAGCTTAGATTGGCGACATCCTAGGCTTTGGTGGGAAAATTACTCATTATAAATAGAGTCAGAAGTACTCTATGATGAGTTGAGTGTACTAATAGCTATGAGAGCGTACGTGTTAGTGGATATAAAATTGTTTTTGTACTATGTTGACTTATCGGTTGAGTGTTTATGAATTCTGGTCGGTGCGGGAAGTACAACCGTATCGATAGGGGTTTCTAAACTCTTAAACAAGGTAAACCGACATAGTATTGTTTTAGAGTGGGTAAATGAAATAATTTTGCCCAAAATTATATTTTGATATAAAGAAATAATATTCTGAATTATTATTATGTATTGGATGTTTGGTTGTTGATACATTAAACAAGTAAGAAATTAAAATATGAGCTAAAATTCGAAATGATTTATAAGCCAATAAGAAGTTAAAATATTTAAATGGTTTATAACCAAATGGAGTTGACTGAATATGTTTTAAATAAGAAAAGTAAAAAAATTAAAATTTGATTTAAACTAGAACTTTGACCCCGGAAATTTTGAAAAGGATTTCAAATGGAATTAAACAAAGTTTTGGGAGTTTGACTTTGTGGAAATGTTAGAAATGTTTTCAAAAGCATTTGTAAGAATGGATTATATTTTGGGGAAATATTTTTGAATAGAAATTGTTTTGAGGTGGATTTTGGAAGTGGAAAGCATTGAACTCACTTCAGTCGCTGGAAAATAATCCTGATGATGCTGGCCACATCATTAGAATTCATTTTCGAGTTTCTAAAGTGATGGATTGCTACCAAAATATTTGGTTATGACATTGTTTAGACTTGTTTGGAAAAACCAGTGATTTTAGAAATTTTCAAAAAGAAATTGTTTTGGGTAAAAGCAGATTGTTTTGGAATTTGGTATTTGATTTGAATATCAAAGAGAAATGTGTTGATTTTTATTTCGAATTGGTTTTGAAATAAATCCGGGGAAATTGAATTCTGGGAATTCTATTTTAAAATAAAAATGTGAAAGTTGAAATGATTCAACTATATAACTTATAAAGGAAAGTTGATTTAAAAAAAGATTGAGTATATATGGAATGTAAATTTACTTTGAATAAATGAAGGTGAATGGAATATATCTGGATTTAACTTATGATAAGTTAAATAAAATTAAGAATTTGAAATTGAATTAAATCTAAATAAATTGGAATTAAATGGAAGTGGAGATAACGGTGAAATGTAAATGCTTATGATTGTGCAAATAAAATTCATATTCTTAAGTTATTAAGTGTTAAAAATTGACATTGTGATTATAAAAATGTGGATTGGTTTGAAATGAGCAATATAAACTTACAAATAAATAAGTTGGAGAACTTGAGAATGGAAGATTTTATTTTAACTCAAGTAAAGTGGAATTATAATCACAAATGGAAATAATAAATGGAATGGTGAATTCGAACTTAGTTTTAAATGGAATGCAAGGTAAGGTGAAACAATTATAAAATATAAAAGAGGTAAGTGAACTGAGGTTAGTAAATAAGTTGAACTTGGATATGGAGAATTAAGATTAAATTGAATTTGGTTTAACTTCGACCAAGATGGAATTAAGCTGAATATTAAAATTTCTGTTGTGTGATGAATAAGAATGAATGTAATTAAATTCTTATTTAAAGTAGTAAAGGAAATGGTTTAAATTCAGGTGGGCTAGATAAAATTTAGATGAACTTGAATTAATTCTGGAAAGGGATTAAATTGAAAATGCATATATAATTTAGTTAACCTTGAATTAAAATGGGATAAGAATTTAGTTTAATGGAAATTTAATTTAGTTGAGGTGATGATGAATGAAGTAAATGTTTACTCAACTAAATCCAAAATGATTGTTTGGAAATGAATTAGTTAAATTAAATGGAAGGTGTATGGTAATGAATAGAATTTGACAGTTGGTTTAAAATTTAGAAAGTAAGTAAAAATCCAGTTGTGGAATGGAATTTAAGTTGGTAATAAGTGTTGGAAGTGAGGATGAATAATGGAATTAACTTATAATAGTGGTGGTTTGAATTGTAAGTAAAATTCAAATGAGAGAAATAATTTAAGTGACCTCTTTGTTAATAAAATAAATTTGTACATGGATTGGATAAATAAACAAAGAGCATTTAAGTTGTAAAGGAATTGAAATTTGATTTGAATGAGAATCAAATGAAAATATAATTAAATTGATATAAGAAGATGATGGAAATTTTGTGAAAGAACTTAAGTAACTTGGAAGAAAAACAAATGATTGTGAATGGGCTTATTTAAGTAATTCCGAATGAAATTGTTAGGAAATAAACTGAAATGCAAGTGAAGTGAGTTTTAAATTAATTAATGTGATGAGTTAAAAATATAAGAGTTGTAAATAACTCAGGAATGAATGATATTAATATAAACTTGAATTTGGTTAATGGAAATAAAGATGTAAGGAAAATGTAATTTAACAATTACATTGGAAAGAGAAAATATTTGGTTTGTGAACCTTGTAATGGAATAAAATTTATATGAATCCAAGTCGGAAATAATTTTAAATGGTTATAAGCTTAAGTGAAAATTTGTTTTGCTTGAATGACATGGAAATTTGCATGTATTTGCAATTGAGTGTTTAAAAGCAATTGGAATTGAATTGTGAATAAATTGATATGAATGGGAACCCAATTCAAAGAATTTTGTATATGAATGCAAGTGAATTGATTTAAAGGGAGAATGAAATTGATTTTGAATCAATAGGAATGAATTGACCTCTTAATGAGTAATGTTTGCATATGAATGGAAATGGATCATAACTGAAATGCAAATGTTTCAAGTTAAAATGAAGTTTGATTGTAAATCAAATTTGGAATGTAAGTAAAATTAAAAGGTAAGAAAGGCATATGTAATCATATTGAAGTGGAAATGAATTGGTTGAGATAAATATGAATGGTATATAGTAAACTTGAACGTAAGTCATTCAAGAGAAATAGAATGAAGTTTGGACTTGAATAAGAAATTAAAAGATGATTGAAATCTTTGAATTGTTGATAAAGTATGGTTGACATTGTTAATGATAAAGTTTGCTTGGTTTGGTTATGAAATGGATATGTTTGGCTTGCATTTATATTGGAAATGTTATGAAAATGCTCATATCTTTGAAAACTGATGAGTTTGTTGAGTAAGTACAGGTACGGGAGGCGTTCGAGAGAGTTGGAGCGCGTATATGCGTTATATTAGCCGCTCGCTATTAAAATTTGCTAAAAGGTACGCCTACGCCAAGATAATTGGGAAATTGATATATATATTGTGATATATTTTGGTTTCCGGCCATGTGAGCCGATGTATATATATTTGTGTATCCTGCGATATCGCAGAAGCTCCTCCGTGCAAAGGAGACTCTGCCAAAATTTTTTAGAAATTTTGGGAGTTAGAAAATTTTTGGGGTTTTTGGGAAAATTTATTAATAAGTAAAGTTATTTTGAAAGCGAGTGTTAAAATAAAGGCTTTATAGTAAATAAAGCAAATGGTTTTGAAATGGAGCTGAAACTTTTTGGGAAAGTTAATATAGCATTTAACTAAGCAAATGGGATAAGTGAGTTGAGTTGAAGTATATTTTCTACCCTAGCAAATTTCGGGGACGAAATTTTTATAAGGGGGAAGGAATGTAACATCCCGTATTTTTAAGCTATTGAATTTGAACATTTAATTCGTTCTAAATGTTAATGTGGATTCTTAATTGATTTTTAAATGAATGGATTTGGGTTCAATCAATGAAAATGAGCTATATTTTAATTTATAGCAATTCTGGTTGGATTTGATTAATGGAAAAATAATAATTAAATATTCCGGATTAGGATAAAAAGGTGAATCTGGGTGTAAATAGCTATAAAATGGTTTTAAAATTTATTTTAAAGTGTATTTGGACATAAATAATGTTGTGGGACTTTTAGAGGAATTTTTAAGTTGATAAATTAATATTTGGGGTTTATATTAATTTAATAATGAATTTAATATTATTAAAATGCAATACAATCAGATTTTGATCTGGATTGAACCAGAATGATTTTAAATGTGGTTATACATTTTATATGATTTATGGTTAAGTTAATAAAATTTTAAAAGTGGAATTTTAAGCGTATTCGTTAATTTTGAAAAATCAATCGGTTTAATAGACGTGTTAAAATAGCTTTCCGGGGCACAGTCTCGGAATTTGACGAAACCAGTTCCATTGGATCCGTAATAGTTAGTTATTATCGGATTTCAATTTTCGTAGCGATTGGAGTTGTTGCTTGACCGTGGTGGCTCGAAACGCATCGAAATCGATTTAACCGATTTAATTTTAAATTGATCGTTTAATTCCGTATCTCGCGTATACGATCAAATTAGCTTACGGAACCTGTTCCATTGTGTCCGGAACGCAGAAAAACCCCAGGATAGCCTGTCGGAACGTGAGATTTGGAGTTCGTTTGCGTTTGTGGTTAACTTGAGAATTTTATTAATTAAATAATATTGAATTATATATATATATATCAACTTTTTATCAAAACCCTAGTTAAAAAAAACGCAGCCGCCTCTATCACGTTTCAATGGCCGGTAGCGATCGATTTTCTCCTCCAAATCGCGACCAATCCAGGCTTTAATTCGTGAAACTCCTAACTGGAGAATTGAAGATCTCGTCACATACTTCACATCCAACGGTAGATCTTGCCTATCGTCGTCACTTGGAGCCAGTAATGGATCGTTTGTTGCCGCCGTTCGTTCGCGTTTCTCACGAGCAAGGGGCAGCCGAGCCTGTCGAGAATCAAGTCGTGGGTGGAGCTGGGAAGGGCGCATGACGTGGGGGCATTGGATCGTACTCATGTCGATCGTGGGTGGGGCGGTGGCGAACCCTAGATGATGAAGTGGGTTCGATTTATCTGGTATTGTCGCGTGAGAGAAGAGATGCGTGGCCTGATTTCTTTTGCGTGATTGAACGGCTACGATTTTGTTCTGGGTAATTAAATTAAATTATAAAAAGGGAAATTGTTTTAAATCGTTGTTCAAACTTGTAAAATCCATAACTTTTTCATACGTGTTCAGAATTCGACGATTTTGGATGCGTTGGAATCGCAGTGTCGTGTACTACGTGATGGCGCAGATCTGGAGTCATTCTGGGCAAGTAGAAATTTGGGTTAAATCGGACGTCGTCCGGTTTAATTCAAAATTTCGAACGCTCGCCGAAACTCAAAGTGAGTTTTTCTCACTCACATCTGGATGCTAGACATTATAAATAGTTGATATTTAAATATCTGTGTGAATGGCTGAATATAATTGTTATTATCAGTTTGGATTGATATTTATATTGTGATGTGCTAATATTTGTGGATGCAGGGAAAAACAGGTTGGAGGGATCCAACTGGATTCCTCACGATGTAGCAATTATTTTATAATTGATAGTGATACCTGTTTATATGTTGTGATTGATAAATCTGGAATTTTAAATTGTTCTGTGAAATTGTGGTATAAATTATAATTCCAGAATTAAATTATAAATGAAGAAATTGGGGATTTAAAAGAAATTAAAGAAATTGTTAAATAAGGAATTTAAAGGAATATAAAAATTGGATTCTATTTTGAAATGGAAAATGTAAATTGGAAAAATTGGGATTTTAAATATTGTGGGAAATTTATCAATCGTTGAATGTGAAATATAAGTTTTCTGGAAATGAATTTTATAAATTATAAATCGAGTAAAGTAACGGTGGTTTATTTTAATGATGAATAGTGATATGGGGAAAAATTAAATATGTTAAAATGAAGCTTCCGACTTTAAATTTACAGTTTTAAGTGTAAATAAAATATTTTGAAAGCTGTTTCCCATTTGGGTTTTAAAATTTAGTAAATTTGAAATATGGTTTTCATTTAAGAATTCTCCACTGTTTTATTTAAAAATGTTTTAAACTATAATTTAAAAATGAATTTCTGGAAATGAAAAATTGTGATTTAACTTCGGAGGAAGTTATAGTTAAGTATGGGATTGGAAATTTATGTTGAAATCATAAATTGACTTGAAATAAATTAGTGGATTTATATGAAAGAGTACTTTGAAATGTTTTGAAACGGAAAAGTGTTTCCCTGGGAAAACCAAGTTAGTGTTTTTAAAGGTTTTATTTAATTTAAAAGTTAAGTTTTAAAATTTGTTTAAAGAGTATATTTTAAGAAATTGTTATTTTTAAAGTAACAAAACTAATAATTTAGAAATCGTAATGATTTGAGAATATATTAGTAAATATTTTTACGAATGGATTTATTTAAAAGTTGGTTTTGACTTAAGTTATTGAAATTAGCATTTTCTTCTTATAACGCTATTTTGAATTAGTTAAACAAAAACTCTTATTTTAAATCAAGTTTCTATCTTAATAATAGTTTTTCTTCACCTATTCTAAATTATATTTTGAGTAAATAAATAGAAGTAATTTTCATATTTTAAAGTATATTTCAGTATAAAGTATTTTTAACTGTTTTAAATGCAAATTGTTTTATACTTGGTTATTCCCGATGGGAATAAAGGGTGAAAGATTTACCTTGTAAAGGAAGAGTTTGGAAAATTGTTTCAAACGAGTTTTGAAAATGTGAAAATATATCTTTGAAAGATATTAGAAGAAAATAAATAATATGGAGATTATTTATTGTGTGATGGATGTGTATGGATGTTTGTGAACATTAATTGATAGTTAAATCACCGACTATCAATATTGGCCAAATGCGCTGATTGTTTCGAAGAGACCGGGATCGAGTTTCCGTATACCGGGATTCTAGGTCTGGAGACTCGAATACCACTTCGATCCGGTTTGTACGTTTCGTGTAACGATTTCGGAGTCGAAGATGGAGCAGTGAAGTGCAAGGGCTAGTCGCTACTAATCCTGAGGATATTTCCAAAATGGATGTAGTAGGAATAGTGCCTTCGGTTCCGTTCGGACCCGGGACGGACTTGTATGGACGAATGCTTGCGAAACATCGTCAGCGGACAATGGGCATTCTAAGGGATATGTTCTCTAAAAGGTATCGTTTAGCCTCGAACCTCATCAACCGGGAATGACTGAAAATCAGGGGTTATGCAGCAAGGCTTCGTGGGTAGCTCCCACTGGAGGGTAAGGTCATCCCTGTCTAGATGTCCCTTTTTATTTCGGCTTAGTGGTGCGGTTGCTGATCCCAACCGTGGGGTGATTTTATTCGGGATCATCCAGTAAGGGATGGTTCCGGCCTTGTGTTGCAGGGGAGCGGGCGTACTCCTCGGTACTGTGATCTAGGCCACGTACTGTGACAGGTGGTACCCCAGTGCCTAGTCATTCGTTGGAAATCCATTCTCCCTACGAGCCTGTACGGTTTTGATTGTGCCCAACTATTGTTGAAATGTGAGATGCAAGCATTTCAGCTAGATTCTATTTTACTTTCTATAGACACTATTATAATATCAGAGAATTTTAATATAAAAGTGTTTAGCTATCGTAAGGTAAAAACCCGACATGTTTATTTGTGGCGTGGTCTTACGAGATGCTTTTGTTTCCAAAGGATTTTTGAACTTTAATAATCAGTTTGGATGTATTTATGATGCGCTGGTATTCCAGACTGACTCGGGTGTTATTTTATTATAATGCTCGGGTCAGACCGAGTATTTTACAGGATAGGTTGCTATGGAGCTCAGGAGAGGAGCTGGAGTTCGAGACGTATTTCTCGTACTTGTATTATTCCGCTGCTGTGATTGTTGTATTGACTGATTGACTGGATATTGATGATGGTATTGATATACTCTGATGATGATGTATTGTATATAAACAGATATAGTTTCAATTTGTGTAAAGATCTGTTCTATATATTATATTTTATCCGCTGCGACTGTGAGGTTCTGATTTTGTTTAGTTCTTTCTTCTTCTATCTATTTTTCTTCTTCTTCTACCTCTTCTTTTTACCCAAATGGTCCGGTTTTTCGTGTTAGAAAAACTCGGGTTATTACAGCCTGTGACGATGGTAGGAAAAATGATCGGTGGTGTTCGCGATCACCGTGGAGGCAACGGCAGGCGAATGATGTTTCTAGACCTAGTTTTGGTCGCTGCTGCAATTTGGTCTCGTTCGATGACCAGAGACGTTCGAGTGAAATGGGTTTGTGGGAGATGGTAGAAAGGGTGTGGACGCGTGTTTGGCCGGAGTTTCAGAAGTGATGGTGGTCGGAGGATCGGAGACGAGGCAGATTTTTGATGATGTTGGGTTCCAGTAACTCGATCGAATTGTTCGATTTTGATTCACGTGATTTTCGTTCGACCTGGGTGATCGAGAGGCTCGGGGAGGCCGTATTCGACGTGTGGGTGAACTTGGCGATGGTCGGAGGGAGTTGGATCAAGGGTACACGTGCACGCGTGTCAGTGTTGGTCTGGGTTCGTCGATTTTGGGGAAGAAGGGGGAGACTCGGAGTCAAGCATGGGAAAGTTGTCATTTTTCTCGAAGCAAATGGAGTTGGGATTCGCTCGGGTTTTGAATCGAGAAAAAGGGGTAGTGGCTCGGGTAGATGTTGTTACAGGCTTCAAAATCTGTTGGTTTCTGAAGTTTAAACAAAATCTAGATTTATGAATTAAAGATTGAACTGAGTTTTTTAAAATCAAGTTTTAAATAAGTTTAATGGAAGATAAATCAAGTTATACAAGTTATATAAGGTATATATCTGGTTTTAAAACATCCTTAAAATATTTTGAAAGTATTAAATCAATTTAGGATAAAGGAATTATCTTTTGATTTGATTAAAATCTTAAGTGTTTCAAAGATCAATTATTTGATTTAAGTAATTAAGGATAATTTATTTAATGATTAAAGTTGATTAATCAAATGATTGGTGAAAGAATAATTTATTAATATGGTTAATTAATTAAAGCAATTAATTTGAAGTTAATTAATTAAAGGTTGAAATGGTAATTAATTAGTTACGAGTTAATTTATTAATTAAAGATAATTAATTAAATGGTGAATTAAATAATTAAAGGATAATTATTTAATAATTAAAGGTTGATTGATTATAATTGAAGGTTAATTAATTTATTATTAATGGTTAATTTATAAATGATTAAAGAATAATTAATCAAAAGGATTTGTAAATTATTGATGATAATTAACCAGGATTAGTGATTCATAAGTAATAAATCTGATTTGAATAAATCAGACAATTAACTTACCTTACTTATGAATGTTTGAATTGTATTGAATGATTTGATTGTTTGATATCCGTGATATATGATGCTTTGTGATATACCCTGATTTATGTTGTGATCTGTAGTTTACTTATCTGTGACCTTTATATATCTACGATCTGTGAATGAACGATAAGCGTTGTTCTTATATCACTTATCAACTATATCCTGTATTCTGATATGTGATGATTCATTGTGTTGCACTATTGTGTGAAACCCCTGGACCACACCTTTACACACACAAATATGGATTTCACGTGGAAATCGGTTAAGTCACAGATAATTCAAATCTGATGTTTTTGAAATTGAAATTTTAATTTCAATTGATTTTGAAATTTGAAATTTGGGTTTAAAGTGAAAAACTTTTGAAATGGAATTTCAAAGATAAAAGCTATTTTGAGTAACTTAATTGAGTTTTGAAAATTTAAATAATTTGATTTAAATTTGAATCCAAGTTTGAAATTGAATCCTATGATTTGAAACTAGGGATTGAAAATGTTATAAATGTGTTTGTATGAATTAAACCATTTTAAAAGTATAAAGTTTGGGAATTTGAATTTAACCCAAGGATTTCAACTCGTATGAATGAATCAGATTTTCTGAAATGAAACTATTTGTTTTCAAAAGAATAAAAGCTTTCAGATAAGAAATGAAATTCCAGTTTAATTAAAGGAATTTCAAGATTGAAGCGAAAATGGTTTTCCAAGTTATGAATGAATTGTTTTGAAAAGCTATGAATTGAATCTGTTTATTTTTAACAGATTTAAAATGATCATTTGTTTAAATCATTCGAAATGAAATTGTTTTGAAAGCTATAAGTTAAATCTTTGTTTTAAAGATTTAACGAGTTAACCATTTGAAATGGAAATTGATTTGGAAAATCTGTGAATGAATCTTTTGTTTAAAAGATTAAAGTGTGGAAATTGTTAAACCGTTGAAGGTTGTTAAAATGAATCTTTTTGCTTAAAGATTTTGAAATGGTAATCTGTTAAACCATTTAAAGAAAAGTTTTGGGTAATAAGTTGTGACTTAATTGAAATCCCAATATCCATATGTTTTTAAAGATTGCGCTCGTTATTCGGTTTAGCCGGGAGAGGACCTTTGTGTCATATAACCCATTCCGAATACTGATACGTCGTATATGGATAGCATTTGAAGACCGGTGGTGAAGACCGGATATTTTCGAAAACGAAAGGACAACTCGTCGAATGTCTCTGCATCGACTGGTCCTCGGTATAGAGATTTTAGCACCCTTTGTGATGGGAAGTCCGGACGTGATTGGAAATTATCCGGAATTGCAAGGGCTTCGTGAGAAGTGCCTTCGGTTCTGTTCGAACCCGGAACAGACTTGTATGGTTACATGTCTGACATTACACTTTGAGATATAAAGCAGATTTCTTTCAAATACATTTCTGTTGGTGGCAGAGAATTTATTCTCTTAGCTTAACACCCTTCTCTGAGACGTACGAGCTCAGAGGTTATGTAGTTGAAATTTATCAGCGATATATTCCCAATTTGGTAATGTGGCATGCTGAGTGTAGCTGTGTGATGATCATCGTTTGATCATTTGTGATATGATCATTTGTTTGATCATTTATCTTTGTAATCATAGGTTGATCATCTATTGACCCAAAGCATGGCTTTGTGACAAAGCGTAGCTTTGTGGACGAGACTTCGTCAGGGCCTTACAACCCGGAAATGGTCGAAACAGGAATGTTGCAGCAAGGTTATGAGGGTCGCGCCCTTTAGGGTATGTCATTTCCTTCTGGAAAGGGGTGGTATCATGGTATGGAGCCCAGATACTTACTCATGTGGATACACTTTATTATGTGTGATGTTGGTTTAGAGGCGCCTCGGATAAAGGTCCCAAAGGACCGGGGGGTGGCATATTCGTGAGTTACCTATTACAGGGGTAACCCGGCCTTGTGTTGGCAGAGAGCAGTTTGTCTCTCGGGGCGTCCCGCCAGAGGCGTTCCCATGCGGCGGAAGGAAGTTCCTTAGCCTGACCATTTGTTGGAAATCCAAAGAAACAATACGAACCTTTACGATTGCAATTGTATAACCTGCTATGGAATGTGGCGGTAACCTGCTATTGAACATAGTAGCTATAGTAGGCATACGATACTGGTCGTATGTTGGCTAAGATTAATATTATACTTTCGAAATGTTTTTCTACACTATGCACTAATAATAATATCCAATGGTTTTGCGTAGTAAGCATCTTTGACTATCATAAGAAGAAATCTCCTCCAATTCTGCGTTTGCATTGTGTGTGTGGCGGGAGGTCTTATGGTAGTTTCATTTTCCAAAAAGCATTGCGGATTTCAATGTTTAAAATTCTTTTGCTGTTGTTTTAAAGATAAACTGTTTTTGTTGCTCACACCAGTCCCATGACTGATCCTGTGATAACCTGGATTTTTGAACATCTGTTAATCGGTAATTAACTGGATTAAATGTACTGATTTATAAGTTGAACGAATAAAATTCTAGAAAATATCTGGATGTATATAAGTGGATTTGCAAATATAATAATTTTCCAAAGCTATTTAAAGTGAATTCTATATTTTCTCAAAACATAAGATAAACATTTATTTAAAAATATGATAATAAGGAATATGATTTAATAAAGAGTTTTCAAACTTTAAATATATATATATAATTTGTAATTTGGAAACTATATTTTAACATAATACTTTTCAAGTGATAATTTCTTATTTATTATAAATATATATTTTTAAGCTTAAGATTTAAATAAGATTTAAATTAGAAGTTCATTTGTTTTAATATTCTTTCATTTTTAAAATTCAAAACATAAGTAATTTATAATTGCTTACATGAATTCACTTTTCTATATTATTAAAAGCTAAAAGCTTAAATTATAGAAAGTTAAATACATTTTATATACATGTAAATATTTCATAAATACATATATATGACTTAAATAAATTAATATAAGACAAGAGTAACACTTGTTAGCATATTAAAGTGGTTTAAAGACATTTGTAAAAATATAAGCATATGTGTAAGCTAATTAACACCTAAAAGGACAAATGTCCACATTTCCTTTGATAATTAAAATAAATAAATTAAAATATGAAAGAAGAAATTTATTTTTACTTTCAGCTGAATTCATCTTTTCTTCTTCTCTACTAAAAATATATTCAAATCAAAAGAAAAGATAAAAATCTGGAAATCAAAATTCAAAGAAAGAAATAAAATTGGAAATTCAAATCTGAAACAAGAAGATGAAGGCAATTTCAATAGTAGTCTCAAGATTTTCAAATACAACCTGAAGATCAGAAAAAGAAATCAATCAAACAACTCAAAGATCAAACAACAAGAATTTAAATTCAACAAAAGCAAAAGAAGTTCAAAATCAAACAAGCCTGGAAAATAAAATTCTGTTCTCTCTGTTCTCTATTTAATTCCTGGTGAGTAAACTCTTTCTTTAAAAATAGTTTTAAATCTGTGATAAAACTTTGATGCATGTGATGAAATGTTGTAGTGATATAGTATAAATGTTTATAAGAATGCTTGGATTTGAATGCATGTGTGTGTGTATATATATATATATATGATATGTCTGTGTATATGTAGATATACACTTCTCTGTTGAATTACAGAAACAACTTCATCATAAAAAAATTCATATCATCCCCAATAATCAATTTTAGGGTCTGATCTATAAATAAGAAAGGATTGTAATATGGTAATATCAATTTTTAAAATGGTATTAAGAATATATACTAAGTAATTTCTTCAAAAATGATAAATTACAGAGAAAATAAAATATGAGTCAAAACTTGTTTATCTGGAAATCAGGTTTGGATTTCGTGAATTGATTCATGTTAGAAAACAATGAATTTTGATATAGATATTAGGATTTTTAGGTTTGAGATTGTCAAGGATTTCTGAGTTGATCAAAATTCGAACTTCGATCGATTTCGCGGCGATCGGTGATGGAGATGCGTCGCGGCTGAGGCTGGTGGTAGCTGGAAGGATGGTAGTCGAAGGAAAAATGGCCAAAGGATTTCTAGATGACCGTGGTGGCCAGGGGACGGCGATGTAGGGTTTTATGGGTTGTTTTGGTCGGAGTGGTTGTCGAGGTAATCTCGACGTCGATAGCACACCGGAGGTGATCGCGAGGGGTGGGATCGGAGCGTAGTGATGTGGAGTAGTTTCGGGTTAGTCGGCCTGAGTTCTGGTGGTAGAGATCGTCGACCCGAGGAGATTTTGTCGATTTGTATTTGGGTTCCAGTAGTTCGAGTTGCTCGATTTTGGAAGGTGGTCGTTTTGGGAGATCTGAGTGGTCGCGAGGGACGATGAGATTGTCGGCGACGTGTAGAGGGTCGTAGCGATGGTCGGAGTTGGATGACTGAGGCGTACACGTGCACGCGTGATACTCTGGTTCATGTCTGAGATTTGTAGTTTGGGAAGATGATGCTTCCTCGTGTGTTGCTCGAGTTTGTTGCGGGGATGACTCGAAGTAGAAGAGATCGCGAGTGTCACGAGAGTTGCTCGGAGTTTTGTTTGGTTATCTCGGGTTTGTTTGATAGCTAACCAGATTTAAAAGTTAAACAGGTTTTAAAAATTTAAAAGTAAATGTATATACAGATTGGAAAATGTGTAAGTGAAATTGTATCAAGTTTTATCTAAAAAAAATATAAAGGAAAACATGGAATAGAATTCAAGCCTAGTATTAACATGTTTTAAAAATAAAGTGAATGTTTTAACTAAGTTTTTAATAAATGATTTAATCAAGTTTTAAAAGCAAGTTTCCAAAGCTAGTTAAGAAACAAGTCTTCGTATTTATCAAAGTTATTTCCAAATAAGCTTTTAAAAGATAAATGTTTTAAAAAGTTAATTGATGGCTAATTACTTTGTGTAATTGAGGGAAATTACTTTATGGAAGTAATGAAGAGAAGTAATTAAGGATTTATTACTTGGAGAATTAATTTAAGGATAATCAATTAATTTATGTAAATAATTAATTTTAATTAATTTATGAGGTTAATTAATGGATAATAAATGAAATGATAAATAAAGGGGTAGATACTTAATAAAGTAACTAGAGGTAAATTAATAAAGTAATTTAAGAATTATGAATGTGAATGGTGAAATAATTAATCTATGTGATTAATTAAAGATTAATAATTTTAAATGAAAATAAAGAATAATTAATCACGGAGGATTAACTAAGATAAATGATTATGGGATGGTTAATCAATTGGGTTATAATATATCAATAAGCAGGACTTAAAAGTAATTGATTTAAATCAATCATGGTTAATTAGATTTACTCGAGATAGTATGGTTGGTATATCTTGCTTATGTTTGATTAAGTGATTATTTAAATGCCCTGAATTGATTGGTACCCCTGATATGAAATGGATTTTGATATGGTGTGTTTGGGTGGGCAATGATAATGTGTTTATTTATCAATGAGGAATTGCTAAGTAAAAAGGTGACATCTTTTATTTAAAAGTTGGATTGCATTTCATTTGAATAATCTGGGATTAGATGATATTGAATTCGAAGAGACCGGAGTCGGGTATTAGTAAATACCCGAAACCACTTCGATTCTTGATAGATTGATATGTGAAATCAATAGGTTGGTATGGAATGATTTAAGTAAATTGGACCATTTAATCTAAGTTTGGCACTTAGAAATTGATGTGTGAAATAAGTAAAGATTATAACAACTTGTAAAGTTGTAATTGATATAAGTACCCCGGGTTTATATGTATTGTATACTTTTGTATTCCATGTTAAATGGATTTACTCACGCTGGTTTCCAGCCTGACCCGGGTGTTACTTTGATGTAATGCTCGGGTCAGACCGAGTATTACAGATTTTCAGGTAAGGACGTTCTGGAGCTCAGGAGGCGAGCTGGAGAGCAGGAACGTATGGAGAGTTTCTATTGTGATATATGATAGTATCTGAAACAGATTGATTTATCTGTCTTGTGTTTGTAAATAAGTTGTAACTCTGATATATTAAAGTGTAATTTGACAAATACAGTTTTCTTTGTATAACTGATATTATTATTTGATATTGTATTTTGATCCGCTGCGAATGTGGGAATCTGTCTTGTTCTGTTTTCTTCTTCTATCTCTTTCCTTTTTCTTCTAACTATCTGGAAATTTCAAGGTCGAAATTTCCGGGTCGTTACACTTGGTATCAGAGCCTAAGGTTAAGCAAGAACCTTGGCTCTGTTGGGATTACTCGTTAAGGATAGGGTCAATGGTACCCTAGAACGAGTTGAGTGTATATATATATATGAGAGCGTAATTGTTATTTCCTTATATAAGGATTTTAAATGATTTTATATAAGAATATATTTTGATATTTAAATGATATTTCTTTCTAATAAATATTAAGGTAATTGGTTGTTAAAAATATTGAAATTAAATTAAGTGGTAATAGAAATACAATCAAATTTAAATTGAATAAAGATAAGTTTGAAATGAATCCAAACTGAAATTAAAATCTCGAATTTATAGAAGTGTTATCAGAATAAAGATAATAATGAAATGTTGTTAATAATTAAGCAAAATGAAATGTTTAGGGAAGTAAACATTTAAGTGAGTATAACTTATAAATTGGAATTGAAGATAATTTTAATTTGTGAAATTTTAAATCTAAATCCAGAAAACTTGAAATTGTTTTAAAGAAGTTTGTTTTGAATTAAAACCAAAGGTGGTTTAAAAATTTAAAGTATAACTTGGTGTGTAAAGAAAATATATATATGAGGATATACATAATATCAAAGATGCTTTGAAATAACTCTAAGTGTTGAGTTTTAAATTTTTCTTGGAAATGTGATGTGAAAACCCTAAGTGAATTAAGTTTTTAAAACTTAAAAGGGGAAAGATTATTAATCTGAAGTTTAAAATTTGAATGGGAATTCAAATTGTGAAAAGTTGACCGGATTAAGTAAATTTAATTTAACTTGGAGGAAGTTAAATAAGTTTGAATGATTAACTTGAATTGGAAATTTCAAGATAAAAATTAAATTTAACTTGGGTAGTTAAATGGTTAATTTAAATGGGAGTTATGAGTAATCTCAAAATGGGGTTGAGATCAGGAAATTTAAAATGGATACTGTAAATTGGTGTTAGGATAAATTTGGATGTTTATTTATCCTGATATTATTCTATTGTTATAAATAATCAATGAAATTGAGAATTGGTTTTGAAAATTGAAAATGGATAATAAAATAGAATCTGAAGATTAAATTGTTTTTGAAATTCTTATTTGAACTTTATAATAGGTTAAGTAAAGATAATTTTAAAATGAAATTTTGAAATTTGAATTCAAAAATGGTTTAAAGATATAAGTTGTTAAATTAAAAATAAAGGTTGATTTGATTTAAAAATAAGGGTAAATTTGATTTAAAGGATTAAATCAACATTTAAAAAATTTAACTCGAATTTATATAATTCAAGATGGTTTTAAGTTAAGATTTAAATAGAATTAGTTCAAATTAAATTTGATTTGAATTAATTAGAATGGAGATTGAAAATATATAAGTTTTAAAATTCAAATGGTAAATTAGAATTGAAATGATTTGAAATTGAAGTGGATTCAATTTGAATTTAGTCAAAATTAATTTGAATAATTTGAAATAGTAATTAAAGTTGAATAAGAATAAAAATCAAATGGAATTTGATTTAAATTTGGAAAGGAATTAAGGTTAATTCAACTTGTATTGGGATTAAATCAATTTCAATGGAAATTGAAGTAGTGAGTCAATTTAAATGGAAGTGAAAATTTAAATTGATGAGAAATTAATTGGAAATGGAGATTGGGAAATTAAACGGTTTGACTCTGGATTATTTTCAAAATAAATTGTTTTAATACAAATATATTTTCCAAACTATTTACTATACAATCTTTCTTTTTAAACCTAAAACTATCTTATACTTATTTTGCAATTATTTTGGAACTATTTAACTATTTTGAAACTGTCTTATAAACTAATTACTATTTCTCAGTTACTTATATCTAATCACTATTTTTTTTAAAAAAAACTATTTTGCAATTATCTAACTATTTTATACCTACTTAACTATTTTACAGCTATTTTACAAACTAATAACTATTTTTCAACTACTTATCTATTTTAAAACCTTTTCAAGCTATTTTTAAATTTAAATTGGTCAGAGTTCAAACTGTTTGTAATTGAAGTAATAACTCAATTGGAAATGGAAGCAATTGAGAATGAGTAAATGGGATTAAAGGAAAGGTGAATAGAAAAGAGAATTGATTCGACTAATAACCAATAAAGATAAACACGTAGGATATACGTATATTATTCTATTCGCATAGTGATTGATCCAGATTCGAACACAGAATTTCGAGATAGTGGTATCAATCCGAGTTGGGATTTTTCGCTCGATTTTCGACGGTGAACCTGGATATGGATTGTTGATTGGTTCTGGATATTCTCTATCATAGCTACGACTATGCAAGGAGAATGACGGTTTCTGATCAAGAAACCAGATCTGAGTCCGCACTAGGAAGTCGGGTGGACGATACTAGTTCGGAAGTGAAATTGTGTGATCGATTGAGCGATCAGATTGATATTGCGTACGGATGATATGTGTACATCGTACGAGTTTGAATGAAATTGATATTGAAATTTTCTTTATGGAAGTAAGTAAATGGTAAATAACTTTATAAAGAAATCAAACTTGAATATTTGATTTGGCAATAAATAAAGTTATATTGTATAATATGATAAACTCCCCTTATTGAATCTAGCCAGAATAAAAGGGTTTTTGGAAATATTTGAAGTATAAAAAGAGGTTTTATACAAGTTTGAAGTGATCCAAAGATTTTTAAAAGTATATATATCTATATATATAAAGAGGATCTTATGAGAATGATTTTGAAAAAGATTTTGAGGACCTATGAATTTGGAAATGGCTTTTGATTTTTGGGAAAATCAATTTTGGGAATTTGGAAAGCCTAGTTTGAGAATTATCGATTTTGGTAATCGATTTTGAGTAAATGAGATTTTGATAAATCATAAAGGATATGATTTGAAGATACTATAAGTGTATAGTACAAAGTGTTTTGAAAATAGCTCTGGAAAAAAAGGCGCTTCCTTGAAATGAACTTCTCAGGAGTGCCACTGGGTGGTACTGCCTTGAACCCAAGGGGGGATTCTAAAGTTGATCCTGTGAGGAGTCCGGACAAACTAGTTCCTGAGGATTATTTGTGTAGCGAAAGTCGAGGGGCTGGTGCCTACAGAGGCATTTGGGTTATGCTGTGACGACAGTTTAACTCGATGTCACTGCGATCTACTGCAGACCATAGCGAAAGTCATGTGTGCCGCTGAGAGCCAACTGTCTACGTTTGATTTTATATCGGTAGACTGTGACACTATGGTAACATAGCGAAAGTCGTTTGTGCCGCTGAGAGCCAACAGTCTGCGTTTGATTTTATATCAGTAGACTACGACCTATGTGGGAGAAGTTTCATTATTTGGCAGCGAAATTCGGTGGCGCTGATGCCTACGGTTATATGGGTTTGTGCTGTGATAGCAACGTAAGGCCCGGGTATAACTGCGATCTGTAGCGGGTTCCATGGCGTAATCGAGGAGCGCGGAGACCTATAGTTATCTGTGGATTTTGCCGGGACGGCAACGTAACCATCGAGTTAACTGCGACCATGGATGGGAGTGATGATTTCCAGAGCATTCTCACCAAAGATATTTCCTCTATTTTCAAAAAAGTTTTCGATATTTTCAAATAAAGTGTTTTCCAAATATTTTCACTGGGTGTTGAAAATGGGTCTGCTAAGTACTTATAGATTTTCAGTCTTACGTCTGATCAACGTATGACCGAATTTCTGTGAGAACGAGGATGGACTTATAAAGACATCGAGTTATAAAGAGTATTTTTATAAAGTCATTTTAATAATATTATGTGAATTTTTCTTAAAGTGTTTTAAAATTTCTTAATAAAAAGAGTTTATAGTAAAATTTATCAAAGAGTAATTTTTCCGATAATAATCATATTAATAAAATTCTTGCTTCGTTCCTTTTCGAGGACGAAAAGATTTAAAGGGGGGAGGAATGTGATAACCTGGATTTTTGAACATCTGTTAATCGGTAATTAACTGGATTAAAAGTACTGATTTATAAGGTGAACGAATAAAATTCTGTAAAATATCTGGATGTATATAAGTGGATTTGCAAATATAATAATTTTCCAAAGCTATTTAAAGTGAATTCTATATTTTCTCAAAACATAAGATAAACATTTATTTAAAAATATGATAATAAGGAATATGATTTAATAAAGAGTTTTCAAACTTTAAATATATATATATAATTTGTAATTTGGAAACTATATTTTAACATAATACTTTTCAAGTGATAATTTCTTATTTATTATAAATATATATTTTTAAGCTTAAGATTTAAATAAGATTTAAATTAGAAGTTCATTTGTTTTAATATTCTTTCATTTTTAAAATTCAAAACATAAGTAATTTATAATTGCTTACATGAATTCACTTTTCTATATTATTAAAAGCTAAAAGCTTAAATTATAAAAAGTTAAATACATTTTATATACATGTAAATATTTCATAAATACATATATATGACTTAAATAAATTAATATAAGACAAGAGTAACACTTGTTAGCATATTAAAGTGGTTTAAAGACATTTGTAAAAATATAAGCATATGTGTAAGCTAATTAACACCTAAAAGGACAAATGTCCACATTTCCTTTGATAATTAAAATAAATAAATTAAAATATGAAAGAAGAAATTTATTTTTACTTTCAACTGAATTCATCTTTTCTTCTTCTCTACTAAAAATATATTCAAATCAAAAGAAAAGATAAAAATCTGGAAATCAAAATTCAAAGAAAGAAATAAAACTGGAAATTCAAATCTGAAACAAGAAGATGAAGGCAATTTCAATAGCAGTCTCAAGATTTTCAAATACAACCTGAAGATCAGAAAAAGAAATCAATCAAACAACTCAAAGATCAAACAGCAAGAATTTAAATTCAACAAAAGCAAAAGAAGTTCAAAATCAAACAAGCCTGGAAAATAAAATTCTGTTCTCTCTGTTCTCTATTTAATTCCTGGTGAGTAAACTCTTTCTCTAAAAATAGTTTTAAATCTGTGATAAAACTTTGATGCATGTGATGAAATGTTGTAGTGATATAGTATAAATGTTTATAAGAATGCTTGGATTTGAATGCATGTGTGTATATATATATATATATGATATGTCTGTGTATATGTAGATATACACTTCTCTGTTGAATTACAGAAACAACTTCATCATAAAAAAATTCATATCATCCCCTATAATCAATTTTAGGGTCTGATCTATAAATAAGAAAGGATTGTAATATGGTAATATCAATTTTTAAAATGGTATTAAGAATATACTAAGTAATTTCATCAAAAATGATAAATTACAGAGAAAATAAAATATGAGTCAAAACTTGTTTATCTGGAAATCAGGTTTGGATTTCGTGAATTGATTCATGTTAGAAAACAATGAATTTTGATATAGATATTAGGATTTTTAGGTTTGAGATTGTCAAGGATTTCTGAGTTGATCAAAATTCGAACTTCGATCGATTTCGCGGCGATCGGTGATGGAGATGCGTCGCGGCTGAGGCTGGTGGTAGCTGGAAGGATGGTAGTCGAAGGAAAAATGGCCAAAGGATTTCTAGATGACCGTGGTGGCCAGGGGACGGCGATGTAGGGTTTTATGGGTTGTTTTGGTCGGGGTGGTTGTCGAGGTAATCTCGATGTCGATAGCACACCGGAGGTGATCGCGAGGGGTGGGATCGGAGCGTAGTGATGTGGAGTAGTTTCGGGTTAGTCGGCCTGAGTTCTGGTGGTAGAGATCGTCGACCCGAGGAGATTTTGTCGATTTTTATTTGGGTTCCAGTAGTTCGAGTTGCTCGATTTTGGAAGGTGGTCGTTTTGGGTGATCTGAGTGGTCGCGAGGGATGATGAGATTGTCGGCGACGTGTAGAGGGTCGTAGCGATGGTCGGAGTTGGATGACTGAGGCGTACACGTGCACGCGTGATACTCTGGTTCATGTCTGAGATTTGTAGTTTGGGAAGATGATGCTTCCTCGTGTGTTGCTCGAGTTTGTTGCGGGGATGACTCGAAGTAGAAGAGATCGCGAGTGTCACGAGAGTTGCTCGGAGTTTTGTTTGGTTATCTCGGGTTTGTTTGATAGCTAACCAGATTTAAAAGTTAAACAGGTTTTAAAAATTTAAAAGTAAATGTATATACAGATTGGAAAATGTGTAAGTGAAATTGTATCAAGTTTTATCTAAAAAAAAATATGAAGGAAAACATGGAATAGAATTCAAGCCTAGTATTAACATGTTTTAAAAATAAAGTGAATGTTTTAACTAAGTTTTTAATAAATGATTTAATCAAGTTTTAAAAGCAAGTTTCCAAAGCTGGTTAAGAAACAAGTCTTCGTATTTATCAAAGTTATTTCCAAATAAGCTTTTAAAAGATAAATGTTTTAAAAAGTTAATTGATGGCTAATTACTTTGTGTAATTGAGGGAAATTACTTTATGGAAGTAATGAAGAGAAGTAATTAAGGATTTATTACTTGGAGAATTAATTTAAGGATAATCAATTAATTTATGTAAATAATTAATTTTAATTAATTTATGAGGTTAATTAATGGATAATAAATGAAATGATAAATAAAGGGGTAGACACTTAATAAAGTAACTAGAGGTAAATTAATAAAGTAATTTAAGAATTATGAATGTGAATGGTGAAATAATTAATCTATGTGATTAATTAAAGATTAATAATTTTAAATGAAAATAAAGAATAATTAATCACGGAGGATTAACTAAGATAAATGATTATGGGATGGTTAATCAATTGGGTTATAATATATCAATAAGCAGGACTTAAAAGTAATTGATTTAAATCAATCATGGTTAATTAGATTTACTCGAGATAGTATGGTTGGTATATCTTGCTTATGTTTGATTAAGTGATTATTTAAATGCCCTGAATTGATTGGTACCCCTGATATGAAATGGATTGTGATATGGTGTGTTTGGGTGGGCAATGATAATGTGTTTATTTATCAATGAGGAATTGCTAAGTAAAAAGGTGACATCTTTTATTTAAAAGTTGGATTGCATTTCATTTGAATAATCTGGGATTAGATGATATTGAATTCGAAGAGACCGGAGTCGGGTATTAGTAAATACCCGAAACCACTTCGATTCTTGATAGATTGATATGTGAAATCAATAGGTTGGTATGGAATGATTTAAGTAAATTGGACCATTTAATCTAAGTTTGGCACTTAGAAATTGATGCGTGAAATAAGTAAAGATTATAACAACTTGTAAAGTTGTAATTGATATAAGTACCCCGGGTTTATATGTATTGTATACTTTTGTATTCCATGTTAAATGGATTTACTCACGCTGGTTTCCAGCCTGACCCGGGTGTTACTTTGATGTAATGCTCGGGTCAGACCGAGTATTACAGATTTTCAGGTAAGGACGTTCTGGAGCTCAGGAGGCGAGCTGGAGAGCAGGAACGTATGGAGAGTTTCTATTGTGATATATGATAGTATCTGAAACAGATTGATTTATCTGTCTTGTGTTTGTAAATAAGTTGTAACTCTGATATATTAAAGTGTAATTTGACAAATACAGTTTTCTTTGTATAACTGATATTATTATTTGATATTGTATTTTGATCCGCTGCGAATGTGAGAATCTGTCTTGTTCTGTTTTCTTCTTCTATCTCTTTCCTTTTTCTTCTAACTATCTGGAAATTTCAAGGTCGAAATTTCCGGGTCGTTACAGATCCGGAGTTTATTGTTCCCTTCCTAAACTCTGGGTGCCCACTATTTTCCACACGGGCAGTCTAGAGTTGGGTTTATTAGATATTCAGGTTTAGTAGATTATCTGGAGCTGGTTCAGTTCTTGGAGTTCATGGACTGACGTTGCTTATCTTGGTGCATTCTATTGGAGATATTCTATCTGCTGCTGATGATATCATTTTCTTTTCCGCTGCTATTTCTTGTATCATATCTCTGATGTATATTGATATTCATTGTATCACTCTGTTGTATCAGATATTGTATATCAATGTATTATTCTTTCCTTCCGCTGTGTTATTTACTTAATTGTGTTATAGCTCCGGCGAATCGGATTTGAACGGTCGAATCTGCGGCATTCTAGTACAATGTAAAGTACAGATGTTGATTTTCGAGCGAGCAAAACCCGATACGTTACAGTTTGACCCCAGCGGCTCAAAACGCTTCGAATTATTTTAATCAATTTAATTTGAATTTGATCGTTTTCTTCGGTAACTCGTGTATGCGATCGAATTAACCTCCGGAACACGTTCTGTGTGATTGGCATACGGGTAAAACTTTTTAAGTGCTTGTCGGCATGTCTGATTCGGGGTTCGAAATTTCGCGCTATGTGTAACAAGATATTTTGGAAATTTTATAATATAATAAAATTTGAAGTACAGTAGTCAGAGATTTTTCCAACAATCATACTCAGGAAGCCTCTAGCCTTCATTCTTTAATCTAGACCCGTCTCCTTCTTTGAAGAATCTTTTTTGTAATTCATTTCGAAAACAAATTTAATGGCCGAAGCCTTCGTTTTAAACAAAAATATAAATATACAAAGGATCGAGCTCTAAGCCGATCAACCCACCTTATTCCCTATTCAACCTACATCCTCTTTTTATGGTTTGAAGCCCTAGCCCAATTCAAAATAATCGTAAATGAAATGGTCGCAAGGAGCGGAAGAGGGTCGCGTGGATTCGGCAGTGTGTGTGGTGATTTGACGAGGGGGCTCGCGATCTCGGACAAGGGGTTTTCTCGCTCGAGCTCGCGCGCGCGAGGGGGGAGAAGTCTCGGTGATGTTGGTTGGCAAATCGACAGCAACACAAGGAGAAGGGGTCGAGGTGGCTTGATTTCACTCACGATTAGGATTGCTGTCGAAGGATGTATGGCGTGCAGTGATGGTTGGAGCCTGATGGTGGTAAACTGCGTGTTCTGCCTTCGCGATGGTGGAGAAGGGTTGGTCGACGCTTGGGTCTGCATCTCTTCTATGAGGTATATAATAAATTTCTTTTAATCAAGATTTATATAGGCTAAAAACAGAAAATTTTTAGTTAAGTAAATTTATATTTGTAATATTCAATGGGGAGAGAATTATATAAACATGTATATTTTAAAATATATATATAGGCAAACAATAATTTATATTGGTAGTTAGTTAAATAGAAATTATAGTTTACAGAAGGTAAGATTGCTGTTGTTTTTGAAATTTAATAGTTAAATAGTAAAACAAAAATGATAATATATATGGATAAGATTAGAAATAGAAATTATTTACAGTAAATAAAATCTTGAATGGTTATTATGTTTTGAATTTTTAGTGTTTTTAACTTAATTTAACTATATATGGGAGTCAAAATATATATATATTTTCACTTACTAGCTTAGCTTTAAAAGATTTTTTTTATATATATATTTCATTGGTTAGTCGAATTTATAAATGTGAATTTGATTGTTCGACTCTATAAAATATTAATAAATCGTATAACTGTTTATACGAGGTCAATAATCACGGAATCAAATCGGGAATGAAGTGGATTTGCAAAACTAAGGGGCTAAGGTGAGTAAATCTCACTCAGATGTGTTTTATTTAAATTTTAATGGTTAATTTAAATAACTGTTGTATGATTGAATTGATGTGATATGTACTGTGAGATAATGATCTGGTGATTTGGTTTTGGTTGATTTGTGAGTCGATGGTTGTTAACTCAAAGTATTCGGGTTTTTGAATAGTTTCAAACTCAAATCATTTAATTTAGAAATTAAAAGGATTGAATTACTAAATTTATTAAGTTTTAACGTAATTGATTGAGTGAAAGTAATTCAAAGAAAAATATTTATTGGATTGTTTGTTACGAAGTTACTAAATGCAATTAATAAAATGTAATCAATTTGTGTAATTATTCAAGAGATTAATTCAGATGATTAACTAAAGATGAATTGATTTATTAAATGAAGAAAATAAATGGATAGCCAATTATAGGATGAGTTAAATCAAGAATTGTGAATATTGAGGTTTAATTAATGTAATTAATTTGGGTTAGGATAACCTTAGATAATTGGAAATCATTAATTTACAAAATAAATAATGTAATTAAGGACTGATAGATTAAGTTAAATTAATCAGGAATAAGTGACTTAAGAGAAGTTAATCAATATGAGAAATTAATGATTAACGTAATTAAAATAATTAATTAATAAGATTACTTATTAATTTTGGTTAAATATAATTAATATCGTGAAATTAATTAAAGTCAATTACTTGAATGGAAGTAGAAGGATAATTTATCCAGGGTGATTAATTAAGAGTAAAAATGAACGAATGGTTGATTATTCGATTTGAAACGAGTTAATGTTAAATGAAGAAATCTAAGTGATTGAGGTTTGAAATTCAATTAGAATAAATTGAATTGATTGTATGTGATGGATGTTTGAATGGTATTGGTTGTTTGTATGAGTTGATATCTCTGATATGAAATGTTGTGTATTTCATTTGAATAACTCGGAAAAAGATGACATGAGTTTCGAAGAGGCCGGGGTCGGGTATTGGGAAAATACCCGAAACCACTTCGAATTTTTATAAATTGATTTGTGAAATCAATGGGCCGGAATGAAATGATTTAAGTGAGTTGGATTGTTTTATCTATGTTGGAACTTAGAAATTATCGTGTGAAATAAGTGTGGTCTATGGCAAATCGTGAATTTTGTTAAATTGATATAAGTTACCCCGATTTTATATGAGTGTTTGTTTGGTATTCCGTGTTAGTTGAATTTACTCACGCTGGTTTCCAGCCTGACCCGGGTGTTACTTTGGTGTAATGCTCGGATAAGACCGAGTATTACTGATTTTCAGGTAAGGACGTTCTGGAGCTTAGGAGATGAGCTGGATGGTAGGACGTATGGAGTGTTCCCGCTGTGACTATTATTTCTGTTTATCTGAGATATATTTGATTTGTATATGCTTAGTGTGGTGTATGAGAGTAACTCTGATGTATTATAAATGTAAATTGACAGATATAGTATTCTTTTGTAAACTGTTATAATTTGATATTATATTTTGATCTGCTGCGAATGTGAGATTTTGTGTTTGGTTTCCTGTTTCTTCTTCTATCTCTTTCTTCTTTTCCTAACTATCTGGAATTTTCGGGATTGAAAATTTCGGGTCGTTACAGTTTAAATCAGGTTTGGGTTCCTAAAGGTCGGCCATAACATGGGAAAATGATGGAGCAAAGGTTTGTGAGCATGAACAACAACTACAAGGCAACACACACTATTTTCAAGGCACTAAAGGTCACGACCAAGGCACTCCAAGTCACGGCCAGTCTTCAGGTGGTCAACTACAGGTGTGGCAGAGGTGTATGGGTCAGGAAAAGGCTGGTGGTGGGGGTGTATGGTCAGCCATGTGGTGGAGAGAGGTGATGGAAGGTGTATGGCTCGGCTTGTATGCATATAGGTGATGTTTGTATAAACTTTGGTGGAGTTTTATCACATAGGGGATCGACTATGGCATGGGAAGGTGCTGGAGGTGTTGTTGGTCAGAGGGGATGGTGGTGGAGCCAGCCAAGGTGATGGAGGAGGAATGGCGAAGCAAATAGATGAAGGCAAGTGCAAAGAAAATGAGAAAAACAAGGAGAAAATGAGTAGAAAGAGGAAGAAGATTACCCAAACCTTGGTTCAAGTGTGGAGGCCGAATTTTTTTTTTGAGGAGAGAAACTTTCTTACGTGAAAAAAATGAGAAAGATATCAGCTGAAGAAGAGTTAAGGTCGGCCAAAAATAATTGATGTATTGATTGAAATGAAACGGTGGAATACAAAAGGACTTAGGAAAATCAAAGGTCAAAAACTCTTCAAATTTCTTTAATTCATTTTTATAAGTGTATTTTTCTGGAAATAATAATAATCCCAGATAAAATTTCGAAAATTTATCAAAATATAATAATTTATATAAATATTTATCAATAATATAAAGTTAAATTAAGAAAATAGCTAAAAATAGTAAACTAGTCTAGAAAATTTGAAGTTTAATATAATAAATTTTAGAAAATTCATATGATCTTGAAATATATTTTTCAACATAAATAATAACATAAAATAAAAATACATTCATAAAATAAATATTTAAAATTTAATTTAAATATTATTTTTAATGAAGAAAATAGTAGAAAATAGTTAAACAGCCTTTAAAAATTGAAATAAATTCAAGTATACATTAGAAAAATTATATTATCATTTTAAAAATACTAAAAGACATAAAATAACCTATTAACATATATTAACACAAAATATGACAATAAAAATATAATTTATATTATTTAAAATAAATAATATTGCAAAATAAACAGTTTATACACAAAATTGAAAATTACATAACTTCTACAATATAAGTCTGTTTTCAACGAAACGAAAAGCAGTATTCATGGAATTAAATATATTTTCATAATAAAAGATAAAATTTAAGAATTTGAAATATTTAAATTTAAAGTTCAAAAGTCAAAGTTTGACCAGTTTGAATAGAAATTCACTTTTCAGTGAAATATTCAATTTATATCAGTTTGAAACTATAACTCAAATAAAAATCAACATTTATATTTAAAAATGAAAATTTTAAAATAAAATAAGTTTAAAATAATTAAAAATAAAAGAAAGTCCAAATCTAAATAATATACAAAAATCTAGGGTTGTTACACTCTCCCCCACTCAAAACTTTTCATCCCCGAAAAGGAATGAAGTACGGGAAAGAATAGAAAAAAATAGAGTGAAATAAGATTAAGACAAGATGACAAGGAGATTGAGATTATACTTGACAACTATTGTTACAGGTAAGTTTAACAAGGTGGAGGTGATCTTCCCAAGATCCTCCAGAATCAAAAATACAAGCACGAAAAGATCCTCTAAAATCTGATTCACTCTTTCTGCTTGACCGACGGTCTGTGGATGAAAGCTGTGCTCAGATTCAAAATGAGTAGCAAAGATTATTAAAGATTATAGAAAGATTTCTAAACAGAAAGATTATAGGAAGAGGCCTATACAAGTCTGTTTCAAGATAAGGAAAAATAAGAACAACCAAAAGATAGTTTGAAAAACAAAATTAGGTAATAAGTTTGAAAAACAAAATAAGATAATAGGTTTGAAATTTCTATGGTTTCAGCTTAAACTGATAATTAATTTTACACAAGTTAAATAAATCTTAACTACATCTAATTACATTATCTCATCATCTAATTTTCTTAAATTAACAATCTCTAAAATCATGGATTTGATTAAAATTAAGTGTATAACATTCAATAAATTTAATCCTTCTTTATTCCCAATTAAAATTAAATTTATTCCTCCCAATATTTTTATCACCTATGTGAAATATACTTACACCTATCATAACTGCTTTAATTTATTCTTAATTCCCTTAACATCATTTATATTGTAAATTATTCAATTAACCTTTTAGTCTATTTACCTCTGTTAATCTTTTTATAACTAAAATTTAAGTGTATAATATTTATTATAACCACTCAAACTTTATTTATAAAAATCTTTTTATATTGTATATTATCCAATTACATTGTTAACTTCTAAAAATTAAGGTAAGTTATATTGGAATGCAATTGAGAATTATACAAATAAAACTTTCTAAAATTAATATACAATATAAACATTCTAATTCAATCATTTCAAGCTTGAATATTTATTCAAAATTTTGAATTTTTTTCTTGAAGTTATTATTTAAGATAGAATTTAAGAATAAAATTTCTGATTCCTTTCAAACCATTTAGAGATAAATAAATGTATGTACATAATTTGTCAAATCAAATTTAAATCATATATCTATATATTTTATAAATCAAATCATATTTTAGAAATTCATATCAATCAAGTTTCCCAAAACAAAACTGTAGCAAGACTACAGAATGGTTTCTTCACTTCGAAACTCAAAAATGAACGTTGATGATGTTGCAGTCATCACCGAAATTATTTTCCAGCGACAAAGAGAAGAGCACTGATTTTTAAACTTTAAAATTCTTTGGAAACAAATTTCTATTCAAAAATACTTTAAATAATATATCCTTTTAAAGCTTTAAACAAAAAGTTCGAAACCATCAGTAATTAAATTCTCAAATTCTTGATTTAAATTCATTTCAGTTCCCAAATCAAATTTATAAAAAAACTATTTATAAATTCATTTATATAATGATAAATCAAGTATTATTATTTCAAATAACAATTTAAATCAATTTATTAAGTTCCATAATATTTACTTATATCAAAATTTATTTCATTAACCAAATTTTAAAATAATATTGTGTCAGTTTGTTCTATCAAAGTGTTTAGAAATTCTATCGATAGTGTTGATCAGACGAATCGATCGGAAGCCCAAATCAACATCAACAACTCAAACAACACAATATATAAACAAAACATAGATTTACAAGTACAATTTAAAAATGTTTGGAGATATTTTGGAAACAAAAACAAGATGATTAATTGACAAAATATGAAGATGGATAAGCTTAGATAAATCGCGGGCAACCTTAACCGGGTCAACCGTGACTTAATGAATAAGATCAAATGTGGATTTTCTAGGGTAAATCTACATTCGATCTCAAAAGATAGAGTTTGGAACAACAAAAGATATTAGCATCTAAACCAAGGATAAATATAAATCTCTGGTGAATCAATGCAAATTTGTAAAGGAGTTTCCCCCTTTACAAGTCATTAGAGTATTAGCGAGACCGCCAATTCACTATAAATCTCATTTAAGGTGGAGTCAGGGGATACTCCAGAATCAAAAGAAGATGAATACTAAGGGACAAGAATGGATTTTGGAACCGCAGGGAATGTTCCAAAAATTCAAAGGAAATTTGAATCAAGAGGAAAATATTCAAACTCGAACGAAAGTGATTCTGTAAATAAATCTACTCTATATGCTGAGTTTTGCCTCAAAGCCAAAGCTCTGATACCAACTGTAACGACCCGATATTTTCAACCATTCGCATCCATTATAAGTGTATAGGTAGACACTCATGCCGGGATTGAATTGCTCAAAATACCGCGTTGTAAATAAAAATTTGGAAAATCTCAGAATATACAATAAATAAATAAAATCATAGATCACAGACACATAGTAAAATAATGCAGCGGAAGTAAAACAAATAGTAGTTCATGAAGCTACTATGTAAATATATCAGAGTTAAATAAGATACAACAGAAGAAATAAAATACAACATAAGTCTCAATATGATAACCAAGTACAAGCTGAATAGAACAACAGAATTGAGATAGATAAAACTAGATAAGCAGACAATCTCTAGCGATTCCAATCTCTATAAAGTGGAATCCAAATCTGTGAGTACTCAGGCTGACCCGAGCATAAATAAAAATACAAACACTCGAGTCAGGACATACATACTTATATAATATAAACCAACTCAAGTGAACTGTAATAAAGGTACAAGTAACTTAAAGAACGCTTGCGATCGCCCATTCTTTAAGGATCCGTTAAACTATCTACTATGTAGTAATATCCGCTATTATAATAATGTCTAATCATAAAATAAACATACTTTTAAATAGCGTTAAGGCTTTACATTTTCCACCTTAACACGTAATATGCCAATAGTCTACACAGTACCTGCATACCCCGAGAGGCTACGAGAAGATACTCCATAGGTACGACACAAATAGAAACTCGTAGTAAAGCTCGATATGGTAGGTGACACGGAACATAAGGCAATGCCAGGGTAGATATACCAATTACGCACACGGACTGATTGAAACGCATAGCAGCCACTACCGCTCCACCTCAAACAACACTCCCAAATCAAGGGTGCGCACCAAATCAATCACAAGTAATAGAATGGTATCGAAGAAGTGTGTCCGATAAGAGGTGCTACCTCACTGGTCCGAGATCGCTCCTGTTTTAGCCACCTTATGCCAACTCACGGGAGTTGGGTCCACGTATATAACTTAGGATCGTCGTCACCATCCTACTTCATTCTGGAAACTCCACCGCGTACACAGTTGTCAAAGTGGTTTTCGGTATCGACAGAGAGTATGTCCATATCCGATCCCGGTCTCTTTAACAACCAATCGTTATTATAACTCGTGGTTATAATTTAAAAACAGTTTATACTTCAAAATAGAATATCATTTCAAATTCAAATCTTTATCAAAATAAAGATTAAATCAATTCAAAACCATTTCAATATATTTAAAATATCATATCATTTCAAAACTTAATTTCAAATCATTTCAATATATCAAAATATCATATTTTTCCAAAACTTCATTTCAAATGATTTTAATATACCAAAATATCATTTGAGTTCAAATCTAAATATTCAACTTTAAATACTTTTTAAATTTAAAGATATCATTCATTTATTATCATTTCAAGTCACATTTTAAATAGTTTATATTTCAATCAAAATAATTCATCTAAACCATTTAAAAATGTAAATATTATACTTTCAAATCAAGTATTAAAATTTTCAAAGTTTTGATTCAATTCAATCATTTATTTCAATTAAATTTCCATAGACCATTTCAAATCTTATAATTTGAAATATAGATTTAATCCATAAAATAACTATTCAAATTATAAAATAAATTCCAAAGCTTTATTATCCTATATTTCATAAGTCCAATATCTTTTAAATAGATTCAAATTACAAGTAAACCAATTATTTTCATACTAATATAAACTTCAATTATTTATTCAAAGATTTAATATCATTTCAAATTCATTTCAAAATATCAAAATATCATTTCAAAACATCATTTATTTAATTTAAATTTAAATACCATTTGATCACATTTCAAAATAGTTGTATATCCAAATCAACTATTCCATTTAAATCATTTAAAGTCAATTCATTATATTTAATAATTAAATATTAAATTTCCAAAATTTGATCTTTTTCAAAGATCATTTATTCATTTGAATTTATTAAACAAAGAAAATTCAACTTTCGCAGCACTTAGAAAATGCTACGAAATGTTATGTTTAATAACAGTTCATTAACAAAAGACGGCATTTAAAATGTTGTAATATTCTAATTTAGTTTCAATTAAAATTTTAGTTAAATTTAACAACTATAGCACTAACAAAGTGATGTAATACCCCTTAGTTCAAATTTGCTATTTGGTTCATTTAAAACAACTACAGCATTTTCCAGTGCTGATATATCTTTACATTACATTTCAAAAATGTTGTCAAATCAAATTCAGAGTTTTATTTACAAGTTCACACATAATTAACTTTTAATATAAATCATTTTAACTTATAAAATCATATATTTTCACATTTAAAAACAATCATTTAAATACCTTTATTTCTATGATTTTATAAAGTCAAATTTCCATACAAAAATCAAATTAAACAACAATTTAATTTTCATTTCTTTAATTAAATTCTTAACTTAACAACTAAGTTTAAATTTCCAAAATATAACTTATTTCCATTTATTTTACTTAATTAAAATTTCACTTTTAAACAAACTTCACAATTTCCCAATTTAAGTTATATTTCAAAATTTTCAACTTAAACATTCATTTATTCCATATTTTAATTTATAAAAAATCATTAACACTTTATAAAATCATTATTTCTAAATAAAATCATTAAATTCATTTTTTTAAATCAAAATTTGTCATATATTCTTACTTACATAAATTCCATTTAAAACAAAATCATAAATTCCAAAATTAACTTATATTTCAAATTCTACTTCACCATTTACTTAATTCACTTATTTAATTTGTAGAAAATCACAAATATTTTATAAAAATAATTTTAATAAAGTTTAAATCAAAATATCATAATATTTACATTTTTAAAATATTTTTAAATTTTCATAAAAATATATAAACCACGGGTCTGTATATAATTTTCTAGCCTAGGTCAAATGATACAGATATGTATCATTTCAATCCGTAGTTTACAAAGAAAAACCCGGGTTTTATCATTTCAAACCCGCAATCCCAAGTTAATAAAAGTTATTAAAAGGTCGCTCAGGCTTATCATTTCAGCCCATAACGATCCTTCCCTATTCTAAAGTCCGTTCGGGTATGTATCATTTCAACCCATAGTGAACCTAATCTACAGGGAACTTGCAGTGTGATAAACTGATATAAATAACAGAATAGCATGATATAACAGTAACATAAGAGATAACAGGTGTATAAGCATGTGCGAACATCATATGATAATAATATAAGCGTATATAACATGATGATATACATTACAGATTCAAATGATGTCGGTTTATCAGTTATATAAGTACATATTGTCAGGTGAGAATAACTCACATGTTTAAGCTGGAGATGACGACCAAACACACAATATAGAATCTTCGAAGGCACGACAAAATGAATATGATTTGAGTGAGAGAGCCAAAGATGAATCTCCTTGGATACATTTGAACAAAACAATAAACAACTGTAACAACCCGGGATTTGCATTACCAATTAATAAATAAAAGTTAGAATTTTATTTATTTTAATGAAGCATAAAAGGATTTGGAATAACAAAATTTATTTGCAAAAGACTATTTTAATTAAATGGGAAATATGGGATTTTAAAATGAGGATAAAATGTTATTTTTGAAAAGTTAAATATTTTAGGAGAGGATTTAAAATGGGTTTGAATAAGAAAAGTGAGTTTTATAAACATATATGAACACTTAGAAAATTTTTGAAAACATGGAAATAACTCTCTTCATATTGGGTTATTAAACCTTACCCAATAACCCACCATAAACTTCCTCTATAAATTATCTCAAACTCTCCTAACCTCATTCATCAAAACCCTAATCAAAACCCTAACCATTTCCTAAAGCTTTCATAACAAAAATGGCCCCCATCTTCATCTCCTTCTAGTTTTAGCTTATGCAAGTCATTCTATGCAAAGGTAATGCAAATACCCACCTCAAATCCATTTTTATATCTTTCTTATTTCTGAAATTGATTTGGTAACACATGTTTTATGTGTTTTTGTGATCTTATAGCCTCCTAATCATCTTTTGCTAACTTGGGTTGATGCTATAGTAGTCTTTGTTGCTTTCTAGAGAGATATATTGCTAAAAACCTCTTCTAATATGTGTTTAATCATCTTTTGATTTTGGTAATCAGTTAGTAACACTTGTTTTATTATGTAACATATGAATCATAGCTCTTTGATCATCTTTGCTTTTATTTTGGGGTGTGCACATAAGGTACTTGTAATATATGCTAGCTGAAATTATAATTAGTTTATTGCTGTTAGTAAATTAGGCATATCTCATTCATCTTAAATCGGAATTAAGATTTTCTTGAAGTTCTGGAAAGCTTATTCTGTAGCCTATAACTTTTATGTTTTGAGCTTTGCCTAATTTTGTTGTTTGAATGGTCGAAATCACGTTTGTTTGTCGCTGACCTGACAACAAACTACAGGGTTGATAAAATAAAACCCTGAAATTGATTTGGCCATAAGTTACTCGTTTCTTATCCGAATTAGATAATTTTGGATGTTCCGGAAAGGTTAAAACATATGATACAATTTTTGTTCATTGAGTTTTCTGTAATTTTTTCATTTAGATGACCTGAAATGCATTCAAAGACAGAAGACCAATTCTGTCTTTAACAAGTTATCTTGAGTTTCAATCTGATATTGTTTTGCATGTATCTCTCTCGTTTTTGATCCGAATTAGATAATTTTGGATGTTCTGGAAAGCTTAGATTTAGATCTAAAACTTTCATGTTCTGAGTTTTATGAAATTTCGAAGTTAATTTGGTGAAAACTGTGCATTCTTACCACTGTCCCGAGAGCACAACGACAGTGATATAAAATTTAGATCTGAGAATTGTTTTAGTCATAGAATTTTCATCTCTGGTCGGAATTTGACGATCTTGGTCATTTCGGAAAGCTTAGAAATTAAGATACAACTTTCATTTTATTCATTTTGCCAGAATTTGAAGTTTACTATGCAAAATTGTGGTTTTTCATCTCTGGCCAGTTAGTGCATAGCTATAGGCCTTAGTCTCTTTTCTACCGTTGTTTTCAGCGTAGAACCCCGACTTTGCGATGCCATCCCGGACTCGTCCTTTGTCGGATTTCATCGTTTTTGGTCTCATTAAAAAGATGAGATTGAGATCATTAACCATGCAAAGTTTGGTTTAGATCTGGGTGCATTAGATACTTTGTTTCTATTACCGAAGTAGCACCCAGAAACTGTTTTACAATAGTGATCATTTTCAGTTATCGTCGGACCAAATTTGAAACATTGTCGTTTCTTCGTTTCAAGTCAAAACCGAACGATTCTTGTTTCATATCAAAGTAGGAGTACTTTACTACGCTCCTGCAAATTTTCATCAAGATCTGAGTTCATGTGACCCTTCGACCATATCGTCGAAGTGGGATCTTTGCACTGTTTTGACACAGTAAAGTTTTATGATTTTTGTCCGACTTTGAGACCACGCCGTTTCTTCGTTTCAAGTCGGAATTTCCAGATTCTTTTTGCAGTTTGGAGCAGGGATGTTGGACTATATGCCTACCAATTATCATGCCATTCGGATTCAGTTTGCTGGTCCGAATAATATTCCGAACATGGGTTCGCGTCATTTTTGGACTATTTTCCAACACTTATACTATTTTCAGTGATTTTCTGGTTTTATTGATTTCTTTGAGATTTGTCTCTAGATTTCGTACACGGGTTTTATGAATTATTTTCAAAGGATTTTTCACTCCTAAATGGCTTTAGAAATTATTATATAATATTATTTTTAATTATTAAATTAATTACTCCATAATAGGAGAGTTTTCAAAAGCCGTTTTAAAGTGATTTCAAAATCAATTATAAATCTGTTTCGCACCATTATTTTCTATAATAAAAACCTCACACTCACTTTTTAGCACGTCGAGCTAAGTGGAAAGGTGCTTAAACGGTTAGGAAATCTCCGGCCTATGGAACCGTGTGTATTTTCTTTCCGGTTAATCCCCGACCTATTCGATTGATCGTTTTGACCTTTGGGTCTAGTTTACCGATGATACGAGGTGGACTTTTTATTGTTTGGAGTGTGAGCTTGCTATTGGTTAGGAAACCGTTTAGTGCGAACGTGGGGTATGGGACTCATTGTTAACACATTACGGGTTCCTCTCCAAGAAGTGAGTGACACATTAGCCTCTGGGCGGCCAGTACTGGACCTCTGGGTCACCACGCCTCTGGGCAACCGTCTCGGGACACCTGCTCTATGGAGCAGTTTACTTTTCGGCATGCGCCTCTGGGCCTTTATCCTTCTGGGAAGGATCTTGCCGTCTCGCGCGTTCCGCATCTATGCGAGTGATCGATCACAACTCTATAGTACTTGGCAACAACGACTCTGGTCGGTGCACGTGCAATATTGGTATTATTTGATGATTTTTATATCCATTCGAGTACCGCCATTCGGTGTTGGTTCTATGGAACCATACGATGTAAGTGCGATTACCTTGTGGATTCACAGTGTCTCTAGACACTGCTTTTCAGTGTTGGATTTCATTGACTTTTCGGTATATCCCCATTGCTCTTTGGAGCATCGATCTTTGCTTGGGCATTGATTACAGACTCTGGTCACTCTTGGGATTATTGCCTATGGGCATCTTTTTATAGCTTTGGCTACGCCGATGATATGAGGCGATTTTATTTATTCTACACTTTGGTGTTGATTTCTCTTTGGAGATTTTTATTGTTTATTGATGATTAGGGATCGTCATTATATTCATGTGGTTCATAATATACTTCTCTTTGGATAAGTACGGTTTTATTTATATACCGCATTATGATATATCTCAGTTATTACTGATTGTTTAGCTAGCCTGACCCAAGTGCTTTCGCTCGGGTCAGACCGAGTTGTTTTAGGTTAGGTCTCTGGACTTAGCTTCTATGCTTCCGCTTTGGACTTATCTGCTATGCTTTTGAGATAGTTTGTCTTAGTGTCCGCTTATGTTATTATTCAGACTTTGATATGTACATATTGTTGACTCACATGTGTGAGCAGTGGCTTTGGACCCACTTATGATATTTGGATCTGTATTGACGATGTATTGTTTTGGGATTTTATATCTGTTATGTGATTCTGTTCTGTGATGTTTTATCATTTAATATTATGCTTTGTCCTGATAGATCTTTAGCCATTTGTAATTTCGTTATAAGTATTTACTAAATATGTCGAACCACTTGAAAAAAAAATATAGATACCATCCTTTCGACGTATTCAGTAGATAGTTATAGCTTGATTACAAATGGTCGCTTCCACTATACTCTATTCTCCGCTTTAACAGACAGTATTACTCCCGTAATACTCTTTGTTACAGTGGGTCTCAGAGTGGGGCGTTACAGTTTGGTATCGGAGCCTGGTTTCAGGGATAAGCATAATAAACACAGAACAGATACACTTAGTACAATACATTTTAAATTAGATCCGAATTAAATCAAATCCCTTCCTTATGTTTATTGATAGATAAGTTCGGAATATGTATAGGAATCCGTTATATTCCGTAGTATTCCTTAATTAATTATCTATCATTGAATCATGTCTCGTTATGGTTCTTTTGAGTGGTTGGTCATGCCGTTCGGCTTGACGAACGCTCCGGCTTTCTTCGTCGATCTTATGAATCGAGTATTCCGGGAATACATCGATAGATTCGTTCTGGTTTTCATCGACGATATTCTTATTTATTCTAGATCCGAGGCAGAGCATGCTCATCATTTGCGGATCGTCTTGGATACTCTTCGTCGGCATCAGCTTAAGGCCAAGCTCTACAAGTGCCATTTTTGGGAGAGCAAGGTCAAGTTCTTAGGCCATATTGTATCATCTGAGGGTATTTCTGTCGATCCTGCCAAGATCGAAGCTATTCAGAATTGGAAGCAGCCCGAGAACGTTCATGATATTTGCAGCTTCCTTGGGTTGGCGGGTTATTACCGTCGATTTATTAAGGATTTCTCTCGTGTTGCACTTCCCCTCACAACTATGACTCGTAAGGGGGTTCGCTTTATTTGGTCTGATAAGTGTGAAGTTTCTTTTCAGCGATTGAAGGAACTTCTCACTCATGCTCCTATTCTAGTAGTTCCTGAGAGTAACCAGGATCTTGTTATTTACACCGACGCTTGTGGTAGCGGCCTCGGTGCTGTGCTTATGCAGAAAGATCGGGTAGTTGCTTATGCTTCTAGGCAGCTACGTCCGAATGAGATTCGCTATCTGACTCGTGATCTTGAGTTGGCAGCTATCGTCTTTGCTTTGAAGACGTGGCGTCACTTTCTATTGGGCGAACGTTTCATTCTCTACACCGATCACAAGTCGCTGAAGTATTTATTCAGTCAGAAGGATCTCAATATGAGGCAGCAGCGATGGCTCGAGTTTCTCGCATCATATGACTTAGTTATTCAGTATACCCCTGGCAAGGGGAATCGTGTGGCTGATGCACTCAGTCGCAAACACTCGGCAGTAGTTTCTATGATGATAGCTGAGTGGGATATTCTTGAGACTCTTTCTATGTGTGATATTCGAGATCGAGCTCCGTCTTCTGATCCTCAGATCTTGTTATTCAGCTTGGAAGCTCAACCTATTCTATTAGATCGCATTGCCCATGCTCAGCGGCAGGTTCCAGACTTGTTGCGATTAATTCATCTCCTTGAGTCGGGATCCAGTGATGAGACATTGTTGGATTATTCTATTGATTCTCATCGGTGTCTTCGCAGGAAGAACCGTATTTTGGTACCATCTGATTTATCACTTAGGCATGACATTCTGGACGAATGTCATCGCACTAAGTACACCATCCATCCCGGTTCGAGCAAGATGTATGCCGATATGTGTCGGGTATATTATTGGGAAGGCATGAAGAGTGATGTTGCAAGTTATGTAAGCCGTTGCATGACTTGTCAACAGATCAAAGCTGAGCACCAGCATCCATCTGGTCTTCTTCAGCCGCTAGAGATTCCATTGTGGAAATGAGATCAGATATCCATGGATTTTATTGACGGTCTGCCTCGATCGAGGTCAGGCCATACTTCTATTTGGGTCATCGTCGATCGCTTGACCAAATCAGCTCATTTCATTCCTATTAGGTCCACTCGGACTGCTCCTCAGCTTGCCAAGCTATATGTGAAGGAAGTCGTTCGACTTCATGGCATTCCTAGCTCTATCGTCTATGATCGAGACACTATCTTTACTAGTCACTTCTGGAAGTGCCTACAGTCAGTTTTGGGCTCAAAGCTGAATCTCTCGACTGCTTATCATCCTCAGACCGACGGTCAGACGGAGAGGGTGAATCGTGTTTTAGAGGATCTTTTGTGCTGTTGTATTCTGGATTTCGGAGGTAGTTGGGAGGATCACTTACCGCTTGTAGAGTTCTCCTACAACAACAACTTTCAGTCTAGTATCGGCATGGCATCTTTCGAGGCTCTTTACGGAAGGCCATGTCGCTCTCCTGCTTGTTGGTTAGAATCTGGTGAGAAGCACCTTCTTGGTCCAGATTCAGTTCGGGAATCTTCCGAGAAGATTATTCTTATCCGTCAGAGAATGAAAGAGGCACAGGACCGCCAGAAATCCTACGCAGACAACCGTAGGAAGCCTCTTGAGTTCTCCATTGGTGATCATGTCTTTATTCGGATATCTCCTATGAAAGGGGTTGTGCGTTTCAGCTCTACAGGGAAGTTGGCTCCTCGCTATGTTGGACCATTTCCTATTACGGAACGCATTGGCCCCATGGCTTATCGTGTGGCTCTACCTGCTCACTTCTCTGGAATGCACGACGTGTTCCATGTTTCCCAGTTTCGCATGTTTGTCCGCGACCCTGATTCTATCATTGAGTCACATGCTGTGCCTGATTTAGAGATCTTACCCGATTTATCTTTGGAGCAGCAACCTCTTCGTGTGCTTGATTCGGAGGTTAGACGCTTTTGCAACAAAGAGGTTCCACTCGTGAAGATTCAATGGTCACCGAATCCTAAGGACTGCACTTGGGAGACCAGAGAATCTATCGAACGCTCTTATCCTGGCTTTCTCCCATCTTCTTCTGCGGGTGAGAATTCTCTATTTTATCTCTATCACTTCTTTTGGGGATGTGACGTTGTAAACGACATCTATCTTAAGGAATTGCGGGGAAGTAATTTTCTTAAGGGGGAGTCTGTAACAACCCGGGATTTGCATTACCAATTAATAAATAAAAGTTAGAATTTTATTTATTTTAATGAAGCATAAAAGGATTTGGAATAACAAAATTTATTTGCAAAAGGCTATTTTAATTAAATGGGAAATATGGGATTTTAAAATGAGGATAAAATGTTATTTTTGAAAAGTTAAATATTTTAGGAGAGGATTTAAAATGGGTTTGAATAAGAAAAGTGAGTTTTATAAACATATATGAACACTTAGAAATTTTTTGAAAACATGGAAATAACTCTCTTCATATTGGGTTATTAAACCTTACCCAATAACCCACCCTAAACTTCCTCTATAAATTATCTCAAACTCTCCTAACCTCATTCATCAAAACCCTAATCAAAACCCTAACCATTTCCTAAAGCTTTCATAACAAAAATGGCCTCCATCTTCATCTCCTTCTAGTTTTAGCTTATGCAAGTCATTCTATGCAAAGGTAATGCAAATACCCACCTCAAATCCATTTTTATATCTTTCTTATTTCTGAAATTGATTTTGTAACACATGTTTTATGTGTTTTTGTGATCTTATAGCCTCCTAATCATCTTTTGCTAACTTGGGTTGATGCTATAGTAGTCTTTGTTGCTTTCTAGAGAGGTATATTGCTAAAAACCTCTTCTAATATGTGTTTAATCATCTTTTGATTTTGGTAATCAGTTAGTAACACATGTTTTATTATGTAACATGTGAATCATAGCTCTTTGATCATCTTTGCTTTCATTTTGGGGTGTGCACATAAGGTACTTGTAATATATGCTAGCTGAAATTATAATTAGTTTATTGCTGTTAGTAAATTAGGCATATCTCATTCATTTTAAATCGGAATTAAGATTTTCTTGAAGTTCTGGAAAGCTTATTCTGTAGCCTATAACTTTTATGTTTTGAGCTTTGCCTAATTTTGTGGTTTGAATGGTCGAAATCACGTTTGTTTGTCGCTGACCTGACAACAAACTACAGGGTTGATAAAATAAAACCCTGAAATTGATTTGGCCATAAGTTACTCGTTTCTTATCCGAATTAGATAATTTTGGATGTTCCGGAAAGGTTAAAACATATGATACAATTTTTGTTCATTGAGTTTTCTGTAATTTTTCGATTTAGATGACCTGAAATGCATTCAAAGACAGAAGACCAATTCTGTCTTTAACAAGTTATCTTGAGTTTCAATCTGATATTGTTTTGCATGTATCTCTCTCGTTTTTGATCCGAATTAGATAATTTTGGATGTTCTGGAAAGCTTAGATTTAGATCTAAAACTTTCATGTTTTGAGTTTCATGAAATTTCGAAGTTAATTTGGTCAAAACTGTGCATTCTTACCACTGTCCCGAGAGCCCAACGATAGTGATATAAAATTTAGATCTGAGAATTGTTTTAGTCATAGAATTTTCATCTCTGGTCGGAATTTGACGATCTTGGTCATTCCGGAAAGCTTAGAAACAAAGCTACAACTTTCATTTTATTCATTTTACCAGAATTTGAAGTTTACTATGCCAAAATTGTGGTTTTTCATTTCTGGCCAGTTAGTGCATAGCTATAGGCCTTAGTCTCTTTTCTCCCGTTGTTTTCAGCGTAGAACCCCGACTTTGCGATGCCATCCCGGACTCGTCCTTTGTCGGATTTCATCGTTTTTGGTCTCATTAAAAAGATGAGATTGAGATCATTAACCATGCAAAGTTTGGTTTAGATCTGGGTGCATTAGATACTTCGTTTCTATTACCGAAGTAGCACCCAGAAACTGTTTTACAATAGTGATCATTTTCAGTTATCGTCGGACCAACTTTGAAACATTGTCGTTTCTTCGTTTCAAGTCAAAACCGAACGATTCTTGTTGCATATCAAAGTAGGAATACTTTGCTATGTTCCTGCAAATTTTCATCAAGATATGAGTTCATGTGACCCTTCGACCATGTCGTCGAAGTGGGATCTTTACACTGTTTTGACACAGTAAAGTTTTATGATTTTTGTCCGATTTTGAGACGACGCCGTTTCTTCGTTTCTAGTCGGAATTTCCCGATTCTTTTTGTAGTTTGGAGCAGGGATGTTGGACTATATGCCTACCAATTTTCATGCCATTCGGATTCAGTTTTATGGTCCGAATAATTTTCCGAACTTGGGTTCGCGTCATTTTTGGACTACTTTCCAACACTTAGAATATTTTCAGTGATTTTTTGGTTTTATTGATTTCTTTGAGATTTGTCTCTAGATTTCGTACACGGGTTTTATGAATTATTTTCAAAGGATTTTTCACTCCTAAATGGCTTTAGAAATTATTATATAATATTATTTTTAATTATTAAATTAATTACTCCATAATAGGAGAGTTTTCAAAAGCCGTTTTAAAATGATTTCAAAATCAATTATAAATCTGTTTCACACCATTATTTTCTATAATAAAAACCTCAAACTCACTTTTTAGCACGTCGAGCGAAGTGGAAAGGTGCTTAAACGGTTAGGAAATCTCCGGCCTATGGAACCGTGTGTATTTTCTTTCCGGTTAATCCCCGACCTATTCGATTGATCGTTTTGACCTTTGGGTCTAGTTTACCGATGATACGAGGTGGACTTTTTATTGTTTGGAGTGTGAGCTTGCTATTGGTTAGGAAACCGTTTAGTGCGAACGTGGGGTATGGGACTCATTGTTAACACTTTACGGGTTCCTCTCCAAGAAGTTAGTGACACATTAGCCTCTGGGCGGCCAGTACTGGACCTCTGGGTCACCACGCCTCTGGGTAACCGTCTCTGGACACCTGCTCTATGGAGCAGTTTACTTTTCGGCATGCACCTCTGGGCCTTTTTCCTTCTGGGAAGGATCTTGCCGTCTCGCGCGTTCCGCATCTGTGCGAGTGATCGATCACAACTCTACAGTACTTGGCAACAACGACTCTGGTCGGTGCACTTGCAATATTGGTATTATTTGATGATTTTTATATCCATTCGAGTACCGCCATTCGGTGTTGGTTCTATGGAACCATACGATGTAAGTGCGATTACCTTGTGGATTCACTGTGTCTCTAGACACTGCTTTTCAGTGTTGGATTTCATTGACTTTTCGGTATATCCCCATTGCTCTTTGGAGCATCGATCTTTGCTTGGGCATTGATTACAGACTCTGGTCACTCTTGGGATTATTGCCTATGGGCATCTTTTTATAGCTTTGGCTACGCCGATGATATGAGGCGATTTTATTTATTCTACACTTTGGTGTTGATTTCTCTTTGGAGATTTTTATTGTTTATTGATGATTAGGGATCGTCATTATATTCATGTGGTTCATAATATACTTCTCTTTGGATAAGTACGGTTTTATTTATATACCGCATTATGATATATCTCAGTTATTACTGATTGTTTAGCTAGCCTGACCCAAGTGCTTTCGCTCGGGTCAGACCGAGTTGTTTTAGGTTAGGTCTCTGGACTTAGCTTCTGTGCTTCCGCTTTGGACTTATCTACTATGCTTTTGAGATAGCTTGTCTTAGTGTCAGCTTATGTTATTATTCAGACTTTGATATGTACATATTTTTGACTCACATGTGTGAGCAGTGGCTTTGTACCCACTTATGATATTTGGATCTGTATTGACGATGTATTGTTTTGGGATTTTATATCTGTTATGTGATTCTATTCTATGATGTTTTATCATTTAATATTATGCTTTTCCTGATAGATCTTTAGCCATTTGTAATTTCGTTATAAGTATTTACTAAATATGTCAAACCACTTGAAAAAAATATATAGATACCATCCTTTCGACGTATTCAGTAGATAGTTATAGCTTGATTACAAATGGTCGCTTCCACTATACTCTATTCTCCGCTTTAACAGACAGTATTACTCCCGTAATACTCTTTGTTACAGTGGGTCTCAGAGTGGGGCGTTACAGTTTGGTATCGGAGCCTGGTTTCAGGGATAAGCATAATAAACACAGAACAGATACACTTAGTACAATACATTTTAAATTAGATCCGAATTAAATCAAATCCCTTCCTTATGTTTATTGATAGATAAGTTAGGAATATGTATAGGAATCCGTTATATTCCGTAGTATTCCTTAATTAATTATCTATCATTGAATCATGTCTCGTTATGGTTCTTTTGAGTGGTTGGTCATGCCGTTCGGCTTGACGAACGCTCCGGCTTTCTTCGTCGATCTTATGAATCGAGTATTCCGGGAATACATCGATAGATTCGTTCTGGTTTTCATCGACGATATTCTTATTTATTCTAGATCCGAGGCAGAGCATGCTCATCATTTGCGGATCGTCTTGGATACTCTTCGTCGGCATCAGCTTAAGGCCAAGCTCTCCAAGTGCCATTTTTGGGAGAGCAAGGTCAAGTTCTTAGGCCATATTGTATCATCTGAGGGTATTTCTGTCGATCCTGCCAAGATCGAAGCTATTCAGAATTGGAAGCAGCCCGAGAACGTTCATGATATTTGCAGCTTCCTTGGGTTGGCGGGTTATTACCGTCGATTTATTAAGGATTTCTCTCGTGTTGCACTTCCCCTCACAACTCTGACTCGTAAGGGGGTTCGCTTTATTTGGTCTGATAAGTGTGAAGTTTCTTTTCAGCGATTGAAGGAACTTCTCACTCATGCTCCTATTCTAGTAGTTCCTGAGAGTAACCAGGATCTTGTTATTTACACCGACGCTTGTGGTAGCGGCCTCGGTGCTGTGCTTATGCAGAAAGATCGGGTAGTTGCTTATGCTTCTAGGCAGCTACGTCCGAATGAGATTCGCTATCTAACTCATGATCTTGAGTTGGCAGCTATTGTCTTTGCTTTGAAGACGTGGCGTCACTTTCTATTGGGCGAACGTTTCATTCTCTACACCGATCACAAGTCGCTGAAGTATTTATTCAGTCAGAAGGATCTCAATATGAGGCAGCAGCGATGGCTCGAGTTTCTCGCCTCATATGACTTAGTTATTCAGTATACCCCTGGCAAGGGGAATCGTGTGGCTGATGCACTCAGTCGCAAACACTCGGCAGTAGTTTCTATGATGATAGCTGAGTGGGATATTCTTGAGACTCTTTCTATGTGTGATATTCGAGATCGAGCTCCGTCTTCTGATCCTCAGATCTTGTTATTCAGCTTGGAAGCTCGACCTATTCTATTAGATCGCATTGCCCATGCTCAGCGGCAGGTTCCAGACTTGTTGCGATTAATTCATCTCCTTGAGTCGGGATCCAGTGATGAGACATTGTTGGATTATTCTATTGATTCTCATCGGTGTCTTCGCAGGAAGAACCGTATTTTGGTACCATCTGATTTATCACTTAGGCATGACATTCTGGACGAATGTCATCGCACTAAGTACACCATCCATCCCGGTTCGAGCAAGATGTATGCCGATATGTGTCGGGTATATTATTGGGAAGGCATGAAGAGTGATGTTGCAAGTTATGTAAGCCGTTGCATGACTTGTCAACAGATCAAAGCTGAGCACCAGCATCCATCTGGTCTTCTTCAGCCGCTAGAGATTCCATTGTGGAAATGAGATCAGATATCCATGGATTTTATTGACGGTCTGCCTCGATCGAGGTCAGGCCATACTTCTATTTGGGTCATCATCGATCGCTTGACCAAATCAGCTCATTTCATTCCTATTAGGTCCACTCGGACTGCTCCTTAGCTTGCCAAGCTATATGTGAAGGAAGTCGTTCGACTTCATGGCATTCCTAGCTCTATCGTCTATGATCGAGACACTATCTTTACTAGTCACTTCTGGAAGTGTCTACAGTCAGCTTTGGGCTCAAAGCTGAATCTCTCGACTGCTTATCATCCTCAGACCGACGGTCAGACGGAGAGGGTGAATCGTGTTTTAGAGGATCTTTTGCGCTGTTGTATTCTGAATTTCGGAGGTAGTTGGGAGGATCACTTACCGCTTGTAGAGTTCTCCTACAACAACAGCTTTCAGTCTAGTATCGGCATGGCATCTTTCGAGGCTCTTTACGGAAGGCCATGTCGCTCTCCTGCTTGTTGGTTAGAATCTGGTGAGAAGCACCTTCTTGGTCCAGATTCAGTTCGAGAATCTTTCGAGAAGATTATTCTTATCCGTCAGAGAATGAAAGAGGCACAGGACCGCCAGAAATCCTACGCAGACAACCGTAGGAAGCCTCTTGAGTTCTCCATTGGTGATCATGCCTTTATTCAGATATCTCCTATGAAAGGGGTTGTGCGTTTCAGCTCTACAGGGAAGTTGGCTCCTCGCTATGTTGGACCATTTCCTATTACGGAACGCATTGGCCCCGTGGCTTATCGTGTGGCTCTACCTGCTCACTTCTCTGGAATGCACGACGTGTTCCATGTTTCCCAGTTTCGCATGTGTGTCCGCGACCCTGATTCTATCATTGAGCCGCATGCTGTGCCTGATTTAGAGATCTTACCCGATTTATCTTTGGAGCAGCAACCTCTTCGTGTGCTTGATTCGGAGGTTAGACGCTTTTGCAACAAAGAGGTTCCACTCGTGAAGATTCAATGGTCACCGAATCCTAAGGACTGCACTTGGGAGACCAGAGAATCTATCGAACGCTCTTATCCTGGCTTTCTCCCATCTTCTTCTGCGGGTGAGAATTCTCTATTTTATCTCTATCACTTCTTTTGGGGATGTGACGTTGTAAACGACATCTATCTTAAGGAATTGTGGGGAAGTAATTTTCTTAAGGGGGGAGTCTGTAACAACCCGGGATTTGCATTACCAATTAATAAATAAAAGTTAGAATTTTATTTATTTTAATGAAGCATAAAAGGATTTGGAATAACAAAATTTATTTGCAAAAGGCTATTTTAATTAAATGGGAAATATGGATTTTAAAATGAGGATAAAATGTTATTTTTGAAAAGTTAAATATTTTAGGAGAGGATTTAAAATGGGTTTGAATAAGAAAAGTGAGTTTTATAAACATATATGAACACTTAGAAATTTTTTGAAAACATGGAAATAACTCTCTTCATATTGGGTTATTAAACCTTACCCAATAACCCACCCTAAACTTCCTCTATAAATTATCTCAAACTCTCCTAACCTCATTCATCAAAACCCTAATCAAAATCCTAACCATTTCCTAAAGCTTTCATAACAAAAATGGCCTCCATCTTCATCTCCTTCTAGTTTTAGCTTATGCAAGTCATTCTATGCAAAGGTAATGCAAATACCCACCTCAAATCCATTTTTATACCTTTCTTATTTCTGAAATTGATTTGGTAACATATGTTTTATGTGTTTTTGTGATCTTATAGCCTCCTCATCATCTTTTGCTAACTTGGGTTGATGCTATAGTAGTCTTTGTTGCTTTCTAGAGAGGTATATTGCTAAAAACCTCTTCTAATATGTGTTTAATCATCTTTTGATTTTGGTAATCAGTTAGTAACACATGTTTTATTATGTAACATGTGAATCATAGCTCTTTGATCATCTTTGCTTTCATTTTGGGATGTGCACATAAGGTACTTGTAATATATGCTAGCTGAAATTATAATTAGTTTATTGCTGTTAGTAAATTAGGCATATCTCATTTATCTTAAATCGAAATTAAGATTTTCTTGAAGTTCTGGAAAGCTTATTCTGTAGCCTATAACTTTTATGTTTTGAGCTTTGCCTAATTTTGTGGTTTGAATGGTCGAAATAACGTTTGTTTGTCGCTGACCTGACAACAAATTACAGGGTTGATAAAATAAAACCCTGAAATTGATTTGGCCATAAGTTACTCGTTTCTTATCCGAATTAGATAATTTTGGATGTTCCGGAAAGGTTAAAACATATGATACAATTTTTGTTCATGGAGTTTTCTGTAATTTTTCCAGTTAGATGACCTGAAATGCATTCAAAGACAGAAGACCAATTCTGTCTTTAACAAGTTATCTTGAGTTTCAATCTGATATTGTTTTGCATGTATCTCTCTCGTTTTTGATCCGAATTAGATAATTTTGGATGTTCTGGAAAACTTAGATTTAGATCTAAAAATTTCATGTTTTGAGTTTCATGAAATTTCGAAGTTAATTTGGTCAAAACTGTGCATTCTTACCACTGTCCCGAGAGCACAACGACAGTGATATAAAATTTAGATCTGAGAATTGTTTTAGTCATAGAATTTTCATCTCTGGTCGGAATTTGACGATCTTGGTCATTCCGGAAAGCTTAGAAACAAAGCTACAACTTTCATTTTATTCATTTTGCCAGAAATTGAAGTTTACTATGCCAAAATTGTGGTTTTTCATCTCTGGCCAGTTAGTGCATAGCTATAGGCCTTAGTCTCTTTTCTCCCGTTGTTTTCAGCGTAGAACCCCGGCTTTGCGATGCCATCCCGGACTCGTCCTTTGTCGGATTTCATCGTTTTTGGTCTCATTAAAAAGATGAGATTGAGATCATTAACCATGCAAAGTTTGGTTTAGATCTGGGTGCATTAGATACTTCGTTTCTATTACCGAAGTAGCACCCAGAAACTGTTTTACAATAGTGATCATTTTCAGTTATCGTCGGACCAACTTTGAAACATTGTCGTTTCTTCGTTTCAAGTCAAAACCGAACGATTCTTGTTGCATATCAAAGTAGGAATACTTTGCTATGCTCCTGCAAATTTTCATCAAGATCTGAGTTCATGTGACCCTTCGACCATGTCGTCGAAGTGGGATCTTTACACTGTTTTGACACAGTAAAGTTTTATGATTTTTGTCCGACTTTGAGACGACGCCGTTTCTTCGTTTCTAGTCAGAATTTCCCGATTCTTTTTGCAGTTTGGAGCAGGGATGTTGTACTATATGCCTACCAATTTTCATGCCATTCGGATTCAGTTTTCTGGTCCGAATAATTTTGCGAACTTGGGTTCGCGTCATTTTTGGACTATTTTCCAACATTTTTGGACTAATTTCTTTGAGATTTGTCTCTCGATTTCGTACACGGGTTTTATGAATTATTTTCAAAGGATTTTTCACTCCTAAATGGCTTTAGAAATTATTATATAACATTATTTTTAATTATTAAATTAATTACTCCATAATAGGAGAGTTTTCAAAAGCCGTTTTAAAGTGATTTCAAATCAATTATAAATCTGTTTCGCACCATTATTTTCTATAATAAAAACCTCACACTCACTTTTTAGCACGTCGAGCGAAGTGGAAAGGTGCTTAAATGGTTAGGAAATCTCCGGCCTATGGAACCATGTGTATTTTCTTTCCGGTTAATCCCCGACCTATTCGATTGATCGTTTTGACCTTTGGGTCTAGTTTCCCGATGATACGAGGTGGACTTTTTATTGTATGGAGTGTGAGCTTGCTATTGGTTAGGAAACCGTTTAGTGCGAACGTGGGGTATGGGACTCATTGTTAACACTTTACGGGTTCCTCTCCAAGAAGTTAGTGACACATTAGCCTCTGGGCCGCCAGTACTGGACCTCTGGGTCACCACGCCTCTGGGCAACCGTCTCTGGACACCTGCTCTATGGAGCAGTTTACTTTTCGGCATGCGCCTCTGGGCCTTTATCCTTCTGGGAAGGATCTTGCCGTCTCGCGCGTTCCGCATCTGTGCGAGTGATCGATCACAACTCTACAGTACTTGGCAACAACGACTCTGGTCGGTGCACGTGCAATATTGGTATTATTTGATGATTTTTATATCCATTCGAGTACCGCCATTCGGTGTTGGTTCTATGGAACCATACGATGTAAGTGTGATTACCTTGTGGATTCACAGTGTCTCTAGACACTGCTTTTCAGTGTTGGATTTCATTGACTTTTCAGTATATCCCCATTGCTCTTTGGAGCATCGATCTTTGCTTGGGCATTGATTACAGACTCTGGTCACTCTTGGGATTATTGCCTATGGGCATCTTTTTATAGCTTTGGCTACGCCGATGATATGAGGCGATTTTATTTATTCTACACTTTGGTGTTGATTTCTCTTTGGAGATTTTTATTGTTTATTGATGATTAGGGATCGTCAATATATTCATGTGGTTCATAATATACTTCTCTTTGGATAAGTACGGTTTTGTTTATATATCGCATTATGATATATCTCAGTTATTACTAATTGTTTAGCTAGCCTGACCGAAGTGCTTTCGCTCGGGTCAGACCGAGTTGTTTTAGGTTAGGTCTCTGGACTTAGCTTCTGTGCTTCCGCTTTGGACTTATCTGCTATGCTTTTGAGATAGCTTGTCTTAGTGTCCGCTTATGTTATTATTCAGACTTTGATATGTACATATTGTTGACTCACATGTGTGAGCAGTGGCTTTGTACGCACTTATGATATTTGGATCTGTATTGACGATGTATTGTTCTGGGATTTTATATCTGTTATGTGATTCTGTTCTGTGATGTTTTATCATTTAATATTATGCTTTGTCCTGATAGATCTTTAGCCATTTGTAATTTCGTTATAAGTATTTATAGAATATGTCGAACCACTTGAAAAAAAAATAAAGATACCATCCTTTCGACGTATTCAGTAGATAGTTATAGCTTGATTACAAATGGTCGCTTCCACTATACTCTATTCTCCGCTTTAACAGACAGTATTACTCCTGTAATACTCTTTGTTACAGTGGGTCTCAGAGTGGGGCGTTACAACAACACATAAGTTTCAACACAAGATACCATTAAACAATGCTAGAATTGGATGCATAAAACAAAGCCAAAGTGTTTGCACTTGCTTTCTACCATCTATGCTTCAGCTATGATCTGAAATGGCACGGCTACAACATGGTTTTAGATCAGGTTTGGGTTCCTAAAGGTCGGCCATAACATGGGAAAATGATGGAGCAACGGTTTGTGAGCATGAACAACAACTACAAGGCAACACACACTTTTTTCAAGGCACTAAAGGACACGACCAAGGCACTCCAAGTCACGGCCAATCTTCAGGTGGTCAACTACAGGTGTGGCAGAAGTGTATGGGTCAGGAAAAGGCTGGTTGTGGTGGTGTATGGTCAGCCATGTGGTGGAGAGAGGTGATGGAAGGTGTATGGCTCGGCTTGTATGCATATAGGTGATGTTTGTGTAAACTTTGGTGGAGTTTCATCACATAGGGGCTCGACTATGGCATGGGAAGGTGCTGGAGGTGCTGCTGGTCAGAGGGGATGGTGGTGGAGGCAGCCAAGGTGATGGAGGAGGAATGGCCAAGCAAATAGATGAAGGCAAGTGCAAAGAAAATGAGAAAAACAAGGAGAAAATGAGTAGAAAGAGGAAGAAGATTAACCAAACCTTGGTTCAAGTGTGGAGGCCGAATTTTTTTTTTGAGGAGAGAAACTTTCTTACGTGAAAAAAAAATGAGAATGATATCAGCTGAAGAAGAGTTAAGGTCAGCCAAAAATAATTGATGTATTGATTGAAAATGAAACGGTGGAATACAAAAGGACTTAGGCAAATCAAAGGTCAAAAACTCTTCAAATTTCTTTAATTCATTTTTATAAGTTTATATTTCTGGAAATAATAATAATCCCAGATAAAATTTAGAAAATTTATCTAAATATAATAATTTATATAAATATTTATCAATAATATAAAGTTAAATTAAGAAAATATCTAAAAATAGTAAACTAGTCTAGAAAATTTGAAGTTTAATATAATAAATTTTAGAAAATTCATATGAACTTGAAATATATTTTTAAAAATAAATATTAACATAAAATAAAAATACATTCACAGAACAAAAATTTAAAATTTAATTTAAATATAATTTTTAATGAAGAAAATAACAGAAAATAGGAAAACAGCCTTTAAAAATTGAAAATTCAAGTATACTTTAGAAAAATTATATTATCATTTTAAAAATACTAAAAGACATAAAATAACCTATTAACACATATTAAAACAAAATATGACAATAAAAATATAATTTATATGATTTAAAATAAATAATATTGTAAAATAAACAGTTTATACACAAAATTGAAAATTACATAACTTCTACAATATAAGTCTGTTTTCAACGAAACGAAAAGTAGTATTCATGGAATTAAATATATTTTCATAATAAAAGATAAAATTTAAGAATTCGAAATATTTAAATTTAAAGTTCAAAAGTCAAAGTTTGACCAGTTTGAATAGAAATTCACTTTTCAGTGAAATATTCAATTTATATCAGTTTGAAACTATAACTCAAATAAAAATCAACATTTATATTTAAAAATGAAATGTTTAAAATAAAATAAGTTTAAAATAATTAAAAATAAAAGAAAGTCCAAATTTAAATAATATACAAAAATTTAGGGTTATTACAGTTGATCAGGCGCAAAGCTAGAATTCTCCAGGTAATTAGTAGACTTGTTTCAACAACCAGTGAAAATACTGAAAAACTTTTAAAAACAGATATGGAAAGTACAACCCAAAAAAAAAAACATGTCGATCATGGATCGCGGATACACAATGGTTACGCTTGGATCCCCCAAGAAACATCCGTACCCGTAGGCCGCCCCCCAACCTTGCGATTACGCCATGAAGACTGGTAGTACTGCAGATACACAATGGTTACGCCTGGATCTCCCAGGAAACATCCGTACCCTAGGCTCTCGCAGCCCCTGCTGATTACGCTACCAAGCAACCCAATAGATCGCAGATACACAATGATTACGCCTGGATCTCCCAGGAAACATCCGTACCCGTAGGCCGCCCCCCAACCCTACGATTACGCTATGAAGTCGCGCTCGTAAGACCATGGAGATTGCCATGGAATTCGATGGAAACTCGAGTATCATATCTGGAAAACCAAAAATCAGAGAAATATCGATAGAATGAATCCACAATATGGCCACAAAGCGGATATCAAGCAGACAACACTTTCCATATCTTTACTTCGAAAATATGTATCATATAGTACCTTTTCAAATCACTTTCAAATATCATACTTATATAAAGTCCATTATATATAAGATTTCATTTTCAAATCAAATACTTTCCAAAATCAATAGTATATGAAATCACACTTATATAGACTTCAATTATATAAGATTTCACTTTTCAAATTGAGTACCTTTTCAAATCCATAGTTTTCGAATCAATATCATACTTATACAAACCAATTTTCATATAAGTTCGATAAGTCCCAAATCAAGTATTTAGTCAAATACAAGGTTCTCAATTCAATTTGTTTCAATATCAGTTCAGTTTCAAAATCATATACAATTTCACCAAATTATTTCTTCTAAATTTAAATATCTTCAGTTTCAAAGTTTCCAAAATAATAGTTTTGGAGAATAATCCAAGTTTCTAAATCAATAATTTTAAGTCAAACAATTCATTTCCAAAATCAATGGTTTTCAAAATCATCTTATACTTACACAAAGTTCATCTTATATAAGGATTAAAAATTTTCAAAAATAATAAATTTCGTTGCATGAAGAGCCATATGGGATTGAACATCTTTGCTTTAATTTTTTTTTAATTTAGAATAGTTTTGTATAGAAAATAGTTTGTATGTAAAATAGAATAAAATAGTTTGTTTAAGAAGAACAAAAGAAAAATAGTTTAGAAAAATGGTTTTAAATTGATAGTTGTTTTTCATAAAAGAAAAAATTCCAATTAAATTACAAAGATATCCAACCCAACAACTTCCAATTTCAGCGTCAAGTGTATCAGTGATATTAGAATATAAGATGTACATATGTCAACATTTCGCAACATTACATTCGATCGCTCGCTCGATCACACAATTTCACTTTCAAACAAGTATTGTCCATTCGACTTCCCTAATGCGGACTTCAATATGGTTTCTCGAATAGAAACCATCAGTCTTCTTGCATAGCCATATACTATGATAGAGAAATCTAGAATCAAGCCTAAAATCCATATCAAATATTCGCCATCAAGAATCAAATGAAAAATCCTAACTTGAAACGGTGTAATTCACCTCGAACTTGTGTGTACTCAACCTGAATTAAATTAATTATGTGAATAAAACAGCATACGTACAACTTATGTATCTATTCCAACTTGTTCAATATATAGTTTCATAATGATGTTACTAAGTTAAACACTTAAACTAAATTATATATTTTTTTCAAAATATTTGAAGACCAATTTTTTTCAAACATTTCAAATCTAAATTTCATATTAGAAAATTCAAAATAGCCTTATAAGTTTACTTAACAAAACAGTTTCAACTTATTTAAATCAGATTACTACATACTTTAAACATACATACCAAACTTATATACTTCAAATTTTCTTAGCTTTTGAAAAGTTAACCTTGATTTGGAAGTGCTCGAACCTTAAAAATAGTCAAAGAAATCATATTTCAATCCAAGAGTTGGAAATCACCAACAAATCAGTAAATCAATTCCAAAAGATAGGGTTATATCAAATCAAATCCAAAACTCAAGGACTGAATACCGGCTCATTTCAAATTGTTCAAATATATATACATATATCTTTCGAATATCACATCACACTACGGAATTTTAAATCAAAAATTGGTTTCACAAATCAATCGCATAGCAAAGCTACCGAAGTGGCCTCTCCCCTACTCTGAAACTCGAAAATCAATGTCGATGATGCATGCATTCATCACCGAAATTATTTTCCAGAGACATAAGTGGGTTCTGGACTTCTATTTTCTCAACTTCTTTTGAAATTTCTTCGAAATCATTAGAAGCTCACTAAAATCATTTGAAACATTTCATATTCGGTAAATACTTTCAAATCATATTATTAATTATTTAAAAATTATAAAACCAGTTCCAAAATGCCGGAGTTCAATCACTCAAATTCAGATTCAAAACCTTCAGTTATAAACGATTCTATATGAAACCATTTCTTACATAAATTTCAAAATTCCAAATCCTTTCAAAACTTCAAATTCTCATTTTAAAAGGGTATATAATCCTTATCGAAAACATTTCCCCTTTATATATAAAATATGGTCATCCTTATCAAAATAATAACTTTGATTAATACACAATTTTCAAAAGACAATCAACCACAATTTTTTCATGGGTTGATTCAAGGATGGATTTCAAAGCAAAACAAAGATTCAAATTTAGAGGGACTATAATTAAATAGAATTCTGATTCAAAGATAAGCACAAACGAAGATAAGATCATTAAATTACCAAATAGAAGATGGATAAGCCTATATAAATCGCGGGCGACCTTATTAGGGTCAACCGTGACTTCAGGAATATAATCGATGCGAAATCTAAGGCAAATCGACCTTCGATCGCCAGAGATAGAGTCTAAATATAGCAGAAGATAGAAAAAATTGTAAACCGAGGATATAGAAATCTCCGGGGAATCATGGCCAATTGTAAAGGAGTTTCACCCCTTTACAAATCATTCAAAGTTTGGCGAAATCGCCGGTCTTTATAGAGGTCATTCAAAGTGGAGTTATGGAATGCTCCAAAAATCAAAAGAATACAATTAGGGGAGACAGGAATGGATTTCAGAACAAGTGGGAGCGTTCCAAAATTCAAAGGAATCCTAATCGAAGAAATCCCAACTAAGATAGAAGTTCAGAATTTTAAGGAAATCCTGATCAAAGAAATTACTAACAAGGTGGATACGAAAGGGATAAAGTTTATAAAATTTTACTTTCAAAGAAATTAAATTTATATCAAAATAATCTTTGAAAATTCTTTAAAAAAATCATTTGAAAATCATTTTATACTTCGAAAATACGTTCTCTCACAAAGAAATGATTCTGAGATTGATTTCACTCATTCTAGGGTATTTCTACCCTATCTCTAATGAGTTTTTTTTCCTCCGCAGGCTAAGGTTTGCCTAAAACCAAAGCTTTGATACCAAATGTAACGACCCACTATTTTGGACCATTCAAATCGACAATAATCCACACATGTCTAACTTGAATAATTCAAAATAACATATTGTAATAAAATTTGGAGCAAATAAAATCATTCACATAATCACATACATAGAAATATCAAAATAACTCGTAGTGGAAATAAAATACCATAGTAGTTCTTGAAGCTACTATATACAAACTCTAAAAATATACACAAAATTCTCATAGTAAAATAGATACATTAGAAATCAGGATACATAAATCAATAATACAAAGACAATACTGAATAGTAAATAACTGGATTAGAAGATAAGAAATAACAGATGGACAGATAAGCTCCAACAAATCTCTAGCTCCAGAAGATAAATTCCAAAGCTGTGATTCTCAGGCTGACCCGAGCGTAAAGCAAAACACAAAACACTCGAGTCAGGACATATATACTTATACAATGTAAACCAACTCAAGTGAACTGTAATAGCAATGCATAATAACCTAAAGGATGCTTGGGATCGCCCATCCTTTAAGGATTCATAAAATACATCAATTAAACAATAATAACAATATCACAGAAATGTCCATATCGAAATAACCGTGCAACTAACAGGGTTAATGTGCATCACAACCATCATCAAGAAATCAAATGACATACAGAGAAGTATACCCGTGGTTATAGTATTTCAAAATAATATTTTATATTTCAAAAATTTAATATCATTTCAAATCCAAATCTTTATCAAAATAAAGATTAATTCATTTACAAACCATTTCAATATATTACAATATCATATCCTTTCAAAACTTCCTTTCAAATCATTATTTGAATTCAAATTCAATTATCAAATTTAATACCCTTTAAAATTCCAAAATATCATTCATTTATTATCTTATCAAATCACCTTTAAATAGTTTTCCATTTAAACCGTTTAAAAGTGAAATTATTATTCTTTTAAATCAAGTATTCAATTTCCAAAGTTTCAAATCATTCTGAGTTCATTTACTAGGTCAAAATTCATAAACATTGAAATTTCAGCCTTTCACAGCATTTAGAAAAAGCTGTTATAAGTTATATTGAAAACATTTTATTTTAGCAAAGACAGCACTTTAAAACTGCTGTTATATCTCATTTTAGTTGAAATTTAGTTTAAAACAACAAAGACAGCATTTCCATAAATGTTGTAATAGCTCAGGTTCAAAAACAGGTGTTTTTCTTAATTTCAGCAAAGACAGCAGGCAGCTACAGCAGTTTACAGAACTGCTGTAATAGCCCTTTATTAATTTCTTTAGCCTTTACATTTACTACAGCAACTACAGCATTTCATAAATGTTGTAATAGCCTAATTTTACTAAGTTTTAGTTCAATTCTGAAATCATAGCATTTCTGAATGCTATTAAAAGTACTTTCCAGATTTTAGTGTATTTCCAGCCAATAATAAAATTTGTTTAAACCTTTTTAAAATTATAAAAATCATGTTTTAATATTCAAAAATGTTTATATAATATATCATTTAACACATGATTTTTATTAAATAAATCCGTTATAGTTAAATCAAATTTCAATGAATTATTTAACAAATTCAAGTGTAAATTTCTTTTCTTCACATTTTTAATAAATAAACTTAACACTTAAATTTTATTTCCATTTCACAAATTAACTAATTTTAAATTTTATTTAATTAACTTAAACCTTTAATAATAACCAAATTCACATTTCAAGTCAGGTTATATTTTAAAATTACACTTTTAAGCATTTATTTATTTAACCATTTTAATACATAAAAAAAGTCAATAATACTTCATTAAATCATTTAAATTCAAATCTAAAACAATTTATCATATTTACCATTTTCCAAATATAATTAAATTTCCATTTTATTTATATACCTTGAATATCATTTTAAAACCAAAATTCCAAATTTCCAAACTTAAGTTATATTTCCAAAATTCACTTTTCCCATTCATTTAAATTACATTTTTAACTTCTAGAAAAATCCAAATTTCTTTATTTAAACATTAAAAATCAAATTTACATTAAATTTTCATAATTTACACTTTGGAAAATATTTAAAATATTCAAAATACTTTATAAAAATAACCATGGGCATGTATATAGTTTTCTAACCTAGGTCAATTGATACGAATATGTATCATTTCAATCCATAGTTTAAAAAGCAAAATTCCAGGTTCTATCATTTCAAACCCGCAATCCCAAGTTAAAATAAAATAAACAAAAACCGTTCAGGCCTATCATTTCAGCCCATAACGATTTTTCCCTATTCTAAAGTCCGTTCGGGTATGTATCATTTCAACCCATAGTGAATCTATCTACAGGGAACTTGCAGTGTGATTAACAGATATAAAATGAACAGTATACAATATATATCAGTAACAGATGAGATGACAAGTAAATTAACAGGTTTAACATCATATAATTAAATCGTCACAGGCAGTTATAACATATCATAATATTCTACACATTCAATTGTTGTTGTTTCACATTAGTATAAGTATAAAATGCCGTGTGAGATTTACTCACCTCTAAATACTGGAGATAACAAAACCAAAGACACAACGGAAAACAAAGCACGATGAAAAGATTACGGACTTGAGTGGAGAGAAAATCCAAAGCTATAGATCTTGTGTTACAACCCAAACAAAAAAATCAAAACAAACCATAAATTTCAATACACTTGAAATGGAATAACTTTTAAATAAAAAGAGATACGAATGCCAAATCTTTTGCCTTGCTTCCTATATTTTTTTAGCCTAGGGATGTTGTTTGGCTCTGGTTTGAACAAGTTTTGGCTCAGGTTTGGTCATGTGAATGCATGGCCAAAGTTGTGAAACATAGGGAGGAAGTTACATAGTGAGAAGGTGAAGAGTTTAAGGCAAAATAATGTGATTTTGTTCATCCAATTGGGCTCATCCATGGGCAATTGGGTCAGGTCAGAGGGGTATGCGTCAGGTCAGTGGGAGGAAGGTGTGTGGTGGTCTGGCCAGAGGTAGTGGAGGCAGCCTAAGGTGGTGGTTGTGGTGGAAAATGAAGTGGTGAACAAATAGTGGTCAAACAACATGTTTTTATGGCATGTGTTGCAATTTTTGTGGAGTTTTGGCATCATGGTGGCTCGGCCTTGGTCAAGACCAAAGGAGTTGCTGGTGGTGATGGCAAGGAAGAGATGTAGGGGGTGGTGGTCGTCATGGCCATGGCAAACAAGGAGGAGGCCAAGCAAAACTATGGAGAGAACAAGGCAAAATGACATGAAAATAAGAAGAAAAGAAGAAGAAAAAGTATAGAAACAAAGGAGCCATTACCCATAGTTTTTTCTTAGATCTGAAATGGTTGAATTTAGAAATGAAAATGAGATGTTTCACGTGAAAAAAAGGAAAAAAGTCACGGCCAAAGCATAATGGAAGCATAATGGGAAGGTTATGGCAAGTGAAAAGACTTAAGGAGGTGAAAGGACTTCAATTTCTAAAGCATTTTAAACTCTTTCATATTTCCTTTTTCTGTAATTCAAATAAAACAAAAATAAAATCAATAATTTGACTTTAGAACCGAAACAAAGTAATATAAAATAAAAATAATTAATTAATTTTAAAGAAAATGGAAAAAGAATATAAGAAATTGCTTAAAAATTGAAAACAGAGTACAAAAATTACAATTAAATTATCATTGGCTTTGGAAAAATATGTACTTCATTTTAAAAATATTCTAAAGCAAAACTTTAAAATAAATAATTCATTTATCGTTTCTAAAGTGCAATAAATAATTAAATTTAGAGAAAATAGAAAAAGAATAAAGAAATTGTTTTAAAATTTAAAATAGGACTTAAAATTTACAAATAGAATATCACTAGTTTTAGAAAATTCTATTTCACTTTAAAACAAATAAAAGGTCAAATAAATAAAATAAATGAGGAACAAAATAAAGTGGGAATGAGAATAAAATAAGATCTTAAGGAAAAAGAGAAATAGATAAAGAATTCCTTTAATTAATTGAAATTGGAAATTAGAAATTGTAAGCAAAATACAACTAACACTGGAAAATGTCAATTATACTTTTAAAAATGTTTTAAAACCAAAATATATACATAACATGTTATTTTACCCATATAAATTTAAATTAGAACATTACATGACCAAATAAAATATTATTTATACAATTTAAAATAAACAATTTGTTAAATACAACAAATTACACACAATATTGAAAAAGGCACAACTTTCACATTATAAATCAGATTTCAACGAAATGAAAAGCAATATTCTTAAAATTTTATTTAGTTTCATAAAATAAAGATTGATCTCAAAAATTCAAATTTTAAAATTTTAAATTAAAAGTCAAAGTTTCACCATATCGACCAAAATTCACAATTCTGGAAAATATCTTATTTATTCATGTTTGAAATTCTAATTCAAATCAAAATCAAAAATTCAGATTTAAAATAACAAAATTATCAAATTTAAATAAATAAAATAAGGTTTTTATATCAGGAAATTAAATTAAAGAAATTAAAATATACAATTAAAATAATCACAAAATATAGGGTTGTTACAATATATATATATATATATATATATATATATATATATATATATATATATCTATGTAAAAAAAAATCCTTACAAATTAAGGTATAAAAGAGAGGGTCATTGCATTTGGTATCAGAGCTATGTTACTAAAACATAGTTGAAAATTGAAATCAGATCCTTTTATATAAAAAAATCTAACCAGCTATGTAAATTATTATTAGCAAATTGTTAACGCTGAAAATTGATTGCCAACACTCGGTGTGTGTAATAAGGTTGTGAAAGCACCACCCGTGTGACGTGCACAAGATATAGGCAGTAAAATCGCAGAAAACGGTAAAGAGACAACAGATTTATAGTGGTTCGGCCCGTAATTGAGCCTACGTCCACTTTATAGTCTTTTATTTCTGATTTAGTTACAATTCGATACAATGCACTTCGAATACAAACACTTCAGATTAATAACTCAAACTTTGATGATGAGATTTGTTGAATCTTTGTCGGATGTATAGAATCTCGTTCAAAGCTTGTTGTAGTATCTTCAATGTCTGGAATTCTTCAAGTCTTGAATGAGTTGAGAGTTCGGCAGAGTAATGACGCTTCAGAAAATGATTGGCCAAAAGTCCTTTTGCCGTTGGAGTTAGGGGGGTATTTATAGGAGTGATTCTGGACGGAATTTGCCCCAAGTCTTAGGTCGTGTACGACTTAAGATAAGTCGTAAGTCGTGGTTGACTTAAGGTAGGTCGTGGAAGACCTATTGAGTCCAGCTCGTAGCTTGGTAGAAGTTTTCTTACCCATTTGGATCCATGTTATAAGTCCTAAGTTGTGGCCGACTTATAGTAATTTGTAAGTCGTGGCCGACTTAGCAGGTAAAAGCGGCATAAGTGTCTAGGAATTGGATTAACTCGGTAGCTCTTAGGTCGTGGACGACTTAAACTAAGTCGTGAGTCGCAGATAGCCCTAAGTCGTAAGTCCTCTTAACTCCTTAGGTCGGTAATTCCTTACAGTAGTTAGGTCGGAACTTCCCTTAAGTCGTGGCATCTCTTAAGTCGTTAACTGCTTTAGATTATTTCAATTCTTAGGTCGTCTGGACCTTAACTCGTTGAGTCATTTACACCTTAACTCGTTACGTCGTTCACACCTTAACTCGTTAAGTCGTTCACACCTTAACTCGTTAAGTCGTCTAGACCCTGAGTCGTAGGTCGATCAATTCTTGACTCGTTAACTCGTGTACCCTGCTTGAGTCGCATACCTTGCTTGATTCGCATACCTTGCTTGAGTCGTCCAGTTCTTGAGCCGTAGGAAATTGAGGGTTAACATTTGCCCCTCGAAGTACACGCCTAAGTCGTAGGTCGTGTGCTTCGACTTATCTTAACTCACACATGCCGATTCGAGTTCCACTGCCTTGAGATATAAAAGGCTTGAGTCCTTCCTCCTACTTCCTTCTTCTCATTACTTAATCCTTACGCCGTATCTGCCATTAACACTTCTCCAAGCTTTCAAAGGCGATTCCAATTTGATTCTTATCCGATCATCCCTAGCTTCATACTGCGTAAGCGATTTCGCTTCTCTTTCAATCGCCGATTATCATTAATTCGGGAATTCCGCTCCTCGTTCTTAACCCGTCTCCTTATGCAATGCTTTGTTGCAAATCTCACTATATCGATAGTCTGTGAACTCGATTAAATTCGATTTAGCTTCAAACGATTGGGGCGATGAAGGCGATGAGTTACAGTGTTTTGGACTTAACCGATTAGATTGGCAGGGCTTTGGATTTACGGTGATCCCAAATTGGTTTTTAGGATGATTTAACAGTGTGAAAAATGAAGGCTTTTGTCAATGGAGGGGTTAACGGGTTAGGAAGATAGAGGGTTAGGAGTTAAGGAGGAAAGTCAGTCGATTACATGGAGTGAGATATTAGCTTGGTCACGACTTAGCAGTCTTGTACGACTTATGAACCCTCTCGACTTAAGTCTTTACCGACTTATCCACTTACGACATAAGCCTTGAGTCGTGGCCGAGTTAGGACTTGGGAAATTTACACCACTTTGAACTGAAGCCTTTTCCCTTATTACTATGCCTTGCGACTTAAAGACTAACGACTCATAGGACAGACGCCTTGTCAGGTTGACGACTTAACTTGACTTACTGTACATTCACTAAGTCGCAGACGACCTAGTACCAAACAGTGACAGCATAGGCCTTAGGTCGCAGCCAAGTCAGTATTTGTATGCTCAATTCGAACTCACACTTCTAAGCATAATCTTGATTTAAATGCTTAACCTGAATTACTGAAACAAACTGCTTGAATACTGAATTGTCAGGACTTTAATTTGTTAAACTTTGTTTCATTTCTTCACAGATCACTTTAACTTGCAAGCTAACAATCTGTTTAACACAACATTTACAGAAAATTGGGACGAATATACTGCCACTAACTACCCACATCAAATGATAGATTAGTTAATAACAGATAATCAACTCCAATAGATTGTGTGAACGAAGTGCTTTAAATCAACAAATTCAAGCAAAGTATTAAAGCAACATTGAAATAGTCAACTGAAAATGACCGGTTTGCACTAATACCGTACCCGAACTTTAAATTAACAAGTCTTGAAATTTGGTAATCGATCAATTGTCGACTAGATTAATTCCAGTTATATTTACTTGCTATCTTCATTAGTTTTGCACAACACTTCACACAATTTAGGAAACGTGCACCTTCATATTTGAATATCTAGTTGATTGTGTAGAATGACTTCTCAACAAGAAGATTTAACAGTCCAGACTGGAGAGGCCACTCTTATTCCATCTCTTTTAGTCAATCCACCAGAAAGAGCCTCTACCACTCTATCGTACAAAGTTTTCCGGCAGTTGTGCGCTCAATTCGGCATTGCTGAAGCTGATGCCATTCTTCTTGAGAAAAGTAACACTGCTGATATAGCGCCTCCTGGCTTTGTAGCGGTCAATCGACAAATGTGCCTGAGCGGGGCCATTCCCCCTTTCAACAACTTTTTCCAGCATTTTCTTCGTCAACTGGCCATTTCTCCATTCCAGCTACAACCTAATGGTTATGCCATTCTAATGGGGTCGTGAGTGCTATTCGGGAGAACTCTTGACCGACTTCCGAGTTTTGACGAGATCTTCTACTTATGTTCTTTTACCAGAATTAAAGATCATCCTTCGATCACTGTTGTGAGAAGCGCCAGAAATCGTAAATTGATCATCGGCCTCCCTGATAGTGCCCATGGGTTTTTAACTCAGTACTTTTACGTCCGCTATCCCCCGGGGTTTTATGCTGTGTGGAGGGAAGGAAGTAAGATTATCTATCTTTACCTCTTATATTCTGAGATTTGTGAATCCCAAATCACCAAGTGTTAATTCCGCTTTTTCATTTCAGCGCTCCCCCCTCCTTCTAGGGATCTCAGCCAGAAGCAAACTCTGGAGAGGCTCATGGCTGTATCAGCTGAAGAGCGGGACGCGAAATTTTTGCTGAAAGACGAATTTCTTCACCAGTTTGGACTTCTTCACCCTTCTCGCTCCACTCAGCCTCACGAAGTTCCCAACTCCCCTAAGGAGGCACCAAATGCCCCAATTTCTGTTGAGGAACTCACGCCGAAGGAGCCTGCCACTGAAACTTCATTGGTAAAGTGCCCCACGCTTACCGATGTTGCGGGACCGTCTAGCAAACCGGCACTTGCTCCAATTATTGAAGAGGAAGAAAATCCTCGAATTTTTGAAAAGTCGGCCGATGTGGAAGTTGAAAAGGAGAGTTCTGTTGGACGTCATGGTGATGACACTTTCGATAACTTGAGCGATATAATGATAACTTCTCAAGAGCTTTTTAAAGACAACATTCAAAAAGCGATTTCTCATGTTGTTGAAGCGACTTCTTCTCTACAACAAACTACAACACCTCCTATACCCGATGTCTCCATTCTAACACCACAGAGTGGTTTGTAGTCTGATGCGCATAGTTTACACACCACACACACTTAGGATGCTTATCACTTATACGCACTTAGCTTCTTCAAATTAAAGATTTCTAAGACTTGTCTTTTCTTCAATTTCAGGTTCTCCGATGGGACGTAGTGGTTCATATTATGACGACTTCCGACGCTATGGGGGGCGCGACACTTATGACTACAGACGCTACCTCCCTTCCCGCCAGGAGACCGATGAAGAAAGAGCCATTAAAAAGGCTTGCGAAAGACCGATGAAGAAAGAGCCAACTCTTCAAAGTCGGTTCCCGCAATGGTGCTTAAAGGGAGTGCGCTTTGACCTTGACTTGGTCCTGATTGATAAATCGGCTATGCTGCGTAACCTTGATTCCGTCAAACTTGATATCGAAAGGATGTCTGGATGGCAAAAACTTGTTGACGAGCTGCAAATAGTCAATCGCGCGAATCTCAAAGCCATGCTGACCATGGAAAATGATAAGTCAGAGTGGGATAAAGTTTGCAAGCGGCATGATGCTGAAATGAAGAGCATTTCTAATGGTTATGGGAAACTTGAAGCTGAAGTTGAAAGACTAAAGAATGAGCTTGCCACTTCTTTCACTTCTTATTCGCAAAAGGAAGAAATGCTCCAAAAACAAGTTCGAGATGCCCATGCTGCTCAGCGAGATGCTGAAGCGAAAGTTGAAGTAGAGCAGCATGTTATTAAGAAATATCGTGATGACGCCGCTCAACTTCGATAGAAAGTCAGCTCCCAGGACTTGGAAATGATCAAGCTGCAATCTCAATTATTAAGGGTTGAAAAGGAGCGCGATGAGGCTATCGCCGGTAAAGCTGCGGCCGAACAATCTCTTGAAACAACCAAAGCCAACATTACCTCCACTTTATTTGACTTTTATGTCCACAGCGTTTTGGGGCACGGAAGCCTTTCTTTTCTGGGGCAAAAGTATGAAATTACTTTGGCTGAAGTGTGGGAAGTAATTATCGACATGCTTGGAGGAGCTGGTTACGGTGAAGCGGATCTTGAAGCCATTTATCTAAATGATGAATCCCATGCCACTCTTGATAAAGGAAAAGAGCAACTTGCCCAAGCACGAGCCAAAGTGACGGGAGAGAAGCGTTCCGAACAAGAAATACTACCTACTGGCCCTGTTCATATTTCGGTTTCAGCTGATGTCGATATTATTGGCTCCAGTTCACGCTCTTCGCCTCCAGCTAAAGTTGACAAAGAAATTATGAGCACTCCCACCGAAGAAGAGGCCTTGGAAGATTTTGAGGCTCAGAAATTCGAGATTGATCTTGCAAAGCCGACTTCTCCAGGTAACTTTGACGTTGAACCAAGTCAAGTGGACTACTTGTTTGCTTCAACCGAGTTTGATGAATTCCTCAATTGTTACTTAAGTCTTGATGGACCCATATCTTCTCTCTTTTCAGTGAATACTGATTTTGACTTCTTTTCTTCTGTAGCGGAAGCACCGACCACTGTGCACTCTTCTCCTCTTTCGGCTGTTCCTCCTTCATCTCTTCAAATCACTCCTGCTTCTCAACCAGGGTCGCAGGAAGAACATATAGAAGCTCTCCAGGGCTTGGCGGATCCACCCACTTCTCAAGAACAAAAAGCGGAAGATCCTGAGGATAGCGAGAGGACCCCGGAGCAGTCTCTTGATGATAACACAACACTTTCTATGCTGCTTACTTCGGGAAGCGAGTCTTCTTCGAAGAGGAAGGGGAAGCGTGCACTTAGGAAGAAGAAGAGGAAAGGAACTCCAGCTAGAGAAGACAACATAGAAGAAGACCCGACCACTCCTCCTTCTCCTCCGCCTCTGACTCGTCCACAACGGCTTCCAAAATTATTAATCAAGCCGGGAAAGAGCTCTAAGGGCGGTGGGAGGAAGGAATGATAGACTGGACTTTTGCTTCTTGTTTTGCTTTTTTTTCTTGCATGTATTGGCCGGAGACTGTGTGGGTACCGGTCCCCGCTCTTTTTTAATATCTGCACATGTAAAGATTTTTCATAGTATTGAATAAAATAATTCTTTCACTTGTACAAATTCTTGTGTATGTAAAGATGCATTTATTTCTTATTTTAGTGTAGAATAAACGATTCTTTTTACTTGTAAAAACTTCTTGTCTGTGTCTGAGAATGCATTTATTCCACATCTTTTTTGCTTGATATTGTAATGAACTTGTGGTATGTTACTTGAGTACTACTTTTATTAATGTAGTTTCCTTGTATGGTATTGCCCGTATACCACAAGTGCATTGCAATATCTTTCACTTCGACGAGACTTGTACTCTTATTTTAGAGAATAACTTGTTTCACTCTTTTGAGAGAGAAATTATTCTGCTTTGATGGAGCATGTCTCATCTTTTGGAGGAGTTTTTTTTTTACGCTTCAACCTTCAGAAATGGTCACTTCATATTTTTAAGAGGTGAATTTTTTCTATGCGGTAAAGCGGGCCTCTGAAGAGAGTTTTATGTAGTACTTTAATTTTTAGGAAGAATTTTTCAAGATGAACAAGTTATTCTTCCTTTAAGAATTGAAGTGTGCCTTCTAAGAGGGCTTTTTGTTTGATTTTCTTGAAATTACTTTCTCACAACTGAATGGACGCATGGGGCAGACACAAACTGTCTGGTCGGATGTTCGTTTGTATGAACGATCATGACCAGTTAGCAAGAGTCTTGTTCCTTCTGCATGGGAAGGTGGCCCTATAGTAGTTCTGTCAACTTTATAGTTTGAGAAGAGCATTAGATTCTTGGGACGTGCCTCCGAAGAGGTCTTGTGCCTCCGGAGAGGTCTTATGCCTCCGAAAAGGGCTTGTGCCTCCGAAGAGGGCTTGTGCCTCCGAAGAGGGCTTGTGGTGCCTCGGGAGAGGGCTTTTGCCTTCGAAGAGGGCATGTGTGTGACGACCCAACTTTCTACTACCAGAAAATCGCATCATCTTTAAGAAAGAAAGGGGTGAGAAAATAGAAAAGATAGAGAAGAAGAAGAAACAAACATAGAATCTCAACAGCGGAACGAATAAAATATAATATATCACATAAAACAATAAATAGTATCATATACATCAGAGTCACACAGATAATACAACAAATACTAGACAGTTATAAACACCTGTCTAGTTAATACAACTCACAAATCACAGAGATACAACACAGCGGAAAAACAGATAAACACTAACACAGCGGAACCAATATATATATCTATACGCTGAAGCCTCCTGCTCCATTGCTCCTCCAGAATTCGTCAAAGCTAACCTGAATCCCTTGGCTACCCGTAAAAATTTGGGTACCCGAGAGTTTATGAAAAACAGAAATAAACTTCGGGTCAGACATGGGTCTGGTATGAGTAAACGGTTAAAGTTGCTTAACTTTGAAAATCCTTTGAAAACAAAAGGTATCACGTAAGACATCCCACACATAAACATGGAAATGTTTTTACCTTACGCTAACCAAACAGTTTAATAGGAAATCCGGTGATATTATAATAGTGTCTAGGGTTTTCATGTAAATAGAAAATAGCTGAAATTGTTACATCTATTAAATTCCAGCATACTAGCCACAATGTGGGTAATACAATCAAAACCGTAGGATCTCGTAGGGAAAATGGGTTTCCATCAATGGCTGGGCTACTGGGGTACCGCCCGTCACAGTACGTGGCCTAGATCACCGTACCGAGGAGTACGCCCGCTCCCCTGCAACACAAGGCCGGAACCATTCCTTACTGAACAGTTCCAAACGAAACAACCCCAGCAGTTGTCGCAAATCAACTGCCCACAAACCGAATAAAAAGGGACCTCTAGACAGGGGTATATCTCGCTCTCAAGTGGGAGCTACCCACGAAGCCTTGCTGCACCTCCCCTGTTTTAGCCATTCCCGGTTGATGAGGCTTGAGGTCACGATTACCTTTACAGATCTCATCACTTAGAATGCTCATCGTCCGCCTGACGATGTGCTGAAAGCATTCAATCCATACAAGTTCGTTCCGGGTTCGAACGAAACCGAAGGCATTATCTCGTTACACTCATTTTGGAATCACCCTCAGAGTTAACGACAATAACCCTTGCACTCTGAATCACCATCTCGAGCCTATAAGTACTATCTCCGTCAAACTCATTACGGAATCACCCACAGAGTTATACTGACGAATAGTTCTTATACCTCGAGTCTTCACTTGCTCCAATTGAATTTCACGACCTAACGTTAATTTGGATCGATGTGGTTTTCGGGTCTCCAGACCTGGAATCCCGGTATACGGAAACCCGATCCCGGTCTCATCGAAATCCAAAACGTGTCTTTTAAGGCCAAGTTGTTTTAAAGTTAAAACAGTTTAATTCAATCATCTATATACCACATATAGATAAATCACAATATAACAATGGATAATCACATCATCAGAAAACCCATATCATCATCTCAACAGTTAATTAACATTATCATACTTTAAAACAAACATCCATAATAGACATCACTCATCTCATATCTGAGATCACCATCAATCAAGGAAATCAATATCATCCATCATATATAAACAAGGATTAATAATCACACCATTTATAATTAATTTAAAATGAATTAAATTAATTATAAATCCCTAATTAATTTAAAGTTAATTAAATTAATCACTTCATCAATATTAATCTTGCTTATATAACCATTGACTAATTACAAGCCAATTAATTAATCATTCTCTATTCCCATCTTAATTTATCATCTTGATTAATTATCTTTTTAATTACATTTAAGTAATTATCCTTTAATTGTTTTATAAATTAATTACCTTATACCAAATATAAGAAATAACCTTTAAATTGCTAAAATCAATTACAGTACTTATTAATTAATTACATTAATGAATTCCTCCCTTTATTAATTTCAAATTAAATCCATCTTAACTTGCATCATTAATTATAAAAATTAATGATCTCTAACTACAATTATTACATTTAGTAATTTTTCATCAATTAAACCCAATCTGTTAATCCCCTTGATTAACTCCATTCAGTAATTAACTACTTTAATTATTTCAATAAATAATTTAATTACTCTACAATTAATTATTTTCTAATTAATCCTTTGATTAATTCATACAAAGTAATTATACCCAAATTACTTTTTTTTTAAATCATCCACAATTAATTACTTCCTTAAGTAATTATACTCATCATATTATCAAATGGATATTTAAATTATTAAACTAAGTTAATTAATTTAAACAATTCATTTTGAACTTAATTTATTTAAGATGAGAAATAAATTTCTTAATTACTTCATAAGTAATCATACTTAAATAATCTCACGATTGATTATCTTAGATTAATAAATCTAATTCATTATCAAATTGATCAAGTTAGTCCATTATTTTATAATACAAATTAGAAATCTCATAAATTATTATCACTTCCTTAATTACTTTTCCCAAAGTAATTTATTAAGATTTATTTTTAATTACAACAAGTTTCATCTTTAATAACTCATCAATTCATTAAAATTTAAATATTATTTAATTTATTCTAATTATTCCTTTATAAACCTTAAATAAATTATCTTACCTTAATTAACTAATTTAATCTTAATAATTACAAGATTAATTAATTCAACCATTAATTAACTAAATTAGTTAATTATTTATTTTTAATTAACCTAGAAATTTCAAATCCTTAATATTACCTTTATTTAAGAATAAAACTTTTCTTATTTATAAACATATTCTCGTTTCAAACACTAGATTCAAATAAATATAAGTTTTCAATTTGAACACACTTAAAAATATACTTTAACATTTTTAAAGTTATTAAAACATTAATTTTATAAACTTATATTTGTTTTAAACTATGGAAACAAAATTTAATTTGAATTCACTTTTCAATTTTTGTTTTAACTCCATTAAGATCCTGCTTTAAAATTTAAACTTAGGCTAGACAGTTTTCGAAACTATCAATATCTCCAAGACCCGAGGGCACCAAGACTTGCTCCGAGAAATCTGCCCCTTTGCTTCGAGTAATTCCACAAAAACCCCGAGCTTTTAAATATAAAACTTCAAACTCCGCCAGGTTTTAAAAAAGCAGGGATCACATTTATGACCCGAGACTACACAGGCTTTGCTTCGAGAAATTCACGTAAAAAACTCGGGCATTCTTCCATTTACTCGTGAAACTCGAGTACCATTCCCAGCTACCCAGACTATCACCGTGCACATGCACGCTGGACCAGATCAACAGCGACCACCACCTCGACGCCTCACAAGTTGCCCCTGACCCCACCGACCATCTCGATCACCCTGATCATCGCTAACGCCAAAGTATCGAAATCGAGCACCCTACCCAAAGCCTGGAACTAACCAGACATCACCATCGCAACTGAAATCACCTCGTCCTCCAAACTTCGACCACCAGAGTTCACGAGATTCTGGCCATGGCTTCACCTACCACCTCGCTACCATCCTCCAGAGTGCGGTCGCACTCGATCCATCAAAGGGAACGAATGAATCCAAGCAAGTACCCTCGTCAAAACTAGGGTAAAATTTTTAATTCGATCACCATCCTCACCCCAATGCTCTGATTAACCACCTGACATTTTTCTTGTCATCGTCGATCATCCCTCTTCCACCAGAAAGAACCCCGATCGTCAAAATACTCGAGATCATCAAAAAAATCACAAAAACACATTTTCCAGACATCACTAAATATCACCTTCACTACTTCATTAAAAATTTTGAATTTGATTCTAAAAATCCTATCTTTCATAGTCGATTTCAGATATATAATTATATCAACAATTTACAAGATTTGATTTTCGACAAATTCCAAGATTGCTCTGTGTTTTCTTCTACCAGACAATGTTTCCTATTTAAAATTTTTGCAAATATTTTTAAAGCCTAGTTAAGTTTAAAACAACAAACTTTGGTTTAACAACTTAAACCTAAAGAAGATTTAGGAAAGAAGAATTTAAAGATGAACTCAGTTTTAAATTCTTGGAACACTAAACAGAGGTGGTCACAAGCCTTAACTAACATACTCACAAGTTTCAGAGGCTTAAAACCCATCATCCAAGCATATATACAAGCATACATCACATGTTTACTTCAAAAATAAGTCATATATATATCAAACAAAAAGATATCTCATATTAACAGTTTTAAAGGCAGAGGCATATCTAAGATCAGAGATGTTTTTAGTAGCATCAGATATGCACACACATACATAAGTTCACAAAGCATTGCATATACACCTTCATATAGCCAAACATAATCACAGAAATTATCAGAGTATTTAAGTTTTAATTTTTAAAAGTTTGCTCACATTTAAAGTTCAAGTCAAAGATTGGAACTGAGATCAGGGAGGTTTTAAAATCTACAGACATGCACGCTACATAAAGTCACAACATTTGCACATAAACATACACATAAACAAACTTCATCACAGAACTCATATGCAACAGGAGATTAGCTATTTAAGTTTTAATTTAAAAATGTTTACTCACCAGGCTATGAAATAGAAAGCTTGCTCTTTTCTTGCTTGAAACAGGAAGCTTGAAAACTGGCCTTAGAAACTTGCATATATTTAGTTTTGATTTCTACAACTTTGAACATGCTTGAAACATTAACCATGAGTTGCTGGAAAGCTTGCTTGTTGTAGTTGAGATGCTTAAATTTTGAATTGAAACTGAAGGCTTGCTTTTCTCATTTGATTTCAGTTTATATTTGTTTTGAGACTTTGCTTTGTTTTTAAAACTTTTAGAAACTGGGTTGCTCAGCCCTTTGTATACGAAATGAAATGAGGTAGGGTTGCTAAATACATAAGTATACAATAGTTTATTATCCTAGTACACGAGAAATCAGAGATTTTTATCTCTTTGGGGCTGAAAGCATACTTCGAACAGGCTTTATTGGGTTAAGGTGGAAAACATTAAATGTTATGTACTTTCTTGTATACAAGCTTCTCCTACAATCCACTTTCGTATGTACTTACAACCTTACCTATGTTTATATTTGTTTGACTTTAAACTTAGCATACTTATCCAGCCACATTCGTATGTATTGAAATGATTTTTTTCTTTTTCTTACCTGCATGCTTTTTCTTCCAAGTTATAAATATTATTTGTTGTCTGACTTGCTTTAGCTACTTACAGGTTTCAACATACTCTATTTTTGCCTAGCCTATTTCTATTATAAACACTTGCTTAACAACATATTATATTTAAAACTACAACTATACAAGGTCTAGTATATCTCCATTTTGTTGTATGAGCATATTTTAGTTAACTTATATATTTTGCCTAGCTTATATTTGTTTATAAAGTTTCAACTCAAGTATAAACACAATTTTATACTTAACAAAATTTTAAAAATCTTGCCTTTACTTTCTTTTAAAACTTATATTATTAAATGCTTAATTTATTTAAAATTACTTCAAACCTATGTAAATTTTTATAAGATTCATTTTATATTTTAAATCATAGTTTACCAAAGCATGTGTATAAGTATAAACATAAGTTTAAAATAACAATTTCTATTTATTAAAAATCCATTGTAAAGATATTACAAAAATTTATATTGTCTAACTATAACTCATTCTAAAGATATTTTATTTAATATTAAAATAAATCAAATTCCAAATTACCAGAAAGATTAGAGTTTGAAAACATATCCTTATTTATTAAAATTTAAAACAGACTTTAACTATTTACAATATATACAAATATATATATAAATAAATAGAAAACAATTTATTAGTCTTAAAAGATAATTTATCAGTTAAATATTTATTTAAAAGACAATTATTAATTCAATTCATACCTTATTAACAATTATATATCAAATCAATTTAATATTTAATATAGATTATTAAATTAATATTGCTCAAAATTCTGGGATGTCACATTCCTCCCCTCATAAAAGAATTTCGTCCCCGAAATTTAAAGCAAAGGTAATTTAATAATCTCATTAAAGATTTAAATTTTAAACACAAGCATATATCATCAATATATACTAACACCCATAGCAATCAATCATCTAATCAAACAAATCTAACTATCCAAACAAAATACTTGATAGAATTTCCTCGAGTTTCCCCGGGTATAAATACCGGGTTACTCGCTCTATAGAATCCAAACAATCAATACTACTAAGCTACACACAACTAGATCTACAAACAAGATAGGATATCACACTATAGACAAGTCTGACTCAACCTCCAAACTCCCTGAACTGCTGGCTCTACAACCAGAGATAACTCATACACGTACTCCCTCAGAGATACGTGAAATACATCGAATCCCAGTTATCCAAACTGGCAATTCAATCCTGAAGATCAAACACTTATCCAAAATCAAATCTCCGATTCTGGAATCCAAATTCCTCCGTCTCAAATCCACAAAATTCCTCGGACGATCCTGGGTCGCCTACATCCTTACTGATCAGCTTATCCTTCGCTGATGCCCTCGAAACAACCTGAACCAAAACAATCCAACAAAATGATCTTTCCAAGATCAACCAAAACTCAGAACTCCATTCTACTACAGAATTAGGAAACAGATCTCACTACTCACATCCCGGAAGAGATAAAACAGGTGCACTTGCCAAACTGGCCTCAGATCCTGAAAAATTTCCTATAGAAACTTTCTAATCCCAAAACATTGCAATTTCCAGTTGCTTCCACTCTTAAACAACTGCCACCATGCTTCCACTACGCAACTCTGATCCGAGCAGATGAAAATGCTGATGACGAACACAAGCAAAGACTGGGAAACCACTTTCCAAAAATATGGTTCAACAGATCTAAAAATAAAACTCAGCAGATCCTCCAAACCCTGAGCTGCTTCACTAAGATCTTCCTCCAGAAACCATCCTACTACTAAGCGGAACCATCGGTACCACTCCTGGAATCCAGTCGATACCAAACTCAAACTCCAGATGCTAACAAAACTCTGACTTCCTGAAGATATCCAGAAAAATCACTGACAACCCAAGAGAATGCTGACTATCGCAAGTCACTTTTGCGATCAACTCAACCTAATTCCAAAGAAAAACTGTTCTCCCTTTATCAAGCAGAACAGCTTACACTTAACTTGCCAAACCAATGAAGAAATGGAACCACTCTGTTGCTTCTGAACTCCACTGCTAAGCTAGAAAGCTTCCTTGCCAACATACAGGACACTCCGAGCTACACTGCTGACACCAATGCCCAACGACTACAAATCCAAAAGCTCTTCGAGAAACTCGAACCTCAAACCAAATAGAAACACCCTGCTGTACTCAGTCACACCACCGAAGCAGACACACTTCTTTAAAACTTGTTCCAAAGAAACATCTTCGGAAACATCCATAATCACTGCGTCTCATCACACAGCTACTAATCCCTGAAGTATCAAGATATCATCACTTGCTTCTGTCCAACCGACAGATCCAACTCTACTCAAAATGGACTCCGAACCTTTACAGGTTTCCTTCAGAGATCGATGAAATCCTTACATCAACAAAGCTCACTCGAGACGGAATTAGATCTACAGTCTCGACAGATACACTTCCAACCATTGGTAGTCGTGTTACACACACCACTACCCTATCTACCTTTATAATTTATATTGGGAAAACCCGAACAGGTAACCCAACAGATAGATAGAAATAGATAAATATAAATATATATATATATATAAATTACAAGTACGCTCTCTTAGGATAGACGCCACTCCAGAGCCTAGGTATTCACTCAACCTAATGCTCTGATACCAACTGTGACGACCCAACTTTCTACTACCAGAAAATCGCATCATCTTTAAGAAAGAAAGGGGTGAGAAAATAGAAAAGATAGAGAAGAAGAAGAAACAAACATAGAATCTCAACAGCGGAATGAATAAAATATAATATATCACATAAAACAATAAATAGTATCATATACATCAGAGTCACACAGATAATACAACACATACTAGACAGTTATAAACACCTGTCTAGTTAATACAACTTACAAATCACAGAGATACAACACAGCGGAAAAACAGATAAACACTAACACAGCGGAACCAATATATATATCTATACGCTGAAGCCTCCTGCTCCATTGCTCCTCCAGAATTCGTCAAAGCTAACCTGAATCCCTTGGCTACCCGTAAAAATTTGGGTACCCGAGAGTTTATGAAAAACAGAAATAAACTTCGGGTCAGACATGGGTCTGGTATGAGTAAACGGTTAAAGTTGCTTAACTTTGAAAATCCTTTGAAAACAAAAGGTATCACGTAAGACATCCCACACATAAACATGGAAATGTTTTTACCTTACGCTAACCAAACAGTTTAATAGGAAATCCGGTGATATTATAATAGTGTCTAGGGTTTTCAAGTAAATAGAAAATAGCTGAAATTGTTACATCTATTAAATTCCAGCATACTAGCCACAATGTGGGTAATACAATCAAAACCGATCTCGTAGGGAAAATGGGTTTCCATCAATGGCTGGGCTACTGGGGTACCGCCCGTCACAGTACGTGGCCTAGATCACCGTACCGAGGAGTACGCCCGCTCCCCTGCAACACAAGGCCGGAACCATTCCTTACTGAACAGTTCCAAACGAAACAACCCCAGCAGTTGTCGCGAATCAACTGCCCACAAACCGAATAAAAAGGGACCTCTAGACAGGGGTATATCTCGCTCTCAAGTGGGAGCTACCCACGAAGCCTTGCTGCACCTCCCCTGTTTTAGCCATTCCCGGTTGATGAGGCTTGAGGTCACGATTACCTTTACAGATCTCATCACTTAGAATGCTCATCGTCCGCCTGACGATGTGCTGAAAGCATTCAATCCATACAAGTTCGTTCCGGGTTCGAACGAAACCGAAGGCATTATCTCGTTACACTCATTTTGGAATCACCCTCAGAGTTAACGACAATAACCCTTGCACTCTGAATCACCATCTCGAGCCTATAAGTACTATCTCCGTCAAACTCATTACGGAATCACCCACAGAGTTATACTGACGAATAGTTCTTATACCTCGAGTCTTCACTTGCTCCAATTGAATTTCACGACCTAACGTTAATTTGGATCGATGTGGTTTTCGGGTCTCCAGACCTGGAATCCCGGTATACGGAAACCCGATCCCGGTCTCATCGAAATCCAAAACGTGTCTTTTAAGGCCAAGTTGTTTTAAAGTTAAAACAGTTTAATTCAATCATCTATATACCACATATAGATAAATCACAATATAACAATGGATAATCACATCATCAGAAAACCCATATCATCATCTCAACAGTTAATTAACATTATCATACTTTAAAACAAACATCCATAATAGACATCACTCATCTCATATCTGAGATCACCATCAATCAAGGAAATCAATATCATCCATCATATATAAACAAGGATTAATAATCACACCATTTATAATTAATTTAAAATGAATTAAATTAATTATAAATCCCTAATTAATTTAAAGTTAATTAAATTAATCACTTCATCAATATTAATCTTGCTTATATAACCATTGACTAATTACAAGCCAATTAATTAATCATTCTCTATTCCCATCTTAATTTATCATCTTGATTAATTATCTTTTTAATTACATTTAAGTAATTATCCTTTAATTGTTTTATAAATTAATTACCTTATACCAAATATAAGAAATAACCTTTAAATTGCTAAAATCAATTACAGTACTTATTAATTAATTACATTAATGAATTCCTCCCTTTATTAATTTCAAATTAAATCCATCTTAACTTGCATCATTAATTATAAAAATTAATGATCTCTAACTACAATTATTACATTTAGTAATTTTTCATCAATTAAACCCAATCTGTTAATCCCCTTGATTAACTCCATTCAGTAATTAACTACTTTAATTATTTCAATAAATAATTTAATTACTCTACAATTAATTATTTTCTAATTAATCCTTTGATTAATTCATACAAAGTAATTATACCCAAATTACTTTTTTTTTAAATCATCCACAATTAATTACTTCCTTAAGTAATTATACTCATCATATTATCAAATGGATATTTAAATTATTAAACTAAGTTAATTAATTTAAACAATTCATTTTGAACTTAATTTATTTAAGATGAGAAATAAATTTCTTAATTACTTCATAAGTAATCATACTTAAATAATCTCACGATTGATTATCTTAGATTAATAAATCTAATTCGTTATCAAATTGATCAAGTTAGTCCATTATTTTATAATACAAATTAGAAATCTCATAAATTATTATCACTTCCTTAATTACTTTTCCCAAAGTAATTTATTAAGATTTATTTTTAATTACAACAAGTTTCATCTTTAATAACTCATCAATTCATTAAAATTTAAATATTATTTAATTAATTCTAATTATTCCTTTATAAACCTTAAATAAATTATCTTACCTTAATTAACTAATTTAATCTTAATAATTACAAGATTAATTAATTCAACCATTAATTAACTAAATTAGTTAATTATTTATTTTTAATTAACCTAGAAATTTCAAATCCTTAATATTACCTTTATTTAAGAATAAAACTTTTCTTATTTATAAACATATTCTCGTTTCAAACACTAGATTCAAATAAATATAAGTTTTCAATTTGAACACACTTAAAAATATACTTTAACATTTTTAAAGTTATTAAAACATTAATTTTATAAACTTATATTTGTTTTAAACTATGGAAACAAAATTTAATTTGAATTCACTTTTCAATTTTTGTTTTAACTCCATTAAGATCCTGCTTTAAAATTTAAACTTAGGCTAGACAGTTTTCGAAACTATCAATATCTCCAAGACCCGAGGGCACCAAGACTTGCTCCGAGAAATCTGCCCCTTTGCTTCGAGTAATTCCACAAAAACCCCGAGCTTTTAAATATAAAACTTCAAACTCCGCCAGGTTTTAAAAAAACAGGGATCACATTTATGACCCGAGACTACACAGGCTTTGCTTCGAGAAATTCACGTAAAAAACTCGGGCCATTCTTCCATTTACTCGTGAAACTCGAGTACCATTCCCAGCTACCCAGACTATCACCGTGCACATGCACGCTGGACCAGATCAACAGCGACCACCACCTCGACGCCTCACAAGTTGCCCCTGACCCCACCGACCATCTCGATCACCCTGATCATCGCTAACGCCAAAGTATCGAAATCGAGCACCCTACCCAAAGCCTGGAACTAACCAGACATCACCATCGCAACTGAAATCACCTCGTCCTCCAAACTTCGACCACCGGAGTTCACGAGATTCTGGCCATGGCTTCACCTACCACCTCGCTACCATCCTCCAGAGTGCGGTCGCACTCGATCCATCAAAGGGAACGAATGAATCCAAGCAAGTACCCTCGTCAAAACTAGGGTAAAATTTTTAATTCGATCACCATCCTCACCCCAATGCTCTGATTAACCACCTGACATTTTTCTTGTCATCGTCGATCATCCCTCTTCCACCAGAAAGAACCCCGATCGTCAAAATACTCGAGATCATCAAAAAAATCACAAAAACACATTTTCCAGACATCACTAAATATCACCTTCACTACTTCATTAAAAATTTTGAATTTGATTCTAAAAATCCTATCTTTCATAGTCGATTTCAGATATATAATTATATCAACAATTTACAAGATTTGATTTTCGACAAATTCCAAGATTGCTCTGTGTTTTCTTCTACCAGACAATGTTTCCTATTTAAAATTTTTGCAAATATTTTTAAAGCCTAGTTAAGTTTAAAACAACAAACTTTGGTTTAACAACTTAAACCTAAAGAAGATTTAGGAAAGAAGAATTTAAAATGAACTCAGTTTTAAATTCCTGGAACACTAAACAGAGGTGGTCACAAGCCTTAACTAACATACTCACAAGTTTCAGAGGCTTAAAACCCATCATCCAAGCATATATACAAGCATACATCACATGTTTACTTCAAAAATAAGTCATATATATATCAAACAAAAAGATATCTCATATTAACAGTTTTAAAGGCAGAGGCTTATCTAAGATCAGAGATGTTTTTAGTAGCATCAGATATGCACACACATACATAAGTTCACAAAGCATTGCATATACACCTTCATATAGCCAAACATAATCATAGAAATTATCAGAGTATTTAAGTTTTAGTTTTTAAAAGTTTGCTCACATTTAAAGTTCAAGTCAAAGATTGGAACTGAGATCAGGGAGGTTTTAAAATCTACAGACATGCACGCTACATAAAGTCACAACATTTGCACATAAACATACACATAAACAAACTTCATCACAGAACTCATATGCAACAGGAGATTAGCTATTTAAGTTTTAATTTAAAAATGTTTACTCACCAGGCGTTGAAATAGAAAGCTTGCTCTTTTCTTGCTTGAAACAGGAAGCTTGAAAACTGGCCTTAGAAACTTGCATATATTTAGTTTTGATTTCTAAAACTTTGAACATGCTTGAAACATTAACCATGAGTTGCTGGAAAGCTTGCTTGTTGTAGTTGAGATGCTTAAATTTTGAATTGAAACTGAAGGCTTGCTTTTCTCATTTGATTTCAGTTTATATTTGTTTTGAGACTTTGCTTTGTTTTTAAAACTTTTAGAAACTGGGTTGCTCAGCCCTTTGTATACGAAATGAAATGAGGTAGGGTTGCTAAATACATAAGTATACAATAGTTTATTATCCTAGTACACGAGAAATCAGAGATTTTTATCTCTTTGGGGCTGAAAGCATACTTCGAACAGGCTTTATTGGGTTAAGGTGGAAAACATTAAATGCTATGTACTTTCTTGTATACAAGCTTCTCCTACAATCCACTTTCGTATGTACTTACAACCTTACCTATGTTTATATTTGTTTGACTTTAAACTTAGCATACTTATCCAGCCACATTCGTATGTATTGAAATGATTTTTTTCTTTTTCTTACCTGCATGCTTTTTCTTCCAAGTTATAAATATTATTTGTTGTCTGACTTGCTTTAGCTACTTACAGGTTTCAACATACTCTATTTTTGCCTAGCCTATTTCTATTATAAACACTTGCTTAAGAACATATTATATTTAAAACTTCAACTATACAAGGTCTAGTATATCTCCATTTTGTTGTATGAGCATATTTTAGTTAACTTATATATTTTGCCTAGCTTATATTTATTTATAAAGTTTCAACTCAAGTATAAACACAATTTTATACTTAACAAAATTTTAAAAATCTTGCCTTTACTTTCTTTTAAAACTTATATTATTAAATGCTTAATTTATTTAAAATTACTTCAAACCTATGTAAATTTTTATAAGATTCATTTTATATTTTAAATCATAGTTTACCAAAGCATGTGTATAAGTATAAACATAAGTTTAAAATAACAATTTCTATTTATTAAAAATCCATTGTAAAGATATTACAAAAATTTATATTGTCTAACTATAACTCATTCTAAAGATATTTTATTTAATATTAAAATAAATCAAATTCCAAATTACCAGAAAGATTAGAGTTTGAAAACATATCCTTATTTATTAAAATTTAAAACAGACTTTAACTATTTACAATATATACAAATATATATATAAATAAATAGAAAACAATTTATTAGTCTTAAAAGATAATTTATCAGTTAAATATTTATTTAAAAGACAATTATTAATTCAATTCATACCTTATTAACAATTATATATCAAATCAATTTAATATTTAATATAGATTATTAAATTAATATTGCTCAAAATTCTGGGATGTCACATTCCTCCCCTCATAAAAGAATTTCGTCCCCGAAATTTAAAGCAAAGGTAATTTAATAATCTCATTAAAGATTTAAATTTTAAACACAAGCATATATCATCAATATATACTAACACCCATAGCAATCAATCATCTAATCAAACAAATCTAACTATCCAAACAAAATACTTGATAGAATTTCCTCGAGTTTCCCCGGGTATAAATACCGGGTTACTCGCTCTATAGAATCCAAACAATCAATACTACTAAGCTACACACAACTAGATCTACAAACAAGATAGGATATCACACTATAGACAAGTCTGACTCAACCTCCAAACTCCCTGAACTGCTGGCTCTACAACCAGAGATAACTCATACACGTACTCCCTCAGAGATACGTGAAATACATCGAATCCCAGTTATCCAAACTGGCAATTCAATCCTGAAGATCAAACACTTATCCAAAATCAAATCTCCGATTCTGGAATCCAAATTCCTCCGTCTCAAATCCACAAAATTCCTCGGACGATCCTGGGTCGCCTACATCCTTACTGATCAGCTTATCCTTCGCTGATGCCCTCGAAACAACCTGAACCAAAACAATCCAACAAAATGATCTTTCCAAGATCAACCAAAACTCAGAACTCCATTCTACTCCAGAATTAGGAAACAGATCTCACTACTCACATCCCGGAAGAGATAAAACAGGTGCACTTGCCAAACTGGCCTCAGATCCTGAAAAATTTCCTATAGAAACTCTCTAATCCCAAAACATTGCAATTTCCAGTTGCTTCCACTCTTAAACAACTGCCACCATGCTTCCACTGCGCAACTCTGATCCGAGCAGATGAAAATGCTGATGACGAACACAAGCAAAGACTGGGAAACCACTTTCCAAAAATATGGTTCAACAGATCTAAAAATAAAACTCAGCAGATCCTCCAAACCCTGAGCTGCTTCACTAAGATCTTCCTCCAGAAACCATCCTACTACTAAGCGGAACCAACGGTACCACTCCTGGAATCCAGTCGATACCAAACTCAAACTCCAGATGCTAATAAAACTCTGACTTCCTGAAGATATCCAGAAAAATCACTGACAGCCCAAGAGAATGCTGACTATCGCACGTCACTTTTGCGATCAACTCAACCTAATTCCAAAGAAAAACTGTTCTCCCTTTATCAAGCAGAACAGCTTACACTTAACTTGCCAATCCAATGAAGAAATGGAACCACTCTGTTGCTTCTGAACTCCACTGCTACGCTAGAAAGCTTCCTTGCCAACATACAAGACACTCCGAGCTACACTGCTGACACCAATGCCCAACGACTACAAATCCAAAAGCTCTTCGAGAAACTCGAACCTCAAACCAAATAGAAACACCCTGCTGTACTCAGTCACACCACCGAAGCAGACACACTTCTTTAAAACTTGTTCCAAAGAAACATCTTCGGAAACATCCATAATCACTGCGTCTCATCACACAGCTACTAATCCCTAAAGTATCAAGATATCATCACTTGCTTCTGTCCAACCGACAGATCCAACTCTACTCAAAATGGACTCCGAACCTTTACAGGTTTCCTTCAGAGATCGATGAAATCCTTACATCAACAAAGCTCACTCGAGACGGAATTAGATCTACAGTCTCGACAGATACACTTCCAACCATTGGTAGTCGTGTTACACACACCACTACCCTATCTACCTTTATAATTTATATTGGGAAAACCCGAACAGGTAACCCAACAGATAGATAGAAATAGATAAATATAAATATATATATATATATAAATTACAAGTACGCTCTCTTAGGATAGACGCCACTCCAGAGCCTAGGTATTCACTCAACCTAATGCTCTGATACCAACTGTGACGACCCAACTTTCTACTACCAGAAAATCGCATCATCTTTAAGAAAGAAAGGGGTGAGAAAATAGAAAAGATAGAGAAGAAGAAAAAACAAACATAGAATCTCCACAGCGGAACGAATAAAATATAATATATCACATAAAACAATAAATAGTATCATATACATCAGAGTCACACAGATAATACAACACATACTAGACAGTTATAAACACCTGTCTAGTTAATACAACTTACAAATCACAGAGATACAACACAGCGGAAAAACAGATAAACACTAACACAGCGGAACCAATATATATATCTATACGATGAAGCCTCCTGCTCCATTGCTCCTCCAGAATTCGTCAAAGCTAACCTGAATCCCTTGGCTACCCGTAAAAATTTGGGTACCCGAGAGTTTATGAAAAACAGAAATAAACTTCGGGTCAGACATGGGTCTGGTATGAGTAAACGGTTAAAGTTGCTTAACTTTGAAAATCCTTTGAAAACAAAAGGTATCACGTAAGACATCCCACACATAAACATGGAAATGTTTTTACCTTACGCTAACCAAACAGTTTAATAGGAAATCCGGTGATATTATAATAGTGTCTAGGGTTTTCAAGTAAATAGAAAATAGCTGAAATTGTTACATCTATTAAATTCCAGCATACTAGCCACAATGTGGGTAATACAATCAAAACCGTAGGATCTCGTAGGGAAAATGGGTTTCCATCAATGGCTGGGCTACTGGGGTACCGCCCGTCACAGTACGTGGCCTAGATCACCGTACCGAGGAGTACGCCCGCTCCCCTGCAACACAAGGCCGGAACCATTCCTTACTGAACAGTTCCAAACGAAACAACCCCAGCAGTTGTCGCGAATCAACTGCCCACAAACCGAATAAAAAGGGACCTCTAGACAGGGGTATATCTCGCTCTCAAGTGGGAGCTACCCACGAAGCCTTGCTGCACCTCCCCTGTTTTAGCCATTCCCGGTTGATGAGGCTTGAGGTCACGATTACCTTTACAGATCTCATCACTTAGAATGCTCATCGTCCGCCTGACGATGTGCTGAAAGCATTCAATCCATACAAGTTCGTTCCGGGTTCGAACGAAACCGAAGGCATTATCTCGTTACACTCATTTTCGAATCACCCTCAGAGTTAACGACAATAACCCTTGCACTCTGAATCACCATCTCGAGCCTATAAGTACTATCTCCGTCAAACTCATTACGGAATCACCCACAGAGTTATACTGACGAATAGTTCTTATACCTCGAGTCTTCACTTGCTCCAATTGAATTTCACGACCTAACGTTAATTTGGATCGATGTGGTTTTCGGGTCTCCAGACCTGGAATCCCGGTATACGGAAACCCGATCCCGGTCTCATCGAAATCCAAAACGTGTCTTTTAAGGCCAAGTTGTTTTAAAGTTAAAACAGTTTAATTCAATCATCTATATACCACATATAGATAAATCACAATATAACAATGGATAATCACATCATCAGAAAACCCATATCATCATCTCAACAGTTAATTAACATTATCATACTTTAAAACAAACATCCATAATAGACATCACTCATCTCATATCTGAGATCACCATCAATCAAGGAAATCAATATCATCCATCATATATAAACAAGGATTAATAATCACACCATTTATAATTAATTTAAAATGAATTAAATTAATTATAAATCCCTAATTAATTTAAAGTTAATTAAATTAATCACTTCATCAATATTAATCTTGCTTATATAACCATTGACTAATTACAAGCCAATTAATTAATCATTCTCTATTCCCATCTTAATTTATCATCTTGATTAATTATCTTTTTAATTACATTTAAGTAATTATCCTTTAATTGTTTTATAAATTAATTACCTTATACCAAATATAAGAAATAACCTTTAAATTGCTAAAATCAATTACAGTACTTATTAATTAATTACATTAATGAATTCCTCCCTTTATTAATTTCAAATTAAATCCATCTTAACTTGCATCATTAATTATAAAAATTAATGATCTCTAACTACAATTATTACATTTAGTAATTTTTCATCAATTAAACCCAATCTGTTAATCCCCTTGATTAACTCCATTCAGTAATTAACTACTTTAATTATTTCAATAAATAATTTAATTACTCTACAATTAATTATTTTCTAATTAATCCTTTGATTAATTCATACAAAGTAATTATACCCAAATTACTTTTTTTTTTAAATCATCCACAATTAATTACTTCCTTAAGTAATTATACTCATCATATTATCAAATGGATATTTAAATTATTAAACTAAGTTAATTAATTTAAACAATTCATTTTGAACTTAATTTATTTAAGATGAGAAATAAATTTCTTAATTACTTCATAAGTAATCATACTTAAATAATCTCACGATTGATTATCTTAGATTAATAAATCTAATTCATTATCAAATTGATCAAGTTAGTCCATTATTTTATAATACAAATTAGAAATCTCATAAATTATTATCACTTCCTTAATTACTTTTCCCAAAGTAATTTATTAAGATTTATTTTTAATTACAACAAGTTTCATCTTTAATAACTCATCAATTCATTAAAATTTAAATATTATTTAATTAATTCTAATTATTCCTTTATAAACCTTAAATAAATTATCTTACCTTAATTAACTAATTTAATCTTAATAATTACAAGATTAATTAATTCAACCATTAATTAACTAAATTAGTTAATTATTTATTTTTAATTAACCTAGAAATTTCAAATCCTTAATATTACCTTTATTTAAGAATAAAACTTTTCTTATTTATAAACATATTCTCGTTTCAAACACTAGATTCAAATAAATATAAGTTTTCAATTTGAACACACTTAAAAATATACTTTAACATTTTTAAAGTTATTAAAACATTAATTTTATAAACTTATATTTGTTTTAAACTATGGAAACAAAATTTAATTTGAATTCACTTTTCAATTTTTGTTTTAACTCCATTAAGATCCTGCTTTAAAATTTAAACTTAGGCTAGACAGTTTTCGAAACTATCAATATCTCCAAGACCCGAGGGCACCAAGACTTGCTCCGAGAAATCTGCCCCTTTGCTTCGAGTAATTCCACAAAAACCCCGAGCTTTTAAATATAAAACTTCAAACTCCGCCAGGTTTTAAAACAACAGGGATCACATTTATGACCCGAGACTACACAGGCTTTGCTTCGAGAAATTCACGTAAAAAACTCGGGCCATTCTTCCATTTACTCGTGAAACTCGAGTACCATTCCCAGCTACCCAGACTATCACCGTGCACATGCACGCTGGACCAGATCAACAGCGACCACCACCTCGACGCCTCACAAGTTGCCCCTGACCCCACCGACCATCTCGATCACCCTGATCATCGCTAACGCCAAAGTATCGAAATCGAGCACCCTACCCAAAGCCTGGAACTAACCAGACATCACCATCGCAACTAAAATCACCTCGTCCTCCAAACTTCGACCACCGGAGTTCACGAGATTCTGGCCATGGCTTCACCTACCACCTCGCTACCATCCTCCAGAGTGCGGTCGCACTCGATCCATCAAAGGGAACGAATGAATCCAAGCAAGTACCCTCGTCAAAACTAGGGTAAAATTTTTAATTCGATCACCATCCTCACCCCAATGCTCTGATTAACCACCTGACATTTTTCTTGTCATCGTCGATCATCCCTCTTCCACCAGAAAGAACCCCGATCGTCAAAATACTCGAGATCATCAAAAAAATCACAAAAACACATTTTCCAGACATCACTAAATATCACCTTCACTACTTCATTAAAAATTTTGAATTTGATTCTAAAAATCCTATCTTTCATAGTCGATTTCAGATATATAATTATATCAACAATTTACAAGATTTGATTTTCGACAAATTCCAAGATTGCTCTGTGTTTTCTTCTACCAGACAATGTTTCCTATTTAAAATTTTTGCAAATATTTTTAAAGCCTAGTTAAGTTTAAAACAACAAACTTTGGTTTAACAACTTAAACCTAAAGAAGATTTAGGAAAGAAGAATTTAAAGATGAACTCAGTTTTAAATTCCTGGAACACTAAACAGAGGTGGTCACAAGCCTTAACTAACATACTCACAAGTTTCAGAGGCTTAAAACCCATCATCCAAGCATATATACAAGCATATATCACATGTTTACTTCAAAAATAAGTCATATATATATCAAACAAAAAGATATCTCATATTAACAGTTTTAAAGGCAGAGGCTTATCTAAGATCAGAGATGTTTTTAGTAGCATCAGATATGCACACACATACATAAGTTCACAAAGCATTGCATATACACCTTCATATAGCCAAACATAATCACAGAAATTATCAGAGTATTTAAGTTTTAGTTTTTAAAAGTTTGCTCACATTTAAAGTTCAAGTCAAAGATTGGAACTGAGATCAGGGAGGTTTTAAAATCTACAGACATGCACGCTACATAAAGTCACAACATTTGCACATAAACATACACATAAACAAACTTCATCACAGAACTCATATGCAACAGGAGATTAGCTATTTAAGTTTTAATTTAAAAATGTTTACTCACCAGGCTTTGAAATAGAAAGCTTGCTCTTTTCTTGCTTGAAACAGGAAGCTTGAAAACTGGCCTTAGAAACTTGCATATATTTAGTTTTGATTTCTAAAACTTTGAACATGCTTGAAACATTAACCATGAGTTGCTGGAAAGCTTGCTTGTTGTAGTTGAGATGCTTAAATTTTGAATTGAAACTGAAGGCTTGCTTTTCTCATTTGATTTCAGTTTATATTTGTTTTGAGACTTTGCTTTGTTTTTAAAACTTTTAGAAACTGGGTTGCTCAGCCCTTTGTATACGAAATGAAATGAGGTAGGGTTGCTAAATACATAAGTATACAATAGTTTATTATCCTAGTACACGAGAAATCAGAGATTTTTATCTCTTTGGGGCTGAAAGCATACTTCGAACAGGCTTTATTGGGTTAAGGTGGAAAACATTAAATGCTATGTACTTTCTTGTATACAAGCTTCTCCTACAATCCACTTTCGTATGTACTTACAACCTTACCTATGTTTATATTTGTTTGACTTTAAACTTAGCATACTTATCCAGCCACATTCGTATGTATTGAAATGATTTTTTTCTTTTTCTTACCTGCATGCTTTTTCTTCCAAGTTATAAATATTATTTGTTGTCTGACTTGCTTTAGCTACTTACAGGTTTCAACATACTCTATTTTTGCCTAGCCTATTTCTATTATAAACACTTGCTTAACAACATATTATATTTAAAACTACAACTATACAAGGTCTAGTATATCTCCATTTTGTTGTATGAGCATATTTTAGTTAACTTATATATTTTGCCTAGCTTATATTTGTTTATAAAGTTTCAACTCAAGTATAAACACAATTTTATACTTAACAAAATTTTAAAAATCTTGCCTTTACTTTCTTTTAAAACTTATATTATTAAATGCTTAATTTATTTAAAATTACTTCAAACCTATGTAAATTTTTATAAGATTCATTTTATATTTTAAATCATAGTTTACCAAAGCATGTGTATAAGTATAAACATAAGTTTAAAATAACAATTTCTATTTATTAAAAATCCATTGTAAAGATATTACAAAAATTTATATTGTCTAACTATAACTCATTCTAAAGATATTTTATTTAATATTAAAATAAATCAAATTCCAAATTACCAGAAAGATTAGAGTTTGAAAACATATCCTTATTTATTAAAATTTAAAACAGACTTTAACTATTTACAATATATACAAATATATATATATAAATAAATAGAAAACAATTTATTAGTCTTAAAAGATAATTTATCAGTTAAATATTTATTTAAAAGACAATTATTAATTCAATTCATACCTTATTAACAATTATATATCAAATCAATTTAATATTTAATATAGATTATTAAATTAATATTGCTCAAAATTCTGGGATGTCACATTCCTCCCCTCTTAAAAGAATTTCGTCCCCGAAATTTAAAGCAAAGGTAATTTAATAATCTCATTAAAGATTTAAATTTTAAACACAAGCATATATCATCAATATATACTAACACCCATAGCAATCAATCATCTAATCAAACAAATCTAACTATCCAAACAAAATACTTGATAGAATTTCCTCGAGTTTCCCCGGGTATAAATACCGGGTTACTCGCTCTATAGAATCCAAACAATCAATACTACTAAGCTACACACAACTAGATCTACAAACAAGATAGGATATCACACTATAGACAAGTCTGACTCAACCTCCAAACTCCCTGAACTGCTGGCTCTACAACCAGAGATAACTCATACACGTACTCCCTCAGAGATACGTGAAATACATTGAATCCTAGTTATCCAAACTGGCAATTCAATCCTGAAGATCAAACACTTATCCAAAATCAAATCTCCGATTCTGGAATCCAAATTCCTCCGTCTCAAATCCACAAAATTCCTCGGACGATCCTGGGTCGCCTACATCCTTACTGATCAGCTTATCCTTCGCTGATGCCCTCGAAACAACCTGAACCAAAACAATCCAACAAAATGATCTTTCCAAGATCAACCAAAACTCAGAACTCCATTCTACTCCAGAATTAGGAAACAGATCTCACTACTCACATCCCGGAAGAGATAAAACAGGTGCACTTGCCAAACTGGCCTCAGATCCTGAAAAATTTCCTATAAAAACTCTCTAATCCCAAAACATTGCAATTTCCAGTTGCTTCCACTCTTAAACAACTACCACCATGCTTCCACTGCGCAACTCTGATCCGAGCAGATGAAAATGCTGATGACGAACACAAGCAAAGACTGGGAAACCACTTTCCAAAAATATGGTTCAACAGATCTAAAAATAAAACTCAGCAGATCCTCCAAACCCTGAGCTGCTTCACTAAGATCTTCCTCCAGAAACCATCCTACTACTAAGCGGAACCAACGGTACCACTCCTGGAATCCAGTCGATACCAAACTCAAACTCCAGATGCTAACAAAACTCTGACTTCCTGAAGATATCCAGAAAAATCACTGACAACCCAAGAGAATGCTGACTATCGCAAGTCACTTTTGCGATCAACTCAACCTAATTCCAAAGAAAAACTGTTCTCCCTTTATCAAGCAGAACAGCTTACACTTAACTTGCCAATCCAATGAAGAAATGGAACCACTCTGTTGCTTCTGAACTCCACTGCTAAGCTGGAAAGCTTCCTTGCCAACATACAGGACACTCCGAGCTACACTGCTGACACCAATGCCCAACGACTACAAATCCAAAAGCTCTTCGAGAAACTCGAACCTCAAACCAAATAGAAACACCCTGCTGTACTCAGTCACACCACCGAAGCAGACACACTTCTTTAAAACTTGTTCCAAAGAAACATCTTCGGAAACATCCATAATCACTGCGTCTCATCACACAGCTACTAATCCTTGAAGTATCAAGATATCATCACTTGCTTCTGTCCAACCGACAGATCCAACTCTACTCAAAATGGACTCCGAACCTTTACAGGTTTCCTTCAGAGATCGATGAAATCCTTACATCAACAAAGCTCACTCGAGACGGAATTAGATCTACAGTCTCGACAGATACACTTCCAACCATTGGTAGTCGTGTTACACACACCACTACCCTATCTACCTTTATAATTTATATTGGGAAAACCCGAACAGGTAACCCAACAGATAGATAGAAATAGATAAATATAAATATATATATATATATAAATTACAAGTACGCTCTCTTAGGATAGACGCCACTCCAGAGCCTAGGTATTCACTCAACCTAATGCTCTGATACCAACTGTGACGACCCAACTTTCTACTACCAGAAAATCGCATCATCTTTAAGAAAGAAAGGGGTGAGAAAATAGAAAAGATAGAGAAGAAGAAGAAACAAACATAGAATCTCAACAGCGGAACGAATAAAATATAATATATCACATAAAATAATAAATAGTATCATATACATCAGAGTCACACAGATAATACAACACATACTAGACAGTTATAAACACCTGTCTAGTTAATACAACTCACAAATCACAGAGATACAACACAGCGGAAAAACAGATAAACACTAACACAGCGGAACCAATATATATATCTATACGCTGAAGCCTCCTGCTCCATTGCTCCTCCAGAATTCGTCAAAGCTAACCTGAATCCCTTGGCTACCCGTAAAAATTTGGGTACCCGAGAGTTTATGAAAAACAGAAATAAACTTCGGGTCAGACATGGGTCTGGTATGAGTAAACGGTTAAAGTTGCTTAACTTTGAAAATCCTTTGAAAACAAAAGGTATCACGTAAGACATCCCACACATAAACATGGAAATGTTTTTACCTTACGCTAACCATACAGTTTAATAGGAAATCCGGTGATATTATAATAGTGTCTAGGGTTTTCAAGTAAATAGAAAATAGCTGAAATTGTTACATCTATTAAATTCCAGCATACTAGCCACAATGTGGGTAATACAATCAAAACCGTAGGATCTCGTAGGGAAAATGGGTTTCCATCAATGGCTGGGCTACTGGGGTACCGCCCGTCACAGTACGTGGCCTAGATCACCGTACCGAGGAGTACGCCCGCTCCCCTGCAACACAAGGCCGGAACCATTCCTTACTGAACAGTTCCAAACGAAACAACCCCAGCAGTTGTCGCGAATCAACTGCCCACAAACCGAATAAAAAGGGACCTCTAGACAGGGGTATATCTCGCTCTCAAGTGGGAGCTACCCACGAAGCCTTGCTGCACCTCCCCTGTTTTAGCCATTCCCGGTTGATGAGGCTTGAGGTCACGATTACCTTTACAGATCTCATCACTTAGAATGCTCATCGTCCGCCTGACGATGTGCTGAAAGCATTCAATCCATACAAGTTCGTTCCGGGTTCGAACGAAACCGAAGGCATTATCTCATTACACTCATTTTGGAATCACCCTCAGAGTTAACGACAATAACCCTTGCACTCTGAATCACCATCTCGAGCCTATAAGTACTATCTCCGTCAAACTCATTACGGAATCACCCATAGAGTTATACTGACGAATAGTTCTTATACCTCGAGTCTTCACTTGCTCCAATTGAATTTCATGACCTAACGTTAATTTGGATCGATGTGGTTTTCGGGTCTCCAGACCTGGAATCCCAGTATACGGAAACCCGATCCCGGTCTCATCGAAATCCAAAACGTGTCTTTTAAGGCCAAGTTGTTTTAAAGTTAAAACAGTTTAATTCAATCATCTATATACCACATATAGATAAATCACAATATAACAATGGATAATCACATCATCAGAAAACCCATATCATCATCTCAACAGTTAATTAACATTATCATACTTTAAAACAAACATCCATAATAGACATCACTCATCTCATATCTGAGATCACCATCAATCAAGGAAATCAATATCATCCATCATATATAAACAAGGATTAATAATCACACCATTTATAATTAATTTAAAATGAATTAAATTAATTATAAATCCCTAATTAATTTAAAGTTAATTAAATTAATCACTTCATCAATATTAATCTTGCTTATATAACCATTGACTAATTACAAGCCAATTAATTAATCATTCTCTATTCCCATCTTAATTTATCATCTTGATTAATTATCTTTTTAATTACATTTAAGTAATTATCCTTTAATTGTTTTATAAATTAATTACCTTATACCAAATATAAGAAATAACCTTTAAATTGCTAAAATCAATTACAGTACTTATTAATTAATTACATTAATGAATTCCTCCCTTTATTAATTTCAAATTAAATCCATCTTAACTTGCATCATTAATTATAAAAATTAATGATCTCTAACTACAATTATTACATTTAGTAATTTTTCATCAATTAAACCCAATCTGTTAATCCACTTGATTAACTCCATTCAGTAATTAACTACTTTAATTATTTCAATAAATAATTTAATTACTCTACAATTAATTATTTTCTAATTAATCCTTTGATTAATTCATACAAAGTAATTATACCCAAATTACTTTTTTTTTAAATCATCCACAATTAATTACTTCCTTAAGTAATTATACTCATCATATTATCAAATGGATATTTAAATTATTAAACTAAGTTAATTAATTTAAACAATTCATTTTGAACTTAATTTATTTAAGATGAGAAATAAATTTCTTAATTACTTCATAAGTAATCATACTTAAATAATCTCACGATTGATTATCTTAGATTAATAAATCTAATTCATTATCAAATTGATCAAGTTAGTCCATTATTTTATAATACAAATTAGAAATCTCATAAATTATTATCACTTCCTTAATTACTTTTCCCAAAGTAATTTATTAAGATTTATTTTTAATTACAACAAGTTTCATCTTTAATAACTCATCAATTCATTAAAATTTAAATATTATTTAATTAATTCTACTTATTCCTTTATAAACCTTAAATAAATTATCTTACCTTAATTAACTAATTTAATCTTAATAATTACAAGATTAATTAATTCAACCATTAATTAACTAAATTAGTTAATTATTTATTTTTAATTAACCTAGAAATTTCAAATCCTTAATATTACCTTTATTTAAGAATAAAACTTTTCTTATTTATAAACATATTCTCGTTTCAAACACTAGATTCAAATAAATATAAGTTTTCAATTTGAACACACTTAAAAATATACTTTAACATTTTTAAAGTTATTAAAACATTAATTTTATAAACTTATATTTGTTTTAAACTATGGAAACAAAATTTAATTTGAATTCACTTTTCAATTTTTGTTTTAACTCCATTAAGATCCTGCTTTAAAATTTAAACTTAGGCTAGACAGTTTTCGAAACTATCAATATCTCCAAGACCCGAGGGCACCAAGACTTGCTCCGAGAAATCTGCCCCTTTGCTTCGAGTAATTCCACAAAAACCCCGAGCTTTTAAATATAAAACTTCAAACTCCGCCAGGTTTTAAAAAAACAGGGATCACATTTATGACCCGAGACTACACAGGCTTTGCTTCGAGAAATTCACGTAAAAAACTCGGGCCATTCTTCCATTTACTCGTGAAACTCGAGTACCATTCCCAGCTACCCAGACTATCACCGTGCACATGCACGCTGGACCAGATCAACAGCGACCACCACCTCGACGCCTCACAAGTTGCCCCTGACCCCACCGACCATCTCGATCACCCTGATCATCGCTAACGCCAAAGTATCGAAATCGAGCACCCTACCCAAAGCCTGGAACTAACCAGACATCACCATCGCAACTGAAATCACCTCGTCCTCCAAACTTCGACCACCGGAGTTCACGAGATTCTGGCCATGGCTTCACCTACCACCTCGCTACCATCCTCCAGAGTGCGGTCGCACTCGATCCATCAAAGGGAACGAATGAATCCAAGCAAGTACCCTCGTCAAAACTAGGGTAAAATTTTTAATTCGATCACCATCCTCACCCCAATGCTCTGATTAACCACCTGACATTTTTCTTGTCATCGTCGATCATCCCTCTTCCACCAGAAAGAACCCCGATCGTCAAAATACTCGAGATCATCAAAAAAATCACAAAAACACATTTTCCAGACATCACTAAATATCACCTTCACTACTTCATTAAAAATTTTGAATTTGATTCTAAAAATCCTATCTTTCATAGTCGATTTCAGATATATAATTATATCAACAATTTACAAGATTTGATTTTTGACAAATTCCAAGATTGCTCTGTGTTTTCTTCTACCAGACAATGTTTCCTATTTAAAAATTTTGCAAATATTTTTAAAGCCTAGTTAAGTTTAAAAAAACAAACTTTGGTTTAACAACTTAAACCTAAAGAAGATTTAGGAAAGAAGAATTTAAAGATGAACTCAGTTTTAAATTCCTGGAACACTAAACAGAGGTGGTCACAAGCCTTAACTAACATACTCACAAGTTTCAGAGGCTTAAAACCCATCATCCAAGCATATATACAAGCATACATCACATGTTTACTTCAAAAATAAGTCATATATATATCAAACAAAAAGATATCTCATATTAACAGTTTTAAAGGCAGAGGCTTATCTAAGATCAGAGATGTTTTTAGTAGCATCAGATATGCACACACATACATAAGTTCAAAAAGCATTGCATATACACCTTCATATAGCCAAACATAATCACAGAAATTATCAGAGTATTTAAGTTTTAGTTTTTAAAAGTTTGCTCACATTTAAAGTTCAAGTCAAAGATTGGAACTGAGATCAGGGAGGTTTTAAAATCTACAGACATGCACGCTACATAAAGTCACAACATTTGCACATAAACATACACATAAACAAACTTCATCACAGAACTCATATGCAACAGGAGATTAGCTATTTAAGTTTTAATTTAAAAATGTTTACTCACCAGGCTTTGAAATAGAAAGCTTGCTCTTTTCTTGCTTGAAACAGGAAGCTTGAAAACTGGCCTTAGAAACTTGCATATATTTAGTTTTGATTTCTAAAACTTTGAACATGCTTGAAACATTAACCATGAGTTGCTGGAAAGCTTGCTTGTTGTAGTTGAGATGCTTAAATTTTGAATTGAAACTGAAGGCTTGCTTTTCTCATATGATTTCAGTTTATATTTGTTTTGAGACTTTGCTTTGTTTTTAAAACTTTTAGAAACTGGGTTGCTCAGCCCTTTGTATACGAAATGAAATGAGGTAGGGTTGCTAAATACATAAGTATATAATAGTTTATTATCCTAGTACACGAGAAATCAGAGATTTTTATCTCTTTGGGGCTGAAAGCATACTTCGAACAGGCTTTATTGGGTTAAGGTGGAAAACATTAAATGCTATGTACTTTCTTGTATACAAGCTTCTCCTACAATCCACTTTCGTATGTACTTACAACCTTACCTATGTTTATATTTGTTTGACTTTAAACTTAGCATACTTATCCAGCCACATTCGTATGTATTGAAATGATTTTTTTCTTTTTCTTACCTGCATGCTTTTTCTTCCAAGTTATAAATATTATTTGTTGTCTGACTTGCTTTAGCTACTTACAGGTTTCAACATACTCTATTTTTGCCTAGCCTATTTCTATTATAAACACTTGCTTAACAACATATTATATTTAAAACTACAACTATACAAGGTCTAGTATATCTCCATTTTGTTGTATGAGCATATTTTAGTTAACTTATATATTTTGCCTAGCTTATATTTGTTTATAAAGTTTCAACTCAAGTATAAACACAATTTTATACTTAACAAAATTTTAAAAATCTTGCCTTTACTTTCTTTTAAAACTTATATTATTAAATGCTTAATTTATTTAAAATTACTTCAAACCTATGTAAATTTTTATAAGATTCATTTTATATTTTAAATCATAGTTTACCAAAGCATGTGTATAAGTATAAACATAAGTTTAAAATAACAATTTCTATTTATTAAAAATCCATTGTAAAGATATTACAAAAATTTATATTGTCTAACTATAACTCATTCTAAAGATATTTTATTTAATATTAAAATAAATCAAATTCCAAATTACCAGAAAGATTAGAGTTTGAAAACATATCCTTATTTATTAAAATTTAAAACAGACTTTAACTATTTACAATATATACAAATATATATATAAATAAATAGAAAACAATTTATTAGTCTTAAAAGATAATTTATCAGTTAAATATTTATTTAAAAGACAATTATTAATTCAATTCATACCTTATTAACAATTATATATCAAATCAATTTAATATTTAATATAGATTATTAAATTAATATTGCTCAAAATTCTGGGATGTCACAATGTGCCTCCGATAAGGGCTTGTCGTGCCTCGGGAGACGGCTTTTGCCTCCGAAGAGGGCATGTGCCTTCGAAGAGGGCTTGTGCCTCCGAAGAGGGCTTGTGGTGCCTCGGGAGAGGGCTTTTGCCTCCGTAGAGGGCATGTCCCTTCGAAGAGGGCTTGTGCCTCCGAAGAGGGATTGTGCCTCCGAAGAGGGCTTTTTGATTGCCTGGAAGTTACTTTCTCATGGTTGAATGGATCCACGGGGCGGACGCAAGTTGCTTGATCGGATGTTCGTTTGTACAAACGATCGCAATCAATTAACAAGGGCCCTGTTCCTTCAGCTTGGGAAGGTGCCCCTACGGTGGTTCCACCAATCCTTTTTGATTGAGGAAAGCACTTTCATTTTTTGGCGTGCCTCGTTAGAGGGCTCTATTGGCCTTCAGGGAGGAGCATTGGTTGGTGTTCCAGGGAGGTTGCGTTTCTGTTTGCCTGCCCATGTTTTTCTCATCATCTGTTTGCCAGCGATCCTTTATTATCATCTCCAAGCACATCTTCCTTTCTTTTGCAAGTAAATTGCTTTTATCCGAAGAAGTAGACTTCACTGTTGAATGACTCCACGGAGCAAACGCAAGTTACTTGGTTGGATGTCTGTTTTTACCGACGATCGCAACTAGTTAACGAGGGCTTGGTACAGTGGAGTCGCCAACTTTTTATGTGAAGTTCTTCTTGTATGGTATGCGAATCTAGAATTTTTGTCCCCTGGTATTTGCTTAATAAGTGATTTATAGTGCTCGCTTGGGCTTGTGACGGGTAAACCTTGTTTTTGATGGCCTGCAATTTTGAGTCGACATTTTAGCAATACATTTAAAGTATTTACATATCGAAATGAAACAGGCATTATACAATAATAAAGAACACAAGATTTATAGTGGTTCGGCCAAGAATCGGGCCTACATCCACTTTATAGCTTTTATTAATTTGCACTGATTTACAATGTCTTACAATACAACTGATACATCAATCGCTACTTTACAATTTTGAGCAAAGCTTTTTTAAGTAAAATAAGGATGCAAATGGTTGCTGTTCCAGGCTCTTGGAATTGGATCTCCTTCGACAGTTATGAGTTTGAAAGTGCCATCAAGAAGTTTATTGCCTATGACATATGGCCCTTCCCAGTTTGGCCCAAACACCCCAGTTACTGTCATGATCCTTTTCAAGACTAAGTCTCCGATCTCAAAGCTGCGTTGGCAAACTTTAGAGTTGAAGTGCCTAGCTATCCTTTGTTGATAAGCTGAAACTCTGAGCCTAGCTTCTTCTCTTTTTTCATAAAGAAAATCAAGTGCTTCAAGTTGCAGTTTTTCGTTTTCAGCTTCGTTGAAATGAATTCTCCTGTGTGAAGGGATTTCTATTTCCACTGGAATCATTGTTTCTGATCCGTATGCCAGTGAAAATGGAGTGTGCCCAGTCGCAGTTTTATGAGTAGTTCTGTCTGCCCATAGTGCTAGTGGAAGCTTATCGACCCAACCACCTTTTGCTTTCTCGAGTTGCTTTTTGATGGTCGACTTGATAATTTTGTTCACTGCTTCCACTTGCCCATTTGCCTGCGGATGAGCCACTGTTGAGAAGCTTTTTCGAATTCTGAACCGTTTGCAAAAGTCTTGGAATTCTTCACTTTCAAACTGAGTATCGTTGTCTGTGATTATCTTCTGCGGCACACCATACCTACAAATGATATTTTTAGTTACGAAATTTATCATCTTTTTAGAGGTAATAGTGGCTAAGGGTTCAGCTTCAGCCCATTTGGTGAAAAAATCGACAGCAACAATAGCATATTTGATTCCGGATTTAGCGATCGGTAAAGGTCCAATCAAGTCTATTCCCCAAATGGCGAACGGCCATGGGCAAACCATTTGCGTTAGTTCGGTGGAAGGTGCTTTTGGGATTTTTGCAAATCTCTGGCACTTGTCGCACTTTCGGGAGTAAATAGCAGCATCTCGATTAATGTCTGGCCAGAAATACCCATATCGGAGAACTTTCTTGGCTAGAGTTTGACCACCTGAATGATCCCCACATTCTCCTCCATGTACCTCAGCTAGAATCGTCTTGGCTTCTTCCTTGGCTACACATCGGAGTAATGGCATTGAGAATCCCCGTCTGTATAATCGGCCATCTTGAATTATATATCTTGACGCTTTCCTTAACAGCTTTCGGCGTTCTTTAGAACTTTCTAGTAGTGAACCATTGAGTAGATATTCTTTGATTGGAGTCATCCACGATTCATGCTCTTGAGATGCAGCCATGATCCAATCAATATCCATCTCATCAATGCTTGGAGCCAACAGAACTTCCACAGGAAATAATCCCAATAATTGAGCCTCTCCAGAACTTGAGTACTTTGCTAGAGAATCCGCCTTCATGTTTTCTACTCGAGGAATGTGACTTATCGTGTAATGATCAAAATCTTCGAGAAGCTCACATGCCTTTGACAAGTATGTGGGCAGATTTCCACCTTTAGCTTGAAACTCTTTCTTTACCTGGCAAACAATAAGTTGGGAATCGCTAAAAATCTGTAACACTTTGATGTTCAGTTCCTTGGCAATTTTCAAACCGGCAATAAGAGCTTCATACTCCGCTTCATTGTTCGTTGAAGGAAATTCCAGTCTCAATGCATAACACAGTGATCGTCCTTTGGGGGTTTCAAGCATAACCCCTGCCCCAGAACAGTAATCATTTCTCGAACCGTCAACATACAACTTCCACTGGATTGGAATGCCATCAGTTGTTTCATTCTCACTATCACCTTTGTCGGTAGATTCCGCAATGAAATCTGCTAAAGCTTGTCCGTTGATTGCTCTTCGGGGATGGTAAGTGATATCATATTGGCTGAGTTCAATGTTCCATTTCAAAAGACGACCCGAAGTTTTAGGACGAAACAGGACTTGCTTTAGAGGTTGATCGGTAAGGACCTTGATAGGATGAGCTTGAAAGTATGGCCTTAACTTCCTGGAAGCAATTAGCAAACAATATGCAAGCTTTTCTATCTTCGAATAATTCATCTCTGCCCCAGTGAACCGTTTGCTGATGTAATAAACTGGACGTTGTATTTTCTTATCTTCTCGTACAAGTGATGCACTGAGAGCATGAGATGAAATTGCTAAATAGATGAAAAGGTCTTCACCATCACTAGGCTTGGAAAGAACTGGAGGCGTTTCCATATGACGAATTAGTTCATCGAAAGCATTCTGGCATTCGGGAGTCCATTCAAAAAATTTCTTTCCTTTCTTTAGAGCGTCAAAGAAGGGAATGCATTTGTCTGTGGCTTTGGAAATGAAACGACTCAGAGCAGCAACTTTTCCATTGAGGCTTTGCAGTTCTTTCTTTGTTTTAGGGGCTTTGACCTCTCTCAGAGTTGTGATTTGAGTAGGATTAGCCTCGATGCTTCTAGCGCTGACAATGAAACCCAAGAATTTTCCGGACTCTACTCCAAATGAACATTTCAACGGATTGAGCTTCATTCCGTACCTTCGAAGAATTGCAAACATTTCCGCCAAGTGATCCATGTGGTCTACTACTTTCTTTGACTTTACCAACATATCATCAACATAGACTTCCATAGTTCTGCCGATCTGAGGTTTGAACATAGCATTGATGAGTCTTTGGTAGGTTGCCCCAGCATTCTTCAGTCCGAAAGGCATAACTTTGTAGCAGTAGAGACCCACATCTGTGATAAAGCTTGTGTCTTCCTGATCCGGCTCATGCATCATAATCTGATTGTATCCGGAGTAAGCATCCATAAAAGATAACAACTCATGCCCAGCTGTTCCATCCACTAATTGATCGATTCTGGGCAGCGGGAAGCAATCTTTGGGGCAAGCTTTGTTTAGGTCCGAAAAATCGATGCATACTCTCCACTTTCCATTTGCCTTCTTAACCAGTACTGGATTTGAAACCAATTTGGATAAGTGGATTCTCTGATGAAACCATTCTCCATGAGCCGATCGACTTCTTCCTTTAGCGCCATTGACCTTTCTAGGCCTTGGGTTCTTCTTTTTTGTTTCATTGGTGTGAATTTTGGATCGATATTCAGAGTATGTACAACAATTTCCGGAGAGATCCCACACATATCAGCATGACACCAAGCGAACACATCCAGATTGGCTTTTAAGAATGATATCAGCGTGTTTTGAAATGCTATGCTCAGTTGTGAACCCACATTGAGTACTTTGTTTGGGTCTTTCGAGTCAACAGGTATTGGTACCGTCACTTCCACGGGTACCACCCTATTCTCCCCTGTACTGGCTTTCCTGGGGTCCATTTGTTTCCTTGCATTGCTGTGTTCGCCAGTACAAGGGCCACCCCGTAGTTGCTACAAGGTTGGTTCCTTGATGCGGAGCGGAGCTGCTACATCTTTTCCCATCTCTCTTATCCTGGCCTCTCGGAGCTCTACAAGATAACATTCTCGCCCCGCGTTCTGATATCCCTTAATGACAGCAACTCCATTATCAGTGGGAAATTTCATTGTCAAGCACCATAGAGCGAGGACGGCCCTGAAAGCATCAAGAGTAGGCCGACCCAAGAAAGCATTATAGGCGGAGAATCCATCAACAATTACAAAAGTTTGCTTCTGAACCACCTTCTTATGTCCTTCGCCCATTTCAACAAACAAATCCACTGTCCCAATTGGCTGTTTTAGCTCCCTTGTAAATCCGGCAATCTTATGTGATGAAGATTGTACGTCTGCCATTGGAATTTTCATTTGGTCAAATGTCTTTTTAAAGAGTATGTTGCACGAGGCGCCGCTATCAACCAGCACCCTTCTTACAATAGCCGGCCCAATACCGACAGAGACAATCAACGGGTCCTCGGTAGGAGCCTCCACATCAATAGAATCCCTGGTTCTAAACATGATATCATCATGAAAAGTCTTTTGCTGCTTCAGAGGTGCAGCATCTTCCAAGACCAAGACACTTTCTTCAGCTGGAGCATACTTCAAAGCTCTAGCGTACCTTTCCATCTCACCCCAACTTTTCCCAGCCGGGTGAGGTCCTCCTGTGATCACATTTATAACAGGTCTTTCCTTTTCTTGTGCAACAGGCCTCTCTCTTGAACCAGATGAATGAGCTGGAGGTTGCTGCCCCTGATTAGATGAAGACGGGTCTTTTCTATTCCTTTTAACGTACTGCTGCAACTTATTCTCTCTTAATAATTCTTCAATCAAGCTTTTCAAGTGACGACACTCATTGGTATCATGGCCTGGTTGATTATGAAATTGGCAAAATCTCCAACTTTGAGCAGCATTTTTTTCCAACTTTTACTGCTGGTGGCTTCAGATATTCAACAGCATCTTTAGTGGCGATGAAAATATTCTCCGCTGTATCAATCAGAGGGGTAAAGTCTGAGGGCTTGAGAAAGCGGGGTTTTTTGAGGTCCTTCTGCTTCTTTCCACCACTACTCTCCCTCTTCTGATTTGTAGATTCTTTTTTGTTCTGAGCAGTAGCATTATTTTCCACCATTGTTGTCACAACTTTAGCTGTTGTGGAGAGATTTTCTAGGTGCATGAACTCATCAGCCTTTTTGTAGAACTTTTCGAGCGAATTTGGTTCCTTTATTTTTAACCATTTTCCAAATTCGCTTGACTTGTCAATAGCCCGCATTAAGTAGGTTAAAATCATTCGTGGTTCTGCGTTTTCAACTTCAGCTAAGGCTATATTAAAGCGATTCAAGAAGGATTTGATGGGCTCTCCAGGGTTCTGTTCGAGGCTCAAAAGAGACATTATATCCTTTGCTCTTGAAGTGTATAATCTGAATTGTTCCTTGAATTTCCGGGTTAGATCGAAAAATTGATCAACAGATCATACAGGAAGCTTAGTAAACCAAAGTAGCGCCACTCCTTCCAAGTATACCGGGAAATACCGGCATTTAATCTCATCAGTTGCTCTGGCGCCAGTCATGTGCCAATCATATTTGTACAAGAATTGATTCGGGTCACTTGTTCCTCGATAAGCAGGTATGGTAGGAGGAACGAATTTTCTAGGAAACTCAGCTTTTAGAATCTTTTCAGTAAATGGAGTTTTACTCGGGGCAAATCCCCACTCGCTCTCATCTTCGTTTCTCTTTCTCTGCATGCTTTCTTTCATTATTTGCCGAATCATGCCGGAGAGATATTCCTCATTGTTTAGTGACTTTGCGGAGTACACTTCGGCCATTTTCTCGGAGGTTTGCCCGGGCAAATGCTCGCGGAGAACTGGCGATGGCCTGGATCCTTCAGCCTGAAGAGGCGCCCCTTCAGCGGCACCTGATCCCCCTTGAGGAATATTTCTCCCTTCGGAGTTGTGAACAACATCAGCAAAGTTTTCTTCATTATTTACTGGTCTTTGACTAGCCCCAAGCAAAGCATTTAACTTTTCCATCATTAGAGTATTCTGAGTTTCAAAATGCTGATACAGCCCGGACACAGCAGCACCTAACTCTTCTCGCGTCACTCCAACGCTTGGAGCTGCCTGACTTGGAGAAGGAGAAGTGGTGGTATTATCACGAGCATCTTCGAATCTAGCAGATCTGTGTTTTCTTCCAGGAGCCATTATGTCTGACAGACTTCTGGTCTTGATAGAAACTTTTTCGACAAACTTTTGTGAAGCTATGGTGAATACAGCCCTGAGTTCAATTCTCAGTGAAAGCACCAAAATGTTAACGCTGAAAATTGAACGCTAACACTCGGTGTGTGTAATAAGGTTGTGAAAGCACTACCCGTGTGACGGGAATAAGATATAGGCAGTAAAATCGCAGAAAAACGGTAAAGAGACAACAGATTTATAGTGGTTCGGCCCGTATTTGAGCCTACGTCCACTTTATAGTCTTTTATTGCTGATTTAGTTACAATTCGATACAATGCACTTCGAATACAAACACTTCAGATTAATAACTCAAACTTTGATGATGAAATTTGTTGAATCTTCGTCGGATGTATAGAATCTCGTTCAAAGCTTGTTGTAGTATCTTCAATGTTTGGAATTCTTCAAGTCTTGAATGAGTTGAGAGTTCGGAAGAGTAATGACGCTTTAGAAAATGATTGGCCAAAAGTCCTTTTGCCGTTGGAGTTAAGGGGGTATTTATAGGAGTGATTCTGGACGGAATTTACCCTAAGTCTTAGGTCGTGTATGACTTAAGATAAGTCATAAGTCGTGGTTGACTTAAGGTAGGTCGTGGACGACCTATTGAGTCCAGCTCGTGGCTTGGTAGAAGTTTTCTTACCCATTTGGATCCATGTTATAAGTCCTAAGTCGTGGCCGACTTATAGTAATTCGTAAGTCATGGCCGACTTAGCAGGTAAAAGCGGCATAAGTGTCCAGGCATTGAATTCTAACTCGGTAGCTCTTAGGTCGTGGACGACTTAAGCTAAGTCGTGAGTCGCAGATAGCCTTAAGTCGTAAGTCCTCTTAACTCCTTAGGTGGGTAATTCCTTACAGTAGTTAGGTCGGAACTTCCCTTAAGTCGTGGCATCTCTTAAGTCGTTAACTACTTTAGATTATTTCAATTCTTAGGTCGTTTAGACCTTAACTCGTTGAGTCGTTCACACCTTAAATCGTTAAGTCGTTCACACCTTAACTCGTTAAGTCGTTCACACCTTAACTCGTTAAGTCGTCTAGACCCTGAGTCGTAGGTCGATCAATTCTTGACTCGTTAACTCATGTACCCTGCTTGAGTCGCATACCTTGCTTGAGTCGCATACCTTGCTTGAGTCGTCCAGTTCTTGAGCCGTAGGAAATTGAGGGTTAACACAAATTATGGTACGAAGACTACCAAATCAGGGAGTAGGATCCTCCAATGCAGCACCAATGGTTAATATACAAGATTTTGTGAGAGCATTTAGGGATGGGGTAGGACAAAGGCAAGAAAATCCCCATGAAAAGCTCTCAAAATTACTCAAGACTTATACTCATTTAGGAGGCAAAAGCTTTGAAGGGACAGAAAGTATTATGGAAATTCAAGCATGGTTGAGAACATTGGATATGATTTTCAATGACATGCAGCTTGATGATCAAAGGAAGAGGCAAGTGGCTTCAAGACAGCTGAAAGGGGTAGCTTTAGCTGGTGGGAAGTATTTATTACAGGGAGAAATGAGAATGAAATCACTTGGAACCAATTCAAGGAGATGTTGGAGGCAAGATTTGTACCAGCATCAGCTAAGACCACTTTACTCGAAGAATTTATTAGACTCAGGCAAGGAACTCTGAATGTCACTGAATACACTCAAAAGTTTGAGGGGTTATCCAAATATGGAGCAATGCTAGTGGCAGATGAAGCATCCAAAAATGATAGGTACATTAAAGGTTTTAACCCAGGACTTAGCAGAGCCATGTTACCTTATGCTGACAAGACTTTTGATCAAGTAATAGAATTGGTTTTGCAGTTGGAGCAACATGACAAAGAGAGGGAGAAGTTTAGAAATTTTAAGAATAATAACACTAAGAAGGGAAAGGGAAGATATCACCCTTATGATAAGAAGAAAGAAGAGGCCAGTAACAAAGGCACTGGAGATACCAAAACTAAGGAAACCAAGAAGAAAATTGTGTGTCACCACTGTGGTAAGGAAGGACACATCAAACCAAGATGTCCAGAATTGAAAGGAGGAGCTTTCTAGTGCTATCTATGCGGGAAAGAGGGGCAAATGAAGAGAAACTGTTTTGAGTATAAACAGCAAGGAAAATTGGAAAATCTGGAAGGCAAAGGCAAATCCACAATGGACATTAAGGCAGTAAATCACAGTCAAGTGGAAGGTACACTATTTATTTGTACCATACCCATAGTAGTAGTATATGATATTGGGGCAACTCACTCTTTGATTTCTTATGAACTAGTTAAAATGCTTGTTATCCCGCCTTTTGGCAAGGCCGTGACACCAAGAACTTGACTAGAAACCAATGACAGTTCGTCTTGGAGATCGGTTATACGCAGGCTCACTATGGATATCGATGAATTTTTTTCGAGTCCGGATCGGGCTACAATTGATATGACATGACAAGCAAAGCTATGAGAGCCAACATTCAGAATTTCAAGTCAATCGGAGTTCATATGCTCCAGATATTGATGGATCACGACTGAGAAATCCAAACTTGCATCGATCATATCTCGAGATCTACAAGTCCAAATGCCACCAAATTTGGACAGTAGCTTACTAGCAACCTAAGGAATGTCCATGCCAAATTTCAGCTCGATCGGAGCAATTCTTGATCGTTTCGAACCAAGGGTCGAATCGATATGGACCAACTTGCATCGATCATATCTCGAGATCTACAAGTCCAAATGCCACCAAATTTGGACAGTAGCTTACTGGCAACCTAAGGAATGTCCATGTCAAATTTCAGCTCGATCGGAGCAATTCTTGATCGATTCGAACCAAGGGTCGAATCGATATGGACCAACTTGCATCGATCATATCTTGAGATCTACAAGTCCAAATGCCACCAAATTTGGACAGTAGCTTACTGGAAACCTAAGGAATGTCCACACCAAATTTCAGCTCAATCGGAGCAAATCTTGATCAATTCAAACTTGAGTTCGAATCGATATGGACCAACTTGAATCGATCATAACTCGAGTTCTACAAGTCCAAATGCCATGAAATTTTCATAGAAGCTTAAGCACATGATGAAGAATGTTCACACCAAATTTTAGCTCGATTGGATGATTTCTTGATCGATTCGAACCAAGGGTCGAATCGATCCCAAAGTGGGCCCGGATCTCCAGATTTCGACCATGTGGGCCCCCTCACGTGCCAGAGGTGGTCTCCCCGAATTTTAGGCGAAATATCAGCCTCCTACACCTATAAATAGAGCCCCTGGTCATTTAGAAAAGGGATCGGACAATTTTAAGTACTAAAGAGCGCCCAGATTTTGCTAGATTTACTCAAGATCACCACCGCTGCTGTAGATTGAGACTTAGCATATAAATTCAGTTGTACTACATTATACGACATTGTAATCTTCAAGTATCGAGCAATAAAATCATCAAACTTCATAGTGGACGTAGGAAAAACGCCGAAACACTCTAAATCGCTTGTCTTTGCAATTTACTTTCTGTCTATTGGAGTTTTTGTTAGATAATTTCTGTTTTACATTCATGTTCTTCATTTTATCTCTTCAAATAACTTCCGAAGAGTGTTGTGCCCATTTTTGGTACAAACACTTTGGTGCTTTCACTGAGAAAAAACCAAGTTTTTTCTCCTGCTCGTTGGATCTACTACCGTCGTTGGATTGCAAAAATCTAAGGAAAAGATCCAGATCTGTTTGCAAGATGAAAAACTCTCTCAAAGAAGCCATAAGCCAGTGTTAGTTGCCTATACCCCCTTTTAAAATGCAAATATATATATATACATATACATATATATATATATATATATATACATATATATATATATATATGTCGAATCCTATTTATTAGATACCTATGTTTAATTGCCTGTTTGTCTTTGCTTGGTTATGAATGATATAAAATGCCATGACATGAATGTTTGTTTTAGTGAAATGATTCATTGAATGGTTTAGTCATGAAAAATCAAAAGAGTTATTATTAACTTAAAACTGATTAGGAAATGGGGTCAAGAGCACTATAGGAATGACTTGTGTTCTTAAGCAATACAAGTTGACACATGGCTTGTTTAAGTCCCGAGATCATTGTGTAATGGAGTGAATTAGTCCATTACAATGTGCCCATTGATTCATATGATTGCAGATGAGACCAAGATAGATAAATATATCAATGTAAGAAAATTTGATATAAGGAGGAACTAGAGTTTTCCTGGAATGAAATCTGAGCAGGGAATAAATGATTTAATTCATTTTGGTGATTTCCCTGTTTTTGTATGGATGCTTATTTGATTTATGACTGATTTGTATGAATGTATGCCTGTTCCATATCTTTATAAGGTTTCTGGAAAGAAAGATTTAAGTGTGCACATGCACACTGACACAGAACATGCACACTATGACTTGCTTGTTTTCTAAAGGTAGGATATACTGATTTATACATGTTTCAACTTTAACTTGATTTACAAATTGTTTTAGTGGATTTTCTCATACCAGACATGTGTCCGACCCTAGTGTGCTAATGGCATATGGGGTGTCTCATTTAATATGGGGCAGCTTCAAATGCATTTTCAGGGACTGCAGCAACTAAGTAGGAGTAGGAGCAAGGCTTTGAGAAGTAGATTATAGCATGCTAGAATTAGTTAGATAAGAGCTTAAAAGATGAAATCTGCATGTATTGATATTTTTAAATTATTACTTGTATTAAGTACTGAATGATCAATGAATATTTTGCTAAGTATTTTGCTAAGGAATTGACTTGTAACTGGAGTTTATAAATCTTGATATTATCTGAAAAGTTGAAGAAGTTAATCTATAATGTTGTAAGTAAATTTGAGAAAGAACACTATGATAAATAGGAGGGTTATATTTTATAAATGTATTAGTCAATCTTGAGTCATTGAATAGGATTAAGTATTGGAAAATCTGGACAGTTGAGACTCAATAAACAATATGGTTATTCTTTCATTATGATAATTGCATACAAGAGTTTAAAGGCATAGGGAAAATGTATTATGTGTCTGCATGTTTTCATAATGCAATTTGTACTATGCAAATGTTTTATACCTTATTCTTGAATAAAGGAAGAATCTGTGACATAGGAGTTGAAAGCCATGTCCATGATAGTTTATATATATGCATGTTTAAATATGTTTTGTTCAGATATTAGCACACCAGTTACCTTTGTACTTTTAACATGAATCTGAATTCCTTTTCACTATGGCTTTATTCAAAATGCATTTTTAAAACCCTATGGCTTATACCAGAACAAAGAGTCTGGTTGCACCATGTTTTGGATACTCAGGGCCTCAAGAAACTCACTCATGTTTGCATTTCATTTAGCATAGCATCATGACAACAAAGAATTAAGCTTTAGGAATATGATATCTCACTTAAAAATATTCCAGAAAAGAGTTTGTATCTAAGGCAGATTTTATAGAAAATCAAACATAGAAAATGATATAAACTTATATCATTTTCAGAGCATAAGAACTGCACCATTAATTTATATGTGATCGTAATACAATTTCCTTGTTTCTAGGAATTACACTTCATAGAGAATACATCAAGAAATCAAGAGTTAAAATCTTACAAATACATATATGGATGAAATTTTATTGCATGAATTAAACTGAACTATGTGTGGGTTGATTAAAACTAAATCAATCAAATTATCCTCTTGTTTACCATAACTCTGATTTAAACAAGAGAGGCGCATGCATCTTCATATGTATGTGCATATCTTTATGAATACACTGAAATATTTATATTGGTAAAAAATTTGATCCTGGATAAATTGTTTATTTGATAAAAGGAAAAATGACTCTAGGCTTCAGAAATATATATATGATAATAAATATATATATATATATATATATATATAAAAATATATATATCTCTATGTAAAAAAAAAATCCTTACAAATTAAGGTATAAAAGAGACGGTCATTGCATAGATCCTCGCGATTCCCAATCGCGAATTGCTTGCCATAGCCGAAGTTGCGATCTAAAATCGAAGAGGGAAATTCGATCGACTGCTAGATTCGATCTAAGGTTGCCTTCGCAAGCTCGAAACTGCCCAGGAGACCACCTTTAAGCCTCTTACGATCGAAAGGAAAAAAAATATGATTCCAATTGGAAGAGGGAGAAAATATTTCTTCGGCCATTAATTTGATTTTGAATCGTCTGGATTTGAAGAGAATAAGCTCGGTTGTATCATCTGAAAAATAAATAAGGGCGAAAATAAAAAAAGGAAAGCGTGTTTAAATTCTTTTGTGTGCTCGAATAAGCTTGCTATAGTGCTTTGGAAAGGATTGGAAAAAGTTTTGATGTGAAATTTATATGACTAGTCAAGTAAAGTATTTACTTATATTTAAATTTAACTTCAAATTATCTCGAAAATGCAAATTACAATTTAGAATTCCTATTGAGGCGTGCAGCTAGGCGTTTATAATGTTATACACCTATTCCGAATACAATGGAAAAAGTTCTGAGTCCAAATCCGATCGTATGGGGAAGATAGCTTTTTGAACCAGTTATTTATATTGAATTTTCGATTAAATTTCAATGCGTTTATCTATCATAGGTCACACCACAACTCCGAATGTTATGGAAATTGAAATCCGATAATAATACAATATTCCGGATCCAATGGAACTAGTTTCGTCGAATTCCGAGACTGTACATCGAAAGGCTATTTTTTTTAAATATCGATTAAAAGATATAAATTCAAAACTGAACAAAATAGTTTCAAATTAAATTCTGAAGCTTCCATTATCTTCAGTATTATCAATATAAATTTTTTAAGCCTTTAAAAAATATTTTTAATAAGCTTAAAACTGAAGATTCAATATTTTACCCAACCTTCAATTATTAAATTCAATAATTGGATTATCAAATAAATAGTGATATTTGAAATCCAAGTTAAAACCAACACCCGAATATTTAAAATCAATTAAATATTCCAATTTCAAATATCCAAAATTCCGGGTCGTCACATATTTAGTTTACATAAATTGTATTTTAAGGTTTTATTTAAAATGATATTGGATTGACTAAGTGAATTTTTCAATATTAAATAATGGTAAGGTTGAATTTGAAATATAAACGAATTTAAGCTTGGAAATCTATTGAAATTGAAATGGTTTAAATTGTAGTTTATATATGTATTTGAAATCGATATAAATTTTAAATGGTTTGAATTGAATTGCAATTGGTGAATTGAGATTAAATTTAATTTAATTTTGGAATTCTAGTAAATCCGAATCGATTTGTGAAATTTGAGGAAACTATTTTATTATATAAAGTATTTTAAAATATATTAAAAACTATTTTAAGATTTTTCTTTATAAATTAATTAAATATAAACTATTTTAATTTTTAACTATTTTCAATATACTAATTATTTATTTTATAAACAATTTTATTATATAAACTATTTTATTATATATACTATTTTAATATCTAAACTATTTAAGTGGAAAGTATTATGGTTTTGGAAATGAATATTATTTGAGTGAATAATGATATCGTATTGATATGGTTTTGAAATAGATATGATATTTTGGTTTTGAAATATGATTTGAAATGAAATGACCACGGTGTTATAATAACATTTGGTTGTTAAAAAGACTGGGATCGGATATTGTCATACTCTCTGCCAATACCGAAAACCACTTTAACAACCGTGTACGTGGTGGAGATTCCAGAATGAAGTAGGATGGTTTGGTGACGATTCTATATGGTATTTACGTAGCCCTGACTCCCGTGAGTCAGCTTGATGTGGCTAAAACAGGAGCAATGCCGGGCCAGGTGAGGTCATTCCTCCGATCGGACACATTTCTTCGATACCATTCTAATGCTTTTGTGATTGATTGGGTGCACCCTTTGATATGGGAGTGTGTCACGAGGTGGGCGGTAGTAGCTACTATGCGTTACCACCAGTACGGATCAGCAAACGGTATATCTACCCTGGCATTGCCTCGTGTGTCATGTCACATTCCATATCGCGCATTCTACGAGTTTGGTTTGTACCATACCTATGGAGTGCCCTTTGATAGCCCTCCAGTTTGCGGAGGAATTACGGTATTGTATAGACTATGGGAATATATATATATATATAAATGTGTTAAGGGGGATATGGGTAACGCCTTAATGCTATTTTGATACTTTTCCTTTACTATAGACATATTATAATAGCTTATATTACTACATAGTAGATAGTTCCATGGATCCTTAGAGGATGGTTATCCAAAACATCCTTTGCGTTACTTGTATTTTAGTTGATATTTCACTTGAGTTGGATTTATTGATATAAGAATGTTAATCCCGACTCGAGTGTTTTGTGTTTTGCTTTACGCTCGGGTCAGGCTGATTGACACAGCATTGAGACTCACCTTTGAAGTTTGGAGCTTCGCTTGGAGATCCATCTATATCTATTCAGCTTTCAGCTATCTGGTTGTTCTGTCTAGACTTGTCATCTGTTTGTATACGAGACTATATTGTATTTGAGATATTCTGTTGTATTTTTTTCCAAACTCTGATGTTTTATATAGTAGCTTCATGAACTACTATTTATTCTATTCTGCTGCTTATTGTTGTATTACTCCGTGTCTATGATTCTGTGATTGATTTATTTACTATATATGTTGAGTTTTTCCAAATACAAATTAACAATCTGATAATTTGAGCAATTCAAGTCCGACATGTGTGAATGTGAATGGTTGAAAATACCGGGTCGTTACACCATCCTATTTCATTTTTGGAATCTCCACCACGTATACTGTTGTTAAAGTGGTTTTCGGTATTAGCAGAGAGTTTGACAATATCTGATCTCGATCTCTTTAACAACCAACGCTTATTTCACACTGGATGGTTCTTTTACATTTCAAAAGTCAATTCATACTTAATATCCAAAAATCATATTCGATTCCAAACCATATCATTTTCAAATCATATTCACTTTCAAAATCATATACACTTCCAAAATCATATTTACTCAAATATGTCATTTCACAAAAGGTATCAATTTCAAATTCCAACTTAGGTTGTATCATTATCAAGAATTTTAAATATAATACTTCAACTTTACATAGTCTGAAAATTTTAGCAAAATAGTTTAAATGGTCATAAATAGTTTAATAGTTTGAAAATAATTTAAATAGATTAAAAATAGTGTAAATAGTAAAAATAGTTTAAATAGTAAAAATAGTTTAAATAGATTTAAATTTGATTTAATTAGTTTAAAATGATTTAAATAGATTAAATGTAGATTAAATAGATTTAAATTATATTAAGTAGGTTTTTAAATAGATTAAATAAATTTAAAATAGATTAAGTAGATTTAAATTATATTAAATGGATTTAAAATAGATTAAATAAATTTAATTAGTTTAAAATAGGTAAAATATATTAAATTGTATTAAATAGGTTATAATAGATAAAATAATTTAAAATAGTTTAAATTGATGAATAGTTTAAATTAGTTTAAATAGATTTCAAAGTTATATCCAAACGTTTCCAATAACTCAATTCTGATAAATTCATTTATATTCGACACTTCAACCTTGAAATTCCAATTTAAATTCTTTGAACAATTCATTAAATCGATTCCCTTTTCATCATTAACACTTGGATTATCGAAAATGCTTCAGTTTATATAAATCAATATCTTTTTCAAAATACTAGTTAACTGAATTCAAAATTTCAAAGGTTCAAAAATCATTTAATTTAACTAATCCGGTGTCCGTATATAATTTTCTACCCTATGGTCAGGTGATACGGATATTTATCATTCCAATCGGCAATTTAAAATTTACGGTTATATTTCATTTCAAACCGCTATCCCCAATTAAATAAAATCCATAAAATCGCTCGAGTCTATCATTTCAACCCATAACGATTTTTCCTAATCTATAGATCGTTCGGGTATGTATCATTTCAACCCATAGGGAACTTGCAGCGTTATAACAATATAAAATACAACATCCATTCATCCAATATCAACAATCAAACATCCATCACAATCATCATCCAAATCAATCAATAAACATCAACATATAACTAATCATCAATAATAGATATGAAATTGACAAAATTAAATTAAATATTAAATTAAATGATGATTAAATGCAATAAAAGTCAAATTTAACTAGAATGACAATTTAAATATACCAAACGTCGATCTATAAATTTCTAATCATATTAATAATTTAATTTAACTAACATAAGATAATCTAGTAGTTGTGAGTGGGTCAAAACACTCACCTTTGATTTTCAATCTATTTGAGATCCAAAATAGGCTCAAAATTCAACAGCATAAAAATTTGCCCAAACTAGTTTCTTGTCGTCTGAAATTACTATACGATCGTAACGGAAGAAACCGCGTTCAAATCTGAGCTCGTATGTAAAAGTTATATAAGTTATAACGTTTTGAAATTAATTTATATATATATATATAATAAGATGGGCGAGTAACAATTTACCATGTCAGCACCACGCTACAGGAACACACCCTACCACATTCACATATCCTCATGCACGAACTCCGAGACGCCATCCGATCGTGCCCTACGCCGCCTTACGCCAAGCTCCGCCACGCCTAGGGCCAGTCGTGACCTGGACCACCCCTCCAGCGAAACCAAGCCACTCGCGACGACAAGAGGTCGAATGTTGATCCAAAATTTCACCAGTCGCCGCCTATACTCCATGACCAAATCGAATTTTCCCCGACGATCCCAACGTTTATTCGACGAACAACCTACACTAATGCACTCCACTCGCTGCTCTCCACAATACGATGCCCCTGATTCGTCGATCAGACGAAGTTGATCGTGACTCGATGAACGACCGAGAGTAATTCTCCCAATTCTAGCCACATAGAAACCCAAATCAAAAAACAAGCTGCAGATTTGGCTTGCGCTCGTCGAGAGCTTCAAATCGATATATAATATGATATAGTTTGAGGAGTTTGAATTGTCGATTTGATTTTGGTTTGCAATTGAATTTGGAATTGGTTTTGGTCTGTCTGCCATTGGAGAGAGAGAAGTAGATAGAATTTCACGTATAGAATAATGGAAATAAGAAATAGCTAGGGTTTATAATGGCCTATATATAGGCAGACCAGAAATAGAAATGAATGGACTAGATTGATTTGGGTTTGAACGATAAATGACCCGAAAAGCCTATTTCGTTCCCGAAACAAAAATGGGTCATCCCATATATCAAAATGAATGTTTTCAATATTTTTAAACTCAATGGAACAGGTTTCGGTTCCTAATCCCATCGTATGAAGAGGTTAGCTTAAAATCAGCTTATTTCAAATTGATTTCAATTGAATTTACTTAAATTGATTTCCACGCGTTCCGAGCCCGTACGATCAAATGACAGGTCTGATTGCTAAGAAAATTAAAACCTTACAATAATTCACCGTTACGGATCCGATAAAACAGGTTTCGTCGAAATACGAGACAGTGGCCAAAATGCCTATTTTCATGTTAATTAAATAAATTAATATTAAATTAATAATCACTTTTTAACTCAATATTCCTAAACTAACCAATTTCATCATTTTTGATTACCTAGACATTTATAATAACTTAAATCAAATTTACATATCAAATTCAGTGTTTAATATTTCACTAATTACAGTGTTCAATTTCAACTATAATTAAGTCCAATGAATTATAATTTAATTCCAATAAACTGATTAAATTTTATTTCAATCTTTTTATTTCGTCCAATCATTATTTTATGGACAAAGTTACATTGGTTTATATCTTATTACATTGGTATTCCACAATTACCATCTTTTATTTATTAATTTCAATTTTCCAATTATATTGAATTTTTGTCGATTTTCACATTAAATAAAATTTAAAATCCCAAATAAGTTGATTTATCTTGATTTTACTCTTTTCTTAAATCAGTTATTGCCTTGTGAATAAAATTAACATTTCTATACATTTTATCACATTCACAATTTTCAGTTATTATCTTAACTCACTTTGTCGTAACATTTATTTTACATTTAATTGCAATGGATTAATTAAATTGGTAAGAAATAACAATTGTCACCATTTGTACATTTAATAACATTTGTAAGCTTATTATTTACAACAAAAGTTATAACCACTTACACTATATTAATTCTATCCAATTTCTATTTATTGCACATTAATTAATTAATTAATACATCCTTTAAATTATCAATTTCTTCTTAAATCCAATTATCAATTAATACATACATTATTTACAATCTATATCAATTATAACTCTTAATCATTTTAATTAATTTGGAATTACATTTAAAGTAGTTATAAATTACCTTAGGTTAATACTATTACCTTTCATTTCAGTTATATTCTTATTTGTAAGCTACAAATTTTTATTTCTTCCAACATTTAATCACAAAACCTCATTAAATTAACTAATTTTAATTATCGAAAATTACGGGTCGTTACACTCTCCTTCACTCAAAACTTTTCGTCCCTGAAAAGGAAAAGAAGGGAAAGGAGGAATTAAGTAACTAACATATCTTATTCAAAATATTAAATTTATAAACATATAATTTAATTACAACATTAAATAACTTAAATAAAATATATCAATTTACAGCAATTAAAACCTTTATATTCAAGTTAACTAATGTTTGGAAAACATTTCACAAAATTTTCTAAGCCCAAAATTTTTGGAAAATTTCGACAGAGTCTCCTTTGTACGGAGGGGTCTGGGAGAAACAAAAATATCAATAATATCAATAATAACAATATATATCATAAAATTTTCAAAATATATCCCAAACCACGGGAAAAAATATAATATCGCTAGAAACCATAATCAGAGGACGTACCTATTTGTCAGGCAAACAACGCTTAATTTATAAAACCAAAAGAGTAGCTATTGCTTCCATAAACCTGTATTTCACTTATATAATCAAAAAAAGTTAATAATTATGTAAAAGAGAAATGTTTAAGTTGTTTCCAACTAATAACAAAACAAATCAATACAACATAACAACAATTACTTGAAAACAAAACTTACAAACATCATTTCAACAAAGAAAACAATCATCCATCCATTTCAACCAAAACAAATGGTTTGTTTTGGTTAAGAACTTCTAATCATATAAAATGATAAATAAACCATGAAGTAAACCATACACTCAATAGTCGTAGATAACTTTATAGATTATTTATACATCCTACACAATAAAAGTATCCTTTCCCAACCAATCCATAAGTCAAACAAACAATAATTTCAAATAATATTTTAAGTTTATTCTACTAATCTTTTTCACATCATTTATTGTTAATACTTTTCTTCATACAATGATTTTCTTTAATTCACATTCATTACTTACAAAATTTTAGTTTTCATTCATTCATGTAAGGCTTATTTCATTAATTTACATTCTTTAGTCACATAAGTTATATGCATTTCATTTATTTGGATCCTAAATGAATTCATCATCGAAGTATTGTATACATTTTATTTCAGTTTACTTCCCATTTACAATTTTGTTTGATTTTTTTCTTTCATCATTTACTTTCTTTTATCATTTATATAATGTTAATTTTCATTAATTTACATTCGTTATTACTTACAAAAGTTCATTTCTCCTATATTCATACAGTGCCATTTCTTTCATTTTATTACTTTACATTCATGCTTAAATAAGTTAATTTTTTATTTCAATTATTGAATTACACATTATTAGGTAAGTTTCTTTACAATTATCATTAATAGATATTTCCTTTTCACACTTATTTTTCCACATATATAGTATTATTGAATATTAACTCCATTTCTAAATCATTTCCAATGTTCACTAAAGTTATAATCGTTCAATCTATATAGTATTCATTTTAATTATAAATGGATTAAAAATTAATTCAAGTATATAATTATTTACTTAAAGTATTCACCGTTACCATTTAATCTGATTATACATAGCTTAAATTGTTAACCTAAGTTTATATCATTTTTCTTACATTTTTATTACATTTAATTAGTAGCATTTCAAACTATTAACTTAAGTTTACAACAAATTATAATATCAAAATTCTTATTTAAAAAAAAATTCCATTGAACACTTTCATTTACTAGAGTTTACTTGCACAATATTATATTACATATCCTATTTAAAATTTCAACTTTTTAATATTTTGGTAAGTTATATATATGTTTTTAAGAATACAATTGAATATTACCCAAGTTTCTCTTATATATTTAGTTAACAAATGTTAAATAGTTTTCATTTCTTATTTTCATTTCCTTTTTATTTACAGTTTCAAAATTTTAGTTTCCTTATCTATTTCATTAATCATTTTAACATCAAATTTCTTATTTTCATTTTTAGAAGTTTCCAATTATTAATATAGCCAAGATTCAATTCATTACAAAAATTTCAATTTCTAATTTACAGAAACTTAAGAACTAAACAACCGGGTTCTATTTCAATCCTTTTTAAAATAATATATATACTCATAACAGATATATATATATATATATATATATCAAATCAAACTTCAGAATTTAGAATTAAGATTCGTTTATCAAAATAGATGTGAAGTAAAATTACTACAACAGCCTTCCCACTTTTAAACTCGAAAATGAACGTCGATGATGCATGCACTCATCACCGAAATTATTTTCCAACGATAGAGAGGGGAGTACAGAACTTATTTCCTTCAAAAATTTTCTTTTTAAAACATTTCTTTCAAATCACCTTGAAATATTTATATCAGAAAATACTTCTAAATAATATTAATACTATATTCCAAAATCTTCGAAAGAAATTTTCAAAATTCCCGGAACTTCAATTCTCAAATTTCAATTTATATTCATTTTACTTGTAAATCCTACTTTACAATCAATAATTATAAAATTTCACTACTTAACCACAAACATATTACATCCAACTATATCATTTATAAAATTTTATTATTTTATATACAAAATATAAAATAGACAAATTATTTCATTTACCTGTATTTCAAAACAATATTGTGTCGATCTTTCCCATTAAGTGTTTAGAAATCTCTATTGATGTCAGAGCGTCCTATGCACCGACCAAAATTCATAAATACAAAACGGAAGAAATTAACACAATATAAAAACCTTTTATAACACTAAAAATACGCTCTCTCATATATATACACTCAGCAACTCATTCTAGGGTATTACTACCCTATTTAATATGAGTCAGACCCCACAAAGCTAAGGTTATCGCTAAACCTGGCTCTGATACCAACTGTAACGACCCGCCTTTCTGGATGGTTTAAATCGACGATAAACTACACACGTCAGACTAAAACCATACAAAAGGGCAGATTGTTATTGGGGTAAATAAGAAAGGCAAAGACAGAAATCAGAGTTACATAAAACACGAATAAAGAAATAAATAAATGCAGTGGAACAACATGATTCAGTGGAATACATATCATAAATATTAATAGTATAAATCTTCGTTTTCATACTCTAGGAATAAGGTCTTCAATCCTGAAATGCTCAGGCTGACCCGAGCGAATTGAATAGACAAAACACTCGAGTTAGAACTAAAAGATCTTATGTAAGTTAAATCAACGGTCAATATGAGTGTAACGGCGTCAGAGATGTTTACAGGGTTTGACATCTCTTATCCAATGTCTAACTTGGGTGCAGTAACTTAAGGGATGTTTGAGATTTACGTCTCCTAAGGATCCGTTAAACTGTCTACTATGTAGTACAATACGCTATTATAATATGTCTATAGTAAAGTAAAGTATTAAAATAGCGTTAAGGCATTACCCATATCCCCCTTAACACATTTTATATAATGTCGTAGTCTATACAAATATTGTAAACTCCACACGGAAGTGGGCTATCAGGAAGCTCTCTATAGCTATGGTACAAAACAAACTTGTAGAAGGCGCGATAGGGCATGTGAACATGGCACTTGAGGCAATGCCAGGGTAGATATACTAATTGCAGATCCGGACTGGTGGTAATGCGTAGCAGCTACTACCGCCCACCTCGGAACACACTCCCAAATCAAAATCAAGGGGTGGCCACCAAATCAATCATAAAGCAACAGATATGGTATCGAAGAAATGTGTCTGATAGGAGGAATAACCTCACTTGGCCCGGCATGGCTGCTGTTTTAGTCACATCTAAGCTGACTCACGGGAGTCAGGGTCACGTAAATACCTCATATAGAATCGTTCGCCAAACCATCCTACTTCATTTCTGGAATCTCCACCACGTACATAGTTGTTAAAGTGGTTTTCAGTATTGGAAGAGAGTATGACAATATCCGATCCCAGTCTCTTTAACAGCCAACGCTTATTTCACACCAGATGATTCTTTTACATTTCAAAAGTCAATTCATACTTAATATCAAAATATCATATTTGATTCCACACCATATCATTTTCAAATCATATTCACTTTCAAAATCATATTCTCTTCCAAAATCATATTTACTCAAATATGTCATTTCACAAAAGGTATCAATTTCAAATTCCAACTTAGGTTGTATCATTACCAAAGATTTTAAATATAATACTTCAACTTTACACAGTCTGAAAATTTTAGCAAAATAGTTTAGATAGTCATAAATAGTTTTAATAGTTTGAAAATAATTTAAATAGATTAAAAATAGTTTAAATAGTAAAAATAGTTTAAATAGATTCAAATTTGATTTAATTAGTTTAAAATAATTTAAATAGATTAAATGTAGATTAAATAGATTTAAATTATATTAAGTAGATTTTTAAAAAGATTAAATAAATTTAAAATAGATTAAATAGATTTAAATTACATTAAATGGATTTAAAATAGATTAAATAAATTTAATTAGTTTAAAAAAGGTAAAATATATTAAATTGTATTAAATAGCTTATAATAGATTAAAATAAATTAAAATAGTTTAAATTGATGAATAGTTTAAATTAGTTTAAATAGATTTCAAAGTTATATCCAAACATTTCCAATAACTCAATTCTGATAAATTCATTTATATTCGACACTTCAACCTTTAAATTGCAATTTAAATTCTTTGAAAATTCATTAAATAAATTCCCTTTTTAGCATTAACACTTGGATTATCAAAAATACTTCAGTTTATATAAATTAATTTCCTTTTCAAAATACTGGTTAACTGAATTCAAAATTTCAAAGGTTCAAAAATCATTTAATTTAACTAATCCGGTGTCCGTATATAATTTTCTACCCTATGGTCAAGTGAAATAGATATTTATCATTTCAATCCATAATTTAAAATTTGCGGTTATATATCATTTCAAACCGCAATCCCGAATTAAATAAATTCCATAAAATCGCTCGAGTCTATCATTTCAATCCATAACGATTTTTCCTAATCTATAGATCTTTCGGGTATGTATCATTTCAACCCATAGGGAACTTGCAGTGTTATAACAATATAAAATACATCATCCAGTCATCCAATATCAACAATCAAACATCCATCACAATCATCATCCAAATCAATCAATAAACATCAACAGATAACTAATCGTCAATAATAGATATTTAATTGACAAAATTAAATTCAGTATTAAATTAAACTATTGTTAAATGCAATAAAAGTCAAATTTAACTAGAATGACAATTTAAATATACCAAACATCGATCAATAAATTTCTAATCACATCATAAATTTAATTTAACTAACATAAGATAATCTAGTAGTTGTGAGTGGGTCAAAACACACACCTTTTATTTTAAATCGATTTGAAATCCAAAATAGGCTCAAAATTAAACAGTTTTAGAATTTGCTCAGACTAGTTTCATGTCGTCTGAAATTTCAATACGATCGCAATGGAAGAAACCGCGTCCAAATCCGAGATTGTATGTAAAAATTAAACAAGTTTGAACATTTTGAAATTAATTTTTCTATATATAAAATAAGATAGGTGTAACAACCCGCATATTTTACGATTGTATATTTAAATGTTTTATTTAATATAGCATCGTTAGTTGAATTCAAGTCCGAAATGTCACTTTTTGCATACAGTCGAATTGGGACTCAAGACAACTTCCATTGAGTCTAAAATGGGGTTTGCGAACTTTTTGAGTATAAACATCAATATGTTTGGAGTTGAGTAGAATTTTGACATTTTCACTTAGGGCTTTGGGCTTGGGTTTGGGTTTCAGCCCATTAACCCAACTCATCTTATATTCTAACTCCACCCCCTCTCCTCTTCATACACTATCATTTCCTAACACTTTAAGCTTTAGAAAAATGGGGGAAGAGAAAAGGAATTAGAAATTGCAAAGCCCTAGATTCATTTGCAAACTCAAGTTCTAGCTCCAAAATCTAAGAGAAGGTTAGGTAAGCATCCTCTTCACCTTCTCCATCTCATTTCCTCTTCAGTTTCAGAAATTTACAAAACCCTAACTTAGGAAATGTTTTTCTTTTGAGCTTAGATTGAAGCTTCTTGGGTTAAAATTGAAGAGTGATTGTTCTTGCCTTGCTCTATAGCTTCTCTCTTGTGTTTTTGGGTTTAATGGTGAGTTTGTGAACTCACATCTATGTCTATATCTTTGATAGTTGTTAGGTAGTAATTCCTAACATCTATTCATGTTCATTTGCTTTTGATTTGGATTGATTTGGTGAATTTTCCAATTTTTGGTTTTTGAAGTCCAATTTTGTGAAAATCCTTTTCTGGATGTTTGAACATGTTTTTGGGGTGTATCGAAGAGCCTATAAGGCTGGGTTGTCGCTTGGCATAAACCCTTAGTCGCCATTGCTCGATCGATCGTTTCCGGTAGGATTTTGCCCTTCATAGGGCTACGTAGAGTATATTGCGAATTGCAGTTCAGTCGACTGAACCAGGAGGGTCAGTCGACTGAACCTGGGGGACAGAAAGTTTCTGACATTGTGTCAGTCAACTAACCATTATGGTTCAGTCGACTGAGCCTAGAAACCGAAAGTTTCCAGGCATAGTGTCAGTCGACTGACCATTATGGTTCAATCGACTGAATCTGCTATCTCAGCCTATTTGCCTATTTTTGAGCGAATTTCCATTATTTATCGATTTATGTCGATCCGATTAGTTGTTATCGCTTTTATCGACTTTGATCACTTCTTTTTCAGGATTTTTTGGGAATATCCATTTTGATGGATTTGGTATCGATTTCTTTGGATTTGATTCACGTCTTAGAATGTGAATTTCTGGTGATTAATTGCTTCTATAATCATTTCTATGGTTTGTCACTTTAAGATGCAAAGTTTCTATACTAGTAATAAATATTCAAACTCTTTCACAAAAATGATTTCACTCTATTTTTATACAAAGATCGCTTATAAAACCGTTTTCCAATCTATTAGTATACACAAACCTTTACCTCATTCATTTGAGAAATCTAATTAAACGACTTAGTAAAACAAGTGGTATGAAACGCTTGCGTTTACTTCGTCGGTTAATTTTTGGACTTGTTCAATTGAAACTCTTGTGACAATTATCGAGTGTAAATCTACAATTTGTTTGTAAATATTTAAGTTAAGCCAGTGGTTATGAGACATGAAGCTAAACTAATTTATTTACTAGCTTAGTGTAATCAACACTTCTTGATGATCGATGATGATCATTTTTATGGTTTAGACTAGCAGTGTGCGATGTCTCTTTGTCCACGTGGGGGACTGTACCTCGTTTTATTGAGCTTCGTCTCATTTCTTTTATGGGCTAGCGACCCATGGTCTTTGGACCGTTCATGGAGCAATCAGCTCGATAAGTCGGAGCATGGGGGCATATCTTTCTTGGTGCGTCGATGTTTGATTATGCATGGCGCATATCTTTCTAGGTGTGTCGATGTTTTTTTGTGCATGGGGCGTATCTTTCTAGGTGTGTCGATGTTTGTTTGTCCATGGGGCGTATCTTTCTAGGTGCGTCGATGTCTATTTATGCATGGGGCGTGTCTTTCTAGATGCGTAGATGTTTGTGATGCATGTGTTGGTGAGTTTTCATGCTCCCGTTTGTGATAGGCCTCCCGCTTTGTGATTTCTAGATTTCTAATTGATGATTTCTAGGATTTGTGTTTCACCAACTTTTGCGTTTGGCATTGATATGTTTGTCTATATTTGTGGTTCGGTGAGTAAAATAAAGAATATGACATTCTTTTTGATGTTATGAGATTTTTGAGATATTGTATGATTTTTGTTGTTGTTAAATGTATACTTGTCACAGTATGACATTATTTTTATCATACGTATTTGTCATATCTCGTATTCTATCTCATTTTATCTGATATTTATAGCTAGACTGATCCGTTTATTATTTTCTTATTAAATAATACTCGGGTCAAACCGAGATGTTACAGGTGCTTCTGTTAGACTCCTTATCTGGGATCACCTTCTAACTTTTGTCTAACTACATTAGAATGGTAGTTTTTGCTGTTATACATTTGAGATAGAGACTCCTTGATGTATACATATTCTTTTGTCTAGCACTTGTATCAATTCTTTTGTGATATTGTGGATCTTGTTTGACCACCACTTTGATTTACACTTTTTATGTGTTATATTCATATCTGTTTCCGCCTTTGTGATATGAATATCTGTGACTGATTTGTGTTATGTTTATTTCTATATTTGTTTTCGAAGTCCACCTAGCCACTGTGTGGTAGCTTTGAGTTTGTATTTGATATGTCGGATTTCCTCTTGAAATGAAATATAAGTTATATTATCTGACATATCGGTACTCGCACAAAGTAATTACACAGATGGTCGCTCCTCAGCAGCCTTATTCTTCGCGTTAGTCGATGGCATTACCCCGTAGTGTCCTTTGCCAGCGTGAGTATAGAGGTGGGGTGTCACAGCTTGGTATCAGAGCCAAACTTCAGAACAATTTAGAATAATCTAGCAAGGGTCATTGTCCTAAGTCTTTCTTAGGAATCGTGCCTTAGGATTTAATTCGAGTCTTCGTACTGTTCTATCCTATTTTCTTTTATGATGCCTTGTTTTATCAATCAAGTTTGTTTGATATTCATTCTGAGAATAACCTTTTACCTCTTCTTTCTTTATTTCTTAGAGAAGAGAAATGGTTAGTCCTGGCCGTTCCAGCGCCCGTCAATCTAGTGCTAATCCTCAGGATGGAGTATTTATGTCTCCTCAACAACTTTTAGGTCTTGTGAACAATGCCCAAGCTACCAGACTCGCTCCAGCGTCTACTCACCCTAAATCCGGGTTTGCACGCTTGTGCAGAGATTATACCACTTTGGGTGGAAGGCCATTCAAGGGATCCGAAAGTGTTATAGAAATCCAAGCTTGGCTTAGATCATGCGATCGCATCTTTTCCCGCATGAATCTTATTGATTCACTTCGAGTCCAAGTGGCTTCTAGCATGCTCCAAGAAAGAGCATTAGATTGGTATGAGCTTTTGATTTCGGAAATTATTGAAGCGGATCTTACTTGGGAGCAATTCCGGGAAAGGTTCGAATTGAAGTTTGTGCCGGAAGCTGAAAAAGTAACTTTAGCCCGACGCTTTATTGACCTTGTTCAAGGTGAATCTTATGTGGCAAATTATGTCGCATCTTTTGAATCTCTCTCTAAATATAGGGTCGAATATATTAATACCCCATTGAAGAAAAATAAGAGATTTGTCTATGGGTTGAATAAGAACCTCAAAAAGCCTTTACTTCTGAAACTAGAAGTTTCTTTCGATCAGCTTGTAGATATTGCTCTTCGACTTGAAGAGGCGGATAGAGATAGTGATGTTGATGTTGTGCGTGCCAAACAAAACTTCAACAATGACATGAAGAGGCCTATTATGTTTAAAGCCCCAATCCCAATAAGAAAGGGAAGTAAGAAACTTCAACAGCAAAGACTCCTACGTCTAGTCATGGACAATGCTACAATTGTGGTTCTACCGACCACTATGCGAATAGGTGTCCAAAACCTCTCTATTGTCGCTATTGCAAAAATTTGGGTCACCATATATCCGCATGTCCCATACTCCAAAGTAGAGAAGAGGGTGAGTTGAATGTTGTGCAAGCTCCTAGTGACCCTTCTCTTGGTCAGAGTATTTCTTATTCTATCCTTGATAACATTAATTTGTTTTGTGATTACCCTATTCAAGTTCTTTTTGATACGGGTTCATCTCCTTCTTTTATATCAAAAGAACTTGTTGATTCTTTTTCTTTAAGTATTATGGGCTTGATGACTTCATTGAGAATTGCGAACCCGATTGGTGGAGCCGCAACACTCAGATTTCTTTGTGAAACTGTCGAGATTATTTTATGTGATTATTCTTTTCGGGCCGGTTTGCATGTTATGCGTTACTTAGGCTTCGAAATTGATTTTTGGGAAAGGATTGGCTTGATCATTATGTAGTCCACATCCTATGTCCTGAGCGGACTATTTATCTTCGACATTTTCAATCTGTTAAGAAGATTTCTATTGATTTTTATTTCCAAATTCAGTGGCACCATTTTATTATTTAAACCCCCATGATGAGGAGAATTTTTTTCTCTCATTCAAGTAGTTTGTGAATTTTCCGGTATATTTGAGCTTGCCTTAGGATTATCACCTAAGCTGTGACGCCCCACCTCTATACTCACGCCAACCAAGGACACTACGGGGTAATTCCGTCGACAAGCACGAAGAATAAGGCTGTTGAGGAGCGACCATCTATGTAATTGCTTTGTGCGAGTATCGATATGTCAGATAATATAAATTACATTTCATTTCAAGAGGAAATCCGACAAATCAAATACAAACTCAAAGCAACCACACAGTGGCTATACGGACTTCGGCAAAAAATATAGAAATAAACATAACACAAATCAGTCACAGATATTCATACCACAAAGGCGGAAACAGATATGAATACAACACATAAGAGTGTATATCAAAGTAGTGGTTAAACTAGATCCACTACATCACAAAAGAATAGATATAGGTGCTAGAAAAAAGACAAAAGAATAAATATACATCAAGGAGTCTATATCTCAAATGTATATTAACAAACACAACTAATCTAAAGTAGTTAGCCAAAAGTCAGATGATAGTCCCAGATAAGAGGTCAAGTAGAAGCACCTGAAATACCTCGGTCCGACCCGAGTATTATTTAAGAAGAAAATAATAAACGGATCAGCCTAGCTATAAATATTAGATAAAATGATATATGATAAGAGATACGACCAAAAACATATGATAACAAAAATGCCATACTGTGACAAGTATACATCAAACTACCACAAAATCATACAATATCTCAAATCATGTCAAATCACCAAAAAGAATCTCATTCTTTAAATTATTCACCAAAACACAAATATTGACAAAACATATCAATGCCAATCGCATAAAAATTGGTGAAACACAAATTCTAGAATCACAACCAGAATCCAGAAATCACAAAAAGAGAGAAGGCCTACCACAAACGGGAGCATGAAAACTCACCAACACGTGTATCATAAACGGGTCGCTAACCTATGGTCGCTAACCATAAACTGAACATCGACGCACCTAAAAAGATACGCCCCATGCACAGTCGGACATCGACGCACCTAAAAAGATACGCCCCATGCCTAAACTAGCATCGACACACCTAAAAAGATGCGCCCCATGTATAGTCAAACATCGATGCACCTAAAAAGATACACCCCATGCCTAGTCGAACATCGATGCACCTAAAAAGATACACCCCATGCCCCGACTTTGAGTCGAAGCTCCACAAATGGCCCGAAGACCATGGGTTGCTAGCCTATAAAAAATGAGACGAAGCTCAACAGAACGGGGTATAGTCCCCCACGCGGACAAAGAGACATCGCCCATCGCTAGTCTAAACAATAAAATGATCATCATAGATCATCAAGAAGTGTCGATTAAACTAAGCTAGTAAATAAATGAGTTTAGCTTCATGTCCCATAACCACTGGCTTAACTTAAATATTTACGAATGAATTGTAGATTTACACTCAAAGATTATCACAAGATTTTCAATCGAACAAGTCCAAAAATTAACCGACAAAGTAAACGCAAGCGTTTTATACCACTTGTTTTGCTAAGCCGTTTAATTAGATTTTCTCATACGAATGAGGTAATGGTTTGTATATAATAATCGATTGGAAAACAGTTTTGGAAACAAGCTTTGTATTAAAATAGTGTTGAAATCGTTTTGATGAAAGAGTTTGAATATTTACTACTAGTATAGAAACCTTTGTATTTTTAAAAGTGACAAACCATAGAAACGATTGTAGAAACAATCAATCACTAAAAATTCACTTACGAAGATGTGAATTAAATCCAAAGAAATCGATACTGAATCCATCAAAATGGATATTCCCAAAAATCTCGAAAAAGAAGTCAAAAAATTCGATAAAAGTGATAAAAACTAATTGGAGCAACTAAAATCGATAAACAATAGAAATTCAATCAAAAATAGGCAAATAGGTAAAAATAGGCAATTCCAAACGTCTCGGGGTCAATCCAGACGTTTGGATTTAGGTTCTGGAAATTGAGAAACCATCCAGACGTCTGGAGGTTGGCTTAAGACGTCTGATATGTTGTATCAGACGTCTGAAAGGTGGTTTCAGACGTCTGACACATTGTTTCAGACGTCTGAGAGGTTGTTTCCGACGTCTGACTCTGTTTTCTGCCATTTTTATAAATCTCTTCCGTATTTTCTTTTGCTCCAGGTTTAAAACCACACTTCTGAACTTGCATTTTAGACGTCTAAAGACCTGGTCTGGGCAACAATTTGCCTAGGCCATGATGGCCAAAATGATTCGGAAGCGATCGATCGAGCAACGACGACTAGGGATTTATGCCTAACGACAACCCAGCCTTATAGGCTCTTCGATACACCCCAAACAACATGTCCAAATATCCACAATAGGATCTTCACCAAATTGGACTTCAAAACCAAAAATTGGAAATTCAACAAATCAATCCAAATCAAAAACAAATGAACATGAATATAGGTTAGGAATTCTTACCCAACCACAACAAAAGCTATAGGCTTAGATGTGAGTTCAAAAACTCACCTTTAAACCCAAAAACACTATAGAGAAACTATAGAGCAACGCAAGAACAATCACTCTTCAATTATAACCCATGAAGCTTCAATCTAAGCTCGAAAGAAAAACATTTCCTAAGTTAGGGTTTAGGAAATTTCTGAAATTGAAGACGAAATGAGATGGAGAAGATGAAGAGAATGCTTACCTAAGCTTCTCTTAGATTTTGGAGCTAGAACTTTAGTTTGCAAATGAATCTAGGGCTTAGGAATTTCTAATTCCTTTTCTCTTCCCTCATTTTTCTAAAGCTTGAAGTGTTAGGAAATGATAGAATGAAAGAAAAGGAGAGGGGGGTGGAGTTAGGATATAAGATGAGTTGGGTTAGTGGGCTGAAAACCCAAACCCAAGCCCTAAGTGAAAATGTCAAACTTCTACTCAACTCCAAACATATCGATGTTTATACTCAAAAAGGTCGCAAACGCCTTTTTGGACTCAATGGAAGTGGTCTTGAGTCCCAATTCGACTGTTTACAAAAAGTAGCTTTTCGGACTTTAATCCGATTAACGATGCTATATTTAAATAAAACATTTAAATATATAATCGTGAAATATGCGGGTTGTTACAGACTCTCCTCCTTAAAGAAATTGTTTCCTCGCAATAATCAAGAGGAAAAATAAAAAGTAACAACCATAAAAGCATATCAACAAAAAATAAAATTTGAAATAAGAAGTTCACCATAAAGAGCACGAAAGAGTAAGTTCGGATGTGTTCGCTCGATGAATTCTCAAGGTTCCCAAGAGAAATCCTTAGGATTTAAGAACCATTGAACTTTCATAAGAAAACATCTTTATTTCGAAGGCGTTTAACCTCCGAAGCAATGATACGAATAGAATGTTGCTCATAAGTCAAATTTAGTGAAACATCAATTTCTTCAATTATACCGGGCTCAAGAATAGAATCGGAATCACGAAGGTATTTCCATAGAAAATAGACGTGGGAAAACGTCATGAATAACAGAAAATTAAGCCGGTAACAAAAGGCAATAAGCCACAGAACCAATGCGTTCGGTGATGGGAAATGGACTAATATATCGAGGTGCTAACTTTCCCAATCGACTGAAACGCACATCACCCCTCATAGGTGAAACACAAATGAATACCAATAAAATCTGGACCTAAAACCAGCTTCTCACCGGCTTCAAGCGAACACGAAAGAGATCGGCATGGCCTTCCATAGAGTGACTCGAAAGATGCCATACCAATACTAGATTGGAAGCTATTATTGTAGGAAGACTCAACAAGAGAAATATGATCTTCCCAACTTCCACCAAAATCAAGAACATATGCACGAAAGAGATCTTCAAGAGTTTGATTCTGTAACGATCCCGAATTTTATTAAGTTTAAATTTGTTAATAGATTTAAATTTTGAATAAAATTTTTGAAAATAATTGGTAATTAATATAAATAATCAAGAATTAATTTGGATATTAGAATTTAAACATGTTTATAAGATAGATTGAAAATTTGAATTGGGATTTAAATTCAAATACCTTAGGAAATAAATTTGTATTTGGATTTTTGGTATGATTAAATTAGATGTTAGATAATGAAATGAACATATAAATAATTCTAGAATTATATAAAGTATAAAAATTAAATATTGTAAAGTAAAATAAAATACAACCAAGCTATACTTATAAAATAAGTAAAATAAAACACAAACAAGATGTACTTACAAAATGTAATAAAAATAAACATAGATATGTAGAACTTCATTTAGATTTCAAAGCAATATAACTTAAGAAAGAAAGCAAACACATTCAAGTATGAAACTAGTATTCATATATATGAAAGTAAGAAACAAAGTAAAGATAAAATATAAAGTCAATATATTTGCTAAAATCTAACAACATACCAAATATTGAACTTTATTTATTTTTCAAAGTAATAAGACAAAAACAAATAAAATATATTCAAGTATCAACAAACATATGTATAGACAAGTATGTACACGTAGAAATAAGGACAAAGGAAAAAAATTATACATATGTATGAAAGCATGCAAAGGAAGATAAGGCAAATATTTATAATACAAGACAAGTAATAAATGCAAATGTCCTTAGCATACAATCTACATTACATTTCAGCCACCACAGCAAATATCCTGTACTAGTATATGGTTCAAACCTATTCACACTTCTTATTTATACATATATCATTTCCTGATTTCTTTTCGCAAAAACAGAACTGAGTGTAGATAAAAAAAGAAAAGGACAAACTCAATTAATGCAAGACATCTTAGCATACAATATAGATGCATATCAGCCCACCAAAGCAAGAAATATCTCTGGCCAAAAATATAAATAAAAACATATTAGTACAACTAAAAATCTTTGTGACCAGTAGTGGTACAATTGCCTGCACATTTGGGTTTCTTTTATATATCATCTCATATGTTTAATTCGATCATCAATTGAAAACTGAGAAAAATAAAAATAAATAACAAACCTGTAACACAACAAAATAATAGCAAGCTTTAACTTGATCAAAGATCGAAGTCTGGAACATTCAAAGCAAAACATCAAACTATGTTCATTTCAATCCAGGAAGCAACTCTCTGTTAATTAATTCAAGTGAGTAAACCTTCTTTTTAAATTAAATTTCTTTATTTCCTTTACCTGTGAGCAAACTCCTATTTAGAAGCTTAATCTGTTTTGATACCTTAGTGCACGTGATTATCCTTGAGATTTGATGTGAAATCTGCTTGCATATATATAGATATATATGGATATATGTATGTGCATGTTTGTGTGTATATATATTTACACATCTCTGTTGTCCTACAGGCTTTGATCCATTAAAGAAAAATCAATTTCTTTTCAACCATCAAATTTTATGTTATGATTTCTATAAGAAATCTGTTTGTAATGACAAAAACATATTTATAAAAGTATAATTAAGTATAATTAACAAATAGATTTCTGGAAACTAAAGGATTACAGTAATAATCTTTTAATATCAGAAAATTAAGTTTTTTGGATTCTAAGTTTTAATTATATATTCTGTTTCGTATGTGAAATGATGAATTTTAATAATCTAATCTAAATTTTTAAGCTTGGGATTTATTAGAAATTTCAAGATGAACTGTAATTGGGTTTTTGGAAAATTCTGATGATCGAGATGGAGGTGGGTCTCGGAATCTGGGCTATAGTTAGCTTAGAGGTCAGGGATCATCAGAAAAATGGTGGTAGATTTTATTAGTGGTCAAGGTGGCTGGTCGACGTCGTAATAGGGTTTAAAGGCATGTTTTTAATCGACGTCATTCTCAAAACAATTTCGTTGTCAGTGGTGGATCGGGGTGGACCGGTCCAGGTGGAGTAGAAGCTGGAAGTCGAGACAAAGCTAAGGTGTGGTCGGCGTGGATGCTCGGGGACGAGATCGTCGGCGCGAGGCGTTTCTGGATGATCTAGTTGGATCCACTAGGGAGTCGAATAACTCGATTTTGAGTTCAAAGGTGAATCGAGGATCTGGGTGCTCGAGTAAATAGTTGTGGTCGTCGACGATGTTCTGGTAGTCGCAACGATGATCGGAGGAGTCTGGAACGATGGTGCACATGCACACGTGTAGGTGTGTATCTGTTGTTGTTCGAATGATGGAGGAGGATGAGGGTTCTCGGGACGAACTCGAAGGAAATTGTGAGAATGCTCGGGGAAAAGGAAATGTGGGGAAAACTCAAAGTGGTGCTCGAGAAAATCATGAAACACCTCGGGTCTGTTGTTCAATATAAAAACAGGTTTAAAACTTTGAAAACAAATCAAGTTTATTGAAACAAATTTTGTTAAAACTAATTCTTTGTGAATATTAGAGGTTATCTAAGTTTTAAAAGGGATTGAAAGGTTTTGTTTTAATAAAATTATTTTATTTAACTAAGTCTTAAAACGTTTACGGTACAAATAACCTTTATTTTTTTAAGTTTATTTTAAATAAACTTAGTAATAGTGAGAAGTTAATTACGAAAGATGTTTTAATCTATGTTAATTTATTTTGTTAATGAAAATTTATTTATATGGTTAATTAATTAATGGTTAAGGTTAATTACTTAATGAAATTGATTACTTAATGTAATTAATAAAATATTGTTACCTAATGTAATTAAGGGATAATTACTTTGTGTAGTTATATTAAGAATAATTAATTAATTAAGATTAATTAATATAAGTAATTAAAGGTAATTAATTACTTGAAGATAATTACTTAATTAAAAGTAATTAAATGATTAAAATTGATCAATTAAATTATTAAAGGATAATTGCTCAATGTAATTAATTCTTGATTAGAGATAATCATTTAAGTAATTAATTAAGGGTTAATTAATGATTAATCAAAGGGAAATTATTAAATGTTTTGAAATTAATTGATCATTAATTTACCATGACTAGTAAAATTATTCATAGAAATTAATCTGATTTAAATCAATCGGATAATTAAATTGATCCCACTAATGGATGTTTGGATTATATTAGTTGTTGAATTGTTTGATATCCCTGATCTGTAATGCTTTGTGATATATTCTGATTTGTGTGTGATCTGTACTGTAGTTATTTATCTGGGATGAATGTAAATTATTATCTGTGACTTATATATATCTTTGAATGAAAGATAAGCATTATAGTTTATACCGCTTATCAACTATATTTCTGTATTTTGATCTATGATGATTCATTGATGTTGCACTACTGTGTGAAACCCTTGGACTACACTATACACACACAAATATGGATTTCACGTGGAAATTAGTTAAGTAACAGATGATTTAAATTTAATGTTTTTGAAATTTAAATTTAAATTTAAATTGATTTTGGAAATGAATTTGGGTTAAATGTTAAAGCTTTGAAAAGAAGTTTTACAGATAAAAGTTGTTTTGAATAACTTGGTAAAGTTTTCAAATTTAAATAATCTAATTTGAATTTGAATTCAAAATGAGGAATTGAATTCTATGTTGAAAATTATGGTTTAAAAATGCGATACAATTTGTAAATGTGTTTTATATGAATTTAAACCATTTTAAAAGTATGGTTTTGAGAATTTAAATTTAACCCAAAGACTTTAACTCGTATAAATGAATCAGATTTTCCGAAATGAAAACTATTTGTTTTAAAATAATAAAAGCTTTCATATAAGGAATGAATTTCCAAATTTTGCCAAAGAATTTCAAGTTTGAAATGAAAATGGTTTTCCGAGTTATGAATAAATCTTTGTGAAAGATTATTGAACTTTTTGGATTGGATCTATTTATTTTTAACAGATTTAAAATGGTGATTATTTTAAACCATTCGAAATGGAAATGTTTTGAAAGCTATGAGTTAAATTTGGATTTAAAGATTGGATGAGTTAAATCCAAATTGAAATGGAAATTGATTTGGAAAACCTTTGAATAGAATTTTTTGTGAAACTGGGTGAACTTTGTGATCGAATCTTTTTGTGTAAAAGATTAAAATGGTAATGTGTTTAAACCATTTAAAAAAGAAGTTTGGGTAATAAGTTGTGACTTAACTGAAATCCTATTATACATATGTTTTAAATATTGCGCTCATTATTCGGTTTAGCTGGGAGAGGACTTTGTGTCATATAACCCATTCCGAATAATGATACGTCGAATATGGATTGCATTTGAAGACCGGTGGTGAAGACCGGATATTTTCAAAAATGAAAGGACAACTCGTCGAATGTCTCTGCATCGGATGATCTTCGATATAGAGATTTGATCACCCTTTGTGATGGGAAGTCCGGACGTATTAGAAATTATCTGGATTTGCAAGGGCTTCTTCGGAAGTGCCTTCGGTTCTGTTCGAACCCGGAACAGACTTGTATGGTTGTATGTCTGACACTACACTTTGAGATATAAAGCTGATTTCTTTCAAATACATTTCTGTTTGGTGGTGGAGATTTATTCTCTTAGCTTAACACCCTTCTTTGAGACGTACGAGCTCAGTGGTTATGTAGTTGAAGGTTATCAGTGATATACTCCCAATTTGGTAGTGTGGCATGCTGAGTGCTGCTGTGTGTAGATGATCATTTGTTGATCAAAGCATGGCTTTGTCAAAAAGCGTAGCTTTGTGGACGAGACCTCATCGAGCCTCACAAACCGGAAATAGTCGAAACAGGAAAGATGCGGCAAGGTTTCAGGGGTAGCTCCCCTAGGGTATGACCATTCCTTCTGGAAAAAGGTGGTATCATGGTATGGAGCCCAGATATTTACCTGTGTGGTTTCTCCAATCTCATTTACTTTGTGTGATTGTTGCTGTGTGACCGAGGCCTCGGATAAAGGTCCCAAAAGACCGGGGGTGGCATATCTCAGGTTTACTACCTGGGAAGGGTGTAACCGGCCTTGTGTTGGCAGAGAGCAGGTTATCTCTCGGGACGTCCCGCCATAGGCATTCCCATGTGGCAAAGGAACTTCCTTAGCCTGACCATTTGATGGAAAATCCAAAGAAACAATACGCACCCTGTACGGTTTTAGTTGTACAACCTGCCATGCAGCATGGCGGTAACCTGCCATAAAACATATTAGCTATAGTAGGCAAAGTTCGGAATGTCTATGCTGGCTAAGATTAATGTTGTACTTTCAAAATGTTTTCCACTATGCACTAATAATAATAATCCAATGATTTTGCATAGTAAGCATGTTTGACTATCATAAGGAGAAATCTCCTCCAATTCTGCATTTGCATTGTGTGTGTGGCGGGAGGCCTTATGGTAGTTTCATTTTTCAAAAAGCATTGCGGGTTTCAATGTTTAAAATTCTTTTGTTGTTTGTTTTAAAGATAAACTGTGTTTCTTTGCTCATACTAGTCCCATGACTGACCCGAAGTTTATTGTTCCCTTCCTAAACTCTGGGTGCCCACAATTTTCCACACAGGCAGTCTAGAGTTGGGGTTTTTCAAATAGTTAGGTTTAGTAGATTATCTAGAGCTAGTTCACTTCATCGGAGTCGATGACTGCACTTGCTTATCTTTGTGCATCGTGATGGTAGTTCGAGCTGATGTTGGAGTTGTTGGACTCATTCTCTTTTCTAGATCATTGGAGTTATCATTTAAGTTATTTCCGCTATAGGATTATATCATATCTCTGATATTGCTGTGTATTATTGATATCATTGTTGTATATCATTCTGGATATTGTATTCATTGGAGTTGTATATGATATCATCTATTTCTTTCTTCCGTTGTGTTGTTATACTTAATGGTGTTATAAGCTCCGGTGACCCAGATTCGGCGTTTGAATCTGCGGCATTTTGAGTACAAGTGAAGTACGGGTGCCGATTTTCGAAGGTCGAGTTCAGGATCGGTACATTTGGTATCAGAGCTAAGTTTAAACTGTGACGCCCCACCTCCATGCTCACAATAACAAAGAGTATTAAAAGAAATACTGTTTGTTATTACGAAGAATAAGGCTGGATAGGAGTGGCCATCCGTAGTTAGGCCTTACACTAGTATTGGTTACCTCGATAGGAGTGGTATATATTTTTATTTTTCATCTCTTATTTATTTAGTCTCATCGACGTATCCAATTCTACTGTAAAACGAACTACGATGGTTCACAATAGTTTAGGACAATATATATAATAATAACACAGATAAGCTAAATGTGGAACACAGCTAATATCAAATCTCATATATATATAACTGAAGGCGGTTACAATACACTTGATACAATACATATGATACAACTACAACTATCGACTCTGGAAGTTATATATACAAGTACATTATCGAATAATATACATGAATACATATCAAACAAGATCAGATACCCTGACTACTACAAAATGACGACGACTACTCCAAAAGATATGAAGAGACTTCATAGCTCAAGCAGCAACCCAAAGCAAGATATCTACAACCTATAATAACTCAGTCTGACCCGCATATTAAATTCAAAAGAAAATAATACATGGGTCAATCTAATTCAAACTCAGTTATTAATGCACAGAAGCAATAATAATTAAATAACCAAATAGACAACAGTCACAGAAATCTCGTATATCCCATCCTTTAACAAGGAAATCAAATAACGGTAGATATAACACTAAATAGTTTTAAAAAAAAATCAGCAAATTCAAATCATCAACAAGGATAAATAAAAAGATTACCAATGAAGATAATTTAGAAAACAACTTAATTGCCAATACGGCAATTAACGCCAAAATCTAATTATTAAATAAATAATTAGAAACTCATAATCTAATTATCAAATAGATAATTAGACAATAACAAAATAATCCAGTCAAACCAAATCAAAATGCACTTTCAAAATATTGAATTGAACACAAAACAATTCAAACAATTGAAATATCAATTAAACATCAATTCTATGTGGCTGCAGTACACGCACGCGTGCACTGCCTCGCCACTACAGCATATGAATTACACAAAAGCTCAGTTAATCAAAATGCAAATGAATACAATGGTCTGTGCAATGCAAGACCCAATCTAAACTGTAGCCACCACAAGAATACAAGGGCAGACCTGCAATAAGAACTGCAGCCACCACAAGATCACAAGGGCAAGACTGCAAAAAAAACTCAGATGTAAGCACACTCAAGGCACAATACACCATAGTGACGCAGCACTAAAAACTGCATACACAACCAAATAGTCAACAAATGAATCTACAGTAAACCAGGCTTTAAAACGAACTAATACAAATCAATGCCAACAACATGAAACTGGGCAATGCACCAATGATAATGCAACACAGCAAGGCACCGCAAATAACAAAATACATGGCAGTGACGACATACAATGGTGACCAGGCAACAAGCCTAAATGCAACAAAAATGCCAACTAACTTAGATAACTCAGTTACAAGATGAAATGCACAATGCCACTGCAGTTGCAAACCAGTGTACTGCCAAAGTCCACCAGGCTACACAATGAACTCAAGCTCATGTGAATACAAATCAGAATACAACAAGCTCCAATTAGTGGATAATGTCCAAGAACAAAATGAAACATAATACAAATTCAAGTGAAACTTCCAGATCAGAGATGCAGACCAAATAGCCAACATGATCAATGAAGGCAAGATGAGCTACATGAACACTAGTGGTACAAAATGCAAACTCAACAGTGAAACGATAATGGTGCAACATAGTGACAAGCTACCCAGATTCAAGGTACAATCATGTACAACAAGACTGCAAAATTCAATTCGAAACCAGGCATAGTTCAACACTGCAACACAAACTAGACAAATGTCCAGATGCAAACTCAAAGTGGACAGTGATGAACCCAACACTAGTAAATTCCACTAAAACTCAAGTCTGGTAACAACAACTACACTAAGGTTCAAGTGAAATAAAGAAAAACCAGTGCAAGAAATCAAGTACAGCAAGCACTTCACAAACTCAGAGGCTAGAAGAATCGAAGATGACAACCATGGTACAACAAAACTAAATACATTGAACTACTGTGAACTAGACCAAAATTATGAATACAGAGGCAAAATTAATAACCAAGGAAAACTCGAACAAATTTCAATCAAGTAGTAGTTTTGATCGAAGAACAGAGAATACAAAATCAATGATATATTATCACAAAACTCAAGAAGACCCAGTTCAAAGTCAAAGGGGATATCAATTCAAAGTCAGGCCGGAATCTCCAGTAATTCACGAAATCGAAATCAACAGCGTCAAAGAAAATCAACACCGTGATGACCAAGTTACGAAACCGTGTCAACCAATAACAAATTATACGATTTGATAAAGTCAGAGATCAATCTCAACATCGAATGAAAATCAAGTGGCCGAGATGAATTTAAGCAACGAATTCAATTAATGGATACAAACAAAATTTAAAAGCATCGAATCGAGTCCCAAATCATGTCAGAAATCATCAACGACAAAAAAAAAAATCAAGCGGCCGAAGCATTGTACTAGGAATGAATTACAGATGTGAGTGAAAAATCACTCACTTATTCGAAGAACCCCAAATCCATCAGCCGAAATTAAAGATCGAAAGCCCCAGTTTTCACAAGCCCTAATTTTGAAGACGAACGAGAAGGAAGTCGCGGCTTCAAAGAATTGAGCCACCATTTTTATTTCTCTCATTTGATTAGGGTTTTCCATGATAAGAATGAAGGGGAACAGGTATAAATGATTATCACGGTAACAAAAATGGCAACAAAAAGAAGTGGGCCAAATGAATTTTAAAGCCCGCATAACCGCTAACCAATTTTTCAAAGAATTTCAACTGGATTAAAAATTCCAATAGCAATTAACAACCAATTTAATCGTCGTTTGACGATAATTAATTGTTATTAAAATAAGGGTTGTTACAGACTCCCCTCCTAATAAAAATTGCGTCCCCGCAATTTTCATAATTAAAGTTGTCAATAACAATTATTTTTCTAAGATAAACTGGTTAAGCTAGAAAAATAAAGGTCAAAACACAAACGCCAAAGAAATCTTTTAATTTCATAAAAGAAATTCATAAATTCTCAACAAAAATCTAATTATCAATAGATAATCAGAAAACAGCAAAACTTAATAAATACAATTATCAGTAATATCTAATTTTCAATTAGATGATTAGAATACAGAAATCACAAAGCAGCAATATCTAATTATCGACACAATAATTAGAAAACAGCAAAATCTAATTATTAGCAAAGATAATTAGAAAACACAAATCACAAATCGCAAAACTGTAAGTATCTAGTTATCCAACAAATAACAAGAAAACACGAACTTCATAATCAGCAAACTCTAACTATTAATAGAGATAGATAGGAAACAACAATTCAATAAAATCAACATAATCTAGAATCAATTAGAGACTAGAAAATCTCAAAATCAGCAAAATAAGCAAATATCCAATTATCAAAAACGATAGTCAGAAAACATCAAATATCTAATTATTAAAAACGATAATTAGAAATCTCAAATCAACAAATATCTAATTATCAAAAACGATAATAAGAAAACATCAAATATCTAATTATCAAAAATGATAATCAAAAATATCAAATCAACAAATATCTAATTATTAAAAACGATAATCAGAAAACATCAAATATCTAATTATCAAAAACGATAATCAGAAATCTCAAATCAACAAATATCTAATTATCAAAAATGATAATCAGAAAACATCAAATATCTAATTATCAAAATCAATAATCAGAAAACATCAAATATCTAATTATCAAAAACGATAATCAGAAATCTCAAATCAACAAATATCTAATTATCAAAAACGATAATCAGAAAACATCAAATATCTAATTATCAAAAACGATAATAAAAAAACATCAAATATCTAATTATCAAAAACGATAATCACAAATCTCAAATCAACAAATATCTAATTATCAATACGATAATTAAATCTCATAACAGCAAATATCTAATTATCGATACGATAATTAAATCTCATAATAGCAAATATCTAATTATCGATACGATAATTAAATCTCATAACAGTGTTAGCACCAAAATTGGTCACTAACCTCGTTGAGAAAGATTGTGTAGAGATATAAGTGATGAAGATAAGTTAAACAGGGAAGAGTATACTAATTTAAATGCGGAAAGTAAGAACACCAGATTTATAGTGGTTCAGCGTAACTGCCTACGTCCACTTTGAGGTTAAACTTTATTGATCTCCTTAATGATTGATTACAAATACAATTCGTAGATCGAATGCTTGAATGCAATTGCTAAGTAAAGAAGATGAGTCTTGAAAATTGCAGAGTCTCCCCAGTGTTCCCGAAAAAAGGTCTTTTTTCACTGTGCCCCTACCCCTCTATTTATAGACAAAAATTTGTTGGACTTCCCAAGTGGGCTCGGCAGCCGAACACCTTGGCCCAAATAGAGTGGTCATCGTATGCCGAACCAGATAGGCCGAATGGTTGGATGCCGAACCACACTCTCTATGCCGAATGAGGTGCTTGCTGCGTGGGAAGAGTAGAACGAATATCAGACGAAGCCGAACGTGCCACTGGCCGAACGAAGCGCCTAGCCGAACGATACCTTTGGCCGAATGAAGCTCTTAACCGAACGTTGTCTCTGACCGAACGATGGCACTGGCCGAACGATAGTTTTAGTCGAACGATGCTTCTGGCCGAACGATGTCTCTGGCCGAACGAGAGCTTTTGCCGAACAATGCTTCTGGCCGAACGATGTCTCTGGCCGAACGATAGCTTTAGCCGAACAATGCTTCTGGCCGAACGAGGGCTCCTGGCCTGACGTTGCCTTTATCCGAGTAGTGCCTTTGGCCGAACGATGGTTTTGGCCGAACGATGGCTTGTGACGAACAATACAGCCATGCCGAGCAATTGTACATGCCGAACGTCTTCTGGATGCCGAGTACTCCTGGATGCCGAGTACTTCCTGGATGTCGAGTTCTGCTGTATGTCGAGTACCTAATTGCCTGGTCAAATCTCCAGGAAACACTTGCCCCTCAAAGTGTATTACATGACTGAACGTGATACGCTTTGAGTTATGTAACCTTCTCGTTTCATTTCAAATCCTTGACTAACTTCGAATGGAGATGCCTTTTTGAGAATATCAATGGTTTAGGTGTGCGCCTGAGGTGGGATAAATGTCGAACGATACGTTCGAGGCCGAACGTTCCTCATGCGCCGAGCGATTCCACGTTTGGAAGCCGAACACTACAGCTTTGACCGGTTCTACCGGATATAGCCCCTTCGACTTCCACTTTTTCCCCTATAAAACCAGGCACCTCCCCTCTTCTCTCCTTTTATTCTCTTACTTCTGTCACTCTATAAAGACTTGCAATTCTCGCCAGTCAACCAGTCTTAGAGCCTAATTACTCCTTCCTAAGCTCTGATCTGCAAACTAGGTATAACCCCTTGTAAGATTCAAATAGTTTCAACACGAGATAGCCGAGTGGGTTATGTAGAAATCTTTTGATTAAGTCGTCTTTATTGCTGAATGATGGTGCAAGGCGAGGAGGAATGATCAGGAGTGTTCGCACAAAAGATCATTGGGCGGTTAGCTTCTTCGTACCGAATCGAAGTTATATGAGAATAAAGAAAAAATGAAAGTGTTGGAGGTGGTAAGGGTGTCGAACGACATAGCTCTGATTCGGCGTATGTTATCATGCGCCGGACAGTGAAATGGAGGGCTAAGGTGAAGGAATGAATTAGTGGGAGGCCGAACGATTACGAATGCCGAGCAATACCTTAGCCGAACAAAAACAAGGCCGAACACTACTTATATGCCGAACAACAACTTAGCCGATCAAAAACAAGGCCGAACACTACTTATACGCTGAACAACAACTTAGCCAAACAAAATCAAGGCGGAACACTACTTAAATGCCGAACAACAACTTAGCCGAACAAAACCAAGGCCGAACACTACTTAAATGCCGAACAACAACTTAGCCGAACAAAACCAAGGCCGAACACTACTTAAATGCCGAACAGATTTATGTTGAACAATCATAAAGGCCGAACGATACCTTTTACCGAACAGGAATTAGGCCGAACCCTTATTAACTACACCTATTCATATAGCAAAACAAGAACCAGGACCTAAGCATACTAGCATATATGAAACTGACCCGGATCACTAACTTCCTAGCTTATAAATCTGAACTTAGATTATCATACGTTTTCTGAATCTGGAACTGTAACCACCACAAGGCGGGCATTTTGAGACGGTCAGCGATGACGGTCTTCGAAGGCGATGATTCGAATCTCATTTTCCTATATTTGTAACCTTTAAATTCTCAATGCTTATACATGATTGCTTGCACTAGTTTTACACACCACGTGGGGGGAATACTCATGCTGTCAATTCTAACGTTGAATGTTTTTCAAGTATAGTTTTCACAGGCGCTTAAACAGATTCATTATTTATTGGGGATGTCTAAAAAGTCTAGCTCCACCACTATATCTGGTAGGCCTGGGCCGTCATCAAGGCAAGAAGTCGCTGATACTTCAAATCCGTCGACTTCCCCTGCCCATAACTTAGCTCCTGATGCCCTAGAGGCAACAATTCTCTTAGACAATCTGATCGACTCATAGACTTCGAAGATTAATGAAGTCGCACTTTGGCGAATATGCTCCATCCATGGGATCCCCTTTGCCGATGTGTTGGTTCCGTCGCGACACGATCGTCCTCATCTACCCCCAGTCAGATATACTGCTTGCAACAAGTTTATGTGCTGGATGGGCAGCGTGCCTCCATTCAGTTTATTCCTTCGGGACGTGTTGCAGTATATAGACATCGCCTCGTCGCAGCTGCATCCGAACGGTCACGCGTTCATATACGAGACCCATCTTTTCTTCATGGCCGTCTTCTCTAGGCCTCCAACTTCTGGCGACATCAGATATATTTATATGATTAAGAGGCAAAAAGACAGCCCCTCCTTCATGTTCCTTGAGCCTTACCACAAATGCCAAATCTTAACCTGAGCATGTAGTAAATTCGCTTTGTACAAACAAGAATGGTTCTATGTGCGTTGCCCTCCTGGTTTCGCGAGGAGATGGGTCGAAGGCAGTATGTCTCTTTCCTGAGTCATCCTTTACGCTCAATTGGAGCTGCGTTTTTTCTAACTCCTTGTTTCATCTTTTCAGGTATTAACCCTCGTCCTGAAGGCCGAGGATATTCTGAGGCCGTCGAAGCCATTAGAGCTCTTCCTGCCGAGGATCGGGACATCCGAACCATCATTTCAAATGAATCATTGTCGAGGTTCGGTTTGTTAGCCCCAGGTCGCCGGATAAGTCTCCTGGAGGGCGTTTCCATTCCCAAGCCTGCATCCAGTAAAGGGAAAAAACAAGCTGGATCGTCATCACGCCACACTCCCGATGCACACGAAGGAGGTAAACACAAGGTGGATGAAGCTCCAGAGACTCAAGGCGAGAATGTGGGTCCCGCTTGGAACCCAACGGTCGAAGTGCATGATATTGAAACGTCATCTTCCCCTTCGAAGGGAAAGAAGAAACTAACGTACAAGATACGGAAGGAGAAAATTGGCAGAATTTCAAAAGTTACTCTTATCCCGTTAGAGAAAGAGGCTTCTTCTCAGCATATGGAAAGTTCTTTAAAGGGCCTGTCAAACCTTACCATCCCCGACGATATACTCAACTATGGCTTCGACGATCCGGAAGCCCTTAAGTTTCATTCGCCCGCTAGAGGCAACGCGAGAGTTCAACCCCCAATCCAGGGAGATAACACTCCCATCAGTAAAGACAGAGGAATCGGTCCGTCGGGGGGAACACTAGGACACACACGCACTTCATCATACACTTCAAGTTTTTTCATTACCCCAATTTTTCCTAACTCGTAGTTATTATATTCTTTGCAGGTGACATGTGGCGCTCTCACGGACTCGATCGTCTCCACAATTCTTCTATATTTCACCATCCCGAACGGGATTTGGGCTCGGGTAGGCGCAGGGACAGAGATGATTACGAGGACCGAGACAATCGTCCTCGCGATTCGTCTTATCGAAAGAAAACATACTCCCAGACTTCACAATCTCGTGACCCTTTTCCCCAAACTGAGACAGATGAAGAGAAGCTTTCACAGAAAGGGTCCCAACCCGATGTCTCCCGAGAACAACATTCCGGCTTGTCGAGCACAAGGCAAATTCGGGTGCATCGGAAAAGAGCAGAATTTTCAAAGCCTCCTCCCCCTATTCCTGTGGCTGACCCAACCATAGTAGAGAAGATGGTCGAACTCAAGGCCAAATTCACAAAAATCTGGTTCGATGGCCTGAAATTTCTCCCAGCTATTCATCATGTCCCTGGGCATGTTAAACAAAGTGCTCTTGCCTGCAATAACGACGTCTACGTTCAACATGACGCGTTTGCACATCTGGTTGAGAAAGTCTCGGAGGTATTTGTTGAGCGACAACATGAAATCGATCGTTTGAAGTTGGAAGCTAGCTTTGACAAGGACCTTATCAAGGGTCAAAATGAAGAGCTTGCTTTATATAAGTTGAAACTCGAAGCTGCAGAGAAAAGTGCAAAAGACACTGCCGAGGTCGTCACACGTCTAGAGGCGACCAATAAAAAGGAACTCGATGAAGCAGTCCAGTGCAACGAGCCCTTGCCTTAGAAAAAGACTCTGTCCGGAAAGAAAGGGACGCGCTTGCCCTGCAATTCAAAGAGTTGAAAGAATTGCTCTCTAAAGAAAAAGAGGAGAAAACAGCTGCTCAAGAAGAATCCCAACGATATTGTGACGAAATCGTTGCTACTCGGCTCTTAAAAACGAAGCTTGATGATGAACTAGCTAGGGTTGAGACAGTGAAAAACGAAGCACGCAAGGAGGGCAACAGAAAAGCTTCAGAAGAGATTGACTCTCGCCTCGAAGCAGCCGCAGAGGCCGGTAGAGAAGAGGTCAAGTGCATGTTTGACCCACTAATTGCTGAATTCAACGCCCGCGTCCTTATGCACCGCGACTTGACATTCCTAGGCGAGGGCTATCTTGAATATCTTGTTGAGGCTTGGGAAACTCTGGTGAAGATCAGGAAGATCGAGTCGGGCTCTGAGGAAGTTGATGAGGATGCCCTGGTGAAAGAATTCCTTAGGGGAAACGAGCCAGCAGACTTATCTGCAGCTTTAGCTCTTTACCTCAAAGGCTCTCCCCTACCCGAAGAGAAAAATGACGAAGCTGGCACATCTGGGGACAAAGCTGTAGCTCCTCAACTCGCTGTTCCTCCTTCTGCTCAATCGGCCAGTCGGTCAATACTTTATCCATTTGAGCAGCATGCCGGCTATGATCCAGAAGATCCCGGGCTTGGCGTTCATGTGCTATCCCCTATCTTAGAGGGTGAAACTCCACACGCAACTGATAGCCAGCCAGAATCCGGTACAAAACTCTTCTTCTAGAAGTTAAAAGATATGCCACTTTCTGGTAGCGGTTATTTGTCCTAATGTTCATTCTTTATGTTTTCATGCAGGCTACTCCGATCCTAAGCCGACTCCGAGGAGCAACGACGCCAAGGAGGAGGCAAAGAAAACAAGCGATGTTGCTCATGCGGGAGTAACCCCCGGCCCTGACGCTCAAGTGATCGGGGCGCTAGATGATGATAAGTCCGACACTTCATCTCCCGCCGAAGGGAGTGATGGAATTGAGATTACTGGTGCCTCCGAACATACTTCAAAGATGAGCATGAAAGAGCGTCTTGCCAAGGAGGAGAAGAAGAAAGTTGAGATCAAAGTTGAGCCCGAAATACTGGAACTTACTAACCCGCGGAATAGACCTTTGAAGATCATTCTCCCTGGCAGATCCAAACCGTTGGATGTTCCTTCTCCCACTCATGACTCTGCTTCATTGGCCAGTAAAAAATCCAAGAAGAAACGTGAAGGAGAGGAGTCGTCGAAAAAACAAAAGAAGACAAGAAGAAGAAACCGAAGAAATAATTGCTATACTCGTTCAACGAGTTTTTGCTTAAGTCTTGTAACTACTTTTATCTTTTGTTTCCGTAGTTTCTGTAGATAGGTTCTCGACTCCAAGTTTTGGAGGAATAACTGTGTAACCTCATTTTGGACTTATTGAATAAATTTTAGTTATTTAGTCATTTAAACGATTCTTCTGCTTCTTTAGCTTTCTGAATAACTGTGGTCAAAACTCAAGCCCTTATGAGTTGCATAATTTCCCAATCCATTCACGCGTTGTTCGAACATTCTTTGGAGTGGCATGCTTCTTGTTTTACATTCTTGAGTACTTAGAATTTTTTCTAAATCCGATCTCCAGGGATTTAGAGTAAGTTGATCCGCATTCAGGGGATTCGGAGATTCGAACCATTTATACTCTAGTCTACGCTCCAGGGACTTAGATTACTCCGGTCCGTGCTCAGGGACTCGGAGATTGAATCGTTTATACTCTAGTCCGTGCTTCGAGGACTTAGAGTACTCCGGTCCGCACTTAGGGGACTCGGAGATTGAATCGTTTATACTCTAGTCCACACTCCGTGGACTTAGAGTACTCCGGTCCACGCTCAGGGGACTAGGAGATTGATTCGTTTATACTCTAGTCCGCGCTCCGGGGACTTAGAGTACTCCGGTCCACGCTCAGGGGACTCGGAGATTGAATCGTTTATACTCTAGTCTGCGCTCCGGGGACTTAGAGTACTCCGGTCCGCGCTCAGGGGACTCGGAGATTGAATCGTTTATACTCTAGTCCACGCTCCGGGGACTTAAAGTACTATAGTCCGTGCTCAGGGGACTAGGAGATTGAATCGTTTATACTCTAGTCTGTGCTCCGGGGACTTAGAGTACTTCGATCCTCGCTCAGGGGACTCGAAGATTGAATCGTTTATACTCTAGTCCGCACTCCGAGGACTTAGAGTACTCCGGTCCGCGCTCAGGGGACTTCGAGATTAAATCGTTTATACTCTAGTCCGCGCTCCGGGGACTTAGAGTACTCCGGTCCGCGCTCAGGGGACTTAGAGATTGAATCGTTTATACTCTAGTCCCCGCTCCGGGGACTTAGAGTACTCCAGTCCGCGCTCAGGGGACTCGGAGATTGAATCGTTTATACTCTAGTCCATGCTCCGTGGACTTAGAGTACTCCGGTCCGCGCTTAGGGGAGTCGGAGATTGAATCGTTTATACTCTAGTCCGCGCTCCGAGGACTTAGAGTACTCCGGTCCGCGCTTAGGGGACTCGGAGATTGAATCGTTTATACGAGTTCGTACATCCTACAGAATAGTATAGTTCTAGTAATTCATCACCCGACTGTGGGATATGGTAACATTAGTAAAGCCTTTATTAACGAAAACCAACTAAACTGCCTGATTACATGGTTAAAAGGAAACAAAGTAACGATTGAATGAAAACATACAGGAAATAACTATGCCTAAAACAGGAAAGAAACATACTAAATGTAATAATGTCGCAAATGTTCACTGTTCCACGCTCGGGGGAGTGTCGCGCCATCAACGGTCGCTAGCTTGAATGTTCCCTCTCCAAGCTTCCGTTCAATGACATATGGGCCTTCCCAATTAGGATTCATACGTGATGGTACAGGGAAAACTCATTTCAAAATGAGATCACCCACATCAAAAATCCTTGGGCGGACTATACCGTCGTAGTAACGCTTGACCCGATGCCTATGTGCTGCCGCCCTTAATTCGGCTTCTTCACATTTTTCATCGATGTAGTCCAGTGATTCCAACAAGAGGTCCTGATTCGTCTTGGGATCATAATATGTCACCCGATGCGGTGGAACTTCGAGTTCCACGGGTATAACAGCTTCTGAGCCGTATGCCAAGGCGAATGGAGTGTGGCCGGTCGCGGACTTGTGGGTAGTTCTATAAGCCCATAATGCCGTCAGAAGTTCATCTACCCACTTGCCTCCGACTTTCTCCAAACGCTTCTTCAGTATGGACTTGATGATTTTATTTATAGCCTCGACTTGTCCGTTAGCTTTTGGATGTGCAACGGCGGCGAACTTCTTTTCAATGCCATATTTTAAACAGAACTCTTTGAACTCTCTGCTTTCAAACTGCGTTCCGTTGTCTGTAACGATGGTTCGAGGGAGGCCAAAGCGGCATATAATGTTTCGTACGATGAAATTAATGACATTTTTAGAGGTGATGGTGGCTAAAGGTTCTGCCTCGGCCCATTTTGTGAAATAATCGACTGCAACTATTGCGTATTTCGCACCACCTTTGGATATGTGCAAGGAGCCAATTATGTCGATTCCCCAAATTGCAAATGGCCAGGGACTAACCATTTGTGTGAGCTCTGTTGGTGGTGTCCTCGGGATTTTCGCATATCTTTGACACTTGTCACATTACCTTACGTAGTCTGCAGCGTCCCGATTTACGGTTGGCCAGTAATATCCATAGCGGAGGATCTTTTTTGCTAGCGTTTGCCCCCCTATATGGTCGCCACATTCCCCTTCGTGAACCTCCTTCAAAACCCGCTTTGTCTCATCATGAGCGATGCATCGTAATAAGGGGACCGAGAACCCCTTTCGATACATTAATCCATCCTGTATCACATATCGCGCGGCCTTCCGAAGGACCTGTCGTCTTTCGCTCCTTTTTTCTGATAAAGTCCGGGTCGTTAAGTACAGTTTGAATGGGGTTATCCACGACTCCCTCTTGACACCTATTTCCAACACACAATCAACTTTCATCGTGTCTATGCTTGGAGCATGCAAGGCCTCAACGGGAAACAATCCCATTTGCTGTGCATCGCCAGTGCTTGCAAATTTAGCCAATGAGTCGGCTTCTTTATTCTGTTCGCGCGGGACATGCGAAATATCATAACGCTCAAAGTTCGACAACAGTTCTTGAACCAGAACAAGATACGGAGCAAGCTTCTATCCCCTTGCTTGGTAATCTCCCCGCACTTGGTAGACCACCAACTATGAATCGCAAAAGATTTCAACTGATTTGACTCCGAGTTCTCCAATGAGTTTTAAGCCAGCAATTAGCGCTTCATATTCTGCTTCGTTATTTGTAGCCGGGAAATCGATCTTTAAAGCGTAACATATCGACCGATTTTCTGGAGTCACCAGGACTATGCCAGCTCCGGAGCAACGGTCGTTTGATGCCCCATTGGTGTACAATTTTGACGCAGCGGATATTACAAAAATGATGTAGATCGGTGAAAGTAGCAGTCGATGGATTGATGGATGCTGAATTGCCCGAATTCGTTGATCCGAAGATACCGAACTCTAGCTATCTTGAACTCGTTGATCGCGCACGATACCGGGTTCAAAGATCTTCAATTCTTCAAGCGTTGATCAAGCGCACTTGATTCCGCGAATCGGCTTCTACAATCGTTGAATCGAGCGCACTCGATTAACCGAAAGAGGAGATAGGAGATTACACTCTACTACCAATTTGAATGAAAGCACAAAGCAATCAAAGAGAATTTTATTCAATATTCAACAACCTTTACAAATGAAACAACTCGCCTATTTATAGGCTACAACACGCAAAGCAGAAAAATATTACAACTCCTAAGTCGGAAACCGACTTAACAACATCTCCGACTTAACATAAGTCGTATACCACTTACAACACAAAGTTCAGAAAACTTAAAAAAAAAAATTACAAGTACTTAGGTCGGTTCCGACTTAACAACAGACGACCTATGAACTCAGACGACCTACGACTTATAACAGTTTACAACACAGCGACACAACTTAAGTCGGCAGCGACTTAGTAGAGCATACAACGACTTACAAACCAACGACATAGATTAACTCGTAGAAGAATCAACGCACCAGGCTTCAACGACTTAAAAATAGGCGGCATCAACGACTTAAAGAAATCAACGGTCATCATATTTCAGCGACTTAAAGAATGGACGGCATCCGTAGTTTGCGACCTAAAACAAAGCGGCATCAGGAATCAAAGGCAGAGATTAACTCGGCAGACACATCAATGGTATCCAGGACTTCGCGACTTAAGATAAAAGTGGCATCAGACCTTCGCGACCTAAGCTTTATGCGACCTAAGCCTTCACGACCTAAGTCCTTGCGACCTAAGCCTTGCGACTTAACTCCTGCTTCATTAGGTCGTCCACGACCTAATACTTCACCAATTTGCTCTGTTTTCTTATTTCGTAACTCGGTAGGTCGTATACATGTTAACCCGGTAAGTCGTTCCAGCCTCTCGTTAACTCGCGCCTTCCCGCTAAGTCGTTGCCGATCTTCACTAAGTCGTTGGGACGACTTAAAGCTTTTGTTAGGTCGGTTGCGACCTAGAACTTCACTTTTCCACCATTTCTCACTAAATCTTGACTCGGTGGCTTCCTTCTTAAGTCGTACCCGACTTACCAGCATCATAGGTCGCACACGACCTATGTCTTCAACTTTCTGGGCTGCATCATCCTCCCCAGGTTGAGAGAAATTCGACCTCGAATTTGTAAATTCATCTTCATCAGCTCGTTCATTCCCATGATATGGTACGAGATGCTTAACATTGAACACGTCAGATGTATACACATCATCTGGCAGCTTCAGTTTATAAGCATTTTCATTGATTCGTTTCACAACTTCCACCGGACCAATTTTTCGTGCTTTCAATTTATTGTACGCGCCTACTGGAAAACGATCTTTCGTTAATACTGCATAAACCAAATCACCTTCATGAAATTCAACATTCCTTCGTTTCAAATCTGCAGAACGCTTATACTTCTCATTTGCTTTCTCTAATCGTTCTTGAACGATTTTATGACACTCCGTCAGCCCTTCAACAAAATCAGCAGCTTTCTTAATTGTCCCCTTTGAATGTGGTATCACTGTTAAATCTAACGGTCCTTTCGGTAAGCTTGAATAAACTATCTGGAATGGACTGAACCCAGTACTTCGATTCATAGCATGATTATGAGCAAATTCTGCCTGGCATAACTTCACATCCCAACTCTTCAGATTATCTTGAACAAGACACCTCAACAAGTTTCCCAATGATCTGTTAACCACCTCAGTCCGTCCATCCGTTTGTGGGTGATAAGCACTACTAAACTTCAGCTTCGTTCCCACCATTTTCCACAAACTCAACCAAAAATGACTCAGAAATCGAGTATCTCTATCCGACACAATAGATTCTGGCAATCCATGAAGTCGATAGATCTCCTTGAAAAACAATTGAGCAACATGAACAGCATCCGCCGTCTTCTTACACGCAATAAAATGTGCCATTTTCGAGAATCGGTCAACTACCACATAAATGGAATCATTACCACGCTGTGTCCTTGGTAATCCCAACACGAAGTCCATACTCACATCAACCCATGGTTTAATTGGTACAGGTAACGGCATATACAACCCAGCATTAGTAGCAGTTCCTTTCGAAACCTGACAAATATGACAACGTTCCACAAACCTTTCCACCTCCTTCCTCATTGATGGCCAAAAGTAGGATTGTGAAATCAACTATAAGGTACGGTCTCTTCCAACATGTCCCTCTTCGTGTAATTCCTTGATAATCTTCATTCTCAGACTACCCTCCGGTATGCATAATCGACTTCCTTTAAAAAGAAAACCATCTACCATCACGTATTCATCAGTGCTGCCGTCTTTGACTTTCTCAACAAGCTTTGCAAAATAAGGATCTTCTTCAAACAATTCTGGCAATAATTCAAATCCTGTCACCTCAACCTTTAGTGTAGTCAACAAATGACTCCTCCGACTCAAAGCATCAGCTACTCGATTCGTCACCCCTGACTTGTGTTTAACAACAAAAGTAAATTGCTGTAGATATGCAATCCACGATGCATGCCTCGCTGAAATCTTGTCTTGTCCTTGTAAATGCTTCAATGCTTCATGATCAGTGTAAAGAACAAACTCCTTCTGAAATAGATAGTGTCTCCAGTGTTTAATAGATTGTACAACAGCATAAAACTCCACATCATATGTACTGTAACGCATCTTCGCTCCTGACAATTTCTCACTGAAATATGCAATTGGACGTCCCTTCTGACTCAACACCCCTCCAATCCCAACCTGGGATGCATCAGTATGTAGTTCAAACACCAACTGAAAATCAGGTAGCACTAGAATTGGTGCAGACGTCAGCAATTCCTTGATCTTCCCAAAAGCACTTCCTGCTTCCTCTGTCCATGCAAACTGTTTACCTTTCATGCAATCTGTAACAAGTGCCATCACACTACTAAAGTGTGGTATAAACCTTCGATAGAATGAAGCCAACCCGTGAAAACTACGAACTTCCGTTATCGTCTTGGGCTGCGGCCAATTTCTGATCGCCTCGACTTTACTTTGGTCAACCTGTATTCCTTTCTCTGAAACAATATACCCCAGAAATAAAACACTGTGCGTCATGAACACGCACTTCTTCGTAGCAGCATAAAATTGTTCTTGTCTTAGTACCATCAGCACTTCTCTAAGATGATTCAAATGTTCCTCTGTACTCCCACTGTAAATTAGAATATCATCGAAATACACCACCACAAATTTCCCAATGAACGGTCGAAAAATCTGATTCATCACCCTCATGAAAGTACTTGGTGCATTGGATAAACCAAATGGCATGACCAACCATTCGTATAGACCCTCCCTGGTTTTAAAAGCAGTCTTCCACTCATCTCCCGGTCTGATACGAATTTGATGATATCCGCTCTTCAAATCAATCTTTGAAAAGATAGTAGCTCCGCTTATTTGATCTAACAAGTCATCCAACCTCGGCATTGGAAATATATATCTCACAGTAATCTTATTCAATGCTCGACTGTCAGTGCACATCCTCCACGTTCCATCCTTCTTGGGTACCAATAAAGCTGGTACAGCACAAGGACTTAAACTCTCCTGCACACGCCCCTGCTCAAGCAATTCCTCTACCTGCCTTCGCAACTCTTCATGTTCCTTCGGACTCATTCGATAATGTGGTTTGTGTGGCAATACAGCACCTGGAACAAGATCTATCTGATGTTGTATATCCCTCAACGGTGGCAACTCCGTTGGTAACTCCTCTGGAAATACATCGTCAAATTCTTTCAAAACTGGTTTAACTTCTTCTGGAATTTCAACCTCTTCACTGCTTTCTCGTCCAATCAACAAGAATACTTCTGGTTCTTCCTCAACCTCCTTAACAAACTCCTTCAAAGATAATAAAGTTTTCAGCTCTTCGATTTCTTCGGACTTACTTTCTTCTTGTGATCTCTTCTTTGGAACTAAGATAATCTTCGTGCCTTTAAACATAAAACTGTAGCTATTGGTCCGTCCGTCATGTAGTACTGCTCGATCATATTGCCATGGTCTTCCCAATAATAAGTGGCAAACATCCATCTCTACTACATCACACCATATTTCATCTTTGTATTTCTTCCCAATAGAGAATGGAACACGAACTCGTCTATCCACTTTCACTTCTCCTCCTTTTCTCAACCATGCTAACTTGTATGGACTCGGATGTTTCTCTGTCTTCAATATCAACTTTGTCACAGCTTCGGTTGAAATAATATTATCACAGCTTCCTGCGTCAATTACGAATTTACACACCTTCCCCAGAATAGTACATGTTGACTGAAAGATATTACTCCTCAACCAACTAGCTTCTTCCTGCTTCGGTGTTAAACACGATCTCCTCAGCATTAGGTTACAACCTTCATCTCCTGACGCAATATCCTGCTCATCTTCCTCAACTGGACTAGAACACTCCTCATCAACATCCTCATCTTCAACCTCTACAATCATGGTTCTCTTCTTTGGTTTTGGACACTCACTGCTTTTATGGCCCAATTCCTGACAATTGTAACATTTAAACCCATTGTTAACTTTCGCCTTCTCAACTTCCTTCACCGCTGGTCTACTGATAGGTTTAGAAATGTTAGAACCCCCACTAACACCCTTCATTTGATTGCTGGAATTAGTAAACACACCACTTCCTCGTCTCCCTTGTTTTTCCCAAGCCAACGCTTTCTGATGTGCTTCTGCCACAGATCTTGGATCGAACATATTAACCATATCCTGAATCTGCATTCTCAATCCCCCAATGAACCTAGATGTCAGCTGCTCTTCTGTTTCCATAATATCATTCCTTGCAATAAGTTGATAGAATTCATCAGCATAGTCATTAACTGTCTTCGTGCCCTGCCTCAAGTTCTGCAAACGTTGATACATCAAAGATTGATAATTGTAAGGTAAGAATGTTGCTTTCATCAATTTCTTCATCTTCTCCCAAGATTCAACTTTTGACTTCCCCATACGTTCACGTGTAAGCTTGGTTTGCTGCCACCATGCCAAAGCTCTACCCCTTAGCCTTGTAGCAACCAACTTCACTCTACGATGTCCTGGAACTTCTTTGAAGTCAAAAATCTCCTCAACATTAGCCACCCAATCTAGAAACTCCTCTGCTTGCATACCACCCTTGAATTCAGGAATTTCTGTCTTCATCCCCGACTCCCATTTGTGATCATACTCAGAATAGTTTCTTCCTTGACCCCTTCCTTGAACACTACCACCATCATACTCCTCTTCAAAATCAGATGCATAACGATGTCGATTCTGACCACCAACATTTCTACTACCATTACGTCTTCCACCATCATCCCTTCTATCAACATTTCTCCGTTCACGATCATCCACGTTCCTCCCACGCCCTTGATCATTTTCAATACTTCGGTCTCGATTGGAATGTGGCGAGACTCTACTACCTCCATGATTAGATTCTGGTGAAACCCTTCTCCGATTTTGATTCATCTCCGTCATAAGCCTCTCTAATCGGCTGATTCCTTCGTTAAGTTTTTCACTAAAATTTTCGTTGATTCTTTGCTCCATCTCATCAGCCTCTTCTCTTCGATACAAAGCTTCTATGTTTTGGTGGCGATTAGCTCTTCTTGGCGGCATACTTGAAAACTTCACAAATCTCAAACACTTCAAATTCAAACACTTTCCGGATTTTGATCCAAAATTAAACGGATCGAAAACTTCCACTTTGTAGCAAATCGCGATGAACACGATGGACAAAGTTTCGGCCTCCAATGCAAATCCGATCAAACAATCTTCGAACAATGATGACTCTTCTCCAAATCACAAATCCAAACTTCAAACTTCAAAAGTAAGCACGACCCACTTCCTCAAACTCTCGGCCGTGATTGATAACTTCAAATCTTCGAATACATAGGCTCCAAGTCTCGATCTAACTATGATTGGTTAGAACAAGCTCTGATACCAAACTGACGCAGCGGATATTACAAAAATGATGTAGATCGGTGAAAGTAGCAGTCGATGGATTGATGGATGCTGAATTGCCCGAATTCGTTGATCCGAAGATACCGAACTCTAGCTATCTTGAACTCGTTGATCGCGCACGATACCGGGTTCAAAGAAATTCAATTCTTCAAGCGTTGATCAAGCGCACTTGATTCCGCGAATCGACTGCTACAATCGTTGAATCGAGCGCACTCGATTAACCGAAAGAGGAGATAGGAGATTACACTCTACTACCAATTTGAATGAAAGCACAAAGCAATCAAAGAGAATTTTATTCAATATTCAACAACCTTTACAAATGAAACAACTCGCCTATTTATAGGCGACAACACGCAAAGCAGAAAAATATTACAACTCCTAAGTCGGCAACCGACTTAACAACATCTCCGACTTAACATAAGTCGTATACCACTTACAACACAAAGTTCAGAAAACTTAAAAAAAAAAATTACAAGTACTTAGGTCGGTTCTGACTTAACAACAGACGACCTATGAACTCAGACGACCTACGACTTATAACAGTTTACAACACAGCGACACAACTTAAGTCGGCAGCGACTTAGTAGAGCATACAACGACTTACAAACCAACGACATAGATTAACTCGTAGAAGAATCAACGCACCAGGCTTCAACGACTTAAAAATAGGTGGCATCAACGACTTAAAGAAATCAACGGTCATCATATTTCAGCGACTTAAAGAATGGACGGCATCCGTAGTTTGCGACCTAAAACAAAGCGGCATCAGGAATCAAAGGCAGAGATTAACTCGGCAGACACATCAATGGTATCCAGGACTTCGCGACTTAAGATAAAAGCGGCATCAGACCTTCGCGACCTAAGCTTTATGCGACCTAAGCCTTCATGACCTAAGTCCTTGCGACCTAAGCCTTGCGACTTAACTCCTGCTTCATTAGGTCGTCCACGACCTAATACTTCACCAATTTGCTCTGTTTTCTTATTTCGTAACTCGGTAGGTCGTATACATGTTAACCCGGTAAGTCGTTCCAGCCTCTCGTTAACTCGCGCCTTCCCGCTAAGTCGTTGCCGATCTTCACTAAGTCGTTGGGACGACTTAAAGCTTTTGTTAGGTCGGTTGCGACCTAGAACTTCACTTTTCCACCATTTCTCACTAAATCTTGACTCGGTGGCTTCCTTCTTAAGTCGTACCCGACTTACCAGCATCATAGGTCGCACACGACCTATGTCTTCAACTTTCTGGGCTGCATCAAATTTCCATCGGACGGGGGGAATGACACTATGATTATCTGGTTCATCAAATACTACAAACTCGGCGATGAAATCTGCTAATGCTTGTCCTTGTATGGTTCTCCATGGCAAGTAGATAATATCGAACTGGCTCAACTCGATATTCCATTTTAACAACCTCCCAGAAGTTTCTGGTCGTTGGACTACCTGCCGTAGGGGCTGATCGGTATAGATACTGATCGAGTGTGCTAGAAAGTATGGGCGCAGCTTACGTGATGCAATCACCAAGCAATAGGCCAGCTTCTCGATTTTAGGGTACTTTCTTTCTGCCCCCGTTAAACGTTTGCTAACGTAATATACCGGCTTTTGGACTCGGTCCTCTTCGCGAACCAAAGCTGCGCTTATAGCATGTGGGGATACGGCCAGGTATACGTATAACATCTCGTGGTCTACTGGTTTTGACAGCACTGGAGGACTCTCCAGATGCCTCACCAGATCTCGGAATGCTTCCTCATAGTTGGATGTCCATTTGAAATTCCATTTCCCTTTCTTTATTATATCAAAGAAAGGAATGCACTTGTCCGTGGCTCTGGATATGAATCGACTCAGCGCAGCCACTTTTCCGTTCAAGCTTTGCACTTGTTTTATATTTCTGGGCACTTGCATATCTCGAATGGCTTGAATCTTTTCTGGGTTAGCTTCAATTCCCCTAGCATTGACAATGGATCCCAGAAACTTCCCCGACGCAACGTCGAAGGAACACTTCAGAGGGTTGATCTTCATCCCATAATATCTGAGTATATTGAACATTTCTGCCAAGTCTCGAATGTGGTCGTTTAACTGTCGTGACTTCACGAGCATGTCATCCACATATACTTCCATCGTTCTACCAAGCTGGTTTTTGAACATTCGATTCACCAAACGCTGATAAGTCACTCCTGCGTTTTTCAATCCGAAGGGCATTACTACATAGCAATATAGCCCGACATCTGTGACGAAACCGGTGTGTTCTTGATCCGGAATATGCATCGGGATTTGATTGTAGCCCGAGTATGCATCCATGAATGATAACAGCTCGTGTCCTGCAGTGGAGTCGGCCAACTCATCAATCCTAGGCAACGGGAAACTATCCTTAGGGCATGCCTTGTTCAAATCGGAATAGTCTACGCAAGTTCTCCATTTCCCATTCGCCTTTTTCACCAGCACGGGGTTCGATACCCACTCAGGGTAGAGTGCATCGTGGACAAACCCATTGGCTTTGAGTTTGTCCACTTCCTCTCTAAGAGCAGCGGACCTCTCTCTGTCCATCCCTCTCCTTCTTTGTTTAACCGGGACGTATTTCGGGTCTATGTTCAACATATGACTCGTAATGGCAGGAGAAATCCCGCACATATCAGAATGCGTCCAGGAGAAAACATCAAGATTTGCTCGGAGGAAATCACTAAGGTCTTCAGTCATTGCGGGACCGAGTTGCGATCCGATCTTCAGTACTCGCGATGGGTCGTCTGGGCTAACTGAAATGTCAACTGTTAATTCAGTCGGCGCTGCCTTTTCTTCCCTGGGTTTCTCATCGTCGTCTCTCGGATCTATGTCTTTGAAGATCCGAGAATTATGCCCGAGCCAGGGCTCGGGAATTACTTGTCAACTATCAGTATTAAGGATGCGGACGGTATTGTCCGCACCCTTTCCTTTCTCCCTCCAATGGGCCTCTCGGAGTTCAGCCACATAACAGGCACGACCAGTTTCTTAGTCGCCATGAACAACACCTACTCCTTTGTCAGTTGGGAACTTCAAAGTCAAGCACCACGGGGCTAATGCTGCCCTAAACTCGGCCAGGGCCGGTCGGCCCAAGAAAACGTTATACGGAGAATCCAGATCCAAAACTACGAAGGGTAGGATTCGCACCCTTCGACGTTCGCCTTGTCCCAGTTCAACTGGTAACTCAACACACCCCACTGCATCGGTCGCTGCGCCATTAAAGCCGTGTATGCAAGCTTTAGACGGTTTTAAGACCTTTGTTTCCATTTTCATCTGGTCATAAGCCTTCTTCAAGATGATGTTGACAGAACTTCCACAATCAATCAGAATTCTTTTCACATAAGCCGGTCCGATCGTTATAGATATGACCATCGGATCGATGGTTGGAGCCTCCACTTGGTCAACATCTCTGTTTCTGAACACTATAACGTATGTCATCACGTGCAGTTGCTTAGTAGGGGTCCATCCTCCATGTTGGAACAACACTCGAAATCTGCATGCTTCAGGGAACTAGCATACCGCTCCATCTCCTGCCATTTCTTATCCACGGGGTGAGGCCCGCCGATGATCGTGTTTATGACCAGTCTACCCACAGTCCGGGCAGGTTCCTCGGGATGGCGCGGAGTTGGTGCACGTCCTGGGTTGGATGTTCCTTGTCGTCCTTCTTGTGGATCCTTCACAAATTCCTACAACTTTTTTTTGCCTGATCAACTTTTTTATAGCATCGTGTAGGTGTCTGCACTTTTCCGTATTGTGTCCATAAGTCTCATGGAAGCGGCAATATTTCCTAGTCCGCTTCTGTTCCTCGGTTGACTCTTTTGGACGTGGCTTTATGTATTGAAAAGTATTGCAGGTTGATAGGTAAATGTTTTCAAGAGATGCATTCAGTGGGGTATACTCGTTGTAGCTTGGAATTCTAGACCTCCATTTCCCCGCTTCTCTCTTCTTCCCTTGATTTCTTCCTCCGGACTCCTTAGGCTGCCCAGGCTTGTTCTGGACATTGACTTGGACTTTTCCCGAGTTGTCTCCGGACTACTGCACAGCAATGTTGCTTTTCACTGACTCCTGGATAGGTCCCGGCGCCTTATCTCGCCTTACCCACCTAGCTTCCTCTCTTCTTATGAACTGATGTGCCTTTGAGTAAAAACGCTCTAACGTAGTCGGAGGTTTTCCTGCCAACCAGTCTCCGAATTCAGAATCCGGATCCACACCTTGCATCACAGCCATTAGAATTGCATGATCATTGGGATTACTGACTTCAGTCGCTGCCACATGGAATCTTTGTAAATATTCCTTCAATGACTCCCTAGGATTTTGGATAACACTTGACAGAGACATCACGTCCGTTGGACGAGTGGTGTGTATCCTGAACTGCTCAATAAACTTCTTTGCTAACTCCTCGAAACTGGATACGGACCGCGGAGGAAGTCGGGTGAACCACATAGTAGCGATCCCAGATAGAGTAATTGGAAATCATCTACACTTGGTTGCATCATTTGCTCTGGCTGAATCCATCATCCACTCGTATCTCATGACATGCTGTCTGGGATCAGTCTTTCCATCATAGGCATGGATAGTTGGCATACTAAACTTTCTAGGGTATGCCGTCTGTAGAACAATGTCTGTGAATGGAGTATGACTTCTCGTCACTCCCCAATCATCATTCGATAAGCCTTGATTCTCTTTCATTAATTGCCTGATCATGGCTGTCAGGTCTGGTGTTTATATGGAAGGCGGAAGGCTGGGATCAGTTATACATGACTAATCATGCTGATGCCTCCTCTGTTGGCGATCTGCCAAATGCGCATCTTGAGGTTCAACATCGTTAACGTTTTGATGGTCTGGGCCTTCAGCCTCCACCTACACTCCAACTCTTAAGTTTCCAGCTCCGACTTGGTCACGGTCTCCGGTTGTTCGGACATCAGCTCCTACCCGTGCAGTTTTAGTCTTACGGCGTCTACGCCTAGGAGGTTCATCGGATGAAGTTGAGCTGTCGGATGAGGAGTAAGGAGCGGGATTGCCCCCAGCATTCTATTGCTGTTGTTGAGTGAGTTGGGCCATCAAGTTGGCATTAGCTTGCATCTGCTCTCCTAGTTGTCTCCTGCTTTCCCTGAGTTCTCTCATCAAGTCGTTGAACTCTATTCTGGTGACAACCGGAGTCTGGTCCTGGGCGGTAATTCCTACACCCGGAATTGCTGGCTGATTGCTAGGTCCTGCTTGTTGCACGCTAGCAGTCTCGTGGGCGTCCACATTATGAGAAGCTGACTTGGTATGCGGTCTTGCCATTGTAGAGTTATTGGTATGAACTCTGAGTAGAATCAATGGACGTCCTATCAATGAGTCGGATCTTCTTCGGGGGATTTATTCAATCCAGTAGCTTCAAAGCAGATCCTTGAGGTCTGAGAATTCAATTCTCAATGAAAGCAACAAAGTGTTAGAACCAAAATTGGTCACTAACCTCGTTGAGAAAGATTGTGTAGAGATATAAGTGATGAAGATAAATTAAACATGGAAGAGTATACTAATTTAAATGCGGAAAGTAAGAACACCAGATTTATAGTGGTTCAGCGTAACTGCCTACGTCCACTTTGAGGTTAAACTTTATTGATCTCCTTAATGATTGATTACAAATACAATTCGTAGATCGAATGCTTGAATGCAATTGCTAAGTAAAGAAGATGAGCCTTGAGAATGGCAGAGTCTCCCCAGTGTTCCCGAAAAAAGGTCCTTTTTCACTGTGCCCCTCCCCCTCTATTTATAGACAAAGATGGATTGGACTTCCCAGGTGGGCTCGGCAGCTGAACACCTTGGCCCAAATAGAGTGGTCGTCGTATGCTGAGCAGATAGGCCGAACGGTTGGATGCCGAACCACACTCTCTATGCCGAATGAGGTGCTTGCTGCGTGGAAAGAGTAGAACGAATATCAGACGAAGCCGAACGTGCCACTGGCCGAACGAAGCTCCTGGCCGAATGATACCTTTGGCCGAATGAAGCTCTTAACCGAACGTTGTCTCTGGCCGAACGATGGCACTGGCCGAACGATAGCTTTAGCCGAACGATGCTTCTGGCCGAACGATGTCTCCGGCCGAACGAGAGCTTTTGTCGAACAATGCTTCTGGCCGAACGATGTCTCCGGCCGAATGATAGCTTTAGCCGAACAATGCTTCTGGCCGAACGAGGGCTCTTGGCCTGATGTTGTCTTTAGATGAGTAGTGCCTTTGGCCGAACGATGGTTCTGGCCGAACGATGGCTTGTGATGAACAATACAGCCATGCCGAGCAATTGTACATGTCGAACGTCTTCTGGATGTCGAGTACTCTTGGATGCCGAGTACTTCCTAGATGCCGAGTTCTGCTGTATGCCGAGTACCTAATTGCCTGGTCAAATCTCTAGGAAACAAACAGCAAATATCTAATTATCGATACGATAATTAAATCTCATAACAGCAAATATCTAATTATTGATACGATAATTAAATCTCATAACAGCAAATATCTAATTATCGATACGATAATTAAACCTCATAACATCAAATATCTAATTATCGATATGATAATTAAATCTCATAACAACAAATATCTAATTACCTACAGATAATTAGAAACAACAAATATCTAGAAATCAATTAAGATACTCTAGAAGATCAACATAAAAGGTTGGATCGATCCCATCAGATGGCGAGCTTTAACTACGCCGCACGTGCAACAACATATGGCCGAAGCCAACCAAGTACTATAAATTTTTGGCGCCCATCAGATGACCCGAAAGTCCGTAGAGTGACCTGAAGGTCTGGTACTGGTATTTGACCAGAAGGTCCTCAGAGTGGCCCGAAAGCCCAACAAGTGACTCGTAGGTCTAGCAGATGACCCGAAGGTCCAATATAGTGGCTCGAAAGCACACAAAATCATCAGAATCATCAAACAGCAGATGTTTCAATTAACGAGTCCGGAATTAACCGAAATAGCAAACGCACATGTCCCATACCACGTGTTTTACTAAATCGTTTGATTCTCTTCATCGTTTCCTTGCAAGTGCAAAATTGTGTATTTTAAATAAATACATTTTACGTTCTCAAATGGACAAGTCCGGAATTAAGCGAATCTGTAAAAGTGAGGGTTCATAGTCCTCAATTTTGCTGAAGCGTTTAAATCGCTTCCTCATTCTTTCGAAAGCGCAAACTGTAAAAATTTTTGAAAAATATTTATTTTAAAACAATTTTCAAACACGTGATTAAAATAGCAACATCAGTAGCAATTTCGAAAAGGAAATTGCACTTCCCAAAACATCGTAAAAACGAATCTCAAAATCAGCATTGCGGGCCAACCGCTTGAAAATCCACTTTAAAATTGACGGTTACTGAAGTCAAAGCGACAATAATTTTTAAATGTCAAAATCTCATCAAAATAATTCGCATTAAAATATAATACCAGTGAATTTTCATTCATTCCAAATGTCAACAAAACACCGTGCTTTAAAAATTTAGCACTAGTGTCAAAATTCCATTATAAAAATAACGACAACTAAATACGTTCAAACCAACACCGGTTCAACGTAAAATTAATGTAGTAATATGCAACTCAAATCTGCACGTACACTACAAAATGAACAAAGGAATCACTAGATTATATCTTCAATGAAGATAATTCAAAACAACAAAATTCTCAACAAAACCGCAAAGCAGCAATCGCTTCGAATCCTAAAATCGGATTCAAAATTTTCAATTAAACCAAATAAACCAAGCTATGTAAACAACAATGAAATTTATTTCAATTTCATATTTTGATTTTTAAATCAAAAAGGTTATCAGCTGTACTCAGTGAAGACAGTGTCACTGCTTCCGCTGCGCACCATGATAAATAGTCACAAATTAATCAATCAACAAAACACAATTTCACTTTTAAATTTAAATAAAGATATTTAAAAATTTCATCATAATTTCAAAACTTTAGTTTTGACTCAAAGCACAAATAAAACATCAACAAATAGTTGTAACACATGTTCCATCTAAGTTATGTTTTATATTATGTCCATAAATCCCAAGCTCTAATACCAACTGTGACGCCCCACCTCTATGCTCACAATAACAAAGAGTATTAAAATAAATACTGTCTATTATTATGAAGAATAAGGCTGGATAGCAGTGGCCATCCGTAGTTAGGCCTTACACTAGTATTGGTTACCTCGATAGGAGTGGTATATATTTTTATTTTTCATCTCTTATTTATTTACTCCCATCGACATATCCAATTCCAGTGTAAAACAAACTACGATGGTTCATAATAGTTTAGGACAGTATATATAATAATAACAGAGATAAGCTAAATGCGGAACACAGCTAATATCAAATCTCATATATATATAACTGAAGGCAGTTACAATACACTTGATACAATACATATGATACAACTACAACTGTCGACTCTGGAAGTTATATATACAAGTACATTATCGAATAATATACATGAATACATATCAACCTAGATCAGATACCCTGACTACTACAAAATGACGACTACTCCAAAAGATATGAAGAGACTTCATAGCTCAAGCAGCAACCCAAAACAAGATATCTACAACCTGTAATAACTCGGTCTGACCCGAGTATTAAATTCAAAAGAAAATAATACACGGGTCAGTCTAATTCAAACTCAGTTATTAATGCATAGAAGCAATAATAATTAAATAACCAAATGGACAACAGTCACAGAAATATCGTCTATCCAATCCTTTAACAAGGAAATCGGATAACGGTAGATATAACACTAAATAGTGTTAAACAACAAATCAGCAAATTCAAATCATCAACAAGGATAAATAAAAAGATTACCAATGAAGATAATTTAGAAAACAACTGAATTGCCTATACGGCAACTAACGCCAAAATCTAATTATTAAATAAATAATTAGAAACTCATAATCTAATTATCAAATAAATAATTAGACAACAACAAAATAATCCAGTCAAACCAAATCGAAATGCGCTTTCAAAATTTTGAATTGAACACAAAACAATTCAAATAATTGAAGTATCAATTAAACATCAATTCTATGTGGCTGCAGTACACGCATGCGTGCACTGCCTCGCCACTACAGCATATGAATTACACAAAAGCTCAGTGAATCAAAATGCAAATGAATACAATGGTTTGTGCAATGCAAGGCCCAATCTAAACTGCAGCCACCACAAGAATACAAGGGCAGAACTGCAACAAGAACTGTAGCCACCACAAGATCACAAGGGCAAGACTGCAACAAAAACTCAGATGTAAGCACACTCAAGGCACGGTACACCATATTGACGCAGCACCAAAAACTGCATACACAACCAAACAGTCAACAAATGAATCTACAGTAAACCAAGCTTCAAAAAGAACTAATACAAATCAATGCCAACAACATGAAACTAGGCAATGCACCAATGATAAGGCAACACAGCAAGGCACCACAAATAACAAAATACAAGGTAGTGACGACATACAATGTTGACCAGGCAACAAGCCTAAATGCAACAAAAATGTAAACTAACTTAGATAACTCAGTTACAAGATGAAATGCATAATGCCACTGCAGTTGCAAACCAGTGGATTGCCAAAGTCCACCAGGCTACACAATAAAATCAAGCTCAAGTGAATACAAATCAGAATACAACAAGCTCCAATTAGTGGATAATGTTCAAGAACAAAATGAAACAGAATACAAATTCAAGTGAAACGTCCAGATCAAAGATGCAGACCAAATAGCCAACATGATCAATGAAGGCAAGATGAGCTACACGAACACTAGTGGTACAAAATGCAAACTCAACAGTGAAACGACAATGGTTACGTGCAAAGGAAAGGTCGAGGCGGATGAGGGGAAGTGACCAAGGGCGGTGACCAAGACGGGTGCGTCGATGGAGGGACTGGCTTTTGTGCTAGAGTTTGGGTTGGCTGATGGACGGGACTATGGCCAGAGCTATTTTAGGTGAAGAGGTAGGGGAAGGCGCATGGGTGGAGAGAGAGATAGCAATGGTGAAGAGGGAGAGGCAATTGATGGTGGAACAAGAAGAATAAGGTGAAGAGGTTTTATGGTAAGCACGTTCTCTGACATGCAAACTTAAGTATATATCATGTAAAAAGAAAAATTCAATAAATGAACAGAATGATGAGAATAAGCATAGGAAATGAAAGTGGAATAGAGATAGTGGACCAAAAATAAAATTTGAAATGTAACAACCAAAAGTCACGCAACTTGAATTCAGGGGATATTAAAGTAGTGACCATTCATCATCTCAGGCATTCATCATCTCAGGGTGGCAATTGAAGGGACACTAAAACACAAAAGGCACAAAACCAAACGTCACAAACCGGTACCGATACGGTAAGCGTTACGTAAAGTGCAACGTACAACGGAACTCCGAATTTGACAATCGAATATACCGTAGAGATCGGCACGACGAGACGATCAAAACGGTATATAGAAATCAGTGGTACGATCATCCGATAAAAATCGATATCGATACCAGAATACTGTTATTTTGCAGAAAATAAGAACGACGGAGCCAAAGATGTCCGAATTTGGAAAAACGACAAACTGAAATCTTGCTCAGAAGATGATTTAGAATTTTTCTATGTAAAAATATTTAGGTTTCGGAAACATTTTATTTTCAACGCTTTTTAACTGATTAAATTGAAGTAAATTTACGCGCGAAATAAACTTTCATATTTTCGGACGAAAATTTACAAGTTGCTATGTTTAACTAGACGCATTCCAAATATCAAATTTATATTTCAAAATTTTATCGTTTAAAATTTCACAAAAATTACGTTATTAAAACAGTTGAAATTTACGGGTCGTTACACTAGTGGTACAAAATGCAAACTCAACAGTGAAACGACAATGGTGCAACACAGTGACAAGCTACCCAGATTCAAGGTACAATCATGTACAACAAGACTGCAAAATTCAATTCGAAACCAGACACAGTTCAACACTGCAACACAAACTAGACCAATGGCCAGATGCAAACTTAAAGTGGACAGTGATGAACCCAAGACCAGTAAATTCCACTAAAACTCAAGTCTAGTAACAACAACTACACTAAGGTTCAAATGAAATCAAGACAAGCTAGTGCAAGCAATCAAGTACAGCAAGCACTTTACAAACTTAGAGGCCAGAAGGATCAAAGATGACAACCATGGTACAACAAAACTAAATACATTGAACTACTGTGAACCAGACCAAAATTATGAATACAGAGATAAAATTAATAACCAAGGCAAACTCGAACAAATTTCAATCAAGTAGTAGTTTTGATCAAAGAATAGAGAATACAAAATCAATGATATATTATCACAAAACTCAAGCAGACCCAGTTCAAAGTCACAGGGGATATCAATTCAATGTCAGGCCGGAATCTCTAGTAATTCACGGAATCTAAATCAACAGCGTCAAAGAAAATCAACGCCGTGATGACCAAGTTTCAAAATTATGTCAACCAATAACAAATTATACGATTTGATAAAGTCAGAGATCAATCTCAACATCCAACGAAAATCAAGTGGCCGAGATGAATTCAAGCAACGAATTCAATTAATGGATACAAACAAAATTCAAAAGCATCGAATTGAGTCCCAAATCAAGTCAGAAATCATCAACGACGAAACAAAAATCAAGCGGCCGAAGCATTGTACTAGGAATGAATTACAGATGTGAGTGAAAAATCACTCACCTTATTCGAAGAACCCCAAATCCATCAGCCGAAATCAAAGATCGAAAGCCCCAGTTTTCACAAGCCCTAATTTTGAATACGAACGAGAAGGAAGTCGCGACTTCGAAGAATTGAGCCACCATTTTTATTTCGCTCATTTGATTAGGGTTTGCCATGATAAGAATGAAGGGGAACGGGTATAAATGATTATCACGGTAACAAAAATGGAAACAAAAAGAAGTGGGCCAAATGAATTTTAAAGCTCGCATAACCGCTAACCAATTTTTCAAAGAATTTCAACTCAATTAAAAATTCCAATAGCAATTAACAACCAATTTAATCGTCGTTTGACGATAATTAATTATTACTAAACTCTGGGTTGTTACATAAACTTTAGCTCAGGAGTATAACAAATTAAGTAGCTCATTAGAGATAGGGTGGAGTATACCCTAGAATGAGTAATCTCTAAGATATCTGTCCGTGTGCCTCAGTAAATTCTCTTACTATTCACTGATAGTGAGTATGAGTGCAAGGAGAGGATGAGATAGGGGATAGGGGAATACCACCACGAATTGGTTAATACCCTGAAACAACAAGGAAATAACCTTTTCTCTATCAATCTCTTTTGTGCAGCATCTTTTCTCAATTCTTCGATGATTTCTGGTAGATCCAGGAAGAAAATTTGATATATTTATATGGGACATAAACTCCAAATAGGTCAGAATTGTTTGTTTGGATGAATTGGTTGCTATGGTTGATAGGTATACTTTAGTTTTCAAACTAAAATTTTTGGAATTGTATCCATATATCTATCTATTCTTTGGGTCCCAATATATTCTACGAATGGTTAGTTATCCTTCGAAATGACCAATGCCACTGCATATTTCATAGATCTGGATAACCCGAGTATCTTGTGAAGTGTTAAAAAAAATTCGTTCTTGTATCTATTATTGATATTCTGATTTGGTAAGCCAAATGCATAATAAATATTCAGTATGATTTGATGAAACATTTTTCATTTATCTTTGAGTCTCCCTAGCAAATTTCGAGGACGAAATTTCTTAAGGGGGGGAGTCTGTAACGATCTCGAATTTTATTAAGTTTAAATTTGTTAATAGATTTAAATTTTGAATAAAAATTGTGAAAATAATTGGTAATTAATATAAATAATCGAGAATTAATTTGGATATTAGAATTTAAACATGTTTATAAGATAGATTGAAAATTTGAATTGGGATTTAAATTCAAATACCTTAGGCAATAAATTTGTATTTGGATTTTGGGTATGATTAAATTAGATGTTAGATAATGAAATGAACATATAAATAATTCTAGAATTGTATAAAGTATAAAAATTAAATATTGTAAAGTAAAATAAAATACAACCAAACTATACTTATAAAATAAGTAAAATAAAACACAAACAAGATGTACTTACAAAATGTAATAAAAATAAACATAGATATGTAGAACTTCATTTAGATTTCAAAGCAATATAACTTAAGAAAGAAAGCAAGCACATTCAAGTATGAAACAAGTATTCATATATATGAAAGTAAGAAACAAAGTAAAGATAAAATATAAAGTCAATATATTTGCTAAAATCTAACAACATACCAAATATAGAACTTTATTTATTTTTCAAAGTAATAAGACAAAAACAAATAAAATATATTCAAGTATCAACAAACATATGTATAGACAAGTATGTACACATAGAAATAAGGACAAAGGAAAAAAAATTATACATATGTATGAAAGCTTGCAAAGGAAGATAAGGTAAATATTTATAATACAAGACAAGTAATAAATGCAAATGTCCTTAGCGTACAATCTACATTACATTTCAGCCACCACAGCAAATATCCGGTACTAGTATATGGTTCAAACCTATCCACACTTCTTATTTATACATATATCATTTCCTGATTTCTTTTTGCAAAAACAGAACTAAGTGTAGATAGAAAAAAAAGTAAAGGTCAAACTCAATTAATGCAAGACATCTCAGCATACAATATAGATGCATATCAGCCCACCAAAGCAAGAAATATCTCTGGCCAAAAATATAAATAAAAACATATTAGTACAACTAAAAATCTTTGTGACCAGTAGTGGTACAACTGCCTGCGCATTTGGGTTTCTTTTATATATCATCTCATATGTTCAATTCGATCATCAATTGAAAACTGAGAAAAAGAAAAATAAATAACAAACCTGTAACACAACAAAATAATAGCAAGCTTCAACTTGATCAAAGATTGAAGTCTAGAACATTCAAAGCAAAACACCAAACTATGTTCATTTCAATCCAGGAAGCAACTCTCTGTTAAATAATTCAAGTAAGTAACCTTCTTTTTAAATTAAATTTCTTTATTTCCTTTACCTGTGAGCAAACTCCTATTTAGAAGCTTAATCTATTTTGATACCTTAATGCACGTGATTATCCTTGAGATTTGATGTGAAATCTGCTTGTATATATATAGATATATATGGATATATGTGTGTGCATTTTTGTGTGTATATATATTTACACATCTCTTTGTCCTACAGGCTTTGATCCATTAAAGAAAAATCAATTTCTTTTCAACCATCAAATTTTAGGTTATGATTTCTAAAAGAAATATGTTTGTAATGACAAAAACATATTTATAAAAATATAATTAAGTATAATTAACAAATAGATTTCTGGAAACTAAAGGATTACAATAATAAAAAAATCTTTTAATATCAGAAAATTAAGTTTTTTGGATTCTAAGTTTTAATTATATTTTCTGTTTTGTATGTGAAATGATGAATTTTAATAATCTAATCTAAATTTTTAAGCTTGGGATTTATTAGAAATTTCGAGACGAACTGTAATTGGCTTTTTGGAAAATTCTGATGATCGAGATAGAGATGGGTTTTAGAATCATGGCCATAGTTAGCTTAGAGGTCTGGGATCATCAGAAAAATGGTGGTAGATTTTATTAGTGGTCAAGGTGGCTGGTCGGCGTCGTAATAAGGTTTAAAGGCATGTTTTTAATCGATGTCATTCTCGAAACGATTTTGTTGTCAGTGGTGGATCGGGGTGGACCGGTCCAGGTGGAGTAGAAGTTGGAAGTCGAGATGAAGCTAAGGTGTGGTCGTCGTGGATGCTCGGGGACGAGATCGTCGGCGCGAGGCTTTTCTGGATGATCTAGTTGGTTCCAGTAGGGAGTCGAATAGCTCGATTTTGAGTTCATAGGTGAATCGTGGATCTGGGTGCTCGAGTAAATAGTTGTAGTTGTCGTCGATGTTCTGGTAGTCACAACGATGATCGAAGGTGGCTGGAACGAGGGTGCACGTGCACGCGTGTAGGTGTGTATCTGTTGTTGTTCGAATGATGGAGGAGGACGAGGGTTCTCGGGACGAACTCGAAGGAAATTGTGAGAATGCTCAGGGAAAAGGAAATGTGGGGAAACTCAAAGTGGAGCTCGAGAAAATCATGAAAAACCTCGGGTCTGTTGTTCAATATAAAAACAGGTTTAAAACTTTGAAAACAAATAAAGTTTATTGAAACAAATTTTGTTAAAACTAATTCTTTGTGAATATTAGAGGTTATCTAAGTTTTAAAAGGGATTGAAAGGTTTTGTTTTAATAAAATTATTTTATTTAACTAAGTCTTAAAACGTTTAAGGTACTTATAACCTTTATTTTTTTTAAGTTTATTTTAAATAAACTTAGTAACATTGAGAAGTTAATTACGAAAGATGTTTTAATCTAAGTTAATTTAATTTGTTAATGAAAATTTATTTATATGGTTAATTAATTAATGATTAAGGTTAATTACTTAATGAAATTGATTACTTAATGTAATTAATAAAAGATTATTACCTAATGTAATTAAGGGATAATTACTTTGTGTAATTATATTAAAGAATAATTAATTAATTAAGATTAATTAATATAAGTAATTAAAGGTAATTAGTTACTTGAAGATAATTACTTAATTAAAAGTAATTAAATGATTAAAATTGATCAATTAAATGATTAAAGGATAATTGCTCAATGTAATTAATTCGTGATTAGAGATAATCATTTAAGTAATTAATTAAGGGTTAATTAATGATTAATCAAAGGGAAATTATTAAATGTTTTGAAATTAATTGATCATTAATTTACCATGATTAGTAAAATTATTCATAGAAATTAATCCGATTTAAATCAATTAGATAATTAAATTGATCCCACTCATGGATGTTTGGATTATATTAGTTGTTGAATTGTTTGATATCCCTGGTCTGTAATGCTTTGTGATATATTCTGATTTGTGTGTGATCTGTACTGTAGTTATTTATCTGGGATGAATGTAAATTATTATCTGTGACTTATATATATCTGTGAATGAAAGATAAGTGTTATAGTTTATACCGCTTATCAACTATATTTCTGTATTTTGATCTGTGATGATTCATTGATGTTGCACTACTATGTGAAACCCCTGGACTACACCATACACACACAAATATGGATTTCACGTGGAAATCGGTTAAGTCACAGATGATTTAAATTTAATGTATTTGAAATTGAAATTTTAATTTCAATTGATTTTGGAAATGAATTTGGGTTAAATGTTAAAGCATTGGAAAGAAGTTTTAAAGATAAAAGTTGTTTTGAATAACTTGGTAAAGTTTTCAAATTTAAATAATTTAATTTGAATTTGAATTCAAAATGAGGAATTGAATTCTATGTTGAAAATTATGGTTTAAAAATGTGATACAAGTTGTAAATGTGTTTTATATGAATTTAAACCATTTTAAATGTATGGTTTTGAGAATTTAAATTTAACCCAAAGACTTTAACTCATATAAATGAATCAGATTTTCCGAAATGAAAACTATTTGTTTTCAAATAATAGAAGCTTTCATATAAGGAATGAATTTCCAAATTTTGTCAAAGAATTTCAAGTTTGAAATGAAAATGATTTTCCGAGTTATGAATAAATCTTTGTGAAAGATTGTTGAACTTTGTGAATTGGATCTATTTATTTTTAATGGATTTAAAATGGTGATTTGTTTAAACCATTTGAAATGGAATTATTTTGAAAGCTATGAGTTAAATCTAGATTTAAAGATTGGATGAGTTAAATCCAAATTGAAATGGAAATTTATTTGGAAAATCTATGAATATATCTTTGTGAAACTGGGTGAACTTTGTGTTTAAACCATTTGAAAGAGAAGTTTGGGTAATAAGTTGTGACTTAATTGAAATCCCATTATCCATATGTTTTAAATATTGCGCACATTATTCGGTTTAGCCGGGAGAGGACTTTGTGTCATATAACCCATTCTGAATAATGATACGTCGAATATGGATTGCATTCGGTGGTGAAGACCGAATATTTTCAAAAATGAAAGGACAACTCGTCGAATGTCTCTACATCGGCTGATCTTCGATATAGGGATTTGATCACCCTTTGTGATGGGAAGTCCGGACGTGATTAGAAATTATCTGGATTTGCAAGGGCTTCTTCGGAAGTTCCTTCGGTTCTGTTCGAACCCGGAACAGACTTGTATGGTTGTATGTCTGACACTACACTTTGAGATATAAAGCTGATTTCTTTCAAATACATTTTAGTTTGGTGGCGGAGATTTATTCTCTTAGCTTAACACCCTTCTCTGAGACGTACGAGCTTAGAGGTTATGTAGTTGAAGGTTATCAGTGATATACTCCCAATTTGGTAGTGTGGCATGCTGAGTGCTGCTGTGTGTTGATGATCATTTGTTGATCAAAGCATGGCTTTGTGAAAAAGCGTAGCTTTGTGAAAAAGCGTAGCTTTGTGGACGAGACCTCATCGACCCTCACAAATCGGAAATGGTCGAAACAAGAAAGATGCGGCAAGGTTTCAGGGGTAGCTCCCCTAGGGTATGACCATTCCTTCTGGAAAAAGGTGGTATCATGGTATAGAGCCCAGATATTTACCTATGTGGTTGCTCCAATCTCATTTACACTATGTGATTGTTGTCGTGTGATCGAGGCCTCGGATAAAGGTCCCAAAGGACCGGGGGTGGCATATCGCAGGTTTACTACGCGGGAAGGTGGTAATCGGCCTTGTGTTGGCAGAGAGCAGGTTGTCTCTCGGGGCGTCCCGCCAGAGGCGTTCCCATGTGGCATAGGATGTTCTTAGCCTGACCATTTGTTGGAAAATCCAAATAAACAATATGTGCCAGGTACGGTTTTTGTTGTATAGCCTGCCATGTAGTGTGGCGGTAACCTGCCACAAAACATGGTAGCTATAGTAGGCATAGTTCGCAATGTCTATGCTGGCTAAGATTAATATTATACTTTCGAAATGTTTTCCACCATGCACTAATAATAATAATCCAATGATTTTGCGTAGTAAGCATGTTTGACTATCATAAGGAGAAATCTCCTCCAATTCTGCGTTTGCATTTTGTGTGTGGCGGGAAGCCTTATGGTAGTTTCATTTTCCAAAAAGCATTGCGGGTTTCAATGTTTAAAATTCTTTTATTGTTTGTTTTAAAGATAAACTGTTTTTGTTTGCTCATACTAGTCCCATGACTGACCCGGAGTTTATTGTTCCCTTCCTAAACTCTGGGTGCCCACAATTTTCCACACGGGCAGTCTAGAGTTGGGGTTTTTCAGATAGTCAGGTTTAGTAGATTATCTAGAGCTAGTTCACTTCATCAGAGTGGATGACTGCACTTGCTTATCTTTGTGCATTGTGATGGTGGTTCGAGCTGATGTTGGAGTTGTTGGACTCATTCTCTTTTCCAGATCATTGGAGTTAACAGTTATATTATTTCCGTTGTAGCATTATATCATATCTCTGATATTGCTATGTATTATTGATATCATTGTTGTTTATCATTATGGATATTTTATTCATTGGAGTTGTATATGATATCATCTATTTCTTTCTTCCGCTATGTTGTTATACTTAATGGTGTTATAAGCTCCGGTGACCCAGATTCGGCATTTGAATCTGCGGCATTTTGAGTACAAGTGAAGTACTGGTGCTAATTTTCGAAGGCCGAGTTCAGGATCGCTACAGATTCACACGCTCGGTTTGTCCATCGGAAAAAGGATGATAAGCGGTGCTAAAATTAAGCTTTGTTCCCAAAGCTTTTGAAGACCTTACCAAAATCTACTAGTAAAATAATGGTTCACGATCGCTAACAATAGAAGTAGGAACTCCATGCAATTTAATTTGACATAGAGTTTAGCCAAAAGAGGTATGGTCCAAAAGAGGAGGATGAGCCTCAAGGTTACACAAAACAAGAGATGAACATAAATTAGATTTCACGATCTCGGATATCACAAGTGGATAAAGTCTCTAGATCATTCCATTCGGATATCAACAAAGAAACATCCGCTTGTTGCTCTCGACTAAGGGCATCGACAACACGATTTCCCTTTCCAGGAGTAAAGAATATCAAGATCATAAGATGCAAGGAACTCGAGCCAACGTTGTTGATGCAAATTGAGTTCCTTTTGAGAAAATAAATACTTCAAAAATTTATGGTCGGTGTAGAGAATAAATTTCTCTCCCAAAAGATAATGTCGCCAAATTCTAATAGCCGCGAGCACCAGATCATGAATGGCATATCTAATCTCGACAAGCTTTAATTGTCAAGAAGCGAATGCGATAACACATTCCCTTTGCAGGGGAATGACACCAAAACCGATACGACTAGTATCGGTACAAATAATAAAGTCTTGGTTCCCTTTGGGAATCGTAAGAATAAAAGCATCGGAAAAGAGTTCCTTTAATCGATCCTCTTTCCCGAAAAGCTAAGACTTTCAAAATTATAATTAGCTTTATGTAATCATCTTTTTAGAAAAATTTACTTATTACAAGTCAATTTATTATGTCTAACTGTCTCATCATAGCGTTTAAGAGATTCCTATCGATAACGTTGACCAAGCGCATCGACCATAATTCTTAAAGCACTCAATGGGCAAAACAACGCAAAATCATCTTCTATATGATAACAAGTCTCTTAAAAATTTTACAAATATTCTTTGCTCGTTTTAAGAACAAAATCCAATCATACTTATAAATATCTTATTAAAAAGATTTTCAAATTTTAATTTGTTGTTTTCATCCAATATCAATAAATACAAGGATAAACTCATCGAGATATTCGTAGAATACTCGATTCACAAAATGGATGAAATAAGCTGGAAGGTTCGTCAAACCGAATGACATAACGAACCACTCACAAGAATCATAACGAGTGCAGAATGCGGTAAGTGGAATGCTAACCTCCGCAACTCGTAGCCGATGAAAGTCAGTGGCAAGGTCAATCTGAAAAGACCTTAGCACCACTCAATAGATGGCTTAGGTGGTAATCCTAAGACAAGCTCAAATATACCAGAAAATTCATGAACTACTTGAATGAGAGAAATAACACTTTCCTCATCAAGTGGGTCTAAAGAACAAAATGATGTCATCGAATTGGAAATCGAAATAACTAAGAACCATGGAAATCTGCTTAAAAGATTGAGGATGTCGAAGACGAATAGTCCACATTGGACATAGGATATAGGCTTCATAATGATTAAGCCAATCCTTTCCAAAAAATCAATTTCGAAGCCTAAGTAACGAATAACAGGCAAATCGGCTCGAAAAGAATAATCACATAAAAATCTCGACATTTTCACAAAGAAAACTGAGTGTTGCGGATCTACCAATCGGATTCGCAATTCTCAATGAAGTCATCAAGTCCATAATATTTAAAGAAAAAGAATCATCAAGTTCTTTTGATATAAAATAACCCATATTAAAAAGAACTCGAATAGGAAAATCACAAAACAAATTAATGTCATCAAGGGTAGAATGAAAAAGAATACGTTGACTAAGAGAAGTGCTAGTAGAGGCTTGCACAACCTTTAGCTTTCCCTCCTTCTTGCTTGAAGTACGGGACACGCAGATATATGATGATTCAAACTTTTGCAATAGCGACAATAAAGGGGTTTCGGACACTCATTTGCCTAGTGGTCCATAGAACCACAATTGTAGCATTGACCACGACTAGAGGTAGGAGTCTTTGCTACCGATGTTTCATGCTTCCCTTTCTTGTTGGGATTGGGGCCTTTGAACTTAATAGGCCTCTTCATGTTATTGTTGAAGTTATGTTTGGAACCCACAACTTCAACACCACTTTCTTTATCGGCCTCTTCAACTCGAAGAGCGATATCTATAAGCTGATCGAAAGAAACTTCAAGTTTCAGAAGTAAAGGCTTTTTGAGGTTCTTATTCAGTCTATAGACGAACCTCTAATTTTTCTTCAATGGGGTATTAATATACTCGACCCCATATTTAGAAAGAGATTCAAAAGATGTGACATAATCCATCACAGAAGATTCACCTTGAATAAGGTCAATAAAGCGCCGAGCTAAAGTTACCTTTTCAGCTTCCAGCACAAACTTCAATTTGAATCTTTCCCGAAATTGCTCCCAAGTAAGATCCGCTTCAATAATTTCTGACGTCAAAAGCTCATACCAATCTAATGCTCTTTCTTGGAGCATGCTAGAAGCCACTTGGACTCGAAGTGAATCAATAAGATCCATACGGGAAAAGATGTGATCGCATGATCTAAGCCAAGCTTGGATTTCTATAATGGTTTCGGAACCCTTGAATGGCCTTCCACCCAAAGCGGTATAATTCTGCACAAGCGTGCAAACCTGGATTTAGGGTGAGTAGGCGCTGGAATGGGTCAGGCAGCTTGGGCATTGTTCACAAGATCTAAGAGTTGTTGAGCAGACATAAACACTCCATCTTGAGGAGTAGCACTAGATTGACCAGCGCTGGGACGGCCTGGTCTAACCATTTCTCTTCTTTAAGAAAGAAAAAAGAGGAAAAAGTTATTTAAAAAATGAATATCAAACAAACTTGATTGATAAAACAAGGCATCACAAAAGAAAATAGGAAAGAATGGTACGAAGACTCGAATTAAATCCTATGGCACGATTCCTAAGAAAGACTTAGGATAATGATCCTTGCTAGATTATTCTACATTGTTCCGAAGTTTGGCTCTAATACCAAGCTGTAACGCCCCACCTCTATACTCACGCCAGCCAAGGACACTACGGGGTAATGCCGTCGACTGGCACGAAGAATAAGGCTGTTAAGGAGCGACCATCTGTATAATTGCTTTGTGCGAGTACCGATATGTCAGATAATATAACTTAAATTTCATTTCAAGAGGAAATCCGACATATCAAATACAAACTCAAAGCTACCACAGAGTGGCTATACAGACTTCGGCAACAAATAAAGAAATAAACATAACACAAATCAGTCACAGATATTCATATCACAAAGGCGGAAACAGATATGAATACAACACATACGAGTGTACATCAAAGTAGTGGTCAAAATAGATCCACTACATCACAAAAGAATAGATACATGTGCTAGAAAAAAGACAAAAGAATAAATATACATCAAGGAGTCTATATCTCAAATGTATATTAACAAAAACTACTAATCTAAAGTAGTTAGCCAAAAGTCAGATGATAGTCCGAGATAAGAGGTCAAGCAGAAGGACCTGAAATACCTCGGTCTGACCCGAGTATTATTTAAAAAGAAAATAATAAACTGATCTGTCTAGCTATAAATATTAGGTAAAATGATATAGGATAAGAGATATGACCAAAAACGTACGATAACAAAAATGCCATACTGTGAGAAGTATACATCAAACAACAACAAAATCATAAAATATCTCAAATCATGTCAAATCACCAAAAAGAATCTCATTCTTTAAATTATTCACCAAAACACAAATATTGACAAAACATATCAATGCCAATCGCATAAAAATTGGTGAAACACAAATTCTAGAATCACAACCAGAAATCCAGAAATCACAAAAAGGGGGAAGGCCTATCACAAACGGGAGCATGAAAACTCACCAACACGTGTATCACAAACGGGTCGCTAACCCAAGGTCGCTAACCATAAATTGAACATCGACATAACTAAAAAGATACACCCCATGCACAGTCGGACATTGAAGCACCTAAAAAGATACGCCCTATGCCTAAACTAACATCGATGCACCTAAAAAGATACGCCCCATGTATAGTCGGACATCGATGCACCTAAAAAGATACAAATCATGCCTAGTCGGACATCGATGCACCTAAACAGATACACCCCATGCACCGACTTTGAGCCGAAGCTCCACAAACGATCCAAAGGCCATGGGTCGCTAGCCCATAAAAAAATGAGACGAAGCTCAACAGAATGGGGTATAGTCCCCCACGCGGACAAAGAGACATCGCACATCGCTAGTCTAAACCATAAAATGATCATCATCGATCATCAAGAAGTGTCGATTACACTAAGCTAGTAAATAAATGAGTTTAGCTTCATGTCCCATAACCACTGGCTTAACTTAAATATTTACGAACGAATTGTAGATTAACACTCAAAGATTGTCATAAGATTTTCAATCGAACAAGTCCAAAAATTAACTGACAAAGTAAACGCAAGTGTTTCATACCACTTGTTTTGCTTAGCCATTTAATTAAATTTTCTCATACGAATGAGGTATAGGTTTGTATATACTAATAGATTAGAAAATGATTTTGAATGTATTAAAATAGTGTTGAAATCATTTTGATGAAAGAGTTTGAATATTTACTACTAGTATAGAAACCTCTGTATTTTTAAAAGTGACAAACCACAGAAATGATTGTAGAAACAATCAATCACTAAAAATTCACATACGAAGATGTGAATTAAATCCAAAGAAATCGATACCGAATCCATCAAAATGGATATTCCTAAAAATCCCGAAAAAGAAGTCATCAAAGTCGATAAAAGTGATAACAACTAATATCGATAAACAATGGAAATTCAATCAAAAATAGGCAAATAGGCAAAAATAGGAAATTCCAAACGTCAGGGGGTCAATCCAGATGTTTGGATTTAGGTTCTGGAAATCCAGAAACCATCCAGACGTCTGAAGGTTGGCTTCAGACGTCTGACATGTTGTATCAGACGTCTGACACAGTGTCTTAGATGTCTGAGAGGTTGTTTCAGACGTCTGACTCTGTTTTCTACCATTTTTATAAATCTCTACCATATTTTCTTTTGCTCCAGGTTTAAAACCAGACGTCTGAAGTTGCAATTCAGACGTTTGAAGACCTAGTCTGGGCAACAATTTGCCTAGGCCATGATGGCCAAAACAATTCGGGAGCGATCGATCGAGCAACGACGACTAGGGATTTATGCCTAACAACAACCCAGCCTAATAGGCTCTTAGATACACCCCAAACAACATGTCTAAATATCCACAATAGGATCTTCACCAAATTGGACTTCAAAACAAAAAATTGGAAATTCACCAAATCAATCCAAATCAAAAACAAATGAACATGAATAGAGGTTAGGAATTCTTACCCAACCACAACAAAAGCTATAGGCTTATATGTGAGTTCAAAAACTCACATTTAAACCCAAAAACACTAGAGAGAAGCTAGAGCAAGGCAAGAACAATCACTCTTCAATTATAACCCAATAAGCTTCAATCTAAGCTTGAAAGAAAAACATTTCCTAAGTTAGGGTTTATAAAATTTCTGAAATTGAAGAGGAAATGAGATGGAGAAGATGAAGAGGATGCTTACCTAAGCTTCTCTTAGATTTTGGAGCTAGAACTTGAGTTTGCAAATGAATCTAGGGCTTTGGAATTTCTAATTCCTTTTCTCTTCCCCCATTTTTCTAAAGCTTGAAGCTGAAACCCAAACCCAAGCCCTAAGTGAAAATGTCAAACTTCTACTCAACTCCAAACATATCAATGTTTATACTCAAAAAGGTCGCAAACGCCATTTTGGACTCAATGGAAGTGGTCTCGAGTCCCAATTCGACTGTTTACAAAAAGTAGTTTTTCGGACTTTAATCCGATTAACGATGCTATATTTAAATAAAACATTTAAATATACAATCGTGAAATATGCGGGTTGTTGCAGAAATCTATTAAATGGTGCTAAACACTTTTCAGCTCGACCTTGTCATCGATTTTCATCAGCTATGAGTTGCGGAGGGTAGCATTCTACTTACCGCATTCCGCACTCGTTATGATTCTTATGAGTGGTTCGTTATGTCATTTGGTTTGACCAACCTTCTACCTTATTTCATCCATCTTATGAATCGAGTATTCTACGAATATCTCGATGAGTTTATCCTTGTATTTATTGATTATGGATGAAAATAACAATTTAAAATTTGCAAATCTTTTTAATAAGATATTTGTAAGTAAGATTGGATTTTGTTCTTAAAACGGGCAAAGAATATTTATAAATTTTATAAGTGACATGTTTATCATATAGAAGATGATTTTGTGTTGTTTTTCCCATTGAGTGCTTTAAGAATTCATGTCGATGGGCTTGATCAACGTTATCGATAGGAATCTCCTAAACGCTATGATGAGACAGTCAAACACAATAAATTGACTTGTAAAAATTTTATTTTTCTAAAAAGATGATTACATAAAGTTAATTATGATTTTAAATGTTTTAGCTTTTCGGGAAAGGAAACGATTAAAAGAACTCTTTTCCGATACTTTTATTCTTGCGGTTCCCGAAGGGAACCAAGACTTTATTGTTTATACCGATGCTAGTCGTATTGGTTTGGGCGCCATTCTTTTGCAAAGGGAATGTGTTATCACATATGCTTCTTGACAATTGAAGCTTGTCGAGACTAGATATTCCATTCATGATCTAGTGCTCGTGGCCATTGTTTTCGCTCTTAGAATTTGGCGCCATTATCTTTTGGGAGAGAAAATTTGTTCTCTACACCGATCATAAATCTTTGAAGTATTTACTTTCTCAAAAGGAACTTAATTTGCATCAACAACGTTGGCTCGAGTTCCTTGTATCTTATGATCTTGATATTCTTTATACTCCTAGAAGGGGAAATCGTGTTGCCGACGTCCTTAGTCTTAAGCAACAAGCGGTTGTTTCCATGATGATATCCGAATGGAATGATCTTGAGACTTTATCCACTTGTGAGATTCGAGATCGTGAATCCAATTTATGTTCATCTCTTTTTTTGTGTAGCCTTAAGGCTCATCCTTCACTTTTGGATCGTACCTCTTTTGGCTAAACTCTATTTCAAAGAAATTGTTAAATTGCATGGAGTTCCTACTTCTATTGTTAAAAATTGTGATCCATTATTTTACTAGTGGATTTTGGTAAGGTCTTCAAAAGCTTTGGGAACAAAGCTTAATTCTAGCAACGCTTATCGTCCTCAATCCGATGGACAAATAGAGCATGTGAATCAAACTCTTGAAGATCTCCTTCGTGCATGTGTCCTTGATTTTGGTGGATGTTGGGAAGATCATATTTCTCTTGTTAGGTTTTCCTATAATAATAACTTCCAATCTAGCATTGGTATGGCACCTTTCGAGGCACTCTACGAAAGGCCATGCCAATTTTTTTTGTGTTGGCTTGAAGCCGGTGAGAAGCTGGTTTTAGGTCCAGATTTTATTGGTGTTCATTTGTGTTTCACCTATGAGGGGTGTTGTTCATTTCAGTCAATCGGGAAAGTTTGCACCTCGGTATGTTGGTCCATTTCCCATCACCGAACGTATTGGTTTCGTGGCTTATCACCTTTTATTACCAGCTCAGTTTTCTGTTATTCATGACGTATTCCACGTCTCTCAACTACGGAAATGCCTTTGTGATTCTGATTCTATTCTTGAGCTCGGTGTAATTGAAGAAATTGAAGTTTCACTAAATTTGACTTATGAGCAAGAATCTATTCATATCATTACTTCGAAGGTTAAACGCCTTCCAAATAAAGATGTTCTTCATGTGAAAGTTCAATGGTCCTCAAATCCTAAGGATTGCTCTTAGGAATCTTGAGAGTTCATTGAGCAAACACATCCGGACTTACTCTTTCGCACTCTTTAAGGTGAACTTCTTATTTCAATTTTTTTTTTGTGTTGATATGCTTTTATGGTTGTTACTCTTTATTTTCTTCTTAAGTATTGCGAGGACGTAATTTCTTTAAGGAGGGGAGTCTGTAACAACCCGCATATTTTACGATTGTATATTTAAATATAGCATCGTTGGTCGAATTCAAGTCCAAAATGTCACTTTTTGCAAACAGTCGAATTGGGACTCGAGACCACTTCCATTGAGTCCAAAATGACATTTGCGACCTTTTTGAGTATAGACATCGATATGTTTGGAGTTGAGTAGAATTTTGACATTTTCACTCAGGGCTTTGGGCTTGGGTTTGGGTTTCAACCCATTAACCCAACTCATCTTATATCCTAACTCCACCCCATATCCTCTTCATAGAATATCATTCCTAACACTTCAAGCTTTAGAAAAATGGGGGAAGAGAAAAGGAATTAGAAATTCCAAAGCCCTAGATTCATTTGTAAACTCAAGTTCTAGCTCCAAAAACTAAGAGAAGCTTAGGTAAGCATCCTCTTCATCTTCTCCATCTCATTTCCTCTTCAGTTTCAGAAATTTCCTAAACCCTAACTTAGGAAATGTTTTTCTTTTGAGCTTAGATTGAAGCTTCTTGGGTTAAAATTGAAGAGTGATTGTTCTTGCCTTGCTCTATAGCTTCTCTCTTGTGTTTTTGGGTTTAAAGGTGAGTTTTTGTACTCACATCTATGTCTATATCTTTGATAGTTGTTAGGTAGTAATTCCTAACATCTATTCGTGTTGATTTGCTATTGATTTGGATTGATTTGGTGAATTTTCCAATTTTTGGTTTTTGAACTCCAATTTTGTGAAAATCCTTTTCTGGATGTTTGAACATGTTTTTGGGGTGTATCGAAGAGCCTATAAGGCCGGGTTGTCGCTTGGCATAAATCCCTAGTTTCCATTGCTCGATCGATCGTTTCCGGTAGGATTTTGACCTTCATAGGGCTAGGCAGAGTGTACTGCGAATTGCAGTTCAGTCGACTGAACCAGGAGGGTCAGTTGACTTTACCTGGGGGACAGAAAGTTTCTGACCCTGTGTCAGTCGACTGACCATTATGTTTCAGTCGACTGAGCCTGGAAACCGAAAGTTTCCAGGCATAGTGTCAGTCGACTGACCATTATGGTTCAGTCTACTAAATCTGCTATCTCAGCCTATTTTCCTATTTTTGAGCGAATTTCCATTGTTTATTGATTTATGTCGATCTGATTAGTTGTTATCGCTTTTATCGACTTTGATGAATTCTTTTTCGAGATTTTTTGGGAATATCCATTTTGATGGATTTGGTATCGATTTCTTTGAATTTGATTCACGTCTTTGAATGTGAATTTTTGTTGATTGATTGCTTCTACAATCATTTCTATGGTTTGTCACTTTAAAATGCAAAGGTTTCTATACTAGTAGTAAATATTCAAACTCTTTCACAAAAATGATTTCACTCTATTTTTATACAAAGATCACTTATAAAACCGTTTTCCAATCTATTAGTATACACAAACCTTTACGTCATTTGTTTGAGAAATCTAATTAAACGGCTTAGTAAAACAAGTGGTATGAAACGCTTGTGTTTACTTCGTCGGTTAATTTTTGGACTTGTTCGATTGAAACTCTTATGAAAATTATCGAGTGTAAATCTACAGTTTGTTCGTAAATATTTAAGTTAAGCCAGTGGTTATGGGACATGAAGCTAAACTCATTTATTTACTAGCTTAGTGTAATCGACACTTCTTGATGATCGATGATGATCATTTTTGTGGTTTAGACTAGCAATGTGTGATGTCTCTTTGTCCATGTGGGGGATTGTACCTCGTTTTATAGAGCTTCGTCTCATTTCTTTTATGGGCTAGCGACCCATGGTGTTTGGACCGTTCATGGAGCAATCGGCTTGATAAGTCAGAGCATGGGGGCGTATCTTTCTAGGTGCGTCGATGTTTGATTATGCATGGCGCGTATCTTTCTAGGTGCGTCGATGTTTGTTTATGCATGGGGCGTATCTTTCTAGTTGCCTCGATGTTTGTTTATGCATGGGGCGTATCTTTCTAGGTGCATCGATGTTTGTTTGTCCATGCGGCGTATCTTTCTAGGTGCGTCGATGTCTATTTATGCATGGGGCGTGTCTTTCTAGATGCGTCGATGTTTGTGATACATGTGTTGGTGAGTTTTCATGCTCCCGTTTGTGATAGGCCTCCCCTTTGTGATTTCTGGATTTCTAATTGATGATTTCTAGGATTTGTGTTTCACCAACTTTTACGTTTGGCATTGATATGTTTGTCTATATTTGTGGTTTGGTGAGTAAAATAAAGAATATGACATTCTTTTTGATGTTATGAGATTTTTGAGATATTGTATGATTTTTGTTGTTGTTAAATGTATACTTGTCACATTATGACATTATTGTAATCATAATTATTTGTCATATCTCTTATTCTATCTCATTTTATCTGATATTTATAGCTAGATTGATCCGTTTATTATTTTCTTATTAAATAATACTCGGGTCAGACTAAGACGTTATAGGTGCTTCTGCTTGCTCCTTATCTGGGATCACCTTCTGACTTTTGTCTAACTACATTAGATTGGTATTTTTTGTTGTTATACATTTGAGATAGAGACTCCTTGATGTATACATATTCTTTTGTGATATTGTGGATCTTGTTTGACCACTACTCTGATTTACACTTTTTATGTGTTATATTCATATCTGTTTCTACCTTTGTGATATGAATATCTATGACTAATTTGTGTTATGTTTATTTCTATATTTGTTTCCGAAGTCCACCTAGCCACTGTGTGGTAGGTTTGAGTTTGTATTTGATATGTCGGATTTCCTCTTGAAATGAAATGTAAGTTATATTATCTGACATATCGGTACTCGCACAAAGCGATTACACAGATGGTTCAGTGTCCTTGGCTAGCGTGAGTATAGAGGTGGGCCGTCACAATAGGTGAGTAATAATTTACCACGTCAGCACCATGCTACAGGAACCTACCCTACCACGTTCACAGATCCTCGTGGACGAACTCTGAGCCGCCATCCAATCCCGCCTTACACCGCCTCAACGCCGAGATCTACCACGCCTAGGGCCACTCGCTGCCTGGACCACCCCTCCAGCGAAACCGAGCCGCTCGCGATGACTAGTGATCGAACGTTGACCCAAAATTTCAGCAGCCGCCGCCTGTATTCCCTGACCTAATCGAATTTTCCCTGATGATCCCACCATTGATTTGACGAACAACATACACTGATGCACTCCACTCGTTGCTCTCCACAATACGGTACCCCTGATTCGTCGATCAGTCGAAGTTGATCGTGACTCGATGAACGACCGACATTAATTCACCCAATTCTGGCCACACAGAAACCCAAATCGAAAATAGCCGGAGATTTGGCTTGCGCTCGTCGAGAGCTTCAAATCAATATATAATATGATATAGTTTAAGGAGTTTGAATTTTCGATTGATTTCTGTTTGCAATTGAATTTGGAATTGGTTTTGGTTTGTCCGCCATTGGAAAGAGAGATGGAGATAGAATTGTACGTACATAATAATGGAAATAAGAAATAGCTAGGGTTTATAACGGGCTATATATAGGCAGATCAGAAATAGGAATGAATAGACTAGATTGATTTAGGTTTGAACGATAAATGACCTGAAAAGTTCATTTCATTCCCGAAATGAAAATGGGTCATCTTATATACAAAATGGATGTTTTCAATATTTTTAAAATCAATGGAATAGGTTTCAGGTCCTAAACCCATCATATGAAGAAGTTAGCCTAAAATCAGCTTATTTCAAATTGATTTCAACTGAATTTACTTAAATTGATTTCCACGCGTTTCGAGCCCGTATGATCAAACGACAAGTCCGATTGCTACGAAACTTGAAACCTTAAAATAATTCACCATTATAGATCCGATGAAACTAGTTTCGTCGAAATCCGAGACAATGGCCAAAATGGCTATTTTCACGTTAATTAAATAAATTAATATTAAATTAATTATTCACTTTTTAATTCAATATTTATAAACTAACCAACTTCATCATTTTTGATTACCTAGACATTTATAATAACTTAAAGCAAATTTACATATCAAATTCAGTGTTTAATATTTTACTAATTACAGTGTTGAATTTGAACTGTAGTTAATTCCAATTAATTATAATTTAATTCCTATAAATTGATTAAATTTAATTTCAATCTTTTTATTTCATCGAATAATTATTTTATGGACAAAGTTACATTGGTTTATATCTTATTACATTGATATTCCATAATTACCATCTTTTATTTATTAATTTCAGTTTTCCAATTATATTGAATATTTGTCGATTTTCACATTAAATATAATTTGAAATCCCAAATAAGTTGATTTATCTTGATTTCACTCTTTTATTAAATCAGTTATAGCCTTGTGAATAAAATTAACATTTCTATACATTTTATCACATTCACAATTTGCAGTTATTGTCTTAACTCACTTTAACGTAACATTTATTTTACATTCAATTGCAATTGATTAATTAAATTGGTAACAATTAACAATTGTCACCATTTCTACATTTAATAAAATTTGTAAGTTTATTGTTTACAACAAAAGTTATAACTGCTTATACTATACTAATTCTATCCAATTTCTATTTATTGCACATTATTTAATTAATTAATACATCCTTTAAATTATCAATTTCTTCTTAAATCCAATTATCAATTAATACATACATTATTTACAATCTATATCAATTATAACTCTTAATCATTTTAATTAATTTGGAATTACATTTAAAGTAGTTATAAATTACCTTAAGTTAATACTATTACCTTTCATTTCAGTTATATTCTTATTTATAAGCTACAAATTTTTATTTCTTCCAACATTTAATCACAAAACCTCATTAAATTAACTAATTTTAATTATCGAAAATTACGGGTCGTTACACTTATAGATGTTGCGTGCGGGGTATTGGTGATACTTTGGTTCCACGTGGTTAAGGTTTGCTCATTCAGGCGTGAACCAATTGTATTTACCTTATGGTATATTTTATCTAGAGATATAGGATGCTTGGAAGTTATTTTGTGATCCCTTTCATGAAGTTCCACTTCAGTTTTTAAGCTGAAGGAATCTCCATGGAAAGTCCATATATAAACGTGCTTTGGCGGTTTTAGATGTATTCTAAAATGCTGCACTATGAGATGCAAGCATTTCAGCAATTTTTTTACTTATATTCAACACCGTAGCCATTATAAAAGTAACATTGGATTTTCTAAGAGAAATTGTTTGGTTATCGTAGGGTAAAAACCCATCCATATATATTTGCAGCATGGTCTTACAACATACCTTTATTTTCTAAGGGTCTAATAAATATAAAAATCCACATGATTGAGTCTCTGTAATGGCCCATTTTTCCGTACCCATTGAATCGACAATAAACCACACATGTTCAACTCAGATTGCACGAATTAGGGAATCATTAAGGGTAGAAAGAAAATAAAGACAAAATAGAATCTCACACGAATGGAATAACATATATTATTTCAATAATAATCTTTACAGCGGAAAATTTTAAAATACAATATCAGAGTTTAACCTAGATTCAGCTTGGACAGTTATAAACATATGTCCTTACAAATGATGAAAACAACAAAAAAATTGCAGTAGATGTAGCGGATAATAGAATACATCCATATGATGACGAAGATCTCCAACTCTCCTTTGGAAACTCCAACCGTCTTCAAGTCAACCGGAAACTACTCGGATCTGACCCGAGTATTAAAAATACCCGAATCAGGCTTGATAAACCAGAATGAGATACTCGAAATTTTAAATGCATAGATCATGATGATGTTATCCAAACCTTTCAAAAAAAGGGTATCTCATAAGACCACGCCCACACATAAACACAGACGGGTTTTTTACATTATGATAACCAGAACACTTTTATTACCAAAATACACTCGATATTATCTTTAATGACATTCTTTTGAAAACTCTTTTCAAATAAGGTACCAATACCCAGACTAAGTCTAAGGTAATATATCCGGACTGGGTCAACAGAATATACTGAACGGAATATATGATACCAAAAGGGGTAGCTGAAATGTTTGCAAGTCATTACAACTATTTTGAGAATACAATCAAAACCGTAAATCTCGTATGGATTGGATTTTCCAACATGATAGGGAACTAGTGGATTTTTCTCTGATCCACGCATAACAAACATAGTTCCTATGGTGCCTTAATCGCTTTTCTCAAACTAGTCACTTGGAACTGTACTTGCTACACTACCACCGATAATCGGTAGTTCCTTGCTTTTCTCAAGCTAACCACTTTAGCAAAATGGGGCAATAAATGCCTTGAGGGACGTATCCCCCAAAGGGCCCAACGTATTGGACACCACCATACATACTCACTTATTCCGAATTTTTGTCTGTCAGACCACATAGTATCCCATATCATCTTCTGGGATTTGAGGTTAGTGAGGCTACGCTCAATTTCTTTCAAAGCCACGCTTTTCAAACAAAACCACGCTTTGATCATAATAGGTTCCACTTTGAATGCCACATTGCCATTCCTTTGATCACTATTTGACTCCCACAAATATACAACCTCTGAGCTCGTATGTCTCAGAGAAGGGTGTTAAGCCAAGAGAAGTTGCCTTCTCCACCACCAAGCAGATGTACATTTGTAAAAGTCAAACGTTGTGTCTCAGAAATGCAATGTCAGACATTCGTCCATACAAGTTCGTTCCGGGACTGAACGAAACCGAAGGCACTTTCCTCGGCCTTTACCAGGCGAGAAGCCCTTGCAATCCAAAAAAAATTCCACAACGAGGAGGCCACTACTATAAATAACTCTATAATGGGAGCGACCCATAACTTGTTAACAAGCAGTCCTCACGCTATGAAGATCCACGGTCTTCAATAATCATTATCTTCAACATGTCTTCACTTTTGAACGTATACATTGGTTCGAAGTGGTTTTGTGATAGGAATCACCCAAATCCAACCCCCGTTCCTTCAAAGCCAATTATCGATAAAAAGATGTTAAATTCATATGTGGATATCAATCATCAATCAATTACTTCATCTTTTATTTAAATCAAATATTTTTCTTAGATATATTCTTTTCAATTTGTTCATTTTCTTTTCAAATGTATATGGAATCATTAAGCCTCATTTATCAAATCATTTGGTTTATTTAAACCTTTCTTAAATCTTGGAATAATTCCAAATCATTTTCTCTTTTACTTAGGAAAACCTTTCTAAATCATTCTTTTAATCTTAATCAAAGATTTCTTATATTCAAGTTATAACTTTTAACTTAGGGAAAATATTCCAAAATCATTTATTAAATGTTAATCAAAGATTTCTTTCTTAACTTCAAATCATATTCTTGCAAATCGAAGATTTTCATAACAGAGCACCACTGGCACCTTAGATTTGGTAAATTTCACCTCTAGGGACTAATGGCAAGTAATCTTACATCATGAATATCTTTGTCTTCAACGATCTTTATCTTCAATATGTTTGATTTCGAAAATTAGTTTGAAGGGGTTTTCGGATAGGAATCACCCAAATCCGATCTTCGTTCTTCAAATAGGAATCACCCAAATCTGATCCCGGTTCCTTCGTGCTAATCATCGATAAAAAGATGTCATGTTCATATGGGGTTTCGAAAATTAGTTTGAAGTGATTTTCGGATAGGAATCAACCAAATCCGATCCTGGTTCTTCGGATAGGAATCCCCCAAATCTGATCCCGGTTCCTTCATACCAATCACCGAATAAAAGATGTTAAGTGGTTAATCAACATTCTAAAAATTTGTTTTTTTTTCTTTTAACCTGGAAAAACTTAAATATGATCTTTTTAGAGCATCCGGGTTTTCCTTTCGATCTGTTCCACCCCTCGCCTAAAAAGAGAAAACATAGGTCAGGTAAGTTCAAAGCACTGGTTGCTTCATCCCTAATCTTAGTTAAACACCTTGTTTTATCTTCCTAGATCTCACAGGAGGGACAAATGTACTAGTCGTTTCCGCATACTCCGTTTGTTATTACATTCAATATTCTTACACTTTTTACTTAAGTGGTATAAACAATTCCTCTTAACCATTTATTCAAAATCTTATTAAAACTTCCAAATCATCTTTAAATGACTTAATTATTCTTTTAAAATCATTCACAATAGATTCTAGGAAAGAATTGTTAAGTTTAAAACTCATATTCATAAGGTTATAGAATTCGCAGTATAAAAGTGCTGCGGAAAGGGCTTTATAAGCTTATTTTATTTAAACAACTTTTTCATATTTGAAAATTCATATTTTCAATTCCAAATCTCTTTTAAACCATTTTAATATATTTATCAAATTTATTTCATAATTTTAATCATTTAAAAATATCATTTATAAAGAAATGCCGTTTTGGATTCCAAACTACAAACCACGATGTTTTTTGAAAATTGTTTTGGACATATTTCCAAATCTACTTAATGAAATCTTGATTTTCTTTCGTCGTTGGAAAACTATTATCATTGTCGACCAAAGAATTTTTATTTCGAACAAATCCGATTTATAAATCATTCTCTACATTAGTTTGAAGAAACGGGTCGAAATTTACGAACTACCGCTACTCGACGAGCTCGATTTTGACCAATTTTGTGAATTGCTTCGGAACTTATCCGAAGCACTTCAAAATTGTTTTAAACCATATTTAAACTATTTTAACTTATTTAAAACAATATTTTCATCATTTCAAACTCAATTTTTTTTTTCATTTCATATTATAATATCATTTTAAATCTTTTTAGACATTTTAAAATCATTAAGAGGCTAAATAATTTCCGCACACATTTATATGGATTTAATTATCATTTAATTAACTATGCTTACAAACCATTTCTCTTATCATTTATCAAACAAAGTTATCAACCACATAAACAATCATATAATCAACCAATTTTGCATCCAAGTTATCAAACATTCAAATAATTTATTCAAGGGTTTTAATGGACATATTAAATTAGTTATAAGGATGGTTTAACTTTAAATAAACATCGAGTACTCACCTTTTAACCAAATTGTTTAACTTCCTACCAACATTCATTTTTTTTCCAACACTTCACTAAATCCTCTTATCTTTAGACTTTCTTTTTGATTCCGGCAGCACTTCCTTCTCTTTTTCTCGCTCCGAAGCTCCTTGAACTTGCTTCTCCCTTCCAAATTGTTTGGCCTCCATCGGTTCCAACCTCTCCTCCGTCATTTCTTCCATTTTAGATGCTAAACCATGTTTTAATGTTATTCTAAGGTCTTTGGCAATGATTGGTGGAGTTTTGACTTTGTTTGATATGGTTTTGAAAAAGTTAGTAAGGAAAAGAGAGAAGAGAAGAAGCCATTAGAGAGTGGAAGAAAAGCTTGAAAAAGGAAGAAGAAGAAGTGAAAAAAAGTGAGAAAGTGGATGCTTATTTATAGAAATTTTTTTGGATTAAATTAATATTTTGTAAAGAAACCAAAATACCCTTTACTTACCTTTTAAGCAACCTTATTTTTTCAACGCTTAACATCACATTTTAAATCATTATTTTATGTTATTTTCACTTAAGTATTAAGTAAATAATATAATAGTTATGTTTAGTTTGATTTGATGTTTACCTTTTGCTTTGAAATGACATTTTTGTCTTTTTATGCTTAGTTTTTCTTAATTATATTCTAGAATTTTCTAAGAATGTTTAGTAAAAGTAAACTTGATTAGTGAATTAATTAATACTTATACTATTTGAATATATGTTCCTATATAAGAAAATAAAAGTGAGACGACGTAGCGATAACTTTTAATCGAGAAAACGTTGATTTTCAACAAAATGTTTTACGGTCGCATTTTGACGTTTTAGTTAAACTGTTTATTTATGTAAACCAATTTTAAAAATGAACTTTTACTTCTTTAAATAAATTAAAACAAGTCTCCTTATATTTTAAAATCATATTTAAATAATATCAAAATCTCTAATATTTACAGTGTATGTAAAACTGACAAAATACGACAAAATTTGGTTATTTTTGTAAAACGATTATAAATATACTTTTAAATATTTTAATATACTTGTATTATCTTCATTAAATGTTTTCAATAAGATTTATCTTTTTAAATAAATATTTAAACCTATTTATTTTAGCATTTATTTATTTTTAACAAAACTTAACTTTTGTTGATTTGTTTTAAAATCCAAATTTATACTTTTTAAATTATCAACTATAAGAATAAATAATTTCTTTATTTTTATCTATTATATATAACTTATTTATTTAAGTTTTAAACCTTTTTCAAAATTTAAAAAAACAAAATCTCTCATTTTTGATGTAGCAAAATTACGGGTCGTTACATTCTGCCCTACTTAAAAGCGTTTCATCCTCGAAATTATCCAAAACTAAAGTTTACCTAACACATTTATCTTTAAACCTAATTCCATATAATATACACATATCATCCATATGAAATATCTTATTCGATCTTTTATTCGAATACACAACTTTATTTCCGAACTAGTATCAATCCCCCGATCCTCTAATGCAGACTATGATCAGACTTCTAGATCAGAACCTTTGCTTTCCTTGCAAAGCTCTCAACTATGATAGAAAACTAAAGTATCAAACCAAAAATCCTCATCAATGTTCTTCGTCAAGAATCGAGTGATAAATCCTTTTTCGGACCAGTGTAAACAGCTCAAATTTCCGTACTTGGATATTAGATCAACATTTGTGTGACGAAATGATTTACGTATAAATTACATATTTATTCCTATTGGTTTTTTTCTCAGTTATACCAAATTCTCTTTATTCACATCCTTTATTTTTCACATTCATATTTTTTCAGTATATTTTCTTTAACACTAATATTATTTACGAATTATTTCGTAAAAATACTTAAGTTTATTTCATCTTATAACTTATCCAAATTAATTACTTTAAAGACTTAAGTCCAAATCCTTAATTAATGCTAGAATTCATTAATAAAACATTTTCTGGGTTATAATTACCCTTTTAAAGAGTCATGATTTTACTTAAGTGTATAAATAGTTCATGACTTAAATTTAGTTTTGTATAATACCTTTTTACATCCTAAAAGTATATATATACAGATCCCAAATTCCCGATTGGTTTTTTATCCAGGTGAATTACAATTTATTGTAGCTTGCTATCATTTCAAATTCATAATTACAAAATTTATTTCCGATTTAATGCTATTATAAATTTCTCCACTTTTAAATCGTTTTTATTTATAATCACATTTATAAATTATACTAATCCAATTTCATTTACCTTAAACATTTCACAATGGTTTATCTTTTACTAGAATATTCCATAAATTCCTTAGCTTTGAGTTTGGTGTAATTCGGAAATTTTCGATTGTCCAAAATTGTCGAGAATCCCACTTTATCTTATCAATTTGTGATTCCAAATTTATCTTTGGTTTAAACACTTTTATAAAGATTACTAATCAATGATTCACATTATTTCTTTAACATAAGAAAATTATATAGATTAAATCCAAAACAATCCAAGGAACAAGGTACTACCAATAGTATCATATATCCTCTTAACAAGAAGAGTAATACTTAAGAGAAGTCCTTACCATCCGAACACATCTCTTGTCCATTTTTAGTTTATTTTCGAGCCAATCGAATTAGTTATCATAAAATACCTCTTTTTAGTTGAAATGATACCATTTCCAAAATCCTTTAGAGATTACTTTATAAAACCTATTTTATAAATTCATTTTATAAATTCATCTTATATAAATTAACTTCATTTAAATTTCCACAATTCTTTTACTCGAATTTAGATTCTCATTTCTTTTATATTATTTTTCCTTTTACATAATCATTTCCTGTTATTTATCTTATATTATTTTTATCTTATATGTCCATTCCTTAAATAAATCTTATTATCAAACACCTTATAGTCAAATCGTGAAACTTAATTCACAAGGTATTTGTATTTAAACTTTTAAATCAAACAATTGATCAATTTATGATAGTAACTTAACATTATCATTTCTTAATTTATTATTTTGGAATAAGTATTAAAGATCTTAATTGCCTTATCAAATTTCTTACTTATCGATTATCTTTATTGAACATCTTATAGTCAAATTGTGAAATTCTAATCACAAGATGTTCATATTTAAATTTCACTAATCCTGATTTCTAATTATACAAGTTTTTAAAATATATACTTCATATTCAAAATATAATCCTAGGTAAAATTATTTCATTTACCAATTTTTTCAAAATCAGCGTATTGATTCGCCTTGTTTAAATGTTTAGGAACCCCCATCGATAACGGTGATCAGGCGCATCGATCAGAATCCATAAATCACTCAACTGATAAATCAACACAATAATGTATTATTCACTAAAAAATACACACTCATATATAATACACCCAAACTCATTCAAGGGTGTTACTAACCCTATCTCTAATAGTCACTCATCATAGGGTATTACTAACCCTATCTCTGATGATTTTTTACCCCAACAAAGGCAAGGTTCTTGCTTAACCTTCAGCTCTGATACCAAATGTAATGGCCCATCTTTTTGTACCCTTTGAATCGACAATAAACCACACATGTCCAACTCAAAGTGCACAAATAAGCAAACCATTAAGGGTAGAAAGAAAATAAAGACAAAACAGAATCTCACACGAATGGAATAACATATATTATTTCAATGATAATCTTTACAGCAGAAAATTTTAAAATACAATATCAGAGTCTAACGTAGATTCAGTTTGGAAAGTTATAAACATATGTTCTTACAAATGTTGAAAACAACAAAAAAATGCAATAGATGTAGCGGATAATAGGATATATCCATACGATGATGAAGATCTCCAACTCTCCTCTGGAAACTCCAACCGTCTTCAACTCAACCTGAAACTACTCGGATCTGACTCGAGTATTAAAAATACTCGAATCAGGCTTAATAAATCAGCGTGAGATACTCGAAATTTTAAATGCATAGATCATGACGATGTTATCCAACTTTGAAAAGAAGGGTATCTCATAAGACCACGCCCGCACATAAACACGAACGGGTTTTTACCTTTTGATAACCAGAACACTTTTATTACCAAAATAAACTTGATATTATCTTTAATGACATTCTTTTGAAAACACTTTTCAAATAAACTTATTCAAATAAGTATCAATACCTGGACAAGTCTAAAGTAATATATCCGGACTGGGTCAACGGATTATACCGAACGGAATATATGATACCAAAAGGGGTAGCTAAAATGTTTGCAAGTCATTACAGCTATTTTGGGAATACAATCAAAACCGTAAATCTCGTATTGGGACTGGATTTTCCAACATGAAAGGGAACTAGTGGCCTTTTCTCCGATCCATGCATAACAAACATAGTTCCCACGGTGCCTTAATCGCTTTTCTTAAACTAGTCACTTGGAACTATACTTTCTACACTACCACCGATAACTGATAGTTCCCTGCTTTTCTCAAGGTAACCACTTTATCAAAATGGGGCAATAAATGCCTTGAGGGACGTATCCCCCAAAGGGCCCAACGTATTGGACACCACCATACATACCCACTTATTCCGAATTTGTGTCTGTCAAACCACATAGTATCCCATATCATCTTCTGGGATGTGAGACTAGTGAGGCTACGCTCAATTTCTTCAAAGCCACGCTTTTCAAACAAAACTGAAACGAACCGTAAAATTTAACGGTTTTAAGAACGTAATTAATTGGAATTTTGTGAAATTTTAAATAATTGAATTTGGAAATGAAAATTTAATATTTGAAATACGTCTTTAAAAGCATAGCAAATGGTAAATTTTCATCTGATAATATGGAAGTTAATTTTGTTATGTAATTTTATTTAATTTAAATCAGTTAATTTGATGATGATAAAATATTTCTTAAACCTGAATATTTTTATATAATAAATTTGTAAATTATCTTCTAAGTGAGACGTCATATTTCATTTCGTCAAATTTGGACTGCCATGAACACCGAAGCTCCTCCTCCTCCCCATCCATGGCCTGCAAGCCATCACCCGGTCATTCACCCTGCCAAGCCCCACCTAACCACTCATCCTCCCGAATGATGTGCCTCCACCTCAACCCAAGTTCCCCACCTCCACTGTGAAGCCAAGGCCATCCCCCTTCTGCCCAAATACCTGCCGAGCTCGCCACCTTGCGCATCCACCCGATCCCGTCGGCGCCACGCTTCCTTACTCCAAAGCCACCTCCACCACCACTCTCTCCCTCTCTCCTCCCTCTCGCCAGCCCCTCTATTTCTTGGCCTGGCCTCACAGCCCAATTCCCAAGCTTCCAGCCTCGCCCACTTCCACCTCCAACCTTGTAGCAGCCGCAAGGCCGCAAGTCCCATCTCCCCTTTCCATTCCTTCCCTTCACCGACCCCGACCATCACAGCCATCTCTTCTTTGTATGGCCATCCTTCTTCCCTCTCTCTATTCACCTACAACCACTCCACTTCGTAGCAGCTTCTCCTTCCTCTTTTGTTTTCATATATAGCATATAGGTTAGTATGCATATATAGCATGTTTTTTATTTATATGATTTGACGATTTATATTTATATTTTCTTATTTACAATGATATATATATTAAGTTATATAATTTTGTATATGATATGTTGCTATGCACATAAGTTTAGTATAGGTTCTACTGTTAACATATGTTTTGATTTTTGAAGTATATATAAAGATTTCTGATTTTAACATGTGTTAATATATATGTATGTATATATATACTTTTCCAGTATTGTCAATTTATGAAAATATTCTTAGCTGTATGTTATATAGGTTATATAATCTGTGTATATATATACAAATATATGTTTGTTATGTAAGTTTATAATGGGACAGTATATATAAGTATGGAAGTTGTTGTTGTTATATATGTATGTATGTATAGTTTTCTTTTAAGTAGTTTGCAGTTTGGAAAATGTTAGTTATATTTATTTTTAACAGTTTATATTAATATACAAATGTTTATATATATATTTCGTATGTTGATTTGCTTGCTGTGAAAAGATATAGTAATATATAAAGATTTTTTTTTTCTATAATGATTTTATATGATTTGTTGTCCATATATTAAGTTATAAAAGTTGTTTATAATATGTAAATTATATATATATATATATATAATTTTACATTCTGTTTGCATGCTTTTATTGTATATATATAATACATAAGTAGTATATAAGTTATATTCTGTTATAGATATTAAAGGTATGTATATAGTTTATATAAGATTGTTGTTTTATGTTGTATATATAGACATGTGATATGTTTGTATATCTATATAAGTATTTATTTCAAAATATAATGGATATATGTTTGATTTTAATATATGCGTTTTAATTTAAAACAATGATTTATGAAATACATATATATTTAATTTAATATGTATTTGAATTTAGAATATGATTTTCTATATATAAATAGTTATATATATAAGTTAACTTATACCATTGATCTTCATCAAATCCAGTTCATCGTGCTTTGCTTTGTCGCTGTCCCGTTGTCACTTCGTGCTTATCCGTATCAGTTTGGTGATTTGTCATCTATCTGTGCCCATTTCTATCTTGTTCTCGTATTTCTCTAGCCTCGAAAGGAGAGTAATCACGCACGATTAACGTTCTTATATTTAATAAATTTGATTTCACTTGAAACGATAATTGAAATATGCTGTTAAATTTGAATTGCTAGTTATTTAATTATTAAATATGATATGCCATTATCTACAATTGTTCACCTGTGATATATGACACCATGTCATGCAGTATATAGTTTATTTAATTTATCACTGATGATATATGTAACAACCCTAGTTTTGGTGATTACTTGTATGTTTAATTATAACGGTGGTTGTAATTTAATAATGGAGAAAATAAAATAAATTGGAGAGATAAAAATTTGTTAAAATTGTTTATTTCAAATAAATAATGGGTTTGGAATAAATAAAATAGAATTAAGATATTTTGGTTGGTAATAAATTGTGAATAATGGTAATATGTTGATTTGGGATTAATCGATGTAAGTAAAGGTAAAACAATTAAAATCGACATTATTTTTTGTAAATAAATATAAAATGTTGAAATAAAGTTTTAAAAACTTTATTATGTTAGTCTGTAATAAGAATGAGCATTATGTGGTTTTAATTTGATAAAATGCAATAATTTTGGACATTAGTGTCAAACGTTGAATTTTGTTAATTTTAATGAACGTTTGAATTTAATATGGATAATAATATAAATAAAAAAAGATGGAATTTGGTTTAAGAATAAGTTTTAATTATAAAAATAATGTTAGGATGATTTATAACATTTTTCTATGCAAGAAAATAATTTTAGGTAAAAATGGTGATTTAAGCATTTATTGTGTAAAATTGGTTATTTGTGTAAATTAAGAGTTTTTAATAATAAAATGTTTTTAAAACTAAAATATATCTTTTTATATATCGTAAAGTATTGTATTCAACATGTAAATGAATTTACATAAATTATTTTTAGAGAAAACTTGTAGAAAATGTGTTTTTACTTTAATTATATAGTGTTTATACATGTTTAGTGGTAATTAATTTCTCATAGACTAATTAATTAAATAACTTTGGGTCCAAAGCCCACTTAGCCTAAACCAAAAATATGAAAAGAAGCTTTCTTCTTCCTATATGTACATAACTAATTTTACAGTAAAAGAGAAAAGAAGAAACCCAACTCCTCTTTATAATCAAAAACCTAAATCCCTAATTTAATTCAAATCATTGTTGTAACAACAAAAAATAAAGTCATTTAATTTAGGTAATCAATTCAAAACTATGAATTTGTCTCAGGTTATTTTCTATTTTGTGAAAATTGAATCACTATAGGTTGATTTCTTCTTGCATGTAGCTCAAATAGCTTCTACAGGTGCTGAAGCAACAATTTGAGCCTCCAAGCCTTCATTTTGATCCGGATTCTTGCAGAAAATTGCTAATCTCTTGCTGCTAATCCAAGGTGAGAATCTCTCTCATGCATTCTAGCTTGTTTCAGGTTTCGTAGTGATGAATTGGGTTGTTTATTTTGCAAATTCGTTTGACGTTGATTTTCTGAGCTGCTTCAAACATGGTCTGAGTACATGTTTGAGACAGCGTATCTCTTCCGTTTTCTATCGAAATACGTTGATTATTTTTTCAGTTTAAAATATAGTTGTTGAACTTTATAAATGCCAAATTTCAGGACATTTCGACCTATGTAGCTTATAAAAACATGTTTCCGAACTTTGACTCGGAGCATGTTTTTACCCAGATTTTTACAGTGAAAATATTGCCTGGGTTCAACTTTGAGATATCATAACTTTCTCATACTTTATCCAAATTGTATGATTCTTTTTGCAGTTGAAAATATAGTTGTTGAACTTTATGCACGCCAAACTTCAGCTCATTTCGACCTATGTAGCTTATTACAAACATGTTGTCGAACATTGACTCAGAGCATGTTTTTACCCAGATTTTTACAGTGAAAACACTGCCTGGATTCAACTTTGTGATATCATAACATTCTCACACTTCATCCAAATTGTATGTTTTTGCCTGGGGTTTTACAGTGAAAACACTGTCTGGGTTCAAATTTGAGACATCATAACTTTAACATATTTTATCCAAATTGCATGATTCTTTCTTTTGTTTGGAAGATAAAGTTTTCTACTACATGCAAACTAATTTTGAGGTCAATCCAATGCAATTTGATACTCTGTTTTATGCCTGGAATTCGAACCCAGAATGGATTTTTAAGCCTGGGCACATTCTTGTTTGAGATAGCATAACTTTTCCATTTTCTTTTGGAATTCATTGAATCTTTTTTTCTTTGAAAGATGAAGTTTTCTACTTTAAGCACACAAATTTTCAGCTCAATCAAAGGTAGTTCGGCCACCAGTTTTATGTCCGTAAGTTGAATCCATAGAAGATTTCAGAGCTGGGTATTATTTTGCCCAAGTATTTATGTTCATTTTCCGTCCGATTTTTGACTTTTACTTCAGTTTTCTGATATTTCTGAAGTATTTTGAGGGCTATGATGCCTATCAATAGGTTAGCCAAGTTTTGATGAATTTTGTATTCAAATTTTGAATTATTTGAATTTAAATTTGAATTTCGATTTGAGTGGAATTTTGCTTGTTTGCGGTCGTTTTCGAGCACGGTTCTCTCCAAATCTTTTTGAAATGGTTTTTAAAGTTTAGGGGATTTAAAAATAATTGTTATATAATATTTTAAAGTATTTTCTAATATAAAAACCTATTTATTCTTTATAATAAGGGAAATTTTTAAATTGGGTTTCCAAATGGTTTTCGAAACCGGTTTTTCAAAGCTTATTTTCAAAGTAAATTATTTTCTATAAACTACACGTTTTTGCACTATTCGAGTGAATGAGAAGGAGAATTAAACGGTTTGGTAAAACACGTGGTATGGGACACGTGCGTTTATCTTATCGGTTAATTCCCGACTTGTCAATTTGATCGTTTTGGCCTACGGGTCTAGTTTACCGATGATATGAGGGGTACCTTTTCCTGCTTTGAGTGTGAAATTTACTGGCGGTTAGTAAACTGTTTAGTGCGAACGGGTGGTATGTGACACACGTTAACACTTTCATGGTTCCTTTCGGAGAGTTTGTGACACATTTTCCCTTTGGCGGGCCAGTACTGGATCTTCGGGTCATTTGCCATTGTGGCATATTTGTCTTCGGACATTTTCCATTGAGCGTATTTGCCATTGCGGCGTATTTGTCTTTTGACATTTGCCTTTGGGCGAGGTACCTATTATGTGAAACAGTACTCGACAAAAATAGCACGTGCAAAACCTTTTTTAGATGATTTTTACCCTTGTGTGTCGTCATTTTAGAATCGATCCTTTGAACCATTCGGTGGCGATTACTTCGGGATTTTTGGACTCTTGGGAATTCTTTTCAGATTTTCATTGCCTACGCTGGCGTGTTGGGATTTTCCTTTTGGCGTATATATATACATACATATATGTATATATATATATGTATGTATGTATGTATTTAGATTGCCTATTGGCGCTATTTATGGGATTTGCCTCTTGACGTTGTATGAGATTTTTATCTCTTTGTTGACATTTGCCTTATGGCTTATGTCTAGACGGCTTTTGATTATGTCTTCCTTAGAGTTGCTGATATGGCGGGTTTGGGGAATTACTCTTTTAGGAGTTTACATTTTACTATTCCCTAAACCATTCTTATTTGATATACGATTGCTGATGATATGAGGCATGCTACATTTTAGCGATTCATGAGATTTTTCGTCTCCTTTGAGTTTTATGCTTATTGAAGCAATAGTTCTCTATCACCTAGTGTAACCATATATGCCATACATGATGCCTATCCTCCATATGTGTATGGTTAGCTTTCTTATTGTTTCTCCTTATTTAAGAAGAATATCACTATGCTCTTATGCTCTATTATTCTACTATCACCTTTTACTGATTCATTTAGCTAGACTGACCCGTGTATTTTATACTCGGGTCAGACCGAGGTGTTTCAGGTTAGGTACATTTGGACATAGCCTATTCTGCTTCCGCATGGACTTATTTTGCTATCACCGTTTTGATATAGCTTTTCTATTGTCTTTTTGTCGCTACTTAGAGAAGTATAATGTTTTGACTCGTGTATATATTGTGGTCGTCATACCACTTATGATGTATTAGTTGTATTATATTGGGATGTATTAGTATATATATATATATATGTGTGTGTGTGTGTGTCTATATATATATATATATATATGCTATTCAGTGATGTATTATGCATTTGAGTTGTTCTATTTTGTTTTGATAGATCCTATAGCTACCTGTAGTTTTGTATTAAGCATTTATTGAATATGTCGATCCAGTTGAGAGGATAAAAAAATATAGAGCACTAATAAACGTATTCAATAGATATTTAAGACAAGACTATAGATGGTTGCTCCTAACCAGCCCTATTCTCTACATTAGCAAACAATATTACCCAGTTATACTCTTTGTTAATGTGGGTCTCGAGGTGGGGCGTCACAGCTTGGTATCAGAGCTTAGTTCAGAACAAAATATGATAAACACAGAACAGAAGCATATATTACGATACATCCAAGTATAGTACGAGTGTATGAACCCCTTAGTGATCGTGTCCTTTATCTTATATTGTCCTTTGAGATTGAAGTTTAGGATATGTCTAGGAATAATTTTATTCCGTAGTATTCCAAATATATATATATATATATACACATATATATATATATATAGAATTGATGACATCTTATGTTAAGAGTAATCCTAATCGTGACTGTTTTATTCAAGTCCTCTTCGATACGGGTGCTTGACACTAATCCTTATCGGAGGAATTTGTTGATGCTTTTTGATGTTCTTATCTTGTGATTTCTTTGATGATTACAAATCCTATTGAAGGGATCCACAATATTTGGTATGATATTTGAGGATTTTGGGATTGTTCCTTGTAGCTTATCTTTTTTGTGCGAATTAGGGTGCTATTACTATCTAGAGTTTGGAATGATTTGAGATGGAGTGGCTTGCGTATTATCAAGCCGCATTCTGTGATTCGAAGGATCCTATATTAAGGTATCCTAATTTTGGTTGATTTGTTGTTTCTTGTTCTTTGGAATGTTAATGATGATTCTGAAGTATCTATATTCACTCTTGAGTTTCGAGGTGTTGATGATATATCTCGAATTCCAATCATTGTGACTCTGTTGATTTCTGTGAGTCCGTTTCGGATATGATGCCCAATCGGGCAATTGAATATTGTATTGACTTCATTCCTGGTTCTTAACCTTTTGGTCATCGTCCCACGAGGATGTCCATTAGGGAAATGAGGTGATTCATTGAATTTATTTGATATTGTGGTTCTTACCTCCTTTTGAGATATCCCCTTTGGATACTCAATTGTTGATATACTTTGTAAAATTACTTCACTCGAAGTAATGATATGTTGTTAGTGTTCTTCTTCTCATTCGAGAAGATATCTTAACCTTACTCTTATATCTTATTTGTAATGACCCCGGATTTTAATATAAATTTAAATTGATAATTAATTGAATTTTTGAATAAAATTGTAAAATTAATTGATAAATTGATGCGAGTTTCCTCGAGTTCAAATAAATTTTTTTGTTAAATCATTCAAAATTTAAATATTGTATATATATATATATTTGGGCATATATGAGTAAATTTGAAATTATATGTGTATATATATATATATTTGATTTGAATTTAAAACGTAAATAAATGGTTTAAAAATAAAAATACAAACTATATAAAATAAAGTATATAAAATATAAAAGTAACCCATTGGCTAAAAATTAACAATAGAAAAAAATATAGAAATTATTTATATTACAAATTAATAATACTAAAGAAAAATAATAAACATATATATATATAATATATGACAAAATAAAATAAATGCATAAATAAATTATAACCACATATTAAATATGGAAATACATTCAAAATTAAGATAAAATAGAATATCACTTATATTACAAAGTGATAAAACAAACAAAAGAAGATACATTCATGTTGCAAGAAATGATGACCTGCATAATAGAGGAAATACACATATATGAAATATATGTAGGCTTACAAAGTTAGAAGCCACCAGATTGTTCTCTAATGCAATTTATAACATAAAAATAAAGCAAATAAAATAAGGTAAGTGGTACAAGGTAATAAATGCAGCCTCCAATTGAAGGAATATCTCTGTTCAATTTTTATACAAAATATAAACATTTGTACAACACTTCATTTCAGCTGAGAAAACAATATTTATCATCCTCAACAATATAATCTTCTCATTTCAGTTCGATCATTTTTAAAACTGAGTAAAAAGAAAACTAAAGTAATATCATCATCATTCAAAATCAATTATCAACTTAAAAACATCTCAGTAAAGAATCAAACAATTCATCAAAAAAAATCTGAGATCAAGTAAAGACTTTCAGCTATCAAGTTCAACCCAGGATTTTCAACTTTGCAAATTTAAGAAAGACTTCAACTTTAATCTGAAAACTCTGGAATCAAGATGTGAAGATGAGTAACAGCCAACAAATTTTAAACTTAAGTATATATCTTTAAATTGCTCTGTATACATGCATATGCCAGTGTTTCTCTTCCTCTTTGTTACTTCACATGGTATAGTACAACATCAAAATCCATATTCTTCTTTCCTAATCAATATTAGGCTTTGATTTTAAAATAAATTAGTTGTATTTAAGTATGGATGATAACTTAAAAATAGTTTCATGAGATAAAAATGTGTGTAGGATGAAAAATCAAGTTTTTACAGTCAAAACTTTAAACTCTGGAAATTTCGAGTTTCCTAAAACATTGATTCCGATACATAACTCGAATCCTCGTGGAAAAATAGGATTTTTAAGCCTTGTTTGATGATTTTTAAACAACTGGTTTGAGAGCAGTTTATTTTTGTTCGAAAAGCGGATTTTGATCAATTTTCGGTGATCAGTCGATTCGTGGATGTCGGGGTTGATCGTGGAGATGGAGGAGCCTACGGGGTTGCAGGAATAATTATCGGAGGTGGCGTAGATGATGGTGGCGACAACGGCGTAGGATTTTAGTTTGTAAACCTAGTTTTTAAGTAAAGAGGAAACTCGTGTCTCGCGTCTTCATTCGAGCATCGAGTTGCTTGAAATTTTGGGTAATGATGGCTATGGGATTGACGAATCGATGACCAGAGTTGCATGAATTTTGGTGGTCGGGTTGTGGCGAACGAGGCGTTGCCAGGTTTGAGGGGAGGTTGCTTTCGAGTTTCCAGGTTTTGCTTGGTGAACTCGATTTTGATTTCGAGTTGATCCTGAAGTTTTGATGGTCGCGAATGGATTTGGAGTTGATTGTCGACGTGCTCGACGTCGTGACGATGCCGGAAGTTGGCCAGCGACGATGTGCACGTGCACGAGCACTTTGTGCCTGGGTGTTTGAGTTGCCTGGGAAGAACAGAGGAAATCTTCACGTTGGACTCCAGTGGTTCGAGTTGTTTACTCGAAGCAGGAATGGGTAGTCTCGGGTCAAATATGGCTACAGGCTTTTGAACTAGAAACCTGTTTTCTGTTTTGAAATTTTAAACTAAATTTAAATTTATTTAGCAAGGTTTTAAAACTGAGGTTTTAATCAAAATGTAAATGTAAATTCAAGTTGAATTAGAATTTAGTTTGGACATGAATAAAGTTTTAAATTCAAATTGTTTTAATAATTTAAAAGCAATTAAATGTATGGGAAAAACTTGGATTTAAAATAGATTTGAAATTTAAATGAAAATTTTAAACAAGTTGAAACTAAAAGTTAAAATCTAGAACTAATTCTAAATTTGATTTCAAGATTTTGAAATTTAATTAAGTTTTATAACTTAAGTGTTTAAAAATAATTTTAAAAATGAAATTTAAAAGAAAATTTGAAACAATGTTTCAAACATATTGTGAATAATAATTAAATTATAAATATGAATGAGCTTTACTTTAAGTAATGAAGATTTATCGATTTATAATTTCATTAAAGAATGAGTTCTCAATGGTTAATCAATGTATAATCAATAATGATTAATATAAGTAAATTTCTTTAGAAAAGCAATTAAAGGAATTTAATAGTTGATAAAGGTTATCAACGAAGATTATTTAAATAAAAAAAATCAATGTGATTAATTTTAACAATAAATTTAGATTAATTAATTTGATAAGAACCATTTGTGGAATTGTTAAGTGTAATTACTTAATATAAGCAATTAAAGAATTAATCATTCAGTATAATTAATTGAGTTAATTGGATTAGTTCAAGTTAACTAGTTAAGTTAATTAATCTAGAATAATCACTTGATAATTTTGGAAATATAATTACTTGGAGAAGTAATTAATAGATAATTACTGAATGTAATTAATTGAATGATAAATTGAAGTTTAAGTATAATTATTTGTTAAAAATTAAAGAATTAATTAAAGATTATGATTAATTAAGATTAATTTAATAATTAAAGATTAATTGATTCATTAATTAAGATTGGTTAGTTAATAATTAAAGGTTAACTAATAAATGATGAAAGGGAATTTATTTCAAATAATTTGTAATTAACTGATGATAATTAACCCGGATTAATAATTAATATATATCTGATTTAAATTAATCAGTTGATTAATAAGTTTATCTGTGAATGTTTGGACCTGACTGAATGATTGAATTGTTCATATCCCCTGATCTGTGATGCTGTGTGTGATATATTCTGATTTGTGTGTGATCTGTGCCGTAGTTTATTCATCTGGGATGAATGTAATATATTATCTGTAATTTATATAACTATGATCTGTGAATAAAAGATAAGCGTTATAGTTATACCACTTATCAACTATATTTCTGTATTCTGATATGTGATGATTGAATGATGTTGCACTACTGTGTGAAACCCCTGGACTACACCATACACACAAATATGGATTTCACGAGGAAATTGGTTAAGTCATAGATTTTTGACAATTGTAAGGATTGAATTCTTGAATCCAAAATAGTTTTGGAATTGGAATTGAAAGCTTTTGAAAATGAGTTCAAATTATTTAATAAAATTTGAAATCTAAATGATTTGATTTAAATTTGAATTCAATATTTGGAATTGAATTCAATGATTTGAAAATATGGTCTAAAAAGACTATACCAGTTATAAATGTGTTTTATAGGGATTTTTAACCATTTAAAAGTATGGTTTTGAGAATTTGAATTTAACCCAAAGATTTTAACTCGTATGAATGAATCAGATTTTCCGAGATGAAAACTATTGTTTTTCATATAATAGAAGCTTTCATATAAGGAATGAATTTCCAATTGTGTTTGAAATGAAAATGGTTTTCCGAGTTATGAATAAATCTTTGTGCAACTGGGTGAACTATGTGAATTGAATCTGTTTATTTTTATCAGATTTAAAATGGTGATTTGTTTAAACCATTCGAAATAGAATTGTTTTTGAAAGCTATAAATTAAATCTTTGATTTAACGAGTTAATCCAATTGAAATGGAAATCGATTTGGAAATCTATAAATAGATCTTTGTGAAATTGGGTGAACTCTCTTTTTCTAAAAGATTGGAAATGGTAATTTGTTTAAACCGTATGAAGAGAAGTTTGGGTAATAAGTTGTGACTTAATTGAAATCCCAATATCCATATGTTTTTAAATATTACGCTCGCTATTTGATTTTGCTGGGAGAGGACGTTGTGTCATATAACCCATTCCGAATAAGTGATATGTCGCATATTGATAGCAATTGAAGATCGGTGGTGAAGAACGAGTATTTGTGAAAGCGATTGGATAACCTATCGATTGTCTCTGCACTGGGTAGCGCCCGGTATAGAGATTTCCTAAGTGATGGGAAGTTTGATCGGGATTGTGAATACCGGATTGCAAGGGCTTCTTTGGAAGTGCCTTTGACTCTGTTCGAACCCGGAACAGACTTGTATGGTTGTATGTCTGACATTACACTTTGAGATATAAAGCTGATTTCTTTCAAATACATTTCTGTTTGGTGGCGGAGAATTTATTCTCTTAGCTTAACACCCTTCTCTGAGACGTACGAGCTCAGAGGTTACGTAGTTGAAGGTTATCAGTGATATACTCCCAATTTGGTAGTGTGGCATGCTGAGTGTTGATGGTCATTTGTTGATCATTTGTTGATCAAAGCATGGCTTTGTGAAAAAGCATAGCTTTGTGGACGAGATCTCATCGAACCTCACAAACCGGAAATGGTCGAAACAGGAAAGATGCGGCAAGGTTATGAGGGTCTCTCCCTTTAGGGTATTTCATTTCCTTTTGGAAAAAGGTGGTATCATGGTATGGAGCCAAGATATTTACCTGTGTGGTTGCTCCAATGCCATTTACTGTGTGATTGTTGCTGTGTGATCGAGGCGCCTCGGATAAAGGTCCCAAAGGACCGGGGGGTGGCAATTTCGAGTAGTAGTTACCTAGTGTAAGAGGTAACCCGGTCTTGTGTTGGCAGAGAGCTAGTTAGTTATCGGGACGTCCATCCAGAGGCGTACCCATTGACAGTAGGAAGTTCCTTAGCCTAACCATTTGTTGGAAAATCGAAAGAAACAATACGAACCTTGTACGGTTTTAGTTGTATAACCTGCTATGGAATGTGGCGGTAACCTGCTATTGAACATAGTAGCTATAGTAGGCATAGTTCGGAATGTCTATGCTGGCTAAGATTAATATTATACTTTCGAAATGTTTTCTACACTATGCACTAATATTAATAATATCGAATGATTTTGCGTAGTAAGCATGTTTAACTATCATAAGAAGAAATCTCCTCCAATTCTGCGTTTGCATTGTGTGTGTGGCGGGAGGTCTTATGGTAGTTTCATTTTCCAAAAAGCATTACGGATTTCAATGTTTAAAATTCTTTTTTTGTTTGTTTAAAGATAAACTGTTTTTGTTACTCACACCAGTCCCATGACTGACCTTGAGTTTATTGTTCCTTTCCTAAACTTTGGGTGCCCATAATTTTCCACAGGGGCAGTCTAGAGTTGGGTTTTTCAGATAGTCAGGTTTAGTAGATTATCTGGAGCTAGTTCAGTTTTGGAGTTCACGCATCACTTACGTTGCTTATCTTTGTGCAATGTGATGGTGGTTCAAGCTGATGTTGGAGTTGTTGGACTCATTCTCTTTTGAGGATCATTTGGAGTTATCACTTCTGTTTTCCGCTGTATCATTATTTATCTCTGATATTGCTGAGTATTATTGATATCATTGTTGTATATCATTCTGGATATTGTATTTATTGGAGTTGTATATGATATCATCTATTTCTTTCTTCCGCTGTGTTGTTATACTTAATGGTGTTATAAGCTCCGGGGAGCCAGATTCGGCGTTTGAATCTACGGTATTTGAGTACAAGTGAAGTACGGGTGCCGATTTTCGGAGGCCGAGTTCAGGAACCTTACATCATTTCCCTCTTTTTAATATATTGTGTGGTGCTAGGGTCATTCCTCAACTTAACCTTACACCGATTTTCCATGAGCCACGAGTCGCGGAGGATAGCATTACTCTTACCGCATTCCGAACACGTTATCAGTCTTGTGAGTGGTTCGTTATCAGTCTTATGAGCTACGAGTCCCATAACCCCGTTGTTGCCGTTGGAGGCCGTTGGAAAGTCGTTGGAGGCCGTTGAAAATACCAATTGTATACGTTTCAACGGCCTCCAACGGCAACAACGGGGTTATACCAACGGCTTCCAATGGCAAGTTTGCCAACGTGGAAAATCCTGTTGACCAACCTACCATTGGAAATCCGTTGGAATGCGTTGGAATTTTCCATTGGAAGCCGTTGGACGTAAATGACTAGTTGGCCGTTGGTCGCCGTTGGAAGCCGTTGGAAATCTAGGTATATTTTTTTAAACAAAACAAGCAGTGCTTGCTTCTATCCAGACACAACCACAATTATATCAAAACAGCTCCATTTCGAGCGTATATATATAACAACTATATCAAAACATATCAAAACATATAGATATAACCAAATCATGCATATATTTCAACATAAACCAATATCCAAACTGAACCAACATCAAAAAATCCAAACCAACATCCACAACCAAACCATCAGAATGTATCAAATCCAAATATATACAGAAACCATCAGAATGTATCAAATTCTCACCAACTCCAAAATATACATGCCAATAACAAAACATACCTAAATCACTCCTCACTAGAACCACCAGATGAAGGAGGATGTCCATACTGTGTGATGAACTCCGCCATACGCTGGTTCATCCCCTCCTTCCTTGCTCCATGCAGCAAATTACGTTCCCGCATCTCGGCAAGCTCGGCTCGTAGCTGCGCAATCTCTTCCTTATCTTGAGCCTTTTGATATTCTCTTTGGTCTGTTTGAGCCTGTAAACAAATTTAAATTATCAACTACACTAAAAAAATTAGTATTAAAATAATTGCAAATTAACTAACCTATATATATTCACTAACAAATTCATAAAACAAACTACGGATATGGAAGCGTCTGCCGCGGGTATAAGGATAGTTCAAAATATGGATGGAATACACTAGTATAAGGATATTTACTAACTTAAAATTTAACTTAAAATTACCGATTGGCTTCCATATCCATAGCATCTGCCGCGGGTCACTGGATCCATGATAGACTCAAAAATGGCATCCTCCTCATCGGGGGTCAAGTGAGCTCGTCCCGTATCCTCAAGTAAGGCTGTCCGCGCTTCGTGGAACTTTTGCTATCATGCAAAATATAATTGAATTTAGTTAACGTTATTTCAATTAACTTGTAAGTTTTAGTTACTTATGTTATACTTACATAGGAAGCACGCGCTTTGTCATAGTGGTCCCAAGAGTAAGAAACTACGCTGGAATCATCGACTTTAGTCAAGGCATGTGTATGGGTAAACACATCCCAATAACTAACAGCCCCCCTGTTGTCTCTCCTGAAATATGCACATATAAATATACATTATTTATATTTTAACAAATTAAAACTTAAAATAATTAACTATTTATCTTATTTAATATTATACCAAATCTTCCTGGTGATGCTGGAAAGACTTGGAACCACCGCGATGTGTAACGAGGTTCCTGCTCCTGTTTGCAGAATTCCTCTCGGACTGCCTCTGTAAATTTAAATTGAAAACAAAAATTATTTTGACAGTTTTAATTATTTATATATTATTTGCCTCAAACAATTTAAATTAAATATAAGATAGATTTACCACAAAATCCTCGTTGCTCCACCAGGTGGCGAACTCATCAAAGACAGCTTCACTCATCCAATGAGGCCTCTTTCCTGATGTTTTGATGTTGTTTATTGTTTCGCGATAGTTTTTTGCAATTTCGCTGCTCCAATGGCGCCGGACAACAGAAACATCATAATCGGCCAAGTCCACTTCCCCCTGCACGTTTGAAAAAATATGAGTTATACAGTTGCTACAAATAGTGCAAACATAAATTAACATAATGTACATGACTACATAATGCAATAATTGGTATACCACACATACCAAAAAGTCCTGCCAAATAGCCTCCCGCACCCCCTATGGTATCGTAGTCCACCTCGGCCAACACGAGGTCATACAAGCCATATACGCCCATCGCGAGATCGTGAGCACTATGTTGGTAGGCTCCAACGTAAACCCACTGCAGTGTAAAACAGGAAAAAAACATTTAATATTCCGTTACTACTATATATATTTGATAAAAGATTGTATGGAAAAAAAATTAATTTTGAAACTTTATACTTACCTGCCATCGGCTTTGGGTTTCAGCCATACCGTAGGCCGAACACCCGGCTGTGAAGGACCAGCATCATCACCTCTCTATGAGCTGGAAGATCCAGAGTGTGAACGTCTGCGTCCCGACATACCTATATGAAATCATAGTATAAAGAAAAGCAAGAGTAACATTGATTAATTTATTATGCAAATGGTGTCAGAATAATGAACATGGCGTAACATACATTATGGCGTAACATAAAAGAGACTATGTGATACATATCATATAAAATTACTTTGGAAACAGAAAAATAAAAAAAATACCTTCTCAAAATATTGATTAGTGATCAATCCTCATCGCTTTCGGATTCAGACTCTTCTTCGCACTCTATATTTTGTTCCTCTATACTCTCAAATGCAAATTTCATCTTGTATGGGATTAGATGCTAACTGTTCCCCATGACGATCCCAAATCAAATAGTTCGACACGAAACCGTACTGATGCAAATGAACTTTAACCATTTGTGGTATCAAATTCTTTAACAGTTTGCATTTACTACATGGACAACGGATTTCTTTGTAGTTTTCGTTATTACGTAAAGCAAAATCCATCAATACGCTAACACCATTATTAAAATGGTCACTTGTTGAGCCTTCAGTATCGACCCTTCGTTTTTTGTACATCCAGCTCCGATCAGTAAAATAATTGTCCATTTACCTACGTATATAATTAAAAAGAACGATATAAATTTGCATTGACATTTTTTATTAAAACAATTTTATAAACATTCTTCTTGTTTTTGTTATATCTGTTAAAATAATACTTAAAGCTTATTTTGAAATGAACATTATATTTTTTTTAAACAATTTTATTAGCGAATTTTATATTAATTAATCATTGACACTTTGTTGATGGGTCATCCTACCTCCCATTACAAATACAATAACATAATTAAATCGTATAAATCATTTCAATTTAAACGATTCATCAAAATTTCGACAGCACTTCGCTTTAGTTCCCTGAACAATATACAATTGCGTGTACACAGGGAACATAAAGGGAAGCGCTGCCGAAATTTTTCGAACCGTTTAAACTGAAATGATTTACGAGATTTAATTACGTTATTGTTTTTGTAACTTGTCCAATACATGGAAAAATCCAACAAATTGTAACGGCCCGCCTTCCTATGCGTAGGAAAACGCACCGTGAATTAAGAAAGAAAGGGATAGAAGAAGAAAAGATAGAAAAGAAGAAAGAACAACACATCAGAAACTCACAGCGGAATGAATAAAATATAATATATCATATAAAATATTACATAGTATCATATTACATCAGAGTACACAACTTATACAACACATATTAGACAGTTATAAACATCTGTCTAATTCATACAACTCAAGTATCACAGATACAGACACAACATATACACAGCGGATGTTGGGCATGTTCTCACCCAGAAGACCTCGAGGCCAAGAAGCTAGATGCATCCACCCAGGCTTACCTAAAATCATTCGGCATTGACGTTCTCCACGGCCCATTCGGCAGGAATTCATCCGGTATCGATGCCTAATAGAAACCCGTTCGGCAGTCTCAAGAAGCCACTACCGGACCACCTCTCCTCACTCCTACCGGACCAACCTTTCCTAGCTCCTACCGGACCACCTTTCCTAGCTCCTACCGGACCAACCTTTCCTAGCTCCTACCGGACCACCTTTCCTAGCTCCTACCGGACCACCTTTCCTAGCTCCTACCGGACCAACCTTTCCTAGCTCCTACCGGACCAACCTCTCTTAGCTCCTACCGGACCACTTGCCTTCCACCGAACCAAGTGCCACCGGACCAGCTCCACCAGGCCAGATTGCGTCAGCCCAAGCCCACCAGCTGGTATATACCTCCAAGACTCCTACCCCTAGCCTCACTCTATAAATAGAGGGGCAGGGGTACGACAATGGGAGATAAGTTTGAGAGCTCAAGCACGGAAGGAACTCTTCAAACAACTTTCTTTTACTTGTACCAAAGCTTTGTACTTGTAATCATAACAAAAGAAGAGAAATAACATATAAAGTGGACGTAGGCACATTCTGGCTGAACCACTATAAATCTGCGTGTCTTTTTACAGTTTAGCCCCTGTTTTTTACGTATTTGCATAAGTCGCTCAAATTACTAAGAATAACATAAGATCTACAAAATCATACAACTTTGAGGTGTTTGTCCATTTTTTGTGCAAACATTTTTGGTGCTTTCATTGAGAGCTAGAAGCTCAAAGCTTCAGCTTCACCTACTTAACAAGTTTTCCTAAACAGCATCGTCCGCCACTTGGAAAACATGCCTCCCAAACAGAGAAAAGATGTTAACAAAGGAAAAAACATCGCATCCAGCAGTCTTCCAGATCCAGCTGTCACGAATCAAGTAAATCGTCCACCTCCAGCAACGGTAACAAATGAAGGACAGGCTAACCCAACCACTCCTGCCACAGAACAGCCTGCAGCAATTACTAGGGCAGATTTGGACAGAGTTGTTGTTGAAGTAACTAACCGCTTCACGTCCCAGCAGGAAGCCTTGGTGGACCATCTCATGTCATGCTTGAGGGACGCTGAAGAATCCAACCGCAACACTGAATCATGGGGCGAGTCCCAGTCTGGAGGATCTCAGAGACAGCAAAGATCTTCCTTCTTCGAAGGAGCTAACGGCAGAAGTAGCCGTGGTAGGAGCCGAGACCGAGCACAGCCCGAAGTTAGGCCTGAGGAAACGTTTGGTACCGAACCCAACGGGGAAGGTACCGGGCGAAGGTCAACTGTAGCTGAGCCTGTCATGCTGCCTAACCACAGAAACACCAGTGAACGGGGCCGAGCTAGAGTTCAGCCCGAAGTTGGACCCGAGGAAGTGCTTAGATCAGAACCCAACAGGGGGAGATCAAGGCAAGGGCCAACTGTAGCTGACCCAAGCGTGCTCCCAGAAGATCAAAGGCAGCCACTGGAAAATATGAGGAATGATAGACGATACCATCCCTACAGGTCGTCTGGACGGAATCAATCCCACAGAACAGAACCAAACTCATTTCTATCCGCTCCAAGTTCTGATGAAAGGATGACACGCTTATTCAGAGAGTGTGTCCAGCGGGAGCAAAGAGATCGAGGGATAGGCGCTAGGGTAACCAGCCCTTTCGCCCGCAATATCGAAATTGCTATCACCCCCCGAGAATGGAAGATGCCAACAATGGAACCCTACAAAGGAACCTCCGATCCCGTTGTACACTTACAGAGGTACACGCAGCATATGCTCATGAGTGGAGCAACAGAGGGAGTACTGTGCAAATGCTTTCCGCTCTTCTTAGCAGATCTTGCTACCTCCTGGTTCTGTCATCTACCCCAAGGATCCATCAGCTCATGGGAAATGTTGAAAGAAAAATTTATCAGTCAGTTCCGCATTCATGTGGAGCAACCTAAGGACGCTTATTCCTTATCCAGCGTCAAACAGAAACCCGGAGAAAAGCTGCAGCAATACCTAACCAGATTCAACGCCGCCGCAGCCGCAGTTCAAGATGCCGATGAGAAGCTTATCCTAATGGCCCTCTGCAGTGGGGTGCATCCGGACACTAAATTTGCTAGAAGATTGACAAAAGAAAAACCAGCTACTTTACCCGATTTCTTCCATGAAGCCGGGAAATACATGAGGCTTGAGGATGCTGCCATTGAGGTGCAGTCAGGACAGCAAAGTAAGACGACCCATGGCAACGCCCCTGCCGTGGCGAGGGACGTTCGAAGAAATGATTCCAGAGACAATGCTGGGGGCAAGAAGGTAGAAAAGCGCCTATATCGGCCAGGACCAAGATTCGACACTTACACCCCTTTGAACGAGACCGTCGAAAATATCTTCCTTGCCACCCAAGGCGAAGTTAGATACAAACGCCCACCATACAAGAAGGAATCAGATAACGCACAGAAGTCTGGAAAATTCTGCCGCTTCCACGAATCTCACGGACATGATACCAACGAATGCCATCATCTCCGAGATCTGATTGAGGAACACATCAGAAGGAAGAAACTGGAACGTTATGTAAAAAGTCAAGACAGGACTCCAGCCCCTGCCAATGAAAACCCAAGGCTACCCTCACCAGGGACCGACAGAGGAAACCGCAACGCTAGCAGCTCTAGTCAAGAGAAGATAGTGGTCCATACCATCTCAGGAGGTCCGCACATCGCAGACAGAAGTTGGAGAGAGATGGAAAGATATGGGAAGTCGCTTAGAGACAATAAAGATTGTGTCAATACGGTTATAGAAGAGCGCCACCCAAAGCGGAAAGAAAGCGATGACATCATATTCAGTAAACGCGACCTAGAAGGAAGACAGTACCCTCACATGGATCCCATGGTTATCTCTGCCCGACTCGGTCCCGCCGAAGTTTACCGAATCCTGGTAGACATTGGAAGCTCTGTAAATATCCTTTTCAAACACGCATTCGACAAAATGAAGCTATCAATGAAGGATGTATCTCCCTGCGATAAACCACTACACGGTTTCACTGGAGATGCGAAGATGCCCCTCGGGCAGCTGGACCTCTTTGTTGAGATTGGAAGCCATCCCCGCTCCGTTGTAAGGAAACAGACGTTTGTGCTGATAGAAAACCATTCGGCCTACAACGCCTTCTTAGGAAGACCAGCCTTCGCAACAACCACAGGAAATGGGGTAGGGGAAGTGGAAGGAGACCAGGATATTGCACGAGACTACTATGTAACCGAACTTCGCAACAACCACAGGAAAGATAAAGGGAAAAGTGTAGAGATTGCCCTCTGCACAAAAAGCCTTGAAGCATAGCAACTAAAGAAAGCCCCTCCTCTTCGATACACCAGCGACCCTTTCAATGAATTAGACCCTAGGGACAAAGAGGAGGAGGCCACCGCCGAGCCTGCAGAAGCTATGGAGTTTATATCTGTAGACAGGCACGACTCAGGTAGGCTACTGAAAATTGGGTCCCAGTTGAAAGCTAAATTGAAGGAACAACTCATTGATTTTCTCCGCCACAACTTGGATGTGTTCGCTTGGTCACACGTTGACATGACCGGAATCTCCCCCGACATAGCATGCCACGTATTAAACATTGATCCTACCAAGGCGCCTGTAAAACAAAAAAAGAGAAGTATGGGGGCAGAGCGATCAGCAGCCCTCGATGAAGAAGTAAAGAATCTACTCGCCAATGACTTCATACGAGAAGCTGTTTACCCAGAATGGATCGCCAACCCGGTACTAGTAAAGAAGGCTAATGGGAAGTGGCGGACCTGCATTGACTTCTCCAACCTAAACGATGCCTGCCCAAAGGATTGCTTCCCGCTTCCCAGAATCGACCAACTTGTAGACAGCACAGCCGGACACGAACTCCTATCTTTTATGGATGCATACTCAGGATATAACCAAATTCCTATGCATGCTCCCGACCAAGACCACACTAGTTTCATCACCAACCGGGGTTTATACTACTACAAAGTGATGCCTTTTGGACTTAAAAATGAAGGAGCCACCTACCAGCGCCTCGTCAACAAGATGTTTGCAGGGCTAATAGGACAAACTATGGAAGTATATGTGGACGACATGCTGGTGAAATCGCGGAAAGCCAAAGATCACGTAAGCCACCTAGGCGAGATGTTTCAAGTACTTCGGCAATATGGAATGAAGTTGAATCCACTAAAATGCTCCTTCGGTGTGTCGTCAGGGAAATTCTTAGGATTCATCGTTCATGCCAGAGGGATAGAAGCAAACCCTGAACAAGTCCGAGCACTAAGGGACATCAAGATACCTTCCACCCGAAAGGAAATGCAAAGCCTAAATGGAAAAGTGGTCGCCCTAAGCCGATTCATCTCCAAGGCAACGGACAAGTGCGTCCCCTTTTTCGAAGCTCTAAAGAAAGATAAAGGAAAGTTCGAATGGACGGACGAATGCTTAACCGCTTTCCTTAGCTTAATCGAACACCTCCAGAAACCACCGGTGCTCTCAACTCCAAGCGAAGGAGAAGAATTATACCTATACCTTGCTGTGTCATCTCACGCTTTAAGCGCTGCCTTAGTAAGAGAAGACAACCGCACGCAACGACCAGTTTACTTCGTCAGTAAAAGGTTTACTGGGGCAGAAGTCAGATATCCTAAACTTGAAAAGTTAGCATACTGTTTACTAATCACATCACGGAAACTGCGTCACTACTTCCAGTCCCATTCCATCAAAGTTCTGACCGATCAACCACTGAGGCAGGTACTCCATCGTCCTGACACTTCTGGGCGACTACTTAAATGGTGCATTGAACTAAGTCAGTATGATATCACCTATCACCCTCGCACCGCCATCAAGGGACAAGCCATGGCTGATTTCATTGCAGAGTTCACTACCAGCGAGGATAGGGAGCAACTGGAAATAACAGAAGATATCAAGTGGAATCTCTTTGTGGACGGTGCATCTAACGAACAAGGCTCGGGGGCAGGTGTGGTAATAATCACTCCCAGGAGAAATAAACTGCACTATGCTATAAGGTTGGAGTTCGCTGCCACCAACAACGATGCAGAATATGAAGTAGTAATAGCCGGATTAGAAATTGCCATCGAGATCGGAGCCAATTCTTTGTGTCTTCACAGCGATTCTCAGCTTATTGTTAATCAAATACTAGGGGAATTCCAAGCTCGAGAAGAACGACTCGTGGCATATCTAAAGAAGACCAAGTTACTTCTCGGCCGATTGGACCACTACTTAGTCAAACACATCCCTCGAAAAGAGAACCAAGAGGCCGACGAATTGCCAAAGCAAGCAAGTATGAGAGACATCGCCATCTTCGGGGCAGTAACTGTCTCAAAGCAAGCGGTCCCAAGTTTTGAGCAAGTGAATCTGATAGCTGCAACCGAAGAAGCGATTTGGATGACTCCCATCCGGGACTACCTACAAAATGGCACACTACCCGACGGGCGTAACGAAGTCAAGAAAGTCTTGAGGAAAGCGTCCCGCTACACAATACAAGGAGGCATCCTCTATCGGCGCGGGTTCTCTAACCCATTGTTAAGGTGTGTCGCCGGAAGGGAAGCCAAGGAAATCTTATCCAACATCCATCAAGGAAGCTGCGGAGATCACACCGGAGGGCAAACGTTAGCAAAAAAGATACTCCGATACGGATATTTCTGGCCCACCTTAAGCAAGGACGCCTTAGATTTCGTCAAGAAGTGTGACAGATGCCAAAAATTTGCTAAGATCCCTCGGCTACCAACAACCGAGATTACTCAGATGACCAGCCCTTGGCCCTTTGCAGTATGGGGAATTGACTTAATCGGTGAACTGCCAATGGGTCGAGGCGGCGCTAAATATGCTATAGTAGCAGTCGACTATTTCACCAAATGGGTGGAAGCAGAACCTCTAAATAAAGTATCTTCAGCGAAAGTTATCAACTTCTTAATCAAAAATGTTCTATGCAGGTACGGAGTCCCACTAAAAATCATATCAGACAATGGACTTCAGTTTGACAACGAGGAATTCGCCAACTGGTGACAAGAACACGGAATTCACAAAAGCTTCTCATCCGTAGCATATCCCCAAGCAAACGGCCAAGTCCAAGCAGTCAACAAAATTCTGAAAACTCTGGTCAAAAAGAAGCTCGAAAAGTCAAAGGGCGCTTGGGTGGATGAACTCCCCACAGCACTATGGGCCTACCGCACATCTTTCAGAACATCAACAGGGCACACTCCTTTCTCTTTGGCATACGGATCGGAGGCTATGCTCCCAGTTGAAACCATTGTGCCTTCCCACCGTAGGATCCACTATAACCCAGAAGAGAATGAAGAGCTCCTCAACAAGTCTTTGGATCTAGTCGAGGAGAGAAGGAATGATGCAGTCCTTAAAACAGCAGCCCACAAGCAAAAGGTGGCAGCACAATACAACTCCAAAGTCAAGCATCGTACCTTACGAGAAGGGGATCTTGTCCTCAAGCGAATCTTCCCTCGCCACGGAGCACTAGACCCAATCTGGGATGGACCATATGTAATTCATAAAGATCTCCACAACGGAGCCTATATTTTGTCAACAGTGGACGGAGAGGTGTTCCAGAGGGCATGGAACATCCAACACCTCCGTCGATACTTTTCTTAACTTGTATTGCCCATATGAAGTGAATTAACAAAGAGAATCAGTGGACGTAGGCCTTTTCGTGCCGAACCACTTTAAAAAACCGTGTCTCTTTTTTTGTTCCATCGTATCTTGGCTGCTTTTTAACTTTATCCTTTTTTGTTGAACAAAATCCTGAGTATACAGCATTTCTATTCAAAGCACTCCACAACACAACTTCACCTGGACAAGACCTAACAGGTACTATGCGAATCTATGCCCTCGCCAATGAGACACTTTTGCTCCATCATCCCTCTGCTGCGGGTTAACTCATTGCTCGCGACGGCCCTTAAAGCCAACTGTAATGAGCCGATTATAAGCCACCGAGAAGGCCGACTATAGCCGAGGCAGCTCATTACGGCGTTAGGCTCGCCGGCAACTGTGAACTGACTATAAGCCCCAACATAAGGTGTGGCCAGCCAGGGGCAGTTCACAGTTGACGATCGGCACCCACGCTAGCCGGCCACAGTAAATCGAATAATACCCACGATTACGGGCCATAATGGCCCGGGTAGTTACTGTGCGCGATCTCGGCTCCGATGTGTCTTAAGTGCGGCTGTGGTAAAAAAGAATTAACTCCCCGCGGAGGCGTAAGATGGGTGACGAATGTCTCCAAGACCCACGGCTAGGGAAAGTGACTACAAAACCCGTTTGCCACGAACTTAAGCACATCGAAGGCCTTCCGTGATTGGAAGTTTTACCTTTTTTACGTATTTCAATTTTACTTAAAAAGCTTTTTTCCTATCCCCTATAACAATCCCTAAAGTACATGATATAGAGTAGGAGATACTCGCCAATGGGTGTAGGGACTCACAGTGGCAGGACATTCGGCTACATTCCATGCTCGGTCCTACAAGATATTCAAGACTGCCATCTACGATTTAAACATGAAAGGCGGTATTTTCTTCTTTTATGTACAAATACATGACTATAATTTGTTCACACCACACGCTAATATTGCAAGTCATAAAATTATGGTTTAGAACCAGAGTCTAACATCAAACACAATTTAATTACAAGAATATACATAGCTAACATTTCTCATACGATATGTCGAAATAGCAACAAATATTCAAGAAACGACAAAATCAGCTTAAGTTAAAAAAAAATTACACGTCAAGAATAATGTTGATTGTCACAAGTAGCAAGAATTACAACTTAGAAGTTACTCTACTGTCTTAAGACTAACATATACAACCATGCCAAGCCTACAAAAAGAATTTTCCAGGTCTAATCAGGGAGCCGGTTGCGTCGGAGTCTTGTCCTTGCTCTGTTGCCCGCCTGTCCGGTCATAAAAAGGATTCATTAGTAATAAGCAACCAAGTTAATCGGGAAGCTGAAAAGGAAAACTTACCAGCATAAGCTTACTGGCCACTCTGGTCGTCATCATCCACTTGCACCCCTGCCTCCTCAACAGCGAGCAACCGCATACCCTCCTTCACTGCCACCTTCTCCCCCTTGGCAAACTGGGCAGTAACCGCATTCATGCTGAAGGCCACGCCACCATCTTTATCCGCATCGGCCTTGGCCTCTTCCAAAGCCCGAAGATAGATCTTAGCCATGACCCTGGGATAATCATCCATCCAAGAGAGATTGCCCTGCTTCCAAGTTCGGAAATACATGTCCTGGAGCATGTCATCCATCATTCCCTCATTCTCCTCAAACTCCCTCATCCGGGCCTCGGAAGCCGACAACCTTTCAACGGCAGCATCTCTCTCCAATCTGTATCTCGAGCAATCAGCCTGAAGGGACCTCCGCATCACCTCCATCTCTTCCCTCAACTTAGCTTGAGCAAGCTCTGCAGCCTCAAGTTTCTCGGACAATTCCTCCACCTGCTCGAGATCCGCTTTCCGAACCTCATCCACCGTGGCAATAGCCATGTCAATCCGCTCTTTGCAAGTAGCTTCCATTTTCCGCAATTTGGCCCGACTGGCCTCTTCCATGGTTTTCCTTAGTCGCCCAGTAGCGGCCTCATGCTGAGAAATCTGAATAGCCTGATCTGCAAGTTGTTTGGCCTGATCCGAAACCACCAATCGAAGTCGGATATTGGCGCTCCCAATCTCCTCTCCGGCCTAAACCAGCCGAGCATGATGCCCCATCAGCTTCTTGGTCTCCTCTGCCACCCGATCAATATTAGCCTTGGCCTCGTCTCCCATAGTGACTACACGAGTAGTGAGTAAATCGAGATCTAAGGACTTGGCTTCATCAAGTACTCGTACCATGGGGTTACGGGGGAGAAGGTGTTCACCAGTGACTTCGTCAAAAGTAATATCATGAGAGCTTGGATCCAGATCAGGATGACCCACAAATGGATTACGAGCCAAGTCGGGACGGTCGATATGAATAACAGAAGGGTTTCCGGACGGGTGCGGAGAAGGTGCAAACTCGCTACCCTCCTCAGTAATATCATGAAGAGGCTGAGCCGGAGGCTGAGGACCGGGCGAAGTTTCGGATAAAGGATGACTCCTCTTCCTCTGCTGAATACCCTCTTCGATGACCCCAAGAAGAGGACGGTAGCCGACTACATCCCCGGAGCGTTGGGTTGAGGGCTTCGGCTTAGCAGAAGTTTTGGAAAGTTTATATTGCTCAAGCCTGTGTCGAAGGTCTGAAGCTTTGGACGTCTTGCCTGCTCCTGATATAAAGAACAAGTGTCACAAACTTACATCACCATACGATTCGAGAAACGCGGCAAATTACAAGTTAAAAAAGGAAAGGAAACACAGCTGTGGTTGTACAAACCCCGGGGAGGAGTGGGATACTGCAATAAGTCCTGGATTTCATTCCAGGACGGGAGCGGGTCATAAAATATTCCTAAGTCCCTATCATTAATGAAGCATGCAGGAGTCAAGAGTTCACCTTGAGTCGTCGGAGCCACCTTGGCTGGAATGGTCGGAGAAGACTCACTTGCACTAGTCCCGGCTTTGTCCGCCTTCCCGGTCTTCTCTACCAAAGCCGGATCCTCATCCAACCCCTCAAAAGCCTGGTGGAACGCATCATCCGTCCACTCCTGAATCTCGCCCGCTTGCCCAGGAAGTAGGGCCCCGATGCCATCGCCACCTTTGTCACCATCCCGACCATCTCCACCCTCGCCTCTTTCCTCCTCTATGTCTTCCTCCTCCCGGGTAAGTGAACAATTGCTGGGGGAGGGACCGTCCGATTTCTTGAGTTTCTTACCTCCGACAGCTGGAGGTTTTGTGAAAGGTTTCCTCTTGCTACTCTCTGCCGTAACACCTTCTTTGGTCTGAGCAGCCGCCCTCTCCTCCGCCGTTTCCCTCAGCTTAACTACAGACTGCTGCGGAAGGATTAAGTTATATTCCAGAAGAATCGCATTTCTAATCAAGAAGGCAGATGATCTATATTTCCCAAGAATGGCTTCTATCTTAGCCGCCGTCTGAACCAGGCGGTCAGTCTCCACAACCGAAAAGCCACCTGTCGCTAGCAAAAATGAGAAAGTATGAGAAGAAGCATCGCAATCGGAATAGAAATTATAAGTAAAAGCATCAACTTACATCCAGAGGTAAAGCGCCGGATTGAAACGGAGTCGTCCCTAACAAAGAACCACACTTTCTTGAACATGCTGAATTTAGAGTACAGGTCCAAGACCGGCTTGAAGGTCACAGCTGACTCCAAGCTAATGTATGAGGACCCCTTCTTATAGCCCCTTAAATTATACAAGTACCGGATCTCCCGGTTGGAAGGAGCACGACCATACTTCCTCTGGAAAATAACAAAGAGGCTCACTAGTATAGCATAGGAGTTGGGTTGAAGCTGGAATGGGGCCACCTTGAGATATGTGAGGAAGCTGGCTACCCAAGCATTAAGAGGCGGAATGGCACCACACATGCAGTGGTATCTGCTGTAAGCAAAGAACCCTTCAGGAGGGTCGTATGGCATAACATCTTTCCCCGGCAACAGCATTCGCGCCCTGTCAATTCCGAAAGAGCGAGAGATGGCATCAAGCTGCTCTTCCTTAAGGGAGCTGGGATAGCAGTCCGGGGGAGAATTCAGAAGCTCCTGCGGACCGTACCCGTCCACTAACGATCTCGGGGTTGGTTCGTGGCGTTCTGGATTCGGCTGAGCTGGGGGCACGACAGAGGAACCTCTTTCACCCCCGGATTTCCTTTTGTCTGATCGGGTTTCCGCTTTACGGGACATTATCTACAACACCGGAAAAGCATAGTGTTAGAACAAAGGATGTAAACAAGTAAGCATATAATATGGAATTTCACTCGTAAAATCAAAATGTTCAAACTCCCGTTGTCATTTGGTAAAGTAAATGCCAAATTCTCAAGGCCGTTCGGCAGTTCTCATATTCATTCGGCATTTCCAACGTCATCCGGATATGACCCCATCCGGCATCTCCATGCTATAACACACTCGGTATTCCCAACTCCATCCGTTTATACAGATATACAACTCCCTTCGGTAAACCATTCGTCCAACATAGAAAGGAACTCACCTGATTCAATGAAAGTAGGAGATTTGATTCGGCTACCAGATTTGATTCGGCTACCAGATTTAATTCGGCTACCACGTTTTGATTCGACGAGAGTAAGAGTCTGATCCGGCAAAGAGAAGTGTTTAGTACGGCAGGTAAGAAATAGCCAAGGCATACGATCCCTACTTATAGACAAAAGGACACGACCGGACCATCTGGTTCGGTATCCCTACTTATAGATAATTCATATCAAACATTCATCTCACAAAGCAGCATATCACATATCAGAGATATCATATCCAAATCATCCAGTATCAACCAATCACCAAATATCAATCATCCAATATTAATCAATCATTCAAAAGCAAAATTGATTAACTCCAAATCAATTTAATTAACCTTTAATTAAATTAATTACTATCCTTTAATTACTTGGATTATCTTAATCCTGTTTACTATCATTAATTAATTTCAAACTAATTAATTAATCATCTCTTAATGATCTTCCTTAATTAATCTTCCTTGATTAATTATCTTTAATTACATTCAAGTAATTATCCTTAACCATTTATAGTAATTAACCTTTAATTACTTATCATTAAATAATTAATGATCTTTTATTTGCTTCCATTAATTAATTAATTATAATTATTTGCATTAATCCTTAATTAATTATAATTAATTAATCAAACTAAAATTAATTACTTTTATTAATCAACCTTGATTAATTCATTAATCCTTATTAATTAATTAACCTTTTAATTAATTAAATAATTAATTTTTTTTAATCAACCACTTCATTCATTAATTAGTCTTAATTAATCATAAACAGTAATTAACAAATTTGTAATTACTTATCTTAATTAATTACTTCTTAATTAATTATATTAACCTTGATTAATTAATCTTTAATTACTTCATTAAGTAATTATTAATCAATTTAAATTAACAAATAATCCTTAATTAATTACTTTATTAATTAATTACTCTTAGTAATTAATCTTAAATTAAACACATTTAATTTATTAATTAACTAAACTAAAATTAAGTAATTAATTCTTAATTACTTACATAAGTAATTATCTTCTAATTACTTCCATTAAAAATCTTGATTACTTTCTTAATTAATTACTTAACCAATAATTAATTCCATCATTAAATAATTCTTAATACTTTAATTAATTAATTATTCCATAATTAATTAACTTCAAACAATTAACTTAATTAATTCCTTAATTAATTACAACAAGTGATTACCCATTAATCACTTCAACTAATTATTTCCATGGGTAATTTACTCCTCCTAATCACTTTAAGTAATTATTCATTAATCACTTCATTTAAGAAATTTACTCACTTAATTATAAATTGATTATCTTAAATTAATTAGGCTAATTAATTAATCTAAATTAATTACATTAATTAATTAACTAATCAATCATCTCTTAATCTCTAATTAATTCATTAACTATCTACTAATTACTTTATTAAGTAATTATTATTAATTACAAACATTAATTAAGCTTAAATTTATTTATTAATTAATTGTTCTTAATTAATCTCTACTTAACTAATTAAGAATAAACTTTACATTTATTAAACATTTACTCAAATCATTTACTTTATTAAAAGTAAATTAAAAATCAATTTTGAAATAAAATTTACTTTAACAAAACAATTCAAACATTTAATTTTAATATACTTAAATCTTTGAAAGCCATTTTCAAACATGTTTAATCAAATTGAAAATTTATTTATTTAAAAACTTGTTTAATACTTAAAAACTTGTCCCTGTTTTAAATTTTAAAACTAAAAATATGTTTGCTTTAAAATTTCAAACCTGGTTACTGGAATAAAACAACCCGAGTCTAAACAAATGAAAAACCCGAGTAATCCCACCAAAACCCCCGAGTCTACCCCGAGTCCTCCTGCAACCTCAACTGCTTCGAGTAAAACTCGATCGTTCCCGAAGAAAACTCGAGCAAACCCCTTCGTTCCCAAACCATCGAAACACTCAGACATCCAAACGTGCATGTGCACGTGCACCATCGTCTCCGACCACCGTAGATCACCGCGACGATCCTCGATAATCAACTTCAGCCTCGCGAACCCATATGCGACTCTAGATCATCCATAACCTACACGAATCGAAAACGAACCATCTCGATCAAAACTGGAACCCATATCTCGATCAGAAAACAACCCAACGTTGACGAACTCTGCCTCGAGAAGCCTCGCCCACTTCGCCGCAACTTCGCCACGACTCCAGCAATCCTCTCCACCTATCGCGATCGTGTCTGATGATCCATTATTTTCGAACAAAGCTCGACATCCCTCACAACAAAATCCTATCACTAAACCCTATCTCATCAAATTCCCATCGCCTCGAACGTTGATAAAATGCCTGGCCATTTTTCCTAGTATCTACAAACCACCAACCACCTCCGGTTACAAGCTCGACGACCATCATCACCTTGATCATCGGAAATTGATAAAAGTACCCATAACGTTCATCTCGAAAATCCTCATTGATTAACAATCTAAAAATCATGATAAGTATTTTAAAATTCGTGATTTGCAAACACGAATTCACTTATGTAATTTAAATCAAGAATTAAGACTGTTGATTTTTAACATAAAATTGGGTTTCACTGTAATTTCCCTTTTTAAAATTTATTTGTTGAATTAAAAGTCTTAAAACTATTTTTAAAATCATCTTCATATCCTAACAACAACTTCCATCTACATACCAAAATCTAATATTGAGTAGATTGAGATATTCGAATTTTTGAAGGCAAAAAGATCATAGACTGGAACACAGAGAACCTGATATATGTATAAACAGACATCCCACATACACATGCATACAAATTCAGATAAATTCGAGCTAAAGAATTCAATATAAACCAATACCATCACATGCATTTTTGGTTTAAAACCAGATTAAACTGTTTTTAAAATTTGTTTACTCACCTTAAAATTAACAGAGAACAAAGAAGAGCAGTGTTTTCGAGGCTTTTAAATTTTGATTTGTGAAAAGCTTTTGATCCTCCTTTGCATGTTTGTAAATAGTTGAATCTTTAACTTGATTGTTGAATTAGAACCATTTGCATGTTGAAATTACAATTGAACTTCATTTGGAAAGCAGGTTGAAGTTGTTGTTGTGAAGAACTTTGCATGCTTGAAAACTTGTTACAGGCTTTTAATTTGCTTGAGAGTTTTACAGGGTTTGATTTTAGTTTGAGGATTTGTTTCCAGTTTAGAATTTCTTTTGAATTTAGAAAGATGGAGAGAAAAGAAGATGGAGGAAGAAGATTTCGAACTGAGAAAAATGTTTTGAACTGAAAAGGAAAAATCAGGTTTCTTCTAACATATGTTATTTATAAATTAAATTTTTAAACAAAGATAATGTTGCCACTTGTTAATACAAATGTCATTGCATGAATCCCTTAACTAACAAGTGTTAAAAGTATGCATAATTATGTTTAAAACCTTATTATAAAAGTATTTATGATTCTCTTTAAATTATGTAATTTGCATTTATATTTATATTTATGTAATTGTGAATTATTATTTAATTTTATTTATATATACAAACCCTTTTTTTTTAAATTTAGAGATATTAAAAAGAAAACTTATTTAAAACTATATATATATATTTATAACTATTTTATGCTAAGCACTTTAAAGAAAACAAAACTTTATTTAAACTATCATATTTTTAAAATAAATAACTATCTTATATTTTGAAAACAAATGAATTAATCTTTAACTTTTGAAAGATATTAAATTCAAAACAAAGCTTTAATCACAATATATTCATACTATATATAAATTATCAATAGATTAAAATAAATTTCAAACAATATCAAATTATAACATATACTTACATATATATTACAATTTGAAAATTCATTTTTTATTTAAAACAAAAGATATTTCCATTCACAATATATATCAAATATATATATTATAAATAGAATAAAATTTTATTAGCTTTGACAAACAAATCTTATCAATACTTCCAGATTATAATTTATTATCCTTTAAAATAGTAAATTAACCTATTTAAATTAAAATTATAAATTATCAATCCAATTAAATTATCAATACAGATTATTAAATTTAAATTGCCCAAAACTCGGGATATCACACAAATACTGTATACGATGAATATAGATGTCCGTTCTGTTAAAAAAATGAATATCCACACAACGATCATATACAATACTTATCAGACGGGGCCAAAAACACTCTTAAGGGTTAAATTTTAAAATTAGCGATACAAAAGTTTAAATTTTATTTTCATAAAATTTAAACTTTTATATCAATAAACAATATGTTGAATCAACGCATATATAATGATTTTTTCCTAAAATAAAAAAAATCCAGTGTGTGTGCGCAACGTATAAAATAAACAAACAATGTTATGCATATAATCGCATCACAAATCACATCCAGTCATGCACAAAATGTATCACGTATATAACGTATCATAACATGTCAAAAGTGAACAATTTATAGGTCAATATCATCACTTTCTACGTACGATTTTACGCAATTCAATCACCAATATAATAACAAGTGAGGTTCAAGCTTAGGTTTGTAACAATTATTAAGTTTGACACTAATTTAATAATAAACCTAATTTAACAAATCATATTTAAACATGCAATAATTAGGTTAATAACAATAATTAAGGTCCAATACACTACACTACACAGATAGTAGCATAATACATACACAAAAATTACCAATTTAACCTAAAATTAAAAATTTAACAAAATTAGGGTTTTAGCAAATAATACCTGATTTTGTAGGTTGTGAAGCTTGCTAACGAAGATGGGGATGCTAGAACGTGTAGAAGGGAATAAAATGGGGTTGGAAATTTTTTAGGGTGGGAAAATTGGGGTTGGTGGGTTAATTTTCGTGTGAAATGAGAATGAGAAAGAAGAAGGTTGAGCTGCAGGTAAGTCGTGGATTTCCAACGGCAAGCAACGGCTGCCAACGACATTATTCCAACGGGATTAGATGCTAACTGTTCCCCATGACGATCCCAAATCAAATAGTTCGACATGAAACCGTACTGACGCAAATGAACTCTAACCATTTGTGGTATCAAATGCTTTAACAGTTTGCATTTACTACATGGACAACTGATTTCTTTGTAGTTTTCGTTATTACGTAAAGAAAAATCCATAAATACGCTAACACCATTATTAAAATGATCACTTATTGAGCCTTCAGTATCGATCCTTCGTTTTTTGTACATCTAGGTCCGATCAGTAAAATAATTGTCCATTTACCTACGTATATAATTAAAAAGTATGATATAAATTTGCATTGACATTTTTTATTAAAACAATTTTATAAACATTATTCTTGTTTTTGTTATATCTATTAAAATAATACTAAAGCTTATTTTGAAATGAACATTATATTCTATTTAAATAATTTTATTAGCGAATTTGATATTAATTGATCCTTGACACTTTGTTGATGGGTCATCCTACCTCCCATTACAAATACAATAACGTAATTAAATCTCATAAATCATTTCAATTTAAACGATTCAACAAAATATCGATAGTACTTCGCTTTAGTTCCCTCAACAGTACACAATTGCGTGTACACAGGGAACATAAAGGGAAGCGCTGCCGAAATTTTGAGAACCGTTTAAACTGAAATGATTTACGAGATTTAATTACGTTATTGTTTTTGTAACTTGTCCAATACAGGGACAAATCAAAGAAATACTGTATACGATGAATATAGATGTCCATTCTATTAAAAAAACGATTATCCACACAACGATCATATACAATACTTATTAGACGGGGCCAAAAACACTCTAAGGGTTTAAATTTTGAAATTAGTGATACAAAAGTTTAAATTTTATTTTCATAAAATTTAAACTTTTATATCAATAAACAATATGTTGAATCAACGCATATATAATGATATTTTCCTAAAACAAAAAAATATCCAGTGTGTGTGCGCAACGTATAAAATAAACAAACAATGTTATACATATAATCGCATCACAAATCACATCCAGTCATGCACAAAATGTATCACGTATATATCGTATCATAACATGTCAAAAGTGAACAATTTATAGGTCAATATCATCACTTTCTACGTACGATTTTACGCAATTCAATCACCAATTTAATAACAAGTGAGGTTCATGCTTAGGTTAGTAACAATTATTAAGTTTGACACTAATTTAATAATAAACCTAATTTAACAAATCATAGTTAAATATGCAATAATTAGTTTAATAACAATAATTAAGGTCCAATACACTACACTACACAGACAATATCACAATACATACACAAAAATTACCAATTTAACCTAAAATTAAAAATTTAAAAAAATTAGGGTTTTAGCAAATAATACTTGATTTGTAGGTTGTGAAGCTTGCAAACGAAGATGGGGATGCCAGAACGTGTAGAAGGGGATAAAATGGGGTTAGAAATTTTTTAGGGTGGGAAAATTGGGCTTGGTGGGTTAATTTTCTTGTGAAATGAGAATGAGGAAAAAGAAGGTTGAGTTGTAGGTAAGTCGTGGATTTCCAACGGCGAGCAACGGCCGCGAACGACATTATTCCAATGGTTTCCAACGGCATGTGTTTTTTGTTATTAAAAAATTCTGGGAAAAGCTTGCCGTTGCTCGCCATTTGTAGCCGTTGGTCAAAGGCCGTTGGAGGCCGTTGCCCCCCCCCCCCCCCCCCACGTTGCTATAAACAGTAATTCTTGTAGTTGTGTCTGTGATTTTGAGAATAAGTTATAATTGAATTTTCAAATCTTCAAATTGAAGATAAGTTTTTAAGAGAAATTTGATTTTGTTTTTGGGTAAGACAAAGAATATTTTGAGTATTATATATGAGGTATTTCTTTTTAAAGAAAATGAATTTTTTGTTGGGTTGTCTGTCTAGTGCTTTAAGAATTCTGGTCGATGCGTTTGGCCATCGTTATCGATAGGAATTTCCTAAACGTTGTGATGAGACAGTCAGACACGGTAAATTGATTTTTAATAAGTAAAGTTTGAAAATAATTAATATGGTTGAGTATTGATTTTTATTTTAAATGTTTAATGAAACCATTGAACCATAGTGAGTGTTGGATGAGTGGCGAGGCAGTTTTGATCATTTGATCAACTCTGCAGCCAATCGATGGGGTCATTCACTATATATCAATGGCGAGGCAATACCCTTATATTATTTGAAATTTGAGAAATTGAATATGGTAATTTGGGTAAGTAAAAGTGGATAATTCTAATTAAGGGGATGTCTTAATTAGAAGAAAATATCATTTGAAGCTTTGATTTAAGGTAAAAGAATACTCTGGTTTGAAAAATTAAAATATTAATCGAATATTGAGTACAAGTTATTAATGATGACTATAAAATTTATTTTTGACACTTAGCTGTTTGACTAATAGTAGAGGATAGATATAAAACTCTATCTTAAGAGAAAATAAAGAAGTGTTAGTTTAGAACATTTAGTATAAATTTGTGAGCTAGTTTTTGTTTTAAACTTAAGTGGTATTAAAACTTGTGGGTTTGAAATTGCAAAATGCTTTTGAAAACAGGTTTGAATTAATTATAAACTTTAATTAGTTTTATGTTGATAATTAGATGGAAATTTAATTTTTGTGACAAGTGGAAATGTGAATTTGGATTTTTTGGATAAATGAACAATTCATGTAGTGTAATCATTTTAATTGTGTGAATAATTGTAACAGCCTGAAATTTTCAGCCATTCGCATCCATACATGTCGGATTTGAATTGCTCAAAATATTAGATTGTTAATTTAGATTTGGCAAAACTCAACATATGGCGTAAATAAAATAATCACAGAATCACAGATATAGAGTAATATGAAAATAATGCAGCAGAAACTGAAGAATAGTAGTTCATGAAGCTACTATATATATAACAGAGTTAAATAACATACAACAGAGGTCTCGAATACATAGATGTCTCAATATAATAGTCAAATACAAAATCTGAATACATCATTGGAACCAACTGAATAACTGAAAGCTGGATAGATATAGCTGGATCTCCCAGCGATACTCCAACTCGAAAGGTGAGTCTCGAACACTGAACCACTCAGTCTGACCCGAGCGTAAATTAAAACACAAAACACTCGAGTCAGGATTAACATTGTTATATCAATAAATCCAACTCAAGTGAAATATCAACTAAAATACAAGTAACACAAAGGATGTTTGGGATAACCATCCTCTAAGGATCCGTGGAACTATCTACTATGTAGTAATATACGCTATTATAAAAATGTCTAAAGTAAATTAAACTATTTAAAAATAGCGTTAAGGCGTTACCCATATCCCCTTTAACACATTTAATAGTGCCAATAGTCTATACATTACCGTAATACCCCGCAAACTGGGCCTACCAGAGGATACTCCATAGGTACGACACAAATCAAACTCGTAGTAAAGCACGCTAGGGTAGGTGACACAGCACAACTAGGCAATGCCAGGGTAGATATACCAATTACACTTCCAGGCCGGTGGTAACACAGAGCCGCAGCAATCGCCCACCTCGAGCAACTCGCCCAAAAATCCGAAGGTGCGCACTAAATCAATCACAAAGTAATAGAATGGCATACGATGGAGTGTGTCCGATCAGAGGAGCTACATCATTAGCTCGTCACTTGCTCCTATTTTAGCCACCTTATGCTAACTCACGGGAGTCGGGTCCACGTATATACCTCATATAAAATCGTCACCACCATCTTACTTCATTCTGGAATCTCCACCGCGTACACAGTTGTTAAAGTGCTTTTCGGTATCGACAGAGAGTATGCCCATATCCGATCCCGGTCACTTTAACAACCAATCGTTATTATAACACCACGGTCATTTCAAAATAGTTTATACTTCAAAACAAAAATATCATTTCCATTTCAAAAACATATCAATAAGATATCATTTCCATTTCAAAAACATTTCAATACGATATCATTTCCATTTCAAAATATTCTCTTCCAAAATCATAATACTTTCAAAGATATAATACTTTCGAAACCAAAACAATTTGAAATAATAATACTTTGGAAATCATAATACTTTGAGATTCATAACTTTGGAAATCATAACACTTTGAAATCATAACACATTCCTTCAAACAGTTTAGATATTAATAATAGTATATAAAATAAAATAGTTTATAAAATAAAATAATTTATATAAAATAGTTACAAGTTAAAACAATTTATATTAAAATAGTTAGTATATTTAAAATAGTTTATATAAAAAATAGTTATATTAAAAACAGTTTATATTAAAAATAGTTATATAAAAAAACAGTTCATATTAAAAATAGTTATATTAAAAATAGTTTATATTAAAAATAGTTTATAAATTAATATAAAATAGTGTTAAGTATAATTTAAAATACTTTATATATTAAAATAGTTTCCTCAAATTTCACAAATCGATTCAACTCAACTCGGATTCCAAAATTCAAATTTAATCCAATCTCAAATCCTCAAATTTCAATTCAATTTAGTTTCTCAATAAACCATTTCAAATCATCGATTCCAAATACATATTTGAACCATAAAATAAGCCATTTCAATTTCAATATATTTAAATCTTTAAATATTCAATAGCATCTAAATACAACTTCAATTTACAAATTTAAATAAACAAAATATCTCATTTCAATTTATGTAAACTTAAAATATTCATTTAAGTCACTTTTAATCAAATTCAAGTTATAAAACGTATCTTTAAAATTTCAAATTTAAATAAATTTCAAATAAAACTTATTTAAGTAAAATTCTTAAATAAATATAATTTCAAATCAATTTCAAATTTATCTTTCCAACCTGAATCATTATAAACTCTATATTTAAACATATTATATATCAACTTTATTAAATCAACTTTAATAAATCTTTAAAATCAATATTTATTAAAACCATATATTTCTTTTAAAAACCATAGAAATCATTTTAAAAATATTTATATATATAGACCAATGGTGTCTGTATATAATTCTCTACACTATGGTCAAGTGATACGGATATTTATCATTTCAATCCGTAATTTAAATATATACGGGCACTACACCAAAACAGGTGATTCCCAACGAGTATAACTGTCGCAAATAGTTTCAGCAACGCTTATTAGCGTCGCTATAGGGGCGCCACAATTTATTGCCAACGCTTATAAGCGTTAGGGAGTTTAGTTTCCCAACGCTAATAGGCGTTGGAAGGTTGTATTCGCCAACGGTTATAAACGTTGGTGTATATTATTTAACAATGCTTATAAACGTTAGTGTTTATTATTTCGCAACGCTTATAAACGTTGGCAAATTAACCATCCAACATTGTTTAATTTTCTATGCTGACGCTTATAAGCATTGGTAAATTTTAATTGCCAACGCTTATAATGCTGAAATATTTTCATTCTCAATATAGTCAAGTATTTTTACATTACTAAACAATTAATAACTACCATGATATGCATTATTATACTACATGCAATAGGAACCCAAAATTTACAATATTCATAATCAAATAACAACATAAATTTCATAGTCAACTACTTCATAACAATGTCAACTACTTCATAACAAGTACAACAAATAATTAACTAGGCATAAATTTCATAAAAGTTGAAGTAATTGAATTGATGGCATTATTAACATGATTAGCTATTTGCCTTTCTATCTCCAATTTTCAAATAGACAAATCCACGGCTTGCTTCTTTTCAGTTACAGCTTTGACAGCTCGAGCCACCTTCACTTGTTTTATAGAAGAAGTAGAAGTAATTGGTCGAAAATAAATTTAATTTCTTCGTGTCGGAACCAAAAATTTCCACAATTGGGTCATCTTCAAGATCTTCGACTCCACCCTTAGAACTATCATCCAACTTCCTCTTTTTTTCCGCTTCCTCTAAAAGTGCCTGCATTTAATATCACGTTAAATTGAATTTGCAGTTCCTTTATAAAAATTAAATTGAACATTAAATTAAGTTGATAATTAATAATGTAATTGGGCTCAAACTGCGCCCCGGCTCAACTAGTTCGAACTAAATTAGAAGTTGTATCTTGTTGCATGAATTATCTTGGCATTTTGAGCTGGGTAAATGATTTCCAAAAGCCAGCATGAACAGTCTAATTTCCTAACATATCAACTAGTTACTTATATATCAACTAGAAAATAAGAGGTAAATTATACACTCAAACTTAACAAAAAAAATGGTTAGATTAGAATAGTTTACCTTTATATATGAAGAAACAGGAAAGTATGCAACAAAAATAAAAATGAAATTATAAAGTTTCAAGTTGCATATTAATAAGAGTGCATTTGATAAGCTAAAGTAGAGGTAAACTCATATTAATCAAAATAAATAATTTAGAATAAATTCTTAAGTTAAGAAAGGTATTGCAATATTGTTTATACTCATGTGCATTATTTTTGGAACATAGTTATCAGTTCGACCATGGAGAATTATAAAAGTTGAATGCTTTATGGCATACAATATATGCTAAGCATATAAAGTAACTTCTTTTCCCAGAGGTGTCATGAATGAGCAGTGTATATGAGATACTTATATTACTTCATCCATAAATAAAAACTTGTTGCTTGTAACTAAGTTGATTAAATAAAATCTGAAACTGACTAGGTTTTACTCATGGGATCACAATAATTTTCAATGTCACAATTAACACTTCAAACATCAAACAAAGCTCTAGCAACAACATGTATATCATTATTCTACAAAAACTTGCCAATTTATGCTAGTCCATAATCAACATGCCCTAACAAAATCATTTATTAAAAAAATAACAAAAATCATATAAAAATCAAATGTCTCAAAAGGGCTAATACTTTACCAGTATATAAATTCACTTCTTATAACCAGTATATAAATTCACTTCTTATAAACCACTCACTCCTACAGCAACTGGAATCTAAAACAGAATTCAAAGACAGAACTGGAAACTTCATAAGTTGCCAAAGTAAAATAGATTTACCTGTAGTGCATTCAACAAGCAGTACCAACTTGAACAAGTTGTTGTGTAATTCTGTGTATAATCATAATAGAAGAGAAGTTGCTAGTAGATGAAGACTAACAATGAGTTGAATTTATCATCTTTTTGAAGACCAGATTACCTAAGCAATCTGCAAACTAGAAAAACTATCCACACCAAGACAAGAAGGCTAGTTTTTTCCCATATCAAGTAGTCAGACCAATAATCAATGCTTGCTTGAATCACCTCTGCCGGAGGCACCATGACCTTGTCAATTTCCACCATATCAAAAGAACGGGGCGCATACGCACCCACATTTCTCGAAAGAGAAGTAGACAAAGAGGTCCATTTTCCTTTGTTTATTGGCACTGCTAAAGATGGAGTATCAACAATAGCACTAGGATAAGTATGCTGAGCTGGAGAACTCACATTCAAACCTGCTGCAATTTTTACTCCAACTTCACCCAGCATATCATCAATAGCCTTTCCAATTTCCTCCCGAACCTCAACCCTGTGCACAAACCCAGGTGGAATAAATGCATGTACATCAGGTGAGGAAGGTGCTCACCCAGTTCATTATTATTTATCAAAGCACCAGAAGTTTCAACCCAACGTGTATCAGAGTTAGCAGCATTAAGAAGAGGGGATAAGAGGTGCTCACCCCTGAAATTTCTGGCAAGGCATCGGAACAAGCGAGTAGGGATCAATCTTGGAAAGCAGATCCAAGAGGGAGGAAGGCTCCAGCACATGACCAGATATAACATTATCAAAAAATGCTCCAGCACTTGACCAGAGGCTAAGCTCGATGAATCAGTGGCACCAACGATATTAACAGGATCAACCCCTGGAGCACTCGCCTCCAAAACTAGATCTGGGATAGTAGGCTGTTGAAATCGAGCTACTACAAGCGAAGTTATGCGATGATGATGCTGCCATATTCTCCTTCTAGTGAAGCGAGGGTGGAATTTAGGAGGAAAGGATAGAATGAAAGTTAGGGATGCTGTGGATTAAGTTATTTTTAGGGATTTGATTTTTATTTGGGGATAGGAGAGAGTGATGAAAGGGGAGAGAGTGCGTGGCTAGGGTTAAGCGTGATATGTTATTCAATTACAATTTTACCCTAGTATATTTCAATTAACTCCAATTAAACCAAGGCTTACAACGAAAATAAGTGTCGCCGTATTTAAAAGTGTAAATTTTTATTTTCAGTAACACTTATATTGGATAGTGACACTTATTAGCGAGACTAAAATGCAACCCATATAAGTATCGCCAAATGAAAAAAAAAAGTGTTGCCAAATGAAAAAAAAAGTGTTGCCAAATCATCGATTTCAAATACATATTTGAACCATAAAATAAGCCATTTCAATTTCAATATATTTAAATCTTTAAATATTCAATAGCATCTATATACAACTTCAATTTACAAATTTAAATAAACAAAATATCCCATTTAAATTTATGTAAACTTAAAATATTCATTTAAGTCACTTTTAATCAAATTCAAGTTATAAAACGTATCTTTAAAATTTCAAATTTAAATAAATTTCAAATAAAACTTATTTAAGTAAAATTCTTAAATAAATATAATTTCAAATCAATTTCAAATTTATCTTTCCAACCCGAATCATTATAAACTCTATATTTGAAAATATATACTTTAAATAAATACTTAAACATATTATATATCAACTTTATTAAATCAACTTTAATAAATCTTTAAAATCAATATTTATTAAAACCATATATTTCTTTTAAAAACCATAGAAATCATTTTAAAAATATTTATATATATAGACCAACGGTGTCTGTATATAATTCTCTACACTATGGTCAAGTGATATGGATATTTATCATTTCAATCCGTAATTTAAATATATATGGGTATATATCTTTTCAACCCGCAATCCCAAATTCAATTCAATGAAAATTGCTTGGGTTTATCATTTCAACCCATAACGATTTTCTCCTATTCTACAGATCGTTCGGGTATGTATCATTTCAACCCATATTGATTCTATACTAACAAGGAACTTGCAGAGTGATAACAGATATGATAATAATATAACAGGCATATATCATCAAAATAAATAACAGATAATGGTGTCAGATGTCATAAGTGAACAGTTACAGACAACAACATATATATATGGCAATTTAAATAACTAACAGCAGCATATTTCAATTGTCGTTTCAATTGAAACCAAATTTAATAAATATAAGAACATTAACCGTTAGTTATTGCTCACCTTTCGAGGCTAGAGAATACAGAAGATGACATAGATACGCACACTGAAATTGAATTACGAATCCAAGAAAAGCAAAAATCGGCACGAATTCAACGATCAAAGCTGAGAACAGGAATTTATGGAACAAATCAGAACTAGATAGATGAGTACAATTGGTATAAGTGAACTTATGTATAACTATATATATATATAAACCATATTTTAAATTCAAACACATTTATATTGAATGCATATGTATTTCAAATTCTATTATTCAAGTTAAACACATATATTTAAATCAAATACACATGCAAAATCTTTGGATTTAAAATTCAAAAATCATGTTCCTGATAGAAATAATATAAACTTACTTTATCAAATAGATGTATAAAATTCACGTCAATCATATAAAAGCTCAACAATCATATATATATATATATATATATATATATTATATTAAACCCCTACTATATTTGAAAACTAATCAGATAAAAAATAAATTATTTATATAACAACACCTTTACAAAAAGCTTACTTGTACATACAAACGGTAATATATACAGACTAACATATATATTTAAACATATATATAACAAGATACATATATGAAACATGTATATGTATAATATAACATAATAGATTACAACTTAAATAAACAAATGTATATATAACTCAGTATGCAAACAATATATTTCAAATCATGTTATAAACCAGACATATACGAACAAAACCTGTTGGAAAGCAAAGTATACATATATATGTTAAAATTTCAAAATCATATCATAAAGTCAATGTAATTTACTTTGTTATTATTATTACTAAACCCACACATACACACACACACACAAATATATATATATATATATCGTGTATAAACTTGCCCACGCGAGGTACTGGCAACATGAACCCAAACCCAGACATATTTACCTATATATATTTGTATTAAAACTAATATATATAATAATACCTTTATAAAGTAATATACCTCGAGACCCAGAACAAATATATAACTCTGTATATACAAGTATATATAGGCTTAAGTATAGTTAGATGAAATATGGATATAAACTAAGTAATATATATATATATATAACTTACTTTATTAAATTACATATTATTATTAAACATATATAATTATACTAATATAAACTATAGCTATAGTAATTATAGCTTATACTAAAATATATTTATAAAACTATCAAAATATATACAACAGATCATAGTTATCATACTATATATATCAGATCATAATTATATAACTTACGTTTATATATATAACAACCGTAGTTACATATATAGCACACCAGCCATTTCAAATCTCTGAAAACATATGTATACAACTACATATTATTACTATCATATATATAAATAAACAGAAATTTGCAACATCCTATATATACAAATTATATATATCATGCGGCTTATATACTTACAATTACATAGACTTATAACAGATTAATTAGTTCATATAACTTACATACATCTATATATATATATATAACAGAATATATAAAACTTTTATATAAACTTTTATATACAATATACCCTTTATAAGCTTGTAAATATAAATTATATATATATATATCAGAATCGATATATGTATACAGAAAAAAAAATCAAATTTGATAAACACACACATAAGAGCCAACTATCAATATATCGTTAGTTTAAAATCATTGTTATTATAGACATATACCTATATAAAACACGGCAGCTATAATCCAAAAGAATTGGAAACATATATATATATATATATATATAATTATATACAACTGACTTACTTATTATACAAGGCAAGAAGGCGGACAAGGGAGGTGCTAGTCGCCAGGCTGCAGAACGTGGAGAGGTAGAGGCCGATAGGAGGAAGAGGGTTTGGAAAGGGTGGCTGAAGTTGATGGATGAGGCGTGGGTCTGGGATGATGGTTGTTCGGTTCAACTGATGGAGGGGAAAAAAGGAGTAGGTGGAAGGAGGAAGGCCAAGGTTAAGTAAGGTAGCTCGGGTGGGAAGAGCAGGGTGCTGATGTAGCCGATATGCTTCGGCTATGGTGGGGAAGACGGCTTCGAAGTATATGGGCATAGATTATATTCTTTTTCCCAAACTTAGAAGCCAAAGCGAAGAGAGAGAGGAGAGGATGAACGGTTAGAGTTTGAACAAGCTTTATTTTACTCTGTTTGTTTCAGAACCAATAAAAGGAAAAGGAAGAGTGATGCAGCAGCGGAATAATCAAAATGAATGTGACGATGAAAGTAGCACTCGATGGAATAGAAGATACCAAATGGCCCAAATCCGTTGATCCAAAGATACCGGATTCTAGCTATCCAAAACACGTTGATCGCGCACGATACCGTGTTTAAAGATCTACGATTCTTCGACGTTGATCTAGCGCACTAGATTCCGTGAATCGGCTTCAGCAATCGTTGATTCGAGCGCACTCGAATAACCGAAGGTGGAGATAGGAGATCACACTCAACTACCAATTTCAAAAGAGGCACAAAGCACTCAAACAAGTTTTATTCAAAATCAACTAAACTATTACAAATGACACAACCCCATATTTATAGGCGGTTTACAACTCCACGTTTACATCACAACACATAGGTCGTCCACGACCTAAGACAAATAGCGACTCACGACCCAAGACAGACGCGACCTAAACATTACAACACAAGACATATTACAACATAACGACATAACAAATACAACATACAATCGACATAAGGAATTACAACATAACAAAAAGTACAACAACTTATATACAACATGACTCAAGACAGCAGCGACTTAAGGAATAGTTTCTGGAAATCTTCATGCGACCTACCACTTGAGCGACTTAAAGAAATGCGGTAGTGAGCGACCTAAGAAACTCCTCAGTAGCGACTTAAGAAGACTCAGCGACCTAAGCATTCGAGCGACATAAGAAAAAACAGCTTCAGCGACCTAAAGACTGCAGGACCTAAGAAAGGTCGTTCGCGACCTAAAACTTCTGGAGCGACATATGGTCGAGCGACCTAAGGAAATGTTCTCTGGAAATCTTCGAACGATCTAAAGTTGAGCGACCTATCTTCCCGCGACCTAACTTAGGTCGTATCTCTTCACTGCGACCTAACATAGGTCGTAATTCAATCCCGCGACCTAACTTAGGTCGTAACTCTTTATCTCTTTACCCATTAGGTCGTAGTTCTTTAGGTCGTAACCTTTTAGGTCGTAGCTTAGTAGGTTGAGTTTCAGTAGGTCGTAGCTTAGGAGAGTTAGGTCGTTGGCGACCTACGACTTCTGCGTCATAAGAACTTCGCGATCTAACTTGTTGACTTAGCTCGATCTTTCCTCTTATCTCGTCATTCTTCGCTCTGTTAGGTTGCACGCGACTTAACAGCTCGTTAGGTCGCTCGCGACCTAAGTCTTCATCAGACTGGGCTGCATCTTCCTCCCCCTGTTGGAAGAAATTCGTCCTCGAATTTAACAGCTCTTCGTCTTAGATACTCTTATCCTCGTGAGATGGAATCAAATGTTTCATATTGTCGATATTAGCAATAGGACGATGATCCGGGAAGCTCAACTTACAATCATTCTCACAAATTGTCTTCATAATTTCCAAACGACCCATTCTTCCAACATCTAGCTTGTTGTACGTACCAACCAGAAATCGTTCAACCATTAAGTAGATAGATTCGATGTCACTTTGTGTCTTCATCAAATTCAATACAAAGTCCATATTTACGTCCACCCATGATCTAATATGTAAGGGTAATGACATACATAATCCTGACTTCGTCGCGGTCTCTTTTGAACTTTGATAACTCTGACTCTTCTGAACAAGCCTTTCAACCCCTTTCCTTATTGACGGCCCAAAACAAAACATTGTAACCAACTGCATGGTAAGGTCACTGTCCACGTGTCTTTCTACACGCACATCTTTGATAACTTTTATTTGCCAACTGCGATCAGGAGTATACAATTGCTTTCCTTTGTGCAGAAACCCATCAACCAATCTTCTCAATTCTACCTGCTCTGTCGGACACATATGTTTACGTGGCATATACGGTACAATAGCACTTGACATTTTATTAACATGATGTACGTTCCTCAATGGCAGTAATTCTTTGAACATTTCTGCAGAAACTACATGTTAACGTTTAAAAGTGAACGCTAACACCCGGTGTGTGTAACAGGATCGTGAAAGCACCACCCGTGTGACGGGAACAGAAATTAAGCAGTAAACTGGCAGAAAAGTAGGAAAAGACATCAACTTATAGTGGTTCGGCTTGAGATTAAGCCTACGTCCACTTTGAATCTCTTTATTACTGAATTCGGTTACAAATCGGTACAACTCTCTTATCAAAACAGTACAACTTGATCAAAAGAAACAATCTTGACTACTAGCTCAATCTTCGTCGATGAAATTCGATGAATTCATGTTGAATGCAGGGAATTATCTCTTGAAGGTTGTTGTAGCGTCTCGAATGTTTGAAGATCTTTGATTGCTGGTTGAAATGGAGACTTCGACAGAGTAACGGCGCTTGAAGAAATGATTTGGCCAAAGTCCTCTTCATGTTGGAAGTGGTGGGGTATTTATAGGAGCTGATTTGGACTCTGGAAATTTCTCTAAGTCCTAAGTCATCGCCGACTTAGTATAAGTCGCGGCCGACTTATGATAGGTCGTAGCCGGCTCATCAGCACTTCCATAGTAGTTCGCCTCCTTTTCTGGTTTTATGCTTAAGTCCTAAGTCGTCGAAGATTTAAGGTAAGTCGGTGACGAGGAAAAGATGTAAGGTGTTCTGAGATTACATACGACTCAGTATAAGTCGTAGGTCGGCGACGACTTAAGAGATAGGTCGTAGGTCGGCGACGACTTAAGAGATAGGTCATAGGTCTCTAAGTCGAAGACCTTCTTGGATCGGAGCAAAGTTGACTCGCAATCTTAAGTCGGCAATTTTTAACTCGGAAGCCCTTGCTGACTCGCAGTTTGTTGAATCGGTTGGCTTCCTTAAGCCGGTAGGCTCCTAGGTCGGCACACATCTTAAGTCGGCAGCTCTTCTCAGTAGTTAGATCGGCAACTGTTGAGTCGGACCTGTAGCTTAGGTCGCATGTTGCTTTAGGTCGGATCTGTTAGGCCAGTCTTTGTCTTGAGTCGGTCGCGCTTTCAACTCATTAGGTTATGAACTGAAAGAGGGTTAACATTTGCCCCTCGAAGCATACGCCTAAGTCATAGGTCGTGTGCTTCGATTTTCTTAACCTGCTCTTTGATTAGGTCGGAAGCGAGTTAATAGAGGTCTTAGGTCGGCAGCGTGTAAGTCGCCTCACCTTCCTGCGAATAAATAGTTGAGTCATCCTTCCTCTTCCTCACTTATTCTTCTTCCTGATTCAGCCGTTGACGCAGTTTAGAGCCCTCAGAGACAAATTCCATTCATCCAATCGTCGATCAACCTTCTGTTATACATCGTAAGTTAATCTGATCCGAGTTTACCCATGCCCACTGTCGAATCGATGACTCCCCAGTTTTCGACTTCCATTAGTCTGCCATGGTTCGTTACGAATAACCCTTCGACTGTTCTGCCACTGCCATTGATCATGTTATAGTTGTGATAGGGCAATAATACATCAGATTTGCAACAAACCCGAGGCGATTCGAATTGGTTTTCTTGGGCGATCCAATGGTGTGATGGAATTAGGATCGCCATTGACTGTGAGGTTATTGGGCTAGCGAGTTAAGAGTTATGGAAGAGAGTGGGTTGATGTATTGGCTCAGTCACGACTTAGTGATTTCACTGATTTAAGTCGGAACCGACTTAGCAATTTCATGTTTCCCAGGTTTTGAGTCGCTTCCGAGTTAGGACATAGAGGATTTCATGTTGCTTCGAATTAGTTTTGCTTCTTAATCCGGCCAAGACTCGGGAACCACTAGCTTTGACCCACAGGGAATTTCCCTTAAGTCGTCACCGAGTTAGCACTTAGGTTTTCGGCGACTAAGCAGATGACTTTTGAACTTTGCCCAGACTTTGAACTGTTGAACTACGAACTGTGTTGCATGTATTTCTTTTTACAGATTGCTTCAATTTGCAAATTAACAATCCTGTTTAACACAACATTCACAGAGTACTGGGACGAATATACTGTCACTGACTGCCCACATCAAATGACAGATTAGTTGGTAAAGAGAAAGTTAAATTAAATGAATATGAATGAGATGCTGTACAATAACCAATTCAAGTGGAGTATTAAAACAAAATCGTAATAGTCAAATGAAACTGATTTGTCTACATTAACACTATACTTGAACATTAACAAGTTCTTAAATTCTGTAATCGATCGATTGTCGACTAATTTAATTCCAGTTATGCTTGTCTTCTATTTTCATTAGTTTTGCACAACACTTCACACTTTTTAGGAAACGTGCACCTTCACATTTGAACATTCAGCTGATTGTGTAGAATGTCTTCTCCACAAGAAAGAACGGAGCAAGTTGAAGATGCATTTCCAGTTGCTGTCCCGCTAAATGATCCTCCAGAAAGGACTCCTACCACCCTGAGCCATAAAGCCTTTCGTCAATTATGCATCCAGTTTGGCATTGCCGAAGTTGACGCTTTGCTTCCTGAAATAAATGATACCGCTGATAGGCCGCCTCATGGCTTTGTCGCAGTTAACCGCCAAATGCTCTCGAGCGGAGCTATTCCCCCATTCAATGACTGTCTTCGAGAACTTCTTCTCCGACTAACTATCTCCCCTTTTCAATTACACCCCAATGGCTATGCCATCCTGCTAGGATTATGCGTGCTTTTTCGGAGAACTCTGGACCGCTTTCCTAGTTTTGGAGAAATTCGCTATCTGTGTACTTTTGCCAAAAATAAAGATCACCCCTCGATCATAGTCGTGAGGAGTGTTAGAAATCGCAAGTTGATCACCGGTCTCCCTGAAAGTGTTCATAATTTCCTGAGCCCATTTTTCTATGTTCGCTGTCCCCCGGGGTTTTATGCTATTTGGAGAGTAGGAAGTAAGATCACTTGCCTCTGTTTCTTATGTTCTTTCAAACTTACTGAAGTCCGAGTTATCAAGTGCTAACTTTGCCTTTTTTTCTTTTCAGCCCTTCCTCTTCCCTCTAAAGATCCTGGTCACAAAGTGATTTTTGAAAGGCTTATGGCGGTGCCGATAGAGGAGAGGAGTATCCAGTTTTTATTAAATGATGAGCTTTTGCACCAATTTGGGCTTTTACATCCTTCCAGATCGACTCGAATTCATGAAATTTCTAGTTCTGATGCGGAAACGTTAGTTGCTTCGGGTTCTCAAGCAGAGGCCTCGAATGCCCCAACTTCTGTAGATGAAATCGTATCAAAAACACCCGTTGTAGAAGCTGCTTTGGTAAAATGTTCCGCATCCATCGATGTTGTAGGGTCAGTCAGCAAGTCGGCGCTTGTCCCAATTACTGAGGAGGAAGAGAATCCTCGAGTTTCTGAGAAATCCATTGATATGGAAGTTGAAAAGGAGAAGCCTGCTGAGCTCCAGGGTGATGACACTTTTGATGGCTTGAGCGATCTCATGATAACTTCTCAAGAGCTTTTCGGGGATAATAATTCAAAAGTGACTTCTCCCGTTGTTGAAGCGACTTCCACCCTAAAACAAACCCTGACGCCTACTACGCCAGTCGTCTCTGTTTCCACACTAAAGTGTGGTCTGTAGTTTGACGCATGTAGTTTGCACGCCGCACACACTTAGGATTTTTCAGCACTTATAAGCATTTATCCTCTTTTTCTGGAAATTTCTAAACTTTACTTCTTTTCCGTTTTTCAGATTCTCCGATGGGACGTTCCGGCTCACACTATGACAACTTTCGGCGCTACGGAGGGCGTGATTCTTACGATTATGGACGTTATCTTCCCTCCCGCAAAGAATCTGACGAAGAGCGTGCAGCTAGGAAAGCTCAAGAAAGGCGTGCTTATGAAGAGCAGCAAAGAAGGAGAGACGATGACTCTCATAAAAGAAAATATCACGATGACAAAGGGAAGAAGCATGCTACTGATGACCCAAGTAAACGGGTTAAACTTGATGAGAAGAACGCGTCTGAAATTTCTGAAAAGGCTGACGCTCCTATCCCTTCTGATACTCCAGCCGGCTCTCCTCCTCTAAAGAAGTCTGATATTCAAACAATCATTAACATGCCACAATATCAAGTTAAAGACGGCCCTCCAATGCTTCAGAGCCGATTTCCAAATTGGTGCCTAAAAGGAGTGCGCTTTGATTTGGATTTGGTTCCGATTGATAAGCAAGACATGCTTAAAGGTCTTGACGCAGTCAGGCTCAATATCGAGAGGATGTCGCAATGGTAGAAACTTGTCGACGAACTCCAAAGGGTTAATCACATGAATCTTGAGGCAATGATGACCATGGAGAATGATAAATCAGAATGGGACAAATGGCACAAGCAGCATGATGCGGAGATGACGAGTATCGCAGACGACAACGCAAAGCTTGCATCTGAAGTCAAGCAACTTAAGGAAGATCTCGCCTCGTCTTCTGCATCGCATACCCAAAAGGAAGAAGTCTTTCAGAAGCAAGTGCGGGACGCACATGCTGCACAAAGAGACGCTGAAATGAAGCTTGCAGCTGAGCAGCACATTACTGAGAAATATCGCACAGAAAATACTGAGCTGCGGGGAACAATTGTGTCCCAAAATGCTGAGATTGAGATGCTGAAAGCTAAGCTTCTTAAAGTTGAGAAGGAGCGTGATGACGCGGTCGCTGGACAAGTTGCGGCCGAAGAGTCTCACGACGCCACTAGAGCTAGCATCGATTCTACTCTATTTGACTTCTATATGCACAGCGTTTTGGGCCGTGGCAGCCTTTCCTTCTTGGGTCCCAAATATGAGATTACACTTGCTGAAGTTTGGGAGACTATACTTGACACATTTTCCAGTTATGCGGAAGCAGACCTCGTAGCGCTTTATCTAGACGATGAAGCACGTGATGCACTTATTAGAGGCAAAGAGCAACTTGCCGAAGCTAGAGCCGGGACAGCGGTAGAAGAATATCCAGAAAAGACAACATCACTACCTGCCCCTGTCTATACTTCAACTTTGACTGATGTTGATATCATCGGTTCTAGCTCTCAATCTCCACTTGCTGCAAAAGATGCTGAAGCTAAACTCGATACTTTCGAGACTCCTCTTTCCCAAATCGAAGAGAAGAGCCAGGAAGAAACTGAGGCTGATAAATATGAAATTGAACTTGCGAAGCCAACTCCTCCAGGTAACTTTGGCGAAGTTCCGGGTCTAATGAACCAGTTATTTGATTTAACCGAGTTTGATGACCTTCTTGCTTGTTACTTGAACTTTGGTGAACCGATACCTTCTCTATTTTAGGAAGATGTTGATTTTAACTTCTTTTCTTCTACAGCGGAGGCACCAAGCACTGCACAAGTTTCTACTCCTTCAGTTGCCGTCCCTTCATATTTACAGGTTACTCCTCCTTCTACTTCCCAGCCGGGATCACAGGCAGAGAAAATCGAAGCCCTTCAAGGCCTGGATGACCCGGCAGCTTCGCAGGAACAGAAGGCGGAGGACCTTGAAGACGTCGAGAAGACCCCGGAGCAGTCCCTTGATGATGACACGAAGCTTTCAACACTGCTTGCTACTCCGGGGAGCGAATCTTCTTCAAAGAGGAAGGGGAAGCGTGGCATAAGGAAGAAGAAGAGAAGTGCTTCAACTGGGGAGGAAGCAGAAGTTGATCCAGCCGCGCCTCTTTCTCCTTCTGCCCCGACCCGTCCACAACGGCTCCAAAAACTAATCATTAGGCCGGGGAAAGGATCCAAAGGTGGCGAGAAGAAGGGATAACAAGCTAGATTTTTACTCCTTACTTTTGCTTTTTGCATGTATCGACCGGGGATTGTGCAGGCACCGGTCCCTGCTTTTGCTTTTTGAGATATCTGCACATGTAAAGAATTTTCATAGTACTAAATAAAACAATTATTTTACTTGTACAAACTCTTGTGTATGTGAGAATGAGAATGCATCTGTTTTTTATTTTTGGTGTGGAACAAACGATTCTTTTTACTTGTGCAAACCTTTTTGTCTGTGTTTGAGAATGCATTTATTCCACATCATTTATTTTTCATGATATTGTGATGAACTCGCGGTATGTTGCTTGTATATTACTTTGTTCATGCAACTGAATCGTATAGTACTGCCCCCATACCGCAAGTGCATTGCAATATTCTTAGCTTTTTCAAGACTGATACTCTTATTTCAGAGAATAACTATTCTACTTTTAAGGGAAGAATCATTCTGCTTTTAATAAAGTGTATCTCGTCTTTTGAGAAGTTTTTACTTTCTCTTTCCTTCTGAAGAACACTTCAACTTTTAGGGATGATCACTTTTATTTGTTAAAAGCGAATTTTCCTACGCAGTGAAATGAGTTTCCGAACAAGGTTTTGATTTTGTGCCCCAGCAAGAGGCTTTTGAAGAGAAGCGATTTTGGTCTCCGAAGAGTAGCAATTTTGGTCTCCGAAGAGAAGCAATTCTGATATTTTAACTCTGGTGAAGTGGGTCTCCAAAGAGAAGCATTTTGCACTTCTACCCTGGTGAAATGTGCCTCCGAAGAGGGCTTTTTATTTTATGCTTCAAGCATGGTGAAGCGTGCCTCCGAAGATGGCTTGTGCCTCCGAAGAGGGCTTGTGCCTCCGAAAAGGGCTTGTGCCTCCGAAGAGGGCTTGTGCCTCCGAAAAGGGCTTGTGCCTCCGAAGAGGGCTTGTGCCTCCGAAAAGGGCTTTTGAGTTTGGAAATCTTTTTGTGGCTTGGTTTTTCGTGTAATAGCTGATTTATAGAGGTCGTTTAGCTTTGTGATGAGCAAGCATTGTTTTGATGTCCTGCAATTTTGAATCGACATTTTAGCAATACATTTTAAAGTATTTACATATCGAAATAAAACAGGCATTATGAAATAGTAAAGAACACAAGGTTTATAGTGGTTCGGCCAAGAATCTGGCCTACATCCACTTTATAGCTTTCATTCATTCACATTGATTTACAATATTTTACAATACAACTGATACATTCATCATTATTTCACAATTTTGAATCAAGCTTTTTCATTCAAGTAAAATAAGGGCGTAAGTGGTTGCTGTTCTAGGCTCTTGGAATTGGATCCCCTTCAACAGTTTTGAGTTTGAAAGTGCCATCAAGAAGTTTAGTGCCTATGACATATGGTCCTTCCCAGTTTGGCCCAAACACACCAGTTGCTGTCATGATCCTTTTCAAAACCAAGTCTCCGATCTCAAAGCTGCGTTGGCGAACCTCAGAGTTGAAATGCCTGGCAATTCTCTGCTGATGAGCTGAAACTCTGAGCCTAGCTTCTTCTCTTTTCTCATCAAGAAAATCAAGTGCTTCAAGTTGCAGTTTCTCATTTTCAGCTTCGTTGAAATGAACTCTTCTATGTGAAGGGACTTCTAATTCCACTGGAATCATTGTCTCTGATCCGTATGCCAGTGAGAATGGAGTGTGCCCAGTGAACCGTTTGCTGATGTAGTAGACTGGACATTGTATTTTCATATCTTCTCGTACAAGTGCTGCACTTAGAGCATGGGATGAAATTGCTAAATAGATGAAGAGGTCTTCGCCATCACTAGGCTTGGAAAGGACCGGAGGATTTCTCATATGATGGATCAGCTGATCGAAAGCATTCTGACATTCGGGAGTCCATTCAAAATTTTTCTTTCCTTTCTTTAAAGCATCAAAGAAGGGAATGCATTTGTCTGTGGCCTTGGAGATGAAGCGACTAAGTGCGGCAACTTTTCCATTGACACTCTGCAGTTCTCTCTTTGTTCTAGGGGCTTTAACTTCTCTCAGAGCTGTGATTTGAGCTGGATTGGCCTCGATACCCCTAGCGCTTACGATGTAACCCAAGAATTTCCCAGATTCTACCCCGAATGAACACTTCAATGGGTTGAGCTTCATTCCATATTTTCGAAGAATCGTAAACATCTCCTCCAAGTGTCCCATGTGATCTACAGCTTTCTTTGATTTTACCAACATATCGTCGACATAAACTTCCATGGTTCTACCAATCTGAGGCTTGAACATTGCATTGACGAGTCTTTGGTAGGTTGCCCCAGCATTTTTCAATCCGAAAGGCATAACTTTGTAGCAATAGAGACCCACATCTGTGATAAAGCTTGTGTCTTCCTGATCTGGTTCATTCATCATAATCTGATTGTATCCGGAGTAGGCATCCATAAAAGACAACAACTCATGTCCAGCTGTCCCATCTACCAGTTGATCGATTCTAGGCAACGGGAAGCAGTCTTTGGGGCAGGCTCTGTTTAGATCTGAGAAATCAATGCATACCCTCCACTTTCCATTTGCCTTCTTAACCAGTACTGGATTTGAAACCCAATTTGGATAAGTGGATTCTTTGATGAAATTATTCTCCATGAGACGATCTACTTCTTCCTTTAAAGCTGCTGACCTCTCTGGACCTTGAGTTCTTCGTTTCTGTTTTACTGGTGTGAATTTCGGATCGATATTCAGAGTGTGAACAGCAATTGTTGGAGAGATTCCACACATATCAGCATGACACCAAGCGAACACGTCCAGATTTGCTTTTAGAAATGATATCAGTGTGTTTTGAACTGTTGTACTTAGTTGCGAACCCACATTAAGTACTTTGTTTGGGTCTTTGGAGTCGACAGGTATTGGTACCGTAACTTCCACGGGCACCACTCTATTCTCCTCTGCACTGGAATTTCTGGGGTCCATTTCTCGCCTTGCACCACTATGCTCACCAGTGCAGGGACCACCCTGAATTTGCTATAAGGTTGGGTTTTTGATGCGGAGGGGAGCTGCCGCATCTTTACCCATTTCTCTCTTTCTGGCTTCTCGATGCTCTATAAGATAACATTCGCGTCCAGCGTTTTGATCTCCCTTGATGACACCAACACCATTTTCTGTAGGAAACTTCATAGTTAGGCACCATGGGGCCAAAATGGCCTTGAATGCAGCTAGAGTTGGCCTGCCCAGGAAAGCATTATAGGCAGAAAATCCATCGACAATTACAAAGGTTTGCTTGCGAACTACTCTTTTCCGCCCTTCCCCAAGTTCCACGAACAACTCGACAGTTCCGATTGGTTGCTGTGTTTCCCCAGTGAAACCAACAATTTTTTGTGACGAAGCTTGAACGTCAGTCATTTGGATCTTCATCTGGTCAAATGTTTTCTTGAAGAGTATATTGCAGGAAGCACCGCAATCAATGAGCACTCGCCTTACTATTGCCGGTCCAATTCCTGCAGAGATAACCAAGGGATCTATGGTGGGAGCTTCAATACCAATAGAATCCCTAGCTTTGAACATAATATCATCATCTGAAATCTTTTGCTGTTTCAGGGGTGCAGCATTTTCTACAGCAAAAACATCTTCCTCAGCTGGGATGTATTTTAAAGCATGAGCATATCGTTCCATTTCACCCCAGCTTTTGCCCGCTGGGTGTGGACCCCCCGTAATCACATTGATAACGGGCCTCTCAGATTCTTGTGCCGCAGTACCTTTACCTGAGCCTGATGGTTGAGTAGGGAGTTGCGGCCCCTGTGTTGATGAAGATGGGTCACTTCTGTTATTCTTGACATACTGTTGCAGCTTGTTTTCCCTCAACAATTCTTCAATTAAGCTTTTTAAGTGGCGACAGTCATTGGTATCATGACCGGGTTGGTTGTGAAAACGGCAGAATTTTCCATTTCTCATAGCGCCCTTTCCCGGTTTTATCTCAGCCGGTTTGGGATAATCCACAGCATCTTTGGTGGCGAAGAAGATATTTTCCAGAGTGTCGGTCAGTGGAGTGAAATCTGAGGGTTTGAAGAAGCGAGGTTTCTTTGTATCCTTTTGTTTCTTCCCCTTGTGATTTTCCCTTTTCTGACCTTCGGAATCTTTCTTTTCCGAAGCGGCAGTATTATTTTCCACCTTTGCTGCCACCACCTTCATCGATGCTGGAAGATTTTCCAAGCGTATGAATTCATCTGCTTTCTTGTAGAATTTCTCGAGAGAATTTGGCTCTTTCATCTTCAGCCACTTTCCAAATTCGCTCGATTTGTCGATAGCACGCATCAAATAGGTCAAGATCATCCGTGGCTCTGCGTTATCAACTTCTGCCAGAGCTATATTGAAATGGTTCAGGAATGATTTAATAGGTTCTCCCGGATTCTGTTCAAGACTGGATAATGACATTATGTCCTTTGCCTTTGAAGCGTATAGCCTGAATTGCTCTTTAAACTTTCGGGTCAGATCGGAAAACTGATCAACTGATCGGACAGGAAGCTTGGTAAACCAGAGGAGTGCCACTCCTTCTAAATATACTGGGAAATACCGGCACTTAATTTCATCAGTTGCTCTTGCACCGGTCATGTGCCAGTCGTATTTATACAAGAACTGATTTGGATCACTTGTTCCCCGATAAGCAGGAATGGTGGGGGGAACAAACTTCCTAGGAAATTAAGCCTTTAGAATCTTCTCGGTAAATGGAGTTCTACTTGGTGCGAATCCCCATTCGCTCTCATCTTCATCCCTCTGCATGCTCTCCTTCATTATTTGCTTGATCATACCAGAAAGATATTCTTCATTGTTCAGAGATTTCGCAGAATAGACCTCAGCCGTCTTTTCGGGGGTTTGTCCAGGTAAATGCTCATGAAGAACTGGTGACGGCCTGGATCCTTCGGCTTGGAGGGGTGCCCCTTTAGCAGCACCTGATCCCTCGTGAGGAATATTTCTTCCCTCGGAATTGGGAGCAGCATTAGCAAAGTTTCCCTCATTACTTACTGGTCTTTGACTCGTACCAAGTAGAGCATTCAGCTTTTCCATCATCAGATTATTTTGAGTTTCAATCTGCTGATACAGTCCGGATACGGCAGCATCTAACTCTTGTCGCGTCACACCGACGCTCGAAGCTGTCTGATTTGGAGAGAGAGAAGTGGCGGTATTATCTTGCACATTTTCAGATCTGACAGCCTTTCGTTTCCTTCCAGGAGCCATTATGTCTGATAAATTTCTGGTTTTGTAGGAAACTTTTTCAACAAACTTGTGTGAAGCAATGGTGAATGGTAGCTTGAGTTGGGTTCTCAGTGAAAGCACCAAAATGTTAACGTTTAAAAGTGAACGCTAACACCCGGTGTGTGTAACAGGATCGTGAAAGCACCACCCGTGTGACGGGAACAGAATTTAAGCAGTAAACTGGCAGAAAAGTAGGAAAAGACAGCAACTTATAGTGGTTCGGCTTGAGATTAAGCCTACGTCCACTTTGAATCTCTTTATTACTGAATTCGGTTACAAATCGGTACAACTCTCTTATCAAAACAGTACAACTTGATCAAAAGAAACAATCTTGACTACTAGCTCAATCTTCGTCGATGAAATTCGATGAATTCATGTTGAATGCAGGGAATTATCTCTTGAAGGTTGTTGTAGCGTCTCGAATGTTTGAAGATCTTTGATTGCTGGTTGAAATGGAGACTTTGACAGAGTAACGGCGCTTGAAGAAATGATTTGGCCAAAGTCCTCTTCATGTTGGAAGTGGTGGGGTATTTATAGGAGCTGATTTGGACTCTGGAAATTTCTCTAAGTCCTAAGTCATCGCCGACTTAGTATAAGTCGCGGCCGACTTATGATAGGTCGCAGCCGGCTCATCAACACTTCCATAGTAGTTCGCCTCCTTTTCTGGTTTTATGCTTAAGTCCTAAGTCGTCGAAGATTTAAGGTAAGTCGGTGACGAGGTAAAGATGTAAGGTGTTCTGAGATTACATACGACTCAGTATAAGTCGTAGGTCGGCGACGACTTAAGAGATAGGTCGTAGGTCGGCGACGACTTAAGAGATAGGTCATAGGTCTCTAAGTCGAAGACCTTCTTGGATCGGAGCAAAGTTGACTTGCAATCTTAAGTCGGCAATTTTTAACTCGGAAGCCCTTGCTGACTTGCAGTTTGTTGAATCGGTTGGCTTCCTTAAGCCGGTAGGCTCCTAGGTCGGCACACATCTTAAGTCGGCAGCTCTTCTCAGTAGTTAGATCGGCAACTGTTGAGACGGACCTGTAGCTTAGGTCGCATGTTGCTTTAGGTCGGATCTGTTAGGCCAGTCTTTGCCTTGAGTCGGTCGCGCTTTCAACTCATTAGGTTATGAACTGAAAGAGGGTTAACACTACATCTTCACATTCATTCACCATTGGCTTAACCTCTTCGATAATTTCAACACTTTTGCTGGTTTCAATTTCATTCAACAAGAATACTTCTACACTACCCTCCACTTCTTTAACAAGTTCATTTGTAGATTGTAGACTTGTAACGACCCATATTTTTACGGATCAAAACATTCTAAAATGATTTACCTTTGGTTGTGTTGTTGTTAAGTCATTCCAGGTTTTGGCAGAATTTTGCTTAAGTCCTAGGTCGTAGCCGACTTAGGAGTTTTGGACGAGTTAAGCAACAAGTCTGGGTTGAGTTGCCGACTCAAGGAATTTACCGAGTTATGGGAGTATGGTTGACCGACTTAAGGTAGTGACCGACCTAAGTGATAAGTCGTGACCGACTTAAGAGGCTTAGGCGACCTAAGGAAGAGTAGTGGGCGACCTAAGTATTCTGGGGTAGAGTTTGGTCGGCAAAGACCTAAGGAAACTATTGTGAGCGACCTAAGAGTTTCGGTGAGCTAAGTGTTAGGTCGGCAGGGCGAGTTAGCGACCTAATGGTTACCGGGTTAGCGACCTAAGAAGGTTAGCGGGTTAGCGACCTAAGGAGTTAGCGGGTTAGCGACCTAAGGAGTTAGCGTGTTAGCGACCTAAAGAGTTAACAAGTTGGCGACCTTAAGAGTTAGGCTATGTGTTAGGTCGTAGAGGCAGTCTGTGTTAGGTCGTAACACTGTTAGGTCGCGTGGGTTGCTAAGTTGTTAGGTCGCAAGGATTTATAGGTCGCATATGTGTTAGGTCGTAGCACTGTTAGGTCGCGTAGAAGTCTAAGCTGTTAGGTCGCAACCCAACTAAGTCATTGGTCGAAGGAAAGCGCATTGCTTTAGGTCGTCAAGTGTTAGGTCGCTGAGGAGTACATCTGTTAGGTCGGAGAAGCTTAGGTCGGAGAGGCTTAGGTCGGAAGCGACTTAAGGAGATAGCCAGATTTCGACTTAAGGACAGATTTCAGCTATAAATAGGAGGGGGTTGTTCTCACTTTTTGGGATCCGAATTTTTGAAGCGACGAAGTGCTGCCATTTTGAGAGCTCGACTTCTACACTTCTTCACTTCTTTTCTCCACTCTAATCTAGTGCTTCCATCCATCCAAATCGAAGATCAAGATTGAAGATTCAAGAGCTTAGATTGAAGATCTTCATCTTTTCAAGAGAGATTTCTTCATTTGAAGCGGATTTGTGATAGATCAAGCTTCATCCTTTGCTGTCCAGATCTGAAGTGTGTTGATTTGAGGTTGTTTTGGTGATTTGGTGAGTGGTGATTATCTCTCACACGGATCCAAAGGAGTATATCGGATTGTTGGCTCGATTTGGTGTTAAAATAGAGATTTCCATGCATTTTCTTCATCCTATGTGTAGATCCATATAGATCCATTGTACATGATGATGTTACATCCATTTTATCATATGTTAACCTATGTAAGTTCATTCATCAAGTTTGTAGAGATATAATCCATGTTTTCATGTTTATTGGACTTTCAACTCTTTAATTACGAAAATGCCATTATTGTTATAATTGTCTACTTAGATCATATTTGAATGCTTGATTGCTTGGATTGATGTTTGATTTGATTGCTTGTTATGAACTAGATGATTGATGATTAGATTTAGATTGAAGACGATTCAAAAGCTAAGGGAAAGGCTCTTGAATTGGGAAAGCTGCTCGTGGCATATGTAGCGGGATGATGAAGCTCTTATGCATAGATTTGATGATGCGTTGATGAGATGAGGCTTTGCGAGGATGTAATGAAGCGAGGCAATCATGTGATGAAGACTTGGTCTAATCCAGACGGGATCATTCCAAGCATGTTGATAACTCGGTGATATGATTCGAGTTGAAGATAATGAATGGATATGAGAATAGTCGTCGAGGAGGATGACTAGGAGGCTTGGATAGCATCGTTGTTGAAGGTTCTAGCATGCTCTAAGCAAGAGTACGTTTGGGCAGATTCGATAGTCCCAACGGCCAACTGTTGATGGCCGAGTACTCTGGGCAGATTCGATAGTCCTAGGCACGGGCTGCGACGACGTGCGGGAGTTATGTCTAGAACCGGGGTTCCCATTAGCCCTTGACGGACGGCTGAAAGAATGTGCCGGTCATTCAATTAACGGTGATATCGGCGCAATGATAACAGTGATAGCCAGAGTCATGGATGTTTGGTTGTATCGTCATTCGGACTCAAGAGCGGTATTTTCTGGGTGCTTATCTGATTTAGGCCTTGGTACTTGGAAAACGTCGCCCTTGACTCGAGTGATAGTAGTTTTACTTTAAATTGTATGCTCTGCTATGTTTACTTCTACTTAGTGTGTGTCTGGGGGCTATCACTGTAGAATGAGGTTGGAGTGGGAGGGTTGTATTCCTATTCCTTTTCCTTTATGCTCTTTTGGTATGTTGTTAGTTAATTTACTGCTCACTAAGACTGTTGTCTGACTCAAGGCTTTATGTTTTAATTCTTATTGCCTTGGGCTGTTCGTCTATTTTGGGACGGGCAGACTAGGTAGCAGGTGACAGGTGCTGTTCTCTTCTCACGATGCTGATATCGAAGACGAGCTGGAGGGTTGCATATTATCTTCTTATTATGTACTGGATATTCCGCTGTTTTGTATTCTCTGAGAGATATGTAGTGAGGCTTGATGTATTGACTATGTGGATGCTTGTATTCAACTATTATGAAGTTTTATATGATGTCATTTTGTTCTGTAAAGCTTCACTATACATATGTTCTATTGTATTTTGTCCATGCGCTGTGAGTAATACGATAGATTCTGTCGTTTTAAATTTTACCTTAACAATCGTCCATGGTCGCCTGGCACACTTTACAGCGCTCTATCTTTAGATTCGGTGCAGGGGTCATGGGCGGTCGTCACATTTGGTATCAGAGCATTGGTTAATCGATTTTACCCAACGCTCGCTGAAGTAACCACGTATGAGAGACGTAATTGTATTTTGATGGATGATTACTATATATAATATAGTAGCTTGGTAGAGTTTGAGTCCTTTATGCAGTTGTTCCTCTAGATGTTCTAATCATTCCTTTTTATAGATATTGAGAATGAGTCGAAGAGGGAGACCAGCTGCTAGGGAAGGCCGTGCTACTGAAGAGACTGCTGACTATGCAGCCATGTTCGAAGCTATGATGACTTCGATCATGAGAAGGATACCAGTTCCGGGGGCAGCAGTTGATGTTGGAGTTCAAGTCCAAACTCCGAAACCAGTGGATTTTGCTAAGCTGTGCAAGGATTATACTGCTCTTGGAGGGAAAGTTTTCTTGGGAACAAAATCTACCATTGAGGTCCAGAGGTGGATAGATGCTTGTAGAAGGATCTTTGGTGATTTGGGAATTGATGATGCAACTAAGAGGAAGTTGGCATCGAGACAGCTTCAAGGGAGAGCCTCTGATTGGTGGAACTCTATTACCATCACTACTCCGGAAGAAGAGATTACTTGGGAGCAATTCCAAGTCAGATTTGAAGCTAAGTTCATTTCTACAGCTCAGAAGACTGTTCTGTTCAAGAGATTTGTGGAGCTCAAGCAAGGTGGAAGATCAGTTCTTGAGTATGTTTCTGAGTTCGAAGCTTTGTCCAAGTATGCCCGGTCGTATATTGAATCTGCTTATCAGAAGAATGAGAAGTTCGTGACTGGCTTGGATAGTTATCTTGGGAGACAGTTGGTGGATCATTTGGACGATTCATTTGAGAAGCTTGTGGAGAAAGCTCTTAGGCATGAGAGTCTGTTTCCTAAGGAAGGACCTGTTGTTGCTGTTACCAAGGGAGAATCTAAACCACAGCAGGGTGGAAACCAGAAGAGAAAGCAGCAGCAGCAAAAGGGTAAGGATGGTCAGAAGAAGCCGAAAGGCGAGGTGACTTGCTACAATTGTCAGCAGAAGGGCCATTTCTCTAAGGATTGTAAGAATCCTAAGGTGCCGATGAAGTGTCACAACTGTGACAAGCCGGGGCATTTCAGGAAGAATTGTCCAGAACCGAGGAAGGACAGGCAGATTGTGCAAGCCTATGCTTTAGGAGCTGTTCCGTCGTCTTCGAAAGCTCCTACTGCTGAAGAGAAGGGAAAGAGTGTGGTTGTTCAAGGTACTCTTTTCCTATGTGGTGTTCCAGTTAGAGTTCTGTTTGATACTGGAGCGTCGCATTCATTTGTTTGTAATGAACTAGTAAGCCGGTTAGGTTTGGAACCGGATATTGTTGACAGGCCATTGGTTGTGACTAATCCAGTTGGGGGTTCGTCTTGTTTGTGTATGTTATGCCGTGGTCTAGTTGTGTCGAGTCATGGTTGCTCTTTTGTTTGTGATTGCTTTGTTCTAAACTTTGCGGGGTTCGGAATTATTTTGGGTATGGACTGGCTTAGGAAGTATGCGGCTAAGGTTGATTGCGAAAGGTTGGAAGTGACAGTCGAGAATGTGGAGGGGCGAAAGATTGTGATACGATGTAAGCATGAAGAAGGCGTCTTCATGAGCTTCATGTATTCACTAGTTGTTCCACGGGATGGACTGTCATCAGTGCCGATCGCTAATGGATTCGAGGATGTCTTTGACGAAGTCAAAGGGTTGCCGCCGCATAGAGAGATCGAGTTTCGTATAGATCTAGTTGAAGGAGCCAGACCTGTTGTGATGCCTCTAAGGCGGATGGCGCCTAGGGAACAGCAAGAGTTGAGGGTGCAAGTTGATGACCTTTTACAGAAAGGATTCATTCGGCGTAGTCTGTCCGAGTGGGGTGCACCAGTTGTGTTTGCAACCAAGGCAGATGGATCGTTGAGATTGTGTGTCGATTATCGTGAGCTGAATAAGGTGACTAAGAAGAACAAGTATCCATTGCCGAGAATAGATGACTTGTTTGATCAGCTTCACGAGGCTAAGGTGTTTTCCCAGATGGATTTGGCAACGGGATTTCACCAGTTGAGAGTAGAGAAGGACAGTGTGCCGAAGACTGCTTTTAGGACACCATCCGGTTTCTTTGAGTGGCTGGTAATGCCGTTTGGATTGACTAACGCGCCAGCATATTTTGTGGATCTTATGAATAGAGTGTTCAGAGATCAGTTGAACAAGTTCGTACTTGTGTTCGTGGATGATATTCTGATTTATTCCAGAACGGAAGAAGAGCACAAGACGCACTTGCGTATCGTTTTGGAAATCTTGCGGAAACATCAGCTGAAGGCTAAGTTTTCGAAGTGTCACTTCTGGAAGAGTGAAGTGAGGTTCTTAGGCCATGTGATTTCTGGAAGTGGAATAGCGGTTGATCCCGCTAAGGTGGCAGCAATCCAGGATTGGGTTAGACCTAAGAATGCATCTGATGTGAGAAGTTTTCTTGGATTAGCAGGATATTATCGATGGTTTATCAAAGACTTCTCCAAGGTAGCTGCACCGTTAACAGGTTTGACGAAAAAGAACCAAGTGTTCAGTTGGGATGCTAAGTGTGAGCAAGCTTTCGGAATCCTGAAAGAGCGATTGACGAGTGCTCCTGTTTTGACTATTCCAAGTGGGAATGATGAGATGGTGGTTTACACCGACGCATGTGGTACTGGACTTGGAGCAGTGCTGATGCAGAGGGATAAAGTTGTTGCGTATGCCAGTCGACAACTGAAGCCGCATGAAAAGAATTACCCAACTCATGATTTGGAGTTAGCGGCGATTGTATTTGCTCTGAAGATGTGGAGGCATTATCTGTTGGGAGTTCGATTCGAGTTGTTTACGGATCACAAGTCGTTGAAGTATCTTTTCTCCCAAAAGGATTTGAATCTTCGGCAGCAACGTTGGCTAGAGTTTTTGGCATCATATGATTTTGGTATAGCTTATACTCCGGGAAAAGGTAACGCAGTGGCAGATGCGTTAAGTCGAAGACATGCAGGATTGGGAGCCATGTTTTCAGAATGGAAGAGTCTCGAGTATTTAGCTGGATTTGACTTCATGCCTAGATGTGAGTTGGAACCTGAGAGGTTGGCAAACTTATCAATAAGACCCACTCTTGTGGAAAGGATTGGCGAGAGCCAAAAGCGAGATGATAAGCTTGTCAAGATTATCCGTGAATTGGAATCTGGATTGGATCCAGAAAAGGGTAAAGGATTCGAGGTCGATCGAGAGGGTTGGCTTCAAAAGCAAGGACGACTAGTTGTTCCCGATATAGATGAATTGAGGAGTGAAGTTCTGAAGGAAAGTCATCACTCGAAACTGACAATTCATCCAGGTGGAAATAAGATGTATCGGGATATGAAGAGAACCTACTACTGGGAAGGTATGAAGAAGGATGTTGGAAATTTTATTTCCAAGTGTATGAATTGCCAGTTGGTAAAAGCCGAACAGAAGAAGCCAAGCGGATTGCTTCAGCCATTAGAAGTTCCTACATGGAAGTGGGAACAAGTGTCGATGGATTTTATCGATGGATTGCCTAGAACCAGAACGGGAAATGAAGGGATCTGGGTCATTGTAGATCGTCTGACTAAGAGTGCACGATTCATTCCTGTTCGATCGACTAGGACTGCATCAAAGTTGGCTGAGTTGTATGTTAAGTGGATAGTTCGATTCCATGGTATTCCGAAGAGTATAGTGAGCGATCGAGACCCATTGTTCACTAGTGGATTTTGGAAGAGCTTCCAGGAAGTCTTGGGAACCGAGTTGTGTTTGAGTACAGCTTATCACCCTCAGACAGATGGCCAGACTGAGAGAGTCAACCGAGTTTTGGAAGATCTCCTCAGAGCCTGTGTTTTGGATTTCGGAGGATCATGGGAAGATCACCTTCATTTGGTGGAATTTGCGTACAACAACAGTTACCAGTCAAGCATTGGTATGGCACCGTATGAGGCGTTGTATGGAAGACCGTGTAACTCTCCGTCATGTTGGATAGAGACAGGAGAAAAGCTGATGCTTGGGCCAGAGATGATTCGACAGACTTCGGATTGCATAGAGATCATTCGGCAACGAATGAAGGCAGCCCAAGACCGTCAAAAGAGTTATGCCGATAAGCGTCGAAAGGATTTGGAATTCGACGTTGGTGATATGGTTTTTGTGAGGATTTCTCCTCTGAAGAATGTTATTCGATTCGGGAAGAAAGGAAAATTGACTTTGAGATTTGTTGGACCATTCCCGATTATCGAGCGGATTGGAAAGCTCGCTTACAGATTGGAGTTACCAGAGAAGATGTCGAGTGTGCACAATGTTTTTCATGTATCATATCTACGGAAGTATGTGCACGACTCAAATGCAGTAGTTTCTGCAGATAGCTGTGAAGATTTTGAAGTTGATCCAGTTGATAGAAGACCTCGTAAGCCGCTTCGTGTTGTTGAAACCGACACGAAACAGCTTAGGAGGAAGGTAGTTAAGTTGCTCAAGATACAATGGAGTGATGATGATAACGACTGTACGTGGGAGGTGGAAGAGAGGATGAAGGCAGCTCATCCTGAACTCTTCAAGGTATGGCCCTAAGGTGCCGTGTCATCTAACGAAATTGTAACTTGTTTTAAGTCTTAGAATTCTGTACGCTAAGCTAGAATTGGATGCATGGTTTATTGATTGTTATGGACGATAGGCGTACAGAATAGCTTTGATTGCCTTGTTTGTTTGGAATTTCGGGGGCGAAATTCCTAAGGGGGAGAGAATGTAACGACCCGTATTTTTACGGATCAAAACATTCTAAAATGATTTACCTTTGGTTGTGTTGTTGTTAAGTCATTCCAGGTTTTGGCAGAATTTTGCTTAAGTCCTAGGTCGTAGCCGACTTAGGAGTTTTGGACGAGTTAAGCAACAAGTCTGGGTTGAGTTGCCGACTCAAGGAATTTACCGAGTTATGGGAGTATGGTTGACCGACTTAAGGTAGTGACCGACCTAAGTGATAAGTCGTGACCGACTTAAGAGGCTTAGGCGACCTAAGGAAGAGTAGTGGGCGACCTAAGTATTCTGGGGTAGAGTTAGGTCGGCAACGACCTAAGGAAACTATTGTGAGCGACCTAAGAGTTTCGGTGAGCTAAGTGTTAGGTCGACAGGGCGAGTTAGCGACCTAATGGTTACCGGGTTAGCGACCTAAGAAGGTTAGCGGGTTAGCGACCTAAGGAGTTAGCGGGTTAGCGACCTAAGAAGTTAGCGTGTTAGCGACCTAAGGAGTTAACAAGTTGGCGACCTTAAGAGTTAGGCTATGTGTTAGGTCGTAGAGGCAGTCTGTGTTAGGTCGTAACACTGTTAGGTCGCGTGGGTTGCTAAGTTGTTAGGTCGCAAGGATTTATAGGTCACATATGTGTTAGGTCGTAGCACTGTTAGGTCGCGTAGAAGTCTAAGCTGTTAGGTCGCAACCCAACTAAGTTATTGGTCGAAGGAAAGCGCATTGCTTTAGGTCGTCAAGTGTTAGGTCGCTGAGGAGTACATCTGTTAGGTCGGAGAAGCTTAGGTCGGAGAGGCTTAGGTCGGAAGCGACTTAGGGAGATAGCCAGATTTCGACTTAAGGACAGATTTCAGCTATAAATAGGAGGGGGTTGTTCTCACTTTTTGGGATCCGAATTTTTGAAGCGACGAAGTGCTGCCATTTTGAGAGCTCGACTTCTACACTTCTTCACTTCTTTTCTCCACTCTAATCTAGTGCTTCCATCCATCCAAATCGAAGATCAAGATTGAAGATTCAAGAGCTTAGATTGAAGATCTTCATCTTTTCAAGAGAGATTTCTTCATTTGAAGCGGATTTGTGATAGATCAAGCTTCATCCTTTGCTGTCCAGATCTGAAGTGTGTTGATTTGAGGTTGTTTTGGTGATTTGGTGAGTGGTGATTATCTCTCACACGGATCCAAAGGAGTATATCGGATTGTTGGCTCGATTTGGTGTTAAAATAGAGATTTCCATGCATTTTCTTCATCCTATGTGTAGATCCATATAGATCCATTGTACATGATGATGTTACATCCATTTTATCATATGTTAACCTATGCAAGTTCATTCATCAAGTTTGTAGAGATATAATCCATGTTTTCATGTTTATTGGACTTTCAACTCTTTAATTACGAAAATGCCATTATTGTTATAATTGTCTACTTAGATCATATTTGAATGCTTGATTGCTTGGATTGATGTTTGATTTGATTGCTTGTTATGAACTAGATGATTGATGATTAGATTTAGATCGAAGACGATTCAAAAGCTAAGGGAAAGGCTCTTGAATTGGGAAAGCTGCTCGTGGCATATGTAGCGGGATGATGAAGCTCTTATGCATAGATTTGATGATGCGATGATGAGATGAGGCTTTGCGAGGATGTAATGAAGCGAGGCAATCATGTGATGAAGACTTGGTCTAATCCAGACGGGATCATTCCAAGCATGTTGATAACTCGGTGATATGATTCGAGTTGAAGATAATGAATGGATATGAGAATAGTCGTCGAGGAGGATGACTAGGAGGCTTGGATAGCATCATTGTTGAAGGTTCTAGCATGCTCTAAGCAAGAGTACGTTTGGGCAGATTCGATAGTCCCAACGGCCAACTGTTGATGGCCGAGTACTCTGGGCAGATTCGATAGTCCTAGGCACGGGCTGCGACGACGTGCGGGAGTTATGTCTAGAACCGGGGTTCCCATTAGCCCTTGACGGACGGCTGAAAGAATGTGCCGGTCATTCAATTAACGGTGATATCGGAGCAATGATAACAGTGATAGCCAGAGTCATGGATGTTTGGTTGTATCGTCATTCGGACTCAAGAGCGGTATTTTCTGGGTGCTTATCTGATTTAGGCCTTGGTACTTGGAAAACGTCGCCCTTGACTCGAGTGATAGTAGTTTTACTTTAAATTGTATGCTCTGCTATGTTTACTTCTACTTAGTGTGTGTCTGGGGGCTATCACTGTAGAATGAGGTTGGAGTGGGAGGGTTGTATTCCTATTCCTTTTCCTTTATCCTCTTTTGGTATGTTGTTAGTTAATTTACTGCTCACTAAGACTGTTGTCTGACTCAAGGCTTTATGTTTTAATTCTTATTGCCTTGGGCTGTTCGTCTATTTTGGGACGGGCAGACTAGGTAGCAGGTGACACGTGCTGTTCTCTTCTCACGATGCTGATATCGAAGACGAGCTGGAGGGTTGCATATTATCTTCTTATTATGTACTGGATATTCCGCTGTTTTGTATTCTCTGAGAGATATGTAGTGAGGCTTGATGTATTGACTTTGTGGATGCTTGTATTCAACTATTATGAAGTTTTATATGATGTCATTTTGTTCTGTAAAGCTTCACTATACATATGTTCTATTGTATTTTGTCCATGCGCTGTGAGTAATACGATAGATTCTGTCGTTTTAAATTTTACCTTGACAATCGTCCATGGTCGCCTGGCACACTTTACAGCGCTCTATCTTTAGATTCGGTGCAGGGGTCATGGGCGGTCGTCACAAGACTAGTCGAATCCACCTCCTTCATCAACAAATTACCCTCTTCATCTCCTGACTTACTTTCTTCACCCTCATCCAACTTTGCTGACTGTGAATTTTCAACCTCATGTTCATCAGATTTCTTTGGTTGAAAATCAACAACTTCATCTCCGTCAAACTTTGGTGATTGAGCACTATTGACTTCATCTTCCACATTAACAAATTCCTTTAAAGACAACAAAGTCTTTAGCTCCTCAATTTCCTCCAATTTGTTTTCACTCTGTTGACGTCTTTTAGGAACCAAAATGATTCGTGTATCCTCGAACATAAAACTGTAGCTGTTTGTGAGTCCATCGTGTTACACAGCTCTATCGTATTGCCATGGTCTTCCCAACAACAGATGGAATACATCCATGTCCACAACATCACACCAAATTTCGTCTTTGTATTTCTTCCCAATGGAGAAATTAACACAAGCTCTTCGATTAACCTTCACTTCCCCTCCTTTCCTTAACCAAGCTAGTTTGTAGGGGTATGGATGTTTCTCTGTTTTCAATGACAACTTCTTTACAGCTTCTGAAGAACTGATATTATCACAGCTTCCTGCATCGATGACAAATTTACAAACCTTTCCCAGAATAGTGCAGGTTGACTGGAAAATATTGCTCCTTAACCAACTGGAATCATCTTCTTGCTTTGGCGTTAAACAAGATCTCCTCATCAACAAACTACAACCCTCATCTCCAGACAATAATTCTTCTTCTTCAACTGGTATTAAATTGACACACTCTACCTCTGCATCTCCATTCTCAATCCCCGCAATCATTGCTCGCTTCTTGGGCTTTGTACATTCATTGCTTTTATGGCCCAACTCTTGACAATTAAAACATTTGAGATTACTATTGACCTTTGCTTTGCTGGCTTCATTCACAATTTGCTTACTGACGACTTTGGAAACATCTGCACTATTACTAACGTCCTTGTTCTGGTTGTTGGAATTCGTAAACACACCACCACCTCTTCTGCCTTGTTTTTCCCAAGCCAACGCTTTCTGATGTGCTTCAGCAATAGATCTGGGATCAAACATATTCACCATGTCTTGAATCTGTGTTCGCAACCCTCCAACATACCTAGCTGTTAGCTGTCACTCTGTTTCCATAATGTCATTCCTCGCAATCAATTGGTAAAAATCATCTGCATACTCATTCACTGATCTCGCCCCTTGTCTTAGGTTCTGCAAACGTTGATACATAAGAGATTGATAATTGTGCGGCAAGAAAGTAGTTTTCATCAACTTCTTCATCTTATCCCATGTAATAATTTTTGACTTCCCCATTCTCTTCTGTGTAAGTTTAGTCTGCTGCCACCACGCCATAGCTCTCCCCCTTAATCTCGTAGCAACCAACTTCCCTCTTCGATCCTGGGGAATTTCTTTGAAGTCAAAAATTTCTTCAACATTTGAAACCCAATAAAAAAATTCCTCTGCTACCATTCCACCCTTGAATTCTGGAATTTCAGTTTTCATCCCCGATTCCCATCGACGATCATCCCCAACATCCCGATATACATTTCATACTTGGTCTCGATCTCGATAATGAATATTGCTTCTATCACTCTCTTCATCATAATCACGTGAATTTCTATATCGATCTCGACCATCAAGATCTCTTCAATCACGCATGTCTCTTCTACTATGTCGTTCATCATCACGATATGGCTCATACTCAAACTCACGTTGAGTTCTTCTTTCTTCATCTCGATATTCATGGTGATCTCTTCTCATCGAAACTGATGATTCTCTTCTACCTCGATCAGATTGTGGCGACACCCTCCTCGCTTCCGTAACCGATGGCGAAACTCTGTTTCCACCATGGTTCGAGATTGGCGACCTTCTCCTTTGACCCTGATTCATGTCCATCATCAATTTCTCTAACCTTACAATACCTTTATCCAACTTCTCATTGAATTTGTTACTAATGCGTTGTTCCATTTGTTCGGGATCTTCCCTTTTGTATAAATCTTCCACATTTTGATGACGGTTAGCTCTTCTCGGCGGCATTGTCAAATGAAACAAACTTCAACTCTTGGCTTGAAAAAATATGATGCACGGCTTCACTAACTCCCAAAACTCTTGAATAATAATTGGCTCCAAGACTCGGCTTAGCTATGATTGGCTAAGCTTAGCTTTGATACCAAATGATGCAGTAGCGGAATAATCAAATGAATGTGACGATGAAAGTAGCACTCGATGGAATAGAAGATACCAAATGGCCCAAATTCATTGATCCAAAGATACCAGATTCTAGCTATCCCAAACACGTTGATCACGCACGATACCGTATTTAAAGATCTACGATTCTTCGAGGTTGATCTAGCGCACTAGATTCCGTGAATCGGCTTCAGCAATCGTTGATTCGAGCGCACTCGAATAACCGAAGGTGGAGATAGGAGATCACACTCAACTACCAATTTCAAAAGAGGCACAAAGCACTCAAACAAGTTTTATTCAAAATCAACTAAACTATTACAAATGACACAACCCCATATTTATAGGCGGTTTACAACTCCACGTTTACATCACAACACATAGGTCGTCCACGACCTAAGACAAATAGCGACTCACGACCCAAGACAGACGCGACCTAAACATGACAACACAAGACATATTACAACATAACGACATAACAAATACAACCTACAATCGACATAAGGAATTACAACATAACAAAAAGTATAACAACTTATATACAACATGACTCAAGACAGCAGCGACTTAAGGAATAGTTTCTGGAAATCTTCATGCGACCTACCACTTGAGCGACTTAAAGAAATGCGGCAGTGAGCGACCTAAGAAACTCCTCAGTAGCGACTTAAGAAGACTCAACGACCTAAGCATTCGAGCGGCATAAGAAAAAACAACTTCAGCGACCTAAAGACTGCACGACCTAAGATATGTCGTTCGCGACCTAAAACTTCTGGAGCGACATATGTTCGAGCGACCTAAGGAAATGTTCTCTGGAAATCTTCGAGCGATCTAAAGTTGAACGACCTATCTTCCCGCGACCTAACTTAGGTCGTATCTCTTCATTGCGACCTAACATAGGTCGTAATTCAATCCCGTGACCTAACTTAGGTCATAACTCTTTATCTCTTGACCCGTTAGGTCGTAGTTCTTTAGGTCGTAACCTTTTAGGTCGTAGCTTAGTAGGTTGAGTTTCAGTAGGTCGTAACTTAGAAGAGTTAGGTCGTTGGCGACCTATGACTTCTGCGTTATAAGAACTTCGCGATCTAACTTGTTGACTTAGCTCGATCTTTCCTCTTATCTCGTCATTCTTCGCTCTGTTAGGTCGCAGGCGACTTAACAGCTCGTTAGGTCGCTCGCGACCTAAGTCTTCATCAGGTTGGGTTGCATCAAAGAGACTATAGAAAATGAATGAACCAACAATTAATAAATCGACCATGGGGAAAAGCAACGGTCATTAGCTGTTGTCCATTTGTTTGACGGTGGACAATGAAGGGACAAAACAACCTAAATGGCTCGAATACGAAACCGATAGGAAATCGTTTTCCTAGACTTCACCATCTCTCGGACTCCGAGACACACAAATGAATATGCTGTGGAGATCAATTCGACGAGACGATCAGAACGGTACACAGATATCGGTGGTACGATCATCCTATCAAAAGTCGATAATCGGTACCGAAAACGGTGCTAATTTGTCGAAAATAAGATAAACGGAGCAATAGTAGTTCAAATTTGACGAAACGAAATATGACGTCTCACTCAGAAGATGATTTACAAATTTATTGCATAAAAATATTCAGGTTTGGAAAACATTTTATTATCATCAAGTTTAACTAATTTGAATTTAAATAAAATTACACAATAAAATAAACTTCCATATTATTAGATAAAAATTTACCAGTTGCTATGTTAAAATAGACGCATTTCAAATATCAAATTTTTATTTCAAAATTTTTATTGTTTAAAATTTCATATAATTTCAGTTAATTACGTTATTAAAACAATTAAAATTTATGGGTCGTTACAATAATTTTTAAACATTTTATATATATCCTAAAAATTTATTTGGTGGATAATCAATGATCATCCCTTGATAATGAAAGGGATTAGTTATCTCTTCCAAAATGAGTTTTCATAGTTAATTGGTTTTAAAATAGATTTTTTTAAAGTAATGAAAGTATTTCCACTTAATGAATTATTTTCTTTGATTACATAAAGTTGATCATAATTTTATATGTCTTAGCTTTTCGGGGAAAAAGAAGATCTTTTAATAAATGATATAGCAAAAAGCTTGTTTGAAAATGTAGTTTGAGATTAAAATGGTTTAGGAAAATTTTAAATTTTAAATTGATTTAAAAACTGAAACTTTGTTTGTAAAAGTGCTGTACTGAAACAGCGATAACTTGAAATTTATAACTCCAACTGAGTTCAATTTTTTTGTAAATGAAAGAGCTTTTAGTAAGCTATAAAGTTCCTTCTTACCACTTTAAAAGATTTTGAAATGACCCTCTCTTCTCTACCTTCATTTTGTAAGGATTTTTTTTTAGAGATGATATATGTATATATCATTTATTAACAAATATATTTTTCCAAGGTAATTTTTTTATTTTCCAATAAACAAACTTTATCCAGGATCAAAAATTTTACCAATATAGATATATCAGTGCAACCACAAAAATATGCACACACATATGAAGATGCATGTGCCCCTCTGGTTTAATCAGGTTATGGCAAACAAGAGGTTACAGTGATTGATTAAATTTAATCAATCCCCATATAGATTAATTTCATTTTATTATTTAAGTAATGAAAATCTTATTCATATAGGTAATAGTATGGTTTTTATTCTTTGATAGCTTGCTGGATTATCCATGAAATATGATTCATAGAACCCAGATAATTATGTTATGATTATCTGTAAAATCAATTGTATAGTGTCTGTGCTTTGAAAATGATATAAGCTTATATCATTTCCTATGTTTGCTTTCTTATAATATCTACCTTATATGCAAACTCATGTCTGGGATATTCTTAAGTGAATCATCATATTCCAGAAGCTTGATTCCTTGATACCAAGGTACTAGACTAAATGAAATGCAGTCCGGGGTGAGTTTCCTCACACATGGATACTTAGCAAATAAAATATGGATTAAACAGACTCTCTACTCAAACATATTTCTTAGGGTCTTAAAATGCATTTTTCCCAAAGCTTTAGTAAAGAGGGATTCAGATTTTATGTTAAAATTACTAAGGTACTGGTGTGATAGTGTCTGAGCAGATCATATCTGAATCATGTAAATAATTTACTAATATGGATCTAACATCATTATCTTATAAAGTCCCTATTGGTGATCTGACTTACAAAACTATAGCTAAAACTTTGCAACATTCCAGATAATAAAACTCAGATATTTTAAATACCAGTTCCAAGTCAAATTCTCAAAATACTTAACCAAATATCCAACATCACTCTGTACTTAGTACAATGGAATTTTTTTTTAAATATCATACATGCAAATTTCATCTTGTAAGCTCTTATCTATCTAATTCTAGCATGCTATAATCTTCTTCTCAATGCTTTGCTTCTACTCCTATCTAGAGGCTGCTGTCCCTGAAAAAGCATTTGAAGCTGCGTCATTTTAAATGAGACACCCCAGATGCCATTAGCACACTAGGGTCAAACACATGTCTGGTATGAGAAAATTCACAAAAGCAATTAATTAATTAGGTTAAATTCAAGTTAAGTACATATACATAAAGTTCTTCCCTTTGGAAACAAGTAATACTTGTATGCATGCTCTGTGTCATTGTGCATGTGCATATTTTAATCTTTCTTTCCAAAGACAACATATATAAATATGGTACATACATTCAAGCATACAATTCAGTCATAGTCAAACAATCATTCACACCAAACAGGAAAATAACCAATATGAGTTAAATCATTTATTCCATCCTCATATTTCAATTCTGGGAAAAACTCTAGCTTCCTCATCATATCAAATATTTTTCCCTTGGTATATTTATCTATCCTGGTCTCATTTGCAATTTTATGAATCAATGGACACACTGTAATGAACTAATTCACTCCATTACACAAAGATCTCAGGACTTGAACAAGCCATGTGTCAACTTGCATTACTCAAGAACACAAGACATTCCTGTAGTAATCTTGACCCCATTTCCTAATCAATTTCTTAGGTACTTTCTCTTTTTAAATTTTTCAGAGCAAACCCAATCAGTGAGTTATTTTACAAAAACAAGCATTCACCTCATAGAATTCCTTATCATTCTCATAAACAAACAGAGACAACCAAGCAATTTTAGTATTGGTACTTATTAAAACATGTTCTTGCAATTTTAAAGAGATATAGACAACTAACATTGTTTTATGGCTCTATGGGAAGATTTTAATGCAAACATCTGTGCTTTAGTTAACTCAAATTGACCAAGCTTCCTAAATCACAAAATATATTTGCTGGGTGGATATTGTATATTTTCTTTGAATCAGGAGTATCAGCACATAGGCAAGCTTATTGCACTCCTAATTCCTTTTCATTTTAAGCCTCAGCACATATACATATGTATATTGCAGCCCATAAGCTTATCAATTCTTCTGGGTTGAGCCAAAACCAACACTACTTGCTTATATCCAACATTTTATTTTTCTGGGTATTTATTTGTTTCTAACCGGTATCATATTAAAAAGAGATCTGGGTTTCAAAGATACTTATGTATGCATGCAGATCATATTTAGAATATTCACAAAATAAAACAACCAGAACAACCATTTAGCATTAAAGCATCCTTAACTTCTGAAGAACAATCACATACACTTTTAAGAAAAATTCATTTATAACTGGCTGCCTTCATTAGGACTTAGTGCCTTAAGTTGTTGAGTGAGTTTTCTCACCTAGTTCTCTTCTTTGCTTCCTTAATTAATTGATGAACTTCTGCCTTTAGCCTCAAGCTCTTTTCCTTCCCTTGCCTTATGATTTCTATGGTGTTGTTTCTTTTTTTTTTCAAAGTTCTTTTCTAAGAAGGAGAGGAGGCTGCTGCATATACATATATATATACAGGTTCCTCCTTAGGGTTTTGGGTATTGGCTAAAGCCATTTTTGCCCACCAGAAAAATTATGTTATCTGCATTTTATTTGAACCCAAAATTCTACCCTTCCCGGCTTAATTTAGGTGAAGAGAAAAGTGGTTATATTCTTTTTGGTTAATTTCAGAAATTTGCTTTTCAGAAAATACTTTTTCCTTTGTCTACAATCATGCTAAAAATGTGACTTGATTTGTTATTTATCAAATACTCTTCCTAATTATGCCTATACCAAGCATTTCCCTATTTTGTCTTATTTTTCCTATTTTTAGCTTTCATGTAAATGGTATGTACTTCCTTTATTTATTTACAAGAGGACTACTCCTTTTTATATCCTCATTTTTTTTTCTTTCTGCCTATATACTAAAATATGTCTGTATGTTTTATTTTACTAACTTGAACTCTAGTATTTTATTAACATATATATATATAAGTCTTACTGAAATAATTAGTACACCCATATATATATTTATACATCATTCTGTATTGACACACACACATGCACATGTACACTCAAAAATATTCAGTAGCATCCATATATGTATATTTACTTATGCATACAGCTTTTAAGGATTTAATATATATATATATATATATTCCCATAATATCAATATGTATTTATTCTTAGAGTTCAGGGATTTTAGCTTTAGTTCATGTGCATTTCCTGTGCACACATGTACACACATACCGATACACTATCAAGCTATATCAATTCCCTTTCAAAATTTATTTAAAAATTATTTTGAATTTATTTATATTTTTCAGAATAAATTCCTAAAATCTTGGGTCATTACATACACCCCTCCTTTTAGAAATTGTGTCCCACAATTTTCCTAAGCTTAAAATGAATTTTAAACTTAATTCAGAGAACAAGTACATTCTCAACCAAATAGATTTTTAGTTCTATAATAACTAAAAATATATGCATCTAAAACAATCAAAAATCAGGATTACCTTTAATCTGAAAATAGCTTAGGATAATTCATCCTAACTTTTTCTTCTAATTCCCATGTGCAATCACTAGGATCAAGACTCCACTGTACCTTTACAAGTTTCAGAGATTTATTCCTCAGCTTCCTCACATCTTTTGCCCAAATTCCCACTGGATCCTTTTCATAAATCAAATTAGGATTTATCTTCACTTGGTTTTGGGTCTCAAGAATTTCTGCCTCTTCATGGACCCATCTTCTCAATTGTGATACATGAAAAACATCATGTATACCTTGCATGTTTTCTGGTAATTCCAACTTATATGCCAAGGGACCAATTCTTTCCAGAATTTTGTATGGTCCAATATATCTTGGGGTTAACTTGCCTTGTTTCCCAAACCTCAACACATTTTTCATAGGTGAGATTTTGATGAAAACAAAATTCCCCAATTCATATTCCACCTGCCTCCTTTTCATGTCTGCAAATTTCTTCTGCCTTTCTTGTGTTGCTGCCATTCTTCTTCTTATCAACTCAATTTTCTCCTTAGTTTCTTGTATGTACTCAGGTCCTAAAATAGACCTTTCTCCTGCTTCTACCCAACAAACAGGTGACAAACAGGGTTTAGCATATAAGGCTTCAAATGGAGCCATTCCTATGGTGCTTTGATAGCTGTTGTTGTATGTAAATTCAACTAGATGAAGATAATCTTCCCAGTTGCCCCCAAAGTCCAGTACACATGCTCTCAACATGTCCTCCAAAACCTTGTTTACTACCTCGGTCTGCCCATCTGATTGAGGATGGTAGGCAGTACTTAGGCATAGTTCACTTCCCATTGCTTCTTGAAAGCTTCTCCAGAATTTTGAGGTGAAGATGGTATCCCTATCACTCACAATGGTTTTGGGAATGCCATGTAACTTTACCACTTCCTTTATAAAAATTTGAGCTAATTTTGGTGCTGTCCTTTCTGACTTGACTGGGGTGAAGTGTGCTACCTTGGTTAGCCTATCAACTATCACCCATATGCTTGTATTGCCTCTCTTAGATCTAGGCAGTCCATCTATGAAGTCCATAGATATGTCTTCCCACATCCACTGTGGTACACTAAGAGGCTGCATCAACCCTGATGGCTTTTGGGTTTCAGCCTTGACTTGTTGGCAAGTCATACATTTGGCAATGTATTTAGCTACATCAGATTTCATCCCCTTCCACCAGAAGTCTCTTTTCAAATTTTGGTACATTTTTGTGTTGCCTGGGTGTATGGAGTATTTACTTCTGTGATATTCATTCAATATCTCTTTCTTCAATTCTGTGTCCTCTGGTACACACATCCTATTTTGGTATCTCATATAACCATATTTATCAATATGGTGATTCATCACTTCCTCCCCTTTTGAGAGGAGCATTTTCTTCTCTAATAAGTTGGCATCCTGTTCTTGCATTTTTCCTACCTTCATAATTAAATCTGGTTGAAGTGTCATTAAGCTTAACTTCCCTTTATCTTTTTGTGCACCATGCATCTGCTCATCAATGTGCACACAACCATTCTCCCCAATTTCTAACTCAGTTAGCAAAGACAAGTCCTTAAATTCTTCTATCATCATCATAGCCAATTTAGCATGCTGTCTACTTAGAGCATCTGCAACTTTGTTTGCTTTTCCTGGTGTATAGAGTATGTCAAAGTCATAGGCAGCTAAGAATTCCACCCATCTATGTTGCCTCATGTTCAAATCTTTTTGTGAAAATAAATATTTAAAGACTTGTGGTCAGTGTAAAGTTCAAACTTAGTGCCTAACAAATAATGTCTCCAAAGTTTCAAAGCATAGATCACAGCTGCTAATTCAAGGTCATGTGTGGCATACCTTACTTCATGGGGTTTAAGTTGTCTGGATGCATATGCAATGACTTGGCCTTGTTGCATCAACACTGCACCCAAGCCAAATCCACTAGCATCAGTGTATACAACTAATTCTTCATTTCCATGAGGTACCTTTAAAATTGGAGCATTCACCAATGCCTCCTTCAACTGTTCAAAAGACTTTTCGCATTTTTCTGACCAAACAAAATCTTGGTTCTTCCTGGTTAGGTTAGTGAGTGGTGTAGAAATTTTTGAAAAATCTTTTATAAATCTCCTATAATACCCTGCCATCCCCATAAATGACCTTACTTCACTCACAGTGCTTGGCCTCTTCCATGCTTGAATAGCCACTACTTTATTGGGGTTCACAGAAATTCCTTGGGCAGATATAACATGGCCAAGAAAATGCACTTCCTCTTTCCAAAATTCACATTTTGAGTATTTTGCCTTTAAGTCTTTTTCCCTTAGTCTAGACAAAACCATGTGCAGATGGCCTTCTTGCTCTTCCATTGTTTTGGAATAAATTAAAATGTCATCTATAGAAATAAGCACAAACTTGTCTAAATAATCCCTAAAGGTTCTGTTCATTAAATCTACAAAGTATGATGGTGCATTGGTCAAGCCAAATGGCATAACCAAAAATTCATACAACCCATATCTAGTGTTAAAGGCAGTGTACTTTATGCTTGATTCTTCCACCTTCATTTGATGAAAACCAGATGCTAAATCTAGCCTAGAGAATACTCTTGCTCCAGCCAATTGATCAAAAAGATCATCTATTCTTGGCAGTGGGTATTTATTTTTAATGGTTACCTTGTTTAATTCCCTATAATCTATGCAGAGTCTCAAAGTACCATCTTGTTTCTTAACAAACACCACTGGTGCCCCCCATCAAGAATTACTGGGTCTTATAAAACCCTTATTTTCTAATTCCTCTAATTGTTTCTTTAATTCTTTTAGTTCATTTGGCCCCATTCTTGTTGGCTTTTTAATCACTGGGCTTGCTCCTGGAACTAAATGAATTTGGAATTCCACTGGCCTATGGTTTGGAACACCATTAACCTCCTCAAAAACATCCAAGTATTCATTGACTATGGGAATTTCCTCAATAATATGTTTACTGGAATCTTTACCCAAATCAATCAAATGACATAATTTTCTTCCCTTGGACACTTCACACAAAATTGTGATCCTCTGGCTTCCATGGTTTTGCAATGATATGGTGGATGAGTCTAAGTTAATTATGGCCTTGAATTGCCTTAACCAGTCTACTCCCAAAATAACACCTATATTTGGGTAATTTAAAACATATAAATTGGAAATAAAAGTATCTCCTCCTATGTTTAATCCCACATCCACACAGATCATGTTTAAAACACTAGAACGTCCCAGTGGACTTTGTATATGTAAAGGGGTTTCAACCAATATGCAACTTAATTTTAGCATTTTAACTAATTCATAGGAAATTAAAGAATGAGTTGCTCCTGTATCATATACTACTGCTATGGGTACATTACAAATAAATAGTGTACCTTCCACTTGACTGTGCTTCTCAGCATTGATCTCCACTATTTTGCCTTTTTCTTCCAAGTTTGCTAATTTTCCTTGCTGCCTATTTTAAGGACAATTTCTTTTCATGTGCCCTTCTTTCCCACATAAATAACACTTGAAAGCTCCTCCTTTCAATTCTGGACATCTTGGTTTGATATGTCCTTCTTTTCCACACTGATGGCACACAATCTTCTTGGTTTCCTTAGCTTTGACATCTCCAGTGCCTTTATTACTGGCCTCTTCCTTCTTCTTATCATAAGGGTGATACCACCCCTTACCTTTCTTGGTGTTATTGTTCTTAAAATTTCTGAACTTCTCCCTTTCCTTGTCATGCTGCTCCAACCTCAAAGCTAAGTCTATCACATGGTCAAAAGTCTTGTCAGCATAGGGTAACATGGCTCTGCTAAGTCCTGGGTTCAAACCTTTTATGTACCTATCATTTTTGGATGCCTCATCTGCCACAAGCATTGCTCCATATGTGGAAAGCCCCTCAAACTTTTGAGTGTACTCTGTGACAGTCATGGTTCCTTGTCTAAGTCTAATAAATTCTTCTAGCAAGGTAGTCTTAGCTGATGCTGGTACATTCCAACATCTCTTTGAATTGATTCCAAGTGATTTCATTCTCACCTCTCCCTGCAATGATTACTTCCCACCAGCTTAAAGCTACTCCTTTTAGCTGTCTTGAAGCCACTTGCCTCTTTCTTTGATCATCAAGTTGCATGTCATTGAAAATTCTTTCCAATGTTCTCAACCATGTTTGAATTTCCATGATACCCTCTGTCCCTTCAAAGCTTTTGCCTCCTAAATGAGTATATGTCTTAAGTAATTTTGAGAGTTCTTCATAGGGATTTTCTTGCCTTTGTCCTGCCCCATCCCTAAATGCTCTCACCAAGTCTTGCAGATTGACCATTGGTGGTGCATGGGAAGATCCTGCTCCCTGATTTGGTGGTCTCCCTACCATAGTTTGCTAATAATAATTTACATAGCTGGTTAGTTTGATTGGTAATTTTATTATTTCAATGGTTTTTATTCACACTGAAAACATTGATATATATTTAGTTCCTTTAAATTTTATTTCTATCTAAGAACTTGATCTTTACTTCTACTGTGTTGAATAACATAGCTCTGATACAAAATGAAATGACCCTCTCTTCTCTACCTTCATTTTGGAAGGATTTTTTTTAGAGATGATATATGTATATATCATTTATTAACAAATATATTTTTCCAGGGTCATTTTTTTCTTTTCCAATAAACAAACTTTATCCAGGATCAAAAATTTTACCAATATAGATATATCAGTGCAACCACAAAAATATGCACACACATATGAAGATGCATGTGCCCCTCTGGTTTAATCAGGTTATGGCAAACAAGAGGTTACAATGATTGATTAAATTTAATCAATCCCCACATAGCTTAATTTCATTTTATTATTTAAGTAATGAAAATCTTATTCATATAGGTAATAGTATGGTTTTTATTCTTTGATAGCTTGCTGGATTCTCCATGAAATATGATTCATAGAACCCAGATAATTATGTTATGATTATCTGTAAAATCAATTGTATAGTGTCTGTGCTTTAAAAATGATATAAGCTTATATCATTTCCTATGTTTGCTTTCTTATAATATCTACCTTATATGCAAACTCATGTCTGGGATATTCTTAAGTGAATCATCATATTCCAGAAGCTTGATTCCTTGATACCAAGGTACTAGACTAAATGAAATGCAGTCCGGTGTGAGTTTCCTCACACATGGATACTTAGCAAATAAAATATGGATTAAACAGACTCTCTACTCAGACATATTTCTTAGGGTCTTAAAATGCATTTTGCCAAAGCTTTAGTAAAGAGGGATTCAGATTTTATGTTAAAATTACTAAGGTACTGGTGTGACAGTGTCTGAGCAGATCATATATGAATCATGTAAATAATTTACTAATATGGATCTAACATCATTATCTTATAAAGTCCCTACTGGTGATCTTACTTACAAAACTATAGCTAAAACTTTGCAACATTCCAGATAATAAAACTCAGATATTTTAAATACCAGTTCCAAGTCAAATTCTCAAAATACTTAACCAAATATCCAACATCACTCTGTACTTAGTACAATGGATTTTTTTTTTTAAATATCATACATGCAAATTTTCATCTTGTAAGCTCTTATCTATCTAATTCTAGCATGCTATAATCTTCTTCTCAATGCTTTGCTTCTACTCTTATCTAGAGGCTGTTGTCCCTGAAAAAGCATTTGAAGCTGCCTCATTTTAAATGAGACACCCCAGATGCCATTAGCACACTAGGGTCAGACGCATGTCTGGTATGAGAAAATTAACAAAAGCAATTAATTAATTAGGTTAAAATCAAGTTAAGTACATATACATAAAGTTCTGCCCTTTGGAAACAGGTAATACTTGTATGCATGCTCTGTGTCATTATGCATGTGCATATTTTAATCTTTCTTTCCAAAGACTACATATATAAATATGGTACATACATTCAAGCATACAATTCAGTCATAGTCAAACAATCATTCACACCAAACAGGAAAATAACCAATATGAGTTAAATCATTTATTCCATCCTCATATTTCAATTCTGGGAAAAACTCTAGCTTCCTCATCATATCAAATATTTTTCCCTTGGTATATTTATCTATCCTGGTCTCATCTGCAATTTTATGAATCAATGGACACACTGTAATGAACTAATTCACTCCATTACACAAAGATCTCAGGACTTGAACAAGCCATGTGTCAACTTGCATTACTCAAGAACACAAGTCATTCCTGCAGTAATCTTGACCCCATTTCCTAATCAATTTCTTAGGTACTTTCTCTTTTTAAATTTTTTAGAGCAAACCCAATCAGTGAGTTATTTTACAAAAACAAGCATTCACCTCATAGCATTCCTTATCATTCTCATAAACAAACAGAGACAACCAAGCAATTTTAGTATCGGTACTTATTAAAACATGTTCTTGCAATTTTAAAGAGATATAGACAACTAACAATGGTTTATGGCTCTATGGGAAGATTTTATTGCAAACATCTGTGCTTTAGTTAACTCAGATTGACCAAGCTTCCTAAATCACAAAATATATTTGCTGGGTGGATATTGTATATTTTCTTTGAATCAGGAGTATCAGCACATAGGCAAGCCTATTGCACTCCTAATTCCTTTTCATTTTAAGCCTCAGCACATATACATATGTATATTGCAGCCCATAAGCTTATCAATTCTTCTGGGTTGAGCCAAAACCAACACTACTTGCTTATATCCAACATTTTATTTTTCTGGGTATTTATTTGTTTCTAACCAGTATCATATTAAAAAGAGATCTGGGTTTCAAAGATACTTATGTATGCATGCAGATCATATTTAGAATATTCACAAAATAAAACAACCAGAACAACCATTTAACATTAAAGCATCCTTAACTTCTGAAGAACAATCACATACACTTTTAAGAAAAATTCATTTATTACTGGCTGCCTTCATTAGGACTTAATGCCTTAAGTTGTTGAGTGAGTTTTCTCACCTAGTTCTCTTCTTTGCTTCCTTAATTAATTGATGAACTTCTGCCTTTAGCCTCAAGCTCTTTTCCTTCCCTTACCTTATGATTTCTATGGTGTTGTTTCTTTTTTTTTCAAAGTTCTTTTCTGAGAAGGAGAGGAGGCTGCTGCATATACCTATATATATACAGGGTCCTCCTTAGGGTTTTGGGTATTGGCTAAAGCCATTTTTGCCCACCAGAAAAATTATGTTATCTGCATTTTATTTGAACCCAAAATTCTACCCTTCCCGGCTTAATTTAGGTGAAGAGAAAAGTGGTTATATTCTTTTTGGTTAATTTCAGAAATTTTCTTTTCAGAAAATACTTTTTCCTTTGTCTACAATCATGCTAAAAATGTGACTTGATTTGTTATTTATCAAATACTCTTCCTAATTCTGCCTATACCAAGCATTTCCCTGTTTTGTCTTATTTTTCCTATTTTTAGCTTTCATGTAAATGGTATGTACTTCCTTTATTTATTTACAAGAGGACTACTCCTTTTTATATCCTCATTTTTTTTTCTTTCTGCCTATATACTAAAATATGTCTGTATGTTTTATTTTACTAACTTGAACTCTAGTATTTTATTAACATATATATATATAAGTCTTACTGAAATAATTAGTACACCCATATATATATTTATACATCATTCTGTATTGACACACACACATGCACATGTACACTCAAAAATATTCAGTAGCATCCATATATGTATATTTACTTATGCATACAGCTTTTAAGGATTTAATCTATATATATATATATATATATTCCCATACATATCAATATGTATTTATTCTTAGAGTTCAGGGATTTTAGCTTTAGTTCATGTGCATTTCCTGTGCACACATGTACACACATACTGATACACTATCAAGCTATATCAATTCCCTTTCAAAATTTATTTAAAAATTATTTTGAATTTATTTATATTTTTCAGAATAAATTCCTAAAATCTTGGGTCATTACAGATTTTGCATTTTACTGAGCCTAAAACGAGTTTGAAAGTAGATGGTTATTTCTGTCCTATAAGAGATTTTCAAAGATTTAAGCTAAAAAAAAATTTAGCATAACTTTCAAACCGTGTATCCAATTTTTATGATCTTTAGATCGCTGGAAATCATAGACTTAGTAGAACAACTTTTATTTTATAAGTATTTTTAGATTTTGAGTTTTGTTGGGTCAAAATTTAAGATGTTTACAACAGGTTTTTATTTGAAATAACTTGTTTTCTTATTAGTCAAGTGCATTCTACCTATTTATGAATATAATTTGGTTGATGTTTTGTATGATAGTATATATTTCAAACTGAAATATATTGTGGTAGAATCTATGGGTAAACATTTTATTCACTTTAAATAAAGAGTTTAGAGAATCAATTGGATTTTTGTAAGAAGTCTTGAAAATTTTAAGAATATTGAAGTATGAGAATTTGAGTATAAAGAAATTAGGTTTTTGAAACCTTAAAAAAATTGTTTTGTAAAATAAGAATATAGAAATCCATTCTTCGAGTTTGTTTTGTCTTTGAGCCATTATCTAACATCGTGCATTATGTAGTCATTTGAGTCTGGTGGACTTGAAGAAACCACTGCTCATCGAATTCTCTTACCTCTCTGGTTGTCAAACTTATTAGGTGTGGTTCTTTCCGTAATGACACACGAAAAGTCGTGATGATAATTATCTTATTGATTGGTGTCCGTGATAAAAGTTGAGCCAAATCCAGACTCTATTCGAGAAAATTCCTAGAAATCAATTTCACTTGATTGATCCTATGCGTAGCATTCTATTGTGTTCTTGTTTCAAAGGTGAGTAGCCTTCGAAATCATGAGGTATTGCTCATACAAATTCTAGAGTTCGCTAATATCGACGAATATATTCGGGAAATTATAGAATTTATCAAGCAAGTTTATCTTGGTCTTCTATCAGTTTGAGTTGAGGGAATTTTTTTTTAAACTCGAGCTTATCTATCCTCCTTTACTTGATGAGATAATTTGTGTTGAATAAAACTCTTCTTTAGAAATTGCGAGGATGCAATTTTTATAAGGGGCGAGTCTGTAACAATCCTGGTTTTGATGATTACCTGTAAGTTTAATTATAACGGTGGTTATAATTTAATAATGGAGAAAATAAAATAAATTGGAGAGATAAAAATTTGTTAAAATTGTTTATTTCAAATAAACAATGGGTTTGGAATAAATAAAATAGAATTAAGACAGTTTGGTTGGTAATAAATTGTGAATAATGGTAATATATTGATTTGGGATTAATTGAAGTAAAGGTAAAACAATTAAAATCGACATTATTTGTCGTAAATAAATATAAAATGTTGAAATAAAGTTTTAAAAACTTTATTATGTTAGTCTGTAATAAAAATGGGCATTATGTGGTTTTAATTTGATAAAATGCAATAATTTTGGACATTAGTGTCTAATGTTGAATTTTGTTAATTCTAATGAACGTTTGAATTTAATATGGATAATAATATAAATAAATAAAAGATGGAATTTGGTTTAAGAATAATTTTTAATTATAAAATAATATTAGGATGATTTATAACATTTTTCTATGCAAGAAAATAAAATTTATAAAATAATTTTAGCAAAAAATGATGATTTAAGCATTTATTATGTAAAATTGGTTATTTGTGTAAATTAAGAGTTTTTAATAATAAAATATTTTTAAAACTAAAATATATCTTTTTATATATCGTAAAATATTGTATTGAACATGTAAATGAATTTACATGAATTATTTGTAGAAAAAACTTGTAGAAAATGTGTTGTTTACTTTATTATATAGTGTTTATACATGTTTAGTGCTAATTAATTTCTCATAGGCTAATTGATTAAATAACTTTGGGTCCAAAGCCCACTTAGCCTAAACCAAAAATATGAAAAGAAGCTTTCTTCTTCCTATACATACATAACTAATTTTACACTAAAAGAGAAAAGAAAAAACAATCAAAAATAAAGTCATTTAATTTGGGTAATCAATTCAAAACTATGAATTTGTCCCAGGTTATTTTCTATTTTGTGAAAATTGAATAACTATAGGTTGATTTCTTCTTGCATGTAGCTCAAATAGCTTCTACAGGTGCTGAAGCAACAATTTGAGTCTCCAAGCCTTCATTTTGATCTGGATTCTTATTGAAAATTGATAATCTCTTGCTTCTAATCCAAGGTGAGAATCTCTCTCGCGCATTCTAGCTTGTTTCAGGTTTCGTAGTGATGAATTGGGTTGTTTATTTTGCAAATTCGTTTGACGTTGATTTTCTGAGCTGCTACAAACATGGTCAGAGTCCATGTTTGAGACATCGTATCTCTTCCATTTTCTATCAAAATGCATTGATTCTTTTCGCAGTTTAAAATATAGTTATTGATCTTTATGCATGTCAAATTTCAGGTCATTTCGACCTATGTAGCTTATAGAAAAATGTTTCCAACATTGACTCGGAGCATGTTTTTACCCAGATTTTTACAGTGAAAATACTACCTGAGTTCAACTTTGAGATATCATAACTTTATCATACTTTATCCAAATTGTATATTTCTTTTTGCAGTTTATAATATAGTTGTTGAAATTTATGGATGCCAAATTTCAGGTCATTTCTACCTATGTAGCTTATAAAAACATGTTGCCGAACTCTGACTCGGAGCATGTTTTTACCCAATTTTTACAGTGAAAACACTACCTGGGTTCAAATTTGAGATATCATAACTTTCTCACACTTTATCCAAATTATATGATTCTTAATCCAGTTTAAAATATAGTTGTTGAACTTTATGCATGAAAAATTTGAGATCATTTAAAACTATATAGCTTATAGAAATATGCTGCCAAACTTTGATCTGGACAATGTTTTTGCCCAGGGTTTTACCGTGAAAACACCGTCTGGGTTCAACTTTGAGACATCATAACTTTCTCATATTTTATCCAAATTGCATGATTCTTACTTTTGTTTGGAAGATAAAGTTTTCTACTACTTGAAAACAAATTTTGAGCTCAATCTGATGCAGTTTGATTCTTTGTTTTACGCTGGGAAGTTGAACCCAGAATGGATTTTTAAGCCTGGGCACATTCTTTTTGAACTGTCACAAACATGGTATGAGTCTATGTTTGAGACAATATAACTTTTCCATTTTCTTTTGGAATTTATTGATTCTTATTTCGTTTAAAAGAAGAAGTTTTCTACTTTAAGCACACCAATTTTTAGCTCAATCAAAGGTCGTACGGCCATCTGTTTTATGTCCGAAAGTTGAATCCGGAGAAGATTTCAGACCTGGGTATTATTTTGATTAAGTATTTTTATGTTCATTTTCCATCCGCTTTTTGACTTTTACTTCAGTTTTTGTGATATTTCTGAAGTATTTTGAGGGCTATGATGCCTATCAATATGTTAGTCCAGTTTTGATGAATTTTGTAACGACCCGTATTTTTACGGATCGACATGTTCGTCAAAATCTGGAATTTTAGCACTTTCATGTCATTTCAGATTTTTAGGCAGATTTGTCTAAGTCCTAGGTCGTACGCGACCTAAGGGTTGTTGGCAACTTAGAGAAGGTCTGCGACTTAAGAAAAATGTTGTGAGCGACCTAAGTTTTGTTAAGTGTTAGGTCGGCTGGGAAAGTTAGCGACCTAGTAGTTGCCGAGTTAGCGACCTAGTAGTTGCCGAGTTAGCGACCTAGTAGTTGCCGAGTTAGCGACCTAGTAGTTGCCGAGTTAGCGACCTAGTAGTTGCCGAGTTAGCGACCTAGTGGTTCTGAGTTAGCGACCTAGTGGTTCTGAGTTAGCGACCTAGTGGTTCCGTGTTGGCGACCTAAGGAGTTAACAAGTTGGCGACCTAAGGAGTTAACAAGTTGGCGACCTTAGGAGTTAGGCTAAGTGTTAGGTCGTGTGTTGTTTTAGGTCGACTTGTGTTAGGTCGCAACCCAACTGAGTCTTAGGTAGTTAGGTCGTTAGGTTGTTAGGTCGCTGGGTTTCCTAAGTGTTAGGTCGCAAAGGAGTTAAGTCGTACATCTGTTAGGTCGCGTAGATTGCTAAGTTGTTAGGTCGCTAGGATAGTTTGTGTTAGGTCGCGTAGATCTATCTGTTAGGTCGGAGAAGCTTAGGTCGGAGAGTCTTAGGTCGGAAACGACCTAGGGAGATAGCCGTGTTAAGCGACTTAAGGAAATTTCTGCTATAAATAGGAGGGGTTGTTCTCACTTTTTGGGATCCGGATTTTGAAGCGACGAAGTGCTGCCATTTTGAGAGCTCGACTTCTACACTTCTTCACTTCTTTTCTCCACTCTAATCTAGTGCTTCCATCCATCCAAATCGAAGATCAAGATTGAAGATTCAAGAGCTTAGATTGAAGATCTTCATCTTTTCAAGAGAGATTTCATCGTTTGAAGTGAGATCTTGTCGGATCTAGCTTAGTTCTTCGCTGTCCAGATCTGAAGTTGATATCTTTTGGATTGTTTAGGTGATTTGGTGAGTGGTGATTATCTCTCACACGGATCCAAAGGAGTATATCGGATTGTTGGCTCGTTTTGGTGTTAAAATAGAGACTTCCATGCATTTTCTCCATCCTATGTGTAGATCCATATAGATCCATTGTTCATAATGATGTTGCATCCATTTTATCATATGTTAACCTATGCAAGTTCATTCATCAAGTTTGTAGAGATATAATCCATGTTTTCATGCTTATTGGACTTTCAACTCTTTAATTACGAAAATGCCATTATTGTTATAATTGTCTACTTAGATCATTTTTGAATGCTTGATTGCTTGGATTGATGTTTGATTTGATTGATTGTTATGAACTAGATGATTGATGATTAGATTAGATCGAAGATGATTCAAAAGCTAAGGGAAAGGCTCTTGAATTGGAAAAGCTGCTCGTGGCATATGTAGCGGGATGATGAAGCTCTTATGCATAGATCCGATGATGTGATGTAGAGATGGGGCTTTGCAAGGATGTAATGAAGCGAGGCAATCATATGATGAAGACTTGGTCTAATCCAGGCGGGATCATTCCAAGCATGTTGATAACTCGGTGATATGATTCGAGTTGAGGATAATGGATGCTCGAGAGGCGCTTGAGCTAGTATGGCAATAGTCGTCGAGGAGGATGACTAGGAGGTTGAGATCTCATCGTTGTTGAAGGTTCTAGCATGCTCTAAGCAAGAGTACATGGGGACGCCCAAAAGACTAAGTTGATGGTCGAGTACTCTGGGTAGATTCGATAATCCTAGGCACGGGTCACGATGACGTGCGGGAGTTATGTCTAGAACCGGGGTTACCATTAGCCCTTGACGGACGGCTGAAAGAATGTGCCGGTCATTCAATTAACGGTGATATCGCAACAATGATAACAGTGATAGCCGAGTCATGGATGTTTGGTTGTATCATCATTCGGTCTCAAGAGCGGTATTTCCTGGGTGCTTATCTGACCTTGGTTTTAGACCTTGGGATTTGTACTTGGAAAACATCGCTCTTGACTCGAGTGACAATTGCTTTACTTTAAATTGTATGCTCTTCTATGTTGCTTCTGCTTAGTGTGTGTCTGGGGGCTATCACTGTAGAATGAGGTTGGAGTGGGAGTATTCCTATTCCTTTTCCTTTATGCTCTTTTGGTATGTTGTTAGTTAATTTACTGCTCACTAAGACTGTTGTCTGACTCAAGGCTTTATGTTTTAATTCTTATTGCCTTGGGCTGTTCGTCCATTTTGGGACGGGCAGACTAGGTAGCAGGTGACAGGTGCTGTTCTCTTCTCACGATGCTGATATCGAAGACGAGCTAGAGGGTTGCATATTATCTTCTTATATGTACTGGATTTTTCCGCTGTTTTGTATTCTCTGAGAGTTATGTAGTGAGGCTGGATGTATTGACTATGTGGATGCTTGTATTCAACTATTATGGAGTTTTATATGATGTCATTTTATTCTGTAAAGCTTCACTATACGTATGTTCTATTGTATTTTGTCCATGCGCTGTGAGTAATACGATAGATCCTGTTGTTTTAATCTTACCTTGACAATCGTCCATGGTCGCCTGGCACACTTTACAGCGCTCTATCTCTAGATTCGGTGCAGGGGTCATGGGCGGTCGTCACATTTGGTATCAGAGCATTGGTTAATCGATTTTACCCAACGCTCGCTGTCGTAACTACGTATGAGAGACGTAATTGTATTTTGATGGATGATTACTATATATAATATAGTGGCTTAGTAGAGTTTGAGTCCTTTATGCAGTTGATTCTCTAGATGTTCTAATCATTCCTTTTTATAGATATTGAGAATGAGTCGAAGAGGGAGACCAGCTGCTAGGGGAGGTCGTGCTACTGAAGAGACTGCTGATTATGCAGCCATGTTCGAAGCTATGATGACTTCGATCATGAGAAGGATACCAGTTCCGGGGGCGGCAGTTGATGTTGGAGTTCAAGTCCAAACTCCGAAACCAGTGGATTTTGCTAAGTTGTGCAAGGATTATACTGCTCTTGGAGGGAAGGTTTTCTTGGGAACAGAATCAACTATTGAGGTCCAGAGGTGGATAGATGCTTGTAGAAGGATCTTTCGTGATTTGGGAATTGATGATGCAACTAAGAGGAAGTTGGCATCAAGGCAGCTTCAAGGGAGAGCCTCTGATTGGTGGAACTCTATTACCATCGATACTGCGGAGGAAGAGATTACTTGGGAGCAATTCCAAGCTAGATTTGAAGCTAAGTTCATTTCTACAGCTCAGAAGTCTGTTCTGTTCAAGAGGTTTGTGGAGCTCAAGCAAGGTGGAAGATCAGTTCTTGAGTATGTTTCTGAGTTCGAAGCTTTGTCCAAGTATGCCCGGTCGTATATTGAATCTGCTTATCAGAAGAATGAGAAGTTTGTGACCGGCTTGGATAGTTATCTTGGGAGACAGTTGGTGGATCATTTGGACGATTCATTTGAGAAGCTTGTGGAGAAAGCTCTTAGGCATGAGAGTCTGTTTCCTAAGGAAGGACCTGTTGTTGCTGTTACCAAGGGAGAATCTAAACCACAGCAGGGTGGAAACCAGAAGAGGAAGCAGCAGCAGCAGAAGGGTAAGGATGGCCAGAAGAAGCCGAAAGGCGAGGTAACTTGCTACAATTGTCAGCAGAAGGGCCATTTCTCTAAGGATTGTAAGAATCCGAAGGCACCGATGAAGTGTCACAACTGTGACAAGCCGGGGCATTTCAGGAAGAATTGTCCAGAACCAAGGAAGGACAGGCAGATTGTGCAAGCCTATGCTTTGGGGGCTGTTCCGTCGTCTTCGAAAGCTCCTACTGCTGAAGAGAAGGGAAAGAGTGTGGTTGTTCAAGGTACTCTTTCCCTATGTGGTGTTCCAGTTAGAGTTCTGTTTGATACTGGAGCGTCGCATTCATTTGTTTGTAATGAACTAGTAGGCCGGTTAGGTTTGAAGCCGGATATTGTTGATAGGCCATTGGTTGTGACTAATCCAGTTGGGGGTTCGTCTTGTTTGTGTATGTTATGCCGTGGTCTAGTTGTGTCGAGTCATGGTTGCTCTTTTGTTTGTGATTGCTTTGTTCTGAACTTTGCGGGGTTCGGAATTATTTTGGGTATGGACTGGCTTAGGAAGTATGCGGCTAAGGTTGATTGTGAGAGGCTAGAGGTGACAGTCGAGAATGTGGAAGGGCGAAAGATTGTGATACGATGTAAGCATGAGGAAGGCGTCTTCATGAGCTTCATGTATTCGCTAGTTGTTCCACGGGATGGACTGTCTTTAGTGCCAATCGCAAATGGATTCGAGGATGTCTTTGACGAAGTCAAAGGGTTGCCGCCGCATAGAGAGATCGAGTTTCGTATAGATCTAGTTGAAGGAGCCAGACCTGTTGTGATGCCTCTTAGGCGGATGGCGCCTAGGGAACAGCAAGAGTTGAGGGTGCAAGTTGATGATCTTTTGCAGAAAGGATTCATTCGGCGTAGTGTGTCCGAGTGGGGTGCACCAGTTGTGTTTGCAACCAAGGCAGATGGATCGTTGAGATTGTGTGTGGATTATCGTGAGCTGAATAAGGTGACTAAGAAGAACAAGTATCCATTGCCAAGAATAGATGACTTGTTTGATCAGCTTCACGAAGCTAAGGTGTTTTCTCAGATGGATTTGGCAACGGGATTTCACCAGTTGAGAGTAGCTAAGGATAGTGTGCCGAAGACTGCTTTTAGGACACCATCCGGTTTCTTTGAGTGGCTGGTAATGCCATTTGGATTGACTAACGCGCCAGCATATTTTGTGGATCTTATGAATAGAGTGTTCAGAGATCAGTTGAACAAGTTCGTACTTGTGTTCGTGGATGATATTCTGATTTATTCCAGAACGGAGGAAGAGCACAAGACGCACTTGCATATTGTTTTGGAGATCTTACGGAAACATCAGCTGAAGGCTAAGTTTTCGAAGTGTCACTTCTGGAAGAGTGAAGTGAGGTTCTTAGGCCATGTGATTTCTGGAAGTGGAATAGCGGTTGATCCCGCTAAGGTGGCAGCAATCCAGGATTGGGTCAGACCTAAGAATGCATCTGATGTGAGAAGTTTTCTTGGATTAGCAGGATATTATCGACGGTTTATCAAAGACTTCTCCAAGATAGCTGCACCGTTAACAGGATTGACGAAGAAGAACAAAGTGTTCAGTTGGGATGCTAAGTGTGAGCAAGCTTTCGGAATCCTGAAAGAGAGATTGACGAGTACTCCTGTTTTGACTATTCCTAGTGGGAATGATGAGATGGTGGTTTACACCGACGCATGTGGTACTGGACTTGGAGCAGTGCTGATGCAGAAGGATAAAGTTGTTGCGTATGCCAGTCGACAACTGAAGCCGCATGAAAGGAATTACCCAACTCATGACTTGGAGTTAGCGGCGATTGTATTTGCCCTGAAGATGTGGAGGCATTATCTGTTGGGAGTTCGATTCGAGTTGTTTACGGATCACAAGTCGTTGAAGTATCTTTTCTCCCAGAAGGATTTGAATCTTCGGCAGCAACGTTGGCTAGAGTTTTTGGCATCGTATGATTTTGGTATAGCTTATACTCCGGGAAAAGGGTACGCAGTGGCTGATGCGTTAAGTCGAAGACATGCAGGATTGGGAGCCATGTTTTCTGAATGGAAGAGTCTCGAGTATTTAGCTGGATTTGACTTCAGGCCTGGATGCGAATTGGAACCTGAAATGTTGGCAAACTTATCGATAAGACCGACTCTTGTGGAAAGGATTGGCGAGAGTCAAAAGCGAGATGATAAGCTTGTCAAGATTATCCGTGAATTGGAATCTGGATTGGAGCCAGAAAAGGATAAAGGATTCGAGGTCGATAGAGAAGGTTGGCTTCGAAAGCAAGGACGACTAGTGGTTCCCGATATAGATGAGTTGAGGAGTGAAGTTCTGAAGGAAAGTCATCACTCGAGGTTGACAATTCATCCAGGTGGAAATAAGATGTATCGGGATATGAAGAGAACCTACTATTGGGAAGGCATGAAGAAGGATGTTGGAGATTTCATTTCCAAGTGTATGAATTGCCAGTTGGTTAAAGCCGAACAGAAGAAGCCAAGTGGATTGCTTCAGCCCTTAGAAGTTCCTACATGGAAGTGGGAACAAGTGTCGATGGATTTTATTGATGGATTGCCTAGAACCAGAACGGGAAATGAAGGAATTTGGGTCATTGTGGATCGTCTGACTAAGAGTGCACGATTCATTCCTGTTCGATCGACTAGAACGGCATCAAAGTTGGCTGAGTTGTATGTTAAGTGGATAGTTCGATTCCATGGTGTTCCGAAGAGTATAGTGAGCGATCGAGACCCATTGTTCACTAGTGGATTTTGGAAGAGCTTCCAGGAAGTCTTGGGAACCGAGTTGTGTTTGAGTACAGCTTATCACCCTCAGACAGATGGCCAGACTGAGAGAGTCAACCGAGTTTTGGAAGATCTCCTCAGAGCCTGTGTTTTAGATTTCGGAGGATCATGGGAAGATCACCTTCATTTGGTGGAGTTTGCGTACAACAACAGTTACCAGTCAAGTATTGGTATGGCACCGTATGAGGCGTTGTATGGAAGACCGTGTAACTCTCCGACATGTTGGTTGGAAACTGGAGAAAAGCTGATGCTTGGGCCAGAGATGATTCGGCAGACTTCAGATTGTATAGAGATCATTCGGCAACGAATGAAAGCAGCCCAAGATCGTCAGAAGAGTTATGCCGATAAGCGTCGAAAGGATTTGGAATTCGATGTAGGAGATATGGTTTTTGTGAAGATTTCTCCACTGAAGAATGTTATTCGATTTGGAAAGAAAGGAAAGTTGACTCCGAGATTTGTTGGACCATTCCCGATTATCGAGCGAATCGGAAAGCTCGCTTACAGATTGGAGTTACCAGAGAAGATGTCGAGTGTGCACAATGTTTTTCATGTATCATATCTACGGAAGTATGTGCACGACTCGAGTACGGTGATTTCTGCTGATAGCTGTGAAGACTTAGAAGTTGATCCAGTTGATAGAAGACCTCGTAAGCCGCTTCGTGTTGTTGAAACCGACACGAAACAGCTTAGGAGGAAGGTAGTTAAGTTGCTCAAGATACAATGGAGTGATGATGATAACGACTGTACGTGGGAAGTGGAAGAGAGGATGAAGGCAGCTCATCCTGAACTCTTCAAGGTATGGCCCTAAGGTGTCGTCTCATCTCGCGATATTGTAACTTGTTCTAAGTTTTAGAATTCTGTACGCTAAGTTAGAATTGGATGCATGGTTTGTTGATTGTTATGGATGGTAGGCGTACAGAATAGTTTTGATTGCTTGGAATTTCGGGGGCGAAATTTCTAAGGGGGAGAGAATGTAACGACCCGTATTTTTACGGATCGACATGTTCGTCAAAATCTGGAATTTTAGCACTTTCATGTCATTTCAGATTTTTAGGCAGATTTGTCTAAGTCCTAGGTCGTACGCGACCTAAGGGTTGTTGGCAACTTAGAGAAGGTCTGCGACTTAAGAAAAATGTTGTGAGCGACCTAAGTTTTGTTAAGTGTTAGGTCGGCTGGGAAAGTTAGCGACCTAGTAGTTGCCGAGTTAGCGACCTAGTAGTTGCCGAGTTAGCGACCTAGTAGTTGCCGAGTTAGCGACCTAGTAGTTGCCGAGTTAGCGACCTAGTAGTTGCCGAGTTAGCGACCTAGTGGTTCTGAGTTAGCGACCTAGTGGTTCTGAGTTAGCGACCTAGTGGTTCCGTGTTGGCGACCTAAGGAGTTAACAAGTTGGCGACCTAAGGAGTTAACAAGTTGGCGACCTTAGGAGTTAGGCTAAGTGTTAGGTCGTGTGTTGTTTTAGGTCGACTTGTGTTAGGTCGCAACCCAACTGAGTCTTAGGTAGTTAGGTCGTTAGGTTGTTAGGTCGCTGGGTTTCCTAAGTGTTAGGTCGCAAAGGAGTTAAGTCGTACATCTGTTAGGTCGCGTAGATTGCTAAGTTGTTAGGTCGCTAGGATAGTTTGTGTTAGGTCGCGTAGATCTATCTGTTAGGTCGGAGAAGCTTAGGTCGGAGAGTCTTAGGTCGGAAACGACCTAGGGAGATAGCCGTGTTAAGCGACTTAAGGAAATTTCTGCTATAAATAGGAGGGGTTGTTCTCACTTTTTGGGATCCGGATTTTGAAGCGACGAAGTGCTGCCATTTTGAGAGCTCGACTTCTACACTTCTTCACTTCTTTTCTCCACTCTAATCTAGTGCTTCCATCCATCCAAATCGAAGATCAAGATTGAAGATTCAAGAGCTTAGATTGAAGATCTTCATCTTTTCAAGAGAGATTTCATCGTTTGAAGTGAGATCTTGTCGGATCTAGCTTAGTTCTTCGCTGTCCAGATCTGAAGTTGATATCTTTTGGATTGTTTAGGTGATTTGGTGAGTGGTGATTATCTCTCACACGGATCCAAAGGAGTATATCGGATTGTTGGCTCGTTTTGGTGTTAAAATAGAGACTTCCATGCATTTTCTCCATCCTATGTGTAGATCCATATAGATCCATTGTTCATAATGATGTTGCATCCATTTTATCATATGTTAACCTATGCAAGTTCATTCATCAAGTTTGTAGAGATATAATCCATGTTTTCATGCTTATTGGACTTTCAACTCTTTAATTACGAAAATGCCATTATTGTTATAATTGTCTACTTAGATCATTTTTGAATGCTTGATTGCTTGGATTGATGTTTGATTTGATTGATTGTTATGAACTAGATGATTGATGATTAGATTAGATCGAAGATGATTCAAAAGCTAAGGGAAAGGCTCTTGAATTGGAAAAGCTGCTCGTGGCATATGTAGCGGGATGATGAAGCTCTTATGCATAGATCCGATGATGTGATGTAGAGATGGGGCTTTGCAAGGATGTAATGAAGCGAGGCAATCATATGATGAAGACTTGGTCTAATCCAGGCGGGATCATTCCAAGCATGTTGATAACTCGGTGATATGATTCGAGTTGAGGATAATGGATGCTCGAGAGGCGCTTGAGCTAGTATGGCAATAGTCGTCGAGGAGGATGACTAGGAGGTTGAGATCTCATCGTTGTTGAAGGTTCTAGCATGCTCTAAGCAAGAGTACATGGGGACGCCCAAAAGACTAAGTTGATGGTCGAGTACTCTGGGTAGATTCGATAATCCTAGGCACGGGTCACGATGACGTGCGGGAGTTATGTCTAGAACCGGGGTTACCATTAGCCCTTGACGGACGGCTGAAAGAATGTGCCGGTCATTCAATTAACGGTGATATCGCAACAATGATAACAGTGATAGCCGAGTCATGGATGTTTGGTTGTATCATCATTCGGTCTCAAGAGCGGTATTTCCTGGGTGCTTATCTGACCTTGGTTTTAGACCTTGGGATTTGTACTTGGAAAACATCGCTCTTGACTCGAGTGACAATTGCTTTACTTTAAATTGTATGCTCTGCTATGTTGCTTCTGCTTAGTGTGTGTCTGGGGGCTATCACTGTAGAATGAGGTTGGAGTGGGAGTATTCCTATTCCTTTTCCTTTATGCTCTTTTGGTATGTTGTTAGTTAATTTACTGCTCACTAAGACTGTTGTCTGACTCAAGGCTTTATGTTTTAATTCTTATTGCCTTGGGCTGTTCGTCCATTTTGGGACGGGCAGACTAGGTAGCAGGTGACAGGTGCTGTTCTCTTCTCACGATGCTGATATCGAAGACGAGCTAGAGGGTTGCATATTATCTTCTTATATGTACTGGATTTTTCCGCTGTTTTGTATTCTCTGAGAGTTATGTAGTGAGGCTGGATGTATTGACTATGTGGATGCTTGTATTCAACTATTATGGAGTTTTATATGATGTCATTTTATTCTGTAAAGCTTCACTATACGTATGTTCTATTGTATTTTGTCCATGCGCTGTGAGTAATACGATAGATCCTGTTGTTTTAATCTTACCTTGACAATCGTCCATGGTCGCCTGGCACACTTTACAGCGCTCTATCTCTAGATTCGGTGCAGGGGTCATGGGCGGTCGTCACAAATTTGGAATCCAAATTTTGAATTATTTGAATTTAATTTGAATTTAAATTTGAATTTCGATTTGAGTGGAATTTTGCTTGTTTTCGTTCGTTTTCAAGCACGGTTTTCTCCAAATCTTTTTGAAATGATTTTTAAAATTTAAGAGATTTAAAAATAATTGTTGTATAATATTTTAAAGTATTTTCTGGTATAAAAACCTATTTATTCTTTATAATAAGGGAAATTTTCAAATATGGTTTCCAAATGGTTTTCGAAATCGGTTTTTCAAAGCTTATTTTCAAAGTAAATTATTTTCTATAAACAACACGTTTTTGCACTAGTCGAGTGAATGAGAAGGAGAATTAAACGGTTTGGTAAAACATTTGATCGTTTATCTTATCGGTTAATTCCCGACTTGTCCATTTGATCGTTTTGGCCTACGGGTCTAGTTTACCGATGATATGAGGTGAACCTTTTCCTACTTTGAGTGTGAAATTTATTGGCGGTTAGTAAACCGTTTAGTGCGAACGGGTCATATGGGACACACATTAACACTTTTCAGGTTCCTTTCTGAGAGTTTGTGACACATTTGCCCGTTGACGTGCAAGTACTGGACCTTCGGGTCATTTTGCCATTGCGGCGTATTTGTCTTCGGACATTTTCCATTGTGGCGTATTTGCCATTGCGGCGTATTTGTCTTTTGACGTTTGCCTTTAGGCGAGGTACCTATTAGGTGAAAAAGTTCTCGGCAAAAATAGCACGTGAAAAACCTTTTTGAGATGATTTTTACCCTTGTGTGTCATCATTTTGGAATCGGTCCTTTGAACCATTCGGTGGCGATTACTTTGGGATTTTTGGACTCTTGGTAGTTCTTTTGAGATTTTCATTGCCTACACTGGTGTGTTTAGATTTGCCTTTTGGCGTATATATATATATATATATATATATATATATTGAGATTGCCTATTGGCGCTATTTATGGGATTTGCCTTTTGGCGTTGTATGTGATTTTTATCTCTTTGTTGACATTTGCCTTATGGCTTATGCAAGATGGCTTTTGCTTATGTCTTCCTTGGAGTTGCCGATATGGTGGGTTTAGGGAATCACTCTTTTAGGAGTTTACATTATACTATTACCTAAACCATTCTTATTTGATTTATGATTGCCAATGATATGAGGCATGCTACATTTTAGCGATTCATGAGATTTTTCATCCCCTTTGTGTTATATGCTTATTGAAGCAATAGTGCTCTATCACCTATTATAACCATATATGCCATACATGATGCCTATCCTCCATATGTCAATGGTTAGCTTTCTTATTGTTTCTTCTTGTTTAAGAAGAATATCACTATGCTCGTATGCTCTATTATTCTGCTATCACCTTTACTGATTTGTTTAGCTAGAGTGACCCATGTATTTTATACTCGGGTCAGACCGAGGTGTTTTAGATTAGGTACATTTGCACATAGCCTATTCTGATTCCGCATGGACTCATTTTGCTATCACATTTTTGATATAGCTTTTCTATTGTCTTTTTGTTGCTACTTTGAGATGTATAATGTTTTTCTTGTGTATATATTGTGGTCGTCATACCACTTATGATGTATTAGTTGTATTATATTGGGATGTAATAGTATATATGTGTGTGTGTGTGTGTGTGTGTGTGTATATATATATATGTTTGTTGTTCTGTGATGTGTTATGCATTTGAGTTGTTGTATTTTGTTTTGATAGATTCTATAGCCACCAGTAGTTTTGTATTAAGCATTTATTGGATTTGTCGATCCAAATGAGAGAAAAAAATATAGAGCACTAATCGACGTATTCAATAGATATTTAAGACAAGACTATAGATGGTCGCTCCTAACCAGCCCTATTCTCTGCATTAGCAGACAGTATTACCCAGTAATACTCTTTGTTAATGTGGGTCTCGGGGTGGGGCGTCATAATATATGCATGTTATTGATATGTTATATTATTATCATATTTTTGCTCACTTTGCAAGTTCCCTGTTAATTTAGAATTCCCTATGGGTTGAATGATACATACCCGAACGATATTCTAGAATAAGGGAAAATCGTTATAGGTTGAAATGATAAACCCAAGCGATTTTCATTTACTTTAAATTTTGGGATTGTGGGTTGAAATGATATATAATCATAAATATTTAAATTGTGGATTGAAATTATAAATATCCATATCACTTAACCATAGGATAGAAAATTATTTACGGACACGGTTGGTCTATATTTGGAAAAAAAAGATTTCCAAAGTTTGAAAGGAAATATATGGGTTTTGATAAATATTGTTTTATATAATATTTATAAATGTGATTTCTATATATGTACAAAAATTTAGATTTTAAATTTACATGTTTTTAAATTTCAATTTATAAGTTAGTTTTGAAAAATATCAATTTTAAGATTTTCTTATAGTTTATTATTTTAAAAATATATTAAATAAGATTTAACACAAAATACAATTAATTATGGGATTTAATTTAATAAAATTTAATTTAATTAGTAAATAATATGTTTTAAAATATTTATTTAAAAATTTATATTAATATTTTAAAATAGATTCATAACTTTAACAATAAAGGTTGGAAAGATAAATTAATGTTGACTTGGAATTTAAATTAGTTAATAATTGAATTTAAGAAATAATTGATTTAAACTTATTAGTTTTGAGATTTTGAAAAGATATGATTATAACTTGGTTTTGTAACTTGATTTAATAAAAAGTGATTAAATGAATATTCTCAATTTTTAATAAAATTGAGATTAAATGTTTAATATTGATTTAAGTATATAAATTGGGATATAAATCAATTGTTATAAAAATGGTTAAGGGAATAATTTCCAATTTGAATAAATTTAAAGTTAAATGTCGAAATATAAATGAAATTTATATGGTAAATGTTTGAATATTTAAACTTGAATCTTTGAACTTTAAATTGAAACGGTTAAACTAGAATTGATTCAAATTGAATTTGTGGAATTTAAGTTGATTTGAATCGATTTGCAAAATTGGAGGAAACTATTTTTATTACATAAAGTATTTTAATATATAAACTATTTTAATATATAAATTATTTTATTAAATAAACTATTTTAATATAACTATTTATTTTATATACTAATTTCAATATCTAAATTTTGTAAGTCGAAAGTGTTACGATTTCAAAGTGTTATGATTTCAAAAGTACTATGATTTCGAAATTGTTATAAAATTTGAAAGTGTTACATTTTGAAAATGAATATTATTTAAAGTGAATAATGACATCGAATTGATATGGTTTTGAAATGAATATGATACTTTGATCTGAAGTATGGACTATTTGAAAAATAACAACCACGGTGTGAAATAAGCATTTGGTTGTAAAAGAGACCAGGATCGGATATTGTCATACTCTCCGCCAATACCGAAAACCACTTTAACAACTGTGTACGTAGTGGAGATTCCAAAATGAAGTAGGATGGTTTGGTGACGATTCTATATGGTATTTACGTAGCCCTAACTCCAGTTAGTCAGCTTGATGCGGCTAAAACAGGAGCCGCGTCGGGAAAAGTGAGGTCATTACTCCTATCAAACACATTTCTTCGATACCATTCTATTGCTTTTTTGATTTGATTGGGTGCACCTTTGATTTGGGAGTCTGTCACGAGGTGGGCGGTAGTAACTGCTATGCGTTACCACCTGTCCGGATCTGCAAATGGTATATCTACCTGGCATTGCCCCGAGTGCCTTGTCGCATGCCCTATCGCGCCTTCTACGAGTTCGTTTTGTGTCGTACTTATGGAGTGCTCCTTGATAGCCACTTGCGAGTGGAGTTTACAATATCTGTATAGACTACGGTATAATGTAAAATGTGTTAATGGGGATATGGTTAACGCCTTAACGCTATTTTAGTATGTTTACTTTACTACAGACATATTATAATCGCGTATAATACTACATAGTAGATAGTTCCACGGATCCTCAGAGGATGGAAACCCCAAACATCCTTTAAGTAACTTGTATTTCTGTTGACATTTCACTTGAGTTGAATTTATTAATATAAGAATGTTAATCCTGACTTTTGTGTTTTGTGTTATGTTTTACGCTCAGGTCAGACTGAGTGCCATAGCATTTGAAACTCAGCATTGGAGTTGGAGCCTCACTTGGAGATCCATCTAATCTGTTTGTACCAAAATTGGGCACAACACTCTTCGGAAGTATTTGAAGAGATAAAAATGAAGAAAATAAATAGAAAATGAGGATTGTCTAATACACGCTTCAAAAAACAGATGAGAAAGTATGCAGAAACACAAAGGTTTAGAGTGGTTTGTCGTATAGCCTACGTCCACTATGAAATGATTCTTTTTATTAACTTTTGTTGCTGGTTACAATGGATTGCAGCAGTAATTTTCGAGTACAACGGTGATATTTGAGTACAATGGCGATTCTGGCAGAGTCTGGACATAGAAGAATAAAAAGTCCCTTTCCTGTAGGCTCTGGGATGCTATTTATAGGCGTAGGCTGCAAATATCTCGCTCAGATCTCGGGAGACCTCTTGTGGCACGTGAGAGGGCCTATGTGATCGATCACATGTGATTTGCACTCGGTTCGTGATCGATACGAATGAATTTCATATCGATCAAGATTTGGCCCAATCGAGTCAAAATTGGGCAAGAACATTCTTTAGATCATACGCAAGCTCCTGTGAAAATTTTGTTGCATTCGGACTTGTATATTGTGAGTTATGATCGATACGAATTTGGGCTTTTCGATTGCTATTCTCTTCGCATCGATGCTATTCGTATTGATCTGTTCATGTCACTCTTTGGGCACGTTCTTGCAAGTTGACGTGGCGCTAACCTCTCGGATCGATCCACTTTTCGTGTCGTACGACAGAGCCTTTCCTTTATTTGCGCCTTGTTCGTATCGACCTGATGCGCTCCGTGTTTCGCATTGATCCAAGGATGCTTGCTTCGTATCGATAGTCTCTACTCTTTTCATATCGATCAAAAAGATACACTTTGTGTCGATCCATATTGTGTTCTTCGTATCGATCAATGGCCAATCGATAAGAAATACGTGATTGGACTGATCGATACGAAGTGAGTGAAACGATCGATACGAAATGACAATTTCCCATGGATATGAACTATAAAGTATGGTTACTTGGACCGATACGACTGTGGTGGATACGAATTGCCGAAGTTTGATGGACGCAAACAAGGCCTTTCAGATGGTGGATACGAAGAGTGTAGTTCCCCCGATCGATACGAAGATGAATGCCTCTGATGGATTCGAACAAGAACGATACGAAGAAGGACTTTCTTCGGTTGCTTAATGGATACGAACAAGATGGTTGCTTGAATTGCATCGATCATATCTTGAGCATACGAATTCGGATGGACTTGAAATTTGGAACTTTGGTTTTCATAGCTCTACTTGTCATGCCTTGTCAATTGTAGCTCGATCCGGACTCGGACAAAATTCATCGATATCCATAGTGAGCCTACGTATAGCCGATCTTTGGGACAGACTGTCCTCGGTTTTCATTTAAGTTCTTGGTATCACGACCATGCCAAAAGGCAGGATAACATTTGCCCTACAAAGTACATCTTGTGATAACATGACGTGCTTTGAAAAATTGCAATCTTCATTCTGAACAGTTCTATCTTACTTGTTGAATGGTTGTCTTTTCATCGGAAGATGTAACCTTTGACTGATCTTCAGTAATACGAATTTTTGACTGCCAATTATTGTACTATGCACTGTTGTAACTGAGTATTGAACGATATCAAACTATTGTTTGTTGTTATGATTGTCATTAGTTGAGCATTCGCTCCCCGTGAATTTAACAATTGAATGTTAGTCTGTCATTCATGTATGTATGTTAGTTTGACTCTCGCTAACATTCGCACATTGGCGAGTCATTGTCAGTTTTCTTGCATCGGATTTCGTATCGATCCTCTCCTAAATTGATGTGAAATTCGAGTGGTAAGAACACTTGGAGGTTGTTCTGCAATATCATTTCGTGTTGATCCTCTCCTGGATCGATGCGAATGTTTAGAAATTTACATTCATATCCATGATGGTCGACATTGCTTTGGTTAGATATCGGATACGAATTGATGATATCAAGCGAAAAGTATTAGCTGCGAATCAAGTTTCTTCGTCTCGATTGATAAGGGTAGCTACAGCTTAATGGGGATGGATACAAATCATATTCTTCGTATCGGTTTGGAAAGTTGTCTTCGTGTCGATGGTGGTCGATATGAATTAGTTGGCCTTTAAAAATATCTCGTATCGATGGATACGAGTCTCTGTGAGCTTCAGAGCGATGGATGCGAAATTGTAATTTCGTAACGATGGATTTAAGTAACTCCCACAGGCCTTTGCTGTGTCTTTCCTATCAATGGTTTGATGGGTACGAATAGCTTGCTTTGAAACGATTTTAATTGATGGTTACGAACTATTGCGGCTATAGATCAGTGGTGAATGGATACGAAGTAGGCTCTTTCGTATCGCTAAATGCAGAAAACCGCCTTTACCGGTCATTAACACTGGGAGATAAAACGTTTCCCTTTGAGCTCGAGTCCATATAAATATAGTTGGGACTTAGAAAAATTCTCATCTATCATTATTTTACAATTGTTTTCACATCGATAGAAAAACCGAGAAACACAAAATAGTTTTCGTCCTTAAACCATCACATCTTGTTAATCCCTCGAATCGATACTCTCATCTAGGTAATTAGTCGCATAATCTTACAATAGAAACGTTAAGACTTGAGATTTACTGCCAATTTGTCCATAATCGCGGCCAATTCTGATGACAATGATGAGGCCGCAATTGGGTTGGAGCATGGTTGAGGGAGAAAGAACCAGAGTCTGAAGTGTTTGAAGGGGAAGGTGGAAAGGGTAATGGACACACAAGGCGCATTCTTATCGACCTGGACATATCGGCATTTCGTATCGATTTGGACATATTGGAATTTCGTATCGAAGGAGGAGATTGCTTCGTATAGATAGCTGGCAGACATTCGCATCGATCGGTTGATGATTGGCATTCGTATCGATCTGTTGCGATCGATACGAAATCTTGGGTCTGGTGATCGATGTGAATGTGTTGCTGTATATCGATACGAAGCATAGGATTTTGCATCGATACGATGTGATCTCTAGGCGATCGATACGAAGTACCATTGTACAATCGATACGAACCTCTGCTGCCGATGATTGATACGAACGGCGTTCCTGGTGATCGATATGAATGAAGCTTCCTATGATCGATTCTGGTTTTCATCTCAATGGATACAAAACTTATTCATACTCGAATATTTGACTCCGACGAGCTTCTGCCTTCCATGACTGAACTTAACCGTTTCACTTCATATCTGACTGCCCTTCAAAGCTCATTGATGGAACTGTAACTTGACAAAAATTGTTGAACATTAATCAAGATCGATCTTCGAAGTCTGATCGGTGCAGTGGTGAAGGTTAGCGATGACGATCATTCCAAAAGAATCTTAAAGTCTTATCCTTTGAGCATTTCTTAAATTCTATAGAATTTCTCAAGTAATTTGTAACACTGCATTGCACAACACATTCACGTACATCACACTGGGGAACACTCGAGTTTATTATCGTCTAATGATGGTTTTTAATAAGTTGATTAGCAATGGAATCCACTTATTCAATGCAACAAGAGACACTAAGTTCGCCTCCTTTGGTGATAGAGATACCAGTTATCGCAGCTGAGGGCGTAAGCCCAGCTCCAGATGAGCTTCTTGGAGCTACATTGATTATAAACCCGCCAGACTCAGTTCCGTCGAACGTTTTCGAATATATGTTAGGAAGAATTTGTCTACGTCATGGACTGTCATTCAACATTGTTCTGCTCCCGGGGCCAAATGACATACCACATGCTCCCTCAGAGGGGTATACGACCTTCAACCGACATTCTTGCACAGCCGGGACACTTCCTTCCTTTAATCAATATATACAAGAAGTGTTGGCTTTCATAGGGATCACTCCATCACAATTGCATCCGAACAGGTATGCTTTGTTGAACCGCTCCTTTATCGTCTTCATGGAGCACCTTTTACGGCCCCCAACTCTAGAAGAAATTAGATATATATTCAATGTAAAAAGTCGGAGAGACAGCCCTTCTTTCACCTTCTTAGAGGCGGTTAGGAACTGCCAAATTATGACCGGCTCCCGGACAAGATTAAGCTATTTCAAAACTGAATGGTTCTATGCCCGATGTCCACCGTGCTTTGCCAGGCTATGGGCAGTTAAACATAAGTGCTTCCACCTTACATTATTCGACCGAGTGACGTTATTTTGCATCCACTCTAACATTTCATGTCTTTTGCAGCCTCCATCCCACGACGATAGGGCTCCTACTTTAATGTGATGATCTGAATCCTTCGAGGGGTGCCGATCAAAATGAGTGAAATAGATTCAGTACTTACCGAGGAGAACTTGAGGATTGTTGGGCTAATCGATCAAGATCAAAGCATTAGACCAGAAGGGTCGATCAGAACGGTCTCGAAAAAATGAGCTAAACGTAGAGCGCCCAAGCTAGTTATAGCCGAGGAGGGCGATGAAGAAAGTACGCCCACTAATGATGAACCCGTTGTTGGGCCTTCGGTCGGGTTTCAAGCGATAGAGGGAAGGAGAAAAGGAAAGGCCGCCGCTCACAAGCGCCCTAATTCTTTGAGGTGGAAATCAGTCATGGTGTTTTTACCGGCCTCCGATGTTATAATCTCAAAGGCCTCTCGCTCTCCATAAGAGAGTCCTTTTGAAGGGCTTGCCGATATTCCAATTCCTGACGATGTGTCGCTCCAATATGACACCGGATTGGAAGGGCTTCAGAGCGCCTTAGAGTTAGGCGAGGCACTTCCTGCAAATGTAACCGATACAACCGGTCGGTCGGGGGGTTTACACATACATGCATTCACTTTATGACACTACATGATTTCCAGTCTCGAGTTATTCATTTCCAGAGATCACTAACTCTGTTGTTCCTTCTTTTTTTACAGATTCAATGACTAGACGAGATTCCACGCTTGGCAGCCTCCGCTCAACACATCAGGCATCCAAATCGTATTACAAGTTTCGTCGGAGGGAGGATGATAGAAACCGCGATCGTGGTTATTCTAGTTAGGATTGTTACTAGAGGGATAGAGATAGGGATAGAGACTACATATATCGATCTTGATCGCATTCTCCACCTCCTCGAGTCCCTTCACAACCTTCAGGCCAGGGAAAACAACCGGTAGAGCCTCCTCGTCACAAAACATCTTCTCAAACTTCTCGGCCTGAGTTGCAATGCCAAAGAACTGAGGTTGAGCCTCCAGTTGTCGCTGAACAAGCTATCACTGAGCCTACTGGGGAAGGGGCTATTAGAATTCCTCAGTTGAAGAAAGATTTTCCAAATATATGTTTTGACGACTACATCTTCCCTCCTCACTTAAATAGAATTCCGTCAGAGGCAGAGAACACAATGCATGATTATATTCATGACATCTATACCCAGTATAAAGTGAGGGTGAAAGCTGTAGAGAAAGCATCGAAGGTGGCCTTTGAACGAGCATAGACGGTCAAGAAACTAGAAACTGAACTTGCCGAAAAAGACCAGATCATACAAGTGCTCAACACCGAAGCCGAGTCTTCTCGGAAATCCAAAATTGAGGCCACCCAAAAGGCCGATGAGGTGAACTTTGTAATGGAGAGGATGCGGTAAACACATATTTCCTTGGTGGAAGAGATGGGCCACCGAAACACTACTGTCACTACTAACGGAACGCTGCCTAGAAAGAACTTAACGAGCTCAAAGCTAAATTTTTCGAAATCATCAAGGAGAGGGATGATGCAAGCAGCGCAGCCCAGGAGGCATGTGAATGTGCCATAGTGCTTCGGGGCAAATGGGATGCGGCCAAAGCCAAGGTTCACGAGGCAGAGACTAAGGTCGAGGAAGAGGTTAAAGCGGCCGAGTCCAGGCTATAGACTGATATTGAAGATTTTCTCATTACTTATAACGCCAACGTCTTGAAACACATAAACCTAGCCTGGCTTGAGAACTATCCGACACATTTGTATAACGCCTAGGGCCGACTGGTTGAAGATGAAAAAGCCAAGCACCAGGGTGAATCTTTTTGATGAATTGATCTCGAGAACCGAGTGTTGAATGAAGATGAACGAAGAATTCTCCACGATACATTGATTTCACATGAAAAGGAGAAACATAGCGTTCAACACTCGGAGGTTGGAGAAGGCTCCAGCGTCGAGCACCATGATACAAGTTCTGAAATTCTCATGTCGACCCAACCCGAAACTACATCTGCAGTTGATCCCCAAACCATCCCAGCTTATTATCCGGATTAGCCGCAGTTATCTCCGGCGCACGAGCTAATATCTGAGGCTGCTCAGTCTCCCGCGAGTCAAACTGAGAAAGGTACTCTGAACATTTTGTATGCTCATAGACGATTGGGAGCTTTACCTAAAACATTTACTAACAGTTTTCCTTTGTCTCTTTTCAGTGATCGAAACCACATCAGTCGCGCCTCCTGCAACTCAAGAACCGCACCATGCGCAGGAGGCCATCATAACTAAAGTGGTCGCTACAACAACTACCGAGCCTATAGACGGATCACGTAGTCCTTTGACGAAGAAATGATGGATGAACTCCTTGGTCGCCACAACGACCCCTTTGCTGACTTACCATTTGTTATGGGTGGAGTAGCGCCGACGACTAGGTCCTCAGTCCCCTCCACTAACATTCCTGACGAGGCTCAAACGCTCCATGAGGAGGAGATTATAGCTGAGATAAATGCTGAAATGGGAGTAGCGGCCCGGACCAGGAGCTTTAGAGGGGGAATGGCAGGCCTCGGTCCGGCCCCATTACGAGTGATATCTCCGGGAGGGACGGTCGTCGAGACCAGTGCACCTATTCTGTCTCCGGCAGTTGATCCGATTCCTCCAACCCCGCCTTCAGGTAGTATCCCCATACATGTGAGTTCGGAGAAGGACGTTGATATAATGCCCGCAACTGGAGATCGGCTGCCGAGAGGCAAGGGCTCGAAGAGAAAACCAAACGAGAGCTCCAACGGGTCTACACCGAAGGGGAAACCGAAGAAAAAGAGAGAATAGACATGATCCTTCGGTGCAATTTTGAGTAGATAAGAATTTCTTCTGTCCTTTTTTGCTAGCCGTGTATAGATGTGGGTTCGACCCCTACTAATATGATTTTTGGAAAATAACTTGTACATAAATTCCTTCCACAAATAGTTGAAATGAAATTTTATTTTTCCTTCAACTTAATTTGCGTTTATTTGCTTAAGTGTTCCAGCATTTGAATTTTTGTCCAGCACACTTGTGAAATTTCGACCTTTGGATCGGGTTTTAGTTTATTTGTCATGTCCTGAAATCACGGCTACAAGCCGAGACTGGACACTGGGCCAAACTCCTATGTCGTACTGCTTCAGTCACTAATTGACACTTGTGTTCTGCCCCAGTTTCAGGGATGAAGTATACGGTCGGCTAGCGATCGCATTTCGTGTCCAATACATCGAGCTTAGCGTGGTTGAATTGATGCTGAAACAAGTAAAGGTTGAGTAGTTGAATCACACTCGCTCACTTATTAATGATCGCATCCGCACTCTAGGGATTTGCATTTGTATGTTGGTGGTCGGTCATGGCTGTTTAAGTTTTAAGTATATGTCCACGCTTCGGGGACTTACGTTATTTTATGGATGGTCAGTCACACCCAAGTTATGTTTATACTCTTACCACACTCCGGGGACTTAGATTTGTGTTATGGATGATTGATTCGTATCCGGTTTGCGTTTAAACTCTAATCCACTCTCTGGGGCTTTAGAATTAGTCGATGTTTATTCTCCAGTCCGCGCTCTGGGGACTTAGAGTTAATTACTGTCGATACTCTGGTTCACACTCTGGGAATCCGGAGTTAGTCGACGCTTGTACTCCAGTTCACACTCAGGGAATCTGAAGTGGGTTGATGTTAACACTTCGGTTCGCACTCTGGGAATCCATAGTTAGTTGATGTTTATACTCTAGTTCACACTCTGGGATCTTGGAGTTGGCCGACAAATGGTCAGTCACATCTGTTTAGGTTTAAGGATTTTGTTCGCACTCCGGGAAGGACGGATCTATCAGGATCATGGATGGTCGGTTCACATCCACCCTGAGTTAACAAGCGAGGTCCTTAGATGGACCGATCCATCCTCCTCAAACTTGGTCACGATACGGGCGAAGTCGTTAGGTGGACGGATCCACCCTCTTCGAAAACTGCATTTATAAGTTTATACCCCAGCCCGCACTCTGGGAGACTAGACTTGGTTAAAGGATTGTCGTGAATCAATCCTTTTTTGGCTTTAGTGTGGCGACTTGCCCCCGAGCTCGGGTTTCATTTAGCGAGTAACCGGTCATATCACAGTTACTCCCTATTTGAATAAACCCCACTGTTGGGTGGAATTTAGCTCTCCATGCAAAGTGACAGTTTTATGACGCATTCAATAAATCACAGCTCTGGCTCGAAGAGATTGCATTTTGTTGCTGAAATAAGAAAAAATGGCAAAGTCAGTTTCCTTATTACAAATTCAAGTTTCGAAATGCAGAAACAAATTGAAAATGAAAAGTAAACTGAATAATTAAAGCCTGTCATGTGTAGTAGTGACGAATGTTTTCGATGTTCAAGGCTCTTAGCAGAGTAAGACCGTCAACGGTCGACAATTTGAATGTGACATCTCCGCGCTTTCGTTTAATTACATACGGCCCTTCCCACGTTGGTTTCATGTGCGAAGGACCCAGATAGATTCTTTTGAGGACGAGATCGCTGAGTTCTAAGGTCTAGGGTCGGACCTTGGCATTGTATAATCGGGCGACTCGACTTCGGTATGCGGCTGCCCTTAAATCAACCTCTTCGTGCTTCTCATCCAATAAATCCAAGCATTCAGCAAGTAATATAGCATTTGTCTTCGGATCATAATATGTCACCAGATGAGAAGGTACTTCCATCTCGACTGTAATAATGGCTTCTGAACCGTAGGAAAGAGAGAATGGAGTGTGTCCGGTCGTGGAATTATGGGTTGTTTGGTAAGCCCATAAAGCCATAGGAAGTTCATCAACCCACTTGCCCCCGGCCTTTTCTGGTCGTTTTTTCCGAATAGACTTTATAACTTTATTAACAGCTTCAACCTATCCATTCGCTTGAAAGTGTGCAACTGCGGAGAATTTCTTCTGAATATAGAATAATTGACAGAAATTCTTGAACTCAGCGCTGTCGAATTGGGTTCCGTTATCGGTGATGATTGTATGCGGGAGACCAAATCGACAGATAATGTTGCGTACTACAAAGTTGATTACTTTCTTCATTTTAATTGTAGCCAGGGGTTCAGCTTCCACTCACTTAGTAAAGTAATCAACTTTGACGATGGCTTATTTCGCACCACCTTAGGCCAGAGGTAGAGAACCAATAATATCAATGCCCAGACTGCAAATGACCATGGACTAACCATTTGAGTTATTTTGGTATGAGGGGCTCTAGGAATCTTAGCGTGCTTTTGACATCGATCGCATTTTCTGGCATAATCTACTGCATCACGGCTTACAGTCAGGCAATAGTATCCATACCGGAGTACTTTCTTGGCAAGAGCTTGCCCTCCGGTGTGACCGCCACATTCTCCCTCGTGTACATCGTGTAACACTCATTTGATTTCATCGTGAGCGATACACCAGAGTAGAGGAATGGAGTATCCTCTTCTATACATGACTCCGTTCTGAATAGTGAACCGTAAAGCTTTTCGAAGAATCTGCCTCTTTTCACTCCTACGCCCTGGCAGGGTCCTATGCTCGAGATAACTTCGGAAGGGAGTCATCCATGACTCTCTATCGGGAACAGCCTCACATACCCATCTGTCTCCATCTGATCGATGCTTGGGAAAGATAGCGTTTCCATAGGAACGACTCCCATTTGTTGTACCTCACCTGAACTGGCTCACTTTGCTAATGAATCGGCTTTCTGATTTCGCTCTCAGGGGATGCAGTAGATAGCATAATAATCAAACTGATTCAGTATCTCCTGGACTCGAGCTAGGTAAGCAGCCAGTCTTCGATCTTTTGCCTGATACTCCCCTCAAACTTGACACACAACTAATTGCGAATCACAATAAATCTCCACAGCAATGATTCTTAGATCTCGGGTGAGCCTCAATCCGGCAAGCAGGGCTTCATATTCAGCTTCGTTATTGGTCGCATGAAAATCAAACTTCAAAGCATAATATATAGATCGACCTTCGTGGGTTTCCAGTACAACTCTAGCACCCGAGCACCGGTTGTTTGATGCACCATCAGTATGTAGCTTCTAGATATACTAGGGAGATTTACTGGTTTTGGGTAAGTCCTCTGGGATAGTAAATTCAGCTATGAAATCTGCTAGGACTTGTGCTTAAATAGCTCGCTTTGGAGTGTATGTAATGTCAAACTGACTTAGCTCAATATTCCATTTAAGTAACCTACCAGACGTCTCAGGCCATGTAAGGACCTGTCGTAACGGCTGGTTGGTGTAAACAGTGATAGGATGAGCTTGGAAATACGGCTGGAGCTTCCTCGAGGCAATAACTAGACAATAAGCCAGCTTTTCTAGCTTTGGATAATTTCTCTCAGCTCTAGTTAGCCGCTTGCTAATGTAGTAGACCGACTTTTGTATTCGGTCTTCCTCCCGAATTAGGGCAGCACTGATTGCGTTTTCTGATACCACCAAGTAAATGTACAACTTCTCGTGATCAATAGGCTTTGAAAGAATAGGCGGTATGGAGAGGTGTTGTATTAATGCTCGGAATGCGCCCTTACATTCCGTAGTCCATTCAAAGTTCTGTTTCCCTCTTCGAATCAGATCGAAGAAGGGGATACATTTGTCGGTGGATTTTGAAATGAATCTACTCATGCTGCTACTTTCTCGTTAAGGCTCTAGACTTGTTTTATAGTTCTCGGAGTCTCAAGAATTCTGATTGCCCAGATCTTTTCAGGATTCGCTTTGATTCCTCAAGCATTGACGATAAACCCAAGGAATTTTCCGGATGCGGCCCCAAAATGACATTTCAATTGGTTGAGCTTCATTCTGTATTCTCGGAGGATATGAAACATTGATTCCAAGTCCTTAAAATGATCTGTGGAGAACCGTGATTTTACCAGCATATCGTCTATATATACTTCCATGGTCTTTCCAATCTGGTTAGCAAACAGTCGATTAACTAATCGTTGGTAGGTTGCCCCGGCATTCTTGAGACCGAAAGGCATGACTTTGTAGCAGTAGAGTCCCAGATCAGTTACGAAGCTGGTATGTTCCTAGTCGGGTAAGTGCATGGTTATTTGGTTATAACCGGAGTATGCATCCATGAAGGATAATAGTTCGTGTCCGACCGTTGAATCCACGATTTGATCGATTCGAGGAAGTGGAAAACTGTCTTTTGGGCAAGGTTTATTCAAGTCTGAGTAGTCAACACACGTTCTCCATTTCCTGTTTGGCTTTCGAACAAGTACAGGATTAGACAGCCATTCCGGGTATAATACATCTCGAATAAACCCATTTGATTTTAGTTTATCTACCTCTTCCTTAAGGGCGACAGAACTCTCTTGATCCATACCGCACCTTTTTTGTTTGACCGGGACGTACCGTGGGTCAATGTTCAATGTGTGGCTCGCGATGTCCGTGGAGATTCCACACATGTTAGAATGTGTCCAGGAAAATACGTCAATCTTTACCATTGTAGAACCGTCATCATCATCGATCGGGACATCGATCGTCAGTTCGGCCGAAGAAGCTTGACTGTCTTTACTTTCGTTTTCGCTTTCGGTATCACTCGGGTCAAGATCCCTAGGGAATTGGTTGGGGTGCCCTGGCCTAGGCCCAGGAGCCAATTGTCAATTTTTAACAAAACGGACGCAGAGAGATTCCTCTACACCCTTTCCTTTCTCCTTTCGCTGCGCCTCGCGCAGCTTAGCAACATAACAGGCTCATCCAGCAGCCTGATCTCCTTGAACGACTCCAACTCCACGATCGGTGGGGAACTTTAGAGTCAAAGACCACGGGGCAATAGCGGCCCTGAACTCAGCTAGGGCCGGTCTGCCCAAGAAAGCATTATATGTTGAGTTTATATCCAAAACAACAAACTGCAGTATCTGGACTCTCTGACGTTCTCCAACCCCTAACTCTACAGGCAATTCAACCACTCTAGTGGGTATAGTTGCACTTCCATTGAAGCCATGAATGCGAAATTGGCAAGACTTCAAATCTTTAGCCTCCATTTTCATCTGGTCATAGGCTCTCTTAAACAAGATATTCACAGAACTTCCACTGTCTACCAAGATCATCTTTATCCAAGGAGGACCTACTTGAGCTGATATAACAAGTGGATCGATGGTTGGGGCTTCGACCCTGTCAGCGTCTCTGTCTCGGAAGACGATATTGTCAGTCATCTTCTTTTGTTGCTTGGCCGGAACCCCATCTTCCATATTACTACAACATTCAAAGCTCGCATGCCTAACAGATCTAGCATACAACTCCATTTCCTTCCAACTTCGGTCTGCTGGATGATAACCACCACTAACGGTAGTTATCACCAACCTCCCGCCAGTACGAGCGGGTTCCTCCTATCTTGCCTAATTCGGTGTATGGTTCTGATTTGATGGGCCCGCACCTCAAGACTGTGGCGCCCGCACAAACTGTTCTAACTTCCTCTCACGTATCAACTTTTCAATGAGATCCTGTAGATGACGACACTCATTTGTGTTTTGGCCATAGCTCTCGTGAAACCTACAAAACTTCCCTGTCTGAATTTGCTTCTCTAACGATTGCTTCGGAGCAGGTTTCTTGTACTGGATAGTATTGCAAATTTGTAAATACACATTCTTCAGCGACGTATTCAGAGGAGTGTAATTATCGAACATAAGAGCCCTACGTCGCGGACCACGGTTCTAATCCTATTTCCTGTTCTGATTTCCATTGCCTTTTTTCTGAGTTCGTTTATTCTGTATGTTCAATTTTACTTTTCTGGAACTCTCCCCGGATTGTTTTACAGCAACATTACTTTGAATCCCTTCCCTACTGGGACCTGCGTCATCCTGCTTCCTAGACTGTTTTGCATCCTCCCTTCTCAAGAATTGGACTGGCTTTGAATAGAAACGGTCCAATGACGCAGGGGGTTTTCCGACCAACCAATTGCTGAATTTAGAATCGGGATCAATCCCCTTAGTAAGTGCCATCAGAATAGAATTATCATTGGGATTACTAATTTCAGCGCATGCAGCATGAAATCTTTCCAAATAGCGTTTGAGCGTCTCTCTAGGAGCTTGAGTGATGCTAGAAAAGTGTTAACATCCTTCGGCCTCGTAACGTGCATTCGGAACTGTTCAACAAATTGGTCGCCAGCTAATCAAAGCAAGAGATAGATCGAAGTGGTAAACGAGTAAACTACATAGTAGTTATGCCCCTAGAGAGATTGGGAAGCTTTAGCACTTAACTGCATCGTCAGCTCGTGCAACATTCATTAACCATTCATACTTCAGGATGTGTTGGTTAGGATCAGAACTTCCTTCATAAATTGGCAAAGTCGGCATCCTGAATCGCCGAGGTGGTTCAGCATAGAGTATCTCATCAATAAAAGGAGTATGACTCCGGAAGATTCCCCAATCGTCATTAGTTAGGCCTTGACTCTCTCAGATCATCTGACGAATCATCGTCGGGATATCGGGCATTTGTACGTTTTGAGCACGCTGGGCCAAGGTGTGGTCGGGCTCCATAATGCGAGGTTGGACCGGGCATGGTCGACGGTCCATGTCTTGCCTCCTTGGTTCTAAGTTCTCTGTAATGTAAGGCTCAGTAGGGTATTCATGCTGATGGGGAATCAGATCTGTCCTTCGAGTCTCAACTCCTGGTTCAATATTAGTGATGGCGATGCGGTTGTCAGTGACATAGTAAGGAACAGTACCTCCTTGGGAGGAGGGTCTAGTCTGATAGCTGGTTGACGGGCCAACTCTCGGTTGCCCAAGATTCAGTGCATGATGATGTCCAGTGGCTTGAGTTTAACTCCCATCTAGCCGTGGACGCGTAGATATGTGATGGTAATATGAAGAGGCTGAACTCTCGGTGGAGGAATAGGAAGCCTGGTCCCTCCTGGATCTCCTTCGCCACTGACGGCTCAGTTGGTCGGTCAATTCCACGTCAGTGCGGAGTTGTTGAGTAAACTATTGACGGCTCTGAGTCAGTTCCTTCATAAGCATTTGAAATTCTTCCCTGGTGACAGGGCCTTGAGGATTAAATGGTCCGGCAGTGTTCTGATCTGGCAGAGGGAGCAATACGCGATTTTGCATGTCCCGTGCTTCTAGATCTGCGGCAGCTGAAGTAGTTCTTGTGCTAACCATGGTGGATCAACAAATGATCAGCAACACATAGCAACACTTAGTATGCCACACTACCAAATTGGGAGTATATCACTGATAACCTTCAACTACATAACCTTTGAGCTCGTACATCTCAGAGAAGGGTGTTAAGCTAAGAGAATAAATTTCCGCCACTAAAAAGAAATGTATTTGAAAGAAATCAGCTTTATATCTCAAAGTGTAATGTCAGACATACAGCCATACAAGTCTGTTCCGGGTTCGAACAGAACCGAAGGCACTTCTAAAGAAGCCCTTGCAATCCGGGTATTCACAATCCCGATCGAACTTCCCATCACTTAGGGAATCTCTATACCGGGCTCTACTCGGTGCAGAGACAATCAATAGGTTATCCTATCGTTTTCACAAATACCCGGTCTTCACCACCGGTCTTCAATTGCTATCCATATACGACGTATCACTTATTCGGAATGGGTTATATGACACAAAGGTCCTCTCCTGGCTAAACCGAATAGTGAGCATAATATTTAAAAACCTATGGATATGGGATTTCAATTAAGTCACAACTTATGATCCAAAATTTTTATTTCAAATGGTTTAAACAAATTACCATTTCAAATCTTTTTAAATAAAAAGATTTATTTCACAAAGTTCACCCAGTTTGTCACAAAGATCTATTCATGGATTTTCAAATCGATTTCCATTTCGAATCTTTTATACAAAAGATATACTTTTCGAATTTCAAACACAAAGTTTAATGATCTTCCACAAAGATTCAATTATAGCTTTTTAAAACAATTCAATTTTCAAATTGAATTAACCCATTCAATATGTAAATCAAAAATTTAATTGATAACTTTCAAAACAATTCACCATTCAAATCTTTTATAATATAAAAGATACAAGATTTGAAATCCTCTTTGATTTCAAGACAAGGTTCAACCATCTTTCACAAAGGCTAATTCATAGTTTTCTCAAACTATCAACAATTTCATTTCAAACTTAAAATGTTTCGATACAAATTGGAAATCCTTTCTTTTTATGAAAGCTATTATTTGAAACACATAGTTCTCTTTATGGAAAACACTGATTTCAATTTACATAAGATAAAGCCATTCAGGTATAAAACTTGGATTTAGATTTCCAAAACCATACTTTTAGATGGTTAAAAACCCAAATAAACACCTTTATAACTTTTATGTTCCTTTTAGACTGTCATAACCCGCCTTTCTCGACACTCGAAAATCGACACAAATACGCCACCGTATAATATGCCGACAATCGAACGCCGGAAAAAACAGATTGTGGAGAAATAAGAAGAAGATAGAAGAAGAAACACTAAACAATATCAGAATCTCACATTCGCAGCGGAATAAAATATAATAGTCAATAACAGATCTTTACACAAAATGAAGACTATATATGTTCATATATAATACATCATCAGAGTATATCACAACAACGTCAAATACATGCCTGACAATATCAAACAAATACAGCAGTGGATATAAACAAATACGAAGAATACGTCTCGACTTCAGCTCCTCACCTGCTCCATAGCAACCTATCTTGTAAATATACTCGGTCTGACCCAAGAATTATAATAAAATAACACCCGAGTCAGTCTGGAATACCAGCGTGAGCTAAATACATCCAAATTGATTATTAAAGTTTCAAAAATCCTTTGAAAAAAAAATGCATCTCGTAAGACCACGCCACAAATAAACATGTAGGGTTTTTCCCTTACGATAGCCAAAACATTTTTATATTAAAATCTTTTGATATTATAATAGTGTCTATATACAAATACATATCAAAATAGCTGAAATTGTTACATGATTAAATTCCATCTATAGCCACAAAGTGGGTAATACAAACAAAACTCGTAGAAGGAACGTACGGAGAATGGATTTCCAACGAATGAGTAGGCACTGGGGTACCACCTGTCACAGTACGTGGCCAAGATCACAGTACCGAGGAGTACGCCCACTCCCATGCAACACAAGGCCGGAATCATCACTTACTGGATAATTCCAAGTAAAATCACCCCACGGTTGGGATCAACAACCGCAACACTAAGCCGAAATATAAAGGGACATCTAGACAGGGATGACCTTACTCTCAAGTGGGGGCTACCCACGAAGCCTTGCTGCATAACCCCTGATTTTCAGTCATTCCCGGTTGATGAGGCTCGAGGCTAAGCGTTACCTTTTTAGAACATATCCCTTAGAATGCCCTTCGTCCACCTAACGATGTTACGAAAGCATTCGTCCATACAAGTCTGTCCCGGGTCCGAACGGAACCGAAGGCACTACTCCTACTACATCCATTTTGGATATATCCTCAAGATTAGTAGCGACTAGCCCTTGCACTTCACTGCACCATCTTCGATATCAACTCGTTCCCACATGAAACGTACAAAATCGGATCGAAGTGGTTTTAGAGAAATTAATCTCGATCCCGGTCTCTTCCAAATGATCAACGCATTTGTCGAATATTGATAGTCGGTGATTTAACTATCAATTCACATTTACAAACAACCATCACACAATAAATAATTTCCACGTTATTTATTTACCTCCAATATCTTTACAAGATATATTTCTATTTTCAAAACCCATTTGAAACAATTTCCCAAAGTTTTTCCTTTACAAGGTAAATTCTTTACCATTTATTCCCATTGGAAATAATCAAGTTCAAACAATTTAGATTTAAACAGTTAAAACATTTTATTCCGAAATATACTTTAAAATATGTAAATTTACTACTAGTTATTTACTCAAAAATATATTTTCAAATATGTAAAATAAAACTTGTTATAAAGATATAATCTTGATTTTAAATAAAGGTTTAGTTAAACTAAATTTAAAAGTAGAGGTTTATAGGGATTAATACTAATTTCAAATAACTTAAATCAAAACTTGCCTTTTAATAACTCCATTTGTTAAAATAAATTCCTAATGTTTTTGTAAATAATTACTATTGCAAATTTATTAATTAGTTATTTTAAAATAATAATTTCAAAACAATCTTTTAATCAAGTTTAAACTTTAACTTATACTTAAATACAATCTGTTAAAACACGAACTTGGTTTCCCAGGGAAAACACACTTCCCTTCAAACATCCCAAAGAACTTTCTTATAAATCCAGCCTGATCCATTGCAACCCAAATTTATGTTTAAATAACATAAATTTCCTTTCCATGCTTAAAAATAAACTCCTTTTGAATTTTAAACACATTTTCCATTGTTGGAAAATCACATTCAAAGTATAGGTTTAAAATATTTTTAAATAAAACTTTTGGGAATTTATTAAATGAAAATAATACTTACGCATTACTTAAATAAAATCCCAATGGTGTAAAATTGTATTTCAAAATATATTTATATACTTTTAAACTGCTAGTTTATATTTGGAAAGCTTCATTGGAAACATATTTTAATTTCCAGGAAAACATCATCAATAACTCCATCGTTATTTAAAACAATTTATAACTTCTATATAATTTATCTCCAGAAATCTATACTTTCACATTTATCAACTGATAAATTTCCTCTTCGTTTATAATTCCAAATTTACCAATTTCCAATCTTCATCCAAACCAGATTTCAATTTTTATTCCTTTAAATTCTTTATTTTAACAATTCACTTTATTTCTTAAAAACCAAATTTAATCCATTTATAATTAAATTCTGGAGTTATAATTTATCCATCAATATCACAGTACAATTTAATTCCAGATTTATCTATCATAATATATAAATATAATGCATCATCAATCATCAAATAATTACTATATTACGAGGAATCCAGTTGGATCCCTCCAACCTGTTTTCCCTGCATCCATAGATATTAGCACATCAAATATATAAATATCATTTCAGACTGATAACAACATTTATATTCAACCAATCACACAGATATTTAAATATTTACTATTTAAATTGGCTAGCATCCAAATGTGAGTGAGATTTACTCACCTTGAGTTTCAGCGAGCGTTTTAAATTTTAAATTAAACCGAACAGCGTTCGATTTAACCTAAAATTTTCATTTACTCAGAACGATTCCAGAATTGCTCGATTATGTAGTACTCATTGCTGCGATTCCGACGTCACCAGTATCATTGAAATCTGCTTACGTATGTGAGAGATATGAATTTTTAAAGTACAAATTCCGAATTTAAAACAAATTTTCTTTTTATTTAACCTTATTATACCAAAATCCAGACAGGCCGCACGATCCACTATCCCAAAATCACATCTGCTCTTTTTCATCTTCTCCCACGCGTATCCCAGAAGAAACGAACCCATGCCGATGTTACTAGGGCTTGATGCCGCAACCCCCAACGATGAACTTCGGCACGATCGGCGACCACCTCCACGAAGCCCACGGCCTACTCCACTGCCGCCCTGAACGCGCGCGAGCTCGGCAGCTCCACCTCCTCGCGATGCGCACGCGAATGCAGCACCTTTGCCGATGATTTGCCGCCATCTCGTCGAGTTCTGTACCACTCCACCGTACGGATGTGTAGATCTCGTTGCTCCCTAAAACTTTGCTTTAGAACTCGAAGTTTGAAGGTGAGTGGATGGTGAGAAAATAAGAGAAGAAGATGAGAGTCTCGTGGCCATTAAAAAGATAAGTGGCGGCTCACGTAAAAAGGCTAGGGTTAGAGATAAGGAACAAGTTTATATATTATTTAATATTATTTAAATATTACACTGCAAATTTTTAACGACCTATGCAATCGAACTCCAATTCTCACATACCAATAGGCGTTCCTAGGGTTTTTCCGCGCTTCGGACACAATGGAACAGGTTTCGGAGGCTAATTCGGTCATATGTGCGAGTTACGGAAACAAACGATCAATTTTAAATTAAATCGGTTAAAACGATTTCTATGCATTGAGCTGCCACGGTCAAACGACAACTCCGATTGCTACGAAAATTGAAATCTGATAATAACTAACTATTACGGATCCAATGGAACTGGTTTCGTCGAATTCCGAGACTGTAATCTGGAAGACTATTTTAACTCGTCGATTAAATCGGCGATTTCTGGAATTGTCGAAAACGCTTAAAATTTCACTTTTATAATTTTACTAACTTAATAATAGATCATATAAAATTTATAATCGCATTAAAAATCATTCTGATCAATCTCGAATCAAAATATGATTATTTCAATTATTATATTATTAAATTCCATTATTAAATTAATATAAAATTCCAATTTCAATTTGTTGATTTTTAATTCCATTTGAAAGTCCAACATTATTACTTAAATTAACATAGACTTAAAAATATATTTTAAAACCATTTTTATAATTATTTGCATCCAAATTTCCAATTTATATCTAGTCCAAATATTTTATTATTATTCAAATTCAAAATCGAATTTCCATATTTAAAATTATAACTTATTTTATTGATTTAACTCAATACTTTTTATTTCAAAATCAATTCAAATGCCACATTAAACATTTAAACTGAATTAAATGTTCAAATCCTAGTGCTCAAAAATTCCGGGTTGTCACATTCTTCCCCCCTTATAAAAATTTCTTCCCCGAAATTTGCTAAGTTAGAAAATACTTCCAGACTCATTTACTTACCTAACTTACTTAGTTAAAAGCTTATCTATACTTCCCTAAACCCTTTAGCTCAAATCCAACTCGTGTGCTTTATTTACTCTAAAGCTTTTATTTTAACATTATTTCAAAAATAACTTTCCAAATTAATTAAAAATTTACCAAATCCCAAAAAATTTCTAACTCCCAAAATTTCTGAAAATTTTTGGCAGAGTCTCCCTTGCATGAAGGAGCGTTTGCGATATCGCAATACAGATAAATATATATACATCGACCCACACGGTCGGAAACCAAAATATATCACAATATATATACTATTTCCCAATTATATTTGCGTAAGCGTACCTTTTAGCAAATTTTAAAAGCAAGCATCTAATATATAATGCATATACGCGGTCCAACTCTATCGATCGCCTCCCGTACCTGTACTTACTCAACAAACTCATCAATTTTCACAAATATAAACATTTCATTAACATTTCTAATATTAATTTAAGCCTAACATATCAACTTCATAACCCAAACAACAATTTTCATAATTCATACATAAATCATACTTTATAGCATGTACAGGGTTTCTTTTCAAACTCCAAACTCCATTTTATTTCACAGAAATGATTTACATACAAGTTTTGCTATTTTCAATTCATATTCTCTTCAATATGAGTGACATAAGTTTCAGGTACCTTATTCTATTTTAATCCAATTCTAAATTGATTCGCTATCACATGTAATTTCAATTTGATTCATAAACCAATTTCATTTGCATCTGTAAGTCCTTTTTAATTCCATTTACAACAACCGACAAATTTCTATGCAATTTTTGACGTTATTCCAATAAATAATCATCACTTAAACCTTAAGCATTTTAAAATTAATTACAACTTACATTTATATTCAGTTTATTCCATTTGGAAACATTCCTATTCCAAACAAATTATTACTTCGTTAATATTTTAAATCAAATCCTTATTTCCACATTTCAAATGTATTATCCAACTCAAACTTATATTTATATCATTCCATTTTGGATTATTCACAACTCTTACATTCATATTATCACAATAATTAATTAAAACCCTTCACTTACATTCCAATTTTATCATCAAAACAAATTTCATTTAAGCACACTTAAAAAGCCGACCAAAGATATTTTAAATTTGTTTAAATTATTTCAATTTCATAATGTTCTCATTTCTTCTTATCTCAAATTTTATTTCCATCTGTTAACTCCCATTAAGAAGCGACCTAAAATATTGAGCGAGTCAATGAAGCTTGCGACCTAACTGCTAAAGAGATTCTGCGACCTAACTGGAGTCTGCGACCTAAGAACATAGCAACCTAAGAGAGTCTACGACCTAACTGCTGAAAGGAACAGCTGCGACTTAGGAGGCTCTGCGACCTAAGGAAAAGTTGCGACCTAGGAAGTTTGCGACCTAAGATCCAGGATGACCTCGCGACCTAACAGCTTAAGAGGCTCGCGACCTAGCAACAGAAAGGATTGCGACCTATGGAACTCAACAACCTAAGGTAGCTAGCGACCTAAGGACTTGGAAAGGTTTGCGACCTAGCTACAGGAAAGGTTCGCGACCTAAGGACTAAAGAATGTCGCGACCTAACTGCTGAAGAGGCTCAGCGACCTAACAGGAGTCTGCGACCTAAAAACATAGCGACCTAAAGAATGTCGCGACCTAACTGCTGAAGAAGCTCAGCGACCTAACAGGAGTCTGCGACCTAAAAACATAGCGACCTAAAGAATGTCGCGACCTAACTGTTGAAGGAAGCTTACGACCTACTTTAGGTCGCTCACGACCTAACTCCGTTGCCCAGTTTGTATGAACCAACCTAATTCCCTATGCGGCTTACCTATAAGTCGCTTGCGACCTACCAGCCCACTAGGTCGCCAACGACCTAGTACCTTCCTTAACTCACCTGCGACCTAGGACTTTGCAAGATTTATTAAAAGTTCATCAGCTAACTTCTTTAGCCGCAAGAGGACTGCGACCTAGCTTAGGTCGCTCACGACCTACGACCTAACTTAGGTCGTACGCGACCTAAGACTTAGCAAGAATTCTGCTCAGAAATCAGCTCCTATAAATAGAGCTCCAACTCCAACGAGCGGGGGACTTTTGGCCATTCATTTCTCCAAGCACCGTTACGCTGTCGAAGTCTCCTCTCATTCAGCAATCAAAGATCTTCCAACTCTCAAGGCACTACAACAAGCTTCGTGAAGAACTCCATTCATCCGATACGGATTAAGCGAGATTCATCACCGAAGATTGAGCTAGTAGTCTAGATTGTTGTGTGATCAAGTTATATTGTATTTGACAAGTGATTTGTGTCGAATTGTAACCGAATCAGCAATAAAAGACTATAAAGTGGACGTAGGCTCAATTACGGGCCGAACCACTATAAATCTGTTGTTCATTTACTACTTTTCTGCTATTTTCATTTTTGTATTCTGTTCCCGTACCAACGGGTGGTGCTTTCACGATTCTATTACACACACCGGGTGTTAGCGTTCACTTTTTACCGTTAACATTTTGGTGCTTTCATTGAGAGCCCAACTCAGGCAATCATCCACCGTTGCTTCGCAAAGATTCATAAAAAGAACCTCTCTTAAAAAACCAGATCTGAGATAATGGCTCCTGGAAGAAGAGGTAGACCCGTCAGATCCGGAAATGCTTACGAAGGGACTTTCGCTTCCCCAACAACAGATCAAGCAACTCCAACCGTTGGAGTCACCAGGGCCGAATTGGATGACGCAGTTTCTGGATTATACCAACAAATTGAAACTCAAAATGCTTTGATGATGGATAGAATAACTGCCCTGCTTGGGGCAAATCGTCAACCAGAAAACCATCAAACCTCCCTTCCTGAAACGCCACCTTTCCAAGCTGATGGTTCTGGGCCGCAACCAACTTGTCATGAACATATGCCCGGGCCAACTTCCGAGGGAAGAACTGGTGCTTGCCCGGAGGTGTCTTTGAACAATAAAGAGTACCTGTCTAAAATGGTTGGCCGCATCATGAAAGAGAGCATACAAAGGGAAGAAGATGAGGCTGACTGGGGATTTGCGCCAAGCAGAACTCCGTTTACTGAAAGGATTCTGAGAGCATAATTCCCAAGGAAATTTGCACCTCCTACTATCCAAGCCTATAGGGGAACCACTGACCCTAATCATTTCCTATACAAATACGATTGGCATATGACCGGTGCAAGAGCATCAGATGAGATCAAGTGTCGGTACTTTCCGGTATACCTGGAAGGTGTGGCTTTACTTTGGTTCACAAAGCTTCCAGTTCGGTCTGTAGATAAGTTTTCCGACTTAACACAAAAGTTTAAGGAACAGTTCAGATTGTATGCTTCAAAAGCTAAGGATATAATGTCACTGTCTAACCTTGAACAAGCGCCCGGAGAATCAATCAAATCTTTCTTGAGCCGTTTCAATATAGCTTTAGCCGAAGTAGAAAATGCGGAACCACGCATGATCCTGACTTATTTAATGCGAGCCATTGATAAATCGAGTAAATTTGGAATATGGCTAAAGATGAAGGAACCGAACTCACTTGATAAATTCTATAAAAAGGCCGACGAGTTCATTCGCCTTGAAAACCTTTCTACGACGTCAAAGGTGGTTGCTGCCCAAACTAATAACAACAGTGTCCTATCTAAGAAAAGAGAATCTGAAAGTCAGAAAAGGGAGAATGAAGGAGGAAAGAACCAGGGAAATGAAAAGAAACCTCGCCGCTTTAATTCTTCAGATTATACCCCTTTAACTGATACACCAAGGAATATCTATTTTGCAACAAAAGACATTGTCCAGTATCCTAAGCCACCTGAGATGACGAAAGGTGCAAAGAGTAATGGGAAATTCTGCCAATTTCACAATCAACCTGGCCATGACACTGACCAATGTCGCCAGTTAAAGAAAGTGATTGAAGAATTGTTGGAACAAGGTAAACTCCAATAATACGTTAAGAAAAACGGAGTCAATCCAACCTCATCCACTCGGGATCAACAACATCCTACCCATCAATCCGATTCTCACAACAACACTGCAGTGCAAGATTCAGAAAAGCTTGTCATTAATGCTATCACAGGCGAATTATACCCAGCAAGCAGAAGTTGGGATGACTACTAATTACCCACAAAACTGCGGCTGGGGCATCTCTCACTTTCTCTGGCATAAAAATCCAAAAGCTATGAATCAAGCACAAATGGAAATCCAGCTTGGAGATTCTGAAACAATAATAACTAGCATTCATTTTTACTTAACAGCATTGCTTGAATGTGTAAAGATAATAATAGATGTGTAACTTCTGCATTGTAAACCGCTGAGAAATCAGCGTGACTCAAAAATGAAAAACTATGCATTGTGTTTTCTGTTATAAAATGCCTGTTATATTTCGATGTGTAAATACTCTAAATGTATTGCTAAAATATCGATCTAATACTGCAGGCCATTAAAGCAAAGCTCACCCATCGCAAAGCTAAGCGAGCCTTACAAATCATTTAGCAAATTTCAAGCAACAAAAATTTCAAACTCAAATCCCATACAAGAGAAGCTTCACATAAAAGTTGACGGCTCCGCTATGTCAAGCCCTCATTAACTGGTTGCGATCGTTAATATAAAAAGGCATCCAACCAAATAACTTGCGTTTACTCTGTGGAGTCATTCGACAGTGAAGTCTACTTCTTCAGATAAAGCAACTTACTTGCAAAAGAAAGCAACACGCGCTTGGAAACGATGATAAAGGATCGCAGATTGGTGGATGATGATACAACATGAGCAGGCAAACATGGAAGCAGCCAAAGGAAGGTATGCCTCTCAACAGGAAAGCAGGTAGATCCACTAAAGGGATACCTTCCCGAGCAGAAGGAATAAGACCCTCGCTGGCTGATTGTGATGCATCCGATCAGGCAGCTTGTGTCCATCCCATGGATCTACTTGCCCCTAAGACGCAACCTTCCTGGCACACCAACCAACTGATGCTCCTTCCCAAGGGTCAACAAAGCCCTCTAATGAGGCACGCCAATAAATGGAGAGCTTTCCTCAATCAAAAAGATCGGTGGGACTACCAAAAAGGGGCACCTTGTTAATCGATTGCGATCGTTTGTACAAACAAACATCCAATCGAACGACTTACGCTTGTCCCGTGGACCCCTCCGACCATGAGAAAGTAACTTCCAGGCAACCACAAGCCCTCTTCGGAGGCACAAGCCCTCTTCGGAGGCACAAGCCCTCTTCGGAGGCACAAGCCATCTTCGGAGGCACAAGCCCTCTTCGGAGGCACAAGCCCTCTTCGGAGGCACAAGCCATCTTCGGAGGCACAAGCCCTCTTCGGAGGCACAAGCCCTCTTCGGAGGCACAAGCCATCTTCGGAGGCAAAAGCCCTTTTCGGAGGCACATTTCACCCGTGTAGAATTCCAAAATCGCTTCTCTTCGGAGACCAAAAGACCTCTTCAGAGGCGTACTTCACCTTGCTTGAAATACCAAAAATAAACCCTTTACTGGGGCACAAAAATCAAAACCTTCTGCAGAAGCTCATTTCACTGTGCAGGAAAATTCACTTTCAAAACAAATAAAAGTGATCATTCCCAAAAGTCGAAATGTTCTTCAGGAAGAAAAAGAAAATAAAGATTTCTCCAAAGACAAGATATACTCTATTAAAAGCAGAATAATTCTTCCCTGAAAAAGTGGAAAGTTATTCTCTAAAATAAGAGTATCGGTCTTGTGAAATCAAGAAATATTACAATATACTTGTGGTGTGGGGGCAACACTATACAATTCAGTTACATTAATAAAAGTAATATACAAGCAACATACCACAAGTTCATTGCAATATCACGTAATAAAGATGTGGAGTAAATGCGTTCTTGAAACACAGACAGAAAATTTGTACAAGTGAAAAGAATCGTTTACTCTATACTTCAAATGAAAAACAGATGTATTCCTACATACACAAGGATTTGTACAAGAAAAATATCTATTTATTTCAATACTATGAGAAATTTTTACATTGTACAGGTTACAAAAAGAAGCGGAGACCGGTATCCGCACAATCCCCGGTCAATGCAAAAAGCAGAAAATGCAAAATCAAACTCATTTCTCCTTCTTCCCAACCTTGGAGCTTTTACCCGGCCTGGTAATTAGCTTCGTAGGCCGCATCGGAGAAGAAGGAGAAAGAGACTCAGCCGGATCAATATCTGCCTCATCCCCAGCAGCAGAGGAACTCTTCTTTCCTTTCTTTGAAACCACACGCTTCCCCTTCTTCTTGGAAGAAGACTCACTCCCCGGGGCAAGAAATGTAGAAAGCTTTGTGTCATAATCGAAAGACTGCTCCGGGGTCTTCTCGCTATCTTCCAAACCTTCTGCCTTCTGTTCTTCGGAAGCAGATGGTTCATCTAAACCTTGAAGGGCCGCTATTGGTTCTTCCTGTGAACCAGGTTGGGAAGCCGGAAGAGGTATAACTTGAGAAGGAGAAGGAACGGCAGCTGAAGAAGGAAGAGTTGGGGCAGTTTCTGGGGCGTCTGCTGCATAATTAAAGATATCAAAATCAGTATTCTCCGAAAAGAAAAAGAAAACCGTGAATTGTCAAAGTTACCTGGAGAAGCCGGTTTAGCGAGATCAATCTCAAATTCCCGAGCTTGGAAGTCTTTCATTGCCTCTTCCTCTGTAGGGGTGGTTACAGTTTCTGTGTCAACCTTAGCGGGAGGCGTGGAATGAGAACTAGAGCCAGCAATATCTGCATGAGCTAAAGTCGAAGTATAAGCAGGAGCAATAGGGGGTGTTTCTTTCCCAGGAAGCTTCTCTCCCGTCGCTTCGGCCCGCACTCGGACGAGCTGCTCTTTTCCTTTGGCAAGGGCATCGCGATCGCTCTCACTTAGGTAGGTATCTTGAAGATCTGTTTCGGAGTATCCGGCACCACCAAATAAGTCAATGATTGCCTCCCACACCTCCGCTAGGGTGACTTCATACTCTGGTCCCAAAAATGAAAGGCTCCCACGCCCCAGGACACAATGCATATAGAAGTCGAACAGGGTCGCGTCGACGGTGGCTAGGGTCGCCTTATGGGATTCTTCGGCTGCAGCTTTACCAGAGAGAACTTCATCACGTTCTCTTTCAGCCTTCAGTAACTGGGATTGTAGCCTAGCAATTTCTAAGTCTCGAGAGCTGAGTTTCTCCTGAAGATGAGCAGCGTCATCATGATATTTTCTAGTAACATGTTGTTCTGCTTCAAGTTTGACTTCAGTATCTCTCTGAGCAGCGTGGGCGTCTCGAACTTGTTTTTGAAGCATTTCCTCTTTCTGAGAATAAGAAGTGGAAGAAGTAGCAAGCTCTTTTTTAAGCCTTTCAACTTCGGCTTCGAGCTTCACGTAACCATCGCTAATGCTTTTCATCTCCGAGTCATGCTGTTTACGCCATTTGTCCCACTCAGACTTATCATTTTCCATGGTCATCATCGCTTCAAGATTCAGATGATTGACCTTTGAAGTTCATCAACCAGCTTCTGCCACCCAGACATTCTTTCGATGTCAAGCTTTACAGCATCGACATTTTTCAGCATCGCTTGCTTATCAATGGGGACCAAGTCCAAGTCAAAACGCACTCCTTTCAGACACCAGTTCGGAAATCGGCTCTGGAGTGTGGGAGGACCATCTCCAGCTTGGTACTGTGGCCTATTAATGATGGTCTGGATGTCAGATTCCTTAAGGGCAGGAGAACCGGAAGATGTATTAGGAGGAACAGAAGCGGTTGTCTTTTCCGAGATGTTAGATGTGTCTTTCTCACCAAGTCTGGCACGTTTACTGGAATCATCAGAAGTGTGACTCTTCCCCTTATCGTCGTAAGATTTCCTTTTATAAGGATCGTCGCTTCTGCGAGAAGAGTCATGTTGCTCGTCCCTTCTCCCGTAGTATTCCTCATCTTCTCTCCGGCGACGCTCTTTATGAGCTCGCCTCTCATGAGCCTTTCGAGCAGCTCTCTCCTCATCAGTTTCTTTCACGGCACTGATATAACTCCTAAAGTCGTAAGCTTCACGGCTTCCGTAGCGCTGAAATTTGTTGAAGTAAGAGCCGCTTCGCCCCATCAGAGAACCTGAAATTGAAGAAAAAGACCAGTTTTAGAAATCCTCAAGTTGAAGAAGCTAAGTGCATATGAGTACCAAAATTCTAAGTGTGTGTGCTGTGTAAACTACGCGCGTCAGACTACAAACCACTTTTGGGTGTAGAAATGGCAATAAGTTGTGTGGAAGGTGTTGTAGATTGTTGCAAAGAAGAAGTTGCTTCGATAACAGGAGGAACCACTTTAGAAACATCATCTTTAAAGAGCTCCTGAGAGGTTATCATGATGTCGCTCAGACTATCGAAAGTATCATCGCCATGGTGCGTGGGAGAATTATCTTTCTCAATTTCCATCTCAGCCGTCTTTTCAACAGTGTGAAGATTTTCCTCCTCTTCAACAACCGGGGCAAGTGCTAACTTACTGGACGTCTCGGCAATGCCGGAACGAGTAGAACACTTTACCAATGAAGTCTCAGCGGTAAGTTCTTGCAGTAAAGGTTCTTCAGCAGGAACAGGGGGATCCGACTCCTCAGCAGGAGAATCAGGGACCTCATGTGGTTGAGCAGAACGGGAAGGATGTAAGAGTCCAAATTCATGGAGGAACTCATCTCTCAATAAAAATTGAACACTTCTCTCCTCGACTGGCACGGCCATAAGCCTCTCAAAAGTCACCTTGTGACTGGCATCTCGAAGTGGGGGAGGAAGTGCTGCAAAAAAGAAAGAATGGAGTTAAGCATTTGACAGTTCGAATCCTGAAAAGTTTTGAGAACAAATCGGAAAGATAGATAATCGTACTTCCCACTCTCCAAATGGCGTAGAATCCCGGAGGGCAGCGAACATAAAAGAATTGAGTCAAAAATCCGTGGGCACTTTCAGACAAGTCCAGAATTAGTTTGCGGTTCCTGGCACTTCTCACAAGTGTAATAGAGGGATGATCTTTGTTCTTTACAAATGTGCACAAGAAGCGAATTTCGGCAAAACTGGGAAAACGGCCCAACGTTCTCCTGAAAAGCACACACAGTCCCAGCAGGATGGAGTATCCATTAGGGTGCAGTTGAAAAGGGGAGATAGATAGCCGAAGGAGAAGTTCTCGAAGACAATCATTAAAGGGCGGAATAGCTCCGCTCAAGCACATCTGACGATTCACGGCAACAAAGCCAAGAGGCGGCCTGTCAGCAGTGTCGCTTGACCCAGGAAGTAAAGCATCTGCTTCGGCAATGCCGAACTGGATGCACAATTGTCTGAAGATCTTGTGGCTTAGAGTAGTAGAAGTCCGTTCCGGAGGGTCGTTTAGTGGAGTAGCAATTGGAAAAGCCTCTCCAGCTATTTCCAAGTCTTCCTGTTGGGATGCCATTCTACACAAGGAACTGGACGATCAAATATTAAGGTGCACGTTTCCTAAAAAAGAGTGAAGTGTTGTGCAAAACTAACGTAATAACAAGAAAATATAAACGAAACTAAATTAATTGATACTTGTCGATTATAAAGTTTCGGGGCTTGATATTTTAAGTCCAAGAACAGTGTTGTGTTGATGCAAATAAATCAGCTTTAGTTGATTGTTTCAATTTTGCTTTAATACTTCACTTAGATTTGTTAGTTCACAACATTTCATTCGCGAAGTTCATTTAAGTTTGATATTCTTTGTCAACTAATCTGTCATTTGGTGTGGGCAATCAATGGCAGTATATTCGTCCCATTTTTTCTGTGAATATTGCTTCTAAACAGGTTATCAGCATTAAAGTTAAGGCAATCTGAAAAGAAGTACGACAAAGTCTAAAACAATTCAAAAAATCAGCCAAATTCTGCCTAAATTTCTAAGTCCCAGGTCGTTCACGACCTAACATAAGTTGGAGTGATTTTAAGTCGTGCGGTGCAAATAAAAGCATTCAGGGCTATGCAGAATTGTTTCAAGTTCTAGGTCGTTCGGCGACCTATTCTTGGTCGAAGCACCTTTAGGTCGCACAGTGCAACTGAAGGGTTAAAAGCAATGCAGATTTGACCAAGTCCTAACTCGGCTGCGATTTAAAGCTTATGTCACGGGAAAGTTAGGTCGTTCAGCGACCTAACACAAGTTCCAGTCTTCCTTAGGTCGCGAATGGTCTTAAGTCGCCTGAAACCCTTATGCTTCTAACTTCCTTTCCACGCCACAAACCACCAAACCCTATAACCCGTTATCAATTACACCTATAAACCCATCGCCTTCCTCACCCCTTCAATTCATCGAAAGATACCAAGAGCGATTCAACACATCCCTAATCCATCGCAGATCCAACACATTACTATGCCCTCATGAATCAGCCAAAGCAACTATCTAGAGTCAACCACGACAGCCACTTGAAACGGTGCACAACTCATAGAATGGGGCTAAGGTCGAAAAAGCAGGGATTCAAGATTAAACGATGATTATGATAGGATGGATGTCAAACTCACTTACGGGATGTAATGGTAAGGAAGAATCGATGACTGGAATAGGTTGAATTCGCCTTTGAAAACTCGAAAAATTCGTCAATGGCAGCAAGGGATCGAAGTAGTAGAGTAGGGAGGAAGAAGCGACCTAACCGGTTTATATGAAACCAAGAAAGGAAGATGAATAGACAAGCAAGTTAGTGTTTTAGGTCGCTCGCGACCTAGCGGAGTTAAGTCGAAGCACGCGACCTATGACTTCGGCCCGTACTTCGAGGGGCAAATGTTAACTCCCATTAAGAAGCGACCTAAAATATTGAGCGAGTCAATGAAGCTTGCGACCTAACTGCTAAAGAGATTCTACGACCTAACTGGAGTCTGCGACCTAAGAACATAGCAACCTAAGAGAGTCTACGACCTAACTGCTGAAAGGAACAGCTGCGACTTAGGAGGCTCTGCGACCTAAGGAAAAGTTGCGACCTAGGAAGTTTGCGACCTAAGATCCAGGATGACCTCGCGACCTAACAGCTTAAGAGGCTCGCGACCTAGCAACAGAAAGGATTGCGACCTATGGAACTCAACAACCTAAGGTAGCTAGCGACCTAAGGACTTGGAAAGGTTTGCGACCTAGCTACAGGAAAGGTTCGCGACCTAAGGACTAAAGAATGTCGCGACCTAACTGCTGAAGAGGCTCAGCGACCTAACAGGAGTCTGCGACCTAAAAACATAGCGACCTAAAGAATGTCGCGACCTAACTGCTGAAGAAGCTCAGCGACCTAACAGGAGTCTGCGACCTAAAAACATAGCGACCTAAAGAATGTCGCGACCTAACTGTTGAAGGAAGCTTACGACCTACTTTAGGTCGCTCAAGACCTAACTCCGTTGCCCAATTTGTATGAACCAACCTAATTCCCTATGCGGCTTACCTATAAGTCGCTTGCGACCTACCAGCCCACTAGGTCGCCAACGACCTAGTACCTTCCTTAACTCACCTGCGACCTAGGACTTTGCAAGATTTATTAAAAGTTCATCAGCTAACTTCTTTAGCCGCAAGAGGACTGCGACCTAGCTTAGGTCGCTCACGACCTACGACCTAACTTAGGTCGTACGCGACCTAAGACTTAGCAAGAATTCTGCTCAGAAATCAGCTCCTATAAATAGAGCTCCAACTCCAACGAGCGGGGGACTTTTGGCCATTCATTTCTCCAAGCACCGTTACGCTGTCGAAGTCTCCTCTCATTCAACAATCAAAGATCTTCCAACTCTCAAGGCACTACAACAAGCTTCGTGAAGAACTCCATTCATCCGATACGGATTAAGCGAGATTCATCACCAAAGATTGAGCTAGTAGTCTAGATTGTTGTGTGATCAAGTTATATTGTATTTGACAAGTGATTTGTGTCGAATTGTAACCGAATCAGCAATAAAAGACTATAAAGTGGACGTAGGCTCAATTACGGGCCGAACCACTATAAATCTGTTGTTCATTTACTACTTTTCTGCTATTTTCATTTTTGTATTCTGTTCCCGTACCAACGGGTGGTGCTTTCACGATTCTATTACACACACCGGGTGTTAGCGTTTACTTTTTACCGTTAACACCATCTAAATTTGATCCTTCTCCGATCAAATTCCATTCCATTTCAAGTTTCAATTCAACTGGTCACTTGAAATCCATTTCACCTAAATTTAGTTAGTTTACCAACTTAATCCATATTAGATTTTAATTCACTTCCTTTATTAAGTATGAAGTTATTTAAAATATGACCATTTCCAACTATCGCATACCCAACTGAATTTATTTATTAATAACAGGGCCACTTCACATTATTTCACCCACTTGAATTTATTTACAATTCAAACCATCGCTATTAAAATCCAATTCCATTTACCAGATCAACTTTTTATTATCCTTTACTCAAATTTTTGCATATGCTAAATTTAGTTCCACCAATTTCCTGGAATTTAGTTGAGTGAAAATTCAATTATTCCATATAATTTCAACTAAACTAAATTTTCTCCCAATTTAATTCTTTTCCAAAATTAATTCAAGTTCAACCAAATTTTATTTAGCAAACTTGAATTCATATTATTCTCTTACTGATTTACATAAATATTTAATTCCAATGAATATTATTTATAACATAACTGAAACTTTGATTTCAATTCAATCCAATAAATTGAATCCGAGTCAATCCAATTTTATCTCTCTATTTAATTTAAATCTCTATTTTCTAATACATAAGTTTAAGACTTATTTGCTAATTTAAGCCCATCCATCTTTATATTTTCGCTTTGCTTCATTACACTTTACATGTCATTTAAGATTAAGTTTTGAATTTGCCACACCATTTAATTATTGCCATTTATAAATGACAATTTTCATTTTCTCTTCGTAAGTTTAATTCACTTACTTACTTAAGATTCTTAGATTGTTTAGTTAAGTAAATTTTCATTTATAGTCACTATTCAAATTATAGAAATAGCTTAAGAATATAAATTTTCATTATATAATTATAATTCACAACTATAACCATTTTCCATTTCCACTTCATCCAAATCAATTCAATTTCAATTTATTTAAATTTAATTCAATTTCAATTCCCAATTATATTTAACTTATCTTAAGTTAAATTCAAATATATTTTATTCACTTTCATAAACTCAAATTAAATTTTAGTTTCAAATTTGAACTTTCACTTTCTTCCTTATTTAAATCAACTTCATTTTATAAATTCAATAGTTGATTCATTTTAAATCTTCACATTTTAAATAAGATTTCCTGAATTTCAATTACTCGGTTTTATTTCAAAACCATTTTGAAATCATAAATAACTCATGCACTCCTAGTATATCACATCAAATCCCAGATTCCAAAACAATCTGGTTTTACCAAAACAATCTGGTTTTACCAAAACAAATTTTCCCTTTGAAATTGTTAAACAACTTGTATATGAACAAGTCTAAACAAATGTCATACCAAATCACCACGGAAGCAATCCACCACTTTAGAAACTCGAAAATGAATTCTGATGATGTGGCCAGCATCATCAGGATTATTTTCCAACGACTGAAGTGATTTCAGTGCCTCCTACTTTCACAAATTCCACTCAAAACAATTTCCATTCAAAACATTTCCCAAAATCATACTCCATTTTTGCCTTCCAAGGTTTTGGAAAACATTTCAAAATTTCCAATATTTTAAATTCTCAAATCCTTGTTTAAATTTATTTAAAACACTTTTCCAAAATTTTCCAGAATTTAAGTTCTGGTTTAAATCAAATTTTTATTATACTTCTTTATTCTTTTAGATGAATTAGACTTATAGATTTCTATTTGGTTATGAACCATTTTAAATTTTCATATTCTTATTTGCTTATAAGTCTTTTCAAATTTTATATCAAATTTTATATTCTTATTCAATTACTGTATTAACAACCAAACATCCAATATATATATATAATAATTTAGAAAACCATTTCTTTATATCAAAATATAGTTTTGGGTAAAATTATTTCATTTACCCACTTTAAAATCAATACTATGTCAGTTTATCTTGTTTAAGAGTTTAGAAACCCCTATCGATACGGTTGTTCTTCTTGTACCGACCAGAATTCATAAACACCCAACCGATAAGTCAACACAGTATAAAAACAATTTTATATTCACTAACAAGTACGCTCACATAGCTATATATACACTCAACTCATTATAGAGTACTTCTGACTCTGTGCTAATGAATAATTTTCCCCCACCAAAGTCTAGGTTGTCGCCAACCTAAGCTCTGATACCAACTGTCATAATCCGCCTTTCTCGACCCTCGAAAATCGACACAAATACGCCATCGTATAATATGCCGACAATCGAACGCCGGAAAAGACTGATTGTGGAGAAATAAGAAGAAGATAGAAGAGGAAACACTAAATAATATCAGAAACTCATAGTCGCAGCAGAATAAAATATAATAGTCAATAACAGATCTTTACACAAAATGAAGACTATAGCTGTTCATATATAATTCATCATCAGAGTATATCACAACAACGTCAAATACATGCCTGACAATATCAAACAAATACAGCAGTGGATATAAACAAATACGAAGAATACGTCTTGACTTCAACTCCTCACTTGCTCCATAGCAACCTATCCTGTAAATATACTCGGTCTGACCCGGGCATTATAATAAAATAACACCCGAGTCAGTCTGGAATACCAGCGTGAGATAAATACATCCAAACTGATTATTAAAATTTAAAAAATCCTTTGAAAAACAAAATCATCTCGTAAGACCACGCCATAAATAAACATGTCGGGTTTTTCCCTTACGATAGCCAAAACATTTTTATATTAAAATCTTCTGATATTATAATAGTATCTATATACAAATACATATCAAAATAGCTGAAATTGTTACATGATTAAATTCCAGCTATAGCCACAAAGTGGGTAATACAAACAAAACTCGTACAAGGCACGTAGGGAGAATGGATTTCCAACGAATGACTAGGCACTGGGGTACCACCTATCACAATACGTGGCCTAGATCACAGTACCGAGGAGTACGCCTGGTCCCCTGCAACACAAGGCTGAAATCATCCCTTACTGGATAATTTCAAGTAAAATCACCCCACGGTTGGGATCAGCAACCGCAACACTAAGCCGAAATATAAAGGGACATCTAGACAGGGATGACCTTACTCACAAGTGGGGGCTACCCACGAAGCGTTCCTGCATAACCCCTGATTTTCAGTCATTCTTGGTTGATAAGGCTCGAGGCTAAGCGTTACCTTTTTAGAACATATCCCTTAGAATGCCCATCGTCCACCTGACGATGTTACGAAAGCATTCGTCCATACAAGTCCATCCCGGGTCCGAACGGAACCAAAGGCACTACTCCTACTACATCCATTTTGGAAATATCCTCAGGATTAGTAGCAACTAGACCTTGCACTTCACTGCACCATCTTCGATATTAACTCGTTCCCACACGAAACGTATAAAATCGGATCGAATTAGTTTTCGAGAAATTAATCTCGATCCTGGTCTCTTCGAAACGATCAACACATTTGTCCAATATTGATAGTCGGTGATTTAACTATCAATTCACATTTACAAACAACCATCACACAATAAATAATTTCCACGTTATTTATTCACCTCCAATATCTTTACAAGATATATTTATATTTTCAAAACCCATTTGAAACAATTTCCCAAAGTTCTTCCTTTACAAGGTAAATTCTTTACCATTTATTCCCATTGGAAATAATCAAGTTCAAACAATTTAGATTTAAACAGTTAAAACATTTTATTCTGAAATATACTTTAAAATATGTAAATTTATTACTAGTTATTTACTCAAAAATATATTTTCAAATATGTAAAATAAAACTAGTTATAAAGATATAATCTTGATTTTAAATAAAGGTTTAGTTAAACTAAATTTAAAAGTAGAGGTTTAAAGGGATTAATACTAATTTCAAATAACTTAAATCAAAACTAGCCTTTAAATAACTCCATTTGTAAAAATAAACTCCTAATGTTTTTGTAAATAATTACTATTGCAAATTTATTAATTAGTTATTTTAAAATAATAATTTCAAAACATTCTTTTAATCAAGTTTAAACTTTAACTTATACTTAATTAAAATCTGTTAAAACACGAACTTGGTTTCCCAGGGAAAACACACTTCCATTCAAACATCCCAAAGAACTTTCTTATAAATCCAGCCTGATCCATTACAACGCAAATTTACGTTTAAATAACATAAATTTCCTTTCCATGCTTAAAAATAAACTCCTTTTGAATTTTAAATACATTTTCCATTCCTGGAAATTCACTTTCAAAGTATAGGTTTAAAATATTTTTAAATAAAACTTTTAGGAATTTATTAAATGAAAATAATACTTACGCATTACTTAAATAAAATCCCAATGGTGTAAAATTGTATTTCAAAATATTTTTATATATTTTAAACTGCTAGTTTATATTTGGAAAGCTTCATTGGAAACATATTTTAATTTCTAGGAAAACATCATCAATAACTCCATCGTTATTTAAAACAATTTATAACTTCTATAGAATTTATCTCCAGAAATCTATAATTTCACATTTATCAACTGATAAATTTCCTCTTCGTTTATAAATCCAAATTTACCAATTTCCAATCTTCATCCAAACCAGATTTCAATTTTTATTCCTTTAAATTCTTTATTTTAACAATTCATTTTATTTCTTAAAAACCCAATTTAATCCATTTATAATTAAATTCTGGAGTTATAATTTATCCATCAATATCACAGTACAATTTAATTCTAGATTTATCTATCATAATATATAAATATAATGCATCATCAATCATCAAATAATTACTATATTGCGAGGAATCCAGTTGGATCCCTCCAACCTGTTTTCCCTACATCCACAGATATTAGCACACCAAATATATAAATATAGTTTCAGACCGATAACAACATTTATATTCAACCAATCAAACAGATATTTAAATATTAACTATTTAATTTGGCTAGCATCCAGATGTGAGTGAGATTTACTCACCTTGAGTTTCGGCGAGCGTTTGAAATTTTAAATTAAACCGAACGACATTCGATTTAACCTAAAATTTTCATTTACTAAGAACGATTCCAGAATTGCTCCATTGCGTAGTACTCGTTGCTGCGATTCCGATGTCACCAGATTCGTTGAAATCTGCTTAGGTATGTGAGAGATATGAATTTTTAAAGTTTAAATTCCGAATTTAAAACAAATTTTTTTTTATTTAACCTTATTATACCAAAATCAAGATAGGCTGCACGATCCACTATACCAAAATCACGTCCGCTCCTTTGCATCTTCTCCCACGCGTATCTCAGAAGAAACGAACCCATGCCGACGTTACTAGGGCTTGATGCCGCAACCCCAACGACGAACTTCGGCACGATCGGCGACCACCTCCACGAAGCCCACGGCCTACTCCACTACCGCCCTAAATGCGCGCGAGCTCGGCAGCTCCACCTCCTTGCGATGCGCGTGCGAATGCAGCGCCTTTGCCGATGATTTGCCGCCATCTCGTAGAGTTTCGTACCACTCCACCGTACGAATGTGTAGATCTCGTTGCTCCCTAAAACTTTGCTTTAGAACTCGAAGTTTGAAAGTGAGCGGATGGTGAGAAAATAAGAGAAGAAGATGAGAGTCTCGTGGACATTAAAAAGATAAGTGGCGGCTCATGTAAAAAGGATAGGGTTAGAGATAAGGAACAAGTTTATATATTATTTAATATTATTTAAATATTACACTGCAAATTTTTAACGACCTATGCAATCGAACTCCAATTCTCATGTACCAATAGGCGTTCCTTGGTTTTTTCCATGCTCCGGACACAATGGAATAGGTTTCGGATGCTAATTCGGTCATATGTGCGAGTTACGGAAACAAACTATCAATTTTAAATTAAATTGGTTAAAATGATTTCCATGCATTGAGCTGCCACGGTCAAACGACAACTCCGATTGATATGAAAATTGAAATCCGATAATAACTAACTATTACGGATCCAATGAAACTGGTTTCGTCGAATTCCGAGACTGTGCCCCAGAAGTCTATTTTAACTCGTCGATTAAATCGGTGATTTCTGGAATTGTCGAAAACGCTTAAAATTTCAATTTTATAATTTTACTAACTTAATAATAGATCATATAAAATTTATAATCACATTAAAAATCATTTTGATCAATCTCGAATCAAAATCTGATTATTTCAATTATTATATTATTAAATTCCATTATTAAATTATTATAAAATTCCAATTTCAATTTATTGATTTTTAATTCCATCTGAAAGTCCTACATTATTACTTAAATTCACATAGACTTAAAAATAGATTTTAAAACCATTTTTATAATTATTTGCATCTAAATTTCCAGTTTATATCCAATCCAAATAGTTTATTATTATTCCAATTCAAAATCGAATTTCCATATTTAAAATTATAACTTATTTTATTGATTTAACTCAATACTTTTTATTTCAAAATCAATTCAAATGTCACATTAAACATTTAAACTGAATTAAATGTTCAAATCCTAGTGCTCAAAAATTCCGGGTTGTCACATAGACCATAATTTCCAAATCATTGAATTCAATTTCAAATATTGAATTCAAATTTAAATCAAATTACTTAAATTTCAAGTTTTATTAAGTTATTTAAAATAAATTTTATTTTGGAAACTCATTTCAAAAGTTCTCAATTCAAATTCAAAAAACTATTTAGGATTCAAAAATCCAATTTCTAAAATTGTTAAAAAAAATCTGTGACTTAATCAATTTCTTCGTGCGATCCATATTTGTGTGTGTAAAAGTGTGGTCCAGAGGTTTAACACAATAGTGCAACATTATTCAATCATCACAGATCAAAATACAGAAATATAGTTGATAAGCGGTATAAACTATAACGCTTATCTTTCATATACAGATCACCGATATATATATATATATATATATATTACAAATAATAAATTACATTCATCCCAGATAAATAAATTACAATACGGATCACAACACAAATCAGGATATAGCACAAAGCATCACATATTAGGGATATCAAACAATTCACCCATTCAATAAAATCCAAACATCCGTAAGTAGGATCAATTTAATTATTTGATTGATTTAAATCAGATTAATTTCTATGAATAAATTTTCTAGTCATGGTAAATTAATGATCAATTAATTACAAAATATTTTATAATTTCCCTTTGATTAATCATTAATTAACCCTTAATTAATAATTAATCCTTAATTAATGAATCAATTAACTTTTAATTATTTAATAAATCTCAATTAATCACATTCATTAATTAATCCTTTGATTACTAACAAATAATTATACTCAAGTTACTAATCATCATTCAATAATTACATCCAGTAATTACTCTTATTTACTTCACTAAGTAATTATACTTTCCAAATCGTCAAGTGATTATTCTAAATTAATTTAAACTTAAGTAATTAACTTGAACTAACCCAATTAAACTCAATTAGTTACACTAAATAATTAATTCCTTAATTAATAATTATTTCTTAATCACTTTCATTAATTAATTTACCTTTAATAAATTAATTATTCTCAAATTAATTACCTTAATTAATTTATCACATTATCCTTAAATCAATTATTGATTAATCACTTGATTAATCAACTTTAATAATAAATTAATATTTAATTAATAATCCTTAATTTACAAATTAATTATTCCTTAATTAATTAATCTTTAAACCTTAATTAATTAATTTAAACCTCTAATCACTTATTCAATTAATCCAAATCATTAATTAATTAAATAAATGAATTATCCATTTTAATTAACTTAATAATTAATTAATTACAAATTATCACTGTATCTTCATTAACTTAAAACAAATCTCATTTTTATTAATGATTTTGTTATCACTTATAAATGGGTTGAAACATTTATATTCAATTCGCCTTTAAATTCATTTTAAATTTCAAGATTTAAAATGAATACCAATTTATAAATTAATAAAGTTTAAACCCTTTAAATTTACATGTTAAAAGAATACTTTAGCCTTTAAACTTATTTAAACATTTAAATTTATAAAACTTTATTAATTTCAAAATCTGGAATTCAGAGTTAGATTTAAACTCAGGTTTCAAATATTGATTTTAATTTGTTTAAATTTTTACTTTGTTTAAATTTTTACTTTATAATTTAAATTTCATTTTAAATTCAAATCTCTTTTTCAATACTTAACATTTTTAAGTATTAAAATAATTTAAATTTAAAACTTTATTTCCTAAACTAAAATTTTTCAAACTGAACTTGAATTCACATTTATACTTTGACTTAAAATTCAGTTTAGACCTTGGTTTATAAAATTTAAATTTAGTTTTAATTTCAAAACAAAATAGGTTAAAACCTGAAACTAAGACTTGCCCGAGCCCTAAGCAAAAATACTTTGAGTCAACACACCCTCTACTTCGAGCTAAACACTCGATTTACTCAAGAAAACTCGAGTAACTTACTCCCTTTAAAACCAAACTCAACAGAACACAAAGAGGTCCACCGTCCACGTGCACGGTGGCGCCGCCCATCGTTGATCATCAACAATGACTTCCACAAATCGGAAACTATCCAAGCACCCTACTTCGATCATCAGATCGTCGTCTCCAATTCAAAAACAAATTCGAATGTTAAAACTGGAACCAGAACCTAGAAACACAAGAACAACACCACCACAAACCTGTCATCGCCTCGTCCTCGCCGCTCCGACCACCTGAAGGTCTATAACTCCAGCCTCGACTTCGACTACCACCCAACTACCATTCCTCAAAAACTCGAAACACTCGATCACCTACTCACGACGTGATGATCGATTTATCAAGCCCAGCTAAAACTAGGTTTACAAAAAGAAAATGTTCGTCGCCGCCTCCTCGATGATCGAGAGCATCTCCGACTATTTTTCCCATCACCACCATAGGCTCCTCTATCGCCACGAGAAAACCCGTCTCCCCAAGCATCTTCGACCACCAGAATTCGCCCAAAAACCATTTTTCGTTCAACATCGAATTGCTCTAAAACCACGCAACTAAAAATCATCATATTAGTTTTAGAAATCATGGTTTGATTCAGGAATTCGATCTATGTTCTTGAATTATGAATTAAGATGTTTGAAAATTTTCTTATATTGAGTTGCTCAGTTTTTTTTCCTTGGTTTCCATAGATAATACTATGTTGTTTTAACTTAAATAAATTTTTAAAATTTAGTTCAGGATCAGACACGCAACATTTGTTTTAATGCTAAGTCCAAACACCAAGTAGAACAAGCGGAAATGATTTTTGAATCAAAAATCTGGTGTTTGTGGACTCAGAACCAAGATAGATACAAACATCAGCCTGTACACAAATGTATCCATCATTCACAGAGAATTAATACATATATATATATATACTTATCAAAGATTTAACTTGCAACAGATCCATATTTTAAAATTTAAAAAGTGAAGTTACTCACCTAGGTTTCAGAAAAAGAACAGAGCTTTACTTTTCTTTGAAACAGGTTGAAATTTGCAAGCTGAAACCTTCTTCTTTGATCTTTAGTTTGAATGGAATTTTGTTTAATTTTGAATGGTATTTGCTTTAGATTTTTTTTCTTAGTTAAAATGAACGAACTGGAATGAAGAGAAGTTGATATATAGGAAATGGGTTAACAGGTTGATAAATTATTTTGTACAAAGTGATATTTTTGTTTGTACAATAGTCAGTGATTTTTACTAGAAAATGGAGGTTGAGGTACTCAGTGCATTAATTATGATTGTCTTTTTTAACAAGCTTATACTCATCCTATTTATTTATATATAGATATTTATGTTTTTACTTTACTTTGCCTATTACTTACTTCTTGTCTTGCATACTACTACACATACATATTTACATGCCTGACAGCTTTATGTACAAATACATACTTTATAGCATAAAGTTGTTTTAGCCAATGTCATAAAATTTTAACTTAAACTATCAAATACTTAATTTACTTATTATTATTTTCATACTTATGCTAATATTTATAAGATTTATTTTATTTTCTTTAGTCTTATTATTTTATAATATAAATGAAGTTCAATTTTTTTATATGTTGTTATAATTTATCTAATGTTTTACTTTATATTTTTACATGGTTTATTAACATGTTGTTTGAATTTATTTATGTGTTTATTTTATTTTTATAGTTTATCTTATAGACATCTATTTATATTTTTTTATTTTATATTTTTTTCTATTTCTAATATAGACCATCAATCCCAAATTTAATCATTATAATTTATCTTTAAACCATTTAGTTAAAATTTAATTCAAACTCAATTTATATACATATATACATATATATTCAAATTATTAATAAACCATTTACTTGAAATCTAAATCCAAATCACATATATACAATATTTAAATTCATATGATTTAATATATATACTCTATTTAAATTAGGGAAACTCGCTTAAATTTACAATTAATTTTACAATTTTAATTCAAAAATTCAATTAATTGTCAATTTAAATTTAATTAAAATCCAGGATCGTTATAATATTCGTATGTGTGTTTCGGCGTACGGGGGACGGCGAAATCTATAAAACATTGGACCGTATCGGTACCCATTTTGAAACCTTTTGGTTTCTGTGACCATTGATTTTCCACCGATTGAAAACCCAATAGCTACTAACCGTACATATTCCCTTAAGTTAGTAGTTGGTTTTATTTATATTCTTTGGTTGATTTATATTTTGGTTCGTTAATTTATTTCCAATCTCTTCGTTTTCTTACTTTGGTTCTGTGAATATTTATACTAAAATATATAAGTCTTTATATATTGTTCGTATAAAAAATTTGACCAAAAGACTTTTGCTCCTCTCCTTCCTTTTGTGCCTCACAGCCTTCACCTTGCTTCCACCCATCTCCATGCTTTGCCTTCCACAAATCTCCCAACTCAACTCCTTTTCCCATGAACGCCGAAGCTCTTCCTCCTACCCATATATGGGCCGCAAGCCATCACCTGGTCATCCACCCTGCCGAGCCCCACCAAACCACTCATCCTCCCCAATTAAAACGACCCGACCTTCTATCACCAGAAAGTCGCATCATCAATAAGAAAGAAAGGGATAGAAAAGAGAAAAGATAGAGAAGAAAGAACTAAACAACATCAGAATCTCACATCGGAAACGAACAAAATATTATACATCACATAACTATTACATAGTCCTACATATATCAGAGTTACACAGCTCATATTACAATACAGTTGACAGTTATAAAGATCTGTCTATTTACAATACAATATACAACACAGAGATACAGATAAACACTAACACAGCGGAACCAATATATATATCTATACGCGGAAGCCTCCTGCTCCATTGCTCCTCCAGAATTCGTCAAAGCTAACCTGAATCCCTTGGCTACTCGTAAAAATTTGAGTACTCGAGAGATTAAGAAAAACAGAAATAAACTCCAGGTCAGACATGGGTCTGGTATGAGTAAACGGTTTAAGTTGCTTAACTTTAAAAACCTTTTGAAAACAAAGGTATCACGTAAGACTCTCCACACATAAACATGGGTAAGTTTTTACCTTACGCTAACCAAACATTTGATAGGAAATTCAGTGATATTATAATAGGGTCTAGGGTTTTCAAGTAAAATACAGAAATAGCTCGAATGCTTACATCTCACGTTCCAACATAGTTCGGCACAACTAAATCGTACGGCGCTTATTGGAGATTGGATTCCATACAATGGCAGAGCTACTAGGGTACCGCCCGTCACAGTATGTGGCCTAGATCACCGTACCGAGGATCACTCCCGACCCCCTACAACATAAAGCCGGAACCATCCCTTACTGGAAAGTCCCGAACAAGACAACCCCGGCGGTTGTAGCTATTCAACCGCCCACACAACCGAATAAAAAGGGACTCTAGATAGGGGTATATCTCGCTCTCAAGTGGGTGCTACCCACGAAGCCTTGCTGCACCTCCCCTGTTTTAGCCATTCACGGTTGATGACGCTTGAGGCTACGATTACCTTAATAGAACACTTCTATCTTAGAATGCTCATCGTCCACCTGACGATGTGCTGAAAGCATTCAATCCATACAAGTTCGTTCAGGGTTCGAATGAAACCGAAGGCATTATCTCGTTACACTCATTTTGGAATCATCCTCAGAGTTAACGACAATAACCCTTGCACTCTGAATCTTCATCTTCACTTGAGATTCACGACCTATCGTTAATTTGGATCGATGTGGTTTTCGGATATCCAAATTTGGAAACCGGATCCCGGTCTCATCGAAATCCAAATCGCCATCTTTTAGGTCCAAGTCGTTTTAAAGTTAAAACAATTTAATTCTATTATCTATATATACACAGATAGATAATTCATAACATCATCACAATAGATAATTCACATTATCATCATATTCAACCAAAACATCCATATCACACACCATCACTTATCTCATATCTGAGATCTCAAATCATTCAAGACAATCGATATCATTCAACATCCATAAGCAAAGATTTATTAATCACCATCTGTAATTAATTTAAAGTGAATTAAATTAATTACTTCCATTTCTAATTAATTTAAATAAATTAAATTGTGACATCCCGGAATTTTTGATAATATCAATTTAATAATCTTTATTAAAAATTAAATTGATTTGATAATATTTGTTAATAAGATCTGAATTTGATTTAATAATCTTCTTTAAAATAAATTTTTAAATAGTAATTTATTTTTTATAAGCTAATAAATTGTCTTCTATTTATAATGTATATATATATATATTGTGAATAGATAAGCTTTGTTGTAAATTTAGTAAATAAATCTTGTTTCCTAATTTTAATATATTTTGGAAATTTGGGAAATTTGATTTAATTTAACATTTAATAAATAACTGTATGGTTTTAAATACTTAAGAAATTTTTTATTTTGTTTTAAATTTATCTTAGTTTGGGGTTTCAATTTAATATAGATTAACAAAAAGGTGGTTTTGTTCTTTTTAAATATAGTTTGATAAAATATTAATTGTTTAAAATTTATTTTAGTTTAAGTTTGAATTTAAATAAGATGTATAAAAAGGGTTGTTTTGTTCTTATTAAATATAGTCTGTTTAAATAAGTAATTGATTGAATAAGTGATAATTTCTTTTATAAATTATTTTAATTTAATAATGAGTTATCTTTAAATAATATTAGTAATATAATATCTTTACGAATGGGTTTCTTATAGAAATTGTTATTTTTAAATTTATTAATTAAGGGAAACTATGGTTTGAACATTCAAAATGAAGTCTTTCAAAAATGTTAAAATAAAATAAACTGTAAAAATATTAAGTATAAGTATAAATAAATAATGGTTATAAACATTAGTAATAAATAAATAAATTCTTTCAATAATATTTAAAATAAAACAAATCTCATAAATATTAACATAAGTATATAAAGTAAATTTAGTACTGGTAATTGAAGTTTTAAATTAAAAAGTGAGATAATAATAAGCACTTGTATTGGAAATAAAAGTAAATCCATAAGTTGAAATTCTATAAACAGATAACTAAAATCAAAGCAAAGTAAAGTAAAAAGGGAAGTAAGTATTCAGGCAAATAAACAAAGGTAAGAAGAGTATAAAACAAAGTTTAAAAGGGAAAACATGTCTTCATAAATGCTTGTACAGGTAATAAAATAATATGATACTTGAAAAGAAACATATACAAAATGATGTATAAGTATTATTCGAAATGAAGTAAAAGTATAAGTAGGCAAGTAAGTAAAATATGTTGCAGGCAGATAAGTGAAAACTTGAATTTTTGTGAACATAGGCTTGCAAAGCAAGGCAAAAGAAAATATCAACTACAATAAGTACATACGAAGATTCAAATATAAGATATGTTTGTAGACATAAGGACACATGGCATTTAATGTTAAAACATATTAGTACACTGATATCTCTTTTCAGCCACCAAGAAAAAAATCTGTGACCATTTTTATATGAAAAGAAGAAATCTTGTACCAGTAAGAAATTATAACCTGTAACCCTCTTTTATATATCAATCTGCCTTATTCATTTTCGTTCAAAAACTTAGCATACTAAAAGTAAATTTTAAAGGAAGCTTTATCCTCAACCCAAAAACAAATGTAAATCTAAGACAAACTCTCCAGTTTTTTTTTAAAAAGAAGAGGCAGTTCAGTTTTAAAGAAATTCAAAAGAATAATACAACTGAAGCATACTTCATTTAAACAAACAAGAAGATTCGCAGGAGAATCAAGTTAGCAACTTTCAAGCAGTCTTCCAGTTTTCAAAAGCCTGCTTTCAAATATGTGCTCTGTACTTTCTTGTAACATCTCGAAAATTTTCGACTTTCGAAAATTCAACATCGATACTCACTTTATCGACTGCTGAGCCATCGAATGCCGGAAACCCGAAAAGTTATGGTTTTAAGAAAGAAGAAAAAGGTAGAAGAAGAAGATAGAAGAAAAAGAGAAGAAAGAAAGAAGAAGAACAACAGAAAACAATATCATAATCTTACACATCGCAGCGGAACAATATACAATAGATAATTACTAGTCTTTTAAAACAAAGAACTATATCATTTTATACATACATCAATCATCAGAGTCAATATACAACAATGGACAGTTATATAAACTTGTCCTCATACAGAATACACAGCGGAATAAATACTATCAGATACAAATACTACGTCTCGTCATCCAGCTTATCTCCAAAGCTCCAGAATATCCATAATATCCTGATAACATAACTCTAGGCTGCCCGTGTGGAAATTGGTGGGAACCCAGAGTTTAGAAGGGAACAATAAACTCCGAGTCAGTCATGGTGACTGGTGTGAGATCGTAAAACAGTTATTCTTTATAACAACAAAATAATTTTTAAAGTCACTTCGCAATGCTTTTTGGAAAATGAAACTACCATAAGACCTCCCACCACACACACAATGCAAACGCAGAATTGGAGGAGATTTCTTCTTATGATAGTCAAAGATGCTTACTACGCAAAATCAAATCATTTTGATATTATTATTATTAGTGCATAGTGTAGAAATCATTTCGAAAGTATAATATTAATCTTAGCCAGCATAGGCATTCCGCACTTATGCCTACTATAGCTACTATGTTCAATAGCAGGTTACCGCCACATTCCATAGCAGGTAATACAACTAAAACCGTACAAGTCGCGTATTGTTTCTTTGGATTTCCAACAAATGGTCAGGCTAAGGAACTTCCTTTTCCACGATGGGTACGTCCCTGGAATAGACGACCCGAGAACCTAACTGGATCTCTGCCAACACAAGGCCGGGTTACCTCTGCAAAAATAGGTAACTACTGACACGCGTATGCCATCCCTCGATCGTCACCGATCTTCCCGAGGATCCCCGATTCGCAACAAACCACATAGATAATAATAATGCAGTAACCACAGAGGTTAAGTATCTGGGCTCCATACCATGATACCACCTTTATCCAGAAGGAATGACATACACTAAGGGGCGCTACTCCCTAGAACCTTGCTGCATCCTTCCTGTTTCGACCATTTCCGGGGTGTGAGGCTCGATGAAGTCTCGTCCACAAAGCTACGCTTTCTCAAAAAGCCCTGCTTCGGGTCAACAAAATGATCAACCTATGATCACAAAGATATAAGATCAAACAAATGATCATATCACAAATGATCAAACACTGATCATTTCACAGCAACACTCAGTATGCCACGTTACCAAATTGGGATATATCGCTGATAAATTTCAACTACATAACCTCTGAGCTCGTACGTCTCAGAGAAGGGTGTTAAGCTAAGAGAATAAATTCTCCGCCACCAACATAAATGTATTTGAAAGAAATCAGCTTTATATCTCAAATTGTAACGTCAGACACACAATCCATACAAGTCTGTTCCGGGATCGAACAGAACCGAAGGCACTTCTCACGAAGCCCTTGCATTTCCGGATAATTTTCTAATCACGTCAGGACTTCCCGTCACTAAGGGTGATAAAACCTCTAAATCGAAGATCAGTCGATGTAGAGTAACTCGACGGTAATCCTTCCGTTTTCAAAAATATCCGGTCTTCAACACCGGTCTTCAAATGCGATTCATTACGACGTATCACATATTCGGAATGGGTTATACGACCCCATGGTCCTTTCCCGGCTAACCCGAATAGTGAGCGATTATTCAAAAATAAGTGTGGCATTCAATTTCATCCAATTCACAACAAATACCTATCTAAAGGTAATTATTGATAGTCGGTTATTTAACTATCAATAAAAGATGCGCAACATCATCAGATTCCAAATAATTTTCCAAATTATTTCATCTTCAAAAATATCTTTACTAGATATAAAATTGCCACACTTAACCATTTGAAAACAATTTCAAATCAATTTTCCACACTTCAAGAATAAATCAATATTTATTTTTAAACAACTTCGCTTTCTTCTATAAATTCCGTATTGAATTTATACTTTCGAATATCTACTGATATTCGATTTTCAAATCGTTTTCAATATTCAATTTCAATTTAACTTTAAGAAGATAAATTCTCAAAACATTTCATTTCGTTTTGGAAAACATTTCCATACTTATTCAAAAATAAGTCAGCAATTCACAATTCATTTATTTTCAACACTTGGAAAATATTCGATATACTTAAATCAAATTAAGTATAATTTCATTCTTTAAGGAAAATATTCTTTTAACACCTTTATTTGAGTCAAAACGAATGTTACGTAAAACATCGTTACGACGACTCGAAATCACTAGTATAGGGATTCGAAATTAAGATAGATATATAAATCCCAATACTATATAAAACATTTCCTTCCGGAAATCATTTACTGTAACAACAGTGTTATAGTCCACCATTTCCTTAAGTTTCTCGAAAACGTCTATTTCAACAATAAATGTTGAAATCTATGGTTTCGATTCATAACACATTTTAAAACACCTTTAAAATGTTTAACTTCATTTTTTAAAATATTACTTCTTCAAAAATGAATCCATTTTACTTAACAATATATTCACTGTCCAAAATCGTGAATAAAATTTACTTAACCCCATTTCAATCATTCCTACACATTTTTATTTCAATAAAAAGTCGCTATTCAAAATCGTGAATATATCTTCTTAAATAATCTTCTATATTAAATTTATCACATTCAATCTATTTTTGAATTTATAAGCACGTTTATAAATTCTATTTCTCTTTTTAATAACAACTTCGACTTATAAACCTTCTTTTATCAACTTCTATATTTAACTTATCAAAATAAGTGACTTTGGGTTTATAAACAACTTTTATAAATTCCAATTCTATTTATAAAACTTCAATCCCAAATCAATTTCGATATTGATTTCTAAATTTATTTTCAACTTTAAATAAACTTCCCATACTGATTTCTCAAAATTTCATTTCCAAATATTAAATCAATTATAGATTGATTTCTAATTATATTCATCCTTACTAAAATAACTTCCTTATCTTCCTTCAAATTATTCAATATCCTGTTTTTAAATGGATTCTTTAAATTGAACTCATTTTACATTGATTTCCCAAATCATTTCAATTTACCAATTAAATTTCTAATTGGATTTCCAACTTATCTCCTTTTAAATAAATTCTTTTTAAAGAAAATAAATTTCTATTGTCTTCTTTCAATCTATTTAGAAATCCAGATTTTAAATTAATTTCCTCAATTTAAAATCACTATTATACGAAATTCATTTATTTAACATTTTCACTTTATTCTGGAAATAAATTCGATAAGATTATAAAAATTAACTTTTTATACTTTAAAATTCCTTTCTTCGAATTTATTAAATTTCTAAAATCAAATTCACTTAGAAATTTCTATTTTGATTTCCAAAAATTCAATTTCGTTTATTTTTTTGGAATCCAATGATATCAAACATCCATTCAGCTAAATTTTAGCTTTCAACAATTTTCCAGACATCGATATGATCAATAACATCCATATAATCATTCAAAGATTCATATCACAGTATAAATAAATTCAATCAAAGTGAGGGGTCCAGTTGGATCCCTCCAACCTGTTTCCCTGCATCCAAAGATGTTAGCACAATACCAATTTCGCTCCAGTACGGAATTATCGCGGTATATAGGTTTTTATAAATCCGCTTACTAACGGCGCAATAGGGTCTCATCCGCTATACGAGGCGGGAAATCATCAATCCAATATGTCACATACCGAAATTTTCGACTTTCGAAAATTCGACATCGATACTCACTTTATCGACTGCCGAGAAATCGAGTGCCGGAACTCCAATAGTGAGGGTTTTTAAGAAAAAGAAAATAGAAGAAAAAGAGAAGAAGAAGAGAAAGAAAGAACAACTGAACAACATCAGATACAGAAAACAATATCAGAATCTCAGACATCGCAGCGGAAAAATATACAATAGATAATTACTAGTCTTTTAAAACAAAAGAATTATATCTGTTATTACATTACATCACATCATATCATCAGAGTCAATAAACAACAATGGACAGTTATATAAACTTGTCCTCATACAGAATACACAGCGGAATAAATACTATCAGATACAAATACTACGTCTCGCCATCCAGCTTATCTCCAAAGCTCCAGAATATCCAGAATATCCTGATAATCTAACTCTAGACTGCCCGTGTGGAAATTGGTGGGCACCCAGAGTTTAGAAGGGAAACAATAAACTCCGAGTCAGTCATGGTGACTGGTGTGAGATCGTAAAACAGTTATTCTTTAAAAATAAACATCAAAGAATTTTAAAGTCAATTCGCAATGCTTTTGGAAAATGAAACTACCATAAGACCTCCCACCACACACACAATGCAAACGCAGAATTGGAGGAGATTTCTTCTTATGATAGTCAAAGATGCTTACTACGCAAAATCAAATCATTTTGATATTATTATTATTAGTGCATAGTGTAGAAATCATTTCGAAAGTATAATATTAATCTTAGCCAGCATAGGCATTCCGCACTTATGCCTACTATAGCTACTATGTTCAATAGCAGGTTACCGCCACATTCCATAGCAGGTAATACAACTAAAACCGTACAAGTCGCGTATTGTTTCTTTGGATTTCCAACAAATGGTCAGGCTAAGGAACTTCCTTTTCCACGATGGGTACGTCCCTGGAATAGACGACCCGAGAACCTAACCGGATCTCTGCCAACACAAGGCCGGGTTACCTCTGCAAAAATAGGTAACTACTGACACGCGTATGCCATCCCCCGATCGTCACCGATCTTCCCGAGGATCCCCGATTTCCAACAAACCACAAAGTAATAATAACTGTGCAGCAACCACAGAGGTTAAGTATCTGGGCTCCATACCATGATACCACCTTTATCCAGAAGGAATGACATACACTAAGGGGCGCTACTCCCTAGAACCTTGCTGCATCCTTCCTGTTTCGACCATTTCCGGGGTGTGAGGCTCGACGAAGTCTCGTCCACAAAGCTACGCTTTCTCAAAAAGCCCTGCTTCGGGTCAAACAAAATGATCAACCTATGATCACAAAGATATAAGACCAAACAAATGATCATATCACAAATGATCAAACACTGATCATTTCACAGCAACACTCAGTATGCCACGTTACCAAATTGGGATATATCGCTGATAAATTTCAACTACATAACCTCTGAGCTCGTACGTCTCAGAGAAGGGTGTTAAGCTAAGAGAATAAATTCTCCGCCACCAACAGAAATGTATTTGAAAGAAATCAGCTTTATATCTCAAATTGTAACGTCAGACACACAATCCATACAAGTCTGTTCCGGGATCGAACAGAACCGAAGGCACTTCTCACGAAGCCCTTGCATTTCTGGATAATTTTCTAATCACGTCCGGACTTCCCGTCACTAAGGGTGATAAAACCTCTAAACCGGAGATCAGCCGATGTAGAGTAACTCGACGGTAATCCTTCCGTTTTCAAAAATATCCGGTCTTCAACACCGGTCTTCGAATGCAATTCATAACAACGTATCACATATTCGGAATGGGTTATACGACCCCATGGTCCTTTCCCGGCTAACCCGAATAGTGAGCGATTATTCAAAAATAAGTGTGGCATTCAAATTCATCCAATTCACAACAAATACCTATCTAAAGGTAATTATTGATAGTCGGTTATTTAACTATCAATAAAGATGCGCAACATCATTAGATTCCAAATAATTTTCCAAATTTATTTATCTTCAAAAATATCTTTACTAGATATAAAATTTCCACACTTAACCATTTGAAAACAATCTCAAATCAGTTTCCACTTTTCATTTTATCTTTGAAGATACAATCTCAAAACAGTTCATCTCCTATTGGAAAAGCATTTCCAAACTTATTTAATAATAAGTGGTTCACAAATCTATTTATTTTCAACATTTGAAAATATTCGATATACTTAAATCAAATTAAGTATAATTTTCATTCTTTAAGAAAAATATTCTTTTAACACCTTTATTTGAGTCAAAACGAATGTTACGTAAAACATCGTTACGACGACTCGAAATCACTAGTATAGGGATTCGAAATTTAGATAGATATATAAATCCCAACACTATATAAAACATTTCCTTTCGGAAATCATTCACTATAACAACAGTGTTATAGTCCATCATTTCCTTATTTTTCGAAAACGTCTATTTCAACAATAAATGTTGAAACCTATGTTTCGATACTTAACACGTTTTAAAACATCTTTTAAAACAACTTCATTTAACAATATTCCTTTTTCCAAAATATATTGATTTTATTCAATAATATATATTTACTGCCCAAATTCGTGAATATAATCACTATCCCAATTTTAACAATTTCTACACATTTAACTTAAAGGATAATTCGCTGTCCAAAATCATGAATATATCTCCTTTAATAACTTCAATGTTAAATTTATCAAATTCTATTGATTTTGAATTTATAAAACAATGTTTATAAATCCCATTTCTATTTATAAACTGTAACATCCCGAAAATTTTCGACTTTCGAAAATTCAACATCGATACTCACTTTATCGACTGCTGAGCCATCGAATGCCGGAAACCCGGAAAGTTATGATTTTAAGAAAGAAGAAAAAAAAGTAGAAGAAGAAGATAGAAGAAAAAGAAAGAAGAACAACAAAACAACATCAGAATAGAAAACAATATCAGAATCTTACACATCGCAGCGGAACAATATACAATAGATAATTACTAGTCTTTTAAAACAAAGAACTATATCATTTTATACATACATCAATCATCAGAGTCAATATACAACACTGGACAGTTATATAAACTTGTCCTCATACAGAATACACAGCGGAATAAATATATCAGATACAAATACTACGTCTCGTCATCCAGCTTGCTTCCAAAGCTCCAGAATATCCAGAATATCCTGATAATATAACTCTAGGCTGCCCGTGTGGAAATTGGTGGGCACCCAGAGTTTAGAAGGGAACAATAAACTCCGAGTCAGTCATGGTGACTGGTGTGAGATCGTAAAAACAGTTATTCTTTAAAATAAACAACAGGATAATTTTAAAGTCAATTCGAAATGCTTTTGGAAAATGAAACTACCATAAGACCTCCCACCACACACACAATGCAAACGCAGAATTGGAGGAGATTTCTTCTTATGATAGTCAAAGATGCTTACTACGCAAAATCAAATCATTTTTGATATTATTATTAGTGCATAGTGTAGAAAACATTTCGAAAGTATAATATTAATCTTAGCCAACATACGACCAGTATCGTATGCCTACTATAGCTACCATCCAAACAGTGGGGCGCCACCATAAGTGAATGGCAGGTTCTACAACTAATACCGTACAAAGTTCGTATTGGAGTTTGGATTTCCAACAAATGGCCAGGCTAAGGAACTTCCTATCCACGATGGGTACGTCCCTGGAATAGACGACCCGAGAACCTAACCGGATCTCTGCCAACACAAGGCCGGGTTACCTCTGCAAAAATAGGTAACTACTGACACGCGTATGCCATCCCCCGATCGTCACCGATCTTCCCGAGGATCCCCGATTTCCAACAAACCACATAGATAATAATAATGCAGTAACCACAGAGGTTAAGTATCTGGGCTCCATACCATGATACCACCTTTATCCAGAAGGAATGACATACACTAAGGGGCGCTACTCCCTAGAACCTTGCTGCATCCTTCCTGTTTTGACCATTTCCGGGGTGTGAGGCTCGACGAAGTCTCGTCCACAAAGCTACGCTTTCTACAAAAAGCCCTGCTTCGGGTCAAACAAAATGATCAACCTATGATCACAAAGATATAAGATCAAACAAATGATCATATCACAAATGATCAAACACTGATCATTTCACAGCAACACTCAGTATGCCACGTTACCAAATTGGGATATATCGCTGATAAATTTCAACTACATAACCTCTGAGCTCGTACGTCTCAGAGAAGGGTGTTAAGCTAAGAGAATAAATTCTCCGCCACCAACAGAAATGTATTTGAAAGAAATCAGCTTTATATCTCAAATTGTAACGTCAGACACACAATCCATACAAGTCTGTTCCGGGATCGAACAGAACCGAAGGCACTTCTCACGAAGCCCTTGCATTTCCGGATAATTTTCTAATCACGTCCGGACTTCCCGTCACTAAGGGTGATAAAACCTCTAAATCGAAGATCAGTCGATGTAGAGTAACTCGACGGTAATCCTTCCGTTTTCAAAAATATCCGGTCTTCAACACCGGTCTTCGAATGCAATTCATAACGACGTATCACATATTCGGAATGGGTTATACGACCCCATGGTCCTTTCCCGGCTAACCCGAATAGTGAGCGTTTATTCAAAAATAAGTGTGGCATTCAAATTCATCCAATTCACAACAAATACCTACTCAAGGTAATTATTGATAGTCGGTTATTTAACTATCAATAAAGATGCGCAACATCATCAGATTCCAAATAATTTTCCAAATTATTTCATCTTCCAAAATATCTTTTATTAGATATAAAATTTCCACACTTTAAAAATAAATCAAGGTTTATTTTTAAAACAAATTCCCATTCCATTTATAAATTCCATAGTGAATTTATATCTTCAAAATATCTACTGATATACGATTCTCAAATCGATCTCAAATATTCAATTTCATTTTATCTTTAAGAAGATAAAATCTCTAAACGTTTCATTTCATTTTGGAAATGCATTTCCCTACTTATTTAATAAGTATTTCACAAATCATATATTTTCAACACTTAGAAAATATTCGATATACTTAAATCAAATTAAGTATATATTCATTCTTTAAGGAAATCATTTATTATAACAACATTTATTTGGGTCAAAACGAATGTTACGTAAAACATCGTTACGACGACTCAAAATCACTAGTATAAGGATTCGGATTTTAGATAGATATATAAATCCCAATACTACATAAAACATTTCCTTTCGGAAATCATTTACTATAACAACAGTGTTATAGTCCACCATTTCCTTACGTTTCTCGAAAACGTCTATTTCAACAATAAATGTTGAAATCTATGATTTCGATATTTAACACGTTTTAAAACATCTTTTAAAACAACTTCATTTAACAATATTCCTTTTCCCAAAATGTATTGATTTTATTCAATAATATATATTCACTGTCCAAAATCGTGAATATAATTACTATCCCAATTTTAACAATTTCTACACATTTAACTTAAAGGATAATTCGCTGTTCAAAATCACGAATATATCTCCTTTAATAACTTAAATGTTAATTTATCAAATTCTATTGATTTTTAATTTATAAAACAATGTTTATAAATCCCATTTCTATTTATAAAACTTCGATTTCTAAGTTATCCAATTCAACTTATATATCTCAATTATATACCGGAAGTCTATATTATAAGTTAAGAACTTATAATTCATTTATTTACAACATCTATTCATTTCTCATCTAAATGTCAAAATCCGATTTATAAGATAATCGCTTATAAATCTTTTTGTTTTACAAAATCTATTCATTTAATAACTTCACAATTTATAAATCTATAAATTTCTATCCACTTATGGAATCCATTTTTATTTGACTTTAACACTTAATAAAGCTCATTTCAAAATTCCAATATTTTTAATTTTAAAAAAAAAAAATATCAATTTTTATAAATCTATTTATATGAATTGTTTAAAATACTTCTACAATTCCAATTTAAACTATTTCATAATCTTTATCATTTGTTTATTTCAAAAATAACATTTTTGTCGTATTTCACAAAAATCACAATTTTACTAACATTAAAATTTTAACATTTATTTATTTAAAATAAACCAATTCAAAAATCTCAATAAAACGTATATTTCTACAAATCACTTTACAAATCCTTTTAAAATCCAAAATCGTTATTTTTAGACTTTAAAAATGGATCCGATGATGCAACGCATCAAATAGTCAATCATGGCATTCAAAAACATCATATATCAATATGATAATCAACAAATATCACAATATCTGTAAACAATAAATACAGTTGAGGAATCCAGTTGGATCCCTCCAACCTGCTTCCCTGCATCCAAAGACGTTAGCACAATACCAATTCCGCTCCAGTACGGAATTATCGCGGTATATAGGTTTTTATAAATCCGCTTACTAACGGCGCAATAGGGTCTCATCCGCTATACGAGGCGGGAAATCATCAATCCAATATATACATATGCCAATATGTATATACTGCTATATATATAGATATATCCTATCATATCTAATAGCACATTCAAACAAATCAATCAGTCAATAAATAACTGCAAAAATTCCACATTCAATTTGAGTGAGAAGATCTCACCTTAGCTTTATATTTGTAATCCAATCCAATTCTTCTTTCGTTTTCTCGACTTTAACCTTGTATAAATAATTATACAATTCGTTAATATTCGAACAATCGAATAATAAATTTCCATTTGATAATTTCAATTATTCAATGATTTTATTTCAAACCAATTTCTTTTAATAGAATTATTTAACAAGGAAATAAATTTAAAACTAATTTCTCCTTTAACAGATTATCTTTATATAAAACTTTCCAATGATATTATATATAAAATTTGAAAACTGCTTATGTATACATACTTAACTTTTGTATAAATAAATAAAAATCTAGCTGTTTAATTAATTATTTTTCTTCCTGTTTTTCTCTACTGTAAAATCGTAATAGTATTTATTATAAAACAGAAATTAATTTCACTGTTAATATTTTCTAATCTATATAAACTTGACTGTAAATTTTTAACAAACTGTAATCTCTAAAACCATATAAAATTTCCTTCCTGTAAAATGTTTATGTAAATATATATACATTTAATAAATAATTATAAAAGGATACCTTACTGCTAATTCATATACTTTCAGTTTTTTTTTTTAATAAATTTTTTTTTTTCAACTTTAAATTGTAAACAAGAATAGATACCTCACCGAAGATTTCAACCACGAACCAAACGCGACCATGCCATCGCAGGCGAGCTTCTAGAACCCATTCGAAATCGAACGTCTCCATACTCGCCACTGCCATCTTGAAACCCTAGCTCCCCTGCTCGCGAGCACCACAGGCGGCGGCGAACCTATCTCGACCGTTACTTTGAATCGCCGAAAACCCTGCCTCCTCGCTTACGTATCGCGATGCCACATCGCGTCACCTCAGCCCTCACATACGAGCGCGCGCCTGCTGTTCAACCAACATGACGCTCGCTGATATCGTGCTCGAACCCACCTCGCCCCTCTCGAACTCGCGATTTGAAATCGCGCTAGCATCCTCTGCCATAACTTGGGATGAATTGTTTGAAGCTGGATTAGTTCGTTCGCCATTTTTTTTATTTGAACGAGGAGAAGATTTCGTTTGAACTGTTTTTAATTTGAATGAAGGGCTCGTCTTCGAATTGTAAAGGGAAGAACTACTCAGCCATTATTTTCTTTTCATTTTGATTTTTATTTTTTGGACGAGATGAAACTGCTCGCGTGATAAAAGAAACAGAAGGGGAACAAGAGTACGCGGCATTGCAGAGAGTAGGTCTGCTAAGAAAACTAGGGTGGCTGATGTTGACTAATTTAAATTTTAAATTAAAATTGAATTCGGTTAAATCTCAACGCGTTTACTCACCGTGCGCTCACATATCAACTCCGATAAATACGAAAGTTGAAATCCGACAATGATTCAATATTACGGACCCAATGGGACTGGTTTCGTCGAATTCCGAGACTGCGCCTCGGAACGCTATTTTTAAATATCAATTCGGACGATAAAATTTCAAAACTGAACAAATCAATTTCAAATTCGATTCTGAAGCTTCTATTATCTTCAGTGTTATCAATATAAATTTTAGAAGCTTTTGAAATATTTTTCTTCAGCTTAAAATTGAAGATTTAAATTTTTATTCAGTTTCAATAGATTAAATTATAAAATTTAATCGCCAAATTCCAAGTTATATTCGGGATTCAAATTAAATCATCGTTCAAATATTTAAAATTAATTAAATATTCTCAATTTAATTTGTTCGAAATTCTGGGTCGTTACAGACTTCCCCCCTTAAAAGAATTTCGTCCCCGAAATTACAAGTTAGGAAGAAAGGTCCTTAACTCGTCTATTATTTTTCAACCTCTAATAGTTTTATCAAATTTTCAAAACAAATCTTTCTACTAAAGATTCGTTATCATTTCATCTAACTTTCCAACTTCAGTTATAAGTTTCAAAACAGCACTGTTTACTTCAAAATTCAAATTCGAGTTTAAATTCAAATTTTAAACTTTCAAAATTTCTTAAAAATTTTCTAACACTCGAAATTTTCGAAAAATTTCGCCAGCGTCTCCTTTGCGCGGCTAATACGGTACGACTACAAAATGTCCCTATGGACTCTCAGATTTCAAAAAGAAAAACAAAAAGCCAAGCGGCTAGACCAGAAATCATCAAAAACTCATATTATAATTCAAATACGTACCTTTTCGAGCAAATTCGAATTATCTGTGAAATAAATTTTTCCAATCCCTTCATACACCTGTATATCCTACTAGCCATATATATCTAGTTACAGCATTCAACTATTTTGCAAATTCGATTACAAATTTTCAATATATTCTTCTTATATCCTCTTTAAATTCGCTATTGAAATTACATATTCAATTTCGTTCAATTTTTCATTTCACATTCATTTGAACTTATAATTCACATTTTCAATTCTATTGGAATTTAATTTATCTTCATTTATAATCATTGAATTTAATTCGTTCAGACCTTATCCATTTGGTCAATAATCAATTAGCTTCACTTACTAACTTTCAGTTTAATACTTCATTTATCAAATTCAATTCCAGTTCTATTTACTTTCAAATTCAAAATGAATTTTAACATTCAATTTCATTTTCTGGCACTTGCAATCACAATTTATTCATTCATTCACTAATTCATTCGTTTTTAATTTGAATTCCATTCTAATCAAATTTCAAATATTCTATAAGTTATCAACTTATTAATATTTCATAAATATTTAATATAGTATTCCAGAGTTTATCAACATTTTCAAAATCATTTGAAAACAATTCAAATTCCATTTGAATTTTCTAAAACAAAACCCAAATTTTCCAAACACTTTCCATTTAAAATAATTTGGCAGCAATACCTCTTTTGGAAACCCGAAAATGAACATCGATAATGCTGCAGTCATTATCGAAGTTATTTTCCAGCGACCGAAAAGAGTTTAGAGCTTTTAACTCTCCAAAATACTTTTCAAACCTTTGAAATTCATTTCCAACTCCAAAAAGAATTTAAACTTTCTAAATCTCCAAATTTTTCAAATTCTTTTCAAAACATTTCCAAAAACTTCCCTGGAATTCCGTTTCAAATTACAAATCACATTTATAATTTATATTCTCAAATTTCATTTGTATATGGATTTATTTCTTAACTTTGGAGTTACGATTTCAATTTCTTATTCAATTTCAAACTTAATGATAACATTTCAACATTATCACTATCCTAACATCCATGCAACCATATACTATAGTACTTTATAGAAAACCATTTCTTTTATATACAAAAAAATAGCTTTGGGTAAAATGATCTCATTTACCCTATTTAAAACAATACTGTGCCGAATTGTTCTATACAAGTGTTTAGAGATCCCTATCGATAGAGTTGTACGGACAATACCGACCAGAATCCATATACCACTCAACAAACCAATCATCACAATATAAAACAATTTTATATTCACTAACAAATACGCACTCGTATCTATTATTACACTCAACTCATTCTAGAGTACTACTGACTCTATCTCTAATGAGTAACACCCAACAGAGCAGGGTTGTCGCTTAACCATATGCTCTGATACCAAATGTAACATCCCGAAAATTTTCGACTTTCGAAAATTCAACATCGATACTCACTTTATCGACTGCTGAGCCATCGAATGCCGGAAACCCGGAAAGTTATGGTTTTAAGAAAGAAGAAAAAAAAGTAGAAGAAGAAGATAGAAGAAAAAGAAAGAAGAACAACAAAACAACATCAGAATAGAAAACAATATCAGAATCTTACACATCGCAGCGGAACAATATACAATAGATAATTACTAGTCTTTTAAACCAAAGAACTATATCATTTTATACATACATCAATCATCAGAGTCAATATACAACACTGGACAGTTATATAAACTTGTCCTCATACAGAATACACAGCGGAATAAATATATCAGATACAAATACTACGTCTCGTCATCCAGCTTGCTTCCAAAGCTCCAGAATATCCTGATAATATAACTCTAGGCTGCCCGTGTGGAAATTGGTGGGCACCCAGAGTTTAGAAGGGAACAATAAACTCCGAGTCAGTCATGGTGACTGGTGTGAGATCGTAAAAACAGTTATTCTTTAAAATAAACAACAGGATAATTTTAAAGTCAATTCGAAATGCTTTTGGAAAATGAAACTACCATAAGACCTCCCACCACACACACAATTCAAACGCAGAATTGGAGGAGATTTCTTCTTATGATAGTCAAAGATGCTTACTACGCAAAATCAAATCATTTTTGATATTATTATTAGTGCATAGTGTAGAAAACATTTCGAAAGTATAATATTAATCTTAGCCAACATACGACCAGTATCGTATGCCTACTATAGCTACCATCCAAACAGTGGGGCGCCACCATAAGTGAATGGCAGGTTCTACAACTAATACCGTACAAAGTTCGTATTGGAGTTTGGATTTCCAACAAATGGCCAGGCTAAGGAACTTCCTATCCACGATGGGTACGTCCCTGGAATAGACGACCCGAGAACCTAACCGGATCTCTGCCAACACAAGGCCGGGTTACCTCTGCAAAAATAGGTAACTACTGACACGCGTATGCCATCCCCCGATCGTCACCGATCTTCCCGAGGATCCCCGATTTCCAACAAACCACATAGATAATAATAATGCAGTAACCACAGAGGTTAAGTATCTGGGCTCCATACCATGATACCACCTTTATCCAGAAGGAATGACATACACTAAGGGGCGCTACTCCCTAGAACCTTGCTGCATCCTTCCTGTTTTGACCATTTCCGGGGTGTGAGGCTCGACGAAGTCTCGTCCACAAAGCTACGCTTTCTACAAAAAGCCCTGCTTCGGGTCAAACAAAATGATCAACCTATGATCACAAAGATATAAGATCAAACAAATGATCATATCACAAATGATCAAACACTGATCATTTCACAGCAACACTCAGTATGCCACGTTACCAAATTGGGATATATCGCTGATAAATTTCAACTACATAACCTCTGAGCTCGTACGTCTCAGAGAAGGGTGTTAAGCTAAGAGAATAAATTCTCCGCCACCAACAGAAATGTATTTGAAAGAAATCAGCTTTATATCTCAAATTGTAACGTCAGACACACAATCCATACAAGTCTGTTCCGGGATCGAACAGAACCGAAGGCACTTCTCACGAAGCCCTTGCATTTCCGGATAATTTTCTAATCACGTCCGGACTTCCCGTCACTAAGGGTGATAAAACCTCTAAATCGAAGATCAGTCGATGTAGAGTAACTCGACGGTAATCCTTCCGTTTTCAAAAATATCCGGTCTTCAACACCGGTCTTCGAATGCAATTCATAACGACGTATCACATATTCGGAATGGGTTATACGACCCCATGGTCCTTTCCCGGCTAACCCGAATAGTGAGCGTTTATTCAAAAATAAGTGTGGCATTCAAATTCATCCAATTCACAACAAATACCTACTCAAGGTAATTATTGATAGTCGGTTATTTAACTATCAATAAAGATGCGCAACATCATCAGATTCCAAATAATTTTCCAAATTATTTCATCTTCCAAAATATCTTTTATTAGATATAAAATTTCCACACTTTAAAAATAAATCAAGGTTTATTTTTAAAACAAATTCCCATTCCATTTATAAATTCCATAGTGAATTTATATCTTCAAAATATCTACTGATATACGATTCTCAAATCGATCTCAAATATTCAATTTCATTTTATCTTTAAGAAGATAAAATCTCTAAACGTTTCATTTCATTTTGGAAATGCATTTCCCTACTTATTTAATAAGTATTTCACAAATCATATATTTTCAACACTTAGAAAATATTCGATATACTTAAATCAAATTAAGTATATATTCATTCTTTAAGGAAATCATTTATTATAACAACATTTATTTGGGTCAAAACGAATGTTACGTAAAACATCGTTACGACGACTCAAAATCACTAGTATAGGGATTCGGATTTTAGATAGATATATAAATCCCAATACTACATAAAACATTTCCTTTCGGAAATCATTTACTATAACAACAGTGTTATAGTCCACCATTTCCTTACGTTTCTCGAAAACGTCTATTTCAACAATAAATGTTGAAATCTATGATTTCGATATTTAACACGTTTTAAAACATCTTTTAAAACAACTTCATTTAACAATATTCCTTTTCCCAAAATGTATTGATTTTATTCAATAATATATATTCACTGTCCAAAATCGTGAATATAATTACTATCCCAATTTTAACAATTTCTACACATTTAACTTAAAGGATAATTCGCTGTTCAAAATCACGAATATATCTCCTTTAATAACTTAAATGTTAATTTATCAAATTCTATTGATTTTTAATTTATAAAACAATGTTTATAAATCCCATTTCTATTTATAAAACTTCGATTTCTAAGTTATCCAATTCAACTTATATATCTCAATTATATACCGGAAGTCTATATTATAAGTTAAGAACTTATAATTCATTTATTTACAACATCTATTCATTTCTCATCTAAATGTCAAAATCCGATTTATAAGATAATCGCTTATAAATCTTTTTGTTTTACAAAATCTATTCATTTAATAACTTCACAATTTATAAATCTATAAATTTCTATCCACTTATGGAATCCATTTTTATTTGACTTTAACACTTAATAAAGCTCATTTCAAAATTTCAATATTTTTAATTTTAAAAAAAAAATATCAATTTTTATAAATCTATTTATATGAATTGTTTAAAATACTTCTACAATTCCAATTTAAACTATTTCATAATCTTTATCAATTGTTTATTTCAAAAATAACATTTTTGTCGTATTTCACAAAAATCACAATTTTACTAACATTAAAATTTTAACATTTATTTATTTAAAATAAACCAATTCAAAAATCTCAATAAAACGTATATTTCTACAAATCACTTTACAAATCCTTTTAAAATCCAAAATCGTTATTTTTAGACTTTAAAAATGGATCCGATGATGCAACGCATCAAATAGTCAATCATGGCATTCAAAAACATCATATATCAATATGATAATCAACAAATATCACAATATCTGTAAACAATAAATACAGTTGAGGAATCCAGTTGGATCCCTCCAACCTGCTTCCCTGCATCCAAAGACGTTAGCACAATACCAATTCCGCTCCAGTACGGAATTATCGCGGTATATAGGTTTTTATAAATCCGCTTACTAACGGCGCAATAGGGTCTCATCCGCTATACGAGGCGGGAAATCATCAATCCAATATATACATATGCCAATATGTATATACTGCTATATATATAGATATATCCTATCATATCTAATAGCACATTCAAACAAATCAATCAGTCAATAAATAACTGCAAAAATTCCACATTCAATTTGAGTGAGAAGATCTCACCTTAGCTTTATATTTGTAATCCAATCCAATTCTTCTTTCGTTTTCTCGACTTTAACCTTGTATAAATAATTATACAATTCGTTAATATTCGAACAATCGAATAATAAAATTCCATTTGATAATTTCAATTATTCAATGATTTTATTTCAAACCAATTTCTTTTAATAGAATTATTTAACAAGGAAATAAATTTAAAACTAATTTCTCCTTTAACAGATTATCTTTATATAAAACTTTCCAATGATATTATATATAAAATTTGAAAACTGCTTATGTATACATACTTAACTTTTGTATAAATAAATAAAAATCTAGCTGTTTAATTAATTATTTTTCTTCCTGTTTTTCTCTACTGTAAAATCGTAATAGTATTTATTATAAAACAGAAATTAATTTCACTGTTAATATTTTCTAATCTATATAAACTTGACTGTAAATTTTTAACAAACTGTAATCTCTAAAACCATATAAAATTTCCTTCCTGTAAAATGTTTATGTAAATATATATACATTTAATAAATAATTATAAAAGGATACCTTACTGCTAATTCATATACTTTCATTTTTTTTTTTTAATAAATTTTTTTTTTTCAACTTTAAATTGTAAACAAGAATAGATACCTCACCGAAGATTTCAACCACGAACCAAACGCGACCATGCCATCGCAGGCGAGCTTCTAGAACCCATTCGAAATCGAACGTCTCCATACTCGCCACTGCCATCTTGAAACCCTAGCTCCCCTGCTCGTGAGCACCACAGGCGGCGGCGAACCTATCTCGACCGTTACTTTGAATCGCCGAAAACCCTGCCTCCTCGCTTACGTATCGCGATGCCACATCGCGTCACCTCAGCCCTCACATACGAGCGCGCGCCTGGTGTTCAACCAACATGACGCTCGCTGATATCGTGCTCGAACCCACCTCGCCCCTCTCGAACTCGCGATTTGAAATCGCGCTAGCATCCTCTGCCATAACTTGGGATGAATTGTTTGAAGCTGGATTAGTTCGTTCGCCATTTTTTTTATTTGAACGAGGAGAAGATTTCGTTTGAACTGTTTTTAATTTGAATGAAGGGCTCGTCTTCGAATTGTAAAGGGAAGAACTACTCAGCCATTATTTTCTTTTCATTTTGATTTTTATTTTTTGGACGAGATGAAACTGCTCGCGTGATAAAAGAAACAGAAGGGGAACAAGAGTACGCGGCATTGCAGAGAGTAGGTCTGCTAAGAAAACTAAGGTGGCTGATGTTGACTAATTTAAATTTTAAATTAAAATTGAATTCGGTTAAATCTCAACGCGTTTACTCACCGTGCGCTCACATATCAACTCCGATAAATACGAAAGTTGAAATCCGACAATGATTCAATATTACGGACCCAATGGGACTGGTTTCGTCGAATTCCGAGACTGCGCCTCGGAACGCTATTTTTAAATATCAATTCGGACGATAAAATTTCAAAACTGAACAAATCAATTTCAAATTCGATTCTGAAGCTTCTATTATCTTCAGTGTTATCAATATAAATTTTAGAAGCTTTTGAAATATTTTTCTTCAGCTTAAAATTGAAGATTTAAATTTTTATTCAGTTTCAATAGATTAAATTATAAAATTTAATCGCCAAATTCCAAGTTATATTCGGGATTCAAATTAAATCATCGTTCAAATATTTAAAATTAATTAAATATTCTCAATTTAATTTGTTCGAAATTCTGGGTCGTTACATAAACTTCGATTTCTAAATTATCCAATTCAACTTATATAACTCAATTATATACCGGAAGTTTATATTATAAGTTAAGAACTTATAATCCATTTATTTACAACATCTATTCATTTCTCATCTAAATGTCAAAATCCCATTTATAAGATAATTGCTTATAAATCTTTTTGTTTTACAAAATTTATCCATTTAATAACTTCACAATTTATGAATCTATAAATTTCAATTCACTTATGGAATCCATTTTTATTTGACTTTAACACTTAATAAAACTCATTTCAAAATTCCAATATTTTTAATTTATAAAAATATCAATTTTTATAAATCTTTTTATATGAATTGTTTAAAATACTTCAACAATTCCAATTTAAACTATTTCATAATCTTTATCAATTGTTTATTTCAAAAATAACATTTTTGTCATATTTCACAAAAATCACAATTTTACTAACATTAAAATTTTAACATTTATTTATTTAAAATAAACCAATTCAAAAATTTCAATAAAACGTATATTTCTACAAATCACTTTTCAAACCCTTTTAAAATCCAAGATCGTTATTTTTAGACTTTAAAAATGGATCCGATGATGCAACGCATCAAATAGTCAATCATGGCATTCAAAAACACCATATATCAATATGATAATCAACAAATATCACAATATCTGTAAATAATAAATACAGTTGAGGAATCCTGTTGGATCCCTCCAACCTGTTTCCCTGCATCCACAGACGTTAGCACAATACCAATTCCGCTCCAGTACGGAATTATCGCGGTATATAGGTTTTTATAAATCCGCTTACTAACGGCGCAATAGGGTCTCATTCGCTATACGAGGCGGGAAATCATCAATCCAATATATACATATGCCAATATGTATATACTGCTATATATATAAATATATCCTATCATATCTAATACCACATCCAAATAGCAATCAAACAGTCAATAATAACTGTAATTCAAAATTTCCTTCGAGTGAGAAAATCTCACCTTTGATTTTTAATTTGCCATCCATTCCAAACCCAGATTTATTTTTCTTCGTTGTATTCGACCTTGTATAAACAATTAATACAATTCTATTAATATTTGGACTAAATCAAATTTTTTTCTTTTAATAGATTTATCTAACAAAATTTTAAATCAAACTATTCTTCCTTTAAATAAATATTCCACTAAATAATTTATATTAGTTTTGGATTTAAAATTAATTACTTAACATTTTAAAATTCCAAATTAACTTCCAAAATATTATATAATTTAAATTAACAGTCGAACCAATTTCCCCTTTAACAATTTATTTAACAAAACATTAAATTTAAAAACTACATCACCTTTAATAAATTTTAATTTTCTAACCATTTGACGAATTAAATTTACTAACAATTTAAATTTAAACAAATGTTTTCCTTTCAAGCTAATTTCTTTTAAAACTGTCTGGATATATATATATATATATATATATATATATATATATATATATATATATATATTACCAAATCAAATTTCATACCTATATTCTTTTTCCCAAAAAAAAATCTTGTATCTATAGATATATGTCAAGTTTCAGTTTTATATCGCCTAATTCTTTCTTTTAAAAATTTATTAAATTTAAATTTAAATTTAAATAGAACTGGACAAAAAATACCTCACAGAAATCGAACTCACCCATGGCCTCAATTCGCGACCACACTGTCGCGCCACCGTGCTCCTGCTGAAGTCGCGAGAACTACCAACATCACCAGAAATCAGACAACCAGAGCTGCCACTTCACGACGTCGCCGTTCTCCCCCAATTCGTCGCCACCTACAAATCGAACACGAGCCAACCGAACTTCCCCAAATTCCAGTCGATCCCAATTCAATTTCGCCTGCCTCCAATCGCGAGCTCACGCGAAATCGAAATCGCGACCCACGTTACAGCTTCGACCGCCTGCCCTAGTTCTACGCGCATGTCATCGAAATCTCGACAGCCTAATCCCATTGCGACTACAACCACGCTCTTGCCTCCAGTCGCGTGCACGAAACCCCAGCTATTTCCCTCCACTGTTCGTGAACGAGCTCGCGAATCGATGCCCTATCTTTGCCGCGAGGTCGATGATTCTCGCGACCATCAGGTCGAATGCGAGTTCGATATGGCGTTGATGCCGCGAGCCTTCCCAGATTCTAGAGTTGATCGCCTAAGATTATAAGTGTCGAAAGAAGGTGAGGAGATGAACTCGATTTCTTTGAATGAATGTTTTGCTCGGCCATTGTTTTGTTTTCTACGATTTCTTTTGATCGAACAAAAAAAAAAGAAATGAAGAGGGATATTTAAAATTGGTAGGGGGGTATGGGTTACACGATATCGTTCCTTGATCTCTGGCGTGAACAACGGCTGAAACAAAGGGCATGAAAAAAGAAGAACGTGTGATGTTTACAATTTTAAATTTTAAATTTAAATTGAATTCCATTTAAATCCTAACGCGTTTAACTATCGTATGGTCACATAACAACCCCGAATGCTACGAAATTTGAAATCCGATAATAATTCAATATTACGGACCCAATGGAACTGGTTTCGTCGAATTCCGAGACTGCGCCTCGGACGGCTATTTTTAAATATCGATTCGAACGATTAAATTTCAAAACTGAACGAATTACTTTCAAATCCTATTCTGAAGCTTCTGTTATCTCCAGTATTATCATTACGAATTTTAAAAGCCTTTGAAATATTTTTCTTCAGCTTAAAATTGAAGATTCGAATTTTTATTCAACTATTAACAGATTAAATTCTATAATTTAATCGCCAAAATTGAATTTATATCGGGGATTCAAATTAAATCATCGTTCAAATATTTAAAATAAATTAAATATCCTCAATTTAATTCGTTCAAAATTCTGGGTCGTTACACAATATATACATATGCCAATATGTATATATTGCTATATATATAGATATGTCCTACTATATCTAATATCACATCAACTTAGCAATCATATCATCAATCAATAACTGTAAAACACAATTTTCCTTCGAGTGAGAAAATCTCACCTTAGATTTTATTTTGCAGTCCAAATTTCCATCTTGACTCGATTTCTTGATTTTAAACCTTGTATAAATAATTTATACACTTTATTAATATTCGAAATAATTGAATAACCAATTTTCGTTTAATAACTTGTCTTAACTAATAATTGGTTTTAAACTAATTTCTTTTAATAAAGTATTTCCTAGTTACCAAAATAATTTCATTAGTTAATCACTAAAATAAATTAGTAAATTTAAATTACGTATATACATATTTTTTTCTTCCAAAATCATATATAAAAATTTCCTGTATATACTTAAATTACACGGTATGAACTAGACAGTAAATAATCTTTTCTTTTTAAATTGCATATTCATATTAAATAAAATCCCAACTGCATTTATATATTTTTTTTCTTTTGTACGTATATAAAATTTTCCAATTAAAATAAAGTGAAATAAGATAAATTACCTTGCAGAACATCGCGCATCGTTCGAATTCGCTGTCGAAGTCGCCACTTCGTCGCTCGATGCCATCACGCCGACCATCTCCAATGTCGAGCCCCAATCGCGAGCTCCACGTCGCGACATCGCGATTCCAAATTGCCACTGCCGCCGCATCTCATGTTCGAGAACCACCTCAGTCGCGACTTCGATCGCCACAAAAAACTCCAGCGTTGCCGCGCGCTAGGCAACATCGCGACCACCCACTTCGAATCCACCAGCCACCATATGCCGCCAACCCTGGCTAGAGAACGATGCCGCCTCCCCCCCCCTTCACGCGCAGGCGCCCACTCGAACGTGCCTTCAAGTCGCCCCTTGATTTCACGAGATGAAGTATTGAGGTCGGTTTTATTTGAAACAAAGGAGAGGCTCGAACTGGAAGTTGAAAAGAAAATTGGATCCCCTTTTCTTGTTTTTAAATCGCGGCCATTGTTTCTTGTTTTGATTTCGTTTAACAGAGGGGAGTCACGAACTAAAGAAAAAAGGGGAACGAACATTTAAAAATTGAATATGGTGTGGTTTGCACGATCTTCTCCCGTGATATTTGGCGTGAATTTAGGCACGAGGTTAGGGACGATGTCGTTTGTTTTTAATTTTAAATTTAAATTTAAACTCAATTTGTTTTCGATACCACTTTCAACGCGTTTACGTGTCGTATTCTCACATACGAACTCCGAAAAATACAAAATTTGGAATCCGATAATAATTCGATATTACGGACCCAATGGAACTGGTTTCGTCGAATTCCGAGACTGTGTCTCGGACGGCTATTTTTAAATTTGGGTTCGAACAATTAAATTTCAAAACTGAACGAATCGTTCGAAATTAAATTCTTAAGCTTCTATTATCTTCAGTATCATCAATATAAATTTTGAAAGCTTTCGAAATATTTTTCTTCAACTTAAAATTGAAGATTCAAATTTTTATTCGACTATCAATAGATTAAATTTTATAATTTAATCGTCTGTTTCAAAGTTATATTCGGGATACAAATTAAATCATCGTTCAAATATTTAAAATTAATTAAATATTTCCAATTTAATTTGTTCGAAATTCAGGGTCGTTACAAACTTCCCTCCTTAAAAGAATTTCGTCCTCGAAATTACAAGTTAGAAAGAAAAAGTCCTTAACTCGTCTACTATTTTTCACAATCCAATAGTTTTTATCAGTCTATCAAAACAAATCTTTCTACTAAAGATTCGTTATTCATCAACTAAATTTCAACTTCAACTCTAAGTTTCAAAACAACATTGTTTGCTTAACAATTCAAATTTAAGTTTAAATTCAAATTTAAACTTCCAAATTTTCTCAAAAATTTTCTAACGCCCTAAATTTCTGAAAAATTTCGCCAGCGTCTCCTTTGCGCGGCTAATATGGCACTACTACAAAACGTCCCTACGGACTCTCAGATTTCAAAAAGAAAAAGAAAAAGCCAAGCGGCTAGAGAGAAATCATCAAAAACTCATATTAAAACTCAAATACATACCTTTTGTCGAGCAATTCAAATTTATCTTCAAATTTAAAATCCCAATTCCATTATAACACCTGTATATCTACTAGCCATTATATCTAGTTACAGCATTCAAATCATTTTGCAAATTCGATTACAAAATTTCCAATATAAACTGCTTATATCATTTTTACTTCACTGTTGAAGTTACATATCTATTTCATTCAATTTTCACATTTCAAGTTTCATTTGAATTCAGTTTACCATTTCAACTAAATTTGGATTCAATTTACTTTCAATTCTGAAATATTGAATTTTATCAATTATCTGTCATTTACAACTGCACTATCTTAAATTAGTTCCAATTACTAATTCATTTGATCAATATTCAATTAGCTTCACTTACTAATTTGAGTTTAATACTTCACTTCATTTTTTCACAAATCAAGTTCAATTCCCATTTTATTTACTTTCAAATTCAAAATGAATTTTAACTTTCAATTTCATTTTCTTGCACTTGCAATTTCAAATTTATTCATTCACACATTCATTCATTTCGATTTGAATCTCATTTTCAATCAAATTTCAAATATTTATAAGTCTTCAACTTACTCACCTTCCGATTTATACAATCATTTATACTTTCACTTTACAATTTCGTTCCATTATTGAATTTTAAATTTTCAATTACCTTCTTGAATTCTATTCCAAGTTATAAATTCATTTACAATTTGAATTTCATTCCAATCAGATCTCAATATTTTATAAGTTATCAATTTCATAATATTTTTATATATAGTATTCCAGAGTCTTTTCAACATCAAAGCCATTTTGAAAACAATTCAAATTATCCTTTGAATTTTCCTAAAACCAAACCCAAATTTTCAAAACAACCTCCATTTAAAACAATTTGGCAGCAATTCCTCTTTTGGAAACCCGAAAATGAACACCGGTGATGTCGCGATCATCATCGGAATTATTTTCCAGCGACCGAAAAGAGTTTAGAGCTTTCATCTCTTCAGATTACTTTTCACAATATCAAATCCTTTGAAAAATCATTTTCAAACCAAAAAGATTTTAAACTTTCCAAATCTCCAAAATTTTCAAATGCTTTTCAAAACCTTCCCAAAAACTTCTCTGGAATTCCGTTTTAAATTACAATTCACATCTATAATTTACATTCTTTAATTTTCATTCGTATGAGAATTTATTTCTCAACTTTGGAGTTACAATTTCAATTTCTTATTCAATTTCATATAATAATGATAACATTTCAATATTGTCACTTTCCTAACATCCATGCAACCATATACTGTAGTACTTCATAGAAAAACATTTCTTTTCTATACAAAAATAGTTTTGGGTACAATTATCTAATTCACCCAATTTTAAAACAGTACTGTGTCGGTTTATCTTGTTTAAGAGTTTAGAAACCCCTATCGATTACAGTTAGCTAGACTGCACCGACCAGAATCTATAAACAATCAACCAATAAGTCAACACGATACAAAACAATTTTATATTCAAATAACAAATACGCGCTCATATCTATTATTACACTCAACTCATTCTAGAGTACTACTGACTCTAGCTCTAATGAGTAACACCCAACAGAGCAGGGTTGTCGCTTAACCATATGCTCTGATACCAAATGTAACATCCCGAAAATTTTTGACTTTCGAAAATTCAACATCGATACTCACATTATCGACTGCTGAGCCATCGAATGCCGGAAACCCGAAAAGTTATGGTTTTAAGAAAGAAGAAAAAGGTAGAAGAAGAAGATAGAAGAAAAAGAGAAGAAAGAAAGAAGAAGAACAACAGAAAACAATATCAGAATCTTACACATCGCAGCGGAACAATATACAATAGATAATTACTAGTCTTTTAAAACAAAGAACTATATCATTTTATACATACATCAATCATCAGAGTCAATATACAACAATGGACAGTTATATAAACTTGTCCTCATACAGAATACACAGCGGAATAAATACTATCAGATACAAATACTACGTCTCGTCATCCAGCTTATCTCCAAAGCTCCAGAATATCCAGAATATCCTGATAACATAACTCTAGGCTTCCCGTGTGGAAATTGGTGGGAACCCAGAGTTTAGAACGGAACAATAAACTCCGAGTCAGTCATGGTGACTGGTGTGAGATCGTAAAACAGTTATTCTTTATAACAACAAAATAATTTTTAAAGTCACTTCGCAATGCTTTTTGGAAAATGAAACTACCATAAGACCTCCCACCACACACACAATGCAAACGCAGAATTGGAGGAGATTTCTTCTTATGATAGTCAAAGATGCTTACTACGCAAAATCAAATCATTTTGATATTATTATTATTAGTGCATAGTGTAGAAATCATTTCGAAAGTATAATATTAATCTTAGCCAGCATAGGCATTCCACACTTATGCCTACTATAGCTACTATGTTCAATAGCAGGTAACCGCCACATTCCATAGCAGGTAATACAACTAAAACCGTACAAGTCGCGTATTGTTTCTTTGGATTTCCAACAAATGGTCAGGCTAAGGAACTTCCTTTTCCACGATGGGTACGTCCCTGGAATAGACGACCCGAGAACCTAACCGGATCTCTGCCAACACAAGGCCGGGTTACCTCTGCAAAAATAGGTAACTACTGACACGCGTATGCCATCCCCCGATCGTCACCGATCTTCCCGAGGATCCCCGATTCGCAACAAACCACATAGATAATAATAATGCAGTAACCACAGAGGTTAAGTATCTGGGCTCCATACCATGATACCACCTTTATCCAGAAGGAATGACATACACTAAGGGGCGCTACTCCCTAGAACCTTGCTGCATCCTTCCTGTTTCGACCATTTCCGGTGTGTGAGGCTCGATGAAGTCTCGTCCACAAAGCTACGCTTTCTCAAAAAGCCCTGCTTCGGGTCAACAAAATGATCAACCTATGATCACAAAGATATAAGATCAAACAAATGATCATATCACAAATGATCAAACACTGATCATTTCACAGCAACACTCAGTATGCCACGTTACCAAATTGGGATATATCGCTGATAAATTTCAACTACATAACCTCTGAGCTCGTACGTCTCAGAGAAGGGTGTTAAGCTAAGAGAATAAATTCTCCGCCACCAACATAAATGTATTTGAAAGAAATCAGCTTTATATCTCAAATTGTAACGTCAGACACACAATCCATACAAGTCTGTTCCGGGATCGAACAGAACCGAAGGCACTTCTCACGAAGCCCTTGCATTTCCGGATAATTTTCTAATCACGTCAGGACTTCCCGTCACTAAGGGTGATAAAACCTCTAAATCGAAGATCAGTCGATGTAGAGTAACTCGACGGTAATCCTTCCATTTTCAAAAATATCCGGTCTTCAACACCGGTCTTCAAATGCGATTCATTACGACGTATCACATATTCGGAATGGGTTATACGACCCCATGGTCCTTTCCCGGCTAACCCGAATAGTGAGCGATTATTCAAAAATAAGTGTGGCATTCAATTTCATCCAATTCACAACAAATACCTATCTAAAGGTAATTATTGATAGTCGGTTATTTAACTATCAATAAAAGATGCGCAACATCATCAGATTCCAAATAATTTTCCAAATTATTTCATCTTCAAAAATATCTTTACTAGATATAAAATTTCCACACTTAACCATTTGAAAACAATTTCAAATCAATTTTCCACACTTCAAGAATAAATCAATATTTATTTTTAAACAACTTCGCTTTCTTCTATAAATTCCGTATTGAATTTATACTTTCGAATATCTACTGATATTCGATTTTCAAATCGTTTTCAATATTCAATTTCAATTTAACTTTAAGAAGATAAATTCTCAAAACATTTCATTTCGTTTTGGAAAACATTTCCATACTTATTTAAAAATAAGTCAGCAATTCACAATTCATTTATTTTCAACACTTGGAAAATATTCGATATACTTAAATCAAATTAAGTATAATTTCATTCTTTAAGGAAAATATTCTTTTAACACCTTTATTTGAGTCAAAACGAATGTTACGTAAAACATCGTTACGACGACTCGAAATCACTAGTATAGGGATTCGAAATTAAGATAGATATATAAATCCCAATACTATATAAAACATTTCCTTCCGGAAATCATTTACTGTAACAACAATGTTATAGTCCACCATTTCCTTAAGTTTCTCGAAAACGTCTATTTCAACAATAAATGTTGAAATCTATGGTTTCGATTCATAACACATTTTAAAACACCTTTAAAATGTTTAACTTCATTTTTTAAAATATTACTTCTTCAAAAATGAATCCATTTTACTTAACAATATATTCACTGTCCAAAATCGTGAATAAAATTTACTTAACCCCATTTCATTCATTCCTACACATTTTTATTTCAATAAAAATTCGCTATTCAAAATCGTGAATATATCTTCTTAAATAATCTTCTATATTAAATTTATCACATTCAATCTATTTTCGAATTTATAAGCACGTTTATAAATTCTATTTCTCTTTTTAATAACAACTTCGACTTATAAACCTTCTTTTATCAACTTCTATATTTAACTTATCAAAATAAGTGACTTTGGGTTTATAAACAACTTTTATAAATTCCAATTCTATTTATAAAACTTCAATCCCAAATCAATTTCGATATTGATTTCTAAATTTATTTTCAACTTTAAATAAACTTCCCATACTGATTTCTCAAAATTTCATTTCCAAATATTAAATCAATTATAGATTGATTTCTAATTATATTCATCCTTACTAAAATAACTTCCTTATCTTCCTTCAAATTATTCAATATCCTGTTTTTAAATGGATTCTTTAAATTGAACTCATTTTACATTGATTTCCCAAATCATTTCAATTTACCAATTAAATTTCTAATTGGATTTCCAACTTATCTCCTTTTAAATAAATTCTTTTTAAAGAAAATAAATTTCTATTGTCTTCTTTCAATCTATTTAGAAATCCAGATTTTAAATTAATTTCCTCAATTTAAAATCACTATTATACGAAATTCATTTATTTAACATTTTCACTTTATTCTGGAAATAAATTCGATAAGATTATAAAAATTAACTTTTTATACTTTAAAATTCCTTTCTTCGAATTTATTAAATTTCTAAAATCAAATTCACTTAGAAATTTCTATTTTGATTTCCAAAAATTCAATTTCGTTTATTTTTTTGGAATCCAATGATATCAAACATCCATTCAGCTAAATTTTAGCTTTCAACAATTTTCCAGACATCGATATGATCAATAACATCCATATAATCATTCACAGATTCATATCACAGTATAAATAAATTCAATCAAAGTGAGGGGTCCAGTTGGATCCCTCCAACCTGTTTCCCTGCATCCAAAGATGTTAGCACAATACCAATTCCGCTCCAGTACGGAATTATCGCGGTATATAGGTTTTTATAAATCCGCTTACTAACGGCGCAATAGGGTCTCATCCGCTATACGAGGCGGGAAATCATCAATCCAATATATACATATGCCAATATGTATATATTGCTATATATATAGATATGTCCTACTATATCTAATATCACATCAACTTAGCAATCATATCATCAATCAATAACTGTAAAACACAATTTTCCTTCGAGTGAGAAAATCTCACCTTAGATTTTATTTTGCAGTCCAAATTTCCATCTTGACTCGATTTCTTGATTTTAAACCTTGTATAAATAATTTATACACTTTATTAATATTCGAAATAATCGAATAACCAATTTTCGTTTAATAACTTGTCTTAACTAATAATTGGTTTTAAACTAATTTCTTTTAATAAAGTATTTCCTAGTTACCAAAATAATTTCATTAGTTAATCACTAAAATAAATTAGTAAATTTAAATTACGTATATACATATTTTTTTCTTCCAAAATCATATATAAAAATTTCCTGTATATACTTAAATTACACGGTATGAACTAGACAGTAAACAATCTTTTCTTTTTAAATTGCATATTCATATTAAATAAAATCCCAACTGCATTTATATATTTTTTTTCTTTTGTACGTATATAAAATTTTCCAATTAAAATAAAGTGAAATAAGATAAATTACCTTGCAGAACATCGCGCATCGTTCGAATTCGTTGTCGAAGTCGCCACTTCGTCGCTCGATGCCATCACGCCGACCATCTCCAATGTCGAGCCCCAATCGCGAGCTCCACGTCGCGACATCGCGATTCCAAATTGCCACTGCCGCCGCATCTCGTGTTCGAGAACCACCTCAGTCGCGACTTCGATCGCCACAAAAAACTCCAGCGCTGCCGTGCGCTAGGCAACATCGCGACCACCCACTTCGTATCCACCAGCCACCATATGCCCCCAACCCTGGCTCGAGAACGATGCCGCCTCCCCCCCCTTCACGCGCAGGCGCCCACTCGAACGTGCCTTCAAGTCGCCCCTTGATTTCACGAGATGAAGTATTGAGGTCGGTTTTATTTGAAACAAAGGAGAGGCTCGAACTAGAAGTTGAAAAGAAAATTGGATCCCCTTTTCTTGTTTTTAAATCGCGGCCATTGTTTCTTGTTTTGATTTCGTTTAACAGAGGGGAGTCACGAACTAAAGAAAAAAGGGGAACGAACATTTAAAAATTGAATATGGTGTGGTTTGCACGATCTTCTCCCGTGATATTTGGCGTGAATTTAGGCACGAGGTTAGGGACGCTGTCGTTTGTTTTTAATTTTAAATTTAAATTTAAACTCAATTTGTTTTCGATACCACTTTCAACGCGTTTACGTGTCGTATTCTCACATACGAACTCCGAAAAATACGAAATTTGGAATCCGATAATAATTCGATATTACGGACCCAATGGAACTGGTTTCGTCAAATTCCGAGACTGTGTCTCGGACGGCTATTTTTAAATTTGGGTTCGAACAATTAAATTTCAAAACTGAACGAATCGTTCGAAATTAAATTCTTAAGCTTCTATTATCTTCAGTATCATCAATATAAATTTTGAAAGCTCTCGAAATATTTTTCTTCAACTTAAAATTGAAGATTCAAATTTTTATTCGACTATCAATAGATTAAATTTTATAATTTAATCGTCTGTTTCAAAGTTATATTCGGGATACAAATTAAATCATCGTTCAAATATTTAAAATTAATTAAATATTTCCAATTTAATTTGTTCGAAATTCAGGGTCGTTACAAACTTCCCTCCTTAAAAGAATTTCGTCCTCGAAATTACAAGTTAGAAAGAAAAAGTCCTTAACTCGTCTACTATTTTTCACAATCCAATAGTTTTTATCAATCTATCAAAACAAATCTTTCTACTAAAGATTCGTTATTCATCAACTAAATTTCAACTTCAACTCTAAGTTTCAAAACAACATTGTTTGCTTAACAATTCAAATTTAAGTTTAAATTCAAATTTAAACTTCCAAATTTTCTGTAACAACCCGACATTTCGTACCCATTTAATTATCGCCTCTTGACGATCTAATCTAGTTGCTAATAAGCTATTGGCATTTTGATCGAATTGAAATTCTCTTCTTATCCGGTTTGAATTCTTTTCAAATTGGATTGAAATTCAATTATAAGATTTTTGTTAAAAGGATTTTTGGGCTTTATTAAAATCGTGACCCATATGTGTTTGGGGCCGTGAAAATTTTCAAGACAAATAATCGATCCCCCTCTCAATTTTCGTTCATTCAATAACTCGTTCCCTCCCTCTTTTTATTTTCATTTTCACGAACCCTAAATCACAAATGAAAAGAATGGCGGCCACAATCCTTTTCGTTCGTCTCGCGTGTCCCCCTGAATCAAGTTAGGGCATCGGAATCGAAGACAACGGCCGCAAGGGGTTCGAACTTCGCTCGTCTTCCATCGATTGCCACAGCTTCGACTCGTTTCTGGACTTCGTGTAGCATCACTCGAGACTGTTCCAAATGGTGGCTAAGGTGAGTGGCTTTCCACTCACATCTAATTCAAGTCGTCTGGATTCATTTATTGTTTTGAAAACTACGTTTATGATGATATTTACTTCGGTTTTGACTTCGAAGTTGTCTTCTTGTCCTTGATGCATTGTTTCTCAGCTGCTCTTGATTCCGAGTCATTGAGTAGTCTTGCTACTGTGATTTCTTTTGTGAGTTGCCCAATTGAAATGATTTCTGTAGTTCATTCGAATTAGTATATTTCGTAGTTATTAGCTTTATAGTTATTGTTTCGTGAATTTTGGGGACTTTGGCATGTCTATCTCCATATGCATTTATCTTTGCACTGGCCTGTTGTATGGTTGCATATATGTTGTATCATTGTGAAGTTTGGTTTACTGGTGGGTTTTCGTGGCACTGTTCCACTTGGATTACGAGGGTCTTTGTAGTTTGTTTCTTTCAGGTTGCCAGTTTGCATTTCTTGATCTTTACTTCCCTGTTGCCAGTCTTGGTTGCACTGGCCACTTCCAGTACTTGATCATTTGTATATACTTCTTGCCTGCAGTGATAATTTTGGTTTCTTGAACTGGGCTTGAGTTTTGTCAATTGAACATCACTAAGTTGATTTTTAGCTCGAGTCTGATACAGTGCATTGATGCATTGTGTTATTTGCATTTGGTTCACTTTGTAGTTTCGACTTGTCTTTCCAATTCCACTGGTTACTGTCACTTTGAATTCACTTGCTGACAGCCTTGTACCTGCATCCATGTTGATATTTTCATTTTTTCTTTGTTCCAGTGTGGTTTGCACATGTCATTACGAATTTGATATATCCATAGTCATGTTGTCTTTATTTTTGGTTTGCCTTGTACATTTCAGTGAGCTTCTACATCACTGTATCGCGTGCACTGTCGCTAGTGTCATGTATTGTCCTGTCTCCTTATCTTTGGAGCACTGTTCAAATGCAAGTTGCATTTTAATTTGTTGGGTTGTTGCATTCGACTTGATAGTATTCTTCGTTGTTGCACTTTGTTGCTGGTGCACTTGATGTTGTAGTTGTGTTCACTCTTGAAGTATCACCTGTTGCACTGCGTTTTGTTGTACATTCACCTGCTAGCCTAGCTGCAGTTTCATTCATGTACTTGTAGTGGTACTTCCTCATCACTGTCTTTGTTGTTCCTGACCATTTCACTGAACTTATACATGCTTGCCCCTGTTTTGCTTGATGGTTCATGCTTCACTTTCTTCACTTTCTTTACTACGGCCTGTAATTGTTTTGTAGTAGCACTGTGCATCGGTGAGCTTCGTTGCTTGTGATCTCGGTTGCACATTCATTTAAATGTGCATTTGTTTGCATTGTATCTGGTTTTCCGGCTGCAGTTTGTTATCATCTTTTCTTGACTACTTTGGCATTTCTCTGCCTTGTCCAAACTGGTGCACTTGTAACTAGTCGCACTCGAATCTCTTGAGTCACCTGGTTGTACTGAGCCTTAGACAGTTTCATTTGCATTCTAATGGCCTTTGAATTGTACAGTTTCACTTGTAATTTGCATTGAATCTGGCATCATTCCTTGGGGCAGTTTGAACTCTGTCCCACTTCGATTCTAGTTCTGGCTTCGAAGCTTATAGACTTTGTCTTGTGACCTATTTTGTTGGTTTTGAATTATTTCAGGTTGATTGATGAAATCACACTTGAGTTGAATCCGGTACTTCGGGGTTTGACCTTGTGGTAATTTGTGATTTTCACTAAGCTTTTGTGTACTTCATGCGATAGTGGCGAGGCAGTGCACGCGTGCGTGTACTGCAGCCCTATCGGATTTGACAGTTTAAAATTGAAGTTTTGACTGTTGAATTGTTTCGTTGGTTAAATGTAATATTTTGAAGTTGCATCCTGATTTGGATTTGTTGATTTGTCGCTTAATACTGCTTAGTGTTATATCGTCCGTTTATCCAATTCTCGTATCGAGAGTTGGATATACGAGATTTCTATGACTGTCACCTATATTGAGATTGATTATTATTGCTTCTATGCTCTAATAACTGATTTTGAATTAGACTGATCCGAGTATTATTTTCTTTTGAATGTAATACTCGGGTCAGACCGAGTATATACAGGTTGTAGATTTTTAGCTTTGGGTTGCTGCTAGAGCTATGAAGACTTTTTATATCTTTTTAAGTGGTCTTCGTCGTGTTGTAGTAGTCAGTGTGTCTGTTTTAAGATGATAATGTATTCATGTATATTAGTCGATAATGTACTTGTATATATAACTTCTTGAGTCGACAGTTGTAGTTGTATCATTTGTATTGTGTCAAATGTATTGTAACTGATATCAGTTATTGTATATATGAGACTTTTCGTTCCATCCTTATTCCGCATTTATGTTACCTGTGTTATTTTTATATCTATTGTCCTAAACTATTATAGCCACTGTGTAGTAGCTTTGAGTTTGTATCGGTATGTCGGATTTTCTCTAAAGATGAAATGCAATGTTTTATTATCTGACATATCGGTGCTCGCAAAAAGCAATTACATAGATGGTCGCTCCTCAACAGCCTTATTCTCCGTGCTAGTTGACAGCACTACACCGTAGTGTTCTTGGCTAGCATGGGTATAGAGGTGGGGCGTCACAGCTTGGTATCAAAGCCTGGGGTTTAGGACAATTATAAAACATAACTTAGATGGAGCATATGTTACAACTATTTGTCGATGTTTTATCTCTCATCTTTACATATAATTATTTTTGACTGTTAGGTATGAATTCCTAACGCTTATTCTTGTGTTTTCGGCTTTGAATTGATTTAGCCGATGTTGATTTTGTTTTAATTTGGCAAATTAAAGCCGTTTTGACTTTTGGACTTTGTTCCACTTTTGTTCTATGCTATGAGTGTCATTGTGTACCTGTTACACTGTGATGAAAAATAGCTGGACCAGTTGCAAATTGAGTGATTTTGATTTCTCATTCACATCTAATTCGAATCTCAACGATTTTGAACTTGATATTTTGAGTTTTCCTCATCTTGAATTCCATCCGACTGCGGTCACTTTGTTTTTGAGAAATTGTTAATTTCTTGATTTTCAAGACTCTGATTTTATTTGCCGTTGGTTTCTTTGATAATGATGATTGATTCATTTTGTACTCGACTGCGGCTATTAACTGTTGGCTTCGACATTGACTTGATTCTTACTTTTGTTGAAGTCAATTATGCATTTCTACTCGTTTTGCTTTGTTTTTCCAGTTGATATCGATTCTTCTTTCCTATTTAGTTGTTATCACCTTTATTGATTTTGATAACTTCTATTTTCTGGAATTTTTGGGTGTTCCTATTTTAATAAATTCAGTATCGATTTCTTTGGATTCCATTCACATCTTCGTATGTGAATTCTTGTGATTGATTGTTTCTACAATCATTTTTGTGATTTGTCACTTTAAAAATATAAAGGTTTTCTATACTAGTAGTAAATATTAAAATCCTTTTCTCCAAACGATTTCAAAAATTAGTTTACTATAAGGCTCTTTTCCTAAATCGTTTTCCAATCTATTAATATATACAAGCCTTTATTTCACTCGTATGAGAAATTGAATTAAACGGCCTAGTAAAACAAGTGGTATGAAACGCTTGCGTTTACTTCGTCGGTTAACTCCTGGACTTGTTCGATTGAACCCTTTTCGTGACAATTTCCTAGTGAAGATTTACAGCTTGTTCGTAAATATTTAAGTTAAGCAAGTGGTTATGGGACATGAAGCTAAACTCATATATTTACTAGCTTGGTGTGGTTGACACTTCTTTATGATCATGACGATCATTTTTATGATTTAGACTGGACCTCATCGGTGTGATTTCGTCTCACACATATCTCTTGGGCTTTGAGGATTGTCTAGACACCAGTGTGTGATTTCGTCTCACACATATTGCACGGTTAGACTAGGCCTCATCGGTGTGATTTCGTCTCACACATATCTCTTGGGCTTTGAGGGTTGTCTGGATACTCTTTGTGTGATTTTTATGATTTAGACTAGCAACTGTGCGATGTCTCTTTGTCTGCGAGGGAGACTAAACCCCGCTTTGTTGTAGGGTAGCGCCCTACGGTCTTCGGGCCATTCCTGTGTGAAAATTTAATGGATGGCTTCCATGAGATAGCGTCTCGTCATGTGATACCGGTCGGTGAGTTTTCATACTCCCATTTTTGTGATAGGCCTTTCCCCTTTTCTTTTTATGATTTAGACTAGCGATTATGCGATGTCTCTTTGTCTACGAGGGAGACTAGACCCCGCTTTGTTGTAGGGTAGCGCCCTACGGTCTTCGGACCATTCCTGTGTGAAACTTTATTGGTTAGCCACCAAGAGATAGCGTCTCGTTCATGTGATACCGGTGTTTTGGAGTTTTCATACTCCCATTTTTATGCTAGGCCTTTTTTTTTCCCCCCTTCATGTGTTTTCTGGATTTCTTGTGATGATTTCTAGAATTTGTGCTTCACCAATTTTCGTGATTTCTATTGACAAGTTTCGTCAATTTATGTGTATTGGTGAATTCATGTGTTATTGACTTGTTATGAATACAAGTTTAGGGTATGATATCCCTTTCTATCTTTGAGAAGATTCTTGTGACATCTTTGATGAATGAAAATTCATTTGGTATTATATTTTGATGCCAGTTATTTTAATGAGACTTTGACGTGTTAACTTCGGTAACCGTCAATTTTGGAATGGATTTACAAGCGGTTCTCCCGCAACACTGATATTGCTAATTTAATCACGCGTTTTCAAAATTTCTTTATTTTTAAAAGTTGTTTCAAAAATATAAATTAAAATTGTTTTCAAATTTTTACAGCTTACATTTTCAAAAGAACGAGGAAGCGATTTAAACATTTCAGAAAAATCGAGGACTATGACCCCTTTCTTTTACTGATTCGCTTAATTCCAGACTTGTCCGTTTGAGAATGTGAAATGTTAATTTTTAAAACACACAATTCTGCACTTTCAAGAAAACGATAAAGAGATTTAAACGATTTAGCAAAAGTAAGGAGTATGGAACCACACTTTTACTACTTCGGTTAATTCCGGACTCGTTAATTGAATATTTATGACTTCTGATTATCGTTTTTTGATAATTAGATGTTTGTGTTTCTGATTATCGTTTTTGATAATCAGATATTTGTGAAATTTGATTATCGTTTGAGATAATTAAATATTTTTCGATTTGATAATCGAATATTTGTGATTTCTGATTATCGTTTTTGATAATCAGATATTTGTGAAATTTGATTATCGTTTGAGATAATTAAATATTTTTCGATTTGATAATCGAATATTTGTGATTTCTGATTATCGTTTTTGATAATCAGATATTTGTGAAATTTGATTATCGTTTGAGATAATTAAATATTTTTCGATTTGATAATCGAATATTTGTGATTTCTGATTATCGTTTTTGATAATCAGATATTTGTGAAATTTGATTATCGTTTGAGATAATTAAATATTTTTCGATTTGATAATCGAATATTTGTGATTTCTGATTATCGTTTTTGATAATCAGATATTTGTGAAATTTGATTATCGTTTGAGATAATTAAATATTTTTCGATTTGATAATCGAATATTTGTGATTTCTGATTATCGTTTTTGATAATCAGATATTTGTGAAATTTGATTATCGTTTGAGGTAATTAAATATTTTTCGATTTGATAATCGAATATTTGTGATTTCTGATTATCGTTTTTGATAATCAGATATTTGTGAAATTTGATTATCGTTTGAGGTAATTAAATATTTTTCGATTTGATAATCGAATATTTGTGATTTCTGATTATCGTTTTTGATAATCAGATATTTGTGAAATTTGATTATCGTTTGAGATAATTAAATATTTTTCGATTTGATTAATCGAATATTTGTGTTTCTGCTTATCGTTTTTGATAATCAGATATTTTTGAAAATTCAATTATCGTTTTTGATGATTGAATATTTGCGATTTTGAGATTTGAGCTTCATCTTTTTCTCTGACAATTCAGGTGAGTAATTTGATTTACTCACATTCAATTCATGCAGTACGTGATTTCTGCTCTGATTCCTTTTCTTTCAATTGCTAGAACTCGATTGATTCTTGCTTTTGATAGTCGTCTGATTTTGATTCCTTGATCCCCTCGATGTTGATTCTTTTGATTTTAAGCAATCGAACCTTTTGATTTTTTATCTGATACTTCCATAATTCTAATGCTTCCCTGTTGGCCTTTGCTTTGCTTTGCTTATGCATTCGACATTGTTATGTTCTTATGGTTGTTACCTCTTTCCCACTTATCTCTTAGGATTGCGAGGACGCAATTTCTTTAAGGAGGGGAGTCTGTAACAACCCGACATTTCGTACCCATTTAATTATCGCCTCTTGACGATCTAATCTAGTTGCTAATAAGCTATTGGCATTTTGATCGAATTGAAATTCTCTTCTTATCCGGTTTGAATTCTTTTCAAATTGGATTGAAATTCAATTATAAGATTTTTGTTAAAAGGATTTTTGGGCTTTATTAAAATCGTGACCCATATGTGTTTGGGGCCGTGAAAATTTTCAAGACAAATAATCGATCCCCCTCTCAATTTTCGTTCATTCAATAACTCGTTCCCTCCCTCTTTTTATTTTCATTTTCACGAACCCTAAATCACAAATGAAAAGAATGGCGGCCACAATCCTTTTCGTTCGTCTCGCGTGTCCCCCTGAATCAAGTTAGGGCATCGGAATCGAAGACAACGGCCGCAAGGGGTTCGAACTTCGCTCGTCTTCCATCGATTGCCACAGCTTCGACTCGTTTCTGGACTTCGTGTAGCATCACTCGAGACTGTTCCAAATGGTGGCTAAGGTGAGTGGCTTTCCACTCACATCTAATTCAAGTCGTCTGGATTCATTTATTGTTTTGAAAACTACGTTTATGATGATATTTACTTCGGTTTTGACTTCGAAGTTGTCTTCTTGTCCTTGATGCATTGTTTCTCAGCTGCTCTTGATTCCGAGTCATTGAGTAGTCTTGCTACTGTGATTTCTTTTGTGAGTTGCCCAATTGAAATGATTTCTGTAGTTCATTCGAATTAGTATATTTCGTAGTTATTAGCTTTATAGTTATTGTTTCGTGAATTTTGGGGACTTTGGCATGTCTATCTCCATATGCATTTATCTTTGCACTGGCCTGTTGTATGGTTGCATATATGTTGTATCATTGTGAAGTTTGGTTTACTGGTGGGTTTTCGTGGCACTGTTCCACTTGGATTACGAGGGTCTTTGTAGTTTGTTTCTTTCAGGTTGCCAGTTTGCATTTCTTGATCTTTACTTCCCTGTTGCCAGTCTTGGTTGCACTGGCCACTTCCAGTACTTGATCATTTGTATATACTTCTTGCCTGCAGTGATAATTTTGGTTTCTTGAACTGGGCTTGAGTTTTGTCAATTGAACATCACTAAGTTGATTTTTAGCTCGAGTCTGATACAGTGCATTGATGCATTGTGTTATTTGCATTTGGTTCACTTTGTAGTTTCGACTTGTCTTTCCAATTCCACTGGTTACTGTCACTTTGAATTCACTTGCTGACAGCCTTGTACCTGCATCCATGTTGATATTTTCATTTTTTCTTTGTTCCAGTGTGGTTTGCACATGTCATTACGAATTTGATATATCCATAGTCATGTTGTCTTTATTTTTGGTTTGCCTTGTACATTTCAGTGAGCTTCTGCATCACTGTATCGCGTGCACTGTCGCTAGTGTCATGTATTGTCCTGTCTCCTTATCTTTGGAGCACTGTTCAAATGCAAGTTGCATTTTAATTTGTTGGGTTGTTGCATTCGACTTGATAGTATTCTTCGTTGTTGCACTTTGTTGCTGGTGCACTTGATGTTGTAGTTGTGTTCACTCTTGAAGTATCACCTGTTGCACTGCGTTTTGTTGTACATTCACCTGCTAGCCTAGCTGCAGTTTCATTCATGTACTTGTAGTGGTACTTCCTCATCACTGTCTTTGTTGTTCCTGACCATTTCACTGAACTTATACATGCTTGCCCCTGTTTTGCTTGATGGTTCATGCTTCACTTTCTTCACTTTCTTTACTACGGCCTGTAATTGTTTTGTAGTAGCACTGTGCATCGGTGAGCTTCGTTGCTTGTGATCTCGGTTGCACATTCATTTAAATGTGCATTTGTTTGCATTGTATCTGGTTTTCCGGCTGCAGTTTGTTATCATCTTTTCTTGACTACTTTGGCATTTCTCTGCCTTGTCCAAACTGGTGCACTTGTAACTAGTCGCACTCGAATCTCTTGAGTCACCTGGTTGTACTGAGCCTTAGACAGTTTCATTTGCATTCTAATGGCCTTTGAATTGTACAGTTTCACTTGTAATTTGCATTGAATCTGGCATCATTCCTTGGGGCAGTTTGAACTCTGTCCCACTTCGATTCTAGTTCTGGCTTCGAAGCTTATAGACTTTGTCTTGTGACCTATTTTGTTGGTTTTGAATTATTTCAGGTTGATTGATGAAATCACACTTGAGTTGAATCCGGTACTTCGGGGTTTGACCTTGTGGTAATTTGTGATTTTCACTAAGCTTTTGTGTACTTCATGCGATAGTGGCGAGGCAGTGCACGCGTGCGTGTACTGCAGCCCTATCGGATTTGACAGTTTAAAATTGAAGTTTCGACTGTTGAATTGTTTCGTTGGTTAAATGTAATATTTTGAAGTTGCATCCTGATTTGGATTTGTTGATTTGTCGCTTAATACTGCTTAGTGTTATATCGTCCGTTTATCCAATTCTCGTATCGAGAGTTGGATATACGAGATTTCTATGACTGTCACCTATATTGAGATTGATTATTATTGCTTCTATGCTCTAATAACTGATTTTGAATTAGACTGATCCAAGTATTATTTTCTTTTGAATGTAATACTCGGGTCAGACCGAGTATATACAGGTTGTAGATTTTTAGCTTTGGGTTGCTGCTAGAGCTATGAAGACTTTTTATATCTTTTGAAGTGGTCTTCGTCGTGTTGTAGTAGTCAGTGTGTCTGTTTTAAGATGATAATGTATTCATGTATATTAGTCGATAATGTACTTGTATATATAACTTCTTGAGTCGACAGTTGTAGTTGTATCATTTGTATTGTGTCAAATGTATTGTAACTGATATCAGTTATTGTATATATGAGACTTTTCGTTCCATCCTTATTCCGCATTTATGTTACCTGTGTTATTTTTATATCTATTGTCCTAAACTATTATAGCCACTGTGTAGTAGCTTTGAGTTTGTATCGGTATGTCGGATTTTCTCTAAAGATGAAATGCAATGTTTTATTATCTGACATATCGGTGCTCGCACAAAGCAATTACATAGATGGTCGCTCCTCAACAGCCTTATTCTCCGTGCTAGTTGACAGCACTACACCGTAGTGTTCTTGGCTAGCATGGGTATAGAGGTGGGGCGTCACATTTTCTCAAAAATTTTCTAACGCCCTAAATTTCTGAAAAATTTCGCCAGCGTCTCCTTTGCGCGGCTAATATGGCACTACTACAAAACGTCCCTACGGACTCTCAGATTTCAAAAAGAAAAAGAAAAAGCCAAGCGGCTAGAGAGAAATCATCAAAAACTCATATTAAAACTCAAATACATACCTTTTGTCGAGCAATTCAAATTTATCTTCAAATTTAAAATCCCAATTCCATTATAACACCTGTATATCTACTAGCCATTATATCTAGTTACAGCATTCAAATCATTTTGCAAATTCGATTACAAAATTTCCAATATAAACTGCTTATATCATTTTTACTTCACTGTTGAAGTTACATATCTATTTCATTCAATTTTCACATTTCAAGTTTCATTTGAATTCAGTTTACCATTTCAACTAAATTTGGATTCAATTTACTTTCAATTCTGAAATATTGAATTTTATCAATTATCTGTCATTTACAACTGCACTATCTTAAATTAGTTCCAATTACTAATTCATTTGATCAATATTCAATTAGCTTCACTTACTAATTTGAGTTTAATACTTCACTTCATTTTTTCACAAATCAAGTTCAATTCCCATTTTATTTACTTTCAAATTCAAAATGAATTTTAACTTTCAATTTCATTTTCTTGCACTTGCAATGTAACGACCCTGGATTTTAATTTATTTAAATTAATGGTTTAATGAATTTTTGAATAAAAATAGTAAAATAAATTGATTAAATGGAGCGAGTTTCCCCGAATTCAAGTATATTCTGTATACATCTTTTAGAATCTTAAAAATATTGTAAATTTGTATATATGTGTGAACATATATTTATATATTGGATTTGAAATTAAATCTTCAATCAAAATGGATTGTAATTTATCCTTTAATTAATCCAACAAATTCCCCAATTTAATTGATTACTTATGGATTATTTATTAACGTCCTGATTTATAAATTTCGAATCATTTATTGTAACTAAATTAATTAATCGTCTCAATTAATTTATCATCTTGATTAATTATTCTTAATTAATTACTTAATTGATAATTTAAATTAAATTAAAATCTAGGGTCGTTACATGCAATTTCAAATTTATTCATTCACACATTCATTCATTTCGATTTGAATCTCATTTTCAATCAAATTTCAAATATTTATAAGTCTTCAACTTACTCACCTTCCGATTTATACAATCATTTATACTTTCACTTTACAATTTCGTTCCATTATTGAATTTTAAATTTTCAATTACCTTCTTGAATTCTATTCCAAGTTATAAATTCATTTACAATTTGAATTTCATTCCAATCAGATCTCAATATTTTATAAGTTATCAATTTCATAATATTTTTATATATAGTATTCCAGAGTCTTTTCAACATCAAAGCCATTTTGAAAACAATTCAAATTATCCTTTGAATTTTCCTAAAACCAAACCCAAATTTTCAAAACAACCTCCATTTAAAACAATTTGGCAGCAATTCCTCTTTTGGAAACCCGAAAATGAACACCGGTGATGTCGCGATCATCATCAGAATTATTTTCCAGCGACCGAAAAGAGTTTAGAGCTTTCATCTCTTCAGAATACTTTTCACAATATCAAATCCTTTGAAAAATCATTTTCAAACCAAAAAGATTTTAAACTTTCCAAATCTCCAAAATTTTCAAATGCTTTTCAAAACCTTCCCAAAAACTTCTCTGGAATTCCGTTTTAAATTACAATTCACATCTATAATTTACATTCTTTAATTTTCATTCGTATGAGAATTTATTTCTTAACTTTGGAGTTACAATTTCAATTTCTTATTCAATTTCATATAATAATGATAACATTTCAATATTGTCACTTTCCTAACATCCATGCAACCATATACTGTAGTACTTCATAGAAAAACATTTCTTTTCTATACAAAAATAGTTTTGGGTACAATTATCTAATTCACCCAATTTTAAAACAGTACTGTGTCGGTTTATCTTGTTTAAGAGTTTAGAAACCCCTATCGATTACAGTTAGCTAGACTGCACCGACCAGAATCTATAAACAATCAACCAATAAGTCAACACGATACAAAACAATTTTATATTCAAATAACAAATACGCGCTCATATCTATTATTACACTCAACTCATTCTAGAGTACTACTGACTCTATCTCTAATGAGTAACACCCAACAGAGCAGGGTTGTCGCTTAACCATATGCTCTGATACCAAATGTAACATCCCGAAAATTTTCGGCTTTCGAAAATTCAACATCGATACTCACTTTATCGACTGCTGAGCCATCGAATGCCGGAAACCCGAAAAGTTATGGTTTTAAGAAAGAAGAAAAAGGTAGAAGAAGAAGATAGAAGAAAAAGAGAAGAAAGAAAGAAGAAGAACAACAGAAAACAATATCAGAATCTTACACATCGCAGCGGAACAATATACAATAGATAATTACTAGTCTTTTAAAACAAAGAACTATATCATTTTATACATACATCAATCATCAGAGTCAATATACAACAATGGACAGTTATATAAACTTGTCCTCATACAGAATACACAGCGGAATAAATACTATCAGATACAAATACTACGTCTCGTCATCCAGCTTATCTCCAAAGCTCCAGAATATCCAGAATATCCTGATAACATAACTCTAGGCTGCCCGTGTGGAAATTGGTGGGCACCCAGAGTTTAGAAGGGAACAATAAACTCCGAGTCAGTCATGGTGACTGGTGTGAGATCGTAAAACAGTTATTCTTTATAACAACAAAATAATTTTTAAAGTCACTTCGCAATGCTTTTTGGAAAATGAAACTACCATAAGACCTCCCACCACACACACAATGCAAACGCAGAATTGGAGGAGATTTCTTCTTATGATAGTCAAAGATGCTTACTACGCAAAATCAAATCATTTTGATATTATTATTATTAGTGCATAGTGTAGAAATCATTTCGAAAGTATAATATTAATCTTAGCCAGCATAGGCATTCCGCACTTATGCCTACTATAGCTACTATGTTCAATAGCAGGTTACCGCCACATTCCATAGCAGGTAATACAACTAAAACCGTACAAGTCGCGTATTGTTTCTTTGGATTTCCAACAAATGGTCAGGCTAAGGAACTTCCTTTTCCACGATGGGTACGTCCCTGGAATAGACGACCCGAGAACCTAACCGGATCTCTGCCAACACAAGGCCGGGTTACCTCTGCAAAAATAGGTAACTACTGACACGCGTATGCCATCCCCCGATCGTCACCGATCTTCCCGAGGATCCCCGATTCGCAACAAACCACATAGATAATAATAATGCAGTAACCACAGAGGTTAAGTATCTGGGCTCCATACCATGATACCACCTTTATCCAGAAGGAATGACATACACTAAGGGGCGCTACTCCCTAGAACCTTGCTGCATCCTTCCTGTTTCGACCATTTCCGGGGTGTGAGGCTCGATGAAGTCTCGTCCACAAAGCTACGCTTTCTCAAAAAGCCCTGCTTCGGGTCAATAAAATGATCAACCTATGATCACAAAGATATAAGATCAAACAAATGATCATATCACAAATGATCAAACACTGATCATTTCACAGCAACACTCAGTATGCCACGTTACCAAATTGGGATATATCGCTGATAAATTTCAACTACATAACCTCTAAGCTCGTACGTCTCAGAGAAGGGTGTTAAGCTAAGAGAATAAATTCTCCGCCACCAACAGAAATGTATTTGAAAGAAATCAGCTTTATATCTCAAATTGTAACGTCAGACACACAATCCATACAAGTCTGTTCCGGGATCGAACAGAACCGAAGGCACTTCTCACGAAGCCCTTGCATTTCCGGATAATTTTCTAATCACGTCAGGACTTCCCGTCACTAAGGGTGATAAAACCTCTAAATCGAAGATCAGTCGATGTAGAGTAACTCGACGGTAATCCTTCCGTTTTCAAAAATATCCGGTCTTCAACACCGGTCTTCAAATGCGATTCATTACGACGTATCACATATTCGGAATGGGTTATACGACCCCATGGTCCTTTCCCGGCTAACCCGAATAGTGAGCGATTATTCAAAAATAAGTGTGGCATTCAATTTCATCCAATTCACAACAAATACCTATCTAAAGGTAATTATTGATAGTCGGTTATTTAACTATCAATAAAAGATGCGCAACATCATCAGATTCCAAATAATTTTCCAAATTATTTCATCTTCAAAAATATCTTTACTAGATATAAAATTTCCACACTTAACCATTTGAAAACAATTTCAAATCAATTTTCCACACTTCAAGAATAAATCAATATTTATTTTTAAACAACTTCGCTTTCTTCTATAAATTCCGTATTGAATTTATACTTTCGAATATCTACTGATATTCGATTTTCAAATCGTTTTCAATATTCAATTTCAATTTAACTTTAAGAAGATAAATTCTCAAAACATTTCATTTCGTTTTGGAAAACATTTCCATACTTATTTAAAAATAAGTCAGCAATTCACAATTCATTTATTTTCAACACTTGGAAAATATTCGATATACTTAAATCAAATTAAGTATAATTTCATTCTTTAAGGAAAATATTCTTTTAACACCTTTATTTGAGTCAAAACGAATGTTACGTAAAACATCGTTACGACGACTCGAAATCACTAGTATAGGGATTCGAAATTAAGATAGATATATAAATCCCAATACTATATAAAACATTTCCTTCCGGAAATCATTTACTGTAACAACAGTGTTATAGTCCACCATTTCCTTAAGTTTCTCGAAAACGTCTATTTCAACAATAAATGTTGAAATCTATGGTTTCGATTCATAACACATTTTAAAACACCTTTAAAATGTTTAACTTCATTTTTTAAAATATTACTTCTTCAAAAATGAATCCATTTTACTTAACAATATATTCACTGTCCAAAATCGTGAATAAAATTTACTTAACCCCATTTCAATCATTCCTACACATTTTTATTTCAATAAAAATTCGCTATTCAAAATCGTGAATATATCTTCTTAAATAATCTTCTATATTAAATTTATCACATTCAATCTATTTTCGAATTTATAAGCACGTTTATAAATTCTATTTCTCTTTTTAATAACAACTTCGACTTATAAACCTTCTTTTATCAACTTCTATATTTAACTTATCAAAATAAGTGACTTTGGGTTTATAAACAACTTTTATAAATTCCAATTCTATTTATAAAACTTCAATCCCAAATCAATTTCGATATAGATTTCTAAATTTATTTTCAACTTTAAATAAACTTCCCATACTGATTTCTCAAAATTTCATTTCCAAATATTAAATCAATTATAGATTGATTTCTAATTATATTCATCCTTACTAAAATAACTTCCTTATCTTCCTTCAAATTATTCAATATCCTGTTTTTAAATGGATTCTTTAAATTGAACTCATTTTACATTGATTTCCCAAATCATTTCAATTTACCAATTAAATTTCTAATTGGATTTCCAACTTATCTCCTTTTAAATAAATTCTTTTTAAAGAAAATAAATTTCTATTGTCTTCTTTCAATCTATTTAGAAATCCAGATTTTAAATTAATTTCCTCAATTTAAAATCACTATTATACGAAATTCATTTATTTAACATTTTCACTTTATTCTGGAAATAAATTCGATAAGATTATAAAAATTAACTTTTTATACTTTAAAATTCCTTTCTTCGAATTTATTAAATTTCTAAAATCAAATTCACTTAGAAATTTCTATTTTGATTTCCAAAAATTCAATTTCGTTTATTTTTTTGGAATCCAATGATATCAAACATCCATTCAGCTAAATTTTAGCTTTCAACAATTTTCCAAACATCGATATGATCAATAACATCCATATAATCATTCACAGATTCATATCACAGTATAAATAAATTCAATCAAAGTGAGGGGTCCAGTTGGATCCCTCCAACCTGTTTCCCTGCATCCAAAGATGTTAGCACAATACCAATTCCGCTCCAGTACGGAATTATCGCGGTATATAGGTTTTTATAAATCCGCTTACTAACGGCGCAATAGGGTCTCATCCGCTATACGAGGCGGGAAATCATCAATCCAATATATACATATGCCAATATGTATATATTGCTATATATATAGATATGTCCTACTATATCTAATATCACATCAACTTAGCAATCATATCATCAATCAATAACTGTAAAACACAATTTTCCTTCGAGTGAGAAAATCTCACCTTAGATTTTATTTTGCAGTCCAAATTTCCATCTTGACTCGATTTCTTGATTTTAAACCTTGTATAAATAATTTATACACTTTATTAATATTCGAAATAATCGAATAACCAATTTTCGTTTAATAACTTGTCTTAACTAATAATTGGTTTTAAACTAATTTCTTTTAATAAAGTATTTCCTAGTTACCAAAATAATTTCATTAGTTAATCACTAAAATAAATTAGTAAATTTAAATTACGTATATACATATTTTTTTCTTCCAAAATCATATATAAAAATTTCCTGTATATACTTAAATTACACGGTATGAACTAGACAGTAAACAATCTTTTCTTTTTAAATTGCATATTCATATTAAATAAAATCCCAACTGCATTTATATTTTTTTTTCTTTTGTACGTATATAAAATTTTCCAATTAAAATAAAGTGAAATAAGATAAATTACCTTGCAGAACATCGCGCATCGTTCGAATTCGCTGTCGAAGTCGCCACTTCGTCGCTCGATGCCATCACGCCGACCATCTCCAATGTCGAGCCCCAATCGCGAGCTCCACGTCGCGACATCGCGATTCCAAATTGCCACTGCCGCCGCATCTCGTGTTCGAGAACCACCTCAGTCGCGACTTCGATCGCCACAAAAAACTCCAGCGCTGCCGCGCGCTAGGCAACATCGCGACCACCCACTTCGAATCCACCAGCCACCATATGCCGCCAACCCTGGCTCGAGAACGATGCCGCCTCCCCCCCCCCTTCACGCGCAGGCGCCCACTCGAACGTGCCTTCAAGTCGCCCGTTGATTTCACGAGATGAAGTATTGAGGTCGGTTTTATTTGAAACAAAGGAGAGGCTCGAACTGGAAGTTGAAAAGAAAATTGGATCCCCTTTTCTTGTTTTTAAATCGCGGCCATTGTTTCTTGTTTTGATTTCGTTTAACAGAGGGGAGTCACGAACTAAAGAAAAAAGGGGAACGAACATTTAAAAATTGAATATGGTGTGGTTTGCACGATCTTCTCCCGTGATATTTGGCGTGAATTTAGGCACGAGGTTAGGGACGCTGTCGTTTGTTTTTAATTTTAAATTTAAATTTAAACTCAATTTGTTTTCGATACCACTTTCAACGCGTTTACGTGTCGTATTCTCACATACGAACTTCGAAAAATACGAAATTTGGAATCCGATAATAATTCGATATTACGGACCCAATGGAACTAGTTTCGTCGAATTCCGAGACTGTGTCTCGGACGGCTATTTTTAAATTTGGGTTCAAACAATTAAATTTCAAAACTGAACGAATCGTTCGAAATTAAATTCTTAAGCTTCTATTATCTTCAGTATCATCAATATAAATTTTGAAAGCTTTCGAAATATTTTTCTTCAACTTAAAATTGAAGATTCAAATTTTTATTCGACTATCAATAGATTAAATTTTATAATTTAATCGTCAGTTTCAAAGTTATATTCGGGATACAAATTAAATCATCGTTCAAATATTTAAAATTAATTAAATATTTCCAATTTAATTTGTTCGAAATTCAGGGTCGTTACATTTCTCTTCTTCCTGGTGAGTAACATTCTTTTCTAAAAAGCTTAAGTAACTTTAAATCTGGTTGCATGTTAATCTTCTGAAATAAAAATATTCTGTGTGATTTAATCAGTGAATTTTTTAGAAGTTTGTATGAGTGTATTTCTGTTGTATCTGTTTTCTTTGTTCGCAGTTTCATATTCAAGTTTTATAATCAAAATTTTATATTCCTTTGAACCCATGGTTGTTAGGACTTAAGATCCAAACATAATCTGTTTATTTGATCAAGAAGTAAAGGTTTAAATTTGATTCAAATAAATTTAAGTTGAAAACTGCTCTGGAAACTCAGTAGAACTATGCACATTTGATTTATGGAAAATTTCAAACCAATTAATTTACTGATATAAGTATATAATCTAAAGCTTATTCAAAATAATGATTTTTAAAACTAAATTCACAAATTTTAGTATTAATTTGATGTGGCAGTTCATAGTTGAACTTAAATTGAGATTTAACCAATTTCCGGCGACGCGTGGCACTGGAGGGTTCGGGGTTGCTGGTGAGCATGGAGGAGCCTGCTACGGTAGTAGGAAAAATAGCTGAAGGTGTCATCATCCACGGTAGCGACGACAGCGATCCATTTAAATTTTTTAACCTAATTTTACTAAGATCGAGATTTTCGTTCCGTTCGTTGTCCTCACTCGATCGAGTTCGCCGTGACTTTGGGTGATGGAGGTGGGAAGGTTGACGAAGACTTGGCCGAAATTTTAGAGGTGATGGGGGTCTGAATTTCGTGAACGAGGCGATGTTCCAGATTTTGGTTATGGGTTCGTGTGTTTCCAGTTTGGAACGAGGGGCTCGATTTGGTTGGGACGTGGTTATTGGCTATCGGGGAGATCAGTTCGTCTGAGGGGATCATCGGCGGCTTGCCTGAGATTGCGGTTATGATCGGAGCAGGGCGGAGCGACTGTGCACGTGCACAGTGCCAATTCGTTTCTGGTAGTGTTGTCTGATGTTAGTTTTGAGAAGCAGGGATGTTGCTCGAATTAACTCGGTGATACGAGAAATTGACTCGAAGTCGAGTGAGTTTTTGCTCAGAGTAATTTAAGGTTGGCTCGGGTCGACTATTTGTTACAGGTTTCAACATTTAAACCTGTTGGTTTTTAAATCTAAACAAATGATTTTTGAAGTATAAAGCAAAGATTAAACAATGTTTTAAAACTAAGTTTAAACCAGTTTTTAAGTGTGATTTCAAACATAAATTTGTTTCATTTTAAACTTAAATATAAAATGGAATGTAAAAACAATATTGTTTTTAAATGCTTTGATAATTTGATCATTAGTAGGAATAATGCTTTATCTTAAAGTAAATTAGGATTTAATAATTTAGAGTAATTAAATTATTAAGGAAATTAAATGGATAATTAATTAATTCAATTAATTAAAGATAGGAATGATTAATTATGAAATTAAGAGATTTAAATTAATTTATCCAAGTTTAAGACAAATTATTTGAAGACTAATTAATTTGTAATTAAGGGTCATTAATTAAATAAGTTTAGATTTAATAAATGATTAGGGATAAATTAATTAGGTAATTAAAGATTAATCAAGTTACTGTTAAAAGTTAAATTAATTAAATAATTATTGGTTAATTTAATTGGTTAGTAAGGGTAAATTAATTTGTAATTAATACTGATTTATCTAAGTTAAATTTCTTAAGAAAAGAAATTTAGAATTTGTTAGTATTCAATGAAGGTCATTAATTTAAAATCGGATTAATAATTAATCAATGTGATAATTTTAATAATTAATTAGATTGATTAATTAAGATAAGTAAATTGTGAAATTGTTTAAGTACAATTAAAGGAATAAATTACTCAAGGTAATTAATTAAATAAATTTGATCTATTTAAGTTAATTAATTTAGTTTAATTAATATATATTAATCATTAGATGATTTGATAAGTATAATTAATTAAATTGTAATTAATGAAGAGAAATTACTTAATGAAGTAATTAATGGGTATTACTATATGTAATTAATTGGAGATGATTTAAATATGAAAGTAATTTGGATTAAATTACTTTGGGAAATTAATCTAGGGATTAATTGAGATAATTTATTTCAGGAGTAATTAATTTATTTGATGAAGTAATTAAGGATAGATAATTACTGAAATGTGATTGGTCAAGAGTGATTAATAAATGTAGTTTGAGTAAAAATTAATTTCTTAGATGTAATTAATTTAAGTAGAATAATTAATTAAATTATAATTAAGGATCATTAAATTTTATAATTAATGATGTAATTAAAGGATTGTTTCATTAAGATTAATTAATCAATAATAAGTGTTTTTGAGGAATTAATTAATATAAATTAATTAAGGAACGATGTAATTAATTTTAGTTAATTAATAAAAGAAGTAATTAAAGGTTAATTGCTATATTTGGTTATGGATAATTAATTTGTGAAATTAATTAACAATAATTGAAGGATAATTAATCCAGGATGGTTAATTAAAAAGGAAATTGGAGAATGATTAATTAATTGATTTGTAATTAATTAATGGTTAGGTAAGCAAGATTTATAAGGATGAAATAATTAATTTAATTTACTTTAAATTAATTAGAGATTTGTAATTAATTTAATTCATTTTAAATTAATTATAAATGGTGATTATTAATCGTTGCTTATGATGGATGATATTGATTTCCTTGATTGAGTGTGATCTCAGATATGAGATGAATAAAAAATATGGGATATGGATGCTTGTTTAAGTATGATAATATTGATTATCTGCTTGAGTTGATAATATGGATTATCTGTTGTGATGATGATGATGTTATTATCCATTGTTATATTGTGATTTATCTATCTCTGTGTATATAGATAATTGAATTAAACTGTTTTAACTTTAAAACAACTTGGCCTTAAAAGATGGCGATTTGGATTTCGATGAGACCGGGATCAGATCTATCCATATTTGGGGGTCTGAAAACCACATCGATCCAAATTAACGATAGGTCGTGAATCTCAAGTGAAGATGAAGATTCAGAGTGCAAGGGTTATTGTCGTTAACTCTGAGGATGTTTCCAAAATGAGTGTAACGAGATAATGCCTTCGGTTTCGTTCGAACCCGGAACGAACTTGTATGGATTGAATTCTTTCAACACATCATCAGGTGGACGATGAGCATTCTAAGTAATGAGTTCTATTAAGGTAATCGTGACCTCAAGCCTCATCAACCGGGAATGGCTAAAACAGGGGAGGTGCAGCAAGGCTTCGTGGGTAGCACCCACTTGAGAGCGAGATTTTCCCCTGTCTAGATGTCCCTTTATATTCGGTTGTGTGGGCAGTTTGTGGCCACAACTGCCGGGGTTGTTTCGTTCGGAACTGTCCAGTAAGGGATGGTTCCGGCCTTGTGTTGCAGGGGAGCGGGCGTACTCCTCGGTACGCTGATCTAGGCCAGGTACTGTGACGGGCGGTACCTCAATAGCCCTGCCATTGTATGGAATCCAATCTCCAATAAGCGCCGAAGTATTAGTTGTGCCCAACTATGTTGGAATGTGAGATGTAAGCATTTTAGCTATTTCTGTATTTTACTCGAAAACCCTAGACACTATTATAATATAACTGGATTTCCTATCAAATGTTGGTTAGCATAAGGTAAAAACATTTCCATGTTTATGTGTGGGATGTCTTACGTGATACCTTTTGTTTTCAAAGGATTTTCAAAGTTAAACAACTTTAACCTGTTACTCATACCAGACCCATGTCTGACCCGGAGTTTATTTCTGTTTTCCCTAAACTCTCGGGTACCCAAATTTTTACGGGTAGCCAAGGGATTCAGGTTTAGCTTTGACGATTTGTGGAGGAGCAATGGAGCAGGAGGCTTCAGCGATATAGTTATATATTGGTTACGCTGTGTTAGTGTTATCTGTATTTCCGCTGTGTTGTATCTCTGTGTTGTATTGAGATGTATCGAGTTGTATTAACTAGACAGGTGTTATAACTGTCTAGTATGTGATGTATATTCTGTGTAACTTTGATTGATGTTGTATATTATGTATTCTCTTATGTGATATATTATATTTATTCGTTCCGCTGTTGAGATTCTGATGTTGTTTCTTCTTTCTTCTTTATCTTTTCTATTTCTCACCCCTTTCTTTCTTAAGAATGATGCAACTTTCCGGTAGTAGGAAGTTGGGTCGTTTCAGTTGGTATCAGAGCGTTAGGTTGAGTGAATACCTAGGCTCTGGAGTAGTGTCTATCTTGAGAGAGCGTACTTGTATTTTTGATATATATATATATATATTTATATATTTCTACCTATCAGTTGGGTTACCTGTTCGGGTCATCCAATATAAGTTATAAAGGTAGATAAGGTAGTAGTGTGTGTAACACGACTACCAATGGTTGGAGTTGTTGAGGTTGGAAGTGTATCTGCCGAGACGGTATTTGGTCTGCGGTCTTTCTCGAGTGAATTGTTGTTGTGGTGTAAGGATTTCACCAATCTCTGAAGGGAATCTGTTAGGGTTCGGAGTCCATTTTTGAAGTGCAAATTTGGATGAGTAGAATTTGGATTCTGTCAGTTGAGCAGAAGCTAGTGATGGTATTTTAGTATCTTGGGAATTTGTAGCTGTGTGATGAGACACAGTGATTATGGATATCTCCGAAAATGTTCTTTGGAGCAAGTCTAAGGAGGTGTGTCTGTTTCGGTGTTGAGGCTGAGTTCAGCTGGGTGTCTGTGTTTGGCTTTGAGGCCTGAGTTTCTCAAGGAGTTTGTATTAGGGAATCTTTGTCATCAGTGCAGTGTCGTAGTTCAGATTGTTCTGTGTTCAGGCAAGGAGGTCATATGTCAGCAGTTTTCTAGAGGTGAAGTTCAGAAGCAGCAGTGTGGACCCATTTTTCGGTGGATTGGCTGGATAGGCTTAAGCTGTTCTGATTGGTAAAGAGAGAGCAGTTTTCTTTGGATATTAGTTTGGGTTGATCGCAAAAGTGACTTGCGATAGTTGAGTGTTCTCTCGGTTTGTCAGGTATCTTTCAGATTTCTGAGTTTCCTCTTTATGGATCTGTTGAACCATATTTCTGGGATGTGTTGTCCAGTTTGTGCTCGTGTGTATCATTGGCATTTTCATCTACTCGGATCAGAGTTGTGCAGCGGAAGCAGTTTGGAAGTGCGTATGTTTTATCTTTCCAGATAGGAAAAGTAAGTTCAGTTTTCTGATGTTTGAGGAGTAGAGTTTGTGTTCTTGGATTGATGTTTGAGCGGATCATTTTGAGGAGTTAGTTTCAGCGAAGGTTAAGCTGATCAGTAGGGATGAAGGCAACCCAGGATCGTCATCAGAGTTTGTGGAGAAGAGACGGAGGAATTTGGATTTCGAAGATGGAGATTTGATTTTGAGTAAGTTTTCTCCGATCAAAGGAGCTATATAGTTTGGTAAGATTGGGAAGCTAGCTTCGAGATATTTTGGATCTTTTCTGTAGTTCTTCTGAGGATAAGTGTTTGATCTTCTGGAGAGAATTGTCAGTTTGGATAACTGGAATTCGATGTGTTCCACGTATCTCTGAGGGAATGCGTGTATGATCTATCTCTAGATTCAGAATCAGCAGTTCTAGAGGTTTGGTTGTTGAGTCAGACTTGTCTATATAGTCTGATATCTTTTCTAGTTGTGTAGATCTAGATGAGTAGAAGCTCTGTAGCTTAGTAGTATAGTTTTATTTGGGGTTCTATAGAGCGAGTATCCCGGTATTTATACTCGAGGAAACTCGAGAGAATTCTATCCAGAATTTTGTCTGGATAAGTTAAAGTTGTTTGATTGGATGATTGATTGCTATAGATGTTAGCATATAATTAATGTATGCTTGTGTTTTTAAAATAAAATCTTTAATTAGATTATTAAATTACCTTTGTTTTAAATTTCGGGGACGAAATTCTTTTAAGGGGGGAGGAATGTGACATCTCGAAATTTTTGACAATATCAATTTAATAATCTTTATTAAAAATTAAATTGATTTGATAATATTTGTTAATAAGATCTGAATTTGATTTAATAATCTTCTTTAAAATAAATTTTTAAATAGTAATTTATTTTTTATAAGCTAATAAATTGTCTTCTATTTATAATGTATATATATATTTGTATATATATTGTGAATAGATAAGCTTTGTTGTAAATTTAGTAAATAAATCTTGTTTCCTAATTTTAATATATTTTGGTAATTTGGGAAATTTGATTTAATTTAACATTTAATAAATAACTGTATGGTTTTAAATACTTAAGAAAATTTTTAATTTGTTTTAAATTTATCTTAGTTTGTGGTTTGAATTTAATATAGATTAACAAAAAGGTGGTTTTGTTCTTTTTAAATATAGCTTGATAAAATATTAATTGTTTAAAATTTATTTTAGTTTAAGTTTAAATTTAAATAAGATGTACAAAAAGGGTTGTTTTGTTCTTATTAAATATAGTCTGTTTAAATAAGTAATTTATTGAATAAGTGATAATTTCTTTTACAAATTATTTTAATTTAATAATGAGTTATCTTTAAATAATATTAGTAATATAATATCTTTACGAATGGGTTTCTTGTAGAAATTGTTATTTTTAAATTTATTAATTAAGGGAAACTATGGTTTGAACATTCAAAATGAAGTCTTTCAAAAATGTTAAAATAAAATAAACTGTATAAATATTAAGCATAAGTATAAATAAATAATGGTTACAAACATTAGTAATAAATAAATAAATTCTTTCAATAATATTTAAAATAAAACAAATCTCATAAATATTAACATAAGTATATAAAGTAAATTTAGTATTGGTAATTGAAGTTTTAAATTAAAAAGTGAGATAATAATAAGCACTTGCATTGGAAATAAAAGTAAATCCATAAGTTGAAATTCTATAAACAGATAACTAAAATCAAAGCAAAGTAAAGTAAAAAGGGAAGCAAGTATTCAGGCAAATAAACAAAGGTAAGAAGAGTATAAAACAAAGTTAAAAAGGGAAAACATGTCTTCATAAATGCTTGTACATGTAATAAAATAATATGTATACTTGAAAAGAAACATATACAAAATGATGTATAAGTATTATTCGAAATGAAGTAAAAGTATAAGTAGGCAAGTAAGTAAAATATGTTGCAGGCAGATAAGTGAACACTTGAATTTTTGTGAACATAGGCTTGCAAAGCAAGGCAAAAGAAAATATCAACTACAATAAGTACATACGAAGATTCAAATATAAGATATGTTTGCAGACATAAGGACACATGGCATTTAATGTTAAAACATATTAGTACACTGATATCTCTTTTCAGCCACCAAGAAAAAAATCTGTGACCATGTTTATATGAAAAGAAGAAATCTTGTACCAGTAAGAAATTATAACCTGTAACCCTCTTTTATATATCAATCTGCCTTATTCATTTTCGTTCAAAAACTTAGCATACTAAAAGTATATTTTAAAGGAAGCTTTATCCTCAACCCAAAAAAAAATGTAAATCTAAGACAAACTCTCCAGTTTTTTTTTTAAAAAGAAGAGGCAGTTCTGTAACGACCCGTAAATTTAGACCATTTAATTTGTTAATTTAATTTGATTTTTTGTAATTTAATTTAGGAAGAAAGAAAATTTTCTAACTCATATTGAAGTAAATATAGAAAGAAAATGCAACATTTGAAATTTTAGCTAAGTACTTAATCATATAAAAAGAGAAATTACGATGCATTGAAGTAATGGGAATATTGTATATACTAATGCCATGACGAAATTTGTGATAATCTAATGAATTCAATGTTATAGTAACGTATTAAGTAATACGCGATTAATGGAAAACATATGCAAATCAATGTAGATAAGAAATTTTAATTAATGTTGTTTTGATAATAAACATTACTTGGTGATTATTAATATAGTATCAGAAGTGTGAATGTAAAGTAATAAAAGCATAAATTTATTTTTAGTAATAATTGTTGTATTTGGGTAATAAGTTAAATACAAGTAAAATAATGCAGGACAATAAATAATATATGTAGTACAATCCCCATTTTTATTTGTAAATAATTATAAGGATTAATTTATTGAAATTTGAAAATTAGGAAATAGATTCAAGGTTTATATTAGATAATGAATTGGCAATAATTTAAGTTAATAACTAATGGATTTGATAGAATACCAATTTGTTCATAAAGTGAGAATAAGTGAATGTAACAAAGTGAATAGGAAATGCTAATTTATTCAGAAAGTGATAGTTGGTGGAAAAAAAAAGGAATGGAACCAAGATGAATTGATGAATTGGATTTAGGATCTAAATTTGTATGGGTGCATTTTTTTTTATGAATGGGAAAAATGAATCAATTAAGATATGTATTTATTTCTTTAGTATGTTGCATAAAATTTGGAAACTTGTTTGCAATCAAAGGAGATTAAGTAGCACGTTAAATGAAAAATAAATAAATTAATACATTAATGATGTGTAATATAATTCATTGTTAATTATACCCATACAATGTCAATTTATTAGATAGCAAGATTTTAAATCAATAAACGAATATATTTAGATTTCAATTTATAGTTTATAACGTTTAAGGTAAAATCAATTGCCATTTATTGTCCTAACTTGTGCAGATTGGGTAGGTTTGATTTGTCATTAAAGATAGTTAATTACATAAGATGTAAAATGTTAATTTTATCTGTGATATGGAGATTGGTTGATTTAAGGAGTGAAAACCAAAATTTATTAATTTATTTATAATTTGAAACTTAATAAGTGGATAAATTGCAAATAAGTGGAATATAATTGTAAAACATTATACAAATGAAAATTTAGGTGAAAATTGAGAATGTTAATATAATGGGTTTTGATTCCAATATTTATTTCATCTGTTTGTAATAATGAATTTGAATAATATGAATAAAAATTTAATTCAAAGAAATTATTGAAATTTAATTTATAATTTCTAAATTTAACAAAACTGTAATTTAACGCTGAAATTGTTAATGTATTAACATTTAATTTGACATCTAAATTTGTTTAAAATCATTGTGAATGGTTAAGAAAATAAAAGCGTTAAAGATTGTCAATTTGAGAATTTAAATAGGAAATTTGATTTAATTAATTTATTTTAAATTTATTTAATTAATATAAAAATAGCCATTTTGGCCACTGACTCGGATTTCGACGAAACCAGTTTCATCGGATTCGTGACGGTGAATTATAATAATGTTTCAAGTTTCGTAGCGATCGGACTTGTCGTTTGATCGTACGGACTCGAAACGCCTTGAAATTTATGCAATTGAAATCAATGTGAAAAGATTGATTTTTGCATAACTGCTTCATACGACACAATTTGAACATGAAACATTTTCCATTGCGTTTAAAATATTTTTAAACATCTATTTTGATATATGGGTTGACCCAATTTCGTTCCGGAGTCGAAACGGGCTTTTGGGCCATTCATTGTTCAGCGCGTTTATTATTCGTGTCCATCTATTCTATTTCAGTTTGTCTATAATTAGGCTGTTATAAACCCTAGCAGCCTCTATTCCTCATTTCTGCACATACAGAAACTTCTGTACTCCTCTTCTTCAATGGCAACAAACAATTCTAGATTCAAACAAATCAAAATCAACTTCAAAATTCAAACTCCTCAGAAAAATTCTGAAAAAAATATATATCGAAGATCTCATCGATTCAAATCTACGTCAACTGTTCGTTTGTCGAGATGTTGCTCGAATCAGCGGGAAATCGTGGTCAAGGTTTCAAATTTCGAAACCCATATGTGGATTTGGGCGTTTTTGATTGGGGCAGCAATTGTGCAATCCCTTTCTGGGTTTTGGATAGGTCGGCACCTGGAGTTGATCGGTGGTGGTCGGAGGTCGCGAAGTGGACGGAGGCAGCGGGAAGTCTCGTTTTAGCGTTTCGGTTGGAGGCGGCGGCGGCGTTGACTGGGGGTGCCGCACCCACGCCGTTCGGTAGAGGGGGACATGGAGGTTCCAACGGTGGCTACGGCGTGTCGAACGGTGGTCGATGGGGCAGGTATCTCGGTGGTCAACGTCGGTTTGATTGGGTTCATACGCGTTCTGCTTGCATGTATTTTTTTGGTCGTTGGGTTGTTTGCGTGAGGAGGGATGTACTTGGTGACGTGGCACATATTTTTGGGTGAGTTGAAATGTGTTCTTTTGTTTTTTGTTTTTTTTTTGATTTCAACTCGCAATTTTCGCTATAACTTCCACATACGAACTCCGTTTCACGTGCAATTTTTTTTGTTAGGATCGTATTGAAATTCCGGACTTGATGACGCTGGTTTGGACGAATTCTGAAACGGTCAAATTTTTGGGTTCAATTTAAATTCAAAAGGTGAGTGTTTTAACCCACTCACAACTTCTAAGATTTCTTATGTTTGTTAAATTCATGTATGATGTGTTTAGAAATTTTGTTTATAGTTGTTGGGCATATATTTCATCATTATCTCAGTTAATTGCATTCATCGTAATTAATTGTTAATTTATTTATTCATTGCATTTAAATTCCCAGTTAATTGTTAATTAATTTATTCATTGCATTTAAAACTGCCAATTAATTGTTAATTAATTTATTCGTTGCATATAAACTGCCAGTTGAAAAGTTATTAATTTTTATTGAATATAAACTATTTGTTGATGCTTGTTATATTTTATATGCTTTATATTGATGTTTTGTTTAAATTGGATGATGATTGTAATGAATGGTTGTTTATTGATATTTGGATGAATCGATGCTATATTTTATATAGTATAAACTGCAAGTTATTATGCATTTTATTTTATTCGGGATTGCGGTTTGAAATGATATATAACCGTAAACTTTTATTTTTAAAATTACGGATTGAAATGATAAATATCCGTATCACTTGACCTTAGGATAGAAAATTATATACAGGCACCGTGGTCTATATATAAAATATTTTAAAGTGATTTTTCTATGGTTTGGAAAAGAAATATATGGTTTAATAAACATTAAATTTTTATATTTTATAAATATTATTTTATATATAGTTAAATTCAAAAATTTAAGCTATGTGTAACTTAATGATGTTTTAAGTTGATTTACGAATATTTCAAGTTGAGTTTTATTTAAGTGATATTGAACTTATTAAATAAATATTTCTAAACTAAATAATAGTACAATTGAATTAAGGTATATATAAGATTTTCAGATTTGGTTGAGAATTTTAGAATATTTTAAGACTTGAAATATATCAAAAATTGAAATGTTTTATTGAAATTAAGGTATTATTGTTTTTCAAAGTATTTGTTTTCGAAATTGTTATAACTTTGAAAGTAATACGGTTTGAAAATGAATTTATTTGAAATAGAATTTATTTAAGAATTATCTTTAAATATATTTGTAACGACCCTGAAATTTAAATTTATTTAAATTAATAATTAAATGAATTTTTGAATTAAATTGAGTAATAAATAAATTTTTGAATAAAAATAGTAAAATCAATTGATAAATTGGAGCGAGTTTCCCCGATTCAAATATGAGTGAATTTGAAAATAATAAATATGTAGATATATTTGACTTGAGTTTACATTGTAAATAAATAATTGATAATAATATTAAATATTAAAAATTGATGGTTAATAATAATAATTTGAGTTTACAAATTTAATATAAGATAGATAGATAAAGTAAATACATTGGATAAAATCCAATAACAAATTAAATTTAGAAATTATCTATAATTCAAAAAAAATGAGAAACACATATGCAAATAAGGTAAGTGTGAACATAAGAACATAAGGTACAAACGAATATAAACAAATGTGTACAAGTAAATAAGGGAGTATGTTGTACAAAGCAATTAATACCTATACCTCAGTACACTATAACATATCATCTCAGCCCATTGTTTGTACAGCTGAAAAGGAAAAAAAAATACAAGTTGTACAAGATCAATTAATGCTAGCACAAGAACGTATCCATCAGCCTCCCATTTGAAAAAAATCCCTGTCTTGTATTTTAATAAACAAATAATGTAACCTAGTACAAGTTTATATAACCTGTGCACTTATCTCAGCATAGACATTTCAATACTTCATAAAACTTCTCATTTTATTTTTCGTTCACCATTTCAACTTGGGAAAAACCAAAGTACAATATCACCTAACATTCAAACCAAACATCAACTTAAAGCTTCAGATTTTAAAACAAGAAGGCAAATAAAAAAAAACCAGAGAATCAAAACTAGAAGGCTTTCAACTGGAAACTGCAAAAGCCTGGAAAGAAAAAGGAAGCTTTGTCATTTCTAAAAAAAAAACATGATTTGGAAGGTGAGCAAACCTTCTTTTAAACTAGCCTTCTTTATATCTTTTACCTGTGAGTAACTAACCTTGAACTAGTTATAATATTTTGATGTTATTGTTTGTGTGGATGTTGAGATGCTTGTATGTTTGTGTGTATGAATATATCTATATATATTGCATACAGATTGTTTACAGGCATCTGTACCTCTGTTTAATATTCATGAAGTAATGTGGTTGCATGATTGATAATATTGCCTGTCTATGTATGAATATTTGTGTGTAAGATTGTAGGCATGAAGGGTTACAAGTATTCATGTCTGTGTTCAAACTATCATAAGCAAAGATCAGTACCAATAAATCCACATTTCCCCAAGTATAATGCTTTGATTTCTGAAAGTGAAGTGTTGGTTGGTCATACATAAATTAAGATGTAAAAATGGGTTCAAGTATAATAGGTTTGGGGATCTTCTGGAATCAAGAAAACATAGGAGATTATTTTTAAAATATGTTGAAAACCCAATCTTTTAAATTGCTGTTCAAATTATACAACCTTGAATCTGCTTATTGTTGTTTGTGAGCAACTTTGTTTTTTTTTCAGGCTTCTTTGTTTTCACCAGTGAGTAGCACCATTTTTAAAGGCTTAAGTTTTTGAATTGTTTAACTTCATGTGAGTTTCTGGAATGAATGTGTATTGTATATATATGTATATACAAAAGCATCACTGCTGAGTATATATGGATGTAGAGCATGCTTGCCTATTGCAATTGGATTCCCTCTATTCATACTTCCCAGGATTTAAGTTTTGACTTAAATTCGAACCCTCATGATTTTGTCATGATTTAAACTTAAGATTCAAAGCAAACTAGTTTGCCCCATCATAAACTTTCGTTTTAAAATTTTACTTAAGTAAAATATCTTTGCATTATCACTGGAAGTCAGTAACAGCTGATCAAACTTCAAAATAGTGAGAATTTAAATATCACGATTTAATGCCTCAGGGTTAGGGTCTGAAACAACATTCGAAAACATGAATTTTAAAACTAAAATCAAGATTTTTAATACCATATTTGTTGGGAAATTCAAAGTTGAAAAGTTTTGGGTTTTTTATCAAATGCGCGTGATCGGGTTGATTGATTCACCTCGTGATCGATTCTGGAGTAAGCTGGGGTGTTGTGAATCATCAGAAAATTGTTCAGTGATTTTTTATTCCATCGTGGAGGGCATACGGGTTCGATTTAGGGTTTAAGGCAAGGTTTTGGTGGCTGTTGAATTCGAGATTTGATTACCATCAATGTTGCATCGGAATGAATGGGACCTTGGGGATTTGTTGCATCATCGTACGTTGAAGCTTTGGGCACGATGGTGTGGTTTCCGGTGGAAGGATCGTCGGCGGCGAGGGGTTTTAGCGATTCGTTTTGGTTCCAGTTTTCAACCGAAAGTCTCGATTTCGATTCGCGACGAGATTATGACATCTAGGTGGTCGGGGTAAATGTCGAGGCCAATGTCGACTTGTTGAGATACTCGGTTACGACCGGAGATGATCGGAGCTGTGTGCAACATGCACACGTTTGTGGGGATGTCAGTAGCCTGGAAATGGAGGAGAAGGTGTTGTTTTGAGTTGGCTCGGGGAGAAGCTCGAGCAGTTGAAGGGATTCACGGGGTTGTACTCGAGTTCGAGGAGTGGATATAAAACTAACAGTTTATACGTAAACTTTTTAGAGAAGAAAAAAAAAAGAAAAGAAGAGAAGTGAGGAAGGAGGGAACTCGGGAAATTTAGTGGGAAACTCGGGTATCTCTCGAAGTAAAAAGGGAGGCAACTCGAAGTAGTGTACTGTCTCAAGTTTGTTTTAAAATCTGTTTTCAAAATCTGAGGGTGTTTTAAAACGAGTTTAAATTTAATTTAAATTTGGTTAAGGTCCTTAAAGGGTAAATCATTTTGAATCTTATATTCAAAGTGTGATTTAAATTTAAATTCAAAAGCGTAATGTTCCACACATTGATAATTATTAAATCGTTAATAAAGGAATAGATTATCTTAGAGATAATTAAGGTAATCAAAATGATTTAATAAATAAGGTAATTAAAGAATGATTTATTTTATCTATAAATTAATAAATTAAATAAATTAGAAATGATTTATGATGATTTAAATCTAAGAAATTTCTTAAGAAAGTGATTAAGAAATGTTATTAGTAAATGAAGTTAATTAACTAAAAGTTATTAAATAATCAGATATTAATTGACCTTACCTATGGATATTTGGATTCTATTGGATGACTTGATTGTTTGATATCCCTGATATATAATGCTTTGTGATACGTCCTGATTTATGTCGTGATCTGTGATTTTTGTTTCTGGGATATATTTCTATGTGAATATGAAACCTTTGACCCGTAAAACGACACTTGAATTTCGATGCGACAGGGAGTCGGATTCCAGTTGGTTATCCGAAACCCACATCGAATTATAATTGTGAATCGTTGTGACCGATAAGTTTATTATATCTGTGATTTGTGAATGAAGATAAGCGTTATCGATTATACCGCTTATCGATATATCTGTGATGATTGATGTTGCACTATTGTGTGTAAAACCCCTGGACCACACTTATTACACACACAAAATATGGATTTCACGTGGAAATCGGTTAAGTCACAGATAATTTAAATCTGATGTTTTTGAAATTGAAAATTTTAATTTCAATTGATTTTGAAATTTGAAATTCGGGGTTAAAGTAAAAAGCTTTTGAAATGGATTTTCAAAGATAAAAGTTATTTTAGATAACTTAACCGAGTTTTGAAAATTTAAATAATTTGATTTAAATTTGAATTCAAGTTTGAAATTAAATCTATGATTTGGAAACTAGGGTGTAAAGATGATATAAATGTGTTTATATGAATTTAAACCATTTTAAAAGTATAAGTTGGGAATTTGGATTTAACCCAAGAACCTTAACTCGTATGAATGAATCAAATTTCCAAATAAAAACTGTTTGTTTTAAAGGAATAAAAGCTTTCAGATCAGAAATGAAATTCCAATTTAGGTAAAGGAATTTCAAGATTTAATTGAAAAATGGTTTTCCAAGTTATAAATGAATTCTTTTCGAAAGCTATGAATTAAATCTGTTTATTTTTAACAGATTTAAATTGATGTTTTGTTTAACCCATTCGAAATGAAATTGTTTTGAAAGCTATGAGTTAAATCTTTGATTTAACGAATTAATCAAATTGAAAGGGAAATTGATTTGGAAAATCTGTGAATGAATCCTTGTGAAATTAAGTGAACTTTGTGAATTGAATCTTTTTGTTTAAAAGATTAAAATGGTAATTTGATAAACCATTTGTAAAGAAAGTTTGGGTTTAAGTTGTGACTTAATTGAAATCCCAATATCCGTATGTTTTTAAATATTTCGCTCACTATTCGGGTTAGCCGGGAAAGGACCTTTGGGTCGTATAACTCATTCCGAATAGTGATACGTCGTATATGGATAGCATTTGAAGATCGGTGTTAAAGACCGGATATTTTCGAAAATGAAAGGACAACCTGTCGAATGTCTCTGCACTGGGTAGCTCCCGGTATAGAGATTTATATCACTCTTTTTGTGACGGGAAGTCCGGACGTGATTGAAAGTTATCCGGATTTGCAAGGGCTTCGTGAGAAGTGCCTTCGGTTCTGTTCGATCCCGGAACAGACTTATATGGATACATGTCTGACATTACACTTTGAGATATAAAGCCGATTTCTTTCAAATACATTTCTGTTGGTGGCGGAGAATTTATTCTCTTAGCTTAACACCCTTCTCTGAGACATACGAGCTTAGAGGTTATGTAGTTGAAGTTATCAGCGATATATCCCAATTTGGTAATGTGGCATGCTGAGTGTTGCTGTGTGATGATCAGTGTTTGATCATTTGTGATATGATCTTTTGTTTGATCATTTATCCTTGTGATCATAGGTTGATCATCTGTTGACCCAAAGCGTGGCTTTTTGAAAAAGCGTAGCTTTGTGGACGAGACTTCGTCGAGCCTCACAACCCGGTAATGGTCGAAACAGGAATCGTGCGGCAAGGTTTTCAGGGGTAGCTCCCCTAGGGTATGACCATTCCTTCTGGAAAAGGGTGGTATCATGGTATGGAGCCCAGATACTTACTCATGTGGATACACTTTCTTTATGATGTGTGATGTTGGATACCGAGCTCGGATAAAGGTCCCAAAGGACCGGGGGTGGCATATCTGAGGTTTCTTTTATCCCTTGGGAAAAGGGGTTGCCGGCCTTGTTTGGCAGAGAAAAGTTGGTTCTCGGAACGTCCCGCCAGAGGCGTTTCTTTCGTGCAATAGGAAGTTCCTTAGCCTGACCATTTGTTGGAAATCCAAACAAAGCAATACGAGCCCTGTACGGGTTTAGTTGTATTACCTGCCATGGAATGTGGTGGTAACCTGCTATTGAACATGGTAGCTATAGTAGGCATAAGTGCGAAATGTCTATGCTGGCTAAGATTTATATTCTACTTTCGAAATTGTTTTCTACACTATGCACTAATAATAATATCAAAAATGATTTGATTTTGCGTAGTAAGCATCTTTGACTATCATAAGAAGAAATCTCCTCCAATTCTGCGTTTGCATTGTGTGTGTGGTGGGAGGTCTTATGGTAGTTTCATTTTCCAAAAGCATTGCGAATTGACTTTAAGATTCTCTGCTATTTGTTTTAAAGATAAACTGTTTTTGTTGCTCACACCAGTCCCATGACTGATCCGGAGTTTATTGTTTCTTTCCTAAACTCTGGATGCTCAAAATTTTTCTACACGAGCAGTCTAGAGTTTGGTTTTTCAGATAGTCAGATTAGTAGGTTATCTGGAGCTAGTTCAGTCTTTGGATCGAACTGCACTTGCTTATCTTGGTGTATCGTTATTGGGAGTTCAAGCTATTTCTGGATTAGTGCTTTGAAGATGGAGATTATCCGCTGCTGATGTTATCGTTTTCTTTTCCACTGCTATTTGTTGTATCATATCTCTGATGTATATTGATATTCATTGTATCATTCTGTTGTATCAGATATTGTATATCAATGTATTATTCATTTCTTCCGCTGTGTTATTTACTTAACTGTGTTATAAGCTCCGGCGACTCGGATTTGAACGCTCGAATCTACGACATTCGAGTACGATGTAAAGTATGGATGTCGATTTTCGAACGCGAAAATCTGGGACGTTACAATATTGATTTGAAACCGATTGAAATTTTGAGACTAAGAATATGACTACATTATGTGATTTGGGTTTAAGATGGTTTTAAAGAATATTTCAAGTTTTATAATAAAAAGTAAGAATAGTGATTGAAATTTGGATTTTATTTAAATGATATATTATTGAATTTGGTTTTTAAGTATATACTATTTTGAAGTAAATGATATGTTTTGAAATAGCAATAATAATTTGGTTTTAAACTATATACTATTTTGAAGTAAAGGATATGGTTTGAAATGGCAATAATATTTTGGTTTTTGATGTATATACTATTTTGAAATAAAGAATATGTTTTGAAAGGGCAATGATTGTGTTTTTAAAAGTATATATATTTTTTAAATGACCGCGGTGTTATAATAACGATTGGTTGTTAAAGAGACCGGGATCGGATATGGACATACTCTCTGTCGATACCGAAAACCACTTTGACAACTGTGTACGCGGTGGAGATTCCAGAATGAAGTAGGATGGTGGCGACGTTCTTAAGGTATGTTACGTGGACCCAACTCCCGTGAGTTGGCATAAGGTGGCTAAACAGGAGCGATCTCGGACCAGTGAGGTAGCACCTCTTCTCGGACACATTTCTTCGATATTATACTCTTACTTGTGATTTGACTAGATGGCCATCCTCCGATTTGGGAATGTTGTTCGAGGTGGAACGGTAGTGGCTGCTATGCGTATCCATCAGTCCGTGTGCGTAATTGGTATATCTACCCTGGCATTGCCTAGTTGTGCCGTGTCACCTACCATATCGAGCTTTACTACGATTATGATTTTAAGATCCGACCGCGTTAAGGTTCTCCATCCCCTTAACGTTATTTTCTATATGATTATACTTTACTGATTAGACACTACTGTATATAGCGAATATTACTACATAGTAGATAGTTTAACGGATCCTTAAGAGATGTGAATCCCGAACATTTCTTAAGTTACTGCACTCACGTTAGACACTGGATAGGAGATGTCAAACCCCGTAAACATCTCTGACGCCGTTTACACTCATATTTATTTCATTGATTTAACTTACATAAGATCTTTTAGTTCTGACTCGAGTGTTTTGTCTTTTCAATTCGCTCGGGTCAGCCTGAGCATTTCAGGATTTGAAGGCCCTATTTCTGAAGGACGAAGACGAAGATTTTATTATTACTATTTGTTCTATATTCCACTACACCATTGTATTCCGCTGCATTAATTATCATTCTCTGGTATGTGTAACTCTGATATGTATTGTATAAGTATAATCAAATGTTTTGTAAAACAGCTTCATGAACTGTTATTTGATTATTATATTTTATCGTTCCGCTGCAAGATTCTATTTTGTTTCTTTTATTTCTCCACTTTTTCTTACTTACCCCATAACAATCCACCCTTCTGTACGGTTTGAATCGACATGTGTGTCGGTCTAAAGCGTGCGAAAAGGCGGGACGTTACATCTGGTATCAAAGCTTTGGTTTAGCGATAAACCTTAGCTTTGTGGGGTCTGACTCTTTACTAATAATGTAGTAATACCCTATGGGTAGTCGCTAAGTGTATATATATGAGAGAGCGTATTTGTTAGTGTTATAAAAAGGTTTTAATATTGTGTTAATCGGTTCCGTTTTGTATTTATAAATTCTGGTTGGTGCATGGGACGCTATGACATCAATAGGGATTTCTAAACACTTAATAGGACAGACCGACATAATATTTGTTTTAATATAGGTGAATGAAATAACTTTACCTATTATATTTTCTATATATAAAAATATTTTATAAAGATATATATTTGGTTGCTATAGATTGGGTGTTAGGTAATGAAAATATAAATAATAGTTGAAACTAAGTTGAAAATAAAATAAATGAAAACTGGAAATTTAGAGCTTAAGTTCCGGGGTTTTTGAAGATTTCTTTCAATTGATTTTGGAAAAAGAAGTATTTTCTGATATAAATATTTCAATAGAATTTGAAAGAAATGTTTTAAAAGAAATTCCGCAAAGAAATAAGTTGTACTCCCCTCTCTGTCGCTGGAAAATAATTTCGGTGATGACGGCCGCATCATCGACATTCATTTTCGAGTTTCAAAGTGGGAAGGCCACTGTAGTAGTTTTACTACAAGATTTTTTTTTGATAGACAAATAAATTGTTTTAAATATAATTGGATATATAAATTTTAAGTATATATTTATCTATTATTTTAAAATGATTTGAAATTTAACCCGGTACTTAATTCTTAAGTTCCGTTAATTAATAGTTTCAATTAAGTATAGTAAATTGGAATATAACTAATTTATAATTGGAACTTTTATTAAAAATAAGTGATTAAATGCAAGGGTATAAATGAAATTTAAAAGAAACTTGGAATTGTAACCTATGAAACAAATAATGTAATTATTGAACCATTAATCAATTAGAAGAATTGAGAAAAATTTGTATAACTTTCAATTACATTCTTAAAGGCATATATATAACTTACCAAAAGATATAAAAGTTGAAAATGTTAATAAGAAAATGTAATAGAAATTATACAAATATAATTAACTTGGGATAATGAAAGTAATTAATGGAATTCTTTAATAAATAAGAATTGATGTGTAGTGTCATAAATTTGAGTATAATTAAAATGTTACTATAATTAAATAGAGATGTAAGCATTAAATAAATGAATGTAATGCAAAGGAAATCAAGCGCCTAATGTATGATATGAAATTAAAAAGAATGAACTTAATTTATTGATTGAATTTGTTGTTTGTTTTGTTTGTTTATGGTTGTTGGGTAAGGATACCTTAAAGTTGGTTGGATGAACAAATAAGCTATTTAGTTTCATCAAAGACTGTTGTGTAAAAAGGTGCGCTAAATAGTTTATTTTCCATTCTGTACAATTTAAGTTATGAACCCGGACAACTATTTGTTTTGTTTGATATGAATGAATGATTGACTTTATGGTTGTATGCCTTGTGCAAATGTTATTGTTGTATTGATTGTTGTTGTGGTTGAAACAACCTTAAATATTTCATCTTATATAAATTGTTAACTCTTTTAGATTTTATAAGTGAAATGCAGGTTATGGAAGCAATTGCTACTGCTTTTGGTTTCATAATTTAAGCGTTATTTGTAATGACCCGCTTTTCCGTACCCCTTGAATAGACACTAATCTCCATCTATTTACCCAAGGTGAACGAAAAACCGAACCATTAGGGTTTTAAAAGAAGAGGTAGAAGAAGAAGATAGAAGAAAAGAGAAAGAAGAAACAAAAGAACAACATCAGAACAGAAACAATATCAGAATCTCACATATCGCAGCGGAACAATATACAATAGATAATTACTAGTCTTTTAAAACAAAGAACTATATCAGTTTATACATACATCAATCATCAGAGTCAATATACAACAATGGACAGTTATATAACTTGTCCTCATACAGAATACACAGCGGAATAAATATATCAGATACAAATACTACGTCTCGTCCTCCAGCTTATCTCCAAGCTCCAGAATATCCAGAATATCCTGATAACATAACTCTAGGCTGCCCGTGTGGAAATTGGTGGGCACCCAGAGTTTAGAAGGGAACAATAAACTCCGAGTCAGTCATGGTGACTGGTGTGAGATCGTAAAACAGTTATTTTTCACAAAGAAAATAAAACAAATTCGCAATGCTTTTGGAAAATGAAACTACCATAAGACCTCCCGCCACACACACAATGCAAACGCAGAATTGGAGGAGATTTCTTCTTATGATAGTCAAAGATGCTTACTACGCAAAATCAAATCATTTTTGATATTATTATTAGTGCATAGTGTAGAAAACATTTCGAAATTATAGTATTAATCTTAGCCAGCATAGGTACCATGATACTATGCCTACTATAGCTGCTATATTAGATAGCAGGTTCTACAACTAAAACCGTACAAATTTCGTATTTGGGAAATGGATTTCCAACAAATGGTCAGGCTAAGGAACTTCCTTTCCTCCTGCCGATTGGGATCGCCTCTGGCTGGACGTCCCGAGAGACAAACTGCTCTCTGCCAAACAAGGCCGGGTTACCCCTGTAACAGGTAACTCACGAATATGTCATCACCCGGTCCTTTGGGACCTTTATCCGAGCGCTCGATATCCAACATCACACATCATAAAGAAAGTGTATCCACATGAGTAAGTATCTGGGCTCCATACCATGATACCACCCCTTTCCAGAAGGAAATGACATACCCTAAAGGGCGCGACCCTCATAACCTTGCCGCAACATTCCTGTTTCGACCATTTCCGGGGTGTGAGGCTCGACGAAGTCTCGTCCACAAAGCTACGCTTTCTCAAAAAGCCCTGCTTCGGGTCCAACAAAATGATCAACCTATGATCACAAAGATATAAGATCAAACAAATGATCATATCACAAATGATCAAACACCGATCATTTCACAGCAACACTCAGTATGCCACGTTACCAAATTGGGATATATTGCTGATAAATTTCAACTACATAACCTCTGAGCTCGTACGTCTCAGAGAAGGGTGTTAAGCTAAGAGAATAAATTCTCCGCCACCAACAGAAATGTATTTGAAAGAAATCAGCTTTATATCTCAAAGTGTAATGTCAGACACACAATCCATACAAGTCTGTTCCGGGATCGAACAGAACCGAAGGCACTTCTCACGAAGCCCTTGCATATCCGGATAATTTTCAATCACGTCGGGACTTCCCGTCACTAAGGATGATAAAACCTCTAAACCGGAGATCAGCCGATGTAGAGTAACTCGACGGTAATCCTTCCGTTTTCAAAAATATCCGGTCTTCAACACCGGTCTTCGAATGCAATTCATAACGACGTATCACATATTCGGAATGGGTTATACGACCCCATGGTCCTCTCCCGGCTAACCCGAATAGTGAGCGCTTATTTAAAAATAAGTGTGGCATTCAATTTCATCCAATTCACAGCAAATACCTATCTAAAGGTAATTATTGATAGTCGGTTATTTAACTATCAATAAAGATGCGCAACATCATCAGATTCCAAATAATTTTCCAAATTATCTATTTTCAAAAATATCTTTACTAGATATAAAATTTCCACACTTTAAAAATAAATCAACGTTTATTTTTAAACAACTTCCCTTTCTGTTATAAATTCCATAGTGAATTTATATTTCAAAATATCTTCTGATATACGATTTCCAAATCGTTTTCAATATTCGATTTCGATTTATCTTTAAGAAGATAAATCTCAAAAACGTTCATTTCATATTGGAAAACATTCCATACTTATTTAATAATAAGTATTTCACAAATCATTTATTTTCAACATTTGAAAATATTCGATATACTTAAATCAAATTAAGTATATATTCATTCTTTAAGGAAATCATTCTCTTTAAACACATTTATTTGAGTCAAAACGAATGTTGCGTAAAACATCGTTACGACGACTCAAAATCACTAGTATAGGGATTCGGAATTTAGATAGATATATGAATCCCAATACTACGTTAAAAACATTTCCTTTCGGAAATCATTTACTATAACAACAGTGTTATAGTCCACCATTTCCTTAAATTTCTCGAAAACGTCTATTTCAACAAGAACTGCGGAAATCTCTGCTTTCGATTTATAATACATTTTAAAACATCTTTAAAATGTTTAACTTCATTTTTCAATATCACTTTCCCAAAACAGTATCCATTTTACTTAACAATATATTCATTGTCCAAAATCGTGAATATACTTCACTAACCTCATTTCAATATTTTCTACCCATTTTTATTTCAATAATTATCCACTATCCAAAATCGCGGATATATCTCCTTTATTAAACTTCTGTGTTTAACCTATCAATTTCAATTGGTTTTGGATTTATAAAACAATGTTTATAAATTTCACCTTTTATATTTTATAACAACTTCGATTTGTAAATCTCCTTTATTAACAAATTCGATCAATATTTCATTTATAGGCAAAAATCCAATTTATAAGTTAATTCCTTATAAATATTCTATTCTACAATTTCATTCATTTTAACTTCACAATTTATACATCTATAAATTTCATATCTTCACAATCTTAAAATTCTATAAGATTCATATCTTCACTTATAAAAACTCGTTTTAAAATTCCAAAAATTTCAATTGATAAATATATCAATTTTTCTGTACATCTTTTATAATACTTTAAAAATCTCAATTTAACCCATTTTACAATTAAATCAACTTTCATTTCAAAAATCACACTTTGGTTATATTTCACTAAAAATCTTAACTTTTATAACTTTAAAATTCTAGACGTTTATTTTTCTGAAATAAATCAATTCAAAAATTCGATAAACGTCTACTTTTCAAAAATCACTTTAAAAGATCTTTTTAAAATAAAAGTCGTTATTTTTAAACTTCAAAACTGAATCCGATGATGTCACAACACCAATCAGTCCATCACAACAGTCAAATATCATATATCAATATGATAACAGAATATTCATCAATATCTGTAAATAAATAAATACTGGTGAGGAATCCAGTCGGATCCCTCCAACCTGTTTCCCTGCATCCACAGATGTTAGCACAATACCAATTCCGCTCCAGTACGGAATTATCGCGGTATATAGGTTTTATAAAATCCGCTTACTAACGGCGCAATAAGGTCTCATCCGCTATACGAGGCGGGAAATCATCAATCCAATATATACATATGCCAATATGTATATATTGCTATATATATAGATATATCCTATCATATCTAATAGCACATTCAAACAGTCAATCATCAATCAATAACTGAAAATTCCACTTTTCAATTTGAGTGAGAAAATCTCACCGTGATTTTAATTCTGATTCCAGCGTTTATTTCGAATGAAACTAAACGGACGTTTAATTTCACTCAAAATTTTCACTGACCCCGATCGCTTCCAATCCAGTTCCATCGCGAAGAGCTCGACAAAACGAAGCTAACGCTTTTCGTTTCGTTCCATTCCGACCTCGTAGCAAAAAGATATTCATTTTTAAAGTTAATACGAATTTAATATACAATTCTAATTTCAATTTCTTTTAAACATCAGCTCACATCTGCCGTTGCTTCCAACCTAGCATCATCACCATTCCTTTACTTCTTCCTCACGCACGTTCCTTCCCAGGTAACAACGAATGCAACAACACCCATTCACGTTCACAAACCCTAAAGCACGCGACTACCCTACTTGCTTTGGCGATGATCAGAAGCTTCCATCTTGAAGTCCTCACCACGAGCTACTACCGCACCAAATTTCAACGAGCTCGGCCACCAGTAGCACTTGGAAAACCTGCCCAAACGCATGACCTTCACACGCGATTTCTGGTTGATCCACCGTGAGATTTTCGATCATAGCCGTTGAGATTAAAGATCTCGACGTGCTCTTCATCTTTGCAGTTGACGGTTTCTCGAAATAATGCTTGGATTTGAAGATAATTGAGGAGAATCGAAATGAAATTCTGGCCGTGGGTTACAGAAGTGGCGGCTGGAGGAAGTAGATTAGGGTTTCTTGAATTGTGAAGAGGATGGGTTGCTTTTATAGAGAACCGACGAACACTATTCATCCCGGTTTTTTGAACTCCGATTTACGCGCGGTGACTAGCGTTTCTAGGGTTTATCCCGCGTTCCGAACGCAATGGAACAGGTTTCGGAAGCTAATTCGGACATTTGTGCGAGATATGAAATAAAACGATCAATTTAAATTAAACCGATTTAAATCGATTTCGAGGCGTTTTAATTTGTACCGGACAAACGGTAAATCCAAAAATTACGAAATTTGAAATCTTACAATAATATCACATTACGGATCCGATGAAACTGGTTTCGTCGAAATCCGAGATCGTTTGAAAAATGAGTATTTTAACTCGACGATTTAAAATTAAAAACAATTCGATGCGTTTCGAGCTGCCATGGTCAAACGACAACTCCGATTGATACGAAAATTGAAATCCGATAATAACTAACCATTATGGATCCAATGGAACTGGTCTCGTTCAATTCTGAGACTGTTCGAAAATTGGCTATTTTTACAGTCGATAATTAAATATTAAAATATTCAATTTTCACAAATTAACCCCAAATTCGATCCTGAAAGTTCTATAACCTTTCTATAACTCTAGTATGATTAAGTAAAATTTTACAAATCATTTTAAATCAATTTAAACTCGATTTTCAATTATCTCTGGAATTTCACTATTTAATTTATCGATTAAATTATCAAATTAAATCCAATATTCGAGAAATAAATCATTCGACTTCTAAATTCCATTTATTAATATTCAAAATCAATTAAATATTCAAATTTTAATTATCAAAAATTCTGGGTCGTTACAGACTTCCCCCCTTAAAAGAATTTCGTCCTCGAAATTACCAAGCGAGAGAAAGATACAAAATCCATTAACTTTCCAAAACAAACCGTTCAAATTTAGATTTTCAAATCTGTTAAGCGTTTAACTTTTCCAAAATTCATAGTTAACTTCTCACAAAATCTTTACTAAGTTTTCAAATCATAACTTAGTTTTCAAAATTTTCAAATTTCTCTAAAATATTCTAACGCCTTAAATTTTCAGAAAATTTCGCCAGCGTCTCCTTTGCGCGGCTCGATCCGAAAAAAAAATGACAGTGTATATATATCACAAATATACATCCCATCAAGTGATGAGGCATCCCGTAGGGAAAAAGTGTAAAAGTACGATATTTAATCCGAGATATGTACCTTATTATATTTTTAGCGAGCGTATACGGCTAATATAGCGCGAAAGCGAGCTCCAAATGCGAAGCAACGCCATCCGTACCTACTAAACACTCAACAAACCATATGAGAACATGTAGATATGAAAATATAGTCAATATACATCATATAGCAACATAATACTACATATGTCAACATAGCAAATGCAACAAACAACAAATGCATTCAGAAGCAACAATGCAACCATCAAACCATCATCATCCAATAAACATCCAACAAATCCATACCGAATCAATATTCATTCATTTCTCATTAATATTCATTGAATTGGTTTTCAATTTATTCACATTTGATTTGCTAATATTGGATTTAACTAACATTCATTCATTTGTTTCCAATTAGTTTACGTTCACTAATTTACATTCATATTGGTTCATTTTCAATTTGAATCAAATTCATTTCTATTCAAATTTACATATTATCAATTTGAATTTAATCACTTTGCTTCCAATTTGTCGATTCAATTTCATTAACCCTTAATGCATTACACGAAATCAACTAACAATCAATCTAACAACCAATGTATAACCAATCATAACCAAATTTATTCAATTTACATTTCTTTACATTCAATTTGGTTCAACACTTTAAGTTTCAATTTGTTGATATTAAATTGATTTCCATTCAATTATTCAATTCCTTTAGCTTCTAATGAATTAACACTTATATTCATTATTTCATATCAATACTTCACATTAGATTGATTAACATCCAATCCATTTATTCAATTCAATTGCTAATTCATTTAACAAATAAAGTTGAATTTCATATAACTCAAGTTCACATTCATTTAATAAATTCACTTTATTCAAATTTGTTTTCAACATTCAGTTTCAATTCCAGTTTTATTCTTTCGTTCATTCTCAAAATTTATTTTCAATCCACTATTTTGGTTTATAACCACCTATATTAAACTGGATTTCAATTTCATACGAATTTTAATTCATCTCAAACCATATTAATTTGTCATTTCTTTAATTAGTTTCCATTACTAATTTTATTTCAATACTTTACTCTACAAATTCGAAATGAATTTTTTCAACATTCAATTTACTTTCATTAAGTTGATTCACTTATACTTATTTTAACTTAACTTCATCCTTTAAGTTAAATTTATTCTATCAAAATTTAATCTGTATAAGTTATCACTTATTCATTATTCCCATAAATATCTTTATATAGCCTTCCAGAGTTAACCAACATTTCAAAGCCATTTTGAAAACAATTCAATTTATCCTTTGAATTTCCAAACAAAACCCAAATTTTTCAAACAACTCCTATTTAAAACAATTTGGCAGCAATTTCTCTTTTGGAAACCCGAAAATGAACATCAACGATGCCGCGGTCATCATCGAAGTTATTTTCCAGCGACCAAAAAGAGTTTAGAGCTTTTCATTCCTTCAAAATACTTTTCAAAACCTTTGAAATTCATTTTCAAATCAAAAAATGATTTAAACTTTCTAAATCTCCAAAATTTTCAAATTCTTTTCAAAACATTTCCAAAACTTCTCTGGAATCTCATTTTAAATTACAAATTACATTTATAATTTACATCCTCACATTTCATTTATATGTGAATTCATTTCTTAACTTTGGAGTTATAATTCCAATTTCTTATTCAATTTCATTGATAATAATTCACTATTATTACTTCCTAACATCCATGCAACCATATACTATAGCACTTTATAGAAAAACATTTCTTTTCTATACAAAAATAGTTTTGGGCAAAATTATTTCATTTACCCTATTTCAAAACAATACTGTGCCGAATTGTTCTATTCGAGTGTTTAGAGATCCCTATCGATAGAGTTGTACGGACAATACCGACCAGAATCCATATACCACCCAACAAACCAATCATCACAATATAAAACAATCTTATATTCACTAACAAATACGCACTCGTATCTATTATTACACTCAACTCATTCAAGAGTACTGCTGACTCTATCTCTAATGAGTAACACCCAACAGAGCAGGGTTGTCGCTTAACCATATGCTCTGATACCAACTGTAATGACCCGCTTTTCCGTACCCCTTGAATAGACACTAATCTCCATCTATTTACCCAAGGTGAACGAAAAACCGAACCATTAGGGTTTTAAAAGAAGAGGTAGAAGAAGAAGATAGAAGAAAAGAGAAAGAAGAAACAAAAGAACAACATCAGAACAGAAACAATATCAGAATCTCACATATCGCAGCGGAACAATATACAATAGATAATTACTAGTCTTTTAAAACAAAGAACTATATCAGTTTATACATACATCAATCATCAGAGTCAATATACAACAATGGACAGTTATATAACTTGTCCTCATACAGAATACACAGCGGAATAAATATATCAGATACAAATACTACGTCTCGTCCTCCAGCTTATCTCCAAGCTCCAGAATATCCAGAATATCCTGATAACATAACTCTAGGCTGCCCGTGTGGAAATTGGTGGGCACCCAGAGTTTAGAAGGGAACAATAAACTCCGAGTCAGTCATGGTGACTGGTGTGAGATCGTAAAACAGTTATTTTTCACAAAGAAAATAAAACAAATTCGCAATGCTTTTGGAAAATGAAACTACCATAAGACCTGCCGCCACACACACAATGCAAACGCAGAATTGGAGGAGATTTCTTCTTATGATAGTCAAAGATGCTTACTACGCAAAATCAAATCATTTTTGATATTATTATTAGTGCATAGTGTAGAAAACATTTCGAAATTATAGTATTAATCTTAGCCAGCATAGGTACCATGATACTATGCCTACTATAGCTGCTATATTAGATAGCAGGTTCTACAACTAAAACCGTACAAATTTCGTATTTGGGAAATGGATTTCCAACAAATGGTCAGGCTAAGGAACTTCCTTTCCTCCTGCCGATTGGGATCGCCTCTGGCTGGACGTCCCGAGAGACAAACTGCTCTCTGCCAAACAAGGCCGGGTTACCCCTGTAACAGGTAACTCACGAATATGTCATCACCCGGTCCTTTGGGACCTTTATCCGAGCGCTCGATATCCAACATCACACATCATAAAGAAAGTGTATCCACATGAGTAAGTATCTGGGCTCCATACCATGATACCACCCCTTTCCAGAAGGAAATGACATACCCTAAAGGGCGCGACCCTCATAACCTTGCCGCAACATTCCTGTTTCGACCATTTCCGGGGTGTGAGGCTCGACGAAGTCTCGTCCACAAAGCTACGCTTTCTCAAAAAGCCCTGCTTCGGGTCCAACAAAATGATCAACCTATGATCACAAAGATATAAGATCAAACAAATGATCATATCACAAATGATCAAACACCGATCATTTCACAGCAACACTCAGTATGCCACGTTACCAAATTGGGATATATTGCTGATAAATTTCAACTACATAACCTCTGAGCTCGTACGTCTCAGAGAAGGGTGTTAAGCTAAGAGAATAAATTCTCCGCCACCAACAGAAATGTATTTGAAAGAAATCAGCTTTATATCTCAAAGTGTAATGTTAGACACACAATCCATACAAGTCTGTTCCGGGATCGAACAGAACCGAATGCACTTCTCACGAAGCCCTTGCATATCCGGATAATTTTCAATCACGTCGGGACTTCCCGTCACTAAGGATGATAAAACCACTAAACCGGAGATCAGCCGATGTAGAGTAACTCGATGGTAATCCTTCCGTTTTCAAAAATATCCGGTCTTCAACACCGGTCTTCGAATGCAATTCATAACGACGTATCACATATTCGGAATGGGTTATACGACCCCATGGTCCTCTCCCGGCTAACCCGAATAGTGAGCGCTTATTTAAAAATAAGTGTGGCATTCAATTTCATCCAATTCACAGCAAATACCTATCTAAAGGTAATTATTGATAGTCGGTTATTTAACTATCAATAAAGATGCGCAACATCATCAGATTCCAAATAATTTTCCAAATTATCTATTTTCAAAAATATCTTTACTAGATATAAAATTTCCACACTTTAAAAATAAATCAACGTTTATTTTTAAACAACTTCCCTTTCTGTTATAAATTCCATAGTGAATTTATATTTCAAAATATCTTCTGATATACGATTTCCAAATCGTTTTCAATATTCGATTTCGATTTATCTTTAAGAAGATAAATCTCAAAAACGTTCATTTCATATTGGAAAACATTCCATACTTATTTAATAATAAGTATTTCACAAATCATTTATTTTCAACATTTGAAAATATTCGATATACTTAAATCAAATTAAGTATATATTCATTCTTTAAGGAAATCATTCTCTTTAAACACATTTATTTGAGTCAAAACGAATGTTGCGTAAAACATCGTTACGACGACTCAAAATCACTAGTATAGGGATTCGGAATTTAGATAGATATATGAATCCCAATACTACGTTAAAAACATTTCCTTTCGGAAATCATTTACTATAACAACAGTGTTATAGTCCACCATTTCCTTAAATTTCTCGAAAACGTCTATTTCAACAAGAACTGCGGAAATCTCTGCTTTCGATTTATAATACATTTTAAAACATCTTTAAAATGTTTAACTTCATTTTTCAATATCACTTTCCCAAAACAGTATCCATTTTACTTAACAATATATTCACTGTCCAAAATCGTGAATATACTTCACTAACCTCATTTCAATATTTTCTACCCATTTTTATTTCAATAATTATCCACTATCCAAAATCGCGGATATATCTCCTTTATTAAACTTCTGTGTTTAACCTATCAATTTCAATTGGTTTTGGATTTATAAAACAATGTTTATAAATTTCACCTTTTATATTTTATAACAACTTTGATTTGTAAATCTCCTTTATTAACAAATTCGATCAATATTTCATTTATAGGCAAAAATCCAATTTATAAGTTAATTCCTTATAAATCTTCTATTCTACAATTTCATTCATTTTAACTTCACAATTTATACATCTATAAATTTCATATCTTCACAATCTTAAAATTCTATAAGATTCATATCTTCACTTATAAAAACTCGTTTTAAAATTCCAAAAATTTCAATTGATAAATATATCAATTTTTCTGTACATCTTTTATAATACTTTAAAAATCTCAATTTAACCCATTTTACAATTAAATCAACTTTCATTTCAAAAATCACACTTTGGTTATATTTCACTAAAAATCTTAACTTTTATAACTTTAAAATTCTAGACGTTTATTTTTCTGAAATAAATCAATTCAAAAATTCGATAAACGTCTACTTTTCAAAAATCACTTTAAAAGATCTTTTTAAAATAAAAGTCGTTATTTTTAAACTTCAAAACTGAATCCGATGATGTCACAACACCAATCATTCCATCACAACAGTCAAATATCATATATCAATATGATAACAGAATATTCATCAATATCTGTAAATAAATAAATACTGGTGAGGAATCCAGTCGGATCCCTCCAACCTGTTTCCCTGCATCCACAGATGTTAGCAAAATACCAATTCTGCTCCAGTACGGAATTATCGCGGTATATAGGTTTTATAAAATCCGCTTACTAACGGCGCAATAGGGTCTCATCCGCTATACGAGGCGGGAAATCATCAATCCAATATATACATATGCCAATATGTATATATTGCTATATATATAGATATATCCTATCATATCTAATAGCACATTCAAACAGTCAATCATCAATCAATAACTGAAAATTCCACTTTTCAATTTGAGTGAGAAAATCTCACCGTGATTTTAATTCTGATTCCAGCGTTTATTTCGAATGAAACTAAACGGACGTTTAATTTCACTCAAAATTTTCACTGACCCCGATCGCTTCCAATCCAGTTCCATCGCGAAGAGCTCGACAAAACGAAGCTAACGCTTTTCGTTTCGTTCCATTCCGACCTCGCAGCAAAAAGATATTCATTTTTAAAGTTAATACGAATTTAATATACAATTCTAATTTCAATTTCTTTTAAACATCAGCTCACATCTGCCGTTGCTTCCAACCTAGCATCATCACCGTTCCTTTACTTCTTCCTCACGCACGTTCCTTCCCAGGTAACAACGAATGCAACAACACCCATTCACGTTCACAAACCCTAAAGCACGCGACTACCCTACTTGCTTTGGCGATGATCAGAAGCTTCCATCTTGAAGCCCTCACCACGAGCTACTACCGCACCAAATTTCAACGAGCTCGGCCACCAGTAGCACTTGGAAAACGTGCCCAAACGCATGACCTTCACACGCGATTTCTGCTTGATCCACCGTGAGATTTTCGATCATAGCCGTTGAGATTAAAGATCTCGACGTGCTCTTCATCTTTGCAGTTGACGGTTTCTCGAAATAATGCTTGGATTTGAAGATAATTGAGGAGAATCGAAATGAAATTCTGGCCGTGGGTTACAGAAGTGGCGGCTGGAGGAAGTAGATTAGGGTTTCTTGAATTGTGAAGAGGATGGGTTGCTTTTATAGAGAACCGACGAACACTATTCATCCCGGTTTTTCGAACTCCGATTTACGCGCGGTGACTAGCGTTTCTAGGGTTTATCCCGCGTTCCGAACGCAATGGAACAGGTTTCGGAAGCTAATTCGGACATTTGTGCGAGATATGAAATAAAACGATCAATTTAAATTAAACCGATTTAAATCGATTTCGAGGCGTTTTAATTTGTACCGGACAAACGGTAAATCCAAAAATTACGAAATTTGAAATCTTACAATAATATCACATTACGGATCCGATGAAACTGGTTTCGTCGAAATCCGAGATCGTTTGAAAAATGAGTATTTTAACTCGACGATTTAAAATTAAAAACAATTCGATGCGTTTCGAGCTGCCATGGTCAAACGACAACTCCGATTGATACAAAAATTGAAATCCGATAATAACTAACCATTACGGATCCAATGGAACTGGTCTCGTTCAATTCTGAGACTGTTCGAAAATTGGCTATTTTTACAGTCGATAATTAAATATTAAAATATTCAATTTTCACAAATTAACCCCAAATTCGATCCTGAAAGTTCTATAACCTTTCTATAACTCTAGTATGATTAAGTAAAATTTTACAAATCATTTTAAATCAATTTAAACTCGATTTTCAATTATCTCTGGAATTTCACTATTTAATTTATCGATTAAATTATCAAATTAAATCCAATATTCGAGAAATAAATCATTCGACTTCTAAATTCCATTTATTAATATTCAAAATCAATTAAATATTCAAATTTTAATTATCAAAAATTCTGGGTCGTTACATTATTGCTCGACAAATAGGTACGTTTTCGGATTACGGTTTATCGCGTTATTATATTGTTTTCCCGTGTTGGGATATATATTATTTTCGAAAATATTTGTTGTATATTGTTATATTTATATTATATTTTCTTCCGAACCCCTCCATACAAAGGAGACTCTGCCGACATTTTCCGTAAAACTTTGGACTTAGAAATTATTTTGAAATGTTTTCCAAACTTTATAAATTTTAATATAAAAAGATCTATTGGTTATAAATTGGGATATTTTGTTTAAATTTATTAATTTATTTGTTTATAAATTAATATATCTTACTTTAGATATTAAATTTAAGTATAAAAAGATATAATGATTGTAAATTTGTATATTCTAATATAAGTAACAAATGTTGAAAATTTAATTGTATATAAAGAAATGTTTGAATAAGATATAGATTTCTTAAAGTCTTCTTTCCCCTTCTTTCCTTTTCGGGGAAGAAAAGTTTTGAGTGGGGAGAGTGTAACGACCCGTAAATTTAGACCATTTAATTTGTTAATTTAATTTGATTTTTTGTAATTTAATTTAGGAAGAAAGAAAATTTTCTAACTCATATTGAAGTAAATATAGAAAGAAAATGCAACATTTGAAATTTTAGCTAAGTACTTAATCATATAAAAAGAGAAATTACGATGCATTGAAGTAATGGGAATATTGTATATACTAATGCCATGATGAAATTTGTGATAATCTAATGAATTCAATGTTATAGTAACGTATTAAGTAATACGCGATTAATGGAAAACATATGCAAATCAATGTAGATAAGAAATTTTAATTAATGTTGTTTTGATAATAAACGTTACTTGGTGATTATTAATATAGTATCAGAAGTGTGAATGTAAAGTAATAAAAGCATAAATTTATTTTTAGTAATAATTGTTGTATTTGGGTAATAAGTTAAATACAAGTAAAATAATGCAGGACAATAAATAATATATGTAGTACAATCCCCATTTTTATTTGTAAATAATTATAAGGATTAATTTATTGAAATTTGAAAATTAGGAAATAGATTCAAGGTTTATATTAGATAATGAATTGGCAATAATTTAAGTTAATAACTAATGGATTTGATAGAATACCAATTTGTTCATAAAGTGAGAATAAGTGAATGTAACAAAGTGAATAGGAAATGCTAATTTATTCAGAAAGTGATAGTTGGTGAAAAAAAAAAGGAATGGAACCAAGATGAATTGATGAATTGGATTTAGGATCTAAATTTGTATGGGTGCATTTTTTTTATGAATGGGAAAAATGAATCAATTAAGATATGTATTTATTTCTTTAGTATGTTGCATAAAATTTGGAAACTTGTTTGCAATCAAAGGAGATTAAGTAGCACGTTAAATGAAAAATAAATAAATTAATACATTAATGATGTGTAATATAATTCATTGTTAATTATACCCATACAATGTCAATTTATTAGATAGCAAGATTTTAAATCAATAAACGAATTTATTTAGATTTCAATTTATAATTTATAACGTTTAAGGTAAAATCAATTGCCATTTATTGTCCTAACTTGTGCATATTGGGTAGGTTTGATTTGTCATTAAAGATAGTTAATTACATAAGATGTAAAATGTTAATTTTATCTATGATATGGAGATTGGTTGATTTAAGGAGTGAAAACCAAAATTTATTAATTTATTTATAATTTGAAACTTAATAAGTGGATAAATTGCAAATAAGTGGAATATAATTGTAAAACATTATACAAATGAAAATTTAGGTGAAAATTGAGAATGTTAATATAATGGGTTTTGATTCCAATATTTATTTCATCTGTTTGTAATAATGAATTTGAATAATATGAATAAAAATTTAATTCAAAGAAATTATTGAAATTTAATTTATAATTTCTAAATTTAACAAAACTGTAATTTAACGCTGAAATTGTTAATGTATTAACATTTAATTTGACATCTAAATTTGTTTAAAATCATTGTGAATGGTTAAGAAAATAAAAGCGTTAAAGATTGTCAATTTGAGAATTTAAATAGGAAATTTGATTTAATTAATTTATTTTAAATTTATTTAATTAATATAAAAATAGCCATTTTGGCCACTGACTCGGATTTCGACGAAACCAGTTTCATCGGATCCGTGACGGTGAATTATAATAATGTTTCAAGTTTCGTAGCGATCGGACTTGTCGTTTGATCGTACGGACTCGAAACGCCTTGAAATTTATGCAATTGAAATCAATGTGAAAAGATTGATTTTTGCATAACTGCTTCATACGACACAATTTGAACATGAAACATTTTCCATTGCGTTTAAAATATTTTTAAACATCTATTTTGATATATGGGTTGACCCAATTTCGTTCCGGAGTCGAAACGGGCTTTTGGGCCATTCATTGTTCAGCGCGTTTATTATTCGTGTCCATCTATTCTATTTCAGTTTGTCTATAATTAGGCTGTTATAAACCCTAGCAGCCTCTATTCCTCATTTCTGTACATACAGAAACTTCTGTACTCCTCTTCTTCAATGGCAACAAACAATTCTAGATTCAAACAAATCAAAATCAACTTCAAAATTCAAACTCCTTAGAAAAATTCTGAAAAAAATATATATCGAAGATCTCATCGATTCAAATCTACGTCAACTGTTCGTTTGTGGAGATGTTGCTCGAATCAGCGGGAAATCGTGGTCAAGGTTTCAAATTTCGAAACCCATATGTGGATTTGGGCGTTTTTGATTGGGGCAGCAATTGTGCAATCCCTTTGTAACATTCCCCCTTTTTGACCGCCTCCAGTCGGTAATTAAACCAACTCGAAACGTTCAAAAAGACGAATTGTTATTTAGTTTATAAGGTTTAAACAGAATCAGCCATAGAAACACAGAATAATAACAATGAATTAAAACAAATGAGAATTTATTTCATTACTATAAATCTTTTATATACATCAGAGTTTATACAATTTTTATACAGATACAGCGGAATATCTAAAATACAATTTTCTCGAAATAAATGATTCTTTACTCTCTCTTTAACTTCGCTGCTCGAAAATCTTCAAGCTGTAGAAATACTCGGTCTGACCCGAGTATTATATTCAAATGAAAATAATACACAGGTCAGTCTAATTCAAACCAGTTTATTAGTGCATATAGGCAGTAATAATTACATAGACGACAGTCACAATAATTCCCGTTTATCCGACTCTTTTAACAAAGAAATCGGATAACGAAAATTTTAACACTAAACAGTGTTAAACAATAAATCAGCAGATTTAAATCATCGACAGAGATAAATAAACAATTTATCAAATCGACTAAATCAATTTAAGACAATTGAGATTGTCACTTTAAAAACCATCGAAGTTCGATTGGCTGCCGTACACGCACGCGTGTACGGCCTCGCCAATACAGCATAAAAGATCAATGCATCACGACGCAAAGAAATATCAATTCGAAACTGTCGAGTTGGGTGGCTGCAGTGCACACGTACGCGTGCGCTGCCTCGCCACCACCAAAGGTAAAGTCATCACATAGAAACAAGGGTAAAACTGCAACGAAAATGCAGCCACCACTTGAAGTGTCAAGTGCCATCATATAAGACAGCAACTAAAAGTGATATAGGCATATGTACCCAAACCAAGAAAATCAATATATCTCTTCAAATAAAACATGAAACATTTCCAGAGAAAGATTGCAATTCGAACGTACATATATACATATGAATTAATGTATATACATACGTCACTGCATACATATGTATGAAGACTAGAATGCAACTGGGTGCAAACAGTTTCCAAAACATGAATGTACAAATTGTACATTTATATTTAATACTGTAACTGGACAGTATTAATTTCATAGTCTAGAACAAGGCAAAATGCCACAGTCGAAGCACATAGGTGAAGGCAAAAATGGAGTATCAAAAAGATGATTAACAACTTAAAGTCAATCAGGTTTAAAAAAAAATCAGGCAAGGTTGCTAGCATATGAAGACTATAGCAAAGTGAACAAATGTGAATACAAATCATATGCACAGGCAAAGACTTAAGTATATCAATGCAAAGCTTCAACATGGATGCAGACATATCAAACTCCCAAAGATACAACAGTGAAGGAACTGCATAATCAACTGCAATGGCCACGAAGGCAAAAGTGAACGACTAAATGAACTGGACAACAACAAAGCTACCAAGTGAACCGACAGCAACTGCTACAAACATGAATACAAAACCAACATGCAGTTTGAAATCCAAGCAGTGGTTAAGGCTAATCACAGTGCCATCATACCCAACTAGAAGTGGAACTACAAGATAAATCAAGTATAAATGCAGACCATAACATAGCAGTATGGAAGGATGCAAACCAGAGAACATCTACAATATGCAGACCTAGGCTACAACTTCAGATTACACAAATGAACACATGGCCGAGAACACAACATCGTCTAGAACAAAGCTACAAGTTAAGACAGTGGATTTAAATCCAATGCAACCAAGTTCGAACGCACTGTGACAAATATACCAGCTCAACCTACTATGAAGAAAAGGTAGCACATGCATAAGGACAGTGAAACAGGAATGTGCAAAAACTAACAAATGAAATGCTCAAGTGAAGGGTGAAATACAACATGAATACTGCATATACATCAGGGTGGACAAATGGTCAAGTGAAAAATGTGTATGCAACCAGAAAGTGTCAAGATCAAGGTTACAGAAAGCATGCAATACCAGACCAGTGACATGATGAAGCAGTGCAAACGCAAATGAGCGAGAAACATACAATGTTTAAAACAATTATGGTAATGGTGGCTTGGAATAAAACAAGACACAAGTATATGAAAACTGACATAAAAATATATATATATATACAGGTAGTTCAGGGACAGAGTATACATTAATAATGTAATAACCCGACTTTTTCTCCATAGAAAGTCGGATCATTATGAAGAAAGAAAGGGTAGAAAATAGAAAAGAAGAGAAGAAAGAAAGAAACAACAACAACGATCTCACAGCGGAACGAATAAATTATATTAATAACATAAACTATTACATAGTATACAACACTTTACAGAGTTACACAGCATATACATCACTTACTAGACAGTTATAAACATCTATCTAGACATTACAACTCAATACACTACAGAGATACAGACACAACGGAACTACTATATATATCTACAACGCTGAAGCCTCCTGCTCCATTGCTCCTCCACAATTCATCAAAGCTAAACCTGAATCCCTTGGCTACTCGTAAAAATTTGAGTACCCAAGAGTTTATAAAACAGAAATAAACAACTTGGGTCAGACATGGGTCTGGTGTGAGTAACAGGTTAAACTTGCTTAACTTCAAAACCTTTTGAAAGAAAAAGTATCACGTAAGACTTCCCACACATAAACATGGGTAAGTTTTTACCTTACGCTAACCAAAACATTTGATAGGAAATTCGATTGTATTATAATAGGGTCTAGGGTTTTCAAATAAATATGAAATAGCTGAAATTGTTACATTATTAAATTTCCAGCATACTAGCCACAAAGTGGGTTATACAATCAAGTCCGTTGGCACTTATTGGATTTTGGATTCCATACAATGGCAGGGCTACCGGGGTACCGCCCGTCACAGTACGTGGCCTAGATCACCGTACCGAGGATCACTCCCAATCCTCTGCAACACAAGGTCGGAACATCCCTTACTGGATAATTCCCGCACAAGATACCTCACAGTTGGGATCAGCAACCGCACCACTAAGTCGAAAATAGAAAGGGACATCTAGACAGAGGTAACCTTGTCCTACTTGGGTGCTACCCACTAACCTTGCTGCACCTCCCCTGTTTTAGCCATTCCCGGTTTGTGAGGCTTGAGGTCACGATTACCTTTAAACAGAACATATCACTTAGAATGCTCATCGTCCGCCTGACGATGTGCTGAAAGCATTCAATCCATACAAGTTCGTTCCGGGTTCGAACGAAACCGAAGGCATTATCTCGTTACACTCGTTTTGGAATCACCCTCAGAGTTAACGACAATAACCCTTGCACTCTGAATCTTCATCTTCACTTGATTCACGACCTATCGTTAATTTGGATCGATGTGGTATTCGGGTCTCCAGACCTGGAATTCCGGTATACGGAAACCCGATCCCGGTCTCATCGAAATCCAAAGCGTATCTTTTAAGGCCAAGTTGTTTTAAAGGTTAAAACAATTCATTATCTTTATACACAAAGAAAGATAATTCACAATAGATAATCAACATTATCAGATAATCCATATTATCATCACAATTCAACTAACATCCATATCATACAGCATATATCTCATCAGAGATATCAATCAATGCAAAGCATTCAGTATTATCATCCATCCATAAGTAATGATTTATATCATCTCTAATTAATTTAAATTGAATTAAATTAATTACTTCATTTTATAAATCCTTCTTACTTAACCATTAATTAATTACAATCAATTAATTATCCTCTAATTATTTTTTTCAATTAATCATCTTTGATTAATTATCTTTTAATTACCTTCAAGTAATTTATCCTTAATTAATTACTCAAATTAATTATCCTTAACCATTTATAGTAATTAACCTTTAATTACTTCATTAATTAATTATCTATAATTAATTAAATTAATCAACTATAATTAATTATATTAAACCTTAATTAATTACATTAATTAATCACTTCATTTATTAATTATTACTTAATTAATCAATCTTAATTACATCATTAATTATATTAATTAATGATCCTTAATTACAAATTAATTATTAATTACTTTAATTAAATTAATTACATTAAGTAATTAACCTTTAATTAAACAACATTTATTAATCACCTTGATTAATCTTCAATCAGTAATTAACTACCCTTAATTACTTTCACTAACTAAATTAATTACTTCCTTAATACATAACCAATCCATTAATTACCTCAAGTAATTATCTATTATTTACTTCCTAAATAATCACACCTTAATAATTACATTAGTAATTATTATCAAATCATCTCTTGATTATTCTAAATTAATTAAACTTAATTAATTAACTTAACTAAATCAAATTAACTTAATTAATTACAATATGTAATTAATTTCTTAATTACTTCCAATAAGTAATTCATTTAAAACAAATTCTATAATTGATTATCTTAAATTAATTAAACTAATTAATTATCAAAATTAATTCATTAATTAATTATTTAATAATCCATAGTTAATGACCTTCATTAACAATTATTTAATTACTTTTCTTAAGTAATTAACTTATATTAATTATTATTAATTTCAAATTAATAAATCTTAATAACCAATTAATTAAAATTATTTAATTAATTAAGCGTTAACCATAACTTAATTAATATTTAATTACTCTATTAATTAATTCTTAACCATTAATTAATATTCTAATTTATAATCCTTAATTACAATTTAATTATTCTAATTAATTTATCTTAATCATTAATTAATTTGTTTAAACCTTAAATTACTTATTTAATTAATCCAAATGATTAATTAATCAAACAAATTAATTATCAAATAAATTACTAATAAATTTAATAAACACAAATCTCTAATTACTTTAAGATAAACTTTGTTCTTATTGAAAATCAAGTTATCATTTACAAAGCAATTTAAATCAATTTACTTAAATTTTATCTTCAAAATTTCATTTTAAATTTAAAGATTTAAAATGAAACAATTTATTTTTAACCATGTTTAAACAACATTTCTAAGCTCTTTTATTTTACAAGTTAAAGGAATTACTCATCTTATAAATAATAAAAGAATTTGAATCAAATTTACCTTTAAATTCTATCATTTAACATACAATTTAAACAATAAAGTTATTTAAACAATTTAATTTAAAAACTGCTTTTATTTTAAATTTGATATTCAGATTTAAACTAGATTTCAGATTAAACTTTTAGATTTAAAATTTCTGTTTAAAAAAATTTCTTTACAAATTCAAATTCAGTTTATATTTTTATAAACAGACAGTTTTGAAACCTGTCAACCAAAAGTGCTCAAGTCCACCTAAATTACTTCGAGTCGTAGCTCTGAAAACTTCGAGCCACTCACCTTGTAACAACCCGCATATTTGTCGATTTTATATTTAAATATTTTATTTAAATATAACATCGTTCGTCGGATTTTAGTCCGAAAAGCTACTTTTTGCATACGGTCAAATTAGGACTCGAGACCACCCCCATTGAGTTCAAAATGACGTTTGCGATCTTTTTGAGTATAAACTTCGATATGTTTGGAGATAGTGAAATTTTCAACACTTTTTCCCGCCTTTGACTTTGGTTTGGACTGCACCCCTTCAGTTCAGCCCAACCATCTTCTTCACTCTATCAAAACACTTCAAGCTTTGTCAAAAATGGTGGTGGGAAGTGGAAATTAAAACTCCAAACACAAATTCTATTGCAAATCCGAGATTCAACATCAAATTCACGTGAAGACCATTGATTCAAGCTTGTTGGTGTTCTTGCTTTGCTCTCAAATTTCCATCTTCATCAAATTCCGTGAAAAGGTGAGATTTTTGATCTCACATCTTGCCTATGATTGTCATTGGACTGTTGGGAATGATTCCCTATCACTCTAGCATCAACATTTGCATTTGGTTTGGATTGGATTGGCGAAAAACTTCAATTTTCAGTGTTTTGGTGATTTTTCTGGCCTTAAGTCGTTTCTGGCCATCGCTAAGTCGTCCACGAGTTAAGCCTAAGTCGTAAGTCGTTCGCGAGTTAAGGGCTTAAGTCGCGCGCGTTGAAAAGTCACCGCCTTTGTATTTCTGTTCGCCTGTGCTAAGTCGTTCACGAGTTAAGCCATAGGTCGTCCACGAGTTAACCCCTTAAGTCGTCCACGGGTTAACATCTTAGGTCGTCCCCGAGTTAAGACTTAAGTCGTTGCCTTCTGCTATCTCGTCCTGGCTTAGGTCGTACTGAGATAAGTCGTTAGGTCGTATAGACCTTAGCTCGTAGCTCGTATTTGAGCTTAAGTCGTTAAGTCGTATTGACTTTAAGTCGTTCGCGAGATAAGCAAGTACTAAGTCGTTCGCGAGTTAAAACCTTAAGTCGTAGGTCGTCTCCGACCTTGTCCTTAGCCTTGTTAGGTCGCGTGAACTCATAGGTCGTATGAACTACTTTTTCTTAGGTCGTTGGACCTTCTTAACTCGTTAGGTCGAAGACCCTTAAACTGTTAGGTCGCGTACCTTCTTAGGTCGCGCATCCCACTTAGGTCGCAGAACCCTCTTAAGTCGTAACTCGTTCGCGAGTTAGCACTTGGTCGTTTTGACCTGTTTTCCCCTAGGTCGTTCGACCTGTTCTTCTGCTAGGTCGCAAGGCATTCTTCCCTTAAGTCGTAAGTCGCTTGCCTCCCTTAAGTCGTAAGTCGCTTGCCTCCCTTAAGTCGTAAGTCGCTCGCCTTCCTTAAGTCGCTCGCAGGTCGAACCCCGTATTACTCTGCGTAGGCAATCTCTTCTGAAAAACATTTATCAGAAATTCTACTTTGATGGTTTTGGGATTGACTTCTTTGGACTTTACTCACGTCTTCGAACGTGAATTGATTTGTTCTACAATCGTTTTATGACTTGTCACTTTAAAGATATATGAAGGTTTCAATACTAATAGTAAATATCAAAACTCTTTCATCAAAGCGATTTCAACACTATTTTAAATATCAAAAGTTCGTTTTCTCAAACCAATTTTCAATCTACTAGTATATACAAGCCTTTACTTCACTCGAACGAGAAATCGACTTAAACGACTTAGTAAAACGGGTGGTATGAAACGCTTGCGTTCACTTCGTCGGTTAGCTCTTGGACTTGTTCGATTGAACCCTTTTCGTGACAATTTCCTAGTGAAGATTTACAGCTTGTTCGTAAATATTTAAGTTAAGCAAGTGGTTATGGGACATGAAGCTAAACTCATATATTTACTAGCTTGGTGTGATTGACACTTCTCGCTGATCATGATGATCATTTTATGATTTAGACTAGCAATTGTGCGATGTCTCTTTGTTTGCAAGGTAAGACTAGACCGCAATAGTGTGATTCCGACTCACACACATCTCTTTGTCCGCAAGGTTAGTCTAGGCCGCAGTAGTGTGATTCCGACTCACACATATCTTTATGTTTGCGAGGTTAGGCTAGACACCACTTGTGTGATTCCATTCACACATACCTTTCTGCTTTTTGGTTAGCCTAGGCCTCAATCAGTGTGATTCCGACTCACACATATGGGGTAGCTCCCCATGGTCTTCGGACCGTCATGTGATAGGCCTCTTTCTCTTTTTATGATTTCTGGATTTCTTGTTTGATTTCTGGATTTTTATGTCATTGACTTGTTATGAGTACAAGTTTAGGGTATGATGCCCTCTTTGGATCTTTGAGAAGATTCTCGTGATATTGATCATTTCTCATCGGTTGATCTCCTGTTGATCATCATTTTCATACTTATAGTAGTATGTCAGTATGGATATTCTATGTTTAGGCCATGTCTTTTATTATATATCATGTCATCTGATATTTATAGTTAGACTGATCCGTTTATTATTTTCTTAAATAATACTCGGGTCAGACCGAGATGTTACAGGTGCTTCTGCTTGACTTCCTTCCGGGATTTGCTACTCTGACTTTTGGCTGACTATTTAGTTTAGCAGTTTTTGTTGTATACACTTGAGATATGGACTCATAGTTGTATTCTTTTTGTATAGCACATGTTGCTATTCTTTTGTATTATTGTGGAACTTTTTGACCACTACTCTGATGTACACTTTCATGTGTTAGTTATATATTCATATCTTCTTCCGCCTTTGTGATATGGATGTCTGTGACTGCTTTGTGTTATGTTTATTTCTATGTTTGTTTCCGAAGATTATTTTATAGCCACCGTGTGATAATCAATTACATGGATGGTCGCTCCTCAACAGCCTTATTCTCCGTGCTAGTTGACAGCACTACATCGTAGTGTCCTTGGCTAGCGTGGGTATTGAGGTGGGGCGTCACACACCTGAACAAAACCCGAGAACTCAAAACCTTCTCCAGTAAAACCAGACTTCACCCAGATATGTATCCACGACCGCGTGCACGTGCACCAGAGGTGCAGTCGCCTCCGACCATCACCACTAACCCTCACAAGTCGGCGTTCACCACTTCAGATGAACCAAATTTCAACTTCGTCGATTCCTACTCGAATTCAAATTCGAGCATAATACCAAAACCTGGAACAGAACAATCGCAATGACCAAAACCTGTCAACATCGTTCGTGCTCGCGATTCCGACCACCATCATCTTCCATACTCCAGCGAAAGCTTCCTCCAACTACCATCTACCAGTACGCAAACAATGGTTGAACTCGATCAACCGAAACTGTCGTGATGATCTATTTATAATACCTAGTCAAAACTAGGGTTCCAGAACAAATCCCACCACCGCTTCCTCCTCGATGAAATGCATCGCCATCCATTATTTTTCCAAGATACTACGATCACTCCTCCATCCTTACGAAGAACCCCGACCCATTCAAATACATAGATCACCAGAAATCACCTCAAACAAGCATTTTGTTCATCTTTCTATCCTTCTCGAATCACAAGTCTAAAAGTCCTAATTTTATTTTTAAAATTCAAAATTTTCAAATGCAAATCAGGTTATATACCTGAAACACTTAATCTCTGCGACCAAATTTTGATATGATTAAGTTTTTACTGTAAATTTACCTTTCAGTTAAAACTATTTTCATATTTAACTCAAAAATTATTTTTGAAATTTAGAACTTGTCATAACAACAGATTTCGTTTAGATGTTGAAGACTAAAGAGATCTAGGGAAGGAGATATGAATTATTTATCAGGTTTTGTAACCTGTATATCAAGAACAGAGACTACACTCTGTAAACAAACATGCACATTCACATATTTAGATATATATATATACATACAGTTCATATTTAAAACATCACAAACAATTATCACACTCTACTTCAGATGTTTATTTCATGCATCCAGATTTTTAAAACAAATTTTGAACCTTTTTAGAAAGATTGTTACTTACTTAAAACAAAATGATGAACAAAGCAATTATAAACAGCATGCACACAATATCAGGTATTCACATATATATACATGTAATACACATTTAAATTCATCCATACTAGCATGCAACCAAATTATATTTTAATTTTTAAAGTTACTCACCAGGAACAGAGCTTCCAGATTTTATTTGAAAAGCTTTTTGAATCTTTTTAAACTGAGATGCCTTTTGATCTTTAAATACTTGAATTTCTTGTTAAAGAAACTGGAATGCTTGTTGTTTAAATTTCCTGTTAGCTTGCTAGATTTATCTCAGATTGGAGCAGAGATGGACTGCTTGATTTCCAGGAAGAAAATACTTTGCATGCTCCAGGTTTGATGATGAAAATGAATGGCAGGCTAAATACTTTGATTTGGAAAATGAGTTAACTGGTTTGTTTTGAGATTATGGTTTGAGGAAGAATATTCAGGCTTAAAGAAATGCAGATTTGAAGAACGAGTTACAGGCTTTCAGATTTGAAAAGAAGTGCATTACAGGTTATTTGAGGAAGATGTTTATTGAGTTTGATTTCAGATCTGGCCATTTTTCTTGCTATAAGAGATGAAGATAGAAAAAAAAGAATTGTAAAGAAGATATGTGCTTTTATAAGTTTAAATTAGGATTTTATAAAAATAAAAGAAAAATGAAATAATTGTGACACTTGTCTCAACTTTGATTAATATGTTAACACATGTTATTTAAAGATGTTTATAACTTAACACTTGTCCTAATTTATACTTTATATTATTTATAAATGATTTTAAAGGCTTTTAAATTAATTTTCCTAATTAATTTGTAAATTTCCTAATAAACAAATACATTTATAAATTTATAAATACTTTCTAAATTTTATAAATACAATCTTTAAAAGAAAATAGAATATAAACCAATTATGATTCATATAAAATATTTTAAACTCGTTTTTAAAATGCTAATTTAAAAGCTTTTGTATTTATTCCTATTAAATAAATATTCTTCCAAATTTCTATAAACAAATTTCTTTAAAGAGAATAATATAAAACAAACCTTATTTTTAAATAAAAACTTTTATTCATATATTTTAAATCCATACTATATTATTATTTTTATTTTAAGATATATATATATATTTCTTTAAATTCAATTCTTAAACCAAATTCAAATGTAATTTAAAAATCCACTTTAAAATCAACTCAACATATATATATAATTAAATAATCACATTATTATTATTGTTTGAAAACAACACACTTTACAAATTTTAAATGATTAATTTAAGAGATTATCACATTTAAACTTCCCTGAAATCCCGGGATATCACATTCCTTCCCCCTTAAAATAATTTCGTCCCCGAAATTTAAACAAAGGTAATTTAATAATCTCATTAAAGATTTTAAATTTGAAATCACAAGTATATTTTATCAACCATAGGTTAACAATCATAGCAACCAATCATCCAAACAAACAATTCTAACTATTCAGAGAAAAATTCTAGATAGAATTTACTCGAGTTTCCCCAAGTATATATATATACCGGGATACTCGCTTTATAAACAATCTAAACTACGAAGCTACAGAGCTCCTACTCATCTAGATCTATAAAACTAAACAGAATATCAGACTACAGACGAGTCTGACTCAACTACCAAACTTCCAGAACTGCTGATTCTACAACCAGAGATAGATCAAATACGTACTCCCTCAGAGATACGTAAAACTCAATGAATTCCAGTTATCCAAACTAACAATTCAACCAAGTAGACCAATTACCTATCCAAATCAAAACAAGGAAGAGATCCACAACTTTACTCCTCAAACAATAGAAGACTGAACTAACTTCTCCTATCCAGGAAACAAGACAGATGCACTCCCAAACTGCTTATGCTGCACAACTCTGATCTGAGGTAGATAAGAATGTTGATGAGCATAACTGGATAACTCATCCCAGAAAATATGGTTCACTGATCCATAAAGAAAATTCATATACTCTATCAAATCCTGAGCTGCTTCACCAAACTCTATCTCTAGGAACTATCCTTCAACTTGGCTGAACCACCGGTACCACTCCTGGAATCCTATTGATAAGAAAACTCATCTCCAGATGCGGACAACTTCTGACTTCCCTGAAGACATCTAGAAAACTCCGATAACCCAAGAGAATACTCAGCAATCGCAAGTCACTTTTGCGATCAACCCAGTCTAGTATCCAAAGATACTATTCTCTCTTAACAAATCAGAATAGCTTACACTTATCTATCCAATTCATCGAAGAAATGGATTCCACTTTACTGCTTCTGAACTCCATTTTAGAAAAACTGCTCAGCCAGAAAACTTCCTGCCATCACAGAATACTCCGAGCTGCACTGCTGACACTGATGCTCCTATCCAAAGCTCTTCGAGAAACTCGGACTCCAAACCAAACAGAAACACCATGCTGAACTCAGCCACAACACAACACCGAAACAGACACACTTCCTTAATCTTGTTCCAAAGAAAACATCTTCAGGAACATCCATAGTCACTGCATCTCATCATACAGCTACTATTACCTGAGGTATCAAGGTACCATCACTCACTTCTGCCTCATCGACAGATCCAACTCTACTCATCCACACTTCAAAGATAAACTCCGAACCATTACAGTTTCCTTCGGAGATCGATGAAATCCTTCACCACAGCAAAGCTTACTCGAGACGGTATTGGGTTTACAGTCTCGATATATACTTCCAACCTCAAACATTCAAACTCCAACTATTGGTAATTGTGTTACACACACTACCACCTTATCTACCTTTATAACTTATATTGGAAAACCTGAACAGGTAATCCAACAAATAGGTAGAAATACATAAATATATATATTTAAAATGATACTTTTTATATAGAAATTATTTCTGGGTAAAATTATTTCATTTACCTCTTTAAAACAATATTGTGTCCGTTGGCCTGGTTCAAGTGTTTAGAGATCCCTATCAATAACGTTAGCTACTCGTATTGACCAGAATCCATATACCACTCAACCGATCAATTAACACAATATAAAATCATTTTTATATAACTAACAATTACGCGCTCTCAAGATAGACACCACTTCAGAGCCTAGGTATTCACTCAACCTAATGCTCTGATATTCATTTAACCAATAGCTTAGGTATTCGCTCAACCTATGCTCTGATACCAACTGTAATAACCCGACTTTTTCTCCATAGAAAGTCGGATCATTATGAAGAAAGAAAGGGTAGAAAATAGAAAAGAAGAGAAGAAAGAAAGAAACAACAACAACGATCTCACAGCGGAACGAATAAATTATATTAATAACATAAACTATTACATAGTATACAACACTTTACAGAGTTACACAGCATATACATCACTTACTAGACAGTTATAAACATCTGTCTAGACATTACAACTCAATACACTACAGAGATACAGACACAGCGGAACTACTATATATATCTACAACGCTGAAGCCTCCTGCTCCATTGCTCCTCCACAATTCGTTAAAGCTAAACCTGAATCCCTTGGCTACTCGTAAAAATTTGAGTACCCAAGAGTTTATAAAACAGAAATAAACAACTTGGGTCAGACATGGGTCTGGTGTGAGTAACAGGTTAAACTTGCTTAACTTCAAAACCTTTTGAAAGAAAAAGTATCACGTAAGACTTCCCACACATAAACATGGGTAAGTTTTTACCTTACGCTAACCAAAACATTTGATAGGAAATTCGATTGTATTATAATAGGGTCTAGGGTTTTCAAATAAATATGAAATAGCTGAAATTGTTACATTATTAAATTCCAGCATACTAGCCACAAAGTGGGTTATACAATCAAGTCTGTTGGCACTTATTGGATTTTGGATTCCATACAATGGCAGGGCTACCGGGGTACCGCCCGTCACAGTATGTGGCCTAGATCACCGTACCGAGGATCACTCCCAATCCTCTGCAACACAAGGTCGGAACATCCCTTACTGGATAATTCCCTCACAAGATACCTCACGGTTGGGATCAGCAACCGCACCACTAAGTCGAAAATAGAAAGGGACATCTAGACAGAGGTAACCTTGTCCTACTTGGGTGCTACCCACTAACCTTGCTGCACCTCCCCTGTTGTCACGACCCTGAAATTTAAATTTATTTAAATTAATAATTTATTGAATTTATGAATTAAATTGGTAATTAAATAAATTTTTGAATAAAAATTGTGAAATTAAATTGATTAAATGGAGCGAGTTTCCCCGATATCCAAGTATATTCTGTATAAATCATTTGAGATTAAAATATTGTAAATAGTGTATATGTGAATATATGTGTATATATTGAATGTATATATATATTTAGGTATATACGAGCAAACTTAATATATATATTTGAATTGATGGTTAAAGATGGTTTGAGTTTATAAAATAAATATTTGGGTTTATAAATAAGTGAAGATGATAATATTAAGTTAAAATAAGAAGTAAATGTTTGAAATAGGATAAATTAGAAATTTAATTACATTGTAAAGTAATAAAATAACAAATACAACTTGAACAAAAGTTAAAATAGAAGAGAAATAAATATAAGACAATAAATATTAAGTAAATAATGATAATTAATATTTGAACTAGAAATTGAAATTAATATAAGGTAAGTTTTAAATAAAGATAGGAGTAGAACATTGGTTAAAAATCTAACAACAATTTAAAATAGGAACTTATTTACATTAATAAGTAACAAAACAAATACAAATAAACAAAGTATAAACAAGTGAAAAAAATAATAATACATAAATCACCTCAGCCTATAAAACAAGACAGCAAATTTTACTCAAGTATCCAAAATAAACAAGGCAAAAGAAACAAATAAGAAATGTACAAACAAATAAAAACTAAATATACATTTATGAATAAAAGGATAATATGAAAACAAGTACAAATAAAGCATTTCTAAGTATACAACATATCACAGCCGAAGCCAATAAGAACTGTAAAAAGAAAATAAACAAAGTATCAAAGCATGGGCAAGATCATCTCAGCCATGACTTGTGGTACAAAAATAAACATCACCTATTGTACAAAATATAATATAGAATGTAGACTTGCTCTCTCATACATCAAATTCCCCTACTTCAGTTTCGTTCACCATTTAAACTGAGAGGAGAGAATATTATTAAAAGTTTGGAAGTTGTTTGAACCATAGAAGAGAATCAAAACTAAAAGGAAACTTTCAACTGGGAATTGCAAAGGCCTGGAAAGGAAAAGAGGCTCTGTCATTTGTAAACCATGATTAAGGTGAGCAGCATTTGTCTTTAAATTTTAAGAGTATAAATCTGTTATCCATCTATATATATCGGTGAATAAGCTCCTATGAATATCCATGATTCTCTGAATCTAAATTGAAAGCTAGAAGTGTTTTGGGACAGGCTTACTGTCTGTTACTCTGCAAACAAAAATTTTGCTTTCGAAAATCATTTCTTCCCAAACCATTTGATATTTGGACTGGGAATCAAAAGAGTTTCTGTTTGTTTAACTTTGAATTTAATTTTAAAAATAAATTTGAATAGAAATCATTTGACATTATCTCTGGAAATAAATATTTCGAGTACAACTTCATTTTTGACAAAATTCGAATATCGCCTACGAATTCAATTTCATAGCTTGAATACTTAGGGGATGACGTGAATTTTAAGGTTCATATCATAATTTTTAGTGGACTGTTGAAAGAGCAGTTCGACCGTGTATTGTAAAACGTTTTTGGTAAAATTCCGGCGTGATGGTGAACTAGGATAGTCAGGGTTGCTAGTGGTGATGGAGGAGCCTATGGTGGTGGTGGGAAAAATAACCGGAGGTGGCATCGTCCATGGAGGTGGCAGCGGCAGGCATTTTCCTTTCGTAGCCCTAGTTTGTGTGAGGTTGAAATCTTCGATTCGTTCGCCATCTTGGATTTATCGAGTTCGCCATGGTTTGGGGGAATGATGGAGGAGACGTCGACGAAGCTATGGCCGAAGCTTCAGGCCCTACGGTGATCGGAAGTGGGAGGACGAACCGTTGACAGGTTTGGGTTGTAGTGTCTTGCTCGTTTCCAGGTTTTGTTTTCCTGGTACTTGTATCGAGCTTGAATTCTCGATTTTGTTTAGATGATTTGATCATCAATCTGATGATCGAAGTGGGTCTGAGGGAAGTTCGCCGATGAGGGAGGATAGTCAACGTTGGCCGGAGAGGGCTCTGGTGGGGGTGCACGTGCACGGTGCACTTGTATGTCAGGGTGATTTTGTTGGTTGGGAAGAAGGAGTTGGAAATAAAACTCGAAGTAGGAACGAACGTGAATTACTCGAAGTGTTACTCGAGATTTACAGGGGAAGGCTCGGGTATAACCTGTTTTCCAGGTTTGGACAGAATCTGTTAATAATTTGAAAAGAGAAAATAAAGTTTTAATAATAAAGAAAAAAAATATATAAACAAGTTTCAAAGCAAAGTGTTAACCAGTTTTTGACAAATTTTAAAGATTAAATTTTAAAGGTAATGTTTAAATATTTCTTTGAGTATGTAATAATATGTTGATTTAATTTTGTTCTAAATTTTGGTAAGGTTAAATTTTGTTCATTTTTAAATCTTAAATTTTAAAATGAAATTTGAAATAAATTACAAGTGAATTGTTTGAATGTTTTGATAGGACTAATTTAATCATAAATAAGAGTAAAGATTTATCTTAAAGTAAATTAGAATTTAACGTTTTGTAATTCATTAAATTAAAAAAAAAAAAAGATAATTAATAATGGATAATTTATTTATTTAATTAATGATATGGATGATTTAATTAGTAATTATGATTTTATAACTAATAAATTAAGTTTTCAGTTAATTAATTAGAAATAATTAATATTAGGAATCATTAATTGGATAAATATTAGATGTTAATTAATGATTAGGAATAAATTTATCAAGAAGTTGAAATCAATTAAGTTACAGTTAGAACTTAAATTTATTTGGATAATTTAAGATAATTAAATAATTAAAGGATAATTATTTAATGATTAAAGATTGATTGATTAATTAAGATTAATTAATAAATGATTAATTTATAAATGATTTAATTTATAAATGATTAATTAATAAATGATTAAAGGATAATTAATCAAAATAATTTGTAATTGATTAATATTAATTAACCAGGATTAGTAATTTATTCATAGGAATAAATCTGATTCAAATCAATCAGATAATTAAATTGATCTTACCTATGGATGTTTGAATTGTATTGAATATGAATTGTTGATATCCCTGATTTTGATGCTTTGTGATACATCCTGATTATGTTATGATCTGTAATTTCTTTATCTGTGATATATATCTGTGATCTGTGAATGAAGATGAGCGTTATAATTTATATCGCTTGTCAACTATATTTCTGTATTCTGATCTGTGACGATTGATTGATGTTGCACTATTGTGTGTTAAACCCCTTGACTACACTCTTACACACACAAATATGGATTTCACATGGAAATCGGTTAAGTCACAGATAATGTAAATTTGATGTTTTTTGAAATTGAAATTTTAATTTCAATTGATTTTGAAATTAGAAATTTGGGTTTAAAATGAAAAGCTTTTGAAATAGAATTTCAAAGATAAAAGTTATTTTAAATAACTTAACCGAGTTTTGAAAATTTAAATAGTTGATTTAAATTTAAATTCAAGTTTGAAATTAAGCTATGATTTGGAAACTAGGGATTAAAGTTGATATAAATGTGTTTATATGAATTTAAACCATTTTAAAAGTATAAGTTGGGAATTTGGATTTAACCCAAGAACCTTAACTCGTATAAATGAATCAGATTTCCAAAATGAACACTGTTTGTTTTCAAAGAATAAAAGCTTTTAGATAAGAAATGAAATTCCAATTTAGGTAAAGGAATTTCAAGATGTAATTGAAAAATGATTTTTTCCAAGTTATAAATGAATTCTTTTTGAAAGCTATGAATTAAATCTGTCTATTTTTAACAGATTTAAAATGATGATTTGTTTAACCCAAGTTGAAATGAAACTGTTTTGAAAGCTATTAGTTAAATCTTTGATTTAAAGATTCAACGAATTAATTAAATTGAAATGGAAATCGATTTGGAAAATCTGTGAATGAATCTTTGTGAAATTAAGTGAACTTTGTGAATTAAATCTTTTTGTTTAAAAAAGATTAAAAATGGAAATTTGTTTAACCATTTGAAAGAGAAAGTTTGGGTTTAAATTGTGACTTAATTGAAATCCCATTATCCATTTGTTTTTAAATATTGCGCTCACTATTCGGGTTAGCCGGGAAAAGACATTTGTGTCATATAACCCATTCCGAATAGTGATACGTCGTATATGGATCGCATTTGAAGACCGGTGTTGAAGACCGGATATTTTCGAAAATGAAAGGACAACCTGTCGAATGTCTCTGCACTGGGTAGCTCCCGGTATAGAGATTTATATCACTCTTTTGTGATGGGAAGTCTGGACGTGATTTGAAAATTATCCGGATTTGCAAGGGCTTCGTGAGAAGTGCCTTCGGTTCTGTTCGATCCCGGAACAGACTTGTATGGATACATGTCTGACATTACACTTTGAGATATAAAGCCGATTTCTTTCAAATACATATCTGTTTGGTGGCGGAGAATTTATTCTCTTAGCTTAACACCCTTCTCTGAGACGTACGAGCTCAGAGGTTATGTAGTTGAAATTTATCAGCGATATATCCCAATTTGGTAATGTGACATGCTGAGTGTTGCTGTGTGATGATCAGTGTTTGATCATTTGTGATATGATCATTTGTTTGATCTTATATCTTTGTGATCATAGGTTGATCATTTGTTTGACCCGAAGCATGGCTTTGTACAAAGCGTAGCTTTGTGGACGAGACTTCGTCGAGCCTCACACCCCGGAAATGGTCAAAACAGGAAGGATGCAGCAAGGTTCTAGGGAGTAGCGCCCCTTAGTGTATGTCATTCCTTCTGGATAAAGGTGGTATCATGGTATGGAGCCCAGATACTTAACCTCTGTGGTTGCTGCAAATTTATTACTTTGTGGTTTGTTGGAAATCGGGGATCCTCGGGAAGATCGGTGACGATCGGGGGATGACATACGCGTGTCAGTAGTTACCTACTTTTGCAGAGGTAACCCGGCCTTGTGTTGGCAGAGATCTAACCGTAATGTTAGGTTATTTCTCGGGTCGTCTATTCCAGGGACGTACCCATCGTGGATAGGAAGTTCCTTAGCCTGACCATTTGTTGGAAATCCAAAGAAACAATACGAGCCTTTACGATTTCAATTGTATAACCTGTCTCCTCAGGAGGCAGCTATAGCAGGCATAATATAATGGTACCTATGCTGGCTAAGATTTATATTCTACTTTCGAAATGTTTTCTACACTATGCACTAATGATAATATCAAAAAGATTTGATTTTTGCGTAGTAAGCATCTTTGACTATCATAAGAAGAAATCTCCTCCAAGTCTGCGTTTGCATTGTGTGTGTGGTGGGAGGTCTTATGGTAGTTTCATTTTCCAAAAGCATTGCGAATTGACTTTAAAAATCTCTGCTATTTGTTTTAAAGATAAACTGTTTTTGTTGCTCACACCAGTCCCATGACTGATCCGGAGTTTATTGTTCCTTTCCTAAACTCTGGGTGCTCATAATTTCCTACACGAGCAGTCTAGAGTTGGGTTTTTCAGATATTCAGGGTTAGTAGATTATCTGGAGCTAGTTCAGTCTTTGGATCGGACTGCACTTGCTTATTCTTGGTGTATCGTTATTGGGAGTTCAAGCTACATCTGGATTGGCGTTTTGAAGATGGAGATTATCCGCTGCTGATATTATCGTTTTTCTTTTCCGCTGCTATTTGTTGTATCATATCTCTGATGTATATAGATATTCATTGTATCATCATTGTATCTGGATATTGTATCAGATATTGTATATCTATATTCTTTTTATTCCGCTGTGATATTTACTTAACTGTGTTATAAGCTCCGGCGAATCGGATTTGAACGGTCGAATCTATGACATTCGAGTACGATGTAAAGTATTGTAACGACCCAGAATTTCGAACAAATTAAATTGGAAATATTTAATTAATTTTAAATATTCGAACGATGATTTAATTTGAATCCCCGATATAAATTTGAAACTGACGATTAAATCATAAAATTTAATCTATTGAACTGGATAAAAATTTGAATCTTCGTTTTTAAGCTGAAGAAAAATATTTCGAAAGCTTTTAAAATTCATATTGATAACACTGAAGATAACAGCAGCTTCAGAATTGAATTTGAAAACGGTTTGTTCAGTTTTGAAAATTATCGTTCGTATCGATATTTAAAAATAGCGTTCCGAGGCGCAGTCTCGGAATTCAACGAAACCAGTTCCATTGGGTCCGTAATATTGAATTATTGTCGGGTTTCAAATTTCATATTTTTCGGAGTTGATATGAGAGCATACGGCGTGTAAACGCATTGAAATTTAATCGATTTAAATTTAAATTTAAATTTAGTCAAACCTCAACACGTTATCTCCCGTTGAACACGCCTGGTATCACGCCGAGAATCACGAAAGATAATCGTGCATTCCATGTCTTCTGCCTCCCTCCTTCTATTTTTAAAATCACGCTCCTCTTTTCAGTTGAAATCAAAACAAAATTTAAACGAAATAAATGGCCGCTTATATTCAAATTAAAATCGCGTCTCTCCCTCTCTCGTACAAATTAAATAGCCACCCTCATTCACTTTCAAAATCGAGTTTAGGGCACTGGGCTTGGGAAAGCGAAATCGGAATCGACTTCAAGAAGGGGACGGCGATGCGCTCGACATAGAAAGGGGGAAGTACTCGCGGCGACTTCTGGGCATTCGCGAGATGGAGTCGCATCGTTCGTCTCGAGGCGAGTGGATTCGCAGGCGCGAGTCGACTGGAGGGAAGCGCTCGCGTATTCGAGCTCGACAAAAGGGATAGGCGACTCGAAGTGGGAATTGGAGGGTCGGTGTTGTTCTCTGGAATTGTGGCCGTAGTCGATCGCGAGCTAGGGTTCGAAAGCTCGATCGCGAAGAATTCTGGGAGCTCGAGAAGGAGGCTGCGATGGATGAAGTCAGGGGTCGATGGTGGAGATGGCGACTCGATTTATCGAGTTTGGGTTGTCATGCTATGGTGGCGGCGGCACTCAGATCTGGTCGCGAATTGGATTCCTTGGTGGTTGCGCTCGTGCACGCGAGGAGGAGGCATGCGTTCGCGTGGTCTCAGGGAGGTGGTAGCCTAAGTTTGATTTTTGCAGAGGTATATCCAGTTTTTATTTCAATTTAAAATTTGAAAAAAATATATATATACATAAGATTTTCGTATGCCGCAGTTTAAAATTTGAATAATTTTTAGAGAAAAAAAATATAGCAGTAAGTTTATAAGGTAATTTATTCATATATGAACAATTATATAGTAAAGTTGTTTTGAAGTTGTTTTGTATATTTACTTAATAGTAATTGTTTTTAAACTAGAAAAGGTTTGTATAAAGGAAAAAAAAAATGAATATTTGAAATCTGTAATTTATTTATACAATTTACCTGTAATTTCAAAAGAAAACAAATATGCATCCATATATTTTGATTTTCTAAGTTATGTAGAAATAATGAACTATGGTGATTAACTCTATTTAAGAAGAATGAGTTTAAAAATGAAATTTTTAGTTAAATAAAATTATTTAAAAGAAATTTGGTTAGAAATAAAATTCGTTGGAGAAGTAAAACTACCAAGCGAAAATTTGTTATTCAAAATTTTCAAATATTAATAAATTGTGTAAATATTTATACCAGGTCAAAAGATCGTGAAAAACAAACTGGGATTGAAATTGGATTGCAAATATAAAAAGGTGAGATTTTTCTCACTCAAAAATGAAGTGGAATTTTCAGTTATTTATTGATTGACTGATTGCTATGTTGATTGTGATATTAGATATGATAGGATATATCTATATATATAGCAGTATATACATATTGGCATATGTATATACTGGATTGTTGATTTCCCGCCTCGTATAGCGGATGAGACCCTATTGCGCCGTTAGTAAGCGGATTTATAAAAACCTATATACCGCGATAATTCCGTACTGGAGCGGAATTGGTATTGTGCTGACATCTTTGGATGCAGGGAAACAGGTTGGAGGGATCCAACTGGACCCCTCACATTGATTGATTTTATTTATACTGTGGTATGAATCTGTGAATGATTATTGATGTTATTAATCATATTGATGTCTGGAAATAGATTGAAGCTAAAATTTAGCTGAATGGATGTTGGACATCATTGAATTCCAAAAATAAACGAAATTGAATTTTTGGAAATCAAAATAGAAATTTCTAAGTGAATTTAATTTTAGAAATTTAATAAATTCGAAGAAAGGAATTTTAAAGTATAAAAAGTTAATTTTTATAATCTTATCGAAATTATTTCCAGAATAAAGTGAAAATGTTAAATAAATGAATTTCGTATAATAGTGATTTTAAATTGAGGAAATTAATTTAAAATCTGGATTTTTAAATAGATCGAAAGAAACCATTGAAATTTGTTTTCTTTAAAAGGAATTTATTTAAAAAGAGATAAGTTGGAAATCCAATTAGAAATTTAATTGGTAAATTGAAATAATTTGGGAAATCAATGTAAAATGATCTCAATTTGAAGAATCCATTTAAAAATAGGATATTGAATAATTTGAAAAGAATAAGAATTTATTTTAGTAGTGAAAATAAATTTAGAAATCAATTCGTAATTGATTTGGAGTTAAAGTAGAATTAGAAATTAATTTGGAATCCGATTTTAGATTCAAAAGTGAATACTTGGAAAAATGAATCCAATTGAAATAAGGGAATGTGAATTTAAATGGAAATGATGTTAAAATGATTTATAAAAGGATGAACTTTACAATTGTAAAGTTTTAAAAGAACGATGTTGAAGATAAATGAATTATAAGTATTAACTTATAAGATGGACCGTTAGTATAAAAAAATTGAGTTATGAATTGAACTAGTTAATAAAGAAGATTTATAAATTGTAGTTTTTATAAATGGAAATAGAATTTATAACCGTGTTTATAAATTCGAAATAGATTGAATTTGATAAATTCAATATGGAAGATTTTTAAAGAAGATATATTCACGATTTTGGACAGTGAATATATTATTGAATAAAATGGATTCATTTTTGAAGAAGTAATATTTTAAAAATGAAGTTAAACATTTTAAAGATGTTTTAAATTGTATTATGAATCGAAAGCATAGATTTCCGCAGTTCTTGTTGAAATAGGCGTTTTCGAGTAATTTAAGGAAATGATGGACTATAACACTGTTGTTATAGTAAATGATTTTCGGAAGAAAATGTTTTGATGTAGTATTGGGATTTATATATCTATCTTAATTCTGAATCCCTATACTAGTGATTTTGAGTCGTCGTAACGATGTTTTACGTAACATTCGTTTTGACTCAAATAAATGTTGTTATAGTAAATGTTTTCCTTAAAGAATGAATATATACTTAATATTGATTTAAGTATATTGAATATTTTCCAAGTGTTGAAAATAAATGATTTGTGAAATACTTATTATTAAATAAGTATGGAATGTTTTCCAATATGAAATGAACGATTTTGAGATTTATCTTCTTAAAGATAAATCGAAATCGAATATTGAAAACGATTTGAAAATCGTATATCAATAGACATTTTTGAAACATAAATTCACTATGGAATTTATAAAAAGAAAAGGGAAACTGTTTAGAGAAATAAACGTTGTTTTATTTTTGAAGGGTGGAAATTTTATATCTAGTAAAAGATATTTTTGGAAGATGAAATAATTTGGGAAAATTATTTGGAATCTGATGATGTTGCGCATCTTTATTGATAGTTAAATAACCGACTATCAATAATTACCTTGAGTAGGTATTTGTTGTGAATTGGATGAATTTGAATGCCACACTTATTTTTGAATAATCGCTCACTATTCGGGTTAGCCGGGAAAGGACCATGGGGTCGTATAACCCATTCCGAATATGTGATACGTCGTTATGAATCGCATTTGAAGACCGGTGTTGAAGACCGGATATTTTTGAAAACGAAAGGATTACCGTCGAGTTACTCTACATCGACTGATCTTCGATTTAGAGGTTTTTATCACCCTTAGTGACGGGAAGTCCTGACGTGATTGAAATTATCCGGATTTGCAAGGGCTTCGTGAGAAGTGCCTTCGGTTCTGTTCGATCCCGGAACAGACTTGTATGGATTGTGTGTCTGACGTTACAATTTGAGATATTGAGCTGATTTCTTTCAAATACATTTCTGTTGGTGGCGGAGAATTTATTCTCTTAGCTTAACACCCTTCTCTGAGACGTACGAGCTCAGAGGTTATGTAGTTGAAATTTATCAGCGATATATCCCAATTTGGTAACGTGGCATACTGAGTGTTGCTGTGAAATGATCAGTGTTTGATCATTTGTGATATGATCATTTGATTGATCTTATATCTTTATGATCATAGGTTGATCATTTTTGTTTGACCCGAAGCAGGGCTTTTTATAGAAAGCGTAGCTTTGTGGACGAGACTTCGTCGAGCCTCACACCCCGGAAATGGTCGAAACAGGAAGAATGCAGCAAGGTTCTAGGGAGTAGCGCCCCTTAGTGTATGTCATTCCTTCTGGATAAAGGTGGTATCATGGTATGGAGCCCAGATACTTAACCTCTGTGGTTACTGCATTATTATTATCTATGTGGTTTGTTGCGAATCGGGGATCCTCGGGAAGATCGGTGACGATCGGGGGATGGCATACGCGTGTCAGTAGTTACCTATTTTTGCAGAGGTAACCCGGCCTTGTGTTGGCAGAGATCCGGTTAGGTTCTCGGGTCGTCTATTCCAGGGACGTACCCATCGTGGATAGGAAGTTCCTTAGCCTGACCATTTGTTGGAAATCCAAAGAAACAATACGTGACTTGTACGGTTTTAGTTGTATTACCTGCCATGGAATGTGGCGGTAACCTGCTATTGAACATGGTAGCTATAGTAGGCATACGATAATGGTCGTATGTTGGCTAAGATTTATATTCTACTTTCGAAATGTTTTCTACACTATGCACTAATAATAATATCAAAAATGATTTGATTTGGCGTAGTAAGCATCTTTGACTATCATAAGAAGAAATCTCCTCCAATTCTGCGTTTGCATTGTGTGTGTGGTGGGAGGTCTTATGGTAGTCTCATTTTCCAAAAAGCATTTCGAATTGACTTTAAAGTTATCCTGTTGTTTATTTTAAAGATAAACTGTTTTACGATCTCACACCAGTCACCATGACTGACTCAGAGTTTATTGTTTCCCTTCTAAACTCTGGGTGCCCACCAATTTCCACACGGGCAGTCTAGAGTTAGATTATCAGGATATTCTGGATATTCTGGAGCTTTGGAGATAAGCTGGATGACGAGACGTAGTATTTGTATCTGATATATTTATTCCGCTGTGTATTCTGTATGAGGACAAGTTATATAACTGTCCATTGTTGTATATTGACTCTGATGATTGATGTATGTATAAAATGATATAGTTCTATTTTTTAAAGATTATTCATTTATCTATTATATATTGTTCCGCTGCGATATGTGAGATTCTGATATTGTCTCTGTTCTGTATCTGTTGTTGTTTTGTTCTTTCTTTCTTCTCTTTTTCTTCTATCTCCTTCTTCTTCTACTTTTTCTTTTTCTTAAAACCCTCACTATTGGAGTTTCCGGCACTCGATTGTTCGGCAGTCGATAAAGTGAGTATCGATGTCGAATTTTCGAAAGTCGAAAATTTCGGTATGTGACAAGTATGGATGTCGATTTTCGAACGCGAAAATTCGGATCGTTACATTTGGTATCAGAGCTAAGGTTGAACTTTAGCTCAGGAGTATAACACGTTAAGTAGCTCGTTAGAGATAGAGTGGAGTAAACTCTAGAATGAGTGTATCCCTAAGATATCAGTCTGAACGTCTCAGTAAATTCTCTTACTATCCACTGATAGTGAGTATGAGTGCAAGAAGAGGACGAGATAGGGGGCAGGGAAGTACGACTATAAATGGTCAATACCCTACAACAGTGGAAACAACTTTCTCTATCAATTTTCTTTGATTCGTTTCCAAATTCTTTTGATTTCTTCGTATCAGCTACAAGAAGAAGTTTCGTTGTGATGATGGCTCTACGAACCGTTGTAGGAAATTCTTACTTCGTATTTTCATCGGGTTCTTATCAGCTTTTTAATTTAAACCTTAATGAATTTGAAATTGGAATTTTAAATTGAATTAAATTGATTAATAGGATATGAAGCTAAAATTTGAATTAAATCAATAAAACGGTTTTGTTTGCTATGGTTGACAAATATACTTTGGTTTTAAAGCTGCAAAATTTGAAATCTAGGAAATTGACCTATAAAAATTCTAAGACCTTAGGATCTTATGTGTTGATTTTGATTTTAATTGTAGAGAACCCGTAGCATAAACCGGGGAGGTGCGATTTTCAAAAGCCGAAGAGTTGGTGACTATGGTTCGTCGAGTGGGGTTCAGAATGATCAGGGTGAGTCATCGGTACAGGGAGGGATACCAGAAGAGCCTGTGGTGCAGTCACCACCCGAGATAGAAGAACCCAAAGAGGAAGAGGAATTTGAAGAGGAAGAGGAACCCGAAGAGGAATTTGAAGAGGAAGAGGAACCCGAAGAGGAATTTGAGGAGGAAGAGGAACCCGAAGAGGAATTTGAAGGGGAAGACCAGGAGGGGATGGGATATTTTCCGGTGGAGTTTGACCCGGAAGATGGTTATGAGATAGACGATGGACCAGAGGTTAGAGAACTATCAGGACCTCAGAGGGAGAGTTCTGATAGCGATGATCTGTAGTGGACTGGATAGATTTCTTTTGGTTAGGTTATGTTTATGGGTGCATTTTGGACTTAGCAAGTAGTGAATGTTGAACGTAATAGGGTAATGTATGATTATAACCCATGTATGAATATTATAAGTGATGCTTAAGATGGGATATATTGTAAGTTATCTCTAAGAATTCATGTGTTCATTTTGTACAGTTTGAGTTGTTCTTAATCCATTCTGTGTGTGTATAATTCATGAAACGAGTTGGCAATTTCGAGGACGAAATTCTTTTAAGGGGGGAAATTTGTCACGACCCTGAAATTTAAATTTATTTAAATTAATAATTTATTGAATTTATGAATTAAATTGGTAATTAAATAAATTTTTGAATAAAAATTGTGAAATTAAATTGATTAAATGGAGCGAGTTTCCCCGATATCCAAGTATATTCTGTATAAATCATTTGAGATTAAAATATTGTAAATAGTGTATATGTGAATATATGTGTATATATTGAATGTATATATATATTTAGGTATATACGAGCAAACTTAATATATATATTTGAATTGATGGTTAAAGATGGTTTGAGTTTATAAAATAAATATTTGGGTTTATAAATAAGTGAAGATGATAATATTAAGTTAAAATAAGAAGTAAATGTTTGAAATAGGATAAATTAGAAATTTAATTACATTGTAAAGTAATAAAATAACAAATACAACTTGAACAAAAGTTAAAATAGAAGAGAAATAAATATAAGACAATAAATATTAAGTAAATAATGATAATTAATATTTGAACTAGAAATTGAAATTAATATAAGGTAAGTTTTAAATAAAGATAGGAGTAGAACATTGGTTAAAAATCTAACAACAATTTAAAATAGGAACTTATTTACATTAATAAGTAACAAAACAAATACAAATAAACAAAGTATAAACAAGTGAAAAAAATAATAATACATAAATCACCTCAGCCTATAAAACAAGACAGCAAATTTTACTCAAGTATCCAAAATAAACAAGGCAAAAGAAACAAATAAGAAATGTACAAACAAATAAAAACTAAATATACATTTATGAATAAAAGGATAATATGAAAACAAGTACAAATAAAGCATTTCTAAGTATACAACATATCACAGCCGAAGCCAATAAGAACTGTAAAAAGAAAATAAACAAAGTATCAAAGCATGGGCAAGATCATCTCAGCCATGACTTGTGGTACAAAAATAAACATCACCTATTGTACAAAATATAATATAGAATGTAGACTTGCTCTCTCATACATCAAATTCCCCTACTTCAGTTTCGTTCACCATTTAAACTGAGAGGAGAGAATATTATTAAAAGTTTGGAAGTTGTTTGAACCATAGAAGAGAATCAAAACTAAAAGGAAACTTTCAACTGGGAATTGCAAAGGCCTGGAAAGGAAAAGAGGCTCTGTCATTTGTAAACCATGATTAAGGTGAGCAGCATTTGTCTTTAAATTTTAAGAGTATAAATCTGTTATCCATCTATATATATCGGTGAATAAGCTCCTATGAATATCCATGATTCTCTGAATCTAAATTGAAAGCTAGAAGTGTTTTGGGACAGGCTTACTGTCTGTTACTCTGCAAACAAAAATTTTGCTTTCGAAAATCATTTCTTCCCAAACCATTTGATATTTGGACTGGGAATCAAAAGAGTTTCTGTTTGTTTAACTTTGAATTTAATTTTAAAAATAAATTTGAATAGAAATCATTTGACATTATCTCTGGAAATAAATATTTCGAGTACAACTTCATTTTTGACAAAATTCGAATATCGCCATTTACGAATTCAATTTCATAGCTTGAATACTTAGGGGATGACGTGAATTTTAAGGTTCATATCATAATTTTTAGTGGACTGTTGAAAGAGCAGTTCGACCGTGTATTGTAAAACGTTTTTGGTAAAATTCCGGCGTGATGGTGAACTAGGATAGTCAGGGTTGCTAGTGGTGATGGAGGAGCCTATGGTGGTGGTGGGAAAAATAACCGGAGGTGGCATCGTCCATGGAGGTGGCAGCGGCATGCATTTTCCTTTCGTAGCCCTAGTTTGTGTGAGGTTGAAATCTTCGATTCGTTCGCCATCTTGGATTTATCGAGTTCGCCATGGTTTGGGGGAATGATGGAGGAGACGTCGACGAAGCTATGGCCGAAGCTTCAGGCCCTACGGTGATCGGAAGTGGGAGGACGAACCGTTGACAGGTTTGGGTTGTAGTGTCTTGCTCGTTTCCAGGTTTTGTTTTCCTGGTACTTGTATCGAGCTTGAATTCTCGATTTTGTTTAGATGATTTGATCATCAATCTGATGATCGAAGTGGGTCTGAGGGAAGTTCGCCGATGAGGGAGGATAGTCAACGTTGGCCGGAGAGGGCTCTGGTGGGGGTGCACGTGCACGGTGCACTTGTATGTCAGGGTGATTTTGTTGGTTGGGAAGAAGGAGTTGGAAATAAAACTCGAAGTAGGAACGAACGTGAATTACTCGAAGTGTTACTCGAGATTTACAGGGGAAGGCTCGGGTATAACCTGTTTTCCAGGTTTGGACAGAATCTGTTAATAATTTGAAAAGAGAAAATAAAGTTTTAATAATAAAGAAAAAAAAATATATAAACAAGTTTCAAAGCAAAGTGTTAACCAGTTTTTGACAAATTTTAAAGATTAAATTTTAAAGGTAATGTTTAAATATTTCTTTGAGTATGTAATAATATGTTGATTTAATTTTGTTCTAAATTTTGGTAAGGTTAAATTTTGTTCATTTTTAAATCTTAAATTTTAAAATGAAATTTGAAATAAATTACAAGTGAATTGTTTGAATGTTTTGATAGGACTAATTTAATCATAAATAAGAGTAAAGATTTATCTTAAAGTAAATTAGAATTTAACGTTTTGTAATTCATTAAATTAAAAAAAAAAAAAAGATAATTAATAATGGATAATTTATTTATTTAATTAATGATATGGATGATTTAATTAGTAATTATGATTTTATAACTAATAAATTAAGTTTTCAGTTAATTAATTAGAAATAATTAATATTAGGAATCATTAATTGGATAAATATTAGATGTTAATTAATGATTAGGAATAAATTTATCAAGAAGTTGAAATCAATTAAGTTACAGTTAGAACTTAAATTTATTTGGATAATTTAAGATAATTAAATAATTAAAGGATAATTATTTAATGATTAAAGATTGATTGATTAATTAAGATTAATTAATAAATGATTAATTTATAAATGATTTAATTTATAAATGATTAATTAATAAATGATTAAAGGATAATTAATCAAAATAATTTGTAATTGATTAATATTAATTAACCAGGATTAGTAATTTATTCATAGGAATAAATCTGATTCAAATCAATCAGATAATTAAATTGATCTTACCTATGGATGTTTGAATTGTATTGAATATGAATTGTTGATATCCCTGATTTTGATGCTTTGTGATACATCCTGATTATGTTATGATCTGTAATTTCTTTATCTGTGATATATATCTGTGATCTGTGAATGAAGATGAGCGTTATAATTTATATCGCTTGTCAACTATATTTCTGTATTCTGATCTGTGACGATTGATTGATGTTGCACTATTGTGTGTTAAACCCCTTGACTACACTCTTACACACACAAATATGGATTTCACATGGAATTCGGTTAAGTCACAGATAATGTAAATTTGATGTTTTTTGAAATTGAAATTTTAATTTCAATTGATTTTGAAATTAGAAATTTGGGTTTAAAATGAAAAGCTTTTGAAATAGAATTTCAAAGATAAAAGTTATTTTAAATAACTTAACCGAGTTTTGAAAATTTAAATAGTTGATTTAAATTTAAATTCAAGTTTGAAATTAAGCTATGATTTGGAAACTAGGGATTAAAGTTGATATAAATGTGTTTATATGAATTTAAACCATTTTAAAAGTATAAGTTGGGAATTTGGATTTAACCCAAGAACCTTAACTCGTATAAATGAATCAGATTTCCAAAATGAACACTGTTTGTTTTCAAAGAATAAAAGCTTTTAGATAAGAAATGAAATTCCAATTTAGGTAAAGGAATTTCAAGATGTAATTGAAAAATGATTTTTTCCAAGTTATAAATGAATTCTTTTTGAAAGCTATGAATTAAATCTGTCTATTTTTAACAGATTTAAAATGATGATTTGTTTAACCCAAGTTGAAATGAAACTGTTTTGAAAGCTATTAGTTAAATCTTTGATTTAAAGATTCAACGAATTAATTAAATTGAAATGGAAATCGATTTGGAAAATCTGTGAATGAATCTTTGTGAAATTAAGTGAACTTTGTGAATTAAATCTTTTTGTTTAAAAAAGATTAAAAATGGAAATTTGTTTAACCATTTGAAAGAGAAAGTTTGGGTTTAAATTGTGACTTAATTGAAATCCCATTATCCATTTGTTTTTGAATATTGCGCTGACTATTCGGGTTAGCCGGGAAAAGACATTTGTGTCATATAACCCATTCCGAATAGTGATACGTCGTATATGGATCGCATTTGAAGACCGGTGTTGAAGACCGGATATTTTCGAAAATGAAAGGACAACCTGTCGAATGTCTCTGCACTGGGTAGCTCCCGGTATAGAGATTTATATCACTCTTTTGTGATGGGAAGTCTGGACGTGATTTGAAAATTATCCGGATTTGCAAGGGCTTCGTGAGAAGTGCCTTCGGTTCTGTTCGATCCCGGAACAGACTTGTATGGATACATGTCTGACATTACACTTTGAGATATAAAGCCGATTTCTTTCAAATACATATCTGTTTGGTGGCGGAGAATTTATTCTCTTAGCTTAACACCCTTCTCTGAGACGTACGAGCTCAGAGGTTATGTAGTTGAAATTTATCAGCGATATATCCCAATTTGGTAATGTGACATGCTGAGTGTTGCTGTGTGATGATCAGTGTTTGATCATTTGTGATATGATCATTTGTTTGATCTTATATCTTTGTGATCATAGGTTGATCATTTGTTTGACCCGAAGCATGGCTTTGTACAAAGCGTATCTTTGTGGACGAGACTTCGTCGAGCCTCACACCCCGGAAATGGTCAAAACAGGAAGGATGCAGCAAGGTTCTAGGGAGTAGCGCCCCTTAGTGTATGTCATTCCTTCTGGATAAAGGTGGTATCATGGTATGGAGCCCAGATACTTAACCTCTGTGGTTGCTGCAAATTTATTACTTTGTGGTTTGTTGGAAATCGGGGATCCTCGGGAAGATCGGTGACGATCGGGGGATGACATACGCGTGTCAGTAGTTACCTACTTTTGCAGAGGTAACCCGGCCTTGTGTTGGCAGAGATCTAACCGTAATGTTAGGTTATTTCTCGGGTCGTCTATTCCAGGGACGTACCCATCGTGGATAGGAAGTTCCTTAGCCTGACCATTTGTTGGAAATCCAAAGAAACAATACGAGCCTTTACGATTTCAATTGTATAACCTGTCTCCTCAGGAGGCAGCTATAGCAGGCATAATATAATGGTACCTATGCTGGCTAAGATTTATATTCTACTTTCGAAATGTTTTCTACACTATGCACTAATGATAATATCAAAAAGATTTGATTTTTGCGTAGTAAGCATCTTTGACTATCATAAGAAGAAATCTCCTCCAAGTCTGCGTTTGCATTGTGTGTGTGGTGGGAGGTCTTATGGTAGTTTCATTTTCCAAAAGCATTGCGAATTGACTTTAAAAATCTCTGCTATTTGTTTTAAAGATAAACTATTTTTGTTGCTCACACCAGTCCCATGACTGATCCGGAGTTTATTGTTCCTTTCCTAAACTCTGGGTGCTCATAATTTCCTACACGAGCAGTCTAGAGTTGGGTTTTTCAGATATTCAGGGTTAGTAGATTATCTGGAGCTAGTTCAGTCTTTGGATCGGACTGCACTTGCTTATTCTTGGTGTATCGTTATTGGGAGTTCAAGCTACATCTGGATTGGCGTTTTGAAGATGGAGATTATCCGCTGCTGATATTATCGTTTTTCTTTTCCGCTGCTATTTGTTGTATCATATCTCTGATGTATATAGATATTCATTGTATCATCATTGTATCTGGATATTGTATCAGATATTGTATATCTATATTCTTTTTATTCCGCTGTGATATTTACTTAACTGTGTTATAAGCTCCGGCGAATCGGATTTGAACGGTCGAATCTATGACATTCGAGTACGATGTAAAGTATTGTAACGACCCAGAATTTCGAACAAATTAAATTGGAAATATTTAATTAATTTTAAATATTCGAACGATGATTTAATTTGAATCCCCGATATAAATTTGAAACTGACGATTAAATCATAAAATTTAATCTATTGAACTGGATAAAAATTTGAATCTTCGTTTTTAAGCTGAAGAAAAATATTTCGAAAGCTTTTAAAATTCATATTGATAACACTGAAGATAACAGCAGCTTCAGAATTGAATTTGAAAACGGTTTGTTCAGTTTTGAAAATTATCGTTCGTATCGATATTTAAAAATAGCGTTCCGAGGCGCAGTCTCGGAATTCAACGAAACCAGTTCCATTGGGTCCGTAATATTGAATTATTGTCGGGTTTCAAATTTCATATTTTTCGGAGTTGATATGAGAGCATACGGCGTGTAAACGCATTGAAATTTAATCGATTTAAATTTAAATTTAAATTTAGTCAAACCTCAACACGTTATCTCCCGTTGAACACGCCTGGTATCACGCCGAGAATCACGAAAGATAATCGTGCATTCCATGTCTTCTGCCTCCCTCCTTCTATTTTTAAAATCACGCTCCTCTTTTCAGTTGAAATCAAAACAAAATTTAAACGAAATAAATGGCCGCTTATATTCAAATTAAAATCGCGTCTCTCCCTCTCTCGTACAAATTAAATAGCCACCCTCATTCACTTTCAAAATCGAGTTTAGGGCACTGGGCTTGGGAAAGCGAAATCGGAATCGACTTCAAGAAGGGGACGGCGATGCGCTCGACATAGAAAGGGGGAAGTACTCGCGGCGACTTCTGGGCATTCGCGAGATGGAGTCGCATCGTTCGTCTCGAGGCGAGTGGATTCGCAGGCGCGAGTCGACTGGAGGGAAGCGCTCGCGTATTCGAGCTCGACAAAAGGGATAGGCGACTCGAAGTGGGAATTGGAGGGTCGGTGTTGTTCTCTGGAATTGTGGCCGTAGTCGATCGCGAGCTAGGGTTCGAAAGCTCGATCGCGAAGAATTCTGGGAGCTCGAGAAGGAGGCTGCGATGGATGAAGTCAGGGGTCGATGGTGGAGATGGCGACTCGATTTATCGAGTTTGGGTTGTCATGCTATGGTGGCGGCGGCACTCAGATCTGGTCGCGAATTGGATTCCTTGGTGGTTGCGCTCGTGCACGCGAGGAGGAGGCATGCGTTCGCGTGGTCTCAGGGAGGTGGTAGCCTAAGTTTGATTTTTGCAGAGGTATATCCAGTTTTTATTTCAATTTAAAATTTGAAAAAAATATATATATACATAAGATTTTCGTATGCCGCAGTTTAAAATTTGAATAATTTTTAGAGAAAAAAAATATAGCAGTAAGTTTATAAGGTAATTTATTCATATATGAACAATTATAAGAGTTAACGACAATAACCCTTGCACTCTGAATCTTCATCTTCACTTGATTCACGACCTATCGTTAATTTGGATCGATGTGGTATTCGGGTCTCCAGACCTGGAATTCCGGTATACGGAAACCCGATCCCGGTCTCATCGAAATCCAAAGCGTATCTTTTAAGGCCAAGTTGTTTTAAAGGTTAAAACAATTCATTATCTTTATACACAAAGAAAGATAATTCACAATAGATAATCAACATTATCAGATAATCCATATTATCATCACAATTCAACTAACATCCATATCATACAGCATATATCCCATCAGAGATATCAATCAATGCAAAGCATTCAGTATTATCATCCATCCATAAGTAATGATTTATATCATCTCTAATTAATTTAAATTGAATTAAATTAATTACTTCATTTTATAAATCCTTCTTACTTAACCATTAATTAATTACACTCAATTAATTATCCTCTAATTATTTTTTTCAATTAATCATCTTTGATTAATTATCTTTTAATTACCTTCAAGTAATTTATCCTTAATTAATTACTCAAATTAATTATCCTTAACCATTTATAGTAATTAACCTTTAATTACTTCATTAATTAATTATCTATAATTAATTAAATTAATCAACTATAATTAATTATATTAAACCTTAATTAATTACATTAATTAATCACTTCATTTATTAATTATTACTTAATTAATCAATCTTAATTACATCATTAATTATATTAATTAATGATCCTTAATTACAAATTAATTATTAATTACTTTAATTAAATTAATTACATTAAGTAATTAACCTTTAATTAAACAACATTTATTAATCACCTTGATTAATCTTCAATCAGTAATTAACTACCCTTAATTACTTTCACTAACTAAATTAATTACTTCCTTAATACATAACCAATCCATTAATTACCTCAAGTAATTATCTATTATTTACTTCCTAAATAATCACACCTTAATAATTACATTAGTAATTATTATCAAATCATCTCTTGATTATTCTAAATTAATTAAACTTAATTAATTAACTTAACTAAATCAAATTAACTTAATTAATTACAATATGTAATTAATTTCTTAATTACTTCCAATAAGTAATTCATTTAAAACAAATTCTATAATTGATTATCTTAAATTAATTAAACTAATTAATTATCAAAATTAATTCATTAATTAATTATTTAATAATCCATAGTTAATGACCTTCATTAACAATTATTTAATTACTTTTCTTAAGTAATTAACTTATATTAATTATTATTAATTTCAAATTAATAAATCTTAATAACCAATTAATTAAAATTATTTAATTAATTAAGCGTTAACCATAACTTAATTAATATTTAATTACTCTATTAATTAATTCTTAACCATTAATTAATATTCAAATTTATAATCCTTAATTACAATTTAATTATTATAATTAATTTATCTTAATCATTAATTAATTTGTTTAAACCTTAAATTACTTATTTAATTAATCCAAATGATTAATTAATCAAACAAATTAATTATCAAATAAATTACTAATAAATTTAATAAACACAAATCTCTAATTACTTTAAGATAAACTTTGTTCTTATTGAAAATCAAGTTATCATTTACAAAGCAATTTAAATCAATTTACTTAAATTTTATCTTCAAAATTTCATTTTAAATTTAAAGATTTAAAATGAAACAATTTATTTTTAACCATGTTTAAACAACATTTCTAAGCTCTTTTATTTTACAAGTTAAAGGAATTACTCATCTTATAAATAATAAAAGAATTTGAATCAAATTTACCTTTAAATTCTATCATTTAATATACAATTTAAACAATAAAGTTATTTAAACAATTTAATTTAAAAACTGCTTTTATTTTAAATCTGATATTCAGATTTAAACTAGATTTCAGATTAAACTTTTAGATTTAAAATTTCTGTTTAAAAAAATTTCTTTACAAATTCAAATTCAGTTTATATTTTTATAAACAGACAGTTTTGAAACCTGTCAACCAAAAGTGCTCGAGTCCACCTAAATTACTTCGAGTCGTAGCTCTGAAAACTTCGAGCCACTCACCTGAACAAAACCCGAGAACTCAAAACCTTCTCCAGTAAAACCAGACTTCACCCAGATATGTATCCACGACCACGTGCACGTGCACCAGAGGTGCAGTCGCCTCCGACCATCACCACTAACCCTCACAAGTCGGCGTTCACCACTTCAGATGAACCAAATTTCAACTTCGTCGATTCCTACTCGAATTCAAATTCGAGCATAATACCAAAACCTGGAACAGAACAATCGCAATGACCAAAACCTGTCAACATCGTTCGTGCTCGCGATTCCGACCACCATCATCTTCCATACTCCAGCGAAAGCTTCCTCCAACTACCATCTACCAGTACGCAAACAATGGTTGAACTCGATCAACCGAAACTGTCGTGATGATCTATTTATAATACCTAGTCAAAACTAGGGTTCCAGAACAAATCCCACCACCGCTTCCTCCTCGATGAAATGCATCGCCATCCATTATTTTTCCAAGATACTACGATCACTCCTCCATCCTTACGAAGAACCCCGACCCATTCAAATACATAGATCACCAGAAATCACCTCAAACAAGCATTCTGTTCATCTTTCTATCCTTCTCGAATCACAAGTCTAAAAGTCCTAATTTTATTTTTAAAATTCAAAATTTTCAAATGCAAATCAGGTTATATACCTGAAACACTTAATCTCTGTGACCAAATTTTAATATGATTAAGTTTTTACTGTAAATTTACCTTTCAGTTAAAACTATTTTCATATTTAACTCAAAAATTATTTTTGAAATTTAGAACTTGTCATAACAACAGATTTCGTTTAGATGTTGAAGACTAAAGAGATCTAGGGAAGGAGATATGAATTATTTATCAGGTTTTGTAACCTGTATATCAAGAACAGAGACTACACTCTGTAAACAAACATGCACATTCACATATTTAGATATATATATACATACAGTTCATATTTAAAACATCACAAACAATTATCACACTCTACTTCAGATGTTTATTTCATGCATCCAGATTTTTAAAACAAATTTTGAACCTTTTTAGAAAGATTGTTACTTACTTAAAACAAAATGATGAACAAAGCAATTATAAACAGCATGCACACAATATCAGGTATTCACATATATATACATGTAATACACATTTAAATTCATCCATACTAGCATGCAACCAAATTATATTTTAATTTTTAAAGTTACTCACCAGGAACAGAGCTTCCAGATTTTATTTGAAAAGCTTTTTGAATCTTTTTAAACTGAGATGCCTTTTGATCTTTAAATACTTGAATTTCTTGTTAAAGAAACTGGAATGCTTGTTGTTTAAATTTCCTGTTAGCTTGCTAGATTTATCTCAGATTGGAGCAGAGATGGACTGCTTGATTTCCAGGAAGAAAATACTTTGCATGCTCCAGGTTTGATGATGAAAATGAATGGCAGGCTAAATACTTTGATTTGGAAAATGAGTTAACTGGTTTGTTTTGAGATTATGGTTTGAGGAAGAATATTCAGGCTTAAAGAAATGCAGATTTGAAGAACGAGTTACAGGCTTTCAGATTTGAAAAGAAGTGCATTACAGGTTATTTGAGGAAGATGTTTATTGAGTTTGATTTCAGATCTGGCCATTTTTCTTGCTATAAGAGATGAAGATAGAAAAAAAAGAATTGTAAAGAAGATATGTGCTTTTATAAGTTTAAATTAGGATTTTATAAAAATAAAAGAAAAATGAAATAATTGTGACACTTGTCTCAACTTTGATTAATATGTTAACACATGTTATTTAAAGATGTTTATAACTTAACACTTGTCCTAATTTATACTTTATATTATTTATAAATGATTTTAAAGGCTTTTAAATTAATTTTCCTAATTAATTTGTAAATTTCCTAATAAACAAATACATTTATAAATTTATAAATACTTTCTAAATTTTATAAATACAATCTTTAAAAGAAAATAGAATATAAACCAATTATGATTCATATAAAATATTTTAAACTCGTTTTTAAAATGCTAATTTAAAAGCTTTTGTATTTATTCCTATTAAATAAATATTCTTCCAAATTTCTATAAACAAATTTCTTTAAAGAGAATAATATAAAACAAACCTTATTTTTAAATAAAAACTTTTATTCATATATTTTAAATCCATACTATATTATTATTTTTATTTTAAGATATATATATATTTCTTTAAATTCAATTCTTAAACCAAATTCAAATGTAATTTAAAAATCCACTTTAAAATCAACTCAACATATATATATAATTAAATAATCACATTATTATTATTGTTTGAAAACAACACACTTTACAAATTTTAAATGATTAATTTAAGAGATTATCACATTTAAACTTCCCTGAAATCCTGGGATATCACAATTAACTAATTTGATTTGTATATAAAAATCACTTCAATAAATTGTTAAACTTATATCTACAATTCTTATATGTAATATCTGTATCTTATGCCTCAAAACAGTTAAATAACAAAATAGAAAAACTTATTTAACTAGTTAATGTGAAACATTGAAAAGTGAAATACTTGTTTGTATACACAAACACATAAAGGAACTAGAGGTGTCATCTGAATCATATTAGAAAATGGAATGCATAGACTGGGCTACAACCAGAATATAAGCAAGATATACAAACCAGGCAAGCTACAGAAATGCATGCTCAATATCAAACCAGAGTCGTGATTACCAAAGTCACCAACGAACAATATATACAAGTGTTCGAGGCAACATGGAAATATGTCCAAGTAGCAACCATCGTGCAACATTCATGAAACCAAAACTTCCAGAAACTTACAGTAGCCATGGCAATTAAACAAAGTCAAATTCAAGCCGTGGTTCAAAACCCATCAATAAAATTCAAAGTGGTCAATGCCAACTAGAAATCAACAGTAAACGACATCACATGAACGACGTCATAAGCCAAGGTCAACATAAACTTGACTATCGGAAAACTTCGAGAGCAAAGAAGACAGTGACAAAGAAAAATCAAAATCATATAAACCAAGCAACGAGAAATCGAACCAAGTCATAATCAAGTCACAAATCATCAACGTCTACACAAATTAGCAAACACGAAATCGACAAAAAAAATCGAATCCGTGAGTAAATTGAAATCATCAAAAACAGTTCAGTTGGTGATGGACGAGACAAAACACATGAAAACAAAACTCGAAATTGCAGTAGCATCACGAGATCGAACTAGATGTGTAACGACCCGCTATTTTGGACCATTCGCATCCATTATAAGTGTATAGGTAGACACTCATGCCAGAGTTGAATTGCTCAAAATACCGCGTTGTTAATTAAAATTTGGCAAAACTCAGCATATGCAGTAAATAAATCAATCACAGATTCACAGACACAGAGTAATACAAGATATGCAGCGGAATAGATAAAATAGTAGTTCATGAAGCTACTATATAAACATCAGAGTTAAAAATAAAATACAACAGACTATCTCAGATGCAATGAAGTCTCCAATCCAAACAGATGACTTCTGTGAACGAATCAACTGGAAAGCTGGAAGCTGAATCAAAAGTTGGATCTCCAAAGGAAGCTCCAAACTCCAAGGATGAGTCTCAAATGCTGTATCACTCAGTCTGACCCGAGCGTAAAGCAAAACACAAAACACTCGAGTCAGGATTAACATTCTTATATAAATAAATCCAACTCAAGTGAAATATCAACTGAAATACAAGTAACTTAAAGGATGTTTGGGATAACCATCCTCTAAGGATCTGTAGAACTATCTACAAGGTGGGAATATACACTATGACACCGTGGCCATTTTAAATTTATTTACTTCAACCCAAATATCATTTCATTTCAAATATATCTATTTTCCAAAATAGTATATATATATATATATAATGATTTAAAAGATTCCTCAAGTCTAGCAAATCGATTCAAACCAACTTCAAATTCCAAATTCAAATTTTATTCAAAGTTCAATTCATCAATTTAATTCAGTTCTAAATATACCATTTATTTTTCAATATATTTCAAAGCTTTAATACTCAACATTTTGCAAAGTTAGATTTAACAGTTTCATATAGCTCTTTATTTAACTTCATTATTATTTAATCAGGGAATATTCACTTAATAGATTCAATATCATTTACTAGCCTTAAATCACATTTTACTAAGTATTTCCTTAAACTTTATTTAAACAATAAATACTCATTAAATTACTTATAAATCAAACCCAAGTTATAAATAATATCTTACATCTCAATTTCAATAAGTTTCTAATCGGTTAAATTAAATAAAATTCTTTATTGAATCAATTTCAACTAAATTCAAATTATCTTCCTAAACTTAACTTATTCAAATTATTACCAAAATCTATTTTGAAATATATTTTAAACACTCAACAATTATATGTATTTAAATTCAATCATTCCCATTTATATATAATAATTTAAGGCTCAACATTTATTAAAACCATATATTTCTTTCCAAAACCATAGAATTCATTTTTAAAATATTTATATATATGGACCAACGGTGTCTGTATATATATTTATCATATGGTTAAGTGATACGGATATTTATCATTTCAATCCGAAAATTTAAATATATACGGGTAGATATCATTTCGACCCGTAATCCCAATTTCAATTCAAATGAAAATCGCTTGGGTTTATCATTTCAACCCATAACGAAATTCTCCTATTCTAAAGTCCGTTCGGGTATGTATCATTTCAACCCATAGTGATTTCTATACTAACAGGGAACTTGCAGAGTGATAACAAATAATATAAACTATAACAACAGGCATATATCATCAATAACAATATAACAAAAACAATAGGATATGGTGTCATATCCCACAGGTGAACAGTTACAGATAATAGCATATATAACAATTTAAATAACTACAGCATCATATTTAAATTGTCGTTTCAATTGAAATCAATTTAATGAATACAAGAATGTTAATCGTGAGTGATTGCTCACCTTTCGAGGTTAGGGAGATAGACAAAGAAGTGAGCTACGAAATCCAGGTCCAACTTCCAAAACAAAGCTAGATGGACACAATTCGATGATCAAAGCTGATGATAGGAATAGACGAATTCAAATTAGGATTGGATCGATGAGAATAAATAGTATAAATAGTATAAGTGAACTTATGTATATAACTATATATATAACTATTTATATAAGGTTATATTCTAAATTTCAAATACATATTAAATTAAATATATGTGTATTTTAAAATTATTATTTTAAATTGAAACACAAATATTAAACTCAATATATATACATAATATAATTAAAATCAATATTTATCCCATATTCATTTCAACCTAGACTCATGCATATACCTGAAACATGCTATACTCAACACATATAATACTATACATTGTCTATGCAAACAGACTATATATAATGCCAACAAACTATACATTGTCTATACTCAATACATTATTACTTATTTCATATGAATATATAATGCCAACAGACTATACATACATACTTGGTTACTAGAATCATTTATAAAAGAAGTTATAACTGCTTTGAACAAGTTTGAAATCTATAGTATACGGGAAATTCTATTTTATACATAGCTTGTTAAAATTTACATATATATGAATATTAACAACAATAACATATGTAGACAATTATGCAAAGGATTTCGAAACCTGGCATTTTATTAGAGCATATAAAGATTTCGAAACTCTATATATTTACTGCTGTAAACTTTGCAACTTTTGTTTTAAAACTAGTACTATAATTATATACATGCTGTACCTAATCCAGACTAAGGAATAGACACACTAGTACACATGCAAAGTCAAGGCTTCTAGTTCTTAGAAAACAAAAATGTGAATGGTCCTATTTTAAAACATGTGCTATGTCAAACAATTATATATATACTTCTATATTGATCAACAGGGTATAGATAACAAATGGAAGCTTATGTACAAACCTGTTATAAATATTTTTATATCACATTCATTACCTCTAAATACAAATTAAAGTTTAAGATAAAACTATAAAAGTTTTAAACCCAATTTTTTTCGAACCAGACATATACCAACAGAAAATTAAAGACATGTTATAACTTATAATGCTCTATATTATATAATTTATATAACTACATAAGATATATATACATATACTAATATATATGCAAACATAACTATACTTACAAAAACAGATATATAAATACAATTTAATCTAATATAAAATATAGATATGATACCATTGCTGAAGAATATAAGAGGAGAGTGCAAGAAGGAGGCAGGCTGCACGGTGGAAGAAGAGGTGCGCGGGCTCGGGCCAGAGCTGGAAGGCGAGGTTGGGCGTTTGGCATGGTGAGGGGGACCAACCATTTGAGGGTGATGTCGGTGGTGGATACGCATGCCGAGGTGGCAGTTTTGGTGAGATGCGGCGCGTGCGAGAAGATGGGGTTGTGGCGCCAACGAAGATGAGGGGAGATGGTCGGATCTGGGGCGGAGCTCGGTGATAAAGGAGTGTGGTACGTGAATGGTGAGGAGCAGAGGCGGAAGGTTTCGGCGATGGCGGGTCAGAGTGCTTGGGCGGAGATCACGATTGCTTGGAGGAAAATAATGTTGCGTGGAATTTGGGGTTGCAAAGGAGAAGGAAACAAATGGATCTGAACAAATATACATGTGGGCTTCAGGTTAAAACAAAGAGGGCAGGTTAGAAGAAAAGAGAAGGGGATGAGTCGTTCAAAAAGAAAAAGAATGTATAACGTACAACGAATAAAAATTTATCTTCCTTTCAAACGGTGGAACGAAAAATCAGGGAGAATTTGAAAGGGACAAACGTGAAAATACGCGAAAGTTAATGCAAAGGCAAAGGATCGGGGAAATAAATTTAAAGCAATTTATTAGTGTGCAAAACGTTTCAATATTTGAAACCGAATGAGAATTAACGGTCATAATTAAAGGTGCCGTTACACTGAAAAGTTCATTCTTTTCAGCACATACCAAACCTTCAAATACAGAAATGAATATACCATGGAGATCAGCACGACGAGACGATCAAAACGGTATACAGATATTGATATTACGATCATCCGATCAAAAGTTGATACTCGGTATCAAAAATGCTGCTATTTTGCCAGAATTAAGATAAACGGAGCAGTAAAAGTCCAAATTTGGAAAAACGAATTTCGTAGTTTGATTCAGAATGACCTGAATACATTTTCTCCTGTTGACATATTTTGGTTTCGGAAAACTTTTAAATTCACTTTTATTAACCGGTTTGATTTGAAATGAAATTTCACAGGAAAACAAACTTCAATATTATCAAATGAAAATTTACCAGTTGCTATATTAAAATAGACGTATTCCAAAAAATAAATTTTTAATTTCAAATTTTATTGTTTAAAATTTCACAATTTCCAGTTAAATATACTTTTAAACCATTAAATTTTACGGGTCGTTACACTCTCCCCCACTCAAAACTTTTCGTCCCCGAAAAGGAAGGAGGTAGAAGAATAGAAACAACCAGACAGAAAAGATAGATTGGAAGTCAAGATTAAACAACAATTTTTTTTTTTTTTTTACTATATAAATTTTACTTAAAACTTGAAAACTTCATTTGCAATTCAATTATCTTATATACTTTAAAACTTTTCAAAAATCCATTTGTAAAATTTCTTGCTTCCTTTATAAATACCATTTATATGTTTAAATGACACCTTTATAAATGTATGAAAATCATTTGAAAACAATTATTTACATTATTACTTATATTTACAAATAAGCTACTTGAAAACATTAAATCCATAGTTCATAAATTTATTAATTCTATCTAAAATACTTTTCAAATATTATTTATAAGTCAATAATCATTTACTTTAAATATGTTTTATTTAATTAATAACCTCTAAAATATCTATAGCACTAAAATTTTCTATTAAACCAAATAATATATAAATAAATAATATTTAAAAGGGTATAGTCAACAAGGAAAAGAAGGACTTGGAGAGACGGAATATAGGTGAATAAATAAAGCTGAGCAGATAAGGTAGATTCGAAAGAATAGTATCGGGCATGAATAATTAATTCAAACCATTAGAATTTCAATTTCAAATATTGATACAAAATTTCATTGTTGGAAATACTTTTATAATAAAATACCTTTATAACGAAACAAATTTTCTTTCGAAAATACTTTTATAACTCGATGTTTCAACAAGTTTATCCTTGTTCCTGTAGACTCTGGTAGTGCGTTGATCAGGCGCAAAACTAGAATTCTCCAGGTACTCAGTAGACCTGTTTCAACACCCAGTGAAAATACTGGAAAAACTTTTAAAACAGATATGGAAAGTACAATCCAATCAAAAACACAAACAAAACCTTTGTCCGACCATGGTTCGCAGATACACAATGGTTACGCCTGGATCCCCCAGGAAACAATCCATATCCGTAAGCTTTCTCAGCCCTGCGAGTTACGCTATGATGACTAGTAGAATGTAGGATACACAATGGTTACGCCTGGATCCCCCAGGAAACAATCCGTACCCCCAGGCAAGACTCAGCCAAGCATTTGCGCTACTATTCGCGACCTACACAGATTGCAGGATACACAATGGTTACGCCTGGATCCCCCAGGAAACAATCCGTACCCCTAGGCAAGACTCAGCCAGGCAGTTGCGCTATGCAGTCACGAGAGAACGATAAGACCATGGGTAACGCCATGGAATTCGAAGGACACTCGAGTATCATATCCGGAAAACCAAAATCAGAGAGAATAATATCGATAGAATGAATCCAAGATGTGGCCACAAATCGGATATCAAGCAGAAGGCACTTTCCATATCTTTACTTCGAAAATATGTATCATATAGTACCTTTTCAAATCACTTTCAAATATCGTACTTATATAAAATCCATTATATATAAGATTTAATTTTCAAATCAAATACTTTCCAAAATCAATAGTATATCAAATCATACTTATATAGACTTCAATTATATAAGATTTCAGTTTCAAATTGAGTACCTTTTCAAATCTATAGTTTTCGAATCACTTTCATACTCATACAAATCAATTTTATATAAGTTCGACAACTCCCAAATCAAGTTTTTAGTAACATAAGGTTCTCAAATTTCAATTTGTTTCAATTATCAGTTCAATTTCAAAATCATATACAATTTCCCCAAATTATTTCTTCTCAAATTAAATATCTTTAGTTTCAAAGTTTCCAAAATAATAGTTTTAGGAAATAAATCCAAATTTCCAAATCAATATAATTTAAGTCAACCAATTCATTTCCAAAATCAAATGTATTCAAAATCATCTTATACCTACGTAAGGTCCATCTTATATATAAGGATCAAATTTTTCAAAATAACTTTCGCTGTATGAAGAGCCATATGGGATTTGAATATCTTTGCTTTTATGGGTTATATATCTTTGTAATTTAAATTGGAAATTTTCTTTTAGTAAGCAAGATATTCTAACCTGACAGCTTTCAATTTCAGTGTTAAAATATATCAATGATATTAGAATATAAGATGTACATACGTCATTATTTCGCACAATCACATTTGATCGCTCGCTCGATCACACAAGTTCGCTTTCGAACTAGTATTGTCCATTCGACTTCCCTAATGCGGATTTCGATATGGTTTCTCGACTAGAAGCCATCAGTCTCCTTGCATAGCCATATACTATGATAGAGAATTCTAGAATTTAGCCCAAAAATCCATATCAAATATTCGCCATCAAGAATCGGATGAAAAATCCTAACACGAAATGGTGTAATCCACCTCGAACTTGTATACTCAAACTTGGATCAAATTAATTATGCGAATAAACAGCATACGTACAACTTATATATTTATTCCAACTTGTTAAATATATAGTTTCATAAAGATGTTACTAAATTAAAACATTTAAACTAAATTTTATTCAAAATATTTTGAAGACCAAATTTTTTCCAAAACAATTCAAATCTAAATTTCATATTAGAAAAATTCAAAATAGCCTTATTCATTTACATAACAAAACAGTTTCAACTTATTTAAATCATATTACTACATACTTTAACATTCAAAACAAACTTATATACTTTATCAAATAATTCATACTTTTCAAAATTTCTTAGCCTTGAAAAGTTAACCTTGATTTGGAAGTGCTCGAACCTTCAAAATAGTTGAAGAAATCATTTTCAAATTCAAGAGATGGAAATCAGCAACAAATCAGTAAATCAATTTCAAAAGATAAGTTTATATCAAATTCGAAACTCGAAGACTGAACACCGGATTACTTCAAATCATTCAAATATATATATATATATATATATATATATATATATCTTTCGAATATCAAATCATACTTCAAAATTTTTGAAATCAAAATTGGTTTCGCAAAATCACTTGCGTAGCAATGCTACTAAAGTGGCCTCTCCCCCACTATGAAACTCGAAAATCAATGTCGATGATGCGTGCACTCATCACCGAAATTATTTTCCAGCGACATAAGTGAGTTCTGGACTTCTATTTTCTCAAACTTCTTTTGGAATTTCTTCGAAACTCATTAAAATCATTTGAAACATTTCTTATTCGGAAAATAATTTTAAATCATATTATTATTATATATTTCAAAATCTTAAAACCAATTCCAAAATACTGGAGTTCAATTCTCGAATTTCAAATTTAAAATCCTTCAGTTATAAATCAAATTTCTTATATAGTTTTTCAAAATTACAAATCCTTTCGAAACCTCAAATTCTTATTTTAAAAGGGTATATAATCTTTATCGAAAACATTTCACTTTTATATATAGAATATAATCATACTTATCAAAATAATAATTTCGGTTTAGAAAACAATTTCTAAAATATAAACAAACCCGATTTTCAAAGGACGATTCACAGACGGATTTCAAAACAAAGATAGATATTCAAATTAGAGGGACTCAAATCAAATAGGATTTGATTCGAAGATAAGTTCGAACGAAAATGAGATAATTGATTACAAACAATAGATCGATATAGTTATATAAATCGCGGGCGACCTTAACCGATCAACCGTGATTTCAAAAATATAATCGATGCGGAAATCTAAGGCAAATCGACATTCGATCGCCAGAGATAGAATTTGGCATATCAAGAGATAGCAGCATCCAAACCGAGTGATATATAAATCTTCGGTGAATCAATGCCAATTGTAAAGGAGTTTCACCCCTTTACAAAACATTCAAAGATCGTCGGGATCGTCTATTCTTATAGAGATCATTCGAAGTGGAGTTATGGGATACTCCAGAATCAAAAGAATACCAATAGAGAGAGACAAGAATGAATTTTGGAACCGTAGGGAACGTTCCAAAGTTCAAAGGAAATCGAGTCAAAAGGAAGAGATTAAACTCGAACGAAATATTCTGTAAATAAATTTACTATATATGCTAAGCTTTGCCTAGAGCCAAGGCTCTGATACCAACTGTAACGGACCGCGTCAGTGGGGTAATGCCCACCGTAGCATACAGCAGTACCTGTGTTCTGCCTTTACAGCCAGCCTCTCGACTGCACCAACCCCACAGGGACATGTAGAAGTAAGAGTCATCCGCTCGCTACCAAACCAAAATGCGAGAACCCCCTATCATGCTGCACCCGCCAAGTGCATAGGCAAACACACATGTCAGAGTTGAATTGCTCAAAATACCGCGTTGTTAATTAAAATTTGGCAAAACTCAGCATATGCAGTAAATAAATCAATCACAGATTCACAGACACAGAGTAATACAAGATATGCAGCGGAATAGATAAAATAGTAGTTCATGAAGCTACTATATAAACATCAGAGTTAAAAATAAAATACAACAGACTATCTCAGATGCAATGAAGTCTCCAATCCAAACAGATGACTTCTGTGAACGAATCAACTGGAAAGCTGGAAGCTGAATCAAAAGTTGGATCTCCAAAGGAAGCTCCAAACTCCAAGGATGAGTCTCAAATGCTGTATCACTCAGTCTGACCCGAGCGTAAAGCAAAACACAAAACACTCGAGTCAGGATTAACATTCTTATATAAATAAATCCAACTCAAGTGAAATATCAACTGAAATACAAGTAACTTAAAGGATGTTTGGGATAACCATCCTCTAAGGATCTGTAGAACTATCTACAAGGTGGGAATATACACTATGACACCGTGGCCATTTTAAATTTATTTACTTCAACCCAAATATCATTTCATTTCAAATATATCTATTTTCCAAAATAGTATATATATATATATATATAATGATTTAAAAGATTCCTCAAGTCTAGCAAATCGATTCAAACCAACTTCAAATTCCAAATTCAAATTTTATTCAAAGTTCAATTCATCAATTTAATTCAGTTCTAAATATACCATTTATTTTTCAATATATTTCAAAGCTTTAATACTCAACATTTTGCAAAGTTAGATTTAACAGTTTCATATAGCTCTTTATTTAACTTCATTATTATTTAATCAGGGAATATTCACTTAATAGATTCAATATCATTTACTAGCCTTAAATCACATTTTACTAAGTATTTCCTTAAACTTTATTTAAACAATAAATACTCATTAAATTACTTATAAATCAAACCCAAGTTATAAATAATATCTTACATCTCAATTTCAATAAGTTTCTAATCGGTTAAATTAAATAAAATTCTTTATTGAATCAATTTCAACTAAATTCAAATTATCTTCCTAAACTTAACTTATTCAAATTATTACCAAAATCTATTTTGAAATATATTTTAAACACTCAACAATTATATGTATTTAAATTCAATCATTCCCATTTATATATAATAATTTAAGGCTCAACATTTATTAAAACCATATATTTCTTTCCAAAACCATAGAATTCATTTTTAAAATATTTATATATATGGACCAACGGTGTCTGTATATATATTTATCATATGGTTAAGTGATACGGATATTTATCATTTCAATCCGAAAATTTAAATATATACGGGTAGATATCATTTCGACCCGTAATCCCAATTTCAATTCAAATGAAAATCGCTTGGGTTTATCATTTCAACCCATAACGAAATTCTCCTATTCTAAAGTCCGTTCGGGTATGTATCATTTCAACCCATAGTGATTTCTATACTAACAGGGAACTTGCAGAGTGATAACAAATAATATAAACTATAACAACAGGCATATATCATCAATAACAATATAACAAAAACAATAGGATATGGTGTCATATCCCACAGGTGAACAGTTACAGATAATAGCATATATAACAATTTAAATAACTACAGCATCATATTTAAATTGTCGTTTCAATTGAAATCAATTTAATGAATACAAGAATGTTAATCGTGAGTGATTGCTCACCTTTCGAGGTTAGGGAGATAGACAAAGAAGTGAGCTACGAAATCCAGGTCCAACTTCCAAAACAAAGCTAGATGGACACAATTCGATGATCAAAGCTGATGATAGGAATAGACGAATTCAAATTAGGATTGGATCGATGAGAATAAATAGTATAAATAGTATAAGTGAACTTATGTATATAACTATATATATAACTATTTATATAAGGTTATATTCTAAATTTCAAATACATATTAAATTAAATATATGTGTATTTTAAAATTATTATTTTAAATTGAAACACAAATATTAAACTCAATATATATACATAATATAATTAAAATCAATATTTATCCCATATTCATTTCAACCTAGACTCATGCATATACCTGAAACATGCTATACTCAACACATATAATACTATACATTGTCTATGCAAACAGACTATATATAATGCCAACAGACTATACATTGTCTATACTCAATACATTATTACTTATTTCATATGAATATATAATGCCAACAGACTATACATACATACTTGGTTACTAGAATCATTTATAAAAGAAGTTATAACTGCTTTGAACAAGTTTGAAATCTATAGTATACGGGAAATTCTATTTTATACATAGCTTGTTAAAATTTACATATATATGAATATTAACAACAATAACATATGTAGACAATTATGCAAAGGATTTCGAAACCTGGCATTTTATTAGAGCATATAAAGATTTCGAAACTCTATATATTTACTACTGTAAACTTTGCAACTTTTGTTTTAAAACTAGTACTATAATTATATACATGCTGTACCTAATCCAGACTAAGGAATAGACACACTAGTACACATGCAAAGTCAAGGCTTCTAGTTCTTAGAAAACAAAAATGTGAATGGTCCTATTTTAAAACATGTGCTATGTCAAACAATTATATATATACTTCTATATTGATCAACAGGGTATAGATAACAAATGGAAGCTTATGTACAAACCTGTTATAAATATTTTTATATCACATTCATTACCTCTAAATACAAATTAAAGTTTAAGATAAAACTATAAAAGTTTTAAACCCAATTTTTTTCGAACCAGACATATACCAACAGAAAATTAAAGACATGTTATAACTTATAATGCTCTATATTATATAATTTATATAACTACATAAGATATATATACATATACTAATATATATGCAAACATAACTATACTTACAAAAACAGATATATAAATACAATTTAATCTAATATAAAATATAGATATGATACCATTGCTGAAGAATATAAGAGGAGAGTGCAAGAAGGAGGCAGGCTGCACGGTGGAAGAAGAGGTGCGCGGGCTCGGGCCAGAGCTGGAAGGCGAGGTTGGGCGTTTGGCATGGTGAGGGGGACCAACCATTTGAGGGTGATGTCGGTGGTGGATACGCATGCCGAGGTGGCAGTTTTGGTGAGATGCGGCGCGTGCGAGAAGATGGGGTTGTGGCGCCAACGAAGATGAGGGGAGATGGTCGGATCTGGGGCGGAGCTCGGTGATAAAGGAGTGTGGTACGTGAATGGTGAGGAGCAGAGGCGGAAGGTTTCGGCGATGGCGGGTCAGAGTGCTTGGGCGGAGATCACGATTGCTTGGAGGAAAATAATGTTGCGTGGAATTTGGGGTTGCAAAGGAGAAGGAAACAAATGGATCTGAACAAATATACATGTGGGCTTCAGGTTAAAACAAAGAGGGCAGGTTAGAAGAAAAGAGAAGGGGATGAGTCGTTCAAAAAGAAAAAGAATGTATAACGTACAACGAATAAAAATTTATCTTCCTTTCAAACGGTGGAACGAAAAATCAGGGAGAATTTGAAAGGGACAAACGTGAAAATACGCGAAAGTTAATGCAAAGGCAAAGGATCGGGGAAATAAATTTAAAGCAATTTATTAGTGTGCAAAACGTTTCAATATTTGAAACCGAATGAGAATTAACGGACATAATTAAAGGTGCCGTTACACTGAAAAGTTCATTCTTTTCAGCACATACCGAACCTTCAAATACAGAAATGAATATACCATGGAGATCAGCACGACGAGACGATCAAAACGGTATACAGATATTGATATTACGATCATCCGATCAAAAGTTGATACTCGGTATCAAAAATGCTGCTATTTTGCCAGAATTAAGATAAACGGAGCAGTAAAAGTCCAAATTTGGAAAAACGAATTTCGTAGTTTGATTCAGAATGACCTGAATACATTTTCTCCTGTTGACATATTTTGGTTTCGGAAAACTTTTAAATTCACTTTTATTAACCGGTTTGATTTGAAATGAAATTTCACAGGAAAACAAACTTCAATATTATCAAATGAAAATTTACCAGTTGCTATATTAAAATAGACGTATTCCAAAAAATAAATTTTTAATTTCAAATTTTATTGTTTAAAATTTCACAATTTCCAGTTAAATATACTTTTAAACCATTAAATTTTACGGGTCGTTACACTCTCCCCCACTCAAAACTTTTCGTCCCCGAAAAGGAAGGAGGTAGAAGAATAGAAACAACCAGACAGAAAAGATAGATTGGAAGTCAAGATTAAACAACAATTTTTTTTTTTTTTTTTTTTACTATATAAATTTTACTTAAAACTTGAAAACTTCATTTGCAATTCAATTATCTTATATACTTTAAAACTTTTCAAAAATCCATTTGTAAAATTTCTTGCTTCCTTTATAAATACCATTTATATGTTTAAATGACACCTTTATAAATGTATGAAAATCATTTGAAAACAATTATTTACATTATTACTTATATTTACAAATAAGCTACTTGAAAACATTAAATCCATAGTTCATAAATTTATTAATTCTATCTAAAATACTTTTCAAATATTATTTATAAGTCAATAATCATTTACTTTAAATATGTTTTATTTAATTAATAACCTCTAAAATATCTATAGCACTAAAATTTTCTATTAAACCAAATAATATATAAATAAATAATATTTAAAAGGGTATAGTCAACAAGGAAAAGAAGGACTTGGAGAGACGGAATATAGGTGAATAAATAAAGCTGAGCAGATAAGGTAGATTCGAAAGAATAGTATCGGGCATGAATAATTAATTCAAACCATTAGAATTTCAATTTCAAATATTGATACAAAATTTCTTTGTTGGAAATACTTTTATAATAAAATACCTTTATAACGAAACAAATTTTCTTTCGAAAATACTTTTATAACTCGATGTTTCAACAAGTTTATCCTTGTTCCTGTAGACTCTGGTAGTGCGTTGATCAGGCGCAAAACTAGAATTCTCCAGGTACTCAGTAGACCTGTTTCAACACCCAGTGAAAATACTGGAAAAACTTTTAAAACAGATATGGAAAGTACAATCCAATCAAAAACACAAACAAAACCTTTGTCCGACCATGGTTCGCAGATACACAATGGTTACGCCTGGATCCCCCAGGAAACAATCCATATCCGTAAGCTTTCTCAGCCCTGCGAGTTACGCCATGATGACTAGTAGAATGCAGGATACACAATGGTTACGCCTGGATCCCCCAGGAAACAATCCGTACCCCCAGGCAAGACTCAGCCAAGCATTTGCGCTACTATTCGCGACCTACACAGATTGCAGGATACACAATGGTTACGCCTGGATCCCCCAGGAAACAATCCGTACCCCTAGGCAAGACTCAGCCAGGCAGTTGCGCTATGCAGTCACGAGAGAACGATAAGACCATGGGTAACGCCATGGAATTCGAAGGACACTCGAGTATCATATCCGGAAAACCAAAATCAGAGAGAATAATATCGATAGAATGAATCCAAGATGTGGCCACAAATCGGATATCAAGCAGAAGGCACTTTCCATATCTTTACTTCAAAAATATGTATCATATAGTACCTTTTCAAATCACTTTCAAATATCGTACTTATATAAAATCCATTATATATAAGATTTAATTTTCAAATCAAATACTTTCCAAAATCAATAGTATATCAAATCATACTTATATAGACTTCAATTATATAAGATTTCAGTTTCAAATTGAGTACCTTTTCAAATCTATAGTTTTCGAATCACTTTCATACTCATACAAATCAATTTTATATAAGTTCGACAACTCCCAAATCAAGTTTTTAGTAACATAAGGTTCTCAAATTTCAATTTGTTTCAATTATCAGTTCAATTTCAAAATCATATACAATTTCCCCAAATTATTTCTTCTCAAATTAAATATCTTTAGTTTCAAAGTTTCCAAAATAATAGTTTTAGGAAATAAATCCAAATTTCCAAATCAATATAATTTAAGTCAACCAATTCATTTCCAAAATCAAATGTATTCAAAATCATCTTATACCTACGTAAGGTCCATCTTATATATAAGGATCAAATTTTTCAAAATAACTTTCGCTGTATGAAGAGCCATATGGGATTTGAATATCTTTGCTTTTATGGGTTATATATCTTTGTAATTTAAATTGGAAATTTTCTTTTAGTAAGCAAGATATTCTAACCTGACAGCTTTCAATTTCAGTGTTAAAATATATCAATGATATTAGAATATAAGATGTACATACGTCATTATTTCGCACAATCACATTTGATCGCTCGCTCGATCACACAAGTTCGCTTTCGAACTAGTATTGTCCATTCGACTTCCCTAATGCGGATTTCGATATGGTTTCTCGACTAGAAGCCATCAGTCTCCTTGCATAGCCATATACTATGATAGAGAATTCTAGAATTTAGCCCAAAAATCCATATCAAATATTCGCCATCAAGAATCGGATGAAAAATCCTAACACGAAATGGTGTAATCCACCTCGAACTTGTATACTCAAACTTGGATCAAATTAATTATGCGAATAAACAGCATACGTACAACTTATATATTTATTCCAACTTGTTAAATATATAGTTTCATAAAGATGTTACTAAATTAAAACATTTAAACTAAATTTTATTCAAAATATTTTGAAGACCAAATTTTTTCCAAAACAATTCAAATCTAAATTTCATATTAGAAAAATTCAAAATAGCCTTATTCATTTACATAACAAAACAGTTTCAACTTATTTAAATCATATTACTACATACTTTAACATTCAAAACAAACTTATATACTTTATCAAATAATTCATACTTTTCAAAATTTCTTAGCCTTGAAAAGTTAACCTTGATTTGGAAGTGCTCGAACCTTCAAAATAGTTGAAGAAATCATTTTCAAATTCAAGAGTTGGAAATCAGCAACAAATCAGTAAATCAATTTCAAAAGATAAGTTTATATCAAATTCGAAACTCGAAGACTGAACACCGGATTACTTCAAATCATTCAAATATATATATATATATATATATATATATATATATCTTTCGAATATCAAATCATACTTCAAAATTTTTGAAATCAAAATTGGTTTCGCAAAATCACTTGCGTAGCAATGCTACTAAAGTGGCCTCTCCCCCACTATGAAACTCGAAAATCAATGTCGATGATGCGTGCACTCATCACCGAAATTATTTTCCAGCGACATAAGTGAGTTCTGGACTTCTATTTTCTCAAACTTCTTTTGGAATTTCTTCGAAACTCATTAAAATCATTTGAAACATTTCTTATTCGGAAAATAATTTTAAATCATATTATTATTATATATTTCAAAATCTTAAAACCAATTCCAAAATACTGGAGTTCAATTCTCGAATTTCAAATTTAAAATCCTTCAGTTATAAATCAAATTTCTTATATAGTTTTTCAAAATTACAAATCCTTTCGAAACCTCAAATTCTTATTTTAAAAGGGTATATAATCTTTATCGAAAACATTTCACTTTTATATATAGAATATAATCATACTTATCAAAATAATAATTTCGGTTTAGAAAACAATTTCTAAAATATAAACAAACCCGATTTTCAAAGGACGATTCACAGACGGATTTCAAAACAAAGATAGATATTCAAATTAGAGGGACTCAAATCAAATAGGATTTGATTCGAAGATAAGTTCGAACGAAAATGAGATAATTGATTACAAACAATAGATCGATATAGTTATATAAATCGCGGGCGACCTTAACCGATCAACCGTGATTTCAAAAATATAATCGATGCGGAAATCTAAGGCAAATCGACATTCGATCGCCAGAGATAGAATTTGGCATATCAAGAGATAGCAGCATCCAAACCGAGTGATATATAAATCTTCGGTGAATCAATGCCAATTGTAAAGGAGTTTCACCCCTTTACAAAACATTCAAAGATCGTCGGGATCGTCTATTCTTATAGAGATCATTCGAAGTGGAGTTATGGGATACTCCAGAATCAAAAGAATACCAATAGAGAGAGACAAGAATGAATTTTGGAACCGTAGGGAACGTTCCAAAGTTCAAAGGAAATCGAGTCAAAAGGAAGAGATTAAACTCGAACGAAAGTGATTCTGTAAATAAATTTACTATATATGCTAAGCTTTGCCTAGAGCCAAGGCTCTGATACCAACTGTAACGGACCGCGTCAGTGGGGTAATGCCCACCGTAGCATACAGCAGTACCTGTGTTCTGCCTTTACAGCCAGCCTCTCGACTGCACCAACCCCACAGGGACATGTAGGAGTAAGAGTCATCCGCTCGCTACCAAACCAAAATGCGAGAACCCCCTATCATGCTGCACCCGCCAAGTGCATAGGCAAACACACATGTCAGAGTTGAATTGCTCAAAATACCGCGTTGTTAATTAAAATTTGGCAAAACTCAGCATATGCAGTAAATAAATCAATCACAGATTCACAGACACAGAGTAATACAAGATATGCAGCGGAATAGATAAAATAGTAGTTCATGAAGCTACTATATAAACATCAGAGTTAAAAATAAAATACAACAGACTATCTCAGATGCAATGAAGTCTCCAATCCAAACAGATGACTTCTGTGAACGAATCAACTGGAAAGCTGGAAGCTGAATCAAAAGTTGGATCTCCAAAGGAAGCTCCAAACTCCAAGGATGAGTCTCAAATGCTGTATCACTCAGTCTGACCCGAGCGTAAAGCAAAACACAAAACACTCGAGTCAGGATTAACATTCTTATATAAATAAATCCAACTCAAGTGAAATATCAACTGAAATACAAGTAACTTAAAGGATGTTTGGGATAACCATCCTCTAAGGATCTGTAGAACTATCTACAAGGTGGGAATATACACTATGACACCGTGGCCATTTTAAATTTATTTACTTCAACCCAAATATCATTTCATTTCAAATATATCTATTTTCCAAAATAGTATATATATATATATAATGATTTAAAAGATTCCTCAAGTCTAGCAAATCGATTCAAACCAACTTCAAATTCCAAATTCAAATTTTATTCAAAGTTCAATTCATCAATTTAATTCAGTTCTAAATATACCATTTATTTTTCAATATATTTCAAAGCTTTAATACTCAACATTTTGCAAAGTTAGATTTAACAGTTTCATATAGCTCTTTATTTAACTTCATTATTATTTAATCAGGGAATATTCACTTAATAGATTCAATATCATTTACTAGCCTTAAATCACATTTTACTAAGTATTTCCTTAAACTTTATTTAAACAATAAATACTCATTAAATTACTTATAAATCAAACCCAAGTTATAAATAATATCTTACATCTCAATTTCAATAAGTTTCTAATCGGTTAAATTAAATAAAATTCTTTATTGAATCAATTTCAACTAAATTCAAATTATCTTCCTAAACTTAACTTATTCAAATTATTACCAAAATCTATTTTGAAATATATTTTAAACACTCAACAATTATATGTATTTAAATTCAATCATTCCCATTTATATATAATAATTTAAGGCTCAACATTTATTAAAACCATATATTTCTTTCCAAAACCATAGAATTCATTTTTAAAATATTTATATATATGGACCAACGGTGTCTGTATATATATTTATCATATGGTTAAGTGATACGGATATTTATCATTTCAATCCGAAAATTTAAATATATACGGGTAGATATCATTTCGACCCGTAATCCCAATTTCAATTCAAATGAAAATCGCTTGGGTTTATCATTTCAACCCATAACGAAATTCTCCTATTCTAAAGTCCGTTCGGGTATGTATCATTTCAACCCATAGTGATTTCTATACTAACAGGGAACTTGCAGAGTGATAACAAATAATATAAACTATAACAACAGGCATATATCATCAATAACAATATAACAAAAACAATAGGATATGGTGTCATATCCCACAGGTGAACAGTTACAGATAATAGCATATATAACAATTTAAATAACTACAGCATCATATTTAAATTGTCGTTTCAATTGAAATCAATTTAATGAATACAAGAATGTTAATCGTGAGTGATTGCTCACCTTTCGAGGTTAGGGAGATAGACAAAGAAGTGAGCTACGAAATCCAGGTCCAACTTCCAAAACAAAGCTAGATGGACACAATTCGATGATCAAAGCTGATGATAGGAATAGACGAATTCAAATTAGGATTGGATCGATGAGAATAAATAGTATAAATAGTATAAGTGAACTTATGTATATAACTATATATATAACTATTTATATAAGGTTATATTCTAAATTTCAAATACATATTAAATTAAATATATGTGTATTTTAAAATTATTATTTTAAATTGAAACACAAATATTAAACTCAATATATATACATAATATAATTAAAATCAATATTTATCCCATATTCATTTCAACCTAGACTCATGCATATACTTGAAACATGCTATACTCAACACATATAATACTATACATTGTCTATGCAAACAGACTATATATAATGCCAACAGACTATACATTGTCTATACTCAATACATTATTACTTATTTCATATGAATATATAATGCCAACAGACTATACATACATACTTGGTTACTAGAATCATTTATAAAAGAAGTTATAACTGCTTTGAACAAGTTTGAAATCTATAGTATACGGGAAATTCTATTTTATACATAGCTTGTTAAAATTTACATATATATGAATATTAACAACAATAACATATGTAGACAATTATGCAAAGGATTTCGAAACCTGGCATTTTATTAGAGCATATAAAGATTTCGAAACTCTATATATTTACTGCTGTAAACTTTGCAACTTTTGTTTTAAAACTAGTACTATAATTATATACATGCTGTACCTACTCCAGACTAAGGAATAGACACACTAGTACACATGCAAAGTCAAGGCTTCTAGTTCTTAGAAAACAAAAATGTGAATGGTCCTATTTTAAAACATGTGCTATGTCAAACAATTATATATATACTTCTATATTGATCAACAGGGTATAGATAACAAATGGAAGCTTATGTACAAACCTGTTATAAATATTTTTATATCACATTCATTACCTCTAAATACAAATTAAAGTTTAAGATAAAACTATAAAAGTTTTAAACCCAATTTTTTTCGAACCAGACATATACCAACAGAAAATTAAAGACATGTTATAACTTATAATGCTCTATATTATATAATTTATATAACTAACATAAGATATATATACATATACTAATATATATGCAAACATAACTATACTTACAAAAACAGATATATAAATACAATTTAATCTAATATAAAATATAGATATGATACCATTGCTGAAGAATATAAGAGGAGAGTGCAAGAAGGAGGCAGGCTGCACGGTGGAAGAAGAGGTGCGCGGGCTCGGGCCAGAGCTGGAAGGCGAGGTTGGGCGTTTGGCATGGTGAGGGGGACCAACCATTTGAGGGTGATGTCGGTGGTGGATACGCATGCCGAGGTGGCAGTTTTGGTGAGATGCGGCGCGTGCGAGAAGATGGGGTTGTGGCGCCAACGAAGATGAGGGGAGATGGTCGGATCTGGGGCGGAGCTCGGTGATAAAGGAGTGTGGTACGTGAATGGTGAGGAGCAGAGGCGGAAGGTTTCGGCGATGGCGGGTCAGAGTGCTTAGGCGGAGATCACGATTGCTTGGAGGAAAATAATGTTGCGTGGAATTTGGGGTTGCAAAGGAGAAGGAAACAAATGGATCTGAACAAATATACATGTGGGCTTCAGGTTAAAACAAAGAGGACAGGTTAGAAGAAAAGAGAAGGGGATGAGTCGTTCAAAAAGAAAAAGAATGTATAACGTACAACGAATAAAAATTTATCTTCCTTTCAAACGGTGGAACGAAAAATCAGGGAGAATTTGAAAGGGACAAACGTGAAAATACGCGAAAGTTAATGCAAAGGCAAAGGATCGAGGAAATAAATTTAAAGCAATTTATTAGTGTGCAAAACGTTTCAATATTTGAAACCGAATGAGAATTAACGGTCATAATTAAAGGTACCGTTACACTGAAAAGTTCATTCTTTTCAGCACATACCGAACCTTCAAATACAGAAATGAATATACCATAGAGATCAGCACGACGAGACGATCAAAACGGTATACAGATATTGATATTACGATCATCCGATCAAAAGTTGATACTCGGTATCGAAAATGCTGCTATTTTGCCAGAATTAAGATAAACGGAGCAGTAGAAGTCCAAATTTGGAAAAACGAATTTCGTAGTTTGATTCAGAATGACCTGAATACATTTTCTCCTGTTGACATATTTTGGTTTCGGAAAACTTTTAAATTCACTTTTATTAACCGGTTTGATTTGAAATGAAATTTCACAGGAAAACAAACTTCAATATTATCAAATGAAAATTTACCAGTTGCTATATTAAAATAGACGTATTCCAAAAAATAAATTTTTAATTTCAAATTTTATTGTTTAAAATTTCACAATTTCCAGTTAAATATACTTTTAAACCATTAAATTTTACGGGTCGTTACAAGATGTGAGTGAAAATTAAATCACTCACCTTAGAACGGAGCGCAGATCGAAGCAAAGATGAACGGAGACGAGAACGAACGAACGAGCGCCATCAATCCTCTTCGATTTCTACCCAAGCCCTAATTCTTTTTCTCGTCGCCATTTTTTTCTTCTTTCGTATGATTTTCGTCGTTCGTCTGATTGAAGAGAGAAGGGGGGGGTGCGACGTGTTTAACAAAAGAAAGGGGTAAGGGGATCGGTATGGGCTGGGTATGGTGAAAGTATGGTATATTTTTTTTTCTTTCTTTTCTTTTTAAAACCAATTTGTTTTGTTTTATTTATAAAAATTTTGTGTCATATATTTTGCTTTAATTATGTTGTAAAAAAAATTTTCTATGTGTATTTATTCATTTCGTACAAATAAAATTTAATAAAAGAATTTTAATCGATTCAAAAATTCTAACAGAATTTAACAACAAATTTTAAATCGTTAATTGACGAAAATTTTATCGTTATAAAAATGTCAACAACAAACAGAAATTTAACTGTCAACTTAAATCATTTACTGATGATTATAATTTTGGGCAAAACCCCGGTTGTTACAGAAATTCAATTTGAATCCGATTAAATTTTCTACGCGTTTATACGTCGTGTATTCACAAAACAATTCCGATAAATACGAAATTGGAAATCCAGTAATAATTCAATATTACAGACCCAATGAAACCGGTTTCGTCAAATTCCGAGACTGTGCCTCGGAAGACTATTTTTAAATTCGATTTCAAACGATACAATTTCAAAACTGAACAAATCGTTTTCAAATTTAATTCTGAAGCTTCTATTACCTTCAGTATTATCAATATGAATTTTCTAAGCCTTTAAATTATTTTTAACCGGCTTAAAATTGAAGATTCAAATTTTATTCAACTTTCAATAGATTAAATTCAAAAATTTAATCGCCAATTCCTTCTGATAATTTGAAATTCAAGTCAAATCATCGTTCAAATATTTAAAATAAATTAAATATTCTCAAATTAAATTGTTCAAAATTCAGGGTCGTTACAAACTCCCCTCCTTAAAAACTTTTCGTCCACGAAAAGGAAAAGTTGTCAAAATTTCATCGATATTTATACTCTAGCCAATTTTTTTTCTAAGCTTAAAACTTATTACAAATAAATGAATATAGAATTCATTTCATCTGTTTAATCTCATTAGTTTTGTTTATCTGTTCTTTTATTCAATGATTTCTACAATCATTGATTTCTAAAATCAAAACGCAAAAGTCTTTTATCAACATTTTCGATTTACAACTCAGATTCAAACTTAAAATTCTTCACGTTAGAGATTTATATAATATATATCTCTTCCAAAGCTGTGGACTTTCAAAACATTACAAATATCCTCTTCCTTAATTCATTAGGTAGGAATTATGTAACTTTAATTTCAAATCATTGATTCACTATTTACAGTTTGAAAATACTTGCTAACTCGAAATTTAACAAGTCCATCTTCGTTCTCACAGACATTAGACATACGCTGGCCAGGCGCAGGTCTAAAAATCTCCAAGTACTAAATATACTTGCTTCAATTCCCAGTGAAAATACTTTTAAAAATTCTTTTTCAAAAATGGATATGGAAAGCACGTTCCCCCATGGATTACAGTTCCACCCGGCGGTTACGCTACTTTCCCAGGAGAGTCGCTTGTGGCTGTAGATTTCACATCTCTTAAATTTCGCCATGGTTGTCGCCATAGATTGCAGTACACACGGCGGTTACGCTACTATCCCAGTAGAATCGCTCGTGTCTATAGGCATCACGCCCCTCAAATTTCGCCTGGCATTAGATTGCAGTTTACTCGGCGGTTACGCCACTATCCCAGTGGAATCGCTTGTAACTGTGGGCATCTCGCCCCTCAAATTACGCTAACATCATCAATCAAATCTAATCTCATCGCGATGAACTATCGCGAAGGATTTCCGATTCAAATAGTCACTCTGACTTAAATTCTACGTAGCTACGAATTTCAAATGGATACTCATCGAGAGTTCCAATACCTTCTCTAATAATAAATGGAAGGTACTTTTCCACATCCTCGGTTTAGAAAACATAATATCATATATGTAGTACTTTCATTTCACATTTCGTACATATAACATCTATGTAAACATACATAAGATTTCCATAACAATGTCTTTCTAAACTAACGGTTTTCAATTCACCGCATTCATATATATAAGTTCTAAAAACTTACATATCCATATTCATAACAAAATAGAGGATTTCAAAATTTTCCTCTAAGTCGATTTGGAAATTTAAGGTTATCTCAAACCTAATTCATATTCATAATTCCATTCATTATCGACTTTCACACTCGATTTGGATTTCACGCTTACATCGTCAATTCTCAACACAGAATTGATGTCTACCGATATATAACCTCTGAGCTCGTACGTCTCAGAGAAGGGTGTTAAGCTAAGAGAATAAATTCTCCGCCACCAACAGATATATATTTAATAGAGATCAATTGCTATGTCATCAATTCACAATGTTAGACATATAATCCAAATCATCATCTGAAATTCAAAGCTCAACTTATATTGTCTTTGATGTCGAAGTTAAACTCAATTTTAACTTAACGATTCAATCTTTTTGAAAAATTCCAAATTGAACAAATTGTCCAAATTTCCTCATTTAACTTTTCAACTTCGACTTCAAAAATGAATTTCAAATCATTTATTCCTTACGGAATATATTCACAACATTTCACATTTAGAAAAACATTTCCATACTTATTTAAAAATAAGTAATTCACAAATCCATTTATTTTCAACATTTGAAAATATTCGATATACTTTAATCAAAATTAAGTATATATTTCATCTTTAAGGAAATCATTCTCTTTCACATATTTATTTGAGTCAAAACGAATGTTACGTAAAACATCGTTACGACAACTCAAAATCACTAGTATAGGGATTCGAAATTTAGATAGATGTATAAATCCCAATACTATACAAAATATTTCCTTTCGGAAATCATTTACTATAACAACAGTGTTATAGTCCACCATTTCCTTATATTCGAAAACGTCTATTTCAACAATGAATGTTGAAATCTATGGTTTCGATATTCAATGCCTTTTAAAACATTTTTTTCAAAACAATTACATCGTTTTAAAAATATCACTTTCCCAAACATGTCCATTTTATTCGATAATATATTCACGGTCCAAAATTGTGAATATACATCTTTTAACAAGCTATAAGAATTTACTTATCAAAATAAGTCAGTTTCGGATTTATAAACCATGTTTATAAATTCTATTCCTATTCATAAAGACTTCAATTTATAAAAATTGCTTTATTAACCATTCCTTTATAACTCAATTTTATATCAGAATTTTAATTTACAAGTAAATTACTTATAAATTCTTTTATTTTGCAACTTTGATTCATTTTATAACTTCACAATCTAAAACTTTTAATTCTGTAACTTCCATTCACTTATGAAATCCATTAAATATTTCACTTTTAACACTTATACAATTCCAATATTTTATTAACACTTTTCAAATCTTCAATTTAAGCCGTTTATAATAATTCAAAATTTCCACTTTAAACTATTATATAAATTTATCAGTTTTCCATTTCCAAGATAATCAACTAGTTCTTTAACAATTCATTCATCGAATTGATTTCCAATTTAATCACATTTGATTCATTCACATTGGATTTTACTAACATTCATTCATATCCAATTAGTTCACATTCACTAATTCATATTCAAGTCAGTTTACTTTCGATTCAATCAAATTTATTTTGATTTACTTATCTTCCAATTTGAATTCAATTTACATAGCTTCCAATTTCCATTAATACAATTTCATTAACACTTAATGAATTCTATACAATCAACTAGCAAAACCAAATTTATTTACTTTGCTTAACATTCAATTTGGTTTAACACACTTAATTTCAATTGGTTTATATTCTAATTCAGATTGAATTCTTATACTCACCATATTCACTAATTCACCTTTACAATTAAAGTTGAATTTCCTTTTTATAACTCAAATTCATATTCATTACATCACTTTATCCATTCATTTTGATATCAAATTCAATTTGATTCACTATTACTTAAGCCATGTTTCATTTTATCTTCACATTATTATTTTCACTATACAACTTAAGTTCGTCTCAAATCTATTTGAAATTCTATTTTATTTAACTTTTACTAAAGTCAAATTCATATCGCTTCTCAAAATTCAGATTTTGTTACACTTAACAAAACTGTTCAACCATTTAAACAATTGGTTTTTACTTAAACTTTCTCATTTTTTAAGTTAAGCAACTTATAAATTTAAACTTTCCAATTCATATCATATAATCACTTCTCTTTCAAGTTTAAATTTCTATTTCAATAATTTATCAAATCCAGTTCAATTTATTTAACTTCCTTTAGTTAAATTTCAAATCATAAATTTATTACTGCTAATTCAATTTAATTTAACTTTTCTTTTAGTTAAATTTCAAATCCATATATTTATTAATGCCAACTCACTTCAATTTAACTTTTCTTAAGTTAAAAATCTTTATTCATATTCAATATTCACTTTACTTATATAAGATCTATTCCAAATTCATTCATCTTATATTTTCTAAAACAATTTTATACTTCTTTGGATTTGAAAAACGTTTCCTTTAAAGTGTTTCTAGTAACTATTCATATTAAACATCATAAACTAAGCTTGGTGTAAACCAAAGCTCTGATACCACCTGTAACATTCCCCCTTTTTGACCGCCACCAGTCGGTAATTAAACCAACTCGAAACGTTCAAAAAGACGAATTGTTATTTAGTTTATAAGGTTTAAACAGAATCAGCCACAGAAACACAGAATAATAACAATGAATTAAAACAAATGAGAATTTATTTCATTACTATAAATCTTTTATATACATCAGAGTTTATACAATTTTTATACAGATACAGCGGAATATCTAAAATACAATTTTCTCGAAATAAATGATTCTTTACTCTCTCTTTAACTTCGCTGCTCGAAAATCTTCAAGCTGTAGAAATACTCGGTCTGACCCGAGTATTATATTCAAAAGAAAATAATACATAGGTCAGCCTAATTCAAACCAGTTTATTAGTGCATATAGGCAGTAATAATTACATAGACGACAGTCACAATAATTCCCGTTTATCCGACTCTTTTAACAAAGAAATCGGATAACGAAAATTTTAACACTAAACAGTGTTAAACAATAAATCAGCAGATTTAAATCATCGACAGAGATAAATAAACAATTTATCAAATCGACTAAATCAATTTAAGACAATTGAGATTGTCACTTTAAAAACCATCGAAGTTCGATTGGCTGCCGTACACGCACGCGTGTACGGCCTCGCCAATACAGCATAAAAGATCAATGCATCACGACGCAAAGAAATATCAATTCGAAACTGTCGAGTTGGGTGGCTGCAGTGCACACGTACGCGTGCGCTGCCTCGCCACCACCAAAGGTAAAGTCATCACATAGAAACAAGGGTAAAACTGCAACGAAAATGCAGCCACCACTTGAAGTGTCAAGTGCCATCATATAAGACAGCAACTAAAAGTGATATAGGCATATGTACCCAAACCAAGAAAATCAATATATCTCTTCAAATAAAACATGAAACATTTCCAGAGAAAGATTGCAATTCGAACGTACATATATACATATGAATTAATGTATATACATACGTCACTGCATACATATGTATGAAGACTAGAATGCAACTGGGTGCAAACAGTTTCCAAAACATGAATGTACAAATTGTACATTTATATTTAATACTGTAACTGGACAGTATTAATTTCATAGTCTAGAACAAGGCAAAATGCCACAGTCGAAGCACATAGGTGAAGGCAAAAATGGAGTATCAAAAAGATGATTAACAACTTAAAGTCAATCAGGTTTAAAAAAAAATCAGGCAAGGTTGCTAGCATATGAAGACTATAGCAAAGTGAACAAATGTGAATACAAATCATATGCACAGGCAAAGACTTAAGTATATCAATGCAAAGCTTCAACATGGATGCAGACATATCAAACTCCCAAAGATACAACAGTGAAGGAACTGCATAATCAACTGCAATGGCCACGAAGGCAAAAGTGAACGACTAAATGAACTGGACAACAACAAAGCTACCAAGTGAACCGACAGCAACTGCTACAAACATGAATACAAAACCAACATGCAGTTCGAAATCCAAGCAGTGGTTAAGGCTAATCACAGTGCCATCATACCCAACTAGAAGTGGAACTACAAGATAAATCAAGTATAAATGCAGACCATAACATAGCAGTATGGAAGGATGCAAACCAGAGAACATCTACAATATGCAGACCTAGGCTACAACTTCAGATTACACAAATGAACACATGGCCGAGAACACAACATCGTCTAGAACAAAGCTACAAGTTAAGACAGTGGATTTAAATCCAATGCAACCAAGTTCGAACGCACTGTGACAAATATACCAGCTCAACCTACTATGAAGAAAAGGTAGCACATGCATAAGGACAGTGAAACAGGAATGTGCAAAAACTAACAAATGAAATGCTCAAGTGAAGGGTGAAATACAACATGAATACTGCATATACATCAGGGTGGACAAATGGTCAAGTGAAAAATGTGTATGCAACCAGAAAGTGTCAAGATCAAGGTTACAGAAAGCATGCAATACCAGACCAGTGACATGATGAAGCGGTGCAAACGCAAATGAGCGAGAAACATACAATGTTTAAAACAATTATGGTAATGGTGGCTCGGAATAAAACAAGACACAAGTATATGAAAACTGACATAAAAATATATACATATATATACAGGTAGTTCAGGGACAGAGTATACATTAATAACTAATTTGATTTGTATATAAAAATCACTTCAATAAATTGTTAAACTTATATCTACAATTCTTATATGTAATATCTGTATCTTATGCCTCAAAACAGTTAAATAGCAAAATAGAAAAACTTATTTAACTAGTTAATGTGAAACATTGAAAAGTGAAATACTTGTTTGTATACACAAACACATAAAGGAACTAGAGGTGTCATCTGATTCATATTAGAAAATGGAATGCATAGACTGGGCTACAACCAGAATATAAGCAAGATATACAAACCAGGCAAGCTACAGAAATGCATGCTCAATATCAAACCAGAGTCGTGATTACCAAAGTCACCAACGAACAATATATACAAGTGTTCGAGGCAACATGGAAATATGTCCAAGTAGCAACCATCGTGCAACATTCATGAAACCAAAACTTCCAGAAACTTACAGTAGCCATGGCAATTAAACAAAGTCAAATTCAAGCCGTGGTTCAAAACCCATCAATAAAATTCAAAGTGGTCAATGCCAACTAGAAATCAACAGTAAACGACATCACATGAACGACGTCATAAGCCGAGGTCAACATAAACTTGACTATCGGAAAACTTCGAGAGCAAAGAAGACAGTGACAAAGAAAAATCAAAATCATATAAACCAAGCAACGAGAAATCGAACCAAGTCATAATCAAGTCACAAATCATCAACGTCTACACAAATTAGCAAACACGAAATCGACAAAAAAAATCGAATCCGTGAGTAAATTGAAATCATCAAAAACAGTTCAGTTGGTGATGGACGAGACAAAACACATGAAAACAAAACTCGAAATTGCAGTAGCATCACGAGATCGAACTAGATGTGAGTGAAAATTAAATCACTCACCTTAGAACGGAGCGCAGATCGAAGCAAAGATGAACGGAGACGAAAACGAACGAACGAGCGCCATCAATCCTCTTCGATTTCTACCCAAGCCCTAATTCTTTTTCTCGTCGCCATTTTTTTCTTCTTTCGTATGATTTTCGTCGTTCGTTTGATTGAAGAGAGAAGGGGGGGGTGCGACGTGTTTAACAAAAGAAAGGGGTAAGGGGATCGGTATGGGCTGGGTATGGTGAAAGTATGGTATATTTTTTTTTCTTTCTTTTCTTTTTAAAACCAATTTGTTTTGTTTTATTTATAAAAATTTTATGTCATATATTTTGCTTTAATTATGTTGTAAAAAAAAATTTTCTATGTGTATTTATTCATTTCGTACAAATAAAATTTAATAAAAGAATTTTAATCGATTCAAAAATTCTAACAGAATTTAACAACAAATTTTAAATCGTTAATTGACGAAAATTTTATCGTTATAAAAATGTCAACAACAAACAGAAATTTAACTGTCAACTTAAATCATTTACTGATGATTATAATTTTGGGCAAAACCCCGGTTGTTACAGAAATTCAATTTGAATCCGATTAAATTTTCTACGCGTTTATATGTCGTGTATTCACAAAACAATTCCGATAAATACGAAATTGGAAATCCAGTAATAATTCAATATTACAGACCCAATGAAACCGGTTTCGTCAAATTCCGAGACTGTGCCTCGGAAGACTATTTTTAAATTCGATTTCAAACGATACAATTTCAAAACTGAACAAATCGTTTTCAAATTTAATTCTGAAGCTTCTATTACCTTCAGTATTATCAATATGAATTTTCTAAGCCTTTAAATTATTTTTAACCGGCTTAAAATTGAAGATTCAAATTTTATTCAACTTTCAATAGATTAAATTCAAAAATTTAATCGCCAATTCCTTCTGATAATTTGAAATTCAAGTCAAATCATCGTTCAAATATTTAAAATAAATTAAATATTCTCAAATTAAATTGTTCAAAATTCAGGGTCGTTACACCCTTTCTGGGTTTTGGATAGGTCGGCACCTGGAGTTGATCGGTGGTGGTCGGAGGTCGCAAAGTGGACGGAGGCAGCGGGAAGTCTCGTTTTAGCGTTTCGGTTGGAGGCGGCGGCGGCGTTGACTGGGGGTGCCACACCCACGCCGTTCGGTAGAGGGGGACATGGAGGTTCCAACGGTGGCTACGGCGTGTCGAACGGTGGTCGATGGGGCAGGTATCTCGGTAGTCAACGTCGGTTTGATTGGGTTCAAACGCGTTCTGCTTGCATGTATTTTTTTGGTCGTTGGGTTGTTTGCGTGAGGAGGGATGTACTTGGTGACGTGGCACATATTTTTGGGTGAGTTGAAATGTGTTCTTTTTTTTATTTTTTATTTTTGATTTCAACTCGCAATTTTCGCTATAACTTCCACATACGAACTCTGTTTCACGTGCGATTTTTTTTGTTAGGATCGTATTGAAATTCCGGACTTGATGACGCTGGTTTGGACGAATTCTGAAATGGTCAAATTTTTCGGTTCAATTTAAATTCAAAAGGTGAGTGTTTTAACCCACTCACAACTTCTAAGATTTCTTATGTTTGTTAAATTCATGTATGATGTGTTTAGAAATTTTGTTTATAGTTGTTGGGCATATATTTCATCATTATCTCAGTTAATTGCATTCATCGTAATTAATTGTTAATTTATTTATTCATTGCATTTAAATTCCCAGTTAATTGTTAATTAATTTATTCATTGCATTTAAAACTGCCAATTAATTGTTAATTAATTTATTCGTTGCATATAAACTGCCAGTTGAAAAGTTATTAATTTTTATTGAATATAAACTATTTGTTGATGCTTGTTATATTTTATATGCTTTATATTGATGTTTTGTTTAAATTGGATGATGATTGTAATGAATGGTTGTTTATTGATATTTGGATGAATCGATGCTATATTTTATATAGTATAAACTGCAAGTTATTATGCATTTTATTTTATTCGGGATTGCGGTTTGAAATGATATATAACCGTAAACTTTTATTTTTAAAATTACGGATTGAAATGATAAATATCCGTATCACTTGACCTTAGGATAGAAAATTATATACAGGCACCGTGGTCTATATATATAATATTTTAAAGTGATTTTTCTATGGTTTGGAAAAGAAATATATGGTTTAATAAACATTAAATTTTTATATTTTATAAATATTATTTTATATATAGTTAAATTCAAAAATTTAAGCTATGTGTAACTTAATGATGTTTTAAGTTGATTTACGAATATTTCAAGTTGAGTTTTATTTAAGTGATATTGAACTTATTAAATAAATATTTCTAAACTAAATAATAGTACAATTGAATTAAGGTATATATAAGATTTTCAGATTTGGTTGAGAATTTTAGAATATTTTAAGACTTGAAATATATCAAAAATTGAAATGTTTTATTGAAATTAAGGTATTATTGTTTTTCAAAGTATTTGTTTTCGAAATTGTTATAACTTTGAAAGTAATATGGTTTGAAAATGAATTTATTTGAAATAGAATTTATTTAAGAATTATCTTTAAATATATTGATTTGAAACCGATTGAAATTTTGAGACTAAGAATATGACTACATTATGTGATTTGGGTTTAAGATGGTTTTAAAGAATATTTCAAGTTTTATAATAAAAAGTAAGAATAGTGATTGAAATTTGGATTTTATTTAAATGATATATTATTGAATTTGGTTTTTAAGTATATACTATTTTGAAGTAAATGATATGTTTTGAAATAGCAATAATAATTTGGTTTTAAACTATATACTATTTTGAAGTAAAGGATATGGTTTGAAATGGCAATAATATTTTGGTTTTTGATGTATATACTATTTTGAAATAAAGAATATGTTTTGAAAGGGCAATGATTGTGTTTTTAAAAGTATATATTTTTTTAAATGACCGCGGTGTTATAATAACGATTGGTTGTTAAAGAGACCGGGATCGGATATGGACATACTCTCTGTCGATACCGAAAACCACTTTGACAACTGTGTACGCGGTGGAGATTCCAGAATGAAGTAGGATGGTGGCGACGTTCTTAAGGTATGTTACGTGGACCCAACTCCCGTGAGTTGGCATAAGGTGGCTAAAACAGGAGCGATCTCGGACCAGTGAGGTAGCACCTCTTCTCGGACACATTTCTTCGATATTATACTCTTACTTGTGATTTGACTAGATGACCATCCTCCGATTTGGGAATGTTGTTCGAGGTGGAACGGTAGTGGCTGCTATGCGTATCCATCAGTCCGTGTGCGTAATTGGTATATCTACCCTAGCATTGCCTAGTTGTGCCGTGTCACCTACCATATCGAGCTTTACTACGATTATGATTTTAAGATCCGACCGCGTTAAGGTTCTCCATCCCCTTAACGCTATTTTCTATATGATTATACTTTACTGATTAGACACTACTGTATATAGCGAATATTACTACATAGTAGATAGTTTAACGGATCCTTAAGAGATGTGAATCCCGAACATTTCTTAAGTTACTGCACTCACGTTAGACACTGGATAGGAGATGTCAAACCCCGTAAACATCTCTGACGCCGTTTACACTCATATTTATTTCATTGATTTAACTTACATAAGATCTTTTAGTTCTGACTCGAGTGTTTTGTCTTTTCAATTCGCTCGGGTCAGCCTGAGCATTTCAGGATTTGAAGGCCCTATTTCTGAAGGACGAAGACGAAGATTTTATTATTACTATTTGTTCTATATTCCACTATACCATTGTATTCCGCTGCATTAATTATCATTCTCTGGTATGTGTAACTCTGATATGTATTGTATAAGTATAATCAAATGTTTTGTAAAACAGCTTCATGAACTGTTATTTGATTATTATATTTTATCGTTCCGCTGCAAGATTCTATTTTGTTTCTTTTATTTCTCCACTTTTTCTTATTTACCCCATAACAATCCACCCTTCTGTACGGTTTGAATCGACATGTGTGTCGGTCTAAAGCGTGCGAAAAGGCGGGACGTTACAAGTTCAGTTTTAAAGAAATTCAAAAGAATCATACAACTGAAGCATACTTCATTTAAACAAACAAGAAGATTCACAGGAGAATCAAGTTAGCAACTTTCAAGCAATCTTCCAGTTTTCAAAAGCCTGCTTTCAAATATGTGCTCTATTCTTTCTCTTCTTCCTGGTGAGTAACATTCTTTTCTAAAAAGCTTAAGTAACTTTAAATCTGGTTGCATGTTAATCTTCTGAAATAAAAATGTTCTGTGTGATTTAATCAGTGAATTATTTAGATGTTTGTATGAGTGTATTTCTATTGTATCTGTTTTCTTTGTTCACAGTTTCATATTCAAGTTTTATAATCAAAATTTTATATTCCTTTGAACCCATGGTTGTTAGGATTTAAGATCCAAACATAATCTGCTTATTTGATCAAGAAGTAAAGGTTTAAATTTGATTCAAATAAATTTAAGTTGAAAACTGCTCTAGAAACTCAGTAGAACTATGCACATTTGATTTATGGAAAATTTCAAACCAATTAATTTACTGATCTAAGTATATAATCTGAAGCTTATTCAAAATAATGATTTTTAAAACTAAATTCACAAATTTTAGTATTAATTTGATGGGGCAGTTCATAGTTGAACTTAAATTGAGATTTAACCAATTTCCGGCGATGCGTGGCACTGGAGGGTTCGGGGTTGCTGGTGAGAATGGAGGAGCCTGCTACGGTGGTAGGAAAAATAGCTGAAGGTGTCATCATCCACGGTAGCGTCGACAACGATCCATTTAAATTTTTTAACCTAATTTTACTAAGATCGAGATTTTCGTTCCGTTCGTTGTCCTCACTCGATCGAGTTCGCCGTGACTTTGGGTGATGGAGGTGGGAAGGTTGACGAAGACTTGGCCGAAATTTTAGAGGTGATGGGGGTCTGAATTTCGTGAACGAGGCGATGTTCCAGATTTTGGTTATGGGTTCGTGTGTTTCCAGTTTGGAACGAGGGGCTCGATTTGGTTGGGACGTGGTTATTGGCTATCGGGGAGGTCAGTTCGTCTGAGGGGATCATCGGCGGCTTGCCTGATATCGCGGTTATAATCGGAGCAGGGCGGAGCGACTGTGCACGTACACAGTGCCAATTCGTTTCTGGTAGTGTTGTTTGATGTTGGTTTTGAGAAGCAGGGAAGTTGCTCGAATTAACTCTGTGATACGAGAAATTGACTCGAAGTCGAGTGAGTTTTTGCTCGGAGTAATTTAAGGTTGGCTCGGGTCGACTATTTGTTACAGGTTTCAACATTTAAACCTGTTGGTTTTTAAATCTAAACAAATGATTTTTGAAGTATAAAGCAAAGTTTAAACAATGTTTTAAAACTAAGTTTAAACCAGTTTTTAAGTGTGATTTCAAACATAAATTTGTTTCATTTTAAACTTAAATATAAAATGGAATGTAAAAACAATATTGTTTTTAAATGCTTTGATAATTTGATCATTAGTAGGAATAATGCTTTATCTTAAAGTAAATTAGGATTTAATAATTTAGAGTAATTAAATTATTAAGGAAATTAAATGGATAATTAATTAATTCAATTAATTAAAGATAGGAATGATTAATTATGAAATTAAGAGATTTAAATTAATTTATCCAAGTTTAAGACAAATTATTTGAAGACTAATTAATTTGTAATTAAGGGTCATTAATTAAATAAGTTTAGATTTAATAAATGATTAGGGATAAATTAATTAGGTAATTAAAGATTAATCAAGTTACTGTTAAAACTTAAATTAATTAAATAATTATTGGTTAATTTAATTGGTTAGTAAGGGTAAATTAATTTGTAATTAATATTGATTTATCTAAGTTAAATTTCTTAAGGAAAGAAATTTAGAATTTGTTAGTAGTCAATGAAGGTCATTAATTTAAAATCGGATTAATAATTAATCAATGTGATAATTTTAATAATTAATTAGATTGATTAATTAAGATAAGTAAATTGTGAAATTATTTAAGTACAATTAAAGGAATAAATTACTCAAGGTAATTAATTAAATAAATTTGATATATTTAAGTTAATTAATTTAGTTTAATTAATATATATTAATCATTAGATGATTTGATAAGTATAATTAATTAAATTGTAATTAATGAAGAGAAATTACTTAATGAAGTAATTAATGGGTATTACTATATGTAATTAATTGGAGATGATTTAAATATGAAAGTAATTTGGATTAAATTACTTTGGGAAATCAATCTAGGGATTAATTGAGATAATTTATTTCAGGAGTAATTAATTTATTTGATGAAGTAATTAAGGATAGATAATTACTGAAATGTGATTGATCAAGAGTGATTAATAAATGTAGTTTGAGTAAAAATTAATTTCTTAGATGTAATTAATTTAAGCAGAATAATTAATTAAATTATAATTAAGGATCATTAAATTTTATAATTAATGATGTAATTAAAGGATTGTTTCATTAAGATTAATTAATCAATAATAAGTGTTTTTGAGGAATTAATTAATATAAATTAATTAAGGAACACTGTAATTAATTTTAGTTAATTAATAAAAGAAGTAATTAAAGGTTAATTACTATATTTGGTTATGGATAATTAATTTGTGAAATTAATTAAGAATAATTGAAGGATAATTAATCCAGGATGGTTAATTAAAAAGGAAATTGGAGAATGATTAATTAATTGATTTGTAATTAATTAATGGTTAGGTAAGCAAGATTTATAAGGATGAAATAATTAATTTAATTTACTTTAATTTAATTAGAGATTTGTAATTAATTTAATTCATTTTAAATTAATTATAAATGGTGATTATTAATCGTTGCTTATGATGGATGATATGGATTTCCTTGATTGAGTGTGATCTCAGATATGAGATGAATAAAATATATGGGATATGGATGCTTGTTTAAGTATGATAATATTGATTATCTGTTTGAGTTGATAATATGGATTATCTGTTGTGATGATGATGTTGTTATTATCCATTGTTATATTGTGATTTATCTATCTCTGTGTATATAGATAATTGTATTAAACTGTTTTAACTTTAAAACAACTAGGCCTTAAAAGATGGCGATTTGGATTTCAATGAGACCGGGATCGGATCTATCCATATTTGGGGGTCCGAAAAACACATCGATCCAAATTAACGATAGGTCGTGAATCTCAAGTGAAGATGAAGATTCAGAGTGCAAGGGTTATTGTCGTTAACTCTGAGGATGTTTCCAAAATGAGTGTAACGAGATAATGCCTTCGGTTTCGTTCGAACCCGGAACGAACTTGTATGGATTGAATGCTTTCAACACATTGTCAGGTGGACGATGAGCATTCTAAGTGATGAGTTCTATTAAGGTAATCGTGACCTCAAGCCTCATCAACCGGGAATGGCTAAAACAGGGGAGGTGCAGTAAGGCTTCGTGGGTAGCACCCACTTGAGAGCGAGATTTTGCCCTGTCTAGATGTCCCTTTATATTCGGCTGTGTGGGCAGTTTGTGGCCACAACTGCCGGGGTTGTTTCGTTCGGAACTGTCCAGTAAGGGATGGTTCCGGCCTTGTGTTGCAGGGGAGCGGGCGTACTCCTCGGTACGCTGATCTAGGCCAGGTACTGTGACGGGCGGTACCCCAGTAGCCCTGCCATTGTATGGAATCCAATCTCCAATAAGCGCCGTACGTATTAGTTGTGCCCAACTATGTTGGAATGTGAGATGTAAGCATTTCAGCTATTTATGTATTTTACTTGAAAACCCTAGACACTATTATAATATAACTGGATTTCCTATCAAATGTTGGTTAGCGTAAGGTAAAAACATTTCCATGTTTATGTGTGGGATGTCTTACGTGATACCTTTTGTTTTCAAAGGATTTTCAAAGTTAAACAACTTTAACCTGTTACTCATACCAGACCCATGTCTGACCCGGAGTTTATTTCTGTTTTCCCTAAACTCTCGGGTACCCAAATTTTTACGGGTAGCCAAGGGATTCAGGTTTAGCTTTAACGATTTGTGGAGGAGCAATGGAGCAGGAGGCTTCAGCGATATAGTTATATATTGGTTCCGCTGTGTTAGTGTTATCTGTATTTCCGCTGTGTTGTATCTCTGTGTTGTATTGAGATGTATCGAGTTGTATTAACTAGACAGGTGTTATAACTGTCTAGTATGTGATGTATATTCTGTGTAACTTTGATTGATGTTGTATATTATGTATTCTCTTATGTGATATATTATATTTATTCGTTCCGCTGTTGAGATTCTGATGTTGTTTCTTCTTTCTTCTTTATCTTTTCTATTTCTCACCCCTTTCTTTCTTAAGAATGATGCAACTTTCCGGTAGTAGGAAGTTGGGTCGTTTCATAAATTAATTACTTTTATCACATAAATCTTGCTTACTTAATCATTACAAATTATCCATCTTAATTAATCATCATGATTAGTTATTCTTAATTACCTTAAGTAATTAGCCTTTAATTAATTACACAAATTAATTATCCTTAACTATTCACAATAATTAACCATTAATTACTTCATTAATTACATTAATTAATGATCCTTAATTAATTACTTCCATTAATTAATCTTAATCATAAACAGTAATTTCCATCTTGTAATTACTTACCATAATTAATTAACTTCTTAATTAATTATATAAATCTTTTGATTAATTAAACTAAGAAATAAATCTTTAGTTACTTCTACTAAGTAATTATACTTTAATTACTTACCATTAAGTAATTCCTTTAATTAATTACATCCAGTAATTATACATTAATTTCTTTACTAAGTAATTTCATTATTCAATTTCATTAAGTATTTTACTTAATCAACCATCAAATGGTTATCTTTACTTAATTACAAATTAACTAAAATTTATCACATTCATTTTATTTATTTACAATTTGAGTAATTCATCCCTTAATTGCCTTTAAAACAAATTAATAATCTTTAATTATAGATTAATTATTCTTTTAATTATTAATTAATAAATCTCAATTATCAATTAATAAAACTTAACAACAAATTTATTAATTCTTAATTAATCAGTTAATCAATCCTTAATTACAACTAATTAACCCTTAATAATAGTTAATGAATTCTTAATTAATTTTAATTATAGATTAATTATTTCTTAATTATTAATTAATAAAGCTTAATTATTAATTCATAAAACTTAATTACATATTTCTTAATTACTAATTAATCAACCTCTAATTACTTAGTTAAGTAAATTCTAATTACACATTAATTAATCTCTAATCATTAATTAATCAATCATAATAATTAGTTAATTAAATTAATTAATTATTCTTAATTAATTACTTAATTAATCCTTATCCTTAATTAATTAAATTAATTAATTATTCTTAATTAATTACTTAATTAATCCTTATCCTTAATTAATTAAATTAATTAACTATTCTTAAATCCTTAATTAACTTAATTAATTCCTAAATCATTAAAACTTTAATTATCTTAAGATAAACCATTATCTTAATAAATGACATAATTATCATTTCATTTTTAAAACATTTTATCATTACCATTAACTTTACTTAACAAAATTTAGACTAACAAATTTAAAACTTCTTAACAAAAGTTAAGAAACAATTGATATTTATAAAGTAATTTTATAAAGAAAGTTTTAACAAATTTTGTTTTAAATTTCAAAAATCTTATTTTAAAAACTTTTATAAAAATTGGATTTTTTTGACTTACTTTGGGTCAAACCCGAAGACCACTCGGGTCTATCCCCGAGTTTTCCTGCTACTCTTCCTTTTTCAAAAAAAATAGTTTATTTATAAGTTTTAAAAACCGTAGGCTTATCACCCACCAAATTCTCGAGTACAACTCGAGTCAAACACCCAAAAATCCGAGTTCCCCTTCGAGTCACTCCCACGGCGAAACCCATTGACACACAACACCATCTCGTGCACATGCACCATCGCCGGAGCCATCTCCGACCTGTGAAGAACTCTCCGGCACGTCACTCATCAACGTTGCAACAAGAATCGATCACCCGATCTCTTGTTCGAGCCTCACAACGAAATCGAGCAACCCAATCGAATCGAAACAAAAGCCTTTGCCAGAAAATACCTCGAACACTCACCCCCGACCACCAGAGACGATGTACTTCTGGTCACGGAGGCTCTGACCATCCACGAACTCATTCCCCTTGGTCCCATCGAACTCGAAACAACAGAGATGATGCCTCTCGCAAATTCCAGACTTAACCCAAAAACAGTACGAAAACCCTACATCGACCAAACCCCTACGCCACGACGAACTGGAATAACTCTGGCTATTTTCCCCGACCTCGCCGAACACTCCTCCACCTCTAGTCAAAACCCCGAGGCCCACATGATCATCGATCGCCAGGAAATGGTAAAAACCAATTTCCAGTTCAACTACGATCTGCTCCTAAAATACTAATCTAAAAATTACAATTTTTGTTTTAAAAATCCTAATTTGCAAAGTAGATTCAAGTTATAAGCTTGAAACAACAAATTACCATGATTGATTTAACATGATTTTAAGAATTCCACTGTTTTCCCATTTTTCCAGTTAAATATCCAAATATTTCACTTAATTTCATTTTTAAGTTTTAATTTATGACTAAACAAACATTTCTTGTTTGAAAACTAGGTCATAATAGAGATCAGAGAAAGAGAGAATGGATTGGAACTAAATTTAAACTCTAAAATATGGAAACAGAGATAAGCATGAATACAACCAGAAATGCACACATGAACACATTCATATATACAGAATTCTACACTAATAAATACACATGCAAAGCACAATTAAAATCCAAGAATCACATTCAACATATTATCACTTATTATATTTTTTTTTAAAAATGTTTACTCACCTTTTTTAGAGTTTGAAGCAGAGACTTTAAAACTGGATTTGAAACCTTGCATACCACTGTTGTTTTGATTCCAGAAAATTTGTCTTGCTTGTAATTTAAAGACTGAAAAGCTTTAAAACTGGAAACTTGAAAGTTTGAAACTGGAATGCTTTAAGACTTGATTTCAAGCTTGTAGAAAAATGCTTACAGGCTTTTGAAAAGATTTGAAACAGAGGTGAATTTGGTTTATAGGTTAAAGAATAATTTGAAGAGAAGTTTTCAGGTTTTGGCTTTTGAACTTGAGTGTGCTTTTGTTTCAAATGAACGAAAAGAAAAAAAGAAGGTTGATAAATAAGAACAAGTGTGCAGAGGTAAATATTTGCTGGTACAAAATTTTTATTTGCTTGGTCAGTGATTTTTTTTATACATGGAGGCTGATATGAGATATTGTCATACTTATCCATATTTTTTTTATTTCGTATGTACTATATGATTTTTCCCTTGTGCTAGAGATTATGGCATTAAATGCCTTGTTCCTTATCATGTTTACAATACTATTTCTTTATTTTATTTTTTACATCTTATATGTATTTTTGTCTTGGTTTTTGACCTTTTTCTTTGCATATACATATGGTGATAGTATATATATATATATACAATTCTAGACTTAACTTAAGTGTCAAAATTTAAAGTTGTTATATTTATTTTTATTATGTTAGCTTGTGTATTTATTCCATTTTTACATGACTACTTATTATTATTTCTATTTATAAACTTAATGTATTTAACTAATGTATATTTTTCTATTTTAAACTTAACTACCAAACACTTCATTTATAATTATTTATTTATTTATTTTCACTTATGTTTAATATCATAGTTTCTTATGTTTATAAGTTTATATATTTATACTTACGTTTATGACTATATATATTTGTTTCCCTTATATTTAATATTGATAAGATTTATTTTATTTTATTTCTAAACATTTTTATCTAGATTACAACATATATATATATATATATATATATATATATATATCAAATGTGAAAAAGTAGAGCTTTACTTTAAATTTTAAGATAGATTTTTCTTTTAAATATTTTTTTGAAAGACTTTATTTTAAATTTTTAAATCATAGCTTTCTTCTAAAATACACACACATATATACACACTTATTAAATTTGAAAAATCAATTTTTAAAATAACACAAATTAAATAATTATTCTTATTTAAAATCAATCTATAATCATAATTTAAAACATCACGTTATTAATTAATTAGTTATTTATATTTGAAATTAACAATTTTATCAATTTTAAATAATTTAATTAAGAGATTATCACATTTTAAATTCCTTGAAATTCCGGGATATCACATTCCTTCCCCCTTAAAAGAATTTTGTCCTCGAAATTTAAAACAAAAGATAATCCAAAGTTTTATTTTATTTCAACCAATTCAGCATACATATCAGCCATACACAACCAAACAAACAATTTCATCCAACAAACAATTAAATCAAACAAACAACACTAGCTATTTCGGACACAGATCCGAATAAGCTTCCTAAAAGTTTCCCATGTTTCCCAGGCACAGATACTGGAATACTCGCTCTACTGAATCCAAACTAACTATACTACTGAGCTACTAAGCTCCTACTCATCTAGATCTATAATCTACACAAGAGATCAGACCACACTCAAGACCAGATCAACAACTAAACCCTTCTGAACTACTGGTTCCAAAACCAGTGATGGATCAAACACGTATTCCCACAGAGATACGTGAAATACATTGAATCCCAATCTTCCAAACTGGCAATTCACTCCTGTAATCCAAAATACTTATCCTTACAAGAATATAGAAAGATCCCATATACTTCGGAACTAACTTCACAGTCTTACCCAATCTTATTGCTCCCTTTACCAGAGAAAATTTCAACAACCACGAAGTCTCCAACTTCGAATTCCAATTTCCTCCGTTTCTTATCCACAAAACTCCTTTGACGATCCTGGACTGCCTACAACCTTTCCTGACCAGCTCAATCTTCGCTAATGCTTCAATAAACAAACTAGATCAAAATAACTCAACAAAAGATCCTCTCAAGATTTTCCTAAAATCCAGAATACAACTCTACTCCACCATCCTCAGTAGATTACAACTTACTTCTCCTATCCGGGAAAAGACAAAACAAAAACAGTTGCCAACCTGGCCTCAAATCCAGAAAAATTTCCTGTAGAAATTCTCTAATCTCAAAACACTGCAACTTTCGGTTGCTTCCACTCTAGAACAGCTTCCACCTTGCTTCCGCTGCACAACTCTGATCCGAAGTAGATGAGCATGTCGATGAATTCGAGCAAAATCTTAACCAACACCTCCTAGACACAAAGCATCAGATCCACCACAATTTGAAACGAACTACTCAAAGAAACAGATGAGTCCTCAGTCAAGGGTACTGTCTTCAGCTACCCTTAGTTGGAAGAAACTCGAAACTAGATACAGAAGAGAAAACACAAATGCTCCACCAATTTTTTTTAGAAAACATCCATCTCCTTAGCTGAACCACCGGTATCTCTTCCAGACCCGAGTCAATGGAAATTAAACTTCCTAATGTAGACAAACCGCTGGCTTCCTTGAAAACTTCTGGACAAATCTCTGACAACTCTATAACTCATACATCCTCTAGGAATGCCACAAATCCATGCAAAAGATTATCCAAGAGAATCACTCAAACTATCGCAAGTCGCTTTTGCGATCCCATCCAGACCAATATCCACATATACTATTTGCTCTTCACAAATCAGAACTGCTTGTCCTTGACTAACAAATCCACCGAGAAATGGATCCACTCTGCTGCTTCTGAATTCCATCTCTAGAAAACTGCAAAGCCAAAAGATCTTCTTGCTGGAACACAAAACATCTCCCAGCTACACTGTTGCCATGGATGCCAACAACTTCCTAATCCAAAGCTCCTTTGAGAAACTCGGACCACAACATCCAGCTGAAACTCGTTCTTATCATCGATGCAGACACACTCCCTCAAACTTGTTCCAAAGAAAGCATCTTCGGAAACATCCAAAGTCACTGCGTCTCACCACACAACTACTACTTCTTGAGGTTGCCAACATACCATCACTCGTTTCTGCCTAACCGACAGATCCAAACTCTCAAAAATCGGCTCACACGAGCGCGATCAAACTTGCACTTACAAGATGAACTCCGAACCTTAACAGGTTTCCTTCAGAGATCAATGAAATCCTACATCAAGCAAAACTCACTCGAGACGGTATTAGGTCTACAGCCTTGACAAATACACTTCCAACCTCAAACATTCAAACTCCAACCATTGGTAGTCGTGTTACTCACACCACTACACTATCTACCTATATAACTTATATTGGGAAACCCGAACAGGTAACCCAACAGATAGGTAGAAATCTATATATGTATATATATAAAAATTACAAGTACGCTCTCTCAAGATAGACACCACTCCAGAGCTTAGGTATTCGCTCAACCTATGCTCTGATATGTTAACGCTAAAAATTGAACGCTAACACCCGGTGTGTGTAATAGAGTTGTGAAAGCACCACCCGTTGGTACGGGAATAGAATACACGCTGAAAATAGTAGAAAACGGTAAAGGAACAACAGATTTATAGTGGTTCAGCCCGTAATTGAGCCTACGTCCACTTTATAGTCTTTTATTGCTGATTCTGATTACAAGATGATACAATATTCTTCAAAATACAATTCAATTTGATCACAAAAACACTCTCGACTACTAGCTCAAACTTCGATGATGAAACTTGATGAATCCATGTCGGATGTATGAAATTCCTCCCGAAGCTTGTTGTAGTGTCTTGAATGTTTGGAGATCTTCAAATGTTGAGTGAGTTGAGAATTCGGCAGAGTAATGACGCTTCAGAAAATGGTTGGCCAAAAGTCCCCTACTTGTTGGAGTTTGGGGGGTATTTATAGAGAGGATTTCTGAGCAGAATTTTATTACCAAGTGATAAGTCGGCCACGACTTAGGGTAGGTCGTAGATCGTAAGTCGGTGACGGTATAGGGGGTCACTTCGGCTGTACTTGATTCTTCTGAACGAGTTGGTAAGTCGTGCACGACTTAGTATAAGTCGTAAGTCGGTAGCGACCTAAAAGATGCAGCACTGCCTTCGTTTCCTTAGGTCGTATGCGATCTATCATAGGTCGTTGACTACTTTAAGCTGTTATATCTCTTAAGTTGCTAGGTCGCAACTTTCTTTAGATCGTTATGTACTTAGGTTGTTTAAACCATGGCTGTAGTTAAGTCGATAACTCCTTTAGATCGTGACTTCCTTAACTCGTTAGGTCGTCCAGACCTTTAAGTCGTAGATTTCTCTTTAGTTGGTGAGCTTCTAGGTTGGTATGAAGTTAACTCTCTAGACTTCTTAGGCCGTTAAGTTGCTATCTTCCTAAGTCGGTAGCCTCTTAGATCGGCACATATCTTAAGTCGTCTCATTCCTTAGGTCGGTCGTACCTCTTAGGTCGTTATGTCGTAGGATCTTTTAGATCGGTCCACATCCTAGGTCGGTATGCTCCTTTTAGTAGTTAGGTCGGTTAATTGTTAGGTCGGCAACTATTGGGTCGGTAAGTCCTAGCTTATTAAGTCGTGAACAAAAGAGGATTAACATTTTCCCCTCGAAGTATACGGCTAAATCGTAGGTCGTGTGCTTCGATTTTCTTAACTCGCTTTTTGACGAGTCTGTTAGGTCGTAAGCGACTTAAGATAAGTCGTAGGTCGTACACCATGTATGTCGACCCGCCTTCCAGCGTATAAATAGTTGAATCATTCTTCCTTCTCCTCACCTGTTCTTCTATTTGAATCCGCCATTGACGTAATTTCGAGCTTCCAAAGACAAATTCCAACCATCCAATCGCCGATCATCTTCCCGTTATACTTCGTAAGTCAATCCGATCTTCGTTCACCTATATCCATCGTCGAATTGCTAACTCCCCATTTTCCGACTTCCATTTGTTTTTTGGTGCCGCGTTTCATTATGAGTAACTCTTCGATCGATCTGCAATTGCCATCGACCATATTGTAGCTGTGATAGAGCAGTAATATATCGGATTCACAGTAAATCTGAGGCGATTCGAATTGGTTTTTGGGTGATCCAATGGTGTGATGGAACGAGGATCGTTGTTGATGAGGCTATTGGGTTAACGGGTTAGGAGTTAAGGAGGAAAGCTGGTTGAGATACTGGCTTGGTCACGACTTAGCAATTTCGTGTGACCCAGTGACTTCCACGACTTAAGTCGGAACCGACTTAGCAGTTTCATGCGACCTAAGCTTTGAGTCGTTTCCGAGTTAGGACTTGGAGGATTTCTCGTTGCCTCGAATTGGAGCTTTTGCTTCTTTATCCGACCTATGACTTAAGGACTGTTGACTTGAAATGCCAACGACTTGTAGCATAAACGACTTACCCTAGCTCGCCTCACAACCTTTAAGTCGTGGACGAGTTAGGACATGTGTTGTTTTGAACCGAAGCTTCATATCTTTATAAGTGTTATGGCTGACGACCCAAAGAATCAGAGAACCAACGACTTAACTTAACCCGTAGGAAATCTTTCTTTAGTTGTCGTCGAGTTAGCACTTGAGTCATCAGCGACTTAGCACTTGACACTTTTAAGCTTTGCCTGGACTTTGAACTGTTGAGCTTTGTTGCATTCTTTTACCGATTATCTATAATTCTAATTGCCTGTTATAACATTTACAGAAAACTGGGACGAATATACTACCACTGACTGCCCACATCAAATGACAGATTAGTTGATAAAGAAAAAATCAAATTAAATGAACTGTATGAACGAAATGCTGTACAATAACCAATTCAAGTGAAGTATTAAAGCAAAATCGTAATAGTCAACTGAAACTGATTTGTTTGCATTAACACTGCACTTGAATATTAACAAGTTCTGAAATCTTGTAATCGACTGATTGTCAGCTAGTTTAATTCCAGTTATGTTTGCTTTTTATTTTCATTAGTTTTGCACAACACTTCACACTTTTTAGGAAACGTGCACCTTCACATTTAAACATCCAGTTGATTGTGTAGAATGTCCTCTCAACAAGAAGAAGCAACAACTCAAGCCGGATAAACTATTCCTATCCATGTTCCATTAGCTGATCCTCCGGAACGAATCTCAACTATATTAACATACAGAGTTTTCCGCCAGCTATGTACTCAGTTAGGCATTGCTAAAACGGATGCCATACTGCCTGAGAGGAGCGACTCTGCTGTTATACCGCATCACGGTTTCGTTACTGTTAATCACCACATGTGCATGAACGGAGCTATTCCTCCGTTTAACGATTTCCTTCAACAGCTTCTTCTACGATTATCAATTTCTTCCTTTCAGTTACATCCCAATGGATACGCCATTTTGATGGGACTTTGTGTGCTATTTAGGAGAACGTTGGATCGTCTCCCAAGTTTTGATGAAATTTGTTATCTGTGTTCTTTCGCCAAAAATAAAGATCATCCTTCTATCACAGTCATGAGAAGTGCTAGAAACCGTAAGTTGATCATCGGTCTCCCTGACAGTGTTCACGGTTTCCTAAGCCAGTTTTTCTACGTTCGTTGTCCCCCGGGATTTTATGCCATCTGGAGAGTGGGAAGTATGACCATCCGTATTTTTCCTTTCCTTATGTTTTCTGAGCTCTTCGAAGTCCGAATTGTCAAGTGTTAACTTCTTTTTTCTACCTTTTCAGCACTCCCTCCTCCTTCTAGAGACCCTAGTCACAAGACGACCTTCGAGAGGCTTATGGCCGTGCCAGTTGAGGAGAGGAACATTCAATTTCTACTGAAAGATGAGTTTTTTCATCAATTTGGACTCGTACATCCTTCCCTTTCTATTCAGCCGCATGAAGTCCCTGATTCTCCAGCTAAGGCACCAGATGCCCCAGTTCCTGCTAAAGAACCTTCACTGAAAGAGCCCACCGCTGAGACTTCACTAGTGAAATTTTCAATTTCTACTTACGTTATGGGGTCGTCTAGCAAGTTTGCACTTGCCTCGGTTGTTGAAGAAGAAGAAGGAAAAGAATCTCCCCACCATTCCGGAGAGGCGGCCAATGTAGAGGCTGAAAAAGAAAGTCCCGCTGGACATAATGGAGATGACATTTTTGAGGGGTTAAGTGACTTGATGATAACCTCTCAAGAACTATTTAAAGACGATGCTTCGAAAGCGATCTCTCCTGTTGTTGAAGCGACCTCTTCTTTGCAACAAACTACAACACCTACCACACAAGTCATTGCCATTTCCACACCCAAGAGTGGTTTGTAGTCTGACGCGCGTAGTTTGCACATTGCACACACTTAGGATTTTTTGGCACTTATATGCATTTAACTTCTCTACTTCAAAAATATCTAAGACTCGTCTTTTCCTCAATTTCAGGTTCTTTAATGGGGCGAAGTGGCTCATATTACGACAACTTTCGGCGCTATGGAGGGCGCGATTCTTACGATTACGGACGCTATCTCACCACTCGCAAAGAATCTGATGAAGAGCGTGCAGTTAGAAAAGCTCGAGAGAGGCAAGCCTACGAAGAGCAGCAGAGAAGAAGGGACGATGACTCCCACAAAAGAAAATATCACGACGATAAAGGGAAGAGCCATGCTACCGAAGACCCGAGTAAACGGGTTAGACTTAGTGAAAAGGACACGTCTGCAATTTCTGAAAAAACTGACGCTCCTATCTCTTCTGATATCCCGTCCGGTTCTCCTCTTTTAAAGAAATCTGACATCCAAGCGATCATCAACAGACCCCAGTATCAGGTTAAAGACAGCCCTCCAACGCTTCAAAGCCGATTTCCGAATTGGTGCTTAAAAGGAGTGCGCTTTGACTTAGATTTGGTGCCGATCGATAAGCAAGCCATGCTTAGAAATCTTGATGCAGTTAAGCTTGACATTGAGAGGATGTCGCAATGGCAGAAACTCGTTGATGAACTCCAAAGAGTCAACCATATGAATCTTGAAAACATGCTGACTATGGAGAACGATAAGACTGAATGGGCTAAATTTGCAAGCAGCACGATGCGGAGATGACAAGCATCGCGGATGACAACGCAAGGCTTGAATCTGAAGTCAAGCAACTTAAGGAAGATCTCGCCTCTTCTTCTGCATCACATACTCAAAAAGAAGAAGTCTTTCAGAAGCAAGTACGAGATGCACAGGCTGCGCAAAGGGATGCCGAGATGAAGCTTGCAGCCGAACAACTCATCACTGAAAAGTACCGCGAAGAAAACGCTCAACTGCGGAAAACATTTAACTCCCAGAACGCAGAGATAGAAATGCTAAAAGCTAGGCTTCTTAAAGTTGAGAAAGAGCGTGACGACGCGGTTGCTGGACAAGTTGCGGCTGAAGAGTCTCACGAAGCAACCAAGGCCACCATCGACTAAACTTTATTTGACTTTTATATTCACAGCGTCTTGGGGCGCGGGAGTCTCTCATTCTTGGGACCAAAATATGAAATCACCCTAGCTGAAGTATGGGAGGCTGCGATCGATATGCTTGGGGGAGCTGGCTACAATGAGACGGCGCTTGAGGCAATTTACCTTGATGATGATACTCGTGCCGCTCTTGCTAGAGGAAAAGAGTAACTCGCTGAAGCTAGAGCTGGAACAGTGGCAGAAAAACACCCAGAAAAGAAAATATCTTTAACTGCCCCTGTCCACACTTCGATTTCGACCGATGTTGATATCGTTGGTTCCAGCTCTCAATCTTCTCTTCCTGCAAAAGACGTTGAGGCTAAGCCCGTCGCTACTTAGTCTCCCCTTACCCCAATTGAGGAAAAGAGCCAAGAAGACATCGAGGCTGAAAAATTAGAAATTGAACTGTCAAAACCAACTTCTCTAGGTAACTTTGATTCAGATCTGGCTCAAGTGCATTATTCATTTGATTCAATTGATTTGGATGAATTTCTTGCTTATTACTTAAGTCCTGGTGATCCCATATCTTCTCTTTTTTCGGAGAATACTGATTTTGACTTCTTTTCTTCTGTAGCGGAAGCACCGAGCACTGTGCACTCTTCCCCTCTTCCAGCTATTCCTCCTCCATCTCTTCAAGTCACTCCTGCTTCTCAACCGGGGTCGCAGGAAGAACAGATAGAAGCTGTCCAAGGCTTGGAGGATCCACCCGCTTCTCAAGAGTAGAAAGAAGAAGGGACGGAGGACAGTGAGAAGACTCCGGAGCAGTCATTTGATGACGATACAAAGCTTTCCATGCTGCTGACTCCGGGAAGCAAATCTTCTTCAAAGAGGAAAGGAAAGCGTGCACTAAAGAAGAAGAAGAGAAGTGCTTCAGCTGGGGAAGACAAAATAGAAGAAGACCCAACCACTCCTCCTTCTCCATCCCGCCCACGCCGGATTCCGAAATTAACTATCAAGCCAGGCAAAGGCTCCAAAGGTAGCGGGAAGAAGGAATGACAAGCTGGATTTTCTACTTCTTATTTTGCTTTTTGCATGTATCGACCGGATATTGTGCGGGTACCGGTCTTCGCTTTTTGATATCTGCACATGTAGAGAATTTTCATAATATTGAATAAAATAACTCTTTCACTTGTACAAATTCTTGTGTATATGAGAATGCATTTATTTCTTATTTTAAGTGTAGAATAAATGATTCTTTTTACTTGTACAAATTCTTTGTCTGTGTTTGAGAATGCATTTATTCCACATCTTTTTTACGTGATATTGCAATGAACTTGTGGTATGTTGCTTGTATATTACTTCTATTAATGTAACTGAATTGTATAATGTTGCCCCCATACCACAAGTATATTGCAATATTTCTTGTTTTTTCAAGACTGATACTCTTATTTCAAAGAATAACTATTCCACTTTTTAAGGGAAGAATCATTCTGCTTTTAATAGAGCGTATCTCGTTTTTTTTGGAGAAATTTTTACTTTCTCTTTCTTTCTTGAAGAACACTTCAACTTTCGGAGATGATCACTTTTATTTGTTAAAAAGTGGATTTTCCTACGTAGTGAAATGAGCTTCTGAAGAAGGTTTTGATTTTGTGCCCCGGTAAAGGGGCTTATTTTTGGTACTTCGAGCACGGTGAAGTGTGCCTCCGAAGAGGTCTTTTTGTAGCATTTCAACTTTTAGGAAGAACATTTTGAGATGAATAAGTTAACCTTCCATTGAGAGTTGAAATGTGCTTTCGGAGAAGGCTTTTTGGTTTGAGCATTCTATTTTGGGACATGCCTCCAAAGAGGGCTCCTCTGAAGAGTTGTGCTTCCGAAGAGGGCTTGTGCCTCCGAAGAGGGCTTGTGGTGCCTCGGGAGAGGGCTTTTGCCTCCGAAGAGGGAATGTGCCTCTGAAGAGGGCTTGTGGTGCCTCGGGAGAGGGCTTTTGCCTTCGAAGAGGGCATGTGCCTCGGAAGAGGGCTTGTGGTGCCTCCGGAGAGGGCTTTTGCCTTCGAAGAGGGCATGTGCCTCCGAGGAGGGCTTGTGCCTCCGAAGAGGGCTTGTGCCTCCGAAGAGGGCTTTTTGATTGCCTAAAAATTACTTTCTCATGGTTGGATGGGTCCATGGGGCGTACGCAAGTTGCTTGATTGGATATTCGTTTGCATGAACGATCGCAATCAATTAACAAGGTCCCTGTTCCTTCAGCTTGGGAAGGTGCCCCTCCGGTGGTTCCACCAATCTTTTTTGATTGAGGAAAGCACTTTCATTTTTCGGCGTGCCTCATTAGAGGGCTTTGTTGGCCTCCGGAGAAGAGCTCTGGTTGATTGGTGTGCCTGGAAGGTTGCGTCTCAGGGGCGAGTGGATCCACGGGACGGACGCAAGCTGTCTGATCGGATGCATCACGACCAGTTAGCAAGGGTCCTGTTCCTTCTGCTTGGGAAGGCATCCCTTTAGTGGATCTACCGGCCTTCTTATTGAGAGACATACCTCCTTTTGGCTGCTTCTATGTTTGCCGGCCCATGTTTTCTCATCATCTGCTCATCAGCGATCCTTTATTATTGTTTCCAATTGCGTCTTCCTTTCTTTTGCAAGTAAATTGCTTTATCCGAAGAAGTAGACTTCACTGTTGAGTGACTCCACAGGGTAAATGCAAGTTACTTGGTTGGATGTATTTTTATATTGATGATCGCAACCAGTTAACGAGTGCTTGACACAGTGGAGTCGCCAACTTTTTATGTGAAGTTCTTCTTGTATGGGATTCGAGTCTGGAATTTTTGTTGCTTGAAATTTGCTTAATAAGTGACTTATAGGGGTCGCTTGGCTTTGTGACGAGTAAGCCTTGTTTTAATGTCCTGCAATTTTGAATCGACATTTTAGCAATACATTCAAAGTATTCACATATCGAAATGAAACAGGCATTATACAATAGTAAAGAACATAAGATTTATAGTGGTTCGGCCAAGAATCGAGCCTACATCCACTTTATAGCTTTTATAAACTTGCACTGATTTACAATGTCTTGCAATACAACTGATACATCTATCACTATTTTACAATTTTGAGCAAAGATTTTTTAAGTAAAATAAGGACGTAAGTGGTTGCTGTTCCAGGCTCTTGGAATTGGATCTCCTTCAACAGTTATGAGTTTGAAAGTGCCATCAATAAGTTGACTGCCTATGACATATGGTCCTTCCCAGTTTGGCCCAAACACACCAGTTGCTATCATGATCCTTTTCAAGACTAAGTCTCCGATCTCAAAGCTACGTTGGCGAACTTTAGAGTTGAAGTGCCTGGCTATCCTTTGCTGATAAGCTGAAACTCTGAGCCTAGCTTCTTCTCTTTTTTCATCAAGAAAATCAAGTGCTTCAAGCTGCAGCTTTTTGTTTTCAGCTTCGTTGAAATGAATTCTCCTATGTGAAGGAACTTCTACTTCCACTGGAATCATTGCCTCTGATCCGTATGCTAGTGAAAATGGAGTGTACCCAGCCGCAGTTTTGTGAGTAGTTCTGTATGCCCATAGTGCTAGTGGCAGCTCAACCACCCTTTGCTTTTTCGAGTTGCTTTTTGATGGTTGAATTGATAATTTTGTTCACTGCTTCCACTTGCCCATTTGCCTGCGGATGAGCCACTGCTGAGAAGCTTTTTCGAATTCTGAACCGTTTGCAAAAGTCTTGGAATTCTTCACTTTCAAACTGAGTGCCGTTGTCTGTGATTATTTTCTACGGCACACCATACCTGCAAATGATATTTTTAGTTACGAAATTTATCATCTTTTTAGAGGTGATAGTGGCTAAGGGTTCAGCTTCAGCCCATTTAGTGAAATAATCAACAACGATAATAGCATATTTGATTCCAGATTTAGCGATCGGTAAAGGTCCAATCAAGTCTATTCCCCAAATGGCGTACGACTATGGGCTGACCATTTGTGTGAGTTCGGTGGAAGGCGCTTTTGGGATTTTTGCAAATCTTTGGCATCTGTCACACTTTCGGGAGTATATAGCAGCATCTCGACTAATGTCTGGCCAGAAATACCCATATCGGAGAACTTTCTTGGCTAGAGTTTGACCTCCTGAATGATCCCCACATTCTCCTCCATGTACCTCTGCTAGAATCGTCTTGGCTTCTTCCTTGGTTACACATCGGAGTAATGGCATTGAGAATCCCCGTCTGTATAATCGACCATCTTGAATTATATATCTTGATGCTTTCCTTAACAGTTTTCGGCGTTCTTTAGAACTTTTAGGCAGGGAACCATTGAGTAGATATTCTTTGATCGGAGTCATCCACGATTCATGCTCTTGAGACGCAGCCATGATCCAATCAATATCCATCTCATCAATGCTTGGAGCCGACAAAACTTCTACAGGAACTAATCCCAGTAATTGAGCCTCTCCGGAACTTGAGTACTTTGCTAGAGAATCCGCCTTCATGTTTTCAATCCGAGGAATATGACTTATCGTGTAATTATCAAAATCTTCGAGAAGCTCACATGCCTTTGACAAGTATGCAGGCAGATTTCCACCTTTAGCTTGAAACTCTTTCTTTACCTGGCAAACAATAAGTTGGGAATCGCTGAAAATCTGTAACACTTTGATGTTCAGTTCCTTGGCAATTTTTAAATCGGCAATGAGAGCTTCATACTCTGCTTCATTGTTTGTTGAAGGGAATTCCAGTCTCAATGCATAACACAATGATCGTCCTTCGGGAGTTTCAAGCACAACCCCTGCCCCAGAACAGTAATCATTTCTCGAACCGTCAACATACAACTTCCACTGGATTTGAACGCCATTAGTTGTCTCTTTCTCACTGTCACCTTTATCAGTAGATTCCGCAATGAAATCCGCTAAAGCTTGTCCATTGATTGCTCTTCGGGGATGGTAAGTAATGTCAAATTGGCTGAGTTCAATTTTCCATTTCAAAAGATGACCCGAAGTTTCAGGACGATACAGGACTTGCTTTAGAGGTTGATCAGTAAGGACCTTGATAGGATGAGATTGAAAATATGGCCTCAACTTCCTGGAAGCAATTAGCAAACAAAAAGCAAGCTTTTCTATTTTTGAATAATTCATCTCTGCCCCAGTAAACAGTTTGCTGATGTAATAGACTGGACGCTGTATTTTCATATCTTCCCGTACAAGTGCTGCACTGAGAGCGTGAGATGAAATCGCCAAATAGATGAAAAGGTCTTCACCATCACTGGGCTTGGAAAGAACTGGAGGCGTTTCCATATGATGAATCAGTTGATCGAAAGCATTCTGGCATTCGGGAGTCCATTCAAAAAATTTCTTTCCTTTCTTTAGAGCATCAAAGAAGGGAATGCATTTGTTTGTGGCCTTGGAAATGAAGCGACTCAGAGCGGCGACTTTTCCATTGAGACTTTGCAGTTCTCTCTTTGTATTAGGGGCTTTGACCTCTCTTAGAGCTGTGATTTGAGTAGGATTGGCCTCGATGCACCTAGCGCTCACGATGAAACCCAAGAATTTTTCGGACTCTACTCCGAATGAACATTTCAATGGATTAAGCTTCATTCCATACTTTCGAAGAATTGCAAACATTTCTGCCAAGTGGTCCATGTGGTCTATTGCTTTCTTTGACTTTACTAACATATCATCAACATAAACTTCCATAGTTTTGCCGATCTGAGGTTTGAACATTGCATTGACGAGTCTTTGGTAGGTTGCCCCAGCGTTCTTTAATCCGAAAGGCATAACTTTGTAACCGTAGAGACCCACATCCATGATAAAGCTTCTGTCTTCCTAATCTGACTCATGCATCATAATCTGATTGTATCCGGAGTAAGCATCCATAAAAGATAACAACTCATGCCCAATTGTTCCATCTACCAATTGATCGATCCTTGGCAGTGGGAAGCAATCTTTAGGGCAAGCTTTGTTTAGATCTGAAAAGTCGATGCATACTCTCCACTTTCCATTTGCCTTCTTAACCAGTACTGGATTTGAAACCCAATTTGGATAAGTGGATTCTCTGATGAAACCGTTCTCCATCAGCCGATCTACTTCTTCCTTTAGAGCTGCTGACCTTTCTGGACCTTGTGTTCTTCTTTTCTGTTTTACTGGTGTGAATTTTGGATCGATATTTAGTGTATGCACAGCAATTTCCAGAGAGATCCCACACATATCAGCATGACACCAAGCGAACACATCCAGATTTGCTTTTAGAAATGATATCAGCGTGTTTTGAACTGTTATGCTTAGTTGCAAACCCACATTGAGTACTTTGTTTGGGTCTTTCGAGTCAACGGGTATTGGTACCGTTATTTCCACGGGTACCACTCTATTCTCCCCTACACTGGCTCTTCTGGGATCCATTTCTTTCCTTGCATTACTGTGTTCGCCAGTACAAGGGCCACCCTGTAGTTGCTACAAGGTTGGGGCTTTGATGCGGAGCGGAGCTGCCGCATCTTTTCCCATTTCTCTTTTCCTGGCTTCTCGGAGTTCAACAAGATAACATTCTCGTCCCGCGTTCTGATTTCCCTTAATGACAGCAACTCCATTATCAGTGGGAAATTTCATTGTCAAGCACCACGGGGCGAGGACGGCCTTGAAAGCAGCAAGATTAGGACGACCCAAGAAGGCATTATAGGCAGAGAATTCATCGACAATTATAAAAGTTTGCTTTCGAACCACCTTTTTATGTCCTTCTCCCAATTCAACAAACAAGTCCACTGTTCCAATTGGCTGTTTTGGCTCTCCAGTAAATCCGGCAATCTTCTAAGATGAAACTTGTACGTCCGCCATTAGAATTTTCATTTGGTCAAACGTCTTCTTAAAGAGTATGTTGCATGAGGCGCCGCTATCAACCAGCACCCTCCTTACAATAGCCGGCCCAATACCGACAGAAACAACCAAAGGGTCCTCAGTAGGAGCCTCCACACCAACAGAATCCCTGGTTCTGAATATGATATCATCATGAAAAATCTTTTGCTGCTTCAGAGGCGCAACATCTTCCAATACCAAGACACTCTCTTCAGCTGGGGCATGTTTCAAAGCTCTAGCGTACCTTTCCATCTCACCCCAACTCCTGCCAGCCGGATGGGGTCCCCTTATGATCACATTGATAACAGGTCTTTCTGTTTCTTGTACAGCAGACCTCTCTCCTGAACCAGATGAATGAGCTGGAGGTTGTTGCCCCTGGCTAGATGAAGAAGGGTCTTTTCTATTCCTTTTAACATACTGCTGCAACTTATTCTCTCTTAACAATTCTTCAATCAGGCTTTTCAAGTGGCGGCACTCGTTGGTATCATGGCCTGGTTGGTTATGAAATTTGCAAAATCTTCCGCTTTGAGCAGCATTTTTCCTAACTTTTACTGCCGATGGTTTTGGAAATTCAACAGCATCCTTAGTGGCGATGAAAATATTCTCCGGTGTATCAGTTAGAGGGGTAAAATCCGAAGGCTTGAGAAAGCGGGGCTTTTTGAGATCCTTCTGCTTCTTTCCACCATTACTCTCCCTTTTCTGATTTACAGATTCTTTTTTGTTCTAAGCCGTAGCATTATTTTCCACCACTATTGTCACAACTTTAGCTGACGCGGAGAGATTTTCTAGGTGCATGAACTCATCAGCCTTTTTGTAGAACTTTTCGAGCGAGTTTGGTTCCTTCATTTTCAACAATTTTCCAAATTCGCTTTACTTGTCAACAGCCCGCATTAAGTAGGTTAAAATCATTCGCGGTTCTGCGTTATCAACTTCGGCTAGGGCTAAATTGAAGCGATTCAAAAAGGATTTGATGGGTTCTCCAGGGTTCTGTTCGAGACTTGAAAGAGACATTATATCCTTTGCTCTTGAAATGTACAATCTGAATTGTTCCTTTAATTTTCGGGTCAGATCGGAAAATTGGTCAACAGATCGCACAGGAAGCTTGGTAAACCAAAGTAACGCCACTCCTTCCAAGTATACCGGGAAATACCGGCATTTAATCTCATCAGTCGCTCTGGCACCAGTCATGTGCAAATCATATTTGTACAGGAATTGATTCGGATCACTTGTTCCTCGATAAGCAGGAATGGTAGGAGGAACGAATTTTCTGGGAAACTCAGCTTTTAGAATCCTCTCAGTAAATGGAGTCTTACTCGGAGCAAATCCCCAATCATTCTCATCTTCGTTTCTCTGCATGCTTTCTTTCATTATCTGCCGAATCATGCCGGAGAGATACTCCTCATTGTTCAGTGACTTTGCAGAATAGGCCTCGGCCATTTTCTCAGAAGTTTGTCCGGGCAAACGTTCGGGGAGAACTGGCGATGGCCTAGATCCTTCAGCTTGGAGAGGTTCCCCTTCAGCGGCACCAGATCCTCCTTGAGTAATATTTCTCCCTTCAGAATTGGGAATAGCATCAGCAAAGTTTTCTTCATTATTTACTGGTCTCTGATTAGCCCCGAGCAAAGCATTCAGCTTTTCCATCATCAGATTATTCTGAGTTTCAATCTGCTGATACAATCCAGAGACAGCAGCATCTAATTCCTCTCGCGTCACCCCGACGCTTGGAGCTACTTGACTTGGAGAAAGAGAAGTGGCAGTATTGTCGCGGTCATCATTAGATCTGACAGACTTACGTTTTCTTCCAGGAGCCATTATGTCTGATAGACTTCTGGTTTTGAAGGAAATTCTTTCAACAAACTTCCGTGAAGCAATATTGAATGATCACCTGAGTTCAGTTATCAGTGAAAGCACCAAAATGTTAACGCTAAAAATTGAACGCTAACACCCGGTGTGTGTAATAGAGTTGTGAAAGCACCACCCGTTGGTATGGGAACAGAATACATGCTGAAAATAGTAGAAAACGGTAAAGGAACAACAGATTTATAGTGGTTCAGCCCGTAATTGAGCCTACGTCCACTTTATAGTCTTTTATTGCCGATTCTGATTACAAGATGATACAATATTCTTCAAAATACAATTCAATTTGATCACAAAAACACTCTCGACTACTAGCTCAAACTTCGATGATGAAACTTGATGAATCCATGTCGGACGTATGAAATTCCTCCCAAGCGTGTTGTAGTGTCTTGAATGTTTGGAGATCTTCAAATGTTGAGTGAGTTGAGAATTCGGTAGAGTAATGACGCTTCAGAAAATGGTTGGCCAAAAGTCGCCTACTTGTTGGAGTTTGGGGGGTATTTATAGAGAGGATTTCTGAGCAGAATTTTATTACCAAGTGATAAGTCGGCCATGACTTAGGGTAGGTCGTAGATCGTAAGTCGGTGACGGTATAGGGGGTCACTTCGGCTGTACTTGATTCTTCTGAACGAGTTGGTAAGTCGTGCGCGACTTAGTATAAGTCGTAAGTCGGCAGCGACCTAAAAGATGCAGCACTGCCTTCGTTTCCTTAGGTCGTATGCGATCTATCATAGGTCGTTGACTGCTTTAAGCTGTTATATCTCTTAAGTTGCTAGGTCGCAACTTTCTTTAGATCGTTATGTACTTAGGTCGTTTAAACCGTGGCTGTAGTTAAGTCGTTAACTCCTTTAGATCGTGACTTCCTTAACTCGTTAGGTCGTCCAGACCTTTAAGTCGTAGATTTCTCTTAAGTTGGTGAGCTTCTAGGTTGGTATAAAGTTAACTCGTTAGACTTCTTAGGTCATTAAGCTGCTATCTTCCTAAGCCGGTAGCCTCTTAGATCGGCACATATCTTAAGTCGTCTCATTCCTTAGGTCGGTCGTACCTCCTAGGTCATTATGTCGTAGGATCTTTTAGATCGGTCCACATCCTAGGTCGTTATGCTCCTTTTAGTAGTTAGGTCGGTTAATTGTTAGGTCGGCAACTATTGGGTCGGTAAGTCCTAGCTTATTAAGTCGTGAACAAAAGAGGATTAACATGATACCAAGTGAAACGACCCGACCTTCTATCACCAGAAAGTCGCATCATCAATAAGAAAGAAAGGGATAGAAAAGAGAAAAGATAGAGAAGAAAGAACTAAACAACATCAGAATCTCACAGCGGAAACGGAACAAAATATAATACATCACATAACTATTACATAGTCTTACATATATCAGAGTTACACAGCTCATATTACAATACAGTAGACAGTTATAAAGATCTGTCTATTTACCAAACAATATACAACACAGAGATACAGATAAACACTAACACAGCGGAACCAATATATACATCTATACGCTGAAGCCTCCTGCTCCATTGCTCCTCCAGAATTCGTCAAAGCTAACCTGAATCCCTTGGCTACACGTAAAAATTTGAGTACCCGAGAGTTTAAGAAAAACAGAAATAAACTCTGGGTCAGGCATGGGTCTGGTATGAGTAAACGGTTTAAGTTGCTTAACTTTAAAAACCTTTTGAAAACAAAGGTATAATGTAAGACTCCCCACACATAAACATGGGTAAGTTTTTACCTTACGCTAACCAAACATTTGATAGGAAATTCAATGATATTATAATAAAGTCTAGGGTTTTCAAGTAAAATACAGAAATAGCTGGAATGCTTACATCTCACGTTCCAACATAGTTGGGCACAACTAAATCGTACGCCGCTTATTGGAGATTGGATTCCATACAATGGCAGGGCTACTGGGTACCGCCCGTCACAGTACGTGGCCTAGATCACCGTACCGAGGATCACTCCCGACCCCCTACAACACAAAGCCGGAACCATCCCTTACTGGACAGTCCCGAACAAGACAACCCCGATGGTTGTAGCTATTCAACCACCCACACAGCCGAATAAAAAGGTACTCTAGACATGGGTATATCTCGCTCTCAAGTGGGTGCTACCCACGAAGCCTTGCAGCACCTCCCATGTTTTAGCCATTCCCGGTTGATGAGGCTTGAGGCTATGATTACCTTAATAGAACACATCTATCTTAGAATGCTCATCGTCCACCTGACGATGTGCTGAAAGCATTCAATCCATACAAGTTCATTCTGGGTTCGAGCGAAACCGAAGGCATTATCTCATTACACTCATTTTAGAATCATCCTCAAAGTTAACGACAATAACCCTTGCACTCTGAATCTTCATGTAACGACTCGGGTTTTGCCCGCTCGAAAATCAACATCCGTACTTCACATTGTACTAGAATGCCGCAGATTCGACCGTTCAAATCCGATTCGCCGAAGCTATAACAACATTAAGTAAATAACACAGCGGAAGAAATGAATAATACATTGATATACAATATCTGATACAACAGAGTGACACAATGAATATCAATATACATCAAAGATGATACAACAAATATCAGAGATACAAGGAATAGCAGCGGAAAATAACAGCAAATGGAAGAGATCTCCAAATGATCTACAAAAGAGAATGAATCCACAACTCCAAGATAAGCAACTCCGATGAATGAACTAGCTCCAGATAATCTACTAAACCTGAATATCTGAAAAGAAACCCAACTCTAGACTGCCCGTGTGGAAAATAGTGGGCACCCAGAGTTTAGGAAGGGAACAATAAACTCCGGATCAGTCATGGGACTGGTGTGAGCAACAAAAACAGTTTATCTTTAAAAACAAATAGCAGAGAATTTTAAAGTAAATTCGCAATGCTTTTGGAAAATGAAACTACCATAAGACCTCCCACCACACACACAATGCAAACACAGAATTGGAGGAGATTTCTTCTTATGATAGTCAAAGATGCTTACTACGCAAAATCAAATCATTTTATATTATTACTAGTGCATAGTGCAGAAAACAATTTCGAAAGTAGAATATAAATCTTAGCCAGCATAGACATTTCGCACTTATGCCTACTATAGCTACCATGTTCAATAGCAGGTTACCACCACATTCCATGGCAGGTAATACAACTAAAACCGTACAGGGCTCGTATTGTTTTGTTTGGATTTCCAACAAATGGTCAGGCTAAGGAACTTCCTATTCCACGAAAGAAACGCCTCTGGCGGGACGTTCCGAGAACCAACTGTTCTCTGCCAAACAAGGACGGCAACCCCTTTTCCCAAGGGATAAAAGAAACCTCAGATATGCCACCCCCGGTCCTTTGGGACCTTTAATCGAGGCGCCTCGAATCCAACATCACACGTCATAAATAAAGTGTGTCCACATGAGTAAGTATCTGGGCTCCATACCATGATACTACCCTTTTCCAGAAGGAATGGTCATACCCTAGGGGAGCTACCCCTGAAAACCTTGCCGCACGATTCCTGTTTCGACCATTACTGGGTTGTGAGGCTCGACGAAGTCTCGTCCACAAAGCTACGCTTTTTCAAAAAGCCATGCTTTGGGTCAACAGATGATCAACCTATGATCACAAAGATAAATGATCAAACAAATGATCATATCACAAATGATCAAACGATGATCATCACACAGCTACACTCAGCATGCCACATTACCAAATTGGGATATATCGCTGATAAATTTCAACTACATAACCTCTGAGCTCGTACGTCTCAGAGAAGGGTGTTAAGCTAAGAGAATAAATTCTCCGCCACCAACAGATATGTATTTGAAAGAAATCGGCTTTATATCTCAAAGTGTAATGTCAGACATGTATCCATACAAGTCTGTTCCGGGTTCGAACAGAACCGAAGGCACTTCTCACGAAGTCCTTGCAATTCCGGATAATTTCCAATCACGTCTGGACTTCCCGTCACAAAGAGTGATATAAATCTCTATACCGGCGCGACTCAGTGCGGAGACATTCGACAGGTTGTCCTTTCATTTTCGAAAAATATCCGGTCTTCAACACCGGTCTTCAAATGCTATCCATATACGACGTATCACTATTCGGAATGAGTTATACGACCCAAAGGTCCTTTCCCGGCTAACCCGAATAGTGAGCGTAATATTCGAAAACATATGGATATTGGGAATTCAATTAAGTCACAATTTAAACCCAAACTTTCTTTTCAAATGGTTTAACAAATTACCATTTTAATCTTTTAAACAAAAAGATTCATTTTAACAACCTTCAATGGTTTAAAACAATTTCCACATTTTAATATTTTAAATAAAAGATTTAATTCATAAAGTTCACCCAGTTTCACAAAGATTCATTTACAGATTTTTCCAAATCAATTTCCATTTCAATTTGATTAACTCGTTAAATCTTTAAATCAAAGATTTAACTCATAGCTTTCAAAACAATTTCATTTCGAATGGTTTAAACAAAACATCATTTTAAATCTGTTAAAGATAAACAGATTCAATTCATAGCTTTTCAAAACAATTCATTCATAACTTGGAAAACCATTTTCACTTCAATATTGAAATTCCTTTAATTAAACTGGAATTTCATTTCTTATCTGAAAGCTTTTATCATTTGAAAACAACAGTTTTCAATTTGGAAATATGATTCATTCATACGAGTTGAAATCCTTGGTTTAATTTCAAATTCCCAAATTAATACTTTAAAATGGTTTAAATTCATATGAACACATTTATAATATTTTTAACCGTAATTTCAAATTATAGGATTTAATTTCAAACTTGAATTCAAATTTAAATCAAATTATTTAAATTTTCAAAAACTCGGTTAAGTTATTCAAAATGACTTTTATCTTTGAAACTCCATTCCAAAAGCTTTTCACTTTTTATTTTAAACCCAAATTTCAAATTTCAAAATCAACTGAAATTAAAATTTCAATTTCAAAAACATCAAATTCAAATTATCTGTGACTTAACCGATTTCCACGTGAAATCCATATTTGTGTGTGTATGGTGTAGTCCAGGGGTTTCACACATAATAGTGCAACATGATGAATCATCACATATCAGAATACAGAAATATAATTCGATAAGCGGTATAAGAACAACGCTTATCGTTCATTCACAGATCATAGATATATATCACAGATAAGTAAATTATAGATCACAACATAAATCAGGGTATATCACAAAGCATCATATATCAGGGATATCAAACAATCAAGTCATTCAATAGAATCCAAATATTCATAAGTAGGGTCAGTTAATTGTCTGATTAATTTAAATCAGATTAATTTCTTATGAATAAATTACTCAATAAATCAAAACGAGTAATTAATTTCTTAATTACTTCCCATCAATTAGTTATAATTTAACAGTTATAAATGTTGATTTCAATTTATCAATCTAATTATCGATTAATAATCAATTATATTGATTAATTATAAATAATCAGTTAACCGTCTTCATTTACCTCTATTGATTTATATACTGAGGTAATTTACTTATATTAATTATTATAAGTTAAATTTTCCATTTATAAAATAAATTAAGTCAAATCCATAAATTTAAATAGCATATAAATTACTTAATTCATTTAAAAACTTCGATTAATACATTAAACCTTACTTTCAAACTAATTAATTAATTCATTTATAAAATTGCATTGATTCTTTTAATTCTTCAATTTCTATTTAAATCAATACACTTCCATTATCACTTTAACTCTTTTAATAATTAATGAGTTTAAAACTAAGTCCTTATCCCTTAAAGTAACTCATTTTCATTCCAATAAAATTTCACCTTTAAATATTTTAAAAACATTTATTTTTCCTTTTCTTGAATTCTCATTTTAAAACTTCAGGTTTTAAAACAATCATTAATTGAATTTTAAATCTATTTACAAACTAACTTTTTAAAATCTTAAATTACAAACTTAAAAATACTTTGGTATGGTTAAATTTTAAATCAAAGCCCTTTTAATTCAAGTATTTAAGTTTATTAAAAAGTATTTAAATTCTTAAACTTTTCTTTATTTCAAAACTGGACTTCAATTACAAATTTGAACTTAATGACTTAAAATAGCAAAATCTGGCACTGGTATAACTCGGAAACAAACAACTCGAGTCCGCCTTCAATCTGCTTCGAGAAAAATGCAGATTTTCCCGAGCCAAAACACGTTTTACCCGAGTATACACTCGAGTAAAAAAACTGGGCGCTGTCAAAAGTTATAAAACAACTCGAGTTCCCTCATTTTACTTCGAGGCAAACCATGAAATCACCCAAGCCAAACTAAGGATTGCTCGAGTAATCCTCGAGTTCGTTTCTCTGACAACTCAGATATAAACACAGCCACCAGAATCCCTCCCCCGTGCACGTGCACGCTTCCATCAGCCATCTCCGGTCGATCGCGACTACCTCCGCCTATCAGCGACCACCTCGACACCCTATTCCAGCTCTCCGATCATCATCACAGACCCTCGATCAAAATCGAGTACTTGCCGTGAAACTGGAACTAACCCATAGCCTGGAAACTCACCGTGCTTCCATTTTCGATCGCCAGAAAATCCCCTACTTCGGCTACAACTTCGACCACACCGGAGCTTCAACTTCCCAAAATTTCTCTCAGCTCGATCAGACGGTGATCTCGAACGGAACGAAATGTTGCGACACTTAAAAACTAGGTCACCATTTTTAAATTGCTTCTCATCGCCACCACGATGAACTGCTGACTAGTCCACCATTTTTCCCGCATTTCCCCATCACTCCCCTACCTTTCGACCAACCCGCGACGTCTTCGGTCATCTCCATCGACCACGGCATCCCAATATGTTCAAAACAGTGAAGTAAAAACTGCTCTTCGCCCCTTTGCTTAAAAATTGTAGTTCTTGTTTTAAAAATCATAAATTTGTATGTAGTTTCAATTTATGTCCTTGAATCTTTAAAATCAGAAGTTTGGTTTTAAACATATTTAAAGTTGTATATGTTTTCTGGGTTTTACAGAGCCACCTAGCTGCTAGTTTAACTTATTTAAATTTTCAACATCAAGATTTTTGTTAATCAAACAAGTGTTGTTTACACTATACATCCAACAGTTATTAAAATAGGAGAGAAAAGTTTGTTTGCATATTTATTCAAAGAAAATCATCAAATAACAGAGCATACATACAACAGATGTACACAGATACTGGCACCACATACATATACAGATATATATATGAACACAGAGAGAATCATGCCTTATTTACTTAATTTATAGATTTAAATAAAGTGTTACTCACCTATTTTCCAGAGGAAGACAGAGCTGATGATGAAACAGGTTGTTTGAAAGTTGCAAAACTGAAGTCTTCCATTTGATCTTTGCTAAGTTGTTGTTTGATTGAATTTTCTCTTTTCTTCTTCTTTTAGTTTTGATGTTTTAAACTGAAGTTTGTTTGTTTATAAAGTGATACTATCTCAGTTTTGAAATGAACGAATTTGAAATGAAGAAAGCTTGATAAAAGAAGGAGTTTGATACAAGAAAATGAGTTGTACAGGGTATATTATTTTATACAAGTTGATATAATTTGCTTTGTACAAATACCAGAGATTCTTATTTGTTTTTGGAGGCTGAAGTGATCTATCTTATGCGTGCATTAATTGATGTTGTACCACTTATGTTTTCTTTTCACTTTCAGCTGTACAATATAACCTTTCTCGGCTGTACAATATGAAGATATTGTTTTGCTTAAGTGTACATAGATGTCTTGCATTAATTGCTTGGCTTGTATTGCAAGCCTTTACTTGTTTACATACTTAGGTATATTTTTGTTTTCTTGTTTCTCAGCCTGCTTACTTATATTTGTTTTTGTTTTCTAAGTGTTGTAGGCTATGGTATACTTTTGTATGCTAGAGATATATCTATCAAGAATTAAAAATGACAATTTCTATGTTTATTTGTTTTCTCCATTTATCTTACTACTTTGAAATGTAAAGAAGTTCTACTTTAAATTGTTGTTAGATTTTAACAAATATTCTACTTCTATTTTTATTAAAACTTACCTTATATTAATTTCAATTTCTAGTTCAAATATAAATTATCATTATTTACTTAATATTTATTGTCTTATATTATTTTATAAACTCAAACCATCTTTAACCATCAATTCAAATATATATATTAAATTTGCTCGTATACACCTAAATATATATATACATTCAATATACACACATATACTCACATATACACTATTTACAATATTTTAATCTCAAATGGTTTATACAGAATATACTTGGATATCGGGGAAACTCGCAATAAATAAATCGATTAATTTCACTTTAAACCATTTGTTTTACTATTTTTATTCAGAATAAAATAAATTAACAATTTTAAATTCAAAAACTCAATTAATTATAAATTTAAATACTTATGAAATTTGGGGTCGTTACAGACTTCCCCCCTTAAAAGAATTTCGTCCTCGAAATTACCAAGGAGACACAAAAATAGATGAAGAATATTTCATCGAATCAACTGAACATCTATTCTGCATTTGGCTTACCAAATCAGAATATCGATAATACACACAAGAACGAATCTGTTGAATTCTTTCACACGATACTCGGGTTATCCAGATCTACGAAATATGGAGTGGCATTGGTCAGTTCGAAGTGATAACTAACCATTCGTAGAATATATCGGACCCAAAGAATAGATAGATATACGGATACAATTTCAAAATTTTAGTTTAGAAACTAAATTATATCTATCAACTATAGCAATCAAAGCAACCAATTCATCCAAACCAACAATTTGGCCTATCCGGAGTTCATGTCCCTTATTATCATATCGAATCTCCTTCCACGATCTACCAGGAATTATCGAAGGATTCAGAAAAGATGGCGAACAAAAGAGATTGATAGAGAAAATATAGCTTCCTTGTTGTTACAGAGTATTGACCATTTCATAGTGGTATCACCCTGTCCTCTATCTCGTCCTCTTCTTGCACTCATACTCACTATCAGTGGATAGTAAGAGAATTTACTGAGACATTCGAACGGATATCTGAGAATTACTCATTCTAGAGTTTACTTCACTCTATCTCTAATGAGCTACTTAACGTGTTACACTCCTGAGCTAAAGTTCAACCTTAGCTCTGATACCAAATGTAACGACTCGGGTTTTGCCCACTCGAAAATCAACATCCGTACTTCACATTGTACTAGAATGCCGCAGATTCGACCGTTCAAATCCGATACGCCGGAGCTATAACAACATTAAGTAAATAACACAGCGGAAGAAATGAATAATACATTGATATACAATATCTGATACAACAGAGTGACACAATGAATATCAATATACATCAAAGATGATACAACAAATATCAGAGATACAAGGAATAGCAGCGGAAAATAACAGCAAATGGAAGAGATCTCCAAATGATCTACAAAAGAGAATGAATCCACAACTCCAAGATAAGCAACTCCGATGAATGAACTAGCTCCAGATAATCTACTAAACCTGAATATCTGAAAAGAAACCCAACTCTAGACTGCCCGTATGGAAAATAGTGGGCACCCAGAGTTTAGGAAGGGAACAATAAACTCCGGATCAGTCATGGGACTGGTGTGAGCAACAAAAACAGTTTATCTTTAAAAACAAATAGCAGAGAATTTTAAAGTAAATTCGCAATGCTTTTGGAAAATGAAACTACCATAAGACCTCCCACCACACACACAATGCAAACGCAGAATTGGAGGAGATTTCTTCTTATGATAGTCAAAGATGCTTACTACGCAAAATCAAATCATTTTATATTATTACTAGTGCATAGTGCAGAAAACAATTTCGAAAGTAGAATATAAATCTTAGCCAGCATAGACATTTCGCACTTATGCCTACTATAGCTACCATGTTCAATAGTAGGTTACCACCACATTCCATGGCAGGTAATACAACTAAAACCGTACAGGGCTCGTATTGTTTTGTTTGGATTTCCAACAAATGGTCAGGCTAAGGAACTTCCTATTCCACGAAAGAAACGCCTCTGGCGGGACGTTTCGAGAACCAACTGTTCTCTGCCAAACAAGGCCGGCAACCCCTTTTCCCAAGGGATAAAAGAAACCTCAGATATGCCACCCCCGGTCCTTTGGGACCTTTAACCGAGGCGCCTCGAATCCAACATCACACGTCATAAATAAAGTGTGTCCACATGAGTAAGTATCTGGGCTCCATACCATGATACTACCCTTTTCCAGAAGGAATGGTCATACCCTAGGGGAGCTACCCCTGAAAACCTTGCCGCACGATTCCTGTTTCGACCATTACCGGGTTGTGAGGCTCGACGAAGTCTCGTCCACAATGCTACGCTTTTTCAAAAAGCCATGCTTTGGGTCAACAGATGATTAACCTATGATCACAAAGATAAATGATCAAACAAATGATCATATCACAAATAATCAAACGATGATCATCACACAGCTACACTCAGCATGCCACATTACCAAATTAGGATATATCGCTGATAAATTTCAACTACATAACCTCTGAGCTCGTACGTCTCAGAGAAGGGTGTTAAGCTAAGAGAATAAATTCTCCGCCACCAACAGATATGTATTTGAAAGAAATCGGCTTTATATCTCAAAGTGTAATGTCAGACATGTATCCATACAAGTCTGTTCCGGGTTCGAACAGAACCGAAGGCACTTCTCACGAAGTCCTTGCAATTCCGGATAATTTCCAATCACGTCTGGACTTCCCGTCACAAAGAGTGATATAAATCTCTATACCGGCGCGACTCAGTGCAGAGACATTCGACAGGTTGTCCTTTCATTTTCGAAAAATATCCGGTCTTCAACACCGGTCTTCAAATGCTATCCATATACGACGTATCACTATTCGGAATGAGTTATACGACCCAATGGTCCTTTCCCGGCTAACCCGAATAGTGAGCGTAATATTCGAAAACATATGGATATTGGGATTTCAATTAAGTCACAATTTAAACCCAAACTTTCTTTTCAAATGGTTTAACAAATTACCATTTTAATCTTTTAAACAAAAAGATTCATTTTAACAACCTTCAATGGTTTAAAACAATTTCCACATTTTAATCTTTTAAATAAAAGATTTAATTCATAAAGTTCACCCAGTTTCACAAAGATTCATTTACAGATTTTTCCAAATCAATTTCCATTTCAATTTGATTAACTCGTTAAATCTTTAAATCAAAGATTTAACTCATAGCTTTCAAAACAATTTCATTTCGAATGGTTTAAACAAAACATCATTTTAAATCTGTTAAAGATAAACAGATTCAATTCATAGCTTTTCAAAACAATTCATTCATAACTTGGAAAACCATTTTCACTTCAATATTGAAATTCCTTTAATTAAACTGGAATTTCATTTCTTATCTGAAAGCTTTTATCATTTGAAAACAACAGTTTTCAATTTGGAAATATGATTCATTCATACGAGTTGAAATCCTTGGTTTAATTTCAAATTCCCAAATTAATACTTTAAAATGGTTTAAATTCATATGAACACATTTATAATATTTTTAACCGTAATTTCAAATTATAGGATTCAATTTCAAACTTGAATTCAAATTTAAATCAAATTATTTAAATTTTCAAAAACTCGGTTAAGTTATTCAAAATGACTTTTATCTTTGAAACTCCATTCCAAAAGCTTTTCACTTTTTATTTTAAACCCAAATTTCAAATTTCAAAATCAACTGAAATTAAAATTTCAATTTCAAAAACATCAAATTCAAATTATCTGTGACTTAACCGATTTCCACGTGAAATCCATATTTGTGTGTGTATGGTGTAGTCCAGGGGTTTCACACACAATAGTGCAACATGATGAATCATCACATATCAGAATACAGAAATATAATTCGATAAGCGGTATAAGAACAACGCTTATCGTTCATTCACAGATCATAGATATATATCACAGATAAGTAAATAATAGATCACAACATAAATCAGGGTATATCACAAAGCATCATATATCAGGGATATCAAACAATCAAGTCATTCAATAGAATCCAAATATTCATAAGTAGGGTCAGTTAATTGTCTGATTAATTTAAATCAGATTAATTTCTTATGAATAAATTACTCAATAAATCAAAACGAGTAATTAATTTCTTAATTACTTCCCATCAATTAGTTATAATTTAACAGTTATAAATGTTGATTTCAATTTATCAATCTAATTATTGATTAATAATCAATTATATTGATTAATTATAAATAATCAGTTAACCGTCTTCATTTACCTCTATTGATTTATATACTGAGGTAATTTACTTATATTAATTATTATAAGTTAAATTTTCCATTTATAAAATAAATTAAGTCAAATCCATAAATTTAAATAGCATATAAATTACTTAATTCATTTAAAAACTTCGATTAATACATTAAACCTTACTTTCAAACTAATTAATTAATTCATTTATAAAATTGCATTGATTCTTTTAATTCTTCAATTTCTATTTAAATCAATACACTTCCATTATCACTTTAACTCTTTTAATAATTAATGAGTTTAAAACTAAGTCCTTATCCCTTAAAGTAACTCATTTTCATTCCAATAAAATTTCACCTTTAAATATTTTAAAAACATTTATTTTTCCTTTTCTTGAATTCTCATTTTAAAACTTCAGGTTTTAAAACAATCATTAATTGAATTTTAAATCTATTTACAAACTAACTTTTTAAAATCTTAAATTACAAACTTAAAAATACTTTGGTATGGTTAAATTTTAAATCAAAGCCCTTTTAATTCAAGTATTTAAGTTTATTAAAAAGTATTTAAATTCTTAAACTTTTCTTTATTTCAAAACTGGACTTCAATTACAAATTTGAACTTAATGACTTAAAATAGCAAAATCTGGCACTGGTATAACTCGGAAACAAACAACTCGAGTCCGCCTTCAATCTGCTTCGAGAAAAATGCAGATTTTCCCGAGCCAAAACACGTTTTACCCGAGTATACACTCGAGTAAAAAAAACTGGGCGCTGTCAAAAGTTATAAAACAACTCGAGTTCCCTCATTTTACTTCGAGGCAAACCATGAAATCACCCAAGCCAAACTAAGGATTGCTCGAGTAATCCTCGAGTTCGTTTCTCTGACAACTCAGATATAAACACACCCACCAGAATCCCTCCCCCGTGCACGTGCACGCTTCCATCAGCCATCTCCGGTCGATCGCGACTACCTCCGCCTATCAGCGACCACCTCGACACCCTATTCCAGCTCTCCGATCATCATCACAGACCCTCGATCAAAATCGAGTACTTGCCGTGAAACTGGAACTAACCCATAGCCTGGAAACTCACCGTGCTTCCATTTCCGATCGCCAGAAAATCCCCTACTTCGGCTACAACTTCGACCACACCGGAGCTTCAACTTCCCAAAATTTCTCTCAGCTCGATCAGACGGTGATCTCGAATGGAACGAAATGTTGCGACACTTAAAAACTAGGTCACCATTTTTAAATTGCTTCTCATCGCCACCACGATGAACTGCTGACTAGTCCACCATTTTTCCCGCATTTCCCCATCACTCCCCTACCTTTTGACCAACCCTCGACGTCTCCGGTCATCTCCATCGACCACGGCATCCCAATATGTTCAAAACAATGAAGTAAAAACTGCTCTTCACCCCTTTGCTTAAAAATTGTAGTTCTTGTTTTAAAAATCATAAATTTGTATGTAGTTTCAATTTATGTCCTTGAATCTTTAAAATCAGAAGTTTGGTTTTAAACATATTTAAAGTTGTATATGTTTTCTGGGTTTTACAGAGCCACCTAGCTGCTAGTTTAACTTATTTAAATTTTCAACATCAAGATTTTTGTTAATCAAACAAGTGTTGTTTACACTATACATCCAACAGTTATTAAAATAGGAGAGAAAAGTTTGTTTGCATATTTATTCAAAGAAAATCATCAAATAACAGAGCATACATACAACAGATGTACACAGATACTGGCACCACATACATATACAGATATATATGAACACAGAGAGAATCATGCCTTATTTACTTAATTTATAGATTTAAATAAAGTGTTACTCACCTATTTTCCAGAGGAAGACAGAGCTGATGATGAAACAGGTTGTTTGAAAGTTGCAAAACTGAAGTCTTCCATTTGATCTTTGCTAAGTTGTTGTTTGATTGAATTTTCTCTTTTCTTCTTCTTTTAGTTTTGATGTTTTAAACTGAAGTTTGTTTGTTTATAAAGTGATACTATCTCAGTTTTGAAATGAACGAATTTGAAATGAAGAAAGCTTGATAAAAGAAGGAGTTTGATACAAGAAAATGAGCTGTACAGGGTATATTATTTTATACAAGTTGATATAATTTGCTTTGTACAAATACCAGAGATTCTTATTTGTTTTTGGAGGCTGAAGTGATCTATCTTGTGCGTGCATTAACTGATGTTGTACCACTTATGTTTTCTTTTCACTTTCAGCTGTACAATATAACCTTTCTCGGCTGTACAATATGAAGATATTGTTTTGCTTAAGTGTACATAGATGTCTTGCATTAATTGCTTGGCTTGTATTGCAAGCCTTTACTTGTTTACATACTTAGGTATATTTTTGTTTTCTTGTTTCTCAGCCTGCTTACTTATATTTGTTTTTGTTTTCTAAGTGTTGTAGGCTATGGTATACTTTTGTATGCTAGAGATATATCTATCAAGAATTAAAAATGACAATTTCTATGTTTATTTGTTTTCTCCATTTATCTTACTACTTTGAAATGTAAAGAAGTTCTACTTTAAATTGTTGTTAGATTTTAACAAATATTCTACTTCTATTTTTATTAAAACTTACCTTATATTAATTTCAATTTCTAGTTCAAATATAAATTATCATTATTTACTTAATATTTATTGTCTTATATTTATTTTATAAACTCAAACCATCTTTAACCATCAATTCAAATATATATATTAAATTTGCTCGTATATACCTAAATATATATATACATTCAATATACACACATATACTCACATATACACTATTTACAATATTTTAATCTCAAATGGTTTATACAGAATATACTTGGATATCGGGGAAACTCGCAATAAATAAATCGATTAATTTCACTTTAAACCATTTGTTTTACTATTTTTATTCAGAATAAAATAAATTAACAATTTTAAATTCAAAAACTCAATTAATTATAAATTTAAATACTTATGAAATTTGGGGTCGTTACAGACTTCCCCCCTTAAAAGAATTTCGTCCTCGAAATTACCAAGGAGACACAAAAATAGATGAAGAATATTTCATCGAATCAACTGAACATCTATTCTGCATTTGGCTTACCAAATCAGAATATCGATAATACACACAAGAACGAATCTGTTGAATTCTTTCACACGATACTCGGGTTATCCAGATCTACGAAATATGGAGTGGCATTGGTCAGTTCGAAGTGATAACTAACCATTCGTAGAATATATCGGACCCAAAGAATAGATAGATATACGGATACAATTTCAAAATTTTAGTTTAGAAACTAAATTATATCTATCAACTATAGCAATCAAAGCAACCAATTCATCCAAACCAACAATTTGGCCTATCCGGAGTTCATGTCCCTTATTATCATATCGAATCTCCTTCCACGATCTACCAGGAATTATCGAAGGATTCAGAAAAGATGGCGAACAAAAGAGATTGATAGAGAAAATATAGCTTCCTTGTTGTTACAGAGTATTGACCATTTCATAGTGGTATCACCCTGTCCTCTATCTCGTCCTCTTCTTGCACTCATACTCACTATCAGTGGATAGTAAGAGAATTTACTGAGACATTCGAACGGATATCTGAGAATTACTCATTCTAGAGTTTACTTCACTCTATCTCTAATGAGCTACTTAACGTGTTACACTCCTGAGCTAAAGTTCAACCTTAGCTCTAATACCAAATGTAACGACTCGGGTTTTGCCCGCTCGAAAATCAACATCCGTACTTCACATTGTACTAGAATGCCGCAGATTCGACCGTTCAAATCCGATTCGCCGGAGCTATAACAACATTAAGTAAATAACACAGCGGAAGAAATGAATAATACATTGATATACAATATCTGATACAACAGAGTGACACAATGAATATCAATATACATCAAAGATGATACAACAAATATCAGAGATACAAGGAATAGCAGCGGAAAATAACAACAAATGGAAGAGATCTCCAAATGATCTACAAAAGAGAATGAATCCACAACTCCAAGATAAGCAACTCCGATGAATGAACTAGCTCCAGATAATCTACTAAACCTGAATATCTGAAAAGAAACCCAACTCTAGACTGCCCGTGTGGAAAATAGTGGGCACCCAGAGTTTAGGAAGGGAACAATAAACTCCGGATCAGTCATGGGACTGGTGTGATCAACAAAAACAGTTTATCTTTAAAAACAAATAGCAGAGAATTTTAAAGTAAATTCGCAATGCTTTTGGAAAATGAAACTACCATAAGACCTCCCACCACACACACAATGCAAACGCAGAATTGGAGGAGATTTCTTCTTATGATAGTCAAAGATGCTTACTACGCAAAATCAAATCATTTTATATTATTACTAGTGCATAGTGCAGAAAACAATTTCGAAAGTAGAATATAAATCTTAGCCAGCATAGACATTTCGCACTTATGCCTACTATAGCTACCATGTTCAATAGCAGGTTACCACCACATTCCATGGCATGTAATACAACTAAAACCGTACAGGGCTCGTATTGTTTTGTTTGGATTTCCAACAAATGGTCAGGCTAAGGAACTTCCTATTCCACGAAAGAAACGCCTCTGGCGGGACGTTCCGAGAACCAACTGTTCTCTGCCAAACAAGGCCGGCAACCCCTTTTCCCAAGGGATAAAAGAAACCTCAGATATGCCACCCCCGGTCCTTTGGGACCTTTAACCGAGGCGCCTCGAATCCAACATCACACGTCATAAATAAAGTGTGTCCACATGAGTAAGTATCTGGGCTCCATACCATGATACTACCCTTTTCCAAAAGGAATGGTCATACCCTAGGGGAGCTACCCCTGAAAACCTTGCCGCACGATTCCTGTTTCGACCATTACCGGGTTGTGAGGCTCGACGAAGTCTCATCCACAAAGCTACGCTTTTTCAAAAAGCCATGCTTTGGGTCAACAGATGATCAACCTATGATCACAAAGATAAATGATCAAACAAATGATCATATCACAAATGATCAAACGATGATCATCACACAGCTACACTCAGCATGCCACATTACCAAATTGGGATATATCGCTGATAAATTTCAACTACATAACCTCTAAGCTCGTACGTCTCAGAGAAGGGTGTTAAGCTAAGAGAATAAATTCTCCACCACCAACAGATATGTATTTGAAAGAAATCGGCTTTATATCTCAAAGTGTAATGTCAGACATGTATCCATACAAGTCTGTTCCGGGTTCGAACAGAACCGAAGGCACTTCTCACGAAGTCCTTGCAATTCCGGATAATTTCCAATCACGTCTGGACTTCCCGTCACAAAGAGTGATATAAATCTCTATACCGGCGCGACTCAGTGCAGAGACATTCGACAGGTTGTCCTTTCATTTTCGAAAAATATCCGGTCTTCAACACCGGTCTTCAAATGCTATCCATATACGACGTATCACTATTCGGAATGAGTTATACGACCCAAAGGTCCTTTCCCGGCTAACCCGAATAGTGAGCGTAATATTCGAAAACATATGGATATTGGGATTTCAATTAAGTCACAATTTAAACCCAAACTTTCTTTTCAAATGGTTTAACAAATTACCATTTTAATCTTTTAAACAAAAAGATTCATTTTAACAACCTTCAATGGTTTAAAACAATTTCCACATTTTAATCTTTTAAATAAAAGATTTAATTCATAAAGTTCACCCAGTTTCACAAAGATTCATTTACAGATTTTTCCAAATCAATTTCCATTTCAATTTGATTAACTCGTTAAATCTTTAAATCAAAGATTTAACTCATAGCTTTCAAAACAATTTCATTTCGAATGGTTTAAACAAAACATCATTTTAAATCTGTTAAAGATAAACAGATTCAATTCATAGCTTTTCAAAACAATTCATTCATAACTTGGAAAACCATTTTCACTTCAATATTGAAATTCCTTTAATTAAACTGGAATTTCATTTCTTATCTGAAAGCTTTTATCATTTGAAAACAACAGTTTTCAATTTGGAAATATGATTCATTCATACGAGTTGAAATCCTTGGTTTAATTTCAAATTCCCAAATTAATACTTTAAAATGGTTTAAATTCATATGAACACATTTATAATATTTTTAACCGTAATTTCAAATTATAGGATTCAATTTCAAACTTGAATTCAAATTTAAATCAAATTATTTAAATTTTCAAAAACTCGGTTAAGTTATTCAAAATGACTTTTATCTTTGAAACTCCATTCCAAAAGCTTTTCACTTTTTATTTTAAACCCAAATTTCAAAATCAACTGAAATTAAAATTTCAATTTCAAAAACATCAAATTCAAATTATCTGTGACTTAACCGATTTCCACGTGAAATCCATATTTGTGTGTGTATGGTGTAGTCCAGGGGTTTCACACACAATAGTGCAACATGATGAATCATCACATATCAGAATACAGAAATATAATTCGATAAGCGGTATAAGAACAACGCTTATCGTTCATTCACAGATCATAGATATATATCACAGATAAGTAAATTATAGATCACAACATAAATCAGGGTATATCACAAAGCATCATATATCAGGGATATCAAACAATCAAGTCATTCAATAGAATCCAAATATTCATAAGTAGGGTCAGTTAATTGTCTGATTAATTTAAATCAGATTAATTTCTTGTGAATAAATTACTCAATAAATCAAAACGAGTAATTAATTTCTTAATTACTTCCCATCAATTAGTTATAATTTACCAGTTATAAATGTTGATTTCAATTTATCAATCTAATTATCGATTAATAATCAATTATATTGATTAATTATAAATAATCAGTTAACCGTCTTCATTTACCTCTATTGATTTATATACTGAGGTAATTTACTTATATTAATTATTATAAGTTAAATTTTCCATTTATAAAATAAATTAAGTCAAATCCATAAATTTAAATAGCATATAAATTACTTAATTCATTTAAAAACTTCGATTAATACATTAAACCTTACTTTCAAACTAATTAATTAATTCATTTATAAAATTGCATTGATTCTTTTAATTCTTCAATTTCTATTTAAATCAATACACTTCCATTATCACTTTAACTCTTTTAATAATTAATGAGTTTAAAACTAAGTCCTTATCCCTTAAAGTAACTCATTTTCATTCCAATAAAATTTCACCTTTAAATATTTTAAAAACATTTATTTTTCCTTTTCTTGAATTCTCATTTTAAAACTTCAGGTTTTAAAACAATCATTAATTGAATTTTAAATCTATTTACAAACTAACTTTTTAAAATCTTAAATTACAAACTTAAAAATACTTTGGTATGGTTAAATTTTAAATCAAAGCCCTTTTAATTCAAGTATTTAAGTTTATTAAAAAGTATTTAAATTCTTAAACTTTTCTTTATTTCAAAACTGGACTTCAATTACAAATTTGAACTTAATGACTTAAAATAGCAAAATCTGGCACTGGTATAACTCGGAAACAAACAACTCGAGTCCGCCTTCAATCTGCTTCGAGAAAAATGCAGATTTTCCCGAGCCAAAACACGTTTTACCCGAGTATACACTCGAGTAAAAAAATCTGGGCGCTGTCAAAAGTTATAAAACAACTCGAGTTCCCTCATTTTACTTCGAGGCAAACCATGAAATCACCCAAGCCAAACTAAGGATTGCTCGAGTAATCCTCGAGTTCGTTTCTCTGACAACTCAGATATAAACACAGCCACCAGAATCCCTCCCCCGTGCACGTGCACGCTTCCATCAGCCATCTCCAGTCGATCGCGACTACCTCCGCCTATCAGCGACCACCTCGACACCCTATTCCAGCTCTCCGATCATCATCACAGACCCTCGATCAAAATCGAGTACTTGCCGTGAAACTGGAACTAACCCATAGCCTGGAAACTCACCGTGCTTCCATTTCCGATCGCCAGAAAATCCCCTACTTCGGCTACAACTTCGACCACACCGGAGCTTCAACTTCCCAAAATTTCTCTCAGCTCGATCAGACGGTGATCTCGAACGGAACGAAATGTTGCGACACTTAAAAACTAGGTCACCATTTTTAAATTGCTTCTCATCGCCACCACGATGAACTGCTGACTAGTCCACCATTTTTCCCGCATTTCCCCATCACTCCCCTACCTTTCGACCAACCCGCGACGTCTCCGGTCATCTCCATCGACCACGGCATCCCAATATGTTCAAAACAGTGAAGTAAAAACTGCTCTTCACCCCTTTGCTTAAAAATTGTAGTTCTTGTTTTAAAAATCATAAATTTGTATGTAGTTTCAATTTATGTCCTTGAATCTTTAAAATCAGAAGTTTGGTTTTAAACATATTTAAAGTTGTATATGTTTTCTGGGTTTTACAGAGCCACCTAGCTGCTAGTTTAACTTATTTAAATTTTCAACATCAAGATTTTTGTTAATCAAACAAGTGTTGTTTACACTATACATCCAACAGTTATTAAAATAGGAGAGAAAAGTTTGTTTGCATATTTATTCAAAGAAAATCATCAAATAACAGAGCATACATACAACAGATGTACACAGATACTGGCACCACATACATATACAGATATATATATGAACACAGAGAGAATCATGCCTTATTTACTTAATTTATAGATTTAAATAAAGTGTTACTCACCTATTTTCCAGAGGAAGACAGAGCTAATGATGAAACAGGTTGTTTGAAAGTTGCAAAACTGAAGTCTTCCATTTGATCTTTGCTAAGTTGTTGTTTGATTGAATTTTCTCTTTTCTTCTTCTTTTAGTTTTGATGTTTTAAACTGAAGTTTGTTTGTTTATAAAGTGATACTATCTCAGTTTTGAAATGAACGAATTTGAAATGAAGAAAGCTTGATAAAAGAAGGAGTTTGATACAAGAAAATGAGTTGTACAGGGTATATTATTTTATACAAGTTGATATAATTTGCTTTGTACAAATACCAGAGATTCTTATTTGTTTTTGGAGGCTGAAGTGATCTATCTTGTGCGTGCATTAATTGATGTTGTACCACTTATGTTTTCTTTTCACTTTCAGCTGTACAATATAACCTTTCTCGGCTGTACAATATGAAGATATTGTTTTGCTTAAGTGTACATAGATGTCTTGCATTAATTGCTTGGCTTGTATTGCAAGCCTTTACTTGTTTACATACTTAGGTATATTTTTGTTTTCTTGTTTCTCAGCCTGCTTACTTATATTTGTTTTTGTTTTCTAAGTGTTGTAGGCTATGGTATACTTTTGTATGCTAGAGATATATCTATCAAGAATTAAAAATGACAATTTCTATGTTTATTTGTTTTCTCCATTTATCTTACTACTTTGAAATGTAAAGAAGTTCTACTTTAAATTGTTGTTAGATTTTAACAAATATTCTACTTCTATTTTTATTAAAACTTACCTTATATTAATTTCAATTTCTAGTTCAAATATAAATTATCATTATTTACTTAATATTTATTGTCTTATATTTATTTTATAAACTCAAACCATCTTTAACCATCAATTCAAATATATATATTAAATTTGCTCGTATATACCTAAATATATATATACATTCAATATACACACATATACTCACATATACACTATTTACAATATTTTAATCTCAAATGGTTTATACAGAATATACTTGGATATCGGGGAAACTCGCAATAAATAAATCGATTAATTTCACTTTAAACCATTTGTTTTACTATTTTTATTCAGAATAAAATAAATTAACAATTTTAAATTCAAAAACTCAATTAATTATAAATTTAAATACTTATGAAATTTGGGGTCGTTAAACTTCATCTTCACTTGAGATTCACGACCTATCGTTAATTTGGATCGATGTGGTTTTCGGATATCCAAATCTGGAAACCCGATCCCGGTCTCATCGAAATCCAAATCGCCATCTTTTAGGTCTAAGTCGTTTTAAAGTTAAAACAATTTAATTCCATTATCTATATATACACAGATAGATAATTCGTAACATCATCACAACAGATAATTCACATTATCATCATATTCAACCAAAACATCCATATCACACAGCATCACTTATCTCATATCTGAGATCTCAAATCATTCAAGACAATCGATATCATTCAACATCCATAAGCAAAGATTTATTAATCACCATCTGTAATTAATTTAAAGTGAATTAAATTAATTACTTCCATTTCTAATTAATTTAAATAAATTAAATTAATTACTTTTATCACATAAATCTTGCTTACTTAATCATTACAAATCAATTAATTAATTATCATCTAATTATCCATCTTACTTAATCATCCTGATTAGTTATTCTTAATTACCTTAAGTAATTAGCCTTTAATTAATTACACAAATTAATTATCCTTAACTATTCATAGTAATTAACCATTAATTACTTCATTAATTACATTAATTAATGATCCTTAATTAATTAATTCCATTAATTAATCTTAATCATAAACAGTAATTTCCATCTTATAATTACCTACCTTAATTAATTAACTTCTTAATTAATCATATAAATCTTTTGATTAATTAAACTAAGAAATAAATCTTTAGTTACTTCTACTAAGTAATTATACTTTAATTACTTACCATTAAGTAATTCCTTTAATTAATTACATCCAGTAATTATACATTAATTTCTTTACTAAGTAATTTCATTATTCAATTTCATTAAGTATTTTACTTAATCAACCATCAAATGGTTATCTTTACTTAATTAGAAATTAACTAAAATTTATCACATTCATTTTATTTATTTAAAATTTGAGTAATTCATCCCTTAATTGCCTTTAAAACAAATAAATTAATCTTTAATTACAGATTAATTATTCTTTTAATTATTAATTAATAAATCTTAATTATCAATTAATAAAACTTAATAACAAATTTATTAATTCTTAATTAATCAGTTAATCAATCCTTAATTACAACTAATTAACCCTTAATAATAGTTAATGAATTCTTAATTAATTTTAATGATAGATTAATTGTAGATTAATTATTTCTTAATAATTAATTAATAAAGCTTAATTATTAATTCATAAAACTTAATTACATATTTCTTAATTACCAATTATTCAACCTCTAATTACTTAATTAAGTAAATTCTAATTACACATTAATTAATCTCTAATCATTAATTAATCAATCATAATCATTAGTTAATTAAATTAATTAATTATTCTTAATTAATTGCTTAATTAATCCTTATCCTTAATTAATTAAATTAATTAATTATTCTTAAATCTTTAATTAACTTAATTAATTACTAAATCATTAAAACGTTAATTATCTTAAGATAAACCATTATCTTAATAAATGACATAATTATCATTTCATTTTTAAAACATTTTATCATTACCATTAACTTTACTTAACAAAATTTAGACTAACAAATTTAAAACTTCTTAACAAATGTTAAGAAACAATTGATATTTATAAAGTAATTTTATAAAGAAAGTTTTAACAAATTTTGTTTAAATTTCAAAAAACTTATTTTAAAAACTGGATTTTTTTGACTTACTTCGGGTCAAACCCGAAGACCACTCAGGTCTATCCCTTGCTACTCTTCCTTTTTCAAAAAAACATAGTTTATTTATAAGTTTTAAAAACCGTAGGCTTATCACCCACAAAACTCTCGAGTACAACTCGAGTCAAACACCCAAAAACCCGAGTTCCCCTTCGAGTCACTCCCACGGCGAAACCCATTGACACACAACGCCATCTCATGCACATGCACCATCGCCGGAGCCATCTCCGACCTTTGATGAACTCTCCGGCACGTCACTCATCAATGTTGCAACAAGAATCGATCACCCAATCTCTTGTTCGAGACTCACAACAAAATCGAGCAACCCAATCGAATCAGAACAAAAGCCTTTGCCAGAAAATACCTCAAACACTCACCCCCGACCACCAGAGACGTTGTACTTCTGGTCACGAAGGCTCTGACCATCCACGAACCCATTCCCCTTGGTCCCATCGAACTCGATACACCAGAGATGATGCATCTCGCAAATTCCAGACTTAACCCAAAAACAGTACGAAAACGCTACATCGACCAAACCCCTACGCCACGGCGAACTAGAACAACTCTGGCTATTTTCCCCGACCTCGCGAAACACTCCTCCACCTCCAGTCAAAACCCCGTGGCCCGCGTTATCATCGATCGCCAGGAAATGGTAAAAACCCATTTCCAGTTCAACTACGATCTGCTCCTAAAATACTAATCTAAAAATTACAATTTTTGGTTTAAAAATCCTAATTTGCAAAGTAGATTCAAGTTATAATCTTGAAACAACAAATTACCATGATTGGTTTTAACATGATTTTAAGAATTCCACTATCTTTCCATTTTTCCAGTTAAATATCCAAATATTTCACTTAACTTCATTTTTAAGTTTTAATTTATGACTAAACAAACATTTCTTGTTTGAAAACTAGGTCATAATAGAGATCAGAGAAAGAGAGAATGGATTGGAACTAAATTTAAACTCTGAAATATGGAAACAGAGATAAGCATGAATACAACCAGAAATGCACACATGAACACATTCATATATACAGAATTCTACACTAATAAATACACATGCAAAGCACAATTTAAATCCAAGAATCACATTCAACAGATTATCACTTATTATATTTTAAAAAAATGTTCACTAACCTTTTTTATAGTTTGAATCAGAGACTTTAAAACTGGATTTGAAACTTTGCATACCACTGATGTTTTGATTCCATAAAACTTGTCTTGCTTGTAATTTAAAGACTGAAAAGCTTTAAAACTGGAAACTTGAAAGTTTGAAACTGGATTGCTTTAAGACTTGATTTCAGGCTTGTAGAAAAATGCTTACAGGCTTTTGAAAAGATTTGAAACAGTGGTGAATTTGGTTTACAGGTTAAAGAATAATTTGAAGAGAAGCTTTCAGGTTTTGGCTTTTGAACATGAGTGTACTTTTGTTTCAAATGAACGAAAAGAAAAAAATAAGGTTGATAAATAAGAACAAGTGTGTAGAGGTAAATATTTGCTGGTACAAGATTTTTATTTGCTTGGTCAGTGATTTTTTTTATACATGGAGGCTAATATGAGATATTGTCATACTTATCCATTTTTTTCGTATGTACTATATGATTTTTCCCTTGTGTTAGAGATGATGACATTAAATGCCTTGTTCCTTATCATGTTTACAATACTATTTCTTTATTTTATTTTGTACATCTTATATGTATTTTTGTCTTGGTTTTTGACTTATTTCTTTGCATATACATATGGTGATAGTATATATATATATATATATACAATTCTAGACTTAGGTTAAGTGTCAAATTTTAAAGTTGTTATATTTATTTTTATTTTGTTAGCTTGTGTATTTATTCCTATTTTTACATGACTACTTATTTTTATTTCTATTTATAAACTTAATGTATTTAACTAATGTATATTTTTCTATTTTAAACTTAACTACCAAACACTTCATTTATAATTATTTATTTATTTATTTTCACTTATGTTTAATATCATATTTTCTTATGTTTATAAGTTTATATATTTATACTTACGTTTATGACTATATTTATTTGTTTTCCTTATATTTAATATTGATAAGATTTATTTTATTTTATTTCTAAACATTTTTATCTAGATTACAACATAAATATATATATATAGATCAAATGTGAAAAAGTAGAGCTTTACATTAAATTTTAAGATAGATTTTTCTTTTAAATATTTTTTTGAAAGACTTTATTTTAAAGTTTTAAACCATAGATTTCTTCTAAAATACACACATATATATACACACTTATTAAATTTGGAAAATTAATTTTTAAAATAACACAAATTAAATAATTATTCTTATTTAAAATAAATCTATAATCATAATTTAAAACATCACGTTATTAATTAATTAGTTATTTATATTTGAAAATAACAATTTTATCAATTTTAAATAATTTAATTAAGAGATTATCACATTTTAAATTTCTTAAAATTTCGGGATATCACACCAATGATGTGCCGCCACTTCCACCTAAGTTCCATACCTCCATCGTGAAGCCAAGCCCATCTCCCCTCTGCCCAAATACCTATCGAGTTTGCCACCCTGCGCATCAACCCGATCCCGTCACCGCAACGCTTCCCTACTCCAAAGCCACCTCCACCACCACTCTCTCCCTCTCTCCACTGTGACGCCCTACTCCGAGACCCACATTAGCAAAGAGTATTACAAGGTAACACCGTCTGCTAATGTGGAGAATAGAGCTGGTTAGGAGCGACCATCTATAGCCTTGTCTTAATTATCTATTGAATATGCCGACAATTGCCATACCTCCTTGAACTCTTTCTCAAATGGATCGACATATCCAATAAATACTTAATACAAAGCCATAGGTGGCTGAAGGATCTATCAGAATAAAATATAACAACTCAAATGTAATACACATCACAGAACTGTAGGTCATCACATATATTTACACATATTCAGATACATTACAGAGTATACAAAATGATACATGTCAAGTGGTAAAGTAAACCACAATATACAGGCGAGTCAAAAGAATACATATTAGAGTTACAACCAAAAAAGGACTACACAAAAAGCTATAACAAAAAGAAGCTATCGGAATAGTCCATGAGGAAGCAAAATAGGCTAAGTCCAATGTACCTAACCTGAAACATCTCGGTCTGACCCGAGTATAAAATACACGGGTCAGTCTAGCTAAACAAATCAGTCAGATAAACTAAATGATAATGAACATACAAGATCATAATGTACCACAAATATCTCCAAAAGAGATAACCAAATCATCTAACCAAAGATGAATCAAAACAAGCCTCATCTCATCGGCAACTCAAATAAACAAAGGATCTCATATCCCAAAACAAGCCAAAAGGAAAATAACAAATACCAATAAAGGTAACACAAGTTTCCATAAGGTAATCGCTATATATTGTGTGGTTCAAAGAACCTACCCCGAAAGGAGATACACTAGGAAAATATAATTGTCAAAGAAACAAAAGATGCTCAAGCTCAGTACTGTATAACAAGGATCTATACGCCCGAAGGCAACAAACCGTAGTGGCGGTAATGGACACCACTAACTGGCTGAATGTGTCACAACTCTCAGAAAGGAACCCGGAAAATTTTAACATGAGTCCCATACCCCACGTTCGCACTAAACGGTTTACTAACCGTTAGTCAATTTCACACTCAAAGCAGTACAAAGTTCACCTCATCTAATCGGTAAACCAGACCCAAAGGTCAAAATGGTCAAACGAATAGATTAGGAATTAACTGAAAAGATAAACGCACGTGTTCATAGCACGCGTTTTATTTAATCATTTGATTCTTCTCCCTCTTCGCTCGAAGTGAAAAATTATGTGTTTTTAAATAGAAATTATAAATTGGAGAAACGAGCTTTTAATACAATTAAAAAGATCATTTTATAAAAACTCGTGTACGAAATCTAAAAAAAGAATCATCAAAGTCATTAATAAATGATAACAACAAATCGGATAATCACGAATCGATAAAAATTGGAACCTCACGCAAAATAGGCAATATTGACTGAAACAAGCAGGTTAGTCGACTGACTGCAGAGGCCAGTTGACTGATCCAGAAACCTGAAATTTTCGGTCTCTGCAGTCAGTCGACTGACTGCAGAAGCCAGTCGACTGATCCAGAAACCTGAAAGTTTGATCCAGAAACCTAAACTTTCTATTTCTACAGCCAGTCGTGTAACGACCCGTATTTTTACGGATCGACAAGTTCGTCAAAATCTGGAATTTTTGCATTTTTAAGTCATTTCAGATTTTTAGGGAGATTTGTCTAAGTCCTAGGTCGTGGACGACCTAAGAGCTAAGTCGTGACCGAGTTAAGGACTTCGGCGAGTTAGCGTTAGGTCGTGGGTTAGTTGGAGCAACCTATAGAATTGTGCAACCTAGGATTTAGTTAAGTAATTAGGTCGGCAGGGCGAGTTAACGACCTAAAGACTGACCGACTTAAGGATATGGCGACTCAAGGGTAGGCAGACCTAGTGGTTCCGGGTTAGCGACTTAGTAATTAAGTTGTTAGGTCGGTTGGGACGACCTATAGAAGTTAGCAACCTATAGGAGTTAGCGACCTATAGGGTTGAGCGACTTAAGAGGGTTAGCGTGTCAGTGTAGTTAGGTCGGCAACGACCTAAGTAGTAGTGAGCGACTTAAGGAGTTAAGTCGTAAGTCTGGGTAGAGTTAGGTCGCATCCCAGTTGTTCGCGACTTATGTTAGGTCGCGTGGAGGCTTAAGGAATTAGGTCGTACCTGTTAAGTCGTAGGTCGCTGGGTTTCGTCTAAGTGTTAGGTCGAAGTATGTGTTAAGTCGTAGGTCGACTTAATAGTTAGGTCGTATGCGCAGAAGTGTTAGATCGTAGGAGTTGAGGCGCGCGTATCTGTTAGGTCGGAGTTGTTGGCTAAGGGTTAGGTCGGAGGCTCTGTTAAGTCGTGGGGGTTTTTTAGGTCGTAGGTCGGCATGATGTTAGGTCGGCAACGACTTAAGGAGATAGCCGAGTTACGACTCAGGCAGTTTTCAGCTATAAATAGGAGGGGTTGTTCTCACTTTTTGGGATCCGGATTTTGAAGCGACGAAGTGCTGCCATTTTGAGAGCTCGACTTCTACACTTCTTCACTTCTTTTCTCCACTCTAATCTAGTGCTTCCATCCATCCAAATCGAAGATCGAGATTGAAGATTCAAAAGCTTGGATTGAAGATCTTCATCTTTTCAAGAGAGATTTCTTCATTTGAAGCGGATTTGTGATAGATCTAGCTTCATCCTTCGCTGTCCAGATCTGAAGTGTGTTGATTTGAGGTTGTTTAGGTGATTTGGTGAGTGGTGATTATCTCTCACACGGATCCAAAGGAGTATATCGGATTGTTGGCTCGTTTTGGTGTTAAAATAGAGATTTCCATGCATTTTCTTCATCCTATGTGTAGATCCATATAGATCCATTGTTCATGATGATGTTGCATCCATTTTATCATATGTTAACCTATGCAAGTTCATTCATCAAGTTTGTAGAGATATAATACATGTTTTCATGCTTATTGGACTTTCAACTCTTTAATTACGAAAATGCCATTATTGTTATAATTGTCTACTTAGATCATTTTTGAATGCTTGATTGCTTGGATTGATGTTTGATTTGATTGATTGTTATGAACTAGATGATTGATGACTAGATTTAGATCGAAGGTGATTCAAAAGCTAAGGGAAAGGCTCTTGAATTGGAAAAGCTGCTCGTGGCATATGTAGCGGGATGATGAAGCTCTTATGCATAGATTTGATGATGTGAAGTTGAGATGAAGCTTTGCAAGGGTGTAATGAAGCGAGGCATCATATGATGAAGACTTGGTCTAATCCAGACGGGATCATTCCAAGCATGTTGATAACTCGGTGATATGATTCGAGTTGAAGATAATGAATGGATATGAGAATAGTCGTCGAGGAGGATGACTAGGAGGCTTGGATAGCATCGTTGTTGAAGGTTCTAGCATGCTCTAAGCAAGAGTACGTTTGGGCAGATTCGATAGTCCCAACGGCCAACTGTTGATGGTCGAGTACTCTGGGCAGATTCGATAGTCCTAGGCACGGGCTGCGACGACGTGCGGGAGTTATGTCTAGAACCGGGGTTTCCATTAGCCCTTGACGGACGGCTGAAAGAATGTGCCGGTCATTCAATTAACGGTGATATCGAAGCAATGATAACAGTGATAGCCAGAGTCATGGATGTGTGGTTGTATCGTCATTCGGACTCAAGAGCGGTATTTTCTGGGTGCTTATCTGATTTAGGCCTTGGTACTTGGAAAACATCGCCCTTGACTCGAGTGATAGTAGCTTTACTTTAAATTGTATGCTCTGCTATGTTTGCTTCTGCTTAGTGTGTGTCTGGGGGCTATCACTGTAGAATGAGGTTGGAGTGGGAGGGTTGTATTCCTATTCCTTTTCCTTTATGCTCTTTTGGTATGTTGTTAGTTAATTTACTGCTCACTAAGACTGTTGTCTGACTCAAGGCTTTATGTTTTTAATTCTTATTGCCTTGGGCTGTTCGTCCATTTTGGGACGGGCAGACTAGGTAGCAGGTGACAGGTGCTGTTCTCTTCTCACGATGCTGATATCGAAGACGAGCTAGAGGGTTGCATATTATTTTCTTATATGTACTGGATATTCCGCTGTTTTGTATTCTCTGGGAGATTTGTAGTGAGGCTGGATGTATTGACTATGTGGATGCTTGTATTCAACTATTATGGAGTTTTATATGATGTCATTTTGTTCTGTAAAGCTTCACTATACATATGTTCTATTGTATTTTGTCCATGCGCTGTGAGTAATACGATAGATCCTTTTGTTTTAAATCTTACCTTGACAATCGTCTATGGTCGCCTGGTACACTTTACAGCGCACTATCTCTAGATTCGGTGCAGGGGTCATGGGCGGTCGTCACATTTGGTATCAGAGCATTGGTTAATCGATTTTACCCAACGCTCGCTGTCGTAACTACGTATGAGAGACGTAATTGTAATTTGATGGATGATTACTATATATAATATAGTAGTTTAGCAGTAAGTTAGTCCTTTATGCAGTTGTTTCTCTAGATGTTCTAATCATTCCTTTTTATAGATATTGAGAATGAGTCGAAGAGGGAGACCAGCTGCTAGGGAAGGCCGTGCTACTGAAGAGACTGCTGATTATGCAGCCATGTTCGAAGCTATGATGACTTCGATCATGAGGAGGATACCAGTTCCGGGAGCGGCAGTTGATGTTGGAGTTCAAGTCCAAACTCCGAAACCAGTGGATTTTGCTAAGTTGTGCAAGGATTATACTGCTCTTGGAGGGAAGGTTTTCTTGGGAACAGAATCGACCATTGAGGTCCAGAGGTGGATAGATGCTTGTAGAAGGATCTTTGGTGATTTGGAAATTGATGATGCAACTAAGAGGAAGTTGGCATCAAGGCAGCTTCAAGGGAGAGCTTCTGATTGGTGGAACTCTATTACCATCACTACTCCGGAAGAAGAGATTACTTGGGGGCAATTCCAAGTCAGATTTGAAGCTAAGTTCATTTCTACAGCTCAGAAGTCTGTTCTGTTCAAGAGGTTTGTGGAGCTCAAGCAAGGTGGAAGATCTGTTCTTGAGTATGTTTCTGAGTTTGAAGCTTTGTCCAAGTATGCCCGGTCATATATTGAATCTGCTTATCAGAAGAATGAGAAGTTTGTGACCGGCTTGGATAGTTATCTTGGGAGGCAGTTGGTGGATCATTTGGACGATTCATTTGAGAAGCTTGTAGAGAAAGATCTTAGGCATGAGAGTTTGTTTCCTAAGGAAGGACCTGTTGTTGCTGTTACCAAGGGAGAATCTAAACCACAGCAGGGTGGAAACCAGAAGAGGAAGCAGCAGCAGCAGAAGGGTAAGGACGGCCAGAAGAAGCCGAAAGGCGAGGTGACTTGCTACAATTGTCAGCAGAAGGGCCATTTCTCTAAGGATTGTAAGAATCCGAAGGCACCGATGAAGTGTCACAACTGTGACAAGCCGGGGCATTTCAGGAAGAATTGTCCAGAACCGAGGAAGGACAGGCAGATTGTGCAAGCCTATGCTTTAGGAGCTGTTCCGTCGTCTTCGAAAGCTCCTACTGCTGAAGAGAAGGGAAAAAGTGTGGTTGTTCAAGGTACTCTTTTCCTATGTGGTGTTCCAGTTAGAGTTCTGTTTGATACTGGAGCGTCGCACTCGTTTGTTTGTAATGAACTAGTAGGCCGGTTAGGTTTGGAACCGGATATTGTTGATAGGCCATTGGTTGTGACTAATCCAGTTGGGGGTTCGTCTTGTTTGTGTATGTTATGCCGTGGTCTAGTTGTATCGAGTCATGGTTGCTCTTTTGTTTGTGATTGTTTTGTTCTGAACTTTGCGGGGTTCGGAATTATTTTGGGTATGGACTGGCTTAGGAAGTATGCGGCTAAGGTTGATTGTGAGAGGCTGGAGGTGACAGTCGAGAATGTGGAAGGGCGAAAGATTGTGATACGATGTAAGCATGAGGAAGGCGTCTTCATGAGCTTCATGTATTCGCTAGTTGTTCCACGGGATGGACTGTCTTTAGTGCCAATCGCAAATGGATTCGAGGATGTCTTTGACGAAGTCAAAGGGTTGCCGCCGCATAGAGAGATCGAGTTTCAAATAGATCTAGTTGAAGGAGCCAGACCTGTTGTGATGCCTCTTAGGCGGATGGCGCCTAGGGAACAGTAGGAGTTGAGGGTGCAAGTTGATGATCTTTTGCAGAAAGGATTCATTCGGCGTAGTGTGTCCGAGTGGGGTGCACCAGTTGTGTTTGCAACCAAGGCAGATGGGTCGTTGAGATTGTGTGTGGATTATCGTGAGCTGAATAAAGTGACTAAGAAGAACAAGTATCCATTGCCGAGGATAGACGACTTGTTTGATCAGCTTCACGAAGCTAAGGTGTTTTCTCAAATGGATTTGGCAACGGGATTTCACCAGTTGAGAGTGGCTAAGGATAGTGTGCCGAAGACTGCTTTTAGGACACCATCCGGTTTCTTTGAGTGGCTGGTAATGCCGTTTGGATTGACTAACGCGCCAGCATATTTTGTGGATCTTATGAATAGAGTGTTCAGAGATCAGTTGAACAAGTTCGTACTTGTGTTCGTGGATGATATTCTGATTTATTCCAGAACGGAAGAAGAGCACAAGACGCACTTGCGTATTGTTTTGGAAATCTTACGGAAACATCAGCTGAAGGCTAAGTTTTCAAAGTGTCACTTCTGGAAGAGTGAAGTGAGGTTCTTAGGCCATGTGATTTCTGGAAATGGAATAGCGGTTGATCCCGCTAAGGTGGCAGCAATCCAAGATTGGGTTAGACCTAAGAATGCGTCTGATGTGAGAAGTTTTCTTGGATTAGCAGGATATTATCGACGGTTTATTAAAGACTTCTCCAAGATAGCTGCACCGTTAACAGGATTGACGAAGAAGAACCAAGTGTTCTGTTGGGATGCTAAGTGTGAGCAAGCTTTCGGAATCCTGAAAGAGAGATTGACGAGTGCTCCTGTTTTGACTATTCCAAGTGGGAATGATGAGATGGTGGTTTACACTGACGCATGTGGTACTGGACTTGGAGCAGTGCTGATGCAGAAGGATAAAGTTGTTGCGTATGCCAGTCGACAATTGAAGCCGCATGAAAGGAATTATCCAACTCATGATTTGGAATTGGCGGCGATTGTATTTGCTCTGAAGATGTGGAGGCATTATCTGTTGGGAGTCCGATTCGAGTTGTTTACAGATCATAAGTCGTTGAAGTATCTTTTCTCCCAGAAGGATTTGAATCTTCGGCAGCAACGTTGGCTAGAGTTTTTAGCATCATATGATTTTGGTATAGCTTATACTCCGGGAAAAGGTAACGCAGTGGCAGACGCGTTAAGTCGAAGACATGCAGGATTGGGAGCCATGTTTTCAGAATGGAAGAGTCTCGAGTATTTAGCTGGATTTGACTTCAGGCCTAGATGTGAAGTGGAACCTGAGATGTTGGCAAACTTATCGATAAGACCCACTCTTGTGGAAAGGATTGGCGAGGGCCAAAAGCGAGATGATAAGCTTGTCAAGATTATCCGTGAATTAGAATCTGGATTGGATCCAGAAAAGGATAAAGGATTCGAGGTCGATCGAGAGGGTTGGCTTCGGAAGCAAGGACGACTAGTTGTTCCCGATATAGATGAATTGAGGAGTGAAGTTCTGAAGGAAAGTCATCACTCGAAGTTGACAATTCATCCAGGTGGAAACAAGATGTATCGGGATATGAAGAGAACCTACTACTGGGAAGGCATGAAGAAGGATGTTGGAAATTTTATTTCCAAATGCATGAACTGCCAGTTGGTAAAGGCTGAACAGAAGAAGCCAAGCGGATTGCTTCAGCCATTAGAAGTTCCTACATGGAAGTGGGAACAAGTGTCGATGGACTTTATCGATGGATTGCCTAGAACCAGAACGGGAAATGAAGGGATCTGGGTCATTGTGGATCGTCTGACAAAGAGTGCACGATTCATTCCTGTTCGATCGACTAGGACCGCATCAAAGTTGGCTGAGTTGTATGTTAAGTGGATAGTTCGTTTCCATGGTATTCCGAAGAGTATAGTGAGCGATCGAGACCCATTGTTCACTAGTGGATTTTGGAAGAGCTTCCAGGAAGTTTTGGGAACCGAGTTGTGCTTGAGTACAGCTTATCATCCCCAAACAGATGGTCAGACCGAGAGAGTCAACCGAGTTTTGGAAGATCTTCTCAGAGCTTGTGTTCTGGATTTTGGAGGATCATGGGAAGATCACCTTCATTTGGTGGAGTTTGCGTACAACAACAGTTACCAGTCAAGCATTGGTATGGCACCGTATGAAGCGTTGTATGGAAGACCGTGTAACTCTCCGACATGTTGGTTGGAAACTGGAGAAAAGCTGATACTTGGGCCAGAGATGATTCGTCAGACCTCAGATTGCATAGAGATCATTCGGCAACGAATGAAGGCAGCCCAAGACCGTCAGAAGAGTTATGCCGATAAGCGTCGAAAGGATTTGGAATTCGACGTAGGGGATATGGTTTTTGTGAAGATTTCTCCACTGAAGAATGTTATTAGATTCGGGAAGAAAGGAAAATTGACTCCGAGATTTGTTGGACCATTCCCGATCATCGAGCGAATTGGAAAGCTCGCTTATAGATTGGAGTTACCGGAGAAGATGTCGGGTGTGCACAATGTTTTTCACGTATCGTATCTACGGAAGTATGTGCATGACTCGAATGCGGTGGTTTCTGCTGATAGCTGTGAAGACTTAGAAGTTGATCCAGTCGATAGAAGACCTCGTAAGCCGCTTCGTGTTGTTGAAACCGACACGAAACAGCTTAGGAGAAAGGTGGTTAAGTTGCTCAAGATACAATGGAGTGAAGATGATAACGACTGTACGTGGGAGGTGGAAGAGAGGATGAAAGCAGCTCATCCTGAACTCTTCAAGGTATGGCCCTAAGGTGTCGTGTCATCTCGCGATATTGTAACTTGTTCTAATTTTAGAATTCTGTACGCTAAGTTAGAATTGGATGCATGGTTTGTTGATTGCTATGGATGGTAGGCGTACAGAATAGTTTTTGATTGCTTGGAATTTCGGGGGCGAAATTCCTAAGGGGGAGAGAATGTAACGACCCGTATTTTTACGGATCGACAAGTTCGTCAAAATCTGGAATTTTTGCATTTTTAAGTCATTTCAGATTTTTAGGGAGATTTGTCTAAGTCCTAGGTCGTGGACGACCTAAGAGCTAAGTCGTGACCGAGTTAAGGACTTCGGCGAGTTAGCGTTAGGTCGTGGGTTAGTTGGAGCAACCTATAGAATTGTGCAACCTAGGATTTAGTTAAGTAATTAGGTCGGCAGGGCGAGTTAACGACCTAAAGACTGACCGACTTAAGGATATGGCGACTCAAGGGTAGGCAGACCTAGTGGTTCCGGGTTAGCGACTTAGTAATTAAGTTGTTAGGTCGGTTGGGACGACCTATAGAAGTTAGCAACCTATAGGAGTTAGCGACCTATAGGGTTGAGCGACTTAAGAGGGTTAGCGTGTCAGTGTAGTTAGGTCGGCAACGACCTAAGTAGTAGTGAGCGACTTAAGGAGTTAAGTCGTAAGTCTGGGTAGAGTTAGGTCGCATCCCAGTTGTTCGCGACTTATGTTAGGTCGCGTGGAGGCTTAAGGAATTAGGTCGTACCTGTTAAGTCGTAGGTCGCTGGGTTTCGTCTAAGTGTTAGGTCGAAGTATGTGTTAAGTCGTAGGTCGACTTAATAGTTAGGTCGTATGCGCAGAAGTGTTAGATCGTAGGAGTTGAGGCGCGCGTATCTGTTAGGTCGGAGTTGTTGGCTAAGGGTTAGGTCGGAGGCTCTGTTAAGTCGTGGGGGTTTTTTAGGTCGTAGGTCGGCATGATGTTAGGTCGGCAACGACTTAAGGAGATAGCCGAGTTACGACTCAGGCAGTTTTCAGCTATAAATAGGAGGGGTTGTTCTCACTTTTTGGGATCCGGATTTTGAAGCGACGAAGTGCTGCCATTTTGAGAGCTCGACTTCTACACTTCTTCACTTCTTTTCTCCACTCTAATCTAGTGCTTCCATCCATCCAAATCGAAGATCGAGATTGAAGATTCAAAAGCTTGGATTGAAGATCTTCATCTTTTCAAGAGAGATTTCTTCATTTGAAGCGGATTTGTGATAGATCTAGCTTCATCCTTCGCTGTCCAGATCTGAAGTGTGTTGATTTGAGGTTGTTTAGGTGATTTGGTGAGTGGTGATTATCTCTCACACGGATCCAAAGGAGTATATCGGATTGTTGGCTCGTTTTGGTGTTAAAATAGAGATTTCCATGCATTTTCTTCATCCTATGTGTAGATCCATATAGATCCATTGTTCATGATGATGTTGCATCCATTTTATCATATGTTAACCTATGTAAGTTCATTCATCAAGTTTGTAGAGATATAATACATGTTTTCATGCTTATTGGACTTTCAACTCTTTAATTACGAAAATGCCATTATTGTTATAATTGTCTACTTAGATCATTTTTGAATGCTTGATTGCTTGGATTGATGTTTGATTTGATTGATTGTTATGAACTAGATGATTGATGACTAGATTTAGATCGAAGGTGATTCAAAAGCTAAGGGAAAGGCTCTTGAATTGGAAAAGCTGCTCGTGGCATATGTAGCGGGATGATGAAGCTCTTATGCATAGATTTGATGATGTGAAGTTGAGATGAAGCTTTGCAAGGGTGTAATGAAGCGAGGCATCATATGATGAAGACTTGGTCTAATCCAGACGGGATCATTCCAAGCATGTTGATAACTCGGTGATATGATTCGAGTTGAAGATAATGAATGGATATGAGAATAGTCGTCGAGGAGGATGACTAGGAGGCTTGGATAGCATCGTTGTTGAAGGTTCTAGCATGCTCTAAGCAAGAGTACGTTTGGGCAGATTCGATAGTCCCAACGGCCAACTGTTGATGGTCGAGTACTCTGGGCAGATTCGATAGTCCTAGGCACGGGCTGCGACGACGTGCGGGAGTTATGTCTAGAACTGGGGTTTCCATTAGCCCTTGACGGACGGCTGAAAGAATGTGCCGGTCATTCAATTAACGGTGATATCGAAGCAATGATAACAGTGATAGCCAGAGTCATGGATGTGTGGTTGTATCGTCATTCGGACTCAAGAGCGGTATTTTCTGGGTGCTTATCTGATTTAGGCCTTGGTACTTGGAAAACATCGCCCTTGACTCGAGTGATAGTAGCTTTACTTTAAATTGTATGCTCTGCTATGTTTGCTTCTGCTTAGTGTGTGTCTGGGGGCTATCACTGTAGAATGAGGTTGGAGTGGGAGGGTTGTATTCCTATTCCTTTTCCTTTATGCTCTTTTGGTATGTTGTTAGTTAATTTACTGCTCACTAAGACTGTTGTCTGACTCAAGGCTTTATGTTTTTAATTCTTATTGCCTTGGGCTGTTCGTCCATTTTGGGACGGGCAGACTAGGTAGCAGGTGACAGGTGCTGTTCTCTTCTCACGATGCTGATATCGAAGACGAGCTAGAGGGTTGCATATTATTTTCTTATATGTACTGGATATTCCGCTGTTTTGTATTCTCTGGGAGATTTGTAGTGAGGCTGGATGTATTGACTATGTGGATGCTTGTATTCAACTATTATGGAGTTTTATATGATGTCATTTTGTTCTGTAAAGCTTCACTATACATATGTTCTATTGTATTTTGTCCATGCGCTGTGAGTAATACGATAGATCCTTTTGTTTTAAATCTTACCTTGACAATCGTCTATGGTCGCCTGGTACACTTTACAGCGCACTATCTCTAGATTCGGTGCAGGGGTCATGGGCGGTCGTCACAAGTCGACTGACTACATAGGTCAGTCGACTGACTGGCACTGGAACTGTTTTCCTGCCTAGCCAATGAAGGGAAAACTCTCAACAAATTGCAACCGGACGAGCAATGGGTGCTAGGGGTTTATGCCAATCGACAACCCAGCCCTATAAGCTCTTCGATACACCACTAAAAGCATGTTCATGCATCGAAGCTAGGATTTTTAAAGTTTTACACTTCAAAACACCAAAAATTGAAATGTTCATGAAATCAATCCAAATCAAAAGCAATTGAACATTAATAGATGTTAGGAATTCATACCTAACAACAATGATAGAAATGGACAAATATGTGAGTTCAAAAACCCACTTTTTAAACCCAAACATAAATGATAAGCTCTAGAACAAGAAATAGGTTGATCGCTCTTCAACACCACCTCAAGAACTTCAATCTAAAACAAAGATGGAGTTTTCTCTAAGTTAGGGTTAAGAACATTTCTGAAATTGAAGAGGAAATGAGATGGAGAAGATGAAGAGGATGCTTACCAAAGCTTCACCTTGAATTTGGAGCAAGAATTGATGTTTGCAAATGAATCTAGGGCTTGGAATTTCTAATTCCTATTCTCTTCCCCCATTTTCAGTTGAGCTTGAATGTTTGGAATAAAATGAGTGAATGGATGAAGAGTTAGGGTAATAAGAAGGTTGATTGGCTGAAACCCAAACCCAAAAGCCCAAAAAGAAAATAGAAAAATTCAACTCGCTCCTAACATATCGATGCTTATACTCAAAAAAGTCGCAAACGCCATTTTGGACTCAATGGAAGTGGTCCCGAGTCCTAATTCGGCCGTTTTGCAAAAAGTAACATTTCGGACCTTAATCTTATTAACGATGTTATATTTAAATGAAATATTTAAATATACAATCGTAAAATATGCGAGTTGTTACATCCTCCCTCTCTCGCCCTCCCCTCTATTTCTCGTCCTGGCCTCACAGCCCAATTCCCAAGCTTCCAGCCTTCCCACTTCCACCTCCAACCTTGTAGCAGTCGCCAAGCAGCAAGTCCCATCTCCCATTTCCATTCCTTCCCTTCACCGACCCCGACCATCACAACCTTCTCTCCTCCGCATTGTCGTCCTTCTTCCCTCTCTCTATTCGCATACAACCACTCCACTTCGCAGCAGCTTCTCCTCCCTCTTTTGTTTTCATATATAGGATATAAGTTAGTATGCATATATAGCATGTTAGTTATTTATATGATTTGATGATTTATATTTATATTTTCTTATTTACAGTGATATATATATATATATATATTATGTTATATAATTTTGTATATGATATGTTGCTATGCACATAAGTTTAGTATAGGTTCTACTGTTAATATATGTTTCGATTTTTGAAGTATATATAAAGATTTCTGATTTTAACATGTGTTAATATATACATATATATATATACTTTTCTAGTATTTTCAATTTATGAAAATATTCTTAGCTATATGTTATATAGGTTATATAATTTGTGTATATATATACAAATATATGTTGGTTATGTAAGTTTATAATGGGACATTATATATAAGTATGGAAGTTGTTGTTGTTATATATATATGTATGTATGTATGTATGTATGTGTGTATAGTTTTCTTTTCAGTAGTTTGAAGTTTTGAAAATGTGAGTTATGTATATTTTTGAAAGCTTATATTAATATACAAATGTTTATATATATATTTAGTATGTTGATTTGTTTGCTGTGAAAAGATTTAGTAATTTATAAAGATTTTTTTTGTAATGATTTTATATGATTTGTTGTCTATATATAAAGTTATAAAAGTTGTTTATAATATGTAAATTATATATATATATATAACTTATACATTCTGTTTGCATGCTTTTATTGTATATATATAATACATAAGTAATATATGAGTTATATTCTATTATAGATATTAAAAGTATATATATAGTTTATATAAGCTTGTTTTTTTATGTTGTATATATATACATGTGATATGTTTGTATATCTATATAAGTATTTATTTCAAAATATAATGGATATATGTTTGATTTTAATATATGTGTTTTAATTTAAAACAATGATTTTTGAAATACATATATATTTAATTTAATATGTGTTTGAATTTAGAATATGATTTTCTATATATAAATAGTTATATATAGTTATATATAAGTTCACTTATACCATTGATCTTCATCAAATCAAGTTCATCGTGCTTTGCTTTGTCGTTGTCCTATTGTTACTTCTTGCTTATCTGTGTCAGTTTGGTGATTTGTCGTCTATTTGTGCCCATTTCCATCTTGTTCTCGTATTTCTCTAGCCTCGAAAGGTGAGCAATCACGCACGATTAATGTTCTTATATTTAATAAATTTGATTTCACTTGAAACAACAATTGAAATATGTTGTTAAATTTGAATTTCTAGTTATTTAATTGTTACATATGATATGTCATTATCTGCAATTGTTCACCTGTGATATATGACACTATATCCTGCTGTATATATTTTATTTAATTTATCACTGATGATATATGCCTGTTATTGATATATTATATTATTATCATATTTGTGCTCACTTTGCAAGTTCCCTGTTAATTTAGAATTCCCTATGGGTTGAAATGATACATACCCGAACGATATTCTAGAATAAGGGAAAATCGTTATGGGTTGAAATGATAAACCCAAGTGATTTTCATTTATTTTAAATTTTGGGATTGCAGGTTAAAATGATATATACCCGTAAATATTTAAATTACGAATTGAAATGATAAATATCCGTATCACTTAACCATAGGATATAAAATTATATATAGACACCGTTGGTCTATACTTTGAAAAAAATGATTTCCAAATTTTGAAAGGAAATATATGGGTTTTAATAAATATTGTTTTATATAATATTTATAAATGTAATTTCTATGTATGTATAAAAATTTAGATTTTAAATTTACATGTTTGGAAATTTCAATTTATAAGTTAATGTTGAAAATTATAAATTTTAAGATATTCTTATAGTTTATTATTTTAAATATATATATAATAAGATTTAAGACAAAATACAATTAATAATGAGATTTAATTTAATAAAATTTAATTTAATTAGTATATAATATGTTTTAAAATATTTATTTAAAAATTTATATTAATATTTTAAAATAGATTTATAATTTAATAATAAAGGTTGGAAAGATAAATTAATGTTGACTTGGAATTTAAATTGGTTGATAATTGAATTTAAGAAAGAATTGATTTAAACATATTAGTTTTGAGATTTTGAAAAGATGTGATTATAACTTGGTATATAACTTGATTTGATAAAAAGTGATTAAATGAATATTCTCAATTTTTTTAAAAATTGAGATTAAATGTTTAATATTGATTTAAGTATATAAATTGGGATTTAAATCAATTGTTATAAAAATGGTTAAGGGAATAATTTCCAATTTGAATAAATTTAAAGTTAAATGTTGAAATATAAATGAGATTTATATGGTAAATGTTTGATTATTTAAACTTGAATGTTTGAACTTTAAGTTGAAACGGTTAAACTAGAATTGATTCAAATTGAATTTGAGGAATTTAAGATGATTTGAATCGATTTGCGAAATTGGAGGAAACTATTTTTATTATATAAAGTATTTTAATATATAAACTATTTTAATATATAAATTATTTTATTAAATAAATTATTTTAATCTATAACTACTTATTTTATATACTAATTTCAAAATCTAAACTGTGTAAGTCGAAAGTGTTATAATTTCAGAAGTGCTATGATTTTGAAAGTGTTATAAATTTTGAAAGGGTTACATTGTGAAAATGAATATTATTTAAAGTGCATAATGTTATTGAATTGATATGGTTTGAATATGATATATTGATCTGAAATACGGACTATTTGAAAAAAATGACCACGGTGTGAAATAAGCCTTTGGTTGTTAAAGACCCCGGGATCGGATATTGTCATACTCTCCGCCAATACCGAAAACCACTTTAACAACTGTGTACGTAGTGGAGATTCCAGAATGAAGTGGGATGGTTTGGTGACGATTCTATATGGTATTTATGTAGCACTGACTCCCATGAGTCAACTTGATGCGGCTAAAACAGGAGCCACGTCGGGCCAAGTGAGGTCATTACTCCTATCAAACACATTTATTCGATACCATTCTATTGCTTTTGTGATTTGATTGGGTGCACCTTTGATTTGGGAGTGTGTCATGAGGTGGGCGGTAGTAGTTGCTATGCGTTACCACCAGTCCAAATCTGCAAATGGTATATCTACCCTGGAATTGCCTCGAGTGCCTTGTCGCATGCACTATCGCGCCTTCTACAAGTTTGTTTTGTGTCGTACCTATGGAGTGCTCCCTGATAGCCCACTTGCAAGTGGAGTTTACAATATCTGTATAGACTACGACATTATATAAAATGTGTTAAGGGGGATATGGGTAACGCCTTAACGCTATTTTAATACTTTTACTTTACTATAGACATATTATAATAGCGTATATTACTACATAATAGATAGTTCCACGGATCCTTAGAGGATGTAAATCCCAAACATCCTTTAAGTTACTTGTATTTCTGTTTACATTTCACTTGAGTTGAATTTATTAATATAAGAATGTTAATCCTGACTTATGTGTTTTGTGTTATGCTTTACGCTCGGGTCAGACTATGTGTCACAGCATTTGAGCTCACCTTTGGAGTTGGAGCTTCACTTGGAGATCCATCTATATCTATTCAGCTTTCAGCTATCCATTTGTTTTGTTCAGACTTGTCATCTATTCGTATTCGAGGCTACATTGTATTGAGATATTCTATTTTATTTTATTTCAAACACTATTGTTTATATAGTAGCTTCATGAACTACTACTTATCTATTCCACTGTTTATTGTTATTACTCTGTGTCTGTGATTCTGTGATCGATTTATTTACTGTATATGCTGAGTTTTGCCAAATATAAAATTAACAATCAGTTGTTTTGAGCAATTCAAGTCCGACATGTGCAGATGCGGATGGTTCGAAATACCGAGTCCTTACAAAATCCATGCTATGATCATAACATGTTCCACTTTGAATGCCATAATACCATTCCTTTGATCACTATTTGACTCCGACAAGCATACAATCTCTGAGCTCGTATGTCTCAGAGAAGGGTGTTAAGCTAAGAGAAGTTGCCTTCTCTGCCACCAAGCAGATGTACATTTGTAAAAGTCAAATGTTGTGTCTCATAAATGCAATGTCAGACATTCGTCTATACAACGAGGGGACCGCTGCTATAAATAACTCTATAATGGGAGCGACCCAGAGCATGTCAACAAGCAGTCCTCACGCTATGAAGATCCACGGTCTTCAATAATCATCATATTCAATATGTCTTCACTTTCGAATGTATACATTGGTTCGAAGTGGTTTTCGAATAGGAATCGCCCAAATCCGACCCCATTCCTTCGAAGCCAATTGTCGGTAAAAAGATGTTAAGTTCATATGTGGATATCAATCTTCAATCAATTACTTCATCTTTTATTTAAATCAAATATCTTTCTTAGATATATTCTTTTCAGTTTATTCCATTTTCTTTTCAAATGTATATGGAATCATTAAGCCTCATTTATCAAATCATTTGGTTTATTTAAACCTTTCTTAAATCTTGCTATAAATCCAAATCATTTTCTCTTTTACTTAGGAAAACCTTTTCAAATCATTCTTTTAATCTTAATCAAATATTTCTTATATTCAAGTTATAACTTTTAACTTAAGGAAAATATTCCCAAATCATTTAATAAATCTTAATCAAAGATTCTTTCTTAACTTCAAATCATATTCTTGCAAATCGAAGATTTTCATAACAGAGCACTACTGCCACCTTAGATATGGTAAATTTCACCTCCAGGGACTAATGGCAAGTAATCCTACATCATGAATATCTTTGTCTTCAACGATATTTGTCTTTAATATGTTATATTTAGAAAATTAGTTTGAAGGGGTTTTCAGTTAGAAGTGACCCAAATCTGATCTCGGTTCTTCAGATTGGAATCACCCAAATCTGATCTCGGTTCCTTGTGCTAATCATCGATAAAAAGATGTTATATTCATATGGGGTTTCGAAAATTAGTTTTAAGTTATTTCCGGATAGGAATCACCCAAATTCGATCCCGGTTCTTCGGATAGGAATCACCCAAATCCGATCCCGGTTCCTTCGTACCAATCATCGAATAAAAGATGTTAAGTGGTTAATCAACATTCTAGGAATTTGTTTCTTTTCTTTTATCTTGAAAAAACTTAAATATGATCTTTTTAGAGCATCGGGGGTTTCCTTTCGATCTGTTCCACCCCTCTACTAAAAAGAGAAAACATAGGCCAGGTAAGATCAGGGCACTGGTTGCTCCATCCCTAACCTTAGTTAAACACCTTATTTTATCTTCCCATATCTCACAGGCGGGACAAATGTATTACTCATTTCCGCATACTCAGTTTGTTATTACATTGAATATTCTTCGCTTTTTACTTAAGTGGTATAAATAATACTTCTTAACCATTTATTCAAACTCTTATTAAAACTTCCAAATCATCTTTAAATGACTTAATTATTCTTTTAAAATCATTCACAATAGATTCTAGGAAATAATTGTTAAGTTTAAAACTCATATTCATAAGGTTATAAAATTCGCAGCATAAAAGTGCTGTAGAAAGTGCTTTATAAGCTTATTTGATTTAAACAACTTTTAATATTTGAAAATTCATATTTTCCATTCCAAATCTCTTTTAAACCATTTTAATAGATTTATCAAATTTATTTCATATTTTTAATCATTTAAAAATATCATTTATAAAGAAATCCCTTTTGGATTCCAAACTGCAAAACCTTGATGTTTTTAGAAAATTATTTTGGACATATTTCAAAATCTACTTAATGAAATCTTGATTTTATTTCTTCGTTGGAAAACTATTATCATTGTGGACCAAAGAATTTTCATTTCGAAGAAATCCAACTTATAAATCATTCTCTACATTAGATTGAAGTTACGGGTCGAAATTTACGAATTAGCGCTACACGACGAGCTCGATTTTGACCAATTTTGTGAGTTGCTTCAGAACTTGTTTGAACCACTTCAAATTTGTTTTTAACCATATTTAAACTATTTTAACTCATTTAAATCAATATTTTCATCATTTCAAACTCATTTTTCATTTCATTTCATATTACAATATCATATTATTATAATACAATTTTCAATCCTTTTAGATATTTTGAAATCATTAAGAGGCTAAATAATTTCCATACACACATTTATATGGATTTAATTCTCATTTAATTAACTATGCTTACAGACCATTTTTCTTATAATTTATCAAACCAAGTTATCAACTACATAAAAAATCATATAATCAACCAATTTGGCATCCAAGTTATCAAATATCCAAACAATTTATTCAAGGGTTTTAATGGACATATTAAAATAGTTATAAGGATGATTTAAATTTAAATAAACATTGAGTACTAACCTTTTAACCAAATTGTTTAACTCCCTACCAACGTTCATTTTTTTCCAACACTTCACTAAATCCTCTTATATCCACCAAATCTTTTTCGTAGACTTTCTTTTTGATTCTGGCAGCACTTCCTTCTCTCTTTCTCGCTCCGGAGCTCCTTGAACTTGCTCCTCCCTTCCAAATGGTTCGGCTTCCATGGGCTCCAACTTCTCATCCATCATTTCTTCCATTTTACCTGGAAACACGAGAGCTACCCCCACCTCAAACCTGTCAACGCCTCGTACTCACGACCCCGACCACCAGAACTCATGCGACTCCGACCACTCACTCTCCAACATCCCCTCTACCATCCCCCAGAGTCACGGCGAACTCGATCGAGCGAGGACAACGAACGAAATGAAATTATCAGTCTTACTAAAATTAGGTTTATAATCTTAAAACCACCATCGCTACCACTACGACGAACTAGAACAGCTCCAGTTATTTTTCCCATCACCTACGTAGGCTCGTCCACCTCCGCTAGAAACTCCGACCTCGCTAGTGGCTCCGACCGCCTGAATTTGCCTAAAACCCATTCCAAGTTCATTTCGAAACTGCTCCGTGAATACAACACGAAAAATTATCATATTGGCCTTAAAAATCCTAATTTTAAGTAAGTATTCAAGTTATATAATTGAATTTGTAAATCATTATACTCGAATTTGATCAGCATTTGGATTTTCTCTGTAAAAACAAATTTATTCATACTGTATATTCTTTTGTTTCCTTGAAACTATTTTTAAATTATAGTTCACACTTAAATACACATGTTTTGTTTAGAAATCAAAGTCTAACAATGATCAAGTGATTTAATATTTGGAATTTTTGATCGAGCATGATGTTCTGAAACCAGAAACAGAGATGGTTCAACATATACAGGCATTCACATTAAAAAAATGTTATGCACAGAGGAAATTTCATGTATATATATACCTATATACGAAACAACTTCAAACCCAGACTTTATAATCATCAAATGAATATATATTCAGTTGGACTTAAATTTGTTTACTCACCAGACATGAAGATGAAGAACAGAGTATCAAATTGAAAAGTCTTTGATACTTTAAAACTGGAAAATGCTTGAAAGTTGCTAACTGATCTTCATTTTTATTGAGTTGAATTGTTGTTTAAGTTGAGTTGAATAAAGCTTCAGTTGAAATATACTTTCTGGAATGCTAAGTTTCCTTTGTAAACGAAAATGAAATAGAGAAGATTGATATAGGAGAGAGTTTACAGGTTATATTATTTATAGGTACAAGCTTTCTTTAAAAATTTGGTCAGAGATTTTTATTTCCTCTTTGGTGGATGAATTGATCTTACTAGTGTACTAGAGAACCTTGTCCAGCCACGGTAGTAGAGTAGGCGCATAATAAGTTTCTGCCCGCTTCTCAAAAAAAACTAGGAGCGTCTCAATAAAAAAACACATAGTATATCAAAAAAGACCTTTTCGAGCGACACCTTTCCCACTCCCAATTAATATACTGGACTTGGTATACTAGGCGCCTTAGATGGTAAACCATGTTTTAATTGCATTTTAAGGTTTTTGGCAAAGTTTGGTGGAGTTTTGACTTTGTTTGATATGGTTTTGAAAAAGTTAGTAAGGAAAAGAAAGAAGAGAAGAAGCCATTAGAGAGTGGAAGAAAACCTTGAAAAAGGAAGAAGAAGAAGTGAAAAAAAGTAAGAAAGTGGATGCTTATTTATAGAAAAAATTTAGATTAAAATAATATTTTTAAAAAGACAAAAATGCCATTTACTTACCTTTTAAGCAACCTTATTTTTTCAACACTTAACATCACATTTTGAATCATTACTTTATGTCATTTTCACTTAAGTATTAAGTAAAGAATATAATAATTATGTTTAGTTTGATTTGATGTTTACTTTTTGCTTTGAAATGACATTTTTGTCTTTTTATGCTTACTTTTTCTTAATTATATTCTAAAATTTTCTAAGTATGTTTTGCAAAAGTAAACTTAATTATTGATTTAGTTAATACTTATACTATTGGAATATATGTTCCTATATAATAAAATAAAGGTGCGATGACGTTGCGGTAACTTTTAATCGACAAAACGTTGATTTTTGACGAAATGTTTTATGGTCACATTTTGACGTTTTAGTTAAACTATTTATTTATGTAAACCAATTATAAAAATGAACTGTTTACTTCTTTAAATAAATTAAAACATGTCTCTTTATATTTTAAAATCATATTTAAATAGTATCAAAATCTCTAATTTACAGTGTATGTAAAATTGACAAAATTTGGTTATTTTTGTAAAATGATTATTAACATACTTTTAAATATTTTAATATACTTTTATTATCTTTATTAAATGTTGTCAATAAGATTTATCTTTTTAAATAAATATTTAAACTATTTATTTAAGAATTTATTTATTTTTAACAAAACTTAACTTTTGTTGATTTGTTCTTATATCCAAATTTATACTTTTTGAATTATCAACTATAAGAATAAATAATTTCTCTATTATTATCTATTATATATAACTTATTTATTTAAGTTTTAAACCTTTTTCAAATTTTAAACAAACGAAATCTCTCATTTTCGATGTAGCGAAATTATGGATCGTTGTGGTCTCTCATGCTAGTTTACCAAACTGATCCAAGTGTTATTTTCTTATAATGCTCGGGTCAGCCCGTGTATATTTTCGGATTCTGTTGATGTTCATTGGAGCTCTTGAAGAGGAGGTAGATGATTGCCAATCATAATATTCTTATTTCCACCGCATAGCTTTGTTTGTTTCTATCAGCAATTATAAAGACAGTATCTTATAACTGTCCAGACTGATAATAGGTTAGTTTGCTCTTATTATTGTATCCATACAGTATTCCTCTTTTGTGATATTTTATATTGCAACGACCCGTATTTTTTATAGTTGAAAATATTAAATTAAATGAGATTTTGGAAATTAATATTGTCATAAATTAAAATCAATGATTTATAAATGGAAAAAAAATATTAGAATATAATTTAATAATGTTGATTGAATGAAATTAACAAATATTTTAATGTAATTTCAATCAATCGAAATAATTGTAAGTTTAATAAGGAACAAAATAAAAGATGTATCAATGGTGAAATTATATGTTGTTTAATTGAAATTGGTTTTAACATTTGTAAGTAAATTTATAATCCTTGTTTTTAAACAATAAATGTATTAATGTGTTCAAATTATTTAAAGGTAACAACTTTTCATTTCTCGTCTTATTTTTAAATCCATGTTGGAATTTATTTGGGAATCAATGAAATTAGATGTAATTGAATGTTGTAGTTAATATAAGGAAAGATGTTAACTGTAGAGTTTGAGTGAAATAAAATGGAAACTTATGTTAATAGATTACATAAGGAATTTTTGATTTAATATAAAAGAGTTTTCAATCAATTATTATGAATACATGTTAATTTAATAAAGAATAAAACGAATAAGTTTAGTAAAGGAGTAAACATATGTTTATTTATCTGAAATGTATTTTAGCTTAAAATTAATTATAGGGATGAGAAACTATTATTTAGTAAGAAATGTATATCTCCTATTTGTATCCAATAATGTATGAACATGTTTAAATTACTATTAGACAGGAAATAATTGTTCTATTTCTCTTTACATTTATTTAGTCCATTTTGATATTCAGCTTTGTAATCAATTGAAATTAATGCAATTGAATAATTTCAATTAATAGGAGAGAGGACACTTGTAAATTAATAGGTCTAATTAAACGTAGATTATGTTTTGTAAAATATAAGGAAAGTTTGATTAAATGAAAAGAACATTTATATCAAATAAAATGAATATTTCATTTGGGAATGTAGGTTTAATTTCATTAAAATAAAGAATAGAACGATTGATTTAAAGGAAAAAATACATGTTTATTTGAACTGTGTTTTAGAATACAGATTGATTACAAGAATAGGAAAACAATTTATTTAAGTAAGTTATTTACTACTATGGTGTATAAACAACAGATTTATAAATGTGTTTAAATGACTAAATGATACAATTGTTCTATTTTTCATTCATTTTAGTTAGTCTGTTTTGAAATTTAACTTTGTAATTAATTGCTACTAATGTAATTGAAATATTTCAAATAAAAGGAAAGAAAATGTTGATTGCAATTAACAGGTTTAATAAAAAGAAACACACTTTTTGTGTTAAACGGAAAGGTTGTTTTAATGAAAATAAAAGATCATTGGGAGAAAACCGAATTGAAAGTTTTCATTTTTAAGGTAAGTATAATTTTATTTATTATGTGTTGATTAAAAAATTAAATGTGTACAAATTGAGTATTATTTGAGTTAATGAAATTAATTTGGTTACATTTCAAAAATTGAATTTCAAAGGGTTGTGCGATGTGCATGGTACCTTCATTTCTTTTGTTATTAATTATTGCCTGCACGCTTTAAAATAGTTACGTCGTTATTAATACTTGATCCTTTCATTTCTCCTTCTGCTTAATACCTAAGCCTCGAATTTTAGGCTATATTTAATTCTTGCCATCTCATTTTTAGTTGTAAAAAATTTCATTTTTCTTTGGTTTGCAAACTTTCCCATTCCTACGTACAGCCCTTATGCATTATTAATGCTTGAAGCTTTCAAAACAAAATGTGACATTCATTTTTCTTCATCCACCTTCATTTCCTTATTATTAAATTACCTGTATTTTTATTTCTTCATTTGCGTTTTGTTTCTCATGACACCTCATATTCATTTCGTTCAAATTGTTCTTTGCTTAAGATATATTCTTATCATAAAATTGTTCACATTTTAAACTTGTCTCTTCATTTTTTTTGTCACCACCTTATTTCCAATGTTCAAAACTCCATTCCAAATCTTCCTTTCCCCGGATCATTTTAACGTGAGCTTGCAAATTCAAAAGATCTCATTTCTACCAATTCAAAAGCTTTCTTTTATGAAACATGAGTTTCATTTTTTTTCATTTTTCCTACACGTCCTACCCTCATATTAGTTTGTTCTTCCATTTCTGTCTGAAGCCTCATCTTGAGAAAAACGTAAGTATTAAACTTTTTTTATTAAACGTGTGTACCAATTATTATTTTAATAATATTTCTTATAATGTGAATATCTGTTGCATATAAACTTCGATTCACACGCGATTTCTTCTGTTGGATTCATATTTAAATTCTGGACAACATGAAACTGATTTGGTTCAATTTGAAGACAGTTGAGATTTTGCGCTTCTGTTTTGATTTTTATTGGCTAAAATAAAAGGTCAGTGATTAAACCCATTCACGCAATACTAATTTTTCCGATGTTAGTTAAATTAAAATCATGAAGTGATAAAATTTTATTGATTGTAGTTTGGGAATTTAAATTAACATTTAAATTGAAATTGATATTAATAATCGATTAAATTGACATTTAAATTAATATAGAAATTAATTGCTAGTTAAACATCGACAATTGATATCTAGTAACTATTGTGATATGTTGGTTGATTTGGATGTTGATTGTTGTTGAATGCTTATTGATTGATGATTGGATGCATGGTTGTTTATTTATTTTGACATATCCCTGTTATTACCCTATTTATTATTTGACATCTTATGAATTGTCATTTGTAATAGTTGAATTGAACTAATAAATAGGTTGAAATGATGTAACGACCCGGTATTTTGGACCATTCAAATCGACAATAATCCACACATGTCAGGCTTGAATAATACAAAATAACAGATTGTAATAAAATTTGGAGCAAATAAAATCATTCACAGAATCACAGACACAGAAATATCAGAATAACTCGCAGCGGAATTTAAAAATAACCATAGTGGTTCATGAAGCCACTAAAATACATAGTCTCAAAACAAATACAAATTACATAGTCTAAAACCAATACAGTTTGAATAACCATAGAAAATCCCAAATTCATTTGTCTCAATTACATAAGCAAAATAAAAGACTGAATAGCAAAACATATAGCAGCTTGATAAGGATGATCTCCAGTAGTCCTAGCTCCGTGAAGATGAAGTCCAACTGATACTCAGGCTGACCCGAGCGTAAAATAAAACATAAACACTCGAGTCAAGATATACGTACTTATACAATGTAAACCAACTCAAGTGAACTATAGTAAAGATACAAGTAACTTAGAAGATGCTTGGGACCGCCCATCCTCTAAGGATCCGTTAAAATATCTACTATGTAGTAATATTCGCTATTACAATAGTGTCTAAATAAGTAAAGTATAATCATATCGGAAAATAGCGTTAAGGGGATGGAGAACCTTAACGCGGTCGGATCTTAAAATCATAATCGTAGTAAAGCTCGATATGGTAGGTGACACGGCACAACTAGGCAATGCCAGGGTAGATATACCAATTACGCACACGGACTGATGGAGCGCATAGCAGCCACTATAGTCCACCTCGAACAACATTCCTAAATCGGAGGATGGCCATCTAATCAAATCACAAGTAAAAGTATAATATTGAAGAAATGTGTCCGAGAAGAGGTGCTACCTCACTGGTCCGAGATCGCTCCTGTTTTAGCCACCTTATGCCAACTCACGGGAGTTGGGTCCACGTAACATACCTTAAGAACGTCGCCACCATCCTACTTCATTCTGGAATCTCCACCGCGTACACGGTTGTCAAAGTGGTTTTCGGTATCGACAGAGAGTATGTCCATATCTGATCCCGGTCTCTTTGCCAACCAATCGTTATTATAACCCGTGGTTATAGATTTAAAACAATTCATCAAAATATACTTCGAATTAAACCATTTAAAAACAAAGTCATTATTCCTTTCAATCAAATATTAAATTTCCAAAATTTAACCTTTTCGAAGTTCATTTATTTACTTAAAACAAAACATTAAAATTTTCAGCTTTCACGGCATTTAGAAAGTGCGGCGGTAAGTTATATTTGAAAACAATTTTATTCAGCAAAACAACATTTATAAACTGCTATAACAGTCCAGTTTTAAACAAAATCATATTTCAGTCTACTACAGTCCTTAACAAGTGCTACAGTAGCCCTTTTATTAGTTCAGGTTCAATTTTAGTTTCTGCTACAACAGCACTTACCAAGTACTATCATAGCCTTAGTTCATTTTAGTCTTTTGGTTCACTTATATAATCCACAACACTTAACAAGTGCTACAGATTCTACCTAGTTCAGAACTTATAAAATCATACATTAAAAATGTTCATTTCAATCCTTTAACTAATTTATTTTAAAGAGAAATTTTACAAATAAAAACCAAAACTTACAAGTTCGCTTATTAAATTCAAGTGTATAAATCCCACTTTCATTTTAACAATACATTTCAACAATTTACTCTCAAACTCCATTTTTCCACCATTTTTAAAATTAAATTTTCATTTCAATTTAATTAACTTCAGTTTCCATCTTTCTTTTTTGTCAAACTTTCAAATTTAAGTTCCATTTTAAAAATCAATATTTTCCATTTATTTATTTTTATCACATAGAAAAATCATTTCTATTCTAAATAAATCATTTAAAAATTCGATTTAAATCAATTTAATATTATCACAATATTTAAATTATTTAAAGGTATCCAGAAAATACTGAAAAATAACCACGGGTCTGTATAATATTTTCTAGCGTAAGTCAAGTGATACGGATACTATATCATTTCAATCCGAAATTTACAAAGAAAAATCCGGGTTTTATCATTTCAAACCCGCAATCCCAAGTAAATAAAATTAAATTGAAAATCGTTCAGGCGTATCATTTCAGCCCCTAACGATCTTCCCTTATTCTAAAGTCCGTTCGGGTATGTATCATTTCAACCCATAGTGATTCTATTCTACAGGGAACTTGCAGTGTGATTTAACAGAATAGAATAACAGTAAAATAAGAGCAGAATATAACAGATGATACAATATGCAGTTTTAACAATTCTAACATCAACTATAAATAAATCACAGGTAATTACAACATCATTTATTTATTTATTAATTTCTACACATTCAGTTGCAGTCGTTTCACAATCATATAAGTATGAATATTCGTGTGAGATTTACTCACCTCTACGGAGCTGGAGATTCGGAAAAAGAAATACGATGCCTATCGAACGCACGCAAAAAGCATGATCAGTTGTTTGCGGATGCGCCAACTATATTCAAACCAAAAACACAATAAATAATCAAATTTAAGATTGCACGAATAACGAACTTTCAAATGAAGCAAACAACCGAAAAAGAAACAAGTTGAAAATCAAAAACAATAGCCGACCACTTTAAAAATATAGATTATAACTTTAAGTTTGCAAAGTGACAAAACACATTTTTTTTTCAAACAAGTCAGAGGCAAGATATAAACTAAGACTCAAAACAAAAATGCAGAGGTGACAAACAAACTTTTTTCGTTTCATTTTTTCAATAGGCAGGGCTCGGCCGAACATATACCACACTTCAACACAAAAGTGACAACAACTTTTGTTCACTCTCTGGTTCCAACAAAAACTCAGTCTGACAATTTCAAAATAAAAGTGACAAAAGCATAGATTTGTTCAGTGGAAACAAACTAAACTAGGACACCAAACACGTGCCAAAACAACTTTTCATTTAATTTTTTTGCAGATGTCAGTAAAAAAATAGGCTCGGCTACCAAAACAAAGGGGAACTAAACAATTTCTTTTTCACTTCTCTGGTTCTCATACAAGGTCAGAGGCAACAAAACTAAAAACTAAAGCAAAGCTTGGTCTGGCAATCCAACAAATGAAAAATGCAAAAGGTGGCAAAACAGTTTTTCTCATTTCCATTTTTTTTCTCTGTTTTCAAATACACGGCAAAGGAAAAAAAATATAGAAAATAAACAAAGGCTCAGTTGGTGACGTGGCTGAGGTAGAGCTCGGTTTGGAGGCGTGGTGGTTGGCACGGTCTGGTGGAGGGACGTGGGGTTGCCTGGGTGGTCTCGGCCTTGGCGTGGGGTTCTCGGGGTCTGGAAGGTGGGGTCTCGGCATGGATTCGGCGTGGGGACGTGATGGTGGCTGTGGTGACAGGGATGACGTGGCTGCCGTGTGATTTGGTATGGCATGAGGTCGGAAAAGGTGGGGTTGTGGCTGGGTAGGGGTTCGGTGGTGGTGATCTCGGCCTGGAGTTGTGGAGGTGGTTCTGCCGAAGGGTTTGGGTGATGGCTGTCACGGCTGGTGTGGGGTTGGAGGCGGTGGTGGGTCATGGTGGTGGCAGGCGTAGGGTCGTGGTTGGGTGGAGTTTGTCTCGGTGGTGAACGAAGGCGTGGGAACTGGTGGTGGTGGTGATAGCATGGGGTAGGCAATTGATAAAGTAAATAAAACAGGGAAACATGGAACAAATGAAAACAGTGGAAGAGAACAAGTGAAACAAAAATAAAAAGGAAAGGATGCAAGCTTACCTCCAATGAGATGCTTACGGAAATTCTATGGAGGTTAAAGGAAATTTTTGTAGTCTGGAATTATGTTTGAACGTGGGAAATAGAAAAGAGCTGCTCACAAATTTACAGAGAGAAGGCAAAAGAGAAGTCTTGATTGGTTAGAGGAAATTAAGGCAATAATAAATGTTTGAACGAAACGTAAGGAAGGTAAAAGGAATTGGAATGATTCTCACGTGCACGATTTAAGGCTAGATTTGAGCAAGATTTTTGAACGGCTGAACTTGCAATGTTAGCCCAAAGTAACATACAATCTAGTTTATTTCTCTTTTTGAATAAATTTAAGAATGCTAACGGTTTCTTTTAAATAAAATAGCGTATCATTTTTAAACCAATAATTAAATAGCTATTACCATAATTAATAAAATTTTGATTGTTAAATATAAAGTTAAGAACGGACATAAATATAGTAACGAAATGTAAAGATTAAATTTTCCGTTTCACACAAATTACTACACTTTTAATTTAAATCAATATTTCAAAATGTTTATTTTTAATAAAATTTCATTAAAAATTTTGGGTTGTTCCACTCTCCCCCACTCAAAGCTTTTCGTCCTCGAAAAAGAATGAAGAAGGAAAACAAAGAAAGATAAGGCAGAATAGCTAAAGTACCTGAAATAAACAATTCCGGATTCGAAGCACGAATGCTCTCCTCCGTCTCCCAGGTGCAATCCCGGTCATCAGTGCTCCACTGCACTTTGACCAGGTTGACAGATTTTCTTCTTAGCTGCTTCGTACCTCGATCGACGATACGAAGTGGCTTCCTCTCAACAGTCAGATTTGGCTCAATATCCAAACTATCAAGAGCAGAAGGCTAAATAATAAGAGATGGATCATGCAGATAGCGACGAAGATGAGATACATGAAAGACATTGTGTATTCCAGAAAATTTCTTGGGTAAATGCAGACGATAAGCAAGAGAGCCAATTCTTTCCAAAATGCGGAAAGGACCAACAAATCTAGGAGAAAGCTTTCCTCTACGACCAAAACGAATAACATTCCTTAAGGGAGAGACCTTAAGGAAAACCAAATCACCAACAGCAAACTCTAAACTCCGTCTTCGACGATCAACGTACTTCTTCTGTCTATCTTGAGCAATCCTCATTTTCCTCTTAATCTCTTCAACTCTCTCTGAAGCTTCCAAAACCATCTCTGGACCAAGAACCAAACGATTACCGGATTCAATCCAACAAGAAGGAGATCTACAAGGTCGTCCGTAAAGAGCAGAAAACGGAGATGTCTCAATACTGGCCTGATAACTATTGTTGTAAGTGAATTCGACAAGATGGAGATGATCTTCCCAAGATCCTCCATAATCAAGCACACAAGCACGAAGAAGATCTTCTAAAATCTGATTCACCCTTTCCGTTTGACCGTCGGTCTGTGGATGGTAAGTAGTGCTCAGATTTAGATGAGTACCCAAAGAATCCTGAAAGGCTTTCCAAAACCTACTAGTAAAGATAGGATCACGATCACAAACGATACTGAGAGGAACACCATGGAGACGAACAATCTCCCTCATGTAAATCTCAGACAAACTAGAAGCTGAACGGGTAGACTTGACCTAAATGAAATGAGCTGATTTGGTCAATCTATCCACAATAACCCAGATACTCTCGTTACCCTTCCTAGTCCTCGGTAAACCATCGATGAAATCCATAGAAACTTGTTCCCACTTCCAATTGGAAATCTCAAGAGGCTGCAATAAACCAGGGGTCTTCTGATGATCCGCCTTGACTTGCTGACAAGTCGCACACCTATTAACAAAAATGGAAACATCTCGCTTCATACCTTTCCACCAATATAACTTCTTCATGGCCTGATACATCTTGGTCACGCCTGGATGAATAGAAAGTCTGGAATGATGATTCTCCCAAAGTAACTCCAGTCTCAAACCATCAACATTCGGGACACAAATCCTATTATTAATCCTCAATACACCCTTATCGTCAATCTGAGCTCCACTGCCATCAAGAATACTACCTCCAACTCTGCTTCGAACATTCTCCTTAATCAATCTAAGCATCTGATCCTCATCATGTCTAACCATAATACGATCCACAAGAGGTGAAGAAACAACAATCTGACACAACAAAGCTTTCTTCCTACTCAAAGCATCCGCTACAACATTAGCTTTTCCCGATGTATAGTTGATGTCGAGGTCATAAGAAGCAAGGAACTCTAACCACCTAACTTGTCTCTGATTCAAATCCTTCTGAGAGAAAATATACCTCAAAGACTGATGATCTGTGAAAAGCTCGAACTTGGTACCCAACAGATGATGTCTCCAAAGCTTCAAAGCGAAAACAATAGCAAGCAACTCTAGATCATGGGCAGCATAATTTACTTCATGGGTCTTCAACTGTCTACTAGCATAAGCAATCACTCTACCATCCTGCATCAGAACAGCTCCTAAACCTTCTCGACAAGCATCAGTGTATACCGTTAATCCCTCACTTCCATTTGGAACGGTAAGAACAGGTGCGGAAGTAAGCTTGTCTTTTAACTCATTTAACGCGGCCTCACACTTATTACTCCAAATAAACTTAGCGTTCTTCCGAGTTAAAGCAGTGAGAGGTGCAGCAATCCGAGCGAAATTCTCAATGAATCTCCGGTAATAACCGGCGAGGCCCAGAAAACTACGGATATCAGTAGGAGTCTTAGGAGTTTCCCAATCCTGCACAGAATAGGGAAAAAGAAGGATAATAGGAAAGATAGAGTAAATTGAATGAAACAAGGAAATAGAAGGAAAGAAGGACTTACATTGATCGCAGTGATCTTGACTGGATCAACTGAAACTCCATTACTAGAAACAATATGTCCGAGGAATCGGACTTCATCCTTCCAGAAATGGCATTTGGAAAATTTAGCCTTTAATTGATGATTTCGAAGAGTCTCAAGAACAGATTTCAAATGTGACTCATGTTCTTCTTCAGACTTAGAGAAAATGAGGATATCATCCACAAAGACTAGAACAAATTTATTAAGCACATCACGGAAAACACGATTCATTAAGTCAACAAAGAAAGCAGGAGCATTAGTCAAACCAAAAGGCATGACTAACCATTCAAAGAATCCATTCTCAGTACGGAAAGCAGTCTTGGGAATACTTTCCTCAGCAACTCTGAGCTGGTGAAAACCTGTGGCAAGATCAAGCTGAGAGAAAACAGTAGCACCATAAAGCTGATCAAACATATCATTGATGCGAGGCATTGGATATCTATTTTTCATAGTGATCTTGTTCAACTCCCTGTAATCAACACACATCCGGAGAGAACCATCGGACTTGGTGACGAAAACCACCGCAGCTCCCCATTCAGAATATCTAGGTCTGATCAGACCCTTGGAAGACAGATCCTCTATTTGTTCCCTTAACTCAACCTACTCGTGGGGTGCCATTCTTCTAGGAGGAAGGACTACAGGTCGAGCTCCATGAATAAGATCAATGTGGAAATCAATTTCCCGCTTGGGAGGTAAAGCAGTAACTTCACCAAATAATTCCGAGTAGTGATTAACTACCCGAGTCGACAGAAGATCAACAAGAGAAGAATCCAATGAGTAGATAAAGCTACTAGCACAATCATGAGGCAAACAACACTGAATAACCAAAGAAATACCCCGATCATCCTCAAGAGAAACAATTCCGGATTTACAAGAGATATGGGCATCGTGATTCTTTAACCAATCATCTCCAAGCAACAAATCAAAAGTATCAAAACCAAGAATATAGAAATCCCCACTAAAACGATGATTGGAATGGTGGAGTTTCACATGTTTACAAATCTTACTAAGATTTGATGGACCACCAATAGGATTTGAAACACATAGAGGAACAGAAGCATACTCAGGAGAAAGGAGATGTTCAAACTTATTACATAGATCATCAGAAATAAAACTATGCGAAGCTCCGGTATCAAATAAAACACGAACAGGATGATGAAATAAAGTAAAGGTGCCTTGAAGAGTACCTTGATCATCGCTAGGAGCAGGAGTAGGTGCAGCAGGTAATGAAGCAGATGTGACAGCAAATACACCAGATGGCTTTCCCTTCTGATATAAAGGACAGTCCTTCCTAAAATGACCCGGTTGAAGACAAACATGACAAAGATCGTTCCTGGTAACCTGGGGTGGAGGAACAGCAGCACTAACCTATGTAGGGCAACTATTGGCATAGTGTCCCTTCTGGTCACATTTGAAGCAAGTAATGGAGGAAAGATCAATAGGGTGTCTCTGGGAAGGAGCAGATGCTGGAGATCCCAAGCCTGCATGCTTGATCCAATTCTTCTTCTGCTGGTGGAAGTTGGGCTTTCTCTTCTTGGAATTTGCAGAGGAAGATTGTGAGACATGAGCACCAGAAGCAGCAGGACCCTTGGAAGTAGGTTTCTCATAGCGAATAGCCATATCCATGAGCTCAGTAAATGTGCCATGAACATGCGAAATAAGGCGATCGTAGAACTCTGGGCGAGCTCCAGAAATGAACTTATCATTCTTCTTTAGCTGAGTGTTGATAAGGCCAGGACCAAATTTGGAAAGTTCATTGAACTTCTGCTCATACTCTGAAAAAGTCATGGTACCCTGCTTGAGGTCCATGAACTCACGGTAAAGCTGAGATTTCCCGGCTTCGGGCATCCATTTTGCCACAAAAGCCTCCCTGGAAAGAAAAAACAGAAACGAACTTAAGATAGATTCAAAAGAAAAGGAAATGGGAAAAATTCAAGTTAACACAAAGGATACCTGAACTGCTCCCACGAAAGATCACCTTCGTTAGTGTGAGTCGTAACAGACTCCCACCAATCTAAGGCTGACTCTTGCAGCTGCCATGCTGCTAACTGACGCTTCTAGGCATTAGTGATCTCTAGACCAGTAAAAATTCTCTCCAAACTTCGTAGCCATTGCTGGGCTTCGATAATACTCTCAGAACCGGTGAACCTAGTGCCACCAAGCTGAGAGAATTCCTTGCAAAGAACAGTAAACCTAACAGGTGCAACAGGTGGAGGAACTGGGGCAATACCACGACCCCTGCCTCTAGCATTTCCACGATTCATCCTGGAAATATCAAGAATAAATTTTAGGACAAAGCACAGAGAAGGCAAAGATAAGTTAAGATAAGACACGATAAAATCACTTGGATGAATATCCTAATAACAAAATTTCTAATAAGGTAGATACGGAAAGAAGGAAGTTTAGAAAAATTTTCTTCTTCAAACAAGAAACTTTATATCAAAATAATCTTTGAAAAAATCATTTGAGAAATCATTTTAAAATCATTTTATACTTTGAAAATACGTTCACTCACAAAGAAATGATTCTGAGTTTGATTTCACTCATTCTAGGGTATTTCTACCCTATCTCTAATGAGTTTTTGCTCCATAGGCTAAGGTTTGCCTAAAACCTCGCTCTGATACCAAATGTAACGACCCGGTATTTTGGACCATTCAAATCGACAATAATCCACACATGTCAGGCTGGAATAATACAAAATAACAGATTGTAATAAAATTTGGAGCAAATAAAATCATTCAAAGAATCACATACACAGAAATATCAGAATAACTCGCAGCGGAATTTAAAAATAACCATAGTGGTTCATGAAGCCACTAAAATACATAGTCTCAAAACAAATACAAATTACATAGTCTAAAACCAATACAGTTTGGATAACCATAGAAAATCCCAAATTCATTTGTCTCAATTACATAAGCAAAATAAAAGACTGAATAGCAAAACAGATAGTAGCTTGATAAGGATGATCTCCAGTAGTCCTAGCTCCGTGAAGATGAAGTCCAACTGATACTCAGGCTGACCCGAGCGTAAAATAAAACATAAACACTCGAGTCAGGATATACATACTTATACAATGTAAACCAACTCAAGTGAACTGTAGTAAAGATACAAGTAACTTAGAAGATGCTTGGGACCGCCCATCTTCTAAGGATCCGTTAAAAAATCTACTATGTAGTAATATTCGCTATTACAATAGTGTCTAAATAAGTAAAGTATAATCATATCGGAAAATAGCGTTAAGGGGATGGAGAACCTTAACGCGGTCGGATCTTAAAATCATAATCGTAGTAAAGCTCGATATGGTAGGTGACACGGCACAACTAGGCAATGCCAGGGTAGATATACCAATTACGCACACGGACTGATGGAGCGCATAGCAGCCACTGTCGTCCACCTCGAACAACATTCCCAAATCGGAGGATGGCCATCTAGTCAAATCACAAGTAAAAGTATAATATCGAAGAAATGTGTCCGAGAAGAGGTGCTACCTCACTGGTCCGAGATCGCTCCTGTTTTAGCCACCTTATGCCAACTCACGGGAGTTGGGTCCACGTAACATACCTTAAGAACGTCGCCACCATACTACTTCATTCTGGAATCTCCACCGGGTACACGGTTGTCAAAGTGGTTTTCGGTATCGACAGAGAGTATGTCCAAATCCGATCCCGGTCTCTTTGCCAACCAATCTTTATTATAACCCGTGGTTATAGATTTAAAACAATTCATCAAAATATACTTCGAATTAAACCATTTAAAAACAAAGTCATTATTCCTTTCAATCAAATATTAAATTTCCAAAATTTAACCTTTTCGAAGTTCATTTATTTACTTAAAACAAAACATTAAAATTTTCAGCTTTCACGGCATTTAGAAAGTGCGGCGGTAAGTTATATTTGAAAACAATTTTATTCAGCAAAACAACATTTATAAACTGCTATAACAGTCCAGTTTTAAACAAAATCATATTTCAGACTACTACAGTCCTTAACAAGTGCTACAGTAGCCCTTTTATTAGTTCAGGTTCAATTTTAGTTTCTGCTACAACGGCACTTACCAAGTACTATCATAGCCTTAGTTCATTTTAGTCTTTTGGTTCACTTATATAATCCACAACACTTAACAAGTGCTACAGATTCTACCTAGTTCAGAACATATAAAATCATACATTAAAAATGTTCATTTCAATCCTTTAACTAATTTATTTTAAAGAGAAATTTTACAAATAAAAACCAAAACTTACAAGTTCGCTTATTAAATTCAAGTGTGTAAATCCCACTTTCATTTTAACAATACATTTCAACAATTTACTCTCAAACTCCATTTTTCCACCATTTTTAAAATTAAATTTTCATTTCAATTTAATTAACTTCAGTTTCCATCTTTCTTTTTTGTCAAACTTTCAAATTTAAGTTCCATTTTAAAAATCAATATTTTCCATTTATTTATTTATATCACATAGAAAAATCATTTCTATTCTAAATAAATCATTTAAAAATTCGATTTAAATCAATTTAATATTATCACAATATTTAAATTATTTAAAGGTATCCAGAAAATACAGAAAAATAACCACGGGTCTGTATAATATTTTCTAGCGTAAGTCAAGTGATACGGATACTATATCATTTCAATCCGAAATTTACAAAGAAAAATCCGGGTTTTATCATTTCAAACCCGCAATCCCAAGTAAATAAAATTAAATTGAAAATCGTTCAGGCGTATCATTTCAGCCCCTAACGATCTTCCCTTATTCTAAAGTCCGTTCGGGTATGTATCATTTCAACCCATAGTGATTCTATTCTACAGGGAACTTGCAGTGTGATTTAACAGAATAGAATAACAGTAAAATAAGAGCAGAATATAACAGATGATACAATATGCAGTTTTAACAATTCTAACATCAACTATAAATAAATCACAGGTAATTACAACATCATTTATTTATTTATTAATTTCTACACATTCAGTTGCAGTCGTTTCACAATCATATAAGTATGAATATTTGTGTGAGATTTACTCACCTCTACGGAGCTGGAGATTCGGAAAAAGAAATACGATGCCTATCGAACGCACGCAAAAAGCATGATCAGTTGTTTGCGGATGCGCCAACTATATTCAAACCAAAAACACAATAAATAATCAAATTTAAGATTGCACGAATAACGAACTTTCAAATGAAGCAAACAACCGAAAAAGAAACAAGTTGAAAATCAAAAACAATAGCCGACCACTTTAAAAATATAGATTATAACTTTAAGTTTGCAAAGTGACAAAACACATTTTTTTTTCAAACAAGTCAGAGGCAAGATATAAACTAAGACTCAAAACAAAAATGCAGAGGTGACAAACAAACTTTTTTCGTTTCATTTTTTCAATAGGCAGGGCTCGGCCGAACATATACCACACTTCAACACAAAAGTGACAACAACTTTTGTTCACTCTCTGGTTCCAACAAAAACTCAATCTGACAATTTCAAAATAAAAGTGACAAAAGCATAGATTTGTTCAGTGGAAACAAACTAAACTAGGACACCAGACACGTGCCAAAACAACTTTTCATTTAATTTTTTTGCAGATGTCAGTAAAAAAATAGGCACGGCTACCAAAACAAAGGGGAACTAAACAATTTCTTTTTCACTTCTCTGGTTCTCATACAAGGTCAGAGGCAACAAAACTAAAAACTAAAGCAAAGCTTGGTCTGGCAATCCAACAAATGAAAAATGCAAAAGGTGGCAAAATAGTTTTTCTCGTTTCCATTTTTTTTTCTCTATTTTAAAATACACGGCAAAGGAAAAAAATTTATAGAAAATAAACAAAGGCTCAGTTGGTAATGTGGCTGAGGTAGAGCTCGGTCTGGAGGGGTGGTGGTAGGCATGGTCTGGTGGAGGGACGTGGGGTTGCCTGGGTGGTCTCGGCCTTGGTGTGGGGTTCTCGGGGTCTGGAAGGTGGGGTCTCGGCATGGATTCGGCGTGGGGACGTGATGGTGGCTGTGGTGACAGAGATGACGTGGCTGCCGTGTGATTTGGTATGGCATGAGGTCGGAAAAGGTGGGGTTGTGGATGGGTAGGGGTTCGGTGGTGGTGATCTCGGCCTGGAGTTGTTGAGGTTGTTCTGCCGAAGGGTTTGGGTGATGGCTGTCACGGCTGGTGTGGGGTTGGAGGCGGTGGTGGGTCATGGTGGTGGCAGGCGTAGGGTCGTGGTTGGGTGAAGTTTGTCTCGGTGGTGAACGAAGGCGTGGGAACTGGTGGTGGTGGTGATAGCATGGGGTAGGCAATTGATAAAGTAAATAAAACAGGGAAACATGGAGCAAATGAAAAACAGTGGAAGAGAACAAGTGAAACAAAAATAAAAAGGAAAGGATGCAAGCTTACCTCCAATGAGATGCTTACGGAAATTATATGGAGGTTAAAGGAAATTTTTGTAGTCTGGAATTATGTTTGAACGTGGGTGTAACGACCCGTAAATTTCAACTGTTTTAATAACGTAATTAGTTGAAATTTTGTGAAATTTTAAACGATAAAATTTTGAAATATAAAATTATATTTGGAATACGTCTAATTAAACATAGGAAACTGTAAAATTTTGTCAGAAAATATAAAAGTTTATTTCGTGCGTAAATTTACTTCAATTTAAATAGTTAAAAAGCGATGAAAATAAAATGTTTTCGGAACCTAAATATTTTTACATAGAAAAATTCTAAACCATCTTCTGAGAAAACGCTATTTTTCGTTTTTCAAAATTCGGACATCTTTAGCTCCGTCGATCTTATTTTCTTACCACTGATATCTATATACCGTTTTGATCGTCTCATTATGCTGATCTCCGCACTATATTTATTTTTGCATTTGTAAGGCCCGGTACGCGACGGAAACGAAGGAAAACAGTGTCGTATCGGTACCAGTTTTGTGCCCGTTGGATTTGGGACTATTGCTTTTCACTGGTTCAAGCGTCCATTGGTTGCTGCATTTTCTCATTTACTGTGACCTTTTGTTCTTACCTTAAATCAAATAATATAAAACTAATGTGTGTTGCCTTATGAACCGAAGGCTACTTATCTTCCTAATTTTTGAACTTCATTTCCAATCAAATATTAAAAGAAGCATTCATTCAAATTGTTGGAACTCACATCCATTGTTCCCCTGACTTTTTCATTCTCAAAACCCACTTTACAACACACCAAAGTCGAATAACGATTGTTGTAACAATATCCATTTTGAATCTTTTGACTTCATATCCTTTCATTTATGTTCTTTGTAACGATTGAACACCTGTCCTTTAATATCTCCAAATTAGTGTTTGAGCTTTTCCTATTCCTACAGTTGCAAGATTTATTTTAACGCCCCTTCATTTTTTTTCTGTTTTGGGTCTTCTTCTTAAAATAATATACGTTTTTTATAAACGTATACTTGTTTATTTTTATATCTCCCTAGTCTGTCACTTTAGTCTTCATCATGGCCGAACAAAATGAAAGATAAATCTATGTGTTGCTGTTGCAAAACTATCGTCCTTCATCCGAGCTCTTCCTCCTGCCGTGCATCCCCATGACCTCACCTCCACCTCCGCATCTCCTACCGCAGCCACTATCCTCACTCCTCTCCTCCCCGCCATCGAGAAAACACCCAATCCCACTACCATGCCAAGATCTGCACACCCACTGCCTACCGGTCTGCCCACCCTTCCGGCCCAATGCCCTGACTCGCAAGCCATTCCGAGTAGCCTCCGATCAAGCAACACCGAGCAGTAGCCGTATCTCCTCTTCACATCTGCTCGCCTATTTCCGAGTTCATTCCCTCCTCCTTTTCATGTTTAGCCCTTCCTCCTCTTGTTTCGCCTGCAACCAATCCTCTTCCACTTCCCGCCCTGGTAGCCTTCACCAAGCACTCGAATTGCTTCAGCCATGGCCTCAAGTTTCCGGCCGAACCCACCTCGGTGACCAGACATCCCTAGCGCGCAAAAGCTCGACACTCTTCTTCTATTTTATCTGACTCGTGCCTTTCCTTGAATGAGTGCTCAGGTATATATGTTGGCTGACATATATATACTTATAAATTTGTTGAGTTTTAAGTAGGTTTAAGGTTTAAGTATATATCAGTTTACATTGTCTATTAAATGGTGTTATAAAGTATATAAAGTATAAAGTTCATATTTGCAGTACTATTGGATTTTTGCATACAATCAGCTATCAAACGTATATATCTAACTAAGCTATTATACAATTGTTACTGGCTTTGTATATTAATCTATAAATATATCGTGTACATACTTATTTACATATAAAATGTTAGTTTATTCAATGATTTGGCGTATGGTATATAGTTTATTATAAAGTACATTTTAAAAAAAATTATAGTATATTAAGTAGATCCATTTGTATATACTATAGTATAGGTTACTTTATAAACATGTACAGTAAAGTTCTTCACAATGCCTATTTTTATTTGTCCATACTGTTATATTATTGTACATAAGTTGTTATAATTTTGTTCTTAAAAAAAAATATCGTGAGTATGCATTTGTCCAGGGCACGCATTTAGATAAATTAACTGTACTTGCACAGCTATACCACACTATTACTGTTATCTTAGTTTATAATATACGAGTAGTATATTTGTTACTTGTATATGTATGTACAAATTTGTGTAATTGTCAGGTTATATGTTTTGAAATTATGTATGAAAGTTGTTGTTGTTTATGTGGTGTATATATTAAGTGGATGGTTCGTACATTTATGTGGTGTATTTTGTATTTTAATAAGTCTATATTTGTATAAATAACAAAAAAAATTTGTGCATAGTATATATGTTCGATTTTATATATGGGTCTTAATTTAACACTATGATATTTGAAAACCATATATATATACATTTAGTTTAACATATGTTTGAACTTGGAATATGATTTATAAGCTCATTTATACCACTTATCTTCATCAATCCGATTCTGATTAGATTTCGTCAATTCCTATTTATCAGCTGTGTCCATCGAACTCGTCTCCATCGTGTTTTGCTTCGATATTCGTGCTTGGATCTATAACTCATTCCATTGACTATCCCTGTAGCCTCGAAAGGTGAGCACTCACTCATGATTAACGTTCTTTTATTTATTAAATTTGATTTCAATTGAAACGACAATTGAAATATGCTGCTGTTAGTTAATTACACTGTTATATATGCTATTACCCGTATCAGTTCACCTGTGACATCTGACACCATTATCTGTTATTTATGAAATGATAATTCAGTTTGGTTGATAATTGATTTATTGTTGATGTTTATATTGGACGTTAAATGGTTAATGTTAAAGTGATAAATAATATGCAATTGAATTGATTTATGATAGTTAACCATTTAAATTGAATCTATATGTTGAATTTGATTAGTTAAATTTTGTATAATATGACCCCTTTAAATGTTAAACTAGTTGACACGTAGAAATATGGAATTACACCTCGAACCATTTAAATGTATGTTGTTAAATTGATGATGTATGAAATTGTAAATAGAATGACAAGTGAAAAACCGTAATGTAATAAATCTTTAACCTACATGAAATGATAATGTAGATTCTAGAAATAATTATATTAATTCGTACAAATAACAATGCGTATTAATACGGTTATTTCGGGATTATTTGAATTGATTATTGGATTGTTATTGTTTGTTGTTATTGCTTGTTTATTTACTTTGACACCATCCCAGTTATCACAATGCAAGTTCCCTTTGTTATGCTTTGATTTTGAATTGAATTGGAATCGGGTTGAAATGATAAATACCCAAATTGAACTTTGACCTAGGATAGAGAATTACATAAAAACCCGATTGGTCAATAATTTGATTTAAAAATAAACGAAGATTTTATTTGAATAAATAATATGGTTTTGAAATGAAGTTGAAATTTGAATTTTAATGAAAGGAAAATTTTAATATGTAATAATCTGAAACAAAATATTAACAAATGTAATTGATAAAAGAATGTTGTTAAATTTGAGAAATGATTGAATTAAGTTTGAAATTATAAGTAAGTTTGAAATTATTAAACTTTGAAATTATTTAATAATTAAGTTTTTAATTATTTAATAATTAAATAAGATTGAATTATTTAATGATTAAATTAAATTGAATTTTTGAATAAGTGAATTTTACTTCGTAAATAATTGAAATTGAGTTTCTTTATTAATTAAGTTTGGAAAATCATTTAAGTAAGTAAATAAGTGAAATTGAATTTCTTTATCCAGAAATAAAATGTGATTTATTGAAATTAATGTAAGACTTGAAATTTAAAGAATTCGATTTGATCAATTTAATTTAATTCAATTTGTAAGTTTTGATATAAGGAAGTTGAATTTAAATAATGGATTTAATGAATTGGAAATTTAATAGAAATTGTTTTGAATGGCAAATTTACTTAATGAATATTGAATGCAATCAATAAATGAAGTTAAATTGATTTGAATGTTAAATTAAATTAATTTAAATGTTTTCGAAATGAAACTTATATACGAACTTGAATCAATATTTGAATGGTTTTAAATAAAGATTGAAATTGAATTATAAGATTTTGAAATGATAATTTGGAATTTTTGAAACGTAAATTATTGGAAATTGGTTTTGAAAGACAAATGAAATGTTGATTTACGAATTCTATTTGAAATTGAAATTGATTTGGTTTTGAAATAAACAAACGACCAATCAGTGTAATAATTTCGAAAGTTATTAAAGAGACCGGAATCGGTTATGGACATACTCTCTGTCTAAACCGAAACCACTTTAATAACTATACGCGGAGTGATGATCCAGAATGAAGTGGTAGGAATGATGAACATGATGACTGAAGAAAGAGAACGATAATGGATAGCCTTGACACTGGTGTCAAATTGGAAATGACTAAAACAGGAGCCGTGCCGGGCCAATGGAGGTCAGCTACCTCAAGTGAACACACTTCTTCGAACTACTCATTACTTGTTGTCGATTGGTGCACCCTTGATTTTGGGAGTGTTGTTTCACGGTGTTGCGGTCGCTGCGGCGATGCGTTCTCACCAGTCCGGATCAGGCAAACGGTAGTGTCACTACCTTGGGTATTGCCTCATGTGCCTTGTCATACTTGTATCCCGATATTCGCGACCACTACGAATTTGTTTTGTACCTTTAGTATATGGATTGCCCTCTGGTGACTTCCGGTTTTGGGGAAACTACGGTCTTATATATGCTTTTGGGAATAAAAATGTGTTAAGGGTGGAATGGGCCATGACTTAACACTATTTTGATATCTTTATATTACTGATAGACATTATCTACTTAGCGTACATTACTACCTAGTAGATAGTTTAACGGATCCTTAAAGGATGGTTATTCCAAACATCCTTTAAGTTACTTGTATTTCAATTGCTATTTCACTTGAGTAGGATTTATTAATATAAGAATGTTAATCCTGACTCGAGTGTTTTGTGTTTTGCTTTACGCTCGGGTCAGACTGAGTGTACCAGTATTCGAGACTCACCTTTGGAGTTGGAGCTTTGCTTGAAGATCCAGCCATCTATTCTGCTTTCAGTATTCGATGATTCCAGTGATGTATTTTGATTTGTAATTGATGTATCATATTACTCTTTCGTTGTCTCTGGTTTAACTCTGATGTAACTTATACATTTATATAGTAGCTTCTTGAACTACTATCTCTTTTATTTCCACTGCACTTATTACTCTGTGTCTGTGATCTGTGATTATTTATTTACTATATATGTTCAGTTTTGCCAATTTAAATTAACAACGCGGTATTTTGAGCAATTCAATTCCGGCATGAGTGTCTACCTATACACTTATAATGGATGTGAATGGTCCAAAATAGCGGGTCGTTACAGTAGGTATCAGAGCTTTGGTAGCTCTAGGCAAAACTTAACATATAGGGTAAATGTATTTACAGAATCACTTTCATTTGAGTTTCAATCTCTTCCTTTCGACTCGATTTCTTAGAATTTTGGAACGTTCCCTACGATTCAAAATTTCATTCGTGTCCCTCACTATTCGTCTCCTCTCAAATTCTGGAGCATCACATAACTCCACTTCGAATGACCCTTATAGTGAATCGGTGGTCTCGCCAAACTTCGAATAATTTGTAAAAGGGTGAAACTCCTTTATAATAGACATTGATTTACCGGAGATTTTTGTATTTTCGATTTACGATGCTATCTATCTCCTGCTATACCTGAATTCTATTTCTTGAGATCGAGTGTCGATTTACCTCGGAATTCTACACCGATCTTATATTTGAAGTCATGGTCGACCCGGTTAAGGTTGTCCGCGATTTATATAAACTTATCCATCTCCATATTTTGTTATTTAATCATCTTATCTTTGTCTCAAACCTATCTTCGAATCAAAACACTCTTCGATTTGAGTCCATCAAACTTGAATCTCTAACTTTGCTTTAAAATCTATTCTTGTATCGTCGAGCGAGGAAGTGTATTTGTAAAATTATATTTAAAATGTTTTAAAAATATATTGTGTTGTTTGAGTTGTTGATGTTGATTTGGGATTTTCGATCGAATCGTCTGATCAACGCTATCGATAGGATTTCCAAAACACTTGAGCAGAACAAACCGACACAATATTATTTTCAAAATTTGGTAAATAAAATAATCTTGCAAATTATATTATATAAGTATAAATTTTCTGAAATTGAATTGTTAACTAAATTGGTTGTCAAAAAGGTAATACTAGATTTTCACTATTTGTTTGTAAATCATTGATTATTCCAACATAAAAATAAGTGGAATTATAAAAGTTGGTTTATAGAATTATTTAGAAATTTAAATGAATTTAAAATTTAGAATTTGAGAATTTAATTTTCAGTGATTTCAAGCTTTGGTTTTTAAATTTTTAAATGTATATTATTGAAGGTATTTTCAAATAGAAACCGTTTTTAAAGAATTTTAAATGTTTGAATCAGTGCTCTCCTATTTTGTCGCTGGGAAATAATTTCGGTGATGGCGGCCGCATCATCGACATTCATTTTCGAGTTTCGAAGTGGAGAAACCATTCTGTAGCTTTGCTACAGTTTTGTTTGGAAAAATATATTTTAATTTGAATTTCTTAAGTATGACTTGATTTATATATATACATGGGTATATTATTTTAAGTTTGGTTTGATGTAATATATATAGTATATACATAATTATCTCTAGAGGGGTTGAAATTAAAAACGGAAATTTAATTCTTAAATTTATGTTAAAGGATGTTTTCAATTATAAATGAAGCTAAATTTTGGATAAATATGTAAACTTGAAAAAATTGAATTTGAAAATTTATTTGTATAGTACTAAATTGCATTTCAATGTAACTTACCTAAATTATTCAGAAGTTAAAATGCAATTGGATAATGTACAATATAAAATGATTTTATAAATAAATTTTTAGTGTTTATAATAAATGTTATACACTTAGATTTTGATTATATAAAAATGCAAATAAAGATGATAGAATAATAAGTTAATTGGATAATAGATGAGACAAATAAATTTGTTTTGAAAGAATTAATTTACTGAAATTTGATCAACTTAGAGAAATACTTTGAATTTAAAAGCAATTAGTGAATATAAAGTAATTTAAATTGAAATTTATAAGGTTTAAATTAATTTATATGGTTTAAATATATGTAATAAGATATATTAAGTGAAATAAACTTAATAATAATTTGGAATAAAGAAAAATAAAATTTGATGAATAAATATGATTTTATTAAATGACTATTCTAATTTATGATTTTAGAAATTTGTTAATTAAACATAATTGGATAAAAAGATAATGAATTTAGAAATAATTAAGATTGATTTTAGTGAAATCAAATGGATTAAATCAATTATTGAATATCAATTAATTTAAATTTGAAATTATATGGTTTAAATTAATTGTTATTTTGTATTTCAAATCTGTTTTTCTTTCTGGTTGTTTCTATTCTCCTACCTCGTTCCTTTTCGGGGACGAAAAGATTTGAGTGGGGGAGAGTGTAACGACCCGTAAATTTCAACTGTTTTAATAACGTAATTAGTTGAAATTTTGTGAAATTTTAAACGATAAAATTTTGAAATATAAAATTTATATTTGGAATACGTCTAAATAAACATAGCAAACTGTAAATTTCGTCAGAAAATATAAAAGTTTATTTCGCGCGTAAATTTACTTCAATTTAATCAGTTAAAAAGCGATGGAAATAAAATGTTTTTGGAACCTAAATAATTTTACATAGAAAAATTCTAAACCATCTTCTGAGTAAACGCTATTTTTCGTTTTTCAAAATTCGGACATCTTTAGCTCCGTCGATCTTATTTTCTTACGTTTTTCTCGCATTTTCCGCTGGTAGGAAATTCGAATTTTTATAATTCAATCATACCACTAATATCTATATACCGTTTTGATCGTCTCGTCGTGCTGATCTCCGCACTATATTTATTTTTGCATTTGTAAGGCCCGGTACGCGACGGAAACGAAGGAAAACAGTGTCGTATCGGTACTAGTTTTGTGCCCGTTTAATTTGGGACTATTGCTTTTCACTGGTCCAAGCATCCATTGGTTGCTGCATTTTCTCATTTACTGTGACCTTTTGTTCTTACCTTAAATCAAATAATATAAAACTAATGCGTGTTGCCTTATGAACCGAAGGCTACTTATCTTCCTAATTTTTGAACTTCATTTCCAATCAAATATTAAAAGATGCATTCATTCAAATTGTTGGAACTCACGTCCATTGTTCCCCTGACTTTTTCATTCTCAAAACCCACTTTACAACACACCAAAGTCGAATAACGATTGTTGTAACAATATCCATTTTGAATCATTTGACTTCATATCCTTTCATTTATGTTCTTTGTAACGATTGAACACCTGTCCTTTAATATCTCCAAATTAGTGTTTGAGCTTTTCCTATTCCTACGGTTGCAAGATTTATTTTAACGCCCCTTCATTTTTTCTCTTTTTTGGGTCTTCTTCTTAAAAAAATATATGTTTTTTTATAAACGTATACTTGTTTATTTTTATATCTCCCTAGTCTGTCACTTTAGTCTTCATCATGGCCGAACAAAATGAAAGATAAATCTATGTGTTGCTATTGCAAAACCATCGTCCTTCATCCGAGCTCCTCCTGCCGTGCATCCCCATGACCTCACCTCCACCTCCACATCTCCTGCCGTAGCCACTATCCTCACTCCTCTCCTCCCCGCCATCGAGAAAACACCCAATCCCACTACCATGCCAAGATCTGCACACCCACTGCCTTCCGGTCTGCCCACCCTTCCGGCCCAATGCCCTGACTCGCAAGCCATTCCGAGTAGCCTTCGATCAAGCAACACCGAGCAGTAGCCGTATCTCCTCTTCACATCTGCTCGCCTATTTCCGAGTTCATTCCCTCCTCCTTTTCATGTTTAGCCCTTCCTCCTCTTGTTTCGCCTGCAACCAATCCTCTTCCACTTCCCGCCCTGGTAGCCTTCGCCAAGCACTCGAATTGCTTCAGCCACGGCCTCAAGTTTCCGGCCGAACCCACCTCGGTGACCAGACTTCCCTAGCGCGCAAAAGCTCGACACTCTTCTTCTGTTTTATCTGACTCGTGCCTTTCCTTGAATGAGTGCTCAGGTATATATGTTGGCTGACATATATATACTTATAAGTTTGTTGAGTTTTAAGTATGTTTAAGGTTTAAGTATGTAACAACCCTAGATTTTGGCCTATATTTTAAATTTTGACTTAATTTTATTTTAAATTATTTTAAACTTGTTCTATTTCAAACATTTCATTTTAAATATAAATGTTGACTATTAAGTGATTTATAGTTCAAACTAGTATAAATTGGATATTTCACTGAAAAGTGAATTTCTATTGAAACTGGTCAAACTTTGACTTTTGAACTTTAAATTTAAATATTTCAAATTCTTAAATTTTATCTTTTATTATGAAAATAGATTTAATTCCATGGATACAGCTTTTCGTTTCGTTGGAAACGGAGTTAAATTGTGAAAGTTATGTATATTTCAATATTGTATGTAAACTGATGTATTTAGCAATATTGTCTATTTTAAATTATATTTTACTTGTCATATTTTGTTCTAATATGTGTTAGTATTTTATTTTATGTATAATTTTGTCTTTTAAATAATTTAAAGTGATTTTATAATTTTTCCAAAGCGTATTGAATTTATTTTCTATTTTTAAAGGCTAGTTTCTATTTTTCTGCTATTTTCTTCAATTAAATTATATTTAATTAAAATTTATTTATTCATTTTGTGAATGCATTTTTATTTTATGTTATTATCTTTGTTTATAAATGTTTTACAAGTCCATAAACTTTTTCCAAAGTTCATTGCATTTATTTTTCATATTTTCAAGACTAGTTGCAATTTTTGCTGTTTTACTTAATTAAATTTTATATAATTAATAATTAATTAATTTATTTTTGATTATTTACTAAATTTTTGTATTTTATCTGAGTTTATATATATATTTCAGTTATATAAAACTTAAAAAGAAATTAGAGGAAATATGAAAAGTTTTAAACTATTGAAATTCCTATGGCTTTTCACCTCCCGACCTTTCACTTTCTCAACTCCTCTCTTCAATGTTTTTGGCCATGCATACCCTATTCTTTTCAGCGGACTTCTTTTCATTTTTTTCACGCAAACACTTCTCTTTCTCCTCCAAAAAAATCACGGCCATGGCTTCAAAATTTTGGGTAAAAATTCCTTCTTTCTTCCTTGTTTTCTATGTTTTTTCTATTGAAACTGCATATGCTCTCTACCTTCATAGTTTGGTTCCTCCTCCTCCAGGCTTTGGCCGACCACCACGACCCCCTTCCTCTGACCATCACCCATCCTAGCAACCCTCCTCCTCAGGCCTAACCAATCCTAGTCCAAGATCTACACAAAATCCACCAAAAACCATCACAAACTATCACTTATGACCTAGAATTGTCATATCCTCCTTCTACCACCTTTTGCCACCACTACCTCCACCACCACAACCTCTGACCTGACCTTCCACCACCTCTGGCCCACACTCCAGCCACCACCTGACCACCACATACCATGGCCAAGCCACATCAGCAAGGGGCCGAACCCTATGGTGCAACAAAAGCCACACTTTGCCTTGAAACCCTTTGGTATTCCATTGCCTTCAACACCTTGTAACTTCCACTCACCTTCATCACCTTGTAGCTGCACCTTTTCCAGACCATACCTGATCCAAACCATGCCTTTAGCCGTGCCATTTCAGATCTGGAGCTGAAGTATAGGTGGTAGGAAGCAAGTGCAAACACTTTGACTTTGTTTATGCATCCATTTCTAGCATTGTTTATTGAATTTTTGGGTTGAAATCTTATGTTGTTTGTAATTGTTTGGTTTGAATGTGACAAGGCAATTAGCTTTGGCTCTCCCACACTCAAATAATTATCGTGCTCTCGTGCCTCTGGAAATCTTTGTTGTGCGTTTGTGGTTGTCATCTCCAGCTTGAACAAGTGAGTAATTCTCACCAGACAATGTGTACTTATATAACTAGTAAACTAACACCATTTGAATCTGTAAAATTATATCATCCTGTTGTAACTGTTATATTATGATCATATAATGTTTACCCCTGTTATTACATATGTTATATCATCTATTACTGTTATCTCATGCTATTCTGTTTATTTATATCAGTTTATCACACTGCAAGTTCCCTGTAGATTAGAATCACTATGGGTTGAAATGATACATACCCGAACGAACTTTAGAATAAGGAAAAATCGTTATGGGCTGAAATGATAGGCCTGAACGGTTTTTATTTATTTATTTATATTACTTGGGATTGCGGGTTTGAAATGATAAAACCCGGTTTTTCTTTGTAAATTGCGGATTGAAATGATACATATCTGTATCACTTGACCTAGGCTAGAAAATTATATACAGACCCGTGGTTTATATATTTTTCTGAAATTTTTAAAATATTTTTTTTAATGTAAATATTATGGTATTTTGATTTAATTTCATTAAAATGATTTCTATAAAGTATTTGTGATTTTCTACAAATTAAATAAGTGAATTAAGTAAATGGTGAAGTAGAATTTGAAATATAAGTTAATTTTGGAATTTATGATTTTGTTTATAAATGGAATTTTTGTAAAGTAAGAAAATATGACAAATTTGATTTAAAGATGAATTTAATGATTTTTATTAAGTAATAATAATGTTTTAAAGGTGTTAATGATTTTGTATAAATTAAAATATGGAATAAATGAACATTTAAGCAGAATTTGGAAATATAACTTAAATTGAATTTTGTGAAATTTGTTTAAAAGTGAAATTTTAATTAAGTAAAATAAATGGAAATAAGCTATATTTTTGGAAATTTAAACTTAGTTGTTAAGTTAATAATTTAATTAAAGAAATGAAAATTTAATTGTTATTAAATTTGATTTTTGTATGGAAATTTGACTTTATAAAATCATAGAAATAAAAGTATTTAAATGATTGTGTTGAATGTGAAATATATGATTTTATAAGTTAAAATGATTTATATTAAAAGTTAATTATTTGTGGAATTGTACATAAAACTTTGAATATGATTTAACAGCATTTTGAAATGTAATGTAAAGGATATTACAGCATTTTGTAAATGTTGTAGTGTTTTAAATGAACTAAAAGGTTAATTTGAAATAAAGGCTATTATATCACTTTGTAAGTGCTATAGTGGTTAAACTTAACATGTAAGTTAATTGAAACTTAAAAGAAATCTATTACAGCATTTAACGCTGTCTTTTGTTAATTAACTGTTTTAAACTATAACTTTACGTAGCATTTTATAAGTGCTACGGAAACTATATTTTGTTGTTTTAAATTAATTTTAATGAAAAATAATCTCTGGAAAATGATATAATTTTGGGAAATTAAATGTTAAATTTCTAAAGATAATGAAGAGATATTTAAGTGGAAGAATTTGATTTCTAATGTGAGTTTGAAATGGTATTTAAATTTAATAAAATGAATGTATTTAAATGGTATTTAAATGAATAAAAATGAATGGTGTTTTGAATAATATTTTGATATTGTGAAATGAGTTTGAAATGATACTTGATTTCTGACTTATTTAATTTATTTGATAAATGAATATTTGAAGTATATATTAATTGAGTTTATTTAAATGATATTGGATTTATGAAATGTGGGAGATTTAAAGTTTTGAAATATACTAAAGATTGAATATTGTATTTTGTGGATTAAATCTATATTGGAAATTGATAAGATTTGAAACGGTTTGTTGGTAAACTGTAATTGAATTGAAATTTGATGGTTTGAATTTAATAAGTTTGTAAATGTATAGAATTAAAAGATGATTTTAAATATATGATTTCGAAATGCTGTGATTTTCAAAGTATAATGATTTCAAATGTTTTGTTTCAAAAGAGTTATAACTTTGAAAGTATAAACTATTTTGAAAGGTGAATATATGTTTGAAATGGAAATGATATTGTTTTGAATGAATATAGTTTTGAAATAAAAATGATTTTTGTTTCGAAGTATAACTATCAAAGGTATGATATTTTGATATATAAAAATGATTTGAAATAAAGTTTGAAAAGATATGATATTTTGATGTATTAAAATGATTTGAAAAGAAGTTTGAAAGGATACGATATTTTGGAATATTGAAATGATTTGGAAATGATAAATCTTTATTTTGATAAAGACATGATTTTGAAATGATATCTTATTTTGAAGTAAAGTATTGTTTTTAAAAGTTATAACCACGGGTTATAATAACGATTGGTTGGCAAAGAGACCGGGATCGGATATGGACATACTCTCTGTCGATACCGAAAACCACTTTGACAACCGTGTACGCGGTGGAGATTCCAGAATGAAGTAGGATGGTGGCGACGATCCTAAGGTATATACGTGGACCCAACTCCCGTGAGTTGGCATAAGGTGGCTAAAACAGGAGCGATTGACGGACCAAGGAGGTAGCACCTCTTATCGGACACACTTCTTCGATACCATTCTATTACTTGTGATTGATTTGGTGGCCACCCTTGATTGGGAGTGTTGTTCGAGGTGGGCGGTAGTGGCTGCTATGCGTCACCACTAGTCCGGATGCGTAATTGGTATATCTACCCTGGCATTGCCTAGTTGTGCCATGTTACCTGCCATATCGAGCTTTACTACGATTATGATTTTAAGATCCGACCGCGTTAAGGTTCTCCATCCCCTTAACGCTATTTTCTATATGATTATACTTTACTGATTAGACATTATTATAATAGCGAATATTACTACATAGTAGATAGTTTAACGGATCCTTAAAGAATGGGCGGTCCCAAGCATTCTTTAAGTTACTTGTACCTTATTACAGTTCACTTGAGTTGGTTTATATTATATAAGTATATATTGTCCTGACTCGAGTGTTTGTGTTTTGCTTTACGCTCGGGTCAGCCTGAGTATTCACAGATTTGGATTTCCACCTTCTGGAGATTTGAATCGCTGGAGATTATCTGCTAGTCTTGTTCTATCGACTTCAGTTATGTTGCTCTGTTCAGCTTGTACTTGGTTATCTTATTTATACTTCCGTTGTACTCTATTTCTTCTATTGTATCTTATGTACTCTGATATATTTATATAGTAGCTTCATGAACTACTATTTCTTTTACTTCCGCTGCATTATTTTACTCTGTGTCTGTGATCTGTGATTATATTTATTTACTGTATATTCTGAGATTTGCCAAATTTTAATTACAACGCGGTATTTTGAGCAATTCAACTCCGGCATGAGTGTCTACCTATACACTTATAATGGATGTGAATGGTTGAAAATATCGGGTCGTTACAGTTGGTATCAGAGCTTTGGCTTTGAGGCAAAACTCAGCATATGGAGTAGATTTATTTACAGAATCACTTTCGTTCGAGTTTGAATCTTTTCCTCTTGATTCAGATTTCCTTTGAATTTTTGGAACGTTCCCTGCAGTTCCAAAATTCATTCTTGTCCCTCACTATTCATCTTCTTTTGATTCTGGAGTATCCCATAACTCCGCTCCGAATGAGCTTTCTAATGACTTGTAAAAGGGGGAAAACTCCTTTACAAATTTGCATCGATTCACCAGAGATTTATATTTATCCTTGGTTTAGATGCTAATATATTTTGTTATTTCAAACTCTATCTCTTGAGATCGGATGTAGATTTACCCCAGGAAAATCCATATTTGTTCTTATTCATTAAGTCACGGTTGACCCGGTTAAGGTTGCCCGCGATTTATCTAAGCTTATCCATCTTCATATTTTGTTAATTAATCATCTTGTCTTTGTTTCTAAACTATCTCCAACATTTTGAATTGTACTTTTAAATCTATATTTTATTATATATTGTGTTGTTTGAGTTGTTGATGTCGATTTGGGTTTCCGATCGATTCGTCTGATCAACGCTATCGATAGGATTTCTAAAACACTTTGATAGAACAAACCGATACAATATTATTTTAAAATTTGGTTAATTAAATAAATTTTAATATATAAGTAAATTTATGGAACTTATTAAATTGGTTTAAATTGATTATTTAAAATGATAATACTTGATTTATCATTTATTATTCTACAAAGGAATTTATAAATAGTTATTTATAAATTTATTTGGGAACTGAAATGAATTTAAAACAAGAAATTTAAAGAGTTTAATTTCCGATGGATTTCAAACCTTGTGTTTAAAATTTTTAAAAGGATATTATTTAAAGTATTTTTGAATAATTTTTTTTTGTCTCTAAAGGATTTTAAAGTTTAAAAATTAAGTGCTCGTCTCTTTGTCGCTGGAAAATAATTTTGGTGATGACTACAGCATCATCGACGTTCATTTTCGAGTTTCGAAATGAAGAAACCATTCTGTAGTCTTGCTACAGCTTTGTTTTGGGAAACTTGATTGATATAAATTTCTAAAATATGATTGATTTATAAAATATATAGATATATGATTTAAATTTGATTTGACAAATTATGTACATACATTTATCTATCTCTAAATGGTTTGAAAGGAATCAGAGATTTTATTCTTAAATTCTATCTTAAATAATAACTTCAAGTATAAAAAGAAAATCAAAATTTTTGAATAGATGATTCAAGCTTGAAATGATTGAATTAGGATGTTTATAGTGTATATTAATTTTAGAAAGTTTTATTTGTATAATTCTCAATTGCATTCCAATATAACTTACCTTAATTTTTAGAAGTTAACAATGTAATTGGATAATATACAATATAAAAAGATTTTTATAAATAAAATTTGAGTGGTTATAATAAATATGATACACTTAAATTTTAGTTATAAAAAGATTAACACAGGTAAATAGACTAAAAGGTTAATTGAATAATTTACAATACAAATGATGTTAAGGGAATTAGGAATAAATTAAAATAGTTATAATAAGTGTAAGCATATTTAACATAGGTGATAAAATATTTGAGAGGGATAAATTTAATTATAATTAGGAATAAAGAAGAATTAAATTTATTGAATGTTATACACTTAATTTTAATCAAATCATGATTTTAGAGATTGTTTGTTTAAGAAAATTTGATGATAAGATAATGAAATTAGAGATAGTTAAGATTTATTTAACTTGTATAAAATTAATTATCAATTAAGCTGAAACCATGGAAATTTCAAACCTATTATCTTATTTTGTTTTTCAAACTTATTACCTAATTTTGTTTTTCAAACTGTCTATTAGTTGTCCTTATTTTTCCTTATCTTGCTACAGACTGGTATAGGCACCTATCTATAATCTTTTTGCTTAGAAATCTTTCTATAATCTTTATAATCTTTGGTACTCATTTTAAATCTGAGCACTGCTTTCCACCCACAGACTGTTGGTCAAGCGGAAAGAGTGAATCAGATTCTAGAGGATCTTTTCGTACTTGTGTTCCTGATTCTGGAGAATCTTGGGAAGACCATCTCCACCTTGTTAAACTTACCTATAACCACAGTTATCAGGTATAATTTCAATCTTTTGTCATCTTGTCTTAATCTCATTTCAATTTTATCTTTCCTGTGTTTTCCCGTACTTCATTCCTTTTCGGGGACGAAAAGTTTTGAGTGGGGGAGAGTGTAACAACCCTAGATTTTGGCCTATATTTTAAATTTTGACTTTATTTTATTTTAAATTATTTTAAACTTGTTCTATTTCAAACATTTCATTTTAAATATAAATGTTGACTATTAAGTGATTTATAGTTCAAACTAGTATAAATTGGATATTTCACTGAAAAGTGAATTTCTATTGAAACTGGTCAAACTTTGACTTTTGAACTTTAAATTTAAATATTTCAAATTCTTAAATTTTATCTTTTATTATGAAAATAGATTTAATTCCATGGATACAGCTTTTCGTTTCGTTGGAAACGGAGTTAAATTGTGAAAGTTATGTATATTTCAATATTGTATGTAAACTGATGTATTTAGCAATATTGTCTATTTTAAATTATATTTTATTTGTCATATTTTGTTCTAATATGTGTTAGTATTTTATTTTATGTATAATTTTGTCTTTTAAATAATTTAAAGTGATTATATAATTTTTCCAAAGCGTATTGAATTTATTTTCTATTTTTAAAGGCTAGTTTCTATTTTTCTGCTATTTTCTTCAATTAAATTATATTTAATTAAAATTTATTTATTCATTTTGTGAATGCATTTTTATTTTATGTTATTATCTTTGTTTATAAATGTTTTACAAGTCCATAAACTTTTTCCAAAGTTCATTGCATTTATTTTTCATATTTTCAAGACTAGTTGCAATTTTTGCTGTTTTACTTAATTAAATTTTATATAATTAATAATTAATTAATTTATTTTTGATTATTTACTAAATTTTTGTATTTTATCTGAGTTTATATATATATTTCAGTTATATAAAACTTAAAAAGAAATTAGAGGAAATATGAAAAGTTTTAAACTATTGAAATTCCTATGGCTTTTCACCTCCCGACCTTTCACTTTCTCAACTCCTCTCTTCAATGTTTTTGGCCATGCATACCCTATTCTTTTCAGCGGACTTCTTTTCATTTTTTTCACGCAAACACTTCTCTTTCTCCTCCAAAAAAATCACGGCCATGGCTTCAAAATTTTGGGTAAAAATTCCTTCTTTCTTCCTTGTTTTCTATGTTTTTTCTATTGAAACTGCATATGCTCTCTACCTTCATAGTTTGGTTCCTCCTCCTCCAGGCTTTGGCCGACCACCACGACCCCCTTCCTCTGACCATCACGCATCCTAGCAACCCTCCTCCTCAGGCCTAACCAATCCTAGTCCAAGATCTACACAAAATCCACCAAAAACCATCACAAACTATCACTTATGACCTAGAATTGTCATATCCTCCTTCTACCACCTTTTGCCACCACTACCTCCACCACCACCACCTCTGACCTGACCTTCCACCACCTCTGGCCCACACTCCAGCCACTACCTGACCACCACATACCATGGCCAAGCCACATCAGCAAGGGGCCGAACCCTATGGTGCAACAAAAGCCACACTTTGCCTTGAAACCCTTTGGTATTCCATTGCCTTCAACACCTTGTAACTTCCACTCACCTTCATCACCTTGTAGCCGCACCTTTTCCAGACCATACCTGATCCAAACCATGCCTTTAGCCGTGCCATTTCAGATCTGGAGCTGAAGTATAGGTGGTAGGAAGCAAGTGCAAACACTTTGACTTTGTTTATGCATCCATTTCTAGCATTGTTTATTGAATTTTTGGGTTGAAATCTTATGTTGTTTGTAATTGTTTGGTTTGAATGTGACAAGGCAATTAGCTTTGGCTCTCCCACACTCAAATAATTATCGTGCTCTCGTGCCTCTGGAAATCTTTGTTGTGCGTTTGTGGTTGTCATCTCCAGCTTGAACAAGTGAGTAATTCTCACCAGACAATGTGTACTTATATAACTAGTAAACTAACACCATTTGAATCTGTAAAATTATATCATCCTGTTGTAACTGTTATATTATGATCATATAATGTTTACCCCTGTTATTACATATGTTATATCATCTATTATTGTTATCTCATGCTATTCTGTTTATTTATATCAGTTTATCACACTGCAAGTTCCCTGTAGATTAGAATCACTATGGGTTGAAATGATACATACCCGAACGGACTTTAGAATAAGGAAAAATCGTTATGGGCTGAAATGATAGGCCTGAACGGTTTTTATTTATTTATTTATATTACTTGGGATTGCGGGTTTGAAATGATAAAACCCGGTTTTTCTTTGTAAATTGCGGATTGAAATGATACATATCCGTATCACTTGACCTAGGCTAGAAAATTATATACAGACCCGTGGTTTATATATTTTTCTGAAATTTTTAAAATATTTTTTTTAATGTAAATATTATGGTATTTTGATTTAATTTCATTAAAATGATTTCTATAAAGTATTTGTGATTTTCTACAAATTAAATAAGTGAATTAAGTAAATGGTGAAGTAGAATTTGAAATATAAGTTAATTTTGGAATTTATGATTTTGTTTATAAATGGAATTTTTGTAAAGTAAGAAAATATGACAAATTTGATTTAAAGATGAATTTAATGATTTTTATTAAGTAATAATAATGTTTTAAAGGTGTTAATGATTTTGTATAAATTAAAATATGGAATAAATGAACATTTAAGCAGAATTTGGAAATATAACTTAAATTGAATTTTGTGAAATTTGTTTAAAAGTGAAATTTTAATTAAGTAAAATAAATGGAAATAAGCTATATTTTTGGAAATTTAAACTTAGTTGTTAAGTTAATAATTTAATTAAAGAAATGAAAATTTAATTGTTATTAAATTTGATTTTTGTATGGAAATTTGACTTTATAAAATCATAGAAATAAAAGTATTTAAATGATTGTGTTGAATGTGAAATATATGATTTTATAAGTTAAAATGATTTATATTAAAAGTTAATTATTTGTGGAATTGTACATAAAACTTTGAATATGATTTAACAGCATTTTGAAATGTAATGTAAAGGATATTACAGCATTTTGTAAATGTTGTAGTGTTTTAAATGAACTAAAAGGTTAATTTGAAATAAAGGCTATTATATCACTTTGTAAGTGCTATAGTGGTTAAACTTAACATGTAAGTTAATTGAAACTTAAACGAAATCTATTACAGCATTTAACGCTGTCTTTTGTTAATTAACTGTTTTAAACTATAACTTTACGTAGCATTTTATAAGTGCTACGGAAACTATATTTTGTTGTTTTAAATTAATTTTAATGAAAAATAATCTCTGGAAAATGATATAATTTTGGGAAATTAAATGTTAAATTTCTAAAGATAATGAAGAGATATTTAAGTGGAAGAATTTGATTTCTAATGTGAGTTTGAAATGGTATTTAAATTTAGTAAAATGAATGTATTTAAATGGTATTTAAATGAATAAAAATGAATGGTGTTTTGAATAATATTTTGATATTGTGAAATGAGTTTGAAATGATACTTGATTTCTGACTTATTTAATTTATTTGATAAATGAATATTTGAAGTATATATTAATTGAGTTTATTTAAATGATATTGGATTTATGAAATGTGGGAGATTTAAAGTTTTGAAATATACTAAAGATTGAATATTGTATTTTGTGGATTAAATCTATATTGGAAATTGATAAGATTTGAAACGGTTTGTTGGTAAACTGTAATTGAATTGAAATTTGATGGTTTGAATTTAATAAGTTTGTAAATGTATAGAATTAAAAGATGATTTTAAATATATGATTTCGAAATGCTGTGATTTTCAAAGTATAATGATTTCAAATGTTTTGTTTCAAAAGAGTTATAACTTTGAAAGTATAAACTATTTTGAAAGGTGAATATATGTTTGAAATGGAAATGATATTGTTTTGAATGAATATAGTTTTGAAATAAAAATGATTTTTGTTTCGAAGTATAACTATCAAAGGTATGATATTTTGATATATAAAAATGATTTGAAATAAAGTTTGAAAAGATATGATATTTTGATGTATTAAAATGATTTGAAAAGAAGTTTGAAAGGATACGATATTTTGGAATATTGAAATGATTTGGAAATGATAAATCTTTATTTTGATAAAGACATGATTTTGAAATGATATCTTATTTTGAAGTAAAGTATTGTTTTTAAAAGTTATAACCACGGGTTATAATAACGATTGGTTGGCAAAGAGACCGGGATCGGATATGGACATACTCTCTGTCGATACCGAAAACCACTTTGACAACCGTGTACGCGGTGGAGATTCCAGAATGAAGTAGGATGGTGGCGACGATCCTAAGGTATATACGTGGACCCAAATCCCGTGAGTTGGCATAAGGTGGCTAAAACAGGAGCGATTGACGGACCAAGGAGGTAGCACCTCTTATCGGACACACTTCTTCGATACCATTCTATTACTTGTGATTGATTTGGTGGCCACCCTTGATTGGGAGTGTTGTTCGAGGTGGGCGGTAGTGGCTGCTATGCGTCACCACTAGTCCGGATGCGTAATTGGTATATCTACCCTGGCATTGCCTAGTTGTGCCATGTCACCTACCATATCGAGCTTTACTACGATTATGATTTTAACATCCGACCGCGTTAAGGTTCTCCATCCCCTTAACGCTATTTTCTATATGATTATACTTTACTGATTAGACATTATTATAATAGCGAATATTACTACATAGTAGATAGTTTAACGAATCCTTAAAGAATGGGCGGTCCCAAGCATTCTTTAAGTTACTTGTACCTTATTACAGTTCACTTGAGTTGGTTTATATTATATAAGTATATATTGTCCTGACTCGAGTGTTTGTGTTTTGCTTTACGCTCGGGTCAGCCTGAGTATTCATAGATTTGGATTTCCACCTTCTGGAGATTTGAATCGCTGGAGATTATCTACTAGTCTTGTTCTATCGACTTCAGTTATGTTGCTCTGTTCAGCTTGTACTTGGTTATCTTATTTATACTTCCGTTGTACTCTATTTCTTCTATTGTACTTATGTACTCTGATATATTTATATAGTAGCTTCATGAACTACTATTTCTTTTACTTCCGCTGCATTATTTTACTCTGTGTCTGTGATCTATGATTATATTTATTTACTGTATATTCTGAGATTTGCCAAATTTTAATTACAACGCGGTATTTTGAGCAATTCAACTCCGGCATGAGTGTCTACCTATACACTTATAATGGATGTGAATGGTTGAAAATATCGGGTCGTTACAAAGTATATATCAGTTTACATTGTCTATTAACTGGTGTTATAAAGTATATAAAGTATAAAGTTCATATTTGCAGTACTATTGGATTTTTGCATACAATCAACTATCAAACTTATATTATTAACTAAGCTATTATACAATTGTTACTGGTTTTGTATATTGATCTATAAATATATCGTGTACATACTTATTTACATATAAAATGTTAGTTTATTCAATGATTTGGCGTATGGTATATAGTTTATTATAAAGTACAGTTTAAAAAAAATTATAATATATTAAGTAGATCCATTTGTATATACTATAGTATAGGTTACTTTATAAACATATACAGTAAAGTTCTTCACAATGCCTATTTTTATTTGTCCATACTGTTATATTATTGTACATAAGTTGTTATAATTTTGTTCTTAAAAAAAATATCGTGAGTATGCATTTGTCCAAGGCACGCATTTAGATAAATTAACTGTACTTGCACAGCTATACCACACTATTACTGTTATCTTAGTTTATAATATACGAGTAGTATATTTGTTACTTGTATATGTATGTACAAATTTGTGTAATTGTCAGGTTATATGTTTTGAAATTATGTATGAAAGTTGTTGTTGTTTATGTGGTGTATATATTAAGTGGAAGGTTCGTACATTTATGTGGTGTATTTTGTATTTTAATAAGTCTATATTTGTATAAATAACAAAAAAAAAATTTGTGCATAGTATATATGTTCGATTTTATATATGGGTCTTAATTTAACACTATGATATTTGAAAACCATATATATATACATTTAGTTTAACATATGTTTGAACTTGGAATACGATTTATAAGCTCATTTATACCACTTATCTTCATCAATCCGATTCTGATTAGATTTCGTCAATTCTTATTTATCAGCTGTGTCCATCGAACTCGTCTCCATCGTGTTTTGCTTCGATATTCGTGCTTGGATCTATAACTCATTCCATTGACTATCCCTGTTGTAACGACCCAGTGTTTTGGACCATTCGCATCCATTATAAGTGTATAGGTAGACACTCATGCCGGAGTTGAATTGCTCAAAATACTGCGTTGTAAATAAAATTTGGCAGAAACTCATACATATACAGTAAATAAAATAATTACAGATCACAGACACAGAGTAATATAACAATACTGCAGCGGAAACAAAGGATAGTAGTTCATGAAGCTACTATATATATATATAACAGAGTTAAACAAGATACAACAGAGGTCTCGAATATAATAGATGTCTCAATACAATAACCAAATACCAGATCTGAATACATCACTGGACTCAACTGAATAACTGAAAGCAGGATCGATAGATAGCTGGATCTCCAAGCGAAGCTCCAACTCCAAAGGTGAGTCTCCAATGCTGTATCACTCAGTCTGACCCGAGCGTAAAGCAAAACACAAAACACTCGAGTCAGGATTAACATTCTTATATTAATAAATCCAACTCAAGTGAAAAATCAACTGAAATACAAGTAACTTAAAGGATGTTTGGGATAACCATCCTCTAAGGGTCCGTTAAACTATTTACTATGTAGTAATATTCGCTATTATAATAGTGTCTAAATAAGTAAAGTATAATCATATCGGAAAATAGCGTTAAGGGGATGGAGAACCTTAACGCGGTCGGATCTTAAAATCATAATCGTAGTAAAGCTCGATATGGTAGGTGACACGGCACAACTAGGCAATGCCAGTGTAACATCCCAGAAATTTTCGACTTTCGAAAATTCAACATCGATACTCACTTTATCGACCGCTGAGCCATCGAATGCCGGAAACCCGAAAAGTTATGGTTTTAAGAAAGAAGAAAAAGGTAGAAGAAGAAGATAGAAGAAAAAGAAAGAAGAACAACAACAGAACAAGAGCAGAAACAGAAAACAATATCAGAATCTTACACATCGCAGCGGAACAATATACAATAGATAATTACTAGTCTTTTAAAACAAAGAACTATATCAGTTTTATATATACATCAATCAGAGTCAATATACAACTCAATACAATACATCACATCAATGGACAGTTATATAAACTTGTCCTCATACAGAATACACAGCGGAATAAATACTATCAGATACAATTACTATGTCTCGTCATCCAGCTTGCTTCCAAAGCTCCAGAATATCCAGAATATCCTGATAATATAACTCTAGGCTGCCCGTGTGGAAATTGGTGGGCACCCAGAGTTTAGAAGGGAACAATAAACTCCGAGTCAGTCATGGTGACTGGTGTGAGATCGTAAAACAGTTATTCTTTAAAATAAACAACAGGATAATTTTAAAGTCAATTCGAAATGCTTTTGGAAAATGAAACTACCATAAGACCTCCCACCACACACACAATGCAAACGCAGAATTGGAGGAGATTTCTTCTTATGATAGTCAAAGATGCTTACTACGCAAAATCAAGTCATTTTTGATATTATTATTAGTGCATAGTGTAGAAAACATTTCGAAAGTACAATATTAATCTTAGCCAGCATAGGCATTCCGCACTTATGCCTACTATAGCTACTATGTTCAATAGCAGGTTACCGCCACATACCATAGCAGGTAATACAACTAAAACCGTACAAGTCACGTATTGTTTCTTTGGATTTCCAACAAATGGCCAGGCTAAGGAACTTCCTTTTCCACGATGGGTACGTCCCTGGAATAGACGACCCGAGAACCTAACCGGATCTCTGCCAACAGAAGGCCGGGTTACCTCTGCAAAAATAGGTAACTACTGACACGCGTATGCCATCCCCCGATCGTCACCGATCTTCCCGAGGATCCCCGATTCGCAACAAACCACATAGATAATAATAATGCAGTAACCACAGAGGTTAAGTATCTGGGCTCCATACCATGATACCACCTTTATCCAGAAGGAATGACATACACTAAGGGGCGCTACTCCCTAGAACCTTGCCGCATCCTTCCTGTTTCGACCATTTCCGGGGTGTGAGGCTCGACGAAGTCTCGTCCACAAAGCTACGCTTTCTCAAAAAGCCCTGCTTCGGGTCAAACAAAATGATCAACCTATGATCACAACGATATAAGATCAAACAAATGATCATATCACAAATGATCAAACACTGATCATTTCACAGCAACACTCAGTATGCCACGTTACCAAATTGGGATATATCGCTGATAAATTTCAACTACATAACCTCTGAGCTCGTACGTCTCAGAGAAGGGTGTTAAGCTAAGAGAATAAATTCTCCGCAACCAACAGAAATGTATTTGAAAGAAATCAGCTTTATATCTCAAATTGTAACGTCAGACACACATCCATATAAGTCTGTTCCGGGATCGAACAGAACCGAAGGCACTTCTCACGAAGCCCTTGCATATCCGGATAATTTTCTAATCACGTCAGGACTTCCCGTCACTAAGGGTGATAAAACCTCTAAATCGGAGATCAGCCGATGTAGAGTAACTCGACGGTAATCCTTCCGTTTTCAAAAATATCCGGTCTTCAACACCGGTCTTCAAATGCAATTTATAACGACGTATCACATATTCGGAATGGGTTATACGACCCCATGGTCCTTTCCCGGTTAACCCGAATAGTGAGCGTTAATTCAAAAATAAGTGTGGCATTCAAATTCATCCAATTCACAACAAATACCTATCTAAAGGTAATTATTGATAGTCGGTTATTTAACTATCAATAAAGATGCGCAACATCATCAGATTCCAAATAATTTTCCCAAATAATTTTATCTTCCAAAATATCTTTACTAGATATATAATTCCCACACTTAACCGTTTGAAAACAAATTTTCAAATATTCACTTTTCAATTTATCTTTAAAAGATAAAATCTCTAAACAGTTCACTTCATATTGGAAAAGCATTTCCATACTTATTTAAAAATAAGTAATTCACAAATCATTTATTTTCCACACTCAGAAAATATTCGATATACTTAAAATCAAAATTAAGTATATATCTCATTCTTTAAGGAAATCATTCTTTAAACACATTTTAGTTGAGTCAAAACGAATGTTATGTAAAACATCGTTACGACGACTCAAAATCACTAGTATAGGGATTCGAATTTAGATAGATATATGAATCCCAATACTACACAACAATATTTCCTTTCGGAAACCATTTACTATAACAACAGTGTTATAGTCCATCATTTCCTTAAATTCCTCGAAAACGTCTATTTCAACAATAAATGTTGAAATCTATGATTTCGATAGTTCACACGTTTAAAAACATCTTTTAAAACAATTAACTTCATTTTAAATATCACTTTTCCAAAACCATATTCATTTTACTTAGAGATATATTCACTGTCCAAAATCGTGAATAAAATTCCTTTAATAATCTCTATATTTAAATTCATCAAATTTGATTGATTTCGAATTTATAAAACAACGTTTATAAATTCACCTTTATATGTTCTAACAACTTTGATTTATAAAATTCTCCTTTTATTAACTTCTAAAATTACTTATCAAAATAAGTGATTTCGGATTTATAAAACAATGTTTATAAATCACTTTTATACTTCATAACAATTTCAACTTATGAAATCATTTCATTTAGCAATTTCTATTTATATCCCATCTAAGTGCAAAAATCTAATTTATAAGTAAATTACTTATAAATTGTTTATTCTACAACATCTATTCACTTTATAACTTCACGTTACAAATCTATTAATTTCATTCACTTATGAAATCCTTTTATACTTCTTTTTAACACTTATAAAAATTCGTTTTATAAGTCCAATATTTTTTTGTTTATAAAATATCAATTTTATAAATCTTCCTATACAAATCGTTTATAGTTATTCAAAAATCCCAACTTAAACCATTTTATAAATAAATCGACTTTTATTTCAAAAACGACACTTCGGTTATATTTCACTAAAAATTATAACTTTTATAACTTTAAAATTTTACGTTTATAAATCGATTCAAAAATTCCATAAAACGTATATTTTCAAAAATCACTTTAAAATCCTTTTTAAAAATAACAGTCGTTATTTTTACCTTTCAAAACTGAATCCGATGATGCAACAACACCAATTAGTCAATCACAACAGTCAATATCATATATCAATATGATAACAGAATATATCACAATATCTGTAAATAAATAACTACTGGTGAGGAATCCAGTTGGATCCCTCCAACCTGTTTCCCTGCATCCAAAGATGTTAGCACAATACCAATTCCGCTCTAGTACGGAATTATCGCGGTATATGGGTTTTATAAAAATCCGCTTACTAACGGCGCAATAGGGTCTCATCCGCTATACGAGGCGGGAAATCAATCAATCCAATATATACATATGCCAATATGTATATATTGCTATATATAGATATATATCCTATCATATCTAATAGCACACATCAATAGCAATCAATAACTGCAAAATTCCACATTCAATTTGAGTGAGAAGATCTCACCTTGATTTTCCGATAGGAATTTGTAGCTTTTATTTCGAATAAAATTAAACGTACGTTTAATTTTATCCAAAATTTTCACTGACTCTAATCGCTTCCAATTCAGTTCCATATCGAAGAGCTCGACAATACGATTCCAACGCAACTGGATTCGTGCATTTTCGACCTCGTATGACAAAGTTACAGCGGTTTAAACATTAAACGAATTAATATATAATTTAATTTACAATTTTCTCTTATATATTCACAACCTTAAATCTGAACCGTTCGTTCCAGTAGATGAAATCAAGGCCGTAACTCCTTTCTTCCCACGCACGTCCATCTACAGGTAGAACACACGAACAAGAACCCATGCCACCTCTTCCCACTTGAATTTCGCAACCTCGTCTTCCACTTAAATGACGATCGGAGTATGCCATTCGAACACCCCTTCAGCCAAGTGCCACCGCCTGGAACCCCGTGCAGCTCGGTGGTCCCCACTCCTCTCGAAATGCGTGCGAACAGTAGGGGGACGCGGTCGATTTACTCCTCCAAACGGCGACAATACACGCGATCCACCGTTGGATGTAAAGCTCTCGACGAGCTCTCGAACTTTGCAGTTGAAACTTTCTTGAAATTACGTGTGGATTTGATGATTTTGAGGGGAGAAGACGAACGTTTTCTGGCCGTTCGAATATAGAGTGGCGGCTCTGAATTGAAACCCTAGGCTCGGTTTGCAAATGAGAAAATGTAGGTGCTTTTATAGAAAATTTCACGATTTACTATTCATCAAAAAATTTCGAACTCGAAATCGAACGTGCCGGCTGACGTTTCTAAGGTTTACCCCGTGTTCCGAACGCAATGGAATAGGTTTCAGAAGCTAATTCGATCGTATGTGTGAGATATGACAATAAACGATCAATTTAAATTAAACCGATTTAAATCGATTTCGAGGCGTTTTAATTCGTACCGGACAAACGATACATCCAAAAATTATGAAATTTGAAATCATGCAATAATATCACATTACGGATCCGATGAAACTGGTTTCGTCGAAATCCGAGACTTTTTGAAAAATGACTATTTTAACTCGACGATTTAAAATTAAAACGATATCGATGCGTTTCGAGCTGCCACGGTCAAACGACAACTCCGATTGATATGAAAATTAAAATCCGATAATAACTAACTATTACGGATCCAATGGAACTGGTCTCGTTCAATTCTCAGACTGTCCGAAAATTGGCTATTTTTACAGTCGATAATTAAATATTAAAATATTCAATTTTCACAGATTTACTCCAAATTCAGTTTTAAGAGTTCTAAAATATTTCTATAACTCCAGTATGATTAAATAAAATTTTCCAAATCAATTTCAATCATATTAAGCTCGATTTTCAATTATCTCTCGAATTTCAACTATTAAATTATTGATTTAACTATCCAATTAATTAAATATTCGAATTTTAATTATCAAAAATTCTGGGTCGTTACAGACTTCCCCCCTTAAAAGAATTTCGTCCTCGAAATTACAAGTTAGAAAGAAAGGTCCTTAACTCGTCTACTATTTTTCACAACTCAATAGTTTTATCAATTTATCAAAACAGATCTTCCTACTAAAGATTCGTTATTAATTCAACTAAATTTCCAACTTCAATTTCAAGTTTCAACAGCACTGTTTTCTTAACAATTCAAATTTAAGTTTAAATTCAAATTTTAAACTGTCAAAATTTCTCAAAAATTTTCTAACACTCGAAATTTTCGAAAAATTCCGCCAGCGTCTCCTTTGCGCGGTTAACATGGCACGACTACAAAACGTCCCTACGGACTCTCAGATTTCAAAAAGAAAAAGAAAAAGCCAAGCGGCTAGAGAAATAAGTCATCAAATCTCATATTCGAATTTAAATACTTACCTTTTGTCGAGCAATTCAAATTTATCTTTGAATCAAAATTCCCAATTCCTTTATACTTGTATATCCTACTAGCCATTATATCTAGTTACACATTCAAACTATTTGCAAATTCTATTACAAAATTTCAATATGTACTTCTTATATCATTTTTACTTCACTGTTGAAGTTACACCTATTCATTTTCCTTCAATTTTACAGTTCACATTCATTTGAATTCAATTCACTTTCCTTTTATAATCATTGAATTTAATTCGTTCATCTACTGTCATTTCACTTTCATTGCTATTACAGTTGCAATTTATTCATTCATTCTGAAACTCCTTCACTGATTCTTTCATTTCCAATTGGAATCTCATTTCCAAATCGAATTTCAAATATTTTATAAGTCTTTGACTTATTTACATTTTGATTTATAAAATCATTTATACATTCACATTACTAATTCTATTCCTTTATGAATTTTATCTTCAAATATTTTTCTGGAACTTTATTTCAAATCATATCTCACATTAATATTTCATAAATATTTCTACATAGTATTCCAGAGTTTACCAACATTTCAAAAACCGTTTTGAAAACAATTCAAATTATCCTTTGAATTTCAAAAACAAAATCCAAATTTTTCCAAACAACTTTCATTTAAAACAATCGGCAGCAATTCCTCTTTTGGAAACCCGAAAATGAACACCGGTGATGTCGCGATCATCATCGGAATTATTTTCCAGTGACCGAAAAGAGTTTAGAGCTTTCAACTCTCCAAAATACCTTTCAAACCCTTTGAAATTCATTTTCAAATAAAAAAGGAATTTAAACTTTCCAAATCTCCAAAATTTTCAAATTCTTTTCAAACATTTCCAAAAACTTTTCTGGAATTCCGTTTTAAATTACAAATCACATTTATAATTTACATTCTTTAAATTTCATTTGTATATGGATTTATTTCTTAACTTTGGAGTTACGATTTCAATTTCTTATTCAATTTTAGTGATGATAATTCACTATTATTACTTCCTAACATCCATGCAACCATATACTATAGTACTTTATAGAAAAACATTTATTTTCTATACAAAAATAGTTTTGGGCAAAATTATCTCATTTACCCTATTTAAAACAATATTGTGTCGAATTGTTCTATATAAGTGTTTAGAGATCCCTATCGATAGAGTTGTACGGACAATACCGACCAGAATCCATATACCACTCAACAAACCAATCATCACAATATAAAACAATTTTATATTCACTAACAAATACGCACTCATATCTATTATTACACTCAACTCATTCTAGAGTACTACTGACTCTATCTCTAATGAGTAACACCCAACAGAGCAGGGTTGTCGCTTAACCATATGCTCTGATACCAAATGTAACATCCCAGAAATTTTCGACTTTCGAAAATTCAACATCGATACTCACTTTATCGACTACTGAGCCATCGAATGCCGGAAACCCGAAAAGTTATGGTTTTAAGAAAGAAGAAAAAGGTAGAAGAAGAAGATAGAAGAAAAAGAAAGAAGAACAACAACAGAAAAAGAGCAGAAACAGAAAACAATATCAAAATCTTACACATCGCAGCGGAACAATATACAGTAGATAATTACTAGTCTTTTAAAACAAAGAACTATATCAGTTTTATATATACATCAATCAGAGTCAATATACAACTCAATACAATACATCACATCAATGGACAGTTATATAAACTTGTCCTCATACAGAATACACAGCGGAATAAATACTATCAGATACAATTACTACGTCTCGTCATCCAGCTTGCTTCCAAAGCTCCAGAATATCCAGAATATCCTGATAATATAACTCTAGGCTGCCCGTGTGGAAATTGGTGGGCACCCAGAGTTTAGAAGGGAACAATAAACTCCGAGTCAGTCATGGTGACTGGTGTGAGATCGTAAAACAGTTATTCTTTAAAATAAACAACAGGATAATTTTAAAGTCAATTCGAAATGCTTTTGGAAAATGAAACTACCATAAGACCTCCCACCACACACACAATGCAAACGCAGAATTGGAGGAGATTTCTTCTTATGATAGTCAAAGATGCTTACTACGCAAAATCAAGTCATTTTTGATATTATTATTAGTGCATAGTGTAGAAAACATTTCGAAAGTATAATATTAATCTTAGCCAGCATAGGCATTCCGCACTTATGCCTACTATAGCTACTATGTTCAATAGCAGGTTACCGCCACATTCCATAGCAGGTAATACAACTAAAACCGTACAAGTCACGTATTGTTTCTTTGGATTTCCAACAAATGGCCAGGCTAAGGAACTTCCTTTTCCACGATGGGTACGTCCCTGGAATAGACGACCCGAGAACCTAACCGGATCTCTGCCAACAGAAGGCCGGGTTACCTCTGCAAAAATAGGTAACTACTGACACGCGTATGCCATCCCCCGATCGTCACCGATCTTCCCGAGGATCCCCGATTCGCAACAAACCACATAGATAATAATAATGCAGTAACCACAGAGGTTAAGTATCTGGGCTCCATACCATGATACCACCTTTATCCAGAAGGAATGACATACACTAAGGGGCGCTACTCCCTAGAACCTTGCCGCATCCTTCCTGTTTCGACCATTTCCGGGGTGTGAGGCTCGACGAAGTCTCGTCCACAAAGCTACGCTTTCTCAAAAAGCCCTGCTTTGGGTCAAACAAAATGATCAACCTATGATCACAACGATATAAGATCAAACAAATGATCATATCACAAATGATCAAACACTGATCATTTCACAGTAACACTCAGTATGCCACGTTACCAAATTGGGATATATCGCTGATAAATTTCAACTACATAACCTCTGAGCTCGTACGTCTCAGAGAAGGGTGTTAAGCTAAGAGAATAAATTCTCCGCCACCAACAGAAATGTATTTGAAAGAAATCAGCTTTATATCTCAAATTGTAACGTCAGACACACATCCATATAAGTCTGTTCCGGGATCGAACAGAACCGAAGGCACTTCTCACGAAGCCCTTGCATATCCGGATAATTTTCTAATCACGTCAGGACTTCCCGTCACTAAGGGTGATAAAACCTCTAAATCGGAGATCAGCCGATGTAGAGTAACTCGACGGTAATCCTTCCGTTTTCAAAAATATCCGGTCTTCAACATCGGTCTTCAAATGCAATTTATAACGACGTATCACATATTCGGAATGGGTTATACGACCCCATGGTCCTTTCCCGGTTAACCCGAATAGTGAGCGTTAATTCAAAAATAAGTGTGGCATTCAAATTCATCCAATTCACAACAAATACCTATCTAAAGGTAATTATTGATAGTCGGTTATTTAACTATCAATAAAGATGCGCAACATCATCAGATTCCAAATAATTTTCCCAAATTATTTTATCTTCCAAAATATCTTTACTAGATATATAATTCCCACACTTAACCGTTTGAAAACAAATTTTCAAATATTCACTTTTCAATTTATCTTTAAAAGATAAAATCTCTAAACAGTTCACTTCATATTGGAAAAGCATTTCCATACTTATTTAAAAATAAGTAATTCACAAATCATTTATTTTCCACACTCAGAAAATATTCGATATACTTAAAATCAAAATTAAGTATATATCTCATTCTTTAAGGAAATCATTCTTTAAACACATTTTAGTTGAGTCAAAACGAATGTTATGTAAAACATCGTTACGACGACTCAAAATCACTAGTATAGGGATTCGAATTTAGATAGATATATGAATCCCAATACTACACAACAATATTTCCTTTCGGAAACCATTTACTATAACAACAGTGTTATAGTCCATCATTTCCTTAAATTCCTCGAAAACGTCTATTTCAACAATAAATGTTGAAATCTATGATTTTGATAGTTCACACGTTTAAAAACATCTTTTAAAACAATTAACTTCATTTTAAATATCACTTTTCCAAAACCATATTCATTTTACTTAGAGCTATATTCACTGCCCAAAATCGTGAATAAAATTCCTTTAATAATCTCTATATTTAAATTCATCAAATTTGATTGATTTCGAATTTATAAAACAACGTTTATAAATTCACCTTTATATGTTCTAACAACTTTGATTTATAAAATTCTCCTTTTATTAACTTCTAAAATTACTTATCAAAATAAGTGATTTCGGATTTATAAAACAATGTTTATAAATCACTTTTATACTTCATAACAATTTCAACTTATGAAATCATTTCATTTAGCAATTTCTATTTATATCCCATCTAAGTGCAAAAATCTAATTTATAAGTAAATTACTTATAAATTGTTTATTCTACAACATCTATTCACTTTATAACTTCACGTTATAAATCTATTAATTTCATTCACTTATGAAATCCTTTTATACTTCTTTTTAACACTTATAAAAATTCGTTTTATAAGTCCAATATTTTTTTGTTTATAAAATATCAATTTTATAAATCTTCCTATACAAATCGTTTATAGTTATTCAAAAATCCCAACTTAAACCATTTTATAAATAAATCGACTTTTATTTCAAAAACGACACTTCGGTTATATTTCACTAAAAATTATAACTTTTATAACTTTAAAATTTTACGTTTATAAATCGATTCAAAAATTCCATAAAACGTATATTTTCAAAAATCACTTTAAAATCCTTTTTAAAAATAACAGTCGTTATTTTTACCTTTCAAAACTGAATCCGATGATGCAACAACACCAATTAGTCAATCACAATAGTCAATATCATATATCAATATGATAACAGAATATATCACAATATCTGTAAATAAATAACTACTGGTGAGGAATCCAGTTGGATCCCTCCAACCTGTTTCCCTGCATCCAAAGATGTTAGCACAATACCAATTCCGCTCCAGTACGAAATTATCGCGGTATATGGGTTTTATAAAAATCCGCTTACTAACGGCGCAATAGGGTCTCATCCGCTATACGAGGCGGGAAATCAATCAATCCAATATATACATATGCCAATATGTATATATTGCTATATATAGATATATATCCTATCATATCTAATAGCACACATCAATAGCAATCAATAACTGCAAAATTCCACATTCAATTTGAGTGAGAAGATCTCACCTTGATTTTCCGATAGGAATTTGTAGCTTTTATTTCGAATGTACGTTTAATTTTATCCAAAATTTTCACTGACTCTAATCGCTTCCAATTCAGTTCCATATCGAAGAGCTCGACAATACGATTCCAACGCAACTGGATTCGTGCATTTTCGACCTCGTATGACAAAGTTACAGCGGTTTAAACATTAAACGAATTAATATATAATTTAATTTACAATTTTCTCTTATATATTCACAACCTTAAATCTGAACCGTTCGTTCCAGTAGATGAAATCAAGGCCGTAACTCCTTTCTTCCCACGCACGTCCATCTACAGGTAGAACACACGAACAAGAACCCATGCCGCCTCTTCCCACTTGAATTTCGCAACCTCGTCTTCCACTTAAATGACGATCGGAGTATGCCATTCGAACACCCCTTCAGCCAAGTGCCACCGCCTGGAACCCCGTGCAGCTCGGTGGTCCCCACTCCTCTCGAAATGCGTGCGAACAGTAGGGGGACGCGGTCGATTTACTCCTCCAAACGGCCACAATACACGCGATCCACCGTTGGATGTAAAGCTCTCGACGAGCTCTCGAACTTTGCAGTTGAAACTTTCTTGAAATAACGTGTGGATTTGATGATTTTGAGGGGAGAAGATGAACGTTTTCTGGCCGTTCGAATATAGAGTGGCGGCTCTGAATTGAAACCCTAGGCTCGGTTTGCAAATGAGAAAATGTAGGTGCTTTTATAGAAAATTTCACGATTTACTATTCATCGAAAAATTTCGAACTCGAAATCGAACGTGCTGGCTGACGTTTCTAAGGTTTACCCCGTGTTCCGAACGCAATGGAATAGGTTTCGGAAGCTAATTCGATCGTATGTTTGAGATATGACAATAAACGATCAATTTAAATTAAACCGATTTAAATCGATTTCGAGGCGTTTTAATTCATACCGGACAAACGATACATCCAAAAATTATGAAATTTGAAATCATGCAATAATATCACATTACGGATCCGATGAAACTGGTTTCGTCGAAATCCGAGACTTTTTGAAAAATGACTATTTTAACTCGACGATTTAAAATTAAAACGATATCGATGCGTTTCGAGCTGCCACGGTCAAACGACAACTCCGATTGATACGAAAATTGAAATCCGATAATAACTAACTATTACAGATCCAATGGAACTGGTCTCGTTCAATTCTGAGACTGTCCGAAAATTGGCTATTTTTACAGTCGATAATTAAATATTAAAATATTCAATTTTCACAGATTTACTCCAAATTCAGTTTTAAGAGTTCTAAAATATTTCTATAACTCCAGTATGATTAAATAAAATTTTCCAAATCAATTTCAATCATATTAAGCTCGATTTTCAATTATCTCTCGAATTTCAACTATTAAATTATTGATTTAACTATCCAATTAATTAAATATTCGAATTTTAATTATCAAAAATTCTGGGTCATTACAGCCAGGGTAGATATACCAATTACGCACACGGACTGATGGATACGCATAGCAGCCACTACCGTTCCACCTCGAACAACACTCCCAAATCAGAGGATGGCCATCTAGTCAAATCACAAGTAAGAGTATAATATCGAAGAAATGCGTCCGAGAAGAGGTGTGTAACGACCCGGAATTTTGACCAAATTAAATTGAGAATATTTAATTAATTTTAAATATTTGAACGACGATTTAATTTGAATCCCCGATATAACTTTGAAATTGGCAATTAAATTATTAAATTTAATCTATTGAATCTGGATGAGAATTTAAATCTTCAATTTACAGTTGAAGAAAAATATTTCAAAAGCTTTTAAAATTCGTATTGATAATTCTGAAGATAACAGAAGCTTCAGAATCCAATTTCGAATTGATTTGATCAGTTTTGAAATCAAATCGTTCGAACCAATATTTAAAAATAGTCAATTTTCAAACAGTCTCGGAATTCGACGAAACCAGCTCCATTGGGTCCGGAATATTGGATTATTGCCAAGTTTCAAATTTCGTATTTTTCGAAGTTTATATGTGAGCACACGACAGGAAAACGCATTGAAATTTATTCAAATTCGAATTTAAATTTAAACTTAAATTTGGTCAAACATATACACGTTCGTTCCCTTAACTCACGCCTACAATCACGGGTACGAGATCGTGTGAACCATCCTCTTCAGTTTTTAAACATCCCTCTCCTCTTTTCAAATCTCGAACGAAGAAAATTAACAATGGCAGACGAAAATAAATACAAGGCCGCGTGCTCCTTATATTTCTAAATCGAGATCGCAAGCTATTTCCCTCTCCTCTAATTCCTTCTTCTCGTTCGAAATCACGAAACCCCTTCCTCCATTCCAAAACAACCCCGTATCGATTTATAAAAAAAAAAAAGGGAGAGACTCGAACGTCTTCAATCGGAGGTGGAAGCACGCGAGTGGGATTGCGATTCGTCTCGGCGACATGGGGTCTCTCGGCGGCAGCGGCGAGATGGAATCGTGAGTCAAGGCGTGGATCGACGATGGGATTTTGGGCAGTCGCGTTGGAGTTTGGCACGAAGGCATAGGGTTTCGCGAGCTGGGTAGTGGCGGCGATTTGTCGCGAGTCAGTCGAGATGGATTTAGGTTGATGTTCGACTGGAAGGAGGGTGCTCGGCGATTTGGAGATAGCCGCGGTTTCGGTGGCTTCGACGAGTCTGGGTTTTCGCGAACGTTCGCGAGTTAAGATGGTGTCTCGTCGCGAAGCAAGCAGTCGATGGTGATTCGCGAACTATTGTTGGGTTTCGCGTGGGCGGCGATGTTTGCGTGCCGTGGCGATCTGGCGATCTAGTGGAGGCATCGTTCATCCTCTGCTCGGTTGCAGGTGTGTGAATTTATTTATGTATTTGATTTAAAATTTTATTTTAATGCTAAGTAGGAATCAAGAAATTAAAACAGTAAAACTGAAAATATACAGATTGTTTTACAAGTAGTTTCAGAGAAAGAATATGAGTATAAAAGTTTTGATTATTCATTTTACTTATCAGAATTTACTAAAGATGAATATATAAGTATATAGAGAAAAAAAATAGTATAGTGAAGGTAGCAGTTTATATTATCTGTGTTTGATTTAATTTAATTTAAATAATATGTATATAGGTTTGAAATAGGATTTTAAATGTTTGAAGTTAAGGATGTTTTAAAAATTTATACAGTAAACGAAATGATGATTTACAGAAAAGAAATTTTAAAATGTAAACAGATATTAGAAAAATGATTTTCCAATAAGAAGTTAGGATTTTATTTAATATAAATAAGCATCCATATATTTTGATTTGCTAAGCTACGCTGAAAAGAAAATTTAAATTTAAAATTTATGAACTAAGGTGGTTAACTCAATTAAAGGAGAATGAGTTTAAAATAAAATTCTTAGTTAAGTAAATCTACTAGATGAAAATTTATTATTCGATTTTTTTTTTCGAATATTAATAAACGTGTATAAATATTTATACAAGGTTAAAGCCGAGAAAACGAAAGAAGAGTTGGATTGGATTGCAAAATAAAAACTAAGGTGAGATCTTCTCACTAAGATTTATAATTGAATTGCAGTTATTGATTGATTTGTTTGAATGTGCTATTAGATATGATAGGATATATCTATATATATAGCAGTATATACATATTGGCATATGTATATATTGGATTGATGATTTCCCGCCTCGTATAGCGGATGAGACCCTATTGCGCCGTTAGTAAGCGGATTTATAAAAAACCTATATACCGCGATAATTCCGTACTGGAGCGGAATTGGTATTGTGCTAACATCTTTGGATGCAGGGAAACAGGTTGGAGGGATCCAACTGGACCCCTCACATTGATTGAATTTATTTCTACTGTGATGTGATAATCTGTGAATGATTATTATTGTTATTGAATTGATATCTGGAAATTGTTTGAAAAGCTAAAATTTAGCTGAATGGATGTTTCGACATCATTGGATTCCAAAAATAAACGAAATTGAATTTTTGAAATCAAAGTAGAAATTTCTAAGTGAATCAATTTTTGGAATTGAATAAATTTTGAAGAAAGAAAATTTTAAAGTATAAAAAGTTAATTTTTTATAATCTTATCGAATTAATTCCAGAATCAAGTGAAAATGTTAAATAAATGGATTTCGTAAAATAGTGATTATAAATTGAAGAATTTAATTTAAGAATTTGGATTTTTAAATAGACTGAAAGAAACAATTGAAATATATTTTCTTTGAAAGGAATTTATTTAAAAAGAGATAAGTTGGAAATCCAATTAGAAATTTAATTGGTAAGTTGAAACGATTTGGGAAATCAATGTAAAATGATTTCAATTTAAAGAATCCATTTAAAAACAGGATGTTGAGTAATTTGAGAAAAATAAGAAATTTATTTAGTAGTGATAAATAAAATTAGAAATCAATCTGTAATTGATTTAGTATTTGGAGAAGAACTTTGAGAAATCAGTATGGAATCTTTTATTTAAAGTTGAAAATAAATTTAGAAATCAATATTGAAATTGATTTGGTATTGAAGTTTTAATAAATGGAATTGGAATTTATAAAAGTTGGTTATAAATCCGAAATCACTTATTTTGATAAGTAAAATATAGAAGTTGATAAAAAGAAGATTTATAAGTCGAAGTTGTTATTAAAATAGAAATAGAATTTATAACCGTGTTTATAAATTCGAGAGCGATGGAATTTGATAAATTAAATATAGAAGATTATCAAAGTAGTTATATTCGCGATTTTGGATAGCGAATTTCTATTGAAATGAAAATGTGTAGAAATAATTGGAATTGGGTTAAATGAAGTATATTCACGATTTTGGACAGTGAATATATTTTTAAGTAAAATGGTTATGTTTGGGAAAGCGATATTATAAATGAAGTTAAACATTTTAAAGACGTTTTAAAACGTATTATGAATCGAAAGCATAGATTTCAACGTTCATTGTTGAAATAGGCGTTTTCGAAAATATAAGGAAATGATGGACTATAACACTGTTGTTATAGTAAATGATTTTCGAAAAGAAAATGTTTTATGTAGTATTGGGATTTTCATATATCTACCTTAAAATTTCGAATCCCTATACTAGTGATTTCGAGTCGTCGTAACGATGTTTTACGTAACATTCGTTTTGACTCAAATAGATGTTAGAATAAATGATTTCCTTAAAGAATGAATGTATACTTAATTTGATTTAAGTATATCGAATATTTTCCAAGTGTTGAAAATAAATGATTGTGAAATACTTATTATTTAATAAGTATGGAAATGCTTTTCCAATATGAAATGAACTGTTTTGAGATTTTATCTTTTAAAGATAAATTGAAATGTGGAAGTTGATTTGAAATTGTTTTCAAATGGTTAAGTGTGGAAATTTTATATCTAGTAAAGATATTTTTGAAGATGAAATAATTTGGAAAATTATTTGGAATCTGATGATGTTGCGCATCTTTATTGATAGTTAAATAACCGACTATCAATAATTACCTTGAGTAGGTATTTGTTGTGAATTGGATGAATTTGAATGCCACACTTATTTTTTGAATAAGCGCTCACTATTCGGGTTAGCCGGGAAATGACCATGGGGTCGTATAACCCCTTCCGAATATGTGATACGTCGTTATGAATTGCATTCGAAGACCGGTGTTGAAGACCGTATATTTTTGAAAACGGAAGGATTACCGTCGAGTTACTCTACATCGACTGATCTTCGATTTAGAGGTTTTATCACCCTTAGTGACGGGAAGTCCTGACGTGATTGAAAATTATCCGGATATGCAAGGGCTTTGTGAGAAGTGCCTTCGGTTCTGTTCGATCCCGGAACAGACTTGTATGGATTGTGTGTCTGACGTTACAATTTGAGATATAAAGCTGATTTCTTTCAAATACATTTCTGTTGGTGGCGGAGAATTTATTCTCTTAGCTTAACACCCTTCTCTGAGACGTACGAGCTCAGAGGTTATGTAGTTGAAATTTATCAGCGATATATCCCAATTTGGTAACGTGGCATACTGAGTGTTGCTGTGAAATGATCAGTGTTTGATCATTTGTGATATGATCATTTGTTTGATCTTATATCTTTGTGATCATAAGTTGATCATTTTGTTTGACCCGAAGCAGGGCTTTTTGTAGAAAGCGTAGCTTTGTGGACGAGACTTCGTCGAGCCTCACACCCCGGAAATGGTCGAAACAGGAAGAATGCAGCAAGGTTCTAGGGAGTAGCGCCCCTTAGTGTATGTCATTCCTTCTGGATAAAGGTGGTATCATGGTATGGAGCCCAGATACTTAACCTCTGTGGTTACTGCATTATTATTATCTATGTGGTTTGTTGCGAATCGGGGATCCTCGGGAAGATCGGTGACGATCGGGGGATGGCATACGCGTGTCAGTAGTTACCTATTTTTGCAGAGGTAACCCGGCCTTGTGTTGGCAGAGATCCGGTTAGGTTCTCGGGTCGTCTATTCCAGGGACGTACCCATCGTGGAAGAGGAAGTTCCTTAGCCTGACCATTTGTTGGAAATCCAAAGAAACAATACGTGACTTGTACGGTTTTAGTTGTATTACCTGCTATGGAATGTGGCGGTAACCTGCTATTGAACATAGTAGCTATAGTAGGCATAAGTGCGGAATGCCTATGTTGGCTAAGATTTATATTCTACTTTCGAAATGTTTTCCACTAAGCACTAATAATAATATCAAAAAGAATTTGATTTTGCGCAGTAAGCATCTTTGACTATCATAAGAAGAAATCTCCTCCAAGTCTGCGTTTGCATTGTGTGTGTGGTGGGAGGTCTTATGGTAGTTTCATTTTCCAAAAGCATTGCGAATTGACTTTAAAATTATCCTGTTGTTTATTTAAAAAAAAAATAACTGTTTTACGATCTCACACCAGTCACCATGACTGACTCGGAGTTTATTGTTCCCTTCTAAACTCTGGGTGCCCACAAATTTCCACACGGGCAGTCTAGAGTTAGATTATCAGGATATTCTGGAGCTTGGAGATAAGCTGGATGACGAGACGTAGTATTTGTATCTGATAGTATTTATTCCGCTGTGTATTCTGTATGAGGACAAGTTATATAACTGTCCATTGTTGTATATTGACTCTGATGATTGATGTATGTATAAAATGATATAGTTCTTTGTTTTAAAAGACTAGTAATTATCTATTGTATATTGTTCCGCTGCGATGTGTAAGATTCTCATATTGTTCTGTTTCTGATGCTGTTCTGTTGTTGTTCTTCTCTCTTCTCTTCTTTTCTTTTTCTTCTCTTTTTCTTCTATCTTCTTCTTCTTCTACTTTTTCTTTTTCTTAAAACCCTCACTATTGGAGTTTCCGACACTCGATTTCTCGGCAGTCGATAAAGTGAGTATCGATGTCGAATTTTTCGAAAGTCGAAAAAATCCGGTATGTGACAAAGTGGTATCATAGCATATGGTTAAGCGACAACCCTGCTCTGTTGGGTGTTACTCATTAGAGATAGAGTCAGCAGTACTCTAGAATGAGTTTGGGTGTAATAATAGATATGAGCGCGTATTTGTTATTGAATATAAAATTGTTTTATATTGTGATGGTTGGTTTATTGAGTGGTATATGGATTCTGGTCAATACGAGTAATTAACGATCATTGATAGGGATCTCTAAACACTTGAATAGAACAATTCGGCACAGTATTGTTTTAAAATAGGGTAAATGAGATAATTTTGCCCAAAACTATTTTCGTATAGAAAAGAAATGATTTTCTATGAATTACTATAGTATATGGTTGCATGGATGTTAGGAAAGTGATGATATTGAAATGTTATCATTACTATTGAAACTGAATAAGAAATTCAAATTGTAACTCCAAAATTAAGAAATGAATCCATATACAAGTAGAATTTGAGAATATAAGTTATAAATGTGATTTATAATTTGAAATGGAATTCCAGAGAAGTTTTTGGAAATGTTTTGAAAAGAAATTGAAAATTTTGAAGATTTGGAAAGTTTAATTCCTTTTTGATTTGAAAATGAATTTCAAAGGTTTTGAAAAGTATTTTGAGAGGTGAAAGCTCTAAACTCTTTTAGGTCGCTGGAAAATAATCCTGATGATGGTGGCCACATCATTAGAATTCATTTTCGAGTTTCCAAAAGAGGAATTGCTGCCAAATTGTTTTAAATAGAAGTTGTTTGAAAATTTTGGGTTTTGTTTTGGAAATTCAAAGGATAATTGGAATTGTTTTCAAAATGGTTTTGAAAAGGTTGAAAAGACTCTGGAATTGAGTACTGAATTATGAAAATAAATGAAAATTGTGAATGAACGAATAAATTTGCAAGTGAATCAATTAAATAAAATGAGATTGAAAATTAAAATTCGTTTCAAATTTGTAAGAAATGAATTGAATTGAATAATTATAAATGAAAGATGAATAAAAGATAAAATTCATAATGGAATGTAAATAAGTTAATAACTTATAGAATATTTGGTAATTTGATAGAAATGAGATTCAAATTGAAAATGAATGAATTAGTGGATGAATGGATAATTTGCAATTGTAAATGAAATTGAAGACAAATTTGAAATTGTAAGTGAATTGGAATTTGTAATGAGTTAGTAATTGAAACTAAGCTAAAAGAGCAATTATGAATGAAAGTTGTTTGGTTAATAGAATAAACCGAATGAAAATATGAAATGCAAATTAAATGGAATGGAATCAATTGCAAATGAAGTAGAATTAAAATAAATTGAATTTGTATCAATTTGAATTGGGTATAAACTAGAATGGATATGAATTCATTTTGTTTAAAAACGAATGTAACTTCAACCGTAAATATATAAGCATATACTGAAAATTTTGTAAGCGAATTTGCAAAATAGTTTGAATGCTGTAACTAGATATTATGGCTAGTAGACATACAGGTGTTATAAAAGGAATTGAAATTTTGATTTCGAAGATAATTCGAATTTGCTCGAAAAGGTACGTATTTGAGTTTTAATATGAGTTTTTGATGATTTCTCTCTAGCCGCTTGGCTTTTTCTTTTTCTTTTTGAAATCTGAGAGTCCGTAGGGACGTTTTGTAGTAGTGCCGTATTAGCTGCGCAAAGGAGACGCTGGCGAAATTTTTCGAAAATTTAGGGCGTTAGAAAATTTTTGAGAAAATTTGGAAGTTTAAATTTGAATTTAAACTTAAATTTGAATTGTTAAGAAAACAATGATGTTTGAAGATTTTGAAAATGTTTAGAAAGTTGGTTGGATTAATAACGAATCTTTAGTAGAAGATTTGTTGTGATAGATTTATAAAAACTATTGGATTGTGAAAAATAGTAGACGAGTTAGGGATCATTTTTCTTAACTTGTAATTTCGAGGACGAAATTCTTTTAAGGAGGGAAGTCTGTAACGACCCGGAATTTTGACCAAATTAAATTGAGAATATTTAATTAATTTTAAATATTTGAACGACGATTTAATTTGAATCCCCGATATAACTTTGAAATTGGCAATTAAATTATTAAATTTAATCTATTGAATCTGGATGAGAATTTAAATCTTCAATTTACAGTTGAAGAAAAATATTTCAAAAGCTTTTAAAATTCGTATTGATAATTCTGAAGATAACAGAAGCTTCAGAATCCAATTTCGAATTGATTTGATCAGTTTTGAAATCAAATCGTTCGAACCGATATTTAAAAATAGTCAATTTTCAAACAGTCTCGGAATTCGACGAAACCAGCTCCATTGGGTCCGGAATATTGGATTATTGCCAAGTTTCAAATTTCGTATTTTTCGAAGTTTATATGTGAGCACACGACAGGAAAACGCATTGAAATTTATTCAAATTCGAATTTAAATTTAAACTTAAATTTGGTCAAACATATACACGTTCGTTCCCTTAACTCACGCCTACAATCACGGGTACGAGATCGTGTGAACCATCCTCTTCAGTTTTTAAACATCCCTCTCCTCTTTTCAAATCTCGAACGAAGAAAATTAACAATGGCAGACGAAAATAAATACAAGGCCGCGTGCTCCTTATATTTCTAAATCGAGATCGCAAGCTATTTCCCTCTCCTCTAATTCCTTCTTCTCGTTCGAAATCACGAAACCCCTTCCTCCATTCCAAAACAACCCCGTATCGATTTATAAAAAAAAAAAGAGAGAGACTCGAACGTCTTCAATCGGAGGTGGAAGCACGCGAGTGGGATTGCGATTCGTCTCGGCGACATGGGGTCTCTCGGCGGCAGCGGCGAGATGGAATCGTGAGTCAAGGCGTGGATCGACGATGGGATTTTGGGCAGTCGCGTTGGAGTTTGGCATGAAGGCATAGGGTTTCGCGAGCTGGGTAGTGGCGGCGATTTGTCGCGAGTCAGTCGAGATGGATTTAGGTTGATGTTCGACTGGAAGGAGGGTGCTCGGCGATTTGGAGATAGCCGCGGTTTCGGTGGCTTCGACGAGTCTGGGTTTTCGTGAACGTTCGCGAGTTAAGATGGTGTCTCGTCGCGAAGCAAGCAGTCGATGGTGATTCGTGAACTATTGTGGGGTTTCGCGTGGGCGGCGATGTTTGCGTGCCGTGGCGATCTGGCGATCTAGTGGAGGCATCGTTCATCCTCTGCTCGGTTGCAGGTGTGTGAATTTATTTATGTATTTGATTTAAAATTTTATTTTAATGCTAAGTAGGAATCAAGAAATTAAAACAGTAAAACTGAAAATATACAGATTGTTTTACAAGTAGTTTCAGAGAAAGAATATGAGTATAAAAGTTTTGATTATTCATTTTACTTATCAGAATTTACTAAAGATGAATATATAAGTATACAGAGAAAAAAAATAGTATAGTGAAGGTAGAAGTTTATATTATCTGTGTTTGATTTAATTTAATTTAAATAATATGTATATAGGTTTGAAATAGGATTTTAAATGTTTGAAGTTAAGGATGTTTTAAAAATTTATACAGTAAACGAAATGATGATTTACAGAAAAGAAATTTTAAAATGTAAACAGATATTAGAAAAATGATTTTCCAATAAGAAGTTAGGATTTTATTTAATATAAATAAGCATCCATATATTTTGATTTGCTAAGCTACGCTGAAAAGAAAATTTAAATTTAAAATTTATGAACTAAGGTGGTTAACTCAATTAAAGGAGAATGAGTTTAAAATAAAATTCTTAGTTAAGTAAATCTACTAGATGAAAATTTATTATTCGATTTTTTTTTTCGAATATTAATAAACGTGTATAAATATTTATACAAGGTTAAAGCCGAGAAAACGAAAGAAGAGTTGGATTGGATTGCAAAATAAAAACTAAGGTGAGATCTTCTCACTCAGATTTATAATTGAATTGCAGTTATTGATTGATTTGTTTGAATGTGCTATTAGATATGATAGGATATATCTATATATATAGCAGTATATACATATTGGCATATGTATATATTGGATTGATGATTTCCCGCCTCGTATAGCGGATGAGACCCTATTGCGCCGTTAGTAAGCGGATTTATAAAAACCTATATACCACGATAATTCCGTACTGGAGCGGAATTGGTATTGTGCTAACATCTTTGGATGCAGGGAAACAGGTTGGAGGGATCCAACTGGACCCCTCACATTGATTGAATTTATTTCTACTGTGATGTGATAATCTGTGAATGATTATTATTGTTATTGAATTGATATCTGGAAATTGTTTGAAAAGCTAAAATTTAGCTGAATGGATGTTTCGACATCATTGGATTCCAAAAATAAACGAAATTGAATTTTTGAAATCAAAGTAGAAATTTCTAAGTGAATCAATTTTTGGAATTGAATAAATTTTGAAGAAAGAAAATTTTAAAGTATAAAAAGTTAATTTTTTATAATCTTATCGAATTAATTCCAGAATCAAGTGAAAATGTTAAATAAATGGATTTCGTAAAATAGTGATTATAAATTGAAGAATTTAATTTAAGAATTTGGATTTTTAAATAGACTGAAAGAAACAATTGAAATATATTTTCTTTGAAAGGAATTTATTTAAAAAGAGATAAGTTGGAAATCCAATTAGAAATTTAATTGGTAAGTTGAAACGATTTGGGAAATCAATGTAAAATGATTTCAATTTAAAGAATCCATTTAAAAACAGGATGTTGAGTAATTTGAGAAAAATAAGAAATTTATTTAGTAGTGATAAATAAAATTAGAAATCAATCTGTAATTGATTTAGTATTTGGAGAAGAACTTTGAGAAATCAGTATGGAATCTTTTATTTAAAGTTGAAAATAAATTTAGAAATCAATATTGAAATTGATTTGGTATTGAAGTTTTAATAAATGGAATTGGAATTTATAAAAGTTGGTTATAAATCCGAAATCACTTATTTTGATAAGTAAAATATAGAAGTTGATAAAAAGAAGATTTATAAGTCGAAGTTGTTATTAAAATAGAAATAGAATTTATAACCGTGTTTATAAATTCGAGAGCGATGGAATTTGATAAATTAAATATAGAAGATTATCAAAGTAGTTATATTCGCGATTTTGGATAGCGAATTTCTATTGAAATGAAAATGTGTAGAAATAATTGGAATTGGGTTAAATGAAGTATATTCACGATTTTGGACAGTGAATATATTTTTAAGTAAAATGGTTATGTTTGGGAAAGCGATATTATAAATGAAGTTAAACATTTTAAAGACGTTTTAAAACGTATTATGAATCGAAAGCATAGATTTCAACGTTCATTGTTGAAATAGGCGTTTTCGAAAATATAAGGAAATGATGGACTATAACACTGTTGTTATAGTAAATGATTTTCGAAAAGAAAATGTTTTATGTAGTATTGGGATTTTCATATATCTACCTTAAAATTTCGAATCCCTATACTAGTGATTTCGAGTCGTCGTAACGATGTTTTACGTAACATTCGTTTTGACTCAAATAGATGTTAGAATAAATGATTTCCTTAAAGAATGAATGTATACTTAATTTGATTTAAGTATATCGAATATTTTCCAAGTGTTGAAAATAAATGATTGTGAAATACTTATTATTTAATAAGTATGGAAATGCTTTTCCAATATGAAATGAACTGTTTTGAGATTTTATCTTTTAAAGATAAATTGAAATGTGGAAGTTGATTTGAAATTGTTTTCAAATGGTTAAGTGTGGAAATTTTATATCTAGTAAAGATATTTTTGAAGATGAAATAATTTGGAAAATTATTTGGAATCTGATGATGTTGCGCATCTTTATTGATAGTTAAATAACCGACTATCAATAATTACCTTGAGTAGGTATTTGTTGTGAATTGGATGAATTTGAATGCCACACTTATTTTTTGAATAAGCGCTCACTATTCGGGTTAGCCGGGAAAGGACCATGGGGTGGTATAACCCATTCCGAATATGTGATACGTCGTTATGAATTGCATTCGAAGACCGGTGTTGAAGACCGGATATTTTTGAAAACGGAAGGATTACCGTCGAGTTAATCTACATCGACTGATCTTCGATTTAGAGGTTTTATCACCCTTAGTGACGGGAAGTCCTGACGTGATTGAAAATTATCCGGATATGCAAGGGCTTCGTGAGAAGTGCCTTCGGTTCTGTTCGATCCCGGAACAGACTTGTATGGATTGTGTGTCTGACGTTACAATTTGAGATATAAAGCTGATTTCTTTCAAATACATTTCTGTTGGTGGCGGAGAATTTATTCTCTTAGCTTAACACCCTTCTCTGAGACGTACGAGCTCAGAGGTTATGTAGTTGAAATTTATCAGCGATATATCCCAATTTGGTAACGTGGCATACTGAGTGTTGCTGTGAAATGATCAGTGTTTGATCATTTGTGATATGATCATTTGATTGATCTTATATCTTTGTGATCATAGGTTGATCATTTTGTTTGACCCGAAGCAGGGCTTTTTGTAGAAAGCGTAGCTTTGTGGACGAGACTTCGTCGAGCCTCACACCCCGGAAATGGTCGAAACAGGAAGAATGCAGCAAGGTTCTAGGGAGTAGCGCCCCTTAGTGTATGTCATTCCTTCTGGATAAAGGTGGTATCATGGTATGGAGCCCAGATACTTAACCTCTGTGGTTACTGCATTATTATTATCTATGTGGTTTGTTGCGAATCGGGGATCCTCGGGAAGATCGGTGACGATCGGGGGATGGCATACGCGTGTCAGTAGTTACCTATTTTTGCAGAGGTAACCCGGCCTTGTGTTGGCAGAGATCCGGTTAGGTTCTCGGGTCGTCTATTCCAGGGACGTACCCATCGTGGAAGAGGAAGTTCCTTAGCCTGACCATTTGTTGGAAATCCAAAGAAACAATACGTGACTTGTACGGTTTTAGTTGTATTACCTGCTATGGAATGTGGCGGTAACCTGCTATTGAACATAGTAGCTATAGTAGGCATAAGTGCGGAATGCCTATGCTGGCTAAGATTTATATTCTACTTTCGAAATGTTTTCCACTAAGCACTAATAATAATATCAAAAAGAATTTGATTTTGCGTAGTAAGCATCTTTGACTATCATAAGAAGAAATCTCCTCCAAGTCTGCGTTTGCATTGTGTGTGTGGTGGGAGGTCTTATGGTAGTTTCATTTTCCAAAAGCATTGCGAATTGACTTTAAAATTATCCTGTTGTTTATTTAAAAAAAAATAACTGTTTTACGATCTCACACCAGTCACCATGACTGACTTGGAGTTTATTGTTCCCTTCTAAACTCTGGGTGCCCACAAATTTCCACACGGGCAGTCTAGAGTTAGATTATCAGGATATTCTGGAGCTTGGAGATAAGCTGGATGACGAGACGTAGTATTTGTATCTGATAGTATTTATTCCGCTGTGTATTCTGTATGAGGACAAGTTATATAACTGTCCATTGTTGTATATTGACTCTGATGATTGATGTATGTATAAAATGATATAGTTCTTTGTTTTAAAAGACTAGTAATTATCTATTGTATATTGTTCCGCTGCGATGTGTAAGATTCTCATATTGTTCTGTTTCTGATGCTGTTCTGTTGTTGTTCTTCTCTCTTCTCTTCTTTTCTTTTTCTTCTCTTTTTCTTCTATCTTCTTCTTCTTCTACTTTTTCTTTTTCTTAAAACCCTCACTATTGGAGTTTCCGACACTCGATTTCTCGGCAGTCGATAAAGTGAGTATCGATGTCGAATTTTTTGAAAGTCGAAAAAATCCGGTATGTGACAAGGTGCTACCTCACTGGTCCGAGATCGCTCCTGTTTTAGCCACCTTATGCCAACTCACGGGAGTTGGGTCCACGTAACATACCTTAAGAACGTCGCCACCATCCTACTTCATTCTGGAATCTCCACTGCGTACGCGGTTGTCAAAGTGGTTTTCAGTATCGACAGAGAGTATGTCCATATCCGATCCCGGTCTCTTTGCCAACCAATCGTTATTATAACACCGTGGTCATTTCACAATAGTTTATACTTCAAAACCAAAATATATCATTTTCATTTCAAAACCCAATTTAATACGATATCATTTCATTTCAAATATATCCATTTTCAAAATCATATTACTTTCCAAAGTTATAATGCTTTCGAAATCATAGTCTGGAAATCACAGTATTTTGGAAATCATAGCACTTTCCTTTTAAACAGTTTAGATAATAAAATTTAGTTATAAAATAAATTAGTTTCCTCAAATTTCACAAATCGATTCAAATTAACTCGAATTCCAAAAATTTAATTAAATCAAATCTCACATTATCAGTTTCAACTCGATTTAGCTTCTAAATAAACCATTTCAATTTATCGATTTCAAATACATATCTGAACCATAAAATAAGTCGTTTCAATTTTAATATATTTCAAAGCTTTAAATATTCATCATTTCAAAACTAAATTTGATAAATTTATATACATATCAGATTCCCTTTACAATTATTCAGTTTTGAAATATTAACTTAATCATTTCCATAACATTTAAATTCAATTTCAATTTACAATTTAAATAAACAAAATATCTCATTCAAATATTTATACGTTTGAAATATCCATTTAAGTCACCTCTCAGATTTCAAGTTGTAAATCACTTCTTAAATTTTTCAAATTCAATACATTTCAAATCAACTTATTTTAGTATAATTCTTAAATAAATATAATTTCAATCAATTATAAATTCTATATTCGAAGATATAGATATTAAATAAATACTTAAACATATTATTTATCAACTTTATTTAATCAACTTTGATAAATCTTAAAAATCAATATTTATCAAAGCCATAAATTTCTTTTCAAAACCATAGAAATCATTTTCAAAACGTTTATATATAGACCAACGATGCCTGTATATAATTTTCTATCCTATGGTCAAGTGATACGGATATTTATCATTTCAATCCGCAATTTAAACATATTCGGGTATATATCTTTTCAACCCGAAATCCCAAATTCAATTCAATGAAAATCGCTTGGGTTTATCATTTCAACCCATAACGATTTTCTCCTATTCTACAGATCGTTCGGGTATGTATCATTTCAACCCATAGTGATTCTATACTAATAGGGAACTTGCAGAGTGATAATGTGATATCCCAAAAATTTTGGGCAATAATCAATTTAATAATCTGTTTAAAAATTAAATTGATTTAATAATCTTTGTTAATAAAGATTTAAATTGGTTTAATAAACTTCTTTTATAAATATTTAATTGGTAAATGTTTATCTTTTAAAAGCTAATTAAATTGTTTTCTATTTATAATGTATATATATAATTGTATATATTGTAAATAGAAAAGCTTTGGATTGAATTTAACAAATAAAAACATAATTTTCAAATTTTAATGTATTTTGGTAATTTGGGATTTATGATTTAATATAAAGCTTTTCAAAGTTATTTAATAAATAAATTATATGGTTTTAAAATAATCAAGATAAATATTAATTGTTTAAATTTATTTTTAGCATTAAGTTCAAAATAGAAATGAATTAACTAAAAGGTTTGTTTTATTTTTGAATATAGCTTGCTAAATATGATTTTAATAATGTATATATATATAGTTTAAAATACAATTTTATAAAAGAAACATTAATTGATTTGGTAAGATAAGTAAAATAAGTAATTTATATTAAGGGATAATTTCTTTTGTAAATTATTTAAGATTTGATAAATTGTTATTTCAAATTGAATTTGTGTAGTTATATATGTATATATATATATAACTTGATTTTTAAATAAGATTTTCAATTTTAATTTTAAATATGAATTTGGATTTATAATGAAAATTCAAAAGATAAGATTTAATAAAGGTTTTAATTTGTTTTCTTTTAAAAAAGTAATTAAACTAAAATGGTTTGAAATAAGCTTTCTTTTTAAATATCTTTTGAAATAAAAATAGTTTGTAAAACATAAGTAACATATAAATGGACATAAATATAAATAAATAAAACATAAATTACTAAATTCACATTTACATAAATAATAAAACATAATTATTTTTAGATAAAGGATTTAAACATAATTTTACTTTAACATGTGTAAGCTAAAGAGATTTATACATTGACATTTGTCTAATTAAGATAACAAGTGGCATTTTTAAAATTTATTTCTTTTATTTTTTTTCATTAAAATCAATTCAGCCTATATAAACATGTTTCCTCTCTTCATTCTTTTTCTTATGTTCCTTTTTAAAAGCTAAGAGAAAAAAAAAACAAACCTGTAAACCTTCTCAAATGCAAATTCTCTAAAAAATCTGATATTCAGTAATCAATATTGCTCAAACCAAAAGTAACCGTAACCCAAATCAATAACCTGTAAACCAAGTTGCAAATCTGAAATCAAAAAGGGTTGCAACAAATTCTTTTCAAATCTAAAATCAAGTCTGTAGCCTGCCTGCATTCATTTGCAATCTGGAGGCAGCATTCAAAATTTAAAGATTTCAAATGCAACCTGGAAGCATGCAGCAGTGTTAAATCAAGCATAAGCAAACCTGCATGTATTCTTCAATTCTGAGATAAATCAAGACAAGCAACTCAAGTTTTAAAACAAGCATGCATGCAGTTTCAAAAGCAAAAGAAATTCATAGTTTCAGTTTTCAAAACCAAGCATTTCCAGTTCTCTGTTCAACAAAAACTGGTGAGTAAACTTTTGAATTTTAAAAACAGTTTTAAACCTATGTTTATATGTTGTTATGAATTTCTGAAAAATATGGATGCATGTGTTCATGGATATAGATGTATGTACATAGATATAAATAGTTCTATGAATATATATTCCTACATGTATAAGTGATTCCTGTTGTTCAAAAACAAGAGCATCTCTGTTATTTAACCTCTGTTCAACATTCTATCCAGAGAAAAAAATTAACAAGTTTAAATTATTGTTTGATGGTCTGATGCTTGCTAAAATTCTTAAATCTATGATGTGATATAATGCTTGCATGTTTATTTTAAGTAGGATGGGATGTATATGTTGTGCATGTTTGGATATCACCTCTGTAAAGCTACAGAGTTAAAATTTGATCAAATTTCATAATCTCATCATCTAATCTCTGATAGGCCTAGGGATTCAAAAGAGTTATGTTTGTTTAAACTTGAATTAAGTCTAAAAATATAATTAAGTATAATAGTTTTGAAATTAATCTGGAATTTAGAAAATACAGTAAGAAACCAAAAACATTCAAATTTTAATTGTATTGATTTCTGAGTTCTTATACATCATCTGATTTAAATTCACAAGCCATGAATTTTAAAATGAGAATCCAGATTTTTAGTGTGGTTTTGAGGGAGGAAAACGAGGTTGATTGGGATTTGGGTTTTTAGGCTTTTCCGATGATCGGCATGGTGGATGGAGTCGATACCGTGGTCGAAGGTGGTTTGAAGGCTGACAATCATCAGAAAAATGAGTGAAGAATTTCCTGATGATTGTGGCGGCTCATCGGAGTCATTGTAGGGTTTAAGGGGTAGTTTTGATCATGTCGATGGTCGAGGTTACTGGGACGTCGGTGATGCTTCGTGTTCAATCGCAAGGGTAGGAATGGAAGCGTGGTGGCGTAGTGCTGCTCTGGACTTGGTGGCAGGATTTCTGGTGGTGGGTTTCGTCATCGGCGAGATGTTTAGTCGATCGAGTTTTGGGTTCCTGTGTGTCGAAGTGTTCGATTTCGAATCGAAGGCGAGATCGTCGGAGCTAGGGTTTCGAGTGGGACGGCGAGGTCATCAGCAACTTGTCGAAGGCGGAAGGGTTGATCGGAGGAGCGGCGAGTTTGCGTACACGTGCACGTGTGCACGAGGTAATTTGGTTCTGGTTTCGCTTGTTTGGGGAAGAAGAGGAATACTCGGGTTTCTCGAGTCGTTTTGGTTTTTTACTCAAGGTGATGCTCGTGTGTTTGAGGGTGTGATTGGAGTGGAACTCGAGTAGATTGAAATTTTTAGCCTGATAACAGTTTAGTGGCTACAGGTTTTAAAATTTTAAAATTTAAACAAGTTTTGAAATAAAAGAAAGAAGAGAACTCAGTGGCTCTCAAGTAAATGGTCGGCCTTCAAAATTGACGAGTACTGAAGTTAACACGTCAAAATCTCATCAAAATAACTGGCATCAAAATATAATGCCAAATGAATTTTCATTCATCAAAAATGTCACAAGAATCTTCTCAAAGATAGAAAGGGATATCATACCCTAAACTTGTATTCATAACAAGTTAATAACACATGAATTCACCAATACACAAAAATTGACAAAACTTGTCAATAGAAATCACGAAAATTGGTGAAGCACAAATTCTAGAAATCATCACAAGAAATCCAGAAATCATAAAAAAGGGGGAAAAAAGAGCCTATCAGAAAACGGGAGTATGAAAACTCCAAAACACCGGTTTCACAAGACGAGACGCTATCTCATGGTGGCTAACCATTAAAGTTTCACGGAGGAATGGTCCGAAGACCGTGGGTCGCTATCCCACGCGTGTGAGTCGGAATCACACAGATTGAGGTCTAGGCTAACCTCGCAGAGAAAGAGACATCGCACATTTGCTAGTCTAAACCATAAAAAGGAAAATGGAAATGCCTATCACAAAATGGGAGCATGAAAACTCCAAAATACCGGTATCACAAGATGAGACGCTATCTCATGGAAGCCATCCATTAAAGTTTCACACAGGAATGGTCCGAAGACCGTGGGTCGCTATCCCACGCGTGTGAGTCGGAATCACACAGATTGAGGTCTAGGCTAACCTCGCAGAGAAAAAGACATGGGTGAGTAGAATCACACAAATTAAGGTCCAGACTAACCAAAAAGCAAAAAGGTATGTGTGAATGGAATCACACAAGTGGTGTCTAGTCTAACCTTGCAAACAAAAAGATATGTGTGAGTCGGAATCACACTAATTAAGGTCCAGACTAACCAAAAAGCAAAAAGGTATGTGTGAATGGAATCACACAAGTGGTGTCTAGTCTAACCTCGCAAACAAAAAGATATGTGTGAGTCGGAATCACACTACTGCGGTCTAGACTAACCTTGCGAACAAAGAGATATGTGTGAGTCGGAATCACACTACTGCGGTCTAGTCTAACCTTAAAATGATCGTCATGATCCACGAGAAGTGTCAATTAACTAGAAAATTGTCACAAAAGGTTCAATCGAACAAGTCCAGGAGTTAACCGACGAAGTAAACGCAAGCGTTTCATACCACTTGTTTTACTAAGCCGTTTAATTCAATTTCTCATACGAGTGAAATAAAGGCTTGTATATACTAATAGATTGAAAAACGGTTTAAGAAAAAGAGCTTTGTAGTAAAATAGTTTTGAAATCGTTTGGAAAAAGGATTTTAATATTTACTACTAGTATAGAAAACCTTTATATTTTTTAAAGTGACAAATCACAAAAATGATTGTAGAAACAATCAATCACAAGAATTCACATACGAAGATGTGAATAGAATCCAAAGAAATCGATACTGAATCCATCAGAAAGTATGTTCACAAAAATCCCGAAGAGAATGTCATCAAAGTTGCTAATAAATGATAGCAACAAATCGGGAAATGATCAAGAATCGATTAAGTTGGGAAACCAAGTCAGTTCACTAAAATTTCACATTCGAAGACGTGAATAAAATCCAAAGAATTCGATTCCAAATTCATCAAAGTAGGAATACCAAAAATTCCAGAAATAGAAGTTATCAAAATCAATAAAGGTGATAACAACTAATAAGAGAAGAAGAATCGATTATCAACTGGAAAAACAAAGCAAATCGAGCAGAAATGCATAAATGACTTCAACAAAAGTAAGAATCAAGTTAATGTCGAAGCCAACAATTAATAGCCGCAGTCGAGTACAAAATGAATCAATCATCATTATCAAAGAAACCAACGGCAAACAAAATCAGAGTCTTGAAAATCAAGAAATCAGCAATTTCTCAAAAACAAAGTGACCGAAGTCGAAGGAAAATTCAGATGAGGAAAACACAAAATATCAAGTTCAAAATCGCTGAGATTCAAACTAGATGTGAATGAGAAATCAAAATCACTCAATTTGCAACTGGTCCAGCTATTTTTCATCACAGTGTAACAGGTACACAATGACACTCATAGTATAGAACAAAAGTGGAACAAAGTCCAAAAGTCAAAATGGCTTTAATTTTCCAAATTAAAACAAAATCAACATCGGCTAAATCAATTCAAAGCCGAAAACACAAGAATAAGCGTTAGGAATTCATACCTAACAGTCAAAAATAGTCATATGTAAAGATGAGAGATAAAACATCGACAAATAGTTGTAACACATGTTCCATCTAAGTTATGTTTTATAATTGTCCTAAACCCCAGGCTCTGATACCAAGCTGTGACGCCCCACCTCTATACCCACGCTAGACAAGAACACTACGGAGTAGTGCTGTCAACTAGCGCGAAGAATAAGGCTGTTGAGGAGCGACCATCTATGTAATTGCCTTGTGCGAGCACCGATATGTCAGATAATAAAACATTGCATTTCATTTTTAGAGGAAACCCGACATTCCGATACAAACTCAAAGCTACTACACAGTGGCTATAATAGTTTAGGACAATAGATATAAAAATAACACAGATAACATAAATGCGGAATAAAGATGGAACGAAAAGTCTCATATATACAATAACTGATATCAGTTACAATACATTTGACACAATACAAATGATACAACTACAATTGTCGACTCAAGAAGTTATATATATACAAGTACATTATCGACTAATATACATGAATACATTATCATCTTAAACAGACACACTGACTACTACGACAAGACGAAGACCACTTCAAATGATATAAAAAGTCTTCATAGCTCTAGCAGCAACCCAAAGCTAAAAATCGACAACCTGTAAATACTCGGTCTGACCCGAGTATTACATTCAAAAGAAAATAATACTCGGATCAGTCTAATTCAAACTCAGTTATTAGCGCATAGAAGCAATAATAATCAATCTCAATATAGATGACAGTCACAGAAATCTCGTATATCCAACTCTCGATACGAGAATTGGATAACGGCAGAAATAACACTAAACAGTGTTAATCCACAAAACAGAAATCCAAAGCAGTTTAAGCAATTGAAATGTCAGTTTAAAAAAATATCAATGCTAATTGGCTACAGTACACGCTAACGTGTACTGCCTCGCCAATACAGCTTACGAATTACACAGCAGGTCGATGAATTAAGAATAAAAGAAATTCCAACTAAAGTCTATCAATTCTGTGTGGCTGCAGTACACGCGCGCGTGTACTGCCTCGCCATCACAACAACTGCACAATAAAACAGCAGTTGAAAACAGGTACAAAGACTAGGCTCAAGAATTCCCAGTGCCAACAAATGCAATAAGCAAGTGACAGTAGAGAAGAACTTCAACCAAGTGAATTGAAGTGATTGGCCATCTCAAGCAACGGAAACCAAACAAGTTCGAACAAGGCAGAGAAATGCCAAAATGGTTAAGAGAGGAAGAGACCAAACCAAGAAGATAATAGGGTCGCATCAATGCAATGAAACCCACAAGGACAAAATCTCAACAATAAAGCAATGCAGCCACCACACATATTTAAGGGCAAGACTGCACAGTGAAACGAAACAGTGCAACCAATAAAAGAGGCGACAAGTGATGCACAAATGAAAACATCACCAAAACAAGATAGGCTATAAGTCAAGTACCATCATATAAGACAGCAAACACATGAATGTGCAAAAGTGAACATACATCTGTATACATACATGAATGGATGTATACAAATGGTCAAGTGAAATGCAGACAACACCAAGTAATGGTGAAGTAAGTGAAACATCACAAGACCAGAAATTCCTAAAATCAAAGTCTACAAAGTCAACTGCAATTTCCAGAAATCACAGTGTCCAGAAAGAAGAAATCAACCAAGTGATCGAAGTCTAACAACTCAAGTTCAATAAACAGTTTCAAGTATGCAAAGGAACATTGGAGTGTGAACCCAGACAACAAATGCAAAGACCAAGGAACTACAACAAGACATGAACAAATCTGACATGAACCAAGTACAACAGGAAACCCAAAACTGCACCAGTTACAATATATCATCGCATGGATGCAACTAGATTTCGAGTCAAGCAGTGCACAGTGGAACGAAGAACAGTCATGGCATTTCACAAATACTATAGGGATTGCTACCAATCTAATGAACAGAACACAAAGTACACAAGTGCACAGGTACAGGTCAATGCACCTGTAAGTCGAATGACAAAACAAAAGCACAATACAGTGAACTACCATGATTCAGAGCCAAAGTTCACAGTGAAGTCGACAAGGCCAGAATAAATCACAAAGACAACTATATTAGTGAAGGTCAGAGAAGAAACAAGTTGGAAGTACTTAGATCAACGGTGAATGGTACTAGTGCAAAGTCAAAGCCAATGTCAACAGGCGAGTTCAGAAATTCACAACCATGATTACCAAGGCAACAAGTTCGAACAATATAATCAAAAAATATACGCATATGAACAGGTCTGAAACGTGATGACCAGGGAAAGTTCGAACAGGGCAAATTCAACATCGTGGATATCAAGAAAAATATATATGAATTGAACAAGTCGTAAATTGTGACGACCCGGCTTTCATCGACCAGAAAGTCGTATCGCTGATAAGAAAGAAAGGGATAGAAAGAGAAAAGAAGAGAAGAAAGAAAGAAACAACAACAGAATCTAAACAGCGGAACGAATAAATTATATTAATAACATAAACTATTACATAGTTTCATATACAACAACTATCAGAGTTACACAATATATACAACACATACTAGACAGTTATAAACACCTGTCTAGTTTTTACAATACAAGATACAACACAGATAACAAAGACTCAGAGATCAACACAGCGGAACTACTATATCTCTACAGCGCTGAAGCCTCCTGCTCCATTGCTCCTCCAGATAACTCGTCAAAGCAAACCTGACTCTCTTGGCTACTCGTAAAAATTTGAGTACCCAAGAGTTTATATAAAACAGAAATAAACACTTGGGTCAGACATGGGTCTGGTGTGAGTAAACGGTTTAAACTTGCTTAACTTCAAAACCTTTGAAATCAAAAGGTATCACGTAAGACTTCCCACACATAAACATGGGTAAGTTTTTACCTTACGCTAACCAAAACATTTGATAGGAAATTCGATTGTATTATAATAGGTTTAGGATTTTCAAGTAAAATACAGAAATAGCTGGAATGCTTACATCTCACGTTCCAACATAGTTGGGCACAACTAACACGTACGGCACTTATTGGAAGTTGGATTTCCATACAATGGCAGGGCTACTGGGGTACCGCCCGTCACAGTACGTGGCCTAGATCACCGTACCGAGGAGTACGCCCGCTCCCCTGCAACACAAAGCCGGAACCATCCCTTACTGGATAATTCCGAATAAAATCACCCCACGGTTGTGTACTGCAACCGTACCACTAAGTCGAAATAGAAAGGGACATCTAGACAGGGATGACCTTACTCTCAGTGGGCGCTACCCACGAAGCCTTGCTGCACCTCCCCTGTTTTATCCATTCCCGGTTGATGAGGCTTGAGGTCACGATTACCTTTAATCAGAACACATCACTTAAAATGCTCATCGTCCACCTGACGATGTGCTGAAAGCATTCAATCCATACAAGTTCGTTCCGGGTTCGAACGAAACCGAAGGCATTATCTCGTTACACTCGTTTTGGAATCACCCTCAGAGTTAACGACAATAACCCTTGCATTCTGAATCTTCATCTTCACTTGAGATTCACGACCTATCGTTAATTTGGATCGATGTGGTATTCGGGTCTCCAGACCTGGAAATCCGGTATACGGAAACCCGATCCCGGTCTCATCGAAATCCAAACCGTATCTTTAAGGCCAAGTTGTTTAAAGGTTTAAACAATTCAATTCAATACTTGAATTCACACAGCATTAACATAGATAAATATCACATATTTATCACAGATATATCCAATATCATATCACAGAATATCATAGTATATCATCTAATAGATATCAACCAAATCAGACATTCTACTCAACCATCATTCATAAGCAACCATTTATTAATCTCTATTATAATTAATTTAACCCACTTAAATTAAATTAATTACTTAAGAATTAATTCCTAACCTTGCTTAGTCAATCATTAATTAATTACTTATCCATTTAATTAATCAATCATTAAATATTAATCACTCTTGATTAATTATTCATTAATTACATAAAGTAATTATCCTTTAATTAATTTCACAAATTAATTATCCTTAATCATTTATAGTAATTAACCTTTAATTACTCTCATTAACTACAAAAATTAATGATCCTTAATTAATTACATTAATTAATTAATTAACTATAATTAATTACATTATTCCTTAATTAATTACATTAATTAATCATACATTAATTAATTACTTTCATAAATCAACCTTAAATAATCATTAACAGTAATTAACTATTCTTAATTACTTTAATTTCTTTTATAAATCCTTTTTGATTAATTACACTAATTACATACAGTAATTCAATTATAAATTACTTATACCAAGTAATTACACTTAACCAATCTTATTAAGTAATTATACTTAATCAATTACCAAAAGACTATCTTTAATTAATTAACAAATTAATTAACTTAAATTAATCACATTCATAAATCATAACTGAGTAATTCATCCTTAATTACCCTTAAAACAAATTAATTAATCCTTGATTAATTATTCTTTAACTAATTATTTAATAAACCTTAATTATTAATCAATATCTTTTAATACAAAGTAATTAATCCTTAATTACTTTTATAATTAATTAATTAAACTTAATTAACTAATTAATTACTTCTTAATTATTAATTAATAAAAGTTAATTATTAATTAACAACCTTAATTACCAATTTAATTAATCCATAATTACCAATTTATTAATTAATCTTTAATGACAATTAATTAACCCTTAACAATAGTTAATTAATTCTTAATTAACTTTAATCAGAGATAAATAATCTCTTAATTATTAATTAAGAGAACTTAATTATTACTTAATAAAACTTATTAAGTACTTCTTAATTACTAGTTTAATTAACTCTTAATTACTTTAATTAATCCTTGTCAATTAAATTAATTAATTAAACTTAAATTAATTTAACTCATTAAAAATTCTTAATTAACCTTAAGATAAATATTATCATCTAAAAACATTTGATCTTAATAATTAACTCACTTAATTAAAATTATTAATTAAGTTAGAATAAATCATCATTAATTACTTATCCTTAATTATTTATTAACAATTCTTAATTACAAGTGAATAAAACACTTGAAAACTTAATTGTTAATTTACTTATTCTTAACCATTAACTAATCTAATTATTAAATCACTCTTTATTTATCTCATTAACTATCAAACTTTAATTAAGTATTAAAATTTACATTTCCTTATTAATTACTTATTTTCAAATTAAGTTTGAAAATAACTTAAAATTTAACTTAATATTATTTAAGTTAACAACCATACAATTTAATTTATTCAAACTTTCCATTTCAAAGAAATGTATTTCCAAGAATTGATTTAAATTGATTTTTGAAATTTTAAAAACTTACTTTTATTTAAATTTAAAACTGGTTTAACATTTACTTTGGGTTCAACCCATTTGAATTAAACCAACACATCTTCATCTTATTCTTCTTTCCAAAACAGAGTTTTTCTAAATTTTAAAACTGTTTGGTTTTTAAAAAAATAATCTGTTAAACTGTTTTCCACTCATACTTGCATACGACCCGAAGAAATACCCGAGCCAAACCCTTTTCTTCCCGAGATCCTTCCCGAGTAAATTTAAAAACTGTTTCGATTTAAATTTTTAAAACTGTTAAAACTAGGACAGTTATCACTTAAAACACTCGCGTGCAAATCTAAGAATTACTCGAGCCAAAATCTAGTTTACACGAGTTCCTTCTCGAGAACGAACTCGAGTATCTTCATCTTCCCCAAATTAAGAAACCCACTGATACACGTTCACCTTCATGCACGTGCACCACCAAACGCCTCACCTCCGACCAAGTTTCAGACCACCATCGAGTCATCAGCCTTTCCTTCGAACACCACGACAACTCCGATTGACAAGCAAATTCGAAAATCAAAATTTAGCCATCTCGACAACTTCCTGGAACACACATCATCCAAGAACCACCTCGTCAGACCTCCTCCGACCACCAGAATTTCCCAAACTTCGACCAAAGCTTCATCTCTGACCCACGACTCATTTCCCCCAGGTGCGGTAGCTTCCAGCTCGACCACGTCCACGAATAAGCCCCGACTTCAACACTGAACAAAACCATTCACTAAACCCTAAAATTCCGTCGAACAATCCCCCACGGCATGATATAAAATCATCCACTATTTTTCCAGCAATCTACATCCTCCAATCGACCTTCGATATCAACCCCGATGAACCCAGCTCCACTAATCACCGGCAATTTACGAAATTGTCATTTCTGTTCAACTTAAAAGTTCTCGACCCTCCCAATCTTAAAAATCATAATTTCCTTTTCTAAATTCATTACTTGCAAGTACTAATCAGATTTTAAAATCAAAGTTTTAAATTAACAAGTTTGAATTTTACCCATTTCTTTGATTTTCCACTGTAAACGTTAAATTTTGAGTTAATACTTATTACTTATCCATGAATCTATTTTTAAAATTTAAAGTACATTGTTAGAAACCCTTTTCATTTACAAACTCTATACTAAAAACAATTGAATGGGGAAATAGGAATTTTCTATTAAAATCTGCAGCCTGTACTGTTATAAAAACAGAGATATATAGGTGTACAGACATGCATATCTTTTTAGCTACACATTTATAAACCTGCAAACCAATTTCACTAAATCATTTCAAGTACATCTCAATATCATACTTCTGGAAATCAAGATATATAGGTTTTAGATCTTATAAAAGAAGTTTACTCAACTTAAAAATGAACAGAGCAATTAACAATGAAATCAGGCATGCACACTTCAATACTCACATACATACAGAGTATCTATGTATAAATAAACATGCAAGATACTTAATTCAGATACCAATCGAAAACAATTTAAATTCATTTTAACTTTTGCAAAAGAATTGTTTACTCACTTTTCCAAGAGGCAGAGGAATTTAAAACAGTTTTGAACAGGGCTTGAAAACTGGAAACTTTATTTTTCATCTGCTTTGATTTCTTTAGACTTTGATTACTGGTTGCTTGTTTGAACCTAGATTTGCTGCTGGTTCTTGCTTGTTGAGTTGAAATGATTCAGACTTGAAGAACATTTCAGATTTGTCTTGAAATATGGTTTCAGGTCTTAGGATAATTGATTTCAGGTTTTAGTTTACAGGCTTGATCCTTAATTTTGGTTTTACCGGGCATAATTTTGATTAGAGGAAGGTTCTGGTTTGAAGAAGAATAAATGGTTTCAGGCTGTAAATTTGAGAATTAAACTTTTTGAAGATGAATTCAGGTTTGAGATGAATTTCAGTTTGGATTCTTGAGTTGGAAATGATTCGGTTTGAAATGTTTTTCAGTTTGATTTTAGCATTTGAACTGAAATGTGAGAATTAAAACAAGAAAAAGGGAAGAGAGGAGGATATAGTTTTATAAAGATTTGTTTTTAAAAATTAAAGAAAATAAAAATAAACTTATGACACTTGTCTTCTACATTGTTTAATGATCTTACACATATTACTAACATGTTTAGAAATTTAACACTTGTCCTTAATCTTTTTATATTATTTTTAAAAAGATTTTAAAAGCTTTTATATGTATTTCCTAAATAGATAAATACATATCTTTTTAAATAAATGCTTTTCTATATTATAAATAAATGAAACCTTTAAAAGAAAATAAAATAAAACTCATTTATATCCTAATAAAATCATATACAATGTATTTCATTCATTTTTAAGTGTAAAAATATCTTTTGTATTTATTTACTATTAAATAAATACTTTCTAAATTTATATACAAAATCTCTTTAAGGAAGACAAAAATAAAACAAAAGCCTTATTTTAAATAAAAGTCTTGTTCGTATATTCTTATACCCAAATATATTAAAACAATACTTATTAATTTTAGAAATGATAAATCTATTAAAAATCAAATTTATAAAATAACATAATTTAAACAATTATTCTTATTACAAATCAATCTATATCATAATTAATACATCTTATTATTATATTATTTGGTTATTTATATTAATATTATCAATTTAAATAATTTAAATTTAGAGATTATCACATTTTAAATTCCTCGAAATCCCGGGATATTACATTCCTTCCCCCTTAAAAGAATTTCGTCCTCGAAATTTAAAACAAAAGATAATCCAAAATTTTTTATATTTATTTCAACCAATTTTAAAACAATTCAATTATACTTAACAGCCATATACTATCAATCAAACAACCATTCATCCAAACAAACAATTTTATCCAAACAAACAATTCATACAAACAACAATTCTAGTTATCCGAACATAGATCCGGATAAACTACCTAAAATTATCCCGAGTTTCCCCGATACAGATACTGGGTTACTCGCTCTACTAAATCCAAACTGGCAATTCAATACCGAAGCCAAAACACATATCTCCACAAAAAAAAAAATCAGAAAGATCCAATATACTCGGAGCTATCTTTCTAGTCTTACCAAATCTTATTTGCTCCCTTCACTGAAGAAATAACAACGAAGTCTCCAACTTCGAATTCCAAAATTCTCCATCTCTAATCCACAGAACTCTTCTGACGATTCTGGGCTGCCTTCACCTTTCCTGATCAGCTCAATCTTCGCTGATGCTTCTCAAAACAAACAGGACCAAAAACAATCCAATAAATGGATCCTCTCAAGATCTACTGAAATCCAGAACTCAAACTCTACTCTTCAATCATCAGTAGATTCCAAATATTTCTTTTATCAAGACAAAACAGATTCTCTCACCAATCTGAACTTCAAATCTTGAAAAGCTTCCTGTAGGAACCCTTCAATCCAAATACTGCAACTTCCGGTTGCTTCTACTCTAGAACAACTACTACCAAGCTTTCGCTGCTCAACTCTGATCTAGATGTCGTCTATGAACTCGAACACAAACTAGATCAACACTTCCCATAAAATCTCTGACAACTCTATAACTCCTACATCTTCTAGAGATGCCTCAAACTCAAGCAAAAGATTTCCCAAGAGAATACTCAATTATCGCAAGTCACTTTTGCGATTCTATCCAGTCCAATATCCAAAAATAATGTTCTTTCTTAATCCATCAGAACAGTCTATGCTTGACTAATCCATTTGAAAAATGAATCTACTCTGCAGCTTCTGAACTCCACTTCTAAGAAAAACTGCTAAGCCAAGAGATCTTCCAACAGGAACACAAAACACTCGAGCTGCACTGCTGCCACATATGCCAAAGACTCCTTATCCAAAGCTTCTAGAGAAACTCGGACTTCAAACCAAACATAAACATCCTGCTGAACTCAGCCACATCACCGAATGCAGATATACTTCCTTAAACTTTCTCCAAACAGAAACATCGTCGGAGATATCCATAGTTACTGCATCTCATCACGCAGCTACTACTCCTGAGTTACCCAAGATACCATCACTCGCTTCTGTTCAACCAACAGATCCAAACTCTCAAAAATCCACTCACACGAGCGTGATCAAACTTATACTTCAATGATCGACTCCGAACCTTAACAGGTTTCCTTCAGAGATCAGAGAAATCCTTATATCATATCAAAGTTTACTCGAGACGGTATTAGGTCTACAGTCTCGACAAATACTTCCAACCTCAAACATTCAAACTCCAACCATTTGTAGTCGTGTTTCACACACCACCACCCTATCTACCTTTATAACTTATTTGGAAAACCCGAACAGATAATCCAACAAATAGGTAGAATAGATATATATATATATATAGTAAAAATTACAAATACGCTCTCTCAAGATAGACACCACTCCAGAGCCTAGGTATTCACTCAACCTATAGCTCTGATACCAAATGTGACGACCCGGCTTTCATCGACCAGAAAGTCGTATCGCTGATAAGAAATAAAGGGATAGAAAGAGAAAAGAAGAGAAGAAAGAAAGAAACAACAACAGAATCTAAACAGCGGAACGAATAAATTATATTAATAACATAAACTATTACATAGTTTCATATACAACAACTATCAGAGTTACACAATATATACAACACATACTAGACAGTTATAAACACCTGTCTAGTTTTTACAATACAAGATACAACACAGATAACAAAGACTCAGAGATCAACACAGCGGAACTACTATATCTCTACAGCGCTGAAGCCTCCTGCTCCATTGCTCCTCCAGATAACTCGTCAAAGCAAACCTGACTCTCTTGGCTACTCGTAAAAATTTGAGTACCCAAGAGTTTATATAAAACAGAAATAAACACTTGGGTCAGACATGGGTCTGGTGTGAGTAAACGGTTTAAACTTGCTTAACTTCAAAACCTTTGAAATCAAAAGGTATCACGTAAGACTTCCCACACATAAACATGGGTAAGTTTTTACCTTACGCTAACCAAAACATTTGATAGGAAATTCGATTGTATTATAATAGGTTTAGGATTTTCAAGTAAAATACAGAAATAGCTGGAATGCTTACATCTCACGTTCCAACATAGTTGGGCACAACTAACACGTACGGCACTTATTGGAAGTTGGATTTCCATACAATGGCAGGGCTACTGGGGTACCGCCCGTCACAGTACGTGGCCTAGATCACCGTACCGAGGAGTACGCCCGCTCCCCTGCAACACAAAGCCGGAACCATCCCTTACTGGATAATTCCGAATAAAATCACCCCACGGTTGTGTACTGCAACCGTACCACTAAGTCGAAATAGAAAGGGACATCTAGACAGGGATGACCTTACTCTCAGTGGGCGCTACCCACGAAGCCTTGCTGCACCTCCCCTGTTTTAGCCATTCCCGGTTGATGAGGCTTGAGGTCACGATTACCTTTAATCAGAACACATCACTTAAAATGCTCATCGTCCACCTGACGATGTGCTGAAAGCATTCAATCCATACAAGTTCGTTCCGGGTTCGAACGAAACCGAAGGCATTATCTCGTTACACTCGTTTTGGAATCACCCTCAGAGTTAACGACAATAACCCTTGCATTCTGAATCTTCATCTTCACTTGAGATTCACGACCTATCGTTAATTTGGATCGATGTGGTATTCGGGTCTCCAGACCTGGAAATCCGGTATACGGAAACCCGATCCCGGTCTCATCGAAATCCAAACCGTATCTTTAAGGCCAAGTTGTTTAAAGGTTTAAACAATTCAATTCAATACTTGAATTCACACAGCATTAACATAGATAAATATCACATATTTATCACAGATATATCCAATATCATATCACAGAATATCATAGTATATCATCTAATAGATATCAACCAAATCAGACATTCTACTCAACCATCATTCATAAGCAACCATTTATTAATCTCTATTATAATTAATTTAACCCACTTAAATTAAATTAATTACTTAAGAATTAATTCCTAACCTTGCTTAGTCAATCATTAATTAATTACTTATCCATTTAATTAATCAATCATTAAATATTAATCACTCTTGATTAATTATTCATTAATTACATAAAGTAATTATCCTTTAATTAATTTCACAAATTAATTATCCTTAATCATTTATAGTAATTAACCTTTAATTACTCTCATTAACTACAAAAATTAATGATCCTTAATTAATTACATTAATTAATTAATTAACTATAATTAATTACATTATTCCTTAATTAATTACATTAATTAATCATACATTAATTAATTACTTTCATAAATCAACCTTAAATAATCATTAACAGTAATTAACTATTCTTAATTACTTTAATTTCTTTTATAAATCCTTTTTGATTAATTACACTAATTACATACAGTAATTCAATTATAAATTACTTATACCAAGTAATTACACTTAACCAATCTTATTAAGTAATTATACTTAATCAATTACCAAAAGACTATCTTTAATTAATTAACAAATTAATTAACTTAAATTAATCACATTCATAAATCATAACTGAGTAATTCATCCTTAATTACCCTTAAAACAAATTAATTAATCCTTGATTAATTATTCTTTAACTAATTATTTAATAAACCTTAATTATTAATCAATATCTTTTAATACAAAGTAATTAATCCTTAATTACTTTTATAATTAATTAATTAAACTTAATTAACTAATTAATTACTTCTTAATTATTAATTAATAAAAGTTAATTATTAATTAACAACCTTAATTACCAATTTAATTAATCCATAATTACCAATTTATTAATTAATCTTTAATGACAATTAATTAACCCTTAACAATAGTTAATTAATTCTTAATTAACTTTAATCAGAGATAAATAATCTCTTAATTATTAATTAAGAGAACTTAATTATTACTTAATAAAACTTATTAAGTACTTCTTAATTACTAGTTTAATTAACTCTTAATTACTTTAATTAATCCTTGTCAATTAAATTAATTAATTAAACTTAAATTAATTTAACTCATTAAAAATTCTTAATTAACCTTAAGATAAATATTATCATCTAAAAACATTTGATCTTAATAATTAACTCACTTAATTAAAATTATTAATTAAGTTAGAATAAATCATCATTAATTACTTATCCTTAATTATTTATTAACAATTCTTAATTACAAGTGAATAAAACACTTGAAAACTTAATTGTTAATTTACTTATTCTTAACCATTAACTAATCTAATTATTAAATCACTCTTTATTTATCTCATTAACTATCAAACTTTAATTAAGTATTAAAATTTACATTTCCTTATTAATTACTTATTTTCAAATTAAGTTTGAAAATAACTTAAAATTTAACTTAATATTATTTAAGTTAACAACCATACAATTTAATTTATTCAAACTTTCCATTTCAAAGAAATGTATTTCCAAGAATTGATTTAAATTGATTTTTGAAATTTTAAAAACTTACTTTTATTTAAATTTAAAACTGGTTTAACATTTACTTTGGGTTCAACCCATTTGAATTAAACCAACACATCTTCATCTTATTCTTCTTTCCAAAACAGAGTTTTTCTAAATTTTAAAACTGTTTGGTTTTTAAAAAAATAATCTGTTAAACTGTTTTCCACTCATACTTGCATACGACCCGAAGAAATACCCGAGCCAAACCCTTTTCTTCCCGAGATCCTTCCCGAGTAAATTTAAAAACTGTTTCGATTTAAATTTTTAAAACTGTTAAAACTAGGACAGTTATCACTTAAAACACTCGCGTGCAAATCTAAGAATTACTCGAGCCAAAATCTAGTTTACACGAGTTCCTTCTCGAGAACGAACTCGAGTATCTTCATCTTCCCCAAATTAAGAAACCCACTGATACACGTTCACCTTCATGCACGTGCACCACCAAACGCCTCACCTCCGACCAAGTTTCAGACCACCATCGAGTCATCAGCCTTTCCTTCGAACACCACGACAACTCCGATTGACAAGCAAATTCGAAAATCAAAATTTAGCCATCTCGACAACTTCCTGGAACACACATCATCCAAGAACCACCTCGTCAGACCTCCTCCGACCACCAGAATTTCCCAAACTTCGACCAAAGCTTCATCTCTGACCCACGACTCATTTCCCCCAGGTGCGGTAGCTTCCAGCTCGACCACGTCCACGAATAAGCCCCGACTTCAACACTGAACAAAACCATTCACTAAACCCTAAAATTCCATCGAACAATCCCCCACGGCATGATATAAAATCATCCACTATTTTTCCAGCAATCTACATCCTCCAATCGACCTTCGATATCAACCCCGATGAACCCAGCTCCACTAATCACCGGCAATTTACGAAATTGTCATTTCTGTTCAACTTAAAAGTTCTCGACCCTCCCAATCTTAAAAATCATAATTTCCTTTTCTAAATTCATTACTTGCAAGTACTAATCAGATTTTAAAATCAAAGTTTTAAATTAACAAGTTTGAATTTTACCCATTTCTTTGATTTTCCACTGTAAACTTTAAATTTTGAGTTAATACTTATTACTTATCCATGAATCTATTTTTAAAATTTAAAGTACATTGTTAGAAACCCTTTTCATTTACAAACTCTATACTAAAAACAATTGAATGGGGAAATAGGAATTTTCTATTAAAATCTGCAGCCTGTACTGTTATAAAAACAGAGATATATAGGTGTACAGACATGCATATCTTTTTAGCTACACATTTATAAACCTGCAAACCAATTTCACTAAATCATTTCAAGTACATCTCAATATCATACTTCTGGAAATCAAGATATATAGGTTTTAGATCTTATAAAAGAAGTTTACTCAACTTAAAAATGAACAGAGCAATTAACAATGAAATCAGGCATGCACACTTCAATACTCACATACATACAGAGTATCTATGTATAAATAAACATGCAAGATACTTAATTCAGATACCAATCGAAAACAATTTAAATTCATTTTAACTTTTGCAAAAGAATTGTTTACTCACTTTTCCAAGAGGCAGAGGAATTTAAAACAGTTTTGAACAGGGCTTGAAAACTGGAAACTTTATTTTTCATCTGCTTTGATTTCTTTAGACTTTGATTACTGGTTGCTTGTTTGAACCTAGATTTGCTGCTGGTTCTTGCTTGTTGAGTTGAAATGATTCAGACTTGAAGAACATTTCAGATTTGTCTTGAAATATGGTTTCAGGTCTTAGGATAATTGATTTCAGGTTTTAGTTTACAGGCTTGATCCTTAATTTTGGTTTTACCGGGCATAATTTTGATTAGAGGAAGGTTCTGGTTTGAAGAAGAATAAATGGTTTCAGGCTGTAAATTTGAGAATTAAACTTTTTGAAGATGAATTCAGGTTTGAGATGAATTTCAGTTTGGATTCTTGAGTTGGAAATGATTCGGTTTGAAATGTTTTTCAGTTTGATTTTAGCATTTGAACTGAAATGTGAGAATTAAAACAAGAAAAAGGGAAGAGAGGAGGATATAGTTTTATAAAGATTTGTTTTTAAAAATTAAAGAAAATAAAAATAAACTTATGACACTTGTCTTCTACATTGTTTAATGATCTTACACATATTACTAACATGTTTAGAAATTTAACACTTGTCCTTAATCTTTTTATATTATTTTTAAAAAGATTTTAAAAGCTTTTATATGTATTTCCTAAATAGATAAATACATATCTTTTTAAATAAATGCTTTTCTATATTATAAATAAATGAAACCTTTAAAAGAAAATAAAATAAAACTCATTTATATCCTAATAAAATCATATACAATGTATTTCATTCATTTTTAAGTGTAAAAATATCTTTTGTATTTATTTACTATTAAATAAATACTTTCTAAATTTATATACAAAATCTCTTTAAGGAAGACAAAAATAAAACAAAAGCCTTATTTTAAATAAAAGTCTTGTTCGTATATTCTTATACCCAAATATATTAAAACAATACTTATTAATTTTAGAAATGATAAATCTATTAAAAATCAAATTTATAAAATAACATAATTTAAACAATTATTCTTATTACAAATCAATCTATATCATAATTAATACATCTTATTATTATATTATTTGGTTATTTATATTAATATTATCAATTTAAATAATTTAAATTTAGAGATTATCACATTTTAAATTCCTCGAAATCCCGGGATATTACATAAATCATCTCAAACATCCATACGAAATCCAACGACCAAGCTTTATTAGGTGACAAATTCAAACGAAGAATGTACGAACGAAAATCAAGGTTTCGAACCCATATCAATTCGAACCCAAAATCATGCACTGGAGAGTTAAATTAGAGGTGAGTACAAGATTACTCACCTTGTTTGAAGCGGAGACGAACACTCGAGGAGGCAGCCGTGAGCAAGATAAAGGAATCACTCGATCGACAACGAAACGAAGCTCGAAATCAAATTCAATCGATCAGTATAAACTCGGCGTCTTCGAATACAAGCCCTAAATCCAGAGCGCAAAGAGAAGTTGTAGAAATCTGGCTACTTAAATCAAAGCCCTAATTTTTAGATCAGAGGAACAAACGAGATAAACAGAGCCGCCATTTTCTTCTTCCAGAGCAAAGAGGATCGCGTAAATAAAAAGAAAGAAAAGGGGGGTTTGATGAAGAGCTGAAGATAATTGAAGTGGGCCAAAGAAATTTAAAGCCCAAAACAATTTCTCACCAATTTTTATAAAAGAATCTCAACTCGATAGAATTCCGATAAGAATTGGCGAACGATTTAATCACCTAGTGCCGATAATTAATGGCTACGAATTTGCGGGTTGTTACAGACTCCCCTCCTTAAAGAAATTGCGTCCTCGCAATCATAAGGAATAATTAGACAAAAGGTAACAACCATAAGAGCATGGCAATGTCGAATGCATAAGCAAAGCAAATGCCACAGGGAAGCATTAGAATTATGGAAGTATCAGATAAAAAATCAAAAGGTTCGATTGCTTAAAATCAAAAGAATCAACATCGAGGGGATCAAGGAATCAAAATCAGACGACTATCAAAAGCAAGAATCAATCGAGTTCTAGCAATTGAAAGAAAAGGAATCAGAGCAGAAATCACGTACTGCACGAATTGAATGTGAGTAAATCAAATTACTCACCTGAATCGTCAGAGAAAAAGACGAAGCTCAAATCTCAAAATCGCAAATATTCAATCATCAAAAACGATAATTGAATTTTCAAAAATATCTGATTATCAAAAACGATAAGCAGAAACACAAATATTCGATTAATCAAATCGAAAAATATTTAATTATCTCAAATGATAATCAAATTTCACAAATATCTGATTATCAAAAACGATAATCAGAAATCACAAATATTCGATTATCAAATCGAAAAATATTTAATTATCTCAAACGATAATCAAATTTCACAAATATCTGATTATCAAAAACGATAATCAGAAATCACAAATATTCGATTATCAAATCGAAAAATATTTAATTATCTCAAACGATAATCAAATTTCACAAATATCTGATTATCAAAAACGATAATCAGAAATCACAAATATTCGATTATCAAATCGAAAAATATTTAATTATCTCAAACGATAATCAAATTTCACAAATATCTGATTATCAAAAACGATAATCAGAAATCACAAATATTCGATTATCAAATCGAAAAATATTTAATTATCTCAGACGATAATTAAATTGGAAAATATTTAATTATCACAAAGGATAATCAAATTTCACAAATATCTGATTATCAAAAACGATAATCAGAAACACAAACATCTAATTATCAAAAACGATAATCAGAAGTCATAAATATTCAATTAACGAGTCCGGAATTAACCGAAGTAGTAAAAGTATGGTTCCATACTCCTTACTTTTGCTAAATCGTTTAAATCTCTTTATCGTTTTCTTGAAAGTGCAGAATTGTGTGTTTTAAAAATTAACATTTCACATTCTCAAACGGACAAGTCCGGAATTAAGCGAATCAGTAAAAGAAAGGGGTCATAGTCCTCGATTTTTCTGAAATGTTTAATTCGCTTCCTCGTTCTTTTGAAAATGTAAGCTGTAAAAATTTTGAAAACAATTTTTTTAATTTATATTTTTGAAACAACTTTTAAAAATAAAGAATTTTGTAAATACGTGATTAAATTAGCAATATCATTGTCGTGGGAGAACCGCTTATAAATCCATTTCAAAATTGACGAGTACTGAAGTTAACACGTCAAAATCTCATCAAAATAACTGGCATCAAAATATAATGCCAAATGAATTTTCATTCATCAAAAATGTCACAAGAATCTTCTCAAAGATAGAAAGGGATATCATACCCTAAACTTGTATTCATAACAAGTTAATAACACATGAATTCACCAATACACAAAAATTGACAAAACTTGTCAATAGAAATCACGAAAATTGGTGAAGCACAAATTCTAGAAATCATCACAAGAAATCCAGAAATCATAAAAAAGGGGGAAAAAAGAGCCTATCAGAAAACGGGAGTATGAAAACTCCAAAACACCGATTTCACAAGACGAGACGCTATCTCATGGTGGCTAACCATTAAAGTTTCACGGAGGAATGGTCCGAAGACCGTGGGTCGCTATCCCACGCGTGTGAGTCGGAATCACACAGATTGAGGTCTAGGCTAACCTCGCAGAGAAAGAGACATCGCACATTTGCTAGTCTAAACCATAAAAAGGAAAATGGAAATGCCTATCACAAAATGGGAGCATGAAAACTCCAAAATACCGGTATCACAAGATGAGACGCTATCTCATGGAAGCCATCCATTAAAGTTTCACACAGGAATGGTCCGAAGACCGTGGGTCGCTATCCCACGCGTGTGAGTCGGAATCACACAGATTGAGGTCTAGGCTAACCTCGCAGAGAAAAAGACATGGGTGAGTAGAATCACACAAATTAAGGTCCAGACTAACCAAAAAGCAAAAAGGTATGTGTGAATGGAATCACACAAGTGGTGTCTAGTCTAACCTTGCAAACAAAAAGATATGTGTGAGTCGGAATCACACTAATTAAGGTCCAGACTAACCAAAAAGCAAAAAGGTATGTGTGAATGGAATCACACAAGTGGTGTCTAGTCTAACCTCGCAAACAAAAAGATATGTGTGAGTCGGAATCACACTACTGCGGTCTAGACTAACCTTGCGAACAAAGAGATATGTGTGAGTCGGAATCACACTACTGCGGTCTAGTCTAACCTTAAAATGATCGTCATGATCCACGAGAAGTGTCAATTACACTAGAAAATTGTCACAAAAGGTTCAATCGAACAAGTCCAGGAGTTAACCGACGAAGTAAACGCAAGCGTTTCATACCACTTGTTTTACTAAGCCGTTTAATTCAATTTCTCATACGAGTGAAATAAAGGCTTGTATATACTAATAGATTGAAAAACGGTTTAAGAAAAAGAGCTTTGTAGTAAAATAGTTTTGAAATCGTTTGGAAAAAGGATTTTAATATTTACTACTAGTATAGAAAACCTTTATATTTTTTAAAGTGACAAATCACAAAAATGATTGTAGAAACAATCAATCACAAGAATTCACATACGAAGATGTGAATAGAATCCAAAGAAATCGATACTGAATCCATCAGAAAGTATGTTCACAAAAATCCCGAAGAGAATGTCATCAAAGTTGCTAATAAATGATAGCAACAAATCGGGAAATGATCAAGAATCGATTAAGTTGGGAAACCAAGTCAGTTCACTAAAATTTCACATTCGAAGACGTGAATAAAATCCAAAGAATTCGATTCCAAATTCATCAAAGTAGGAATACCAAAAATTCCAGAAATAGAAGTTATCAAAATCAATAAAGGTGATAACAACTAATAAGAGAAGAAGAATCGATTATCAACTGGAAAAACAAAGCAAATCGAGCAGAAATGCATAAATGACTTCAACAAAAGTAAGAATCAAGTTAATGTCGAAGCCAACAATTAATAGCCGCAGTCGAGTACAAAATGAATCAATCATCATTATCAAAGAAACCAACGGCAAACAAAATCAGAGTCTTGAAAATCAAGAAATCAGCAATTTCTCAAAAACAAAGTGACCGAAGTCGAAGGAAAATTCAGATGAGGAAAACACAAAATATCAAGTTCAAAATCGCTGAGATTCAAACTAGATGTGAATGAGAAATCAAAATCACTCAATTTGCAACTGGTCCAGCTATTTTTCATCACAGTGTAACAGGTACACAATGACACTCATAGTATAGAACAAAAGTGGAACAAAGTCCAAAAGTCAAAATGGCTTTAATTTGCCAAATTAAAACAAAATCAACATCGGCTAAATCAATTCAAAGCCGAAAACACAAGAATAAGCGTTAGGAATTCATACCTAACAGTCAAAAATAGTCATATGTAAAGATGAGAGATAAAACATCGACAAATAGTTGTAACACATGTTCCATCTAAGTTATGTTTTATAATTGTCCTAAACCCCAGGCTCTGATACCAAGCTGTGACGCCCCACCTCTATACCCACGCTAGACAAGAACACTACGGAGTAGTGCTGTCAACTAGCGCGAAGAATAAGGCTGTTGAGGAGCGACCATCTATGTAATTGCCTTGTGCGAGCACCGATATGTCAGATAATAAAACATTGCATTTCATTTTTAGAGGAAACCCGACATTCCGATACAAACTCAAAGCTACTACACAGTGGCTATAATAGTTTAGGACAATAGATATAAAAATAACACAGATAACTTAAATGCGGAATAAAGATGGAACGAAAAGTCTCATATATACAATAACTGATATCAGTTACAATACATTTGACACAATACAAATGATACAACTACAATTGTCGACTCAAGAAGTTATATATATACAAGTACATTATCGACTAATATACATGAATACATTATCATCTTAAACAGACACACTGACTACTACGACAAGACGAAGACCACTTCAAATGATATAAAAAGTCTTCATAGCTCTAGCAGCAACCCAAAGCTAAAAATCGACAACCTGTAAATACTCGGTCTGACCCGAGTATTACATTCAAAAGAAAATAATACTCGGATCAGTCTAATTCAAACTCAGTTATTAGCGCATAGAAGCAATAATAATCAATCTCAATATAGATGACAGTCACAGAAATCTCGTATATCCAACTCTCGATACGAGAATTGGATAACGGCAGAAATAACACTAAACAGTGTTAATCCACAAAACAGAAATCCAAAGCAGTTTAAGCAATTGAAATGTCAGTTTAAAAAAATATCAATGCTAATTGGCTACAGTACACGCTAACGTGTACTGCCTCGCCAATACAGCTTACGAATTACACAGCAGGTCGATGAATTAAGAATAAAAGAAATTCCAACTAAAGTCTATCAATTCTATGTGGCTGCAGTACACGCGCGCGTGTACTGCCTCGCCATCACAACAACTGCACAATAAAACAGCAGTTGAAAACAGGTACAAAGACTAGGCTCAAGAATTCCCAGTGCCAACAAATGCAATAAGCAAGTGACAGTAGAGAAGAACTTCAACCAAGTGAATTGAAGTGATTGGCCATCTCAAGCAACGGAAACCAAACAAGTTCGAACAAGGCAGAGAAATGCCAAAATGGTTAAGAGAGGAAGAGACCAAACCAAGAAGATAATAGGGTCGCATCAATGCAATGAAACCCACAAGGACAAAATCTCAACAATAAAGCAATGCAGCCACCACACATATTTAAGGGCAAGACTGCACAGTGAAACGAAACAGTGCAACCAATAAAAGAGGCGACAAGTGATGCACAAATGAAAACATCACCAAAACAAGATAGGCTATAAGTCAAGTACCATCATATAAGACAGCAAACACATGAATGTGCAAAAGTGAACATACATCTGTATACATACATGAATGGATGTATACAAATGGTCAAGTGAAATGCAGACAACACCAAGTAATGGTGAAGTAAGTGAAACATCACAAGACCAGAAATTCCTAAAATCAAAGTCTACAAAGTCAACTGCAATTTCCAGAAATCACAGTGTCCAGAAAGAAGAAATCAACCAAGTGATCGAAGTCTAACAACTCAAGTTCAATAAACAGTTTCAAGTATGCAAAGGAACATTGGAGTGTGAACCCAGACAACAAATGCAAAGACCAAGGAACTACAACAAGACATGAACAAATCTGACATGAACCAAGTACAACAGGAAACCCAAAACTGCACCAGTTACAATATATCATCGCATGGATGCAACTAGATTTCGAGTCAAGCAGTGCACAGTGGAACGAAGAACAGTCATGGCATTTCACAAATACTATAGGGATTGCTACCAAGCTAATGAACAGAACACAAAGTACACAAGTGCACAGGTACAGGTCAATGCACCTGTAAGTCAAATGACAAAACAAAAGCACAATACAGTGAACTACCATGATTCAGAGCCAAAGTTCACAGTGAAGTCGACAAGGCCAGAATAAATCACAAAGACAACTATATTAGTGAAGGTCAGAGAAGAAACAAGTTGGAAGTACTTAGATCAACGGTGAATGGTACTAGTGCAAAGTCAAAGCCAATGTCAACAGGCGAGTTCAGAAATTCACAACCATGATTACCAAGGCAACAAGTTCGAACAATATAATCAAAAAATATACGCATATGAACAGGTCTGAAACGTGATGACCAGGGAAAGTTCGAACAGGGCAAATTCAACATCGTGGATATCAAGAAAAATATATATGAATTGAACAAGTCGTAAATCATCTCAAACATCCATACGAAATCCAACGACCAAGCTTTATTAGGTGACAAATTCAAACGAAGAATGTACGAACGAAAATCAAGGTTTCGAACCCATATCAATTCGAACCCAAAATCATGCACTGGAGAGTTAAATTAGAGGTGAGTACAAGATTACTCACCTTGTTTGAAGCGGAGACGAACACTCGAGGAGGCAGCCGTGAGCAAGATAAAGGAATCACTCGATCGACAACGAAACGAAGCTCGAAATCAAATTCAATCGATCAGTATAAACTCGGCGTCTTCGAATACAAGCCCTAAATCCAGAGCGCAAAGAGAAGTTGTAGAAATCTGGCTACTTAAATCAAAGCCCTAATTTTTAGATCAGAGGAACAAACGAGATAAACAGAGCCGCCATTTTCTTCTTCCAGAGCAAAGAGGATCGCGTAAATAAAAAGAAAGAAAAGGGGGGTTTGATGAAGAGCTGAAGATAATTGAAGTGGGCCAAAGAAATTTAAAGCCCAAAACAATTTTTCACCAATTTTTATAAAAGAATCTCAACTCGATAGAATTCCGATAAGAATTGGCGAACGATTTAATCACCTAGTGCCGATAATTAATGGCTACGAATTTGCGGGTTGTTACAAGAAGTTTTAAAATTTAAATTGAAACTAGATTTAAACTTTTACTTGAAAATGTTTAAAGCATTTAAGGTAAGTTATGTTTTGTAACTTTAATTTATCTAGTTAAATGAGTATTTTAGAAACTTAATTAATGATTTAATTAAATAAAATTAATTATTAAGATAAAATGATTAATGGTAATTAAGGTATTAATAAGAGAATGTTTTATCTTAAAATAATTAAGATTTTTAATGTCTTGAAATTAATTAAGCTAATTAAGGTAAATTAAGTATAAGTAATTCATTTAATTAATAATGATAAAGAATTAATTAAGAAATTACTTAAGAATAATTAATTGATTTAATTAATTTATTTAAAATTAATAATTAAGGGTTAAGTTAATTAATTAGAGGTTAATTAATTTAAATTAAGGATAATTACTTAATATAATTAATAAGGTAGAATTACTTAGTATAAGTAATTAGTGGTTAATTAATGAATAAAGGATAATTATTTAATGAAGTAATTAGAGTTAATTAATGGAAGTAATTAAGGAATTAATTACTCAATGTAATTAATTAAGTTTAAATGAAATTTGTTTAAGTTAATTAATTAAGTTTAATTAATTTAAACACTTGATGATATGATAAATAATTACTTAATGTAATTAATGGAGTATAATTCTTTAGTAAAATAATTAATGATAATTACTGGAAGTAATTAATGAAAGATGATTTAAGGATGAAAGAAATTGGGATTAAATTACTTTGAAATTAATCAAGGGATTAATTAAAGATAATTAATTAAGGAATAATTAATTTATATAATGAAGAAATTAAGGGAAGTTAATTACTGAATGAGATTAATCAAAGGTGATTAATAAATGTGACTAATTAAAGATTAATTATTAAATGTAATTAATTTAAATGGAGTAATTAATTAAAGAAGTAATTAAGAAATCATTAATTAAATATAGTTAATGATGTAATTAAAAGTTGATTAATTAAGACTAATTAATCAAATAATAAGTAATTAAAAAGTAATTAATTAATGTAATTAATTAAGAATTAATGTAATTAATTATAGTTAATTAATTAATGAAATAATTAAAGGTTAATTACTATATTTGATTAAGGATAATTAATTTGTGAAATTAATTTAAGGCTAATTACTTGAATGTAATTAAAAGATAATTAATCAAGGATGATTAATTGAAATGAAATATTAGAAGATAATTAATTAATTAAATTGTAATTAATTAATGGTTAAGTAAGAAGGATTTATAAAATGAAGTAATTAATTTAATTCAATTTAAATTAATTAGAGATGATATAAATCATTACTTATGAATGGGTGTTAGTATTGGATACTTGACTTTGATTGATATCTCTAATGAGATATATGCTGTGTGATATGGATGTTAGTTGAATTGTATGGATTATCTGATAATGTTGATTATCTGTTGGGAATTATCTTTCTTTGTGTATAAAGATAATGAATTAAATTGTTTTAACCTTTAAAACAACTTGGCCTTAAAAGATACGCTTTGGATTTCGATGAGACCGGGATCGGGTTTCCGTATACCGGATTTCCAGGTCTGGAGACCCGAATACCACATCGATCCAAATTAACGATAGGTCGTGAATCAAGTGAAGATGAAGATTCAGAGTGCAAGGGTTATTGTCGTTAACTCTGAGGGTGATTCCAAAACGAGTGTAACGAGATAATGCCTTCGGTTTCGTTCGAACCCGGAACGAACTTGTATGGATTGAATGCTTTCAGCACATCGTCAGGTGGACGATGAGCATTCTAAGATAGATGTGTTCTTTTTAAAGGTAATCGTGACCTCAAGCCTCACAAACCGGAAATGGCTAAAACAGGGGAGGTGCAGCAAGGTTAGTGGGTAGCACCCAAGTAGGACAAGGTTACCTCTGTCTAGATGTCCCTTTCTATTTTCGACTTAGTGGTGCGGTTGTTGATCCCAACCGTGAGGTATCTTGTGCGCGAATTATCCAGTAAGAGATGTTCCGACTTTGTGTTGCAGGGGATTGGGAGTGATCCTCGGTATGGTGATCTAGGCCACGTACTGTGACGGGCGGTACCCCAGTAGCCCTGCCATTGTATGGAATCCAAACTCCAATAAGTGCCGTATGTATTAGTTGTGCCCAACTATGTTGGAATGTGAGATGTAAGCATTTCAGCTATTTCTGTATTTTACTTGAAAACCCTAGACCCTATTATAATACAATCGGATTTCCTATCAAATGTTTTGGTTAGCGTAAGGTAAAAACTTTTCCATGTTTATGTGTGGGAAGTCTTACGTGATACCTTTGTTTTCAAAAGGGTTTTGAAGTTAAGCAAGTTTAACCCGTTTACTCACACCAGACCCATGTCTGACCCAAGTGTTTATTTTCTGTTTTATAAACTCTTGGGTACTCAAATTTTTACGAGTAGCCAAGGGTTTCAGGTTAGCCTTGACGAATTGTGGAGGAGCAATGGAGCAGGAGGCTTCGGCGTTGTAGATAGATAGTAGTTTCCGCTGTGTTGATCTTGTTTAGATCTTTGTTTTGTATTGAGATGTAATAACTAGACAGATGTTTTTAACTGTCTAGTATGTGATGTGTAATCTGTGTAACTCTGATAGATGATGTATATGATACTATGTAATAGTTATGTGATATATTATATTTTGTTTCGTTCCGCTGTGAGATTCTGATATTGTTTAGTTCTTTCTTTCTCTTCTTTTCTCTTTTCTATCCCTTTCTTTCTTATTAGCGATACGACTTTCTATGGAGAGAAAGTCTTGGTCATTACAGTGGTATCAGAGCAGTAGGTTGAGTGAATACCTAGGCTCTGAAGTGGTGTCTATCTTGAGAGCGCGTAATTGTTAGTTATATAAAAATGGTTTTATATTGTGTTAATTGATCGGTTGAGTGGTATATGGATTCTGGTCAATACGAGTAGCTAACGTTATTGATAGGGATCTCTAAACACTTGAACCAGGCCAACGGACACAATATTGTTTTAAAGAGGTAGATGAAATAATTTTACCCAGAAATAATTTCTATATAAAAAATATATCATTTTAAATATATATATTTATGTATTTCTACCTATTTATTGGGTTACCTGTTCGGGTTTTCCAATATAAGTTATAAAGGTAGATAAGGTGGTAGTGTGTGTAACACAATTACCAATAGTTGGAGTTTGAATGTTTGAGGTTGGAAGTATATATCGAGACTGTAAACCCAATATCGTCTCGAGTAAATTGGCAGTATGGAGTAAGGATGTCTCGGATCTCTGAAGAAAATCCTTTTCAAGATTCGGAGTCCATTATTGGAATGTAAGATTGGTTGAGCTCGGGTGAGCAGATTTTCTAGAGTTGAATCTATCAGTTGTGCAGAAGTAAGTGATGGTATCTTGGTATCTTCTGGAAGAAGTAGCTGTGTGATGAGATGCAGTGAATATGGATGTTCCCGAAGATGTTTTCTTTGGAACAAGTTTAAGGAAGTGTGTATGCTTCGGTGTTGTGGCTGAGTTCAGCATGAAGTTTCTGCTTTGGTTTAGAGTTCGAGTTTCTCGAAGAGCTTTGGATAAGAGCATCAGTGTCAGCAGTGCAGCTCGGAGTATTCTGTGATGGCAGGAAGTTTTCTGAATGAGCAGTTTTTCTGGAAGTGAAGTTCAGAAGCAGCAGAGGGGATCCATTTCTTCGATAAATTGGATAAATAAGTGTAAGCTGTTCTGATTGGTAAAGAGAGAACAGTCTGTTTGGAATTAGGATGGGTTGATCGCAAAAGTGACTTGCGATTGCTGAGTGTTCTCTTGGGTTGTCAGAATTTTTTGGATGTCTTCAGAGAAGTCAGAAGTTTGTCCGCATCTGAAGGTTGAGTTTTCTTATCGACTGGATTCCAGGAGTGATACCGATGGTTCAGTCTAGTGGAAGGATGTTTTCCTAGAGATAGAGTTTGGTGAAGCAGCTCAAGTTTTACTGGAATATCTGAGTTTTATTTATGGATCAGTGAACCTTATTTCTAGAAGTGAGTGTCCAGTCTGTGCTTGTGTTCTACCTCAGATCAGAGTTGAGCAGCGAAAGCAGTTTGGAGTGTATCTCTGGATGGGAGAAGTAAGTTTGGAATCTACTGATTGTTGTGAAGTAGAGTTGTGTTTTGGATCTCTTCTGTGTTCTGACCTGGATAAGTATTTGGTCTTCGGAATTGAATTGTCAGTTTGGATAACTGGAATTCATTGTGTTTTACGTATCTCTGAGGGAATACGTATTTGATCTATCTTTAATTGTAGAATCTGCAGTTTGGGAAGTTTGGTAGTTGAGTCAGACTCGTCTGTAGTCTGATATTCTGTTTAGTTCTGTAGATCTAGATGAGTAGGAGATCTATAGCTTAGTAGTTTAGATTGTTTGTAGAGCGAGTATCCCGGTATATATATACTTGGGGAAACTCGAGGAATTTTATCTAGAATTTAGTCTAGATAGTTAGAATTGTTTGTTTGGATGATTGGTTGCTATGGTTATTAACATATGGTTGTGCTTTTAAAATTAAAATCTTAAGTAGATTATTAAATTACCTTTGTTTTTAATTTCGGGGACGAAATTATTTTAAGGGGGAAGGAATGTGATATCCCGGAAATTTTGGGCAATAATCAATTTAATAATCTGTTTAAAAATTAAATTGATTTAATAATCTTTGTTAATAAAGATTTAAATTGGTTTAATAAACTTCTTTTATAAATATTTAATTGGTAAATGTTTATCTTTTAAAAGCTAATTAAATTGTTTTCTATTTATAATGTATATATATAATTGTATATATTGTAAATAGAAAAGCTTTGGATTGAATTTAACAAATAAAAACATAATTTTCAAATTTTAATGTATTTTGGTAATTTGGGATTTATGATTTAATATAAAGCTTTTCAAAGTTATTTAATAAATAAATTATATGGTTTTAAAATAATCAAGATAAATATTAATTGTTTAAATTTATTTTTAGCATTAAGTTCAAAATAGAAATGAATTAACTAAAAGGTTTGTTTTATTTTTGAATATAGCTTGCTAAATATGATTTTAATAATGTATATATATAGTTTAAAATACAATTTTATAAAAGAAACATTAATTGATTTGGTAAGATAAGTAAAATAAGTAATTTATATTAAGGGATAATTTCTTTTGTAAATTATTTAAGATTTGATAAATTGTTATTTCAAATTGAATTTGTGTAGTTATATATGTATATATATATAACTTGATTTTTAAATAAGATTTTCAATTTTAATTTTAAATATGAATTTGGATTTATAATGAAAATTCAAAAGATAAGATTTAATAAAGGTTTTAATTTGTTTTCTTTTAAAAAAGTAATTAAACTAAAATGGTTTGAAATAAGCTTTCTTTTTAAATATCTTTTGAACTAAAAATAGTTTGTAAAACATAAGTAACAAATAAATGGATATAAATATAAATAAATAAAACATAAATTACTAAATTCACATTTACATAAATAATAAAACATAATTATTTTTAGATAAAGGATTTAAACATAATTTTACTTTAACATGTGTAAGCTAAAGAGATTTATACATTGACATTTGTCTAATTAAGATAACAAGTGGCATTTTTAAAATTTATTTCTTTTATTTTTTTTCATTAAAATCAATTCAGCCTATATAAACATGTTTCCTCTCTTCATTCTTTTTCTTATGTTCCTTTTTAAAAGCTAAGAGAAAAACAAACAAACCTGTAAACCTTCTCAAATGCAAATTCTCTAAAAAAATCTGATATTCAGTAATCAATATTGCTCAAACCAAAAGTAACCGTAACCCAAATCAATAACCTGTAAACCAAGTTGCAAATCTGAAATCAAAAAGGGTTGCAACAAATTCTTTTCAAATCTAAAATCAAGTCTGTAGCCTGCCTGCATTCATTTGCAATCTGGAGGCAGCATTCAAAATTTAAATATTTCAAATGCAACCTGGAAGCATGCAGCAGTGTTAAATCAAGCATAAGCAAACCTGCATGTATTCTTCAATTCTGAGATAAATCAAGACAAGCAACTCAAGTTTTAAAACAAGCATGCATGCAGTTTCAAAAGCAAAAGAAATTCATAGTTTCAGTTTTCAAAACCAAGCATTTCCAGTTCTCTCACTAGTACAAAAAGTGCATATTGCTTCGCCTCATTTGCATCGGTTGAAGTAAAAGCTGATGCAAATAGAACTATTTGCATCAGTTCTATCTTAATAACCAATGCAATTGGTACGTGGAAAGCAATAGGTAATAAAAAAATCAAATTTGCATCAGTTCTCACCAACAACTGATGCAAATAGTTTTAGTCGCATCGGTTTTAAAGTCAACCGATGCAACTACATGTTGATAGCAAATATGAAATTTAGGTGGGAAATAATGAAAAATTGGCTCCAAACCAAAAACAACTTATCTTCCCCAAAATTAATAAACGTGTTCTATCGTTTCTCTTCTTTTTTCGTTCAAAGCAAAAGAATTCCCGAAATTAAAAAAGTCTTCTTTTTCCAATCCTCAACAGAATTCCCTTCAAACAAATTCCAAATCAGAATTCGCCAATCAGTTCATGGTATTGAAGCTTCAGTCTACGTGGGTAGGCAATTTGAGGATTGCACATGTGAGGAAGTGGCGTTATCGGTGTCGAAGTCGAGGTTGCTGGAGGTTGTGGCAATGTTATTTGAAGCAATGAATTGGGAAGTAATGTCGAAGGTGGCGGGTGAAGTACCGTGTTCGAGTAAATTTGTAAATCGAGTCCCTGTTTTGAGTCGTCTACTAGAATACGAGAGAGGTAAAGCACCCCGCTTTTTGAGTCGAAGCCTGTATCTGCAAGGCATTTTGTGCTGCTTGCTTTGAATTTTACTCCTGCTTCATGTAGTTTTACAGCGCAATGGACTGGAAACGTGCCTTTGGATGGAGATGAGGAGGGAATTTGACAGTGGTGATTGGGGATGAGCAGGCTTTGACGATGGAGATCGAGTGCATGCAGGCTCAGGTTTGTGTTTTGCACTGTTTCATTGATTCTTCCGGTTATTAGAAGTAGTAATTATAATTACTTCCTTGGAGTAAGCGTTATGGCGTTACACTACAAATCTACAATTCTCTGACTAAACTTTAGCCTTGGAGTAGCATATATAGTTTTGACTCATAGTAAAGCGGTGGTGGTTTCATTTCAGCTAATTCTATAATTTAAAATATGATAGAGGTCAAACCAAAAAAACACATATGCTTTAATAATGGGAGTTATTGACTGCAGCAAACCTCAAAATGCATGCAACAACATATAAACTTGAACATGCACGAATTGATCATTTGAATGATGGTGTATTCTTAAATTCTAATGACAATTAGGATAGCAAAAGTACCTACAAATTTATCTGTTCACATATTCTTTAGTGATAATTCATTTTCTTCAAAAGACAGTCAATTTCTTTGTATTATTTGTATTGTAACGATTTAAACTTGAACTGAGAGTTTGGTGATTTCCAACTTAATGTCAATTTCTTGTTGGCCAAAATACAGTTAATCAATCATTATATATGAGGGTGATAACTGTTTAGATTATTTGCTGTGTTGGAAATGAGAGTTTTGAAATAACTAAAAGACTTACCAGGTGACTTACAATAGGGATAACATTTTTGTGATTTGAGAGAACATCCATAACAGGCTACCTAACCTGCTCTATGCATAAACCGTAGGAATGATATACTACAGGCTGTAAATTGAAAAGTGAAATAAATTGATTACTAGATCTCAGTTATACTCCATGCATGTTGTGATGCATGGCTACTTTTTAATGAAAATCTCTAGTCATAGAAAATGGGAAAAAGAAATTGAAGCTTTTATGTTTTCGTGAAGAGTTTCAATGCAAATATCACGCAACGCAAAACAAAAGGAAAGTCTAATGCACAATAAATTTGTTGTTTTAGCAGCAAGTTTTAGCATCATAAAAAAATAGTTTGAAAATTTCAATTTAAAAGTCACCAAACGATTTATTCTATTGTTTGGATCTTGAAATCAAGAACCTTACAGTCCAACTTCTGGATTTGAGAGAAGGTCAGATTCTCCAATCCTAGTTTATACATGTTCTCATCAACTATAGATTTTCTTATCATAACATATATTTTTTGGCACTCTCTTCCATAACCTACAAATATCATAGTTCGGGCAATGGTTCTTAGATCCGCCATGGCGACTGCAGAATCCGGATCTGTTATGCTTGAACTTGTAGTAAGAATCTGGTAAAACTCTTTCTCTAATCTTTTCATTGTTGTTTGCATTAAATGTTGAGCATGTACCAGACGGCTAGACTTTGATTTATTACTCTCGGAGAAATCTTTGGATGAGAAGTAAAGCATGGCCTGCTGCAGATCATTTACGGCCTCGCAAAATTTGTTTGCCTCTTCTCTTGTGTTGTCAAAGTATAGTGTATTTAGGTTAGAATCTTTAGATAGAGGAGAGTTGAGATTCCATTTGGAAATGATTAGTTCGGCAGATAGAATATTTTCTTCCATTAGTGTGGTTGAGAATGTTTTATGTGATTTGGGTGAAGAACTTTGACGGTGGTTTGTTTTTTGTGGATTTTGAAGAGGTCAAATTCAGCATCATAAATAGAGTCGTCTACTAGAATACGAGGGGCTTCACCCCGCTTTTTGAGTCGAAGCATGTATCTGCAAGGCATTTTGTGTTTTCCATCTCCTGCATGTATTTCTCTGCATCATCCCATTGTTCATCTCAAATATTATGGTTCAGAATCAAAGCAAGGGTACACTAAGAATTGTGTACTGATTTAACCTTAGTTGAACTAGTGCACTTTTATAGTTTTAAATCCACTAAAATGCACCGGAATGTTCATATCGTACACAATTCTTAGCTTAACCCTCTTCAGATTACCAAAACAGATTATCTGGTTCTCTGATTCCAGTGTACAGCTCTTGGCCTTAAATTGTAGGACCAATTTGCATTATACTTTGTTGAAAAAAAAAACTGCATAAAACTTTCCAGGATATATATATATAATAGTTTTAAAACAATACGAATATTTACTTCAGGCTTTAAAATGGGTTGAAAAGCAATTAGTGTCTTCAGTAGAAACAAAGGAAGTTGATTTTCAATGAGTAGCAAATCCATCCTGCAGTTTGGGTAATTAAATCAGGCTTTAAAAGGAAGTTGATTTGACCTTAAGGTAATTAAAAAGTCTATATAAATAGTTTTTTTAGATCAACTTAATAGTCACATAGGAACATTATAGCTGATCCTGTTGTTTGGGTGCCTGCAGGTAGCAGTGTGCGATGCACAGAAGTGATGCCCATGCATGTTGAGGAATTTGCACTTGAGAGAGAAAGAGCAGATATGTTTCTACAGCAAAAATGACGAACATGCAGCAGAGACATGATGATCAGGAGGTATAGTTGAAGTCGCCGGGGTTTAAAGAATCCGGCAAGAGCATTGAATAGAGGCTGAAACGGCGATGAAGAGTGTTGTAGACTGAGGCAGCTAATGAAGTGAGCAAAAACGCAGAGAAGTTTGGATAGCATGGAAGGACAGAATTGCAATGCAAATAACAAGAGCATAAATACTGAGAGGGAGCTGAAGCTTGAAACCCAGTTAGACACTGATGCATACATTTTGATCATCTGAAGATTCTGAATTCAACAGGTTAGTGACTTAATAATCAATTTACATTTCAAGCAGTTCACTGCAAATGTACTATTTGGAATACAAGTGCTGTCGTATTATACTGCAACCTCGCTGGAATTCTGCTGCATTGTTTCTATGTTGCTTGCTAACTTTTGTTTAACTTGTATTATCATGATCAAAAATTGGTCAATGCCACTTTTATAAGGTATTGGACATGATTAAACAATACAGAGACTTGGGAGAGAATATTGTTTGACATTTGTTCTATTCGTTGATAAAATAAAGCAATGTTTGAGAAGGAGGTGTTGTTTGAAGCGATTGAGCGTGATTTTATTTGTAAAATTTGTAAACCAAAGCAGAATTTGTAAATGATAATGAAATAATCTTTTTTTTAATTTTTTGTGTATGTTTTTTCTTATATATATATATAAAGATTATCAATAATATATATATATAGTCTATTTGAGTACTGTAATAATGGTTTCTGAGGGATTAGTTTGCATCGGTTGTTATAAAAAACCGATGCAATAGAGGGATTAGTTTGCATCGTTTTTCAACAACAACCGATGCAACAAGTTCCTTTGTTGCATCGGTTTTCATTACAACCGATGCAACATGGGGGCCCTGTTCAAGCAACCAACCATGATATTTTGCATCAGTTGTTAGTAACAACCGATGCAAAAGGGATCTTTTTGCATCGGTTTCAGAACTGGTGCAAAAGTGTTAAGCCTGTTGCATCGGTTGCATATGCATCGGTTGTTGAACTGATGCAAAAGGGGGGTAAACAACCGATGCAAATGGCCTGTTTTGTAGTAGTGTCTGTTCAACAAAAACTAGTGAGTAAACTTTTGAATTTTAAAAACAGTTTTAAACCTATGTTTATATGTTGTTATGAATTTCTGAAAAATATGGATGCATGTGTTCATGGATATAGATGTATGTACATAGATATAAATAGTTCTATGAATATATATTCCTGCATGTATAAGTGATTCCTGTTGTTCAAAAACAAGAGCATCTCTGTTATTTAACCTCTGTTCAACATTCTATCCAGAGAAAAAAATTAACAAGTTTAAATTATTGTTTGATGGTCTGATGCTTGCTAAAATTCTTAAATCTATGATGTGATATAATGCTTGCATGTTTATTTTAAGTAGGATGGGATGTATATGTTGTGCATGTTTGGATATCACCTCTGTAAAGCTATAGAGTTAAAATTTGATCAAATTTCATAATCTCATCATCTAATCTCTGATAGGCCTAGGGATTCAAAAGAGTTATGTTTGTTTAAACTTGAATTAAGTCTAAAAATATAATTAAGTATAATAGTTTTGAAATTAATCTGGAATTTAGAAAATACAGTAAGAAACCAAAAACATTCAAATTTTAATTGTATTGATTTCTGAGTTCTTATACATCATCTGATTTAAATTCACAAGCCATGAATTTTAAAATGAGAATCCAGATTTTTAGTGTGGTTTTGAGGGAGGAAAACGAGGTTGATCGGGATTTGGGTTTTTAGGCTTTTCCAATGATCGGCATGGTGGATGGAGTAGATACCGTGGTCGAAGGTGGTTTGAAGGCTGACAATCATCAGAAAAATGAGTGAAGAATTTCCTGATGATTGTGGCGGCTCATCGGAGTCATTGTAGGGTTTAAGGGGTAGTTTTGATCATGTCGATGGTCGAGGTTACTGGGACGTCGGTGATGCTTCGTGTTCAATCGCAAGGGTAGGAATGGAAGCGTGGTGGCGTAGTGCTGCTCTGGACATGGTGGCAGGATTTCTGGTGGTGGGTTTCGTCATCGGCGAGATGTTTAGTCGATCGAGTTTTGGGTTCCTGTGTGTCGAAGTGTTCGATTTCGAATCGAAGGCGAGATCGTCGGAGCTAGGGTTTCGAGTGGGACGGCGAGGTCATCAGCAACTTGTCGAAGGCGGAAGGGTTGATCGGAGGAGCGGCGAGTTTGCGTACACGTGCACGTGTGCACGAGGTAATTTGGTTCTGGTTTCGCTTGTTTGGGGAAGAAGAGGAATACTCGGGTTTCTCGAGTCGTTTGGGTTTTTTACTCAAGGTGATGCTCGTGTGTTTGAGGGTGTGATTGGAGTGGAACTCGAGTAGATTGAAATTTTTAGCCTGATAACAGTTTAGTGGCTACAGGTTTTAAAATTTTAAAATTTAAACAAGTTTTGAAATAAAAGAAAGAAGAGAACTCGGTGGCTCTCAAGTAAATGGTCGGATTTGACCAAAGTAAGTTTAGAAACAGTTTTCAAAAGTTTAAAGATTTTTATAAAAAGGAAGTTTTAAAATTTAAATTGAAACTAGATTTAAACTTTTACTTGAAAATGTTTAAAGCATTTAAGGTAAGTTATGTTTTGTAACTTTAATTTATCTAGTTAAATGAGTATTTTAGAAACTTAATTAATGATTTAATTAAGTAAAATTAATTATTAAGATAAAATGATTAATGGTAATTAAGGTATTAATAAGAGAATGTTTTATCTTAAAATAATTAAGATTTTTAATGTCTTGAAATTAATTAAGCTAATTAAGGTAAATTAAGTATAAGTAATTCATTTAATTAATAATGATAAAGAATTAATTAAGAAATTACTTAAGAATAATTAATTGATTTAATTAATTTATTTAAAATTAATAATTAAGGGTTAAGTTAATTAATTAGAGGTTAATTAATTTAAATTAAGGATAATTACTTAATATAATTAATAAGGTAGAATTACTTAGTATAAGTAATTAGTGGTTAACTAATGAATAAAGGATAATTATTTAATGAAGTAATTAGAGTTAATTAATGGAAGTAATTAAGGAATTAATTACTCAATGTAATTAATTAAGTTTAAATGAAATTTGTTTAAGTTAATTAATTAAGTTTAATTAATTTAAACACTTGATGATATGATAAATAATTACTTAATGTAATTAATGGAGTATAATTCTTTAGTAAAATAATTAATGATAATTACTGGAAGTAATTAATGAAAGATGATTTAAGGATGAAAGAAATTGGGATTAAATTACTTTGAAATTAATCAAGGGATTAATTAAAGATAATTAATTAAGGAATAATTAATTTATATAACGAAGTAATTAAGGGAATTTAATTACTGAATGAGATTAATCAAAGGTGATTAATAAATGTGACTAATTAAAGATTAATTATTAAATGTAATTAATTTAAATGGAGTAATTAATTAAAGAAGTAATTAAGAAATCATTAATTAAATATAGTTAATGATGTAATTAATAGTTGATTAATTAAGACTAATTAATCAAATAATAAGTAATTAAAAAGTAATTAATTAATGTAATTAATTAAGAATTAATGTAATTAATTATAGTTAATTAATTAATGAAATAATTAAAGGTTAATTACTATATTTGATTAAGGATAATTAATTTGTGAAATTAATTTAAGGCTAATTACTTGAATGTAATTAAAAGATAATTAATCAAGGATGATTAATTGAAATGAAATATTAGAAGATAATTAATTAATTAAATTGTAATTAATTAATGGTTAAGTAAAAAGGATTTATAAAATGAAGTAATTAATTTAATTCAATTTAAATTAATTAGAGATGATATAAATCATTACTTATGAATGGGTGTTAGTATTGGATACTTGACTTTGATTGATATCTCTGATGAGATATATGCTGTGTGATATGGATGTTAGTTGAATTGTATGGATTATCTGATAATGTTGATTATCTGTTGGGAATTATCTTTCTTTGTGTATAAAGATAATGAATTAAATTGTTTTAACCTTTAAAACAACTTGGCCTTAAAAGATACGCTTTGGATTTCGATGAGACCGGGATCGGGTTTCCGTATACCGGATTTCCAGGTCTGGAGACCCGAATACCACATCGATCCAAATTAACGATAGGTCGTGAATCAAGTGAAGATGAAGATTCAGAGTGCAAGGGTTATTGTCGTTAACTCTGAGGGTGATTCCAAAACGAGTGTAACGAGATAATGCCTTCGGTTTCGTTCGAACCCGGAACGAACTTGTATGGATTGAATGCTTTCAACACATCGTCAGGTGGACGATGAGAATTCTAAGATAGATGTGTTCTTTTTAAAGGTAATCGTGACCTCAAGCCTCACAAACCGGAAATGGCTAAAACAGGGGAGGTGCAGCAAGGTTAGTGGGTAGCATCCAAGTAGGACAAGGTTACCTCTGTCTAGATGTCCCTTTCTATTTTCGACTTAGTGGTGCGGTTGCTGATCCCAACCGTGAGGTATCTTGTGCGGGAATTATCCAGTAAGGGATGTTCCGACTTTGTGTTGCAGGGGATTGGGAGTGATCCTCGGTACGGTGATCTAGGCCACGTACTGTGACGGGCGGTACCCCAGTAGCCCTGCCATTGTATGGAATCCAAACTCCAATAAGTGCCGTACGTATTAGTTGTGCCCAACTATGTTGGAATGTGAGATGTAAGCATTTCAGCTATTTCTGTATTTTACTTGAAAACCCTAGACCCTATTATAATACAATCAGATTTCCTATCAAATGTTTTGGTTAGCGTAAGGTAAAAACTTTTCCATGTTTATGTGTGGGAAGTCTTACGTGATACCTTTGTTTTCAAAAGGGTTTTGAAGTTAAGCAAGTTTAACCCGTTTACTCACACCAGACCCATGTCTGACCCAAGTGTTTATTTTCTGTTTTATAAACTCTTGGGTACTCAAATTTTTACGAGTAGCCAAGGGATTCAGGTTAGCCTTGACGAATTGTAGAGGAGCAATGGAGCAGGAGGCTTCGGCGTTGTAGATAGATAGTAGTTTCCGCTGTGTTGATCTTGTTTAGATCTTTGTTTTGTATTGAGATGTAATAACTAGACAGATGTTTTTAGCTGTCTAGTATGTGATGTGTAATCTGTGTAACTCTAATAGATGATGTATATGATACTATGTAATAGTTATGTGATATATTATATTTTGTTTCGTTCCGCTGTGAGATTCTGATATTGTTTAGTTCTTTCTTTCTCTTCTTTTCTCTTTTCTATCCCTTTCTTTCTTATTAGCGATACGACTTTCTATGGAGAGAAAGTCTTGGTCGTTACAGATAACAGATATGATAATAAAACAACAACAGTAACAGGCATATATCAATAGTATAAATAACAAATAATGGCGTCAGATGTCACAGATGAACAGATACAGAAAATGACATATATAACAATGTAAATAACTAACATCAGCATATTTCAATTGACGTTTCAATTGAAATTAAACTTAATAAATATAAGAATATTAATCGTGAGTGATTGCTCACCTTTCGAGGCTAGAGAAAATAGACAATGAACTGAGTTACGAATCCAAGCACGAATTCCAAAGCAAGATTGGCACGAATTGGACGAACAAGACTGATAATCAAGAATTGATGAACTAAGTCAGAATCAATTTGATATATACAGAAAATGTTTGTTATTTTATTAAAATCAATATTTTAATCTAAGACAAAATTAAAATAAAATATTTATAGTTAAAATAAAATACATAATTATAATAAAAAATCACTTTAGTTCAAAACCATTTAAAATTCATGTATATTCTCTTTATAAAACCATACTTAAAACCAATATACAAATGCAGACACCACATAATATATGCAGACAAAAGTGTATACGCGAATAACTAAATATGTATAAACAAATATGCAGACTTGACCTTATATACTAATATATTTAAATATGTGACTAACATATATATATACACTGTACCACATTATATAATTAATATAACTTGCATAAAACACTTAAATACATCATGTTATTATATATTATAGTTATCAAAACCTATCAAACATATCACGTTATTAAAAACTAAACACATATATGTTTTTAAAACATATATATTCTTTACTGTATGAATATAATCTATTGTATAATACTACACAACATATGAATGCAAATTTTCCAGACTTGATATGTATAACAAATAGGTACATGTAGACTTGATATTCACAAACCCATATATGCAGACCCATATTTTTAATAAATATATGTAGTACGAACATACATATATGCAAAACAAAGAAGAGAAAACTTTATGTTCAAAAATACAAGTATACATTGATATTAGAGCTACATACTTTATTGTATCATTAACGTATACTATATGTATATAAAATCTAAACACATTATATATAACTGAAATTAAAAATAAAACAAAAGAATCAAAACAGCCTAAAATTTTCATACTTATAAACATATATAAGTTGCTGATATAAAGCTCATATACCCTAACAGACATGTTCTATAACCCATTAATATAAATACTCTAAGCAAAATTTATATTACACATATAAATAACTCACAGATTATGTGTATAGGCTTATACATAGATGAATAAGAAATGATATAAACTTATGTAGTATATGCAAACTATATATAATATATAAACTAAACCTAACAGCGTATATAACTAATATATATAAGACTTATATTTTACACGTATATCACTACTAGAAATCTGTTTTAATACAACATATCATATAATGTAAACCAATATATATATAACTTATATAAACATATTACTCAATGAATATATACTGTATAATATAAATATATACATACCTATGTAATAAAAGAGGTAGGAGAGAAAAGAGTGCTGGAGGAAGGCTTCATGGCAGAGGAGGTTGATGAGTGGGTGGTGCTGACGCGTGCTAGGGGCACGTGGAAGTTCAGGAGGAGGAGGTGGGAACTGCTTCGGCAATTGGTAGAGGCGGCTCATGGTGGAAGCGGCTGTACGTGTTGAGGGGAAGGGAGAAGGTTAGGGCGGAGACTGGTGGAGGGTAGGCGAAGGAAAACTTCGACGACAAGACTGAGTTACGGGTGGTTGTTCTTGGGTCGGTGGTGGATGTGAAGGGACGTGAGGCGATAGTTGTGGGGTCGGCGACTGGGTTAAGGCGGATGTGGTGGGGTTGCTTTGGTGGCCAAGCATGCGGGCAAGGGTGGAAGGAGATGAGGTTCGGTCACGAAGGGATGAGCAGGCAAGAAGAAGGGATGTCTACAGGAAATATTTATAGGCTACGGGTCTTCCTTTTATTTGCTTTCTCTGGATGAATGAGAGGAGAAGATCTGGAGAGAGGAACGTAAATCTCACAAATAAAAATGAATGCCAGTAGAGAAGGGAGGCTAGAATAAAGGGAAAGGAAGAGGACAACTCACAAATAAAAATGAATGCACGGAAAATAAATGAATAGTTTGTACACTGAAGATGCGAATAAAATTCAAAAGAAACGGTAGGGTAGGAATAGAAATAGGTTGAATTGTTCAGAGGCTTAAATGTAGGAGCACGCTAAAAATTTAAACTGAAGGAAGGAGTAAAGTCAGAAATTTTGGTACCGTTACGGTGGACAGTTTATTCGTTCCGACACGTACCGGATCTCAAATTGCAGAGTTGAATATACCGTGGAGATCAGCACGACGAGACGATCAAAACGGTACACAGATATCAGTGATACCCTCATCCGATCAAAAGTCGATAACCGGTACCAGAAATGCTGCTATTCTAACCGAATTAAGATAAACGGAGCAACATAAGTCCAAATTTGACGAAACGAAAGATGACGTCTCACTCAGAAGATGATTTACAAATTTTCTATGTAAAAATATTTAGGTTTGGAAAACATTTTATTATCACCAATTTTTAACTGATTAAATTGAAGTAAATTTACGCTCGAAATAAATTTTCATATTTTCGGATGAAAATTTACCAGTTGCTATGTTTAATTAGACGCATTCCAAATATCAAATTTATATTTCAAAATATTGTTGTTTAAAATTTCACAAAATTCAATTAATTAAATACATAAAACAACTGAAATTTGCGGGTCGTTCCACTCTCCCCCACTCAAAACTTTTCGTCCCCGAAAAGGAAGGAGGTAGGAGAATAGAAACAACCAGAAAGAAAAAATAGCTTTGAAACAAAATAAACAACAAAATTTTAAAAACTATACAAAATTCAAATTAAACTAATTAATATTTAACAATTTGATTTAATCCACTGAGTTCACTTAAGTTAAATCAATTCATCTATTTCTGAATTCATTACTTTATGTCTAGTCATCCTCAATTAACAATTTCTAAATCATCAAATTTGTATAATCATTTATTATACTCATGTTCTATTCGATAAATTAAATTCTTTTATTCCAAATTATTATTAAGTTTATTTCACTTAATATATATCTAATTACATATATTTAAACCATATAAATTAATTTAAACCATATGAATTTTGATTTAAATTAATTTATATTCAATAATCGCTTTTAAATTCAAGGTATTTCCATAAGTTAATCAAATTGCAACTTATTAGTTCCTTCAAAACAATTTATTTGTCTCATCTATTATTTAATTAACTTATTATTCTGTTTATCTCTATTAACATCTTTATAATAAAATTAGGTGTACAACATTTACTATAACACTCAAATCTTTCCTTATAAAGTCATTTTATATTTTATATTATCCAATTACATTTTTAACTTCTGAAAATTTTAGGTAAGTTATGTTGAGATGTAATTGAGTATTATACAAATAAGATTTTACAATTCAGTTATTCCCAGTTAACTATTTATCCAAGAATTTTGACTTTAGTTTATAATTGAAATCATCTTTAATCTAAAATTTAAGAATTTAAATCTCCGATTTACTTCAAACAATTTAGAGATATATATAATATATTTATATCAAATCAAATTTAAATTTTAAAATCAGATACCTGTATATATATATATATAAATCAAATTATACTAAAGAAATTCAGATCGAAATATATGTATATATATTTTTTTTTCAAAAAAAAAAAACCGTAGCAAAGCTATAGAATGGTTTCTCCACTTCGAAACTCGAAAATGAATGTCGATGATGCGGCCGTCATCACCGAAATTATTTTCCAGCGACAAAGAGAAAAGCACTGATTTAAACATTTAAAATTCTTTGAAAACCATTTTATTCGAAAATACTTTAAATAATATACAATTAAGACTTTAAAACAAAGTTTGAAATCACCAGAAATTTAATTCTTAAATTCTCAATTTAAATTCATTTCAATTCCAAATAAATTTATAAACAATAGTCATTTTGCAATAGTCAATGATTTACAAAACAATGAAATGATAATCAAATATTATCATTTTCAACAACCAAATTATTTAACTTTTAATTCCAGAAAATTTTTCTTATATATTTATAATATAATCATACAAATTTATTTCGTTTATCAAATTTGAAAATTATATTGTGTCAGTTTGCTCTGTCCAAGTGTTTTGGAAATTCTATCGATAGCATTGATCAGACGAATCGATCGAAAATCCAAATCAACATCAACAACTCAAACAACACACTATAAACATAAACTATTTTATATTAATTACAAATACACTCCCTCACACGATGATTTCAGAATTGGATTCCAACACAAGGATAGAGATCCAAATATAGAGGGACTCTAATCAAAGAGAATTCTAATCTAAAATAGATACACTCGAAACGAAGGTTAGATGATTGCATTTCAAACAGGAAGATGGATAAAGTTGTATAAATCGCGGGCAACCTTAACCGGGTCAACCGTGACTTCATAGATAAGATCGAAGTAGAATTCTGAAGCAAATCGACATTCGATTACCAGAGGTAGAATTCGGGTATAGCTTAAGACAGCAGCATCGTAAACCGAGGATACAGAAATCTCCGGTGAATCAATACCGATTGTAAAGGAGTTTCACCCCAGTACAAATTATTCGAAGATTGGCGAGACCGCCGATTTATTATAGAGATCATTCGAAGTGGAGTTATGGGATACTCCAGAATCAAAAGACACGAATAGGGGAGACACGAATGGACTTTGGAACCGAAGTGAAAGTTCCAAAATTCAAAGGAACCGAGTCAAAGAAGAAGGAGTTCAAGCTCGAACGAAAGTGATTCTGTAATTGAATTTACTACATATGCTAAGTTTTTCCTAAAACCAGAGCTCTGATACCACATGTAACGACCCAGTGTTTTGGACCATTCGCATCCATTATAAGTGTATAGGTAGACACTCATGCCGGAGTTGAATTGCTCAAAATACTGCGTTGTAAATAAAATTTGGCAGAAACTCATACATATACAGTAAATAAAATAATTACAGATCACAGACACAGAGTAATATAACAATACTGCAGCGGAAACAAAGGATAGTAGTTCATGAAGCTACTATATATATATATAACAGAGTTAAACAAGATACAACAGAGGTCTCGAATATAATAGATGTCTCAATACAATAACCAAATACCAGATCTGAATACATCACTGGACTCAACTGAATAACTGAAAGTAGGATCGATAGATAGCTGGATCTCCAAGCGAAGCTCCAACTCCAAAGGTGAGTCTCCAATGCTGTATCACTCAGTCTGACCCGAGCGTAAAGCAAAACACAAAACACTCGAGTCAGGATTAACATTCTTATATTAATAAATCCAACTCAAGTGAAATATCAACTGAAATACAAGTAACTTAAAGGATGTTTGGGATAACCATCCTCTAAGGGTCCGTTAAACTATTTACTATGTAGTAATATTCGCTATTATAATAGTGTCTAAATAAGTAAAGTATAATCATATCGGAAAATAGCGTTAAGGGGATGGAGAACCTTAACGCGGTCGGATCTTAAAATCATAATCGTAGTAAAGCTCGATATGGTAGGTGACACGGCACAACTAGGCAATGCCAGGGTAGATAAACCAATTACGCACACGGACTGATGGATACGCATAGCAGCCACTACCGTTCCACCTCGAACAACACTCCCAAATCAGAGGATGGCCATCTAGTCGAATCACAAGTAAGAGTATAATATCGAAGAAATGCGTCCGAGAAGAGGTGCTACCTCACTGGTCCGAGATCGCTCCTGTTTTAGCCACCTTATGCCAACTCACGGGAGTTGGGTCCACGTAACATACCTTAAGAACGTCACCATCATCCTACTTCATTCTGGAATCTCCACCGCGTACAAGGTTGTCAAAGTGGTTTTCGGTATCGACAGAGAGTATGTCCATATCCGATCCCAGTCTCTTTGCCAACCAATCGTTATTATAACACCGTGGTCATTTCACAATAGTTTATACTTCAAAACCAAAATATATCATTTTCATTTCAAAACCCAATTTAATACGATATCATTTCATTTCAAATATATCCATTTTCAAAATCATATTATTTTCCAAAGTTATAATGCTTTCGAAATCATAGTCTGGAAATCACAGTATTTTGGAAATCATAGCACTTTCCTTTTAAACAGTTTAGATAATAAAATTTCGTTATAAAATAAATTAGTTTCCTCAAATTTCACAAATCGATTCAAATTAACTCGAATTCCAAAAATTTAATTAAATCAAATCTCACATTATCAGTTTCAACTCGATTTAGCTTCTAAATAAACCATTTCAATTTATCGATTTCAAATACATATCTGAACCATAAAATAAGTCGTTTCAATTTTAATATATTTCAAAGCTTTAAATATTCATCATTTCAAAACTAAATTCGATAAATTTATATACATATCAGATTCCCTTTACAATTATTTAGTTTTGAAATATTAACTTAATCATTTCCATAACATTTAAATTCAATTTCAATTTACAATTTAAATAAACAAAATATCTCATTCAAATATTTATACGTTTGAAATATCCATTTAAGTCACCTCTCAGATTTCAAGTTGTAAATCACTTCTTAAATTTTTCAAATTCAATACATTTCAAATCAACTTATTTTAGTATAATTCTTAAATAAATATAATTTCAATCAATTATAAATTCTATATTCGAAGATATAGATATTAAATAAATACTTAAACATATTATTTATCAACTTTATTTAATCAACTTTGATAAATCTTAAAAATCAATATTTATCAAAGCCATAAATTTCTTTTCAAAACCATAGAAATCATTTTTAAAACATTTATATATAGACCAACGATGCCTGTATATAATTTTCTATCCTATGGTCAAGTGATACGGATATTTATCATTTCAATCCGCAATTTAAACATATTCGGGTATATATCTTTTCAACCCGAAATCCCAAATTCAATTCAATGAAAATCGCTTGGGTTTATCATTTCAACCCATAACGATTTTCTCCTATTCTACAGATCGTTCGGGTATGTATCATTTCAACCCATAGTGATTCTATACTAATAGGGAACTTGCAGAGTGATAACAGATATGATAATAAAACAACAACAGTAACAGGCATATATCAACAGTATAAATAACAAATAATGGCGTCAGATGTCACAGATGAACAGATACAGAAAATGACATATATAACAATGTAAATAACTAACATCAGCATATTTCAATTGACGTTTCAATTGAAATTAAACTTAATAAATATAAGAATATTAATCGTGAGTGATTGCTCACCTTTCGAGGCTAGAGAAAATAGACAATGAACTGAGTTACGAATCCAAGCACGAATTCCAAAGAAAGATTGGCACGAATTGGACGAACAAGACTGATAATCAAGAATTGATGAACTAAGTCAGAATCAGTTTGATATATACAGAAAATGTTTGTTATTTTATTAAAATCAATATTTTAATCTAAGACAAAATTAAAATAAAATATTTATAGTTAAAATAAAATACATAATTATAATAAAAAATCACTTTAGTTCAAAACCATTTAAAATTCATGTATATTCTCTTTATAAAACCATACTTAAAACCAATATACAAATGCAGACACCACATAATATATGCAGACAAAAGTGTATACGCGAATAACTAAATATGTATAAACAAATATGCAGACTTGACCTTATATATACTAATATATTTAAATATGTGACTAACATATATATATATACACTGTACCACATTATATAATTAATATAACTTGCATAAAACACTTAAATACATCATGTTATTATATATTATAATTATCAAAACCTATCAAACATATCACGTTATTAAAAACTAAACACATATATGTTTTTAAAACATATATATTCTTTACTGTACGAATATAATCTATTGTATAATACTACACAACATATGAATGCAAATTTTCCAGACTTGATATGTATAACAAATAGGTACATGTAGACTTGATATTCACAAACCCATATATGCAGACCCATATTTTTAATAAATATATGTAGTACGAACATACATATATGCAAAACAAAGAAGAGAAAACTTTATGTTCAAAAATACAAGTACACATTGATATTAGAGCTACATACTTTACTGTATCATTAACGTATACTATATGTATATAAAATCTAAACACATTATATATAACTGAAATTAAAAATAAAACAAAAGAATCAAAACAGCCTAAAATTTTCATACTTATAAACATATATAAGTTGCTGATATAAAGCTCATATACCCTAACAGACATGTTCTATAACCCATTAATATAAATACTCTAAGCAAAATTTATATTACACATATAAATAACTCACAGATTATGTGTATAGGCTTATACATAGATGAATAAGAAATGATATAAACTTATGTAGTATATGCAAACTATATATAATATATAAACTAAACCTAACAGCGTATATAACTAATATATATAAGACTTATATTTTACACGTATATCACTACCAGAAATCTGTTTTAATACAACATATCATATAATGTAAACCAATATATATATAACTTATATAAACATATTACTCAATGAATATATACTGTATAATATAAATATATACATACCTATGTAATAAAAGAGGTAGGAGAGAAAAGAGGGCTGGAGGAAGGCTTCATGGCAGAGGAGGTTGATGAGTGGGTGGTGCTGACGCGTGCTAGGGGCACGGGGAAGTTCAGGAGGAGGAGGTGGGCACTGCTTCGGCAATTGGTAGAGGCGGCTCATGGTGGAAGCGGCTGTACGTGTGGAGGGGAAGGGAGAAGGTTAGGGCGGAGACTGGTGGAGGGTAGGCGAAGGAAAACTTCGACGACAAGACTGAGTTACGGGTGGTTGTTCTTGGGTCGGTGGTGGATGTGAAGGGACGTGAGGCGATAGTTGTGGGGTCGGCGACTGGGTTAAGGCGGATGTGGTGGGGTTGCTTTGGTGGCCAAGCATGCGGGCAAGGGTGGAAGGAGATGAGGTTCGGTCACGAAGGGATGAGCAGGCAAGAAGAAGGGATGTCTACAGGAAATATTTGTAGGCTACGGGACTTCCTTTTATTTGCTTTCTCTGGATGAACGAGAGGAGAAGATCTGGAGAGAGGAACGTAAATCTCACAAATAAAAATGAATGCCAGTAGAGAAGGGAGGCTAGAATAAAGGGAAAGGAAGAGGACAGCTCACAAATAAAAATGAATGCACGGAAAATAAATGAATAAAACGTACACTGAAGATGCGAATAAAATTCAAAAGAAACGGTAGGGTAGGAATAGAAATAGGTTGAATTGTTCAGAGGCTTAAATGTAGGAGCACGCTAAAAATTTAAACTGAAGGAAGGAGTAAAGTCAGAAATTTTGGTACCGTTACGGTGGACAGTTTATTCGTTCCGACACGTACCGGATCTCAAATTGCAGAGTTGAATATACCGTGGAGATCAGCACGACGAGACGATCAAAACGGTACACAGATATCAGTGATACGGTCATCCGATCAAAAGTCGATAACCGGTACCAGAAATGCTGCTATTCTAACCGAATTAAGATAAACGGAGCAACAGAAGTCCAAATTTGACGAAACGAAAGATGACGTCTCACTCAGAAGATGATTTACAAATTTTCTATGTAAAAATATTTAGGTTTGGAAACATTTTATTATCACCAATTTTTAACTGATTAAATTGAAGTAAATTTACGCTCGAAATAAATTTTCATATTTTCGGATGAAAATTTACCAGTTGCTATGTTTAATTAGACGCATTCCAAATATCAAATTTATATTTCAAAATATTATTGTTTAAAATTTCACAAAATTCAATTAATTAAATACATAAAACAACTGAAATTTGCAGGTCGTTACACCTGTAGCCTCGAAAGGTGAGCACTCACTCACGATTAACGTTCTTTTATTTATTAAATTTGATTTCAATTGAAACGACAATTGAAATATGCTGTTGTTAGTTAATTACACTGTTATATATGCTATTACCCGTATCAGTTCACCTGTGACATCTGACACCATTATCTGTTATTTATGAAATGATAATTAAGTTTGGTTGATAATTGATTTATTATTGATGTTTATATTGGACGTTAAATGGTTAATGTTAAAGTGATAAATAATATGCAATTGAATTGATTTATGATAGTTAACCATTTAAATTGAATCTATATGTTGAATTTGATTAGTTAAATTTTGTATAATATGACCCCTTTAAATGTTAAACTAGTTGACACGTAGAAATATGGAATTACACCTCGAACCATTTAAATGTATGTTGTTAAATTGATGATGTATGAAATTGTAAATAGAATGACAAGTGAAAAACCGTAATGTAATAAATCTTTAACCTACATGAAATGATAGTGTAGATTCTAGAAATAATTATATTAATTCGTACAAATAACAATGCGAATTAATACGGTTATATCGGGATTATTTGAATTGATTATTGGATTGTTATTGTTTGTTGTTATTGCTTGTTTATTTACTTTGACACCATCCCAGTTATCACACTCCAAGTTCCCTTTGTATGCTTTGATTTTGAATTGAATTGGAATCGGGTTGAAATGATAAATACCCAAATTGAACTTTGACCTAGGATAGAGAATTACATAAAAACCCGATTTGTCAATAATTTGATTTAAAAATAAACGAAGATTTCATTTGAATAAATAATATGGTTTTGAAATGAAGTTGAAATTTGAATTTTAATGAAAGGAAAATGTTAATATGTAATAATCTGAAACAAAATATTAACAAATGTAATTGATAAAAGAATGTTGTTAAATATGAGAAATGATTGAATTAAGTTTGAAATTATAAGTAAGTTTGAAATTATTAAACTTTGAAATTATTTAATCATTAAACTTTGAAATTATTTAATAATTAAGTTTTGAATTATTTAATAATTAAATAAGATTGAATTATTTAATGATTAAATTAAATTGAATTTTTGAATAAGTGAATTTTACTTCGTAAATAATTGAAATTGAGTTTCTTTATTAATTAAGTTTGGAAAATCATTTAAGTAAGTAAATAAGTGAAATTGAATTTCTTTATCCAGAAATAAAATGTGATTTATTGAAATTAATGTAAGACTTGAAATTTAAAGAATTCGATTTGATGAATTTAATTTAATTCAATTTGTAAGTTTTGATATAAGGAAGTTGAATTTAAATAATGGATTTAATGAATTTGAAATTTAATAGAAATTGTTTTGAATGGCAAATTTACTTAATGAATAGTTAATGCAATCGATAAATGAAGTTAAATTGATTTGAATGTTAAATTAAATTAATTTAAATGTTTTCGAAATGAAACTTATATACGAACTTGAATCAATATTTTAATGGTTTTAAATAAAGATTGAAATTGAATTATAAGATTTTGAAATGATAATTTGGAAGTTTTGAAACGTAAATTATTGGAAATTGGTTTTGAAAGACAAATGAAATGTTGATTTAAGAATTCTATTTGAAATTGAAATTGATTTGGTTTTGAAATAAACAAACGACCAATCAGTGTAATAATTTCGAAAGTTATTAAAGAGACCGGAATCGGTTATGGACATACTCTCTGTCTAAACCGAAACCACTTTAATAACTATACGCGGAGTGATGATCCAGAATGAAGTGGTTGGAATGATGAACGTGATGACTGAAGAAAGAGAACGATAATGGATAGCCTTGACACTTGTGTCAAATTGGAAATGACTAAAACAGGAGCCGTGCCGGGCCAATGGAGGTCAGCTACCTCAAGTGAACACACTTCTTCGAACTACTCATTACTTGTTGTCGATTGGTACACCCTTGATTTTGGGAGTGTTGTTTCACGGTGTTGCGGTCGCTGCGGCGATGCGTTCTCACCAGTCCGGATCAGGCAAACGGTAGTGTCACTACCTTGGGTATTGCCTCATGTGCCTTGTCATACTTGTATCCCGATATTCGCGACCACTACGAATTTGTTTTGTACCTTTAGTATATGGATTGCCCTCTGGTGACTTCCGGTTTTGGGGAAACTACGGTCTTGTATATGCTTTTGGGAATAAAAATGTGTTAAGGGTGGAATGGGCCATGACTTAACACTATTTTGATATCTTTATATTACTGATAGACATTATCTACTTAGCGTACATTACTACCTAGTAGATAGTTTAACGGATCTTTAAGGATGGTTATTCCAAACATCCTTTAAGTTACTTGTATTTCAATTGCTATTTCACTTGAGTAAGATTTATTAATATAAGAATGTTAATCCTGACTCGAGTGTTTTGAGTTTTGCTTTACGCTCGGGTCAGACTGAGTGTACCAGTATTCGAGACTCACCTTTGGAGTTGGAGCTTTGCTTGAAGATCCAACCATATATTCTGCTTTCAGTATTCGATGATTCCAGTGATGTATTCTGATTTGTAATTGATGTATCATATTACTCTTTCGTTGTATCTGATTTAACTCTGATGTAACTTATACATTTATATAGTAGCTTCATGAACTACTATCTCTTTTATTTCCGCTGCACTTATTACTCTGTGTCTCTGATCTATGATTATTTATTTACTGTATATGTTCAGTTTTGCCAATTTAAATTAACAATGCGGTATTTTGAGCAATTCAATTCCGGCATGAGTGTCTACCTATACACTTATAATGGATGCGAATGGTCCAAAATAGCGGGTCGTTACAGTGGGAAATAGAAAAGAGCTGCTCACAAATTTACAGAGAGAAGGCAAAAGAGAAGTCTTGATTGGTTAGAGGAAATTAAGGCAATAATAAATGTTTGAACGAAACGTAAGGAAGGTAAAAGGAATTGGAATGATTCTCACGTGCACGATTTAAGGCTAGATTTGAGCAAGATTTTTGAACGGCTGAACTTGCAATGTTAGCCCAAAGTAACATACAATTTAGTTTATTTCTCTTTTTGAATAAATTTAAGAATGCTAACGGTTTCTTTTAAATAAAATAGCGTATCATTTTTAAACCAAAAATTAAATAGCTATTACCATAATTAATAAAATTTTGATTATTAAATATAAAGTTAAGAACGGACATAAATATAGTAACGAAATGTAAAGTTTAAATTTTCCGTTTCACACAAATTACTACACTTTTAATTTAAATCAATATTTCAAAATGTTTATTTTTAATAAAATTTCGTTAAAATTTTTGGTCTGTTACAAATGATATATACATATGTCATTTAATTATGGGTTGAAATGATATATATCCATCCATGTAAGTAAAATTGAAACAATTGATCACTTGGCCATAGAGTAGAAAATTATATACGGGAACCGGATTTGGTTAAACTAAATGGTTTAAAATTTTGGAATTTGGATTGTATAATTGATATTGTTTTTAAAGAAATAAATTTTGGATTTATATGAATTGAATTATTTTTCTAATTTGAGTTTGAAATATTGATATTGTAACTGCTAAAATGAAATTGTTTAAGGGATTTAATTTGAAACCTTAAGTTGAAACTTGAGAAATGACTTATATCTATCGAAAGTGAATTATTTTATAGGTTTAGATATAATTTAAACTTTGAATTTACTTTAATGAAAATGGTTTAAATTGGTATTTCCATGTTTGGGCATGAAATGGATTTAAACTAAATTGTTTCAAAATGGGAATGTGAATTGGAATATTCAGCCTTTGAATAGAACTGTTTAAATTGAATTTGAAGTATGGTTAAATCATTAAATTGAGGTTGACTTAAATGGAAATTTTGAATATGAAGTTGACTTGAAATGGGAAGTTGAAAATTTAATTCGTTATGATTTGGAATCCGAACCTTATCGTGAAAGAAAGAAACAATTTTAATATAAACAATTTTATTATATAAACTATTTAAAAAATCAAATTATTTTAATATATAAACTATTTTAATTATTTAAATATTTTCAATATTAAAATTATTTTATATTTAAAACAATTTCCAATCTTTAAACTATTCTAATTATTCCAAAATATTTTTAAATATTAAAACTATCTTAATTATCCAAACTACTTTCAATATTCAACTATTTTAATTATTCAAAATCATTTTTAATATTGAAACTGTTTTAAAGGGTGAACTATTTAGATTTAAATCATTGATTTAAATACAAATGTTTTGAAGGTATGACCTATTTCGATTTCGAAATGATTTTGAAGTGAATCTGATATTTTGATACGAACTTTGACTTGTTCTTGAAATTTAAAAGAACTAATCGGTGTGAAAAATGACATTTGGTTGTTAAAGAGACCAAGACCGAATATTGCCATACTCTCTATCAATACCGGAACCACTTTAACAACTATCTACGCGGTGGATGTTATCTAGAATGTAGAGGTTGAATTGGAGGCGTTTCCTGGATTTGAAGAAAGAGAACATTGATGGATAACTCTGACACTTTTGTCAATTTGAAATGACTAAAACAGGAGTCGTACCTGACCATTAAGCCTAGCTACCGCTAACGGACACACCTCTTCATATTACTATATTGATGTTGGCTTGATCAGTGCACCTTGATTTGAATTTTTGAGGGTGTTGGACGCGGTGGGCCGTTAGGGGTTACCACTAGTCAGGAAATGCAAAACGGTAGTATCCTGCCTTGGGCATCGCCTCTCGTGCCTTGTCATAATCTTTGTCCTTATTCGCGCCCACTACGACTTTGTTTTAGTATGATACCTATAGGGGACTCACTGGCTATCGACGTTAGTGGTTGTGTTACAGGAGCTACATAGACCATCTACTTAAAAATGTGTTAAGGGGGATCAATGTAAAGCCCTAACGCTATTTTAAACTTTACATTACTGACAAACACTATATATATAGCGTATTTTACTACATATAGATAGTTTAATGGATCTTTAGGAGATGGAAAATCTCGTACCATCTCTTAAGTTATTGCACACAGGCTATACATTGGACAGGAGATGTAAAATCCCGTAAACATCTCTAAAGCTATCACATTCATATTTACTTGTTATTGATTTAACTTACATAATACTTAATTGATAAAATGTTATAAATAAAAAAATGTGCATAATAATCACTTTAGTGATTTAATAGAAACTATATATATACATTAGTTTATTTAGAAATAATATATTTCAATATTTTAAATTAAAAATTGTATATATGGTTACATATATACACAAAGGCTTAAAAATAGTTTAATATCACTTTGTACGTAATTCTGGTTTGTAACATATCTATAAGAAATCATGTTAACTAGAGAATGTTTTATGAAGTATTATTTTCTATTCTCTAAAATGACAAGTCTCATTTCTAAAATTGTACAAAATGTCAATATTTATTTTATAAGGCAATAATCAACTTTCGATTTTTCAACATCATTAAAATGCTTTCATTTTGTTTATGTATATGGGTAGTGTTATTTTAATTCATTTGTTTCTCACCTTTATTTTAAAATGTATACGAGTACATACCTTAAGTATTATTTTAATCTAGTTTCTTATTTTTGTTCAAAAATGTAATAGTGACAATTACATTTCTACTTGGTCAACATTAATTATGTGCTGGTTTATTTTATAGTTGTACTTACATATACTTTAAACATTGTATGGTTTATATTATAAATATTATAATAGGATAGTTTGCAAGTCAATTACTATTAAGTGAAAAACAGTTAACAAAAAGAGTCTTTAACAAAGTATAGAAACAACACAAACATTACTTTGACAAATAATTAAATTATAAGCTGTTTAAAATCTTGGATATACTTTCATATGCTTTTAATAGTATATGGTTTACATTATTATCTATTACTTAAAAAGGAAAGAAGTAACCAAGCTATTTATAGAACGACACCTTTCCTACCCCAATCAGTTCATAAATGCATACGTGCAATATCTGTATGCCCCGTATTTTACATTTTACAAATTTTTTTGTTGCATCCATAACCGTTCCATTTTCCTCTATAGATCACTGCCACTCCACGTTTTCTATGGAGTACTATAGGCGAAAATCCTTTTTTCAGATGCCCTACGAAATGACGCAATTGTTATTTATTTAAAGCAAAATCTACAACTTATTGGTGGCAAGAATGGAAATCATCTCGACAGAGGCGCCTCCTTCTTCCTCGCTGGTGGATTCATGCCTTCTCAAGTCATAAAGGGAATCCATTGCCGCCTTTTTGAGGTACTATTTTTGACTGTTTTTCTTCAATTTATTTTATTTACTTATTTCTTCCGAATTCTGTACCATGTTATTATTGATTTATACATAAATTGCTTTGACATCGAGTGGGTACTTGGTTGATTTTATTACTAATTAGTTATTGGATTTGATTCATTTCAGATAATGAAGATAAAATGATGGATTGTGTTATACTTTTTTTTGGTATCTTTTTTTACTCTACGTTATTAAAATCAAAAGTTGGTTCATTTATTTCATTTTTCTACCGTATTAGTTATAATTGTTTGAATTAATTGTTGTTAGAACACATTGCCGTTTCTATAGATGCAGCTATTTACAAAAAACTAAGCATGATTCATGTATTTTCTACCCATTTTATACTAGGAAATGGAGGGAATTACTTGAATTGTTCTATGCATCCAAAAAATGTGAGATGAGATGATATTTTTATTATTGTTCATAATATTAGCGTTTATGTTTGTAACGACCCGACTTTCTATGCCCAGAAAGTCGCATCATTATGAAGAAAGAAAGGGGTAGAAAATAGAAAAGAAGAGAAGAAAGAAAGAAACAAAAACAACGATCTCACAGCGGAACGAATAAATTATATTAATAACATAAACTATTACATAGTATACAACACTTATCAGAGTTTACATAACTATACAACACATACTAGATAGTTATAAACATCTGTCTAGATATTACAACTCAATACAATACAAGACTCTAACACAGATCTCAACACAGCGGAATACTATATCTACGAACGCCGAAGCCTCCTGCTCCATTGCTCCTCCAGAATATTCGTCAAAGCTAAACCTGAATCCCTTGGCTACTCGTAAAAATTTGAGTACCCAAGAGTTTATAAAACAGAAATAAACACTTGGGTCAGACATGGGTCTGGTGTGAGTAAACGGGTTAAAATTGTTTAACTTCAAAACCTTTTGAAAACAAAGGTATCACGTAAGACTTCCCACACATAAACATGGAAAAGTTTTTACCTTACGCTAACCAAAACATTTGATAGGAAATCTGATTGTATTATAATAGGGTCTAGGGTTTTTAAGTAAAATACAGAAATAGCTGAAATGCTTACATCTCACATTCCAACATAGTTGGGCACAACTAATACGTACGGCACTTATTGGAGTTTGGATTCCATACAATGGCAGGGCTACTGGGGTACCGCCCGTCACAGTACGTGGCCTAGATCACCGTACCGAGGAGTACGCCCGCTCCCCTGCAACACAAAGCCGGAACCATCCCTTACTGGATAATTCCGAACAAGATAATCCCGTAGTTGGCGCGACCAACTACACACTAAGCCGAATAAAAGAAAAGGGACCTCTAGACAGGGATCTATCTTGCTCTCAGTGGGTGCTACCCACGAAGCCTTGCTGCACCTCCCCTGTTTTAGCCATTCCCGGTTGATGAGGCTTGAGGTTACGATTACCTTTAATCAGAACATATCACTTAGAATGTTCATCGTCCGCCTGACGATGTGCTGAAAGCATTCAATCCATACAAGTTCGTTCCGGGTTCGAACGAAACCGAAGGCATTATCTCGTTACACTCGTTTTGGAATCACCCTCAGAGTTAACGACAATAACCCTTGCACTCTGAATCTTCATCTTCACTTGAGATTCACGACCTATCGTTAATTTGGATCGATGTGGTATTCGGGTCTCCAGACCTGGAAATCCGGTATACGGAAACCCGATCCCGGTCTCATCGAAATCCAAAACGTATCTTTTAAGGCCAAGTTGTTTTAAAGGTTAAAACAATTCAATTCTACTATCTATTTACACACAGATAGATAATTCATAGATTCACAATAGATAATCAACATTATCATTATAAGCAGATGATTCATATCATTATGCAACCAAAGCATCCAAATCATACAATATCTATTATCTCATATCTGAGATCTCAAACCATTCAAGGTAAATCAATATCATTCAGCATCCTTAAGCAATGATTTATTAATCACCATATATAGTTAATTTAAAATGAATTAAATTAAATATTTCATCTCTAATTAATTTAAAGTAAATTAAATTAATTACTTCCATCATTAAAATCTTGCTTAAATCATTATTAATTAATTATCAATCAATTAATCAATCATCATCCAATAATTCAATTTAATTAATCATCCTTGATTAATTATTTAATTACATTCAAGTAATTAGTATTAAATTAATTATACAAATTAATTATTCTTAACCACTTATAGTAATTAACCTTTAATTACTTCATTTATTAATTAACTATAATTAATTACATTACTCCTTAATTAATTACATTAATTATTCACTTCATTTATAATTATTACTTAATTAAACAATTCTTAATTACATCATAATTATATAAATTAATGATCCTTAATTACATTTTATCATTAATTACTTTATTTAAATTAATTACATTGAGTAATTAATCTTTAATTAAACCATAATTATTAATCACTATTGATTAATCATATTCAGTAATTAACTAACCTTAATTACTTCTTAAAATAAATTAATTATTCCTTAATTAATTTCTTAATTAATCCCTTGATTAATTTCCATTAAGTAATTAACTACCCTTAATTACTTTATTAATTACATCAGTAATTATCCATTAATTACTTTCCTAAGTAATTAATCTTCATTAAATTACATTTAGTAATTACTTCACAAATCATTAAATGATTATCTTAAATTAATTAAACTTAATTAATTAACTTAACTAATCAAAAGAAACTTAATTAATTACAATGAGTAATTAATATCTTAATTACTTCCATTAAGTAAAACAATTCACAAATGATTAACCTTAATTAATCTATTTAATAAATAAAATTAATCATAAATAAACCTTAGTTAATGATCTATATTAACTATTCTTTAATTATTTTTCTTAAATAATTAAACTTTAATTAACCATTATTGATTACAATTTAATTAATTTCAATTACCAATAAATTAATCTTTCATTTCTTAATTAATTAAGTACCTAACAATAACTTAATTAATCCTTAATTACTTAAATAATTTATTCCTAACTATTAATTAACAATCTTAACTTATCAATTAATGATCCTTAATTTCAAATTAATTACCCTTAAAACTTGATTAACATTCATTTTGAAAACTTGTTAATTAGGCTTGCTTTTGTTTCTTTTTAAAAACTTGAACTTGATTTACTTATAAAAATTTGAAACCTGCTATTAAATAGGAACCAACCCGAGCCCTTGCGAAACACTACTACTCGAGTCATTCCCCTAACAAACCCGAGCCTGCTTCGAGTCAATTCCCCTACTCATCTGCTTCGAGTAAATACGCAAAACAACCCGAGACGATCCCGAGTTTCTTCCTTCTTCTCCAAAGCAAACGAACCGATAGCACAAACGTGCACGTGGTGCACGTACACCACCAACTCCGACCACCGTAGATCACCGCGACGATCCTCGACCATCACCTTCAACCTCGCGAACCCATACGCGACTCCAGATCACCCATAATCCATACAAATCGAAATCGAGATATTCGACCAAACTTGAAAATCGCCATGGCCAGAAACTGCTGCCTTCCCGTTGCCTCCGATCTCGAAATCACCTATCCACTTCACCCATGCTTCGTCACACCTTCCAGCTTGCATCCCCACTAATGCGAACCACTCCGGTCTTCCATAACCATCGCGAGAGCCCCCTGACAGCATCGTTCCAAAATGTCTCTGGAACCCTAGTTCATCGTTCCCCGACCACCACAGCCATCTAAAAATTTTCTCACTATTTTTCCAGAGATCCATACTCTACTAGCAACCTCCAGACCAAACCCCATCACACTCGATCACGTCGATCACCAGCATTCTACAAATTCCCAAATCTCGTCTATCTCGAGATAACTCATCAAATACTTGTTTAAAAATCTTGATTTGATTTCCAAAATTCATCAATTTACAATACGAATTTGTTTATATAATTCAAACTTAATTCCCAGATAATCAATTTTTGACCTGTCTTTGATTTCCTCTGTATATTTTCAAATTTTGAATTAATTTTTAATTATAAAATCCTAATACTATTTTTAGAATTAACATTATGCTATAATGATTATTTTTCATTCATAGATCAGAACTTAATTCTGATTTTAAGAGCAAATATGAATTTTTAAAGGGTAAATCAAGTATAGGAAGTAACAGAGACATCTTGCATATATTCAGATATACACATATATAACCACAGCAAATTCATCACATATTCCAGATGAGATAAATCAATGCAAATCATATTATAATTTCCTATACAAATTTATCACATGCATCCATATAATCACAATTTAAAACTGTTTTTAAAAAAAAGTTTACTCACCATTTGAAATGCAGAGACTTGAAAACTGAGATTTGAAAACTGAATCTCTTGACAAATTTGAAAACTTTGAATTGCTTTGATCCCTTTTTGAAACTGAAAAGCTTTGATTTGCAGAGACTATAATTTAAGACTTTGATTACTGGTTGCTTGCTTTTGAAATTGGGTTTGCATGTTTGAAACAGAAATAGGCCTTTGATTTGAACTGGAAAGAATTTGCTTTTGATCTCTGAAATGCTTTGAAACTGGAAGCATGTTGTAGAGATGACTTAACTTTGAAACTGAGATGTTCTTGTTTTTGATTACAGGCTGAAACTTGTTTGATTGCTCTACAGGTTTTGATCTTTATTTGAGTGATTTGGGAAAAATGTTTACAGGGTTTTGAAAACTACTTACAGGTTGTTTTGAGGAAAAGATTTCAGGTTTTGGATTTGTTTTAAAATCTAGAGTTTGTTTTGGAAATGTTTTCAGGTTTTGGGTATTCTCTCTGATTTAAAACGTGGCTGCAGTTTGATTTTAAAGAAAATGTGATAGAAAAAGTGAATGAAGAATAAGAAATGGTGTTATATAGATTTAGTTTTTGATTTATTAAAATTAAAGAAATAAAAATAAAATTTTGACACTTGTCACCTACCATACTTAATTATCTTACACATGGTTTTTAAGAGATTATTAGATTAACACATGTAATTTTACATGCACAATTAAATTTTAAGTGATTTTCTTAAAGCTTTTAAATTACATTTTCTAAATAGATAAATACATATCTTATTTTATAAATGCTTTTCTTAATTTATAAAAATAAACTTTTTAAAAGAAAATAAAATAAAAACCAATTAGATTTTAACTAAATCATATATAGTATATTTAATCCATTTTAAATGCTAATATAAAACTTTTATATTTATCTACTATCAACTAAATACTTTATAAATTCATATAAATAAATTCCTTTAAGGAAAATGATATAAAAGAAATCTTATTTTTTTAAATAAAAACTTTATTCGTATATTTTTAAATCCAAACTATATTATTTCATTTTAAGATATATATACATCTTTAAATTCAAGTTTAAATCCAAAATATTTAAAATCATTATCTTTAAAGATTCAAATTTAAATTCAATTTAAAAATCCAATTTAAAATCAACTCATACATATATAAAATTAAATAAACACATTATTACCTTGAAAATAATAATTCTATTTTAAAACCCACTTATATCTATATTTATAAACATTTCTTTATTATTATTTATTATTGTTTGAAAATAACAAACTTTACCAATATTAATAAATTAATTTAAAAGATTATCACATTTTAAATTCCCTGAAATCCCGGGATATCACATTCCTTCCCCCTTAAAAGAATTTCGTCCTCGAAATTTAAAACGAAAGATAATCCAAAGTTTTTATTTTATTTCAACCAATCTAAGAATACCTATCAGCCAACATAAATAAACAACCAATTTTATCCAAACAAACAATTCAAATCAAATAATCAATATTAGTTATCCGGACACAGACCCGGATAAGCTTCCTAAATTTCCACGAGTTTCCCCAAGTATATATATATACCGGGAGACTCGTTCTACAAACAATCTAAACTGTGAAGCTACAGAGCTCCTACTCATCTAGATCTACAAAGCTAAACAGGATATCAGACTACAGACAAGTCTGACTCAACAACCAAATCCTTCCCGAACTACTGGTTCCAAAACCAGAGATAGATCAAACACGTACTTCCTCAAAGATACGCAATATACTCTGAATCCTAGTTATTCAAACTGGCAATTCAAATCTTATAAGCCAAACACTTATCCTTACAATACTCAAGAAGAATCCAATATACAACAGAGCTAACTTCCTGGTCTTACCCAATCTTATTGCTCCCTTTACCGGAGAAAATCTCAACAATAACAAAGTCTCCAACTTTGAATTCCAAATTCCTCCGTTTCTTATTCACAGAACTCTTCTGACGATCCTGGGCTGCCTACATCCATTTCGATCAGCTCAACCTTTGCTGATGCTTCTTGAAACAACTGGATCATAAACAATCCAACAAAATGATCCTTTCAAGATCTACCCAAAATCCAAAATACAACTCTACTCCACCATCATCAATAGACTACAACTTACTTCTCTTATCCAGAAAACCAAAATAGATGCACTTACCAATCTGAACTCAAATCCAGAGAAATTTCCTATAGAAATCCTCCAATCCAAACACTGCAACTTCCAGGCTCTTCCAGCTGACACCTTGCTTCCGCTGCACCACTCTGATCTAGAGAAGATGAGAATGCCGTCGATGAACTCGAGCACAAACTAGACAACACATCCTGGAGATAAGGTTCAACAGATCCATAAAAAGAAAACTCAGAAGTTCTAAGAAATACTGAGCTGCTTCACCAAATCCTTTCCCTAGGAATCAACCTTCAACTAGCTGAACCACCGGTATTAATCCTGAAATCAAGTTGATACGGAACTCAATCTCAAATGCAGACAAACTTCTGACTTCGCTGAGACATCCAGAAAATCTCTGATAACCCAAAAGAACACTCAATCAATCGCAAGTCTCTTTTGCGATCAACTCGACCTAACTTCCACAGATACTGTTCTCTCTTCACAAATTAGAACAGCTCATACTTAACTATCCAATTCATCGAAGAAATGGATTCACTCAGCTGCTTCTGGACTCTAACTTCAGAAAAACTACTCAGCCAGAAACTTCCTGCTAACACACAGAATACTCCGAGCTGCACCGCTGCCACAGATGCCAAAGACTTCCTTACCAAAGCTTTTCGAGAAACTCGAACTTCAAACCAAACAGAATCACCATGCTGAACTCAGCCACAACACCGAAGCAGACACACTTCCACAACTTGTTCCAAAGAAAACATCTTCGGGAACATCCATAGTCACTGTGTCTCATCACACAGCTACTATTACCTGAGGTATCAAGATACCATCACTCGCTTCTGCTCAACCGACAGATCCAAACTTCAAAAATAAACTCCGAACCTTAACAGGTTTCCTTCAGAGATCGGTGAAATCTTTACACCACAACAAAGTTCACTCGAGACAGTATTAGGTCTACAGTCTCGTCAGATATACTTCCAACCTCAACACTCAATTTCTAACTATTGGTAGTCGTGTTACTCACACTATTACCTTATCTACCTTTATAACTTATATTGGAAAACCCGAACAGGTAACCCAACAAATAGGTAGAAATATATATATATATATTTAAAATGATACTTTTTATATAGAAATTATTTCTGGGTAAAATTATTTCATTTACCTCTTTAAAACAATATTGTATCCGTTGGCCTGGTTCAAGTGTTTAGAGATCCCTATCAATAACGTTAGCTACTCGTATTGACCAGAATCCATATACCACTCAACCGATCAATTAACACAATATAAAATCATTTTTATATATAACTAACAAATACGCGCTCTCGTATATATATACTCAGACTCAACAGGTTGCTACAGATCCTATCTCTAATGAACAATCCTTCCGAACCTAGGTATTCACTCAACCTAGTGTTCTGATATTCACTTAACCAAAAGCTTAGGCATTCGCTCAACCTATGCTCTGATACCATATGTAACGACCCGACTTTCTATGCCCAGAAAGTCGCATCATTATGAAGAAAGAAAGGGGTAGAAAATAGAAAAGAAGAGAAGAAAGAAAGAAACAACAACAACGATCTCACAGCGGAACGAATAAATTATATTAATAACATAAACTATTACATAGTATACAACACTTATCAGAGTTTACATAACTATACAACACATACTAGACAGTTATAAACATCTGTCTAGATATTACAACTCAATACAATACAAGACTCTAACACAGATCTCAACACAGCGGAATACTATATCTACGAACGCCGAAGCCTCCTGCTCCATTGCTCCTCCAGAATATTCGTCAAAGCTAAACCTGAATCCCTTGGCTACTCGTAAAAATTTGAGTACCCAAGAGTTTATAAAACAGAAATAAACACTTGGGTCAGACATGGGTCTGGTGTGAGTAAACGGGTTAAAATTGTTTAACTTCAAAACCTTTTGAAAACAAAGGTATCACGTAAGACTTCCCACACATAAACATGGAAAAGTTTTTACCTTACGCTAACCAAAACATTTGATAGGAAATCTGATTGTATTATAATAGGGTCTAGGGTTTTCAAGTAAAATACAGAAATAGCTGAAATGCTTACATCTCACATTCCAACATAGTTGGGCACAACTAATACGTACGGCACTTATTGGAGTTTGGATTCCATACAATGGCAGGGCTACTGGGGTACCGCCCGTCACAGTACGTGGCCTAGATCACCGTACCGAGGAGTACGCCCGCTCCCCTGCAACACAAAGCCGGAACCATCCCTTACTGGATAATTCCGAACAAGATAATCCCGTAGTTGGCGCGACCAACTACACACTAAGCCGAATAAAAGAAAAGGGACCTCTAGACAGGGATCTATCTTGCTCTCAGTGGGTGCTACCCACGAAGCCTTGCTGCACCTCCCCTGTTTTAGCCATTCCCGGTTGATGAGGCTTGAGGTTACGATTACCTTTAATCAGAACATATCACTTAGAATGCTCATCGTCCGCCTGACGATGTGCTGAAAGCATTCAATCCATACAAGTTCGTTCCGGGTTCGAACGAAACCGAAGGCATTATCTCGTTACACTCGTTTTGGAATCACCCTCAGAGTTAACGACAATAACCATTGCACTCTGAATCTTCATCTTCACTTGAGATTCACGACCTATCGTTAATTTGGATCGATGTGGTATTCGGGTCTCCAGACCTGGAAATCCGGTATACGGAAACCCGATCCCGGTCTCATCGAAATCCAAAACGTATCTTTTAAGGCCAAGTTGTTTTAAAGGTTAAAACAATTCAATTCTACTATCTATTTACACACAGATAGATAATTCATAGATTCACAATAGATAATCAACATTATCATTATAAGCAGATGATTCATATCATTATGCAACCAAAGCATCCAAATCATACAATATCTATTATCTCATATCTGAGATCTCAAACCATTCAAGGTAAATCAATATCATTCAGCATCCTTAAGCAATGATTTATTAATCACCATATATAGTTAATTTAAAATGAATTAAATTAAATATTTCATCTCTAATTAATTTAAAGTAAATTAAATTAATTACTTCCATCATTAAAATCTTGCTTAAATCATTATTAATTAATTATCAATCAATTAATCAATCATCATCCAATAATTCAATTTAATTAATCATCCTTGATTAATTATTTAATTACATTCAAGTAATTAGTATTAAATTAATTATACAAATTAATTATTCTTAACCACTTATAGTAATTAACCTTTAATTACTTCATTTATTAATTAACTATAATTAATTACATTACTCCTTAATTAATTACATTAATTATTCACTTCATTTATAATTATTACTTAATTAAACAATTCTTAATTACATCATAATTATATAAATTAATGATCCTTAATTACATTTTATCATTAATTACTTTATTTAAATTAATTACATTGAGTAATTAATCTTTAATTAAACCATAATTATTAATCACTATTGATTAATCATATTCAGTAATTAACTAACCTTAATTACTTCTTAAAATAAATTAATTATTCCTTAATTAATTTCTTAATTAATCCCTTGATTAATTTCCATTAAGTAATTAACTACCCTTAATTACTTTATTAATTACATCAGTAATTATCCATTAATTACTTTCCTAAGTAATTAATCTTCATTAAATTACATTTAGTAATTACTTCACAAATCATTAAATGATTATCTTAAATTAATTAAACTTAATTAATTAACTTAACTAATCAAAAGAAACTTAATTAATTACAATGAGTAATTAATATCTTAATTACTTCCATTAAGTAAAACAATTCACAAATGATTAACCTTAATTAATCTATTTAATAAATAAAATTAATCATAAATAAACCTTAGTTAATGATCTATATTAACTATTCTTTAATTATTTTTCTTAAATAATTAAACTTTAATTAACCATTATTGATTACAATTTAATTAATTTCAATTACCAATAAATTAATATTTCATTTCTTAATTAATTAAGTACCTAACAATAACTTAATTAATCCTTAATTACTTAAATAATTTATTCCTAACTATTAATTAACAATCTTAACTTATCAATTAATGATCCTTAATTTCAAATTAATTACCCTTAAAACTTGATTAACATTCATTTTGAAAACTTGTTAATTAGGCTTGCTTTTGTTTCTTTTTAAAAACTTGAACTTGATTTACTTATAAAAATTTGAAACCTGCTATTAAATAGGAACCAACCCGAGCCCTTGCGAAACACTACTACTCGAGTCATTCCCCTAACAAACCCGAGCCTGCTTCGAGTCAATTCCCCTACTCATCTGCTTCGAGTAAATACGCAAAACAACCCGAGACGATCCCGAGTTTCTTCCTTCTTCTCCAAAGCAAACGAACCGATAGCACAAACGTGCACGTGGTGCACGTACACCACCAACTCCGACCACCGTAGATCACCGCGACGATCCTCGACCATCACCTTCAACCTCGCGAACCCATACGCGACTCCAGATCACCCATAATCCATACAAATCGAAATCGAGATATTCGACCAAACTTGAAAATCGCCATGGCCAGAAACTGCTGCCTTCCCGTTGCCTCCGATCTCGAAATCACCTATCCACTTCACCCATGCTTCGTCACACCTTCCAGCTTGCATCCCCACTAATGCGAACCACTCCGGTCTTCCATAACCATCGCGAGAGCCCCCTGACAGCATCGTTCCAAAATGTCTCTGGAACCCTAGTTCATCGTTCCCCGACCACCACAGCCATCTAAAAATTTTCTCACTATTTTTCCAGAGATCCATACTCTACTAGCAACCTCCAGACCAAACCCCATCACACTCGATCACGTCGATCACCAGCATTCTACAAATTCCCAAATCTCGTCTATCTCAAGATAACTCATCAAATACTTGTTTAAAAATCTTGATTTGATTTCCAAAATTCATCAATTTACAATACGAATTTGTTTATATAATTCAAACTTGATTCCCAGATAATCAATTTTTGACCTGTCTTTGATTTCCTCTGTATATTTTCAAATTTTGAATTAATTTTTAATTATAAAATCCTAATACTATTTTTAGAATTAACATTATGCTATAATGATTATTTTTCATTCATAGATCAGAACTTAATTCTGATTTCAAGAGCAAATATGAATTTTTAAAGGGTAAATCAAGTATAGGAAGTAACAGAGACATCTTGCATATATTCAGATATACACATATATAACCACAGCAAATTCATCACATATTCCAGATGAGATAAATCAATGCAAATCATATTATAATTTCCTATACAAATTTATCACATGCATCCATATAATCACAATTTAAAACTGTTTTTAAAAAAAAGTTTACTCACCATTTGAAATGCAGAGACTTGAAAACTGAGATTTGAAAACTGAATCTCTTGACAAATTTGAAAACTTTGAATTGCTTTGATCCCTTTTTGAAACTGAAAAGCTTTGATTTGCAGAGACTATAATTTAAGACTTTGATTACTGGTTGCTTGCTTTTGAAATTGGGTTTGCATGTTTGAAACAGAAATAGGCCTTTGATTTGAACTGGAAAGAATTTGCTTTTGATCTCTGAAATGCTTTGAAACTGGAAGCATGTTGTAGAGATGACTTAACTTTGAAACTGAGATGTTCTTGTTTTTGATTACAGGCTGAAACTTGTTTGATTGCTCTACAGGTTTTGATCTTTATTTGAGTGATTTGGGAAAAATGTTTACAGGGTTTTGAAAACTGCTTACAGGTTGTTTTGAGGAAAAGATTTCAGGTTTTGGATTTGTTTTAAAATCTAGAGTTTGTTTTGGAAATGTTTTCAGGTTTTGGGTATTCTCTCTGATTTAAAACGTGGCTGTAGTTTGATTTTAAAGAAAATGTGATAGAAAAAGTGAATGAAGAATAAGAAATGGTGTTATATAGATTTAGTTTTTGATTTATTAAAATTAAAGAAATAAAAATAAAATTTTGACACTTGTCACCTACCATACTTAATTATCTTACACATGGTTTTTAAGAGATTATTAGATTAACACATGTAATTTTACATGCACAATTAAATTTTAAGTGATTTTCTTAAAGCTTTTAAATTACATTTTCTAAATAGATAAATACATATCTTATTTTATAAATGCTTTTCTTAATTTATAAAAATAAACTTTTTAAAAGAAAATAAAATAAAAACCAATTAGATTTTAACTAAATCATATATAGTATATTTAATCCATTTTAAATGCTAATATAAAACTTTTATATTTATCTACTATCAACTAAATACTTTATAAATTCATATAAATAAATTCCTTTAAGGAAAATGATATAAAAGAAATCTTATTTTTTTAAATAAAAACTTTATTCGTATATTTTTAAATCCAAACTATATTATTTCATTTTAAGATATATATACATCTTTAAATTCAAGTTTAAATCCAAAATATTTAAAATCATTATCTTTAAAGATTCAAATTTAAATTCAATTTAAAAATCCAATTTAAAATCAACTCATACATATATAAAATTAAATAAACACATTATTACCTTGAAAATAATAATTCTATTTTAAAACCCACTTATATCTATATTTATAAACATTTCTTTATTATTATTTATTATTGTTTGAAAATAACAAACTTTACCAATATTAATAAATTAATTTAAAAGATTATCACATTTTAAATTCCCTGAAATCCCGGGATATCACAATGTTCATGTCATTAGCAGATTTAGTTTCAGTTTATCATTTTATCTTATGACATCAATACATTTCTGTTATGATATTATAATCGTTTCTTCATGTTCAACTCATGAATTTCTTACAACAAAGTTTAGTGATTTAAATGGTATTACTATTACACGTTGTTACTAATTAGCACTTTGCAAATATTATCTTCACTACATGCTTATAGAAACCTTATTAATTTACTTTAATGCTCTGACTGCCCATTCTTAAATCAAAATGGACTAATTTATGTTCATACTTCCATTTCTACTTAGAAATAAATATAATGATGTAAAGGGTTATGAACAAATCTTTGGCTGAGAAATATCTAACCACAATTCCATCAATTTTACGGTTAATACCGCAAGAGTTCCAAAATAGGTTCTGTATAAAGATTTTCAACATCTTGAGTTCATTCAAAAGTAAATAGCCAAAGTGAAATGATCTAAAGGCAGTAGGAAGCATCCTGGTAAAGGTCAAATATCACTATAAAGAAGGGTTTCCATCATATAAAAAAGGGTGGGCTTCGTTGGAAATTTGTCCTTGATGGATTGAATCAATCTTTGAAATGAAGTGATAAGATGCATATAAAGAGAGAGTAGGCAAAGTCCCAAAATAAAGTTTCCTTTTCATTATACTAATCTTCCTTTAATGATTTCCACTAGCTTTCCACCGATTAAAACAAGTTTCCACTAGACTAATTGTTTTCCATATATAATGTTATAACCTATTTATGTTTTCCTTTGAGCCTATATCTTTTACTATGAGTTTGTTTATCATTTTAGCAGTACACTCATAATATTTTTTTTATCTCTTAACATATTTTTCTTCAGGTATCCAACAAGAAGGTGCAAATACACAATTAGTGATGTATTAAATTTTGCTTCTAAGTTATTGTAAAGGATCAAAGCTTCTCCTGTTCATTTATTGAACACCAAGGCTGTACTTTTATTTCAAGTTTAGATTGGCATGATATTGAAGACTATACACAGTTTGTAAAAGGTAACCAGGTATGCATATAATAATATTGTGTTGATTTATTTATACTTCAATTCAGGCCTTTCATTTTTGCTACATATCAGTTTCATGCATCAATTGTTCTATTAGTTATACTTATATGCTTTAAAGAAGCATTAACCTTTTGTTATTAATCACACTTAAAACTAAACTATGGATATAAGTTCTTTACTATTGTCCCATGACTGACCAAACTATTTTATTTATATTTTAACTCGGGCTTTTCATTTTTGTTGCATATCTGTTTCATGCATTAACTATTCTCCGAGGACTTCCAGGGTCAGTTATATCCTATTCATATAACTGTTTTATTTATAAGTTCCTTACTATTTTCCCACAACTTCCAGGGTCAATATTCGGATTCAAAACAAAAGGCTTGCAGAAGTAATTCTTTCACATATGGTTAAAGTACATGTATGACAGATAAAAGAGGTGCATATATGCTTACTCCAACCATATAAGTTGCATGTCAATATGGATACAAGCTTAAACGTTACGTTACAGCATAAACAACTTCAAAATTTTAACATGCATATTATGAGTGTATTTTAAAGTTTTTGTGAAGAAAACTATTCATATAAAATCTACTTATTACAACAGATTATCTATTTTCAGAAAGTCGGTAATGGTGGCACGTGAAATGACTGTTTTCCATCAACTTTTATTGCAGGTTCAAGAATACTTTGCCCCTCGATTATATTAACAAATGGCTTGAGATGTCTTAGCTATCTACCATGTGTTGTTTTTATATCTACCTGACTGAGGAGTAAGATTTTTTTAACCTTTTGAAAATAATTGAATGAAAAGACAAATTTATGTTTTGTTATTAATTTGTTTAAATATTTCTTCATTACGCTTATTTATTTTTTAAATGAGAGACTTAATTTTCATTAGAACCAAATTATGAGGCAGTAGGTCCGTTAGAACAAATGGTAAAGTAAAATTTTATTTTCTACAAACTATTACTAATATTGAATATAATTAACTCACTTTCCACTGAATGTACAAAGAAAGGATTAGTACACAAAGGATCAAGAATGACCTTACAACATCTGTTAGGTGAACTGACATTAAATTTATCTCTATTATAGTATATTCTAACAAACTATTTCAATAAATATTACGTTTATCATCATGTTAAGATTTCTTTAACTTTGTTACTTTCTAATGGAGTGCACACGTACATTTTTCCTGATTGATAACCTCTCTTGCTAATATATTTCGGAGATATGATTTGTATGTGACAATCAGAATTGAGGACACAATGATATCATCAGAACAAGGCTTAAAGAGAAGTTTGTTTTCTCTATCGAAGCTAACATCAAAAAATCCAATTTATCAACATCAACTACTGTTGGATTTAGACTACTGTATTTTCCTAGGATTGTTCTATCATATAATAATAGATTTTTTGAGATTTTATATGGTTTTTAATGAGTACTGTATCACATTTGTTGATAATTATATTATTTGCTGTTTATGATAATACCTTTGATACGTTGTGCCTTTGATAATGCCGGTTTAATGAATTATTTACTTTGCTTCTAATCAATTATTTATTTGCTGATAATTATATACCATGTAGGTCGTTTGACAGGTTAAGCCTTTTCAAATGCCTCTGATAGTAGTTGTATTATTATGTGAGAAAGAGGTTGTGTAGTATGGAGCAGGGTGTAACGGATCTTTTGCTTTTGGACTGAACATGTAATATTTATGTTTAACTTCAGTTGATCTGTGTAGCCTTCAGAAAATTCTGTGTTAGAATAGTTTCCTAATTAGTTCTTATATTAATCTAATACAACTTATAATGGAAGTAGAGCGCCTTTCATCTAACTCTAGCATCTATAATTAGAGTGATTTTGTACTAACTTCTCCATGTATAGTTTTGATTAAAATTAATAAACTATGACCTACCACGTTTTCTATACAAAAAATAGAGAAAGAAAATTATGTGAATGTTAATCCATACAATCGATAATCAATGTTATAAGAAAGGTTTGCGTTGAAAAATACACAATCCTCGCATCATTTGTACCATTGAAAAACATCACAATCCTTAATTACACGGTGCCCTTTTTTGTAGCATGAGCCACTCATACCCTACATATGGCCATACTCTTGATTTCAAGTTGCATAAGATAAGAAAGCAGGCATACTTATTTTGTTGTGTGTCAACAATCTACATCCTTCAATGGGAATTTAAAACTTTTAATTAGATCTTATTAGAACAATAAAATTTCTTTAGTAATATGGTTAATATTCACATAATCGTGTTAAATTTCATTAACTTTCGCAATATAGCATACTTAAGGTTTACTACATTATTAATTGAACATTCACAAAATCAAATATTTTAACATTTTTTTATTCCAACATGTATATATTTGTTAAAAATTTGCGTATATTTTGGAGTTGAGCACTCATTGAAATGGATGATTCCGTACATGAAAAAACACACACACACATATGTCCTTACATGCTTACATCTATTTCCTCATAAAGTATACATTATATTTGCAGTATATAAAACAACTAACTCATTTATCTTTATTATTAGCAAAATACATAATTACGATGACCAATAATAAAAATTACAAGAATTTACGGGTCAGTAAATTAGGACACATTTTTCGGCCTTATGTACTAACAATATGACAAAATAAGTAAGAAACAGTCAATACATATACATATACATACATATATATATTTCAACGAAATGTTAACTCTTCTAATTATGTAAATATTGCACTTGAAAAATAGAATAACATAAAAAATGGAATCGAATAACATATAACAAATTACAAGACAACAAAACCGTGTGCTGTAGCATGACATAATTGCGGCATAAAACAGTTTTCATACAATAAATTGCCCATGCATCGATCAACCGAATGCTTCGACATCTTTCACAACTCACCACATGACAGAGTTAAAACATCAAAATTCTTTGTGAAACAAACATTTAGCTACATATGCATAGAAAGAATATTACGAACTATAGAAATTGATAACCATTACAATCAGGCCACGACTCCTTCAAATACAAATCATTCATTTGGTGACAAATAACTATGCCATTACAATTCACACTACTGCCCATGTGCGTAGTGTTGGAATTCCTTTTAGATGGTGAATGAGATATATCCCACATCACCAAAAATATGTCCAATAAGAGCGGACCCGACCCGGTTATATTTTTGGTAAATAAAAGTGAACAGTTTTACTGTTTGAATATGAATAGATGCGGATTTTCGAATTTGAACGATGAAGAGATGCAACGTTTTAAACAGCAATGGTTCTGGAGCATTGCAACTGAACGGACGCGACTGTTGCAAACAGCAACGGTTCTGGAGGGTTGCAACTGAACGGATGCGACTGTTGCAAACAGCAACAGTTCTGGAGCGTTGCAACTGAACGGACGCGACTGTTGCAAACAGCAACAGTTCTGGAGCGTTGCAAATGAAAGGAAGTGATTGTTTCGAACAGTAACGCTTTTTTGACGTTGCAAATGAAGAGGTGCGACTTTTCTCAACGTATGCAACCGTTGGGAATTCTGCTATAAATAAGGAGGAAACCTGATCACTTTCCTTACTCATTTTTCAAACCGAATTATCTCTTCTATCTCTTCATCTCTTAAATCATATTCAGTCCTATCACACAGAAGATCATACACATCACAATCTCGTGCAGATTACGTTTGTTGTATTTTGGGAGAATTTTTAAATAAAATTCTTAAGGAAATCGTTACGACGAGCCTCAGACAAAATCGGGTTAGAACTGTTATTCTACATTTTACCCTTTAATTTTGTTATACTATTTATTGAAAATAGTATAACGCTGTTGTTGTAATTTATTTACAACATTCATATTGTTATTATAATTAATACAGAATTCCAGTGTAGTGGAAATCTGAGTTATAAACTTGTGTGACGAGTTTATATTTGATTATTCTCTGTTTTGGTATACTAGACATATAACATCTTAAGAATTTTACTGTTTTCTTGCTAAAATAGAGATGGCAACAGTTGAACTATCAACAAAGGCTGAGGTAGAAAATCAGTTAAATAAAAAGATCAAGATATTGAGATCTGATCGACGTGGAGAATATGAATCACCATTTGAACAGTTATGTGTCGAAAATGGTATAATTCATCAAACTATAGCTCCATATTCACCACAACAAAATGGTGAAGCCGAGAGGAAGAACAGAACGTTAAAAGATATGATTAATGCCATGCTTTTAACCTCTGGTCTACCAACGAACTTGTGGGGGAAAGCCTTAAATATGTCTAATCACATATTAAACAAAGTCCCTCACAATAAAACGGGAACAATTCCATATGAGCTATGGAAAGGACACAAACCAAGTTTTAAATACCTCAAAGTGTGGGGGTGCTTGGCAAAAGTTCCAGTTCCGCCTCCCAAGAAAACCAAACTTGGACCAAGAACAGTAGATAGTTACTGAAAAATTCCAAGACTATGGAATTAAAGGAGTGAGAACACCTTTTAATCCATCAGAAGTACTGCACAAAAACACTAATGAGAGTGTAATGCAACTGGAATACTCTCGTGTAATAGGATGTCTCATGTATCTCATGAATTGCACAAGACCAGATATAGCTTATGCAGTAAGTCGACTAAGCAGGTATACAAGCAATCCAGGAAAGGAAAACTGGAAAGCACTAATGAGAGTGCTTGGATATTTAAAAAATACCACAAATTATTCCTTACATTATGGAAAATATCCTGCGGTCTTAGAAGGATATAGTGATGGAAACTAGATTGCTGATTCAGAGGAATCAAAATCAACGAGTGGTTATGTCTTTACCTTAGCAGGGGCAGCAGTGTCATGGAAATCTACTAAACAAACATGCATAGCTCGATCCACTATGGAATCAGAGTTCATCGCTTTAGATAAAGCAGGCGAAGAAGCAGAATGGCTTCGTCATTTTTTAGAAGATATTCCATTTTGGCCTAAACCTGTACCGGCCATATGCATACACTGTGATAACCAAGTTGCGCTAAGCAGAGCGCACAACTTTGTGTATAATGGAAAGTCACGACATATTCGTCGACGCCATAACACAGTTAGGCAGTTACTCTCAAATGGAACTATTTCCATAGATTATGTGAGAATAAATGATAACCTAGCGGATCCATTTACTGAAGGTTTATCAAGAGAGAAAATTGACTGCGCATCGAGGGGAATCGGTTTAAAAGCCTAAACCAAAAAGAGTTATCTTATACGGAAACCTATCCTAGCGACTGGAGATCCCACGGACTAGGATCAATAGGCAAACCAGTTCTGAATAACTCAAGACGTAATGCATTTGCATGGACATAGTCCTACTCCATTCCTATGGTGCACAATATAAATGCATGCCTACAGAAGTATTTAAAGGTTAAAACTAAGTTTTTTAATGATGACCATATCTTGGAAATAACAAGTGGGGTATATGTAGGATACTCTTAATGGTTGCGATCACCTATGTTAGTGTGAGCTGGGTCGGCTCTATGAGAATATTAAAAGGCTTTTATTCTCTAAAAACACTCGCAGAACCAAAAATTGTTCAGGACCAAAATGAACACAACCAAGAGATTGGATGTGAAGGGAAATAATGCTTTGTAAAGCTTATTGTCTGGTTATACAATAACGGCTGACGGTTCAAGATGAAATAATTCACCGATTAGCCAAGTATATCCGATAAGGTTTAACTAGGGAAATTTCAAAGTGAAATATCTACTTATCCTCGATATAGCATTATTTTCATATGAACTGTGTGATATTACACTTTGTGTGGGGGAGAGATATATCATCATTCATGTGGGGGATTGTTGGAATTCCTTTTAGATGGTGAATGAGATATATCCCACATCACCAAAAATATGTCCAATAAGAGCGGACCCGACCCGGTTATATTTTTGGTAAATAAAAGTGAACAGTTTTACTGTTTGAATATGAATAGATGCAGATTTTCAAATTTGAACGATGAAGAGACGTGACGTTTTAAACAGCAACGGTTCTGGAGCGTTGCAACTGAACGGACGCGACTGTTGCAAACAGCAACGGTTCTGGAGTGTTGCAACTGAACGGACGCGACTGTTGCAAACAGCAACAGTTCTAGAGCGTTGCAACTGAACGGACGCGACTGTTGCAAACAACAACAGTTCTGGAGCGTTGCAAATGAAAGGAAGTGACTGTTGCGAACAGTAACGGTTTTTTGACGTTGCAAATGAAGAGGTGCGACTTTTCTCAACGGATGCAGCCGTTGGGAACTCGGCTATAAATAAGGAGGAAACCTGATCACTTTCCTTACTCATTTTTCAAACCAAATTATCTCTTCTATCTCTTCATCTCTTAAATCATATTCAGTCCTATCACACAGAAGATCATACACATCACAATCTCGTGCAGATTACGTCTGTTGTATCTTAGGAGAATTTTGAAATAAAATTCTTAAGGAAATCATTACGACGAGCCTCAGACAAAATCGGGTTAGAACTGTTATTCTACATTCTACCCTTTAATTTTGTTATACTATTTATTCAAAATAGTATAACGCTGTTGTTGTAATTTATTTACAACATCCATATTGTTATTATAATTAATACAGAATTCCAGTGTAGTGGAAATCTGAGTTATAAACTTGTGCGACGAGTTTATATTTGATTATTCTCTGTTTTGGTATACTTGACATATAACACGTAGCACGGGTCACACACTAACATATTACACTAACATAAATATACTAACATATAACACTAACATAAATATATAAAAATATGTTACACTTACCTTTATATCCTCTAACATATAACTCTAACATATAACACTAACATAAATGTTATACTAAAATAGCCCTAATTTGTCAAACAAATGAACATTATTTGTGTGACAAATATGTAAAAAACAGCCACCTTTTCCCTCATATAATGGTTCAATCGTGTACGCATTTCAGTACATGCAAAAAAATAAACAGCCTACTATATATTTGTCTGTTTTATCAGTCCCCACCTCAGTAGTTCTTTTACATGCATTTTATCCATACTAATAAAAAATCCGATTAAAGTTTTAAACAAACAACTACAAACATCTGATTTATGTAATCCTCTATGCATTTGTTACAGCCATAAACATTGTCTTACCAATTACATTTTAAAAAACATTTTGCAGTTGATAACACGAACAAAATAAACAACTTAACTCTTAATAAGTTTTGAAAACTTCTATAAAGGTTACAACAATCATTCCTACACAGACATAACTTTAACAACATCTCCTCATCAACCTCAATAACATACGGAAGAGAACAATTAATGCTTCTACCTTCCACATATGCCCGTGTGCGTAGCACGGGCCACGCACCAGTAAATATATGATAAGAGAAAGGCTGTAAATTATTTACTGTAAGTAAGAAACCAGAAAACGTTAACAAGTAGCAAACAGTTTTTACAAATTATGTAAACTATGGGTAAGTTGTAGTAAAGTTTGAATCAGTAAACATATTAATATATTTGGTAGTAAACACCTTTACGTTTTGGCAGGGATACAGCAGATAAAATCTAACACAATCCTTTTAATTTTCTTTTCAAAATCTTCCCAGCAAAAAGAAAACATCTCTCAGCCACAAAATTGTCCTTACCGTCCTGTATATATTTGGATATTTCAGATCTGAGTGGCTTGTTTTAGAAGTCAAAACCTGTATCTTAAATACAAAATCCTTTGTTCGAAAATTTATAAGCAACAAAAAAGAAAAATAAAAGGAAAAATATAACAGTGTTCTAGAATTCTGTAAAACAAAGCATCCTCTGTTAAACTCTGGCTCAGGAAATTCAAAACAAGACTTTCAAGAAGTCAAGTTTCAGATTTTAAAGATCTCAAATTTTAATTTCAAAGTTCTGGAACCAAAATGTTTAAGGTGAGAAACATAAATCTCAAATTTAAAATAATTTGTTCTGTTACTTATGACTATATGTATTGTGTTCATCCAGTAATTTAACAATCAATATCTTTTTATCTAGATCATATTAGAGGATGTTGTAAACTAGGAATCTGTTTATTTTCAAGTATGGATTATGTTAAAAATAGTTCGAGAATAAAATTATGTTGTATAATTAATAAATGGTAGGATTTATAGTAAATAACCAAATTTGGTGAAAATTCAAAATTTTTAATTCAAAGATTCAGGCATGCAATTAGGATATTTATGTGAAATTATGAGTTTTAGTAGTTAAATTGCAATTTTTAGTAATCTATACTTTGAGATATTAGTAAGTGAACGTTTTTGGTTAAAAAAGCTATTTCCATCGACTTCATCGACGAGAAAAATTGCGGCCTGTTCTAAGAGGTGCGGTTGGACGCTGGGGTGGCGTCGACCGTGGCCAATTTTTGGATTTGGTCTTAGTTTGGGTAATTTGTTGGATTTAAGGGTTTTAAGGATGTTTCGGCAATGGTGGAATCGAAATGATTGTGAGGGAAGGAGGTGTGACCGGTGTTTATGTGGCTTGGCAAGGAGATAGCTGCTGGAGTGGGCTTTCATCTGAGATAGGCGGCATGCGTGATAGTGGGCGGAGGTGAGAGCGGTTAGTCGAGCTTTGGGCCGGAGTTTTTCCGATGGTTTGAGCGAAGTTTGCTTTTCATCTTGGATGGATTCGAGTCATCGTCGAGGAGGCGATGTTGATCAGTGGATGAAGGGACGTTGACCCAGTGGTTCACGAGGCCGGATTGATCATCAGAGCATTTGTGCACGTGAACCGTGCACACGAGATATCGGTGTGGCTGATTTGCAATAGACAAGAGGATGTGTTCGACTTGGCAGTGATTAGTTCATGGTCTAGGTCGATGATCGAAGGGTGGGATATTTGGTTGATTGGAGCAGTTTGTTTTCTGGGTTGTGGCATCGAATTTCAGATGGTTTGGTGGGATAAGATGATTAGTCTGGTAGGGGAAGAAGAGGAAAAGAATTTGGAGCTGGGTAGTCGATTTGGGCTTCGGCCCGTTAGTGCTATGGAATATTTAGGCTTCGATTTGTTTTTTTATCTCTAGGATGGGCTTCGGGCCCGTGTGGTCTGGATTCTATTTTTTTAAAACAAGTTTTATAATAAAGAAATTGTATAAAGATAAACCCATAACCATTTGTTTCTTATAACATTAATCCAGCATGTTGATTTAGTAATTATTTTAAACCAATCCTCTTTGATATTAAAATGTTTTGAAACAAGGAATTTTAAAATATATAAATTTTTTTACCTAAATTCTTTGTAATTATGGTTTTTTAAATGAATTATTTTATCATAAATTATTCAAGTTCTTTAAAATAATTTATTCTTGAGTTTATTTAAAAATTTAAATATTGTAAGCAGATAATTAAGGGAAATAAAATATTCATACTTTTGAATTAATACAAATTCTTAAGTGGTTCTACATTAATAATAATTATTTAATTTCTCATATAGTAAAGTGTTATTAAGTGAAGGGTTCGTATAGACGGATGTTATGCCGTCATACGATCTATTGTGTAGTTAATTAAGAAAATCTTATAACTTATTCAGATAGAATTTGATTACAAATTGAAAATGAATGCCATTGTAAATTTTATACAACCCATCCGTTAAGATATTCCCAACTGAATAGATATGTTAATTGTAGATTATTCAAACTGTTTGACATCTGAACAGCGGAAACATACACCATTCCGTTGAATAGTTAATTTAATCTCTGTAGATAGTATAAGCCATCTATCTGATATTATCTTTGTAGTTGTTACTGGAAAAGATGATCTCTGATCTGTTATTCATGCATATATCTATTATTTGCCTGTTAATTATATTTGAGAATATAATGTGAATCGATCTATGGAAGCTGATTGATTTGAATATCTGTGTGACTGTGAATAGTGAATTGTGAATTGATAAGTACCGTTGAGACTAATAAGCCTTATTCTGTTTGGATTAATTTTGAAACTATTTTTGTTTTAAAAATAAATAATATTTTTAGAAATGTTTTTAAAGGAATTAATAAATATTTTTGAAATATCAAAAGTAGTTTATTATTATTTTTGGAAATCTTCATAAAGGTATAATTTTTATAAGTATGTATTATTCAAACTATTTCAAGTATAAAAACTATTTTTTGTAATAATTATTTAAAAGGTAAATTTTTATTTAAATTAGTATTTAAGTATATTTTCTTTAATATAATCTATTAAATATAAGTGTTGTTTTAAAATAAGTACATTATAGAAAACTTTTATAAAAGAGTATTTTTATTTAATAATCTTGAGAAATGTATTTGGAAATTTTATAAGTAAGATTTGGAAAGAAGTTGTTTTAAATTTATATTTACCCAGTAAAATAAGCTTTCTTATTTACTTTAATTTTTAAATGGGAACAAGGCTTAATGGTTGTAATGGGAAATAACTGGGTTGAATTGATTGATTGTTTTGATAGTTAAATAACCGACTATCAAATCTGGACAAAACCTAACTTTGGAAATATTTAGAGGAAACTCGGGAATTATATGGTACGGTTACCGTTCAAGGTGCTATACCATACGTATAAACTTGTTTATTCTCTAGGACGAATTATAAAGAGACCCGTTCACTAACGGTTAGGAGGTGAACTCCGATCTTATTTTTCGTCGGTGTATTTTCTAAAGAACCGGGGTTGAGTTTACCGGGAAATAGTGAACATTGTTTCGAAGAGACCGGGATCGGATTTGTAATACGAAAACCACTTCGATCCAACGAGTACCTTTTCGTGATGAAGACAAGAGCTTGGAGTCGGAGATGGAGCAGTGAAGTGCAAGGGCTAATCGCTACTAATCCTGAGGGTGATTCCAAAATGGATGTAGTAGGAGTAGTGCCTTCGGTTCCATTCGGACCCGGAACGAACTTGTATGGATGAATGCTTTCAGAACATCGTCAAGTGGACGGTGAGCATTCTAATGGATATGTTCTATATAGGTAATGCTTAGCCTCAAGCCTCATCAACCGGGAATGACTGAAAATCAGGGTTTATGCAGCAAGGCTATGTGGGTCGCACCCATTAGGGTGAGGTCATCCCTGTCTAGATGTCCTTTTTTATTCGGCTTAGTGGTGCGGTAGCTGATCCCAACCGTGGGGTGATCTTACTCGGAATTATCCAGTAAGGGGTATTCCCGGTCTTGTGTTGTAGGGGATCGGGCGTGATCCTCGGTACGCTGATATAGACCAGGTACAGTGACAGGTGGTACCCCAGTGCCTAGTCATTAGTTGGAAATCCATTCTCCCTACGTGCCTTTACGGTTTTGATTGTAGAACCCACTTTGTGGCTAATATGCTAGAATTTAATCATGTAACAATTTCAGCTATTTTAAATAAGTATTTGTATATAGACCCTATTATAATATTAGAGGATTTTGATATAATAATGTTTTAGCTATCGTAAGGTAAAAACCCGACATGTTTATTTGTGGCGTGGTCTTATGAGATGCTTTTGTTTTTCAAAGAGTTTTCAAATTTCATAATCAAGTTGAGTGTGTTGCTCACGCTGGTTTACCAGACTGGCCCGGGCTTGGTGTTTTCCTATATGCTCGGGTTAGACCGAGCATATTTCCAGGTTTAGCTGGAAGACTGGAAGCTTTAGGAGAAGGAGCTGGATCAGGAGACGTATTCTCGTAGATGTTTATATTCAGTCTGTTTTTGGGTTGTGTGGTTAGTGTTGTAAGGACAGGATTGATATAACTGTCCGAGTTGTATGGTTGTAACTCTGATATAAAGTTTGTATATGTTATATAAAGTAACAATTTTGGTTTCATGTTAAGATTTGTTTATATTATAGTTTATTCGTTCGGCTATGAGATTCTGATTTGTTCTCTTTTTCTTCTATCTTCTTTTTATTTCTACCTTCGTTCTTTCTTTCACTATCCGTCTTTCCGTGTGATTTGGTTGACAAGTGTGGTTTAAAGTCGGTTTAAATCGGTACGGAAAAATGGGGCGTGACATTGTGGTATCAAAGCCTAGGTTGAGTGAATACCTAGGTTCGGGTGGGTTGCTCATTAGGAATAGAGTCTATAGCAACCTGTTTAAGTCTGAGTGTATATATATACGAGAGCGTGTATTTGTTAGTTATATAAAAATGGTTTTATATTGTGTTAATCGATCGGTTTAGTGGCATATGGATTCTGGTCAATATGAGTAGCTAACGTTATTGATAGAAATCTCTAAACACTTGAACCAGGGCAACAGACACAATATTGTTTTAAAGGGGTAGATGAAATAATTTTACCCAGATATATTTTCTATATAAAAAGTATCATTTTAAATGTACATGGTATTTGTAATGATTGGTAGAGATGAAAGTAATTCATCATCTGGGTTCTGAGTGGTCTTAGCCGTCAACCTTGAGTAAATTCATTGGTGGCCTTTAACTTGAACATACCCTTAGAAATTGAACCCTTTAGAATCCGAATCTTTGGAAAGTAGATTTTATTGAGTTTATTTACTAGAGAAATTTGGAAACTTTTAAACTAGTAAATTTTTGGGAAATTTTCCATCCTTTAAAGATAATTTTAGAATAATAGGTTTCTTAAAAAAAGGATGTTTAAAAAAACTTTATAACAATTTATTTGTCATATATATATATATATATATATATGGATTTATAAATTGAAGAAATAAGTTGTTTATAGAACTTACTATATATATATATATATGTGTGTGTGTATTTTATCCACCCTATAATCACTTTTCAAATATGTATACTTAAATTATTTTAAAAGGATTATTTTATAAAAATCTAGGATAATAGGAATTTAAAAGGAAATAATTTTTAAAGTATAAATCTTGATATACACTTAGTCTATAGGAGTCAAAACCTTAGACCTCACCTTTGGATTTTGGTATTGATTTTAGAGAACCCGTAGCGTCTGCCGTGGAGCCCTGACTAAGCCAAGAAGAGATGGTGATTTTGATAAGGTTAGAAGAATCTTGGCAGAACTTAGCAAACCGTCCTTATATATAGAAGAGCCAGAAGAACAAATAGAGCCTGATGAGTAGCCTCAGCCTCCAGAAGAAGATCCGGTAGAGGATTTCGGAAGTGAAATTGAGGATGAAGAAGAGAAGTTCGACGACGAACAGGAATTCGAAGTGGAGGAGGATCCCGAATCAGAGAACGACGATGCTATCATTTGGGAGATTGGGGAAGTTGTTAAGGGGCCAGCTACTGGTGTAGGTTTCATTCCTATAGTACCTAATCCCGAGGATGTTTGGATTCCAAATAGTGATGGGGAAGCTAGGGAGTTATCAGGACCAGAGAATGAGGACTCTGGTAGTGAGAGTCCATAGTTTGTTAGGTTTTTTCTTTTGGGTAGTGTGTGCTTTTTGTATGTGTCTATGACCCTTGGACATCATGGATGTTAGGTGTTAAATGTTATGTAGGGCCATATATATATCTGTATATATAGGTATGCTTGTATGGATGATGATAGTACTGGTAGGAATATTTTGGTTAGTACTAGATGTAATGTATATTTTGATATAGAGTTGGAATCTATGTGCTTACTGGTTTGGGTTGTTATTGATCTGTTCTAATTTGTGTAGATAATTTTACTAAATTAGCTATGGAATATCGTGGACGAAATTCATTTAAGGGGGAGGAATGTTACGACCTGGGATTTTGGACATCCCGAGTTGTGAATATTAATTTAGAATATTCAATAATACTGTATTTTAATATTCAAAAATCCCAGATAACGGATAATAATATACCAATTTTTCTGAACCAGTATAATTTAAATTTTCAAATCTATATTAAAATATTGATTGATTTAAATGGAATTTCTTACATATATATTGTGGTTTAAAAATAGAATACACATATTTTGTTTTGGATAAAATATGGGTAGATTGTTTTGCAGATATATATATATATATGCATTTTGTTTAAAGATTAAATGGGTATATTTTATTCTAAAGATAAACTATATTATAGAATTTAAATTTATTAAAATCAAATGCTCATAGTCTTATATATTGGAAACAATAAAATTTACACATAATGAGGACAGGAATTCATGGACATTAAATTAAATTTGGATGTATATAAAATTTGGATAGAAATTCATAATGAAGTAGGAGGGTATTTTGATTTTGGGTATATAAACAATGTTGTCTATACTAAATAAAAAGAAGTATTAAGATTTCTAAAATAATGATATACACTGAATAAGGAAAATTTATAATACTTAATTGATAAAATGTTGCAAATAAAAAGATGTGCATAATAATCACTTTAGTGATTTAAGAGAAACTATATATATATATACATTAGTTTATTTGGAAATAATATATTTCAATATTTTAAATTAAAAATTGTATATATGGTTACATATATACACAAAGGCTTAAAAATAGTTTAATATCACTTTGTACGTAATTCTGGTTTGTAACATATATATAAGAAATCATGTTAACTAGAGAATGTTTTATGAAGTATTATTTTCTATTATCTAAAATGACAAGTCTCATTTCTAAAATTGTACAAAATGTAAATATTTATTTTATAAGGCAATAATCAACTTTGGGTTATCCAACATCATTAAAATGATTTCATTTTGTTTATGTCTATGGGTAGTGTTATTTTAATTCATTTGTTTCTCACCTTTATTTTAAAATGTATAAGAGTACATACCTTAAGTATTATTTTAATCTAGTTTCTTATTTTTGTTTAAAAATGTAATAGTGGCAATTACATTTCTACTTGGTCAACATTAATTATGTGCTGGTTTAATTTATAGTTTTACTTACATATACTTTAAACATTGTATGGTTTATATTATAAATACTATAATAGGATAGTTTTCAAGTCAATTACTGTTAAGTGAAAAACAGTTAACAAAAACAGTCTTTAACAAAGTATAGAAACAACACAAACATTACTTTGACAAATAATGTAAATTATGGGCTGTTTAAAATCTTGGATATACTTGCATATGCTTTTAATAGTATATGGTTTACATTATTATAAATATATGATAAGAGAAAGGCTGTAAATTATTTACTATAAGTAAGAAACCAGAAAACGTTAACAAGTAGCAAACAGTTTTTACAAATTATGTAAACTATGGGTATGTTGTACTAAAGTTTGAATCAATAGACATATTAATATATTTGGCAGTAAACATCTTTACGTTTTGGCAGGGATACAGCAGATAAAGTGTGACGCCCCACCTCTATACCCATGCTAGACAAGAAACACTACGGAGTAATGCCGTCAACTAGCATGGAGAATAAGGCTGTTGAGGAGCGACCAATTGTGCAATTGCCTTGTGCGAGTACCGATATGTCAGATAGTGTAACATGCATTTCATTTTCAAGAGGAATCCCGACATACCGCTGCAAACTCAAGGCTACCACACAGTGGCTAAGTGGTCCTCGGAAACAAACGTAGAAATAAACATAACACAAATCAGTCACAGACATCCATATCACAAAGGCGGAAATAGATATGAATATATAAAACATAAAAGTGTTTATCAGAGTAGTGGTCTATAAGATCCACAATATCACAAATAAATAGTTATAAGTGTGGTGCAGCAGCGGAAATAACAAAATGATGATTCTGTGAAAGTAGCAGTCGATGGAATGAAGAATACTGAAATGCCCAAATTCGTTGATATGAAGATACCGAATTCTTGCTATCTCTGACACGTTGATCGCGCACGATACCGTGAGGAGAGATCTACAATTCTTCGAGCGTTGATCAAGCGCACTTGATTCTGCGAATTGGCTTCAACGATCGAAGATTCGAGCGCACTCGAATGTCGAAGGTGAAGATAGGAGGTTACACTCAACTACCGATTTTAATTGAAAGCACAAAGCTAACAAACAAGAATTTTATTCAAAATCAACAACCTTTACAAAATGACCACACATGCCTATTTATAGGCTACAACTCAACACGCCAAAACAGACAACACATAAGTCGGCCACGACTTATGACTTACCATAGGTCGGCCACGACTTAGCATCAGTACAAAGAAAACAATACAGTTCATACAATTCCACACTTACAATACAACATATAAATCGTCTATGACTCGACATACACGACCTAAAAACAAACGACATAAGGAAATACAACTCAACGCTTTACAACACATAGGTCAGAAACGACCTAAAACTTCACGACTTATCACTTGAACGACTTATCATCAGTGGGCGACTTAAAAGCATGCGGCATTGCTTCAGCGACTTAACTTAGGTCGGTAACGACCTAAAATGTAACGACCCAGAATTTTGGACCATTCGCATCCATTATAAGTGTATAGGTAGACACTCATGCCGGAATTGAATTGCTCAAAATACCGTGTTGTTAATTTAAATTTGGCAAAACTGAACATATACAGTAAATAAAATAATCCCAGATCACAGACATAGAGTAATAAATGCAGCGGAAATAAAAGAGATAGTAGTTCATGAAGCTACTATATAAATATATAAATTACATCATAGTTTACAACAGAAGAGTAATACGATACATCAGATACAAATCAGAATACATCATTGGAATCATCGAATACTGAAAGCAGAATAGATATTTGGATCTTCAAGCAAAGCTCCAACTCCAAAGGTGAGTCTCGAAAGCTGAACCACTCAGTCTGACCCGAGCGTAAAGCAAAACACAAAACACTCGAGTCAGGATTAACATTCTTATATTAATAAATCCAACTCAAGTGAAATAGCAATTGAAATACAAGTAACTCAAAGGACGTTTGGAATAACCATCCTTTAAGGATCCGTCAAACTATCTACTATGTAGTATTGTACGATAAGTAGATAATGTCTATCAGTAATATAAAAGATATCAAAATAGCGTTAAGTCATGGCCCATTCCACCCTTAACACATTTTTATTCCCAAAAGCATATACAAGACCGTAGTTTCCCCAAAACCGGAAGTCACCAGAGGGCAATCCATATATTAAAGGTTCAAATCAAAATCGTAGTGGTCGCGTATAAATGGAATACAAGTATGACAAGGCACATGAGGCAATACCCAAGGTAGTGATACTACCGTTCGCCTGATCCGGACTGGTGAGAACGCAACGCCGCAGTGCCCGCAACACCGTGAAACAACACTCCCAAAATCAAGGGTGCACCAATCGACAACAAGTAATAAGTAGCTCAAAGAAGTGTGTCCACTTGAGGTAGATAATCCTCCATTGGCCCGACACAGCTCCTATTTTAGTCATTTCCAATTTGACACAAGTGTCAAGGCTATCCATCATCATTCTCTTTCTTCAGTCATCACGTACATCATTCCAACCACTTCATTCTGGATCATCACTCCGCGTATAGTTATTAAAGTGGTTTCGGTTTAGATAGAGAGTATATCCATTACCGATCCCGGTCTCTTTAATAACTTTCGTAATTATTACACCGATTGGTCGTTTATATATTTCAAAAACCAAATCAATTTCAATTTCAATTTCCATTCGTAAACCAACATTTCAATTCTCTTTCAAATCCAATTTCCATGATTTACGTTTCAACTTCCAAATTCATTTCAAAATCCAATAATTCAATTTCAAATTTTATTTAAAACAATTCGAATATTGATTCAAGTCCGTATATAAGTTCCATTCCGAAATCATTTAAATTAATTTAATTTAACATTCAAATCAATTTAAACTCATTTATCGATTTCATTCAATATTCGTTAAGTAAATTTTCCATTCAAAACAATTTCTATTAAATTTCCAATTCATTAAATCCATTATTTAAATTCAACTTCATTATATCAAAACTTACAATTTTGAATTAAATTAAATTCGTCAAATCAATTCTTTCAATTACAAGTCTTACATTAATTCCAAAAATATCACATTTTCATTTCTTGTTAAAGAAATTCAATTTCACTTATTTACTTTCTTAAATAATTTTCCAAAACTTACTTAATAAAGAAAACTCAATTTCAATTATTTACGAAGTATATTCACTTATCCAAAAGTCCAATTTCACTTATTAAAGAATTCAATTCAATTTAATCATTAAATAATTCAATCTTATTTAATTATTAAATAATTCAAACCTTAATTATTAAATAATTTCAAAGTTTAATAATTTCAAACTTAATTATAATTTCAAACTTGATTATTAAATCATTTCAAACTTAATTCAATCGTTTCTCAAATTGAACATCGTTTTTCATCAATTTCATCTTTAATATTTTGTTTTAGATTTTTTTAAATATTAACCTTTCCTTTCATTAAAAACAAAATTCAAATTTCAACTTCATTTCAAAACCATATTATTTATTCAAATAAAATCTTCGTTTTATTTTTAAATCAATTTATTGACCAATCGGGTTTTATTTAATTCTCTATCCTAGGTCAAAGTTCAATTTGGGTATTTATCATTTCAACCCGATTCCAATTCAATTCAAAAATTAAAACATAACAAAGGGAACTTGTAGTGTGATAACTGGGATGGTGTCAAAGTAAATAAACAAGCAATAACAACAATCAATAACAATCCAATCATCAATTCAAATAATCCCGAAATAACCGTATCAATTCGCATTGTTATTTGTACGAATTAATATAATTATTTCTAGAATCTACGCTGTAGATTAAAGATTATTACATTACGGTTTTCACTTGTCATTCAATTACAATTTCATCCATCATCAATTTAACAACATATAGTCAGTGGTTCAAAGTGTAATTAAACAAATCATACGTGTCAATAGATTTAACAGTGAAAGGGGTCATATTATACAAATTTAACTAATCAATTTTAAACATTTAACTATTCTATATCGAGTTCAATTTCATACTATTTATCAATTTACATTAACAGTTTAACGTCCAATATAAACATCAACAATCAATCAATTATCAGCCAAACTGTATTATCATCGCATAAATAACTAACAGATAATGGTGTCAGATGTCATATGTGAACTGATACAGGTAATAGCATATATAACAGTGTAATTAACTAACAGCAGCATATTTCAATTGTCGTTTCAATTGAAATCAAATTTAATAAATAAAAGAACGTTAATCGTGAGTGAGTGCTCACCTTTCGAGGCTAGAGATGATTTAATACATAGAATGAGCTACGAATCCAAGCATGGGTTGCAAAGAAAAGTAGATGGGAACGAATCGACGAACAAAGCTGACGAATAGAAATGTACCAGATCAAATCAGAATTTGATGGATGAAGATAAATGGTATGAGTGAACCTATATATATATACATATTAATTTAAAACGTATAGTTAAAATAATATATATGTATTTATATTTCGAAACAATAGTTAAATCCCAGAAAGCACTATATTTATATACCATTGGAAGACCTAGTTCACATGTATATAACCAAATGCATATACACCAATATAAAACTTATACACGTGTTATAATTTAAAAATTAATATTGTTTAACCTATCTTTAAAAATCATTCAGCAATATCATAAACTAAAATATTACCACCTATAGACACGCAGCACTAAATAAGCTTACTTTAATAAAATCTAGGTAAAATGTATATACTAACATAAGTACACTTGCATAAATACCAATATATATAAAATCTGACATAACTGTATGGCTTCCTATAAAATATGATACTGTTACTTATTATAAATTCTCTAAACTATGTATACCTATACTTATATAACTACATAATACAATGCGAGCAGAATAGTTAACCAACTTTATAACTAATTATGCTATACCATTGTCATGTCATAAAATATTATATATATGGGCATAACCAACAAATTGACCAAACAGAGCTTATGCAGAAAAGACACGTGCATATTACATATGCCTAATTTATAAATAAACCTGCAGATGTATATTAAAACTTTATAAGGAAAATATAGTTTACCATATATATATATTAAATTTACAACTCTACAAATATATATAAATTTTTATAGTATAACACTTAAACATATATATAATTATTTGAAAACAAACATTACTGTTTTATAAATTTAACATACTTTGGAAACCAGGTTTATAACTTATATGCAATAAAATTTTAGAACTTATATATATACTGTGATATCCCGGGTTTTTTAGCAATATAAATTTAATAATCTGTATTGATAATTTAATTGATTTGATAATTATCCTATATAATTTTAGTTTAAATTGGTAATTTAATCAATATTTAATCTGGCAATATTGATCAATATCCTTTTAATAATTTAAAATGGATAAAATTTATCTTTGAAAGCTAATAAAATTTATTCTGTATATAATATATATATTTGATATATATTGTGAATAGGATATCTTTTGTTTTAACTATAAGATGAATTTTTCAAATTGTATGTAAGTATATGTTATAATTTGAAATTGTTTTGAAATTTAATTTAATCTATTGATATATATATAGTAGGAATATATTGTGATTTAAGCTTTGTTTTAAATTTAATATCTTTCAAAAGTTAAAGATTAATTCATTTGTTTTAAAAATATAAAATAATTATTATTTCTAAAAATATGATAGTTTAAATAAGATTTAATAAAAGATTTATTTTTATCTTGTTTTCTTTTAATAAGTATAAGACTAAAATGGTTATAAGTGTGTATATATATGGTTTTAAATAAACTTTCTTTTTAAAATATCTCTTAAATTAAATAGTTTGTAAACAAGTAAATGAATTTATATAAATCCATATTCACATAATTAATATAACATAAATACTTTTGTAAATAAGGTTTTAAAATATAAATATTTTTCAAAGAGTAATTGGTTTTATAATATTTTCTCTAAAAATAGTTTATATATACATATACTAAGGTAAATGTTTATTAATTAGTGAATTAAGTATAAAGGTTTTATATTAACATTTAAATTAAATAAAAAAATTTATTTAATATATTAAAAAGGACATGTGTAAATACATTAACACTTAGTGGTAACAAGTGTAGGGTAATTAGGTGATAAAGGACACATGTAAGTTTTAAAAAAAATACAAGTGGCAAATTTCTTTGGAAAATGAAATAACAAATATAATGTTGTATAGAAACCTTGCTTCTATTTTTCAGTTCAAAACGTTTTCTCAGTTTTTCTTTCTTCTTCTAAAACTGAAATCAAAGTTAAAAGAATAATAATATCAGTTCTCAAATTTTCTTCAACCTGAAATTCAAATCTGCAACTAAAAGGAAGTTCAACTATAATTCAAATGCAAAGGCTTCAGATTTCAACAAGTAAATAAGCAAATTCAATGATGAAGTTTCAGATCTTTTCAAAAGTAAAGTAACAGAAACAAAATCAAATGCAAGTTGCCAGAATTCAAAATTTAAAAAGCATGGAAGTGATAAATAGTGCTCTGCTTTGTTCTCTGCAAATAAAAAGGTGAGTAAATTATTTTAAAAACAGTTGATCTTAGATTTCTTCGTGATTTTGTGATGATATAACAATGTTATATGCAATATTTGTTTTAAATTGAATGCATGTTGAATTGAATGCTTTGAATTTCCTGTAGAGTAAAGGATTGTTACTGTGTTTATAAACAGTTTTCAAATCTGAGAAAAATTTCAATATCTTGATTTTGAATACGAACTGGACTTTGATTTGAAAATGAAGGTTGTTTGTAATCATGTAAATTATCATCTAAAAATAATTCTAGGATTTTATAATTTGAAATTTCCCTCGAATTGAAGAAAATACAGTGAAATTAAAATATAAGTTAAAAATCAATTGCTCTAAATTCTAAATTGAGTTATATATATGAAATCGTACTGAAAAACCATGAATTTAGGCATGCATATCAAAAAATTTAGTTTGGAAATTCGAATGTAATTTGGGTTTGTTCGAATTTGGGTTGATCGGCTGTAACGACCCTGAAATTTTAAATTTATTTAAATTAATAATTAAATGAAATTTTGAGTTAAATTTATGATTAAATAAATTTTTGAATAAAAATTGTGAAATTAAATTGATTAAATGGAGCGAGTTTCCCCGATATCCAAGTATATTCTGTATAAATCATTTGAGATTAAAATATTGTAAATAGTGTATATGTGAGTATATGTGTGTATATTGAAGGTATATATATATATATTTAGGTATATACGAGCAAATTTAATATATATTTGGATTTGATGGTCATAAGGCGACATAGAATCAAACTATAAAAATAATAACAAAAGAAATACAACTAGAATTGAATGTGAGTTGTGTAAGCAAACAAGAAATAATAAAACAAAGTTGCAGGTAAATTATGTAAACCAGGGAAATAACAAAAGAAGAAACAAAATATCTATATACAAATAACTAAACAATTTCTTCTATCTTGCAAAACAAATACAAAGTGTTAACAAGACAATATAACAAGTGCAGCCACAATTTTAAAAGCAATAAGTACATAAAGTAAAAGCATGGGTAGGCTGCAATAGGATACCTTTGATATTGTAGTAAACAAAATTATATCCCCTCCAGAACATAATGCATAAACAAGTGCACAATATAAAAATCATCTCATACTTTTAGTATCAGCCGAGCAAAACAAGTAAACACTTGAAATTCTGGAAAATAAATAAGATATGCAGGGAAACATATAGGACATTGCATTTAATACCCTATCTTCTCAAGTACACACAAATATTATCTTCAGCCCCATACGAGTACAGCCGAGCTAAAAAAAAATGTAGGCAAGCATAAACATTTGTACTCACTGATATCATATCAGCCACCAAGAAAACAGGCTAGTCAAACAATAAAAAGAAAAATATCATCACCTTATAAACTAAATTCACATATCAACTTCAATTCATTTTCGTGCCCTTCCACCTGAGAAACCTCTAAAATGAACACCATTCAAACTTTAACAAAATTGAAGTAACATCATCCTCAACTTAACAAAGCTACAACTGGAAACAATTAAATCAACAACTTCAAAGCTTGAGAGAAGAATCAACTTGATTCGAACCTGCAAAGCAACAAATTCAACATAATCAAAGTTGCAGTTCAAAACTATCGAAGCTTCAAAAGAAATTAAAGAAAAAAAATACAGGCTTTGCTTCCTCTCTGTTGCGAATACCCAGGTGAGCAACTTTGTTTTTTTTCTTCCCAGACTTCTTTGTTTTCACCAGTGAGTAAACATCAACTTTAAAAACTTTAAGTTAACAGTAAGATGATCTATTGATCATATAGTATTGTATATGTTTTGTTTTTGAATAAACATTCTGTATATACATAAGTTACTCTGCATACTGCTCTTCCCTGTTATTGACTATAGAGTTGATCACTGATTCAAAAAAAATTAATTTATTTCGTTCGATCATTGTTAGGTATTAAAGTCTCCCATCAAACATGAAGTTTAAACTGTAATCAAGGTTTTTAAATACCTGTTCAACATGATTTGAAGAAAATTTCCACCGTCATCTTGATTTACAGTGAATCAAGTAAAAACTTGATAAATTCGATTGTCATAAAAAGTAAATTTAAATTCATAGCTCGAATCTCTACTGCAAGTTATGATTTTTAAACTAAAAATAGAAGCTTTTATTTTAGTATTCACAGAGTAGTTAGTTTTTGAACAAAAATAGCATATTCTTGAATTTCCAGTGATTGATCTAATGATAAATGTTGAAACTGGGATTGGAGCTAGTTTATGAATCAATGGGTTCAGGAAAATTGTTGAAAAAATTTTCTATTTCGTAATTTGATGAGTCGAGATCGATTTAGGGTTTAACAACCCAGTTTTGTCGACGAGGTATATGGAGGTGGTTCGTGGTGGTCAACGTGATTCAGGGGATCGGACCAAGGGGAGGAGGATCGTGAGTGAGTGTTGAGGCTTTGGCCCAGTGCGCGTGAGTTCCGGTGGTGGGGATCGGCGGCGCGAGACGATCTTCTGGTGATCGACTTTGGTTCTCGTTCGATCGAACTGCTCGATTTTTATACGTGGGGGTTCTTGACGATTTGGGTGCTCGGAGTTGTTGGTAGGGTTGTCGTCGACGTGGTGGTGATCGCGACGATGGCCGGAGGTGGTCCAATCGCGTGTACACGTGCACCGTGCACGTTTGAAAAGGGTGGGTTGTTTTGGGGGGCGCTGTCTTTTTGGCCTCGGGTTTTTCTGAGATTCTCTCGAAGCAAATGATGAGAAGACTCGAAGTATTCCCGGGTATGGCGCGAGAAAAATGCAGATGCGACTCGAAGCAGTTTAGACGATTTGAGTATGTTGTGTTCCAGGCTTTTGTTTAAGGTATAGCCTGGCAGTTTCTTGATTTCAAAGAACAATATAAAATCTGAACGAATTTAAAACCGAGTTTAATTTGAATTTTTAAAATCTGAATCCAAATTGGAAATTTGAATCTTAGGATTTGAAAATGGACTAAAGTTTATAACTTTAAAATGATGTAAATAAGTTACATTTAAAAACTTGGATTAATTAAATAATTAAGGGTTAATAAATGGGTCATTAAGGATTAACTAATTAAGTTAATTAATTAAGGAATTATAAATTTATGAAGGTGATTAAGGAAAGATAATAAATTAAGGGCTAATAAATCAATGTGATTAATTAAGGATAATTAATTTAAGAATAATCTATAAATTATTAATAGTTAATTAATAAACGATATAAAGGATAATTAATTATATTGGTTTGTAATTAATTAATGATTAATTAACCCGGATTAGAAATTCATAAGTAACTAATCTAATTTGAATAAATCAGATAATTAACTGACCTTACTTATGAATATTTGGATTTGATTGGATGATTAAATTGTTTGATATTTCCTGATATATAATGCTTTGTGATACATCCTGATTTATGTTGTGATCTGAGATTTTCCGTTTCTGTGATATATTACTATGTGAATATGAAACCCTTTGCCCGTAGAACGACATTTGAATTTCGATGCGACAGGGAGTCGGATTCCAGTTGGTTATCCGAAACCCACATCGAATTGTAATTGTAAATCTTTGTGACTGATAAATTTATTTTAACTATGAATCTGTGAATGAAGTTAAGCGTTATCGATTATACCGCTTATCGATATATCTGTGATGATTGATGTTGCACTGTTGTGTGAAACCCCTAGACTACACCATACACACACAAATATGGATTTCACGTGGAAATCGGTTAAGTCACAGATAATTTAAATTTGATGTTTTTGAAATTGAAATTTTAATTTCAATTGATTTTGAAATTGGAAATTTGGGTTTAAAGTGAAAAGCTTTTGAAATAGAATTTCAAATATAAAAGTTATTTTGAATAACTTAATCGAGTTTTGAAATTTAAATAATTTGATTTAAATTTGAATTCAAGTTTGAAATTGAATCCTATGATTTGGAAACTAGGGATTAAAGATGATATAAATGTGTTTATATAAAGTTAAACCATTTAAAGGTATAAGTTGGGAATTTGAATTTAAACCAAGGATTTCAACTCGTATAAATGAATCAAATTTCCAAATAAAAACTGTTTGTTTTAAAGGAATAAAAGCTTCCAGATAAGAAGTGAAATTCCAATTTAGGTAAAGGAATTTCAAGATTTAAGTGAATTGAAAAATGGATTTTCCAAGTTATGAATGAATTCTTTTTGAAAGCTATGAATTAAATCTGTCTATTTTTAACAGATTTAAAGTGATGGTTTGTTTAACCCCTTCGAAATGAAATTGTTTTGAAAACTATGAGTTAAATCTTTGATTTAAAGGTTTAACGAATTAATCAAATTGAAAGGGAAATTGATTTGGAAAATCTATGAATGAATCTTTGTGAAATTAAATGAACTTTGTGAATTGAATCTTTTTGTTTAAAAGATTAAAATGGTAATTTGTTAAACCATTTGAAAAGAAAATTTGGGTTTAAGTTGTGACTTAATTGAAATCCCAATATCCGTATATTTTTAAATATTGCGCTCACTATTCGGTTTAGCCGGGAGAAGACAATTGTGTCACATAACCCATTCCGAATAAGTGATTCGACGATATGGATAGCATTTGAAGACCGGATATTTTTCGAAAATGAAAGGACAACCTGTCGAATGTCTCTGCACTGAGTCGCGCCGGTATAGAGATTTATATCACTCTTTTGTGACGGGAAGTCCGGACGTGATTGGAAATTATCCGGAATTGCAAGGGCTTCGTGAGAAGTGCCTTCGGTTCTGTTCGAACCCGGAACAGACTTGTATGGATACATGTCTGACATTACACTTTGAGATATAAAGCTGATTTCTTTCAAATACATATCTGTTGGTGGCGGAGAATTTATTCTCTTAGCTTAACACCCTTCTCTGAGACATACGAGCTCAGAGGTTATGTAGTTGAAGTTATCAGCGATATATCCCAATTTGGTAATGTGGCATGCTGAGTGTTGCTGTGTGATGATCAGTGTTTGATCATTTGTGATATGATCATTTGTTTGATCATTTATCTTTGTGATCATAGGTTGATCATCTGTTGACCCAAAGCGTGGCTTTTTGAAAAAGCGTAGCTTTGTGGACGAGACTTCGTCGAGCCTCACAACCCGGTAATGGTCGAAACAGGAATTGTGCGGCAAGGTTTTCAGGGGTAGCTCCCCTAGGGTATGACCATTCCTTCTGGAAAAGGGTAGTATCATGGTATGGAGCCCAGATACTTACTCATGTGGATACACTTTCTTTATGATGTGTGATGTTGGTTATCGAGCGCTCGGATAAAGGTCCCAAAGGACCAGGGGTGGCATATCTGAGGTTTCTTTTACCCCTTGGGAAAAGGGGTTGCCGGCCTTGTTTGGCAGAGAACAGTTGGTTCTCGGAACGTTCCGCCAGAGGCGTTTCTTTCGTGGAATAGGAAGTTCCTTAGCCTGACCATTTGTTGTAAATCCAAACAAAACAATACGAGCCCTGTACGGTTTTAGTTGTATTACCTGCCATGGAATGTGGTGGTAACCTGCTATTGAACATGCTAGCTATAGTAGGCATAAGTGCGAAATGTCTATGCTGGCTAAGATTTATATTCTACTTTCGAAATTGTTTTCTACACTATGCACTAGTAATAATATCAAATGATTTGATTTTGCGTAGTAAGCATCTTTGACTATCATAAGAAGAAATCTCCTCCAATTCTGCGTTTGCATTGTGTGTGTGGTGGGAGGTCTTATGGTAGTTTCATTTTCCAAACGCATTGCGAATTGATTTTAAAATTCTCTGCTATTTGTTTTTAAAGATAAACTGTTTTTGTTGCTCACACCAGTCCCATGACTGATCCGGAGTTTATTGTTCCCTTCCTAAACTCTGGGTGCTCATAATTTTCCACACGAGCAGTCTAGAGTTGGGTTTTTCAGATATTCAGGTTTAGTAGATTATCTGGAGCTACTTCATTCATCGGAGTTGCTTATCTTGGAGTTGTGGATTCATTCTTGTCTGAAGATCATTTTGGAGTTATCATTTCTATTGATATTGTTCCGCTGCTGTTGTTATCTTTTCTTTTCCGCTGCTATTTGTTGTATCATATCTCTGATGTATATTGATATTCATTGTATCACTCTGTCGTATCAGATATTGTATATCAATGTATTATTCATTTCTCCCGCTGTGTTATTTACTAAACTGTGTTATAAGCTCCGGCGACTCGGATTTGAACGCTCGAATCTACGACATTCGAGTACGGTGTAAAGTATGGATGTCGATTTTCGAACGCGAAAATCTGGGACGTTACATTTGGTATCAGAGCTAAGGTTGAACTTTAGCTCAGGAGTATAACACGTTAAGTAGCTCATTAGAGATAGAGTGAAGTAAACTCTAGAATGAGTAATCTCTAAGATATCCGTCTGAACGTCTCAGTAAATTCTCTTACTATCCACTGATAGTGAATATGAGTGCAAGAAGAAGACGAGATAGGGGACAAGGGAATACGACTATAAATGGTCAATACCCTGCAACAGTGGAAACAATCTTTCTCTATCAATTTTCTTTGATTCGTTTCCAAAATTCTTTTGATTTCTTCGTATCAGCTACAAGAAGAAGTTTCGGTGTGATGATGGCTCTACGAATCGTTGTAGGAGATTCTTATTTCGTATCTTCATCGACTTCTTATCAGCTTTTGGATTTAAACCTTAATGAATTTGAAATTGGAATTTTAAATTGAATTAAATTGACTAATAAAATATGAGGGTAAATTGAATTGAATCAATTAAAACGATATCGTTTGAAACCAAATTTTGAGAATTCTATTGAAATTTATTTTGAAAACCAAAGTCCGAAGATGGACAAATTGGTATGTATTCTAAGATATTCCGACTTGAGTTTGGAATTCATATCTTGTGTTCGAGGAGTTATCGGAGACCGAATCTGTCTATCTTTGTGTTGTTTTCGTGCCTGCGAATTTCGAGGACGAAATTCTTTTAAGGGGGGAAATTTGTAACGACCCTGAAATTTTAAATTTATTTAAATTAATAATTAAATGAAATTTTGAGTTAAATTTATGATTAAATAAATTTTTGAATAAAAATTGTGAAATTAAATTGATTAAATGGAGCGAGTTTCCCCGATATCCAAGTATATTCTGTATAAATCATTTGAGATTAAAATATTGTAAATAGTGTATATGTGAGTATATGTGTGTATATTGAAGGTATATATATATATATTTAGGTATATACGAGCAAATTTAATATATATTTGGATTTGATGGTCATAAGGCGACATAGAATCAAACGATAAAAATAATAACAAAAGAAATACAACTAGAATTGAATGTGAGTTGTGTAAGCAAACAAGAAATAATAAAACAAAGTTGCAGGTAAATTATGTAAACCAGGGAAATAACAAAAGAAGAAACAAAATATCTATATACAAATAACTAAACAATTTCTTCTATCTTGCAAAACAAATACAAAGTGTTAACAAGACAATATAACAAGTGCAGCCACAATTTTAAAAGCAATAAGTACATAAAGTAAAAGCATGGGTAGGCTGCAATAGGATACCTTTGATATTGTAGTAAACAAAATTATATCCCCTCCAGCACATAATGCATAAACAAGTGCACAATATAAAAATCATCTCATACTTTTAGTATCAGCCGAGCAAAACAAGTAAACACTTGAAATTATGGAAAATAAATAAGATATGCAGGGAAACATATAGGACATTGCATTTAATACCCTATCTTCTCAAGTACACACAAATATTATCTTCAGCCCCATACGAGTACAGCCGAGCTAAAAAAAATGTAGGCAAGCATAAACATTTGTACTCACTGATATCATATCAGCCACCAAGAAAACAGGCTAGTCAAACAATAAAAAGAAAAATATCATCACCTTATAAACTAAATTCACATATCAACTTCAATTCATTTTCGTGCCCTTCCACCTGAGAAACCTCTAAAATGAACACCATTCAAACTTTAACAAAATTGAAGTAACATCATCCTCAACTTAACAAAGCTACAACTGGAAACAATTAAATCAACAACTTCAAAGCTTGAGAGAAGAATCAACTTGATTCGAACCTGCAAAGCAACAAATTCAACATAATCAAAGTTGCAGTTCAAAACTATCGAAGCTTCAAAAGAAATTAAAGAAAAAAAATACAGGCTTTGCTTCCTCTCTGTTGCGAATACCCAGGTGAGCAACTTTGTTTTTTTTTCTTCCCAGACTTCTTTGTTTTCACCAGTGAGTAAACATCAACTTTAAAAACTTTAAGTTAACAGTAAGATGATCTATTGATCATATAGTATTGTATATGTTTTGTTTTTGAATAAACATTCTGTATATACATAAGTTACTCTGCATACTGCTCTTCCCTGTTATTGACTATAGAGTTGATCACTGATTCAAAAAAAATTAATTTATTTCGTTCGATCATTGTTAGGTATTAAAGTCTCCCATCAAACATGAAGTTTAACCTGTAATCAAGGTTTTTAAATACCTGTTCAACATGATTTGAAGAAAATTTCCACCGTCATCTTGGTTTACAGTGAATCAAGTAAAAACTTGATAAATTCGATTGTCATAAAAAGTAAATTTAAATTCATAGCTCGAATCTCTACTGCAAGTTATGATTTTTAAACTAAAAATAGAAGCTTTTATTTTAGTATTCACAGAGTAGTTAGTTTTTGAACAAAAATAGCATATTCTTGAATTTCCAGTGATTGATCTAATGATAAATGTTGAAACTGGGATTGGAGCTAGTTTATGAATCAATGGGTTCAGGAAAATTGTTGAAAAAATTTTCTATTTCGTAATTTGATGAGTCGAGATCGATTTAGGGTTTAACAACCCAGTTTTGTCGACGAGGTATATGGAGGTGGTTCGTGGTGGTCAACGTGATTCAGGGGATCGGACCAAGGGGAGGAGGATCGTGAGTGAGTGTTGAGGCTTTGGCCCAGTGCGCGTGAGTTCCGGTGGTGGGGATCGGCGGCGCGAGACGATCTTCTGGTGATCGACTTTGGTTCTCGTTCGATCGAACTGCTCGATTTTTATACGTGGGGGTTCTTGACGATTTGGGTGCTCGGAGTTGTTGGTAGGGTTGTCGTCGACGTGGTGGTGATCGCGACGATGGCCGGAGGTGGTCCAATCGCGTGTACACGTGCACCGTGCACGTTTGAAAAGGGTGGGTTGTTTTGGGGGGCGCTGTCTTTTTGGCCTCGGGTTTTTCTAAGATTCTCTCGAAGCAAATGATGAGAAGACTCGAAGTATTCCCGGGTATGGCGCGAGAAAAATGCAGATGCGACTCGAAGCAGTTTAGACGATTTGAGTATGTTGTGTTCCAGGCTTTTGTTTAAGGTATAGCCTGGCAGTTTCTTGATTTCAAAGAACAATATAAAATCTGAACGAATTTAAAACCAAGTTTAATTTGAATTTTTAAAATCTGAATCCAAATTGGAAATTTGAATCTTAGGATTTGAAAATGGACTAAAGTTTATAACTTTAAAATGATGTAAATAAGTTACATTTAAAAACTTGGATTAATTAAATAATTAAGGGTTAATAAATGGGTCATTAAGGATTAACTAATTAAGTTAATTAATTAAGGAATTGATGTAGCTCAGACCGGAGATGAAGGCATAAGTCGTAGGCGACTTACGGAAGGAGCTATGAGTCATATACGACTTAAGAAAACAGGCATGAGTCGTGACCGACTCAACTGGGGTGAAGGCATAAGTCGGCACCGACTTAAGGAAGGTGATGAGTCGGCACCGAGTTACAAGGCACAAGTGTTAAGTCGGCACCGACTTAAGGAAGGTGATGAGTCGGCACCGAGTTACAAGGCACAAGTGTTAAGTCGGCACCGACTTAAGGAAGGTGATGAGTCGGCACCGAGTTACAAGGCACAAGTGTTAAGTCGGCACCGACTTAAGGAAGGTAATGAGTCGGCACCGAGTCACAAGGCACAAGTGTTAAGTCGACCCCGACTTAAGAAAAGAGATAGGTCGGCACCGAGTTACGACTTATTTAAGTCGGTCGAAATTTTAAGTCGCGAAAGCCCTGATGCCGTTGATTCCTCTGCCGAGTTAATATCAACCATTGATTTCTTTAAACCACTAATCTGAGATGCGCATGTTTTAAGTCGCTGAAGACTTGTTGCCGTTGATTTCTGCTGCCGAGTTAAGCTGGACCGTTGATTCCTTAAGTCGCTAAGTTGAGTCGCGTAGCATTTTTAAGTCGGCAACGACTTAAGTACTTGTATTTTCTTTGATGTTTTTGTCTGTTTGTTAAGTCGGAGTCTTTGTTAAGTCGTAGGTCGTAAGCTGTAACTCGGAACCGACTTAGTACTTGTATTTTTTTTAAGCTTTCTGAACTGTGTGTAAATAAGGCGACTTATGTTAAGTCGGCAAGGTTGATAAGTTGGTTGCCGACTTAAGACTTGTACTTTTCTGTTTTGGTGTGTTGTAGCCTATAAATAGGCAAGTGAAGCCATTTGTAAAGGTTGTTGATTTTTGAATAAAATTCTCTTTTGATTGCTTTGTGCTTTCATTCAAATTGGTAGTTGAGTGTAATCTCCTATCTCCTCTTTCGGTTAATCGAGTGCGCTCGATTCAACGATTGTAGAAGCCGATTCGCGGAATCAAGTGCGCTTGATCAACGCTTGAAGAATTGAAGATCTTTGAACCCGGTATCGTGCGCGATCAACGAGTTCGAGATAGCTAGAGTTCGGTATCTTCGGATCAACGAATTCGGGCAATTCAGCATTCATCAATCCATCGACTGCTACTTTCACCGATCTACATTTGTTTTGAATTATCCGCTGCGTCAGTTTTTGGTATCAGAGCTTGTTCTAACCAATCATAGTTAGATCGAGACTTGGAGCCTATTCATTCGAAGATTTGAAGTTATCAATCACGGCCGAGAATTTGAGGAAGTGGGTCGTGCTTACTTTTGAAGTTTGGATTTGTGATTTGGAGAAGTCGTGTTCATCGTGTTCATCGAGATTTGCTACAAAGTGGAAGATTTCGATCCGTTTCATTTTGGATCAAAGTTCGAAAAGTGTTTGAATTTGAAGTGTTAGAATTTGTGAAGTTTTCAAGTATGCCGCCAAGAAGAGCTAATCGCCACCAAAACGTAGAAGCTTTATATCGAAGAGAAGAGGCTGATGAGATGGAACAAAGAATCAATGAGAATTTTAGTGAGAAGCTTAATGAAGGAATTGGCCGATTAGAGAAGCTTATGACGGAGATGAATCAAAATCGGAGAAGGGTTTCACCAGAATCTAACCATGGGGGTAGTAGAGTCTCGCCACATTCTAATCGAGACCGAAGTATTGAAAATGATCAAGGACGTGGGAGGAACGTGAATGATCGTGAACGGAGGAATGTCGATAGAAGGGATGATGGTGGAAGGCGTAATGGTAGTAGAGATGTTGGTGGTCAGAATCGACATCGTTATGCATCTGATTTTGAAGAGGAGTATGATGGTGGTAGTGTTCAAGGAAGAGGTCAAGGAAGAAACTATTCTGAGTATGATCACAAATGGGAGTCGGGGATGAAAACAGAAATTCCTGAATTCAAAGGTGGTATGCAAGCGGAAGAGTTTCTAGATTGGGTAGCTAATGTAGAGGAGATTTTTGATTTCAAAGAAGTACCAGAACATCGTAGAGTGAAGTTGGTTGCTACGAGGCTGAGGGGTAGAGCTTTGGCATGGTGGCAGCAAACCAAGCTTACACGTGAACGTATGGGAAAGTCAAAAGTTGAATCTTGGGAGAAGATGAAGAAATTGATGAAAGCAACGTTCTTACCTTACAATTATCAATCTTTGATGTATCAACGTTTGCAGAACTTGAGGCAGGGCACGAAGACAATTAATGACTATGCTGATGAATTTTATCAACTCATTGCAAGGAATGATATTATGGAAACAGAAGAGCAGCTGACATCTAGGTTCATTGGAGGATTGAGAATGCAGATTCAGGATATGGTCAATATGTTCGATCCAAGATCTGTAGCGGAAGCACATCAGAAAGCGTTGGCTTGGGAAAAACAAGGGAGACGAGGAGGTGGTGTGTTTACTAATTCTAACAATCAAGCGAAGGGTGCTGGAGGAAGTCCTAATGTTTCTAAACCTATCAGTAGACCAGTTGTGAAGGAGGCTGAGAAGACAAGGGTTAACAATGGGTTCAAATGTTACAATTGTCAGGAATTGGGTCATAAAAGCAGTGAGTGTCCAAAGCCAAAGAAGAGAACCATGATTGTGGAAGTTGATGATGAGGATGTTGATGAGGAGTGTTCTAGTCCAGTTGAGGAGGATGAGCAGGATATTGCGTCAGGAGACGAAGGTTGTAACCTAATGCTGAGGAGATCGTGTTTAACACCGAAGCAGGAGGAAGCTAGTTGGTTGAGGAGTAATATCTTTCAATCAACATGTACTATTCTGGGGAAGGTGTGTAAGTTTGTGATCGACGCAGGAAGCTGTGATAATATTATTTCAACCGAAGCTGTGACGAAGTTGAAATTGAAGACAGAGAAACATCCGAGTCCATACAAGTTAGCATGGTTGAGAAAAGGAGGAGAAGTGAAAGTGGATAGACGAGTTCGAGTTCCATTCTCTATTGGGAAGAAATACAAAGATGAAATATGGTGTGATGTAGTAGAGATGGATGTTTGCCACTTATTATTGGGAAGACCATGGCAGTATGATCGAGCAGTACTACATGACGGTCGGACCAATAGTTACAGTTTTATGTTTAAAGGCACGAAGATTATCTTAGTTCCGAAGAAGAGATCGCAAGAAGAAAGTAAGTCAGAAGAAATTGAAGAACTGAAAACTTTATTATCTTTGAAGGAATTTGTTAAGGAGGTTGAGGAGGAACCAGAAGTATTCTTGTTAATTGGGCGAGAGAGTAGTGAAGAAGTTGAAATTCCTGAAGAAGTTAAACCAGTTTTGAAAGAATTTGACGACGTATTTCCAAAGGAATTACCAACGGAGTTGCCACCGTTGAGGGACATACAACATCAAATAGATCTTGTTCCAGGTGCTGTGTTGCCACACAGACCACATTATCGAATGAGTCCGAAGGAACATGAAGAGTTGCGAAGGCAGGTAGAGGAATTGCTTGAACAGGGACGTGTGCAGGAGAGTCTGAGTCCTTGTGCTGTACCAGCTTTATTGGTACCCAAGAAGGATGGGACATGGAGAATGTGCACTGACAGTCGAGCATTGAATAAGATTACTGTGAGATATAGATTTCCAATGCCGAGGTTGGATGACTTGTTAGATCAAATAAGCGGAGCTACTATATTTTCGAAGATTGATTTGAAGAGCGGATATCATCAAATTCGTATCAGACCAGGAGATGAGTGGAAGACTGCTTTTAAAACCAGGGAGGGTCTATATGAGTGGTTGGTCATGCCGTTTGGCTTATCAAATGCACCAAGTACTTTCATGAGGGTGATGAATCAGATTTTTAGACCGTTCATTGGGAAATTCGTGGTGGTGTATTTCGATGATATTCTAATTTACAGTGGGAGTCCAGAGGAGCATTTGAATCATCTTAGAGAAGTGCTGATGGTATTGCGACAAGAACAATTCTATGCTGCAACGAAGAAATGCGTGTTCATGACGCATAGTGTTTTATTTCTGGGGTATGTTGTTTCAGAGAAAGGAATACAGGTTGACCAAAGTAAAGTTGAGGCGATCAGAAATTGGCCGCAACCCAAGACGATAACGGAAGTTCGTAGTTTTCACGGGTTGGCTTCATTCTATCGAAGGTTTATACCACACTTTAGTAGTGTGATGGCACCTGTTACAGATTGCATGAGAGGTAAACAGTTTGCATGGACAGAGGAAGCAGGAAGTGCTTTTGGGAAGATCAAGGAATTGCTGACGACTGCACCAATTCTAGTATTACCTGATTTTCAGTTGGTATTTGAACTACATACTGATGCATCCAAGGTTGGGATTGGAGGGGTGTTGAGTCAGAAGGGACGTCCAATTGCATATTTCAGTGAGAAGTTGTCAGGAGCGAAGATGCGATACAATACATATGATGTGGAGTTTTATGCTGTTGTACAATCTATCAAACACTGGAGACACTATCTATTTCAGAAGGAGTTTGTTCTTTACACTGATCATGAAGCGTTGAAGCACTTACAAGGGCAAGATAAGATTTCAGCGAGACATGCATCGTGGATTGCATATCTGCAACAGTTTACTTTTGTCGTGAAACACAAGTCAGGGGTGACAAATCGAGTGGCTGATGCTTTGAGTAGGAGGAGTCATTTGTTGACTACGCTGAAAGTTGAAGTGACGGGGTTTGAAATGTTGCCGGAATTATTTGTTGAAGATCCTTACTTCATGAAGTTTGTTGATAAAGTTAAGGAGGGAAAGACGGATGAGTTTATGATGGTAGATGGTTTTCTTTTTAAAGGAAGTCGATTGTGCATACCGGAGGGTAGTTTGAGAATGAAGATTATCAAGGAGTTACATGAAGAAGGGCATGTTGGAAGAGACCGTACCTTACAGTTAATTTCACAATCCTACTTTTGGCCATCGATGAGGAAAGAAGTGGAGAAATTTGTGGAGCGTTGTCATATTTGTCAGGTTTCGAAAGGAACTGCGACTAATGCTGGTTTATATATGCCATTACCTGTACCAAATAAACCATGGGTTGATGTGAGTATGGACTTCGTGTTGGGATTACCGAGGACACAGCGTGGTAACGATTCCATATATGTGGTGGTGGACAGATTTTCGAAAATGGCACATTTTATTGCTTGTAAGAAGACGGCGGATGCTGTTCATGTTGCTCAGTTATTTTTCAAAGAGATCTATCGACTTCATGGATTGCCAGAATCGATTGTGTCGGACAGGGATACTCGTTTTCTGAGTCATTTTTGGCTAAGTTTGTGGAAAATGGTGGGAACGAAGCTGAAGTTTAGTAGTGCTTATCACCCACAAACGGATGGACAGACTGAGGTGGTTAACAGATCATTGGGAAACTTATTGAGATGTCTTGTGCAAGATAATCTGAAGAGTTGGGACGTGAAGTTATGCCAGGCAGAGTTTGCCCATAATCATGCTGTGAATCGAAGTACTGGGTTCAGTCCATTCCAGATTGTTTATTCAAATTTACCGAAGGGACCGTTAGACTTTACGATGATACCACACTCGAAGGGGACAATTAAGAAAGCTGCTGATTTTGTTGAAGGGCTGACGGAGTGTCATAAAATCGTTCAAGAACGATTAGAGAAAGCAAATGAGAAATATAAACGAGCTGCAGATTTGAAACGACGAAATGTTGAGTTTAACGAAGGAGATTTGGTTTATGCAGTATTAACAAAAGATCGTTTTCCAGTAGGCGCTTATAACAAGTTGAAAGCCAGGAAAATTGGTCCGGTGAAAGTTGTGAAACGAATCATTGAAAATGCTTATAAACTAAAGCTGCCGGATGATGTGTATACGTCTGACGTATTCAATGTTAAGCATCTCGTACCATATCATGGGGATGAGTTTGTTGGGGATGAAGAGTGTGCAAATTCGAGGTCGAATTTCTCTCAACATGGGGAGGATGATGTAGCTCAGACCGGAGATGAAGGCATAAGTCGTAGGCGACTTACGGAAGGAGCTATGAGTCATATATGACTTAAGAAAACAGGCATGAGTCGTGACCGACTCAACTGGGGTGAAGGCATAAGTCGGCACCGACTTAAGGAAGGTGATGAGTCGGCACCGAGTTACAAGGCACAAGTGTTAAGTCGGCACCGACTTAAGGAAGGTGATGAGTCGGCACCGAGTTACAAGGCACAAGTGTTAAGTCGGCACCGACTTAAGGAAGGTGATGAGTCGGCACCGAGTTACAAGGCACAAGTGTTAAGTCGGCACCGACTTAAGGAAGGTAATGAGTCGGCACCGAGTCACAAGGCACAAGTGTTAAGTCGACCCCGACTTAAGAAAAGAGATAGGTCGGCACCGAGTTACGACTTATTTAAGTCGGTCGAAATTTTAAGTCGCGAAAGCCCTGATGCCGTTGATTCCTCTGCCGAGTTAATATCAACCATTGATTTCTTTAAACCACTAATCTGAGATGCGCATGTTTTAAGTCGCCGAAGACTTGTTGCCGTTGATTTCTGCTGCCGAGTTAAGCTGGACCGTTGATTCCTTAAGTCGCTAAGTTGAGTCGCGTAGCATTTTTAAGTCGGCAACGACTTAAGTACTTGTATTTTCTTTGATGTTTTTGTCTGTTTGTTAAGTCGGAGTCTTTGTTAAGTCGTAGGTCGTAAGCTGTAACTCGGAACCGACTTAGTACTTGTATTTTTTTTAAGCTTTCTGAACTGTGTGTAAATAAGGCGACTTATGTTAAGTCGGCAAGGTTGATAAGTTGGTTGCCGACTTAAGACTTGTACTTTTCTGTTTTGGTGTGTTGTAGCCTATAAATAGGCAAGTGAAGCCATTTGTAAAGGTTGTTGATTTTTGAATAAAATTCTCTTTTGATTGCTTTGTGCTTTCATTCAAATTGGTAGTTGAGTGTAATCTCCTATCTCCTCTTTTGGTTAATCGAGTGCGCTCGATTCAACGATTGTAGAAGCCGATTCGCGGAATCAAGTGCGCTTGATCAACGCTTGAAGAATTGAAGATCTTTGAACCCGGTATCGTGCGCGATCAACGAGTTCGAGATAGCTAGAGTTCGGTATCTTCGGATCAACGAATTCGGGCAATTCAGCATTCATCAATCCATCGACTGCTACTTACACCGATCTACATTTGTTTTGAATTATCCGCTGCGTCAGGAATTATAAATTTATGAAGGTGATTAAGGAAAGATAATAAATTAAGGGCTAATAAATCAATGTGATTAATTAAGGATAATTAATTTAAGAATAATCTATAAATTATTAATAGTTAATTAATAAACGATATAAAGGATAATTAATTATATTGGTTTGTAATTAATTAATGATTAATTAACCCGGATTAGAAATTCATAAGTAACTAATCTAATTTGAATAAATCAGATAATTAACTGACCTTACTTATGAATATTTGGATTTGATTGGATGATTAAATTGTTTGATATTTCCTGATATATAATGCTTTGTGATACATCCTGATTTATGTTGTGATCTGAGATTTTCCGTTTCTGTGATATATTACTATGTGAATATGAAACCCTTTGCCCGTAGAACGACATTTGAATTTCGATGCGACAGGGAGTCGGATTCCAGTTGGTTATCCGAAACCCACATCGAATTGTAATTGTAAATCTTTGTGACTGATAAATTTATTTTAACTATGAATCTGTGAATGAAGTTAAGCGTTATCGATTATACCGCTTATCGATATATCTGTGATGATTGATGTTGCACTATTGTGTGAAACCCCTAGACTACACCATACACACACAAATATGGATTTCACGTGGAAATCGGTTAAGTCACAGATAATTTAAATTTGATGTTTTTGAAATTGAAATTTTAATTTCAATTGATTTTGAAATTGGAAATTTGGGTTTAAAGTGAAAAGCTTTTGAAATAGAATTTCAAATATAAAAGTTATTTTGAATAACTTAATCGAGTTTTGAAATTTAAATAATTTGATTTAAATTTGAATTCAAGTTTGAAATTGAATCCTATGATTTGGAAACTAGGGATTAAAGATGATATAAATGTGTTTATATAAAGTTAAACCATTTAAAGGTATAAGTTGGGAATTTGAATTTAAACCAAGGATTTCAACTCGTATAAATGAATCAAATTTCCAAATAAAAACTGTTTGTTTTAAAGGAATAAAAGCTTCCAGATAAGAAGTGAAATTCCAATTTAGGTAAAGGAATTTCAAGATTTAAGTGAATTGAAAAATGGATTTTCCAAGTTATGAATGAATTCTTTTTGAAAGCTATGAATTAAATCTGTCTATTTTTAACAGATTTAAAGTGATGATTTGTTTAACCCCTTCGAAATGAAATTGTTTTGAAAACTATGAGTTAAATCTTTGATTTAAAGGTTTAACGAATTAATCAAATTGAAAGGGAAATTGATTTGGAAAATCTATGAATGAATCTTTGTGAAATTAAATGAACTTTGTGAATTGAATCTTTTTGTTTAAAAGATTAAAATGGTAATTTGTTAAACCATTTGAAAAGAAAATTTGGGTTTAAGTTGTGACTTAATTGAAATCCCAATATCCGTATATTTTTAAATATTGCGCTCACTATTCGGTTTAGCCGGGAGAAGACAATTGTGTCACATAACCCATTCCGAATAAGTGATTCGATGATATGGATAGCATTTGAAGACCGGTGTTGAAGACCGGATATTTTTCGAAAATGAAAGGACAACCTGTCGAATGTCTCTGCACTGAGTCGCGCCGGTATAGAGATTTATATCACTCTTTTGTGACGGGAAGTCCGGACGTGATTGGAAATTATCCGGAATTGCAAGGGCTTCGTGAGAAGTGCCTTCGGTTCTGTTCGAACCCGGAACAGACTTGTATGGATACATGTCTGACATTACACTTTGAGATATAAAGCTGATTTCTTTCAAATACATATTTGTTGGTGGCGGAGAATTTATTCTCTTAGCTTAACACCCTTCTCTGAGACATACGAACTCAGAGGTTATGTAGTTGAAGTTATCAGCGATATATCCCAATTTGGTAATGTGGCATGCTGAGTGTTGCTGTGTGATGATCAGTGTTTGATCATTTGTGATATGATCATTTGTTTGATCATTTATCTTTGTGATCATAGGTTGATCATCTGTTGACCCAAAGCGTGGCTTTTTGAAAAAGCGTAGCTTTGTGGACGAGACTTCGTCGAGCCTCACAACCCGGTAATGGTCGAAACAGGAATTGTGCGGCAAGGTTTTCAGGGGTAGCTCCCCTAGGGTATGACCATTCCTTCTGGAAAAGGGTAATATCATGGTATGGAGCCCAGATACTTACTCATGTGGATACACTTTCTTTATGATGTGTGATGTTGGTTATCGAGCGCTCGGATAAAGGTCCCAAAGGACCGGGGGTGGCATATCTGAGGTTTCTTTTATCCCTTGGGAAAAGGGGTTGCCGGCCTTGTTTGGCAGAGAACAGTTGGTTCTCGGAACGTCCCGCCAGAGGCGTTTCTTTCGTGGAATAGGAAGTTCCTTAGCCTGACCATTTGTTGGAAATCCAAACAAAACAATACGAGCCCTGTACGGTTTTAGTTGTATTACCTGCCATGGAATGTGGTGGTAACCTGCTATTGAACATGGTAGCTATAGTAGGCATAAGTGCGAAATGTCTATGCTGGCTAAGATTTATATTCTACTTTCGAAATTGTTTTCTACACTATGCACTAGTAAAAATATCAAATGATTTGATTTTGCGTAGTAAGCATCTTTGACTATCATAAGAAGAAATCTCCTCCAATTCTGCGTTTGCATTGTGTGTGTGGTGGGAGGTCTTATGGTAGTTTCATTTTCCAAAAGCATTGCGAATTGATTTTAAAATTCTCTGCTATTTGTTTTTAAAGATAAATTGTTTTTGTTGCTCACACCAGTCCCATGACTGATCCGGAGTTTATTGTTCCCTTCCTAAACTCTGGGTGCTCATAATTTTCCACACGAGCAGTCTAGAGTTGGGTTTTTCAGATACTCAGGTTTAGTAGATTATCTGGAGCTACTTCATTCATCGGAGTTGCTTATCTTGGAGTTGTGGATTCATTCTTGTCTGAAGATCATTTTGGAGTTATCATTTCTATTGATATTGTTCCGCTGCTGTTGTTATCTTTTCTTTTCCGCTGCTATTTGTTGTATCATATCTCTAATGTATACTGATATTCATTGTATCACTCTGTCGTATCAGATATTGTATATCAATGTATTATTCATTTCTCCCGCTGTGTTATTTACTAAACTGTGTTATAAGCTCCGGCGACTCGGATTTGAACGCTCGAATCTACGACATTCGAGTACGGTGTAAAGTATGGATGTCGATTTTCGAACGCGAAAATCTGGGACGTTACATCGGCGATTAGTGGTGATCCGCATGTTGGAGTTGAACGATTTCTGGTATGGAGGAGGGTTGATTGATTTTGATCATGGGAAAAATACAATCGAATTTTTCCAATGTTTGAATTGTTCGAATTCGTACGATTTAGGGTTTTAGCTGGTTTGGTTTCGGTTTGAATGTCGTGACGTTTACGGCATGGGAAGGGGACCAGAAGCGATCGCGAGATGGGGGATAGAGGTGTGGAGATGCGGCGTTGCTCTGGTAGGAGAGCCATGGGTTCCAGGCGTCATGATTGTCGGTGATTGGTTGGTTTGTGGTCGAATGTGCGTTCAGTTTTTCGATCAGTGATCGAAATTTTAACTCGCGTGTTATTTGATCGATGTGGGTTTGAATTCATGCTCGCGTAGGTTTATGGAACTGATGGGGATGGTCGCGATGAACGTTGGTGGTCAGAGGCGATGGTGCAAGTGCACCACGTGCACGTGTGCACGTTGGGTGTCTGGACGTTTTCGTTGGGGAAGACGAAGGGGAAACTCGGGACGGTCTCGTGTTATTGGCAGTTTTTCTCAAAGTAGGTGAATGATCGCGAGGACTCGAAGACAACTCGGGGTTTTAGAGGGATTGACTAGGGTTTGGGTACAGGGAGTCGCTGGGTTTGCTTTGGGATAGGCGCGAGTAGTTTCTGGGTTTATCTCGAGTTTGATTTGGGTTTCGCTGCGTAAGTTTAAATTGCTGAGTTATCTCGAATATTATAGGTTGTTTGTTTAGTTAGTTCTATAATGTTTTGTACTGTAGAATTAAAGAAAATGTTGCAAAGTGAAATTGAGTTGAATAAAAGAAATTAGACCTTAAACTATAAACGAGCTTATGAAGGTAAACAAATTTATAAAACTTAAATATTATTCCTTGTAATTAAGAAAAGAGAAATTAAAGTGGAAGTAATTAGAGGAATTACTCATGGAAGTAATTAAAGTGGAAGTGATTAATGAATAATCACATGATGTTATTAATTAAGGAATTAATTAATATAAATTGTTTTTGAGTTAATTAATTATGTAGTAATTAATTAAGAATTATTAAATGATGGAATTAATTATTTGTTAAGTAATTAATTAAGAAAGAAATCGAGATCATTTAAATGAAGTAATTAGAAGATAATTACTTATGTAAGTAATTAAGAGTTAATTACTTAATTATTTTAGTTAATTAATTAATGTGATTAATTAATTATTTTTAATTTAAGATTAATTACTAAGTGTAATTAATTAAAAGTAATTAATTAATGATTATTTGTTAAATTAAAATTGATTAATAATACTTAATGAAGTAATTAAAGATTAACTAATTAGATTTATTAATCAAGGTTAATATAATTAATTAAGAAGTAATTAATTAAGATAAGTAATTACAAATTGTTAATTACTGTTTATGATTAATTAAGTCTAATTAATTAATGAAGTGGTTGATTAAAATTAATTATTTAATTAAAAAAAAGGTTAATTAATTAATAAGGATTATTGTAATTAATGATAGTAATTAAAGGTTAATTACTGTATATGGTTAAGGATAATTACTTGATGTAATTAAAGATAATTAATCAAAGGAGATTAATTAAGGAAGATCATTTAGATGTTTAATTAATTAATTTGTAATTAATTAATGATAGTGAGCAGGATTAAGATAATCCAAGTAATTAAAGGATAGTAATTAATTTAATTAAAGGTTAATTAAATTGATTAGAGTAAATCAATTCTGTTTAGATAATTGATTAATACTGGATGTTTGATATTGGGTGATTGGTTGATATTGGATGATTTGTATGTCTCTGATATATATATGATATATGCTGCTTTGTGAGATGAATGTTGATATCTCTGATAAGAGATGTGCTGATCTATGATATAGATGTTTGGTTGGATTGAAATGATAATATGAATTATCTGTTTGGATGATAATATGGATTATCTATTGTAAATTATCTATCTGTGTGTAGTATAGATAAGAATTGAATTGTTTTAACCTTAAAACAACTTGGCCTTAAAAGATACGTTTTGTATTTCGATGAGACCGGGATCGGGTTTCCGTATACCGGAATTCCAGGTCTAGAGACCCGAATACCACATCGATCCAAATTTACGATAGGTCGTGAATCTCAAGTGAAGATGAAGATTCAGAGTGCAAGGGTTATTGTCGTTAACTCTGAGGGTGATTCCAAAACGAGTGTAACGAGATAATGCCTTCGGTTTCGTTCGAACCCGGAACGAACTTGTATGGATTGAATGCTTTCAGCACATCGTCAGGCGGACGATGAGCATTCTAAGTGATATGTTCTGATTAAAGGTAATCGTAACCTCAAGCCTCATCAACCGGGAATGGCTAAAACAGGGGAGGTGCAGCAAGGTTTCGTGGGTAGCACCCACTGAGAGCAAGATAGATCCCTGTCTAGAGGTCCCTTTTCTTTTATTCGGCTTAGTGTGTGGTTGGTCGCGCCAACTACGGGGTTATCTTGTTCGGGATTATCCAGTAAGGGATGGTTCCGGCTTTGTGTTGCAGGGGAGCGGGCGTACTCCTCGGTACGGTGATCTAGGCCACGTACTGTGACGGGCGGTACCCCAGTAGCCCTGCCATTGTATGGAATCCAAATTCCAATAAGTGCCGTACGTATTAGTTGTGCCCAACTATGTTGGAATGTGAGATGTAAGCATTTCAGCTATTTCTGTATTTTACTTGAAAACCCTAGACCCTATTATAATACAATCAGATTTCCTATCAAATGTTTTAGTTAGCGTAAGGTAAAAACTTACCCATGTTTATGTGTGGGAAGTCTTACGTGATACTTTTGTTTCCAAAGGTTTTCAAAGTTAAGCAATCTAACCGTTTACTCACACCAGACCCATGTCTGACCCAAGTGTTTATTTTCTGTTTTATTAAACTCTTGGGTACTCAATATTGTATTGAGTAGTCGAGGGATTCAGGATAGTCTTGACGAATTCTGGAGGAGCTGTGGAGCAGGAGGCTTCAGCGAGTAGATATATAGAGTTTCCGCTGTGTTTGTATTAGTCTGTATTGTACTGATGTACTTGTGTTGTATAATAGACAGAAGTTTATAACTGTCTATTCTGTGATGTATAAATTGTGTACTCTGATGTATATGATACTATGTAATATCTTATGTGATAATATATTTCTCGTTCCGCTGTGAGATTTCTGATGTGTTGTTGTTCTCTCTTCTTTTCTTTTCTTCTTTTATCCCTTTCTTTCTTCATAACGATGCGTCTTTCTGGGCAAAGAAAGTCGGGTCGTTACAGTTGGTATCAGAGCAGTAGGTTGAGTGAATACCTAGGCTCTAAAGTGGTGTCTATCTTGAGAGCGCGTAATTGTTAGTTATATAAAAATGGTTTTATATTGTGTTAATTGATCGGTTGAGTGGTATATGGATTCTGGTCAATACGAGTAGCTAACGTTATTGATAGGGATCTCTAAACACTTGAACCAGGCCAACGGACACAATATTGTTTTAAAGAGGTAGATGAAATAATTTTACCCAGAAATAATTTCTATATAAAAAAAAATATATCATTTTAAATATATATATTTATGTATTTCTACCTATTTATTGGGTTACCTGTTCGGGTTTTCCAATATAAGTTATAAAGGTAGATAAGGTGGTAGTGTGTGTAACACAATTACCAATAGTTGGAGTTTGAATGTTTGAGGTTGGAAGTATATATCGAGACTGTAAACCCAATATCGTCTCGAGTAAGTTGGCAGTATGGAGTAAGGATGTCTCGGATCTCTGAAGAAAATCCTTTTCAAGATTCGGAGTCCATTATTGGAATGTAAGATTGGTTGAGCTCGGGTGAGCAGATTTTCTAGAGTTGAATCTATCAGTTGTGCAGAAGTAAGTGATGGTAGCTTGGCGACTTCAGGAAGGAGCAGTTGTGTGATAAGACGCAGTATCTATGGATGTTCCCGAAGGAGATTTTCTTTTTGGAACAAGATTAAGAAGGTATTGGAGGAACAGTTGATGTCTACCGCAGGAAAGACTCGACTGTATAGGAATTCTCTGATATCAAGTAAGAGAGTTTTGTCTATTTTGAAGTATGGGACTAAGGTCGATTAGTTGTTCTTCGGACATGGTCTCATTGTTCCCTTAAGAAGAGTAAGTTATTGGCGATTGGTTTGGAGCCCGAGTTTCTTTTGGATGTCTGCCATCTCGGAGATTCGTTGAGAGGTTTGTTGATGGTTTTAGTTTTGAGAAGCCTTTGGATTAGAAGTTCTTGGTTAGCTGTGATAGCAGTGCAGCTCGGAGTGTTCGGTGTGCTGTCGAGATAGAGTTTGGAAGCAGCAGTGTGGTTCGTTTCTTCGATGGTTCCGGAATCTTTGTGGTTCTTCTATCAGCAGTCCGAGTAGATGGTGAAGTTTTTCTTGAAGGGTTAACCTTGTTTGGAAAAGCTTAAGGCTGTTTTAATTGGTAAAGAGAGAACAGTATCTTTGGAATCCGAACTAGGTAGGATCGCAAAAGTGACTTGCGATTAGTTTGAGAGTTCATCTTGAGTAATCTTTTGTATGGAGTTGAGGCATCTCAAGAGAAAGTAAAAGTTATCGAAGAGGTCAAAGGTTGCCCGTAGGTAAAGATTTAGTTTATATCGATTTGTTCCTAGAGAAGGATTGGTGAAGCATCTTAGAATTTTATGGAGTATCTGTGTTTTCTCTTCTGTTTCTAATTTTGAGTTTCCTCTAGCTAAGGATAGCTGAAGACAGTACCATTGACCGAGGACTCGTCCATTCTTTGAGTAGTTGGCTATGTCTTTAAGATAACCAATGTTCCCGTTTGTTTGTGGATCTAGTTTGTGCTCGAGTTCATCGACATTCTCATCTATTTCAAAATCAGAGTTGTGCAACGGAAGCAAAGGTAGTAGCTGTGCAAGAAAGGAAGTAACCTCAGATTTCTACAAGAAGTTTATGTGAATTTCTAAGTGTGTATAGAATTTTTTGGAATCTGGAAGAAGGAAGTTCAGTCTTCTATTTCTTGTGGAGTAGAGTTTGTGGATTTCAGTAGATTTTGGAATATCATCTTGTTGATAGGATCTGGAAATCATTTTGTTCTTGGTCTAATTGTTTCAAAAAGCATCAGCAAAGGTTGAGCTGATCAGGAAGAGATGAGGTAGCTCGGGATCGTCTGGTGAGCTATGCAGATATGAGTCAGAGTTTGGAATTCGGAGTTGGAAATTGGAAACTGTTTAAATTTTCCTCGATTATAAGAGCTATAAGATTTGGTAAGTCTGGAAGCTAGCTCCGAAATATTTTGGATTTTCTTGTGTTCTTGAGAGGAGGAATTCTTTGTCTACAGGGTTGAATGGCCAGTTTGGATATCTAGAAATTCGTTGTATTTCACGTATCTCTGAGGGAGTACGTGTAGGATTCATCGTTGGTTGTGGAATCTGTAGTTCAGTTGGATTTGGAAGTTGAGTTGGACTTGAGTGTGATCTGATATTTTGTTCAGAATTGGTGAATCTAGAGATGAGAGGAGCTCTGGATTGTGGTGGTGTAGTTTGTTTAGCTTCTGTAGAGCGAGTCTCCCGGTGATTTATACTCGGGGAAACTCGAGATAGTATTATGAAGTCTATTCTGATTTATGTCAGAATAGTTAGTTAGATTAGATTGTTTGATTGGTTGCTTTGATTGATAGGAATTGGATGATAGGTTTGTGTTTAAAATTAAAAATCTTTGCTGGGTTATTAAATTAACTTTGCTTTTAATTTCGGGGACGAAATTATTTTAAGGGGGGAGGAATGTGATATCCCGGGTTTTTTAACAATATAAATTTAATAATCTGTATTGATAATTTAATTGATTTGATAATTATCCTATATAATTTTAGTTTAAATTGGTAATTTAATCAATATTTAATCTGGCAATATTGATCAATATCCTTTTAATAATTTAAAATGGATAAAATTTATCTTTGAAAGCTAATAAAATTTATTCTGTATATAATATATATATTTGATATATATTGTGAATAGGATATCTTTTGTTTTAACTAAAAGATGAATTTTTCAAATTGTATGTAAGTATATGTTATAATTTGAAATTGTTTTGAAATTTAATTTAATCTATTGATATATATATAGTAGGAATATATTGTGATTTAAGCTTTGTTTTAAATTTAATATCTTTCAAAAGTTAAAGATTAATTCATTTGTTTTAAAAATATAGAATAATTATTATTTCTAAAAATATGATAGTTTAAATAAGTTTTAATAAAAGATTTATTTTTATCTTGTTTTCTTTTAATAAGTATAAGACTAAAATGGTTATAAGTGTGTATATATATGGTTTTAAATAAACTTTCTTTTTAAAATATCTCTTAAATTAAATAGTTTGTAAACAAGTAAATGAATTTATATAAATCCATATTCACATAATTAATATAACATAAATACTTTTGTAAATAAGGTTTTAAAATATAAATATTTTTCAAAGAGTAATTGGTTTTATAATATTTTCTCTAAAAATAGTTTATATATACATATACTAAGGTAAGTGTTTATTAATTAGTGAATTAAGTATAAAGGTTTTATATTAACATTTAAATTAAATAAAAAAATTTATTTAATATATTAAAAAGGACATGTGTAAATACATTAACACTTAGTGGTAACAAGTGTAGGGTAATTAGGTGATAAAGGACACATGTAAGTTTTAAAAAAAATACAAGTGGCAAATTTCTTTGGAAAATGAAATAACAAATATAATGTTGTATAGAAACCTTGCTTCTATTTTTCAGTTCAAAACGTTTTCTTAGTTTTTCTTTCTTCTTCTAAAACTGAAATCAAAGTTAAAAGAAAAATAATATCAGTTCTCAAATTTTCTTCAACCTGAAATTCAAATCTGCAACTAAAAGGAAGTTCAACTATAATTCAAATGCAAAGGCTTCAGATTTCAACAAGTAAATAAGCAAATTCAATGATGAAGTTTCAGATCTTTTCAAATGTAAAGTACCAGAAACAAAATCAAATGCAAGTTGCCAGAATTCAAAATTTAAAAAGCCTGGAAGTGATAAACAGTGCTCTGCTTTGTTCTCTGCAAATAAAAAGGTGAGTAAATTATTTTAAAAACAGTTGATCTTAGATTTCTTCGTGATTTTGTGATGATATAACAATGTTATATGCAATATTTGTTTTAAATTGAATGCATGTTGAATTGAATGCTTTGAATTTCCTGTAGAGTAAAGGATTGTTACTGTGTTTATAAACAGTTTTCAAATCTGAGAAAAATTTCAATATCTTGATTTTGAATACGAACTGGACTTTGATTTGTAAATGAAGGTTGTTTGTAATCATGTAAATTATCATCTAAAAATAATTCTAGGATTTTATAATTTGAAATTTCCCTCGAATTGAAGAAAATACAGTGAAATTAAAATATAAGTTAAAAATCAATTGCTCTAAATTCACAATTGAGTTATATATATGAAATCGTACTGAAAAACCATGAATTTAGGCATGCATATCAAAAAATTTAGTTTGGAAATTCGAATGTAATTTGGGTTTGTTCGAATTTGGGTTGATCGGCGATTAGTGGTGATCCGCATGTTGGAGTTGAACGATTTCTGGTATGGAGGAGGGTTGATTGATTTTGATCATGGGAAAAATACAATCGAATTTTTCCAATGTTTGAATTGTTCGAATTCGAAAGATTTAGGGTTTTAGCTGGTTTGGTTTCGGTTTGAATGTCGTGACGTTTACGGCATGGGAAGGGGACCAGAAGCGATCGCGAGATGGGGGATAGAGGTGTGGAGATGCGGCGTTGCTCTGGTAGGAGAGCCATGGGTTCCAGGCGTCATGATTGTCGGCGATTGGTTGGTTTGTGGTCGAATGTGCGTTCAGTTTTTCGATCAGTGATCGAAATTTTAACTCGCGTGTTATTTGATCGATGTGGGTTTGAATTCATGCTCGCGTGGGTTTATGGGACTGATGGGGATGGTCGCGATGAACGTTGGTGGTCGGAGGCGATGGTGCAAGTGCACCACGTGCACGTGTGCACGTTGGGTGTCTGGACGTTTTCGTTGGGGAAGACGAAGGGGAAACTCGGGACGGTCTCGTGTTATTGGCAGTTTTTCTCGAAGTAGGTGAATGATCGCGAGGACTCGAAGACAACTCGGGGTTTTAGAGGGATTGACTCGGGTTTGGGTACAGGGAGTCGCTGGGTTTGCTTTGGGATAGGCGCGAGTAGTTTCTGGGTTTATCTCGAGTTTGATTTGGGTTTCGCTACGTAAGTTTAAATTGCTGAGTTATCTCGAATATTATAGGTTGTTTGTTTAGTTAGTTCTATAATGTTTTGTACTGTAGAATTAAAGAAAATGTTGCAAAGTGAAATTGAGTTGAATAAAAGAAATTAGACCTTAAACTATAAACGAGCTTATGAAGGTAAACAAATTTATAAAACTTAAATATTATTCCTTGTAATTAAGAAAAGAGAAATTAAAGTGGAAGTAATTAGAGGAATTACTCATGGAAGTAATTAAAGTGGAAGTGATTAATGAATAATCACATGATGTTATTAATTAAGGAATTAATTAATATAAATTGTTTTTGACTTAATTAATTATGTAGTAATTAATTAAGAATTATTAAATGATGGAATTAATTATTTGTTAAGTAATTAATTAAGAAAGAAATCGAGATCATTTAAATGAAGTAATTAGAAGATAATTACTTATGTAAGTAATTAAGAGTTAATTACTTAATTATTTTAGTTAATTAATTAATGTGATTAATTAATTGTTTTTAATTTAAGATTAATTACTAATTGTAATTAATTAAAAGTAATTAATTAAGGATTATTTGTTAAATTAAAATTGATTAATAATACTTAATGAAGTAATTAAAGATTAACTAATTAGATTTATTAATCAAGGTTAATATAATTAATTAAGAAGTAATTAATTAAGATAAGTAATTACAAATTGTTAATTACTGTTTATGATTAATTAAGTCTAATTAATTAATGAAGTGGTTGATTAAAATTAATTATTTAATTAAAAAAAAGGTTAATTAATTAATAAGGATTATTGTAATTAATGATAGTAATTAAAGGTTAATTACTGTATATGGTTAAGGATAATTACTTGATGTAATTAAAGATAATTAATCAAAGGAGATTAATTAAGGAAGATCATTTAGATGTTTAATTAATTAATTTGTAATTAATTAATGATAGTGAGCAGGATTAAGATAATCCAAGTAATTAAAGGATAGTAATTAATTTAATTAAAGGTTAATTAAATTGATTAGAGTAAATCAATTCTGTTTAGATAATTGATTAATACTGGATGTTTGATATTGGGTGATTGGTTGATATTGGATGATTTGTATGTCTCTGATATATATATGATATATGCTGCTTTGTGAGATGAATGTTGATATCTCTGATAAGAGATGTGCTGATCTATGATATAGATGTTTGGTTGGATTGAAATGATAATATGAATTATCTGTTTGGATGATAATATGGATTATCTATTGTAAATTATCTATCTGTGTGTAGTATAGATAAGAATTGAATTGTTTTAACCTTAAAACAACTTGGCCTTAAAAGATACGTTTTGGATTTCGATGAGACCGGGATCGAGTTTCCGTATACCGGAATTCCAGGTCTGGAGACCCGAATACCACATCGATCCAAATTTACGATAGGTCGTGAATCTCAAGTGAAGATGAAGATTCAGAGTACAAGGGTTATTGTCGTTAACTCTGAGGGTGATTCCAAAACGAGTGTAAGGAGATAATGCCTTCGGTTTCGTTCGAACCCGCAACGAACTTGTATGGATTGAATGCTTTCAGCACATCGTCAGGCGGACGATGAGCATTCTAAGTGATATGTTCTGATTAAAGGTAATCGTAACCTCAAGCCTCATCAACCGGGAATGGCTAAAACAGGGGAGGTGCAGCAAGGTTTCGTGGGTAGCACCCACTGAGAGCAAGATAGATCCCTGTCTAGAGGTCCCTTTTCTTTTATTCGGCTTAGTGTGTGGTTGGTCGCGCCAACTACGGGGTTATCTTGTTCGGGATTATCCAGTAAGGGATGGTTCCGGCTTTGTGTTGCAGGGGAGCGGGCGTACTCCTCGGTACGGTGATCTAGGCCACGTACTGTGACGGGCGGTACCCCAGTAGCCCTGCCATTGTATGGAATCCAAACTCCAATAAGTGCCGTACGTATTAGTTGTGCCCAACTATGTTGGAATGTGAGATGTAAGCATTTCAGCTATTTCTGTATTTTACTTGAAAACCCTAGACCCTATTATAATACAATCAGATTTCCTATCAAATGTTTTAGTTAGCGTAAGGTAAAAACTTACCCATGTTTATGTGTGGGAAGTCTTACGTGATACTTTTGTTTCCAAAGGTTTTCAAAGTTAAGCAATCTAACCGTTTACTCACACCAGACCCATGTTTGACCCAAGTGTTTATTTTCTGTTTTATTAAACTCTTGGGTACTCAATATTGTATTGAGTAGTCGAGGGATTCAGGATAGTCTTGACGAATTCTGGAGGAGCTGTGGAGCAGGAGGCTTCAGCGAGTAGATATATAGAGTTTCCGCTGTGTTTGTATTAGTCTGTATTGTACTGATGTACTTGTGTTGTATAATAGACAGAAGTTTATAACTGTCTATTCTGTGATGTATAAATTGTGTACTCTGATGTATATGATACTATGTAATATCTTATGTGATAATATATTTCTCGTTCCGCTGTGAGATTTCTGATGTGTTGTTGTTCTCTCTTCTTTTCTTTTCTTCTTCTATCCCTTTCTTTCTTCATAACGATGCGTCTTTCTGGGCAAAGAAAGTCGGGTCGTTACATATACTCTGCTATATATAAAGAGGTATATACCTTTAAGCAACCCATTAACTATGCTGCAACATATATAACGTAAATTAGTATAACTCATACGGTTAAAACTTATAACATTATATGCCAAAAATATATATAGACATACATACTAAAATATGTATAAAACAGAGAAGGAGATGCCGTACGTTGCAAGAAGAAGAGCGACAGGCACTGTCGTGGTGGAGCACGGTTGTAGGCTGCTGATGTTTGGTAGCTGACGCGAGCTAGGGGAGGAGGCGTGTGCAGTGGGAGGGTGGCCAAGGGGTTGCGGCTGGAACGCGTTGTGGCGGCGTGGGAAGGGTTTTGGGTTGCGTGCTATGTTGCTAGGTTGGAAGAGTGTAGATGAGGCGGTTGCGAGTTGTGGAGTGGTGGCGCTCTTCTTCACGTGGATGGTGATAGAGGAAGGTGGGCCTGAAGGGTTCGTCGGCAGTCATGTTTTGGCAACGAAGTGGGGTAGATGAGGGTGGCCGGTGAAGGCTTGGTGTCGAGGCCGGAGCAGGCGGGTTGGTGGCAAGTGCAGCTATGTACGGCAGTGAAGGGGTAGGATTGGAGGAGCCAATGGTTTTTGTGTCTTGTTCGTGGGCTGTGGTGGAGAAGTGAAGAAGGTGAGGAGTAGAGGGAAGATGAACGAATCAGCTGGAAAGACGTCTCTTAGAACAAAAATGAATATTACCGGAAGAATGAATAGAACGAAATTTGTATGAACCGAAACAATATTTATTGAAATGGTGGGATGTCCAATGGTTAGGGAATATCAAAAATTTAATAACCGATGGCTATTTAATTTTTGCGACTGTACAGTTGAAATTTGAAAGGACACAAACCTCAAGAAGCACGGAACGACTACCGATGTGATTTGTCGTTTACACGTGTTCCGCCGCGTATTGGACCTTAAACACAGAGTTGAATATACCGTCGAGAACAACACGGCGAGATGATCACAACGGTGAACAGATATTGGTAGTACGATCGGATTATAAAAATTCGAATTTTAGATTAGCGGAAAGTGCAAGAATAACAATGAAAAATAAGATCGACGGAGGCAAAGATGTCCGAATTTGGAAAAACGACAAACTAACATCTTGCTCAGAAGATGGTTTAGAATTTTTCTATGTAAAAATATTTAGGTTCCGAAACATTTTATTTTCATCGCTTTTTAACTGATTAACTTAAAGTAAATTTACGCGCGAAATAAACTTTCATATTTTCGGACGAAAATTTACCGGTCGCTATGTTTAACTAGACGTATTCCAAATATTAAATTTTTATTTCAAAATTTTCTCGTTTTAAAATTTCACAAAATTTCAACTAACTTACGTTATTAAAACGGTTGAAATTTACGGGTCGTTACACTCTCCCCCACTCAAAACTTTTCGTCCTCGAAAAGGAACGAGGTAGAAGAATAGAGACAACCAGAAAGAAAAACAGATTTGAAATACAAGATAACAATTAATTTAAACCATATAAATTCAAATTTAAATTAATTGATATTCAATAATTGATTTAATCAATTTGATTTCACTAAAATCGATCTCACTATTTCTAAATTCATTATCTTATTATCCAATTATCTTAAATTTACAATTTCTAAAACCATAATTTGAATAATCTTTTATTATATTCATATTTTTCTTCAACAATTTTAAATTCTTCTTTATTCCAAATTATTATTAAATTTATTCTACTTAATATATCCTATCACATATATTTAACCCATATAAATTAATTTAAACTATAAAAGTTCCGATTTAAATAAATTCATATTCACTAACTGCTTTTAAATTCAAGGTATTTTCATAAGTTGATCTAATTTCAATTTATTAATTAACCTTCGAAACAAAATTTATTTTTCAATTATCTTATTATTCTATTTATCTCTATTAACATTTTATATTTGAAATTTAAGTGTATAACATTTATTATAACCACTCAAATTTTATTTATAAATTCAATTTATATTATATATTATCCAATTACATATTCAACTTCTGAATGATTTAGGTAAGTTGTATTAGAATGCAGTTGAACAATATACAAATAAAATTTCCCAATTCAATTATTCAAGTTCAAATATTAATTCCAAATTTTGGTTTTATTTATAGTTAAAATCATCCTTTAACAAAATTTAAGAATTAGATTTCCGATTAACTTTAAACAATTTAGAGATATATATAATATATTTATATTAGATTAAATTAAATTTTAAAATAAGATACTTATATATATATAAATCAAATTATACTGAAGAAATTCAAATCAAAAATATTTTCAAAACAAAACCGTAGCAAAACTACAGAATAGTATCTTCACTTCGAAACTCGAAAATGAATGTCGATGTTGCGGCCGCCATCACCGAAATTATTTTCCAGCGACAAAGAGAAGGGCACTGATTTCACATTTTAAAATTCTTTGAAAACGATTTCTATTCGAAAATACTTCCAATAATATACTTTAAAAAAAAAATTTTAAAATCAAAGTTCGAAATCACCGGAAACTAAATTCTCAAATTTCTGAATTAAATTCATTTCAAATTCCAAATCAATTTATAAACCATAATTATAAATTCATTTAGAATAATAAATGATAATCAAATATTATCATTTCAAACAACCAATTTAATTAACCTATTCAATTCCAGAAAATTTTACTTATATTTTCACAATATAATCAAACAAATTTATTTCATTTTCCAAATTTGAAACAATATTGTGTCAGGTTGCTCTGCTCAAGTGTTTTGGAAATCCTATCGATAGCGTTGATCAGACGAATCGATCGGAAACCCAAATCAACATCAACAACTCAAACAACACAATATATTTTAAATATTTTAAATATTAATTTACAAATACACTTCCTCGCTCGACTATATAAGAATAGTTTTCAAAGCAAAGATAGAGATTCAAATTTGATGGACTCAAATCAAAGAGAATTTTGATTTGAAATAAATGTTTGAAACAGAAGATAAGATAATTCAATTTCCACAATCGGGAGATGGAGGAGTTTATTTAATTCACGGGCAACCTTAACCGGGTCAACCGTAGCTTCAGGAATAAGATCGATGCTGAATTCCGAGGCAAATCAACAATTGATCTCAAGAAATAGAATTCAGGTATGGTGGGAAATAGGTAGCATCGTAAACCGAGGATACAGAAATCTCCGGTAAGTCGATGCCTATTATAATGGAGTTTTGCTCCTTTACGAATCATTCGAAGTTTGGCTTGACAGCCGATTCATTATAAAGATCATTCGAAGTGGAGTTGTGTGCTCCAGAATTCAGAAGACGAATAGTGAGGAACACGAATGAATTTTGAAAGCCGAGGGAACGTTCCAAAATTCAAAGGAATCGAGTCAAGAGGAAGAGATTGAAACTCGAATGAGAGTGATTCTATAAATACATTTACCCTATATGTTAAGTTTTGCCTAGAGCTACCAAAGCTCTGATACCAACTGTAACGGGACACGCCAGTGGGGTAACGCCCATCGTAGCATACAGTCATACCTGTGTTCTGCATTTACGGCCAGCCTCTCGACTGCACCAACCCCGCAGGGACATGTAGGAGTAAGAGTCATCCGCTCGCTACCAAACCAAATGCGAGAACCCCCTATCATGCTGCACCCTCCAAGTGCATAGGCAGACACACATGTCGGAATTGAATTGCTCAAAATACCGCGTTGTTAATTTAAATATGGCAAAACTGAACATATACAGTAAATAAAATAATCACAGATCACAGACACAGAGTAATAAATGCAGCGGAAATAAAAGAGATAGTAGTTCATGAAGATACTACATAAATATATAAATTACATCAGAGTTTACAACAGAAGAGTAATACGATACATCAGATACAAATCAGAATAGATCATTGGAATCATCGAATACTGAAAGCAGAATGATAGCTGGATCTTCAAGCAAAGCTCCAACTCCAAAGGTGAGTCTCGAAAGCTGAACCACTCAGTCTGACCCGAGCGTAAAGAAAAACACAAAACACTCGAGTCAGGATTAACATTCTTATATTAATAAATCCAACTCAAGTGAAATAACAATTGAAATACAAGTAACTCAAAGGACGTTTGGAATAACCATCCTTTAAGGATCCGTCAAACTATCTACTATGTAGTATTGTACGATAAGTAGATAATGTCTATCAGTAATATAAAAGATATCAAAATAGCGTTAAGTCATGGCCCATTCCACCCTTAACACATTTTTATTCCCAAAAGCGTATACAAGACCGTAGTTTCCCCAAAACCGGAAGTCACCAGAGGGCAATCCATATACTAAAGGTACAAATCAAAATCGTAGTGGTCGCGTATAAATGGAATACAAGTATGACAAGGCACATGAGGCAATACCCAAGGTAGTGATACTACCGTTCGCCTGATCCGGACCGGTGAGAACGCAACGCCGCAGCGCCCGCAACACCGTGAAACAACACTCCCAAAATCAAGGGTGCACCAATCGACAACAAGTAATAAGTAGTTCGAAGAAGTGTGTCCACTTGAGGTAGCTAATCCTCCATTGGCCCGGCACAGCTCCTGTTTTAGTCATTTCCAATTTGACACAAGTGTCAAGGCTATCCATCATCGTTCTCTTTCTTCAGTCATCACGTACCTCATTCCAACCACTTCATTCTGGATCATCACTCCGCGTATAGTTATTAAAGTGGTTTCGGTTTAGATAGAGAGTATATCCATTACCGATCCCGGTCTCTTTAATAACTTTCGTAATTATTACACCGATTGGTCGTTTATATATTTCAAAAACCAAATCAATTTCAATTTCAATTTCCATTCGTAAACCAACATTTCAATTCTCTTTCAAAACCAATTTCCAAGATTTACGTTTCAACTTCCAAATTTATTTCAAAATCCAATAATTCAATTTCAAATTTTATTTAAAACAATTCGAATATTGATTCAAGTCCGTATATAAGTTCCATTCCGAAATCATTTAAATTAATTTAATTTAACATTCAAATCAATTTAAACTCATTTATCGATTTCATTCAATATTCGTTAAGTAAATTTGCCATTCAAAACAATTTCTATTAAATTTCCAATTCATTAAATCCATTATTTAAATTCAACTTCATTATATCAAAACTTACAATTTTGAATTAAATTAAATTCGTTAAATCAATTCTTTCAATTACAAGTCTTACATTAATTCCAAAAATATCACATTATCATTTCTTGTTAAAGAAATTCAATTTTACTTATTTACTTTCTTAAATAATTTTCCAAAACTTACTTAATAAATAAAACTCAATTTCAATTATTTACGAAGTAAATTCACTTATCCAAAAGTCCAATTTCACTTATTAAAGAATTCAATTCAATTTAATCATTAAATAATTCAATCTTATTTAATTATTAAATAATTCAAACCTTAATTATTTAATAATTTCAAAGTTTAATAATTTCAAACTTAATTATAATTTCAAACTTGATTATTAAATCATTTCAAACTTAATTCAATCGTTTCTCAAATTGAACATCGTTTTTCATCAATTTCATCTTTAATATTTTGTTTCTGATTTTTTTAAATATTAACCTTTCCTTTCATTAAAAAAAATTCAAATTTCAACTTCATTTCAAAACCATATTATTTATTAAAATAAAATCTTCTTTTTATTTTTAAATCAATTTATTGACCAATCGGGTTTTATTTAATTCTCTATCCTAGGTCAAAGTTCAATTTGGGTATTTATCATTTCAACCCGATTCCAATTCAATTCAAAAATTAAAACATAACAAAGGGAACTTGCAGTGTGATAACTGGGATGGTGTCAAAGTGTGACGACCCGGAATTTTTGTATATTTGAAATTGGGATATTTAATTTATTTTAAATATTCAGAGATTAATTATAAACTTAAATTTCAAATATCGCTGTTTATTGAGTAATTTAATAATTAAATTAAATTTATTTGAAGTTGGATAAAATAGTAAATCTGGTATTCTAAGCTAATTAAAAATATTTTGAAAGCTCGTAAAATTCGTAATGATAATACTGAAGATAATAGAAGCTTCAGAATGTAATTTCAAACTGTTTTATTCAGTTTTGAAATTATATCGTTGGAATCGATATTTAAAAATAGCCTTCCGAGGCACAGTCTCGGAATTCGACAAAACCAGTTCCATTGGATCCGTAATATTGTGTTATTATCGGATTTCAATTTTCGTAGCATTTGGAATTGTTATGTGTGCGTACGATATATAAACGCGTTAAACTTTGTTTCGAAACAAATTGAATCCAAACAAAATATGGTTGCTTTCTTTTGTCCGACCGTAAGTACAATACGCCTCCATTTTTGTCTCGTTCGTACTCTATTTCTTTCCCTCTTCTCAGATGGCCATTCGAGAAAATATCTCTGTTGAGGTATTCAAACACGTTAAAATCAAATCGTGTTCCCCCATTATTTCTGATTTCCTTTTCCCTTCAGTTCGAATCAAACAATGGCCGAAAACAAGAAATACATTTCCTCCAGTTAAAACTCGTCCCATCCCTATTCTTTTCCCTCTTTTCAAAATCATGCCGTTCGAAAACAAAGGAAGAAACAGACTTCCTTTATTTTTAAACGAAAATCAAAACCAACTCTCGTTCGTATATAAAAGAAAAAAAAATTATAAAGTACCCAGTTCTCTTTGCACAAATCGATCGCGATTTCTGGTCATCGAGGTGGCGTCTGAGGCACGCGTGAGATCGCGATGGGGGCGACGTTTTCGTGGAAGGTTGGCGACGTAGGCAGGCAAGGGTTTGGATGGGGCAGCGACACGGAGATATGCGATTCGAGTTGGGGGCGATTTCATCGCGAGGCCAGGTCATGAGGCCGTGCGATCTGTAGGCTAGCATGTGGAGGCCGGAGGTTGTGTTGTGTCGCGATGGTGGGTTGAAGAGTTTTCGGGGTAGAGCTGAGTCATAATTTTCGTGATGAAGGTCTCGAGCAGGCGAGGCGAAGCGGAGGCACCCGGTGGTAGTGGCGAACTCGATTCCAGTCGAGGTTCGAGCAGCAGGGTGCGACGTCGAGGAGGTTCAGATGGAAGGGTCGTCGTTCATTGTTGAGGTGGAGCGGTCATTGATTCGAGCAGACGCTCGCAGGTGGTGTTCGTTCGGGGTTCGTTTGGGCAGATCTCGTGAAGGTTGAGCTCGCGATTTCGAATTCCTGTACGTTTTCAGGTAATTTAAAATATTAATACATTTAAAATTAATTTTAAGCTAGTTTAGATTTTTAATTTAATATATTGGTATTTTTTTACAGTAATGGTAATTTTATTTCAAAGATACATATACATGGTTTAAAACAGAAAATATGTATATGTAAACATAAGATTTTAGGATATAAAAGTTTACATAAAGTTAGTGGATTCTCAAATCTGTATATAGATTTTTAGTATAGTAGTTCTAAGAAAATGAAATAAAATAAATATACTTATACACGTATTAAATTTACTATTTAGATTTAAAGTAATATATATATATAGGTGATTAACTCGATCAATTTACTTATAAGATTATTTTAGTTACTAGGAATTATTTATCTTAAGAAAATGGGTTAAAATTTATTATTAAGTAATCTAAGAAGTAATTGATTGTTTAGGGTAACTAATTAAATGGTAATTAACTGTTGACTATTTCGAATATTGATGTCATATAATATTGATTCAAGGTACAAACGGCGAGAAAACTAAGAGAATATTAAAGTGGATGGCAAATGCAAAGGTGAGTTAATCTCACTCAGTTAAATTATAATTTAAATTTAATTGGTTAAATTTAAATATTGATGGATGATTGAATTGATTGATTTGATTGATGTGATATATATATATATAGTAGTATAGCAATATATACATATTGGCATATGTATATATTGGAGTTGTTGATATTCCCGCATTTATATAGCGGATGAGACCCTATGCGCCGCATAATAGCGGATGATTTTATGTAAAACCCATATACCGCGATATTCCACTTTGAAGTGAAATTGGTATTGTGCTAACGTTTGTGGATGCAGGGAAACAGGTTGGAGGGATCCAACTGGATTCCTCAAAATATTTAATTTTGTTTAAATATTCTGTGATATGATTTTTGATATCCTGTGATGATTTATATTGGATAATCTGGTTGGATTGAATTTCCTAGTATAATGAATTATCAAAAGCAATTGAATTGAATTTTGGAAAGAAATAAAAGAGTAAAATTTAAGTTAAATAATTCTAGTGGATTCGAATAAATTAAATAAGGAATTGTAAAAGAAATAAAGAAATTTCTTAATTCGAACAAATATGGGAAAAGAGGATTTTGAATTTAATAGTGAAGAAATAAATCTTTAACTAAAGTGATATTATTTAAAAATATAAAAGAATTGATTTTATTGAAATTTAAAGATTTAATTTAATTAAAATATTAATTGAAGAAGTTTGGAAATCCGGAATTGGTATTTTAGTTAAAAAAGGGTTTTAACTCATAATAAGGAAATAAAAGATGAAAGTTAATGTATTTGAAATAATTGAAGTAAATAGGGAAACTTACTTCAAAGTAAAGTAAATGGAAATCAATTGGAAATTGATTTAAGTGTTTAAAAAACTTGGATTTTTTTAAAGAGAAATGAGATTTTGGAGATATAAACTGGGTTTATAAAGTAAAATAAAATATCAGTGGATATTTGAGAATATAAATTCAAGATGGGAATTTATAAAAGGATATGGATTGGTTTAAAAATAAATGTTGGTTTATTTTTAAAAGATGGAAATGAGAAGTGTATTTCTCTGGATTGCCAAGTACGTTTTTCCAAGGCAATTTTAAATACAAGTTAAAAGTTAAATATGTTTTAAAAAAAAGCATATTTTAGAAGATTGATTATTTCTAAATGTTAAAGTCTAAAGTAAGTATTTTCAAAAATCTATTATTGTAGTAATTATATAAAAGTGATTTGCTATTATGTTTTAAAAGAGAAATTTAGTTTATATTTGTAAAATGGTATCACTTTAAATATTCCTTAAGTATATATTTTGTTAAGGTATTAAAGTAGTTTTTAAATTTCAATATTATAAAGTATATTTATAGTAAAGTGCTTTTAAATTGTTTTTAAATCTAAAGTATTTTGTACTTGGTGTTTCAGAGAAATAAATATTTGGGGAAATGTATTCCGTAAGCGGAAACTGTTTGAAATTGTTTTCAAAAGGAGTTTGAAAATAGAAATATATCTTGGAAAGATATTTGGGCAAATAAATAATGTGGGAAATTATTTATTGTGTGATGGTTGCTTGTGGATGTAAATTGATAGTTAAATAACCGACTATCAATATTGGCCAAATGCGTTGATCGTTTCGAAGAGACCGGGATCGAGTTTCCGTATACCGGGATTCTAGGTCTGGAGACTCGAATACCACTTCGATCCGGTTGTACGTTTCGTGTAACGTGTTCGGAGTCGAAGATGGAGCTATGAAGTGCAAGGGCTAGTCGCTACTAATCCTGAGGATATTTCCAAAATGGATGTAGTAGGAATAGTGCCTTCGGTTCCGTTCGAACCCGGGACGGACTTGTATGGACGAATGCTTTCGTGACATCGTCAGGTGGACGATGGGCATTCTAAGGGATGTGTTCTGAAAAAGGTATCGTTTAGCCTCAAGCCTCATCAACCGGGAATGACTGAAAATCAGGGGTTATGCAGCAAGGCTTCGTGGGTAGCACCCACTTGAGAGTAAGGTCATCCCTGTCTAGATGTCCCTTTTTATTTCGGCTTAGTGGTGCGGTTGCTGATCCCAACCGTGGGGTGATTTTATTTGGAATTATCCAGTGAGGGATGATTCCGGTCTTGTGTTGCAGGGGAGCGGGCGTACTCCTCGGTACTGTGATCTAGGCCACGTACTGTGACAGGTGGTACCCCAGTGCCTAGTCATTCGTTGGAAATCCATTCTCCCTACGTGCCTTGTACGAGTTTTGTTTGTATTACCCACGTTGTGGCTAGTATGCTGGAATTTAATAATGTAACAATTTCAGCTATTTTAATAAGTATTTGTATATAGACACTATTATAATATCAGAGGAATTTGATAAAAAGTGTTTTAGCTATCGTAAGGTAAAAACCCGACATGTTTATTTGTGGCGTGGTCTTACGAGATGCTTTTATTTTCAAAAGGATTTTGAAACTTTAATAATCAATTGAGTGTGATTTTCTCACGCTGGTATTCCAGACTGACTCGGGTATTGTTTTATATGATGCTCGGGTCAGACCGAGATAAACAGGTTTAGGATATGATGCTGTGGAGCTCAGGGGACGAGCTGGATGCCGATACGTACTTCCGTACTTGCTATTATTTTTCCGCTGTGTATTCAGTTGTAAGTTATGGATGTTGATGTACTCTGTTGATGTACTCTGATGATATATTGTATAAAACTGATATAGTTTTGATTTGTGTAAAGATCTGTTAATATATATTATATTTTATTCCGCCGCGATGGTTAGATTTTGATTTTGTTTTCTATTTTTCTTCTTCTACCTCTTCTTCTTAACTAAAATGGTTCGATTTTCCGGGTCTGGAAAGTCGGGTCGTTACAGTGGTATCAGAGCGAGGTTGGCGATAACCTTGGCTCTGGTGGGAATTTTGAGAGTATTAATAGATATGAGCGCGTATTTGTTAGTGAATATAAAATGGTTTTATATTGTGTTGGCTGGTTTATTGAGTAGTTTATGGATTTTGGTCGATGTGTGGGACGCCACAACATTGATAGGAATCTCTAAACACTTGAATAGAACAGTTCGACACAGTATTGTTTTAAATAGGGTGAATGAAATAATTTTGCCCAAATTATTTTGTATATAAAAGAAATAATTATTCGAAATTTATTATAGTTATATTTGGATGCTTGGTTGTTAGAAAATGACAATAATGAGTTAGTCTCATTATTGAGTAGAAATTGAAAACTTATAACCTAAGTTGAAGAATAAATTTATATAACAAATGGAATTTGAGAATATAAATTATAAATGTAATTTATAAGTTGAAATAAAACTTCATATACAAATGTGATATAAAATTTGAAATAGGATTCCAGAGAAATATTTGGAAATAAATCGGAATGGGTTTCAAATTTGGAATATTGGGAAAGGTTTAAATTCCTTTGGATTTTAAAGATAGTTTTCAAAGAGTTTGAGGAAATAATAAGTGGTATTATTTCAGGAATATTTTGAGTTGAGTTTGGAATCTGGAAGGATTTGAAATTTAAAAATATTTGAAATGGTTTAAAGAGATAAAAGCATTTAATTCTCTTCCGGTCGCTGGGAAATAATTTCGGTGATGACTGCAGCATCATCGATGTTCATTTTCGAGTTTCCAAAGAGAAATTGCTACCAAACTGTTTTAAATTGGAATTGATTGTGAACTGGGTTGTTTTTGAAATTCAAAGGGGTAATTAAATTTACCAAAGGAGTTTGGATGTGATTGATTTCAAAAGTGATTTTGAAATTTTGGAAAATTGTTTAAAACTCTGGAATCTTATTTAAAGTTATTTATGGAATAATAAAAATATTTATTGGCTAAATAAAATGTATAATCCTGAGTTAAAAGATAAAATGTGAATAAAATTTATTTTAAATAGATGGAAGTATGAATATAAAAGAGTGATTTTTGAAATAAAAATCGAATATTGGGTTTAAAATTTGGAAACAAACTAATTTGATAATAAGTTAGTTAATGGAATTTAAAGTGGTTAAATTTAGATTAAACTGTGAGTTAGCAATAGAGTTTGGAAATAAACTCGAAGTTTAAATAGAATTCGACCTAGACTGACAATGATTTAAAATTTAGCAAAGGTGTTGTAAAAATAAAACGGAATTGGATTAAAGTGGTGATGGTTTGTATTGCAAATAAAATCCAATTTAGTAGAGATAAATTGAAATGGCCTTGCTATTAATCAAATAAATTTGTAGAGTGAAATGAGATTTGATTGAAATAGAATCAAGTTAAATAGAGATGGATTGAATAACTATGGTCTGAGTTGAAAATAAAATTCAAGTGGGAAGGAATAAATTGAAATGAATTGAATGAGATGGTGTGTAAATGGATTTGAAAGCATTTAAATTTGCATTGGAACCTTATAAACTTACTTATGGAGGTGTTTAGTGGATATTGCTTAGGTTATACAAATGTTAGCTATTGAAATTTAGTAAGATGTTAATAAACTTTGAATATTTGTCACTAACCTGTTTAAATTGAGTAAGTACAGGTTTATGGAAGTCGCTTTGCTGGTTTTGACTGCGCTAAATGCTAAAATAAATAGCCGCTTGTTTAAAAATGCTAAAATAAGGTACGCTTACGCAAAAAATTCAAAATAGGAAATATGAACTGCATATATTGATATATATTGTGATTTCCGGCCTGAGGCCGATGTATATATATATTTGTGCATCCTGCGATATCGCAGAAGTCCCTCCGTACAAAGGAGACTCTGCCAAAATTTTCCGTAAATTTTGGGAGTTAGAAAATTTTTGAAAATTTTCATTTACGATAAATGATTTAAATTTGTTAAGCAAATGGAATTGAAACTGAATAATTGAAACCTATTTGAAATATGAATGTAAAGCAAGAGAAATCAAAGGAACTAAAGAAAGTAAAGTTTGTAAGTAAACTGTTATTTGAGATTTGAATTAAATAGTAAGTGAAACTAATCCAATATTCAAAACGGAAGCCAATTTGAGATTAAATGAAATTGTAAGGCTAAGTAAATAGTAATGAAAATAAACTTCAATAGTGAAGTGAAAATAAGTGTAAGCAATATGTAAAATATTTATATTGAACTTAAGAAGTAGGGTGAGATTCTTAAGTAATTTGGTATTGAGGAAAATTATTGTAGATGAATAATTGAATGACGATTAAAATTTGAAGTTGTGAAATGAGATAGTTGTGAATAAAGGGATAACAATCAAAAAGAAATGTGAATAAAAAAAGAATTGATGAAATTGATAATCAATTGGAATTTATACGTAAGATGTACGTATATTATTTTATTCGCATAGCTATTTGGTCCAGATGTCGAACATAGAATTTTGAGATAGTTTTATCGATCCGAATCGGGATTTTTCACTCGATTTTCGACGGCGAACCTGGATATGGATTGTTGATTGATTCTGGAAATTCTCTATCATAGTTGGTGGCTATGCAAGGAGAATGACGGTTTCTGATCAAGAAACCAGATCTGAGTCCGCACTAGGAAGTCGGGTGGACGATACTAGTTCGGAAGTGAAATTGTGTGATCGAGTGAGCGATCGAATGTGATATTGCGTACGGATGATATATGTGCATCGTACGGGCTTAAGTAAGACCAATATTGAAAATTTGTAAAGCAAGGTATAAAATGACTTTGGAATTGTGATGGAATATTATTGCTTAGTAGGATATACAGGTGTATAAAAGCAATGGATAATTGGGATTTTTGATTTTAGAAGAAAAAAATTTAATGGCCCGACAAAAAGGTATGTATTTAAATTTCTATATGAAATTTGATTGGGTTTTGATGCAGCCACTTGGCTTTTTGTTTTCTTTTTGAGATTGGGAGGCCGTAGAGCCATTTTGTAGTATTACCGAGCTAGCCGCGCAAAGGAGACGCTGGCGAAATTTTTCGGAAATTTAGAGAGTTAGAAAAAAAATTTGGAAAATTTTGATAATTCAAAATTGAATTCAAATTTAAATTTGAATGGATAAGTAGGTGGTATGGGTTGAACTTATGAATAAGCTTGGAAAGTTAAAAGATGATTAGTGTATCATTAATAAAAGATGGTTTGGGTATTGTTAAAACTGTTTGAATTTGGGAAATAGTTAACGGGAATTGAATCATTCTTCCTAACTAGTAATTTCGGGGACGAAATTCTTTTAAGGGGGAAGGAATGTGACGACCCGGAATTTTTGTATATTTGAAATTGGGATATTTAATTTATTTTAAATATTCAGAGATTAATTATAAACTTAAATTTCAAATATCGCTGTTTATTGAGTAATTTAATAATTAAATTAAATTTATTTGAAGTTGGATAAAATAGTAAATCTGGTATTCTAAGCTAATTAAAAATATTTTGAAAGCTCGTAAAATTCGTAATGATAATACTGAAGATAATAGAAGCTTCAGAATGTAATTTCAAACTGTTTTATTCAGTTTTGAAATTATATCGTTGGAATCGATATTTAAAAATAGCCTTCCGAGGCACAGTCTCGGAATTCGACAAAACCAGTTCCATTGGATCCGTAATATTGTGTTATTATCGGATTTCAATTTTCGTAGCATTTGGAATTGTTATGTGTGCGTACGATATATAAACGCGTTAAACTTTGTTTCGAAACAAATTGAATCCAAACAAAATATGGTTGCTTTCTTTTGTCCGACCGTAAGTACAATACGCCTCCATTTTTGTCTCGTTCGTACTCTATTTCTTTCCCTCTTCTCAGATGGCCATTCGAGAAAATATCTCTGTTGAGGTATTCAAACACGTTAAAATCAAATCGTGTTCCCCCATTATTTCTGATTTCCTTTTCCCTTCAGTTCGAATCAAACAATGGCCGAAAACAAGAAATACATTTCCTCCAGTTAAAACTCGTCCCATCCCTATTCTTTTCCCTCTTTTCAAAATCATGCCGTTCGAAAACAAAGGAAGAAACAGACTTCCTTTATTTTTAAACGAAAATCAAAACCAACTCTCGTTCGTATATAAAAGAAAAAAAAATTATAAAGTACCCAGTTCTCTTTGCACAAATCGATCGCGATTTCTGGTCATCGAGGTGGCGTCTGAGGCACGCGTGAGATCGCGATGGGGGCGACGTTTTCATGGAAGGTTGGCGACGTAGGCAGGCAAGGGTTTGGATGGGGCAGCGACACGGAGATATGCGATTCGAGTTGGGGGCGATTTCATCGCGAGGCCAGGTCATGAGGCCGTGCGATCTGTAGGCTAGCATGTGGAGGCCGGAGGTTGTGTTGTGTCGCGATGGTGGGTTGAAGAGTTTTCGGGGTAGAGCTGAGTCATAATTTTCGTGATGAAGGTCTCGAGCAGGCGAGGCGAAGCGGAGGCACCCGGTGGTAGTGGCGAACTCGATTCCAGTCGAGGTTCGAGCAGCAGGGTGCGACGTCGAGGAGGTTCAGATGGAAGGGTCGTCGTTCATTGTTGAGGTGGAGCGGTCATTGATTCGAGCAGACGCTCGCAGGTGGTGTTCGTTCGGGGTTCGTTTGGGCAGATCTCGTGAAGGTTGAGCTCGCGATTTCGAATTCCTGTACGTTTTCAGGTAATTTAAAATATTAATACATTTAAAATTAATTTTAAGCTAGTTTAGATTTTTAATTTAATATATTGGTATTTTTTTTACAGTAATGGTAATTTTATTTCAAAGATACATATACATGGTTTAAAACAGAAAATATGTATATGTAAACATAAGATTTTAGGATATAAAAGTTTACATAAAGTTAGTGGATTCTCAAATCTGTATATAGATTTTTAGTATAGTAGTTCTAAGAAAATGAAATAAAATAAATATACTTATACACGTATTAAATTTACTATTTAGATTTAAAGTAATATATATATATAGGTGATTAACTCGATCAATTTACTTATAAGATTATTTTAGTTACTAGGAATTATTTATCTTAAGAAAATGGGTTAAAATTTATTATTAAGTAATCTAAGAAGTAATTGATTGTTTAGGGTAACTAATTAAATGGTAATTAACTGTTGACTATTTCGAATATTGATGTCATATAATATTGATTCAAGGTACAAACGGCGAGAAAACTAAGAGAATATTAAAGTGGATGGAAAATGCAAAGGTGAGTTAATCTCACTCAGTTAAATTATAATTTAAATTTAATTGGTTAAATTTAAATATTGATGGATGATTGAATTGATTGATTTGATTGATGTGATATATATATATATAGTAGTATAGCAATATATACATATTGGTATATGTATATATTGGAGTTGTTGATATTCCCGCATTTATATAGCGGATGAGACCCTATGCGCCGCATAATAGCGGATGATTTTATGTAAAACCCATATACCGCGATATTCCACTTTGAAGTGAAATTGGTATTGTGCTAACGTTTGTGGATGCAGGGAAACAGGTTGGAGGGATCCAACTGGATTCCTCAAAATATTTAATTTTGTTTAAATATTCTGTGATATGATTTTTGATATCCTGTGATGATTTATATTGGATAATCTGGTTGGATTGAATTTCCCAGTATAATGAATTATCAAAAGCAATTGAATTGAATTTTGGAAAGAAATAAAAGAGTAAAATTTAAGTTAAATAATTCTAGTGGATTCGAATAAATTAAATAAGGAATTGTAAAAGAAATAAAGAAATTTCTTAATTCGAACAAATATGGGAAAAGAGGATTTTGAATTTAATAGTGAAGAAATAAATCTTTAACTAAAGTGATATTATTTAAAAATATAAAAGAATTGATTTTATTGAAATTTAAAGATTTAATTTAATTAAAATATTAATTGAAGAAGTTTGGAAATCCGGAATTGGTATTTTAGTTAAAAAAGGGTTTTAACTCATAATAAGGAAATAAAAGATGAAAGTTAATGTATTTGAAATAATTGAAGTAAATAGGGAAATTTACTTCAAAGTAAAGTAAATGGAAATCAATTGGAAATTGATTTAAGTGTTTAAAAAACTTGGATTTTTTTAAAGAGAAATGAGATTTTGGAGATATAAACTGGGTTTATAAAGTAAAATAAAATATCAGTGGATATTTGAGAATATAAATTCAAGATGGGAATTTATAAAAGGATATGGATTGGTTTAAAAATAAATGTTGGTTTATTTTTAAAAGATGGAAATGAGAAGTGTATTTCTCTGGATTGCCAAGTACGTTTTTCCAAGGCAATTTTAAATACAAGTTAAAAGTTAAATATGTTTTAAAAAAAAGCATATTTTAGAAGATTGATTATTTCTAAATGTTAAAGTCTAAAGTAAGTATTTTCAAAAATCTATTATTGTAGTAATTATATAAAAGTGATTTGCTATTATGTTTTAAAAGAGAAATTTAGTTTATATTTGTAAAATGGTATCACTTTAAATATTCCTTAAGTATATATTTTGTTAAGGTATTAAAGTAGTTTTTAAATTTCAATATTATAAAGTATATTTATAGTAAAGTGCTTTTAAATTGTTTTTAAATCTAAAGTATTTTGTACTTGGTGTTTCAGAGAAATAAATATTTGGGGAAATGTATTCCGTAAGTGGAAACTGTTTGAAATTGTTTTCAAAAGGAGTTTGAAAATAGAAATATATCTTGGAAAGATATTTAGGCAAATAAATAATGTGGGAAATTATTTATTGTGTGATGGTTGCTTGTGGATGTAAATTGATAGTTAAATAACCGACTATCAATATTGGCCAAATGCGTTGATCGTTTCGAAGAGACCGGGATCGAGTTTCCGTATACCGGGATTCTAGGTCTGGAGACTCGAATACCACTTCGATCCGGTTGTACGTTTCGTGTAACGTGTTCGGAGTCGAAGATGGAGCTATGAAGTGCAAGGGCTAGTCGCTACTAATCCTGAGGATATTTCCAAAATGGATGTAGTAGGAATAGTGCCTTCGGTTCCGTTCGAACCCGGGACGGACTTGTATGGACGAATGCTTTCGTGACATCGTCAGGTGGACGATGGGCATTCTAAGGGATGTGTTCTGAAAAAGGTATCGTTTAGCCTCAAGCCTCATCAACCGGGAATGACTGAAAATCAGGGGTTATGCAGCAAGGCTTCGTGGGTAGCACCCACTTGAGAGTAAGGTCATCCCTGTCTAGATGTCCCTTTTTATTTCGGCTTAGTGGTGCGGTTGCTGATCCCAACCGTGGGGTGATTTTATTTGGAATTATCCAGTAAGGGATGATTCCGGTCTTGTGTTGCAGGGGAGCGGGCGTACTCCTCGGTACTGTGATCTAGGCCACGTACTGTGACAGGTGGTACCCCAGTGCCTAGTCATTCATTGGAAATCCATTCTCCCTACGTGCCTTGTACGAGTTTTGTTTGTATTACCCACGTTGTGGCTAGTATGCTGGAATTTAATAATGTAACAATTTCAGCTATTTTAATAAGTATTTGTATATAGACACTATTATAATATCAGAGGAATTTGATAAAAAGTGTTTTAGCTATCGTAAGGTAAAAACCCGACATGTTTATTTGTGGCGTGGTCTTACGAGATGCTTTTATTTTCAAAAGGATTTTGAAACTTTAATAATCAATTGAGTGTGATTTTCTCACGCTGGTATTCCAGACTGACTCGGGTATTGTTTTATATGATGCTCGGGTCAGACCGAGATAAACAGGTTTAGGATATGATGCTGTGGAGCTCAGGGGACGAGCTGGATGCCGATACGTACTTCCGTACTTGCTATTATTTTTCCGCTGTGTATTCAGTTGTAAGTTATGGATGTTGATGTACTCTGTTGATGTACTCTGATGATATATTGTATAAAACTGATATAGTTTTGATTTGTGTAAAGATCTGTTAATATATATTATATTTTATTCCGCCGCGATGGTTAGATTTTGATTTTGTTTTCTATTTTTCTTCTTCTACCTCTTCTTCTTAACTAAAATGGTTCGATTTTCCGGGTCTGGAAAGTCGGGTCGTTACACAAAGTAAATAAACAAGCAATAACAACAATCAATAACAATCCAATCATCAATTCAAATAATCCCGAAATAACCGTATCAATTCGCATTGTTATTTGTACGAATTAATATAATTATTTCTAGAATCTACGCTGTAGATTAAAGATTATTACATTATGGTTTTCACTTGTCATTCAATTACAATTTCATCCATCATCAATTTAACAACATACAGTCAGTGGTTCAAAGTGTAATTAAACAAATCATACGTGTCAATAGATTTAACAGTGAAAGGGGTCATATTATACAAATTTAACTAATCAATTTTAAACATTTAACTATTCTATATCGAGTTCAATTTCATACTATTTATCAATTTACATTAACAGTTTAACGTCCAATATAAACATCAACAATCAATCAATTATCAGCCAAACTGTATTATCATCGCATAAATAACTAACAGATAATGGTGTCAGATGTCATAGGTGAACTGATACATGTAATAGCATATATAACAGTGTAATTAACTAACAACAGCATATTTCAATTGTCGTTTCAATTGAAATCAAATTTAATAAATAAAAGAACGTTAATTGTGAGTGAGTGCTCACCTTTCGAGGCTAGAGATGATTCAATACATAGAATGAGCTACGAATCCAAGCATGGGTTGCAAAGCAAAGTAGATGGGAACGAATCGACGAACAAAGCTGACGAATAGAAATGTACCAGATCAAATCAGAATTTGATGGATGAAGATAAATGGTATGAGTGAACCTATATATATATACATATTAATTTAAAACGTATAGTTAAAATAATATATATGTATTTATATTTCGATACAATAGTTAAATCCCAGAAAGCACTATATTTATATACCATTGGAAGACCTAGTTCACATGTATATTGTGACATCCCGGAATTTCGAGCAATATCAATTTAATAATTTATATTAAATATTAATTTGATTATTGAATTATATGATTTGAATCGATATTTTTCTTCGGATAAGTATCTGATGGGTGATTTTTATCGGTAAAATCCAATAAATTATTTTCTATTTATTTATATATATTGGTATATATCGTAGATAGGAAAACTCTGTTTAAATAAAATTGATAAATTTGGTTTCCAATTTTAATATATATTCAGGTGATATGGAAATTATTATTTATTTAGAAATATACTTTTTAAAGCTATTAAATTAATAAATATAATTGTTTTAAATACTTAGATAGATATTTAAATTGTTTTGAACTTATTTCTGACTTTGGGTTAAATTTATAATTATTAACAAAAGAATTTTATTTTCCTTTCTGTTAAAGTATAGCTTGTTAAATTATAGTTTAAAGATATATACAAGTTTTCAATGTAATTTTGTTAAGTATTACTTTAAGGTATATTATAAAATAAGTATTTGATAATAAGAAATAATTTCTTTGTTTAACTATTTTAAATTGATAAAAGAACTTTTATAATATTGATAAAATATAATTCCTTTTGTAAATCGTTTCAAATTTATAGATGTGTAAATTTACTTTAAATGATATTTATAAATAAAAATAGTATAAACTATTCATCTAGAAATACCATACAATAATACAAATAACAAATCTACATATTGGAAATAACGAGTTAACAACAATCGAAATGAAATAAGTGAAGTTTATAAATTATAAAACAAACACATTGAGTAATCAAACAACATACTAAAGTAACATCCATTATATTTCATAATCAAACAAAATATTAGTATAACAATAAAACAAGTAACAAAGTAGATAATCAAACAACATATTAGAATAACATTTTAATTATATTACATTATCATACCAGAAATCTGTTGAGACAAGTAAACAATGGAAAATTACATTTCAACATATACAACAAGGTAATAATACATAGGAATGATTTGCCAGCCCTGATATAAATCTGCATAGCCAAGTGAACTGTAACGATCCGGATTTTGCCCGCTCGAAAATCAACATCCGTACTTCACATTGTACTAGAATGCCGCAGATTCGACCGTTGAAATCCGATTCGCCGGAGCTTATAACAACATTAAGTAAATAACACAGCGGAATAAAAAGAATAATACAGATATACAACAGAGTGATACAATGAATATCAATATACATCAGAGATATGATACAACAAATAGCAGTGGAAAAGAAAACGATAACATCAGCAGCGGAATAGAATGTCTCCAATAGAATGCTCCAAGATAAGCAACGTCAGTCCATGAACTCCAAGAACTAAACTAGCTCCAGATAATCTACTAAACCTGAATATCTGAAAAACCCAACTCTAGACTGCTCGTGTAGAAAAATTTTGAGCATCCAGAGTTTAGGAAAGAAACAATAAACTCCGGATCAGTCATGGGACTGGTGTGAGCAACAAAAACAGTTTATCTTTAAAAACAAATAGCAGAAATTTTAAAGTCAATTCGCAATGCTTTTGGAAAATGAAACTACCATAAGACCTCCCACCACACACACAATGCAGACGCAGACTTGGAGGAGATTTCTTCTTATGATAGTCAAAGATGCTTACTACGCAAAAATCAAATCTTTTTTTGATATTATTATTAGTGCATAGTGTAGAAAACATTTCGAAAGTATAATATTAATCTTAGCCAGCATAGGCATTCCGCACTTATGCCTACTATAACTACCATGTTCAATAGCAGGTTACCGCCACATTCCATGGCAGGTAATACAACTAAAACCGTACAAGTCACGTATTGTTTCTTTGGATTTCCAACAAATGGTCAGGCTAAGGAACTTCCTCTTCCACGATGGGTACGTCCCTGGAATAGACGACCCGAGAACCTAACCGGATCTCTGCCAACACAAGGCCGGGTTACCTCTGCAAAAATAGGTAACTACTGACACGCGTATGCCATCCCCCGATCGTTACCGATCTTCCCGAGGATCCCCGATTTCCAACAACCACAAAGTAATAAATTTGCAACAACCACAGAGGTTAAGTATCTGGGCTCCATACCATGATACCACCTTTATCCAGAAGGAATGACATACACTAAGGGGCGCTACTCCCTAGAACCTTGCTGCATCCTTCCTGTTTTGACCATTTCCGGGGTGTGAGGCTCGACGAAGTCTCGTCCACAAAGCTACGCTTTCTACAAAGCCCTGCTTCGGGTCAAACAAATGATCAACCTATGATCACAAAGATATAAGATCAAATAAATGATCATATCGCAAATGATCAAACACTGATCATCACACAGCAACACTCAGCATGCCACATTACGAAATTGGGATATATCGCTGATAAATTTCAACTACATAACCTCTAAGCTCATACGTCTCAGAGAAGGGTGTTAAGCTAAGAGAATAAATTCTCCGCCACCAACAGAAATGTATTTGAAAGAAATCGGCTTTATATCTCAAAGTGTAATGTCAGACATGTATCCATACAAGTCTGTTCCGGCTTCGAACAGAACCGAAGGCACTTCTCACGAAGCCCTTGCAATTCCGGATAACTTTCAATCACGTCCGGACTTCCCGTCACAAAAGAGTGATATAAATCTCTATACCGGCGCGACTCAGTGCAGAGACATTCGACAGGTTGTCCTTTCATTTTCGAAAAATATCCGGTCTTCAACACCGGTCTTCAAATGCTATCCATATACGACGTATCACTATTCGGAATGAGTTATACGACCCAAAGGTCCTTTCCCGGCTAACCCGAATAGTGAGCGAAATATTTAAAAACATACGGATATTGGGATTTCAATTAAGTCACAACTTAAACCCAAACTTTCTTTTCAAATGGTTTAACAAATTACCATTTTAATCTTTTAAACAAAAAGATTCAATTCACAAGGTTCACTTAATTTCACAAAGATTCATTCATAGATTTTCCCAATCGATTTCTATTTCAATTTAATTAACTCGTTAAATCTTTAAATCAAAGATTTAACTCATAGCTTTCAAAACAATTTCATTTCAAATGGTTTAAACAAAACATAAATTTAAATCTGTTAAAAATAGACAGATTTAATTCATAGCTTTCAAAACAATTCATAACTTGGAAAATCCATTTTTCAATTCACTTGAAATTCCTTTAATTTAAACTGGAATTTCTTTTCTTATCTAAAAGCTTTTATCATTTGGAAACAACAGTTTTCAATTTGGAAATCTGATTCATTCATACGAGTTGAAATCCTTGGTTTAAATTCAAATTCCCAAATTAATACTTTTAAAATGGTTTAATTCATATAAACACATTTATATCATCTTTTATCCCTAGTTTCCAAATCATAGATTTAATTTCAAACTTGAATTCAAATTTAAATCTAATTATTTAAATTTTCAAAACTCGATTAAGTTATTCAAAATAACTTTTGTCTTTGAAATTCTATTTCAAAATCTTTTCACTTTAAACCAGAATTTCTAATTTCAAAATCAATTGAAATTAAAATCTCAATTTCAAAAATATTAACTTTAAATTATCTGTGACTTAATCGATTTCCACGTGCAATCCATATTTGTGTGTGTAAAGGTGTGGTCCAGGGGTTTCACACACAATAGTGCAACATCAATCATCACATAACAAAATACAAGATATAGTTGATAAGCGATATAAACTATACGCTTATCGTTCATTCACAGATCACAGATATATATCACAGGTAAGTAAACTACAGATCACAACATAAATCAGGGTGTATCACAAAGCATCATATATCAGGGATATCGAACAATTCAATCATCTAGTCATGTCCAACATTCATAGGTAAGGTCAATTTATTTATCTGATTTAAATTAAATCAGATTTTGTCACAAATCTTGGTTTATTTAACATTAATTAATTACAATCATTTTGATTTATTATTCTTTATTCATTTATTCATTAACCCTAAATTTTTGAATTAATTATCCCATAATTAATTATCCCCATAAATTTCACTAAGTAAATTCACTTATCCAATTATTTTCTTAAGTTAATTAAACAAATTAAATTAACTCTAATTAATCAAAATATCCAAAAACAACTACAATAAGTGATTAATCCTCAATTACTTTCATTAAGTGATTTCATTTAAACTTCACTATTTATTATTATTACATAAATTAATCTAATTAATTATTAGATATAAATCACGTTTAATTTATTATAATCATAATCAAGTTAATGACCTTTATTAATATTTATTTAATTATTCTCCCAAAAAAAAAATTAACTTACCTTAATCATTATTAGTTATAAGTTTGATTAACCATTAAAATTAATTAATTAATTAAAGTCTAATCTATGGTTCTCAATTTCATATTAATTACTTAACTCATTATTTAAACTTTAATTAATACATTTAAACTTATAATTACTAATTTAATTGATATAAATTATCAATTATCTATTCCGATTTACCTTAATGGTTAATGAATATAAATCTTAAGTCTTCATTTCTTAAAGTAAATTTATTCTTATTAGTAATTAAATTTTAACTTTCTAACATGTTCGAAAACATTTATTTCAAGTTTTACCTTTGAAATTTCATTTTAAAACTCAAGTATAAAATGGATACTAATTTATCTTTAGTTCATTTCAAAATCTGGGAGTTAAACTTCTATTCGGTTAAATTTTGATTCCATTTTAAAATCATCAGATTAAAATTGAAATGTGTACAGGTTAAAAACTCTAAAAGCCAAACTACCCGAGACCTTCACATTTTTACTTCGAGTGAAACCCCTCCCTGCTTTGAGAAAAATGCACGAACGACTCGAGCCAATTTACGTTTTCCCCGAGCCTATTGCCCATTCACTTCGAGTTCTTTCCAATCCAACCCGAGAACCATTCTTCTTCCCCAAACTCTACATTCCCAGGTATTCACACGAGTGCACGTGTACGTGCACAGCCACGATGGCCATTGCCGATCAACGTAAAGGACACCGGAACCTCATCTTCGATCACCTGAACCCATTCGAACGACCAAATATCGAAAATTTCCACGCAATCAAAAAACGAGCTATCCTCAGTCCCCTGGAAAAATGTTCGTCGGAAGAACTCTCCTCCTCGCTGCAACGCGCCACCAGAAGCCATGAAATTTCAACCAAGACTTCGCCCTGATCTCCTACCGCTATCCCCACCGGTCCTTTGAATTCCGATGCATCAACGTGGTGGTACTGACGAGGCTTCCTGGAACCGAAAATCATTGGCCTTAAACCCTAATTCCACCTCGATCACCCACTACGGTGATCTAAAAATTTAGCGAGCATTTTTCCTAGACTCTACAACCTCTCAGCTAGCTACAGATCCAATCACGAGGCGAACGATGTCGCCGACCACCGTAGTTTGCCCAAATAGTCGAATCCGTTCAACTTGCGATTTCTCACTAAAAATCGCACTAAAAATCTGGATTTTTGTTTTCAAAATCATGATTCGTAAAGGTAAATAAGATCATACATTCGAAACTTAAAATTTAATCAATTACATTTTCATAAAAACAAGGGATTCCACTGTGTTTGATATTTTTCTAGAAAACTTATTTATTTTCAGTGTCTCCAGATATTTTTAGGGGAGAGTTTCTGGCAATTCTAACAAGTTTCTTTTGAACATCAAGATCAACAGTTGATTAGAGGGGAAGTTCTCGATTTTTAAACAAGATTGAACTCAGTAATACTCTAGAACCAGAGACATATATCACAGACAGGCACAAGCATACTCCTCTATACAAAAGTTCATATTCATGCAAGCATCTCTTATGTCATTCATTCATAGATTATGAGATGCCAACCAAAAAGATGAACAAATGAGTTCAAATGTTTGCTCACCTTAGGCTGAGAAGAAGAACAGAGAAAGATTGAGGCTTGAAGGCTGCAGTTTTGAACTTGCTTTGAATTGAGTGATGTTTGCTTTGATCAGTTCTGGTTTTGATGAATTCATATTGTTGTTGAAGTTTAAATTGAATTTTTGTTTGAGTTTTCACTATGATGCTTGCTCCCATTTTACTTTCTCAGCTCGAACTGAAATGAGGGGGAGATATAAAGAAATGAGTTTACAAAGTAATATTTTCTTGTACAAATTGATATAATTTTGGTTGTACAAACTGTAGGCAGGGATATTTCTTTGTTTGTAGGCTGATGAGAAGAGAATTTGGGTGCTGCATTTATTATGTTGTACCCTTATGTCTTCGGCTGAGATGATAGCCTCAAGTACATATGTTCCTTCATTTTTCTTTGTTTTATCACTTTACTTGTTTCACAGCCTACATACTACTTTACTCGGCTGAGATGTTATTACTTCATGCTTGAATACATATTTGCTTTGTCTACCTTTTCTCTAATTTGGCTGATATGATATGCTTTGTTTTGTTTATTGTACAAAGATATTTTTATTTTCTTTGCTTTGTTCTTATTCTTGCTTATTATAATGTTGTTTCTTCATTTGTAAGCTTATACCCATCTATTTGTTTACTTTCTATTTTTAGTTTAAATATTAATTATTATTATTATACTTCATATTCATTTTCTTATATTATTTTATAAACTCAAATGCTATTTTACTTCTATCTTTTTACCATTTATATTAAGACTTAAATTCAGAAATCAATATATATATATATAAATTGTTTAAATTCAAATGATTTATATAAAATATATTTGGATATCGGGGAAACTCGCAATAAATAAATCCATTTTATTTTACTATTTTTATTCAAAATTCATTTAATTATCAATTCTAATTCAAAAGTTCAACAAATTATTAATTTAAATATATATAAAATCCAGGGTCGTTACATGAACTAAAGAAGTAACATTCAACTATGTTTCAAAATGTAAAACAAGAGAATAAAATACATAAACAAGTTTCCCAGCCTCTAAATAAATATCTGCATAGGAAATCATGTTCGTATGCAAGCCTGGGAAATAAAAAGGAATCAAAAAGAAAAGTGAAATATGTATGCATGTGGCTTGTGAAGTAGGGCAGGCAAGTTTAGAAAAGGAGATATGATAAGTATAAAATGAAAAAAAAACACAAGTACAAGCATTTATTGTCTTCATTTATTAGCAACCAAACCAGCCTATACGATTGTATACCCATTTCTTTTCAGCCTCCATTTTATACAAAGATCTCTGACAATAAAAAATATGATAACCCTGTAAATGTTTTAAAACTTCAACTTGAGAGCAATTTCTTTTATCATTTCCAATCCCAGTTCGAGCTCAACAAAACCAAATATAAACAAAAAAACTCCATTAAAACTTAAGCAACATTCTATAATCATCTAACAACTACAACAAAGTAGAGAAGCAAAATGGAAAGAAGATCAAAGTTGAAAACATTTCCAGTTTTCAAGAAATTCAAAACTGGTTGCAAATATGGATGCTCTGTCTTTTACAAAATTGGTGAGTAACAATTTTGTTTTAAACTTATAACTTAAGTTATTGGAATGTTTTTCTCTAAATCTTGTATGTGTATGACTGGAATTTGTGTGTATCTGCTCTGTGATACTTGTATCTGTTTGATATTCTGCTATCTGTTTTTTTGTATATATGAAAACCAACCTCCATCTTTTAATCTACCAACTAGTTGAACCTGGGATATGAACAGTAGTTGTTTGTTTAGCTATCATCTAAGTATTAAAATTTCATTTAGGTCGAAACAAACTATATTTCCCCTGATAACTTAAGAAATCTAATCTCATCTTTAAATATGTTTAAAACCAAACCTCTGGTTTAAAAGATTCAGGATTATAGATCGAAACTACATACAAATTTATGATTTTTAAAACAAGAACTGCAATTTTTAAGCAAAGGAGTGAAGAGCAGTTTTTACTTCACCGTTTTGAACATATTGGGATGCTGTGGTCGATGGAGATGACCGGAGACGTCGCGGGTTGGTCGAAAGGTAGAGGAGTGATGGGGAAGCGTGGGAAAAATGGTGAACTAGTCAGCAGTTCATCGTGATGGCGGCGGGAAGGAATTTAAAACTGGAGACCTAGTTTTTGAGTGTCGTAACATTTCGTTCCGTTCGAGATCGACGTTTGATCGAGCTTTGAAATATTTTGGGAAGTTGAAGCTCCGGTGTGGTCGAAGTTGTAGCCGAAGTAGGGGATTTTCTGGTGATCGGAGATAGGAGCACGGCGTTGTTGCCAGGGATCGTGATTTGTTTTCTGATTTTGAGTTTCCAGGCGATCGAACTCGATTTCGATCGAGTGCTTGATAGGATGATCGGAGGCCGGAGAGGAAATGTCGAGATGATCGTCGAGATGTGGAGGTGGTCGTAGATGACTGGACGTGGCCGGACCCTCGGTGCACGTGCACAGTCGAGAGTTCTGAGGGATGTGCTTATTTTGGTTGACAGGGGAATAAAACTCGAGAATTACTCGAGTAATTCTTCGTTTTGCTCGGGCGATTCTATAAATTACTCGAAGTAAAATAAGTTGTCTCGGGTAGGATCTGTTATCTTAGTTTTTAAAGCAGTGTTCAGGTTAACTCGAGATTTTCTCGGGAAAAACTTGTTTGGGCTCGGGAAATTTTTCGCTTTTCTCGAAGCAAATTGAAGTGATTCCGGGTCATGGTTTATATGTTTAAACAGTACAGATTTTTAAACAGTTTTTAAATCTGTTAGTTTTTAAAATTTAAACCAAGGAGAAACTGTATTTAATTTAAGTATAAAATCCAGATTTTTGAAATAAAAGAAAAAGTTTAAATTTTAAATACTTCTAATAAATTTAAATTAAGGTGGTTTGATTTAAAGGCATTTATAACTAAGATTTGTTTAAAATTGTAATTTAAAGATTTCTTTTAAAGGTTAGTTTTATAGAAAGATTTAAAATTTAACTAGTATTCGTTTAAACTCGACATTTAAAATGAGAGTTAAGGAAAAGAGAAATAAATGCTTTAAACATTTTAAAAGTTAAATTTAATCGAAATGAAACGAGTTTACTTTAAGAAATAAGGATTTAGTTTTAAACTCATTTATTATTAAAAAGGATTAAATTGTTAATGGAATTGTATTGATTAAATTAGGAATTGATGTTTAAATGAATCAATGCAAGTTTTTATAAATGAATTAAGTAATTAATTGGAAATTAAGGTTTAATGTATTAATTAAAGTTTTCAAAATGAATTAAATAATTTATATGTTATTGAAAGTATGGATTAGACCTTAATTAATTTATAAATGGAAAATTTAACTCATAATCATTAATACAAGTTAATTACTTTAGTATAGAAATTAATAGATGTTAAAGAAGACTGTTAACTGGATTATTTATAATTAATCAATTAATTGATTATTAATCGTTAATTGAATTAATTAATTGAAATCAACATTTTAACTGTTAAAGTATAATTAATTTAAGGGGAAGTAATTAAGAAAATTAATTACTCATTTTGATTTATTGAATAAATAAATTAACCCGTATTTAATCGTTTGATGATTTGAAGATAAAATTTCTTAGAGAGGTAATTAATGTTTAAATTACAGGATGTAATTATGGGATGATGTTCGTTAATAAAGTAATTTGAGTAAATTACTTTATATAATTAATCAAAGGGATTAATTAGAGATAATTGATTATTGAGTAATTAATTTGTTTATGAAGTAATTAAGGAAGTTAATTACCAGATGTGATTAATTAGAGGGGATTAATATTTGGGTTTAATTTAAAGATTAATTACTCGATGTGATTAATTTAAAATTGTAAATGTTAATTTGAAATCATTAATTAACATAATTAATGTTGGAATTCAAATGGGTTTATTCGAAATATAATTGATAAATGAAGAGATTTATTAATATAAATAATTAAGTAATGTAATTAACTTAGTTAATTAATAAAATGATATAAAGATGAATTTCTATATTTGGTTAAAGTAATTAATCCGTGGAAATAAATTTGAAGGAAATTACTTAGATGTAATTAAAGACAATTAATCGGGGATGATTAATTAAATGGAGTAATGGGATGATGGTCAATGAATTGATTGATAATTTATTTGTAGTAATATAAGTAAGTTAATACTGATAAAGTAATTAATTTAATTAACTTTAAATTAATTAAGGATAAGATAATTGATTTAATTCATTTTAAATTAATTATCAAAGATATGATTATTATTCTTGCTTATGTATGATGATTGATATTGATATCCCATTAATTGATTGTGATCTCAGATATGAGATGAGTGTTATCTGTTATGATATGGATGCTTTGATGAAGTGTGATGATATTATAGATTTTCCATTTATGATGATATGTGATTATCCATCAGTGATATTGTGATTTATCTATCTGTTGATATAGATAATTTAATTTGAATTGTTTTAACCTTTAAAACAACTTGGCCTTAAAAGACACGTGTTGGATTCGGTGAGACCGGGATCGGGTTTCCATATTTGGATATCCGAAAACCACATCGATTCCCAATTTAACGTTAGGTCGTGAAATCCAAATGGAGCAAGTGAAGACTCGAGGTATAAGAACTATTCGTCAGTATAACTCTGTGGGTGATTCCGTAATGAGTTTGACGGAGATAGTACTTATAGATTCGAGATGGTGATTCAGAATGCAAGGGTTATTGTCGTTAACTCTGAGGGTGATTCCAATATGAGTGTAACGAGATAATGCCTTCGGTTTCGTTCGAACCCGGAACGAACTTGTATGGATCGAATGCTTTCAGAACATCGTTAGGTGGGCGATGAGCATTCTAAGAGATGTTTTCTCTAAAGGTAATCGTAACCTCAAGCCTCATCAACCGGGAATGGCTAAAACAGGGGAGGTGCAGCAAGGCTAGTGGGTAGCACCCAAGTAGGATGAGATTTCCCCTGTCTAGAGGTCCCTTTTTATTCGGTAGTGGCAGTTGGAGAGCGCACCAACTGTGGGGTTTTCTTATCCGGGAATTATCCAGTAAGGGATGTTCCGGCCTTGTGTTGCAGGGGAGCGGGCGTACTCCTCGGTACGGTGATCTAGGCCACGTACTGTGACGGGCGGTACCCCAGTAGCCCATCCATTGTAAGGAATCCAAAATCCAATAAGTGCCTTCGGTTTTGATTGTATTACCCACGTTGTGGCTAGTATGCTGGAATTTAATAGATGTAACAATTTCAGCTATTTCTTATTTACTTGAAAACCCTAGACACTATTATAATATCACTGGATTTCCTAAAATGTTTTGGTTAGCGTAAGGTAAAAACTTTTCCATGTTTATGTGTGGGAAGTCTTACGTAATACCTTTGTTTTCAAATGATTTTCAAAGTTAAGCAACTTTAACCTGTTACTCATACCAGACCCATGTCTGACCCGAAGTTTATTTCTGTTTTTCATAAACTCTCGGGTACCCAAATTTTTACGGGTAGTCAAGGGATTCAGGTTAGCTTTGACGAATTCTGGAGGAGCAATGGAGCAGGAGGCTTCAGCGTATAGATATATAGTGGTTCCGCTGTGTTAGTGTTATTCTGTATTTTCCGCTGTGTTGTATCTCTGTGATGCGTGAGTTGTATTAACTAGACAGGTGTTTATAACTGTCTAGTATGGATGTATTATCTGTGTACTCTGATGTATATAATATTTGTATATTTATGTGATATATTATATTTTATTCGTTCCGTTGTTGAGATTCCGTTGTTGTTTCTTCTTCTTCTCTATCTTTTCTACTTTCTCACCTCTTTCTTTTCTTCAAAACGATACGACTTTCTGGGCATAGAAGGTCGGGTCGTGACAGTTGGTATCAGAGCACTAGGTTGAGCGAATACCTAGGCTCTTAAGTGATTCCTTTCTTGAGAGAGCGTATTTGTATTTTTGATATATATATATATATATATATATATATATATATATATATTTATCTATTTCTACCTATCGGTTGGGTTACCTGTTCGGGTTTTCCAATATAAGTATAAAGGTAGATAGAATGGTGGTGCGTGTAACATGACTACCAATGGTTGAATTTGTTGAGGTTGGAAGTGTATCTACCGAGATGGTATTGGGTCTACAGTCTCGCTCGAGTTAATTTTGTTGTGGCGTAAGAATTTCTTTGATCTCTTAAGGAAATCGGTGAAGGATTCGGAGTCTAGCATTTGAGGGTAAGATGACCACACTTGTGTGAACGGATTTTCGAGTGATTGGATGAGTAGAATTGGATCTGCCAGTTGGGCAGAAATGAGTTATAATATTTTGATCTCTCAAGGTGTAGTAGCTGTGTAATGTGACGCAGGGACTATGAATGTCTCCAAAGATATTCCTTTGGGACGAGTTAAGGTAGTGAGTCTGTTTCGGTATTGTGGCTGAGTTCAGCAGGATGTTTCTGGTTGATTGTGGTCCGAGTTCTCGAAGAGCTTTGGATTAGGAATTCCTTGGCATTGGTGTCAGCTGTATAGCTCGGAGTGTTCTGTGTGTTGGCAAGAAGTTTTCTAGCTTAGCAGGAGTTCAGAAGCAGTGGAGTGATTCCATTTCTTCGATGAATTGACCAGTTAAGCGTAAGCTATTCTGATTTGTAAAGAGGAAGCAGTAATTTTGGAATTAGGCTGGATGGATTGCAAAAGTGACTTGCGATAGCTGAGTGTTCTCTGGTGTTATGGATTTTCTGGATGTTTTCAGGAAGTCAGTATTTTATCAGCATCTGGAGATTTAATTTGGTATCGACTGGATTTCAGGAGTGGTACCGATGGATTAGCTTAGAAGTGGGATGGTTTTTGGAGAAACTTCTGAGTTTTCTCTTTATGGATCTGTTGAACCATATTTCCAGGATGGTTGGAAAGACCAGTTGTGATTTCTGACCGACGGTTGCAAAGCCTAGGTCCGTCACAGATGGTATCAGTGGAAAGTTTGTGCTTGTGTGCATCATCAGTATCTTCATTCTACCCTTATCAGAGTTGTGCAGCGGAAGCAGTTAGGAGTGCATCAGTTTTCTTTTCTGGAAAAAGAGAAGTTGTTTTTTTCTGATGATAGTAGTGATTGTGTTCTTGATTTTGGTTAATTTCGAGAAGATCATTTTACTGGATTGTTTTCGATTCAGATTGTTCTGGAAGGCATCAGCGGGGATTTAGCTGATTGGTAGTGATGGAAGCAGCTTTGGGATCGTCTGAAGTGTTTGGTGGATAAGAGACGAAGGAATTTTGATTTCAGAATCGGAGGGTTGATTTTGGATAAATTTTCTCTGATCAAAGGAGCTGTATAGTTTGGTAAGTCTGGGAAATCAGTTCCGAGGTGTTCTGGGTTTTTTCTCTGTGTTCTGGAGAAGTTAGTGTTTGATCTTCTGAAGTGAATTGCCAGTCTGGATAGCTGTGATTCGATGTGTTGCACGTATCTCTGAGGAAGTACGTGTAAGATTCTATTTCGGATATTGGAACCAGCAGTTAAGGAAGTTTTGGTTGTGAGTCTGACTCGTCTGTAGTCTGATATTTTGCTTTGTATTGTAGATCTAGAAGAGTAGTAGCTTTGTAGCTTAGTGGTAGTGACTGTCTGGATTCTATAGAGCGAGTGACCCGGTACTTATATTCGGGGAAACTCGAGAGAATCCTATCCAAAAATTTTGTCTGGATAGTTAGACTTGTTTGTTTGGATGATTGATTGCTATGGTTGTTGATATATGCATGGGTTTTAAAATTAAAATTTTTAATAAATTATTAAATTACCTTTGTTTTAAATTTCGGGGACGAAATTCTTTTAAGGGGGGAGGAATGTGACATCCCGGAATTTCGAGCAATATAAATTTAATAATTTATATTAAATATTAATTTGATTATTGAATTATATGATTTGAATCGATATTTTTCTTCGGATAAGTATCTGATGGGTGATTTTTATCGGTAAAATCCAATAAATTATTTTCTATTTATTTATATATATTGGTATATATCGTAGATAGGAAAACTCTGTTTAAATAAAATTGATAAATTTGGTTTCCAATTTTAATATATATTCAGGTGATATGGAAATTATTATTTATTTAGAAATATACTTTTTAAAGCTATTAAATTAATAAATATAATTGTTTTAAATACTTAGATAGATATTTAAATTGTTTTGAACTTATTTCTGACTTTGGGTTAAATTTATAATTATTAACAAAAGAATTTTATTTTCCTTTCTGTTAAAGTATAGCTTGTTAAATTATAGTTTAAAGATATATACAAGTTTTCAATGTAATTTTGTTAAGTATTACTTTAAGGTATATTATAAAATAAGTATTTGATAATAAGAAATAATTTCTTTGTTTAACTATTTTAAATTGATAAAAGAACTTTTATAATATTGATAAAATATAATTCCTTTTGTAAATCGTTTCAAATTTATAGATGTGTAAATTTACTTTAAATGATATTTATAAATAAAAATAGTATAAAATATTCATCTAGAAATACCATACAATAATACAAATAACAAATCTACATATTGGAAATAACGAGTTAACAACAATCGAAATGAAATAAGTGAAGTTTATAAATTATAAAACAAACACATTGAGTAATCAAACAACATACTAAAGTAACATCCATTATATTTCATAATCAAACAAAATATTAGTATAACAATAAAACAAGTAACAAAGTAGATAATCAAACAACATATTAGAATAACATTTTAATTATATTACATTATCATACCAGAAATCTGTTGAGACAAGTAAACAATGGAAAATTAGATTTCAACATATACAACAAGGTAATAATACATAGGAATGATTTGCCAGCCCTGATATAAATCTGCATAGCCAAGTGAACTAAAGAAGTAACATTCAACTATGTTTCAAAATGTAAAACAAGAGAATAAAATACATAAACAAGTTTCCCAGCCTCTAAATAAATATCTGCATAGGAAATCATGTTCGTATGCAAGCCTGGGAAATAAAAAGGAATCAAAAAGCAAAGTGAAATATGTATGCATGTGGCTTGTGAAGTAGGGCAGGCAAGTTTAGAAAAGGAGATAGGATAAGTATAAAATGAAAAAAACACAAGTACAAGCATTTATTGTCTTCATTTATTAGCAACCAAACCAGCCTATACGATTGTATACCCATTTCTTTTCAGCCTCCATTTTATACAAAGATCTCTGACAATAAAAAATATGATAACCCTGTAAATGTTTTAAAACTTCAACTTGAGAGCAATTTCTTTTATCATTTCCAATCCCAGTTCGAGCTCAACAAAACCAAATATAAAAAAAAACTCCATTAAAACTTAAGCAACATTCTATAATCATCTAACAACTACAACAAAGTAGAGAAGCAAAATGGAAAGAAGATCAATGTAAGAGTCCAAAAACTCGGCCTTCGAAAATCGGCACCCGTACTTCACTTGTACTCAAAATGCCGCAGATTCAAACGCCGAATCTGGCTTCCCGGAGCTATAACACAATTAAGTAAATAACACAGCGGAAGAAAAGAATAATACATTGATATACAATATCTGATACAACAGAGTGATACAATGAATATCAATATACATCAGAGATATGATACAACAAATAGCAGCGGAAAAGAAAAGATAACAACAGCAGCGGAACAATATCAATAGAAGTGATAACTCCAAAATGATCTTCAGACAAGAATGAATCCACAACTCCAAGATAAGCAACTCCGATGAATGAACTAGCTCCAGATAATCTACTAAACCTGAATATCTGAGAAACCCAACTCTAGACTGCCCGTGTGGAAAATAGTGGGCACCCAGAGTTTAGGAAGGGAACAATAAACTCCGGATCAGTCATGGGACTGGTGTGAGCAACAAAACAGTTTATCTTTAAAACAAACAACAACAGATTTTTAAACATTAAAACCCGCAATGCTTTTCGGAAATGAAACTACCATAAGACCTCCCGCCACACACACAATGCAAACGCAGAATTGGAGGAGATTTCTTCTTATGATAGTCAAAGATGCTTACTACGCAAAAACAATTGGATTATTATTATTAGTGCATAGTGGAAAACAATTTGAAAGTATAATATTAATCTTAGCCAGCATAGGTACCATTATACTATGCCTACTATAGCTACCATATTAGATGGCAGGTTCTACAACTAAAACCGTACAAGTTCCGTATTGAAGAAATGGATTTCCAACAAATGGTCAGGCTAAGGAACTTCCTTCCGCCGCATGGGAACGCCTCTGGCGGGACGTCCCGAGAGACAAACTGCTCTCTGCCAAACAAGGCCGGGTTACCTCTGTAACAGGTAACTCACGAATATGCCACCTCCCGGTCCTTTGGGACCTTTATCCGAGCGCTCGGTAACCATCATCACACATAATAAATAAGTGTATCCACATGAGTAAGTATCAGGGCTCCATACCATAATACCACCCTTTTCCAGAAGGAAATGACCTACCCTAAAGGGCGCGACCCTCATAACCTTGCCGCAACGATCCTGTTTCGACCATTTCCGGGTTGTGAGGTTCGACGAAGTCTCGTCCACAAAGCTACGCTTTTTCAAAAAGCCACGCTTTGGGTCAACAGATGATCAACCTATGATCACAAAGATAAATGATCAAACAAAAGATCATATCACAAACGATCAAACATTGATCATCACACAGTAACACTCAGCATGCCACATTACCAAATTGGGATATATCGCTGATAAATTTCAACTACATAACCTCTGAGCTCGTACGTCTCAGAAAAGGGTGTTAAGCTAAGAGAATAAATTCTCCGCCACCAAACAGAAATGTATTTGAAAGAAATCGGCTTTATATCTCAAAGTGTAATGTCAGACATGTATCCATATAAGTCTGTTCCGGGATCGAACAGAACCGAAGGCACTTCTTACGAAGCCCTTGCAATTCCGGGTAATTTCCAATCACGTCCGGACTTCCCGTCACAAAAGAGTGATATAAATCTCTATACCGGAGCAACTCAGTGCAGAGACATTCGACAGGTTGTCCTTTCATTCTCGAAAAATATCCGGTCTTCACCACCGGTCTTCAAATGCCATCCATATACGACGTATCACTATTCGGAATGGGTTATACGACCCAAAGGTCCTCTCCCGGCTAAACCGAATAGTGAGCGCAATATTTAACAATATATGGATATTGGGATTTCAATTAAGTCACAACTTATTACCCAAACTTTCTTTTCAAATGGTTTCAATCGATTACCATTTTAATCTTTTTTAAACAAAAAGATTCAATTCACAAAGTTCAACTGAATTTCACAGATTCATTTACAGATTTTCCAAATCGATTCCCAATTCAATTTAATTAATTCGTTAAATCTTTAAATCAAAGATTTAACTTATAGCTTCCGAAACAATTTCATTTCAAATGGTTAACAATTCATCATTTTAAATCTGTTAAAAATAAACAGATTTAATTCATAGCTTTCAAAAAGAATTCATTCTTAACTTTTTAAAACATTTCAATTTCATTTTGAATTTGAAACCTTTCAACACAAATTGGAAGTTCACTTCTTGTATGAAAGCTGTTATTATTTGAAAACAAATAGTTTTCGTCTAAGAAAAATCCAATTATATTTACACGAGTTAAAACCCTTTTATTTTATTCACATTCCAAAATCAATACTTTTTAAAATGGTTTAACTCATATATAACAGGTATAAAATCTCTAATCCCTATTTTCAAATCATAGAGTTCAATTTCAAATCTTGAATTTAAGTTTAAATCAAATTATTTAAACTTCAAAACTTAATCCGGTTATTCGAAAATAAGTTTCATCTTTGAAATTCCATTTCAAAAGCTTTTCACATTTAAACCGAAATTTCTAATTTCAAAATCAATTGAAATTTAAAATTTCAATTTCAAAACATCAAATTTAAATTATCTGTGACTTAACTGATTTCCACGTGAAATCCATATTTGTGTGTGTATGGTGTAGTCCAGGGGTTTTACACACAATAGTGCAACATCATTCATCACAGATATATCGATAAGCGGTATAATCGATAACGCTTATCTTCATTCACAGATTCATAGATAAAATAAATTTATCAGTCATAACGGTTCATCATTACAATTCGATGTGGGTTTCGGATAACCAACTGGAATCCGACTCCCTGTCGCATCGAAATTCAAGTGCCGTGTTACGGGCCAAAGGTTTCATATTCACATAGTAATATATCACAGAAAAATCATACACAATCATCATCGATATATCAAAGCATATCACAGAAAATCACAGAATATCATCAAATAAATATCACAAATCAGATACTCTACACAACAATCCGTAAGTAAGATCAATAAATTATCTGATTAAAATTAATTTATACTAGATTAATTACTTATGAATGAACTACAAATCTTGGTTAATTAATCATTAATTAATGATAAACCATTTTTATTAATTAACCTTTAACCATTTAATAATTATCCTCAAATTAATTACCTTAATTTATACTTAATTAATTAACCCCTTAATTTCTTTCATTAAGTAATTAACAATTTACAATTGATTATCTTAATTAATAAATCTTATTAATTCAAATCAAATTTAATCACCCTATCCATTAAACAATATTTATTTACCTTAGAATTTAAATGAATTACAAATCATTAATCCTTAATTAACTTTTAAATAAAAACATTATTTTGATTTATGATTTAATTATCATTTTCAAACCATATTTGAAAACATTTTAACTTTCAAATTCAATTTCAAATCCCATTTCAAACTGAAGATTTGAAATAACTGTAAATCTAAATTTTAGTAATTTTAACCAAGTAAGAACCCCCTTTTTTTTTTAAAATCAAATGTTAGTAAAACATTTACCTTATAAAAGAAATTTATACAAGAGATTAAATTAATCATTTAAATTCAAAACACTTCTAAATGGTATTTTAACCCTTTATAGTTGTTTTAAATAATTTAAACTTTATAAAACTTTCTTTAATTTCAAAACTATGATACAAAAGTAAATTTGGATCCTCGAATTATGATTTTTAACTTTATTTAAAAAAAAAAAATCAGTTTTAAATTTTCAAAATCTGTTTTAAATTCAACAGACAGGTTTTACTTAAACCTGTAACCATCTCAACAACCCGAGACAAACTAAATTTTTCTTCGAGTCCAGACTTGATTTACTTCGGGTAAATCACGAAATCACTCAGGTGAAACTCGAGCAACCATCCACTGTCTTCCCCTTTTATCCCTGATGCACGCGATGCCACCGTGCACATGTACGGCGCCGCCGTGACCTCTGGTCGACTCCAGATCATCGAGCCTAGTCGACGATCGACCACAAGCTACTCCCTGATCATCTAAACTCCTCCATCTTCTCGAATTCAAAATCGAGACGTAAGTCGAAACCTGGAAACGTAACCGCTCCTCCCCTCTCGAACCTGGAACGCCGCCGCTCCTCAAACTCCGACCACCAGATCGACCAAGACTTCATCCACGTCTTCGACTACTCTCCATCTTCCATTTCCCAGAGTTCAAGCGAACTCGATGCACCCTAGGCCTCTCGACGACCCAACATTTCCGCACTGCCCAGAACTAGGTTTACAGGGGATAATTCGCCACCGTGGCCTCCTCGAAGAAGTTCAACACTTCTCACCATTTTTGCCTTCCACACTGATCACTCCTCCACCTTCACTAAAAATCCCAGACCTCCCAGCCTACGCGATCATCAGAAAATCGCGAGAAACCATTTTCCGTTCATTTGACAAGTGCTCCCTCAACTCATCATTTAAAATCTTGATTTTTATCTTAAAAATCCTATTTTTGATTTAGGAATCTGTTTGTAAACCTGAATTGACAATTTGAGATGTTCGAAAATGTCACTTATATTAAGTATTACTGTTCTTATGTTCTTCCTAGAGCAGATCAACTTTATTTAGCATGAATTAAATGTTAAAATCTACTTTATACTCAACCAATCATATTTTGTTTGAAGTTCAAGGATTTATATCGAACATATAAAAATGTTTTGGAATTTGATCAAAACTTTTTAAGTTTTGAACAAGAACAGAGATATTCAATATACTACAGATATACCTATCAATTATGCATACTTACCTATATGTATAAACATAGAGTTATCACCTATGTATGCATAAACAAAGCATTATCCAAAATATTACTCACTTTGAAAAGTTTTGAAACAGAGAAGATCTTGTTTTGCTTTGAATTCGCATGCTTCCAGGTTGAAGACTTTTGAACTTTTCTGTTTTGATTTTCATTTCTGGTTTTCTTTATTTTTGAACAGCCTGCCATTTGAACTTGTTTTGAATTCTTAAGTTGCTTAATGTTTCCTTGCTTTGTTTTCTACTCAGTTTTGAGAATAAACGAACTGAAATGAGGTTGGTTGGTGTATAGAAAGGAAGAGTACTGGTGATATTATTTTGCTTGTACAACATGATACAATCTTCTTCTCTAGTACAATTATAAGCAGGGATTTTTATTTGTTTGGGTCAGTGATCTTTCTTATGTGGTGGCTGAAATAATCCCTACTATTTCGGCTGAGATGATAAGTTATTGTGTACTAAGATATTGGCATTAATTGCCTTGTACCACTTGTATTTTATTTTTGTTTTAATTCTATGTTATACATTGCATTAGCAAGAATCTGGTGGCTTCTATTTTGTAGGCTTACAAAGATACTTTTATACTTATTTTCTTTGCCTTTTTGTATCAAAATTTGTTTGTTTTATTACTTGGTATTATTTCGTATTGATTTTTCTAAGATACATATATTTACTTTAGATTGAATAAAACTATGTATATATATATTTATCATATATATATTTGTATTATTTGTTTCATATTCGTCTACATATATTTCTTTACTTGCTATTTGCTTGGCGTTTATACTTACCTGCATATCCTGTTTATTTATTACTCTTTTATTTTAACCTTAATTATCAATTATTAAATTTACTTATTACTATTTCAAACCGTAGCTCCTTTCAAAACACACATATTTGTATATATTTTTATAAGTAATTTGAAATGACAATTTCTATTTAAAAATAAGAATTCATTTATAAAGACATTATATTATTATTTAACCCTATATTTATTTTTAAAACCATTTATTTACAATTTAAATTCAAATCAAATATATATACATATATATTCACATATATACAATATTTATAATATTTTTAAACTTAAATGATTTATACAGAATACATTTGAATCTGGGGAAACTCGCAATCCATTTATCATTTTATTTCACAATTTTAATTCAAAAATCCAATTAATTATCATTTTAAATTTATAAAATTCAGGGTCGTTACAGACTTCCCCCCTTAAAAGAATTTCGTCCTCGAAATTACCAAGGAGACACAAAGACAGATGAAAAATATCTCATCAACTCAAACTGAACATCTATTCTGCATTTGGCTTACCAAATCAGAATATCAATAATAGATATAAGAACGAATCTATTTAACATTTCAGAAGATACTCGGGTTATCCAGATATACGAAATATACAGTGGTATCGGTCAGTTCGAAATGATAACTAACCATTCGTAGAATATACTGGACCCAAAGAATAGATAGATATATGGATACAGTTTCAAAACTTTTAGTTTAGAACGAGAGTATACCTATCAGCCATAGCAATCAAAGCAAACAATTTATCCAAACAAACAATTTTGGTCCATCCGGAGTTTATGTTCCATACAAATATATCGAATTCCTTCCTGGATCTACCAGAAACTAGAAAAGATGACGAACAAAGAGATGGATAGACAAAAAGATTGCTTCCTCGTTGTTACAGAGTATTGACCATTTATAGTCGTATTTCCCTGTCCCCTATCTCGTCCTCTTCTTGCACTCATATCTACTATCAGTGGATAGTAAAAGAATTTACTGAGGTTTTCGAACGGATATCTGAGAATTACTCATTCTAGAGTTTACTTCACTCTATCTCTAATGAGCTACTTAATGTGTTATACTCCTGAGCTAAAGTTCAACCTTAGCTCTGATACCAAATGTAAGAGTCCAAAAACTCGGCTTTCGAAAATCGGCACCCGTACTTCACTTGTACTCAAAATGCCGCAGATTCAAACGCCGAATCTGGCTTCCCGGAGCTATAACACAATTAAGTAAATAACACAGCGGAAGAAAAGAATAATACATTGATATACAATATCTGATACAACAGAGTGATACAATGAATATCAATATACATCAGAGATATGATACAACAAATAGCAGCGGAAAAGAAAAGATAACAACAGCAGCGGAACAATATCAATAGAAGTGATAACTCCAAAATGATCTTCAGACAAGAATGAATCCACAACTCCAAGATAAGCAACTCCGATGAATGAACTAGCTCCAGATAATCTACTAAACCTGAATATCTGAGAAACCCAACTCTAGACTGCCCGTGTGGAAAATAGTGGGCACCCAGAGTTTAGGAAGGGAACAATAAACTCCGGATCAGTCATGGGACTGGTGTGAGCAACAAAACAGTTTATCTTTAAAACAAACAACAACAGATTTTTAAACATTAAAACCCGCAATGCTTTTCGAAAATGAAACTACCATAAGACCTCCCGCCACACACACAATGCAAACGCAGAATTGGAGGAGATTTCTTCTTATGATAGTCAAAGATGCTTACTACGCAAAAACAATTGGATTATTATTATTAGTGCATAGTGGAAAACAATTTGAAAGTATAATATTAATCTTAGCCAGCATAGGTACCATTATACTATGCCTACTATAGCTACCATATTAGATGGCAGGTTCTACAACTAAAACCGTACAAGTTCCGTATTGAAGAAATGGATTTCCAACAAATGGTCAGGCTAAGGAACTTCCTTCCGCCGCATGGGAACGCCTCTGGCGGGACGTCCCGAGAGACAAACTGCTCTCTGCCAAACAAGGCCGGGTTACCCCTGTAACAGGTAACTCACGAATATGCCACCTCCCGGTCCTTTGGGACCTTTATCCGAGCGCTCGGTAACCATCATCACACATAATAAATAAGTGTATCCACATGAGTAAGTATCAGGGCTCCATACCATAATACCACCCTTTTCCAGAAGGAAATGACCTACCCTAAAGGGCGCGACCCTCATAACCTTGCCGCAACGATCCTGTTTCGACCATTTCCGGGTTGTGAGGTTCGACGAAGTCTCGTCCACAAAGCTACGCTTTTTCAAAAAGCCACGCTTTGGGTCAACAGATGATCAACCTATGATCACAAAGATAAATGATCAAACAAAAGATCATATCACAAATGATCAAACATTGATCATCACACAGCAACACTCAGCATGCCACATTACCAAATTGGGATATATCGCTGATAAATTTCAACTACATAACCTCTGAGCTCGTACGTCTCAGAAAAGGGTGTTAAGCTAAGAGAATAAATTCTCCGCCACCAAACAGAAATGTATTTGAAAGAAATCGGCTTTATATCTCAAAGTGTAATGTCAGACATGTATCCATATAAGTCTGTTCCGGGATCGAACAGAACCGAAGGCACTTCTTACGAAGCCCTTGCAATTCCGGGTAATTTCCAATCACGTCCGGACTTCCCGTCACAAAAGAGTGATATAAATCTCTATACCGGAGCAACTCAGTGCAGAGACATTCGACAGGTTGTCCTTTCATTCTCGAAAAATATCCGGTCTTCACCACCGGTCTTCAAATGCCATCCATATACGACGTATCACTATTCGGAATGGGTTATACGACCCAAAGGTCCTCTCCCGGCTAAACCGAATAGTGAGCGCAATATTTAACAATATATGGATATTGGGATTTCAATTAAGTCACAACTTATTACCCAAACTTTCTTTTCAAATGGTTTCAATCGATTACCATTTTAATCTTTTTTAAACAAAAAGATTCAATTCACAAAGTTCAACTGAATTTCACAGATTCATTTACAGATTTTCCAAATCGATTCCCAATTCAATTTAATTAATTCGTTAAATCTTTAAATCAAAGATTTAACTTATAGCTTCCGAAACAATTTCATTTCAAATGGTTAACAATTCATCATTTTAAATCTGTTAAAAATAAACAGATTTAATTCATAGCTTTCAAAAAGAATTCATTCTTAACTTTTTAAAACATTTCAATTTCATTTTGAATTTGAAACCTTTCAACACAAATTGGAAGTTCACTTCTTATATGAAAGCTGTTATTATTTGAAAACAAATAGTTTTCGTCTAAGAAAAATCCAATTATATTTACACGAGTTAAAACCCTTTTATTTTATTCACATTCCAAAATCAATACTTTTTAAAATGGTTTAACTCATATATAACAGGTATAAAATCTCTAATCCCTATTTTCAAATCATAGAGTTCAATTTCAAATCTTGAATTTAAGTTTAAATCAAATTATTTAAACTTCAAAACTTAATCCGGTTATTCGAAAATAAGTTTCATCTTTGAAATTCCATTTCAAAAGCTTTTCACATTTAAACCGAAATTTCTAATTTCAAAATCAATTGAAATTTAAAATTTCAATTTCAAAACATCAAATTTAAATTATCTGTGACTTAACTGATTTCCACGTGAAATCCATATTTGTGTGTGTATGGTGTAGTCCAGGGGTTTTACACACAATAGTGCAACATCATTCATCACAGATATATCGATAAGCGGTATAATCGATAACGCTTATCTTCATTCACAGATTCATAGATAAAATAAATTTATCAGTCATAACGGTTCATCATTACAATTCGATGTGGGTTTCGGATAACCAACTGGAATCCGACTCCCTGTCGCATCGAAATTCAAGTGCCGTGTTACGGGCCAAAGGTTTCATATTCACATAGTAATATATCACAGAAAAATCATACACAATCATCATCGATATATCAAAGCATATCACAGAAAATCACAGAATATCATCAAATAAATATCACAAATCAGATACTCTACACAACAATCCGTAAGTAAGATCAATAAATTATCTGATTAAAATTAATTTATACTAGATTAATTACTTATGAATGAACTACAAATCTTGGTTAATTAATCATTAATTAATGATAAACCATTTTTATTAATTAACCTTTAACCATTTAATAATTATCCTCAAATTAATTACCTTAATTTATACTTAATTAATTAACCCCTTAATTTCTTTCATTAAGTAATTAACAATTTACAATTGATTATCTTAATTAATAAATCTTATTAATTCAAATCAAATTTAATCACCCTATCCATTAAACAATATTTATTTACCTTAGAATTTAAATGAATTACAAATCATTAATCCTTAATTAACTTTTAAATAAAAACATTATTTTGATTTATGATTTAATTATCATTTTCAAACCATATTTGAAAACATTTTAACTTTCAAATACAATTTCAAATCCCATTTCAAACTGAAGATTTGAAATAACTGTAAATCTAAATTTTAGTAATTTTAACCAAGTAAGAACCCCCTTTTTTTTTTAAAATCAAATGTTAGTAAAACATTTACCTTATAAAAGAAATTTATACAAGAGATTAAATTAATCATTTAAATTCAAAACACTTCTAAATGGTATTTTAACCCTTTATAGTTGTTTTAAATAATTTAAACTTTATAAAACTTTCTTTAATTTCAAAACTATGATACAAAAGTAAATTTGGATCCTCGAATTATGATTTTTAACTTTATTTTAAAAAAAAAAAATCAGTTTTAAATTTTCAAAATCTGTTTTAAATTCAACAGACAGGTTTTACTTAAACCTGTAACCATCTCAACAACCCGAGACAAACTAAATTTTTCTTCGAGTCCAGACTTGATTTACTTCGGGTAAATCACGAAATCACTCAGGTGAAACTCGAGCAACCATCCACTGTCTTCCCCTTTTATCCCTGATGCACGCGATGCCACCGTGCACATGTACGGCGCCGCCGTGACCTCTGGTCGACTCCAGATCATCGAGCCTAGTCGACGATCGACCACAAGCTACTCCCTGATCATCTAAACTCCTCCATCTTCTCGAATTCAAAATCGAGACGTAAGTCGAAACCTGGAAACGTAACCGCTCCTCCCCTCTCGAACCTGGAACGCCGCCGCTCCTCAAACTCCGACCACCAGATCGACCAAGACTTCATCCACGTCTTCGACTACTCTCCATCTTCCATTTCCCAGAGTTCAAGCGAACTCGATTGTAACAACCCGCATATCTATCGATTTTATATTTAAATATTTTATCGTTAGTCGGATGTTAGTCCGAAAAGCTACTTTTTGCATACGGTCAAATTAGGACTCGAGACCACCCCCATTGAGTTCAAAATGACGTTTGCGATCTTTTTGAGTGTAAACTTCGATATGTTTGGAGATAGTGAAATTTTCGTCACTTTTCCCGCTTGAGACTTTGGGTTGGACTGCACCTTCTTAACTCAGCCCACCCCCTCTTCTCTTCATCACTTCAAGCTTCTTCAAAAATGGTGGAGGGAAAGAGAAATTAAAACTCCCAAACACAAATTCCATTGCAAATCCGAGATTCAACATCAAATTCACGTTTAGACCATTGATTCAAGCTTGGTGGTGTTCTTGCCTTGCTCTCAAATCTCCATCTTCATCAAATTCCATGAAAAGGTGAGATTTTTGATCTCACATCTTGCCTATATCTATCTTGGACTGTTGGGAATGATCCCCTATTGTATTTGCATCAACATTTGCATTTGGTTTGGATTGGATTGGCGAAAAACTTCGATTTTCAGCGTTTTGGTGATTTTTCTGGCCTTAAGTCGTTTCTGCCTTCGCTGAGTCGTCCACGAGTTAAGCCTAAGTCGTGAGTCGTTCACGAGTTAAGGGCTTAGGTCGCGCGCGTGTATTTCTGTTCGTCTGGCCTGAGTCGTTCACGAGTTAAAGGCTGAGTCGTTCGCGAGTTAAAGGCTGAGTCGTTCGCGAGTTACTGGCTTGAGTCGTTCAGGAGCTAAAGGCATAAGTCGTTCAGGAGCTAAAGGCATAAGTCGTTCAGGAGCTAATGGCATAAGTCGTTCAGGAGTTAAAGGCCTTAAGTCGTAGGTCGTTTTGCAGTTAGCTCGCTCGCCCTGGCTTAAGTCGTTAAGTCGTTAAAGGCTTAAGTCGTTAAGTCGTTCAAGACTTAGGTCGTATGACCTTATCCCTTAAGTCGTAAGTCGCTTATCCCTTAAGTCGTTAAGTCGTTCAAGACTTAGGTCGTATGACCTTATCCCTTAAGTCGTAAGTCGCTTACCTCCCTTAAGTCGTAAGTCTCTTGCCTCCCTTAAAGTCCTAGGTCGTATGACTCTTAAGTCCTAGGTCGTTGGCTTTAAATCGTTAAGTCGTAGGTCGCTGCTTCTCTTAAGTCGCTCGGCCATGCCAACTCCGCTAGCTCGCAACTGTTAGGTCGTATGACCTTAAGTCGTAGGTCGTCTCAGACCTAACATTCCCGCTGCTTCTCTTAGGTCGCTTGACCCTAAGTCGTAGGTCGCTTGACTTCGTTAAGTCGTAAGTCGTTCGCGAGTTAGTACTTGGTCGTTTGACCTGTTCTTCTGCTAGCTCGCTTGGCATTCTCCACTTAGGTCGTATGACCTTATCCCCTAAGTCGTAAGTCGTTCGCGAGTTTGCACTTAGTCATTTTACCTGTTCTTCAGCTAGGTTGCACGGCAGTCTTCCCTTAGGTCGTATGACCTACTTCTCCTTAGGTCGTTGGACCAGCTTGCCTTCACTAAGTCGTACCGTGACGGGGCGCTGCCCCGCACCCCGCCGTGGGCGCTGCCCCCTGAACCCCCGCACTCCTTAGGTCGAACCCCGTATTACTCTGCGTAGGCAATCTCTTCTGAAAAACGTTTATCAGAATTTCTACTTTGATGGTTTTGGGATTGACTTCTTTGCACTTTACTCACGTCTTCGAACGTGAATTGATTTGTTCTACCATCGTTTTATGACTTGTCACTTTAAAGATATATGAAGGTTTCAATACTAATAGTAAATATCAAAACTCTTTCATCAAAGCGATTTCAACACTATTTTAAGTATCAAAAGTTCGTTTTCTCAAACCGATTTTCAATCTACTAGTATATACAAGCCTTTACTTCACTCGAATGAGAAATCGACTTAAACGACTTAGTAAAACGAGTGGTATGAAACGCTTGCGTTCACTTCGTCGGTTAGCTCTTGGACTTGTTCGATTGAACCCTTTTTGTGACAATTTCCTAGTGAAGATTTACAGCTTGTTCGTAAATATTTAAGTTAAGCAAGTGGTTATGGGACATGAAGCTAAACTCATATATTTACTGGCTTGGTGTGATTGACACTTCCTTATGATCATGACGATCATTTTTTGTGATTTAGACTAGCAATGTGCGATGTCTCTTCGTCCGTGTGTCGGACTTGCCTTCGGGCCATCCGTGTGTTCGGAAAATTTAAATGGATAGCTTCCATGAGATAACTTCTCGTCCGTGTGTCGGACTTCCCCCTTTTTGTGATTTCTGGATTTCGTGTGTTGATTTCTGGGATTTGTTCTGGATTTCGTGTGTTGATTTCTGGATTTAGTGCTTCACCAACTTTTGTGATTTTCACTGATATGATATCAGGTTTTTGTGTATTGGTGAATTCGTGTGTCATTACCTTTTTATGTGTTTGGATCTTTGAGAAGATTCTTGTGATATTGATTAATCTTTTGTTGATTATCATTTACATACTTATAGTAGTATGTCGCTATGGTTATTACATGTTCATGTCATGCCTTTTACTGTATACCATATCATCTGATATTTATAGTTAGACTGATCCGTTTATTATTTTCTTATAAATAATACTCGGGTCAGACCGAGATGTTACAGGTGCTTCTGCTTGACTTCTCTTCAGGATTATTCTGACTTTTGGCTAACTACTTAGATTAGTAGTTTTTGGATGTACACCTTTGAGATATAGACTCTATGTTGTGTACTTATTCTTTTGTATAGCACGTGATGCTATTCTTTTGTATTATCGTGGATCTTTCTGACCACTACTCTGATGTACACTTTCATGTGTTATATATTTATTCATATCTTCTTCCGCCTTTGTGATATGGATGTCTGTGACTGATTTATGTTATGATTATTTCTATGTTTGTTTCCGAAGATTATATATAGCCACCGTGTGATAGCTTTGTGTTTGTATCGGTATGTCGGATTTCCTCCTTAAAAGATATGCATTCTATTCTATCTGACGTATCGGTGCTCGCACAAAGAAGTTACATGGATGGTCGCTCCTCCACAGCCTTATTCTCCGCGCTAATTGACAGCACTACATCGTAGTGTTCTTGGTTAGCTTGGGTATAGAGGTGGGGCGTCACATCGATGCACCCTAGGCCTCTCGACGACCCAACATTTCCGCACTGCCCAGAACTAGGTTTACAGGGGATAATTCGCCACCGTGGCCTCCTCGACGAAGTTCAACACTTCTCACCATTTTTGCCTTCCACACTGATCACTCCTCCACCTTCACTAAAAATCCCAGACCTCCCAGCCTACGCGATCATCAGAAAATCGCGAGAAACCATTTTCCGTTCATCTGACAAGTGCTCCCTCAACTCATCATTTAAAATCTTGATTTTTATCTTAAAAATCCTATTTTTGATTTAGGAATCTGTTTGTAAACCTGAATTGACAATTTGAGATGTTCGAAAATGTCACTTATATTAAGTATTACTGTTCTTATGTTCTTCCTAGAGCAGATCAACTTTATTTAGCATGAATTAAATGTTAAAATCTACTTTATACTCAACCAATCATATTTTGTTTGAAGTTCAAGGATTTATATCGAACATATAAAAATGTTTTGGAATTTGATCAAAACTTTTTAAGTTTTGAACAAGAACAGAGATATTCAATATACTACAGATATACCTATCAATTATGCATACTTACCTATATGTATAAACATAGAGTTATCACCTATGTATGCATAAACAAAGCATTATCCAAAATATTACTCACTTTGAAAAGTTTTGAAACAGAGAAGATCTTGTTTTGCTTTGAATTCGCATGCTTCCAGGTTGAAGACTTTTGAACTTTTCTGTTTTGATTTTCATTTCTGGTTTTCTTTATTTTTGAACAGCCTGCCATTTGAACTTGTTTTGAATTCTTAAGTTGCTTAATGTTTCCTTGCTTTGTTTTCTACTCAGTTTTGAGAATAAACGAACTGAAATGAGGTTGGTTGGTGTATAGAAAGGAAGAGTACTGGTGATATTATTTTGCTTGTACAACATGATACAATCTTCTTCTCTAGTACAATTATAAGCAGGGATTTTTATTTGTTTGGGTCAGTGATCTTTCTTATGTGGTGGCTGAAATAATCCCTACTATTTCGGCTGAGATGATAAGTTATTGTGTACTAAGATATTGGCATTAATTGCCTTGTACCACTTGTATTTTATTTTTGTTTTAATTCTATGTTATACATTGCATTAGCAAGAATCTGGTGGCTTCTATTTTGTAGGCTTACAAAGATACTTTTATACTTATTTTCTTTGCCTTTTTGTATCAAAATTTGTTTGTTTTATTACTTGGTATTATTTCGTATTGATTTTTCTAAGATACATATATTTACTTTAGATTGAATAAAACTATGTATATATATATTTATCATATATATATTTGTATTATTTGTTTCATATTCGTCTACATATATTTCTTTACTTGCTATTTGCTTGGCGTTTATACTTACCTGCATATCCTGTTTATTTATTACTCTTTTATTTTAACCTTAATTATCAATTATTAAATTTACTTATTACTATTTCAAACCGTAGCTCCTTTCAAAACACACATATTTGTATATATTTTTATAAGTAATTTGAAATGACAATTTCTATTTAAAAATAAGAATTCATTTATAAAGACATTATATTATTATTTAACCCTATATTTATTTTTAAAACCATTTATTTACAATTTAAATTCAAATCAAATATATATACATATATATTCACATATATACAATATTTATAATATTTTTAAACTTAAATGATTTATACAGAATACATTTGAATCTGGGGAAACTCGAAATCCATTTATCATTTTATTTCACAATTTTAATTCAAAAATCCAATTAATTATCATTTTAAATTTATAAAATTCAGGGTCGTTACAATCAAAGTTGAAAACATTTCCAGTTTTCAAGAAATTCAAAACTGGTTGCAAATATGGATGCTCTGTCTTTTACAAAATTGGTGAGTAACAATTTTGTTTTAAACTTATAACTTAAGTTATTGGAATGTTTTTCTCTAAATCTTGTATGTGTATGACTGGAATTTGTGTGTATCTGCTCTGTGATACTTGTATCTGTTTGATATTCTGCTATCTGTTTTTTTGTATATATGAAAACCAACCTCCATCTTTTAATCTACCAACTAGTTGAACCTGGGATATGAACAGTAGTTGTTTGTTTAGCTATCATCTAAGTATTAAAATTTCATTTAGGTCGAAACAAACTATATTTCCCCTGATAACTTAAGAAATCTAATCTCATCTTTAAATATGTTTAAAACCAAACCTCTGGTTTTAAAGATTCAGGATTATAGATCGAAACTACATACAAATTTATGATTTTTAAAACAAGAACTGCAATTTTTAAGCAAAGGAGTGAAGAGCAGTTTTTACTTCACCGTTTTGAACATATTGGGATGCTGTGGTCGATGGAGATGACCGGAGACGTCGCGGGTTGGTCGAAAGGTAGAGGAGTGATGGGGAAGCGTGGGAAAAATGGTGAACTAGTCAGCAGTTCATCGTGATGGCGGCGGGAAGGAATTTAAAACTGGAGACCTAGTTTTTGAGTGTCGTAACATTTCGTTCCGTTCGAGATCGACGTTTGATCGAGCTTTGAAATATTTTGGGAAGTTGAAGCTCCGGTGTGGTCGAAGTTGTAGCCGAAGTAGGGGATTTTCTGGTGATCGGAGATAGGAGCACGGCGTTGTTGCCAGGGATCGTGATTTGTTTTCTGATTTTGAGTTTCCAGGCGATCGAACTCGATTTCGATCGAGTGCTTGATAGGATGATCGAAGGCCGGAGAGGAAATGTCGAGATGATCGTCGAGATGTGGAGGTGGTCGTAGATGACTGGACGTGGCCGGACCCTTGGTGCACGTGCACAGTCGAGAGTTCTGAGGGATGTGCTTATTTTGGTTGACAGGGGAATAAAACTCGAGAATTACTCGAGTAATTCTTCGTTTTGCTCGGGCGATTCTATAAATTACTCGAAGTAAAATAAGTTGTCTCGGGTAGGATCTGTTATCTTAGTTTTTAAAGCAGTGTTCAGGTTAACTCGAGATTTTCTCGGGAAAAACTTGTTTGGGCTCGGGAAATTTTTCGCTTTTCTCGAAGCAAATTGAAGTGATTCCGGGTCATGGTTTATATGTTTAAACAGTACAGATTTTTAAACAGTTTTTAAATCTGTTAGTTTTTAAAATTTAAACCAAGGGGAAACTGTATTTAATTTAAGTATAAAATCCAGATTTTTGAAATAAAAGAAAAAGTTTAAATTTTAAATACTTCTAATAAATTTAAATTAAGGTGGTTTGATTTAAAGGCATTTATAACTAAGATTTGTTTAAAATTGTAATTTAAAGATTTCTTTTAAAGGTTAGTTTTATAGAAAGATTTAAAATTTAACTAGTATTCGTTTAAACTCGACATTTAAAATGAGAGTTAAGGAAAAGAGAAATAAATGCTTTAAACATTTTAAAAGTTAAATTTAATCGAAATGAAACGAGTTTACTTTAAGAAATAAGGATTTAGTTTTAAACTCATTTATTATTAAAAAGGATTAAATTGTTAATGGAATTGTATTGATTAAATTAGGAATTGATGTTTAAATGAATCAATGCAAGTTTTTATAAATGAATTAAGTAATTAATTGGAAATTAAGGTTTAATGTATTAATTAAAGTTTTCAAAATGAATTAAATAATTTATATGTTATTGAAAGTATGGATTAGACCTTAATTAATTTATAAATGGAAAATTTAACTCATAATCATTAATACAAGTTAATTACTTTAGTATAGAAATTAATAGATGTTAAAGAAGACTGTTAACTGGATTATTTATAATTAATCAATTAATTGATTATTAATCGTTAATTGAATTAATTAATTGAAATCAACATTTTAACTGTTAAAGTATAATTAATTTAAGGGGAAGTAATTAAGAAAATTAATTACTCATTTTGATTTATTGAATAAATAAATTAACCCGTATTTAATCGTTTGATGATTTGAAGATAAAATTTCTTAGAGAGGTAATTAATGTTTAAATTACAGGATGTAATTATGGGATGATGTTCGTTAATAAAGTAATTTGAGTAAATTACTTTATATAATTAATCAAAGGGATTAATTAGAGATAATTGATTATTGAGTAATTAATTTGTTTATGAAGTAATTAAGGAAGTTAATTACCAGATGTGATTAATCAGAGGGGATTAATATTTGGGTTTAATTTAAAGATTAATTACTCGATGTGATTAATTTAAAATTGTAAATGTTAATTTGAAATCATTAATTAATATAATTAATGTTGGAATTCAAATGGGTTTATTCGAAATATAATTGATAAATGAAGAGATTTATTAATATAAATAATTAAGTAATGTAATTAACTTAGTTAATTAATAAATAAAATGATATAAAGATGAATTTCTATATTTGGTTAAAGTAATTAATCCGTGGAAATAAATTTGAAGGAAATTACTTAGATGTAATTAAAGACAATTAATCGGGGATGATTAATTAAATGGAGTAATGGGATGATGGTCAATGAATTGATTGATAATTTATTTGTAGTAATATAAGTAAGTTAATACTGATAAAGTAATTAATTTAATTAACTTTAAATTAATTAAGGATAAGATAATTGATTTAATTCATTTTAAATTAATTATCAAAGATATGATTATTATTCTTGCTTATGTATAATGATTGATATTGATATCCCATTAATTGATTGTGATCTCAGATATGAGATGAGTGTTATCTGTTATGATATGGATGCTTTGATGAAGTGTGATGATATTATAGATTTTCCATTTATGATGATATGTGATTATCCATCAGTGATATTGTGATTTATCTATCTGTTGATATAGATAATTTAATTTGAATTGTTTTAACCTTTAAAACAACTTGGCCTTAAAAGACATGTGTTGGATTCGGTGAGACCGGGATCGGGTTTCCATATTTGGATATCCGAAAACCACACCGATTCCCAATTTAACGTTAGGTCGTGAAATCCAAATGGAGCAAGTGAAGACTCGAGGTATAAGAACTATTCGTCAGTATAACTCTGTGGGTGATTCCGTAATGAGTTTGACGGAGATAGTACTTATAGATTCGAGATGGTGATTCAGAATGCAAGGGTTATTGTCGTTAACTCTGAGGGTGATTCCAATATGAGTGTAACGAGATAATGCCTTCGGTTTCGTTCGAACCCGGAACGAACTTGTATGGATCGAATGCTTTCAGAACATCGTCAGGTGGGCGATGAGCATTCTAAGAGATGTGTTCTCTAAAGGTAATCGTAACCTCAAGCCTCATCAACCGGGAATGGCTAAAACAGGGGAGGTGCAGCAAGGCTAGTGGGTAGCACCCAAGTAGGATGAGATTTCCCCTGTCTAGAGGTCCCTTTTTATTCGGTAGTGGCAGTTGGAGAGCGCACCAACTGTGGGGTTTTCTTATCCGGGAATTATCCAGTAAGGGATGTTCCGGCCTTGTGTTGCAGGGGAGCGGGCGTACTCCTCGGTACGGTGATCTAGGCCACGTACTGTGACGGGCGGTACCCCAGTAGCCCAGCCATTGTAAGGAATCCAAAATCCAATAAGTGCCTTCGGTTTTGATTGTATTACCCACGTTGTGGCTAGTATGCTGGAATTTAATAGATGTAACAATTTCAGCTATTTCTTATTTACTTGAAAACCCTAGACACTATTATAATATCACTGGATTTCCTAAAATGTTTTGGTTAGCGTAAGGTAAAAACTTTTCCATGTTTATGTGTGGGAAGTCTTACGTAATACCTTTGTTTTCAAATGATTTTCAAAGTTAAGCAACTTTAACCTGTTACTCATACCAGACCCATGTCTGACCCGAAGTTTATTTCTGTTTTTCATAAACTCTCGGGTACCCAAATTTTTACGGGTAGTCAAGGGATTCAGGTTAGCTTTGACGAATTCTGGAGGAGCAATGGAGCAGGAGGCTTCAGCGTATAGATATATAGTGGTTCCGCTGTGTTAGTGTTATTCTGTATTTTCCGCTGTGTTGTATCTCTGTGATGCGTGAGTTGTATTAACTAGACAGGTGTTTATAACTGTCTAGTATGGATGTATTATCTGTGTACTCTGATGTATATAATATTTGTATATTTATGTGATATATTATATTTTATTCGTTCCGCTGTTGAGATTCCGTTGTTGTTTCTTCTTCTTCTCTATCTTTTCTACTTTCTCACCTCTTTCTTTTCTTCAAAACGATACGACTTTCTGGGCATAGAAGGTCGGGTCATGACAGTTATAACCAAATGCATATACACCAATATAAAACTTATACACGTGTTATAATTTAAAAATTAATATTGTTTAACCTATCTTTAAAAATCATTTAGCAATATAATAAACTAAAATATTACCACCTATAGACACGCAGCACTAAATAAGCTTACTTTAATAAAATCTAGGTAAAATGTATATACTAACATAAGTACACTTGCATAAATACCAATATATATAAAATCTGACATAACTGTATGGCTTCCTATAAAATATGATACTATTACTTATTATAAACTCTCTAAACTATGTATACCTATACTTATATAACTACATAATACAATGCGAGCAGAATAGTTAACCAACTTTATAACTAATTATGCTATACCATTGTCATGTCATAAAATATTATATATATGGGCATAACCAACAAATTGACCAAACAGAGCTTATGCAGAAAAGACACGTGCATATTACATATGCCTAATTTATAAATAAACCTGCAGATGTATATTAAAACTTTATAAGGAAAATATAGTTTACCATATATATATATTAAATTTACAACTCTACAAATATATATAAATTTTTACAGTATAACACTTAAACATATATATAATTATTTGAAAACAAACATTACTGTTTTATAAATTTAACATACTTTGGAAACCAGGTTTATAACTTATATGCAATAAAATTTTAGAACTTATATATATACTCTGCTATATATAAAGAGGTATATACCTTTAAGCAACCCATTAACTATGCTGCAACATATATAACGTAAATCAGTATAACTCATACGGTTAAAACTTATAACATTATATGCCAAAAATATATATAGACATACATACTAAAATATGTATAAAACAGAGAAGGAGATGCCGTACGTTGCAAGAAGAAGAGCGACAGGCACTATCGTGGTGGAGCACGGTTGTAGGCTGCTGATGTTTGGTAGCTGATGTGACGCCCCACCTCTATGCTCATAATAACAAAGAGTATTAAAGTAAATACTGTCTATTATTACGAAGAATAAGGCTGGATAGGAGCGACCATCCATAATTGGCCTTACACTAATATTGGTTATCTCGATAGGAGTGGTACATACTTTTTATTTTTCTTCTATTATTTGTTTACTCCCATCGACACACCCAATACTAGTATAAAACGAACTACGACGGTTCATAATAGTTTAGGACATTAGATATAACAATAACACAGATAATATAAATGCGGAACACAGATAAAAACAAAAGTCTCATATATATATAACTGATGTCAGTTAATACATAGTTGACACGATACATATGATACAACTACAACTGTCGACTCTAGAAGTTATATATACAAGTACATTATCGACTAATATACATGAATACATATCGTTCTATACGATGACACGACTACTACAAAATGACACTGACAACTTCAGAAGATGTGAAAAGTCTTCAAATCCTGAACAGCAACTCACAGAAGAAAATCTACAACCTGAAATAACTCGGGTCTGACCCGAGTATTACATTCAAAAGAAAATAATACCCAGGTCAGTCTAATTCAAACCAGTTTATTAGTGCATATAGGCAGTAATAATTTAAATAGACGACAATCACAATAATTCCCGTCTATCCGATTCTTTAAACAAAGAAACCGGATAACGGTCACTATAACACTTAACAGTGTTTAACAAAAATCAGCAGATTTAAATCATCAACAAAGATAAATAAACAATTTATCAAATCGACTAAATCAATTTAAAGCCATTGAAATTGTCACTTTAAAACCATCAAAACTCGATTGGCTGCCGTACACGCACGCGTGTACGGCCTCGCCAAAGCCGCATAAAAGGTCAATGCATCACAACACAAAAGAAATATCAATTCAAAACTGTCGAGTTTGGGTGGCTGCAGTGCACGCACGCGTGCACTGCCTCGCCAACTCCGAATATAAAGTCACCACAAGGGATCAAGGGTAAAACTGCAGCGAAAAATGCAGCCATCACATGAATTTAAGGGCACGGCAAACTTACAAAACGAAGGCTATAACAACATGAACTCATGTATACAAGGGCAATGCTCAGTTCACATCACTACAACGAAATCAAACAAGGTCAGGTCTGGACAGTACCCTCTAACCAAATTTCAAATGAACATGGGCAGCAAGATCTAGATATCATGCAGCAGTGTATATATGTATATGACAAGTATACTGCACAAATGAACAAGACTCAACAATGCCAAGACCAGCAGTCGAAATGCACCAAAACTGGGGTACAAGTAGTGCTGCCGAGCTCGAGAATATACATGCGTGAAGACCAACAGCAAGTGGTGAATGCATGACAAGTTCAACATAGTGTAACTAGACAAAAGTCCGAGGGTAGTGTGATACAAGATTATCACGCTACAACAACAAGTACATCTCTATACAGTACAATATATGCATACATAAAACATGTGTGGGTATGCACATATATTGTAAGACACATGAAGCAGGGATGTAGCTGGAAAAAAAGTGAAGAGACCAGAGAAATGCAAATGGAGGTCAGTAGTGTACAACAAAATGAAATAGTGGACAGAGCTGCCGCGGCAAGCAAGACTGTGAGTAACATAGCTGCAGCATAAAAATGGTATATATATATATATGTATATATATATATATAAACCTAGACAAAAGTTAGAGAATAGTTCAAGTGATGAAGCACAAGTATCAGACCCAGATCAGGTCAGTGTTGAACCCTGACACAACACCACTGACTCCAAATGAAACAAGTCTCGACCAAAATCAGTGAACTCTACTCAGTGAAACAACATAAAAATGCACATATGAATGACCAAACTCGATGCAACCACACTGCAAATGCAGTAAAGTTCACATCATCACCCACGCAAATTAACTACATGATGTACAAATAAGTAGTGACAACGCTAGTGAACACTTGCAGTTTCAAGGCCGCAATAAACAAGTACAGCCTAAAAAGGAAAATCAAACTCAAGTGGAACAAAATGGAGAGGGTATGTGGATGAATGCATATACATAGCAACCACCTCGGCTAAAACAAAGTAAGATCAAAGACAATTTCTTTTTGTTTTATACAACAATAAATTTTAAAGCTATCAGAGAAGCAAATGCAAGTCATTAAGCCATGGATTCCAATAAATCAGCAACTTCAACATCCAACCAACTCAAATACAATCCAGACCAGTTTCGTTCAGGCAGTATAATTATGCCGAGGTCAAATGTCAGAAATAAACTCAATATCAACACGAAGAAACATGCCAGAATAAATACAGGTCGATACCAGTGAATTCGAAATCAAGTTCGAAATCAAAATCAAGGTCAAGAAAAAGGAACGAAGTCTAAATCAAGTTTGAAATCAACATGAATTTAACTACCAGTGAATTCGAGAACAAAGAAGACAGTGTCAAGGAAAAATCAAAACCAGGTAAACCAATTAACCCGAAAATATACACTTTTGATTCGATCAGATAAATCATTTACGTCCAACAATCGAACTGCCGAGATAAGCAAATTTGACAAAATTAAAAATTTGCAGAATGGATTAGATGTGAGTAGATCACTCACCATTTTTCGACGAGGCAGTGAAGCCAAAGCCTTAGCATACGAAGCGAAGACGAACGCGACAAACCCCTTCAAGCGGCGTCGATTCGAAGTCTCAAAGCCCTAATTCTGAAATCGAGCGAAGAGGAGCTGAAGCCTAATCAAAGTAGCTAGAATGACCAACGAAGAATCAATCAATCCAGGCGACTCGCAACACATCCCTGATTCGATCGAAATGAAGATGGCACTTCGAAAAAGCCCTTAGCTTCGGAGGGGATGAACGAGATTAACAAAGCCGCCCTTTGTTTTGTATGCTATTACTTCTAGGGTTTGTTCAGGAGAATGAAAAGAGGAATGAACGAGGACGAAGATGATGCCGCCATTTTATCTCGTTAATTTGCTTTCTTTCTAGGGTTAGAAAAACGAATGAAAGGGGTCGGGTTTTCTTTGATAGATATCAACCCAAACAACTGAAGATGTTGGCCAAAAATAAATAAAATTTTAAAGCCCGAAACCCTTTTACAAAATTATTTAAAAGAATTTGCAACTGATAAACGAATTTCAACTCGAATATAATTCCAATTACAATTGTCAAACAAATTAAATCGTCATTTGACGATAATCAACAATTATAAAACCTCGGGTTGTTACAGACTCCCCTCCTTAAAGAAATTGCGTCCACGCAATCATAGGGAATAAATGGATAAAAGGTAACAACCAAAAGAGCATGGCAATGTCGAATGTATAAGCAAAGCAAATGTCAGCGAGGAAGTATTAGATAAGAAATCGAAAGGATCGACTGCTTCAAATCAAAAGAATCAACCTCGTGGGAATCAGGGATCAAAATCAGACGACTAACAAAAGCAAGAACAATCGAGTTCCAGCAACTAAAAGAGAAGGAAAAACAGAGCAGAAATCCCATATAGAGCACGAATTGAATGTGAGTAAATCAAATTACTCACCTGAATCGTCAGAGAAAAAGACGAAGCTCAAATCTCAAAAATCGCAAATATTCAATCATCAAAAACGATAATCAAATTTCTCAAATCAACAAATATTCGATTATCACAAACGATAATCAAATTTCAAATTCAACAAATATTCGATTATCAAAAACGATAATCAAATTTCTCAAATCAACAAATATTTAATCATCCCAAGCGATAATTAAATTTAAAATCAACAATTATTTAATTATCTAAAGCGATAATTAATTTTTAATTCGACAAATATTTAATTATCTAAAGCGATAATTAAAACAACAAATCAACAATTATTTACTTATCTCAGGCGATAATTAAATCTAAATTCGACAAATATTTAATTATCTAAAGCGATAATTAAATCAACTAATCAACAATTATTTAATTATCTCAGGCGATAATTAAATCTAAATTCGGCAAATATTTAATTATCTAAAGCGATAATTAAATCAACTAATCAACAATTATTTAATTATCTCAGGCGATAATTAAATCTAAATTCGACAAATATTTAATTAACTAAAGCGATAATTAAAACAACAAATCAACAATTATTTAATTATCTCCGGCGATAATTAAATCTAAATTCGACAAATATTTAATTATCTAAAGCGATAATTAAATCAACTAATCAACAATTATTTAATTATCTCAGGCGATAATTAAATCTAAATTCGACAAATATTTAATTATCTAAAGCGATAATTAAATTCGAAATCAGCAAATATTTAATTATCTAAAGCGATAATTAAATCTCAAAGAAACAAATATTTAATTATCTAAAGCGATAATTAAATCAACAAATCAACAATTATTTAATTATCTCAGGCGATAATTAAATCTAAATTCGACAAATATTTAATTATCTAAAGCGATAATTAAATTCGAAATCAGCAAATATTTAATTATCTAAAGCGATAATTAAATCTCAAAGAAACAAATATTTAATTATCTAAAGCGATAATTAAATCAATAAATCAACAATTATTTAATTATCTCAGGCGATAATTAAATCTAAATTCGACAAATATTTAATTATCTAAAGCGATAATTAAATCAACAAATCAACAATTATTTAATTATCTCAGGCGATAATTAAATCTAAATTCGACAAATATTTAATTATCTAAAGCGATAATTAAATCTCAAATCAACAAATATTTAATTATCAAAGACGATAATTAAATCTCAAACCAGCAAATATTTAATTATCAAAAGCGATAATTAAATCTCAAATCAACAAATATTTAATTATCTAACAACGATAATTAAAAGCAACAAATATCTGATTATCAAAAACGATAATCAGAACTCATATCAGCAAATATCTAATTATCACAAGCGATAATTAGAAACAACAAATATCTGATTATCAAAAACGATAACCAGAACTCATATCAACAAATATCCAATTACCTGCAGATAATTGGAAGCAACAAATATCTAGAAATCAATTAAGAAGACTAGAAAATCAACATAAAAGCTTGGATCGATCCCATCAGATGGCGAGTTTTTAATTCGCCGCACGTGCATCTCAGAGTGGCCGAAGCCTACCAAGTACTCAACATAATTTTGGCGCCCATCAGATTGACCCGAAGGTCCGTAGAGTGACCCGAAGGTCTAGTACTGGTATTTGACCCGAAGGTCCGCAGAGTGGCCCGAAAGCCCAACAAATGACCCGAAGGTCCAACAAATGACCCGAAGGTCCTCATAGTGGCTCGAAAGCACACGAAAGCATCAAAATGTTTCAATTAACGAGTCCGGAATTAACCAAAATAGCAAACGCACATGTCTCATAACCACGAGTTTTACTAGATTGTTTAATTCTCTTCATCGTTTCCTTGAAAGTGTAGAATCATCAAAACACCAGATATTCAATTAACGAGTCCGGAATTAACCGAAATAGTAAAAGTGTGGTTCCATACTCCGCACTTTTGCTAAATCGTTTAAATCACTTCATCGTTTCCTTGAAAGTGCAAAATTGTGTATTTTGTAAAAATACACTTTACATTCTCAAACGGACAAGTCCGGAATTAAGCGAAACAGTAAAAGAAAGGGGTCATAATCCTCGATTTTGCTGAATCGTTTAAGTCGCTTTCTCATTCTTTTGAAAATGCAAACTGTTAAAAATTTGTAAAACAATTTTCATTTTAAAACGATTTTCCAATCACGTGATTAAAGCAGCAAATCAGTAACAATTTCGATAAGGAAATTGTACTTCTCAAAATACCGTAAAAACGGTTACAAATCAGCATTGCGGTATAACCGCTTGAAAATCCACTTTTAAAAATTTGACTGTTACTGAAGTCAAAACAACAGTAATTTTAAAACATCAAATATCTCATCAAAATAATTCACATCAAAATGTGACATCAGTGAATTTTCATTCATTAAAATTGTCAATAAAACACCGTGCTTCAAAAATCTAGCATTGGTGTAAAAATCCCGTTACAAAAATAACGGCAACAAAATACGTTTCATAACCAAGCATCGGTTCAACGTAAATAAATGCAGTAACGTGCAATTCAAATTTTTGCACGTACTACAGAATGAACAAAGAAATCATTCAAATGTATCTTCAATGAAGATAATTCAAAACAGCAAAAATCTAATCAATAGATGATTAATACAAAAGAAAGCCAGCGGAAATTTCAACAAAAATTACATATCTGCAATTTCTTCGAATCCTCAATTCGGATTCGAAATTCTCAAAGAAACAAAATAATTACAGCTATGTAAACAACAATTGAAATTCATATCGATTCCGTATTTTGATTTTTAAATCAAAAAGATTATCAGTTGTACTCAGCGAAGACGGTTTCACTGTTTCCGCTGCGCACTCTGATAAATAGAACACAAATCAATCAAATCATCGTAACACAATTTCACTATTATTTTTAAATAAAGATAATTTAAAATTTTCATCCAAATTTCAAAACTTTAGTTTTGACTCAAAGTACAAATAAAACATCGACCAATAGTTGTAACATATGTTCCATCCAAGTTATGTTTTATATTATGTCCATAAACCCCAAGCTCTGATACCAACTGTGACGCCCCACCTCTATGCTCATAATAACAAAGAGTATTAAAGTAAATACTGTCTATTATTACGAAGAATAAGGCTGGATAGGAGCGACCATCCATAATTGGCCTTACACTAATATTGGTTATCTCGATAGGAGTGGTACATACTTTTTATTTTTCTTCTATTATTTGTTTACTCCCATCGACACACCCAATACTAGTATAAAACGAACTACGACGGTTCATAATAGTTTAGGACATTAGATATAACAATAACACAGATAATATAAATGCGGAACACAGATAAAAACAAAAGTCTCATATATATATAACTGATGTCAGTTAATACATAGTTGACACGATACATATGATACAACTACAACTGTCGACTCTAGAAGTTATATATACAAGTACATTATCGACTAATATACATGAATACATATCGTTCTATACGATGACACGACTACTACAAAATGACACTGACAACTTCAGAAGATGTGAAAAGTCTTCAAATCCTGAACAGCAACTCACAGAAGAAAATCTACAACCTGAAATAACTCGGGTCTGACCCGAGTATTACATTCAAAAGAAAATAATACCCAGGTCAGTCTAATTCAAACCAGTTTATTAGTGCATATAGGCAGTAATAATTTAAATAGACGACAATCACAATAATTCCCGTCTATCCGATTCTTTAAACAAAGAAACCGGATAACGGTCACTATAACACTTAACAGTGTTTAACAAAAATCAGCAGATTTAAATCATCAACAAAGATAAATAAACAATTTATCAAATCGACTAAATCAATTTAAAGCCATTGAAATTGTCACTTTAAAACCATCAAAACTCGATTGGCTGCCGTACACGCACGCGTGTACGGCCTCGCCAAAGCCGCATAAAAGGTCAATGCATCACAACACAAAAGAAATATCAATTCAAAACTGTCGAGTTTGGGTGGCTGCAGTGCACGCACGCGTGCACTGCCTCGCCAACTCCGAATATAAAGTCACCACAAGGGATCAAGGGTAAAACTGCAGCGAAAAATGCAGCCATCACATGAATTTAAGGGCACGGCAAACTTACAAAACGAAGGCTATAACAACATGAACTCATGTATACAAGGGCAATGCTCAGTTCACATCACTACAACGAAATCAAACAAGGTCAGGTCTGGACAGTACCCTCTAACCAAATTTCAAATGAACATGGGCAGCAAGATCTAGATATCATGCAGCAGTGTATATATGTATATGACAAGTATACTGCACAAATGAACAAGACTCAACAATGCCAAGACCAGCAGTCGAAATGCACCAAAACTGGGGTACAAGTAGTGCTGCCGAGCTCGAGAATATACATGCGTGAAGACCAACAGCAAGTGGTGAATGCATGACAAGTTCAACATAGTGTAACTAGACAAAAGTCCGAGGGTAGTGTGATACAAGATTATCACGCTACAACAACAAGTACATCTCTATACAGTACAATATATGCATACATAAAACATGTGTGGGTATGCACATATATTGTAAGACACATGAAGCAGGGATGTAGCTGGAAAAAAAGTGAAGAGACCAGAGAAATGCAAATGGAGGTCAGTAGTGTACAACAAAATGAAATAGTGGACAGAGCTGCCGCGGCAAGCAAGACTGTGAGTAACATAGCTGCAGCATAAAAATGGTATATATATATATGTATATATATATATATATAAACCTAGACAAAAGTTAGAGAATAGTTCAAGTGATGAAGCACAAGTATCAGACCCAGATCAGGTCAGTGTTGAACCCTGACACAACACCACTGACTCCAAATGAAACAAGTCTCGACCAAAATCAGTGAACTCTACTCAGTGAAACAACATAAAAATGCACATATGAATGACCAAACTCGATGCAACCACACTGCAAATGCAGTAAAGTTCACATCATCACCCACGCAAATTAACTACATGATGTACAAATAAGTAGTGACAACGCTAGTGAACACTTGCAGTTTCAAGGCCGCAATAAACAAGTACAGCCTAAAAAGGAAAATCAAACTCAAGTGGAACAAAATGGAGAGGGTATGTGGATGAATGCATATACATAGCAACCACCTCGGCTAAAACAAAGTAAGATCAAAGACAATTTCTTTTTGTTTTATACAACAATAAATTTTAAAGCTATCAGAGAAGCAAATGCAAGTCATTAAGCCATGGATTCCAATAAATCAGCAACTTCAACATCCAACCAACTCAAATACAATCCAGACCAGTTTCGTTCAGGCAGTATAATTATGCCGAGGTCAAATGTCAGAAATAAACTCAATATCAACACGAAGAAACATGCCAGAATAAATACAGGTCGATACCAGTGAATTCGAAATCAAGTTCGAAATCAAAATCAAGGTCAAGAAAAAGGAACGAAGTCTAAATCAAGTTTGAAATCAACATGAATTTAACTACCAGTGAATTCGAGAACAAAGAAGACAGTGTCAAGGAAAAATCAAAACCAGGTAAACCAATTAACCCGAAAATATACACTTTTGATTCGATCAGATAAATCATTTACGTCCAACAATCGAACTGCCGAGATAAGCAAATTTGACAAAATTAAAAATTTGCAGAATGGATTAGATGTGAGTAGATCACTCACCATTTTTCGACGAGGCAGTGAAGCCAAAGCCTTAGCATACGAAGCGAAGACGAACGCGACAAACCCCTTCAAGCGGCGTCGATTCGAAGTCTCAAAGCCCTAATTCTGAAATCGAGCGAAGAGGAGCTGAAGCCTAATCAAAGTAGCTAGAATGACCAACGAAGAATCAATCAATCCAGGCGACTCGCAACACATCCCTGATTCGATCGAAATGAAGATGGCACTTCGAAAAAGCCCTTAGCTTCGGAGGGGATGAACGAGATTAACAAAGCCGCCCTTTGTTTTGTATGCTATTACTTCTAGGGTTTGTTCAGGAGAATGAAAAGAGGAATGAACGAGGACGAAGATGATGCCGCCATTTTATCTCGTTAATTTGCTTTCTTTCTAGGGTTAGAAAAACGAATGAAAGGGGTCGGGTTTTCTTTGATAGATATCAACCCAAACAACTGAAGATGTTGGCCAAAAATAAATAAAATTTTAAAGCCCGAAACCCTTTTACAAAATTATTTAAAAGAATTTGCAACTGATAAACGAATTTCAACTCGAATATAATTCCAATTACAATTGTCAAACAAATTAAATCGTCATTTGACGATAATCAACAATTATAAAACCTCGGGTTGTTACAGCTGACGCGAGCTAGGGGAGGAGGCGTGTGCAGTGGGAGCGTGGCCAAGGGATTGCGGCTGGAACGCGTTGTGGCGGCGTGGGAAGGGTTTTGGGTTGCGTGCTATGTTGCTAGGCTGGAAGAGTGTAGATGAGGCGGTTGCGAGTTGTGGAGTGGAGGCGCTCTTCTTCACGTGGATGGTGATGGAGGAAGGTGGGCCTGAGGGGTTCGTCGGTAGTCATGTTTTGGCAACGAAGTGGGGTAGATGAGGGTGGCCGTTGAAGGCTTGGTGTCGAGGCCGGAGCAGGCGGGTTGGTGGCAAGTGCGGCTATGTACGGCAGTGAAGGGGTAGGATTGGAGGAGCCAATGGTTTTTGTGTCTTGTTCGTGGGCTGTGGTGGAGAAGTGAAGAAGGTGAGGAGCAGAGGGAAGATGAACGAATCAGCTGGAAAGATGTAACGACCCGTAAATTTTAACCGTTTTAATAACGCAATTAGTTAGAATTTTGTGAAATTTTAAACGATAAAATTTTGAAATAAAAATTTAATCTTTGGAATACGTCTAGTCAAACATAGCAACTGGTAAATTTTCGTCCGAAAATACGAAAGTTTATTTCGCGCGTAAATTCACTTCAATTTAATCAGTTAAAAAGCGATGAAAATAAAATGTTTTCGAAACTGAAATATTTTTACATAGAAAAATTCTAAACCATCTTCTGAGCAAGATGTCAGTTTGTCGTTTTTCCAAATTCGGACATCTATTGCTCCGTCGTTCTTATTTTCTGCAAAGTAGCAGTATTCTGGTACCGATATCGATTTTTATCGGATGATCGTACAACTGATATCTGTATACCGTTTTGATCGTCTTGTCGTGCTGATCTTTGCGGTATATTAAATTCTGTGTTTTGAGATTCGGTAAGCGGTGGAATCCGCGAAACTGGTAACCGTATCGGTACCCGTTCATGCCTTTTGATCTCTTGTGTCTCTTCGATTTCCACGGTGCATTAACCAACGGTCATTAGCTTTTATTATTCCTTGGAATTCACGTACTGACTTTTGATCTTTCCCACTTTGCCCACTGTTCAATGTACACGTGAATTCGTCCTTTTTTCAATTCATTCATTTTTTCCGTTTACTATTGCTCAGAAAAATGGGTATACATTCATATACCAGTTTCACATATCTTGCCTGCTCGTGTTTCAACTTCCTCTTCGTATAGTTCATTTTCTTATTTGAAAAGAAAAAAAATGAAAGGCCTGAGCATTAAAATTTTGAGACCACCTTCATCCTCCTTTCACCCACTGCCACACCGCCCCTCTCCCCTCACACGCACAGCAGCCGTTGGCCACCAGTCACTTCGCACTGCCCTGACCCACCACGTCGCCGACCGCCTGAACCAACTTCCACCCGAAGCCAATTTCGCCTCAAACCTCGAACCCATCCACCATCAGAGCTGCACGCATCCATTCACCACCATCCGTTCACCAATGGCCGCACCTTCACCCTTGCTTCCCATCATCAGCCAAGTCTTCACATGGCTCGCCACACATCTGACCTTCGTCCTTGCTTGCCTCTGCCGGTCCTGGATGCTCTGCTGATTTTCAGCCTTCCTTCATAAACGTATGTATATATACGATATTTTTATTTATTTTATATTACAGTATTTTATATTATCTTTGAGGATATATAGTATCTTATATTATATTTTATGCTATAAAATGGAATTGGTTATATAGTATATTTAGTTATAACATATAAATGTTATATTAAAGTACATATAATGTTGATATTTTTGTTGTTGTTGGATTGGTGTTCTGTTCTATAAACGAAAATTTCTATGTATAATATGAAGAAGTCAGTATATATTAGCTTTAAGTATAAATTACATTTTAAAATATATAATTGTTGTCTTAAAATATAATATATATATATATATATATTATCTGTGATATTTTAAAACTGTCGCACAACATATGTACTGAAAAAAAAAGATATAGTTTAGGAGTAATAGCTGCAGTTGTATAACGTCAGTCTACATATATTAGTCTATGTAAATGTATGATATGTTAACTATATAAGTAATAATAGGATAGTACATTTGTAAATATGAAAGGTCGGTTGCATATATTAGTTACTTTTTACAGATTCTATTTAGGTCAATTTATATAATGTAATAACGCAAGTCTGTAGTGATTCTATAATATCATGGTATATTTAAATGGGTAATATCATGGTATATTTAAATGGGTCCGCTATATATGTGAATTATACTAGTTCATATCATTATGTTGTCTCCATATATAAGTATAAATGAAAGGCGTGTAGTGTTTACATATACATGAGTCAACAGGTTAATTTTGTTTTAAAGTTGAAACTGGATATTGATTTCTATGTATACAATAGTTTGGTTTTAAATTTACATATTGAGACTTTGTTTTATGTGTTTTAATTTAAACAATGAGTTTCAAAATACCAGTGTATATATTTTATTAATAAATGTTTGAAATTAGAATATGATTTTGTATATATATATGTATAATTTTTTTTTATGTTATTTCTGTATTAAATATTCACTTATATCAATTATCTGTATCGATCTAGTTCTGATTTGTTTCCATCACTTCCTATTATCAGCTTGTCCGTTAAACTCGTATCCATCGTGCTATGAGTTGAAATTCGTGCTTGGATTCGTGACTCGCTTCATTGTCAAATTTCTCTAGCCTCGAAAGGTGAGCACTCACTCACGATTAACGTTCTTTTATTTATTAAATTTGATTTCAATTGAAACGACAATTGAAATATGCTGCTGTTAGTTAATTACACTGTTATATATGCTATTGCCTGTATCTGTTCACCTGTGATATCTGACACCATTATCTGTTAATTATTTATGCGATGATAATATAGTTTGGCTGATAATTGATTGATTGTTGATGTTTTATTGGACGTTAAGTGTTAATGTTAAAATGATAAATAGTATGAAATTGAACTTGATATAGGATAATTAAATGTTAAATTTGATTAACTGACATTTGTATAATATGACCCCTTTAACTGTTGAATTTATTGACACGTAGGACTTGTTTAATTACATTTTGAACCACTGAATGTATGTTGTTAAATTGATGATGTATGAAATTGTAAATAGATGAAAAATGAAACTGTAATGTAATAATCTTTAATCTGCATGAAATGATAGTGTAGATTCTAGAAATAATTATATTAATTCGTACAAATAACAATGCGAATTAATACGGTTATTTCGGGATTATTTGAATTGATTATTGGATTGATATTGATTGTTGTTATTGCTTGTTTATTTACTATGACACCATCCCAGTTATCACACTGCAAGTTCCCTTTGATATGTTCTGATTTTGAATTGAATTGGAATCGGGTTGAAATGATAAATACCCAAATTGAATTTTTGACCTAGGATAGAGAATTAAATAAAACCCGATTGGTCAATAATTTGATTTAAAAATAAACAAAGATTTTATTTGAATAAATAATATGGTTTTGAAATGAAGTTGAATTTGAATTTTTAATGAAAGAAAATGTTAATATTTAATAATCTGAAACAAAATATTAACAATGTAATTGATAAAGAATGTTGTTTAATTTAAGAAATGATTGAATTAAGTTTGAAGTGATTTAATAATTAAGTTTGAAATTATAATTAAGTTGAAATTATTAAACTTTGAAATTATTTAATAATTAAGTTTTGAATTATTTAATAATTAAATAAGATTGAATTATTTAATGATTAAATTGAATTGGATTTTTAATTAAGAAAATTGAACTTTTGAATAAGTGAATTTACTTCGTAAATAATTGAAATTGAGTTTTCGTTATTAATTAAGTTTTGGAAAATTATTTAAGTAAGTAAATAAGTGAAATTGAATTTCTTTAACAAGAAATAAAATGTGATTTATTGAAATTAATGCAAGACTTGAAATTTAAAGAATTTGATTTGATGAATTTAATTTAATTCAATTTGTAAGTTTTGATAAAATGGAGTTGAACTTAAGAATTGATTTAATGAATTGGAAATTGAATGGAAATTGTTTTGAATGATAAAGTAACTTAACAAATATTGAATAAAATCGATAAATGAAGTTAAACTGATTTGAATGATAAATTAATTTGATTTAAATGATTTCGGAATGAACCTTATATATGAATTTAAATTGATATTTGAATTGTTTTAAATAAAGATTGAAATTGAATTATAAGATTTTGAAATTATGAATTTGGAAGTTTTGAAACGTAAATTTTGGAAATTGGTTTAGAAAGACAAATGAAATGTTGGTTTACGAATTGAAATTGGAATTGAAATTGATTTGGACTTTTAAATATATTAACGACCAATCGGTGAAATAATTACGGAAGTTATTAAAGAGACCGGAATTCGGTTATGGGTATACTCTCTATCTAAACCGAAAACCACTTTAATAACTATGCGCGGAGTGATGATCCAGAATGAAGTGGTTGGAATGATGTACGTGATGACTGAAGAAAGAGAACGATAATGGATAGCCTTGACACTTGTGTCAAATTGGAAATGACTAAAACAGGAGCTGTGCCGGGCCAATGGAGGATTGATACCTCAAGTGGACACACTTCTTCGAACTACTTGTACTTGTTGTCGATTGGTGCACCCTTGATTTTGGGAGTGTTGTCTCACGGTGTTGCGGGCGCTGCGGCGTTGCGTTCTCACCAGCCCGGATCAGGCGAACGGTAGTATCACTATCTTGGGTATAGCCTCATGTGCCTTGTCATACTTGTATTCCATTTATGCGCGACCACTACGAATTTGATTTGTACCTTGAGTATATGGATTGCCCTCTGGTGACTTCCGGTTTTGGGGAAACTACGGTCTTGTATATGCTTGTGGGAATAAAAATGTGTTAAGGGTGGAATGGGCCATGACTTAACGCTATTTTGATATCTTTATATTACTGATAGACATTATCTACTTATCGTACACTACTACATAGTAGATAGTTTAACGGATCCTTAAAGGATGGTTATTCCAAACATCCTTTGAGTTACTTGTATTTCAATTGCTATTTCACTTAAGTTGGATTTATTAATATAAGAATGTTAATCCTGACTCGAGTGTTTTGTGTTTTGCTTTACGCTCGGGTCAGACTGAGTAGTTCAGCTTTCGAGACTCACCTTTGGAGTTGGAGCTTCGCTTGGAGATCCAGCTATCTACAGCTTTCAGATATTCGGTGATTCCAGTGACGTATTCTGATTTGTATCTGTTACTCTTCCGTTGTATCTAGTTTAACTCTGATGTATTTTATATATTCATATAGTAGCTTCATGAACTACTATCTCTTTTATTTCCGCTGCAATTATTACTCTGTGTCTGTGATCTGTGATTATTTATTTACTGTATATCTTCAGTTTTGCCAAATTTAAATTAACAACGCGGTATTTTGAGCAATTCAACTCCGACATGAGTGTCTACCTATACACTTATAATGGATGCGAATGGTCCAAAATAGCGGGTCGTTACAAAAGACGTCTCTTAGAACAAAAATGAATATTACCGGAAGAATGAATAGAACGAAATTTGTATGAACCGAAACAATATTTATTGAAATGGTGGGATGTCCAATGGTTAGGGAATATCAAAAATTTAATAACCGATGGCTATTTAATTTTTGCGACTGTACAGTTGAAATTTGAAAGGACACAAACCTCAAGAAGCACGGAACGACTACCGATGTGATTTGTTGTTTACACGTGTTCCGCCGCGTATTGGACCTTAAACACAGAGTTGAATATACCGTCGAGAACAACACGGCGAGACGATCACAACGGTGAACATATATTGGTAGTACGATCGGATTATAAAAATTCGAATTTTATATTAGCGGAAAGTGCACGAAAAACACTGAAAAATAAGATCGACGGAGCCAAAGATGTCCGAATTTGGAAAAACGACAAACTGACATCTTGCTCAGAAGATGGTTTAGAATTTTTCTATGTAAAAAATTTTGGTTCCGAAACATTTTATTTTCATCGCTTTTTAACTGATTAACTTAAAGTAAATTTACGCGCGAAATAAACTTTCATATTTTCGGACGAAAATTTACCGGTCGCTATGTTTAACTAGACGTATTCCAAATATTAAATTTTTATTTCAAAATTTTATCGTTTTAAAATTTCACAAAATTTCAACTAACTTACGTTATTAAAACGGTTGAAATTTACGGGTCGTTACATAAAACATGTAACGACTTACCATGCAGATGTCTTAAGAGATAACCAGCTTCATGCGACCTAACTCTTAAGTCGGTAGATTCCTTAGGTCGTAACTCGGCACAGTTAGCTCGTTCGAGCGCTTTTCCCTTTAGCTTGTTAACTCGCGAATATCCACTAAGTCGTTGCCGATCTTCACTAATTCGTTGGAACGACTTAAAGCACTTGTTAGGTCAGAGCTCGTGATCCTCGAACTCGTTAGGTCGTTGCCAATCTTCACTAAGTCGTTGGAACGACTTAAAGCACTTGTTAGGTTGCATACGACATAAAACATCAACTTCCCATGACTCTTCACCAAGATTTAGCCCGTTAGCCTCCTCCTTAGGTCGTACCCGACTTACCATCATGTTAGGTCATACTCGACCTAAATCTTCATCTTTCTGGGCTGCATCATCCTCCCCAGGTTGAGAAAAATTCGTCCTCAAATTTGCACCCCCTTCTTCCATACCAAACTCATTCCCATGATATGGTATAAGATGTTTAACATTAAACACATCAGACGTGTATACATCCTCCGGCAGCTTCAACTTATAAGCGTTTTCATTGATCCGTTTCACGATCGTTACAGGACCAATCTTTCGTGCTTTCAGTTTATTGTATGCTCCTACTGGAAAACGATCTTTTGTTAGTACAGCATATACTAAATCTCCTTCATTAAATTCAACGCTTCTTCGCTTCAAATCTGCAGTTCGTTTATACTTTTTTTTGCTTTCTCCAATCGTTCCTGAACAATTTTATGACATTCCGTCAGCCCTTCAACAAAATCAGCGGCTTTCTTAACTGTCCCCTTCGAGTGTGGTATTACCGTTAAACCCAACGGTCCCTTTGGTAAGCTTGAATACACTATTTGAAATGGACTGAAACCCGTACTACGGTTTACAGCATGATTATGAGCAAACTCTGCTTGACATAACTTCACATCCCAACTCTTCAGATTATCCTTCACAAGGCACCTCAACAAGTTTCCCAACGATCTGTTAACCACTTCCGTTTGCCCATCTGTTTGCGGGTGATAAGCACAGCTAAAATTCAACTTCGTTCCGACCATCTTCCACAAACTTAGCCAAAAGTGACTCAGAAATATGGTATCCCGATCAGAAACAATGGATTCCGGCAAACCATGCAAACGATATATCTCTCTAAAGAATAATTGTGCCACATGAACTACATCATCCGTCTTCTTACAAGCAATAAAATGTGCCATTTTCGAAAATCGGTCAACCACCACATAAATGGAATCCTTCCCCCTTTGAGTTCGCGGTAACCCCAAAACAAAATCCATACTCACATCAACCCAAGGCTTAGTTGGTACAGGTAATGGCATATATAATCCAGCATTGGTCGCAGTTCCTTTCGAAACCTGACAGATATGACATCGCTCCACAAACCTTTCCACTTCTTTCCTCATTGATGGCCAAAAATAAGATTGTGAAATCAACTGTAATGTACGGTCTCTTCCCACGTGGCCTTCTTCATGTAGCTCCTTCACAATCTTCATTCTCAAACTACAATCAGGTATGCACAATCGATTTTCTTTGAATAGAAAACCATCTACCATCAAAAACTCATCCGTCTCTCCCTCCTTGACTTTATTAACAAACTTTGCAAAGTAAGGATCTTCAACACACAACTCCGGAAGTACTTCGAACCCCAACACTTAAACTTTCATTGTAGTTAATAAATGACTTCTTCTGCTCAACGCATCTGCCACACGGTTTGTAACTCTAGATTTTTGTTTCACAACAAATGTAAATTGCTGCAAATACGCAATCCACGATGCATGTCTTGCTGAAATTTTATCTTGTCCTTGTAGATGTTTCAAAGCCTCATGATCAGTATACAACACAAACTCCTTTTGAATCAAGTAATGTCTCCAATGTTTAATGGCTTGCACAACAGAATAAAATTCCACATCATACATACTATATCTCATCTTCGCTCCTGATAACTTCTCACTGAAATATGCAATCGAACGTCCCCTCTGACTCAACACTCCTCCAATACCAACCTTGGATGCATCAGTATGTAGTTCAAACACTAACTGAAAATCTGGTAACACTAGAATTGGTGCTGTCGTCAAGAGTTCTTTGATTCGCTCGAAAGCAACCCCTGCTTCCTCCGTCCATGCAAACTATTTACCCTTCATACAATCAGTCACAGGCGCCATCACACTACTAAAGTGTGGAATAAACCTTCGATAAAATGAAGCCAACCCGTGAAAACTACGAACCTCCGTTATCGTCTTGGGTTGCGGCCAATCTCTGATAGCTTCAACTATACTTTGGTCTACCTGTATTCCTTCTTTCGATACAACATATCCCAGAAATAAGACGCTCCTCGCCATAAAAACACACTTCTTCGTAGCAGCGTAGAATTGTTCTTCACGAAGGATAATTAACACTTTCCTCAAATGTTGAACATGCTCCTCCGTACTAGCACTGTAGATCAGAATATCATCAAAGTAAACCACCACGAACTTCCCAATGTACGGCCTGAAAATTTGGTTCATCACCCTCATGAATGTACTTGGTGCATTCGATAGACCAAACGGCACGACCAGCCATTCATACAATTCTTCCCTCGTCTTGAATGTTGTCTTCCATTCGTCCCTTGGTCTAATTCGAATTTGATGATAACCACTCTTTTAGTCAATCTTAGAAAAGATTACGGACCCACTGATTTGATCCAATAAATCATCAAGCCTCGGCATTGGAAATCTGTATCTGACTGTGATCTTATTCAATGCTCTACTATCTGTGCACATCCTCCACGTTCCATCCTTTTTGGGTACCAATAAAGCTGGTACAGCACAAGGACTTAAACTCTCCTGCACACGCCCCTGTTCAAGCAATTCTTCCACCTGCCTTCGCAACTCCTCATGCTCTTTTGGACTCATTCTGTAGTGTGGTCTATGAGGTAACACAGCTCCTGGAACAAGATCAATTTGATGTTGAATGTCCCTCAACGGCGGTAACTCCATTGGCAACTCCTAAGGAAATACATCCTCGAATTCGTCTAGCACTGGTTTTACTTCTTCAGGAATCTCAACCACTTCATGACTCTCACGTCCAATCAACAAGAATACTTCAGGCTCCTCTTCTACCTCCTTAACAAACTCCTTTAATGATAACAAAGTTTTCAACTCTTCAATCTCCTCCAACTTATTTTCTTCTTGTTGTCGCTTCTTAGGAATCAAAGTGATTTTAGTTCCTTCAAACATAAAACTGTAACTGTTAGTACGTCCATCATGTTGCACCGCCCTATCATACTTCCACGGCCTCCCCAACAACAGATGACATACGTCCATGTCCACAACATCACACCAAATTTCATCCTTGTATTTCTTCCCAATTGAAAAATTAACACAAGCTCTTCGACTAACTTTCACCTCCCCACCTTTCCTCAACCAAGCTAACTTGTAAGGCTTCGGATGCTTCTCTGTCTTCAATGATAACTTCTTCATAGCTTCGGTAGAGATAATATTATCACTGCTTCCCGCATCAATGACAAACATGCAAACCCTTCCCAAGATAGTGCACGTTGATTGAAATATGTTACTCCTCAACCAGCTAGTCTCTTCCTCCTGCTTCGGTGTTAAGAAATTCCTCCTCATCATTAATGTATATCCGTCATCTCCAGACAATAACTCTTCCTCCTCAACCGGTAATTGATTAGAACCTTCAGCCTTCTCATCCTCATCCTCAACCTCAGCAATCATTGCTCGCTTCTTTGGCTTAGGACATTCATTGCTTTTGTGACCAAACTCTTGACAATTGAAACATTTGATACCACTGTTGACTCTGGTCTTAGCAACTTCATTAACGACTGGTTTTGCAACAGCCTTAGAAACATTTGCACTGCTACTAGCCCCTTTCACTGGATTGTTAGAATTTGTAAACACACCACCACCTCGTCTACGCTGTTTCTCCCAAGCTAACGCTTTCTGATGTGCTTTAGCAACAGATCTGGAATCAAACATATTCACCATATCCTGTACCTGCATTCTTAACCCTCTAACAAATCTAGATGTTAGCTGCTCTTCTGTTTCCATAATATCATTCCTCGCAATAAGCTGATAAAACTCATCCGCGTAATCATTAACAGTCTTTGTGCCCTGCCTCAAGTTCTGCAAACGTTGATACATCAGAGATTGATAATTGTAAGGTAAGAACGTTGCTTTCATCAATTTCTTCATCTTCTCCCAAGATTCAACCTTGGACTTTCCCATTCGTTCACGTGTAAGTTTGGTTTGCTGCCACCATGCCAAAGCTCTACTCCTCAACCTTGTAGCAACCAACTTCACTCTACGATGTTCTGGAACTTCTTTGAAGTCAAAAATTTCTTCAACATTAGCCACCCAATCCAAAAACTCCTCAGCTTGCATACCACCCTTGAATTCTGGAATTTCAGTCTTCATTCTTGATTCCCACTTGTGATCATACTCTGAATAATTTCTACCTTGACCTCGTCCTTGTCCACGAACACTACCACCATCATACTCCGCTTCAAAATCATATGTATATCGATGTCGATCCTGACCACCAACATCTCTACTACCATCGTTTCTTCCACCAACATCCCTTCGATCTACATTCCTCCATTCTCGACCATTCACATTTCGATCATCAACATTTCTATAAGAATCTCGATCCATACTTCTATGATTACTATCGATACTTCTCTCTTGATTTGAATGTGGCGAAACTCTACTTCTCCCATGGTCAGATTCAGGTGAAACCCTTCTCTGATTTTAATTCATCTCTAACATCATCTTCTCTATTCGACCAATCCCTTCATTAAGCTTCTCATTAAAGTTTTCATTAATTCTTTGCTCCATCTCGTCAGCTTCTTCTCTTCTATACAAAGCTTCAATATTTTGATGTCGATTAGCTCTTCTTGGCGGCATGATTTGAAACCTCACAAACACTTCAATTCTCGGTTTGGACAAATCAAAAGATACCAAATGATGTACACGACTTAACCCGGCCTCGCTACTCAACTTGGCTTGCTCAATTCAAATTCTTTTGGCGCGCAAAACAACACCCCGCGCAAATCCAAACACCTTTCAAACTTTGATCCAAAATGAAATGGATCGAAAACTCCAACTTTGTTGCAATAATATGATGAACACGACGAACACAAAATTCTTCGATTTCAACTCGGCTTTGCTTGATGTAGCTCGGCCTCTCTAACTCTTCAAACTTCTTCAAAAAGAATTGGCTCCAAGACTCGATTTAGCTATTATTGGCTAAAAACAAGCTCTGATACCAAATGGTGCAGCAGCGGAAATAACAAAATGATGATTCTGTGAAAGTAGCAGTCGATGGAATGAAGAATACTGAAATGCCCAAATTCGTTGATCCGAAGATACCGAATTCTAGCTATCTCTGACACGTTGATCGCGCACGATACCGTGAGGAGAGATCTACAATTCTTCGAGCGTTGATCAAGCGCACTTGATTCCGCGAATTGGCTTCAACGATCGAAGATTCGAGCGCACTCGAATGTCGAAGGTGGAGATAGGAGATTACACTCAACTACCGATTTTAATTGAAAGCACAAAGCTAACAAACAAGATTTTATTCAAAATCAACAACCTTTACAAAATGACCACACATGCCTATTTATAGGCTACAACTCAACACACCAAAACAGACAACACATAAGTCGACCACGACTTACGACTTAGCATAGGTCGGCCATGACTTAGCATCAGTACAAAGAAAACAATACAGTTCATACAATTCCACACTTAAAATACAACATATAGATCGTCTACGACTCAACATACACGACCTAAAAACAAACGACATAAGGAAATACAACTCAACGCTTTACAACACATAGGTCAAAAACGACCTAAAACTTCACGACTTATCACTTGAACGACTTATCATCAGTGGGCGACTTAAAAGCATGCGGCATTGCTTCAGTGACTTAACTTAGGTCGGTAACGACCTAAAACATGTAACGACTTACCATGCAGACGTCTTAAGAGATAACCAGCTTCATGCGACCTAACTCTTAAGTCGGTAGATTCCTTAGGTCGTAACTCGGCACAGTTAGCTCATTCGAGCGCTTTTCCCTTTAGCTTGTTAACTCGCGAATATCCACTAAGTCTTTGCCGATCTTCACTAAGTCGTTGGAACGACTTAAAGCACTTGTTAGGTCAGAGCTCGTGATCCTCGAACTCGTTAAGTCGTTGCTGATCTTCACTAAGTCGTTGGAACGACTTAAAGCACTTGTTAGGTCGCATACGACATAAAACTTCAACTTCCCACGACTCTTCACCAAGATTTAACCCGTTAGCCTCCTCCTTAGGTTGTACCCGACTTACCATCATGTTAGGTCGTACTCCACCTAAATCTTCATCTTTCTGGGCTGCATCAAAGTGCTACACAAAAGAATAAGTATACATCATGGGGTCTATATCACAAATGTATACAACAAAATGAACTACTATTCTAAGTAGTTAGCCAAAAGTCAGAATAATAATCCCAGACGAGGAGTCAAGCAGAAGCACCTGTAACATCTCGGTCTGACCCGAGTATTATTTAACAAGAAAATAATAAATGGATCAGTCTAACTATAAATATCAGATGAAATGATATATAATAAGTGCGTAATTGAAAATCAACAAGACATTAATCAATATCACAAGAATCTTCTCAAAGATAAAAAGGAATGTCATACTCTTTATTTCATTCGCCAAACCATACATGTTGACAATTATATCAATGCCAATCACAAAAGTTAATGACACACAAATTCACCAATGCACAAATATTGATAAAACTAACCAATGTAAATCACAAAAGTTGGCGAAACACAAATTCCAGAAATCATCGACAGAAATCCAGAAATCACAAAAAAGGGGGAGGCCTATCACAAAACGAGAGCATGAAAACTCTCAACACGTGTATCACAAAATGGAACGCTATTCCATGGTTGCTAACCATTAATTTTGAGCCGAAGCTCCACAAAACGGTCCGAAGACCATGGGTCATTACCCCACTAAATTGAGCCGAAGCTCCACAGAAACGAGGTTTAGTCTCCCTTGCAGACAAAGAGACATCGCACATTGCTAGACTAAATCACAAAAATGATCATCATCGACCATCAAGAAGTGTCAATTACACTAAGCTAGTAAATATATGAGTTTAGCTTCATGTCCCATAACCACTGGCTTAACTTAAATATTTACGAACAAATTGTAGATTTCCACTCGAAAATTATCACAAGAGTTTCAATCGAACAAGTCCAAAAATTAACCGACGAAGTAAACACAAGCGTTTCATACCACTTGTTTTGCTAAGCTGTTTAATTATATTTTCTCATACGAATGAGGTAAAGGTTTGTATATATACTAATAGATTAGAAAACGGTTTTAAAAACGATCTTTGTATTAAAAATAGAGTTGAAATCATTTTTGTAAAAGAGTTTGAATATTTACTATTAGTATAGAAACCTTGGTGTTTAGAAGTGACAAATCACAAAATGATTGTAGAAACAATCGATCACAAAAATCCACATTCGAAGATGTGAATTGAATCCAAAGAAATCGATACCGAATCCATCAAAATGGATATTCTCAAAAATCCCAAAAAAGGACGTCATCAAAGTCAATAATAGATGATAACAACAAGTGGGAATCAACATGAATCGATAAAATTTGGAAATCAAGCAAAATAGGCAAAAATAGACACAATAGGCAAAATAGGAGCAGGTCGGTCGACTGACCCACTGAGTTCGATCGACCGAACACAGACCCAGAAAAATCCACGGGATGCTGGTCAGTCGACTGGACTCAGTAGGCTAATCGACTGGACCAGAGCCAGAAAAGTGCTATGGTAGCAGGTCGGTCGACTGGACAAGTGTTCCGGTCGACCGGAACCTGTTTCCAGCACTTCCAAGCCTAACTAAGTGAAGAGAAAAAGTCTTCCCAATTGCAGCCGGACGAGCAATGGCGCTAAGGGTTTATGCCAATCAACAACCCGACCCTATAGGCTCTTCGGTGCACCACTAAAAGCATGATTAAACATCAAAGTTATGATTTTTAAAGTTTTGGCTTCAAAACACCAAAAATTGAAATATTCACCAATTCAATCCAAATCAATAGCGATTGCATATGAATAAGTGTTAGGAATGCCTACCTAACAATCAAAGATAGTTATGGACTTAGATGTGAGATAAAATCTCACCTTTAAACCCAAAACAAACGAAGAAGAAGCTATAGAGCAATGACAAGGACAATAACTCTTCAATTCCAACCCAACAAGCTTGAATCTAAGCTTAAAAGAGAAATATTTCCTAAGTTAGGTTTAGGAATTTCTGAAATTGATAAGAGAATGAGTTGGAGAAGAAGAGGAGGAGGCTTACTAAAGCTTCTCTTTGAATTTGGAGCAAGAAGAAGGATTTGCAAATGAACTAGGGTTTGGAGTTTTAATTTCCCATTCCACTCTCCATTTTTGATGAAGCTTAGGTGTTAGGAAATGGAAGTGAAGTAATGAAGAGGCGAGGGAGTGGGGTTTGAGTTAATGAAACCAGAATTGGGCAAATGGGCTGAACCAAACCCAAAGTCCAAAGTAAAAAAAGTAGCAAAATTCAACTAACTCCAAACATATCGAAGTTTATACTCAAAAAGGTCGCAAACGGCATTTTAAACTCAATGGAATTGGTCTCGAGTCCTAATTTGACAGTTTTCAAAGAGTAGCTTTTCGGACTAAAATCCGACTAACGATACCATATTTAAATAAAACATTTAAATAGATAATTGTAAAATATGCGGGTTGTTACAAACTCCCCCCCTTAAAGAAATTGTGTCCTCGCAATCACAAGAAATAAGTGAACAAAAGTAACAACCATGAAAGCATATCAACACAAAAGAAGAAATTTTAAAATAAGAAGTTCACCTCAAAGAGCTCAAGAGAGTAAGTCCGAATGTGTTCGCTCGATGAATTCTCTAGATTCCCAAGAGCAATCCTTAAGATTTGAGGACCATTGAACTTTCACAAGCGGGACATCTTTATTTCAAAGGCGTTTAACTTCCGAAGCAATAACACAAATAGGATGTTGCTCATAGGTTAAATTAGGCGAAACTTCAATTTCTTCAACAACACCGGGCTCAAGCATAGAATCGGAATCTCGTAGGCATATCTGTAATTGAGAAACGTGAAACACGTCATGAATAGTAGAAAATTAAGCCGGTAACGAGAGGCGATAAGCCACGGAACCAATACGTTCGGTGATGGGAAATGGGCCAATATATCGAGGTGCTAATTTTCCCGATCGACTGAAACACACAACACCCTTCAGAGGTGAAACACGAATAAACACAGAATCTCCCACAGAAAACTCTAATTTCCTTCTTCGATTATCGGCATAGGATTTTTGTCTACTTTGGGCTTCTTTCATCCTATGACGAATAAGGTCAATCTTTTCTGTGGAATCACAAATAAAGTCTGGACCTAAGACCATCTTCTCACCGGCTTCAAGCCAACAAGAAGGGGAACGACATGGCCTTCCATAGAGTGCCTCAAAAGGTGCCATACCAATTGTAGATTGGAAGCTATTATTATAGGAAAATTCAACAAGAGAAATATGATCTTCCCAACTTCCACCAAAGTCAAGAACACAAGCAGGAAGAAGATCTTCAAGAGTTTGATTCAATCGCTCGGTTTGTCCATCGGACTGCGGATGATAAGCGGTGCTAAAATTAAGCTTCGTTCCCAAAGATTTTTGAAGACTCTTCCAAAATCCACTAGTAAACAATGGATCATGATCACTAACAATAGAAGTAGGGACTCCATGCAATTTAACAATTTCTTTAATAAAGAGTTTGTCCAAAAGAGGAACGGTCCGATTAGACCGAACGGGAATAAAATGGGCGGATTTAGTAAGTCTATCAACAATCACCCATAAGCTATCATGACCCGAACGAGAACGGGGAAGGCCGTCAATAAAATCCATGGAAATTTGATCCCACTTCCACATTGGGATGTCTAAAGGTTGCAATAACCCACTGGGCCTTTGATGCTCGGCCTTAATGAGTTGGCAAGTCATGCAACGCTTAACGAAGTTAGCGATATCAAATTTCATTCCCTCCCAATAATAAAGTCGCTTCATATCTGCGTACATTTTACAACTACCGGGATGAATGGTATATTTAGAACGAAGGGAATCTTCTAATATGTCTTTGCGAAGATCACTAATATTTGGCACGACAAGTCTACCAAATTTTCGAATACAGCCACGAGAATCAATACCAAAGTCTTTCATACCCTCAATATCAATTTTATCCCTATAATTTTGGCCAAGAAGAGCCAATTTGGGATCTAGCTTTTGAGCTTCAAGAATGTGGTCCAAAATAGACGGATGAGCCTCAAGGCTACATAAAACAAGAGATGAACACAAATCAGATACACGATCTCGAATCTCACAAGTAGACAAAGTCTCGAGATCGTTCCATTTGGATATCATCATAGAAACAACCGCTTGTTGCTTTCGGCTAAGGGCGTCGGCAACACGATTTTCCTTTCCGGGAGTATAAAGAATATCAAGATCATATGATGCAAGAAATTGAGCCAACGCTTTTGACGCAAATTAAGTTCCTTTTGAGAAAATAAATACATCAAAGATTTATGATCGGTGTAAAGAATAAATTTTTCTCCCAAATGATAATGACGCCAAATTCGAAGAGCGAAAACAATAGCCACGAGCTCTAAATCATGAGTGGCATATCTAGTCTCTGCTGGCTTCAATTGCCTAGAAGCATAAGCAATAACACGTTCTCGTTGCTTAAGAACGGCACCCAAACCAACGCGACTAGCATCGGTATACACAACAAAATCTTGGTTTCCCTCGGGAATCACAAGAATAGGAGCATCGGAAAGGAGTTCTTTTAATTTCTGAAAAGAAGTTTCACATTTGTCCGACCAAATGTATTTAACGTCTTTCTTTGTTAAGCTAGTAAGAGGCACAAAAATCTTAGAAAAGTCTTTGATAAAACGACGGTAATAACCCGCCAATCCAACAAAGCTACGGATTTCCGTCACACTCTCCGGTCTCTTCCAATTTTGAATTGCTTCAATCTTTGAAGGATCCACAGAAATTTCGGATTCGGAAATAATATGACCGAGAAACTTCACACGAGATTGCCAAAAGTGGCATTTAGAAAATTTTGCTTTTAATTGATTACTCCTAAGAGTTTCCAACACAATCCGAAGATGCTTTTCATGTTCCTCCTCGGTTTTTGAATACACAAGAATATCATCAATAAAGATGAGAACAAATCGATCGAGGAAATCTTTGAAAACTCGATTCATAAGGTCAATAAAATAAGCTGGAGCATTCATCAAACCAAATGCCATAACAAGCCATTCATACGATCCATAACGAGTACGGAATGATGTCAAAGGAACGCTATCCTCTGCAATACGAAGCTGATGAAAACCAGTTGCTAAGTCCAATTGTGAAAAGACTCTAGCACCACTAAGTTGATCAAATAGATCATCAATCCGAGGCAATGGATATTTATTCTTGATAGTGAGATCATTAAGCTTGCGGTAGTCAACACAGAGCCTAAGTGTACCATCAGATTTCTTCACAAAAATAGCCGAAGCTCCCCAAGGCGAGGAACTAGAGCGAATAAATTGCTTCATCTCCAATTCGGATAATTGTTTGTGCATCTCTTCATTTTCCTTATTGGACATGCGATAAGGTGGACGAGTGATAGGTTGAGCTCCAGGGATAAGATTAATTCTGAACTCAATTGCTCGCTTAGGTGGTAGTCCTAAAATGGGCTCAAATATGTCCGAAAATTCACGAACAACGTGAATAAGAGAAATGATATCCTCCTCCTCATCATTATCGTGATCATGAGGATTTAAAGAATATAAAGATGCCGCCAAAGTGGAATCCGAATCTTTAAGAATAATAGAAATCCGCTTAACAGATAGAGGATGTCGAAGATAAATAGTCCGCTCAGGACATAGGATATGAGCTTCATAACGGTTAAGCCAATCCATTCCCAAAATCATTCTGAAGCCTAAGTAACGCATGACATGCAAATCGGCTTGGAAAGAAAAATCACATAAAACAATCTCGACATCTTTACAAAGTAAACTGAGGGTTGTGGATCCACCAACTGGATTCGCGATTCTCAAAGAAGTCATTAAAGCAACAACACTTAAAGAAAAAGTATCAACAAGTTACTTTGATATAAAGGAATGGGACGCACCCGTATCAAAAAGAACTCGAATAGGATGATCACGAAATATAATAATGCCATCAAGGATAGAATGAGATATACCTTGACCACTAGATGTGTTGCCAGGGGCTTGAGCAACATTTAGCTTACCCTCCTTTTTGCCTTGAAGTTTGGGACACAAAGATAAAGTATGGCCCGAACTCTTGCAATAGCGGTAGAAAAGAGGCTTCGGGCACTTGTTTGCATAATGGTCCTTAGAACCACAATTGTAACATTCTCCACGACGAGTGTTAGGAGCATTTTCTACCGGTGTTGCTTGTTTTCCTTTCTTATTAGGATGTGGGCCTTTGGACTTCATAGGCCTTTTCTTGTTGTTGTTGAAGTTTGGTTTGGCACCCACCACTTCAACATCACTCTCCCTATCCGCCTCTTCAAGGCGAAGAGCGATATCAATGAGTTGATCAAAAGAAACTTCTAATTTAGAAGTAATGGCTTCTTGAGATTTTTGTTCAAGTCATAGACAAATCTTTGGTTCTTCTACAATGGGATATTCGACCCCGTATTTAGAAAGTGACTCGAAGGATGCGACATAATCTACCACGGAGGATTCATCTTGAACAAGGTCTATGAAACGATGGGCCAAAGTCACCTTCTCAGCTTCTGGCACAAACTTTAATTCGAATCATTCCCGGAATTGCTGCCAAGTAAGATTCGTTTCATTAATTTCACAAATCAGAAGCTCGTACCAGTCTAATGCTCTTTCTTGGAGCATACTAGAGGCCACCTGAACACGGTGAAGATCAATAAGATTGATGCGAGAAAAGATACGGTCGCATGTTCGAAGCCAAGCCTAGCTAGACTTAAATAACGCTCTCGGAACCTTTAAATGGCTTTCCACCCAAATTAGTATAGTCACTACACAAGCGTGTAAACCCAGACTTAGGATGTGTGGGCTCAGGAATAGGCCCGACAGCTTGAGCATTTCTTACTAGATCAAGAAGTTGCTGAGTAGACATAAATACTCCATCATGGGGAGTAGCACTAGATTGACCGGCGTTGGGACGGCCAGGTCTAACCATTTCTTTTCTTTAAGAAAGAAAGAAAGAGAAAAAGTTTAATCTTAGAATGATTATCAAACAAACTTGATTGATAAAACAAGGTTTCATAAAAAGAAATAGGATAGAACGGGTTCAATAACTCGAATTAAATCCTATGGCACGATTCCTAAGAAAGACTTAGGACAATGATCCTTGCTAGATTATTCTACATTGTTCCGAAGTTTGGCTCTGATACCAAGCTGTGACGCCCCACCTCTATACCCACGCCAGACAAGAACACTACGGAGTAATGCCATCAACTAGCACGAAGAATAAGACCGTTGAGGATCGACCAACTGTGCAATTGCCTTGTGCGAGTACCGATATGTCAGATAGTGTAACATGCATTTCGTTTTCAAGAGAAATCCCGACATACCGATGCAAACTCAAGGCTACCACACAGTGGCTAAGTGGACCTCGGAAACAAACGTAGAAATAAACATAACACAAATCAATCACAAACATCCATATCACAAAGGCGGAAATATATATGAATATATAACACATAAAAGTGTTTATCAGAGTAGTGGTCTATAAGATCCACAATATCACAAAAGAATAGTTACAAGTGTGACGCAGCGGATATTACAAAAACAAGATAATACGATGAATGTAGTAATCGGTGGATTGGAAGATACTGAAATGCTCGAATTCGTTGATCCGAAGATACCGAATTCTAGCTATCTCTGACTCGTTGATCCGAAGATACCGGGAAAGAGATCTACGATTCTTCGACGTTGATCTTGCGCACAAGATACCGTGAATCGGCTTCAAAAAAGGATGATTCGAGCGCACTCGAATGACGTAAGTGGAGATAGGAGATACACTCGACTACCAATTGAATTTGAGAGCACAAAGCTAACAAAAGAGAATTTTATTCAATATTCAACAACCTTTTACAAATGAGAGACTCGGCCTATTTATAGGCGTTTTACAACTCATATGAAAAAAAACAAAAATTACATCTCCTAAGTCGGTTCCGAGCTAACAGTCACGACCTAACATAAGTCGTACACGACTTAAGCCCAAACAGTTACAACTCAACACACACAAAAACTTCAAAGAAAATACAAGTACTTAGGTCGGAAACGACCTATAGATGACGACTTACAAACAGGTGCGAGCTAAAAAGAAACACAAACAACTCAAAGATAAAATGGCTCATCATCAACGGTTCAGATTGACGCGGCATCAAGATCCTTGGCTACAAGCTTTTGCGATTTAACAACATGCGCATCCATATCAGCGACTTAAGGAATTCAATGGCAGAGATTAACTCGTTAGCAGATTAAACGGTATCAGGCTTCAGCGATTTACAAACAGGCGGCATCCCAGATCAACGACTTAAGGAAATCAATGGTTTAGATTAACTCGTAGAAGAATCAACGGCAACATCTTTACGCGACTTACGACTTAAGAACTTCACGAGTTAAACTTCAGTGACTTACGAGTTAATTCTTCTAGGTCGTAACTCGCTTCCTCTTCATGCCTTTTGTTAAGTCGTGGACGACTTATACCTTCAGCTTCGTTAAGTCGTGGGCTTTTACTAGGTCGCTGCCGAGTTATACTAAGTCACTGGGACGACTTAAAACCTTCGTTAGGTCGCGCACTCGAGTTAACTCGTTCACTAGGTTTCCAGTTAAGTCGTAGCTCCTGCTCACATGCCTCCTTAGGTCGTAACTCGGCACAGTTAGCTCGTTCTTCATCACTAGGTCGTATTCCATTAGATCGGAGCTCATTAGGTCGTGACTCGTTCATTACTTCTACCTTGTTAGGTCGAAGTTCATTAGGTCGGAACTTGTTAATGTGACTGGGATGACTTAAGGTAGCTTCTGTTATCTTGTTAACTCGTAGGTCGTTAGGTCGTTTTCGACCTAAGGATTGGAAGGTCATTCGCGACCTAAAGAAACTGGCCAATAGCATTAGAATCTTATCCCGGTAGGTCGCTGGAATGATGTAGCTAGGTCGTAACGCGCCTGAATGACTTGCCAACTGGTTTTCCTGCATTTTCATCTCTTTGACTCGTTCATTCTTCCTCACATTAAGTCGGGCGCGACTTAGACTTAGCTTGTGATCATGGTTAGGTCGTAGGTCGTTTGAGCGACCTATAGTATCATGATGCTGGCCTGCATCATCTTCCCCTGGTTGGGAGAAATTCGTCCTCGAATTTAAAAGCTTCCTTCTTCGAGATGCTGTCTTCCATTCATTATCTAGTTTGACACAGCCCTGGTGATAACCATTTTTGAGATGAAACTTGTTTTGTACTTTGGATGTTATGGTTCGAGCTAAATAATAAATGGAATAGAATAGACGTGGCATTAGGCAGGCGGCATAAGAAAGTGACCTGGGGGATATGGCATGTGGAAAAGTACGGACTAAACTCAGCACTAGATGCCAGATCCACTTCAGATAGCATAGAACTTCATAAGAATAGTGTCGTATACCATATTGCTTGTGCCAATAGGAAGATGTGATATAGAACCAAAACGTGTCGAAAGTGTGAGACGTTATAAGGAAGTTTAAAATCATGGAATGACTTGGGAAACCTCGACCGAAAAATTGTGATGACTCATGCTCAGATTCTTGTCTTTCCTTATCCCGTTCAGATGTATCATCATCTTGAATCATCCCTTGACGTGTTGCATCAAATTCCCCTGACTGAAATGAACTCCCACTTGCTTCTCCTTCAACATATTTAGGTTCATAATATGGTTCCAAGCAATCGACATTGGCAATGTTGGTAGCGTGGACATCATTAGTCAACTTCAACTGACAATCATTCACTTCTTCCTGTCGTATCAACCCCTTTTGTTCCTCCAGACTCATAAGATCATACGATCTTGGCAGTAAAATAGCATCTGGTACGAGTTCAGTTTGAGGTTGTATGTCCTGTAGAGATGGTAACTCTTCGGAAAACTCCTCAAAGTATTCGACTTCTGACTCATCGAATTCTGATCCAACTTCCTCATAAACATCAAAATCTTCACTCGTTCCTTGCCGGGCCAATACAAACAAGTCATTACTAATTTCCTCCTTGTCGTCAGGCTCTTCCAAACATACAAGACTAGATTCTTCAAGCAGTTCCTCCGACATCTCATCTTCACATTCTTCAAATACTTCACCTTCTTTTGGATTCTCAAAATCAGAATCTTTTCCAGGTTCAATCATCATCGACAACTCATCATCATCTTCCATTTTATTGATGAACTCTTTCAAACTATCTGATTCTGCCTTCTCTTCTGTTTCACTCTCACTTTGTTCATGCTCCTCGGAAACTAAGGAATTTATACATGGCTGACTCTCATCCATAAGCTCAGGTGCTAAATAAGAATCCTCCCTTGTCAAATGAATTTCCTCCATCCCGAACACAGCTTCTTCTTCCATACTATCAACATCAAACTGTGGCAATGAAGAGTAATCAACTTCTACCTCCACATACTTTGACTCAACTTCTTCTTCATCGTCAAATTTCGACGGTTCATAAAAGTCAATTTCAACAGTCCCCCACAACAAGTTACCTCCTTTCTCTATTGACAAAACTTCTACTCTCCCTGATAAAGATTCCTCAAATCCTGGCAAAAATTCCTCATCGTCGTCAAATTGTGGTGGTTGATAAAAGTTAACTTCATTAATCAAATTACATTCTTCGTTCTCCAACTCGACCTCTTCATCTTCGTTGTCAAACTTAATGGTAAGGTTGCGAATGATTCTGTATGTCCGACCACTTCAAATTCTTCTAACATTGGTTTAACCTCCTCGAGAGTTTTAGACTCTTCACTTGCCTCATACCTACCCAATGTTTCAGCACTACCTTTCGATTCTTCAGCACTTTCGTCGAAAGATACTGGAGTAGTTGGTTCCTCTTCCACTTCTGTCTTGTTTTTAGAAGAATCATCCACATCCTCACTTTCACATTCTTCTACAACAAAGGGTTTCTTCTGGGACTTTGTACATTCAAAACTTCGATGGTCAAACTCCTAATAATGATATTGCTTAACTCGTTCATCAACGCTTGCCTTCATGATTCCATATACAACTGGTTCATTGCCTCTCTTAAAAACATTTCTACTGTAATGAACAGCATGATTCTGATTGCTAGAGTTTGTAGCCACACCGTTTCCTCGACTCCCTTGACTCAACTTCTGCAATTGTTGATCAATACGAGCTTGATAATTGTAGGGTAAGAAATTTGCTTTCATCATCCTTTTCATCTTATCCCACTTGACAATTTTAGACTTCTTCATCCTCTCTCTGGTTGATTTAGTTTGTTGCCACCAGTCCATGGCTTTTCCTTTCAAACTTGCAGCAACTAGCTTCACTTGACGATCCTCAGGAACGTAGTTGAGCTCAAAAACATTTTCAACCGTGGATAACCAGTCCAAGAATTCCTCTACTTGTAGTCCACCTCGGAATTCTGGAATCTCCGTATCCTTTCTTGATTTCCATGTATAACCATCCTCTTCAATATTCTTGTATCGATTTTGCCCTTGACCAGAATATTGAAAATGAACACGATCACCATAAATTTCCTCTTCAAAATTAGTTGAACTTCATCGTCGATTCTGAACATCGACTCTTCTATGCCCATGCACGTCCTCTTTACTTCTTTTCTCATAATCATAACGTGGCGACACTCTCCGTTGATTTCGATTTATGTCAAACTTCATTCTCTCTACTTTCTCGAAATCCTTATTGAATCTTTCATCACTACGTTGCTTCTTCTGTTCAGGATCTTCTCTCTCATATAAATCTGCAACACTATGATGACGGTTAACATATCTCGGAGGCATGATCAAGCCTTCAAACTTTGACTTTCGGCTCCACTCCAAATTTCAAACACCTTTCGAACTTAGATTCAAAATGAAACAGATCGAAAACTTCCACTTCGTAGAAAATCGCGATGAACACGATGGACAAAGTTTCGGTTTCCAATACAAATTCGATCAATCAACTTCGATCAATGATGAACACTTCACTCTTTATCACAATTCTCGACTAGACAATGCAATGATGCTCGGTCTACACTCTTCTTAGCTCGGCTCTCTTCAAACTTCAAAATGAATAGGCTCCAAGTCTCGATCCAGCTATGATTGGCTAGAACAAGCTCTGATACCAAATGACACAACGGATATTACAAAAACAAGATAATACGATGAATGTAGTAATCGGTGGATTAGAAGATACTGAAATGCTCGAATTCGTTGACCCGAAGATACCGAATTCTAGCTATCTCTGACTCGTTGATCTGAAGATACCGGGAAAGAGATTTACGATTCTTCGACGTTGATCTTGCGCACAAGATACTGTGAATCGGCTTCAACAAACGATGATTCGAGCGCACTCGAATGACGTAAGTGGAGATAGGAGATACACTCGACTACCAATTGAATTTGACAGCACAAAGCTAACAAAAGAGAATTTTATTCAATATTCAACAACCTTTTACAAATGAGAGACTCGGCCTATTTATAGGCGTTTTACAACTCATATGAAAAAAACAACAAAAATTACATCTCCTAAGTCGGTTCCGAGCTAACAGTCACGACCTAACATAAGTCGTACACGACTTAAGCCCAAACAGTTACAACTCAACACACACAAAAACTTCAAAGAAAATACAAGTACTTAGGTCGGAAATGACCTATTGATGACGACTTACAAACATGTGCGAGCTAAAAAGAAACACAAACGACTCAAAGATAAAACGGCTCATCATCAACGGTTCAGATTGACGCGGCATCAAGATCCTTGGCTACAAGCTTTCGCGACTTAACAACATGCGCATCCATATCAGCGACTTAAGGAATTCAATGGCAGAGATTAACTCGTTAGCAGATTCAACGGTATCAGGCTTCAGCGACTTACAAACAGGCGGCATCCCAGATCAACGACTTATGGAAATCAATGGTTTAGATTAACTCGCAGAATAATCAACGGCAACATCTTTACGCGACTTACGACTTAAGAACTTCACGAGTTAAACTTTAGCGACTTACGAGTTAATTCTTCTAGGTCGTAACTTGCTTCCTCTTCATGCCTTTTGTTAAGTCGTGGACGACTTATACCTTCAGCTTCGTTAAGTCGTGGGCTTTTACTAGGTCGCTGCCGAGTTATACTAAGTCGCTGGGACGACTTAAAACCTTCGTTAGGTCGCGCACTCGAGTTAACTCGTTCACTAGGTTTCCAGTTAAGTCGTAGCTCCTGCTCACATGCCTCCTTAGGTCGTAACTCGGCACAGTTAGCTCGTTCTTCATCACTAGGTCGTATTCCATTAGATCGGAGCTCATTAGGTCGTGACTCGTTCATTACTTCTACCTTGTTAGGTCGAAGTTCATTAGGTCGGAACTTGTTAATGTGATTGGGATGGCTTAAGGTAGCTTCTGTTATCTTGTTAACTCGTAGGTCGTTAGGTCGTTTTTGACCTAAGGAATGGAAGGTCATTCGCGACCTAAAGAAACTGGCCAATAGCATTAGAATCTTATCTCGGTAGGTCGCTGGAATGATGTAGCTAGGTCGTAATGCGCCTGAATGACTTGCCAACTCGTTTTCCTGCATTTTCATCTCCTTGACTCGTTCATTCTTCCTCACATTAAGTCGGGCGCGACTTAGACTTAGCTTGTGATCATGGTTAGGTCGTAGGTCGTTTGAGCGACCTATAGTATCATGATGCTGGCCTGCATCAAAGTGCTACACAAAAGAATAAGTATACAGCATGGGGTCTATATCACAAATGTATACAACAAAATGAACTACTATTCTAAGTAGTTAGCCATAAGTCAGAATAATAATCCCAGACGAGGAGTCAAGCAGAAGCACCTGTAACATCTCGGTCTGAACCGAGTATTATTTAACAAGAAAATAATAAACGGATCAGTCTAACTATAAATATCAGATGAAATGATATAGAATAAGAGATATGACAAAAACGTATCATAACCATAATGCCATACTATGATAAGTACGTAATTGAAAATCAACAAGAGATTAATCAATATCACAAGAATCTTCTCAAAGATAAAAAGGAATGTCATACTCTTTATTTCATTAGCCAAACCATACATGTTGATAATTATATCAATGCCAATCATAAAAGTTAATGACAAACAAATTCACCAATGCACAAATATTGATAAAACTTACCAATGTAAATCACAAAAGTTGGTGAAACACAAATTCTAGAAATCATCGACAGAAATCCAGAAATCACAAAAAAGGGGGAGGCCTATCACAAAATGAGAGCATGAAAACTCTCAACACGTGTATAACAAAATGGAACGCTATTCCATGGTTGCTAACATTAATTTGAGCCGAAGCTCCACAAAACGGTCTGAAGACCATGGGTCGCTACCCCACCAAATTGAGCCAAAGCTCCATAGAAACGGGGTTTAGTCTCCCTCGCAGACAAAGAGACATCGCACATTGCTAATCTAAATCACAAAAATGATCATCATCGATCTTCAAGAAGTGTCAATTACACTGAGCTAGTAAATATATGAGTTTAGCTTCATGTCCCATAACCACTGGCTTAACTTAAATATTTACGAACAAATTGTAAATTTCGACTCGAAATTTGTCACAAGAGTTTCAATGGAACAAGTCCAAAAATTAACCGACGAAGTAAACGCAAGCGTTTCATACCACTTGTTTTGCTAAGCCATTTAATTATATTTTCTCATACGAATGAGGTAAAGGTTTGTATATATACTAATAGATTAGAAAACGGTTTTATAAACGATCTTTGTATTAAAAATAGAGTTGAAATCATTTTTGTAAAAGAATTTGAATATTTACTATTAGTATAGAAACCTTGGTGTTTAGAAGTGACAAATCACAAAATGATTGTAGAAACAATCGATCACAAAAATCCACATTCGAAGATGTGAATTAAATCGAAAGAAATCGGTACCGAATCCATTAAAATGGATATTCTCAAAAATCCCAAAAAAGGACGTCATCAAAGTCAATAATAGATGATAACAACAAGTGGGAATCAACATGAATCAATAAAATTTGGAAATCAAGCAAAATAGGCAAAAATTGACACAATAGGCAAAATAGGAGCAGGTCGGTCGACTGACCCACTGAGTTCGGTCGAGCGAACACAGACCCAGAAAAATCCATGGGATGTTGGTCAGTCGACCGGACTCGGTAGGCCAGTCGACTGGACCTGAGCCAAAAAAGTGCTATGGTAGCAGGTCGGTCGGCTGGACCAGAGTTCCGGTCGACCGGAACCTGTTTCCAGCACTTCCAAGCCTAACTAAGTGAAGTGCAAAACTCTTCCCAATGGCAAACAGACGAGCAATGGCACTAAGGGTTTATGCCAATCGACAACCCGGCCCTATAGGCTCTTTGGTGCACCACTAAAAGCATGATTAAACATCAAAGTTATGATTATTAAAGTTTTGGCTTCAAAACACCAAAAATTGAAATATTCACCAATTCAATCCAAATCAATAGTGATTGCACATGAATAAGTGTTAGGAATGCCTACCTAACAATCAAAGATAGTTATAGACTTAGATGTGTGATAAAATCTCACCTTTAAACCAAAAACAAACGAAGAAGAAGCTATAGAGCAATGGCAAGGACAATCACTCTTCAATTCCAACCCAACAAGCTTGAATATAAGCTTAAAAGAGAAATATTTCCTAAGTTTGGTTTAGAAATTTCTGAAATTGATAAGAGAATGAGTTGGAGAAGAAGAAGAGGAGGCTTACCAAAGCTTCTCTTTGAATTTGGAGCAAGAAGAAGGATTTGCAAATGAACTAGGGCTTGGAGTTTTAATTTCCCATTCCACTCTCCATTTTTGATGAAGCTTAAGTGTAACAACCCGCATATTTATTATTTTATATTTAAATATTTTATTTAAATACTTTATCGTTAATCAGATTTTGGTCCGAAAAGCTACTTTTTGAATACGGTCAAATTAGGACTCGAGACCACTCCCATTGAGTTCTAAATGACGGTTGCGATTTTTTAAGTGTAAACTTCGATATGTTTGGATATAGTGGAATTTTCATCACTTTTTGCTTTGGACCTTTAGTTTGGGCTGAACCACTTGTTAACTCAGCCCAGCCCCTTCCTTCTCTTGATTACCTCCTCTATACTTGCATAAACTTGGAAGCTTTATCAAAAATGGTGGAGGGAATGGGAAATTAAAACTCCAAAGTCTTCTTCTTCATTGCTAATCCAACATCTACTCCAAACTCAAGTGAAGAACATAGATTCAAGCTTTGGACTGTTCTTGCTTTACTTTTAGGCTCCATCTTCATTGATTTTAGTGCAAAGGTGAGATTTTTATCTCACATTCTTGTCTATAACCATCTTGGGTTGTTGGGAATGATTCCCTATCACTTTAGCATCATCATTTGCAATTGGTTTGGATTGAATTGGTGAAAAACTCCAAACTTTTCGTGTGTTTTGGCATATTACTGCAGTTAGGTCACACGGGCTGGGGAAAAAATCGCCTCTGTGCATTTAGCTCATTCGCATTTAGGTCGCCTGCAGTTAGGTCGCGTGGCTTAGGTCATAGGTCGTTGGGCCATGGGTCGCTCTAGCGTGGGAATATTGTTTACGGCACTTAGGTCGTAGGTCGCTCGGCCACATGTTGCTTAGGTCGTTCTGCCTTGAATATTTAGGTCGTTCGCCTTTAGGTCGCTTGACCATTGAAGCATCTCATGACCTGTTAGGTCGCTCGTTTCTAGGTCGCGTGTTTTAGGTCGCGAGTTTTAGGTCGCGTGTCTTTAGGTTGCATGTCTTTAGGTCGCGAGTCTTTAGGTCGCAAGTCCTTAGGTCGCGAGTCTATTTTTCTTAGGTCGCTAGGCCTTGCGTCACTTAGTTCGTTGGACCTTTTATCCATTAGGTCGCTGGACCTCATGTCTCTTAGGTCGCTCGACTTGTTCCACTAGGTCGTTCGAACTTTAACACTTTAGGTCGCATGATCCCATCTCCTTTAGACCGTTAGGTCCTTATACCTTTAGGTCGCATGACCTTGCCTAGGTCGTTAGGTCGCGTGGCCATCCCACTTAGGTCGCACGACCTTGTTAGGTCGCTCACCCTTAGCTCACGTACCTTCTTAGGTCGCGCACCCCTTTAGGTCGCATGACCTCGTTTTAGACCTTAGGTCGTGGCAACGTTAGGTCGCTCGATCTTGTCCCTTGTTCGGTCGCATGACCTTTAATCCCTTAGGTCGCTTGACCGTTTACCTCGCTAGGTCGCGACACTTTAGGTCGCGTGACTTAATACCCTTAAGTCGATTCGACCTATTTTACTTACTTTAAATCGGCCACGTTTGGTCGCATCGGTGTTTCTACTTTGGTGGATTTGGAACTGATTTCGTTGGATTTTTCTCACGTCTTCGAATGTGAAATTCCGTGATGCGATTTGTTTCAACAATCGATTTGTGACTTGTCACTTTAAAAATGTGAAGGCTTCAATACTAGTAGTGAATATCAAAACTCTTTCATCAAAGCGATTTCAACACTATTTTACTATAAAGCTCTTTTTCTCAAACCATTTCTAATCTACTAGTATATACAAGCCTTTACTTCACTCGGATGAGAAATCTAATTAAACGGCTTAGTAAAACGAGTGATATGAAATGCTTGTGTTCACTTCGTCGGTTAATTCTTGGACTTGTTCGATTGAACCTCTTGTGAAAATTTTCTAGTGAAGATTCGCAGCTTGTTCGTAAATATTTAAGTTAAGCAAGTGGTTATAGGACATGAAGCTAAACTCATATATTTACTAGCTTGGTGTGATTGACACTTCTTTATGATCATGACGATCATTTTTGGGATTTGATTTAGACTAGCGATTGAGCAATGTCTTTTTTGTCTACGAGGGAGACTAGACCTCGTTTGCGTGATGTTTCTACTCACATTCGTGGAGCATTCAGCTCATAGGTATTCAGACCATTCGTGGAGCATTCGGCTCATAGGTCTTCGGACCATTCGTGGAGCATTTGGCTTATAGGTCTTCGGACCATTCGTGGAGCATTCGGCTCATATGCCTTTCCCCCCCTTTTTATGTGATTTCTGGATTTCGTGTGTTGATTTCTGGAATTTGTGCTTCACCAATTTTCATGATTTTCATTGATATGCTTATCATTTTTGTGCATTGGTGAATTTGTGTGTCATTGACTTGTTATGAATACAAGTTTAGGGTATAAAACCCTATTTTATCTTTGAGAAGATTCTTGTGATATTGATTAATCTTTTGTCGATTATCATTTACATACTTATATTAGTATGCCACTATGGTTATTACATGTTCATGCCATGTCTTTTGTTTTATACCATATCATCTGATATTTATAGCTAGACTAATCCGTTTATTATTTTCTTATAAATAATACTCGGGTCAGACCGAGATGTTATAGGTGCTTCTACTTGACTTCTCTTCTGGGATTATTCTGACTTTTAGCTATCTACGTAGATTAGTAGTTCTTGGATATACACATTTGAGATATAGACTCTGTGTTGTGTACTTATTCTTTTGTATAGCATGTGTTGCTATTCTTTTGTATTATCGTGGATCTTTCTGACCACTACTTTGATGTACACTTTCATATGTTATATATATATTGATATCTTTTTCCGCCTTTGTGATATGGATGTCTGTGACTGATTTATGTTATGATTATTTCTATGTTTGTTTCCGCAGATTATAGTCAGCCACCGTGTGATAGCTTTGAGTTTGTATCAGTATGTCGGATTTCCTCTTTAAATGAAATGCATGCTTTACGATCTGACATAACGGTGCTTGCACAAAGAAGTTACATGGATGGTCGCTCCTCAACAGCCTTATTCTCCGTGCTAATTGACAGCACTACACCTTAGTGTTCTTGATTAGCGTGGGTATAGAGGTGGGGCATCACAGCTTGGTATCAGAACCAAACTTCGGATTAATGTAGAATTACTTAACAAGGATCATCGTCCTAAGTCCAACTTAGGAATCGTGCCTTAGGATTTAATTTGAGTCTCCGTACTGAATTATCCTATTCCCTTTTATGTATCCTGGATTATCTATCAAGATTTACTTGACATTTATTTGGAGAATAACTTTTCTTCTTCTCTCTTTCTAAAAAGAAGTGAATGTCTAGAACACGTCGTCCCAGAGCTAGACCACCTGCTGCTACTCCCCAGGATGGAGTTTTTATGACTGCCCAGCAGCTTCTTGATTTGGTAAAGAATGCTCAGGCAGCTGGTCCTAATCAGGAACCTACTCATCCTAAGTCTGGATTTGCATGCTTGTGCAACGATTATACCAACTTGGGTGGGAAACCATTCAAAGGTTCCGAAATTATTATTGAAGTCCAGGCATGGCTAAGAACATGCGATCGAATCTTTTCTCGCATGAATCTTATCGATCTTCACCGTGTTCAGGTGGCCTCCAGTATGCTCCAAGAAAGAGCATTGGACTGGTACGAACTTCTTGTTTCTGAAATTAATGAAGCGGATCTCACTTGGGAGCAATTCCGAGACGCTTCGAATTGAAATTTGTACCAGAAGCTGAGAAAGTAACATTGGCTCGTCGTTTCATAGACCTTGTTCAAGGAGAATCCTCTGTGACAGATTATGTCGCATCCTTCGAGTCACTGTCTAAATATGGGGTTGAATACATCAACACGCCATTGAAGAAGAATCAAAGATTCATCTATGGCTTAAACAAAAATCTCAAGAAGCCATTACTTCTGAAATTAGAAGTCTCTTTTGATCAGCTTATTGATATCGCTCTTCGTCTTGAAGAGGTCGATAAAGAGTGTGATGTTGAAGTTGTGGGTGCCAAACAGAACTTCAACAATAATATAAAGAGGCCTATTATGTTCAAAGGCCCCGACCCCAATATGAAAGGGAAGCAAGAGACTTCGGTAGCAAAGACCCATACCTCTAGTAGTAGGCAATGCTACAATTGTGGTTCCATGGACCACTATGCGAGGGAGTGTCCGAAACCCCTTCATTGTCGCTATTGCAAAAATTCGGGTCACCATATATCTTCTTGTTCCAAACTTCAAAATAGGAGAGACGGAAAGCTAAATGCGCCTCATGACACTTCTCATGGTCAAGGTACTCCTCATTCAATCTTGATGACATTTATTTTGTGATTATCTTATTCAAGTTCATTTTGATATGATTTCATCTCATTATTTTTATAAAGAGAACTTGTGATTCATTTTCTTTAAACATTTTTGGGCTTGTTGACTTCTTTGAGGATTGCGAATCCGGTTGGTGGATCCACAACACTCAATTTGCTTTTTATTTATGTCAAAATTATTTTACGTGATTTTTCTTTCCGAGCCGATTTTTACTTATGCTTCGGAATTGACTTTTATAAGGATTGGCCTAATTATTACGAAGCCATATCCTTTGTCCCATGCGGGCTATTCATCTTCGACATTTTCAATCTGCTAAGCAGGTTTATGTTTTTCCTTTGTGATTTTGATCCAATTTGATGGCATCATTTTATTCTTTAAGCTCACATGATGAAGAAAGTGTCATTTCTCTCATTCATGTAGTTTGAAGAATTTTCCGGTATTTTTGAGTTTTGTCTTAGGATTATCACCTAAGCAGTCTTTTAAGTGGTGATAAGGTCTTTTTCTAGCTCGACCTTGCCCCCGATATTCATTTGCTACGAGTTGTGGGAGTTACCATTTACCGCATCCCCCACTCGATATGAAACTTATGAATGCCTTATTATGTCATTCTGTTTGACCAGCTTATTTCATCTATTTTATGAATCGAGTATTCTACGATCTCGATGACTTCAATCATATATATATTGATTTTGGATGAAAATGGTAATTTAAAATTTTGCAAATCTTTTTCTTAAGATTTATTTATAAGTATAATTGGATTTTGTTCTTCACTAAGCAACATTCTTGTCTCATCATTGCTTCGGAGGTTTAGCGCCTTCGAAATAAAGATGTTTTTCTTGTGAAAGTTCAATGATTCTCAAAAATCCCAAAGATTGCTCTTGGGAAATCTAGAGGATTTATCGAGCGAACACGTTCGGACTTATTCTTTCATGTTCTTTGAGGTAAACTTCTTATTTCAAATTTCTTTTGTGTTAAAATGCTTTTATGGTTGTTACTTTTTATTTCCATCTTATATATTGCGAGGACGCAATTTCTTTAAGGAGAGGAGTCTGTAACAACCTGCATATTTATCGATTTTATATTTAAATATTTTATTTAAATACTTTATCGTTAATCGGATTTTGGTCCGAAAAGCTACTTTTTTCATATGGTCAAATTAGGACTCGAGACCACTCCCATTGAGTTCTAAATGACGGTTGCGATCTTTTTAAGTGTAAACTTCGATATGTTTGGAGATAGTGGAATTTTCATCACTTTTTGCTTTGGACCTTTAGTTTGGGCTGAACCACTTGTTAACTCAGCCCAGCCCCTTCCTTCTCTTGATTACCTCCTCTCTACTTGCATAAACTTGGAAGCTTTATCAAAAATGGTGGAGGGAATGGGAAATTAAAACTCCAAAGTCTTCTTCTTCATTGCTAATCCAACATCTACTCCAAACTCAAGTGAAGAACAAAGATTCAAGCTTTGGACTGTTCTTGCTTTACTTTTAGGCTCCATCTTCATTGATTTTAGTGCAAAGGTGAGATTTTTATCCCACATTCTTGTCTATAACCATCTTGGGTTGTTGGGAATGATTCCCTATCACTTTAGCATCATCATTTGCAATTGGTTTGGATTGAATTGGTGAAAAACTCCAAACTATTCGTGTGCTTTGCATATTACTGCAGTTAGATCGCTCGGGCTGGGGAAAAAATCGCCTCTGTGCATTTAGCTCATTCGCATTTAGGTCGCCTGCAGTTAGGTCGCGTGGGTTAGGTCGTTGGTCGTTGGGCTATGGGTCGCTCTGGTATGGGAATATTGTTTACGGCACTTAGGTCGTAGGTCGCTCGGCCACATGTTGCTTAGGTCGTTCTGCCTTGAATATTTAGGTCGTTCGCCTTTAGGTCGCTTGACCATTGAAGCATCTCGTGACCTGTTAGGTCGCTCGTTTCTAGGTCGCATGTCTTTAGGTCGCGAGTTTTAGGTCGCGTGTCTTTAGGTCGCGAGTCTTCAGGTCGCGAGTCTTTAGTTCGTGAGTCTTTAAGTCGCAAGTCCTTAGGTCGCGAGTCTATTTTTCTTAGGTCGCTAGGCCTTGCTTCACTTAGGTCGTTGGACCTTATATCCATTAGGTCGCTGGGCCTCATGTCTCTTAGGTCGCTCGACCTGTTCCACTAGGTCGATCGACCTTTAACACTTTAGGTCGCGTGATCCCATCTCCTTTAGACCGTTAGGTCCTTATACCTTTAGGTCGCATGACCTTGCCTAGGTCGTTAGGTCACGTGGCCATCCCACTTAGGTCGCATGACCACTTAGGTCGCACGACCTTGTTAGGTCGCTCACCCTTAGCTCGCGTACCTTCTTAGGTCGCGCACCCCTTTAGGTCGCATGACCTCGTTTTAGACCTTAGGTCGTGACAATGTTAGGTCGCTCGATCTTGTCCCTTGTTCGGTCGCATGACCTTTAATCCCTTAGGTCGCTTGACCGTTTACCTCGCTAGGTCGCGACACTTTAGGTCGCGTGACTTAATACCCTTAAGTCGATTCGACCTATTTTACTTACTTTAACTCGGCCACGTTTGGTCGCATGGGTGTTTCTACTTTGATGGATTTAGAACTGATTTCCTTGGATTTTTCTCACGTCTTCGAATGTGAAATTTTGTGATGCGATTTGTTTCAACAATCGATTTGTGACTTGTCACTTTAAAAATGTGAACACTTCAATACTAGTAGTGAATATCAGAACTCTTTCATCAAAGCGATTTCAACACTATTTTACTACAAAGCTCTTTTTCTCAAACCATTTTCTAATCTACTAGTATATACAAGCCTTTACTTCACTCGGATGAGAAATCTAACTAAATGGCTTAGTAAAACGAGTGGTATGAAACTCTTGCGTTCACTTCGTCGGTTAATTCTTGGACTTGTTCGATTGAACCTCTTGTGACAATTTTCTAGTGAAGATTCGCAGCTTGTTCGTAAATATTTAAGTTAAGCAAGTGGTTATGGGACATGAAGCTAAACTCATATATTTACTAGCTTTGTGTGATTGACACTTCTTTATGATCATGACGATCATTTTTGGGATTTGATTTAGACAAGCGATTGAGCGATGTCTTTATTGTCTGCGAGGGAGACTAGACCTCGTTTGCGTGATGTTTCTACACACATTCGTGGAGCATTCGACTCATAGGTCTTCGGACCATTCGTGGAGCATTCGGCTCATAGGTCTTCGGACCATTCGTGGAGCATTCGCCTCATAGGTCTTCGGACCATTCGTGGAGCATTCGGCTCATAGGCCTTTCCCCCCCTTTTTATGTGATTTCCGGATTTCGTGTGTTGATTTCTGGAATTTGTGCTTCACCAATTTTCATGATTTTCATTGATATGCTTATCATTTTTGTGCATTGGTGAATTTGTGTGTCATTGACTTGTTATGAATACAAGTTTAGGGTATAAAACCCTATTTTATCTTTGAGAAGATTCTTGTGATATTGATTAATCTTTTGTTGATTGTCATTTACATACTTATATTAGTATGCCACTATGGTTATTACATGTTCATGCCGTGTCTTTTGTTTTATACCATATCATCTGATATTTATAGCTAGACTGATCCATTTATTATTTTCTTATAAATAATACTCGGGTCAGACCGAGATGTTACAGGTGCTTCTGCTTGACTTCTCTTCTGGGATTATTCTGACTTTTGGCTATCTACTTAGATTAGTAGTTCTTGGATATACACATTTGAGATATAGACTCTGTGTTGTGTACTTATTCTTTTGTATAGCACGTGTTGCTATTCTTTTGTATTATCGTGGATCTTTCTGACCACTACTCTGATGTACACTTCATGTGTTATATATATATTCATATCTTTTTCCGCCTTTGTGATATGGATGTCTGTGACTGATTTATGTTATGATTATTTCTATGTTTGTTTCTGAAGATTATAGTCAGCCACCGTGTGATAGCTTTGAGTTTGTATCGGTATGTCGGATTTCCTCTTTAAATGAAATTCATGCTTTACGATCTGACATATCGGTGCTCGCACAAAGAAGTTACATGGATGGACGCTCCTCAACACCCTTATTCTCCGTGCTAATTGATAGCACTGCACCTTAGTGTTCTTGGTTAGCGTGGGTATAGAGGTGGGGCGTCACAGCTTGGTATCAGATCCAAACTTCGGAACAATGTAGAATTACTTAACAAGGATCATCGTCCTTAGTCCAACTTAGGAATCATGCCTTAGGATTTAATTCGAGTCTCCGTACTGAATTATCCTATTCCATTTAATGTATCCTTGATTATCTATCAAGATTTACTTGACATTTATTTGGAGAATAACTTTTCTTCTTCTCTCTTTCTGAAAAGAAGAGAATGTCTAGACCAGGTCGTCCAAGAGCTGGACCACCTTCTGCTACTCCCCAGGATGGAGTTTTTATGACTGCCCAGCAGCTTCTTGATTTGGTAAAGAATGCTCAAGCAGCTGGTCCTAATCAGGAACCTACTCATCCTAAGTCTGGATTTGCATGCTTGTGCAACGATTATACCAACTTGGGTCGGAAACCATTCAAAGGTTCCGAAACTATTATTGAAGTCCAGGCTTGGCTAAGAACATGCGATCAAATCTTTTCTCGCATGAATCTTATCGATCTTCACCATGTTCAGGTGGCCTCCAGTATGCTCCAAGAAAGAGCATTGGACTGGTACGAACTTCTTATTTCTGAAATTAATGAAGCGGATCTCACTTGGGAGCAATTCCGGGAACGCTTCGAATTGAAATTTGTACCAGAAGCTGAGAAAGTAACATTGGCTCGTCGTTTCATAGACCTTGTTCAAGGAGAATCCTCTGTGAAAGATTATGTCGCATCCTTCGAGTCACTGTCCAAATATGGGGTTGAATACATCAACACCCCATTGAAGAAGAATCAAAGATTCGTCTATGGCTTAAACAAAAATCTCAAGAAGCCATTACTTCTGAAATTAGAAGTCTCTTTTGATCAGCTTATTGATATCGCTCTTTGTCTTGAAGAGGCCGATAAAGAGTGTGATGTTGAAGTTGTGGGTACCAAATAGAACTTCAACAATAATATGAAGAGGCCTATTATGTTCAAAGGCCCCGACCCCAATAAGAAAGGGAAGCAAGAGACTTCGGTAGCAAAGGCCCCTACCTCTAGTAGTGGGCAATGCTACAATTGTGGTTCCATGGACCACTATGCGAGGGAGTGTCCGAAACCTCTTAATTGTCGCTATTGCAAAAATTCGGGTCACCATATATCTTCTTGTCCCAAACTTCAAAATAGGAGAGAGGGAAAGCTAAATGCGCCTAGTGACAATTCTCGTGGTCAAGGTACTCCTCATTCAATCCTTGATGACATTTATTTTGTGATTATCTTATTCAAGTTCTTTTTGATATGAGTTCATCTCATTATTTTTATCAAGAGAACTTGTGATTCATTTTCTTTAAACATTTTTGGGCTTGTTGACTTCTTTGAGGATTGCGAATCCGGTTGGTGGATCCGCAACACTCAATTTGCTTTTTATTTATGTCGAAATTATTTTACGTGAATTTCTTTCCGAGCCGATTTTTACTTATGCTTTGTAATTGACTTTTATAAGGATTGGCCTAATTATTATGAAGCCATATCCTTTGTCCCGTGTGGGCTATTCATCTTCGACATTTTCAATCTGCTAAGCAGGTTTCTGTTTTTCCTTTGTGATTTTGATCCAATTTGATGGCATCATTTTATTCTTTAATCTCACATGATGAAGAAAGTGTCATTTCTCTCATTCATGTAGTTTGAAGAATTTTCCGGTATTTTTGAGTTTTGTCTTAGGATTATCACCTAAGTAGTCTTTTAAGTGGTGGTAAGGTCTTTTTCTAGCTCGACCTTGCCCCCGATATTCATTTGCTACGAGTTGTGGGAGTTACCATTTACCGCATCCCACACTCGATATGAAACTTATGAATGACTTATTATGTCATTCTGTTTGACCAGCTTATTTCATCCATTTTATGAATCGAGTATTCTACGATCTCGATGACTTCAATCTTGTATTTATTGATTTTGGATGAAAATGGTAATTTAAAATTTTGCAAATCTTTTTCGTAAGATTTATTTATAAGTATAATTGGATTTTGTTCTTCACTAAGCAACATTCTATTCTCATCATTGCTTCGGAGGTTGAGCGCCTTCGAAATAAAGATGTTTTTCTTGTGAAAGTTCAATGATTCTCAAAAATCCCAAAGATTGCTCTTGGGAAATCTAGAGGATTTATCGAGCGAACACGTTCGGACTTATTCTTTCATGTTCTTTGAGGTAAACTTCTTATTTCAAATTTCTTTTGTGTTAATATGCTTTTATGGTTGTTACTTTTTATTTCCATCTTATATATTGCGAGGACGCAATTTCTTTAAGGAGAGGAGTCTGTAACAACCCGCATATTTATCGATTTTATATTTAAATATTTTATTTAAATACTTTATCGTTAATCAGATTTTGGTTCGAAAAGCTACTTTTTGCATACGGTCAAATTAGGACTCGAGACCACTCCCATTGAATTCTAAATGACGGTTGCGATCTTTTTAAGTGTAAACTTCGATATGTTTGGAGATAGTGGAATTTTCATCACTTTTTGCTTTGGACCTTTAGTTTGGGCTGAACCACTTGTTAACTCAGCCCAGCCCCTACCTTCTCTTGATTACCTCCTCTCTACTTGCATAAACTTGGAAGCTATATCAAAAATGGTGGAGGGAATGGGAAATTAAAACTCCAAAGTCTTCTTCTTCATTGCTAATCCAACATCTACTCCAAACTCAAGTGAAGAACATAGATTCAAGCTTTGGACTGTTCTTGCTTTACTTTTAGGCTCCATCTTCATTGATTTTAGTGCAATGGTGAGATTTTTATCTCACATTCTTGTCTATAACCATATTGGGTTGTTGGGAATGATTCCCTATCACTTTAGCATCATCATTTGCAATTGGTTTGGATTGAATTGGTGAAAAACTCCAAACTTTTCGTGTTTTTGGCATATTACTGCAGTTAGGTCGCTCGGGCTGGGGAAAAAATCGCCTTTGTGCATTTAGTTCGTTCGCATTTAAGTCGCCTGCAGTTAGGTCACGTGGCCTAGGTCGTAGGTCGCTGGCCCATGGGTCGCTCTGGCGTGGGAAAATTGTTTACGACACTTAGGTCGTAGGTCGCTCGACCACATGTTGCTTAGGTCGTTCTGCCTTGAATATTTAGGTCGTTCGCCTTTAGGTCGCTTGACCATTGAAGCATCTCGTGACCTGTTAGGTCGCTCGTTTCTAGGTCGCGTGTCTTTAGGTCGCGAGATTTAGGTCGTGTGTCTTTAGGTCGCGAGTCTTTAGGTCGCGAGTCCTTAGGTCCCGAGTCTATTTTTCTTAGGTCGCTAGGCCTTGCTTCACTTAGGTCGTTCGACCTTATATCCATTAGGTCGTTGGACCTCATGTCTCTTAGGTCGCTCGACCTATTCCACTAGGTCGTTCGACCTTTAACACTTTAGATCACGTGATCCCATCTCCTTTAGACCGTTAGGTCCTTATACCTTTAGGTCGCATGACCTTGCCTAGGTCGTTAGGTCGCGTGGCCATCCCACTTAGGTCGCATGACCACTTAGGTCGCACGACCTTGTTAGGTCGCTCACCCTTAGCTCGCGTATCTTCTTAGGTCGCGCACCCCTTTAGGTCGCATGACCTCGTTTTAGACCTTAGGTCGTGGCAACGTTAGGTCGCTCGATCTTGTCCCTTGTTCGGTCGCATGACCTTTAATCCCTTATGTTGCTTGACCATTTACCTCGCTAGGTCGGTACACTTTAGGTCGCGTGACTTAATACCCTTAATTCGATTCGACCTATTTTACTTACTTTAACTCGGCCACGTTTGGTCGCATGGGTATTTCTACTTTGATGGATTTGGAACTGATTTCCTTGGATTTTTCTCACGTCTTCGAATTTGAAATTTCGTGATGCGATTTGTTTCAACAATCGATTTGTGACTTGTCACTTTAAAAATGTGAAGGCTTCAATACTAGTAGTGAATATCAAAACTCTTTCATCAAAGCGATTTTAACACTATTTTACTACAAAGCTCTTTTTCTCAAACCATTTTCTAATCTACTAGTATATACAAGCCTTTACTTCACTCGGATGAGAAATCTAATTAAACGGCTTAGTAAAACGAGTGGTATGAAATGCTTGCGTTCACTTCGTCGGTTAATTCTTGGACTTGTTCGATTGAACCTCTTGTGACAATTTTCTAGTGAAGATTCGCAGCTTGTTCGTAAATATTTAAGTTAAGCAAGTGGTTATGGGAAATGAAGCTAAACTCATATATTTACTAGCTTTGTGTGATTGACACTTCTTTATGATCATGACGATCATTTTTGGGATTTGATTTAGACTAGCGATTGAGCGATGTCTTTTTTGTCTGCGAGGGAGACTAGACCTCGTTTGCGTGATGTTTCTACTCACATTCGTGGAGCATTCGGCTCATAGGTCTTCGGACCATTCGTGGAGCATTCGGCTCATAGGCCTTTCCCCCCCTTTTGTGATTTTTGGATTTCGTGTGTTGATTTTTGGAATTTGTGCTTCACCAATTTTCATGATTTTCATTGATATGCTTATCATTTTTGTGCATTGGTGAATTTGTGTGTCATTGACTTGTTATGAATACAAGTTTAGGGTATAAAACCCTATTTTATCTTCGAGAAGATTCTTGTGATATTGATTAATCTTTTGTTGATTATCATTTACATACTTATATTAGTATGCCACTATGGTTATTACATGTTCATGCCATGTATTTGGTTTTATACCATATCATCTGATATTTATAGCTAGACTGATCCGTTTATTATTTTCTTATAAATAATACTCGGGTCAGACCGAGATGTTACAGGTGCTTCTGCTTGACTTATCTTCTGGGATTATTCTGACTTTTGGCTATCTACTTAGATTAGTAGTTCTTGGATATACACATTTGAGATATAGACTCTGTGTTGTGTACATATTCTTTTGTATAGCACGTGTTGCTATTCTTTTTTATTATCGTGGATCTTTCTGACCACTACTCTGATGTACACTTTCATGTGTTATATATATATATTCATATCTTTTTCCGCCTTTGTGATATGGATGTCTGTGACTGATTTATGTTATGATTATTTCTATGTTTGTTTCCAAAGATTATAGTCAGCCACCGTGTGATAGCTTTGAGTTTGTATCGGTATGTCGGATTTCCTCTTTAAATGAAATTCATGCTTTACGATCTGACATATCGGTGCTCGCACAAAGAAGTTACAAGGATGGTCGCTCCTCAACACCCTTATTCTCCGTGCTAATTGACAGCACTACACCTTAGTGTTCTTGGTTAGCGTGGGTATAGAGGTGGGGCGTCACAGCTTGGTATTAGATCCAAACTTCGGAAAAATGTAGAATTACTTAACAAGGATCATCGTCCTAAGTCCAACTTAGGAATCGTGCCTTAGGATTTAATTCGAGTCTCCGTACTGAATTATCCTATTCCCTTTTATGTATCCTTGATTATCTATCAAGAGTTACATGGAGTTTTTATGACTGCCCAGAAGCTTCTTGATTTGGTAAAGAATGCTCAGGCAGCTGGTCCTAATCAGTAACCTACTCATCCTAAGTCTGGATTTGCACGCTTGTGCAACGATTATACCAACTTGGGTGGGAAACCATTCAAAGGTTCCGAAACTATTATTGAAGTCCAGGATTGGCAAAGAACATGCGATCGAATCTTTTCTCGCATGAATCTTATCGATCTTCACCGTGTTCAGGTGGCCTCCAGTATGCTCCAAGAAAGAGCATTGGACTGGTACGAACTTCTTATTTCTGAAATTAATGAAGCGGATCTCACCTGGGAGCAATTCCGGGAACGCTTCGAATTGAAATTTGTACCAGAAGCTAAGAAACTAACATTGGCTCGTCATTTCATAGACCTTGTTCAAGTAGAATCCTCTGTGACAGAATATGTCGCATCCTTCGAGTCACTGTCTAAATATGGGGTTGAATACATCAACACCCCATTGAAGAAGAATCAAAGATTCGTCTATGGCTTAAACAAAAATCTCAAGAAGCCATTACTTCTGAAATTAGAAGTCTCTTTTGATTAGCTTATTGATATCGCTCTTCGTCTTGAAGAGGCCGATAAAGAGTGTGATGTTGACGTTGTGGGTGCCAAACAGAACTTCAACAATAATATGAAGATGCCTATTATGTTCAAAGGCACCGACCCCAATAAGAAAGGGAAGCAAGAGACTTCGGTAGCAAAGACCCCTACCTTTAGTAGTGGGCAATGCTACAATTGTGGTTCCATGGACCACTATGCGAGGGAGTGTCCGAAACCCCTTCATTGTCGCTATTGCAAAAATTCGGGTCACCATATATGTTCTTGTCCCAAACTTCAAAATAGGAGAGAGGGAAAGCTAAATGCGCCTAGTGACACTTCTCGTGGTCAAGGTACTCCTCATTCAATCCTTGATGACATTTATTTTGTGATTATCTTATTCAAGTTCTTTTTGATATGAGTTCATCTCATTATTTTTATCAAGAGAACTTGTGATTCATTTTCTTTAAACATTTTTGGGCTTGTTGACTTCTTTGAGGATTGCGAATACGGTTGGTGGATCCGTAACACTCAATTTGATTTTTATTTATGTCGAAATTATTTTACGTGATTTTTCTTTCCGAGCCGATTTTTACTTATGCTTCGGAATTGACTTTTATAAGGATTGGCCTAATTATTACGAAGCCATATCCTTTGTCCCGTGTGGGCTATTCATCTTCGACATTTTCAATCTGCTAAGCAGGTTTCTGTTTTTCCTCTATGATTTTGATCCAATTTGATGGCATCATTTTATTCTTTAAGCTCACATGATGAAGAAAGTGTCATTTCTCTCATTCATGTAGTTTGAAGAATTTTCCGGTATTTTTGAGTTTTGTCTTAGGATTATCACCTAAGCAGTCTTTTAAGTGGTGGTAAGGTCTTTTTCTAGCTTGACCTTGCCCCCGATATTCATTTGCTACGAGTTGTGGGAGTTACCATTTACCGCATCCCGCACTCGATATGAAACTTATGAATGACTTATTATGTCATTGTGTTTGACCAGCTTATTTCATCCATTTTATGAATCGAGTATTCTACGATCTCGATGACTTCAATCTTGTATATATTGATTTTGGATGAAAATGGTAATTTAAATTTTGCAAATCTTTTTCGTAAGATTTATTTATAAGTATAATTGGATTTTGTTCTTCACTAAGCAACATTCTATTCTCATCATTGCTTCGGAGGTTGAGCGCCTTCGAAATAAAGATGTTTTTCTTGTGAAAGTTCAATGATTCTTAAAAATCCTAAAGATTGCTCTTGGGAAATCTAGAGGATTTATCGAGCGAACACGTTCGGACTTATTCTTTCATGTTCTTTGAGGTAAACTTCTTATTTCAAATTTCTTTTGTGTTAATATGCTTTTATGGTTGTTACTTTTTATTTCCATCTTATATATTGCGAGGAAGCAATTTCTTTAAGGAGAGGAGTCTGTAACAACCCGCATATTTATCGATTTTATATTTAAATATTTTATTTAAATACTTTAACTTTAATCGGATTTTGGTCCGAAAAGCTACTTTTTGAATATGGTCAAATTAGGACTCGAGACCACTCCCATTGAGTTGTAAATGACGGTTGCGATCTTTTTAAGTGTAAACTTCGATATGTTTGGAGATAGTGGAATTTTCATCACTTTTTGCTTTGGACCTTTAGTTTGGGCTAAACCACTTGTTAACTCAGCCCAGCCCCTTCCTTCTCTTGATTACCTCCTCTCTACTTGCATAAACTTGGAAGCTTTATCAAAAATGGTGGAGGGAATGGGAAATTAAAACTCAAAAGTCTTCTTCTTCATTGCTAATCCAACATCTACTCCAAACTCAAGTGAAGAACATAGATTCAAGCTTTGGATTGTTCTTGCTTTACTTTTAGGCTCCATCTTCATTGATTTTAGTTCAAAGGTGAGATTTTTATCTCACATTCTTGTCTATAACCATCTTGGATTGTTGGGAATGATTCCTTATCAATTTAGCATCATCATTTGCAATTGGTTTGGATTGAATTGGTGAAAAACTCAAAACTATTCGTGTGTTTTGGCATATTACTGCAGTTAGGTCGCTCGGGCTGGGGAAAAAATCGCCTATGTGCATTTAGCTCGTTCGCATTTAGGTCGCCTGCAGTTAGGTCGCGTGGCTTAGGTCGTAGGTTGGTGGGCCATGGGTCGCACTGGCGTGGGAATATTGTTTACGGCACTTAGGTCGTAGGTCGCTCGACCACATGTTGCTTAGGTCGTTCTGCCTTGAATATTTAGGTCGTTCGCCTTTAGGTCGCTTGACCATTGAAGCATCTCGTGACCTGTTAGGTCGCTCGTTTCTAGGTCGCTTGTCTTTAGGTCGCGAGTCTTTAGGTCGCGAGTCTTTAGGTCGCGAGTCTTTAGGTCACGAGTCCTTAGGTCACGAGTCTATTTTCCTTAGGTCGCTAGGCCTTTCTTCACTTAGGTTGTTGGACCTTATATCCATTAGGTCGCTGTATCTCATGTCTCTTAGGTCGCTCGACCTATTCCACTAGGTCGTTCGACCTTTAACACTTTAGGTCGCGTGATCCCATCTCCTTTAGACCGTTAGGTCCTTATACCTTTAGGTCGCTTGACCTTGCCTAGGTCGTTAGGTCGCGTGGCCATCCCACTTAGGTCGCATGACCACTTAGGTCGCGCGACCTTGTTAGGTTGCTCACCCTTAGCTCGTGTACCTTCTTTGGTCGCGCACCCCTTTAGGTCGCATGACCTCGTTTTAGACCTTAGGTCGTGGCAACGTTAGGTCGCACGGTCTTGTCCCTTGTTCGGTCGCATGACCTTTAATCCCTTAGGTCGCTTGACCGTTTACCTCGCTAGGTCACGACACTTTAGGTCGCGTGACTTAATACCCTTAAGTCGATTCGACCTATTTTACTTACTTTAACTCGGCCACGTTTGGTCGCATGGGTGTTTCTACTTTGATGGATTTGGAACTGATTTCCTTGGATTTTTCTCACGTCTTCGAATGTGAAATTTTGTGATGCGATTTGTTTCAACAATTGATTTGTGACTTGTCACTTTAAAAATGTGAAGGCTTCAATACTAGTAGTGAATATCAAAACTCTTTCATCAAAGCGATTTCAACACTATTTTACTACAAAGCTCTTTTTCTCAAACCATTTTCTAATCTACTAGTATATACAAGCCTTTACTTCACTCGGATGAGAAATCTAATTAAACAGCTTAGTAAAACGAGTGGTATGAAACGCTTGCATTCACTTCGTCGGTTAATTCTTGGACTTGTTCGATTGAACCTCTTGTGACAATTTTCTAGTGAAGATTCGCAGCTTGTTCGTAAATATTTAAGTTAAGCAACTAGTTATGGGACATGAAGCTAAACTCATATATTTACTACCTTGGTGTGATTGACACTTCTTTATGATCATGACGATCATTTTTGGGATTTGATTTAGACTAGTGATTGAGCGATGTCTTTTTTGTCTGCGAGGGTGACTAGACCTCGTTTGCGTGATGTTTCTACTCACATTCGTGGAGCATTCGGCTCATAGGTCTTCGGACCATTCGTGGAGCATTCGGCTCATAGTCCTTTCCCTCCCTTTTTATGTGATTTCTTGATTTCGTGTGTTGATTTCTAGAATTTGTGCTTCACCAATTTTCATGATTTTCATTGATATGCTTATCATTTTTGTGCATTGGTGAATTTGTATGTCATTGACTTGTTATGAATACAAGTTTAGGGTATAAAACCCTATTTTATCTTTGAGAAGATTCTTGTGATATTGATTATTCTTTTATTGATTATCATTTACATACTTATATTAGTATGCCACTATGGTTATTACATGTTCATGCCGTGTCTTTTATTTTATACCATATCATGTGATATTTATAGCTAGATTGATCCGTTTATTATTTTCTTATAAATAATACTCGGGTCAGACCGAGATGTTACAAGTGCTTCTGCTTGACTTCTCTTCTGGGATGATTCTGACTTTTGGCTATCTACTTAGATTAGTAGTTCTTGGATATACACATTTGAGATATAGACTATGTGTTGTGTACTAATTCTTTTGTATAGCACGTGTTGCTATTCTTTTGTATTATCGTGGATCTTTCTGACCACTACTCTGATGTACACTTTCATGTGTTATATATATATATTCATATCTTTTTCCGCCTTTGTGATATGGATGTCTGTGACTGATTTATGTTATGATTATTTATATGTTTGTTTCCGAAGATTATAGTCAGCCACCGTGTGATAGCTTTGAGTTTGTATCGGTATGTCAGATTTCCTCTTTAAATGAAATGCATGCTTTACGATCTGACATATCGGTGCTCGCACAAAGAAGTTACATGGATGGTCGCTCCTCAACAACCTTATTCTCCGTGCTAATTGATAGCACTACACCTTAGTGTTCTTGGTTAGCATGGGTATAGAGGTGGGGCGTCACAGCTTGGTATCAGAGCCAAACTTCAGAACAATGTAGAATTACTTAACAAGGATCATCGTCCTAAGTCCAACTTAGGAATCATGCCTTAGGATTTAATTCGAGTCTCTGTACTGAATTATCCTATTCACTTTTATGTATCCTTGATTATCTATCAAGATTTACTTGACATTTATTTGGAGAATAACTTTTCTTCTTCTCTCTTTCTGAAAAGAAGAGAATGTCTAGACCAGGTCGTCCTAGAGCTGGACCACCTGCTGCTACTCCCCAGGATGGAGTTTTTATGACTACCCAACAGCTTCTTGATTTGGTAAAGAATGCTCAGGCAGCTGGTCCTAATTAGGAACCTACTCATCCTAAGTCTGGATTTGCACGCTTGTGCAACGATTATACCAACTTGGGTGGGAAACCATTCAAAGGTTCCAAAACTATTATTGAAGTCCAGGCATGGCTAAGAACATGCGATCGAATCTTTTCTCGCATGAATCTTATCGATCTTCACCGTGTTCAGGTGGCCTCCAGTATGCTCCAAGAAAGAGCATTGGACTGGTACGAACTTCTTATTTCTGAAATTAATGAAGCGGATCTCACTTGGGAGCAATTCCGAGAACGCTTCGAATTGAAATTTGTACCAGAAGCTGAGAAAGTAACATTGGCTCGTCGTTTCATAGACCTTGTTCAAGGAGAATCCTCTGTGACAGATTATGTCGCATCCTTCGAGTCACTGTCTAAATATGGGGTTGAATACATCAACACCCCATTGAAGAAGAATCAAAGATTCATCTATGGCTTAAAAAAATCTCAAAAAGCCATTACTTCTGAAATTAGAAATATCTTTTGATCAGCTTATTGATATCGCTCTTCGTCTTAATGAGGCCGATAAAGAGTGTGATGTTGAAGTTGTGGGTTCCAAACAGAACTTCAATAGTAATATGAAGAGGCCTATTATGTTCGAAGGCCCCGACCCCAATAAGAAATGGAAGCAAGAGACTTCGGTATCAAAGACCCCTACCTCTAGTAGTGGGCAATGCTACAATTGTGGTTCCATGGACCACTATGCGAGGGAGTGTCCGAAACCCCTTTGTTGTCGCTATTGCAAAAATTCGGGTCACCATATATCTTCTTGTCCCAAACTTCAAAATAGGAGAGAGGGAAAGCTAAATGCACCTAGTGACACTTCTCGTGGTCAAGGTACTCCTCATTCAATCCTTGATGACATTTATTTTGTGATTATCTTATTTAAGTTCTTTTTGATATGAGTTCATCTCATTATTTTTATCAAGAGAAATTGTGACTGATTTTCTTTAAACATTTTTGGGCTTGTTGACTTCTATGAGGATTGCGAATCCGGTTGATGGATCCGCAACACTCAATTTGCTTTTTATTTATGTCGAAATTATTTTACGTGATTTTTCTTTTCGAGCCGATTTTTACTTATGCTTCGGAATTGACTTTTATAAGGATTGACCTAATTATTACGAAGCCATATTCTTTGTCCCGTGTGGGCTATTCATCTTCGACATTTTCAATCTGCTAAGCAGGTTTCTGTTTTTCCTTTGTGATTTTGATACAATTTGATGGCATAATTTTATTCTTTAAGCTCACATGATGAAGAAAGTGTCATTTCTCTCATTCATGTAGTTTGAAGAATTTTCCGGTATTTTTGAGTTTTGTCTTAGGATTATCACCTAAGCAGTCTTTTAAGTGGTGATAAGGTCTTTTTCTAGCTCGACCTTGCCTCCGATATTCATTTGCTACGATTTGTGGGAGTTACCATTTACCTCATCCCGCACTCGATATGAAACTTATGAATGACTTATTATGTCATTGTGTTTGACCAGCTTATTTCATCCATTTTATGAATCGAGTATTCTACGATCTCGATGACTTCAATCTTGTATTTATTGATTTTGGATGAAAATGGTAATTTAAAATTTTGCAAATCTTTTTCGTAAGATTTATTTATAAGTATAATTGGATTTTGTTCTTCACTAAGCAACATTCTATTCTCATCATTGCTTAGGAGGTTGAGCGCCTTCGAAATAAAGATGTTTTTCTTGTGAAAGTTCAATGATTCTCAAAAATCCCAAAGATTGCTCTTGGGAAATCTAGAGGATTTATCGAGCGAACACGTTCGGACTTATTCTTTCATGTTCTTTGAGGTGAACTTCTTATTTCAAATTTCTTTTGTGTTAATATGCTTTTATGGTTGTTACTTTTTATTTCCATCTTATATATTGCGAGGATGCAATTTCTTTAAGGAGAGGAGTCTGTAACAACCCGCATATTTATCGATTTTATATTTAAATATTTTATTTAAATACTTTATCGTTAATCGAATTTTGGGCCGAAAAGCTACTTTTTGCATACGGTCAAATTAGGACTCGAGACCACTCCCATTGAGTTCTAAATGACGGTTGCGATCTTTTTAAGTGTAAACTTCTATATGTTTGGAGATAGTGGAATTTTCATCACTTTTTAATTTGGACCTTTAGTTTGGGCTGAACCACTTGTTAACTCAGCCCAGCCCCTTCCTTCTCTTGATTACCTCCTCTCTACTTGCATAAACTTGGAAGCTTTATCAAAAATGGTGGAGGGAATGGGAAATTAAAACTCCAAAGTCTTCTTCTTCATTGCTAATCCAACATCTACTCCAAACTCAAGTGAAGAACATATATTCAAGCTTTGGACTGTTTTTGCTTTACTTTTAGGCTCCATGTAACGAGCCGTATTTTTACGGATCGAAACATCGTAAAACAGATGTCCTTAGGTCGCAATGTTGATAAGTTGTCCAGAGTCTAAGTCGTGGATGAGATAGGGCTTAGGTCGTATAGTAGTTAGGTCGGAGTAGACGACTTAAGGAAGTGGAGCGACCTAAGGGTTATGGGATAAGTCGTATGGAAGTTAGGTCGTGTGGTGACTTGGGTTGAGTGAATGACTTAAGAGTTAACGACCTAGTAGTTAGCGTACTGGTTTAGGTCATACTGGTTTAGGTCGTATGCTAGTTTGGGACGACCTATAGGATTTGACCGACCTAAGGAGTTAGCAACTTAAGTCAGTTAGCGACCTAAGAGAGTTAAGTGTTAACTACCTAAGGGATAGGCGACTTAGGGAAGAACGGCGACTTACGAGTTAGCAACTTAAGGAAGCTGATGGTAGCTGTGAGCGACCTAAGGAAGTTAAGTCGTAGACAACTTAAGTATTAGGTCGTGAGTTGTTAGGTCGCTATGTATTAGGTCGAGTGGTGGTAGGTCGTAACCTAGTTAAGTCGCGTAATTATTGGGTCGTTAGGTCGTGCATTGTCTTAAGTCATGTCATTTGTTAGGTCGCTAAGCCACGCGTAGTTAGGTCGCGCAGTGTTAGGTCGTGGGGGCTTTAGGTCGTAGGTCGTGGGTTTTCTTAAGTCGTGGACGACTTATAGAGGCGGACGACTTAAGGAATCAGCCTATAAATAAGCGAGTTCTTCTTCATTTTTGGGATACGGATTTCGAAGCGACAAAGTGCTGCCATTTTGAGAGCTCGAGTTCTACACTTCTTCACTTCTTTTCTCTACTCTAATCTTGTGATTTCTTCCATCCAAATCGAAGATCCGAGAGCTAAAGTTGATGATCTTCATTCTTTGAAGAGAGATTTCATCGTTTGGAACGGAGTTTTGGTAGATCGAGTTAGATTCTTTGCTGTCCAGATCTGAAGTGTGTTGCTTTTAAAGGGTTTAGGTGATTCGATGAGTGGTGATTATCTCTCACACGGATCCAAAGGAGTATATCGGATTGTTGGCTAGATTTGGTGTTAAAATAGTGATTTCCATGCATTTTCTTAAACCTAAGTATAGATCTACTGTTCATGATGATTTGACATCCATTTTACTACATGTTAATCTATGCAAGTTCATTCATCACATTGTAGAGATATTGCTCATGATTCATACTTGTTAGATTTAGACTCTTTATTTACAGAATTGCTATTATTGTTATAATTGTTTAATTGATGATATTTGAATGCTTGATTGCTTGGATTAATGATTGACTTGATTGATTGTTGTAAATTAGTTGATTGATGATTTGATTTAGACAAGATGGTCGAAGATGATTCAAAAGCTAAGGGAAAGGCTCTTGAATTGGGAAAAGTTGCTCGTGGCATATGTAGCGGATGATGAAGCTCATATGGATAGATTTGATGATGATGTTGAGATGAGGCTTTGCTATGATGAGAGAAGGCAAGGCATGATATGAGATAGCCTTGGTTTAATCCAGACGGGATCACTCCAAGCATGTTGATGACTCGGTGAAATGGTTTGAGTTAGAGGATAATGGTTTGCTCGAGAGGCGCTTGAGCTAGTATGGAAATAGTCGTCGAGGAGGATGACTAGAAGGCTGAGGTTTCATCGTTGTTGAAGGTTCTAGCAGACTCAAAGTCAGAGTACACTGGACAGATTCGATAGTCCCTAAAGACTATTATTGTAGTCGAGTACTCTGGGTATATTCGATAGTCCTAGGCACGGGCTGTGACGACATGCGGAGTTCTGTCTAGAATCGTGGTTGCCATTAACCTTTGACGGACGGCTGAAAGAATGTGCCGGTCATTCAATTAACGGTGGTATCGAAGCAAAGATAACAGTGATAGCCAGAGTCATGGATGTTTGGTTGTATCGTCATTCGGTCTCAAGAGCAATGTTTTCTGGGTGCTTATCTGATCTTGGTTTAGGCCTTGGGGGTTTGTACTTGGAAAACATCGCCCTTGACTCGAGTGATAATTGCTTTACTTTAAATGAATGCTTTGCTATGTTTATGTCTGCTTAGTGTGTTTGGGGGCTATCACTGTAGAAAGGGGTGGTGTGGGAGGGTTTGGATTCCTATTCCTTTTTACCTTTATACTCTTTTGGTATGTTGATAGTTAATTTACCGCTCACTAAGACTGTTGTCTAACTCAAGGCTTTATGTTTAACTCTTATTGCCTTTGGCTGTTCATCTGCTTTGGGATGGGCAGACTAGGTAGCAGGTGACAGGTGCTGTTCTTAGTTTCCAGCGATGCTGATGACGAAGACGAGCTGGAGGCTTGCATATTATTTTCTTACTATATGTACTGGATGTTCCGCTGCTTTGTATATTCTCTGAGTGTTATGTAGTGAGGCTTGTTTTATTGACTATTCGGATGCTTGTATTCAACTATTATGAAGTTTAATGGAAATTCTATTATGTAAAGCTTCACTATATATATATTATATCGTATTTTTATCCATGCGCTGTGAGTTTTACGATAGATTCTGCTGTTTTAACCTACCCTGATGATCGTCCATGGCTGCCTGGCACACTTTACAGCACACTATGTCTAGGTTCAGTGCAGAGGTCGTGGGCGGTCGTCACATTTGGTATCAGAGCTTTGGTTAATCGATTTTACCTAACGCTCGCTGATGTAACTACGTATGAGAGACGTAATTGTATTTTGATGGATGATTACTATATATAATATAGTAGCTTAGAAAGATTTGATTCCTTTTATGTAGTTGTTTCTCAAGGTGTATTAATCATTCCTTTTATAGATATTAAGGATGAGTCGAAGAGGGAGACCAGCTGCTAGGGAAGGCCGTGCTACTAAGGGGGCTGCTGATTATGCTGCTATGTTCGAAGCTATGATGACTTCAATCATGAGAAGGATGCCAGCTCTGGGGCAATCTGTAGATGTTGGAGTTCAAGTTCAAACTCCAAGACCGGTGGATTTCGCTAAGCTGTGTAAAGACTATACTGCTCTTGGAGGAAAGGTTTCCTTGGGGATGGAGTCAACTATTGAAGTCCAGAGGTGGATGGATGCTTGTAGAAGGATCTTTGGTGACTTGGGAATCGAGGATGCAACTAAAAGGAAGCTTGCATCAAGACAGCTTCAAGGAAGAGCTTCTGATTGGTGGAATTCTATCACCATTGATACTCCAGAAGAAGAAATTACTTGGGAGCAATTCCAAGCCAGATTTGAAGCTAAGTTCATTTCTACGGCTCAGAAATCTGTTCTGTTTAGGAAGTTTGTGGAGCTCAAGCAAGGTGGAAGACCAGTTCTTTAGTATGTTTCTGAGTTTGAAGCTTTGTCCAAGTATGCCCGGTCGTATATTGAATCTCCTTATCAGAAGAACGAGAAGTTTGTGACAGGCTTGGACAGTTATCTTGGGAGGCAGTTGGTGGATCATCTGGACGATCCATTTGAGAAGCTTGTGGAGAAAGATCTCAGGCACGAGAATCTGTTTCCTAAAGAAGGATCTATTGTTGCTGTGACCAAGGAAGAGTCTAAACCACATCAGGGTGGAAACAAGAAGAGGAAGCAGCAGCAGCAAAGGGGTAAGGATGGCCAGAAGAAGCCGAAGGGCGAAGTAACCTGCTACAATTGTCAACAGAAGGGCCATTTCTCCACGGATTGTAAGAATCCGAAGGTGCTGGTGAAGTGCCACAAATGTGACAAGCCGAGGCATGTCCAGAGGAATTGTCCTGAACCGCGGAAGGACAAGCAGATTATGCAAGCTTATGCTTTAGGGGCTATTCCATCATCTTCGAAAGTCTCTACCGCTGAAGAGAAAGGAAAGAGTGTGGTGGTTCAAGGTAATCTTTCCATATGTGGTGTTCCAGTTAAAGTATTGTTTGATACTAGGGCGTCACATTCTTTTGTTTGTAATGAACTTGTAGGCCGGTTGGGTTTAGAACCGGATATCGTTGATAGGCCATTGGTTGTGACTAATCCAGTTGGGGGTTCGTCTTGTTTGTGTATGATATGCCGTGGTCTGATTATATCGAGTCATGATTGCTCTTTTGTTTGTGATTGTTTTGTTCTGAACTTTGCGGGGTTCGGAATTATTTTGGGTATGGACTGGCTTAGGAAGTATGCGGCAAAGGTTGATTGTGAAAGGTTGGAGGTGATAGTCGAGAATGTGGAGGGGCGAAAGGTTGTGATACGATGTAAGCATGAGGAAGGCGTCTTCATGAGCTTCATGTATTCGCTGGTTGTTCCACGGGATGGACTGTCATCGATGCCAATCGCTAATGGATTTGAGGATATCTTTGATGAGGTCAAAGGGTTACCGCCTCATAGAGAGATCGAGTTTCATATCGATTTAGTTGAAGGAGCCAGACCCGTTGTGATGCCTCTTAGGCTGATGGCGCCTAGGGAACAGCAAGAGTTGAAGGTGCAAGTTGATGATCTTTTACAGAAATGATTCATTTGGTGTAGTGTGTCCGAATGGGGTGCACCAGTTGTGTTTGTTACCAAAGCGGATGGATCGCTGAGGTTGTGTGTGGATTATCGTGAGCTGAATAAAGTGACTAAGAAGAACAAGTATCCATTGCCGAGAATAGATGACTTGTTTGATCAGCTTCACGAAGCTAAGGTGTTTTCTCAGATGGATTTGGCAACGGGATTTCACCAGTTAAGAGTGGCTAAGGATAGTGTGCCGAAGACTGCTTTCAGGACACCATCCGGTTTCTTTGAGTGGCTGGTAATGCCGTTTGGATTGACTAATGCACCAGCATATTTTGTGGATCTTATGAATAGAGTGTTCAGAGATCAGCTGAACAAGTTTGTGCTGGTGTTCGTGGATGATATTTTGATTTATTCCAGAACTGAAGAAGAGCACAAGACGCACTTGAGTATTGTTTTGGAAATCTTACGGAAACATCAGCTGAAGGCTAAGTTTTCGAAGTGTCACTTCTGGAAGAGCGAAGTGAGGTTCTTAGGCCATATTATTTCTGGAAATGGAATAGCGGTTGATCCCGCTAAAGTGGCAGCAATCCAGGATTGGGTTAGACCTAAGAATGCATCTGATGTGAGAAGTTTTCTTGGATTAGCAGGATACTATCGTCAATTTATCAAGGACTTTTCCAAGGTAGCTGCACCATTAACAGGATTGACGAAAAAGAATCAAGTATTCAGATGGGATGCTAAGTGTGAGCAAGCTTTCGGAATCCCGAAAGAGAGACTGGCAAGTGCTCCTGTTTTGACTATTCCAAGTGGAAATGATGAGATGGTGGTTTACACCGACGCATGTGGTACTGGACTTGGAGCAGTGCTGATGCAGAAGGATAAAGTTGTTGCATATGCAAGTCGACAACTGAAGCCGCATGAAAGGAATTATCCGACTCATGATTTGGAGTTAGCGGCGATTGTACTTGCTCTGAAGATGTGGAGACATTACCTATTGGGAGTTCGATTCGAGTTGTTTACAGATCATAAGTCGTTGAAGTATCTTTTCTCCCAAAAGGATTTGAATCTTCGGCAGCAACGATGGCTAGAGTTTTTGGCATCATATGATTTTAGTATAGCCTATACTCCGGGAAAGGGTAACGCGGTGGCAGATGCGTTAAGTCGAAGACATGCAGGTTTGGGAACCATGTTTTCAGAATGGAAGAGTCTCGAGTATTTAGCTGGATTTGACTTCAGGCCCAGATGTGAAGTGTAACCTGAGATGTTGGCAAACTTATCGATAAGGCCGACTCTTGTGGAAAGAATTGGCGAGAGTCAAAAGCGAGACGATAAGTTTGTCAAGATTATCCGTGATTTGGAATCTGGATTGGACCCAGAAAAGGATAAAGGATTCGAGATCGATCGAGAGGGTTGGATTCGGAAGCAAGGACGACTAGTTGTTCCCGATATAGATGAATTGAGAGATGAAGTTCTGAAGGAAAGTCATCACTCGAAGTTGACAATTCATCCAGGTGGAAATAAGATGTATCGGGATATGAAGAGATCCTATTACTGGGAAGGTATGAAGAAGGATGTTGGAAATTTTATTTCCATGTGCATGAACTGCCAGTTGGTAAAAGCCGAACAGAAGAAGCCAAGTGGATTGCTTCAGCCATTAGAAGTTCCTACATTGAAGTGGGAGCAAATATCGATGGATTTTTTCGACGGGTTACCTAGAACCAAAGCGGGAAATGAAGGGATTTGGGTCATCGTAGATCGTTTGACTAAGAGTGCAAGATTCATTCTTGTTCGATCAACCAGGACCGCATCAAAGTTGGCTGAGTTGTATGTTAAATGGGTAGTTCGATTCCATGGTATTCCGAAGAGTATAGTGAGCGATCGAGACCCATTGTTCACTAGTGGATTTTGGAAGAGCTTTCAGGAGGTTTTGGGAACTGAGTTGTGTTTGAGTACAGCTTATCATCCCCAAACAGATGGTCAGACTGAGAGAGTCAACCGAGTTTTGGAAGATCTCCTTAGAGCTTGTGTTTTAGATTTCGGAGGATCATGGGAAGATCACCTTCATTTGGTGGAGTTTTCGTATAATAACAGTTACCAGTCAAGCATTGGTATGGCACCGTATGAGGCATTGTATGGAAGACCGTGTAACTCTCCGACATGTTGGTTAGAAACAGAAGAAAAGTGGATACTTGGGCCAGAAATGATTCGACAGACTTCGGATTGTATAGAGATCATTCGGCAACGAATAAAGGCAGCCCAAGACCGTCAGAAAAGTTATGCTTATAAGCGCCGTATGGATTTGGAATTCGACGTAGGTGATATGGTTTTTGTGAAGATTTCTCCACTGAAGAATGTTATTCGATTCGGGAAGAAAGGAAAATTGACTCCGAGATTTGTTGGACCATTTCCGATCATCGAGCGAATTGGAAAGCTCGCCTATAGATTGGAGTTACCAGAAAAGATGACGAGTGTGCACAATGTTTTTCATGTATCGTATTTACGGAAGTATGTGCACGACTTGAATACAGTAGTTTCTGCAGATAGCTGTAAAGATTTCGAGATTGATCCATTTGATGAGAGACCTCGTAAGCTGCTTCGTGTTGTGGAAACTGACACGAAACAGCTTAGGAGGAAGGTAGTTAAGTTGCTTAAGATACAATGGAGTGATGATGTTAACGATTGTACATGGGAGGTGGAAGAGAGGATGAAGGCAGCTCATCCTGAACTCTTCAAGGTATGGCCATAAGCTGTCACGACATCTCATGACATTGTAACTTGTTCTAATTTTAGAGTTCTGCATGCTAGGCTAGAATTGGATGCATGGTCTGTTGATTGCTATGGATGGTAGGCATGCAGGATAGCTTTGGATTGCTCTTGTCTGTTTGGAATTTCGGGTGCGAAATTCCTAAGGGGGAGAGAATGTAACGACCCGTATTTTTACGGATTGAAACATCGTAAAACAGATGTCCTTAGGTCGCAATGTTGATAAGTCGTCCAGAGTCTAAGTCGTGGACGAGATAGGGCTTAGGTCGTATAGTAGTTAGGTCGGAGTAGACGACATAAGGAAGTGGAGCGACCTAAGGGTTATGGGATAAGTCGTGTGGAAGTTAGGTCGTGTGGTGACTTTGGTTGAGTGAATGACTTAAGAGTTAACGACCTAGTATTTAGCGTATTGGTTTAAGTCGTACTGGTTTAGGTCGTATGCTAGTTTGGGATGACCTATAGGATTTGACCGACCTAAGGAGTTAGCAACTTAAGTCAGTTAGCGACCTAAGAGAGTTAAGTGTTAACGACCTAAGGGATAGGCTACTTAGGGAAGAACGGCGACTTACGAGTTAGCGACTTAAGGAAGATGATGGTAGATGCGAGCGACCTAAGGAAGTTAAGTCGTAGACAACTTAAGTATTAGGTCGTGAGTTGTTAGGTCGCTAAGTATTAGGTCTAGTGGTGGTAGGTCGTAACCCAGTTAAGTCGCGTAGTTATTGGAAGTCGTGGCATTTGTTAGGTCGCTAAGCCGCGCGTAGTTAGGTCGCATAGTGTTAGGTCGTGGGGGCTTTAGGTCGTAGGTCGTGGGTTTTCTTAAGTCGTGGACGACTTATAGAGGCGGACGACTTAAGGAATCAGCCTATAAATAGGCGAGTTCTTCTTCATTTTTAGGATCCGGATTTCGAAGCGACGAAGTGCTGCCATTTTGAGAGCTCGAGTTCTACACTTCTTCACTTCTTTTCTCCACTCTAATCTTGTGATTTCTTCCATCCAAATCGAAGGTCAAGATCGAAGATCCGAGAGCTAAAGTTGAAGATCTTCATTCTTCGAAGAGAGATTTCATCGTTTGGAACGGAGTTTTGGTAGATCGAGTTAGATTCTTCGCTGTCCAGATCTGAAGTGTGTTGCTTTTGAAGGGTTTAGGTGATTCGGTGAGTGGTGATTTTCTCTCACACGGATCCAAAGGAGTATATCAGATTGTTGGCTAGATTTGGTGTTAAAATAGTGATTTCCATGCATTTTCTTAAACCTAAGTATAGATCTACTATTCATGATGATTTGACATCCATTTTACTACATGTTAATCTATGCAAGTTCATTCATCACATTGTAGAGATATTGCTCATGATTCATACTTGTTAGATTTAGACTCTTTATTTACAGAATTTCCATTATTGTTATAATTGTTTAATTGATGATATTTGAATGCTTGATTGGTTGGATTAATGATTGACTTGATTGATTGTTGTAAATTAGTTGATTGATGATTTGATTTAGACAAGATGGTCGAAGATGATTCAAAAGCTAAGGGAAAGGCTTTTGAATTGGGAAAAGCTGCTCGTGGCATATGTAGCGGATGATGAAGCTCATATGGATAGATTTGATGATGATGTTGAGATGAGGCTTTGCTATGATGAGAGAAGGCGAGGCATGATATGAGATAGCCTTGGTTTAATCCAGACGGGATCACTCCAAGCATGTTGATGACTCGGTGAAATGGTTTGAGTTAGAGGATAATGGTTATCTCGAGAGGCGCTTGAGCTAGTAAGGAAATAGACGTCGAGGAGGATGACTAGAAGGCTGAGGTTTCATCATTGTTGAAGGTTCTAGCAGACTCAAAGCAAGAGTACGCTGGGCAGATTCGATAGTCCCTAAAGACTATTATTATAGTCGAGTACTCTGGGCAGATTCGATAGTCCTAGGCACGAGCTGCGACGACGTGCGGAGTTCTGTCTAAAACCGGGGTTGCATTAACCCTTGACGGACGGCTGAAAGAATGTGCCGGTCATTCAATTAACGGTGGTATCGAAGCAAAGATAACAGTGATAGCCAGAATCATGGATGTTTGGTTGTATCGTCATTCGGTCTAAAGAGCAATGTTTTCTGGGTGCTTATCTGATCTTGGTTTAGGCCTTGGAGGTTTGTACTTGGAAAACATCGCCCTTGACTCGAGTGATAATTGCTTTACTTTAAATGTCCGCTTTGTTATGTTTATGTCTGCTTAGTGTGTCTGGGGGCTATCACTGTAGAAAGGGGTGGAGTGGGAGGGTTTGGATTCCTATTCCTTTTTACCTTTATACTCTTTTGGTATGTTGATAGTTAATTTACCGCTCACTAAGACTGTTGTCTGACTCAAGGCTTTATGTTTAACTCTTATTGCCTTGGGCTGTTCATCCGCTTTGGGATGGGCAGACTAGGTAGCAGGTGACAGGTGTTGTTCTTAGTTTCCGACGATGCTGATGACGAAGACGAGCTGGAGGCTTGCATATTATTTTCTTACTATATGTACTGGATGTTCCGCTGCTTTGTATATTCTCTGAGTGTTATGTAGTGAGGCTTGTTGTATTGACTATTCAGATGCTTGTATTCAACTATTATGAAGTCTAATGGAAATTCTGTTATGTAAAGCTTCACTATATATATATATATTCTATCGTATTTTTATCCATGCGCTGTGAGTTTTACGATAGATTCTGCTGTTTTAACCTACCTTGATGATCGTCCATGGCTGCCTGGCACACTTTACAGCGCACTATGTCTAGGTTCAGTGCAGGGGTCGTGGGCGGTCGTCACACTCCATCTTCATAGATTTTAGTGCAAAGGTGAGATTTTTATCTCACATTCTTGTCTATAACCATCTTGGGTTGTTGGGAATGATTCCCTATCACTTTAGCATCATCATTTGCAATTGGTTTGGATTGAATTGGTGAAAAACTCCAAATTTTTCGTGTGTTTTGGCATATTACTACAGTTAGGTCGCACGGGCTGGGGAAAAAATCGCCTATGTGAATTTAGCTCGTTCGCATTTAGGTCGCCTGTAGTTAGGTCGCGTGGCTTAGGTCGTAGGTCGTTGGGCCATGGGTCGCTCTGGCGTGGGAATATTGTTTACGGCACTTAGGTCGTAGGTCGCTTGGCCACATGTTGCTTAGGTCGTTCTGCCTTGAATATTTAGGTCGTTCGCCTTTAGGTCGCTTGACCATTGAAGCATCTCGTGACCTGTTAGGTCGCTCGTTTCTAGGTCGTGTGTGTTTAGGTCGCGAGTTTTAGGTCGCGTGTCTTTAGGTCGCGAGTCTTTAGATCGCGAGTCTTTAGGTCGCGAGTCCTTAGGTCGCGAGTCTATTTTTCATAGGTCGCTAGGCCTTGCTTCACTTAGGTCGTTGGACCTTATTTCCATTAGGTCGCTAGGCCTTGCTTCACTTAGGTCGTTCGACCTTTAACACTTTAGGTCGCGTGATCCCATCTCCTTTAGACCGTTAGGTCCTTATACCTTTAGGTCGCATGACCTTGCCTAGGTCGTTAGGTCGCGCGGCCATCCCACTTAGGTCGCATGACCACTTAGGTCGCACGACCTTGTTAGGTCGCTCACCCTTAGCTCGCGTACCTTCTTAGGTCGCGCACCCATTTAGTTCGCATGACCTCGTTTTAGACCTTAGGTCGTGGCAACGTTAGGTCGCTCGATCTTGTCCCTTGTTCGGTCGCATGACCTTTAATCCCTTAGGTCGCTTGACCGTTTATCTCGCTAGGTCGCGACACTTTAGGTCGTGTGACTTAATACCCTTAAGTCGATTCGACCTATTTTACTTACTTTAACTCGGCCACGTTTGGTCGCATGGGTGTTTCTACTTTGATGGATTTGGAACTGATTTCCTTGGATTTTTCTCACGTCTTCGAATGTGAAATTTTGTGATGCGATTTGTTTCAACAATCGATTTGTGACATGTCACTTTAAAAATGTAAAGGCTTCAATACTAGTAGTGAATATCAAAACTCTTTCATCAAAGCGATTTCAACACTATTTTACTACAAAGCTCTTTTTCTCAAACCATTTTCTAATCTACTAGTATATACAAGCCTTTACTTCACTCGGATGAGAAATCTAATTAAATGGCTTAGTAAAACGAGTGGTATGAAACGCTTGCGATCACTTCGTCGGTTAATTCTTGGACTTGTTCGATTGAACCTCTTGTGACAATTTTCTAGTGAAGATTCGTAGCTTGTTCATAAATATTTAAGTTAAGCAAGTGGTTATGGGACATGAAGCTAAACTCATATATTTACTAGCTTGGTGTGATTGACACTTCTTTATGATCATGATGATCATTTTTGGGATTTGATTTAGACTAGCGATTGAGCGATGTCTTTTTTGTCTGCGAGGGAGACTAGACCTCGTTTGCGTAATGTTTCTACTCACATTCGTGGAGCATTCGGCTCAAAGGTCTTCCGACCATTCGTGGAGCATTCGGCTCATAGGTCTTCGGACCATTCGTGGAGCATTCGGCTCATAGGTCTTCGGACCATTCGTAGAGTATTCGGCTCATAGGTCTTCGGACCATTCGTGGAGCATTCGGCTCATAGGCCTTTCCCCCCCTTTTTATGTGATTTCTGGATATTGTGTGTTGATTTCTGGAATTTGTGCTTCACCAATTTTCATGATTTTCATTGATATGCTTATCATTTTTGTGCATTGGTGAATTTGTGTGTCATTGACTTGTTATGAATACAAGTTTAGGGTATAAAACCCTATTTTATCTTTGAGAAGATTCTTGTGATATTGATTAATCTTTTGTTAATTATCATTTACATACTTATATTAGTATGCCACTATGGTTATTACATGTTCATGCCATGTCTTTTATTTTATACCATATCATCTGATATTTATAGCTAAACTGATCCGTTTATTATTTTCTTATAAATAATACTCGGGTCAGACCGAGATGTTACAAGTGCTTCTGCTTGACTTCTCTTCTGGGATTATTCTGACTTTTGGCTATCTACTTAGATTAGTAGTTCTTGGATATACACATTTGAGATATAGACTCTGTGTTGTGTACTTATTCTTTTGTATAGCACATGTTGCTATTCTTTTGTATTATCGTGGATCTTTCTGACCACTACTCTGATGTAAACTTTCATGTGTTATATATATATTCATATCTTTTTCCGCCTTTGTGATATGGATGTCTGTGACTGATTTATGTTATGATTATTTCTATGTTTGTTTCCGAAGATTATAGTCAGCCACCGTGTGATAGCTTTGAGTTTGTATCGGTATGTCGGATTTCCTCTTTAAATGAAATGCATGCTTTACGATCTGACATATCGGTGCTCACACAAAGAAGTTACATGGATGGTCGCTCCTCAACGGCCTTATTCTCCGTGCTAATTGACAGCACTACACCTTAGTATTCTTGGTTAGCGTGGGTATAGAGGTGGGGCGTCACAGCTTGGTATCAGAGCCAAACTTCGGAACAATGTAGAATTACTTAACAAGGATCATCGTCCTAAGTCCAACTTAGGAATTGTGCCTTAGGATTTAATTGGAGTCTCCGTACTGAATTATCCTATTCCCTTTTATGTATCCTTGATTATCTATCAAGATTTACTTGACATTTATTTAGAGAATAACTTTTCTTCTTCTCTCTTTCTGAAAAGAAGAGAATGTCTAGACCAGGTCGTCCCAGAGCTGGACCACCTGCTGCTACTCCCCAGGATGGAGTTTTTATGACTGCCCAGCAGCTTCTTGATTTGGTAAAGAATGCTCAGGCAGCTGGTCCTAATTAGGAACTGTAACGACCCGTAAATTTTAATAATTTTTATAACGTAATTAATTGAATTTTGTGAAATTTTTTAAACAATAAATTTTGAAATAAAAATGTTATATTTGGGATACGTATTTAAAAACATAGCAACTGGTAAATTTTCACCTGATAATATTAAAGTTTATTTTCTTGTGAAATTCTATTTCAATTTAAGTCAGTTAATTATTGATGAAAATAAAATGTTTTTCAAACTTGAATATTTTTATACAATAAATTTCTATATCATCTTTTGAGTGAAACATCAGTCTTCGTTTCGTCAAATTTGGACTTCTATTGCTCCGTTTATCTTAATTCTGGCAGAATAGTAGCATTTCTGGTACCGATTATCGACTTTTGATCGGATGATCGTACCACTAATATCTGTATACCATTTTGATCGTCTTATCGTGTTGATCTCCACAGTATATTCATTTCTGTATTTTGAGGTCCGGTACGCGACGGAAACAATAAAACTGTGTGTCGTATCGGTACCAAATGGAGACTTTTAACTTACCGTGCCTTTTCAAAATTCAAACGTGATGTCCAATCAATCAAGAAATTAATTGCTTTGAATATTTCAGTTGAATCAATCTGAGACTATTCCATTTCCTTTCTTTTTTTTCGGTTACTTTTATTTATTTCTTACTCTGCCTAACATTCGTTCAAAGGCTTACTTCTAGATCTGCATCTCACTTCTTAAAAATCTCTTCTCCTCTCCCATTCGTTCTCTGCCTCCCACTCTCTTTCCTTCCCCTTTCAATTTTCTCACCACCACTTGGCTTCTCGTCCACCGATTCCGCCATCACAGCCAAGACAAGCAACCAGATCCATCGTTTTCCCTCTCGACCGCATCCTTACCCGCCACCATCTACTCGGCCGAGCACCACATTCCAGACCCTAATCCCACGTGGACCCCATTCCCCTCCTCTCTGTTGTGTAAATGTAAGTCTTGTACGTATATATTTTGTAGTTTATATATGTAAGTTGTTGTATGAAAACTGTTAATATATAACTGGTTACATCTTAGTTTACTAAGTATGTATATATGTATACTTTTCAAGTATTATTTAGTTAATGCAAATGTTTGGCCGTATGTATCTGGTTATGCAAATGATCATTGAAATTTGGTTTATTATTTAGTTATATATATTTGTTTATTTAAACCATTGATAAAAAAATATATATATAGAGTTTGTATAAAGTCTATTTTAAGAGATGTATGTATGAGTTTTAGATGGGCTGTATATATATAGTAAGTTGTATTATTCTAATTTTATAAGTTATATGGTATTATTGAATATATATATATATATATATTGTTATGTTCTCATATAACATGTTTTATTTCATTCTTAATATATGTTTAAATATATATGGTTATACATATCAGGTCTGCATGTATATATGGTTATATATCAAGTCGGCGTAAAGGTGGTTGCATATCTAGCATACATATATGTGTATAGTCTGCATACATAGTGACCCACATATATACATTCTGCATAAATATGTTTTAAGGCATTTATATGTTGAATTTGTACAGCCTGCATATGTGTAAGTTTAACTGGTGATAGACATATTTTGTTAGATCAAGAATTCAAAGTATATTTGCCATATAAGTTGTCTGCATATAATGGCTTATCTATATAAATGCATATGTGTTTGAGTAACATGCATTTATTAGCTGTACACATATTTATACATATTTGTCGTAGTGGTCTGCATAGTTGCAGAGCCTGCATACGTATTTTGTTAGTATATAAGTAAGTATTTTGACAGCTACTTATATTTGAAGTATGAAATTTTAGGTTGGTATATATATAAATCTTATATATGTAGAGTTACTGTGTATATATGTGTTGTTGGTTATAGTAGATTTAAAATATAATTCTAAGTATTGTTTGGTAGCACCTACATATATATATATATAATTGCAGATGAACATACTGTATATATGTAAGTATTTTGCATTTTTATTTGATATATATATATATTCATTTCAAATTTTATAATGTTGATATGTTGTTATATATGTGTTTATTTAAAGCAATGATTTTGATGTATATATAATTAGTCAATATGTGTTAAAGTAATATTGCTTTGAAATTTAAATAGATATACTCTGTCTCTATCTAATTGATTTTTGATTGGTTCTCCTCGATTTCTGTTATCAGCTATACCTGTCAAATTCATGCCGATCTAGTTTTGTTTTGGAATTCGTGTTGGGATTCGTAACTTGACTTCATTCTAGTTCATCTCTCACTCTAGCCTCGAAAGGTGAGCAATCACTCGCGATTAATGTTCTTGTATTTATTAAATTTGATTTAAATTGAAACGACAATTGAAATATGATGCTGTAGTTATTTAAATTGTTATATATGCTATTATCTGTATTATGTTCACCTATGACATCTGACACCAATATCTGTTATCACTCTGCAAGTTCCCTGTTAGTATAGAATTCACTATGGGTTGAAATGATACATACCCGAACGGACTTTAGAATAGGGGAAAATCGTTATGGGTTGAAATGATAAACCCAAGCGATTTTCATTTGAATTGAAATTGGGATTACGGGTCGAAATGATTTCTACCCGTATATATTTAAATTTCGGATTGAAATGATAAATATCCGTATCACTTAACCATATGATAAATATATATATAAACACCGTTGGTCCATATATATAAATATTTTGAAAATGAATTCTATGGCTTTGGAAAGAAATATATGGTTTTAGCAAATGTTGATTCTTAAATTTTTTATATAAATGGAAATGATATATATAGATTTAATAACGATATTTAATTTAATTAAGATGGATTTAATACATATAATATGTTAAGTATAAAATTTATATTTCGAAATAGATTTTTTGTAAAAATTTGAATAAGTTAAGGTTGGGAAGATAATTTGAATTTAGTAAAGAATTTTATTTAATTCAACCAATTTAAAGCTTATTGAAATTGGGATTTAAGATATGATCCATAACTTGAGTTTGATTTAAATAATTAAATGAATATTTCTTGTTTAAATAAATTTAAGGAAATACTTAGAAAAATGAAACTTAAGGCTAGTTAAATGATATTGAATTTATTAAGTGAATATTCCCTGATTAAATAATAATAAAGTCAAATCAAGTGCTATATGAAATTGTTAAATTAAATTTTGAAAATGTTGAATATTAAAGCTTTGAAATATATTGAAATTTTAAATGGTATATTTAGAACTGAATGGAATTGATGAATTGAGCTTTGAATAAATTTGAATTTGGAATTTGAGTTAATTTGAATCGATTTGTGAGACTTGAGGAAATTATAAGTACTTTACTTTATAAATTATTTAATGAACATACATTATTTGGGAAAAATAGATATATTTGAACTGAAAATGATATTTCGTTTTTGAAGTAAATAAATTTAAAAATGACCACGGTGTTATAGTGTATATTTCCAACTTGTAGATAGTTCTGAAGATCCTTAGAGGATGGTTATCCCAAACATCCTTTAAGTTACTTGTATTTCAGTTGATATTTCACTTGAGTTGGATTTATCGATATAAGAATGTTAATCCTGACTCGAGTGTTTTGTGTTTTGCTTTACGCTCGGGTCAGACCGAGTGATACAGCATTTGAGACTCACCCTTGGAGTTTGGAGCTTCCTTTGGAGATCCAACTATCGCCTCAGCTTTTAGCTCTTCTAGTTGATTTGTTCAGAGAAGTCATCTATTCGTACTGAAGACTTCACTGTATTTGAGATATTCTGTTGTATTTTATTTCTAACTCTGATGTGTATATAGTAGCTTCATGAACTACTATTTGTCTGTGATTCTGTGATTGATTTATTTACTGCATATGCTGAGTTTTTCCAAATTTAAATTAACAATCTGATATTTTGAATTATTCAAGTCAGACATGTGTGGATTTATTGTCGATTTGAATGATCCACCTGCTGCTACTCCCCAGGATGGAGTTTTTATGACTGCCCAGCAGCTTCTTGATTTGGTAAAGAATGCTCAGGCAGCTGGTCCTAATTAGGAACCCACTCATCCTAAGTCTGGATTTGCACGCTTGTGCAATGATTATACCAACTTGGGTGGGAAACCATTCAAAGGTTCCGAAACTATTATTGAAGTCCAGGCTTGGCTAAGAACATGCGATCGAATCTTTTCTCGCATGAATCTTATCAATCTTCACCGTGTTCAGGTGGCCTCCAATATGCTCCAAGAAAGAGCATTGGACTGGTACAAACTTCTTATTTCTGAAATTAATGAAGCGGATCTCACCTGGGAGCAATTCCGGGAACGCTTCGAATTGAAATTTGTACCAGAAGTTGAGAAAGTAACATTGGCTCGTCGTTTCATAGATCTTGTTCAAGGAGAATCCTCTGTGACAGATTATGTCGCATCTTTCGAGTCACTGTCTAAATATGGGGTTGAATACATCAACACCCCATTGAAGAAGAATCAAAGATTCGTCTATGGCTTAAACAAAAATCTCAAGAAGCCATTACTTCTAAAATTAGAAGTCTCTTTTGATCAGCTTACTGATATCTCTCTTCGTCTTGAAGAGGCCGGTAAAGAGTGTGATGTTGAAGTTGTGGGTGCCAAACAGAACTTCAACAATAATATGAAGAGGCCTATTATGTTCAAAGGCCCCGACCCCAATAAGAAAGGGAAGGAAGAGACTTCGGTAGCAAAGACCCCTACCTCTAGTAGTGGGCAATGCTACAATTGTGGTTCCATGGACCACTATGCGAGGGAGTGTCCGAAACCCCTTCATTATCGCTATTGCAAAAATTCGGGTCACCATATATCTTCTTGTCCCAAACTTCAAAATAGGAGAGAGGGAAAGCTAAATGCGCCCAGTGACACTTCTCATGGTCAAGGTACTCCTCATTCAATCCTTGATGACATTTATTTTGTGATTATCTTATTCAAGTTCTTTTTGATTTGAGTTCATCTCATTATTTTTATCAAGAGAACTTGTGATTCATTTTCTTTAAACATTTTTGGGCTTGTTGACTTCTTTGAGGATTGCTAATCCGGTTGGTGGATCCGCAACACTCAATTTTCTTTTTATTTATGTCGAAATTATTTTACGTGATTTTTCTTTCCGAGCCGATTTTTACTTATGCTTCGGAATTGACTTTTATAAGGATTGGCCTACTTATTACGAAGCCATATCCTTTGTCCCGTGTGGGCTATTCATCTTCGATATTTTCAATCTGCTAAGCAGGTTTCTATTTTTCCTTTGTGATTTTGATCCAATTTGATGGCATCATTTTATTCTTTAAGCTCACATGATGAAGAAAGTGTCATTTCTCTCATTCATGTAGTTTGAAGAATTTTTCGGTATTTTTGAGTTTTGTCTTAGGATTATCACCTAAGCAGTCTTTTAAGTGGTGATAAGGTCTTTTTCTAGCTCGACCTTGCCTCCGATATTCATTTGCTACGAGTTGTGGGAGTTACCATTTACCGCATCCCGCACTCGATATGAAACTTATGAATGACTTATTATGTCATTCTATTTGACCATCTTATTTCATCCATTTTATGAATCGAGTATTCTACGATCTCGATGACTTCAATCTTGTATATATTGATTTTGGATGAAAATGGTAATTTAAAATTTTGCAAATCTTTTTCGTAAGATTTATTTATAAGTATAATTGGATTTTGTTCTTCACTAAGCAACATTCTATTCTCATCATTGCTTCGGAGGTTGAGCGCCTTCGAAATATAGATGTTTTTCTTGTGAAAGTTCAATGATTCTCAAAAATCCCAAAGATTGCTCTTGGGAAATCTAGAGGATTTATCGAGCGAACACGTTCGGACTTATTCTTTCATGTTCTTTGTGGTAAACTTCTTATTTCAAATTTCTTTTGTGTTAATATGCTTTTATGGTTGTTACTTTTTATTTCCATCTTATATATTGCAAGGACACAATTTCTTTAAGGAGAGGAGTCTGTAACAACCCTCATATTTATCGATTTTATATTTAAATATTTTATTTAAATACTTTATCGTTAATCGGATTTTGGTCCGAAAAGCTACTTTTTGCATACGGTCAAATTAGGACTCGAGACCACTCCCATTGAGTTCTAAATGACGGTTGCGATCTTTTTAAGTGTAAACTTCGATATGTTTGGAGATAGTGGAATTTTCATCACTTTTTGCTTTGGACCTTTAGTTTGGGCTGAACCACTTGTTAACTCAGCCCAGCCCCTTCCTTCTCTTGATTACCTCCTCTCTACTTGCATAAACTTGGAAGCTTTATCAAAAATGGTGGAGGGAATGGGAAATTAAAACTCCAAAGTCTTCTTCTTCATTGCTAATCCAACATCTACTCCAAAATCAAGTGAAGAACATAGATTCAAGCTTTGGAATGTACTTGCTTTACTTTTAGGCTCCATCTTCATTGATTTTAGTGCAAAGGTGAGATTTTTATCTCACGTTCTTGTCTATAACCATCTTGGGTTGTTGGATATGATTCCCTATCACTTTAGCATCATCATTTGCAACTGGTTTGGATTGAATTGGTGAAAAACTCCAAACTTTTCGTCTGTTTTGGCATATTACTACAGTTATGTCGCTCGGGCTGGGGAAAAAATCGCCTTTGTGCATTTAGCTCGTTCGCATTTAGGTCGCCTGCAGTTAGGGCGCGTGGCTTAGGTCATAGGTCGCTAGGCCATGGGTCGCTCTGGCGTTGGAAAATTGTTTACGACACTTAGGTCGTAGGTCGCTCGGCCACATGTTGCTTAGGTCGTTCTGCCTTGAATATTTAGGTCGTTCGCCTTTAGGTCGCTTGACCATTGAAGCATCTCGTGACCTGTTAGGTCGCTCGTTTCTAGGTCGCGTGTCTTTAGGTCGCGAGTTTTAGGTCGCGTGTCTTTAGGTCGCGAGTCTTCAGGTCGCGAGTCTTTAGGTCGCGAATCTTTAGGTCGCGAGTCCTTTGGTCACGAGTCTATTTTTCTTAGGTCGCTAGGCCTTGCTTCACTTAGGTCGTTGGACCTTATATCCATTAGGTCGCTGGACCTCATGTCTCTTAGGTCGCTCGACCTGTTCCACTAGGTCGTTCGACCTTTAACACTTTAGGTCGCGTGATCCCATCTCCTTTAGACCATTAGGTCCTTATACCTTTAGGTCGCATGACCTTGCCTAGGTCGTTAGGTCGCGTGGCCATCACACTTTGGTCGCATGACCACTTAGGTCGCACGACCTTGTTAGGTCGCTCACCCTTAGCTCGCGTACCTTCTTAGGTCGCGCACCCCCTTTGGTCGCATGACCTCGTTTTAGACCTTAGGTCGTGGCAACGTTAGGTCTCTCGATCTTGTCCCTTGTTCGGTCGCATGACCTTTAATCCCTTAGGTCGCTTGACCATTTACCTCGCTAGGTCGCGACACTTTAGGTCGCGTGACTTAATACCCTTAAGTCGATTCGACCTATTTTACTTACTTTAACTCGGCCACATTTGGTCGCATGGGTGTTTCTACTTTGATGGATTTGGAACTGATTTCCTTGGATTTTTCTCACGTCTTCGAATGTGAAATTTTGTGATGCGATTTGTTTCAACAATCGATTTGTGACTTGTCACTTTAAAAATGTGAAGGCTTCAATACTAGTAGTGAATATCAAAACTCTTTCATCAAAGCGATTTCAACACTATTTTACTACAAAGCTCTTTTTCTCAAACCATTTTCTAATCTTCTAGTATATATAAGCCTTTACTTCACTCGGATGAGAAATCTAATTAAACGGCTTAGTAAAACGAGTGGTATGAAACGCTTGCGTTCACTTCGTCGGTTAATTCTTGGACTTGTTCGATTGAACCTCTTGTGACAATTTTCTAGTGAAGATTCGCAACTTGTTTGTAAATATTTAAGTTAAGCAAGTGGTTATGGGACATGAAGCTAAACTCATATATTTACTAGCTTGGTGTGATTGACACTTCTTTATGATCATGACGATCATTTTTGGGATTTGATTTAGACTATCGATTGAGCGATGTCTTTTTTGTCTGCGAGGGAGACTAGACCTCGTTTGCGTGATGTTTCTACTCACATTCGTGGAGCATTCGGCTCATAGGTATTCGGACCATTCGTGGAGCATTCGGCTCATAGGTCATCGGACCATTTGTGGAGCATTCGGTTCATAGGTCTTCAGACCATTCGTGGAGCATTTGGCTCATAGGTCTTCGGACTATTCGTGGAGCATTCGGCTCATAGTCCTTTCCCCCCTTTTTTATGTGATTTCTGGATTTCGTGTGTTGATTTCTGGAATTTGTGCTTCACCAATTTTCATGATTTTCATTGATATGCTTATCATTTTTGTGCATTGGTGAATTTGTGTGTCATTGACTTGTTATGAATACAAGTTTAGGGTATAAAACCCTATTTTATCTTTGAGTAGATTCTTGTGATATTGATTAATCTTTTGTTGATTATCATTTACATACTTATATTAGTATGCCACTATGGTTATTACATGTTCATGCCATGTCTTTGGTTTTATACCATGTCATCTGATATTTATAGCTAGACTGATCCATTTATTATTTTCTTATAAATAATACTCGGGTCAGACCGAGATGTTACAGGTGCTTCTGCTTGACTTCTCTTCTGGGATTATTCTGACTTTTGGCTATCTACTTAGATTAGTAGTTCTTGGATATACACATTTGAGATATAGACTCTGTGTTGTGTACTTATTCTTTTGTATAGCACGTGTTGCTATTCTTTTGTATTATCGTGGATCTTTCTGACCACTACTCTGATGTACACTTTCATGTGTTATATATATATATTCATATCTTTTTCTGCCTTTATGATATAGATGTCTATGACTGATTTATGTTATGATTATTTCTATGTATGTTTCCAAAGATTATAGTCAGCCACCGTGTGATAGCTTTGAGTTTGTATCGGTATGTCGGATTTCCTCTTTAAATGAAATGCATGCTTTACGATCTGACATATTGGTGCTCGCACAAAGAAGTTACATGGATGGTCGCTCCTCAACAGCCTTATTCTCCATGCTAATTGACAGCACTACACCTTAGTGTTCTTGGTTAGCGTGGGTATAGAGGTGGGGCGTCACAGCTTGGTATCAGAGCCAAACTTCGGAACAATGTAGAATTACTTAACAAGGATCATCGTCCTAAGTCCAACTTAGGAATCGTGCCTTAGGATTTAATTCGAGTCTCCGTACTGAATTATCCTATTCCCTTTTATGTATCCTTGATTATCTATCAAGATTTACTTGACATTTATTTGGAGAATAACTTTTCTTCTTCTCTCTTTCTGGAAAGAACAGAATGTCTAGACCAGGTCGTCCCAGAGCTGGACCACCTGCTGCTACTCCCCAGGATGGAGTTTTTATGGCTGCCCAGCAGCTTCTTGATTTGGTAAAGAATGCTCAGGCAGCTGGTCCTAATCAGGAACCTACTCATCCTAAGTCTGGATTTGCACGCTTGTGCAACAATTATACCAACTTGGGTGGGAAACCATTCAAAGGTTCCGAAACTATTATTGAAGTCCAGGCTTGACTAAGAACATGTGATCAAATCTTTTCTCGCATGAATCTTATCGATCTTCACCGTGTTCAGGTGGCCTCCAATATGCTCCAAGAAAGAGCATTGGACTGGTACGAACTTCTTATTTTTGAAATTAATGAAGCGGATCTCACCTGGGAGCAATTCCGAGAACGCTTCGAATTGAAATTTGTACCAGAAGCTGAGAAAGTAACATTGGCTCGTCGTTTCATAGACCTTGTTCAAGGAGAATCCTCTGTGATAGATTATGTCGCATCTTTCGAGTCACTATCTAAATATGGGGTTGAATACATCAACACCCCATTGAAGAAGAATCAAAGATTCGTCTATGGCTTAAACAAAAATCTCAAGAAGCCATTACTTCTGAAATTAGAAGTCTCTTTTGATCAGCTTATTGATATCGCTCTTCGTCCTGAAGAGGCCGATAAAGAGTGTGATGTTGAAGTTGTGGGTGCCAAACAGAACTTCAACAATAATATGAAGAGGCCTATTATGTTCAAAGGCCCCGACCCCAATAAGAAAGGGAAGGAAGAGACTTCGGTAGCAAAGACCCCTACCTCTAGTAGTGGGCAATGCTACAATTGTGGTTCCATGGACCACTATGCGAGGGAGTGTCTGAAACCCCTTCATTGTCGCAATTGCAGAAATTTGTGTCACCATATATCTTCTTGTCCCAAACTTCAAAATAGGAGAGAGGGAAAGCTAAATGCGCCCAGTGACACTTCTCGTGGTCAAGGTACTCCTCATTCAATCCTTGATGACATTTATTTTGTGATTATCTTATTCTAGTTCTTTTTTATATGAGTTCATCTCATTATTTTTATCAAGAGAACTTGTGATTCATTTGCTTTAAACATTTTTGGGCTTGTTGACTTCTTTGAGGATTGCGAATCTAGTTGGTGGATCCGCAACACTCAATTTTCTTTTTATTTATGTCGAAATTATTTTACGTGATTTTTCTTTTCGAGCCGATTTTTACTTATGCTTTGGAATTGACTTTTATAAGGATTGGCCTAATTATTACGAAGCCATATCCTTTGTCCCGTGTGGGCTATTCATCTTTGACATTTTCAATCTGCTAAGCAGGTTTCTATTTTTCCTTTGTGATTTTGATCCAATTTGATGGCATCATTTTATTCTTTAAGCTCACATGATGAAGAAAGTGTCATTTCTCTCATTCATGTAGTTTGAAGAATTTTCCGGTATTTTTGAGTTTTGTCTTAGGATTATCACCTAAGTAGTCTTTTAAGTGGTGATAAGGTCTTTTTCTAGCTCGACCTTGCCCCCGATATTCATTTGCTACGAGTTGTGGGAGTTACCATTTACTGCATCCCGCACTCGATATGAAACTTATGAATGACTTATTATGTCATTCTATTTGACCAGCTTATTTCATCCATTTTATGAATCGAGTATTCTACGATCTCTTTGACTTCAATCTTGTATATATTGATTTTGGTTGAAAATGGTAACTTAAAATTTTGCAAATCTTTTTCGTAAGATTTATTTATAAGTATAATTGGATTTTTTTCTTCACTAAGCAACATTCTATTCTCATCATTGCTTCGGAGGTTGAGTGCCTTCGAAATAAAGATGTTTTTCTTGTGAAAGTTCAATGATTCTCAAAAATCCCAAAGATTGCTCTTGGGAAATCTAGAGGATTTATCAAGCGAACACGTTCGGACTTATTCTTTCTTGTTCTTTGAGGTAAACTTCTTATTTCAAATTTCTTTTGTGTTAATATGCTTTTATGGTTGTTACTTTTTATTTCCATCTTATATATTGCGAGGACGCAATTTCTTTAAGGAGAGGAGTCTGTAACAACCCGCATATTTATCGATTTTATATTTAAATATTTTATTTAAATACTTTATCGTTAATCGGATTTTGGTCCGAAAAGCTACTTTTTGCATACGGTAAAATTAGGACTCGAGACCACTCCCATTGAGTTCTAAATGATGGTTGCGATCTTTTTAAGTGTAAACTTTGATATGTTTGGAGATAGTGGAATTTTCATCACTTTTTGCTTTGGACCTTTAGTTTGGGCTGAACCACTTGTTAACTCAGTCCAGCCCCTTCCTTCTCTTGATTACCTCCTCTCTACTTGCATAAACTTGGAAGCTTTATCAAAAATGGTAGAGGGAATGGGAAATTAAAACTCCAAAGTCTTCTTCTTCATTGCTAATCCAACATCTACTCCAAACTCAAGTGAAGAACATAGATTCAAGCTTTGGACTGTTCTTGCTTTACTTTTAGGCTCCATCTTCATTGATTTTAGTGCAAAGGTGAGATTTTTATCTCACATTCTTGTCTATAACCATCTTGGGTTGTTGGGAATGATTCCTTATCACTTTAGCATCATCATTTGCAATTGGTTTGGATTGAATTGGTGAAAAACTCCAAACTTTTCGTGTGTTTTGGCATATTACTGCAGTTAGGTCGCTCGGGTTGGGGAAAAAATCGCCTCTGTGCATTTAGCTCGTTCGCATTTAGGTCGCCTGCAGTTAGGTCGCGTGTCTTAGGTCGTAGGTCGCTGGGCCATGGGTCGCTCTGGCGTGGGAATATTGTTTATGGCACTTAGGTCGTAGGTCGCTCGGCCACATGTTGCTTGGGTCGTTCTGCCTTGAATATTTAGGTCGTTCACCTTTAGGTCGCTTGACCATTGAAGCATCTCGTGACCTGTTAGGTCGCTCGTTTCTAGGTCGCGTGTCTTTAGGTCGCGAGTTTTAGGTCACGTGTCTTTAGGTCGCGAGTCTTCAGGTCGCGAGTCGTTAGGTCGCGAGTCGTTAGGTCGCGAGTCTATTTTTCTTAGGTCGCTAGGCCTTGCTTCACATAGGTCGTTGGACCTTATATCCATTAGGTCGTTGGACCTCATGTCTCTTAGGTCGCTCGACCTGTTCCACTAGGTCGTTCGACCTTTAACACTTTAGGTCACGTGATCCCATCTCCATTAGACCGTTTGGTCCTTATACCTTTAGGTCGCATGACCTTGCCTAGGTCGTTAGGTCGCACGGCCATCCTACTTATGTCGCATGACCACTTAGGTCGCACGACCTTGTTAGGTCGCTCTCCCTTAGCTCGCATACCTTCTTAGGTCGCGCACCCCTTTAGGTCGCATGACCTCGTTTTAGACCTTAGGTCGTGATAACGTTAGGTCGCTCGATCTTGTCCCTTGTTCGATCGCATGACCTTTAATCCCTTAGGTCGCTTGACCGTTTACCTCGCTAGGTCGCGACACTTTAGGTCGCGTGACTTAATACCCTTAAGTCGATTCGACCTATTTTACTTACTTTAACTCGGCCACGTTTGGTCGCATGGGTGTTTCTACTTTGATGGATTTGGAACTGATTTCCTCAAGTCTTCGAATGTGAAATTTTGTGATGCGATTTGTTTCAACAATCGATTTGTGACTTGTCACTTTAAAAATGTGAAGGCTTCAATACTAGTAGTGAATATCAAAACTCTTTCATCAAAGCGATTTCAACACTATTTTACTACAAAGCTCTTTTTCTCAAACCATTTTCTAATCTACTAGTATATACAAGCCTTTACTTCACTCGGATGAGAAATCTAATTAAACGGCTTAGTAAAATGAGTGGTATGAAACGCTTGCGTTCACTTCGTCGGTTAATTCTTGGACTTGTTCGATTGAACCTCTTGTGACAATTTTCTAGTGAAGATTCGCAGCTTGTTCGTAAATATTTAAGTTAAGCAAGTGGTTATGGGACATGAAGCTAAACTCATATATTTACTAGCTTGGTGTGATTGACACTTGTTTTTGAACATGACGATCATTTTTGGGATTTGATTTAGACTAGCGATTGAGCGATGTCTTTTTTGTCTGCGAGGGAGACTAGACCTCGTTTGCATGATGTTTCTACTCACATTCGTGGAGCATTCGGCTCATAGGTCTTCGGACCATTCGTGGAGCATTCGGCTCATAGGTCTTCGGACCATTCGTGGAGCATTCGGCTCATAGGTCTTCGGACCATTCGTGGAGCATTCGGCTCATAGGTCTTCGGACCATTGGTGGAGCATTCAGCTCATAGGCCTTCCCCCCCCCCTTTTTATGTGATTTCTGAATTTCGTGTATTGATTTCTGGAATTTGTGCTTCACCAATTTTCATGATTTTCATTGATATGCTTATCATTTTTGTGCATTGGTGAATTTGTGTGTCATTGACTTGTTATGAATACAAGTTTAGGGTATAAAACCCTATTTTATCTTTGAGAAGATTCTTGTGATATTGATTAATCTTTTGTTGATTATCATTTACATACTTATATTAGTATGCCACTATGGTTATTACATGTTCATGCCATGTCTTTTATTTTATACCATATCATCTGATATTTATAGCTAGACTGATCTGTTTATTATTTTCTTATAAATAATACTCGGGTCAGACCGAGATGTTACAGGTGCTTCTGCTTGACTTCTCTTCTGGGATTATTCTGACTTTTGGCTATCTACTTAGATTAGTAGTTCTTGGATATACACATTTGAGATATAGACTCTGTGTTGTGTACTTATTCTTTTGTATAGCACGTGTTGCTATTCTTTTGTATTATCGTGGATCTTTCTGACCACTACTCTGATGTACACTTTCATGTGTTATATATATATTCATATCTTTTTCTGCCTTTGTGATATGGATGTCTGTGACTGATTTATGTTATGATTATTTCTATGTTTGTTTCCGAAGATTATAGTCAGCCATCGTGTGATAGCTTTGAGTTTGTATCGGTATGTCGGATTTCCACTTTAAATGAAATGCATGCTTTACGATCTGACATATCGGTGCTCGCACAAAGAAGTTACATGGATGGTCGCTCCTCAACAGCCTTATTCTCCGTGCTAATTGACAGCACTACACCTTAGTGTTCTTGGTTAGCGTGGGTATAGAGGTGGGGCGTCACATTAAGTGTTAGGAAATGGAAGTGAAGTAATGAAGAGGAGAGGGAGTGGGGCTTGAGTTAATGAAACCAGAATTGGGCAAATGGACTGAACCAAACCCAAAGTCCAAAGTAAAAAAAGGAGCAAAATTCTACTAACTCCAAACATATCGAATTTATACTCAAAAAGGTCGCAAACGACATTTTGAACTCAATGGAAGTGGTCTCAAGTCCTAATTTGACAGTTTGCAAAAAGTAGCTTTTTGGACTAAAATCCGACTAACGATACCATATTTAAATAAAACATTTAAATAGATAATTTTAAAATATGCGGGTTGTTACATAAAATCTAACACAATCCTTTTGATTTTCTTTTCAAAATCTTCCCAGCAAAAAGAAAACATTTCTCAGCCGCAAAATTGTCCTTACTGTCCAATATATATTTGGATAATTCAGATCTGAGTGGCTTGTTTTAGAAGTCAAAACCTGTATCTTAAATATAAAAGCCTTGTTCGAAAATTTACAAGCAACAGAAAGGAAAAATAAAAGAAAAAATATAACAGTGTTCTGGAATTCTGTAAAATAAAGCATCCTTTGTTAAACTCGAGCTCAGGAAATTCAAAATAAGACTTTCAAGAATTCAAGTTTCAGATTTTAAAGATCTCAAATTTTAATTTCAAAGTTCTGGAACCAAAATGTTTAAGGTGAGAAACATAAATCTCAAATTTAAAATAATTTGTTCTGTTACTTGTGACTATATGTATTATGTTCATCCAGTAATTCAAAAATCAATATCTTTTTATCTAGATCATATTAGAGGATGTTGTAAACTAGGAATCTGTTTAATTTCAAGTATGGATTATGTTAAAAATAGTTCGAGAATAAAATTATGCTGTATAATTAATAAATGGTAGGATTTACAGTAAATAACCAATTTTGGTGAAAATTCAATATTTTTAATTCAAAGATTCAGGCATGCAATTAGTATGCTTATGTGAAATTATGAATTTTAGTAGTTAAATTGTAATTTTGAGTAATCTATACTTTGAGATATTAGTAAATGAACGTTTTTTGTTCAAAAAATTATTTCCATCGACTTCGTCGATGAGAAAAGTTGCGGCCTATTCTTTGAGGTGCGAGTGGACGCTGGGGTGGCGTCGACCGTGGCCAATTTTTTGATTTGGTCTTAGTTTGGGGAAGTCGTTGGATTTTAGGATTTTAAGGCAGTTTCAGCAAAGGTGGAATCGAAATGATTGTGAGGGAAGGAGGTGTAACCGGTGTTTATGTGGCTTGACAAGGAGATAGCTGCTGGAGTGGGCTTTCATCTTAGATAGGCGGCATGCGTGATAGTGGGCGGAGGTGAGAGCAGTTAGTCAAGTTTTGGGCCGGAGTTTTTCGGATTGTTCGAGCGAAGTTTGCTTTTCGTCTTGGATGGATTCGAGTGATCGTCGAGGAGGCGATGTTGATCAGTGGATGAAGGGATGTTGACTCAGTGGTTCGCGAGGCCGGATAGATCATCAGTGCATTTATGCATGTGCACCGTGCATACGAGATATCGGCATGGCTGATTTGCAATAGACAAGAGGATGTGTTCAACTTGGCAGTGGTTAGTTCGTGGTCTGGGCCGATGATCGAAGTGTGGTTGATTTGGTTGATTGGAGCAGTTTGTGTTTCTGGGTTGTGGCATTGAATTTCAGATGGTTTGGTGGGATAAGATGATTAGTCTGGTAGGGGAAGAAGAGGAAAAGAATTTGGAGTTGGGTAGTCGAGTTGGGCTTCGGCCCGTTAGTGCTATGGAATATTTAGGCTTCGGTTTGTTTTTTATCTCTAGGATGGGCTTCGGGCCCGTGTGGTCTGAATTCTATTTTTTTTAAAACAAGTTTTATAATAAAGAAATTGTATAAAGATAAACCCATAACCATTTGTTTCTTATAACATTAATCCAGCATGTTGATTTAGTAATTATTTTAAACCAATCCTCTTTGATATTTAAATGTTTTGAAACAAGGAATTTTAAAATATAAAAATTTGTTTACCTAAATTCTTTGTAATTATGGTTATTTAAATGAATTATTTTATCATAAATTATTCAAGTTCTTTAAAATAATTTATTCTTGAGTTTATTTAAAAATTTAAGTATTATAAGCAGATAATTAAGGAAATAAAATGTTCATACTTTTGACTTAATACAAATTCTTAAGTGGTTCTACATTAATAATAATTATTTAATTTCTCATATAGTAAAGTGTTATTAAGTGAAGGGTTCGTATCGATGGATGTTACGCCGTCATTCGATCTATTGTGTAGTTAATTAAGAAAATCTTATAAGTTTATTCAGATAGAATTTTATTACAAATTGGAAATGCATGCCGTTGTAAATTTTATACAACATATCCGTTAAGATATTCCCAACTGAATAGGTGTTAATTGTAGATATTCAAACTGTTTGACATCTGGACAACGGAAACAAACACCATTCCGCTAAATAGTTAATTTAATCTCTGTAGATAGTATAAGCCATCTATCTGATATTATCTTTGTAGTTGTTACTAGCAAATATGATCTCTGATCTGTTATTCATGCATATATCTGTTATTTGCCTGTTAATTATATTTGAGAATATAATGTGAATCAATCTATAGAAGCTGATTGATTTAAATATCTGTGTGACTGTGAATTGATAGGTACCATTGAGACTGATCAGCCTTATTCTGTTTGGATTGATTTTGAAACTAGTTTTGTTTTAGAAATGAATATTATTTTTAGAAATGTTTTTAAAGGAATTAGTAAATATTTTTGAAATATCAAAAGTAGTTTATTATTATTTTTGGAAATCTTTATAAAGGTATAATTTTTATAAGTAGGTATTATTTAAACTATTTCAAGTATAAAAACTATTTTTGGTAATAATTATTTAAAAGGTAATTTTTTATTTAAATTAGTATTTAAGTATATTTTATTTAATATAATCTATTAAATATAAGTGTTGTTTTAAAATAAGTATATTATAGAAAACTTTTATAAAAGAGTATTTTTATTTAATAATCTTGAGAAATGTATTTGGAAATTTTATAAGTAAGATTTGGAAAGAAGTTGTTTTAAATTTATATTTACCCAGTAAAATAAGCTTTCTTATTTACTTTAATTTTTAAATGGGAACAAGGCTTAATGGTTGTAATGGGAAATAACTTGGTTGAATTGATTGAATGTTTTGATAGTTAAATAATCGACTATCAAATCTGGTCAAAACCTAACTTTGGAAATATCTAGAGGAAACTCGGGAATTATATGATACGGTTACCGTTTGAGGTGCTATACCGTACGTATAAACTCGTTTATTCTCTAAGACGAATTATAAAGAGACCCGTTCACTAACGGTTAGGAGGTGAACTCCGATCGTATATTTCGTCAGTGTATTTTCTAAAGAACCGGGGTTGAGTTTACCGGGAAATAGCGAACGTTTTTTCGAAGAGACCGGGATCGGATTTGTAATCCAAAAACCACTTTGATCCAACAAGTACGTTTTCGTGATGAAGACAAGAGCTTGGAGTCGAAGATGGAGCAGTGAAGTGCAAGGGCTAATCGCTACTAATCCTGAGAGTGATTCCAAAATGGATGTAGTAGGAGTAGTGCCTTCGGTTCCGTTCGGACCCGGAACGGACTTGTATGGATGAATGCTTTCAGAACATCGTCAAGTGGACGGTGAGCATTCTAAGGGATATGTTCTATAAAGGTAATGCTTAGCCTCGAGCCTTATCAACCGGGAATGACTGAAAATCAGGGGTTATGCAGCAAGGCTATGTGGGTCGCACCGATTAGGGTGAGGTCATCCCTATCTAGATGTCCCTTTTTATTCGGCTTAGTGGTGCGGTTGCTGATCCCAACCGTGGGGTGATCTTACTCGGAATTATCCAATAAGAGGTAGTTCCGGTCTTGTGTTGTAAGGGATCGGGCGTGATCCTTGGTACACTGATCTAGACCAGGTACTGTGATAGGCGGTACCCTAGTGCCTAGTCATTAGTTGGAAATCCATTCTCCCTACGTGCCTTTACGGTTTTGATTGTAGAACCCACTTTGTGGCTAGTATGCTGGAATTTAATCATGTAACAATTTTCGCTATTTTAAATAAGTATTTATATATAGACCCTATTATAATATCAGAGGATTTTGATATAAAAATGTTTTAGCTATCGTCAGGTAAAAACCCGACATGTTTATTTGTGGCGTGGTCTTACGAGATGGTTTTGTTTTTCAAAGGGTTTTCAAACTTTAAATATCAAGTTGAGTTTGTTTCTCACGCTGGTTTACCAGACTGACCCGGGCTTGCCGTTTTCCTATATGCTCAAGTCAGACCGAGCATATTTCCAGGTTTAGCTGGAAGACTGGAAGCTTCAGGAGAAGGAGCTGGATTAGGAGACGTATTCTCGTAGATGTTTATATTCAGTCTGTTTTTAGGTTGTGTGGTTAGTGTTGTAAGGACAGGATTGATGTAACTGTCCGAGTTGTGTGGTTGTAACTATGATATAAAGTCTATATATGTTATATAAAGTAACAGTTTTGGTTTCATGTAAAGATTTGTTTATATTATAGTTTATTCGTTCCGCTGTGAGATTCTGATTTGTTCTCTTTTTCTTCTATCTTCTTTCAATTACTACCTTCTTTCTTTCTTTCACTATCCGTCTTTCCGTGTGATTTGGCTGACAAGTGTGGTTTAAAGTCGGTTTAAATTGGTACGGAAAAATGAGGCGTGACATTTTCAGTGTTTGAAGATATTATTTCTGGAGGACAAGATGGAGTTTGATATATTATATTATTAGTATTATTCCGCTGCATCATTATTGGTATGTTATTGTTTGTACTCTGTTTATGTTGTAAAAAATTTATAATCAAATGTATATTATAAAACAGCTTTATGAACCGTTTATTTGATTATTATACTTTGTCATTCCGCTGCTAGATTATGTATTTTGTTTTACTTTTGTTCTCTTAATTCCCATTGACAATCCTCCCTTTTGAATGGTTTGAGTTGGACATGTGTGGTTTATTGTCGATTTAAACTGTCTAAAAAGATGGGTCATCACAGTTGGTATCAAAGCTTTGGTTTAGATATACCTTAGCCTGTTTAAGGATAAACTCATTAGAGATAGGGTTACTAATACCCTAGAATGAGTCTGATTGTGTACATACCAGAGAGCGTATTTGTTAGTGTTATAATTTTTTTTTATCTTGTGTTAATTTGTTCTGTTGTGTATTTATGAATTCTGGTCGATACATAGGATGCTATGGCATCGATGGGGTTTCAAAACACTTGAACAGGGTAAACAGACATAATATTGTTTTAAAAATAGGTAAATGAAATAATTTTACCTAGTATTATATTTTTCATGTTAAAGAATTATTTTTCATAAATTGATTTTTTGTTATTTTGGTGTGTTAGTTGTTAGGAAATGAAAATATTCAATTATTGTCATTTATTATTTGTTAGTCAAAGTTCTTAAAAACTATTGACTATTGTATGTTATAAGAAATGTAATTTTATAAATATGGTTGGTAAAATATGATTTACAAGTAAAATGAATTTAAATGGAAATTTGAGAACTTAAGTTCCAATGTTTTGAAATTGGTTTTGAAAGTTAAAAAAAAAAAGAATAATATTGGTATTATTTAGAAGTATTTCTGGATAGAAATATTTTCAGTAAGATTGAAAAAAATGTTTTAAGAATTTTAAAGAAGTAAGTTTTGTACTCCTCTCTTCTGTCACTAGAAAATAATTTTGGTGATGGCGGTAGCATTATCGACATTCATTTTCGAATCTCAAAGTTAGGGAGGCAACTTAGTAGCTTTACTACACATTTGGATCGATAAACAGATTTTGATATAAAATTTCTAAGTATGATTTGATATATGTAAGGGATATGAGTATATGTATTATTTCAAAATGATTTAAAATGAACCCGGTATTTGAATTCTTAATTCCTGTTAATTAATGATTTTCAGTTGTAGAAATAAAGTGAAATTTTAATAGCTGGAAACTTCAAAAATAAGAAATAAAAAATTAGAAGCTAATTGTTTAATGAAACTGTAAAGAAATTGGAGATTTGTCACTTGTAAATTAAAAGATAATGAAAATTAAGAAGACGTAATATGTTGAACATTTTTGTTAACTAAAATGAATAAGATAAATTTGTATAACACTCAATTACATTCTAAAAACATATATAAATCTTACTAGAAATGTTTAAAAAGTTGAAATGTTAAATATGCATATGTAATAGAATATTATACAAGTAAAAGTTTAATAACAAAAATGCTTCAATATGAACATATGTTTATAAATAAAAGAATTAAGATGTTTATAGCGACCCGCAGTTCCGTACCCCTTGAGTTGATAATAATTCTTCCTCGTTCAACCCAAAGTGTACGAAAGAGCGAATAACTAGGTTAAAAGAAGAAGAAAGTGGTAGAAGAAGGAAATAGAAACAACATCAGAATCTCGCAGACGCAGCGAAACAATATATAATATATAAATGACTGATCTTTACACAAAAATAAACTATATCTGTTTTATACATTACATCATCAGAGTACAACACAATCAAACAAATACTAGACAGTTATATTAACTTGTCCTCACAAAAGCTGACTATACAGCCCATACTACACAGTGGAATATAATTCAAATACGAGTGATACGTCTCGCCATCCAGCTCGTCTCCTAAGCTCCACAGCATCCAACCCTATATCTATAATACTCGGTCTGACCCGAGCATTATAATAAAATAACACCCGAGTCAGCCCGGAAAACTAGCGTGAGAAAACACACTCAATTGGATTATTAAAGTTTACCAAACCCTTTGAAAACAAAAGCATCTCGTAAGACCACGCCACAAATAAATATGTCGGGTTTTTACCTTACGATAGCCAAAACACTTTTTATCAAATCATTCAGATATTATAATAGTGTCTATATACAAATACTTATTCAAATAGCTGAAATTGTTACATGATTAAATTCCAGCATACTAGTCACAAAGTGGGTAATACAATCAAAACCGTAAAGGCGCGTAGGGAGAATGGATTTCCAACTAATGACTAGGCACTCGGGTACCACTTGTCACAGTACCTGGTCTAGATCAGCGTACCGAGCACCATGCCCGATCCCCTGCAACACAAGACTGGAACTAACTAAGGGTAATTCCAAGTAAGATCACCCCACGGTTGGCACGACCAACCGCCACACAGCCGAAATAAAAAGGGACATCGAGATAGGGATGATCTCACCCTAATGGGCGCTACACACATAGCCTTGCTGCATAACCCCTGATTTTCAATCATTCCCGGCTGATGAGGCTCGAGGCTAAGCGTTACCTTTTTAGAACATTTCACTTAGAATGCCCATCGTCCACCTGACGATGTTCTGAAAGCATTCATCCATACAAGTCCATTCCGGGTTCGAACGGAACCGAAGGCACTATTCCTACTACATCCATTTTGGAATCACCCTCAGGATTAGTAGCGACTAGCCCTTGCACTTCACTGCTCCATCTTCGATTCCAAACTCGTTTTCCCACGAAAACGTTCAAATCGAATCGAAGTGGTTTTTGAAAAATAAATTCCGATCCCGGTCTCTTCGAAACGATCAGCGCATTGGCCAATATTGATAGTCGGTTATTTAACTATCAATTAACATTCACAAACAACCATCAAACATAAATAATTTTCAAAATTATTTATTTCAAAATATCTTCGCAAGATATTTTCTACACTTCAACCCTTTGAAAACAGTTTTCAGACCACACTATTCTCATGGAACATATTTCCCAAGTATATTCTACTTCCACTGAAATTTCCAAGAACAAACACTTAAGATTCAAAAATAATTTAAAAACACTATATTATAAATATACTTTAAAAAATTCAGATTAAAACCCACTTTATTACTTTATTCAATATATATATACTTAAAGAATATTTGAAATAAAGTTACATATAAAATTTAACACTAAATTTTATCCTTTCTAAAACTAAATACTAAGTCACTTTTAATAATTACTACTATAATAACTTCGAGAAATATTTACTTCAAAATTACATCATTTGAAAAAGAATACATTCTCTAAACCATTCTTTGAAACACTTTAAAACCCTTAACTTATACTTAAACTTTGCTTTGGAAACGTACTTGGCTATTCAGGGAAATATACTTCTCTTTCACATCTTTTAAAAATAAATCACTATTTTTTTTCCTTTTTAAAACAAATTCACATTCCTTTATAAATTCCCACCTTGAATTTACATTTCCAAATATCCACTGATATTTTACTTCATTTTTATAAACCCATTTTATAAATTCATGGTCTCAACTTCCTTTAAAATTTCAATTTCAAACACTTAATCAGATTTCCAAATTGATTTCCAAATCAATTCCATTTTTAAAATAAATTCTTTTACTTACTCAAGTTTACTTTAAAATCCATTAATTCCAGATACAACTTCTAAATTAGGATTTTAAAATCTTATTTAACTTAAAATTACAAATTTCATGTTTATTTCCAAATTTCTTCCTTATCTTTCAAACAAGTTTAATCCTTGAATTTTTAAAATAAATTCTTTACTCCTTTTAAATATTATCACTTGAATTTATTTATTCAAAATGTCTCTTTTCTCATACTCTGGATTTATTGGTTACCATTTTAAAATCACCCTTTTATTCTTCCAAATCATTTTAAATTATCCAAATTCCTTATAATTATTTTACTTGAAAGTTTTCCGTTTTATTTACTTTAAAATCCAAATTTCATATATATATATATTTCAATTCTCAAAATTCCAAATATATATATATATATATATAACCAAGCCAGAGTAATTAATAAATTCCAAATTCCCAATATGATCAATATAATTCATCACAGATCATCACATAGTCATATCGTTGAATATACACAATAAATTCAAACGTTTTGAGGAATCCAGTTGGATCCCTCCAACCTGTTTCCCTGCATCCACAGATGTTAGCACTATATAATAATACCAATTCCACTTCGAGGTGGAATATCGCGGTATAATGGTTTAATAAAATATCATCTGCTATTATGCGGCGCATAGGGTCTCATCCGTTATATAATGCGGGAAATCAATCACTCTAATATATATATATATACTACTATATATATTATCACATCCAATCAATTCAACCATTCAACCAAATATTTAAATTTATCCATTTAAATTTAAATAAAACCCAGATGAGTGAGATTAACTCAACTTTGCCTTTTAAATTAGCAATCCGATCCATCTCGATTTATTTCTCCACGATTTTAAACCTTGTACAAACATTCGTATGGTTATTAATATTTGAACTAATCGAACAATTTATTAACGTTTAATCATTTATTTTAAACTATTTTTATTTTATTTTTTATTTAAACTAATTTCCCTTTTAAATCATTTTTAGTAACAAAAAAATTTTAAATAAGTTAATCAGACAAATTAATCATCAAAATACGTTATTTTAAAATGACAAGTAGGTTTCATATGTGTATATATATTTTCCTTTTTTATCTATATATATGTTTGAATCAAAATAGGTAAGTGTATATATATTTATATTTTAAAATTAGACAGTAAGTCCTAGTGTGTGTATATTATTTTATTTTAACCTATATATATATATATACATATATATATATTAAATTAAATTATATTAAAGGCAGACTGATTTTACCTTATTGCAATATTATTTCTTTTAATTTTTCTACACATACATACATATATATAATAAATTTAAATTAAAAGAAACAGCCTATACCTTACAGGAACTCCTACAGCAACTCGCGACTTCGTTGCTACCCAGTACAAAAACGATCATCCACCCTCCCCCTTCAGCCACCGCTCGACCGCGACTTCCCCCAAAAGTCGATCGCACTCCTCTATAACCCTTAAAGCTACACACGACACGAGCCTTCCAATGCCTCGACTACCATAGCGGCTTCGACCACGAGCTCGCGTGGATCTGGGTCGATACCATTCCTAGCACCGACGTTGCCGAAACCTCCTCACCATCGCGAGAACCCGGTCGACATCGCAATTCAAATATCAAACTAATATGAAAAGCCATAGTCGATCCTATGAAGGCTAGCCTCTTATTGATTTGAGCTGCGATTTCTCTGCAATCCCTGATTTGAAATTCGGTATTGAGAATGAGGATAGGCTCGAGTATCGTTCGAACAGGAAGAAGAAGGAACTGGCGAATTTAGCTCGTTCATTAATTTTCGATTTTGAAATCTTTTAAAAGTAGGGAGCCATTTGTTGAACAGAGATGAAGCTTTGATTCCTTATATTTTTGAAGAATGAAGAAACTGCTCGCATGATTTAACGAATACGGAGGGAACAAGATGTGATGTTGAACAGAAAGCGGCTTGCAAAAGAAGGCTACAGTGCTTTGAAAAGCAAAAGCTGCTGAGAAGAAAAGTTTCGATGGTGAAAGAATTACAGCTGAATGTTGGGTTGAATGTGAATATATATATATACATTTAAATTGAATTCAATTTTATATTGTCTCGATAAATGCAACTCAAAAGTTTGAACTCCTATCGAGGCGTGCCGCTAGGTGTTTATAATGTTATACCCCTATTTCGAACGAAATGGAATAGGTTTCGAGTCCTAACTCGATCGTATGTAGAAGATAGCTTTTTGGACCCATTTATATTGACTTTTCGATATAGGTTTCATCGCGTTTATATATCGTACGCTCACACAACAACTCCAAACTATACAAAAATTGAAATCCGATAATAATACACTATTACGGATCCAATGGAACTGGTTTCTTCAAATTCCGAGACTGTTCCTCGGAAGGCTATTTTTAAATATCGATTTAAACGATATATTTTTAAAATCGAACAAAACGCTTCTAAATTAAATTTTAACACTTCTACTATCTTCAGTATAATCAATATAAATTTTATAAGCTTTTGAAATATTTCTAACAAGCTTAAAATTCCAAATTTAGCAATTTACCCAATTTCCAATTATTAAATTCATTATTTAAATTATCCAATTAAATAGCGATATTTGAAATTCAAGTTAATAATTAACTTTTAAATATTTAAAATCAATTAAATATTCCAATTTCAAATATCCCAAAATTTCGGGTCGTTACAGTCCTCCCCCTTAAAAGAATTTCATCCCCGAAATTATTAGTTAGGAAGAATGGTCATATACCCGTTAATTACTTCCCAAAACCAAACAGATTCACACAACTTTTCATAACAATCTTTTAAATAAAAACACACTATCTCTCTTAATAACATTCCAACCTTGTCCATAAGTCCGAACCCATATCACCTACTTATCAATTCAAATTTAAAATTTGAAACAAAAATTTTGAATTATCAAAATTTTCTCAACATTTTTCTAACTCCTTAAATTTCCGAAAATTTTTGCCAGCGTCTCCTTTGTGCGGCTAGCTCGGTACAACTACAAAATGCCTCTATAGGCCCTCAAATTTCAAAAGAAAACAAAAATGCCAAGTGGGAAGATCTGCAAATCATCAAATTTCATACAGAAATTTAAATATATACCTTTACCGAGCAAATTCCAATTTATCTTCCAAAATCAAAAATCCCAATTTTCTTTTGCTTTTAAATAACTGTACCTTACTAAGCAATACTATCCAATTACCGAATTCAAAATTATTTTATTCACTGCTTTTACACACTTTCAATATTTGCTTTACCCGTACGATGCACATATATCATCCGTATGCAATACCAAATTCGATCGCTCGCACGATCACACAATTTCACTTCCGAACTAGTATCGTCCACCCGACTTCCTAGTGCGGACTCAGATCTGATTTCTTGATCAGAAACCGTCATTCTCCTTGCATAGCCACAAACTATGATAGAGAATATCCAGAATCAATCAAAATCCATATCCAAGGTTCGCCGTCGAAAATCGCGTGAAAAATCCTAATTCGGATCGGTATAATTACCTCGAAATTCTATGCTCGAATCCGGATCAAATCACTATGCGCATAAAATAATATATGTTAACCCTCTTTCAGTTCATAACCTAATGAGTTAAAGGCGCGACCGACTCAAGACGAAGACCGACCTAACAGATCTGACTTAAGGCAACATACGACCTAAGCTACAGGTCCGACTTAACAGTAGCCAACTCAAGGAAGGCTCCGACTCAAGGAAGGCTCCGACTTAAAAAGGTCTCCGGCTTAACAAGCCACGACCTAAGAAAGCTCTGACCCAACAGTTGCCGATCTAACTAACTGAGAAGAGCTGCCGACTTAAGATGTGTGCCGACCTAGGAGCCTACCGACTTAAGGAAGCCAACCGACTTAACGAACTGCGAATTAGCAAGGGCTTCCGAGTTAAAAAATTGCCGACTTAAGATTGCGAGTTAACTCTGCTCCGTCCTAAAAAAGTCTTCGACTTAAAGACCTACGACCTATCTCTTAAGTCGTCGCTGACCTACGACTTATACTGAGTCGTATGTAATCTCAGAACACCTTATACACCTTTACCTCGTCACCGACTTACCTTAAGTCTTCGGCGACTTAGGACTTAAAGCATAAAACCAGAAGAGGAGGTGAACTACTAAGGAAGTGTTGATGAGCCGGCTGCGACCTATCATAAGTCGGCCGCGACTTATACTAAGTCGGCGATGACTTAGGACTTAGGAGAATTTCCAGAGTCCAAATCAGCTCCTATAAATACCCCCCCACTTCCAACATGAAGGGGACTTTTGGGCCATTCATTTCTTCAAGCACCGTTACTCTGTCGAATTCTCCATTCATCCAGCAATCAAAGATCTTCGAACATTCAAGACGCTACAACAAGCTTCAAGAGAAATTCCTTACATCCAACACGGATTCATCGAATTTCATCGACGAAGATTGAGCTAGTAGTCAAGATTGTTTCTTTTGATCAAATTGTACTGTTTTGATAAGAGATTTGTATCGATTTGTAACCGAGTTCAGTAATAAAGAGATTCAAAGTGGACGTAGGCTTAATCTCAAGCCGAACCACTATAAATAGCTGTCTTTTACTGCTTTTCTGCCATTTTACTGCTTAAATTCTGTTCCCGTCACGCGGGTGGTGCTTTCACGATTCTATTACACACACCGGGTGTTAGCGTTCACTTTTTAGCGTTAACATTTTGGTGCTTTCACTGAGAACCCAACTCAGGCTACTACTCACCATTGCTTCACAGAAGTTTGCTGAAAGAATTTCCTACAAAACCAGAAGTTTATCAGACATAATGGCTCCTGGAAGGAAACGAAAGTCTGTCAGAACTGATGATGACCGTGATAATACTGCCACTTCTCTCTCTCTCTAAATCAGGCAGCTCCAAGCGTCGGTGTGACGCGACAAGAGTTAGATGCTGCTGTATCCGGACTGTACCAGCAGATTGAAACTCAGAATAATCTGATGATGGAAAAGCTGAATGCTCTATTTGGTACGAATCAAAGACTAGTAAGTAATGAGGGAAACTTTGCTAATGCTGCTCCCAATTCCGAGGGAAGAAATATTCCTCACGGAGGATCAGGTGCTGCCGAAGGGGCACCCCTCCAGGCCGAAGGATCCAGGCCGTCACTAGTTCTTCATGAGCATTTACCTGGACAAACCCCCGAAAAGATGGCCGAGGTCTATTCTGCGAAATCTCTGAACAATGAGGAATATCTTTCTGGTATGATCAAGCAAATAATGAAAGAGAGCATGCAAAGAGATGAAGATGAGAGCGAATGGGGATTCGCACCAAGTAGAACTCCGTTTACCGAGAAGATTCTAAAGGCTGAATTTCCTAGAAAATTTGTTCCCCCCACCATTCCTGCTTATCGGGGAACAAGTGATCCAAATCAGTTCTTGTATAAATACGACTGGCACATGACCGGCGCAAGAGCAACTGACGAAATAAAGTGCCGGTATTTTCCAGTTTATTTAGAAGGAGTGGCACTTCTCTGGTTTACCAAGCTTCCTGTCCGATCTGTAGATCAGTTTTTCGATCTGACCCGAAAGTTCAAAGAGCAATTCAGGCTATACGCTTCAAAGGCAAAAGACATAATGTCATTGTCCAGTCTTGAACAGAATCCGGGAGAACCTATTAAGTCATTCTTGAACCGCTTCAACTTAGCTTTGGCAGAGGTCGATAATGCAGAGCCACGAATGATCTTGACCTATTTGATGCGTGCTATCGACAAATCGAGCGAATTTGGAAAATGGCTAAAGATGAAGTAGCCAAATTCGCTCGAGAAATTCTACAAAAAGGCTGACGAATTTATACGCCTAGAGAATCTTTTCGCACCAGCTAATGTTGTGACAACAATGGTGGAAAATAATTCTACCGTTCAGAGCAAGAAAGAACCTGCAGATCAGAAAAGGGAAAGTAATGGTGGGAAAAGGTAGAAAGACTTCAAAAAGCCCCGCTTCCTTAAACCTTCAGACTTTACTCCTCTGACCGATACCCCGGAGAATATTTTCATCGCCACTAAGGATGCTGTTGAATTTCCAAAACCACCGGCCGTGAAAGTTGGGAAGAATGTTGTTCAAAGCGAAAGATTTTGCAAGTTTCACAACCAACCAGGGCATGATACCAATGAGTGCTGCCATTTGAAAAGCCTGATTGAGGAATTGTTAAGAGAGAATAAGTTGCAGCAATACGTCAAGAGGAATAGAAAAGACCCGTCTTCATCTAACCCGGAGCAACTACCCCCAGCTCATTCATCTGGTTCAGGAGAAAGGCCTGTGGAAAAAGAAAGACCTGTTATCAATGTGATCACAGGAGGACCTCATCCAGCTGGCAGGAGTTGGGGTGAAATGGAAAGGTATGCTAGAGCTTTGAAGTATGCTCCGACTGAAGAAAGTGTCTTGATCTTGGAGGATGCTGCACCTCTAAAGCAGCAGAAGACTTTTCACGATGATATTATGTTCAGAACCAGGGATTCTATTGATGTGGAAGCTCCTACTGAGGACCCTTTAGTTGTTTCAGTCGGTATTGGGCCGGCTATTGTCAGAAGAGTTCTGGTTGATAGTGGTGCTTCGTGCAACATACTCTTTAAAAAGACATTTGACCAAATGAAAATCCCTATGACAGATGTACGAGCCTCTTCACACAAAATTGCCGGATTCACAGGAGAACTGAAACAGCCAATTGAAACGGTAGACTTGTTTGTTGAAATGGGCGAAGGGCAGAAGAATTTGGCTCGGAAGCAAACTTTTGTAATTGTTGATGGATTCTCCGCCTATAACGCTTTCTTAGGTCGGCCTACTCTTGCTGCTTTCAGGGCCGTCCTCGCTCCTTGGTGCTTAACAATGAAATTTCCTACTGATAATTGGATTGCTGTTATTAAAGGAGATCAGAACGCAGGACGAGAATGTTATCTTGTAGAACTCCGAGAGGCCAGGAAAAGAGAAATGGGGAAAGATGCGGCAGCTCCGCTCCGCATCAAGGAACCAACCCTGTAGCAACTACGGAGCGGCCCCTGTACTGGCGAACACAGCAATGCAAGAAAAGAAATGGATCCCAGGAAAGCCAGTACAGGGGAGAATAGAGTGGTACCCGTGGAGGTAACGGTACCAATATCTGTAGACTCTAAAGACCCAAACAAAGTACTCAATGTGGGTTCGCAGCTAAGCATAACAGTTCAAAACACACTGATATCATTCTTAAAAGCCAATCTAGATGTGTTCGCTTGGTGTCACGCTGGTATGTGTGGGATCTCCCCGGAAGTTGTTGTACATACTCTGAACATAGATCCGAAATTCACACCAGTGAAACAGAAGAGAAGAACTCAAGGCCCAGAAAGATCGACAGCACTAAAGGAAGAAGTCGATCGGCTCATGGAGAACGGCTTTATCAAAAACTCCACTTATCCAAATTGGGTTTCAAATCCAGTATTGGTCAAGAAGGCAAATGGAAAGTGGAGAGTATGCATAGATTTCTCAGATCTAAACAAAGCATGCCCCAAAGATTGCTTCCCGCTGCCCAGAATTGATCAATTGGTGGATGGAACAGCTGGGCATGAGTTGTTATCGTTTATGGATGCTTACTCCGGATACAATCAGATTATGATGCATGAGCCGGATCAGGAAGACACAAGCTTTATTACATATGTGGGTCTCTACTGCTACAAAGTTATGCCTTTCGGATTGAAAAATGCTGGGGCAACCTACCAAAGACTCGTCAATGCAATGTTCAAGCCTCAGATTGGTAGAACCATGGAAGTTTATGTCGACGATATGTTGGTAAAATCAAAGAAAGCTGTAGATCACATGGGGCACTTGGAGGAAATGTTCGCAATTCTTCGAAAGTACGGAATGAAGCTCAATCCATTGAAATGTTCATTCGGAGTAGAATCTTGGAAATTTTTGGGTTTCATTGTGAGCGCCAGGGGCATTGAAGCCAATCCTACTCAAATCACAGCTCTAAGGGAAGTCAAAGCCCCTAAAACAAAGAAAGAAATGCAAAGTCTCAATGGAAAAGTCGCTGCTCTGAGTCGCTTCATTTCCAAGGCCACAAACAAATGTATTCCCTTCTTTGACGCTCTAAAGAAAGGAAAGAAAAATTTTGAGTGGACTCCAGAATGCCAGAATGCTTTCGATGAACTAATTCATCACATGGAAACACCTCTGGTTCTTTCCAAGCCCACTGACGGTGAAGATCTTTTCATCTATTTAGCAATTTCATCTCACGCCCTCAGCGCAGCACTTGTACGGGAAGATATGAAAATACAGCGTCCAGTCTATTACATCAGTAAACGGTTCACTGGGGCAGAGATGAATTATTCGAAGATAGAAAAGCTCGCTTACTGTTTGCTAATTGCTTCCAGGAAATTGAGACCATATTTTCAAGCTCACCCTATCAAAGTTCTTACTGATCAACCTCTAAAGCAAGTCCTGTTTCGTCCTGAAACTTCGGGTCATCTTTTGAAATGGAACATTGAACTTAGCCAGTATGACATCACTTATCACCCCCGAAGGGCAATCAACGGACAAGCTTTAGCAGATTTCATCGCAGAATCTACTGACAAAGGCGATAGTGAGAATGAAACAACTGACGACATTCCAATCCAGTGGAAGTTGTATGTTGACGGATCAAGAAATGATTACTGTTCTGGGGCAGGGGTTGTGCTCGAAACCCCCGTAGGACGATCATTGTGTTATGCATTGAGACTGGAATTTCCTTCAACAAACAATGAGGCAGAGTATGAAGCACTTATTGCCGGTCTAAAAATCGCCAAGGAACTAAACATCAAAGTGTTACAGATTTTCAGCGATTCTCAGCTTATTGTTTGCCAGGTGAAGAAAGAATTTCAAGCCAAAGGAGGAAATTTGCCTGCATATTTGACAAAAACTTCCGAACTCCTCAATGATTTCGATCACTACTCAATAAGCCACATACCCTGAGAGGAAAATATGAAGGCAGATTCTTTAGCAAAGTACTCAAGTTCTGGAGAAGCTCAATTACTGGGATTAGTTCCTGTAGAAGTTCTGACAGCTCCAAGCATTGATGAAATGGATATTGATTGGATTATGGCTACGTCTCAAGAGCATGAATCATGGATGACTCCAATCAAAGAATACTTACTCAGTGGTTCCCTGCCAGAAAGTTCTAAGGAACGTCGAAAATTATTGAGAAAAGCGTCGAGATATATACTTCAAGATGGCCGATTATACAGACGGGGATTTTCAATGCCTCTGCTCCGATGTGTAACTAAGGAAGATGCCAAGACAATTCTAGCCGAGGTACACGGAGGAGAATGTGAAGATCATTCAGCTGGTCAAACTTTAGCCAAGAAAGTTCTCCGATATGGGTATTTCTGGCCTGACATTAACCGAGATGCTGCTATCTACTCTAGAAAGTGCGACAAGTGCCAAAGATTTGCAAAAATCCCAAGAGCACCTTCCACCGAACTCTCACAGATGGTCAGCCCATGGCCATTCGCCATTTGGGGTATAGATCTAATCGGACCATTACCAGTTGCCAAATCAGGAAACAAATATGCTATCGTAGCCGTTGATTATTTCACCAAGTGGGCTGAGGCTGAACCTTTGGCCACCATTACTTCTAAAAAGATGATAAATTTTGTAACGAAAAATATCATTTGCAGATATGGTGTGCCACAGAAAATAATCACAGACAACGGTACTCAGTTTGAAAGTGAAGAGTTCCAAGATTTCTACAAACGATTCAGAATTCGGAAAAGCTTCTCAGCAGTGGCTCATCCGCAGGCAAACGGGGAAGTGGAAGCAGTGAATAAAATCATCAAGTCAACCCTCAAAAAGCAACTCGAAAGAGCAAAAGGTGGTTGGGTTGATAAGCTTCCATTAGCACTATAGGCATACAGGACTACTCACAAAACTGCAACTGGGCACACTCCATTTTCACTGGCATACGGATCAGAGGCAATGATTCCAGTGGAAGTAGAAGTTCCTTCACATAGAAGAGTTCATTTCAACAAAGCTGAAAATGAAAAGCTGCAACTTGAAGCACTTGATTTTCTTGATGAGAAAAGAGAAGAAGCTAGGCTCAGAGTTTCAGCTTATCAGCAAAGGATAGCCAGGCACTTCAACTCTAAAGTTCGCCAACGCAGCTTTGAGGTCGGGGACTTAGTTTTGAAAAGGATCATGACGGCAACTGGTGTGTTTGGACCAAACTGGGAAGGACCATATGCCATTGGCAGTAAACTTCTTAATGGCACTTTCAAACTCATAACTGTCGAAGGAGATCCAATTCCAAGAGCCTGGAACAGCAACCACTTACGTCCTTATTTTACTTGAAAGAAAAAGATTTGTTCAAAATTGTGAAATAATGATGAATGTATCAGTTGTATTGTAAAATACTGTAAATCAGTGTGAATGAAAGAAAGCTATAAATTGGATGTAGGCCCGATTCTTGGCCGAACCACTATAAATCTTGTGTTCTTTACTATTTCATAATGCCTGTTTTATTTCGATATGTAAATACTTTAAATGTATTGCTAAAATGTCGATTCAAAATTGCAGGACATCAAAACAATGCTTACTCGTCACAAAACCAAGCGACCTCTATAAATCACCTGTTATGCAAATACCAAGCGACAAGAAATTCCAAATACAAATCCTATACAAAGTGAACTTCACATAAAAAGTTGGCGACTCCACTGTAACAAACCTTTGTTAATTGGTTGAGATTGTCGATATAAACAAACATCCAACTAGATAACTTGCGTTTGTCCCATGAAGTCGTTCAACAGTGAAGTCCATTTCTTCGAACATAGCAATGTAAGGAAAGAAGATGCGCTTGGAAACAATAACAAAAGATCGCTAATGAGCAGATGATGAGAGAACATTGCCAAGCAAACAAAGGAGCAGCCAAAAGGAGGTATGCTTCTCAATAAAAGGGCCAGTAAGAACCACCGAAGGGACACCTTCCCAAGCAGAAGGAACAGGGCCCTTGCTGACGGATCGTGATGCATCCGATCAGGCAGCTTGCGTCCGTCCCGTGGATCTACTTGCCCCTGAGACGCAACCTTCCTGGCACACCAACCACCCAACGCTCCTTCTCAATGTTCAACAAAGCCCTCTGACGAGGCGCGCCAAAAAATGAAAGTACTTCTCTCAATCAAAAAAGATTGGTGGAACCACTGGAGGGGCACCTTCCCAAGCTGAAGGACAGGGCCCTTGTTACTTAATTGCGATCTTTTGTGCAAACAAGCATCCAATCAAGCAACTTGCGTCCGCCCCGTGGATCCACTCAACCATGAGAAAGTAACTTCCAGGCAATCAAAAAGCCCTTTTCGGAGGCACAAGCCCTCTTCAGAGGCATATGACCTCTTCGCAGGCAAAAGCCCTTTCCCAAGGCACCACAAGCCCTCTTCGGAGGCACATGACCTCTTCGGAGGCAAAAGCCCTTTCCCAAGGCACCACAAGCCCTCTTCGGAGGCACATGACCTCTTCGGAGGCAAAAGCCCTTTCCCAAGGCACCGCAAGCCCTCTTTGGATGCACAAGCCCTCTTCGGAGGCACAAGCCCTTTTCGGAGGCACAAGACCTCTTCGGAGGCACAACTCTTTAAGAGGAGCCCTCTCCGGAGGCATGTCCCAAAATAAAATACTCAAATGAAAAGCATTCTCTGGAAGCACAGTTCAACTCTCAAAGGAAGGATTAACTTGTTCATCTCAAAAAGTTCCTCCTAAAAAAGTTGAAATACTACAAAATTCTTTCAGAAAAGTTCATTTCACTTCATAGGGAAATTCACATCTTAATAAATAAAAGTGATTATCCTCGAAAGTCGAAGCGTTCTTCAGAAAGAGAAAATAAAAATTCTTCTAAAGACTAGATATACTCTATTAAAAGCAGAATAATTCTCCCCTTAAAAGCGGAGTAATTATCCTTTGAAATAAGAGTATTAGTCTTGAAAAAGCTAGGAATATTGCAATGCACTTACGGCATGGGGGCAATACTGTACAATTCAATTATATTAATAAAAGCAACATGCCACAAGTTCGTTGCAATATCATGAAAAATAGATGTGGAATAAATGCATTCCCAAACACAGACAAAAAGTTTGTACAAGTAAAAGGAATCGTTTATCCTACACTAAAAAAGAGAAACAGATGCATTCTCACATACACAAGAGTTTGTACGAGTAAAATAATTGTTTTATTTAATACTATGAAAATTCTTTACATGTGCAGATATCTCAAAAAGCAAAAGCAGGGATCGATACCCGCACAATCTCCGATCTATACATGTAAAAAGCAAAATAAGAAGTAGAAAGTTCAACTTGTCACTCCTTCTTTCCGCCACCCTTGGAGCCTTTGCTTGGCCTAATAGTTAACTTCGGAATCCGATGTGGGCGGGACGGAGAAGGAGCAGTGGTTGGGTCTTCTTCTGTCTTGTCTTCCCCAGTCGAAGCACCTCTCTTCTTCTTCCTTATGGCGCGCTTCCCCTTCCTCTTCGAGGAAGATTCGCTCCCCGGAGTAGCGAGCAATGTGGAAAGCTTCGTGTCATCATCTAGAGACCGCTCCGGGGTCTTCTCGACGTCTTCAAGATCCTCCGCCTTCTGCTCCTGCGAAACAGCCGGATCATCCAGGCCTTGAAGAGCTTCGATTTTCTCTGCTTGTGATCCCGGTTGGGAAGCAGAAGGAGGAGTAATCTATAAAGATGGAGGGACGGCAACTGAAGGAGTGGAAACTTGTGCAGTGTTTGGTGCCTCCGCTGTAGAAGAAAATAAGTTAAAATCAACATCTCCCGAAAATAGAGAGGGTATCGGTTCACCAAAGTTCAAGTAACAAGTAAGAAGGTCATCAAACTCGGTTAAGTCAAATAACTGGTTCATTAGACCCGGGACTTCGCCAAAATTACCTGGAGGAGTTGGCTTCGCAAGTTCAATTTCATACTTATCAGCCTCAGTTTCTTCCTGACTCTTCTCTTCAATTTGGGAAAGAGGAGTCTCGGATGTATCGAGCTTAGCTTCAGCATCCTTTGCAGTAAGTGGAGATTGAGAGCTAGAACCAATGATGTCAACATCGGTCAAAGTCGAAGTATGGACAGGGGCAGTGAAAGGAATTGTTTTTTCTGAATGCTCCTCTGCCACTGTCCCGGCTCTAGCTTCGACAAGTTGCTCTTTGCCTCTAATAAGCGCATCACGTGCTTCATCATCCAGATAAAGTGCTACAAGGTCTGCCTCCGCGTAGCCGGCAAATGTATCAAGTATGGTCTCCCAAACATCAGCAAGTGTAATCTCATATTTAGGACCCAAGAATGAAAGGCTGCCGCGGCCCAAAACGCTGTGCATGTAGAAGTCAAATAGGGTAGAATTGATGCAAGCTTTAGTGGCGTCGTGAGACTCTTCGGCCGCAACCTGTCCAGCGACCGCGTCATCACGCTCCTTCTCAACTTTAAGAAGCTTAGCTTTCAGCATCTCAATCTCTGCATTTTGAGAGACAATTGTTCCCCGCAGCTCAGTATTTTCTGTGCGATATTTCTCAGTTATATGCTGCTCAGCTGCAAGCTTCATTTCGGCGTCCCTTTGCGCAGCATGTTCGTCCCGCACTTGCTTCTGAAAGACTTCTTCCTTTTGGGTGTGCAATGCAGAAGATGAGGCCAGATCTTCCTTAAGTCGCTTGACTTCAGATGCAAGCGTTGCATTGTCGTCTGCAATGCTCGCCATCTCCGCATCATGCTGCTTACGCCATTTGTCCCATTCTGATTTGTCATTCTCCATGGTCATCATCGCCTCAAGATTCATGTGGTTGACCCTTTGAAGTTCGTCGACAAGTTTCTGCCATTGCGACATCCTCTCGATATTAAGCCTGACTGCGTCAAAACTTTTAAGCATGTCTTTCTTATCAATCAGAACCAAATCCAAGTCAAAGCGCACTCCTTTTAGGCACCAATTCGGAAATCGGCTCTGAAGCATTGGAGGGCCGTCTTTAACTTGATATTGTGGCCTGTTAATGATTGTTTGAATATCAGATTTCTTTAGAGGAGGGGAGCCGGCCGGAGTATCAGAAGGGATAGGAGCGTCAGTTTTCTCAGAAATTTCAGACGCGTCCTTCTCATCAAGTTTAACCCGTTTACTTGGGTCATCGGTAGCATGCTTCTTCCCTTTCTCATCATGATATTTTCTTTTATGAGAGTCATCGTCTCTCCTTCTTTGCTGCTCTTCGTAAGCACGCCTTTCTTGAGCTTTTCTAGCTGCACGCTCTTCGTCAGATTCTTTGCGGGAGGGAAGATAACGTCCATAATCGTAAGAATCACGCCCTCCGTAGCGCTGAAAGTTGTCATAATACGAGCCAGTTCGTCCCATTGTAGAGCCTGAAATTGAAGAAAAGAAAAGTCTTAGAAATCTTCAAATTAAAGGGGGGCTAAGTTCATATAAGTGCTAAGCATCCTAAGTGTGTGTGATGTGCAAACTACGCGCGTCGAACTACAAACCACTCTTTGGTTGGGGAGTGATAGCAAATTGGGAAACGGGAGCTGATTCTTGAGCTGGCAAAGTTTGCTGCAGAGTAGATGTTGCTTCTGTTACAGGAGAAGTGACTTTAGTTATGTCATCTTTAAAAAGCTCCTGGGAAGTTATCATTATATCACTTAAACCATCGAAGGTGTCATCATCATGGTGCCCGGCAGAGTTTTCTTTTTCAGCTTCTACATCGGCTGACTTTTCAGTGATTCGAGGATTTTCTTCCTCTTCGATAATTGGGGCAAGTGCCGACTTGCTGACTGACCCTACAACATCGGTGGATGCGAAACATTTTATCAAAGCAGCCTCCACGATAGGTGTTTCTAATGCAACTTCTTCTGCAGAAACTGGGGCATTCAATGCCTCTGCTTGAGAGCCCGAAGCGGCTAACGTTTCTGCATCAGAACTAGAAATTTCATGAATTCGAGTCGATCTGGAAGGATGTAAAAGCCCAAATTGGTGCAAAAGCTCATCATTTAATAGAAACTGGATACTCCTCTCCTCTATCGGCACCGCCATAAGCCTCTCAAAAATCACTTTGTGACCGGGATCTTTAGAAGGAAGAGGAAGTGCTGAAAAGGAAAAAAGGCAAAGTTAGCACTTGATAACTCGGACTTCGGTAAGTTTGAAAGAACATAAGAAATAGAGGTAAGTGATCTTACTTCCTACTCTCCAAATAGCATAAAACCCCGGGGGACAGCGAACATAGAAAAACGGGCTCAGGAAACTATGAACACTTTCAGGGAGACCGGTGATCAACTTACGATTTCTAGCAATCCTCACGACTATGATAGAGGGATGATCTTTATTTTTGGCAAAAGTACACAGATAGCGAATTTCTCCGAAACTAGGAAAGCGGTCCAGCGTTCTCCTAAAAAGCACGCATAGTCCCAGCAGGATGGCGTAGCCATTAGGGTGTAATTGAAAAGGGGAGATAGATAGTCGGAGAAGAAGTTCTCGAAGGCAGTCATTTAATGGTGGGATAGCTCCGCTCGAGAGCATTTGGCGGTTAACTGCGACAAAGCCATGGGGCGGCCTATCAGCAGTATCATTTATTTCAGGAAGCAAAGCGTTAGCTTCGGCAATGCCAAACTGGATGAATAATTGACGAAAGGCTTTATGGCTCAGGGTGGTAGGAGTCCTTTCTGGAGGATCATTTAGCGGGACAGCAACTGGAAATGCATCTTCAACTTGCTCCGTTCCTTCTTGTGGAGAAGACATTCTACACAATTAGCTGAGTGTTCAAATGTGAAGGTGCACGTTTCCTAAAAAGTGTGAAGTGTTGTGCAAAACTAATGAAAATAAAAGACAAGCATAACTGGAATTAAATTAGTTGACAATCAATCGATTACAGAATTTCAGAACTTGTCAATGTTCAAGTGCAGTGTTAATGCAGACAAATCAGTTTCATTTGACTATTACGATTTTGTTTTAATACTTCACTTGAATTGGTTATTGTACGGCATCTCATTCATATTCATTCAATTTAACTTTCTCTTTACCAACTAATCCGTCATTCGATGTGGGCAGTCAGTGACAGTATATTCGTCCCAGTACTCTGTGAATGTTGTGTTAAAAAGGACTGTTAACTTGCAAATTGAAGCAATCTGTAAAAAGAATAACATGCAACACAGTTCATAGTTCAATAGTTTGAAGTCCAAGAAAAGTTTAAAAGTCATCTGCTAAGTCGCCGAAGACTCAAATGCTAACTCGGTGACGACTTAAGGAAGGTTCCCTATGAGTTAAGTCAAGTCATCAGTCCTTTAAGTCGCACTGCAAGGAAAAGTTTCAAGTCTGAATGCAAAAATGCAATGTCCTAGGTCGTTGCCGACCTACGACCTACGACCTACTTTAGGTCGTCAAAAATTGAGTTGCGATTTCTGTTCAAAGGTGTTAAGTCGTTCATTCTCCCCAGTACATCAATTCGCCTAACTCCTAGCCCGTCAACCCGTTAACCCATTAGCCTCTCCTTCAACCAAAACTCTCGTCCCCTCAACGTATTCAATCATCCTGAAATCACCATACACCCAGTGTAATGATATTCCATCACAAATCACAAATCGGTCAAACTGAATCGCCGCAATCCGTCGCCTTGTTCACACAAGACTGTCCAAGGCTAAGACAAATCATCTTGAATCCATCAATAACCGATTGAAACAAAGGCTGCAGTGAAGCGTGGCAAAATAAAAGTGGGTTGAAAATGGGGATCATAATTCAGTGACAGTCGGGGATTGAATAATCGAGTTCACTTACGCAGTATAACGATGAGGATAACTGGCGATCGAGTAATTGAATTCGTCTTAGAAGAACTCGAATGCTTGCAAATGGCAGAATGAGATGATAAGAACAAGTGAAGGAGGAAAAGGAACGACTTAAGCTATTTATACAGGGGCGGTGAGATGTGAATCGGCACAAACGACTTACGACTCATTTTAAGTCGGTCACGATCTAACGCACTCATCAAGAAGCGAGCTAAGAAAATCAAAGCACACGACCTACGTCTTAGGCGTATGCTTCGAGGGGCAAATGTTAACCCTCTTTTAGTTCATAACCTAATGAGTTAAAGGCGCGAACGACTCAAGACGAAGACCGACCTAACAGATCTGACTTAAGGCAACATACGACCTAAGCTACAGGTCCGACTTAACAGTAGCCAACTCAAGGAAGGCTCCGACTCAAAAAGGTCTCCAGCTTAACAAGCCACGACCTAAGAAAGCTCTGACCCAACAGTTGCCGATCTAACTAACTGAGAAGAGCTGCCGACTTAAGATGTGTGCCGACCTAGGAGCCTACCGACTTAAGGAAGCCAACCGACTTAACAAACTGCGAGTTAGCAAGGGATTCCGAGTTAAAAAATTGCCGACTTAAGATTGCGAGTTAACTCTGCTCCGACCTAAAAAAGTCTTCGACTTAAAGACCTACGACCTATCTCTTAAGTCGTCGCCGACCTACGACTTATACTGAGTCGTATGTAATCTCAGAACACCTTATACACCTTTACCTCGTCACCGACTTACCTTACGTCTTCGGCGACTTAGGACTTAAAGCATAAAACCAGAAGAGGAGGTGAACTACTAAGGAAGTGTTGATGAGTCGGCCGCGACTTATACTAAGTCGGCGATGACTTAGGACTTAGGAGAATTTCCAGAGTCCAAATCAGCTCCAATAAATACCCCACCACTTCCAACATGAAGGGGACTTTTGGGCCATTCATTTCTTCGAGCACCGTTACTCTGTCGAATTCTCCATTCATCCAGCAATCAAAGATCTTCGAACATTCAAGACGCTACAACAAGCTTCAAGAGAAATTCCTTACATCCAACACGGATTCATCGAATTTCATCGACGAAGATTGAGCTAGTAGTCAAGATTGTTTCTTTTGATCAAATTGTACTGTTTTGATAAGAGATTTGTATCGATTTGTAACCGAGTTCAGTAATAAAGAGATTCAAAGTGGAAGTAGGCTTAATCTCAAGCCGAACCACTATAAATAGCTGTCTTTTACTGCTTTTCTGCCATTTTACTGCTTAAATTCTGTTCCCGTCACGCGGGTGGTGCTTTCACGATTCTATTACACACACCGGGTGTTAGCGTTCACTTTTTAGCGTTAACAATATACGTACATCCTACATATTAATTTTAATTGATTATCAACTACATCAATTTCCTTTTATTCAAATTCACTTTGATTGTTATTCACTTATTCACAATTTTCCCTTGTCACAACTTTTAGTTTAAATCTTCATTCAATTATTCACTCAGTATATTCCTAATACCAATTTACCTAAGAATTTCATCCTTTCATTTCTTAAGTTCATTATAAATATTTATATACTTCTTATATTATTACTCTACCACTCCAGTCTTTATATCACTTATTTTTAAACTAGATCTCCAATTCAATATGAATTCAATTTACTTCATTTCAGATATTGAATTCTACTTACCTTTATCTCGAATTCCAATTTGAAATCATTTGTCGATAGTGAAAATTTCCAAAAAAATTTAAAAAAATTTCTAACTCCCAAAATTTTCATAAAATTTTGGCAGTCTCCTTTGTACGGAGGAGCTTTTACAATTTGACAAGAGATAAAATATATATACATCGACCCACTCGGCCGGAAACAAAAACAGTTCATATTTCCTATTTTTATTGCATAGGCGTACCTTATTTAGCATTTTTAAGCAAAGCGGCTAATTTATTTAGCATTTTGCATGCTCAAATCCAGCCAAACCGCTTCCCTGAACCTATACTTACTCATTTTAAATGTGTAAGTGACATATATAGGAAATTCATTTATATTTCACTTATTCTCAACAGTAAACACATAGTTTTCATAAACAAAACATTCAAAATTCTTTCCATTAGCAATTTATATGGTCTCGATACAAATTAAATTGCTTACAACTACCTCACACATCATTTCTACTCAATTCAAGTGATTTACAACTCACTTTCTTATATTATTCATTTTTAAGCGAAATAAATTCATACCCATTTCAATTGATTCTGTTCAATTCAATTTGCATTCATATTCACATTCATTTTATTTCATTAACCAAACAAATTTCATTCAAAACTATTTCAAATTCATTTACTTAAATTGAGCCTTTATCCAAATATTTCTTAAGTTATTTCAACTCAAAACTCAAGTTCATTTCCCTCGTAAACAATTTCCAATTTAAATCTTTGATTTGATTTTTCATTTATCAAATCCATTCCATCTACTAATTTAATTCAATTAGTTTATTCACCTATTCTTCTTTTTTTAAATTTCAAATTTCCATATTCAATTCATCCTAAATTTATTTTATCTTTAACAATGAAATTTCAATTTATATTTTTTTCCTACTTACTTGAATTTATATGCAAATTCAAACCATTTTAAATTTAGCTCACAACTCAACTTTAATTTAACTAATTCAACTTCCAATTCATTATTTCATGAATTAATAAATTATCAAGTTAGTTACTTGAATTCAATCAATTTTATTTTATTTTTTTCCAAGCTTGGATTTTTCTTCAACTTGATTCAAATCAAATCTCATTTAATTATTCAATTTCCAATTCATTTATTTACAAATGTAACCTCATTTGTTCATTCACAAAATCATTCCTTTTCAATTTGAATCTTATTCAATAAAATTTCAAATATTTTTATAAGTTATCAAACTTATTTACATTCCATAACATTTTAAAGAAATTCCAGAGTCTTTTTAACAATTACTCACATTTCAAAACTAACTTTGAAATTAATTATGTCCCTTAAAAGTATTTTCCCAAATATTTTTAAATTTCAAACCCCACCAGATTTCATATCCAACTCAAAAATATTTCTCAAATAATTATTTTCTGAACTTTCAGAAACCATTTTCAAATTAGGAAATTTAATCTTTTGAAATTTCAATCCAAATCCTTTAATCCGTATTGCAAAAATTACTATGGCATCTCATTTCAATTTATAAAACACATTTATAAATTCACATTACCAATTTCATTCCTTTAATGAATTTTATTTCAAATATCTTCCTGGAATTCTATTTCAAATTATAAATCACATTTACAATTCACATTTACAAATCTCATTTGTATACGAATCCATTTCCTTATACTTTCAATTCATATTTATAAATTTCATTTGTTAAATGAATTTATCTCCAAATCCTTGGTTGTACCATTATTTCTTATTTAATTTCCATACAATAATGATGATAATTCAATATTATCACTTCCTAACAATCAAGCAACCATATATTATAATAATTTACGGAAAATTATTTATTTTCTACACGAAAATAGTTTGGACAAAATTATTACATTTACCCTATTTTAAAACAATAAGGTGTCTGTTTATCTTGTTTAAGAGTTTAGAAACCCCTATCGATTACAGTTGGCCAAACTGCACCGACCAGAATCTATAAAAAATCAACCGATAAGTCAACACAATATAAAACAATTTTTATATTCACAAACAAAAACGCGCTCATATCTATTAATACACTCACACTCATTCTAGAGTACTACTGACTCTATCTCTAATGAGTAATCCCCACCAGAGCCAAGGTTGTCGCTTAACCATTGCTCTGATACCAACAGTAGCGACCCGTAGTTACCTACCCCTTGAGTTGATAATAATTCTTCCTCGTTCAACCCAAAGTGTACGAAAGAGCGAATAACTAGGGTAAAAGAAGAATAAAGAGGTAGAAGAAGGAAATAGAAACAACATCAGAATCTCGCAAACACAGCGAAACAATATATAATATATAAATGACTGATCTTTACACAAAAATAAACTATATCTGTTTTATACATTACATCATCAAAGTACAACACAATCAAATAAATATTGGACAGTTATATTAACTTGTCCTCACAAAAGCAAACTATACATCCCATACTACACAGCGGAATATACTTCAAATACGAGTGATACGTCTCGCCATCCAGCTCGTCTCCTGAGCTCCACAGCATCCAACCCTGTATCTGTAATACTCGGTCTGACCAGAGCATTATAATAAAATAACACCCGAGTCAGTCTGGAAAACCAGCGTGAGAAAACACACTCAATTTGATTATTAAAGTTTTCCAAACCCTATGAAAACAAAAGCATCTCGTAACACCACGCCACAAATAAATATGTTGGGTTTTTACCTTACGATAGCCAAAACACTTTTTATCAAATCCGTCTGATATTATAATAGTGTCTATATACAAATACTTATTCAAATAGCTGAAATTGTTACATGATTAAATTCTAGCATACTAGCCACAAAGTGGGTAATACAATCAAAACCGTAAAGGCACGTAGGGAGAATGGATTTCCAACTAATGACTAGGCACTGGGGTACCACCTGTCATAGTAACTGGTCTAGATCAGCGTACCGAGGACCACGCCCGATCCCCTACAGCACAAGACCGGAACTACCTAAGGGTAATTCCGAGTAAGATCACCCCACGGTTGGCGCGACCAACCGCCACACAGCCGAAATAAAAAGGGACATCTAGACAGGGATGATCTCACTCTAATGGGCGCTACTCACATAGCCTTACTGCATAACCCCTGATTTTCAGTCATTCCCGGCTGATGAGGCTAGAGGCTAAGCGTTACCTTTTTAGAACATTTCTGTGATGCCCCAACTCTATACCCACACTAGCCGAGGACACTGTGGAGTAATGCCGTCAACTAGCACGGAGAATAAGGCTGTTGAGGAGCGACCATCCGTGTAATTGCTTTGTGCGAGCACCGATATGTCAGATAATATAACATGCATTTTATTTCAAGAGGGAATCCAACATACCGATACAAAACTCAAAGCTACTACACGGTGGCTATAATATCTTCAGAAACAAATATAGAAATAAACATAACACAAATCAATCACATACATCCATATCACAAAGGCGGAAATAGATATGAATATATAACACTTAAAAGTGTTTATCAGAGTAGTGGTCAAATAAGATCCACAATATCACAAAAGAATAGATACAAGTGCTAGAAAAAAGAATATGTATACATCATGGAGTCTATATCACAAATGTATACAACAAAATGAACTACTATTCTAAGTTGTTAGCCAAAAGTCAGAATAATAATCCCAGACGAGGAGTCAAGCAGAAGCACCTGTAACATCTCAGTCTGACCCGAGTATTATTTAATAAGAAAATAATAAACGGATCAGTCTAACTATAAATATCAGATGAAATAATATAAAATAAGAGATATGACAAAAACGTATCTTAACCATAATGCCATACTGTGGTAAGTACGTAATTGAAAACCAACAAGAGATTAATTAATATCACAAAAATCTTCTCAAAGATAAAAAGGAATGTCATACTCTTTATTTCATTCACCAAACCATAAATGTTGACAATTATATCAATGCCAATCACAAAAGTTATTGACACACAAATTCACCAATACAAAAATATTGATAAAACTTACCAATGTAAATCACAAAAGTTGGTGAAACACAAATTCTAGAAATCATCAACAGAAATCCAGAAATCACAAAAAGGGGGAGGCCTATCACAAAACGGGAGAATGAAAACTCACCAACACGTGTATCACAGAATGGAATGCTATTCCATGGTTGCTAACCATTTATTTTGAGCCGAAGCTCCACAAAACGGTCCGAAGACCATGGGTCGCTACCCCACCAAATTGAGCCGAAGCTCCACAGAAATGGGGTTTTGTCTCCCTCGCAGACAAAAAGACCTCGCATATTGCTAGTCTAAATCACAAAAATTATCATCATCGATCATCAAGAAGTGTCAATTACACTAAGCTAGTAAATATATGAGTTTATCTTCATGTCCCATAACCACTGGCTTAACTTAAATATTTACGAACAAATTGTAGATCTCCACTAAATAATTGCCACAAGAGATTCAATCAAACAAGTCCAAGAATTAACCAACGAAGTGAACGCAAGCGTTTCATACCACTTGTTTTACTAAGTCGTTTAATTAGATTTCTCATACGAGTGAGGTAAAGGTTTGTATATACTAGTAGATTGGAAAACGATTTAAGAAAATGAGCTTTGTAATAAATTAGTGTTGAAATCATTTTGATGAAAGAGTTTTGATATTTACTATTAGCATTGAAACCCTTTATATTTTTAAAGTGACAAACCATAAAAATGATTGTAGAAACAACCAATCATTAAAATCCACATACGAAGACGTGAATCAAATTCAAAGAAACCGATAAAGGATCCATTGAAATGGATATTCAAAGATCCCTAAAAAGGAGTCATCAAAGTCATAATAAATGATAACAACAAATAGGATCATCTCGAACCGATTCAAATTGGAAATTCAATCCCAAAAGGCAAAGTGGGCAGAAACAACAAATTCAGTCGACTAAACAGAGATTTTCAGTTGACTGAATTCTGCTTGGAAACTTTATGTTTCCAGGTTCAGTCGACTGAACAGAGATTTCAGTCGATTTAATCTTGCCTGGAAACTTTCTGTTTCCAGGTTCATTCGACTGAACAGAGATTTCAGTCGACTGAATCATGCCTGGGCTGTTTTTCAACCTATCCAAATGAAGAGAAAAATCTTCCAAAATGCAACCGGACGAACATTGGCTCTAAGGGTTTACGCCAATCAACAACCCGGCCCTATATGCTCCTCGGTGCATCACCAAAAGCATGATCAAACATCCATAAAAGGATATTCACTCAAATTTGACTTAAAAACCCAAAAATTGGAATGTTCACGAAACCAATCCAAATCAAGGGCAAATGCACATGAAGAAGTGTTAGGAATTCATACCTAGCAACCAAAGATAATTATAAACATAGATGTAAGATAAAAATCTCACCTTTAAACCCAAAACAAACGAAGAAGAAGCTATAGAGCAATGGCAAGGACAATCACTCTTCAATTCCAACCCAACAAGCTTGAATCTAAGCTTAAAAGAGAAACATTTCCTAAGTTAGGTTTAGGAATATCTAAAATTGATAAGAGAATGAGTTGGAGAAGAAGAAGAGGGGGCTTACCAAAGCTTCTTCTATTGATTTGGAGCTAGAACTTGATTTGCAATTGGAAACTAGGGCTTGGAGTTTTAATTTCCCATTCCTCTCTCCATTGTTGCTAAAGCTTGAATATTAGGAAATAGAAATGAAGTAATAAAGAGAAGAGGGGTGAAGCTTGGGTGTAATGGGTTGAAACAAAAAAAAGCCCTAAGTGAAAAAGTAGCAAAATTCCACTAATTCCAAACATATCAAAGTTTATACTCAAAAAGATCGCAAACGTCATTTTGAACTCAATGGGGGTGGTCTTGAGTCCTAATTTGACAGTTTGCAAAAAGTAGCTTTTCGTACCTCAACCCGATTAATGATTCTATATTTAAATAAAATATTTAAATATTCAATCGTAAAATATGCGGGTTGTTATAATTACACTTAGAATGCCCATCGTCCATCTGACGATGTTCCGAAAGCATTCATCCATACAAGTCCGTTCCAGGTTCGAACGGAACCGAAGGCATTATTCCTACTACATCCATTTTGGAATCACCCTTAGGATTAGTAGCGACTAGCCCTTGCACTTCACTGCTCCATCTTCGATTTCGAACTCGTTTTCCCACGAAAACATTCAAACCGAATCGAAGTGGTTTTCAGAAAATAATTCCGATCCCGGTCTCTTCGAAACGATCAGCGCATTGGCCAACATTGATAGTCGGTTATTTAACTATCAATTAACATTCACAAACAACCATCAAACATAAATAATTTTCCAAATTATTTATTTCAAAATATCTTCGCAGGATATTTTCTACACTTCAATGCTTTGAAAACAGTTTTCAGACCACACTATTCTCATGGAACATATTTCCCAAGTTTATTCTACTTCCAGTGAAATTTCCAAGAACAAACACTTAAGATTCAAAAATAATTTAAAAACACTATATTATAAATATACTTTAAATATTTAGATTAAAACCCACTTTATTACTTTATTCAATATATATATATATACTTAAGGAATATTTAAAATAAAGTTACTTATAAAATATAACACTAAATTTTATCCTTTCTAAAACTAAATACTAGTTCACTTTTAATAATTACTACTATAATAACTTCGAGAAATATTTACTTCAAAATTACATCATTTGAAAAAGAATACATTCTCTAAACCATTCTTTGAAACACTTTAAAACCATTAACTTATACTTAAAACTTTGCTTTGGAAAGTTACTTGGCTATTCAGGGAAATATACTTCTCTTTCATATCTTTTAAAAATAAATCACTTTTTTTCCTTTTTAAAACCATTTCACATTCCTTTATAAATTCCCACCTTGAATTTATATTTCCAAATATCCACCGATATTTTACTTAATCAGATTTCAATTTCATGGTCTCAACTTCCTTTAAAATTTCAATTTCAAACACTTAATCAGATTTCCAAATTGATTTCCAAATCAATTCCATTTTTAAAATAAATTCTTTTACTTACTCAAGTTTACTTTAAAATCCATTAATTTCATTAATTCCAGATTCAACTTCTAAATTAGGATTTTAAAATCTTATTTAACTTGAAATTACAAATTTCATGTTTATTTCCAAATTTCTTCCTTATCTTTCAAACAAGTTTAATCCTTGAATTTTTAAAATAAATTTTTTACTCCTTTTAAATATTATCACTTGAATTTATTTATTCAAAATGTCTCTTTTCTCATACTCTGGATTTATTGGTTGTAACGACCCGTAAATTTTAATAGTTTTAATAATATGTTAATTGAAATTTTGTGAAATTTTAAACAATAAAATTTGAAAATATAAATTTATTTTTTTGGAATACGTCTATTTTAATATAGCAACTGGTAAATTTTCATCTGATAATATTGAAGTTTATTTTTCTGTGAAATGTTATTTCAAATCAAACCGGTTAATAACAGTGAATTTAAAAGTTTTCCGAAACCAAAATATGTCAACAGGAGAAAATTTATTCAGATCATTCTGAATCAGACTGCGAAATTCGTTTTTCCAAATTTGGACTTCGACTGCTCCGTTTATCTTAATTCTGGCATAATAGCAGCATTTCGGTACCGATTATCGACTTTTGGTCGGATGATCGTACCACTAATATCTGTATACCGTTTTGATCCTCTCATCGTGTTGATCTCAATGGTATATTTATTTCAGTATTTTAGGGTCCGGTACGCAACGGAAGTGATAAACGGTTCGTTGTAACGGTACCATAAATTTCTGACTTTACTCATTAATTCAGTTCAAATTTCTAACGTGCTCTTCATACCATAATTAATTGTTTTAATTAATTTGCTGAATTAGAGGGTGACCATTTCCATCCCATGACCATTTCGAAAATCAGCGTGTAAATTTGTATACGTTATTCATTTTGAACGGTTCATCTTTTATTAACCTTTATAACTTCATTCTCTTCATTTCTCAGAGAAATATATCTAAGCCCCTTCTCACCTCATCTTCACGTTCCTCCTCCCTACTCAACCCACGAAATCATCTCTTCCCTACCGATCTCCAATACCGCCGCTTCTTCTCACCTCCGCCTGCCCTCGCCTGGCCAGCAACCGCCACCAACAGCCTACCCACACTCTACTCCCAGATCCACTTCCGTCCAACAAACCCGACCTTTGCAACCATAGCAGCCCGTTCTTCTCCCCTCTGTCCGGCCAGCCCAGCAACCCATTTCGTCCCCTCTCCCTGACTTCGACCTCCACGACCGAGCTCCATGATCGCACCTCCGACCAAGCATAGCCCCGAACACCGCTTAGCCTCCTCCGCCTACCTCGATGACAGTTGTTCCACCTCCCCATCGGCCTGCGCGCGTAAGCCATCTCCACCCTACCCTCGACTTGCTGCAGCAAGCCTCCGAGCACCCACAACCGTGCGTCTTCCCATTTGCCAAGCCCGAACCCAAACCCCGCTTTCCTCGGTCCACATCCCCTCCGATCCGCCTCTTCCCCGCATGCTTGCATGTCCTCCTTTGTGCCTGCTTAGCCTAACATTTGATCCTAAGGTATATATATATATGTATTATATACTAGTTTATTATGTATGAATAGCAGTTTTTATATGTCAAAGTTTATAAAAAGTCTATTTGCTAATTTATAAGCTCTGTTTATATATAAGTATACAAATATCAGATCTGCATACATATTAGTACAAGATTTCCGTGTATATATAGATGCATATAATATTATCTTAGCTTGTACATGATTGGTTATATATATAAATAGTTATAAATCTATACATATATATGTTTTGTACAATTGTAGGTTGGCATAGGTTATATTGTATATTAATATAACAAGTATAAGTTATATTCTGATTTGATATATAAAAGTATATATATACAGTTTACTACAAGACTGCTATATGAAATGATTTGATAATAGTCTGTTGTTTTAAAGGTTCAGTAGACAAGTGTTATATACTCTATTATATTTTGGTTATATGTAAATTTTTTTCAATTCCTATATTTATAAATGCATACATTTGTTTACATGTACCAATATAAGTCTGCATAGTGGTCTATACAAATTGAGGGTTCGCATTCAGATTTTTGCCTGCGTACATTTTCTATCTGCATATATATTGTTGCATGTATGTAAGTCCTATATATAAGCATATTAGAAATAGTTAGTTATATATTAATTTAATACACGGTATTATTTTTCAAGGTTGAGATGTTGCTGGTATTTCGTGTAAAGTATATTATAGATGTTAATTCATCTCATATCTGATCTGCTTTAGTTAGTATACATTATATTAAGTCTGGTCTGCATATTTGCTTGGATATGTAGAGTTGCATATGTTCAGTTATAGTATACATGTATTTGTCTGCATGTATTATTTTCTTAAAGTTAGAAATGATATATATATATATATATATATATATATATATATATATTTAAGTGTATATTTCAAAAAAAAAAAATTTGATTTTTTGGAAGATAGGTAGATAATATAAATCTGTTTCAAATTTATACCAAACTGATTCGATTTATTTCGATTTCTCAGCTTGTCCATTGAATTTCTACCCATCGGGCTTTTCTTCGAAATTCGTGCCAATCTTGCTTTACTTTGGAATTCGTGCTTGGGTTCGTAATTCATTTCATCGTCAAATATCTTCAGCCTCGAAAGGTGAGCAATCACTCACGATTAACGTTCTTTTATTATTTAAATTCGATTTCATTTGAAATAATAATTTAAATATGCTGCTGTAGTTATTTACATTGTTATATATGCTATTATCTATAACTGTTCACCTGTGGGATATGACACCATATCCCGTTGTTCTTATGCTATTGTTATTGATGATATATGCCTGTTGTTTTATTTTATATTATCTGTTATCACTCTGCAAGTTCCCTGTTAGTATAGAATTCACTATGGGTTGAAATGATACATACCCGAATGGACTTTAGAATAGGAGAAAATCGTTATGGGTTGAAATGATAAACCCAAGCGATTTTCATTTGAATTGAAATTGGGATTACGGGTCGAAATGATATCTACCCGTATATATTTAGATTTCGGATTGAAATGATAAATATCCGTATCACTTAACCATATGATAAATATATATACAAATACCGTTGGTCCATATATATAAATATTTTGAAATTGAATTCTATGGTTTTTGGAAAGAAATATATGGTTTTATTAAATATTGAGCCTTAAATTATTATATATAAATGGAAATGATTTATATTGATTTAATAATGATATTTAATTTAATTAAGATGGATTTAATACATATAATATGTTAAGTAAAAAAATTTATATTTCAAAATAGATTTTGGTAAAATTTTTGAATAAGTTAAGGTTGGGAAGGTAATTTGAATTTAGTAAAGAAATTTTGTTTAATTAAACCAATTTAAAACTTATTGGAATTGGGATTTTAGATATGATTTATAGCTTGAGTTTGATTTAAATAATTTAATGAATATTTCTTGTTTAAATAAATTTAAAGAAATATTTAGTAGAAAATGAAATTTAAGGCTAGTTAAATGATATTGAATTTATTAAGTGAATATTCCCTGATTAAATAATAATAAAGTTAAATCAAGATCTATATGAAACTGTTAAATTGAACTTTGAAAATGTTGAATATTAAAGCTTTGAAATCTATTGAAAATTTAAATGGTATCTTTAGAACTGAATTGAATTGATGAATTGAGCTTTGAATACATTTGAATTTGGAATTTGAGTTAATCGATTTGTGAGACTTGAGGAAATTATAAATACTTTACTTTATAAATTATTTAACCTATATACTATTTGAAAATAGATATATTTGAAATGAAATGATATTTGGGTTTTGAAGTATAAATTTAATTGAAATGACCACGGTGTTATAGTGTATATTTCCACCTCGTAGATAGTTCTGAAGATCCTTAGAGGATGGTTATCCCAAACATCCTTTAAGTTACTTGTATTTCAGTTGGTATTTTCACTTGAGTTGGATTTATTGATATAAGAACGTTAATCCTGACTCGAGTGTTTTGTGTTTTGCTTTACGCTCGGGTCAGACCGAGTGATACAGCATTTGAGACTCACCTTTGGAGTTTGGAGCTTCCTTTGGAGATCCAACTTTTGATTCAGCTTCCAGCTTTCCAGTTGATTCGTTCACAGAAGTCATCTGTTTGGATTGGAGACTTCACTGTATTTGAGATATTCTGTTGTATTTATTTCTAACTCTGATGTTTATATAGTAGCTTCATGAACTACTATTTTATCTATTCCGCTGCGTATTATTGTATTACTCTGTGTCTGTGATTATGTGATTGATTTATTTATTGCATATGCTGAGTTTTGCCAAATTTTTATTACAATCTGTTATTTTGAATTATTCAAGTCAGACATGTGTGGATTTATTGTCGATTTGAATGGTCCAAAATACCGGGTCGTTACAGTTGGTATCAGAGCTTTGGCTCTAGGCGAAACTTAGCATATATTGTAAATTTATTTACAGAATCACATTCGTTCGAGTTTAATCTCTTCCTTTTGACTCGATTTCCTTTGAACTTTGGAACGTTCCCTACGGTTCCAAAATTCATTCTTGTTTCTCTCTATTGGTATCCTTTTGATTCTGGAGTATCCCATAGCACCACTTCGAATGATCTCTATAAGAATAGGATTCCGCCGATCTTTGAATGTTTTGTAAAGGGGTGAAACTCCTTTACAATTGGCATTGATTCACCGAAGATTTATATATCACTCGGTTTGGATGCTGCTATCTCTTGATATGTCGATTTCTATCTCTGGCGATCGAATGTCGATTCGCCTCAGAATTCTACACTGATCTTATTTTGAAATCACGGTTGACCGGTTAAGGTCGCCCGCGATTTATATAAGTATATCTATCTTCTATTTTGAAATTTAATTATCTCATCTTCGTTCGAGCCTATCTTCGAATCAGAAATCCTAATCAATTAGAGTCCCTCTAATTTGAATCTCTATCTTTGTTTGAAATCCATTCTTAAATCATCCTTTGAAATCGGGTTTGTTTGTATTTTAAGAAATTGTTTTCTAAATCGAAATTATTATTTTTATAAGTATGCTTATATTCTATATATAAAAGTGAAATATTTTCGATAAAGATTATATACCCTTTTTAAAATGAGAATTTGAGGTTTCGAAAGGATTTGTAATTTTGAAAAGTTATATAAGAAATTGATTTATATAAAAATGATTTATAACTAAAGGACTTTAAATTTGAAATTCGAGAATTGAACTCCGATATTTTGAAATTGGTTTTAAGGTTTTGTAAATATATAATAATACGGTTTGAAAGTATTTTCCGAATAAGAAATGTTTCAAATGACTTCAAATGAGTTCCAATGAGTTTCGAAGAAATTTCAAAAGAAGTTTGAGAAAATAGAAGTCCAGAACTCACTTATGTCGCTGGAAAATAATTTCGGTGATGAGTGCACGCATCATCGACATTGATTTTCGAGTTTCAGAGTGGGGGAGAGGCCACTTTAGTAGCATTGCTACGCGAGTGATTTTTGCGAAACCAATTTTGATTTCAAATTCCGAAGTAAGATTTGATATTCAAAGGATATATGTATATATATTTGAAATGATTTGAAGTAAGCCGTTGTTCAGTCCTCGAGTTTCAGATTTGATATAACCCCATCTATTAAAATTGATTTACTAATTTGTTGCTGATTTCCAACTCTTGAATTTGAAAATGATTTCTTCAACTATTTTGAAGGTTCGAGCACTTCCAAATCAAGGTTAACTTTTCAAAAGCTAAGAAATTTTGAAGTATAAAGTATATAAGTTTGTTTTGAATGTTTAAGAATGTAGTAATATGATTTAATAAGTTGAAACTGTTTTGTTAAGTAAACGAATAAGGAAATTTTAAATTTTTTTCTAATATGAAATTTAGATTTGAAATGTTTTGAAAAGAATTTGGTCTTCAAAATATTTTGAATAAAATTTAGTTTAAATGTTTTAACTTAGTAACATCTTTATGAAACTATATATTTAACAAGTTAGAATAAATATATAAGTTGTACGTATGCTGTTTATTTCGCATAATTGAATTGATCCAAGTTTGAGTACACCAGTTCGAGGTGAATTACACCATTTCGTGTTAGGATTTTTCATTTGATTCTTGATGGCGAATATTTGATATGGAGTTTGGGCTTGATTCTAGAATTCTCTATCATAGTATATGACTATGCAAGGAGACTGACGGCTTCTAGTCGAGAAACCATATCGAAATCCGCATTAGGGAAGTCGAATGGACAATACTAGTTCGAAAGCGAACTTGTGTGATCGAGCGAACGATCAAATGAGATTCTGCGAAATGATGACGTATGTACATCTTATATTCTAATATTATTGATATATTTTGACGCTGAAATTGAAAGCTATCATGTTAGAATATCTTTTGCTTACTAAAAGAAAATTTCCAATTTAAATTACAAAGATATATAACCCATAAAGCAAAGATATTCAATCCCATATGGCTCTTCATACAGCGAAATTTATTTTGAAAAATTTGATCCTTATATAAGATAGACCTTACGTAAGTATAAGATGATTTTGAAAACATTTGATTTTGGAAATGAATTGGTTGACTTAAATTATATTGATTTGGAAATTTGGATTTATTTTCTAAATCTATTATTTTGGAAACTTTGAAACTAAAGATATTAAATTTGAGAAGAAATAATTTGGTGAAATTGTATATGATTTTGAAAGTGAACTGATATTGAAACAAATTGAAATTTGAGAACCTTGGGTTACTAAATACTTGATTTGGGAGTTGTTGAACTTATATAAAATTGATTTGTATGAGTATGAAATTGATTCGAAAACTATAGATTTGAAAAGGTACTCAATTTGGAAGTGAAATCTTATATAATTGAAGTCTATATAAGTATGATTTGATATACTATTGATTTTGGAAAGTATTTGATTTGAAAATTAAATCTTATATATAATGGATTTTATATAAGTATGATATTTGAAAGTGGTTTGAAAAGGTACTATATGATACATATTTTCGAAGTAAAGATATGGAAAGTGCCTTCTGCTTGATATCCGATTTGTGGCCACATCTTGGATTCATTCTATCGATATTATTCTCTCTGATTTTGGTTTTCCGGATATGATACTCGAGTGTCCTTCGAATTCCATGGCGTTACCCATGGTCTTATTGTTCTCTCGTGACTGCACAGCGCAACTGCCTGGCTGAGTCTTGCCTAGGGGTACGGATTGTTTCCTGGGGGATCCAGGCGTAACCATTGTGTATCCTGCAATCTGTGTAGGTCGCGAATAGTAGCGCAAATGCTTGGCTGAGTCTTGCCTGGGGGTACGGATTGTTTCCTGGGGGATCCAGGCATAACCATTGTGTATCCTGCATTCTACTAGTCATCATGGCGAAACTCGCAGGGCTGAGAAAGCCTACGGATATGGATTGTTTCCTGGGGGAACCAGGCGTAACCATTGTGTATCTGCGAACCATGGTTAGACAAAGGTTTTGTTCGTTTTGTTTGGATTGTACTTTCCATATCTGTTTTTAAAAGTTTTTCCAGTATTTTCACTGGGTGTTGAAACAAGTCTACTAAGTACCTGGAGAATTCTAGTTTTGCGCCTGATCAACGCACTACCAGAGTCTACAGGAACAAGGATAAACTTGTTGAAACATCGAGTTATAAAAGTAGTTTCGAAGGAAATTTGTTTCGACTATAAAGGTATTTTATTATAAAAAGTATTTCCAACAAAGAAATTTTGAATTAATATTTGGAATTGAAATCCTAATGGTTTGAATAAATTATTCATGCCCGATACTAATCTTTTGAATCTGTCTTATCTGCTCAGCTTTATTTATTCACCTATATTCTGTTTTTCCAAGTCCCTCTTCTCCTTGTTGACTATATCCCTTTAAATATTGTTAATTTATATACTATATGGTTTAATAGAAATTTTAGTGTTATAAATATTTTGAGTTATTAATTAAATACAACATATTTAAAAGAAATGATTATTGATTTATTAATAATGTTGAATAGTATCTTGAGATAAATTAATAAATTTATAAATTATGGATTTAATGTTTTCAAATAGCTTCTTTGTAAATATAAGTAATAATGTAAATAATTGTTTTCAAATAGTTTTCATATAATTATAAAGGTGTCATTTAAACATATAAATGGTATTTATAAAGGAAGAAAGAAATTTTACAAATGAGTTTTGAAAAAGTATTAAAATATAAAAAAATAATTGATTTGCAAATGAAGTTTTCAAATGAATATTTCAAGTAAAATTTATATAGTTTTAAATTAATTGTTTAATCTTAACTTTCAATCTATTTTTCTTTCTGGTTGTTTATATCCTTCTACCTCCTTTCTTTTCGGGGACGAAAAGTTTTGAGTGGGGGAGAGTGTAACGACCCGTAAATTTTAATAGTTTTAATAATATGTTAATTGAAATTTTGTGAAATTTTAAACAATAAAATTTGAAAATATAAATTTATTTTTTTGGAATACGTCTATTTTAATATAGCAACTGGTAAATTTTCATCTGATAATATTGAAGTTTATTTTTCTGTGAAATGTTATTTCAAATCAAACCGGTTAATAACAGTGAATTTAAAAGTTTTCCGAAACCAAAATATGTCAACAGGAGAAAATTTATTCAGATCATTCTGAATCAGACTGCGAAATTCGTTTTTCCAAATTTGGACTTCGACTGCTCCGTTTATCTTAATTCTGGCATAATAGCAGCATTTCGGTACCGATTATCGACTTTTGGTCGGATGATCGTACCACTAATATCTGTATACCGTTTTGATCCTCTCATCGTGTTGATCTCAATGGTATATTTATTTCAGTATTTTAGGGTCCGGTACGCAACGGAAGTGATAAACGGTTCGTTGTAACGGTACCATAAATTTCTGACTTTACTCATTAATTCAGTTCAAATTTCTAACGTGCTCTTCATACCATAATTAATTGTTTTAATTAATTTGCTGAATTAGAGGGTGACCATTTCCATCCCATGACCATTTCGAAAATCAGCGTGTAAATTTGTATACGTTATTCATTTTGAACGGTTCATCTTTTATTAACCTTTATAACTTCATTCTCTTCATTTCTCAGAGAAATATATCTAAGCCCCTTCTCACCTCATCTTCACGTTCCTCCTCCCTACTCAACCCACGAAATCATCTCTTCCCTACCGATCTCCAATACCGCCGCTTCTTCTCACCTCCGCCTGCCCTCGCCTGGCCAGCAACCGCCACCAACAGCCTACCCACACTCTACTCCCAGATCCACTTCCGTCCAACAAACCCGACCTTTGCAACCATAGCAGCCCGTTCTTCTCCCCTCTGTCCGGCCAGCCCAGCAACCCATTTCGTCCCCTCTCCCTGACTTCGACCTCCACGACCGAGCTCCATGATCGCACCTCCGACCAAGCATAGCCCCGAACACCGCTTAGCCTCCTCCGCCTACCTCGATGACAGTTGTTCCACCTCCCCATCGGCCTGCGCGCGTAAGCCATCTCCACCCTACCCTCGACTTGCTGCAGCAAGCCTCCGAGCACCCACAACCGTGCGTCTTCCCATTTGCCAAGCCCGAACCCAAACCCCGCTTTCCTCGGTCCACATCCCCTCCGATCCGCCTCTTCCCCGCATGCTTGCATGTCCTCCTTTGTGCCTGCTTAGCCTAACATTTGATCCTAAGGTATATATATATATGTATTATATACTAGTTTATTATGTATGAATAGCAGTTTTTATATGTCAAAGTTTATAAAAAGTCTATTTGCTAATTTATAAGCTCTGTTTATATATAAGTATACAAATATCAGATCTGCATACATATTAGTACAAGATTTCCGTGTATATATAGATGCATATAATATTATCTTAGCTTGTACATGATTGGTTATATATATAAATAGTTATAAATCTATACATATATATGTTTTGTACAATTGTAGGTTGGCATAGGTTATATTGTATATTAATATAACAAGTATAAGTTATATTCTGATTTGATATATAAAAGTATATATATACAGTTTACTACAAGACTGCTATATGAAATGATTTGATAATAGTCTGTTGTTTTAAAGGTTCAGTAGACAAGTGTTATATACTCTATTATATTTTGGTTATATGTAAATTTTTTTCAATTCCTATATTTATAAATGCATACATTTGTTTACATGTACCAATATAAGTCTGCATAGTGGTCTATACAAATTGAGGGTTCGCATTCAGATTTTTGCCTGCGTACATTTTCTATCTGCATATATATTGTTGCATGTATGTAAGTCCTATATATAAGCATATTAGAAATAGTTAGTTATATATTAATTTAATACACGGTATTATTTTTCAAGGTTGAGATGTTGCTGGTATTTCGTGTAAAGTATATTATAGATGTTAATTCATCTCATATCTGATCTGCTTTAGTTAGTATACATTATATTAAGTCTGGTCTGCATATTTGCTTGGATATGTAGAGTTGCATATGTTCAGTTATAGTATACATGTATTTGTCTGCATGTATTATTTTCTTAAAGTTAGAAATGATATATATATATATATATATATATATATATATAAGTGTATATTTCAAAAAAAAAAATTTGATTTTTTGGAAGATAGGTAGATAATATAAATCTGTTTCAAATTTATACCAAACTGATTCGATTTATTTCGATTTCTCAGCTTGTCCATTGAATTTCTACCCATCGGGCTTTTCTTCGAAATTCGTGCCAATCTTGCTTTACTTTGGAATTCGTGCTTGGGTTCGTAATTCATTTCATCGTCAAATATCTTCAGCCTCGAAAGGTGAGCAATCACTCACGATTAACGTTCTTTTATTATTTAAATTCGATTTCATTTGAAATAATAATTTAAATATGCTGCTGTAGTTATTTACATTGTTATATATGCTATTATCTATAACTGTTCACCTGTGGGATATGACACCATATCCCGTTGTTCTTATGCTATTGTTATTGATGATATATGCCTGTTGTTTTATTTTATATTATCTGTTATCACTCTGCAAGTTCCCTGTTAGTATAGAATTCACTATGGGTTGAAATGATACATACCCGAATGGACTTTAGAATAGGAGAAAATCGTTATGGGTTGAAATGATAAACCCAAGCGATTTTCATTTGAATTGAAATTGGGATTACGGGTCGAAATGATATCTACCCGTATATATTTAGATTTCGGATTGAAATGATAAATATCCGTATCACTTAACCATATGATAAATATATATACAAATACCGTTGGTCCATATATATAAATATTTTGAAATTGAATTCTATGGTTTTTGGAAAGAAATATATGGTTTTATTAAATATTGAGCCTTAAATTATTATATATAAATGGAAATGATTTATATTGATTTAATAATGATATTTAATTTAATTAAGATGGATTTAATACATATAATATGTTAAGTAAAAAAATTTATATTTCAAAATAGATTTTGGTAAATTTTTTGAATAAGTTAAGGTTGGGAAGGTAATTTGAATTTAGTAAAGAAATTTTGTTTAATTAAACCAATTTAAAACTTATTGGAATTGGGATTTTAGATATGATTTATAGCTTGAGTTTGATTTAAATAATTTAATGAATATTTCTTGTTTAAATAAATTTAAAGAAATATTTAGTAGAAAATGAAATTTAAGGCTAGTTAAATGATATTGAATTTATTAAGTGAATATTCCCTGATTAAATAATAATAAAGTTAAATCAAGATCTATATGAAACTGTTAAATTGAACTTTGAAAATGTTGAATATTAAAGCTTTGAAATCTATTGAAAATTTAAATGGTATCTTTAGAACTGAATTGAATTGATGAATTGAGCTTTGAATACATTTGAATTTGGAATTTGAGTTAATCGATTTGTGAGACTTGAGGAAATTATAAATACTTTACTTTATAAATTATTTAACCTATATACTATTTGAAAATAGATATATTTGAAATGAAATGATATTTGGGTTTTGAAGTATAAATTTAATTGAAATGACCACGGTGTTATAGTGTATATTTCCACCTCGTAGATAGTTCTGAAGATCCTTAGAGGATGGTTATCCCAAACATCCTTTAAGTTACTTGTATTTCAGTTGGTATTTTCACTTGAGTTGGATTTATTGATATAAGAACGTTAATCCTGACTCGAGTGTTTTGTGTTTTGCTTTACGCTCGGGTCAGACCGAGTGATACAGCATTTGAGACTCACCTTTGGAGTTTGGAGCTTCCTTTGGAGATCCAACTTTTGATTCAGCTTCCAGCTTTCCAGTTGATTCGTTCACAGAAGTCATCTGTTTGGATTGGAGACTTCACTGTATTTGAGATATTCTGTTGTATTTATTTCTAACTCTGATGTTTATATAGTAGCTTCATGAACTACTATTTTATCTATTCCGCTGCGTATTATTGTATTACTCTGTGTCTGTGATTATGTGATTGATTTATTTATTGCATATGCTGAGTTTTGCCAAATTTTTATTACAATCTGTTATTTTGAATTATTCAAGTCAGACATGTGTGGATTTATTGTCGATTTGAATGGTCCAAAATACCGGGTCGTTACATTGGTTACCATTTTAAAATCACCCTTTTATTCTTCCAAATCATTTTATATTATCCAAATTCCTTATAATTATTTTATTTGAAAGTCTTCCTTTTTATTTACTTTAAAATCCAAATTTCATATATATATATATATATATATTTCAATTCTCAAAATTCCAAATATATATATATAACCAAGCTAGAGTAATCAATAAATTCCCAATATGATCAATATAATTCATCAAAGATCATCACATAGTCATATCGTTGAATATACACAATAAATTCAAACATTTTGAGGAATCCAGTTGGATCCCTCTAACATGTTTCCCTACATACACAGATGTTAGAATAATATAATAATACCAATTCCACTTCGAGGTGGAATATCACGGTATATGGGTTTAATAAAATATCATCCTCTATTATGTGGCGCATAGGGTCTCATCCGCTATATAATGCGGGAAATCAATCACTCCAATATATATATATATACTACTATATATATTATCACATCCAATCAATTCAACCATTCAACCAAATATTTAAATTTAACCATTTAAATTTAAATAAAACCCAGATGAGTGAGATTAACTCACCTTTGCTTTTTAAATTAGCAATCCGATCAATCTCGACTTGTTTCTCCACGATTTTAAACATTGTACAAACATTCATACGGTTATTAATATTTGAACCATTCGAACAATTTATTAACGTTTAATCATTTATTTTAAACTATTTTTATTTTATTTTTTTATTTAAACTAATTTCCCTTTTAAATCATTTTTAGTAACTAAAAAAATTAAATAAGTTAATTAGACAAATTATTCACCAAAATACCTTATTTTAAAATGACAAGTAGGTTTCATATGTGTATATATATTTTCCTTTTTATCTATATATATGTTTGAATCAAAACGGGTAAGTGTGTATATATATATATTTTAAAATCAGACAGTAAGTCCCAATGTGTGTATTTTATTTTATTTTAACCTAGATATATATTCATATATATATATATATATATATATTAAATTAAATTATATTAAAGGAAGACTGATTTTACCTTACTGCAATATTATTTCTTTTTATTTTTCTACATATACATAATAAATTTAAATTAAAAGAAACAGCCTATACCTTACAGGAACTCCTACAGCAACTCGCAACTTCGCCGCCACCCAGTACAAAAACGATCATCCACCATCCCCCTTGAGCCACCGCTCGACAGCGACTTCCCCCAAAAGTCGATCGCACTCCTCCATAACCCCTAAAGCTACACATGACACGAGCCTCCCAACGCCTCGACTACCATAGCTGGTTCGACCATGAGCTCGCGTGGATCTGGGTCGACGCGAATCTTAGCACCGACATTGACGAACCCTCCTCACCATCACGAGAACCCAGCCGACATCGCGATTCAAAAATCAAACTAATATGAAAAGCCACAGTCGATCTTATGAAGGCTGGCCTCTTATTGATTTGAGCTGCGATTTCTCTGCAATCCCTGATTTGAAATGCGGTATCAAGAATGAGGATGGGCTCGAGTATCGCTCGAACTGGAAGGAGAAGGAACTGGAAAATTTAGCTCGTTCATTAATTTTCGATTTTGAAATCTTTTAAAAGTAGGCAGCCATTTGTTGAATAGAGATGAAGCTTTGATTCCTTTTATTTTTGAAGGATGAAGAAACTTCTCGTGTGATTTAACGAAGACGAAGGGAACAAGATGTGATGTTGAACAGAAAGTGGCTTGCAAAAGAAGGCTACAGTTCTTTGAAAAGCACAAGCCGCTGAGAAGAAAAGTTTGGATGGTGAAAGAATTACAACTGGATGTTAGGTTGAATGTGAATATATATATACATTTAAATTGAATTCAATTTTATATTGTCTCGATAAATGCAACTCAAAATTTTGAACTCCTATCGAGGCGTGCCGCTAGGTGTTTATAATGTTATAACCCTATTTCGAATGAAATGGAAAAGGTTTCGAGTCCTAACTCGATCGTATGGAGAAGATAGCTTTTTGGACCCAGTTATATTGAATTTTCAATATAGATTTCAGCGCGTTTATATATCGTACGCTCACACAACAACTCCAAACTCTACGAAAATTGAAATCCGATAATAATACATTATTACGGATCCAATGGAACTGGTTTCGTCAAATTCCGAGACTATGCCTCGAAAGGCTATTTTTAAATATCGATTTAAACGATATATTTTTAAAATTGAACATAATGCTTTTAAATTCAATTTTAACACTTCTACTATCTTTAGTATAATCAATATAAATTTTATAAGCTTTTGAAATATTTCTAACAAGCTCAAAATTCCAAATTCAGCAATTTACCCAATTTCCAATTATTAAATTCATTATTTAAATTCTCCAATTAAATACCGATATTTGAAATTCAAGTTAATAATTAACTTTTAAATATTTAAAATCAATTAAGTATTCCAATTTCAAATATCCCAAAATTTTGGGTCGTTACAATGTTACAAGAATATTATACACTTAAGATAATGTTTTGAAGTGATGAATACCTAAATTGAATAGTAAAAGTGAATATTATTTCAGCAAATGATTATAAACTTAAGAAAATGTTAAAATGATTCATTAATATATTTAATATTAATTTATTCATAAGTAAATGAAATATTAAATGAAACTATATATGAAGGAATAAATATGAATTAAAAAGAATGGAGAAACTTAAATATGAAATGTTTTATTAATGAATATTAATATTCAATTGAAATCAAGTTATATATAATAATAAACGTGAATTGAACTGCAAGAAACATACGTAATACATTAAGAATTGATTCATGGATGATTGTAAATAGTGAATGGAAAATGCAACGACTTGGATTTTCTAACGTTTAAATGTTAATATTTAAATGATTTTTAAAATATTGGACATGGAATATAAGTCGATTTTGAATATGAAGATTTCGTTTGAAATTATGGAATAAATTTAAATTTCAAATATAGCGGTTTATCGTAATACGAAAATGGTGAATAATTAAAGATAGAGTTGAATTTTAATTGAAATGATATCTAATGTTGATATAAAATTCTAGTTGAATTAGAATTTAGTTAGTAAGTTTTAAAACTAAAATTTCAAAGGATATCGCCAATTTTTGAAATTATCGATTTAATCCACGCGTTTAATTAGTGATCTAAGGCACAGTCTCAGAATTCGATGAAACAAGTTTCATTGGATTTGTAATAGTGTATTATTATCGAATTTCAAATTTTGTAACGTTTGGAATTACTGTTTGGTCGTACGATCAGAAAACGCCTAGAATAATTTAATTTAAATAGTCGATTTAAAAAGCTATCTTCCACATACGATCGAATTGGGACTCGAGGCTTGTTCCATTGGGTACAGAATAGCAGTATAACATTAGGGACACCAAGCGGCACACATTAATAAGGATTCGTAAATTGGAGTTATGCGAAGCAGGAATATTTGGATTAATATGATATCAAATCAACAGTCAAACCCTATTTTTCTCCCAGTCGATCTACCCTACCGGTACGAGGGCCGACCTAATTTCACATGTACGCTGCCCTTTCAATTTAAAACTCGTGTTTACCCTTTTTCTACATCATTTCAATCCTATGATTTCTCATCCAATTTAAAACACGCGTACTCTTCTCCCTCTCTTTAATTCAATCGAACATCGAAAAAAAAGGGCGAGTCGCGATCGAAAGGGGAGTGCGATAGAAGGAAGTGCGGTAGTAGGGGAGGGTAGCACGCACGTGCGATGTTTGGGAAGATGAAATGAAGGTTCATGACCTGGGCTCAGTGAATTTTAGTTTGGTGGGTGCAAGCGATTGGCGTAGGGAAGTAGGAGATGCATGTGGTAGCAGGCAGGCGACGACGAGAAAAAAAATGTAGTTTAATCGATTGCGACTTAAAATGGAAGCAACAACAAGCTCAGGGATGGGTTGCGAGTTCATGTGTGGGGTATTTGGGGTGGTTCGTAATGCGTTGCGATTGTCGAGCTTGGGTCATGAGGGCTGCTGCGGCATCGAACGTGGGGAGAGGATCGCGATTCTGGCATTTGTTTTTGAAGGGGAAAGGGGTGAAAGTGCCTGGAGGTGTTCGGCGATCGATGGTGGCCGTTGGGGGTGTGGTCACGTGCTAGCTAGGGTTTGGGTTGTGGAATGTTTAAACGACATTAGGTGTTCAAGGAAGAGGAGGATGTATAGGGTTGACGTAATTTGGGCCAGGCTGTTTTAAGGTGAGGATAGTTTAAGCTTATAATTATTTTAATTCATGTTATAAAAAATATATTTCCACTAATAATTTTAAATAATTATGTCATTGTTTATTTTACTATTAACTATTAGTCTAATAGTATTTCAAGAGTTAATATCATTTTTAGCATGATATCTGCTTATATAAGAAATTAAAACTACTTGAAATTGTATTCCCAACGATCTTAACATTTAAACTTGACCTTTGGAATAGAATTCTTATAAATATTATGACTTCTTCGTACGAGGTTCAAAATGAATAAAATAAGTCGAATTGGCTCATAGCTGAAAAATCTATGCAATAAAATGGGTTTGGGATTTTTTGGAGTCATCTGGAATTTTTTAGTTAAATCGAACGTTGTTCGATTTAATTTAAAATTTGCATATTTGGAAAATATAAAAATCAAGGTGAGAGATTCTCACTCATTTGGATTACCGAATTTAATTTAAAATAGTTAAAATTATTCATTGATTGCTTGGTTTAAATTGCAAATTCTTATCAGTTGAATGTTATACATACATACATACATACATACATATATATATATTAGTATATATTAGTAGTTGGGTATATTTCCCGCCAATTGGAGTGGATGAGACCCTATGCGCCTCTCATAATAGTGGATGGCTCTATATTACCACGATATCCCGCCTTGAAGCGGGATTAGTATTTTTATGTTGTCTAATATATGTGGATGTAAGGAAACAGGTTTGAGGGATCCAATTGGATTCCTCAAATATATTTTTGTTTTTATATATAAAAATATATGATGTGATTGAATAATCGGTTGGATTGTTGTGTGATTTAAATTATTTAATGCTATAGTAGCACTGGCCATAATTTTGGAATATAAAATACCATAAATATTTTTTTTTAATTTAATGGAAATAAAAGGTGATGCGGCGCACCATGATAAGCAAGCAAGTCAAGCACGAGATAGCAAGTTAACGACTCATATTGGAGAAAGTATCATTTGAGTCGTCCGCATTTAAGTCGCTCATCTATAAGTCGCTCATCCTATAAGTCGCTCATCCTATAAGTCGCTCAGTTTTGCCGCATTTCTCTAAAGTCAGTCAGCTATGCCGCATTGTTCTCTTATGTCGCTATGTCGCCTCTGCCTTATGTCGCTGCTTGCTTATGTCGTTACTTCCTTTATGTCGCTGCCGTGTTTCCTTTGAGTCGCTCCTGGATGCCAAAGTTTCTTATGTCGCTGCCAAAGTTTGTTATGTCGCAATGATGTTGAGTCGTATGTCGTTAAGTCGTATGATGTTATGTCGCATTGATGTTGAGTCGTATGATGTTGTAACTCGTAAGAATTAAGTCGTGAGTCGTATGTGTTGAGTCGCATGTGTGTGTTGTAATTTCCTATAAATAGGGGTGTGTTATCATTTGTAAAAGGAGTTGAATTATGAATAAAATTTGTTGAGAGCTTTGTGCCTCCATTAAATTGGAAGTTGAGTGTGATCTCCTTTCTCCAACTTCGGATATTCGAGTGCGCTCGAATCAACGAATTTGAAGCCGATTCACGGAATCTCGTGTGCGAGATCAACGTCGAAGAATCATAAATCTTCTAACGCGGTATCGTGCGCGATCAACGTGTTGAAGATATCTAGAATCCGGTATCTCGAGAGGACAATGGATTTGGGCACTTGGGTATCATCAATTTATCTTATTTCATCGATTCATTTTTTCCGCAATTCATGATTGGATCCTGGATAGATTTGACCACTAGTTCAAATCTATTTACGTGCTACGTCATTTGGTATCAGAGCGAGGAGACGAACTTTTCCAAGTTCGTTGGGTGTGAAGTTTCGAGATTTGAAGTTTTTGTAGTTCGAATTGAGTTGTTTGTTCATTTGGGTGTTCGTGAGACTTCAAACAAGTTGGGGAGTTTTGATTCGAGATTTTATGGATCGAATTGAAGTTTGTGTTTGGATTTGATGAAGATTTGATCATGCCTCCGAGACGTGCTAACCGCTATCAAAATGTTGAAGATTTGTATAGAAGACAAGAAGCTGAGCAGATGGAGCAGCGTATCAATGAAAAGTTCAATGAGAGTATTGAAAATTTTGAGAAATTGATGATCGACATGAATCAAAATCAAAGGAGAACGTCACCAGTTTCGAACCAGGGTGGAAACAGGGTTTCGCCATTAGTTTCGGAAGAAAGGAGGATGTCACCCCCATCTCATCGAGAGAGGAGAGAATCATCAGTTTCAATGATGCGAGACCACCATGGGCACCGAAATGAATAGGGAGGAACTCAACGTCGTTTCGAAAATGAACCATATCGTGATGCTGAAAGACAAGGTAAAAGGAACATGCGTGGTCGTAGGGATGTAGATGGTCAGGATCGATATCGAAATACATCTGAATTTGAGGAAGATAGGGATGGAGGTAGTATTCATTATCGAAATCAAGGCCAAGTGCGAAATCAATTTCGAGATTCAGAAAATGATCGTAAATGGGAGTCAGGTATGGGGATGGAAATTCAAGAATTCAAAGGTGGTATGCAAGCAGAAGAATTTCTTGATTGGTTGTCGAATGTTGAAGAAATTTTGGAATTCAAGGATGTGCATAAGAATCACAGAGTCCAATTAATTGCTACAAGACTAAGGGGAAGAGCTATGGCTTGGTGGCAACAAACTAAACTAACTCGGGAGAGAATGGGAAAATCAAAAGTTGTTACTTGGGAGAAGATGAGAAAGATGATGAAAGCGACTTTTTTGCCGTTCAATTATCAATCTCTTATGTATCAACGTTTGCAGAATTTGAGACAAGGGACGAAGACAGTGAATGACTATGCAGATGAATTCTATCAATTGATTGCAAGGAATGATATTATGGAAACCAAAGAACAGCTAACGGCTAGATATGTTGGAGGATTACGAATGCAAATTCAAGACATGGTTAATATGTTTAATCCTATGTCTGTTGCTGAAGCACATCAGAAAGCTCTAGCTTGGCAGAAACAAGGGAGACGAGGAAGTGGTGTGTTTACGAGTTCCAATAACCAAAATAAGGGTGCTAGTAGCAGTGTTAATGTTTCCAAGGCAGTCAATAAACCAATTGTCAATGAAGCCGCTAAAGAAAAGGTCAATAACAGTATCAAGTGCTATAATTGTAAGGAGTTTGGCCATAAAAGTAATGAATGTACAAAGCCAAAGAAGAGAGCATTAGTTGTAGAGGAATGTGGGTATGAGGATGTTAAAGCTGAAATTGATTATTCTCATCCACCGAAGTTTGACGAAGATGAAGAAGTTGTGTCAGGAGACGAAGGGTGTAACTTGATGATGAGGAGGTCTTGTTTAACGCCAAAACATAAGAATGATTCTAGTTGGCTGAGAAGCAATATCTTTCAGTCTACATGTACTATCTTGGGAAAGGTTTGTCGATTTGTTATTGATGCGGGAAGTTGCGATAACATTATTTCTAAAGAAGCCATCAAGAAATTAGGGTTGAAGACTGAAAAACACCCTAGACCTTATAAACTGGCACGGTTAAAGAAAGGTAGAGAAGTGACAGTGGGAAGACGAGCATTTGTTACATTTTCTATTATGAAGAAGTACAAAGATGAAATATGGTGTGATGTTGTCGATATGGATGTGTGTCATCTACTATTGGGAAGACCATGGCAATATGATAGAGCTGTACAACATAATGGTCGCACCAACAGCTAGAGTTTCATGTTCGTAGGTACTTAAATCAGCTTAGTTCCTAAGAAGCGTGAACAAAGTGAAAGCAAGTCAGAGAAGAAAGTGGAACCAACTAGTCTATTATCTTCGAGAGAATTTATTAAAGAAGTGGAAGATAGTGCTGAATTGTTTATGTTGATTGGGTATGAAACAAGTGAAGATCTTGAAATTCCTGCAGAGGTTAGACCGGTGTTAAATGAATTTGAAGATGTCTTTCCTGCCTATGCAGTTAATGCCCCGCTATATCCCCGCTATAACTCCGATATATTTTATAGCGGATTCCTACCGCTACGATTTTTCCATATATCCCCAACATATAGCCTTTCCGTTTTAATCCCCGCTATTTCCGCTATATCCCGTTATTTCCGCTATATTCCGCTATTTCCGCTATATCTTCAATAAAAAATTGGATTGAAAAATGATATTTATACGCTATAAAATTATGAATTTAATTAATTTCATTGAATTTTGGATATATGTTTAGAAATAATAATACTCTAATATTCTACTAAATTAAATTAAGTTATATAACAGTTTTACGTTCATTTACAATACATTTGCACATATTTTTATTTAAAATTATTTTTGTATTAATTATAATTCAATTTAATGTTAATTTTTCACATAATTACTATCTATATATTTGTAAAAACAACAAGTATGGGATTTATATGCTATTTTAGAGTAATCTGATATATCCCGCTATATCTTCGGTACATCCCCGCTATGACTTTTTGCACCTCTACCGCATTGAATCCACCGAGCGCTTTAACTGCACAGTTTCCTACGGAATTACCCAAGGATTTACTGCCACTAAGGGACATACAACATCAAATTGATCTAGTGCCAGGTGCTGTTTTACCGCATAGGCCGCATTATCGTATGAGTCCGAAAGAGCATGAAGAGTTAAGGAGACAGGTTGAGGAGTTGCTTGAGCAAGGGCGTGTTCGAGAGTCTCATTCCTTGTGCTGTACCAGCTCTGTTGGTGCCAAAGAAAGATGGTTTGTGGAGAATGTGTACAGACAACAGGGCACTCAACAAAATAACTGTCAGATACAGATTTCCTATGCCAAGACTTGATGATCTATTGGACCAACTCAGTGGGTCTGTAATCTTTTCTAAGATCGACCTTAAGAGTGGTTATCATCAGATTCGCATAAGACCAGGTGATGAATGGAAGACAGCATTCAAGACTCGGGAAGGATTATATGAATGGCTGGTCATGCCATTTGGTTTATCTAATGCACCAAGTACATTTATGAGGGTAATGAATAAAATTTTCAGACCTTACATCGGGAAGTTTTTTGTAGTCTACTTTGATGATATCTTGATATATAGTGCTAGCATAGGGGAGCACATTCAACACTTGCGAAAGGTGTTAACTATTCTTCGTCAAGAACAGTTCTATGCAGCGACGAAGAAATGCGTGTTCCTGACGTCGAGTGTTTTATTTCTGCGTTATGTTGTGTCCAAGGAAGGAATACAAGTGGACCAGAGTAAATTAGCCGCAATCAGAAATTGGCCACAGCCAAAAACTATAACAGAAGTCAGAAGTTTCCATAGGTTAGCTTCATTTTATCGAAGATTTATACCGCACTTTAGTAGTGTGATGGCTCCTATTACTGATTGTATGAAAGGAAAGCAGTTTTCATGAACGAAAGAGGCAAGATCTGCTTTTGAACAGATCAAGGAACTTTTAACATCAGCACCGATTATAGTGTTGCCAGATTTTCAGTTACTATTTGAGTTACATACAGATGCGTCCAAAGTTGGAATTGGAGGAGTGTTGAGTCAATAGGGTCGTCCAATTGCCTATTTCAGTGAAAAACTTTCTGGAGCAAAGATGAGATACAATACTTATGATGTGGAGTTTTATGCTATTGTGCAAGCCGTGAAGCATTGGAAAAATTACTTGTTCCACAAAGAATTTGTTTTGTATACGGATCATGAAGCATTGAAACATTTACAAGGATATAATAAAATTGCAGCTAGGCATGCATCGTGGATAGCTTATTTGCAGCAATTTACATTCGTCGTAAAGCAAAAGTCTGGAGTAACTAATCACGTCCCCGATGCATTGAGTCGGAGGAATAATTTACTAACAACCATGCGAGTAGAGGTGATGGGTTTTGACTTACTTCTAGATTTGCTTACTTCAGATTCATATTTTTCCAAGATCCTAGACAAAGTCAAATAGGGAAACATGGATGGATATATGTTGGTTGATGGTTTTATATTCAATGGAAATCAGTTGTGTATTCCAGATTGCAGTCTGTGAATGAAAATCATCAAAGAATTACATGAAGAAGGACACGTGGGCCGTGATCATACTATGCAGTTGATCTCAAAGTCTTATTTTTGGCCGTCAATGAGGAAGGAGGTTGAAAAGTTCGTTCAGAGGTGCCATATTTGTCAAGTTTCAAAGGGGACCGCAACAAATGCAGGTTTATATATGCCGGATCATATATCTACTAAACCATGGGTGGATGTTAGTATGGACTTTGTATTAGGATTGCCGAGAACGCAACGTGGCAATGATTCTATCTACGTGGTGGTTGATCAGTTTTCAAAAATGGTACATTTTATCGCATGCAAGAAGACGGCAAATGCAGTTAATGTCGCACAATTATATTTCAGAGAGATCTATCGTCTTCATGGGTTGCCTGAATCTAATGTATCGGATAGAGACAATCGTTTTCTGAGTCATTTTTGGATGAGTCTATGGAGAATGGTCGGGACAAAGCTAAAATTCAGTAGTGCTTATCATCCATAGACGGATGGACAAACAGAAGTTGTGAATAGATCCCTAGGTAATCTATTGAGATGCCTCATGAATAACAATTTGAAGAGTTGGGATTCCAAGCTGTGTCAAGCTGAGTTTGCACACAACCATGCAGTTAATCGTAGCACTAGGTTCAGTCCATTCTAGGTCGTTTACTCAATAATGCCTAAAGGACCATTAGATTTATCTACAGTACCACAGCAGAAAGGAGTGATCAAACGAGCTAGTGATTTTGTGAATGAATTGCAAGAGTGCCACAAGGCTGTGCAGGAACGATTGCTTAAGGCAAATGAGAAATATAAGCAATCCGCGGATATTAAGTGATGAAATGTTGAGTTCAAAGAAGGAGATTTTTTATATGCAGTATTGACTAAGGATCGATTTCCTATTGGTACTTACAACAAACTGGCTGCTAGAAAGATTGGCCCTTTGGAAATCGTAAAGAAGATTAACAAGAATGCTTATCGGTTAAGATTGCCGAATCATATCCATACTGCTGATGTTTTCAACGTCAAACACTTGATTCCATATCACGAGAATAAGCTTGTCGAAGAATAGGAAAGTTTGAATTTGGGGTCGAATTCTTTTCAACCAGGGGAGGATGATGCAGCGCACAATGATAAGCAAGCGAGTCAAGCACGAGATAGCAAGTTAACGACTCATATTGGAGAAAGTATCATTTGAGTCGTTCGCATTTAAGTCGCTCATCTATAAGTCGCTCATCTTATAAGTCGCTCATCCCATAAGTCGCTCATCCCATAAGTCGCTCATCCTATAAGTCGCTTAGTTATGCCGCATTTCTCTAAAGTCAGTCAACTATGCCGCATTGTTCTCTTATGTCGCTATGCTGCCTCTGCCTTATGGCGTTGCTTGCTTATGTCGTTACTTCCCTTATGTCGTTTCCGTGTTTCCTTTGAGTCGCTCCTGGATGCCGAAGTTTCTTATGTCGCTGCCAAAGTTTGTTATGTCGCAATGATGTTAAGTCGTATGTCGTTAAGTCGTATGATGTTATGTCTCATTGATGTTAAGTCGTATGTCGTTAAGTCGTATGATGTTATGTCGCATTGATGTTGAGTCATATGATGTTGTAACTCGTATGAATTAAGTCGTGAGTCATATGTGTTGAGTCGCATGTGTGTGTTGTAATTTCCTATAAATAGTGGTGTGTTGTCATTTGTAAAAGGAGTTGAATTTTGAATAAAATTTGTTGAGAGCTTTGTGCCTCCATTAAAATTGGAAGTTGAGTGTGATCTCCTTTCTCCAACTTTGGATATTCGAGTGCGCTCGAATCAACGAATTTGAAGCCGATTCGCCGAATCTTGTGCGCGAGATCAACGTCGAAGAATCGTAGATCTTCTAACGCGGTATCGTGTGCGATCAATGTGTTGAAGATAGCTAGAATCCAGTATCTTGAGAGTCCAACGGATTTGGGCACTTGGGTATCATCAATTCATCAATTCATCTTGTTTCATCGATTCATTTTTTCTGCAATTCGTGATTGGATCCTCGATAGATTTGACCACTGGTTCAGATCTTTTTACGTGCTGCGTCAAAAGGATATTTGGATATAAAAAATAAGTATATCGAAAATGGGATTATTTAAAAAGGGATTGATTGTATAAATGACAAATTTAATTATAGGTTGTACTTAACTAATTCGTAAATTGTTAAATAGAATTTTTACAAAATAAACTATATAAGGGATTTTTAGAAATAATATCCTGGAAAGAAATGGAAAAGCATTAAATTCGATATTAAAAATAGATTTGAAAAATAAATGGAATTTATAAGGAAGTGGGCTTATAAAAATGGAATTTATAAGTGAGATTAGTTTTATAAAAAGTGAAACTCAAAAGTGTTATGAAATATATAAATAATGTTTATAAATAAGGTAAACGATATCAGTTAATAAATTGAGAATATAAAATTCATAGGGTGAACTTATACTAGAATATGGAAATAGGGTTGAGGAAAATAGTGGATACTATTTTTGAAATGTGGAAATGGTTAGGAGAATCGGAATGAAATCAGTGGGTTGTGAATCGAGAGGAATTTGTAAATTGAATTGGTTATTGCGATTTTGAAAAATATATTTTTATCACTAAGAAGTTAAGTTGTTTTTAAAAGGAAAATTTTATTATTAAACCGTGTAATGTTGAAATAGTAGAATTGAAATACATTGAAAAGTGAAATTTTTAAATATTTAATATTTAGTTTAATAAATTCTAATTTTTAAAAACCAACTTTGGAAATTGATATGTTTGCCTAAAAATGAGTTATCGATGTTTGTAAAAAGTGTTTTCGATATTTTAAGTAATTTCTTGAACATGATTTAATAATAAGTTATTATTCTTTCAAATAGTTATTATATATATAGATTTTTGTGATGATTAAATATATTTAAAATCTTCTCGAGATTTGGAAATGGGGTTTGTTCAGTAAATGGGATTTATAAGAGAAATTCTCAAAATGTAATTTGGGAAATGTAAAGAAAATTTCCGAAGTAGTTAAATAAAAGTGAACTTCGAAAAATGAATTATGATTCATAAAATAAGTTAGAAATGGATATTTAGAATTATAAACAAGGGTATTTGACTAGGAAATATTAAAGGTAATTAATTAAGGAATACCAGAACTTATGAAATTCGTATAAACGAGTTAAGGAATTTACAATATAAAATGGTAAAAGATTTGAGAAAAAAGTGGAAATAAACTCCTAAATATTGGAAATAAATTATTTTGGGAAAATATACTTATAAATATTTCTTAAGTACTGGACTTGAAGAATTTGAAGATAGTTTAATTATGGGATTTTTACATTAGAAATATTTTCAAGTATTGAATCAAAAAATGGAATTGAAAGAAAAATATTTCCAAGTATTGAAGTGATTTGAATTGTCCTGTTATGGATATAAGTTGGAATGGTTTTCAAAAATTGAAATACTGGAAGAGATTTGAATATATAAATCTTATTAAGATATTTCAAATTAAGATTTTGAAAAAATTATAATAAGGTCTAGTGACTTCTTATGGATGTTATTTGATAGTTAAATAACCGACTATCAATTTTGGCCAAATTCATTGATCGTTTCGAAGAGACCGGGATCAGATTTAATTATCTGAAAGCCAATTTGATCCGGTTTGAATGTTACGAATGATGTAGTGTGAAGATAGTGAAGATGGTGATTCGGTTTGTCCAGACCCAGGACAACTTGTATGGACGAATGCTATCATTGCATCGTTTCCTGGAAGGCGGTGTTAGCATTCCAAGAATGAATGCAATTCTAAAGATAAACGTTAGCCTCAAGCCTCATCAACCGGGAATGACTAAAACATGGGAAATGCAGCAATGGTAAGTAGGTCGCACCCAATTCGGGTATGTTATCATCATGCTAGATCCCTCGGATATATAAAATTATGGATATGGTTGTGCATGGAAAAGAAGAGCGCTCGATAAGGATGGGAACCCCGTGGTGATAACATATTCGGTACTATCTAGGTTTGGGGTAGGCCGGTGTTGTGTTGGCAGGGGATTCAGGCGAGGTCTTCGGTACATTTTCCTAGAGGCGTACTATGACGGGCGGTACCCTAGTAGCCCAATCACTGAATGGAAAACATTCTCTAAAATGCGCCGTACGGTTTTGATTGTGCCCAACTATGCTGAAACGTGAGATGCAAGCATTTCAGCTATTTTCTAATTTACTTTCTGTAGACAATATTTTAATATCAGATGATTTTAATATAAAATTTTTTGGTTATCGTAAGGTAAAACCCGTCGTGTTTTTGTATGATGTGGTCTTACGAGATACCTTTGTTTTTCAAAGGATTTTGATAACTTTAATAATTCAAGTTGAGAGTGTGTAACAACCCGCATATTTTACGATTGTATATTTGAATATTTATTTAAATAAAGCATCGTTAGTCGGATTTTTAGTCCGAAAAGTCAATATTCGAAGAAGAATAATCGAATTAGTGAAGTGTCTTTGTGGATCGTGTTTCGGAGAAGTCTAATTGAAGAAAACTGTCATCCAGGGATTCAGACGTCAGAAATGAAGCATTCAGACGTCTGAAATTGTTCGAATCAAACCAGAAAGAAAATAGGCAAAAATTACCTATTTCAGACGTCTGAAATGGACAATTCAGACGTCTGAATATTGTTCTAGGAACTCATATTTTTCCAGATTCAGACGTCTGAATTGTCCATTTCTGACGTCTGTATCAAGAGTGAAGTTAAGAATCAACAATTTGAACGTGAGACCATTTCCGTTGAGTTCAAAATGTTGTTTGTGACTTTTTTTAGTATAAGCTTCGATAGGTTTGCAGTAAGTTGAATTTGGCTATTTTCTATTGGGCTTTGGGTTTGGGTTTCACCCAAACTCACTCTATAACCTAACTCAGCACCTCTCTTCATCCATTCAATCTCATTTCATTTCCTAAAAGCTCAGCTTAACTGAAAATGGGGAGAGGAATGAGAAATTAAAATTCCAAGCCCTAGTTTTCTTTGTAATCTCAAATTCTTGCTCCAAAATCCAAGTGAAGCTTAGGTAAGCCTTCTCTTCTTCTTCTCCATCTCATTTCCTGTTCAATTTCTGAAATGTTCTTAACCCTAACTTTGAGGAAACTTCATCTTTGATTATAGACTGAAGTTTTTGAGGTATTATTGAAGAGAGATTAACCTATTGCTTGTTCTAGAGCTTATCATTTGTTTTTGAGTTAAAAAGGTGCGGTTTTTATCTCACATCTACGTCTATATCTTTGATAGTGTTAGGTAGCAATTCCTAACATATATTCCTTATCCATTTGCTTTCGAATTGAATTGGTTTGATGAATATTCCAATTTTTATCGTTTGAAGTCAAAATCTATGAAAATCCTTATATGGTTGTTTAGGCATATTGTTCGGAATGTATTGGTGAGTCTTTAAGGTTGGGTAGTCGTTTGGCGTAAACCCCTAGCCATCGTCACCCATCCGATTGCTTCTGATATGATTTGGTCATCATTGGCCTAGGCAAAGTATTGCCTGAGCCCCAGTTTCTGACGTCTGAAATATACAATTCAAACATCTGAATCTGCTTGTCTCAGCCTAATTTTCCTATTTTGCTTTGTTTCCAATTTTAATCGATTCGTGTCGATTCCAATTAGTTGTTATTGCATATTTGACTTTGATGATTCCTTTTTTGAGTTCGTACACGGGTTTTATAAAATGAACTTTTCAAATTGTCTCGTGTCTCCAATTTATAATTTCTATTCAAAACACACACCCAACTTTGCACCTCGAGCGAAGAGGGAGGAGAATTAAATGATTAAATAAAACGCGTTCAATGAACACGTGCATTTATCTTTTTAGTTAATTCCTAATTTATTCGTTTGACAGTTTTGACCTTTGGGTCTGATTTACCGATAAGATGAGGTGAACTTTGTACTAATTTGAGTGTGAAATTGGCTAATGGTTAGTAAACCGTTTAGTGCGAACGTAGGGTATGGGACTCACGTTAACATCTTTCGGGTTCCTTTCTGAGAGTTGTGACACATTCCGCCGGACAGTGGTGTCCAGTACCGCCACTACGGTTCGTTGCCTTTTGGCGTTGCCTTCGGGCGTTGCCTTTTGGCGTTGCCTTTCGGCGTTCCCTTCGGGCATTGCCTTCGGGTTTGTTGCCTGTAGTATCGCTTTTGGAGTTGGTTCATCGTCACCGCTCGAGTGATATTGAGGTTTGTTGCCTTCTGGTTTGTTGCCCGATAGTATCACTTTTGGAGTTGGTTCATCGTCACCGCTCGAGTGATATTGAGGTTTGTTGCCTTCGGGCGTATAGATCCTTGTTACAGTACTAAGCTCGAGCATCTTTTGTTTCTTTGACATTATACTTCCATAGTGTATCGCCTTCGGTGTAGGTCTTTTGAACCACATGATATATAGCGATTACCTTTTGGAAACTTGTGTTACCTTTGTTGGTATTTGTTGTTTGCCTTTTGGCTTGTTTTGGGATATGATATCCTATGGCTATTGGGATTGCCGATGATATGAGGCTTGTTTTGATTCATCTTATGTTAGATGATTTGGTTATCTCTTTTGGAGATATTTGTGGTACTTTATGATCTTGTATGTTCATCATCATTTAGCTTATCTGACTGATTTGTTTAGCTTGACTGACCCATGTATTTTATACTCGGGTCCGACCGAGATGTTTCAGGTTAGGTACATTGGACTTAGCCTATTTTGCTTCGGCATGGACTATTCCGCTAGCTCCTTTTTGTCATAGCTTTTTGTGTAGTCCTTTTTGTCTGTAACTCTGATATATACTCTATTGACTCGTCTGTATATTGTAGTTTGCTTTACCACTTGACATGTATCATTTTGTAAACTCTGTAATGTATCTGTATATGTGTAAATTTATGTGATGATCAACTGTTCTGTGATGTGTATTACATTTGAGTTGTTATATTTGTTCTGATAGATCCTTCAACCACCTATGGATTTGTGTTAAGTATTCATTGGATATGTCGGTCCACATGAGTAAGGAGTGACAATTGTCGGTGTATTCAATAGATAATTAAAGCAAGGCTGTAGATGGTCGCTCCTATCCAGCTCTATTCTCTGCATTAGCAGACGTTGTTACCTTGTAATACTCTTTGCTAATGTGGGTCTCGGAGTGGGGCGTTACAGTGTGTTTTCTCATGCTTGTTTTCTAGACTGACTCGGGTGTTATTTTATTACAATGCTCCGGCCAAACCGAGTATTACAGATTCAGGTTAGGATGCTATGGAGCTCAGGAGACGAGCTGGATGATAGAGACGTATTCTACGTACTTGATTATATTTTGCTGTGTGTATATGTTGTGAGGACAAGTTACTTTAACTTTCCAGTTTATTTATTGATTGTTGTACTCTGATGATTGTATGTATGTTATCTGATATAGTTTCTTTGAATAAAGATCAATTATTATATATTATATATTGTTCCGCTGCGATTGTGAGATTCTATGTTATTGTTTCTGTTTTCTCCTATCTTTTCTTCTTCACCCCTAATGATCTTGTATTTCCAGCACTTGAATATTCGGCATGTTATACATTGAACGTATTGATGTCGACTTTCGAAGGTCGAAAATTCCAGTTCGCTACACTTGGTTTCAGAGCCAAAGGTTAAGTGAGAACCTTGGCTTTGGTGGGGATTACTCATTAGAGATATGGTCAGAAGTACCCTAGAATGAGTCCGAGTGTATTAGTAGCATGAGAACGTTTTTTTAGTGAATGTAAATTGTGTTGTATTGTTTTGACTTATCGATTAAGCGTTTATAACTTATGGTCGGTACAGTCTAGCCCATAAATGAAATAAACCAATATTATAAAAGCCGACACAATATTGTTTTAAGAGTGGGTAAATGAAATAATTTTACCCAAAATTATATTTTTGATATAAAAGAAATAATTTTGTGGAATTATTATAGTATATTGATGTGATTGGTTGTTATATTCAAAACAGTATTATAGAATTTAGGTGGTTATATATATAACCGAATAGAAATTGTATAAGAATGAAATATACAAATGAGTTAAGCAAAACCCAGAATTTAATCTCGGAAATTTCAATAATGTTTTTCCAAGTGTTTTGAAGTGAATAATAGTAATGTTATTGAAATATTTCTGAACATAAATTGTTTTTAAATGGATTTTTAAAGTGATAAAGCATCGAAATCAGTTCAGTCGTTAGAAAATAATCCTGGTGATGACTGCAGGATCATCAATATTCATTTTTGAGTATCTAAGTGACAGATTGCTACCATAGTAATTTGGTGTGGAGATTTTGGGCGGGTAAACAAGTGTTGTTTTGGAAATTCTAAAGGGAATTTGTTTTGAATAAAACCAAGTGGATTTTGAAAATTTCAATGAAATGGTTTGTTAAACCAAAGGGGTTATATATATATATGATTTCAAAATAATCTGAAATGAAACCGGGTGTTTGAATTCTTAAATGGTTATTCAAGTATTGAGTAGAAATGAAAGGTAAAATAAGTTTTTGAACTTATAATTGGAAAAATGGCATAGGTAAGAAAGGAAAATCTAAAAGTTGAGATATGAAATTAAATAGAATTCAATTTAAGTTAATTAAAATAATTTTTAAAATAAATTGATTTGGTTTGAATTAATGAAATGGAAATTAACTTAAGCGAAGTTAAAGGAAATCAATAAATGAAGTTATTAAAATAAATGGAATGAAATGAATAGAATGTAATGAAGTTAACTGAATATAAATGCATATGAATGTGAATGATGAATGTGTATAAGTAAATGAAGCAAATAAAAATAAGGAAGTGTGGAAAAATTTGAAATTGGAACTGAATTCTAACTTGATAAAATAAAAATGGTGTGATGTTCCAATGAAGGAATAAAAGGGCCAAACTTGAATTATAAAAAAAAATTTGAACTCAAGTAAATCAAATAGAGTGATTTTTGAAATAAGAATCAAATATTGAATACAAAAATGGAACTTAACTTGGTTGAATAAATTAGATTGTGAATTAAAAGTGAATATTGGAATTGGAACTTGATTTATAAATGAAATTCGACTTAATTGTAAGCAAATTAAATATATTTGGGAATGCGGTCGAATAAAAAAGAATTGGATTGAAATAATGATGACTTAAGTCATAAATAAATTCAATTTAAGTGAAAATAAATTGAATATAAGGAATGTGGGTATGAATGGAATGCAAATGAATGGATTGAGAATCAATTTGAAATGGTATAAAATTGAATAAAAATTGATTTGAATCAATTTAAATAGCTATAAGCTTAAAATACTATTTTATTAAATGAATGTCACCAAATTTGCATGGAAATATTGTCGGGTGTCATAAACGGGAGTAAATAAAATTTGGTGAATCGGTAGAAAGTGAATAAATTGATTTAGAAGTGATTTGGAATGGATATGAATTTGTTGGGTATAAATGTGAATTGGATGCAAGTGAATTTGGTCGTAGAGCATTCGAATTGAATGAAATGGTTTATAAATGATTGAAAGTAATTAAATTCGTGTTGGAACCTTATAATTATTTATAAATATATGTTTAGCATGCATTTCTTAGGAAATTCATGTGTTAACTATTAAATAAATGAAGTGTTATTAAATTTCATGTTTTTGGTACTTACGTGTTCAATTTGAGTAAGTACAGGTATATGGAGCTGTTTTGCTTGATTTTTATTGCGCAAATTGCATATAAAATAAGCTCACTCACTCAAAAATGCTAAACAAAGGTAAGTTTTCGGATTAAATACCACAAATGATATAAATGGTGATATATATTGTGTTTTCCGACTGTGTGGGTCGATGTATATATTTTTATCTCTCTTGTCATATTGCAAAAGGCTCTCCGTACAAAGGAGACTCTGCCAAAAAATTTCGGAAATTTAGGATGTTAGAAAATTTTTGTTAACTTAAAAAGTTTATTTAAATTGCAACTGAAAAAAAGGAATTTGAATTAGAAATGGAAGATAATGGTTTGGTAGAAACTAAAAGATTTAAAAAGTGAATGCCGAGTTTTAACTAAGTTGCGTTTGAAAAGTAGTGGATTTGGATCATTGGTCATACCTTAGGAATTTCGAGGACGAAATTCTTTTAAGGGTGGAGGAATGTAACGACCCGGATTTTCCGACGTTTAAATTTGAATATTTAAATGATTTTAAAATATTGGACTTGGAATATAAGTCAATTTTGAATATGAAAATTTCGTTTGAAATTATGGAATAAATTTAAATTTTTAAATATAACAATTTATCGTAATACGAAAATGTTGAATAATTGAAGATAGAGTTGAATTTGAATTGAAACGATTTCTAATGTTGATATAAAATTCTATTTGAATTAGAATTTAGTTAATAAGTTTTTTGTAACGACCGGGCGATTTTCGACCCTCGAAAATCGACACTATTACGTTTACTGTATAAAGTGCCGAGCAATCAAGTGCCGAAAATACCAGATTGTTAGGGTTAAGAAGAAAAAAGATAGAAGAAGAAACAGAAATAACAACGACATAGAATCTCACAATCGTATCGGAACAAAATATAATATACAATAACAGCTTTTTATACGAAAGAAAAACTATAACTGTTAATATACACAAATTACAATCATCAACATATAAATCTGGACAATTGTAATATCTTGTCCTCAAAATGCTAAAAATACAGACTACAATACACCGTGTAATATAATCAAGTATGCGTATACGTCTCTGCCATTCAGCTTGTCTCCTGAGCTCTGAAGCATCCTAACCTGAATTCTGTAACACTCAGTCTGACCCGAGCATTACAATAAAGTAGCACCCGAGTCTGGCTGGAAACCAGCGTGAGTAAATATACTTAATTTAAATTACTTAAGTTATCAAAATCCTTCGGAAACAAAGGTAACTCGTAAGACCGCATCACACATGAACACGACGGGTTTTACCTTACGATAACTGAAACACTTTTATAGAAAAATCCATCTATATTATAACAGTGTCTAAGTACAATACTTATTTAAGAATAGTTGAATTTGTTAAATTAATTAAATTCCAGTATATTAGACTCTATAATCAAAACCGTAAGGGTTCGTAGTGGTTTGTGAATCGAAGTGGTTCCGGATAATGCACATATACGATCCCGGTATCTTCGAACGGTCAAAGAATTTGGCTATATTAGATAGTCGCTTATTTAACTATCAATTTACACACATAACCATCACTAGGCCCTCTCTATAATTCCTTCCAAACGTTTATTTCAAAAATACCTTTATAAAGATATATATATATATATATTCAAATCTCTTTAATATCTAATAATTTAAAACAAGTTCACATTCCTTATATCCATAACGGGATATTTTAAACTCTTAGAAATGTTCTCAATCTCCAATTTGTAATCTATTACTTAGAAAACATTCCCATACTAACATTTCATGGTTAGGCTATTTCCAAAATCATTAAATTTCCTTTTAAATATACTCAACTTACAATATACTTCTAATATATATATATATATATATATATATATATAATTTAGAAACTCCAATTTCGGTCAAAGTATAGATTATTAATTCAATCAACGATTTAGTAATCAATATTGAATAAATCTACAATCCAAAACTGAACTGTTTCCAACAATTGTGTCAAATTATATTTTAAATCCAGATTATTTGTAAATTAAAAAAAAAAAAAAATTTATGAACTTTTTATTTAATAATCAATCGATTATTAATCTATAAATAATCAAATAAGGATTTACTTAGTGCTAACGCTAAAAATGTACGCTAACACCACAGTGTGAGTTGTGATATAGCGAAAGCACCACCCATTGGTACGGGAACTAAAAGCAAGCAGAAAATAGCATAAAATAGTAAAGAGGCAGCAATTTTTATAGCAAAGTCAAGCCTACGTCCACTTAATCTCTTCTATTACTGATTTGATTACAAATTATAGAATAATTCTTCAATTACAACACAATTAAGACATGTAGTTAGAACTTTGATGCAGAAAAGCTCTTTGAATTCATGTTGAATGAACTTGATCTTTTCCGAAGGTTCTTTAAAGTGGCTTTTGCGTTTGAAGTGTTGGAGCAAGTGTAGAAGTAGTGAAAACAGCAAAGTCTTGGCTTTCCCAAAATATCATCCCCTTTTCAGTGTGGAGTAGGCGGGGTATTTATAGGAGAAGTTGGGCTTAGGTCGGCCATGTCATAGGTCGTGAGCGACCTAGGGAGTTGCGACCTAAGAACGATCCCGAGGTAGCATAAGTCGTTAGCGACTTAATGGAGCCATCCTGGACGAAATATATGCTGTGAGCGACTTAGCATGTGTAGCACAGGAGTTATCTCGGCTTGCTAAGGTCGTAAGCGACCTAACGGAAGAGGTAGTGCGCATGCGGCTTAACTCTGAAGCTTTCTAGGTCGTTAGGTCGCTCTTTCCTTAACTTGTTAGGTCATTGCATTCATTGAGTTGCTAGGTCGCTAACCCGTTGAGTCGCAGGAGTCTTTAGGTCGCTAGATCGCTGGAGTTCCTTAAGTCATTGAGTCGTGCCATATTGAGCCACTCTGTGCTTTAGGTCGTTAGGTCGTGCCCTGCTATAGGTCGTTAAGTCGTTTATGACTTGGATAGTTAAGTAGCTTATTCCCTTAGGTCGTTGAGTCGAATAAGTCGCTAGGTCGTGAATAAGAGAGGTGTTAACACTTGCCCCTCGAAGTATATGCCTAGTGGCTAGGTCGTGTGCTTCGATGCCTCTTAACTCGCGCCATCCTGAGTCGCTAAGTCGTGAGCGACTTATGAGAGAGCTAGGTCGTTCGTGCCGATTCGAGTTCCATTGCCACTGTATATAAGTTGCTTAGGTCGCTCCTTCTTCATTTCACCTGCTCTAACACTCTAACCCGCCATTGAAGAATCTCCGAGCTCTCGAAGACGAATTCAAACTAACCAGTCGTTGATCATCTTCACCATTACATTATGTAAGTGAATCCGATCATTATCCAACCACGACCATCACCGAATCGTGAATCCCCCATTTTCCGACCCTAATCCGATTTCATGTGCCGCATTTCACCACGAGTCATGTTACGATCGATTTTTGATCGTCATTGGAGATGTTATTTTTGTAATTCATAAGAACACAACAGTGCAGAGGATCTATGATGGATCTGAGGCGATTTGAATCGGTCTTGGATGATTTGGCGGTGTGGAGAGATGATGGATTTCATTGTGGAGATGCTAACGGGTTATCGGGTTACGAGTTAACGGGTTAGCGAGTTACGCGAGTTGTTGAATGAAGAGGAGTTAGCGGGTTAAGGAGAGTTAGGAAGTACCCGACTTAGGAGCTTCGAACGACCTACGGCTTAGCAATTTGGACATGAATCGCACGACTTGACTTAGTGAATGACTTAAAGAATCTGCACGACCTCATATAACCCGCGGCATAGCTTTAACTTGTAGGAACATGACTGATGAACTCCATGACTCGAGCAGAGCGACTTAGGGAAGCCCGACCTATGTTAAGTCGCTTGGACATGATTTGGACGACCTAAAGTCCCGAGCTAACTTACGTCATTCCTACGACTGAAGGAATGAACAGGACTTGAACACTTGTAGAATTTGATAGAACTTGATTGAATTTCAAACTTGAACTTCCAGAATGAACTGCTTGAACTTGTTGCACTCTTTCACAGATTGTATTAACTTTTGAGCAAACAACCTGTTAAATACAACATTTGAAGAAAACTAGGACGAATATACTCATCATCGACTGCCCACATCGAATGATGGATTAGGTCAAAGAGATAATATTTTACTTAAGTAAAACAATATGAATCTAATTAATAATGAAATGTTGTGAATCAACTGACTTAAATGAAGCATCAACGCAAAATTCATATAGTTATAACTGCTTATCGCTGAATATTATTTGCATTAATACTACACTTAATTTTGATCCAATAACAAGCCTTGAATCTTCCTGAATTGACGTGTGCCAACCAGTATTATTTCAAGTTTTACTTTATTTACTTGTTATTTCAGTAGCTTTGCACAACACTTCACATGCTTTTAGGAAATGTGCACCTTCATATTTGAATGTCCAGTTCCTTGTGTAGAATGGCTTCTCAACAACTGTAAGAAGAGATAGTAGAGCGGCCCGATGAGGTTTTCCCAATTGCTGACCCTTTGGAGAATCCTCTGGAAAGAGTTTCAACTACATTGAACCAACGAACTTTCAGCTACCTGGGTATTCAATTCGGCATTGCTGATGCGGATGCTCTGCTTCCTGAGGTAAATGACACTGCACATAGGCCGCCACCTGGCTTCATTGCAGTCAAGCGTCAAATGTGTCTGAATGGAGCTATTCCCTCCTTCAACGATTTTCTTAGAACACTCCTCCTTCGACTAACTATTTCTCCATTTCAGTTGCACCCTAATGGCTATGCCATTTTGATGGGGTTGTGCGTACTATTTAGGAGGACGCTTAACCGCCTCCCAAGCTTCGAGGTGATCTGCTATTTGTGTTCATTTGGGAGGAACAAAGATCACCCTTCCATTACTCTTGTAAGGAGTGCAAGAAACCGCAAGTTGATTACAGATCTGCCCGAGAGCGCTCGCGGGTTTTTAAACCAGTTCTTCTATGTCCGTTGCCCCCCGGGATTCTACGGTATCTGGAGAGTAGGAAGTAAGACTACCTATCTCTATTTACTTCATTTCTGAGCCTTTCAAAATTCGAGTCGTCAAGTGCTACCTTCATTCTTTACTTTTGCAGCACTTCCTCCTCCCTCTAAAGATTCTAGTCACAAATCGACTTTCGAAAGATTGAGCGCCATAGCTATCAATGAGAGAAGTATTAAGTTTCTACAGAAGAACAAATTTTTGCACTAATTCGGACTCTTGCACTCTTCTCGATCTATTCAGTCCCGTGATGCCCCCAGTTCTCAAGCAGAAGCGTCAGATGCCCCAGCCTCTGTAGAGGAATTTGCACCGAAGGAACCTATTGTAGAGACTTCCTTAGTGAAATGCTCCAGTTCCGCTGACGGTGTGGGGTTATCTGGCAAATCTAAACTTCCCCCGGTTATTGAAGAAGAGGAATTTCCTCAACATTCTTGGAAGGCTACTAGAGACGCTGATGAGGAAGCTGAGAAAGAAAGTTCCATTACGAAGAGTATAAAACGTGCTGGAGAGGGCACTGCTGATATGACCCATTCCGTTGGGCATGATGGTGATGATATCTTTGGAGGACTGAGCGATCTTATGGTGACTTCCCATGAGCTCTTTAAAGATGATACCACCACTTCTAAGCTTGTTTTTCCAGCAATCGAAGCGACATCCGTCCTGCGATCGATTCCATCAACCCAAGAGTTGACTCCTGCTGCAAAAGCCGACATCACTCCTAAGCCAAAGAGTGGTTTGTAGCTTGACGCGCGTAGTTCGCACACCACACACACTTAGGATTTTTGGCAATTATGCACACTTAGCTTCTTTATTTCGAAGATTTCTAAATTTTGTCACTTCTTTACTTTCAGGTGCTCCCATGGGACGCAGCAGCTCATATTACGATGACTTTCAACGCTATGCGAGGCGTGATTCTTACGACCCCAGGCGCTATCTTCCTACCCCTAGGGAGACTGATGAGGAAAGGGCAGCTAGGAAAGCTCGCGATAAGCAGGCTTATGAGGAGCGTTATGGAAGAATAGACGACCGACATGACTCTTACCAAAGGGATGATGTCTCCCATAAGAGAAAGTCTCATGACGATAAGGGGAAGAGTCATGTAGCTGAAGATTCAAGCAAGCGAGCCAAGCTCAGCGAAAAGTTTACATCTGAAATTTCTAAAGTGTTTGCTGCTTCTATCTCTCTAGACATCCCTTCTAGCTCTCCTACCCTTAAAGGAGCTGAAATTCAAGAAATCATTAATAGGCCTCCTTATCAAGTTGAGAAGCCTCCGTCTGCACTCCAAAGCCGATTTTCGCATTGGTGTTTGGAAGGAGTACGTTTCGATCTGGACTTGGTTCCAATTGATAAACAGGCCTTGTTAAGAAATCTCGACGCTGTCAAGCTTGATATTGAAAGAATGCCCGGCTGGAAAAAACTAGTTGATGAGCTTCAAAGAGTAAATCATTTAAATCTCGAGGCTATGCTGACCATGGAAAGCGATATGTCTGAGTGGCTAAAAGTTCTTGATCAGCATGATACGAAGATAAAGAGCATCACCACCCATAACGAGGAATTTGAGGCTGAAATCAAGAAGCTTAAAGATGATCTTGCCGCCTCTTCCACGTCTTGTACTCAAAAGGAAGAGGTTCTTCAAAAGCAAGTAAGAGACGCCCATGCTACTCAACGAGATGCTGAGGCTAAACTTGAGGCGGAGCGGAAAATCGTGGAAATCTACCGCAAAGATGCTGCTCAGCTGCGGGAAAAGACTAACTCCCAAGATTTGGAGATTACAATGTTAAAGGCCCAGCTTTCTAAGGCTGAAAAGGAGCGTGATGAGGCCATCACTGGAAAAGCAGTAGCTGAACATTCATGAGGCGACTAAGACCAATGTTAGCTCCACTCTATTTGAGTTTTATGTTCTCAGCATCTTGGGGCGTGGCAACCTTTCATTTTTGGACCCAAAGTATGAGGTTACCCTGGCTGAAGTGTGGGAGGCAGTAGTTGAAACGCTTAGAGACGCGGGCTAGGCTGAGGAGGATCTTGAGGCTTATTATTTGGATGATGAGGGTCGTGCCACCCTTGTCAGAGGGAAAGAACAACTTGCTAAGGAACGAGCCAAAGCGGTGGAAGGAGAGCATCTAGGGAAGGCACCTTTGGCCGACCCAACTCGTCCTTCGGCTTCGGTCGACATCGATATTATTGGCTCCAGTTCCCACTCTCTGCCTCCTGCCAAAGCCGAAACTACTACTGCTCATGCCGAAGACGAGGCCCAAGAAGACACCGAAGCTCATGATTTGGAAATTGACGTGATAAAGCCAATCTCTCCAGGTAACTTCAACACTGATCTAGCTCAAGTGGACTACTCGTTTGCTTCACATGAGCTCGATGAACTTCTTGCTTATTATTTAAGCCTCGACATGCCATTATCTCCTCTCTTTGCGAGGAATACCGATGTTTAACTTTTCTTCTTCTATAGTGAAAACAACAAGTGTTGTACAGGCTTCGCCTCCTCCAGCTGTTGCCCCTCCACCTCTTCAAGTTACTCCTTCTTCTGCTTCTCAACCGGGGTCACAAAAAGAACAAATAGGAGCTCTTCAAGGCTTAGATGACTTGGCCGCTTCACAAGATTAGAAAGCTGAAGAACTTGAGGAGGGTGAGAGGACCCAGGAGAAATTTACTGCCGATGATACAAAGCTGATTGATCTTATCACTCCGGGCAGCGAATCTTCTTCAAAGAAGAGGGGAAAGAGTGGAATTTCGAAGAAAAAGAAGGGCACTTCTGCTAGCGATGAGACAGCGAAAAGGGACCCAATTGCACCTCTTTCTCCTTCTTTCTTGACTCGTTCAGGCCAACTCAAAAAGTTAACCATTAGGCCAGGCGAGGGCTCCAAAGGCGGCGGGAAGAAGAAGTAATGAGTCTGGTTTTATCCTTCTTGTTCTACTTTTTTGCTTTTTTCTTGTATCTAAAGACTTGTATCGACCGGAGATTGTGCGGGTACCGGCCCCCGCTTTTTGAAACTTGCACATGTATACAAATCTTTTATAGTATGGAATAAAATGACTCTATTTACTTGTACAATCTTTTGTCTGTATTTGTGAATGCATTTATTCCTTATTTTCGCACAAGTTTCTTTTTTTTCTTTATATGATACTGCAGTGAGCTCGTGGTATGCTGCTTGAGCGTGGCTTTTATTAATGTAGCTATATTGCCCCTATACCACGGCTTATTGCAATCTTCTCTATTTTGAAAAGACTTGCACTCTTACTCTTTAGAATAATTCTTCCATTTTGAGGAAATATTATTCTGCTCTAGTAGAGTGTGCCTTGTATCGGAGAAGTTTTATGTTTTTTTTTGAAAAAGTTTCTACACTTCAACTTTCAGAGATGGTCACTTTTATTTTTGAGAAGTGGATTCCCCTACGCGGTGAAGCGGGCCTCCGAAGAAGGCTTTGATTTGTTTGCCAGAAAGTTATTTCTCATCGCTAAGTGGGACCATGGGACAGGCGTCAGCTGCTATATCGGATATTGTTTGCACAAACGATCGCGAGCAGTTAGCTGCGGCCTGGAACCTTCTTTTTGAGAAGGCGCCCCTTCGTTGGTTCCATCACCGACTTTTTCAAGAGATAACATTTCATTTTTGGGCGTGCCTCGTTAGAGGGCTTTATTTGGCACTTCAACATTTTTGGGGAAGAATGTTCTCATTATGGAGAAATTGATTTTTCCTTCAGAGTATAAGTGTGCCTCCGAAGAGGGCTTTTTTGTTTGCCTGAAAGTTACTTTTCACAGTTAAATGGATCCACGGGGCGGACGCAAGCTACCAAATTGGATGTTCGTTTGTACGGACGATCACAATTTGTTAGCAAGGGCCTGGTGCCTTCATTTTGGGAACGTGCCCCTTCGGTGGTTCCACCAACCTTTTTGTTTGAGAAAAACATTTCATTTTTCGACGTGCCTCGTTAGAGGTCTTTCTTTGGCACTTCAACTTTTTTGGGGAAGAATGTTCTCATTATGGAGAAATTGATCTTCCCTTGAGAGCAGAAGTATGCCTCTGAAGAGGGCTTTTTTGTTTGCCTGAAAGTTACTTCTAACAGTTAAATGGATCCACGGGGCAGACGCAAGCTACCAAATTGGATGTTCGTTTGTACGGACGATCACAATTTGTTAGCAAGGGCCTGGTGCCTTCATTTAGGGAAGGTGCCCTATCGGTGGTTCCACCAACCTTTTTGTTTGAGAAAAACATTTCATTTTTCGACGTGCCTCGTTAGAGGGCTTTCTTTAGCACTTCAACTTTTTTGGGGAAGAATGTTCTCATTATGGAGAAATTGATCTTCCCTTGAGAGTAGAAGTGTGCCTTCGAAGAGGGCTTTTTTGTTTCGTTTGCCAGGAAGGTTGCATCTCACAGTTAAGTGGATCCACGGAGAAGACGCAAAATACCTAACTAGATGTTTGTTTGCACAAACGATCACAATTAACTAGCAAGGGCCTGGAACCTTCACTTTGGGAAGGTGCCCCTTCGGTGGTCCCACCAATTTTTTGTTGAAAAAAAAGATTCCATTTTGGCTATTTTTGTCTACTTTCCCATGTCTTTTCACCATTTGTCCCTCAGCGGTTCCTCGTTATCACCTCTAAGTACATGTTCCTTTCTTTTGCAGGTTGTTTGATTTTTCTAGAGAGGTGTACTTCATTATTAAGTGAATCCACAGGGCAGGCGCAAGCTACTTAACTGGATGTCTGTTTGCACAAACGATCGCAATCATTTAGCAAGGGCCTGGAGCCTCTACGTTAGCAAGGTGCCCCTTTGGTGGAATCACCAATTGTTTGTGAGAAGCACTTTTTATGTAGGAATTGAATCTGGAATTTTTGTGGCTTAACTTTTGTTTGTTGAGTGATTTGTAGGAATCGCTTGGCCTCGTGATGTGTTGAATAGGTAAGTTTTGCTTTGATAGCCTGCAATATTAAATCGAAATTTTAGCAACATATTTAAGATATTTGCAGATCGAAATGAAACAGGCATTTTATAGTAGTAGAGAACACAAGATTTATAGTGGTTCGACCAAGAATTGGGCCTACATCCACTTTATAGTTCTTATTATTGATTCACACTGATTTTACAATGGCCTACAATACAAGAATGATACATCCACAATCATTTTACAAATTTAAGCGTAGCTTTTAAGTAAAATATGGACGCAAGTGATTGCTGTTCAAGGCTCTCGGAATTGGATCTCCTTCGACAGTTGTGAGCTTGAAAGTGCCATCAAGAAGTTTTTTGCCTATGACATATGGCCCTTCCCAGTTTGGCCCAAACACTCCTGTTGCTATCATGACCCTTTTCAAGACTAGATCCCCAATTTCAAAGCTGCATTGGCGAACTTTAGAATTGAAGTGCCTGGCTATCCTTTGCTAATGAGCTGCAACTCTGAGCTCAGCCTCTTTCCTTCTATCATAAAGCAAGTCAAGTGCTTCAAGTTGCAGCTTTTCATTTTCAGCTTGGTTGAAATGAATTCTACTGTGTGTGGGGACCTCTATTTCCACTAGAATCATTGCTTCTTATCCATATGATAATGAGAATGGAGTGTGCCCAGTCGTAGTTTTTTGGGTAGTTCTATATGCCCAAAGTGCTAGTGGCAGCTTAAAGACCCAACCACCTTTTGCTTTTTCCAACTTTTTTTTATGGTTGATTTGATAATTTTGTTCACTGCTTCCACTTGCTCATTTTCTTGCGGATGAGCCACTGCTGAGAAGCTTTTTTGGATCTTGAATCGCCTGCAAAAGTCTTGGAATTCTTCGCTTTCAAATTGTGTTCCATTGTCTGTGATTATCTTCTGAGGCACACCATATCTGCAAATGATATTTTTAGTCACAAAGTTTATCATCTTTTTAGAGGTAATAGTAGCCAATGGTTCAGCTTCAGCCCATTTAGTGAAATAGTCAACAACAACAATAGCATATTTGATTCCGAACTTGGCAATTGGCAAAGGCCAAATGAGATCTATCCCCCAAATGGCGAATGGCCATGGACTGACCATCTGTGTTAGCTCGGTGGAAGGTGCTCTTGGGGTTTTGAAAATCTCTAGCATCTGTCACACTTTCGGGAGTAGCTAGCAGCATCTCGTTTAATATCTGGCCAAAAATACCAATAGCGGAGAATTTTCTTTGCAAGAGTTAACCACCTGAATGATTCCCACACTCTCCTCCGTGCACTTCAGCTAAAATTGTCTTAGCCTCTTCCTTGGTCACACATCGGAGTAATGGCATCGAGAATCCTCGTCTGTACAAATGGCCGTCTTGAATTACATATCTCGGGGCTTTTCTTAACAACTTCTGGCGCTCTTTGGAGTTTTCTGGAAGGGAGCCGTTGAGTAGATATTCCTTGATCGGGGTCATCCACAACTCCTGCTCTTGAGATACAGCCATAATCCAGTCAACATCCATCTCATCAGTACTTGGAGCTGACAAGACTTCCACAGGGACCAATCCCAATAATTGAGCTTCGCCAGAGCTAGAATATTTTGCGAGAGAATCCACCTTCATGTTCTCTTCCTGGGGTATATGGTTTATTGTATAATGATCAAAACCATCGAGAAGCTCCCAGGCCTTTGACAAGTAAGCAGGCAGATTTCCTCCTTTAGTTTGAAACTCTTTCTTGACTTGGCATACAATAAGTTGGGAATCACTGAAATCTGTAATACTTTGATGTTCAGTTCTTTAGCAATCTTCAAGTCGGCAACAAGAGCTTCATATTCTGCTTCATTATTTGTCGAAGGAAATTCTAATCTCAATGCATAGGACAATGACCGCCCTTTGGGGGTTTCAAGCACAACCCCAGCTCCGGAACAATAGTCATTTCTTGCACCATCAACATATAATTTCCATCGGATCGGGATGTCATCAGTCACCTCTTCCTCACTGCCACCTTTATCTGTGTATTCTGCAATGAAATATTCTAAAGCTTGTCCATTGATTGCTCTTTTGGGATGGTAGGTGATATCGTATTGGTTGAGTTCAATATTCCACTTCAGAAGACGACCCAAAGTTTCAGGGCGAAATAGGACTTGCTTTAGAGGTTGATCGGTGAGGACTTTAATAGGATGAGCCTGGAAATATGGCCTCAACTTTCTGGACGCAACCAACAGACAATAGGAGAGCTTTTCTAGCTTTGAATAATTCATCTCTGCCCCAGTGAATCTTTTGCTGATGTAATAAAACGGGCGCTGAACTTTTGCGTCTTCCCGTACCAATGCTGCACTGAGAGCATGAGATGAAACCGCTAAGTATATGAAAAGATCTTCACCATTGCTGGGCTGAGAAAGTACTAAGGAAATTCCATGTGACGAATCAGTTCATCAAAAGTTTTCTGACATTCAAGAGTCAATTCAAAGTTTTTCTTTCCTTTCTTCAGAGCGTCAAAGAAGGGAATGCATTTATTAGTGACCCTGGAAATAAACCGACTAAAAGCAGCGACTTTCCTGTTGAGGCTTTGCAATTCCTTCTTTGTTCTAGGGGCTTTGACTTCTCTTAAAGCAGTAATTCGAGCAGGATTAGCTTCGATGCCCCTAGCACTCACAATGAAACCCAAGAATTTTCCGAACTCTACCCCGAATGAACATTTCGGAGGATTTAGCTTCATCCCATACTTTCGGAGGACCGCGAACATTTCTGCCAAATGATCCATGTGGTCTACTGCTTTCTTTGATTTCACCAACATATCATCAACATATACTTCCATAGTCTTGCCAATCTGGGGATTGAACGTGGCATTAACAAGTCTTTGATAAGTTGCCCCCTCGTTCTTTAGTCCGAAGGGCATGACTTTATAGCAGTAAAGACCAACATCAGTGATGAAGCTTGTGCCCTCCTGATCTGGTTCATGCATCATGATTTGATTATATCTTGAGTAAGCATCCATAAAAGACAATAATTCATGCCCGGTTGTTCCATCCACCAACTGATCAATCCTGGGCAATGGGAAAAAGTCTTTGGGGCATGCTTTGTTCAAGTCTGAAAAGTCTATGCATACTCTCCACTTCCCATTTGCTTTTTAACCAACACCGGATTAGAAACCCAATTTGGATAAGTGGATTCTCTGATGAAGCCATTTTCCATGACCCGATCTTCTTCTTCTTTTAATGCTGTCGACTTTTCAGGACCCTGGGTTCTTCTTTTCTGCTTTACGGGTGTGAATTTTGGATCAATATTCAAAGCATGCACTGCGATTTCTGGAGATATTCCACACATGTCGGCATGATTCCAAACGAATACATCCATGTTTGCTTTCAAGAATGATATCAGCATATTCTGAACCGTCACACCGAGTTGTGAACCTAGATTCAGCACCTTGTTTGGATCATTCAGGTCAACAGGTATTGGCACTGTCACTTCCACCGGCACCACTCTACTCTCCCCTACACTGGTTTTTCTGGGATCAATCTCTTTTCGTGCATAACTATGCTCACCAGTGTAGGGTCCACCCGTAATTTCTACAAGGTGGGTTCTTTGATGCGGAGCGGACCTCCCGCACCCTTACCCATTTCTCTTTTCTTTCTTTCCCGTAACTCTATGAGATAGCATTCTTGCCCGGCATTTTGGTCCCCCTTTACAACACCGATGCCATTATCAGTGGGGAACTTCATAGTCAGGCACCATGGGGCGGGAATGGCCTTGAATGCGGCAAGAGTTGGTCGACCCAAGAAGGCATTGTAAGCGGAGAATTCATCAACAATCAAAAAAGTTTATTTTCGGACCACCTTCTTTTCCCCTTCTCCGAGCTCTACAAATAAGTCAATAGTCCCAATAGGCTGTTTTGGTTCTCCAATGAACCCAACAATTTTCTGTGAGGAAGCTTGGACATCAGCCATGGGAAATTTCATCTGATCAAATATCTTTCTGAAGAGGACATTGCAAGAGGCGCCGCAGTCAACAAGCACCCTTCTTACAATGGCTGATCCGATGCCTGCAGTTATCACCAAGGGATCCATGGTGGGAGCCTCAACACCAACAGAGTCTCTAGCCCGGAATATTATGTCATCGTTAAAAGTTCTTTGCTGTTTTAAAGGTGCAGCATCTTCCAAGACAAAAACATTTTCTTCCGCCGAGGCATATCTCAAAGAGTTAGCATATCTCTCCATCTCACCCCAACTTCTGCCCGCTGGGTGAGTGTTAACATCTCTTTTTCTATGACCTAGCGACCCAACGATGTTAACACCTCTTTTTCTACGACTCAGCGACCTAACGACCTAACCCCTGAAGCGACCTAGCGACCTAACGAGTTAGCGACCTAGCGACCTAACGAGTTAGCGACCTAGCGATTCAGAAAAAGGGAATCACTTAGCATGTTCCGAGGTAAAGCCACATGACCTATCTCTTCCATTAGGTCGCTCACGACCTAAATCTTGCCGAGATAACTTCTGAGTTCATTGCACAAGGTCGCTCACACCTAGTATCTCACCTAGAATGGCTCCACTAAGTCGCCAATGACTTAAGCTAACTCGGGACGACCCTCGACCTACCACCTAAAACCCAACGACCTACGACCTATCACCAAAATTTCCCTATAAATACCCCGTCTATTCCACATTGTGGGGTGGAATTTTTTATACGTTGAAGCGCCGAAACTCTGCTGCATTCACGACTTCTACAACACCTATACTACCAAAAAAATTCCAAATTACCTAAAGAGAAGATTAACTACACTCAAGATGAATTGGAGAGTCTCCTTTGCATTATAAAGCTAGTTACTTGTATCGATTGTTGAGTAATCGAGGAAATTCTTATAAAGCTTGTAATCGAACTTGTGATAAAGAAGATAAAGTGGATGTAGGCTTGATTTTGAGCCGAACCACTATAAAACTGCTATCTCTTTACTTTTTCTGCAATTATCTGCTTGTTTTAGTACCTGTACCAACGGGTGGTGCTTTCACTTTAATAATACTCACACTAGGGTGTTAGCGTTTGATTTTTACGTTAACATTTTTGGTGCTTTCACTGAGAACCGAACTCAGGAGTGTTCTCACCATTGCTTCGCAAAGATTTGTTGAAATATTCTCCTTAAAAACTAGAAGTCTATCTGAAATCATGGCTCCTGGAAGAAAGAGTAGATCTTCTAGATCCGGAGATGCTAATGACAGGTCTGCCTCCTCTCCAGCGCCAAATCAGGCGACTCCTGCTGTTGGAGTCACAAGGGCTGAACTTGTCGATGTTGTGTCTGGGTTATACCAACTAATGGAAGCTCAAAGTGCTTTGATGATGGACAAGTTAAACGCTCTGCTTGGGATGAACCGACAACCAGAAAATAATGAACTAACCTTTGCTAAAGATACTCATGATTCCTACGAGAAAGATATTCCTCAAAGAGCAGTTGGCATCGCCGAAGGGGCACCTCCCCAAGCTGGAGGATCAAGGCCACAGCCGCCTCTTCGCGAACGTTTGTTCAGACAAACTTCCGAAAAAGTGGCTGACATCTGCCCGGCAAGGCCTCTGAACGACGAGGAATACCTATCAGGAATGGTTCGTCAAATTATGAAAGAAAGTATGAAAAGGGATGAAGATGAAAATGATTGGGGTTTTGCTCCAAGCAAGACTCGATTTACTGAAAGAATTCTAAAAGTTGAATTTCCAAAAAAGTTTCTACCTCCTATTATCCCAGCCTATCGGGGGACAAGCGACCCTAATCAATTCTTGTACAAGTATGACTGGCACATGACAGTTTCCAGGGAAACATATGAGATTAAATGCCGATATTTCCCTGTGTATTTGGAAGGGGTGGCTCTACTTTGGTTTACAAAGCTACCGGTCCGATCTGTGGATCAATTCTTTGACTTAACTCGCAAATTCAACGATCAGTTCAGGTTGTATGCTTCAAAGGCCAAGGACATAATGTCTTTGTCCAGCCTCGAACAAGCTCCCAAAGAATCTATCAAATCTTTCTTGAACCGCTTTAATCTAGCCTTGGCTGAAGTGGATAATGCTGAGCCTCGAATGATTCTAACTTACTTAATGCGAGCCATCGACAAAACAAGTGAGTTCGGAAAATGGTTGAAGATGATGGAACCGAATTCACTGGAGAAGTTTTATAAGAAGGCTGACGAATTTATGCGTGTGGAACATCTTCCTGCACCAGCAAAGGTGGTTGTGGCTGAAATTGAAAACAACCATGTGGCTGAAACTTCTAACAAGAAATAATCTGGTGGTCAGAAAAGGAAAATAACGTTGGGAAAAAGAAGAAAGACGTGAAGAAACCATGTCATTTTTCGGGTTTTACTCCTTTGATTGGATCATGGCGGTATCTCAAGAACAGGAGTCATGGATGACCCCAATCAAGGAATATCTACTCAACGGATCCTTGCCAGAAAACTCAAAAGAACGCCAAAATCTATTAAGAAAAGCCCTAAGATATGTAATTCAAGGCGACCATTTGTACAAACGAGGATTCTCGATGCCATTACTCCGATGTGTAACTAAAGAAGAGGCTAAGATAATTTTGGCTGATGTGCACGGAGGAGAGTGTGGAGATCATTCAGGTGGCCAAACTCTTGCTAAGAAAATTCTTTGCTATGGTTATTTTTGGCCGGATATTAATCGAGATGCTGCTAGCTATTCCCGAAAGTGTGACAGATGCTAGAGATTTGCAAAACCCCAAGAGCACCTTCCACCATGCTAACACAGATGGTCAGTCCTTGACCGTTCGCCATTTGGGGAATAGATCTTATTGGGCCTATGCCGATTGCCAGATCTGGAATCAAATATGCCATTGTTGCTGTTGATTATTTCACTAAATGGGCTGAAGCTGAACCATTGGCTACAATTACCTCTAAAAAGATGATAAATTTTGTGACTAAAAATATCATTTGCAGGTATGGTGTGCCTCAGAAGATAATAACAGACAATTACCCAATTCGAAAGCGAAGAATTCCAAGAATTTTGCAGGCGATTCAACATCTGAAAGAGCTTCTCAGCAGTGGCTCATCCGCAGGCAAATGGGCAAGTGGAAGCAGTGAACAAAATCATCAAATTGACCATCAGAAAGCAACTGGAAAAAGCAAAAGGTGGTTGGGTTGATAAGCTGCCACTAGCACTATGGGCATATAGGACTACCCACAAAACTGCGACTGGGCACACTCCATTCTCATTAGCATATGGATCAAAAGCAATGATTCCAGTGGAAATAGAAGTCCACTCACACAGGAGAATTCATTTCAACCAAGCTGAAAATGAAAAGCTGCAACTTGAAGCACTTGACTTGCTTGATTAAAGAAGGAAAGAAGCTGAACTCAGAGTTGTAGCTCAACAGCAAAGAATAGCAAGGCACTTCAATTCTAAAGTTCACCAACGCAGCTTTGCAATTGGGGATCTAGCCTTGAAAAGGATCATGACAGCAACAGGAGTGTTTGGGACAAACTGGGAAGGGCCGTATGTCATAGGCAAAAAACTTCTCGATGGCACTTTCAAACTCACAACTATCGAAGGAGATCCAATCCCGAGAGTCTGGAACAGCAACCACTTGCGTCCATATTTTACTTAAAAGCCATGCTTAAAATTGTAAAATAATTCTGGATGTATGATTCTTGTAAACCGTTGTAAAATCAGTGTGACTCAGCAATAAGAACTATAAAGTGGATGTAGGCCCAATTCTTGGCCGAACCACTATAAATCTTGTGTCTTCTACTGCTTTAAATTGCCTATCTCATTTCGATGTGCAAATATCTTAAATATGTTGCTAAAATATCGATTTAATATTGCTGGTAATCAAAGCAAAGCTTACCCAAGCGATTCTCATAAATCACTCAATAAATAAATGTCAAGCCACAAAAATTCCAGACTCAATTCCTACAAACGGTTGGTGATTCCACCAAAGGGGCACCTTCCCAAAAGAAAGGCACCAGGCCCTTGCTAACTGACTGTGATCGTTTGTACAAACAGACATCCGATTAAGTGGCTTGCGTCTGCCCGTGGATTCACTCGACCATGAGGTACACTTCTCTAGAAAAATCAAACAGCTTATCAAAGAAAAGAACATAAACTTGAGAATGATAACGAGGAATCGCTCAGTGGCAGTTGATGAAAAGACATGGACAAGCAGACAAAAACAGCCAAAATGGAGTCTTGTCTCTCACCCAAGAATGTTGGTGGGACCACCCAAGGGGGCACCTTCCCAAGATAGAAGGTTCCAGGCCCTTGTTTCTTGATTGCGATCGTTTGTGCAAACGAACATCCGGTCGGGTAGCTTGCGTCTGCCCCGCGGACCCACTTAACTGTGTGATGCAAACTTCCTGCCAAACCAAACAAGCCCTCTTCGGAGGCACAAGCCCTCTTCGGAGGCATACAAACAAAGACCTCTTCGGAGGCAAAAGACCTCTTCGGAGGCACACAAACAAAGACCTCTTCGGAGACAAAAGACCTCTTCGAAGGCAAAACACCTCTTTAGAGGCAAAAGCCCTCTTCGAAGGCACAACTCTTCGGAGGTGTCCTCTTCGGAGGCAAAAGCCCTCCAACGAGGCATGCCCAAAGCGAAATGCTTCTCTCGCCCAAGAATGTTGGTGGGACCATCGAAGGGAGCACCTTCCCAAGATAGAAGGTTCCAGGCCCTTGTTACTTGGTTGTGATCGTTTGTGCAAACGAACATCCAATCGTGTAGCTTGCGTCTGCTCCGTGGGACTATTCATCTATGAGAAGTAACTTTCTGGAAAAACCGCACAAAACCCTCTCCCGAGGCACAAATAAAAAAAAGAAAGCCCTTCCCAAAGGCATATAAAACAAGCCCTCTCCCGAGGCACAAATTAAGAAGCCTTCTTCGGAGGCATAAAGCCTTCTTTGGAGGCACTAAACAAGTAAAGCCCTCTAACGAGGTACATTCAAAAACATCGTCGATGGAACCACCAAAGGGGCACCTTCTCAAAAAGAAGGTTCCAGGCCACAGCTAAATACTCGTGATTATTTGTGCAAACAAATATCCAATAAAACAGCTGATGTCTATCCCGTGGACCCATTCAACGATGAAACATAATTTTCTGACAAACAGATCAAAGCTTTCTTCGGAAGCTTGCTTCACTGTGTAAAGGAATCCACTTTTCAAAAGATAAAAAGTGACCATCTCCGAAAGTTGAAGTGTTTTTAAAATAAGGAGGGGGGGAAGAAAGAAAAACTTCTCCGATGCAAGGCATACTCTATTAGAAGCAGAATAATATTTCCTCAAAACGAAAGAATTATTCTCTAGAATAAGAGTATAAGTCTTTTCAGAATATTGCAGTGAGCCGTGGTACGGGGCATATAGTTAAGTTATATTAATAAAAACAACGATCAAACAGCATACCACGAGCTCACTACAGTATCGTACAAAGTAAATAAAGAAACTTGTGCAAAAACAAGGAATAAATGCATTCACAAATACTGACAAGATATTATACAAGTAAAAAGAATCATTTTTATTCCATACTATCAAATTTTCTTATACATGTACAAGTTTCAAAAAGCGGGGGTCGGTACCCGCATAATCTCCGGTCGATACAAGCAAAAGACAAAATAGCAAAATAAGAAAGATAGAACCAAAATCATTTCTTCTTCCTCACGCCGCCTTTGGAGCCTTCACCCGGCTTAATGACTAACTTCGCAGGCCGGGTTGGACGAATTGCGGGAGAAGGAGAAAGAGATGCAATTGGTTCATCTTCTATTTTCTGATCACCAGCTGAAGTTTCCGTCTTCTCTTCATCAACAGAAGCGTCTTTCTTTTTCTTTGAAACCCCGCGCTTTCCCCTCTTCTTTGAAGAAGATTCACTGCCCAAAAAAAAGAGATTAGAAAGTTTCGTATCATCAGTAAATCTCTCCGGGGTCTTCTCGCCTTCTTCAAGTTCATCGGCCTTTTGCTCTTGAGAAGCCGGCGGGTCGTCTAAACCCTGTAGAGCTTCTATTTGTTCCTCTTGCGACCCTAGTTGAGAAGCAGAAGGAGGATTAACTTGATGAAGTGGAGGAGCAACAGCTGGGGGAGGCGAAGCTTGTGCGGCAGTTGGTGTTTTCGCTACAGAAGAAGAAAAGTTAAAAACATCAATATTTCCCATAAATAGAGGAGTTTGTGGCACGTCAAAGCTTAAGTAATAGGCAAAAAGTTCATCGAGCTCATGTGAAGAGAACAAGCAGTCCACTTGAGCCAGATCGGAATTGAAGTTACCTGGTGAACTTGGGTTGATCACTTCGATTTCGTAGTCTTGGGCCGCAGTGCTCTCTTGGGCCTCTTCTTCAGTGTGAACAGTTGGGGGCTCAGAAGTTGTGATTTCAGTTTCAGCTTTTGCAGCTTTTGTAGGAGACAGGGAATGAGAGCTAGAACCGATGATATTAGGGTCAACCGAAGTCGAAGGATGAGTGGGGTCAGCCAAAGGTGCCTTCCCCAAATGTTCCCTTTCTACCGCTTCGGCTCGCTCCCTGGCAAGCTGTTCTTTTCCTCTAGCCAGGGCGGCACAACCATCGTCATCCAAATAGCAAGCTTCCAGATCCTTCTCTGCATAACCAGCATCTTTCAGCATTTCACTTATTGCCTCCCAAACTTCGGCCAGAGTAATTTCATATTTTGGGCCCAAAAACGAAAGACTTCCTTTCCCTAAGACACTAAGAACATAAAACTCAAAAAGAGTGGAGCTGATGGAGGCCATGGTTGTTTCATGCGATTCTTCAGCAGCCGCATTTTCGGCAATCGCCTCATCACGCTCCCTTTCTGCTTTTAAAAGTTGAGCTTTTAACATAGTGATCTCCAAGTCTTGGGAGCTGACTTTTTCCCGCAGCTGGATGGTGTCGTTGCGGTATTTTTCAACAACATGCTGCTCCACTTCAAGTTTGATCTCGGCATCTCTCTAGGAAGCATGCGCGTCTCTCACTTGCTTTTGAAAAACCTCTTCCTTTTGAGAATGGGAAGCGGAAGAGGTAGCAAGGTCCTCTTTAATTTTCTTACCTTCAGCTTCAAGCTCCTCATTATAGGCAGTGATGTTCGTCATTTCCACATCATGTTGATCAAGAATTTTCTGCCATTCAGACTTGTCATTTTCCATAGTCAGCATTGCCTCAAGATTTGCACGATTGACTCTTTGGAGTTCGTCGACAAGTTTCTGCCAGTCAGACATCCTCTCGATATCGAGTTTGACGGCATCAAGGTTTCTTAAAATAGCTTGCTTGTAAATCGGTACCAAGTCTAAGTCGAAACGCACTCCTTTTAAGCACCAGTTCGGGAATCGACTGTGGAGTGTAGGCGAAGGCTTTTCGACTTGATAGGGAGGCCTGCTGATAATTGTTTGGATGTCAGTTCTTTTAAGGGAAGGAGAACTGGGAGGAATGTCTGAAGAAATAGAAGCAGCAGGCACTTTAGGGACTTCAGAAGAAGACTTGTCATCGAGTTTGGCCCACTTGCTTGGCTCCTCGATTATATGTCCCTTTCCCCTGTCATCATGGGATTTTCTTTTATGAGAATCGTCATCTCTTTGAGAAGAGTCATGGCGATCGTCAGTTCTCCCATATCGCCCCTCGTAAGCTTGCCTCTCTCGAGCTTTTCTAACAACTCGTTCCACATCAGTTTCCCTGGGGGCAGGGAGATAGCGTCGGGGATCGTAATAATCACGCCTTCCGTAGCGTTGAAAATCATTATAGTACGAACCACTTCGTCCCATCGGAGAATCTGAAAATGAAAAATAGATAGAATTTAGAAATCTTCAGAAAAAGGAAGTTAAGTGCGAGAAACTGCTAAAAATCCTAAATGTGTGTAGCATGCAAACTACGCGCGTCGAGCTACAAACCACTCTTCAGTCTTGGGTGAGGTCAGCTTTTACGACAGGGGTTAATTCTTGGGTTGACGGAAGTGGTCGTAAGACATATGTTGCTTCGACCGATGGAGAGACAAGCTTAGGAGCAGTAATATCGCCTTTTAAAAGCTCTTGGGAAGTCACCAAAAAATCGCTTAACCCCCCGAAAATGTCGTCACCATTGTGCCCGGCCGAATGAGTCACACCAGCGGTTGCTTCTTTAACATGTTCAGCACTTTCCATGGCAGAACTTTCTTTCTCCGTCCCCTCATCACCTTCCGTGGCGATCTTCCCGGGACATTGTTGAAGTTCCTCTTCTTCGATAACCGGAAGAAGTTTAGACTTGCCAAAAAATTGTGCACCCTTAGCAGAACTGGAGAATTTTATTAATGAAGCTTCTGCAACCAGTACTTTCGACGCAAGTTCTTTTGCAGGAGCTGGGCATCAGATGTTTTCGGTTGAGAAGCAGGGGGATCGCGAAGCTGAAGGGATCGGGAAGGATGTAAAAGGCCATATTGATGAAGAAATTCATCTTTCAAAAGAAATTTGATACTCCTCTCTTCGGCGGCAACAACGCTTAGCCTTTCAAAAGTGGGCTTGTGGCTGGAGTCTTTAGAAAGAAGAGGAAGTGCTACAAGAGTAAAAATGAAGTTAATACTTGACAACTAGAATTCTGAAAGGCTCAGAAATGGAGTAAATGGAGATAGGCAAGCTTACTTCCTACTCTCCAAATGGCGTAGAATTTTGAAGGACAGCGAACAAAGAAAAATTGATTCAAAATCCCGTGGACACTTTAAGGAAGATCAGCATTTAGTTTACGGTTCCTGGCGCTCCTCACAAGTACAATAGAAGGATGATCTTTATTCTTTGCAAATGTGCACAAATAACAAATCTCTTCAAAGCTTTGAAGACGGTCAAGTGTCTTCCTAAACAGTACACACAGTCCCATCAAGATGGCATAGCCATTGGGATGCAACTGGAAAGGAGAGATAGTTAATCGGAGAAGGAGCTGTCGAAGGAAATCGTTAAATGGAGGAATAGCTCCACTTGAGCACATTTGACGATTAACTGCGATAAAACCAAGAGGTGGCCTGTCAGTAGTGTCGTTTACCCCGGGAAGAAAAGCGTCTGCTTCAGCAATGCCAAACTGAACACATATTTGACTGAACACCCGTTGATTCAGAGTGGTTGAAGATCTTTCTGGGGGATTATCCAAGAGATTAGCTATTGGGAAGACCTCTCCAGCTTGTCCTACTATCTCTTCTTGTAGAGAAGTCATTCTACACAAGGAATTGGACATTCAAATGTGAAGGTGCACGTTTCCTAAAAGCGTGTGAAGTGTTGTGCAAAGCTATTAAAATAACAAGTAAATAAAATAAAACTTGAAATAGTACTGATTGATACACGTCAATTCAGGAAGTCTCAAGGCTTGTTATTAGATCAAAGTTAAGTGTAGTATCAATGCAGATAACATTTAGCAATAAGCAGTTATAGCTGTATACATTTTGTGTTGATACTTCATTTAAATCAGTCGATTCACATCACTTCATCTTTAATCAGATTCATACTGTTTTATTTAAGTAAAATATCGTTTCTTTGACCTAATCCATCACTCGATGTGGGCAGTCGATGATGAGTATATTTGTCCCGTTCGTCTGCAAATTTTATGTTTAACAGGTTGATTAGCATTAAAGTTAATATAATATGTAATGAAGTGCAACAAGTTCAGGCAGGTCATCTCGGTAGTTCAAGTTGAGAATTCAAGTTAAATGCTGTAAAATTTTGCAAGTGGTCAAGCTCAAACGACTTAGCATAGGTCGAAGCTTCCTTAAGTCGTACTGTTTAAGTCAGAAAGTTCAGCAATGATATGTTCCTACGAGTTAAAAAGTGCCTAAGACAAAGAGTTCAAGGCATGAAACTTCAAGTCAAGGCAGTGCAAATTTGTCTAAGTAATAGCTCGCTCAGGTGTAACCACGACCTAAACTTCATATCGCAAAGAGTTAGGTCGCTGAAAAGAGCTAAGTCGCTGAAAAGAGTTAGATCGCTGATTTAAGTTAGGTCGCTGATTCATTAGGTCGTTCGGCTTCCCTTAAGTCACGAAGGGTTCTTAGATCGTTCGATTCACTAGGTCGCTCCTGAAGTAGATCGGCGATATCAAGCTATCTCCCATCAAAAAACCTAAGTCCTATTCTCCAATCACCTTCCTCCACGCGTCCACCACCCTTTGCATCACTCAAAATACCATGGCGTAACCCTTCATCCACTAACCCGTTAACCCCATCATCTCCTCCAAATTTCCAGAAAACATTACTAAATCCACAAATTCAAACATAACTATGTGAAACCCTAAGCTGATCCATTCCCAAAGCAATCACCAACAATTCGACAAGAATTAGAGGGTGAATCGAAGTATAATTTTACGACATGGTAACGAAAGTTGTATGGAGGAACTGATGGTAAACGCGGCGAATATATGATCGGAATTACCTAAATTCACTGTTGGAATCGACGATTGGAGATAAAAAAGTGAAAATTTCGTGTTAATCTTTGAGCTTGAATGCAGTAATGGCAGCAGAGTGTAAGCAATAGAGTGACTAGGACGAAGCGAGTTATGTAACTTATAGGCGGGAAAAATGGAATTCGAATCGGCCTAAAATGACCTAACAACTCGAATGACTCAAGCGGCTTACGACCTAACAGCTCGAGCGACTCACGACTTAGCAATTCATATGGCACGAGTTAAAAGGTGTCGAAGCACACGACCTAGTCCCTAGGCATATACTTCGAGGGGCAAGTGTTAACACCTCTTTTTCTACGACTCGGCGACCTAACGACCTAACTCCTGAAGCGACCTAACGACCTAACAAGTTAGCGATCTAGCGACCTAACGACTAACGAGTTAGCGACCTAACGAGTTAGCGACCTAGCGATTCAGAAATAGGGAACGACTTAGCATGTTCTGAGGTAAAGCCACACGACCTATCTCTTCCATTAGGTCGCTCACGACCTAAATCTTGCTGAGATAACTTCTGAGTTCATTGCACTAGGTCGCTCACACCTAGTATCTCACCCAGAATGGCTCCACTAAGTCGCCAATGACTTAAGCTAACTCGGGACGACCCTCGACCTACGACCTAAAACCCAACGACCTACGACCTATCACCAAAATTTCCCTATAAATACCCCGCCTATTCCACATTGTGGGGGGAATTTTTGATACTTTGAAGGGCCGAAACTCTGCTGCATTCACGACTTCTACAACACCTCTACTACCAAAAAAACAATCCAAATTACTTAAAGAGAAGATCAACTACACTCAAGATGAATTGGAGAGTCTCCTTTGCATTGTAAAGCTAGTTACTTGTATCGATTGTTGAGTAATCGAGGAAATTCTTGTAAAGCTTGTAATCGAACTTGTGATAAAGAAGATAAAGTGGATGTAGGCTTGATTTTGAGACGAACCACTATAAAAGTGCTGTCTCTTTACCTTTTCTGCAATTATCTGCTTGTTTTAGTTCTCGTACCAATGGGTGGTGCTTTCACTTTACTAATACTCACACCGGGGTGTTAGCGTTTGATTTTTACGTTAACAAACGACTTACGACTTAACAACCTAGCTAGTTAAAACGGCAGCGACCTAACAAGTTAAAGCGGCAGCAAGATAACTCGAATTAACGACCTAGCGACCTAACGAGTTAGTGACCTAGCGACCTAACGAGTAGCGACCTAGCAACCTAACGAGTTAGCGACCTATCGACCTAACGAGTTAGCGACCTAGCGATTCAGGAAAAGGGAACGACTTAGCATGTTCCGGGGTAAAGCCATACGACCTACCTCTTCCATTAGGTCGCGCACGACCTAAATCTTACCGAGATAACTTCTGATTTCACCGCATTAGGTCGCTCACACCTAGTATCTCACCCAGAATGGCTCCACTAAGTCGCCAACGACTTAAGCTAACTCGGGATGACCTACGACCTACCTTCAGATTTTTCCTATAAACACCCTGCCTACTCCACATTCAAGGGGGACTTTTTCGAGACTTTGAAGCGCCGAAACTCTGCTGCATTCACGACTTCTACAACCCCTCTACTACCGAAAACATTCCAAACTACCTAAAGAGAAGATCAACCACATTCAAGAGGAATTCGAGAATCTCTTTTGCATTGGAAAGCTAGTTACTTGTATCGATTGTTGAGTAATCGAGGGAATTCTTGTAAAGCTTGTAATCGAACTTGTGATAAAGAAGATAAAGTGGACGTAGGCTTAATTTTGAGCCGAACCACTATAAAACTGTTGTCTCTTTACTTTTTCTGCATTTATCTTCTTGTTTTAGTTTCCGTACCAACGGGTGGTGCTTTCACTTTACTAATATTCACACCGGGGTGTTAGCGTTCGATTTTTACGTTAACATTTTTGGTGCTTTCACTAAGAATTGAACTCAGGAGTGTTCTCACCATTGCTTCGCAAAGATTTGTTGAAAGATTCTCCTTAAAAACTAGAAGTCTATCTGAAATCATGGCTCCTGGAAGAAAGAGTAGATCTACTAGACCTGGAGACGCTAATGACAGGGCTGCCTCCTCTCCAGCGCCAAATCAGGAAACTCCTACGGTTGGAGTCACAAGGGCTGACTTGATGATGTTGTGTCTGGGTTATACCAACAAATGGAAGCTCAAAATGCTTTGATGATGGACAGGTTAAACACTCTACTTGGTATGAACCGACAACCAGAAAATAATGAACCAACCTTTGCTGAAGATACTCATGATTCCCAAGAGAAAGATATTCCTCAAAGGGCAGCAGGCATCGCCGAAGGGGTACCTTCCCAAGCTGGAGGATCAAGGCCGCAGCCGCCTCTTCGCGAACGTTTGTTCAGACAAACTTCCGAAAAAGTGGCTGACGTCTGCCCGACAAGGCCTTTGAATGACGAGGAATACCTATCAGGAATGGTTCGCCAAATTATGAAAGAAAGTATGCAAAGGGATGAAGATGAAAATGATTGGGGGTTTGCTCCAAGCAAGACTCCGTTGACCGAGAGAATTCTAAAAGCTAAATTTCCAAAGAAGTTTGTTCCCCCTACTATCACAGCTTATAAAGGGACAAGCGACCCTAATCAATTCTTGTACAAGTATGACTGGCATATGAAAGTTGCCAGGGCAACAGATGAGATTAAATGCAGATATTTTCCTATCTATTTGGAAGGGGTGGCTCGACTTTGGTTTACAAAGCTACCGGTCCGATCTGTGGATCAATTCTCTAACTTAACTCGTAAATTCAAGGATCCATTCACGTTGTATGCTTCAAAGGCCAAGGACATAATGTCGTTGTCTAGCCTCGAACAAGCTCCCAAAGAATCTATCAAATCTTTCTTGAACCGCTTTAACCCAGCCTTGGTCGAAGTGGATAATGCTGAGCCTCGAATGATTCTAACTTACTTGATGCAAGCCATCGATAAAACAAGTGAGTTTGAAAAATGGTTGAAGATGAAGGGACCGAATTCACTGGAGAAGTTTTATAAGAAGGTTGACGAATTTATGCGTTTGGAAAATCTTTCTACACAAGCAAAGGTTGTTGTGGCTGAAATTGAAAACAACCATGTGGCTAACGCCTCTAATAAGGAAGAATTTGGTGGTCAGAAAAGGGAAATTAACGGTGGGAAAAAGCAGAAAGACATGAAGAAACCACGCCGTTTTTCGGGTTTTACTCCTTTGACTGAGACTCCAAAGAACATCTTCTACGCAACCAAGGATGCTATCGAGTACCCTGAGCCACCTAAGATGAAGCTTGGGAAAAATTTTGTGCCCAATGGAAGATTCACTCGATTTCATAATCATCCTGGCCATGACACTAATGAGTGTCGCCGTTTGAAGAATTTAATTGAAGAGTTGCTACGACAGAATAAACTGCAACAGTATATCAAGAGAAACAGAGGTGATCCTGCCTCATCTACTCAGGGGCAGCAACTTCCTGCTCGTCAATCTGGCTCGGGTGAAAAGGCTGTGGTGTAGGAATCTGAAAGGCCTGTATTAATGTAATCACAAGGGGTCCTCACCCAGCAGGCAGAAGTTGGGGAGAAATGGAAAGATATGCTCATGCTCTGAGACATGCCCCGAAAGAGGAAACTGTTTTTGTTTTGGAAGATGTCGTGCCTTCAAAACAGCAAAGACCTTGTCACGATGACATCGTATTCAGAGCTAGAGATTCTATAAGAGTTGGGGCTCCCACCATGGATCCTTTGGTAATAACCGCCGGTATCGGACCAGCTATTGTGAGAAGAGTGCTTGTCAATTGCGGCGCTTCTTGTAATATCCTCTTCAAAAAGACCTTTGATCAAATGAAGATTCCGATGGCTGATGTTCAAGCTTCTTCGCAAAAGATTGTTGGGTTCACTGGGGAACCAAAATAGCCCATTGGAACCATCGACCTATTTGTGAAGGGGAAAGAAAAGTGGTCCGTAAGCAAATTTTTGTTATTGTTGATGAATTTTCTACTTATAACGCCTTCTTGGGACGACCAACTCTTGCTGCATTCAAAGCTATCCTCGCCCCGTGGTGCCTAAATATAAAATTCCCCACTGATAACGGCATTGGTGTTTTGAAGGGGGACCAGGATGCTGGGCGGGAATGTTATCTCACAGAGTTGCGGGAGGCGAAGAAGAGAGAGATGGGAAAGGGTGCGGCAGCTCTGCTCCACATCAAAGAACCCACCTTGTAGCAAGTACGGGGTGGGCCCTGCACTGGTGAGCATAGTGGTGCGCGAAAGGAAATTGATTCCAGAAAAACCAGTGCAGGGGAGAATAGTGTGGTGCCGGTAGAAGTGACGGTGCCAATTCCTGTTGACCAGAAAGATCCGAACAAGGTGCTAAATGTGGGTTCACAACTCGGTGTGACAGTTCAGAACATGCTAATATCATTTTTGAAGGCAAAACTGGATGTATTCGCTTGGAGTCATGCTCACATGTGTGGAATATCTCTAGAAATAGCAGTGCATGCTTTGAATATTGATCCAAAGTTCACACCCGTAAAGCAGAAAAGAAGAACCCAGGGTCCTGAAAGGTCAACAGCCTTAAAAGAATAAGTAGATCGACTCATGGAAAATGGCTTCATTAGAGAATCCACTTATCCAAATTGGGTTTCTAATCCGGTGTTGGTTAAAAAAGCAAATGGAAAGTGGAGAGTATGCATCGACTTTTCAGACTTAAACAAAGCATGTCCCAAAGACTGTTTCCCGTTGCCCAGAATCGATCAGTTGGTGGATGGAACAGCCGGGCACGAATTATTGTCTTTTATGGATGCTTACTCAAGATACAATCAAATCATGATGTATGAGCCAGATCAGGAGGACATGAGCTTCATCACTGATGTTGGTCTTTACTGCTATAAAGTCATGCCTTTCGGATTAAAGAACGCGGGGCAACTTATCAAAGACTCGTGAATGCCATGTTCAAGCCTCAAATTGGCAAGACTATGGAAGTATACATTAATGATATGTTGGTAAAGTCAAAGAAGGCAGTAGACCACATGGACCATCTGGCAGAAATGTTCGCGATCCTCCGAAAGTATGGAATGAAATTGAATCCTTTGAAATGTTCATTCGGGGTTGAGTCCGGAAAATTCTTAGGTTTCATTGTGAGTGCTAGGGACATTGAAGCTAATCCTGCTCAGATCACTGCATTAAGATAAGTCAAACCCTCTAGAACAAAGAAGGAATTGCAAACCCTCAACGAGAAAGTCGCTGCTCTGAGTCGATTTATTTCCAAGGCCGCAGATAAATGCATTCCCTTCTTCGATGCTCTGAAGAAAGGAAGGAAGAATTTCGAATGGACTCCCGAGTGTCAAAAAGCTTTTGATGAGCTGATTCATCATATGGAAACGCCTCCAATACATTCTAAGCCCAACAATGGTGAAGATCTATTCATATACTTAGTAGTTTCTTCTCATGCTCTCAGTGCGGCGTTGATACGAGAAGACGCAAAAGTTCAGCATCCGGTTTATTACATCAGCAAAAGATTCACTGGGGCAGAGATGAATTATTCAAAGTTAGAAAAGCTCGCCTATTGTTTATTGATCGCGTCCAGAAAGTTGAGGCCATACTTCCAGGCTCATCCTATCAAAGTCCTCACTGATCAGCCACTAAAGCAAGTCCTATTCCGCCCTGAAACTTCGGGTCGTCTTCTAAAGTGGAATATCGAACTTAGTCAATACGATATCACCTACCATCCCCGACGAGCAATCAATGGACACGCTTTAGCAGATTTCATTGCAGAGTGCACCGACAAGGGTGATAGTGAGGAAAAGGTAACTGATGATATCCCGATCCGATGGAAATTATATGTTGATGGTGCAAGAAATGACTACTGTTCTGGAGCTGGGGTTGTGCTTGAAACCCCCGAAGGGAGGTCATTGTGTTATGCATTGAGATTAGAATTTCCTTCGACAAATAATGAAGCTGAATATGAAGCTCTTATTGCCGGTCTGAGGATTTCTAAAGAGCTAAGCATAAAAGCATTGCAGATTTTCAGTGATTCCCAGCTTATTGTATGCCAAGTCAGGAAAGAGTTTCAAACTAAGGGAGGAAATCTGCCAGCTTACTTATCAAAAGCCTGTGAGCTTCTCGATGATTTTGATCATTATACAATCAAACATATACCCCGGGAAGAGAACATGAAGGCAGATTCTCTTGCAAAATACTCAAGCTTCGGCGAAGCTCAATTATTAGGATTAGTCCCTGTAGAAGTCTTGACATCTCCGAGTATTGATGAAATGGATGTTGACTGGATCATGGCTGTATCTCAAGAACAGGAATCATGGATGACCCCGATCAAGGAATATCTACTCAATGGCTCCTTGCCAGAAAACTCAAAAGAACGCCAAAAGCTGTTAAGAAAAGCCCAAAGATATGTAATTCAAGGTGACTATTTGTATAGACGAGGATTCTCGATGCCATTACTCCGTTGTGTAACTAAAGAAGAGGCTAAGAAAATTTTGGCTGAAGTGCACGGAGGAGAGTGTGGAGATCATTCAGGTGGCCAAACTCTTGCAAAGAAAATTCTTCGCTACGGTTATTTTTGGCCGGATATTAATCAAGTTGCTGCTAGCTACTCCCGAAAGTGTGATAGATGCCAAAGATTTGAAAAAAATCCCAAGAGCACCTTCCATCGTGCTAACACAGATGGTCAGTCCATGGCCATTCGCCATTTGGGGAATAGATCTTATTGGGCCTATGCCGATTGCCAGATCCGGGATCAAATATGCCATTGTTGCTGTTGATTATTTCACTAAATGGGCTGATGCTGAACCATTGGCTACTATTACCTCTAAAAAGATGATAAATTTTGTGACTAAAAATATCATTTGCAGGTATGGTGTGCCTTAGAAGATAATAACAGACAATGGTACTTAATTCGAAAGCGAAGAATTCCAAGAATTTTGCAGGGGATTCAAAATCCGAAAAAGCTTCTCGGCAGTGGCTCATCCGCAGGCAAACAGGCAAGTGGAAGCAGTGAACAAAATCATCAAATCGACCATCAAAAAGCAACATGAAAAAGCAAAAGGTGGTTGGGTTGATAAACTGCTAATAGCACTATGGGCATATAGGACTACCTAACTGCGACTGGGCACACTCCATTCTCATTAGCATACAGATCAGAAGCAATGATTCCAGTGGAAATAGAAGTCCCCTCACACAGGAGAGTTCATTTCAACCAAGCTGAAAATGAAAAGCTACAACTTGAAGCACTTGACTTGCTTGATGAAAGAAGGAAAGAAGCTGAACTCAGAGTTGCAACTCAACAGCAAAGGATAGTCAGGCACTTCAATTATAAAGTTCATCAATGCAGCTTTGAAATTGGGGATCTAGTCTTGAAAAGGATCATGATAGCAAAAGGAGTGTTTGGTCCAAACTGGGAAGGGCCGTATGTCATAGGCAAGAAACTTCTCGATGGCACTATCAAACTCAGAACTGCCGAAGGACATCCAATCCCGAGAGCCTGGAACAACAATCACTTGCGTCCATATTTTACTTAAAAGCCATGCTTAAAATTGTAAAATAATTCTGGATGTATGATTCTTGTATTGTAAACCATTGTAAAATCAGTGTGACTCGGTAATAAGAACTATAAAGTGGATGTAGGCCCAATTCTTGGCCGAACCACTATAAATCTTGTGTCTTCTACTACTTTAAATTGCCTATCTCATTTCGATGAGCAAATATCTTAAATATGTTGCTAAAATATCGATTTAATATTGCAGGCATTCAAAGCAAAGCTTACCTATTCAACACGTCACAAACCCAAGCGATTCCCATAAATCACTCAACAAACAAATGTCAAGCCACAAAAATTCCATACTCAATTCCTACAAACGGTTGGTAATTCCACCAAAGGGGCACCTTCCCAAAAGGAAGGCACCATGCCCTTGCTAACTGATTGTGATCATTAATGCAAAGAACATGAAGTACACTTCTCTAGAAAAATAAAACAGCTTATCAAAGAAAAGAACATAAAGTTGAGAATGATAACGAGGAATCGCTCAGCGGTAGTTGATGAAAAGGCATGGACAAGCAGACAAAAAACAGCCGAAAAGGAATCTTGTCTCTCACCCAAGAATGTTGGTGGGACCACCCAAGGGGGCACCTTCCCAATATAGAAGGTTCCAGGCCCTTGTTACTTGACTGCGATCATTTGTGCAAACGAACATCCAGTCGGGTAACTTGCATCTGCCCCGTGGGCCCACTTAACTGTGAGATGCAATCTTCCTGGCAAACCAAACAAGCCCTCTTCGGAGGCACAAGCCCTCTTCGGAGGCACAAAGCCCTCCAACGAGGCATGCCCAAATCGAAATGCTTCTCTCGCCCAAGAATGTTGGTGGAACCACCCAAGGGAGCACCTTCCCAAGATAGAAGGTTCCAGGCCCTTGTTACTTGATTGTGATCGTTTGTGCAAACGAAAATCCAGTCGGGTAGCTTGCGTCTGCTCCGTGGGACCATTCAACTGTGAGAAAGTAACTTTCTGGCAAAACCACACAAAGCCCTCTCCCGAGGCACAAATCAAAAAAAAGAAAGCCCTTTCCAAAGGCATATCAAACAAGCCATCTCCCGAGGCACAAACTAAGAAGCCCTCTTCGGAGGCACAAAGCCTTCTTCGGAAGCACTAAAGAAATATAATTTTCTGACAAACAGATCAAAGCTTTCTTTGGAAGCTTGCTTCACTGAGTAGAGGAATCCACTTTTCAAAAGATAAAAAGTGACCATCTCCGAATGTTGAAGTGTTTTAAAAAAAGGGGGGGAGAAAGAAAAACTTCTCCAATGCAAGGCACACTCTATTAAAAGCAGAAAAATATTTCCTTAAAACGAAAGAATTATTCTCTAAAATAAGAGTATAAGTCTTTTTGGACTATTGCAATGAGCCGTGGTACGGATGCATATAGTTAAGTTCTATTAATAAAAACAACGCTCAAACAGCATACCACGAGCTCACTGCAGTATCGTACAAAGTAAATAAAGAAACTTGTGAAAAAAAGAAATAAATGCATTCACTAATACTTACAAGATATTGTACAAGTAAAAAGAATCATTTTTATTCCATACTATCAAATTTTTTATACATGTACATGTTTCAAAAAGCGGGGGCCGGTACCCGCACAATCTCTGGTCGATACAAGCAAAAGACAAAATAGCAAAACAAGAAAGATAGAACAAAAATCATTTCTTCTTCCTCACGCCGCCTTTAGAGCCTTCACCCGGCTTAATGACTAACTTCGCAAGCTGGGTTGGATGAGTTGCGGGAGAAGGAGAAAGAGATGCAATTGGGTCATCTTCTGTTTTCTGGCAACCAGCGGAAGTGTCCGTCTTCTCGTCATCAACATAAGCGCCTTTCCTTTTCTTCGAAACCCCGCGCTTTCCCCTCTTCTTTGAAGAAGATTCACTGCCCAGAGAAATAAGATCAGAAAGTTTTGTATCGTCGGCAGTGAATCTCTCCGGGGTCTTCTCGCCTTCTTCAAGTTCTTCGGCCTTTTGCTCTTGAGAAGCCGCCGGTTCGTCAAAACCTTGGAGAGCTTCTATTTGTTCCTCTTGCGACCCCGGTTGAGAAGCAGAAGGAGGAGTAACTTGAAGAAGTGGAGGAGCAGCAGCTGGGGGAGGCGAAGCTTGTGTGGCACTTGGTGTTTTCGCTACAGAAGAAGAAAAGTTAAAAACATCAATATTTCCGGCAAAGAGAGGAGATTGTGGCACGTCAAACTTAAGTAATAGGCAAAAAGTTCATCGAGCTCATGTGAAGCGAACGAGCAGTCCACTTGAGCCAGATCAGAATTGAAGTTACCTGGTGAACTTGGGTTGATCACTTCGATTTCGTAGTCTTGGGCCTCAGTGCTCTCTTGGGCCTCTTCTTCAGTGTGAACAGTTGGAGGCTCAGGAATTGTGATTTCAATTTTGGCTTTTGCAGCAGACAGGGAATGAGAGCTCGAACCGATGATATCATGGTTGACCGAAGCCGAAGGACGAGAGGGGTCAGCCAAAGGTGCCTTCCCCAGATGTTCTCTTTCAGCCGCTTCGGCTCGCTCCCTGGCAAGCTGTTCTTTTCCTCTATCCAGGGCAGCACAACCATCATTGTCCAAATAGCAAGCTTCCAGATCCTTCTCTGCATAACCAGCATCTTTCAGCATTTCACTTATTGCCTCCCACACTTCGGCCAGAGTAATTTCATATTTTGGGCCCAAGAACGAAAGACTTCCTTTCCCTAAGACACTGAGAACATAAAACTCAAAAAGAGTGGAGCTGATGGAGGCCTTGGTTGTTTCATGCGATTCTTCAGCTGCCGCTCTTCTGGAAATCACCTCATCACGCTCCTTTTCTGCTTTTGAAAGTTGAGCTTTTAACATAGTGATCTCCAAGTCTTTGGAGCTGATTTTTTCCCGCAGCTGGATGGTGTCGTTGCGGTATTTTTCAACAACATGTTGCTCCGCTTCAAGTTTGATCTCGACATCTCTCTGAGCAGCATGTGCATCTCTCACTTGCTTTTGAAAAACCTCTTCCTTTTGAGAATGGGAAGCAGAAGAGGTAGCAAGGTCCTCCTTAAGTTTCTTAACTTCGGCTTCAAGCTCCTCATTATAGGCAGTGATGTTCGTCATTTCCACATCATGTTGATCAAGAATTTTCTGCCATTCAGACTTGTCATTTTCCATAGTCAGTATTGCCACAAAATTTGCACGATTGACTCTTTGACGCTCGTCGACAAGTTTCTGCCAGCCAGACATTCTCTCGATATCGAGTTTGACAACATCAAGGTTTCTTAACATAGCTTGCTTGTCAATCGGGACCAAGTCTAAGTCGAAACACACTCCTTTTAAGCACCAGTTCGGGAATCGACTCTGGAGTGTAGGCGGAGGCTTTTCGACTTGATAGGGAGGCCTGTTGATAATTGTTTGGATGTCAGTTCTTTTGAGGGCAGGAGAGCTGGGAGGAATGTCTGAAGAAATGGAAGCAGTTAGGGAATTCAGAAGAAGACTTGTCATCGAGTTTGGCCCGCTTGCTTGGCTCCTCGATTATGTGTCCATTTCCCCTGTCATCGTGGGATTTTCATTTATGGGAATCGTCATCTCTTTGAAAAGAGTCATGGCGATCGTCAGTTCTCCCATATCGCTCATCATAAGCTTGCCTCTCTCGAGCTTTTCTAACCGCTCGTTCCTCATCAGTTTCCTTGGGGGCAGGGAGATATCGTCGGGGATCGTAGAAATCACGCCTTCCATAGCTTCGAAAATCATCATAGTATGAACCGCTTCGTCCCATTGGAGAATCTGAAAATGAAAAAGAGATAGAATTTAGAAATCTCCAAGAAATGGAATTTAAGTGCGGGTAACTACTAAAAATCCTAAGTGTGTGTGGCGTGCAAACTACGCGCATCAAGCTACAAACCACTCTTCAGCCTAGGAGTGATGTCAGCTTTTACAATGGGGGTAAATTCTTGGGTTGATGGAAGTGGTCGTAAGACAGATGTTGCTTCGAACGATGGAGAGAAAAGCTTAGGAGCAGTAATATCATCTTTGAAAAGCTCTTGAGAAGTCACCAGAAAATCGCTTAACCCCCCGAAAATGTCGTCACCATTATGCCCGGCCGAATGAGTCGCACCAGCGGTTACTTCTTTAGCATGTTCAGCACTTTCCGTGGCAGAACTTTCTTTCTCCGCCCCCTCATCAACTTCCATGGCGATCCTCCCAAGATATTCTTGAAGTTCCTCTTCTTTGATAACCGGAAGAAGTTTAGACTTGCCAGAAAATTCTGCGCCCTCAGCAGAACTGGATCATTTTATTAATGAAGCTTCTGCAACTAGTTCTTTCGACGCAAGTTCCTTTGCAGGAGCTGGGGCATCAGATGTTTCTGGTTGAGGAGCAAGGGCATCGTGAAGCTGAAGGGGTCGAGAAGGATGTAAAAGGCCAAATTGATGAAGAAATTCATCTTTCAAAAGAAATTTGATGCTCCTTTCCTTGACGGCTACAGCGTTTAGCCTTTCAAAAGTTGGCTTGTCACTGGAGTCTTTAGAAAGGGAAGGAAGTGCTACAAGAGTAAAAATGAAGTTAATACTTGACAAGCAGAATTCTGAAAAGCTCAGAAATGGAGTAAATGGAGATAGACAATCTTACTTCCTACTCTCCAGATGCCATAAAATTCTGAAGGGCAACGAACGAAGAAAAATTGATTTAAGAACCCGTGAACGCTGTCAGGCAAGTCTGTAATCAGTTTACGATTTCTAGCACTCCTTATAATTGTGATGGAAGGATGATCTTTATTCCTCCCGAACGAACACAAGTAGCAAATTTCGTTAAAGCTCGGGAGGCGATCAAGTGATCTCTCGAACAACACACATAACCCCATCAGAATGGCATAGCCATTGGGGTGTAACTGAAAAGGAGAGATAGTCAACCGAAGAAGCATCTTTCTGAGAAAGTCATTAAAAGGAGGAATAGCACCGCTCAAGCACATCTGATGGTTGACCGCAATAAAGCCAGGAGGTGGCCTGTCAGCGGTATCATTTACTCCAGGAAGTAGAGCTTCGGTCTCAGCAATGCCAAATTGGATGCAAAGCTGGCTGAAAGCCCGTTGGGTTAGAGTGGTTGAGACTATTTATGGAGGATTCTCCAGAGGGACAACTATTGGAAAGACTTCTTCAATCTGTTCTACCGCAACTTCTTACGCTTGATGAGAAGTCATTCTACACAAGGAATTGGATGTTCAAATATTAAGGTGCACGTTTCCTAAAAAAGCGTGTGAAGTATTGTGCGAAGCTAATAAGATAACAAGTAAATAAAATAATAATACTGGTTGGCATACGTCAATTCAGGAAAAATTCAAGACTTGTTATTAAACTAAAACTGAGAGTAGTGTCAATACAGATAACATTCGATAATAAGCAGTTCTAACTGTGAGAATTTTGCCTCAAGTTAGTTGATTCGCAGCATTTCACACTCAATTAAATTCAGTTTATTTTACTTAAGTAGAATGTTGTCTCTTGATTTATCCGTCACTTGATATGGGAAGTCAATGATGAGTATATTCGTCCCAGTTTTCTGCAAATGTTGCATTTAACAGGTTATTAGCAATGAAGTCAATACGATCTATGAAAAAGTACAACAAGTTCAAGCAGTTCATTTGGTCAAGTTCTGTAAAATTTTGCAAAGTTCTCAAAACCTTAAGTCACAGGAACGACTTAAGGCTATCTCGGGATCACTTAGGTCATCCAATCATGTTCGACGACCTATCATAAATCGGCCTCTAATAAGTCGCTCTGCCTGGGTTATAAAAGTTTAACTGCTCTACGAGTTAAAATTAAGTCGTCTGATTGGCTTGGTTGTATGAATCAGTTAAGTCGTTTGCTTAGTTAAGTCATTTGCTCAGTTAAGTCATTTGCTCAGTTAAGTCGTTTACTCGGTTAAGCCGTTTGCTCAGTTATGTCATGTGATTCGTGTTTCAGCTGTAAGTCGTTCCTCCTCAAAATCCTTAACTCGTCTAATGCCTTATCCCGTTCACCACTTCCCAATACATCAATTCTCCAACTCCTTAACTCGCTCAATCTTCCTCGGGTTGCCTAACTCACAAACCCGATAGCCCGATAACCCATTAACCTAATAACCCATTGGCGCGATCACAACAAAAAACCCCTCGTCTCTCCAACACCACCGAGTCATCCATAAAACCTTAACACCATCTCCAATTCGCCACAGAACTGAATATTGCTGTTTTATCATGAATCGCCAGCCACGGTGTGATCAACAACGGTCAAAAATTGGTCGAAACATGATTCTCAATGAAGTACAGTAAGAAAAAGCAAATCGAAGTCAGCAAGTGAGGATCGGTGATTGGACGATGGGTATAAGAGAACGATGGCCAGAATTACTTATGTAGTTGGATGGAGGGATGATCGACGAGAAGGTTGGAATTTGTCTTCGAAAGTTTGGAGAAAATTTTAATGGCAGTTTCAGATAATAGAGCAAGTGAGGAGAAGGAAGGGGAAGCTGAGCAACTTATAGGTGGGAAAGATGGAATTCGAATCGGTGTAAAACGACTTAACAACTCAAACGACTTACGACTTAACAACTCGAATGACTTACGACCTACCGACTCAAGCGACTCACGACCTAACAGCTCGAGGGACTCACGACTTAGCAATTCAGATGGCACGAGTTAAAAGGTGTCGAAGCACACGACCTAGTCCCTAGGCATATACTTCGAGGGGCAAGTGTTAACATCTCTTTTTCTACGACCTAGCGACCCAACGACTTACGACTTAACAACCTAGCGAGTTAAAACGGCAGCGACCTAACAAGTTAAAGCGGCAACAAGATAACTCGAATTAGCGACCTAGCGACCTAACGAGTTAGCGACCTAGCGACCTAACGAGTTAGCGACCTAGCGATTCAGGAAAAGGGAACGACTTAGCATGTTCCGGGGTAAAGCCATACGACCTACCTCTTCCATTAGGTCGCTCACGACCTAAATCTTGCCGAGATAACTTCTGAGTTCACCGCATTAGGTCGCTCACACCTAGTATCTCACCCAGAATGGCTCCACTAAGTCGCCAACGATTAAGCTAACTCGGGACGACCTTTGACCTACGACCTACGACCTACCTTCAGATTTTTCCTATAAATACCCTGCCTACTCCACATTCAAGGGGGACTTTTTCGAGACTTTGAAGCGCCGAAACTCTGCTGCATTCACGACTTCTACAACACCTCTACAACCGAAAACGTTCCAAACTACCTAAAGAGAAGATCAACCATATTCAAGAGGAATTCGAGAATCCCTTTTGCATTGTAAAGCTAGTTACTTGTATCGATTGTTGAGTAATCAAGGGAATTCTTGTAAAGCTTGTAATCGAACTTGTGATAAATAAGATAAAGTGGTCGTAGGCTTAATTTTTAGCTGATCCACTATAAAACTGCTGTCTCTTTACTTTTTCTGCATTTATCTGCTTGTTTTAGTTCCCGTACCTACGGGTGGTGCTTTAACTTTACTAATATTCACATCGGGTTGTTAACGTTCGATTTTTATGTTAACAGTGAGGACCCCCTGTGATAATCATTAATGACAGGCCTCTCAGATTCCTGGGCTGCAGTCCTCTCACCTGAGTCAGATTGATGAGCAGGAACTTGCTGCCCCTGAGTAGATGAGGTCGGGTCACTTCTGTTTCTCTTCACATATTGTTGTAGTTTATTCTGTCTCAACAGCTCTTCAATCAAACTCTTTAAATAGCGACATTCATTAGTGTCGTGGCCAGGTTGATTGTGGAACCGACAGAATCTCCCATTATGCACAACAGTTTTCCCAGGCTTCATCTCAGGTGGTTTGGGGTATTCGACCGCATCCTTGGTTGCGAAAAAGATATTTTCTAGAGTATCAGTTAAGGGAGTAAAATCTAAAGGTTTAAATTGGCGAGTTTTCTTCACATCTTTCTGCTCTTTCCTACTGCCATTCTCCCTCTTCTGGCCACCAGATTCCTTTTTGTTAGAAGCAACATTGTTATTCTTTACTTCAGCCACCTCTACTTTTGTTAGCACAGGAAGGCTTTCTAAGCGCAGGAATTCATCGGCCTTCTTGTAGAACTTCTCAAGTGAATTTGGCTCTTTCATCTTTAGCCATTTTCCGAATTCACTTGATTTTTCAATAGCTCGCATCAAGTAAGTCAGAATCATCCGAGGCTCTGCATTATCAACTTCAGCCAAGGCTATATTGAAGCGGTTTAAGAAAGATTTGATAGACTCTCCGGGGCTTTGTTCGAGGCTGGATTGTGACATTATGTCCTTAGCCTTCGAAGCATATAACCTGAACTGATCTTTGAATTTCCGAGTTAGGTCGGAAAACTGATCCACGGATCGAACTGGCAGCTTCGTGAACCAAAGCAGGGCAACTCCCTGCAAGTACACAGGAAAGTATCTGCACTTAATCTCGTCAGATGCTCTGGCACCTGTCATATGCCAGTCATACTTGTATAAGAACTGGTTAGGATCGCTTGTCCCCCGATAAGCTGGAATAGTGGGGGGAACAAACTTCTTCGGAAATTCAGCCTTTAGAATTCTTTTAGTAAAAGGAGTTTTGCTTGGAGCAAACCCCCAGTCACTTGCATCTTCCTTCCTTCGCATGCTCTCCTTCATAATTTGTCGAATCATTCCCGAGAGGTACTCCTCATCGTTTAGAGGCCCCGTGGGACAGATGTCAGCTACTTTTTCGGAAGTTTGCCTGGACAAACGTTCACGAAGAGTTGGCAGCAGCCTTGAACCTCCAGCTTGGGGAGTTGCCCCTTCGGCGGTGCTAGCTTCCCTCTGAGGAATACTTTTCCCTTGGGAATCATGAACATCCTCAGCAAAGGTTTCTTCATTATTTTCTGGTTGCTGGTTAACTCCAAGCAAAGCATTCAACCTGTCCAACATCAAAGTGTTCTGGGCTTCCATTTGTTGATACAACCCAGACACTACATCATCCAATTCCGCCCTTGTGACTCCAACACTAGGAGCCGCTTGATATGACGTGGGAGAAGTAGCGGTGTTGTCATAAGCATTTCCAGATCTATTAGATTTACTTTTCCTTCCAGGAGCCATAATTTCGGATTGACTTCTGGTTCTTAGGAAGAGTCTTTCCACAAATCTTTTTGAAGCAATGATGAGAGCACCCCTGAGTTCAACTATTAATGAAAGCACCAAAAATCTTAACGCTAAAAATGTACGCTAACACCCTAGTGTGAGTTGTGATATAGCGAAAGCACCACCCGTTGGTACGGGAACTAAAAGCAAGAAGAAAATAGCAGAAAATAGTAAAGAGGCAGCAATTTTTATAGTGGTTCGGCTCAAAGTCAATCCTACGTCCACTTAATCTCTTCTATTACATATTTGATTACAAATTATACAATAATTCTTCAATTACAACACAATTAAGACAGGTAGTTAGAACTTTGATGCAGAAAAGCTCTTTGAATTCATGTTGAATGAACTTGATCTTTTCCGAAGGTTCTTTGAAGTGACTTTTGCGTTTGAAGTGTTGGAGCAAGTATAGAAGTAGTGAAAACAGCAAAGTCTTGGCGTTCCCAAAAAATCATCCCCTTTTCAGTGCGGAGTAGGCGGGGTATTTATAGGAGAAGTTGGGCTTAGGTCGGCCATGTCATAGGTCGTGAGCGACCTAGGGAGTTGCAACCTAAGAACGATCCCGAGGTAGCATAAGTCGTTAGCGACTTAATGGAGCCATCCTGGACGAAATATATGTTGTGAGCGACTTAGCATGTGTAGCACAAGAGTTATCTCGGCCTGCTAAGGTCGTAAGCGACCTAACGGAAGAGGCAGTGCGCATGCGGCTTAACTCTGAAGCTTGCTAGGTCGTTAGGTCACCCTTTCCTTAACTCGTTAGGTCGTTGCATTCATTGAGTTGCTAGGTCGCTAACCCGTTGAGTCGTAGGAGTCTTTAGGTCACTAGGTCGCTGGAGTTCCTTAAGTCATTGAGTCGTGCCATATTGAGCCGCTCTGTGCTTTACGTCGTTAGGCTGTGCCCTACTATAGGTCGTTAAGTCGTTTATGCCTTGGATAGTTAAGTCGCTTCTTCCCTTAGGTCGTTGAGTCGAATAGGTCGCTAGGTGGTGAATAAGAGAGGTGTTAACACTTATTGGTTTACTTTGATTAATATAAATCATTTAATTTTCATCGTAGAAAACTACGATGTCAATAGTCCAGATGAAAATACTCATCGATGAGAACTCGACACAAAAACTTGCTCGGCCTTTTGTTTTAAAATGAAGGAGCAATATTGGTTTTAAAGTTTTGAAGATTATTTAAATAAAATTGATTTAAATTTTCCCTAACCCACTACAAACCCGGCCCAAAGAAAAAAAAAGGCCCATCCTCATTTTTTCCTTTCCCTTTCTTCTCCACCCTCCAGTTCTTTTCCTCTCTCTTTCATTTGAACTATTCAGGAATGCATGCAACGGTGCACATGCACACGACCTCCAACCACCGAACCACGCCGGTCATCATCTCCACGAGTCACCACTGACCCCCTTACCACTTTAGTCCACCTGAACCCACGGCCCCGCCCTCCATTCAAATTTCGAGCTACTAAATCTCAACCCTGACAACACTAAAAACCCATCAACGCCTCGTCTAGCCATCCCAGACTACCATTCTTCGCCAAACTTTGCCCCGAGCTCCACCACAACCATCGCCACCTTTTCCCCTTAGACCGCACGTCCATCTCGCCCTCTTCCCTTTGAAATTTACACACAACCGAGACCGAAAGACAACCCCCTCAAAACCGTAACGCCGCCTCATAAACCACCACGATCATCAAAAAATTACTGCACCATTTTTCTCAAGTACCCCTTCCCTACTACTCTTCCATGGCCAATAGCTTGACCTGAAATCGCTTCGGTCGTCGGTATTTGCCAAACACCAAAAACAGTTCATCTATGCAATTCTCACTCAACACTACACGGAAAAATCCCAAACTACCTCTAAAATTCATGTTTTTCAGTGACAAATCAAATTATATGATCCATTCCCTATATTATGATGGTTGGAATTTCGACCATGTAAAACCCATTTACTATAAAACGCCATTTCTCTCTCTATACTTGATAAAGTTTTATGAAACAAATTTTAAAATGTCCTACATTCGAAAACAAGGAACTTTGGTTTTGAAATCAAATTTTAAAACAAATTAGATATTGTGTTAATTATTTTTGAAGTTGAAAGTCTTAACTGCTTTTTTTAAAACAAGGAACATAGGAGTTTCTTTACTGGTTTTTGGGTAGATCACCACGTCCATTATGCCCATACTTATACATATTCATATTGCAGCCATACATACTTGATATATACCCATGATTTATTCATAACTCTGTCATATATGCATATATATATTCATAAATAATAACCAATGAACAAAACTTAAGTTGTTGTACTCGTAGTTTCTAATAGAGATGAGCCACTACCGCCTCTAACTAAATTTCCCTCTACAAGCTTTTATGTGCCTTGATCTTTTAGGTTATAATGGCAGCACTCTTTGTATTTTATTTTCTTTTGTACAAGAACATGTATGAAAATGAAGAGGAAGGGAAACAAATGAGGCAAGAACATGTATGTCTTTATATAGAAAGAAAGGAAAGAAATAAGGAGGCAAAATGGTGGCAGAAAACTTGCATGTATAGGTCCTTCATATTTTTCATTATTATTTTTTATTTGATTTTTGAGTGAATGGATCATTTATATGGCGATTTGATTTCTAGATTGCTTAAGTAGATCTCATATGTATGCTTTGAATTGAAGTTTTTCCATGATGATGTTCCCTTATGTTTATACGCATATAGAAGTATATATATATATATATATATTCTTATATTCCTACCTTTTTCCATATACATGTTCACATGCTTGCATATTTACATATTCAATCATTTACATATTTATTTACACGCCTATATTTATTTTTATTTTTATATATTTTATTTTATTTTATATCATAAGTTTTGCATATACAAACATATACATACATATATATATATATATAGATTTACATATACTCTATTGTTATATTAACATATATATCTTTTTGTCATCATATACATTTTACATTTTTACCTATTACCTTTATATATATACATATTCATTTTGTCGTATTTTCGTATACATATATATTTATATATTTACATCTGCACTACTTTTATAAACATTTACCCATATATATATATATATATATATATATATATATATAGTCATAAGTTTGAAATTTTGCCATTTTGAAGTTTATACCTTCATGTACATATATATTTATTTACATATACAATATTTTTATAAACATATATACACATATATACTTATATATATTTTTAAACATCACAAAGCTTGTATATTTTTGTATATAGATATATGGTATTCTATCTTAAATTTTTAATAGTGAAGTTTATATACATATATCTATAATATTTATCATATCTAGAAAGTTATATCTTAAAATTAAATATAGTTTTAATCAATATAGAGATTCAGATATTTTAAATATCGAAAATTTCATCTATTCGACTGATAAAAATTAATATTTCAAAAATAAAATTAGTTAATTACCCAATATCAGATGGCTAAAAATCCAAGTCGTTACAATCCTTCCCATCTAGAAGTTTCCATCCTCGAAAAGGAATGAAGCGAGAATTATAATTTTGTGTATATTATTAAATTAAATCACTCTTTAAACATTTTACACTCTTACTCCTTTATTATACATTTGGGATATATCCACTTTCAATTACATAGTATACCAAGCTAGTTTTATATTAAAACATTTTTCATAACTCTATTTCTTAACAAGTCCATCCTTGTTCTTACAGAAATTTAGTCATATGTTGATCAAGCGTAGGACTAAAAATCTCTAAGTACTTGGTAGACCCGTTTCAACACCCAGTAAAAATACTTGAAAAACCTTTTCAAAAATGATATGGAAAGTATCACCCCCTCCTTCCTTCTTTACCATCATGGATCGCAGTTAACACGATGATTCTGTCGCCATCCCGGCGAAATCATAAGTAAACTGTAGGGATCAATAACCCTCGAGTTATGCCATGGGAACACAATAGATTGCGGCTACACAAAGGTTGCGTTGCTATCACATCAAAACTGTAAGTAGTCTGTAGGCAATCTCTGCCCCCGAATTACGCTATCAAAGAAAACCACATAGATCGTAGCTACACAAAGGTTGTGTCACTATCCAAGTGAAACCAAACGCAGAATGTAGGAAATCTCTGTCCCCCCGAATTACGCTATGGAACCAAACCACATAGATCGCAATCTACCGATGTTACGTCGCTATCCCAGTGAAATCAAATGTAGACGGTAGGCAATCACTACCTCCTGAATTACGCTATAGAACCTCGATAGATCGCAGTTGCACAAAGGTTACGTTGCTATCACGGCAAAACCAAACATAACTGTAGGTATAATACCCCTCGATTTATGCTATACAAACAAATGATCAATAGGAACTCATGAGTTTTGTCCGGACGTCCTCTAGGATCGCAATTCTCATTAAACCTACCCTAGGGATTCCAAGGTAGAATCACCCAATTGATCTCCTTCTCCAAATTTCAACTTTCATGAGGGTGCCTTTCCATACTTTTAGTCATAATATATACATAGTACCTTTTAAATCATACACTTCACATGTATCACATATAAATTTTATATATAAAAAATCGATATCCTTAAAACCGATAGTTTTAAATTTGGTTTACACAATTTCCAAAGTCGACTATTTGCCAAAATCAAATATCTTTAAAAATCAATAGGTTCCAAAACTATTTCAGTTTCATTCTCATATATATATAAGAATTTTCTTTCCAACTCAAAAAATTTTAGGACCAATAATTTCTGAGTCCGCTTCATACTTATATAAACTCCATTTAGTATTTCAAATATCATTCGAAGATCATTTCTTTCTGGTTATTATTTCAATAAGTGGAGTTTAAATATATAACTAACATATATAATCTCATTAATGCCAATCAAAAATTTCCAAGTTTGATTACTTTTCAAAGTTATTGGGAACATTTCTTACTTCTTATAAAGTAAATTTGAGTTATATTAACTATCAATTATTCATTTTTAAAATCATCATTTTACTCAAAATATACTATTTCGCTTCAAAATCATTTTTCCCTTAATATCTCGATTTTGGTTCCAATTCAAAATTGCTTCGAATTTCCATTTGGGTTACTTTAATTTAACCCAGTTTGTATTTAAATCCTGGATTTAAATATAAACAATTTCCACTCTGACCAGTTTGAATTTGGAAAATAGCTTAAATAGTTTTAAAATAGATAATAGTTAATATAAGATAGTTTGAGTTTTAAAAATGGTATATATAGTAAAACAGCTTGGAAAATCAAAATAATTTGAATATTTAAGAAGATAGATTTTAAACAGTTTATATTAAAATTATTTATTTGAAAAAGGTTTCAAACTAAAACTAAATCAATTCCCAATCTTCCAATTCAAATCAATTTCAATTTCAATTTCCATTTCCATTTAAATTGATTTAATTCTGATTTCAGTTCGAATTAACTTCGATTCCAATTTTAATTCAAATCAATTTCGATTTTGATTTCAAATTAATTCAATTTCGATTTCAATTAAATTAATTCAATTCAATTCCAATTTGAATTAATTTTAATTCAATTCTCAATTTTAAACCATTTCGATTTATATAATTTCGAGTTCAATTTTCAAAATATCGATTTAAATCACTTAAGTCAAATTAACCTTCAATATTAAATTTAAAAATTCAAATCTTAAAAAAAAATCAATTGCGAGCCCAAATTTCAAAATATCCATTTAAATTACTTTTACTTGGATTTATTTCAAGGTTTGAATAAGAGTTCAAATCTTTTTAAAATAAATCAATTTCTAGAATTCAAGTGATTTCTCAATTATAACTTTAATATTTCTATAACGCCCCATTCCGAGAGCCTCATTAACAAAGAGTATTATATGGATAATACCGTCTGCAAATGCGGACCATCGAGTATAATGGAAGCGACCATGTGTAATCTTACTTTAACTATCTACTGAACACGTCGAAAAGTAGAATCTATTTTTTTTTCATCTCATGTGGTTCGACATATTCAATAAATACTTAAAGCAAAACTACAATGGATAAAAGATCTATTAGAACAAAGCATAATAGAAAAATGAACCTCATCACAGAACAACATCAGATAATAAGCAAATAGTCTTAACACAATACAACATCAAGTACAGATCCAAATATAAAAGTGGGTACAAAGCCACTACTCACACATCCGTGAGTCAAAAGAATATACACAAGATAGTCATAATATCAGAGTATCATAAAGGATGGATAACAAGTAAAGCTATCTAGTATAGTGGATATATCCAAAGCGGAAGCACCGAAGCAAGCTAAGTCCAAAGCGTCCTAACCTGAAACAACTCGGTCTGACCCGAGCATAAAATACTCGGGTCAGGCTAGCTAAACAAATCAGTTTGATAAACTAAACAATAATCATGATAAGATAATGAGGCAACATATAACATAATAATCTCTAAAAAAGAAACATATATCATGGTAATAAAGATCAAAATCTCTCACATAGAGAAGTAACAAACATCTAAGTAGAGATGTATATAACAAGCCTCATATCATCAGCATAACACAAGCACAAGTGCCAGTGTAGGCATAAAACAAGTTCCACAAGGTAGTCGTGCTTATATCGTTCGGTTGCATAAAACCATCACCGAATGGCGCTACACGAGGGAATATAAATCACACAGGAAAACATTAGCGTGCTAATACTGTACTCAATCACACAGGAAATATACCCCAGTGACACACCGATCACTTTAGCTAAGGGGCAACACCTAATGGAGATAGTCCGAAGACACTATCTAGAAGGTGATGAGCCAGAAGGAGACAGTCCGAAGACACTATCCAAAAGGAAATAAACCCAAGGGAGATAGTTCGAAGACACTATCCCAGAGGTATCACTCAGGAAACACGGCGTAGTGGTAAAGGCTCGTAGGCCTAGTACTCGTTTACCACTAACGGTAGGAATGTGTCACGAACTCTTAGCAAGGAACCCGTAAAGTAGTAACGTGAGTCCCATACCCCAACATTCGCACTAAACGGTTTACTAACCAATCGTAAGCTTCCACACTCAAAGCAGTAAAAAGTTCACCTAATGTCATCGGTAAACTAGGCCAAAAGGCCAAAACGATCAATCGAATAGGTCAGGGATTAATCGGAAAGATAAACATGCGGATTCATGGTCCGTGTTTTACCTAACCATTTAATCACATTTCCACTTCGCTCGAAGTGTAGAAGAGTTTATATTTTACTTAGAAAATAGATGGAGAAAGCGGATTTTAATCGTTTGAAAACCTCTTTAGAAATAGTCTTTGAAATTCTCCTATTATGGAGTAATTAATTTAAAATTTAAAATAATACTAAATAATAGTTTCAAATGCCAATTTGATGGAAAATCACTTTAAAATGATTTATAAAATCCGTGCATGAAATATAGAGACAAATCTCAAAGAAATCGGAAAAACTTAGAAAAATAGTCGAAATTATACTTTATAAAATCGCTGAAAACAAGTCAAAGTCAGTAGTCCGACGGTAGATTTGAACATGCAAACCAAGTCCAAATGGCATGAATATTGGCAGGCATGTAGAAAAACATACTGACTCCAAACTGCAAAATGAATCGGGAAAATCCGACTGGAAACGAAGAAACTGCGTCGTCTCAAATTCGGACAAAAATCACAAAACTCTGCTGCATCAAAACAGTGCAAAGGTCCCACTTCGACGACATGGTCGAAGGGTCATATGAACCCAGATCTTGATGAAAATTTTTAGGAGCATAGTACCGTACTCCTAATTTGATATGCATTAAGAATCGTTCGGTTCCGACTTGAAACGAAGAAATGGCAATGTTTCAAAGTTGGTCCGACGATAACTGAAAATGATCACTATTGTAAAACAGTTTCTGGGTGCTACTTCGGCAACATAAAAAAAGTATCTAACGCAACTAGATTTAAACTAAACTTTGCAGGATTGAAGATCTCGACCACATCCTTCCAATGAGAACAAAATCGATGAAATCCGACATCAGACCTGCTCGCAGTGAGGTCGCGAAGTTGGACGTTTGAACTAAAATTAATCAATGTTTTTCAAAACAGTTTCTGGGTGCTACTTCGGCAATAAAAACGAAATATTAAACGCATCCAAATCTTAACCAAATTTGACAGAGTTGAAGGCCTCGACCTCATCTTTCCAACGAGACCAAAATCGATGAAATCCGACATCGGACGAGCCCGAGATGGCGTCGTAAAGTCGGGGTTCTGCGCTGAAAACAACGGGAGAAGAGACTTAAGGCCTGTAGCTATGCACTAACATGCCAGAGACGGAAATCCACAATTTTGGCATAGTAAACTTCAAATTCTGGCAAAATGAATAGAATAAAAGTTGTTGCTTAGTTTCTAAGCTTTCCAGAATGACCAAGACCGTCAAATTCCGATCAGGGATGAAAATTCTATGACTAATACAATTCTCAGATCTAAATTTTATATCACTGTCGTTTTGCTCTCGGGATAATAGTAAAAATACACAGTTTTGACCAAATTAACTTCGAAATTTCATGAAACTCAAAACATAAAACTTTTAGCCCTATATCTAAGTTTTCCAAAACATAAAAAATTATTAGATTTGGATAAGAAACGAGTAACTTATGGGCAAAACAATTTCAGGTTTTTATTTTATAAACTCTGTAGTTTGTTGTCAGGTCAGCAAAAAACAAACGTGATTTCGACCATTCAATCCTCAAAATCATGCAAAGCTCAAAACATAAAAGTTGTAGAGTACAAAATACGCTTTCCAGAACATCAAGAAAATCTTAATTCCGATTTAAGATGAATGAGATAAGCTTAATTTACTAACAGCAATATACTAATTTTAATTTCAGCTAGCATGTATTACAAGAAGATAGATCAACCACTCTTCACTTCAACCCTACAAGCTTCTAATATCAGAACAAGTATTTCCTAAATTAGGGTTTAGGAATTTCTAAAATTGAAGAGGAGAAGAGATAGAGAAGATGAAGATGGAGCTTACCTTAGCTTCTCTTTGAATTTGGAGCACGAATTTGAAGTTTGCAATAGAATCTAGGTTTTTCAATTTTAATTTCACTTTCCTCTCCCCATTTTCAGTTGCTTGAATGTTTAAGAAAATAGAAATGAAGTGAAGAGGAGAGGAGAGAGGCTGAACTAGGTTATATGATGAGTTGGGTCAAACTCAAACCCAAAAAGTCCAATAGAAAATAGCAAAATTCAACTTACTCCAAACATATCGAAGCTTATACTCAAAATAGTCGCAAACTCTATTTTGGACTTAATGGATGTGGTCCCGAGTCCTAATTCGACCGTTTGCAAAAAGTAGGTTTTCGGACTTAAATCCGATTAACGACGATATATTTAAATAAAAATATTTAAATATAAAATAGTAAAATATGCGGGTTGTTACCGATCTCCCCTCCTTAACAATATTGCGTCCACGCAATTCCTAGAGAAGAATTTGCAACAACTACATACTTACAACCAAGAAGACAAGAAAAATAAGCTTGAGATAAAAAGATATTCTCACCATTGCAAAGCAAAGATAGAAAACCCGGATAGGATCCTTCAATTAACTCTCTGGTTTTCCAAGTACAGTCATTGGGATTAGTGGACCATTGAACTTTAATGAACGACACGTCCTTGTTTCGAAGGTGTCTCACCTACGAGGCAAGTACACGAATAAGCTGCTATACAATAGATAAATCTGGTGAGAAGTCAAGCTCTTGCAAATCAGGAGAGTCAATGATAGAATCCGATTCTCGGAGACACTTCCGAAGCTGAGAGACGTGAAACATGTTGTGAACTCCGGATAGATGAGCTGGAAGTAAAACTCTATAAGCCACAGAGCCAATACATTCAGTAATAGGAAATGGTCCTACAAAGAAAGGAGCTAATTTTCCTATCTCACTGAAGCACATAACCACTTTCAAAGGAGAAACACGAATAAAGACAAGATCACCAACCGAGAATTCGAGAGGCTTCCTACGGTTATCCACGTAGGATTTCTTGCGGCTTTGTGCCTCTTTCATTCTCTGCCGAATAAGAACAATCTTCTCAGAAGAATCATGAACAAACTCCGGGCCAAGAATAAGCTTCTCCCCGGATTCTAACCAATAAGAAGGTGATCGACATGGCCTTCTGTAGAAGGCTTCGAAAGGAACCATACCGGTACTGGAATGAAAACTATTGTTGTAGGAGAACTCTACAAGGGGTTGATGATCCTCCCAACAACCTCCAAAATCAAGAATACAAATACGGATGAAATGACCCTCCTATTTTCACCCTAATTTCATAAGGATTTTTTTTAAGAGATGATATATAGATATATCATTCATTACAAATATATTTTCCCAGGGTCATTTTCTTTATCCAATAAACAAAATATATCCAGGATCTTTCACAATATAAAAATATTGTTTTTAAATCTAAATCATCCCTAACATACATATATGAAGATATCTATGTTATATTCTACTAGAATCAGAGCATAATAATATGTATGTAGAAATCCTTTTAATTCTATTAAAAGGGGATAATTTCTTGATAAAAGATTAATTATTGTATTCTGATTTTTGACCATAGAATCCACTGGAAACATGTACTTTAGTCTGTTATTCTAATTAAGAAATGATCAAGTAATAATCAGTGGAAAGCAAACTTATAATATGGATGATTGTGTTAAAGTCTGGATAGTATCAAACTCAGGTTAAAAGAAAGTGGATCCTAAGTGAACACAAGCAACATCTAGGCGTAATGGAAACGCGCCTAACTTATACATGAGAGGTCACGAGTTCGAGTGCTATGCTGGTCGGTTCAAACACAATTTTTGTTTTTTTTTCCTCCTGTATGGTTTGAAATCTGATATCTACCTATATCTGCACATATATATTTAATTTTTGCCTATAATCTAACATACAAAACAATATTTCTTACTTTATTATTTTTGAAACCCTTTCCTACAATTGTTCTAGGAATTTATGTTTATATTTTTGCCCAAATAACAACATGTACACAGATATACATGTACATGTCAGTATCTTTGCTCATTTTCCAGAAAACTAGGTGAAACAATTGCTAAATGTACTAAGCTTTGAAATGCATTTTTATTTTCAAAATACAATCTATCATGATCAACCAATACTTCATTTATTTGAAGCTGGTTAACTCATGTATCCTGTATCTGCTACACACTAGTTCAAGGCAATGGAGATACCATTCATTGCATTCTGTCTGAAGCTTTTAAAAACATTTTACTTTTCTCAATACGATTCAGAAATGAATTCAAACTTATTTACAAAGCATTTCAGTAAAAAGAAACTAAAAATCCTTTTAAGTTTACTTCTAGCTAAATCCATATTTTATTCTAAAACTCAGTGCTCTGTTATGTCTCAAGATTTGCTAAGACATAATATAAATTATGCAAAACAGTAGCTCACATAATTGTATATTTCTTACCAGATTTTTATAGCTGATACTTGAGCATATTTTTCATGTTTATGTTTCAGACACTACTTCAAAAACAAATCAAACCTTAACACACAACCATTTCGACAGAACAACTAATTTAATCTGACATTTTACAGAACATAAGAGCAACTTGATCACTAACCATAAAATATTCAATACATGACTGGAAATCTTAGAAACATAAATTTTTTCCTGAATACATGCAGATATAATCAATTTAAGCTCTTATTGAAACTAGCTAGCATGTTCATTCACACCTCCATAATAGCCATAACTTCATTTTTACTTAGTGCCTGGGTTACCTGAAAGAGCATAAGTGGCTGCCTCATTTTAAAATGAGACACCCCATATACCATGAGCAAACAAGGGTCAGATCTATGATCTGGTATGAGTAACATCAATACATTCATGATATTAAGCAATAGAGAATATAAGAGCACCAATTAGTTATTTAAGCAAATTCCTGCAATCAATTACTTTAACATAGTATAATTAAGTTGATTCAGGTATGATATATTCATTTATCATTCTTACACTTGCATACATAATCATGCAAACATAATTATCTATTTGCATCAATTGCATTCACTGGGACCATCTTGGTTCCATACCATTCAACCTAAGAAATATCCATATTCCTATTTCTTCATTTACAGGTTGTATAATTCAATTTAAATCCCTGCCTCATCTGCTAATAAGGAATCACAGGGACACATTGCAATGAACTAATTCACATCATTGCACAAAGATCTCAGGGCTTCAACAAACCATGTGCCAACTTGTATACTTCAAATATGACAAGCATTCCAGCAGCCTTCTTGGCCTTCCCTTCCCTAGTTTATTTACTAGTGTATTGTCTTAAATCCTATCATCAAATATGCTAAGTGAACATGTCACTGCAAACATGGAAACATCCATAATCTTTCCTAGCATAATTCTCCTCAGAAATAAGTAGACAGTTATTTCCTAAATGGGGTCAATATGTCTTGATCTTAGTAAAATATAAGAATATTTTCAACTGTAAAAAAGAGGCATGGCATGTTCTTATTATATTGATCTGCAAGCCTTTATGATTGATTCAGATTCAGGATCTGGTTCAATCATAATTTTAGCTTGTGGGTTTCTTTTTTTTTTTTTGATTTGATTAAGGGCTCAGCACTTAGAAAATTTCTATTGCACCCTTAACATTTTTCTTTTCAAGCCTCAGCACTTATACCAAGTATAATGCAGCTCCCAACATTTTTGTAAAGTTTCCATGCCATAGATCTATAACAGTTGAGAGTATTCTCTATATAATTTTAAGACCCTAGACTTTAACATTTATGAGTATAAATAAAACAGTATGATACACATCCAAAGACAAATGTCTCAACCAATCAAAGATCATCAAAATCATCCATATTAAATCATATCAGATTTAAAATAAGACATCCAAAAAGCATTGATGAAATCATATACATCAAAACCAGAAATATATAAATGGCAATATAAAAAGTGGCTGCCTCATCTCAGGTCTTAATGCCATGAACTCAGTGAGGTTACTCACCTAAATATTTCTTCTTATTAATCCAGAAAATCCTTGTATGAGTGTTTTCTTCTTCCTTCCAATATTTTTCTTCCTTTCTTATTTTTGTACAGCTCGGGGTAAAGATAATTCTACTGGCTAAAACTGCCTATTTATATGCATTTTTCCACTAGGGTTTTGTTAAAACAGAATTCCATTTCTGTCCTGGCTAGCATCATGCATTTTTCATTCATAATACCCCGGCCATATTACCAATTTAAAGGCTGCATTTTCTTTCTTTTACTTTTCAGAAAATGGCCACTCACCTAGTCATGTTAAAAGTGTGACTATCCTATTTTATATTTTAATTATTTCTGAGAATCCCCTTTGCTATTTTTGCCTATACAAGCATATTGACTTGTATCACATTTCATGTCATTTTAATGTTATAGTTTCACTTGCTTATATATATATATTTTTCAGTATTTAAAAATGTATATTTGTATACATATCTTATCTAGGCTTATTTAATTCCTCTTTAATTTCAGAAACATATGCACCTATATGTATACAGGTTTACAAATCCTTATAACATATATATGTATAATTTTCTTTTCTGGGTTTTAAATAAAATCTGTTTACTGATTTAAAGTAAAACTTACTTTTCTTATTTTCTAAGATGATCCATATAATTCCAGAAATCAAATATCCATGTTGCAAAATCATGTTTGTATTGCTTTTTAATTCTTGTTTTAAATCCAAGAAATCTGGAGTTCTTCCTTGTGCCATTTCAGTGTGCACGTGCACACATATACTTGCACACTATTCATTCCAGAAATTTCACCATATTTAAATCTAAATATTTCAAAAATTAAATCATTTTACAAAAATGATTTTTCACAAAATTTTGGGGTATTACAACGGAGGATACCCTCTAAGATATGATTCACCCGTTCAGTCTGTCCATCAGACTGTGGATGATAAGCTGTGCTGAAATTAAGCTTTGTTCCCAAAGCATGCTGAAGACTCTTCCAGAAATGACTGGTGAATAAAGGATCACGGTCACTCACAATCGAACTAGGAACACCGTGAAGTCTCACGATTTCCTTGACAAATAACTTAGCCAAAAGGGAAGTAGTCCTATTAGATTTAATATGAACAAAATGAGCTGACTTGGTGAGGCGATCGACAATAACCCAAATGCTAGAATGGCCCGATCTCGTACGAGGTAGGCCGTTAATGAAATCCATCGAAATCTGATCCCATTTCAACAATGGAATCTCTAGAGGCTGAAGGAGACCAGAAGGGCACTGATGTTCGGCATTAATACGCTGAAAAGTCAAGCAATTACTCACATAACTTGCCACATCGCGCTTCATGCCTTCCCAATAATAAAGGCGATGCATATCGGCAACAACTTACTACTGCCATGATGAATGGTATACTTAGAACGATGACAGTCATCAAGAATGTCATGCCTAAGTGCAGAATCAGAAGGCACAACAAGACGGTTCTTCTGGCGAAGACACCCATAAAGATCAATGCTGAAATCCCGCAACGCCTCATCACGGGGCTCAATCTCACAAAGCTGAATAAGATGCACACGATCAGGATCACGTCGCTGAGCATCGGCAATACGATCCAATAAAGAGGGTCGAGCTTCCAAACTGAATAATACCATTGGAGAATCAGAGGATGGAGCTCGATCACGAAAATCACAAAAAGATAGAGTCTCAAGAATATCCTATTTGGCAAGCATCATAGAAACGACAGTCGAATGACTGCGACTGAGCGCATCAGCAACACGATTACCCTTACCAGGGGTATATTGGATATCAAAGTCATAGAAGGCAATAAACTCGAGCCAACGCTATTGCCTCATATTGAGTTCCTTTTGAGTGAACAAATACTTAAAGGATTTATGATCGGTATAGAGAATGAAACGTTCGCCTAATAAATAGTGTCACCAAATCTTCAAGGCGAAGACAATGGCGGCTAACTCAAGATCATGAGTGGCTTAGCGAACCTCATTCGGATGCAGTTGCCTAGAAGTATAAGCAACTACCCGATCCTTCTACATAAGCACGACACCGAGACCACTACCACAAGCATCGGTGTAGACAACAAGATCATGATTCCCCTCGGGCACCACAAGAATAGGAGCATTAGTGAGAAGTTCCTTTAATGTCTGAAAGGAAGCTTCACACTTATCGGACCAAATATAACGAATGCCTTTCCGAGTAAGGCTGGTGAGAGGAAGCACAACACGGGAAAAATCCTTAATGAATCGATGGTAGTAACCCGCCAATCCAAGGAAAGTACGAACTCATGAACATTCTCAGGCCTCTTCCAATTCTGGATAGCTTCGATCTTTGAGGGATCGACCGAAAGGCCGTTGGAAGATACAACATGGCCTAAGAACTTAACCTTATTCTCCCAAAAATGGTACTTGAAGAATTTGGCTTTAAGCTGATGGTGACGAAGAGTACTCAAGACAATTCTCAAGTGATTAGCATGCTCGGCTTCAGACTTAGAATGAACAAGAATGTCGTCAATGAACACAAGGACGAACTTATCGAGATATTCCCAGAATAGTCGATTCATAAGATCAACAAAGAAAGCAGGAGCAGTAAGGCAGGTGGAAACACGGTGACCTTCCTTCTTGCAATAATGGCTGAAGAGAGGCTTAGGACAAGCTCGAATCATATGATCAGAAGAACCACAATTAAAACACATCCGAATGGAAGGTGTTCCAGCAGACTGAGAGTTAGAACCAGATTCAACGGGCTTCTTCTTCTTAGAAGGGAGAAATTCCTGCTTATGAAATGGAAACCTCTTCTTATTAGGGTTCTTGCGAACCTCAACATCATCACGACTATCACACTCCTTCTTGATGACCTCGAGATGAAGTGCCGAATCAACTAACTCCTCAAAAGAAAGCTTAAGCTGGAGCATTAAAGACTTCTTAAGATATTTCTTAAGACCAGAGACAAACTTCATATTCTTCTTATAAGAAGTACTAATGAATTCAAGACCATACTTAGATAAGGCCTCGAATGATGCAACATATTCAAAAACGGAGGACTTCTCTTGCTTCAACTCAAGGAAGCGACGGGCCAATAAAACTTTCTCAGATTCAGGAACGAATTTGAGTTCGAATCATTCCCGGAACTGAGTCCAAGAAAGAACAAACTCATCAAGTTTGGCTATAAGAAGCTCGTACCAATCAAGGGCACGCTCTTGCAATAAGCTAGAAGTCACAAGAACTCGATCATGGTTAGAAAGATCCATGCGAGAAAAGATACGCTCAAATGTGCGAATCCAAGATTGGACCTCAAGAACGGACTCAGAGCCTTTGAATGGCTTTCCACCAAGATGAGAAAAATCATTGCACAGGCGTGCGAAGGCAGACTTGCGTGGAGGAGATGCACGAATAGGTGCTGGAGGCTGAGTGCTCCTAAATAACTCCAAAAACTGATCGGCAGACATATAAACGCCGTCCGGATGCGAGCCACTGGATTACCCAGCATCCGAGCGTCGTCCTATGCCCCTTCCGACCATTAACTGAAAGATAAGGTAAGATAAAGATTATTCTCAAGGTAGATATCATTAATTCAAATTTGGAATACTACGGAATAAAATGCATTCCTAGACATATTTCTAACTTATCTATCCAATGTCATGAGGAAAGGGCTTTGTAATATTTGAAGCATACTGGGATGTATTGTACTAAGTATAACTGTTCTATGTTTATTATGCTTAGTCTTGAACCTCGCTCTGATACCAAGTTGTAACGCCCCACTCCGAGAGCCTCATTAACAAAGAGTATTATATGGATAATACCGTCTGCTAATGCGGACAATCGAGTATAATGGAAGCGACCATGTGTAATCTTACTTTAACTATCTACTGAACACGTCGAAAGGTGGAATCTATTTTTTTCATCTCATGTGGTTCGACATATTCAATAAATACTTAAAGCAAAACTACAATTGCTAAAAGATCTATCAGAACAAAGTATAATAGCAAAATGAACCTCATCACAGAACAACATCATATAAAAAGCAAATAGTCTCAGCACAATACAACAACAAGTACAGATCTAAATATAAAAGTGGGTACAAAGCCATTACTCACACATCCGTGAGTCAAAAGAATATACACAAGATAGTCATAATATCAGAGTATCATAAAGGATGGATAACAAGTAAAGCTATCTATAGTATAACGGATATATCCAAAGTGGAAGCACCGAAGCAAGCTAAGTCCAAAGCGACCTAACCTTAAACAACTCGGTCTGACCCGAGCATAAAATACTCGGGTTAGGCTAGCTAAACAAATAAGTTAGATAAACTGAACAATAATCATGATAAGATAATGAGGCAACATATAACATAATAATCTCTAAAAGAGAAACATATATCATGGTAATAAAGAGCAAAATCTCTCACATAGAGTAGTAACAAACATCTAAGTAGAGATGTATAACAAGCCTCATATCATCGCATAACATAAGCACAAGTGCCAGTGTAGGAATAAAACAAGTTCCACAAGGTAGTCATGCTTATATTGTGTGGTTGCATAAAACCATCACCGAATGGCGCTACACGAGGGAATATAAATCACACAGGAAAACATTAGCGTGCTAGTACTGTACTCAATCATACAGGAAATATACCCCAGTGACACACCCATCAATTTAGCTAAGGGGCAAACCAAAAGGAGACAGTCCGAAGACACTATCCAGAAGGTGATGAGCCAGAAGGAGACAGTCCGAAGACACTATCCCAAAGGCAATAAACCCAAGGGAGATAGTCCGAACACACTATCCCAGAGGTATCACTCAGGAAACACGCCGTAGTGGTAAAGGCTCGTAGGCCTAGTACTCGTTTACCACTAATGGTAGGAATGTGTAATGAACTCTTAGCAAGGAACCCGTAAAGTAGTAACGTGAGTCCCATACCCCAACGTTCGCTCTAAATGGTTTACTAACCAATCGTAAGCTTCCACATTCAAAGCAGTAAAAAGTTCATCTCATGTCATCGGTAAACTAGGCCGAAAGGCCAAAACGATCAATCGAATAGGTCGGGGATTAATCGGCAAGATAAACGCGCGGATTCATGGTCCGTTTTTTACCTAACCATTTAATCACCTTTCCACTTCGCTCGAAGTGTAGAAGAGTGTATATTTTACTTAGAAAATAGATGGAGAAAGCGGATTTTTAATCATTTGAAAACCTCTTTAGAAATAGTCTTTGAAATTCACCTATTATGGAGTAATTAATTTAATATTTAAAATAATACTAAATAATAGTTTCAAAAGCCAATTTAATGGAAAATCACTTTAAAATGATTTATAAAATCCGTGCATGAAATATAGAGACAAATCTCAAAGAAATCGGAAAAACTCAGAAAAATAGTCGAAATTATACTGTATAAAATCGCTGAAAATAAGTCGAAGTCACTAGTTCGATGGCCGATTTGAACCTGCAAACCATGTCCAAATGGAAAGCTTGTAAACTAACATACCGGCTCCAAACTGCAAAAAGAATCAGGCCAATCCGAATTGAAACGAAGAAACTGCGTCGTCTCAAAGTCGGACAAAAATCACAAAACTCTGCTGCGTCAAAACAGTGCAAAGTTCCCACTTCGACGACATGGTCGAAGGGTCATATGAACCAGATCTTGATGAAAATTTGCAGGATCATAGTACAGTACACCTAATTTGATATGCAACAAGAATCGTTTGGTTCCTACTTGAAACGAAGAAATGGCAATGTTTCAAAATTGGTCCAACGATAACTGAAAATGATCAATATTGTAAAACAGTTTCTTGGTGCTACTTCGGCAATAGAAAAGAAGTATCTAACTCACCCAGATCTAAACCAAACTTTGCAGGATTGAGATCTCGACCTCATCTTTCCAATGAGACCAAAATCGATGAAATCCGACATCGGACCCGCTCGCAGCGAGGTCGCGAAGTTGGACGTTAGAACTACAATTAATCAATGTTTTTCAAAACATTTTCTGGGTGCTACTTCGGCAATAAAAACGAAGTATCAAACGCAGTCAGATCTTAACCTAATTTTACAGAGTTGAAGATCTCGACCTCATCTTTCCAACAAGACCAAAATCGATGAAATCCGACATCGTACGTGCCCGGGATGGCGTCGCAAATCGGGGTTCTGCGCTGAAAACAACGGGAGAAAAGAGACTAAGGCCTATAGCTATGCACTAACAGGCCCAAGGCGAAAACCCACAATTTTGGCATAGTAAACATCAAATTCTAGCAAAATGAATAAAATAAAAGTTGTAGCTTAGTTTCTAAGCTTTCCAGAATGGCCAAGACAGTCAAATTCCGATCAGGGATGAAAATTCTATGACTAAAACAATTCTCAGATCTAAATTCTATATCACTGTCGTTTTGCTCTCGGGATAGTAGTAAGAATGCAAAGTTTTGACAAAATTAACTTCGAAATTTCATGAATCTCAAAACATGAATCTTTTAGCCCTATATCTAAGCTTTTTAGAATATACAAAATTATTAGATTTGGATAAGAAACGAGTAACTTATGGCTAAAACAATTTCAGATTTTTATTTTATCAACCATGTAGTTTGTTGTCAGGTCAGCAACAAACAAACGTGATTTCAACCATTCAAACCTCAAAATCATGTAAAGCTCCAAACATAGAAGTTATATACTACAAAATAAGCTTTCTAGAACATTAAGAAAATCTTAATTCCGATTTAAGGTGAATGAGATATGCTTAATTTACTAACAGCAATATACTAATTTAAATTCCAGCTAGCATGTATTACAAGAAGAAGATCAACCGCTCTTCACTTCAACCCTACAAACTTCAATCTAATATCAAAACAAGTATTTCCTAAATTAAGGTTTAGGAATTTCTAAAATTGAAGAGGAGAAGAGATGGAGAAGATGAAGAGGGAGCTTACCTTAGCTTCTCTTTGAATTTGGAGCACGAATTTGAAGTTTGCAATAGAATCTAGGGTTTTGAATTTTAATTTCCCTTTTCTCTCCCCATTTTCAGTTGCTTGAGTGTCTAAGAAAATAGAAATGAAGTGAAGAGGAGAGGAGAGGGGCTGAACTAGGTTATATGATGAGTTGGGGCAAACTCAAACCCAAAAAGCCCAACAGTAAATAGCAAAATTCAACTTACTCCAAACATATCGAAGCTTATACTCAAAAAAGTCGCAAACGCTATTTTGGACTCAATGGAAGTGGTCTCGAGTCCTAATTCGACCGTTTGCAAAAAGTAGCTTTTCGGACTTAAATTCGATTAACGACGATATATTTAAATAAAAATATTTAAATATAAAATCGTAAAATATGCGGGTTGTTACAATTTCAAACCCGATTCTTTAAACAATTCCGGTTGACAAGTTCATTTTTAACATTTAAAACTCTAGTTCAAAAATGATTCCATTTCCGTAAATTCGATTTTATTTCTTAAAATCAAAATCAATTAAATAATTTCAAATCAAAGTTTTTTTTAAATCATTTAATTTAACCAATCCGGTGTCCGTAATAATTATTTTCTATCCTATGGCCAAATGAATCCATTATTTCAATTTAATTTCAGGAATGAATATATGTCATTTCAATCCAAAATAAATTTCATGGTTATATATTATTTCAATTATTCTAAATAATTTGATTTACAGTTTTATATACTATAAATAATATACATGATGATAGCAGGATATATCAAAATAATTAAACATCCAAATCATCTAAAACATCAATCAATAGCATCCATCACAAATTTTCAGAATTCGAAACCCATTTTATTTCAAAAATAGTTTTGAAATCATTAATACATACATAACTTCTTTTGCATCTCATATCAAATCTATACCTTTTCTTTTACATTTTAATTTATCTAACTTTCATAAGTTAAATTTTAATTTCATCTTGAATATTCAATTTCAGGTTATAAGTTCAAAACTTATTTAACTAGGCATGAGTTAATTTCCAATTTATTCAATCCATTTAAACTTACTCAATTTAAATTTTTACCTTCCAAATTAAAATTTCCACACTTCTTTTCTTATTAAAATCGTTTTCCACTTATAAGTTCAAAAACTTATTTTCCTTTGGTTACACTTCTCATTTTAATGGGAATCCCGGAATTTAACACCCGGTATTTATTTCAAATCACCTTGAAATCATTTATACACACACACACACACATATATCCCATTTATATACTAAATCACACTTTTAAATTTAAACCAACCTTGGTTTTTATCCAAATAATCCCTTCAGAATTTCCAAAAAAACTCTTTTTTTTAAAACAAAAATTCCTATATCAAAAATATTCTAAATAATATTACTTATTATTTCCTTAAACACTTTGAAACGCATTTCCAAATTTTCGGGACTTAAATTCAAAACTCCTCAATTTAAGTTCATTTTAATTTATAAGTCACATTTGTAAATTATGCTTATATAATTTCACATCCTTAAAACATTTCACCATGTTTTGGCATTGTTTATTTTGTAATAAACATCCTCTATTAAGACCCAATAACCAATTTATGATAATAATCAATATTACCATATCTATAAACCAAACACACTTTATATTCCATAATAATTTCCTGAAAAATTATTTCTATATATAAAAGATAATCAGGGTAAACTTATTTCATTTCAAAATATTTTTAAAAACTCTTCCGAAATTTTCGGAAATTAAATTCTTGTTTGAGTCTATTTTTAGCTTAACCCATTTGTATAGTTCATTCTCATCCATTTCTATTTGGTTATATATAAATATAACCAGTTAAATTTTATAATCTTATTAGATTATAACAATTACAACCAATCACCTCAACATGGTATAAAAAATTTTGGAAAAATTATTTCTTTTTATATCAAAATATAATCTTATATAAAAATTATTTTATACCGTTTTTAAAATCATTATATAAGAAAATAACAAGTACGCCCTTATATATAATACACTCAACTCATTCTAAGGTACTACTTACACTATCTCTAATAAGTAGTCCCAACTAGAGCCAAGGTTCTCGCTTAACCTTCAGCTCTGATACCACGTGTAACGACCGGTCGATTTTCGACCCACAAAAATCAACACTAATATGATTACTATATAGAGTGCCGAGAAATTGAGTGCCGGAAATACCTGGTTGTTAGGGTTTAAGAAGAAAAGAGATAGAAGAAGAAACATAAATAACAATGTTATAGAATCTCACAATCGCAGTGGAACAAAATATAATATACAATAACAACTTTTTATACGAAAGAAAAACTGTAACTGTTAATATACATACAAATTATCAGAGTACAATCATCAACATATAAATCTGAATAGTTATAATATCTTATCCTCAAAATGCTGAATATATAGCTTACAATACACAGCGGAATATAATCTAGTACGCTAATACGTCTCTGCCATCCACCTTGTCTCCTGAGCTCCAAAGCATCCTAACCTGAATTCTGTAACACTCAGTCTGACCCATGCATTACAATAAAGTAACACCCGAGTCAAGCTGGAAACCAGCGTGAGTAAACATACTTAATTAGAATTACTTAAGTTATCAAAATCCTTTGGAAGCAAAGGTAACTCATAAGACCGCGTCACACATAAACACGACGGGTTTTTACCTTACGATAACCAAAACACTTTTATAGAAAAATCCATCAATATTATAATAGTGCCTAAGTACAATACTTATTTAAGAATAGTTGAATTTGTTAAATTAATTAAATTCCAGTATATTAGACTCTATAATTGTAACGACCCGTAAATTTTAATAGTTTTAATAATGAATTAACTGAAATTTTGTGAAATTTTAAATAACTGAATTTGGAAATGAAAATTTTATATTTGAGATACGTATATATAAACATAAAAAATGGTAAATTTTCGTCTGATAATATGAAAGTTTATTTTATTGTGTAATTTTATTTTTAAATCAGTTAATATTTGATGATAATAAAATGTTTTCCAAACCTGAATAATTTTATATAATAAATGTGTAAATCATCTTCTGAGTGAGACGTCATATTTCGTTTTGCCAAATTTTGACTGTTATTGCTTCGTTTATCTTACTTTGGTGTTTTAGCAGCATTTTCGGTACTGATTATCGACTTTTGATAGGATCATCATATCGTTGATATCCGCGTACCATTTTGATCATCTCGTCATGCTGATCTCCGTGGTATACTCATATGTGCGTTTCGGCGTTCGGTGGACAGCGAAATCTGTAAAACATTGGACTGTATTGGTACCGCTTTTACACTTTTGATAGTTGTGTCCATTCAAATTTCAAAACAGCTGAAATAAATGGCCACAAACATTTATTTGTTTCCAGTTTCAACTTTTGCTATTCCCTATCTCTATTTTATATTCTCTGGTTCATTTCATTTTTCCATTGGTTCACTTTAATTCCGTTCGTTCATCTATTCCATTCTCTCTTGCCTCTTTGTATTTTGTTCTGACTCAAAAAAAATTATTACAGATTTGCACATGCTTGAGGAATGATTCATCTCAGCTAAACCATCATTCTCTCCACCTTTTTCCTTCACCAATCATCAAACCTAACCTCATCTCTCCATCCTCACTTCCGCTCAACAACAGCCACGTAAGGACCTCCTCCCCTCACCCACCAAATTCGACCTCCACCAAAGCTCCTTCACCCATGGCCGAACAACACCTTCCTCCTTCCCCTCCTTTCTTATACCAGACAACCACTACTCGTCATTCCTCCACCCCTCTGTCGAACTTCCACTCCATCACCAAACGACACAAACCACCACCCTACAGAACTGTGCTTCCACGCAGCCTCTTCTCCCTTCCATCACCCGCCACGTCCAACCCTCCTTGCCTCTGCTCTGTGCCACTGGATCAGCCAACCGAACATCTTCCTGCCACCGAACTCCGGCCATCCTATCTCTCCAGCTTCCTTTTCCTTGCCGAGATCTCACTACTCCCTTCCTCCTTGCTCGTGCCGCTTCCCAAACGTTCGTCCCACGGCTCTCCATCGCCATAACCCAGCACCGACACCAAGTTTCCACCTCCACGTGCCCCATCCCACCTGGTCATCACAGCCGAGCTAACAGCCCTTCCACCCGCCTGCAAGCTACTCCTCTTTGTTTTCTGGAAGCGTGCATATACACTAGCCGAGCATCCTTTTTTTTAGGTATATATATACATATGTTCTATTATATATAAAAGTTATATAAGTTTGTTTATTTTATATTGTAGATATATTAGTATATTTTATACATATGTTTTGTTTAGGTTTTTAACGTATAAGTTTAAAATAGTTTTTATATCTATATATATATATAATCGACCATTTATATATGTAAGTTGTAATAATCTGTCATCTTATATGTGAGCTTATGTAGGTTATTTAATTTATAATATGTCAGTTTATGAGAGCTAAAGAATATGCCATTTTTATATATACATATATTTGGAAAAAAAAAAATTACAGTATGATATATATATTGGTTTATAAACATAAATTTTCATAGGTTGTTACTTTATGATTTATATATATTTGTTTGTAAATATAGTTTACATATATAAGCTGATTACATTATAATGTAATAAAATAGTACATATATATTTTAATAACATATATTTCTAAAGCACATATTATAAAGTGTATTTGTTTGTGTAAAAAAAAGCGTATTCGTTCTGGAACATATAGGTGTATTGCCAAAATGATTTGATGTGTAAGTTCGGTCTATATATTAGTTTATATATCAGTTTATATATGTATGAGTTTTATAAATATTGATTCTTAAATTTTATATACATAAATATATAAGTTGTTTAAAATAAATAAGTTATGTAATATGTTGTTATATATATATATATATATATAAATTCATATATTTGATTCGTTTTGAAATGGGTTTATTTTATGGTTCTGTAATCTTTTAAAGTATATATGTAGATTTACATAAGATTATATGTATATATGGATATGTTATGTGTTGGGATTTAATATTGATTTTAAAATAAGAATATATATGTTATTTTAAATATATGTTTTAAATTGATTTTAGAAATTTTTATATATTTGATTCATTCTCATCGATTCCTTCTATTAGCCTCGTCCGTCAAATCCATGATCAGCTTACTTCTCTTTGAGATTTGTATTTGGATCGATCGATTGTCGAATTCGTGGTTTATCCCATGTGTTCTGTTCTCTCTAGCCTCGATAGGTCATCAACCACTCATGATTAACATTCTTATATTTATTAAATTTGATTTCACTTGAACGACAATTGAAATATGCCGTTGCAACTTATTTATTTATTAAATATGATATGCCATTATCTGCTAATTGTTCACCTATGATATATGACACCATATCCTGTTGTATATAATTTATTTAATTTATCACTAATGATGTATGCTTGTTATTGATATGTTATATTATTTTATCATATTTGTTCTCAATCTGCAAGTTCCCTGTTAAGTTAGATGTAACGACCCGTAAATTTTAATGGTTTTATTTAAGCAACTAACTGAATTTTTGTGAAATTTCAAATAATAAAATTTTGAAATAAAAATTCGATATTTGAAATACGTCTACTTTAACATAGCAAATGGTAATTTTCATCCAATAGTATGGAATTTTATTTTATTGTGTAATTTTATTTAAATTTAAATTAGTTAAATTTGATGATAATAAAATGTTTTCCAAAGCTGAATATTTTTATACCATAAATTTGTAAATCATCTTCTGAGTGAGACGTCATCTTTCATTTCTCCAAATTTGGACTACTATTGCTCCGTTTACCTTAATTCCGACGTTTTAGCAGCATTTCCAGTACCGAATATCGAGTTTTGATAGGATGATCGTATCGCTGATATCTATGTTCCGTTCTGTTCGTCTCGTCGTGCTGATCACCACATTATACTTGTTTCTGTGTTTTGAGGTCCGATACACGACGGAAACTATAAAAGGTATGTCATATCGGTACCACAAATTTAGACATTTACGTCCCGTGCCATTTCAAATTTGAACGTGCAGCACAAGCAATCTAATGAATTGCTTTAATAACTTTCTGTTGAATCACAACATGACTGTTCATATCATGTTTATTCTTTTAGTATATATCTTCATTTTGCTATGGAAACCGACCACTCCCTTTTCACCTTCTCTGCTCTTCCGTTTGAAGGAAAACAATTTAATATATAATAACATAATGATAAACAGTGCTTATATGTACTTATAAACTGTATGCATTCCTTTTTACTTAGGAAGTAACCTGCTTTCTGCCCGGTAGTCTATTACTCTTCATTTCAATAATAAATATAATAGACAACAAAGCCTTGTATATTTTTTCCCGGAAGCTGAAAAAAAAGAACAACTCATCTTCTCAAATTGCCTTCCAGTAACCATCAACCCCTAAGCACGCATCACCCTCTCCCCTTAATCGAGCACCTCCAGCAACAAACACATCGAGCCTCGCCACCCTCCACCGTGAACCGCCACACACGACAACCCCTCTCATCTTGCCCGACCATCAACACCTCACGTGATTCGCCTCTAGCTAGCCTCTTCCCTGCTTTTTCCGAACCGACCTCCACCACCTTGCGCCTTGCTATGCCTTTTTCCTTCCACCCCATAGCTACACAAACCGTGTATATATATAGTAAGTCTTATATTTGTTTATATATATATAAAGTTGTTAAGTTATATATTCATTCTATTTGTTCTTCTCAACTTTTGGCTCACTAGGTTGTTTTAAAACATCGCATGTATAGATATTTTGATTTTTGATGAATATAAATTTTAAACTATAATTTTTGTAACTACATACTGATATATTTTTGTATAATTTATATATATAAAGTTTTATCAAGCCCTGGTGTAATATAACATACTGAGATAATAAGGTATATATATAATGATAAGGTACATATAGATTTTCGTATAGTATTTTAAATGTTTTGTGTATATATGTTGACTTTTTACATACCTATTTGTCTATTTAATGGATCTGTTGAGTCTTAGTATTTATAAGTTTATATATATATATATATATAAATATATAAACCGTGATGTTTGTATATATCTATGATAGTATTGTTGGAAGGATGTTTAAGTGTGTATATATGATGCTTTGTGGATATATTTATATAAGTAAGTTTACATACGTTATATGTCATTATATATATGGGTTTCATTAACTTTTTGTTGTAAGTAAAGGACCGTGTATTATATTATAAATTAATATGTATTTGTTTATATAGTTGTGTGAGTTTTGTTCTGTCTGCAGGAATACATTTATTTCCAAATTTTAGAGGTAAATATATTTAGTATACATATAAGTAAGTTGATATTCATCAGTTTATAAATGTTATATATATATAAATATTGATTTCAAAGTATATATGTATATCGGTTTATAATAATTATATTGATTTGAAAATAAAAATATACATATGTATTTCTTATGTGTTTGAATTAAATATTTATTTGTAATTTTATATGTGGTTTCTAATATATATAAAGTGACAGTTTATATGTATTGGAATAAAGAAAAATTTATTTCGGTTTTAAATGTAATATATCTTGTTTCATCGATCTCTTGTCCATCTTATCTTATCTTTCCTAATATCAAATTTTTCGCACAAATTTCTAGCTTCTCACTGTTCCATGTACCTATCTATGTCGATTCGCTTCCATTCTCATTCATCTCTAGCCTAAAAAAGGTGAGCAAATACTGTAACACCTCGCACCTTAATTAACACAGATATTGTCCCCATGTAACGACCCAGTATTTTGGACCATTCGCATCCATTATAAGTGTATAGGTAGACACTCATGCCGGAGTTGAATTGCTCAAAATACTGCGTTGTAAATAAAATTTGGCAAAACTCAGCATATACAGTAAATAAAATAATTACAGATCACAGACACAGAGTAATATAACAATAATGCAGCGGAAACAAAGGATAGTAGTTCATGAAGCTACTATATATATATAACAGAGTTAAACAAGATACAACAGAGGTCTCGAATACAATAGATGTCTCAATACAATAATCAAATACCAGATCTGAATACATCACTGGATCGATGGAATAACTGAAAGTAGGATCGACAGATAGCTGGATCTCCAAGCGAAGCTCCAACTCCAAAGGTGAGTCTCCAAATGCTGTATCACTCAGTCTGACCCGAGCGTAAAGCAAAACACAAAACACTCGAGTCAGGATTAACATTCTTATATTAATAAATCCAACTCAAGTGAAATATCAACTGAAATACAAGTAACTTAAAGGATGTTTGGGATAACCATCCTCTAAGGATCCGTTAAACTATTTACTATGTAGTAATATACGCTATATACAGTAGTGTCTAAATAAGTAAAGTATAATCATATCGGAAAATAGCGTTAAGGGGATGGAGAACCTTAACGCGGTCGGATCTTAAAATCATAATCGTAGTAAAGCTCGATATGGTAGGTGACACGGCACAACTAGGCAATGCCAGGGTAGATATACCAATTACGCACACGGACTGATGGATACGCATAGCAGCTACTACCGTTCCACCTCGAACAACATTCCCAATCGGAGGATGGCCATCTAGTCAAATCACAAGTAAGAGTATAATATCGAAGAAATGCGTCCGAGAAGAGGTGCTACCTCACTGGTCCGAGATCGCTCCTGTTTTAGCCACCTTATTGCCAACTCACGGGAGTTGGGTCCACGTAACATACCTTAAGAACGTCGCCACCATCCTACTTCATTCTGGAATCTCCACCGCGTACACGGTTGTCAAAGTGGTTTTCGGTATCGACAGAGAGTATGTCCATATCCGATCCCGGTCTCTTTGCCAACCACCCGTTATTATAACACCGTGGTCATTTCAAAATAGTTTATACTTCAAAACCAAAATGTCGTTATCATTTCAAAAATCCAATTTAATACGATATCATTTCACTTCAAATATATCCATTTTCAAAATCATATTACCTTCCAAAGTTATAATGCTTTCGAAATCATAGTCTGGAAATCATAGTATTTTTTTTTCAAATCTCAAATTATCCGTTTCAACTCGATTTAGCTTCTAAATAAACCATTTCACATTATCAATTTCAAATACATATCTGAACCATAAAATAAGTCGTTTCAATTTGAATATATTTCAAAGCTTTAAATATTCAACATTTCAAAACTAAATTCGATAAATTTATATACATATCAGATTCACTTTACAAATATTTAGTTTTGAAATTTTAACTTAACATTTCCAAAACATTTGAATACAATTTCAATTTACAATTTAAATAAACAAAAGATCTCATTTAAATATTTATACGTTTGACATATCCATTTAAGTCACCTTTTCAAATTTCAAGTTGTAAATCACTTCTTTAAATTTCAAATTCAATATATTTCAAATCAAACTTATTTAAGTATAATTCTTAAATAAATATAATTTCAATCAATTTCAAATCATTATAAATTCTATATTTGAAATTATAGATATTAACCAAATACTTAAACATATTATTTTTCAACTTTATTAAATCAACTTTAATAAATCTTTAAAATCAATATTTATCAAAACCATATATTTCCCTTCAAAACCATAGAAATCATTTTCAAAACGGTTACATATAGACCAACGGTGCCTGTATATAATTTTCTATCCTATGGTCAAGTGATACGGATATTTATCATTTCAATCCGCAATTTAAACATATTCGGGTATATATCTTTTCAACCCGAAATCCCAAATTCAATTCAATGAAAATCGCTTGGGTTTATCATTTCAACCCATAACGATTTTCTCCTATTCTACAGATCATTCGGGTATGTATCATTTCAACCCATAGTGATTCTATACTAACAGGGAACTTGCAGAGTGATAACAGATATGATAATAAAATAACAACAGTAACAGGCATATATCATCAGTATAAAAAAAACAGATAATGGTGTCAGATGTCACAGGTGAACAGATACAGAAAATGACATATATAACAATGTAAATAACTAACATCAGCATATTTCAATTGACGTTTCAATTGAAATTAAACTTAATAAATATAAGAATATTAATCGTGAGTGATTGCTCACCTTTCGAGGCTACAGATGGACGAGAATGATAAGAGTTACAGATCCAAGCATGAATTTCAAAGCAAAGCAAGACTGGTACGAAATTTGACGGATAAAGCTGATAACAGAAATAGACGAATCGAATCAGAAATGGATCGATGATGATAAATGGTATAAGTGAATTCATATATAACTATATATAACTATATAAAAAAAATCATATTCCACATTCAAACACATATAAAATCTTTAAAATATATATAAAAGAAACGATATTAAGTTTAAACATATATACACATACCCAAATAAAATTCTATATGTATTAAAAATCAAGGTACAGCTACTATGTGAAATATATGGAACATATGCATATGACTTAACATATTATTATTATTATAACATATACATGTTACCAGCAAAAATCAAAATAAGTACAGGTTTTATAAACTTACATGAACATAAAATATACAACTCGACAGAACATAATATACCTATATACAAACAACAGACATAAATAAAACTTGCTTAACACATATATAAGCAGACTTAATTTATCTATTAACATACCTATAAATATATACAGCTAACCTTTATACTTGAAACTAACTCATGTATACTTATGTATAAACTAATATATGTAGATCATGTACGTTGGTTTTAAATGTAAACATATCTATAGGGTCCAGCCTATACTTACATACCTATAATATATAATCATACTTCATACTTTAAAGTATGTACATTGAAAAGCCAGAATAGATGGAAATAGCAGGGGAAAAGCTAGACAATTTAATATATATGTACTACTAAACTTCACCAATATATATAACAATTTAGAATCACCATTTAACTTCATAAATATATTACCTTTTAAAACAAATACCAAACGAAAATTTTAAACACACAAAAAAAACTGTTTTGAAACCAAAGATATATATATATATATAAATCAGATAGAATATATTCTACCTCCTAATATATATAAAACGTTGTATATATTATTATCAAAACTGTTTCAAACATGCTACAGTTTCAGTATATATGAGTTACAGGCAAAGACCTTATATATATAAACTAACTTTATAAACCAAATATTATAAACACCTATATAGTATAACACTATCAAACATATAACATATACGATAGAGTAGCTAACAGTAAGTATAAATAATACATATATAAACAACTTAAAAAAACTAACTGTAAACAAAGTCTTAAAACAAAATATATACATAATAAAATACTTACATAATAGTTTCAAACACTAAGACCAATATATCATGCGTCATCAACAGAAAAGCTTGGCAACAAGAGAAAGTTTCAGGGTGGCGGTCGAACAATGGTCTAGCAGGCGAAGGTTGCTGCTGCTCCGGAGAGGAGATGACTTGGTGGCCTACCATGGAGTGGGTGGTCGGCGGCACACTGGGTTCGGCAGGGATGGGCGAGGCGATGGGTTATGGTAATGATCTGGCATGGGTTTCGGTGGTGACGTGGTGGAGGGCTGGAAGGCTGGCTTAGTCAGGTGCTCGGTCGTGGTTGTGGGGTGGTGACAGGCCTGGGTAGGGGCTCGGTCTGGTGGTGGTAGCTGGGACTCGAACTGGATTGGACTGTCTGAGTGGAGACGTGGCCGGGGTGGTTTCTGGCAGAGCACGGCATGGGTTGGGGCGTGATGGCGAATGGGTGGTCTGGGGTTGGCGACGTGGTGGGTCTGGTCTCGGTCGTGGCTGTCTGGGTGGAGGCGTGGTGAAGTTCGGTGGTGACAGCATGGCGTGGGGTTCTTGGCCTGGCGTTGGCGACGTGGAGGTAGTAGCTTCGTGGAGGCATGGGTTAGGCGAAGGGGTTGGACGTGGTTGGTGGATCTGGTGAGAAGTGAGATGTGAGAAAAAGTGACAGGCAATAAAATTCTTGAGAACAAAAATGATGGAAGGCAAAATAGAAATGGAGGAGTAGCAGGATTGAGAAGGTAGCTTCTTTGATTAATATTTGGAACGCATTGAACAGAGAAGGCAAACGAATAGATATAATTACAACGAAAGAAAAGGTCCACAGTACTAAACAGTAGGAATAGAATTGGTCACCCCTTGATTTTTGGAAATTTATTAAACCAATTAATTGTTGTTGGGCTGCACGTTATAGATTTGAAGCCTAAGGGAAAAATGTAAAGTCAAAATTCGGTACCGTTATGGTGAACTGTTTATTCTTTTCGACGCGTACCGGATCTCAAATTATAGAAATGAATATACCGCAGAGATCAGCACGACGAGACGATTAAAATGGTACACAGATATCAGTGATACGGTCATCCGATCAAAAGTCGATAACCGGTACCAGGAATGCTGCTATTCTAACCGAATTAAGATAAACGGAGCAACAGAAGTCCAAATTTGACGAAACGAAAGATGACGTCTCACTCAGAAGATGATTTACAAATTTTCCATGTAAAAATATTTAGGTTTGGAAAACATTTTATTATCATCAATTTTAACTGATTAAATTTAAGTAAATTTACGCGCGAAATAAATTTTCATATTTTCGGACGAAAATTTACCAGTTGCTATTTTAAATTAGTCGCATTCCAAATATCAAATTTAAATTTCAAAATTTTATTGTTTAAAATTTCACAAAATTCAATTAATTAAATAAATAAAACAACTGAAATTTTGCGGGTCGTTACACCCCAACTTAGTCACCTCCGCCTCATGGGCCAAGCCAAAGTGTGGGGTTTTGTTCCTCAAAAGCCCTCGACGTTGTCATGAGGTGAAGGCTTTGGTATATAAGCACCCACTTCATGGTGTTTTTTCGCGATATGGGACTATTATTCCCATTTTGAAGGGGTGTTACAATCACTCACGATTAATGTTCTTATATTTATTAAATTTGATTTCATTTGATTTCATTTGAAATGAAAAACTGAAATATGCTGCTAAATTTAACTGTTAATTGCTGTATATGATATGCCATTATCTGTAACTGCTCACCTGTGATATGACACCATATCCTGTTGTATATATTTAAATTTGTTATTCATGATATATACCAGTTATATTATTATCATATCACTCTGCAAGTTCCCTGGTAGTATAGAATTCTCTATGGGTTGAAATGATACATACCCGAACTATCTTATAGAATATGAGAAAATCGTTATGGGTTGAAATGATACATACCCGAACGATCTTATAGAATATGAGAAAAATGTTATGGGTTGAAATGATAAACCCAAGCGATTTTCATTGAATTGAATTAGGGATTGCAGGTTGAAATGATATATACCCGTAGATATTTAAATTGCGGATTGAAATTATAAATATCTATATCACTTGACCATAGGATAGAAAATTATATACAGACATCGTTGGTCTATATTTAATTTGAAATGATTTCTAGGGTTTTGGAAGGAGATATATGGGTTTAAATAAATATTGGTTTCTAAAAATATAATATATATATAAATGTTATTTTTATATATGTCTAAATTTTTGATTTTTTAAAATTATATGTTTTGGAATTTTAAATTTATAAGTTAGTTTTGAAATTATAAATTTTAAGATTTTCTTATAATTTTATTTTCTTAAAAATATATAATAAGATTTAATTTAGTAAGATTTAATTTAATTAGTATATAATATGCTTTAAAATATTTGTTCAAAATTTATATTAATATTTTAAAATAGATTTTTAACTTTAATAATAAAGGTTGGAAAGATAAAATTACCATTGACTTGAAATTTAAATTGGTTCATAATGGAATTTAAGAAAGAATTGATTTAAACTTATCAGTTTTGAGATTTTGAAAAGATATAATTATAACTTGATTTATAATTTGATTTGATAAAAAGTGATTAAATGGATATTTTCAATTTTAATCAAATTGAGATTGAATATCTGATATTGATATAAATATATAAATTGGGATCGCAATAAATTATTATTAAAATGGTTAAGGGGATATTTTCCAGTTTGATTAAACTCAAAGTTAAATGTTGTAATATAATTGAAATTTATATCGTAAATGTTTGGACTTTTAAACTAGAGTCTTTGAACTTTAAATTTGAAATGGTTAAACTGGAATTTGTTTTAGATTTGATTTCTGAATTTAAAATGATTTAAATTGATTTTTGAAATTTGAGAAAACTATTTTAATTTATAATGTATTTTAATATATGTACTATTTTCAACGTCTAAACTATTTAGGTGGAAAGTGTTATGGTTTCAAAAGTGTAATGATTTCCAAAGTGCTATGACTTCCAAAGTGTTATGGTTTCAACAATGTTATGATTTCCAAAGTGATATGATTTCAAAAGTGCAATGTTTTTGAAAGTGTTATAAACTTTTGAAAGTGTTACGATTCGGAAATTGAATAATATTTTAAGTATATAATGATACCGTATTGATATAGTTTTGAATGGAAATGATATTTTTATTTTGAAGTATAAACTATTTTGAAATGACCACCGTGTTATAATAACGTTTGGTTGTTAAAGAGACCGGGATCGGATATTGTCATACTCTCTGCCAATACCGAAAACCACTTTAACAACTGTGTATGTGATGGAGATTTCAGAATGAAGTAGGATGGTTTGGTGACGAATCTTGTAACGACCTGATATTTTCAACCATTCGCATCTGCACATGCCGGACTTGAATTGCTCAAAATACCGAATTGTAAATATAAATTTGGCAAAACTCAATATATACAAGAAATAAATAATCACAGAATCAGAGACATAGAGTAATATAACAATAATGCAGCAGAAACAAAGAATAGTAGTTCATGAAGCTACTATATATAATATAACAGAGTTCAACAAGATACAACAGAAATCACGAATACAAAGATGTCTCAATACAATAGTCAAATACTAGATCTGAATACATCACTGGAATCAACTGAATGACTGAAAGTAGAATCAATAGATGGATCCAAGGGAAGCTCCAACTCCAAAGGTGAGTCTCGAATACTGGTACAACTCAGTCTGACCCGAGCGTAAAGCAAAACACAAAACACTAGAGTCAGGACATACATACTTATACAATGTAAACCAACTCAAGTGAACTATAATAGAAATGCTCAAGTAGCTTAAAGAATGCTTGGGATTGCCCATTCTTTAAGGATCCGTTATACTATTTACTATGTAATAATATACGCTATTATGATAATTTCTAATAGTAAAATAAACTTACTTTAAAATAGCGTTAAGGAGTGACCCAATATTCCCCTTAACACATAAATAGTCCCAGTAGTCTATCCAGTATCAGCGTACCTCCAGATCGAGAGGCTACCATAAATACTCCACAGGCTTCGGCACAAAACCAAACTCATACAAGGCTCGCTAGTGTAGGTGACACGGCACAACTAGGCAATGCCAGGGTTGATATACCAATTACGCATCCGGGCTGGTGGTAACGCATAACAGCCACTACCGCCCACCTCGGAACACACTCCCAAATCAAAAATCGTGGATGGCCACCAAATCAATCACAAAGTAATAGAACGATATACGATGGAATGTGTCCGATCAGAGGGGCTACCTCATTGGCCCGTCAATAGCTCATGTTTTAGCCACCTTATGCCAACTCATGGGAGTCGGGTCCACGTATATAGCTCAATAGGATCGTCGCCACCATCCTACTTCATTCTGGAATCTCCACTGCGTACACGGTTGTTAAAGTAGTTTTCGGTATCCACAGAGAGTATGTCCATATCTTATCCCGATCTCTTTAACAACTAATCGTTATTATAACCCGTGGTTATAAATTCAAAAATGGTTTATACTTTCAAATCCAAACATATCTATTTTTAAACCATATTAAAACAATACCATTTTCTCTTCAATAATATCCATTTCCAAAAAAAATCATATCACTTTCCAAAGTTATAATGCTTTCAAAATCATAAGTCTTAAAAATCAAAACGCTTTGGAAATCAAAACCTTGAAATTTCAAACACTTTGAAATCATATCTTAGAAATCATAATATATCCATTAAAACATTTAATTTAAATTCAATATACTTTCAAATTAAATATTCAATTTCCAGAATTATAGCATTTTCTGAGTTCATTCATTCAATTACAAAAATTTCAAAAACATTGTATTTTCAGAAACAGCAGCACTTATAAAGTGTTACAGTAGATATATTAGTATTTCAAAACATTGTCAATTTCAGAAACAGCAGCACTTATAAAGTATTATAGTAGCTATATTATTACTCCAAAACAGTTCTATTTCAGAAACATCAGCACTTATAAAGTATTACAGTAGCTATATTGTTATTCCAAAACAATTCTATTTCAGAAACAGCAGCACTTCTGGAGTGTTACAGTAGCTATATTATTAGATTGGAAAACATTACATTAAAATCAATTTTTGAAACGCTACAATTTCTGTTATAAATTAATTATAACACTTTAAAACAATATATCTTCAACTTTTATCATTTTTAACTTATCAAACTTATTTCACTTTTCAAAATCATTTATTTGGACATAACTTAACTTATAACTTTATTTTATAAAATAACATTTATTTAACCAATATCCAATTTAAATTATAATTCATTTATCAAGTCAAAATACATTAATTTACCTAACTTTTATTTTAACAAATAACTTAATGCTTTGTTTAAAATACCCATTTCATAAAAAAATATTCTTATCACTAAGTTAAACTTAAAATTCCATTTAACACTAAATTTTCAATTATTAAGTCAAATCATATTTACACTTTCAATCATTAATGTGCTTATACACTTTAACTTAAAGAAAATCACTATAAAATTTATTTAAATCCAGTTTAAGTTAAAATCTCAGATAATCAAAATTCCAAATACTTAAAAAAATTCAAAAAACTATGATATCAAACTTAAGTTCAAAATCACATATATTTAATATTTCAAAATACTTAAAGTTTCAGAAAACTATTATATCAAACTTAAATTCAAAATCACATATATTTAATATTTAAGAATACTTAAAAATTTCAAAAACCATTATATCAAACTTAAGTTAAAAATCACATATATTTAATATTTAAAAATGCTTAAAAATTTTAGAAACCATTATATCAAACTTAAGTTCAAAATCACATATATTTAATATTTAAAAATACTTGAAAATTTCAAAAAACTATAATTTATAATAAACCACGGTTCTGTATAATATTTTCTAGCCTAGGTCAAGTGATACGGTTAATATATCATTTCAATCCGTAATTTAAAACGAAAAATCTAAGTTCTATCATTTCAAACCCGCAATCCCAAGTCAAATAAAATAAAAATAAAAATCACTCGAGCCTATCATTTCAGCTCATAATGATTTTTCTCTATTCTAAAGTCCGTTTGGGTATGTATCATTTCAACCCATAGTGAAATGGAACTTGCAGTGTGAGATACAAAAAATATAATAACAGTAGAGCATATAATATCATATCAGGTGATGTAACAAATATATAAGTAGTATATAACATCATATAATCATATCATAGGCATATATGAACATAGCATATTAATTTCTACAATTCACATGTCATTGTTTCACAATTATATAAGTACGAATGTCGAGAGTGATAAACTCACATTTTAAAGCCAGAGACGATAATTTGAAACACACAACTATACTCCTTAAAGCACGACAAAGCACGAATAGATTTGAGTGGATGAAGAGTCAAAATCTAAGTCTTGTAAACAAATAATATACAAACATATATAAGTAAATAATTATAAAAGGAATACGAATCAAGACAAATGCACAAAACAAATCAAAATGAAGCAAAGATGGCTTTACCCATCCAAGTAGGCTCGGCCACTTTATAAATAGGTTCGACCACCTTAGAACAATGCTCGGCCATGATCGTTTGAGGCATGTATGCTCGGCCTTGATCACAAATACACACAGCTATGGATAAGAATATGAAGGGATGGCAAGTTACAAGGCATGGAAGGCAAAAGATCGAGGCAATTGGAAGGTTATTGATTCAAATGGGTTTGGCCTAGGCAAGTATGGTTCGGCCTATGGTTCAGCAAGGCTCAGGTGGTCATTAGGTGGTGCAGCAGTGGTCACGGCAAGACAAGGTGGTGGAGGAATAAGGGGGTGGCCGAGGCAATAGGAAGGGAAGTGGTGAACAAAGAAGGCTCAGTTAGGGTTTCATCAAGGTTTGGTGGTGGAGTTGATCCAGGGGTCATGGCAAGGCTTGGTGGTGATGGGGAGGTGATGATGTGGTGGTAGAGTGGTCAGCAAGGGCTAGATCATGGTGGAGCCGAGCTACTTGAGGCAAACAAAAGAGAAAAACAAAAGGAAAAAAATTGAAGAAGAAAGAAGAGAAGGAAGCCATGATTTGTTGTATTATTTTCTAGAATTGAAATGAGGAGGAGAAGTGAATTTTTGTACGTGAATTAGAAAATGAGAAGCACGGCTATAGGAAGTGTGGAGTGTACGACAAGAAAAGATTTTGAACGGCTAAGAGAGGAGTGAATGCTAGGAAATGGAAAAGGCATAAGTTAAGGAGAAAGAAACTTGTAATTTTTTTTCTTTGTTTGCACGCAAATGAAAAGAGGGGTTTGAGAAATGTTTTGTGCGTGATATGCTAAGAGAAATTCACGGCTATGAATGAGGTGAATGGCTAAAAAGTAGTAAAGAGGCTAGGAAAATAAAAAGGCAAGAATTTAAAACATGTAACCTATGTCTCTTAAATTTCTCCAAGCCATTTGTAACGGCCTCCAAATCCGTACCCCCTTTGAGCCAACAATATTCTCCATTAGTACAACTCAAAGTAGATGGAAATACAAACCATTAGGGTTAAAGAAGAACAAGGTAGAAGAAGAAGAGAAAAACAACAACACAGCATCTCACAATCGCAGTAGAACAAAATATAATATATAACAACGGATTTTCATACAAAAGAATATGTAACTCTTTAATACTTACAATCATCAGAGTACACAATCATCATATCAAATCTGGAAAGTTTAGTAACTTGTCCTTACACAGCGGAATATACAAATCTACGAAAATACGCCTCGTCATCCAGCTCGTCTCTTGAGCACCACAGCATCCTAACCTGTATCTGTAATACTCGGTCTGACCTGAGCAATATAAATAAATAACACCCGAGTGAGTCTGGAAAACCAGCTTAAAACACACTTAATTGAATTATTAAAGTTTTCAAAATCATTTTTAAAATCAAAGGTATCTCGTAAGACCACGCCACAAATAAACATGCCGGGTTATTACCTTACGATAACCAAAACATTTTATATCAAATCCTCTAATATTATAATACTGTCTAAGCACAAATACTTATTCAAATAGCCGAAATTGTTAAATTCATTAAATTCCAGCATAATAGGTATACAAATAAGTCCAAAGGCACTTATTGGAGATTGGGTTTCCATACAATGGCACGGCTACCGGGGTACCACCCGTCACAGTACCTGGCCCAGATCAGAGTACCAAGGATCACACCCGATCCCTTGCAACACAAGACCGGAGCTACCCCTTACTGGATAGTCCGAATAAGATCACCCCGCGGTTGGGATCAGCAACCGCCCACTAAGCCGAATAAAAAAATGGACATCTTGACAAGGGAAATCCTACCCTAATTGGTTGCTAGCCACTTAGCCTTGCAGAACCTCCCCTGTTTTAGCCATTCCCGGTTGATGAGGCTTAAGGCCAGGCATTACCTTTTTGGAACACATTTCACTTAGAATGCTCATCGCCCTCCTGACGATGGTCTGATAGCATTCGTCCATACAAGTTGCCCTGGGTCTGGACAAACCGAATCTCCATCTTCATCCTCTTCACGGTATTCATTCGCAAATGTTCAAACCGGATAGAAGTGATTTTCGGGTAATTAAACCTAATCCCGGTCTCTTCGAAACGATCAACGCATTGGCCAATATTGATAGTCGGTTATTTAACTACCAATTCAAACAATCATTCACCAATTGTTTTATTTTCCACTGAAAATTGCCAAGTCTTAATACTTTAGATTTTTAAATAATTTAAATCACTTTACCCAAAAATATATATTTTAAAACATTTTAAATAAAACTACTTAAGTCACTTTATTCAAAACAATCGTTATGAAACTCTATAATAATTTCAAAGTATAAACTATAGCCAAAACTACTTTAAAACAAACCTATTACATATTGTATAATATTTAATATTATCTTTTTAAATCATAATACTAGTTAAACCTTTTAAAATAATCAATTCTATAATTATCTTAATAAGTATTTACTTAAAAAAACGTTAAAACGATTAGATAATAATTTCTCTAAAACATTCTTTTAAAACAACTTTAAAACTTTTAATTTATACTTAGAAATCTTTCCTTGAAAATATACTTGTCTTCTCGGGAAAATACACTTTCCATTCCAATATAGTCCATTTAACCATTTATAAATCCTTCTCGATTTATCCCAATTTAATTTACATCCCCAAATCCGTAAATTTCTTTTAACACTTTTTTAAAAATAAAACCACTATTTATTTTTAAAACAAATTCCATCTCCTTATAAATTCCCACCGTGAATTTATACTTCCAAATTTATCCACTGATGAATATTTTCAGTTTATTTATACACCCAGTTTATAATTTCCTTACCCTCATTTCCCTTTAAATCATAGTTTTCAAAACACTTAATCGATTTCCCAATCGATTCTTTGACTTACTTCCATTTTAAAATTTATCTTGACTTACCCAAATTTTATTCCAAAATCCATTAATTCCATATTCACTTCTTTATTATGATTTAAAATCTTATTTAAATCTGAAATATCAATTTCATACTCTATTTCAAAATTCTCCTTTTATTTTCTCCAACTCATTTTCAATCTTAAATTTTATAAAATAAATCCTTTTATTCTTGAGCAATATCGCTTAAATCTTTAAAACTCTCAAATTTACATTTATTCAAATCTCTATTTCCCATACCCCGAATTTATTTAATATGATCTAAAATCAAACTTTTTATTCTTTTCCAAATTCATTCCTTTAATTTATCCACATTCACTGTAATTATTTTACTTAAAATTCTCTCTTTTATTTTCCTTTAAAAATCAAATCTTTATATTTTGATATCTTAAAATACCCAAAATATATTCAGTCAGACTATGGCATTCAATTATTTCAATTCTCCATATAATCAATATAACCTATCACAGATTATCAATTAAATCACATCATTGAATATGAAATAAATTCAACATTTTTGAGGAATCTAGTTGGATCCCTCCAACCTGTTTCCTTGCGTCCACAGATGTTAGCACAATATATAAAAAAATAACAATCCCACTTTGAGGGGGATATCGCAGTATAAGGGTCATCCGCTATTATGCGGGGCGCATAGGGTCTCATCTGCTATATAATGCAGGAATATCAATCACTCCAATATATATATATATACACTACTATATATAATATATCACATCCAAACTGATAATAAATTATCTATTCAAGCAATCAATCAAATAATTTAATTTTAACTAATTAAATTAGATAGTAATCCAATTCGAGTGAGATTAACTCACCTTTGATTTTTTTTGTTTTGCAATCCAACCCAAACCGGCTATTTCCTTTACGATTTTGGACCTTGTACAAACATTATATGACTTATTAATAATTGAACTAATCGAACAATCAATCACCATTTAATAAATTTAATTTACTAACAATCCAATTTAAACTAATAATTTTCCTTTAAAAATCTTTTAGTAAACAAATTAATCACTATAATACATTATTTAAAATAAACTAGTAGATTTAAAAATGTGTATATGTATTTTTAATTTATTTTTCATTTCCAAACTGCATATAAAAATAATCTATGTAGGATTAAAAATCTAACTTTTATATAGACTCTTATATCCCGAATCTTGTGTGTGTGTGTGTGTATATATATATTCTGTTTACTGTTATTATACTAACAAATCTGAATCTAGATTAAACTTTATTTAAACTAACAGATAATATACCTCTTTCCTGAGCACCCCTCGAACTTCAGCAGTGCATTGATTCCCCAACCTCCATCGTTCACTAATGCAACCACATAGAGGTCACCCCATCTTCCTCCCTTCGCACGCACCCACTTCCCAAAGCTCTACCACCCACTATAGTACCGATCTAAGCATCACTGCGCCACCGTTGACGTCGTGCCCCAACCCAGAGTATCGCCGCCCCAGCTCGAAGCGTCGCACGTGACCACACTATCCTCTTAGACTCCACCTAGCTACCGCACTTGTTTCCTAGCCACGACGTTGACGAACCCATCGAACGCGATTTCGAATCGTTCGAACTAGCAAGAATGAAGAAAAGTGGAAATGTGATTTGAAAGAAGCGATGATATAATTTTTTCGATTTGTGAATAAATGTGAAAGGAAGGGGAGAGGAAGTCGTTTGAACGAGCAGGGCCTGACAATTTTTCTTATTGAACTTCTGTGTCTTCTTTTTATTTCCTTAAGTATCGGCCATGATTTTACATCCAATTAGGAAGAAAAGAGAATGAGGGAGGCCGATATTTTACTTTGCAGGCAAACATATACTTAATTTTATTTCTTTCTATTTTAAGGCAAACACTTTCTTTTTTTTGGATTTGTTTTAAAAAGGAAAGTGTGTTAGAGAAGGATATGAGGAGGCTCTTTCTGCTACAGTGATTTGAGATGAAAGGATAAAGTTCTGATGTGGTAATTTTTGACCAGTATATACAAATATATATATATATATACATATATATTAATAGAAATTCAAATTGTGTCGATAAACGCAACTTAAAATCTTTACCTCCTACCGAGGCGTGCCGCTAGGTGTGCCGCTAGGTGTGCCGCTAGGCATTTATAATGTTATACCCCTATTCCGAACGCAATGGAAAATGTTTCGAGTCCTGATTCGATCGTATGAGAAAGATAGCTTTTTGAACACATTAATTATATAGAATTTTTCGATATAAATTCTAGCGCGTTTACCAACCATACGGCCACACGATAACTCCAAATGCTACGAAAATTGAAATCCGATAATAACACACTATTATGGATCCAATGGAACAGGTTTCATCGAATTCCGAGACTATACCCTGGAAGGCTATTTCTAAACGTCAATTTAAACGATATATTTTCAAAACTGAACACATCATTTTTAATTCAAGTTCAAAGCTTCTACTATCTTCAATATCATCAATATAAATTTTATAACCCTTCAAATTATTTTTAACTGGCTTAAAATTTCAGATTAAACAATTTACCCAATTTCAAATTATTAAATTCAATAATTTAATTATCTAATAAATAGTGATAATTGATGTAACGACCCGTATTTTTACGGATCAAAACATTCTAAAATGATTGACCTTTGATTGTATTGTTGTTAGGTCATTTCAGGTTTTAGCAGAATTTTTCTTAAGTCTTAAGTCGTAGCCGACTTAGGAAGTTTGGACGAGTTAAGAAATAGGTCTGGACGGGTTAATGACTAAGTGGTAGGTCGGCGACGACCTAAGGAAGATAGGGTGGCTTAGGTCGAGTGACCGACTTAAGGGAGTAGCCTATCTAAGAAGTTGACCGACTTATAGTATTAACCGACTTAAGGATAGTGGTGAGTTAAGTGTTAAGTCGGCTGACGAGTTAAGATAGTGGTCGACTTAAGACCTGGACGACTTAGTAGTTAGCATATCTGACAAATTATTTGTTGAGTCGTTGCCGAGTTAAGGAAGTGGGGTTGACCGACTTAAGAGGTTAGGGCGACCTAAGGAAGAATAGTAGGCAGCCGAAGTATTCTGGAGTAGAGTTGGGTCGGCAACGACCTAAGGACATGTTGTGAGCGACCTAAGTGTTTGGGTGTTAAGTGTTAGGTCGGCAGGGTAATTGAGTCGGTAGGTAGTTGAGTCGGCAACGTGTGTTGAGTTGTGAGTCGGCAGGACGTCTCTTGTGTTAAGTCGTAACCCAGTTACGAGTTAAGTCGTAGTTGTATTCCTTCGTATGTCTTAAGTCGGCAAGGCACTTAAGTCGGCAACGACCTAAGTTAAGTCGTGCCTATGTGTTAAGTCGCAGTTGCGCTTTGTTGTTGAGTCGTCAACCGACTTAGGACTTGGGTTTTGCGGCAGTATGATGAGTCTGCTTCGTTGGGTCGGTCATATTGTTAAGTCGTAGGTCGGCGAGGCAGTTAAGTCGTTAAGTCGTAGGCGCATGCCATAAGTCGTAACCGACTTAGGAGACAGCTGTTCTGTTGCGAGTCATAGGCAGATGAGTTTTTAGGTCGGCAGAGCACTAGGTCGGCATGGTGTTAAGTCGGCACCGACTTAAGGAGATAGCCGAGTTACGACTTAAGGGCAGTTTTCAGCTATAAATAGGAGGGGTTGTTCTCACTTTTTGGGATCCGGATTTTGAAGCGACGAAGTGCTGCCATTTTGAGAGCTCGACTTCTACACTTCTTCACTTCTTTTCTCCACTCTAATCTAGTGCTTCCATCCATCCAAATCGAAGATCGAGATTGAAGATTCAAAAGCTTGGATTGAAGATCTTCATCTTTTCAAGAGAGATTTCTTCATTTGAAGCGGATTTGTGATAGATCTAGCTTCATCCTTCGCTGTCCAGATCTGAAGTGTGTTGATTTGAGGTTGTTTAGGTGATTTGGTGAGTGGTGATTATCTCTCACACGGATCCAAAGGAGTATATCGGATTGTTGGCTCGTTTTGGTGTTAAAATAGAGATTTCCATGCATTTTCCTCATCCTATGTGTAGATCCATATAGATCCATTGTTCATGATGATGTTGCATCCATTTTATCATATGTTAACCTATGCAAGTTCATTCATCAAGTTTGTAGAGATATAATACATGTTTTCATGCTTATTGGACTTTCAACTCTTTAATTACGAAAATGCCATTATTGTTATAATTGTCTACTTAGATCATTTTTGAATGCTTGATTGCTTGGATTGATGTTTGATTTGATTGATTGTTATGAACTAGATGATTGATGACTAGATTTAGATCGAAGGTGATTCAAAAGCTAAGGGAAAGGCTCTTGAATTGGAAAAGCTGCTCGTGGCATATGTAGCGGGATGATGAAGCTCTTATGCATAGATTTGATGATGTGAAGTTGAGATGAAGCTTTGCAAGGGTGTAATGAAGCGAGGCATCATATGATGAAGACTTGGTCTAATCCAGACGGGATCATTCCAAGCATGTTGATAACTCGGTGATATGATTCGAGTTGAAGATAATGAATGGATATGAGAATAGTCGTCGAGGAGGATGACTAGGAGGCTTGGATAGCATCGTTGTTGAAGGTTCTAGCATGCTCTAAGCAAGAGTACGTTTGGGCAGATTCGATAGTCCCAACGGCCAACTGTTGATGGTCGAGTACTCTGGGCAGATTCGATAGTCCTAGGCACGGGCTGCGACGACGTGCGGGAGTTATGTCTAGAACCGGGGTTTCCATTAGCCCTTGACGGACGGCTGAAAGAATGTGCCGGTCATTCAATTAACGGTGATATCGAAGCAATGATAACAGTGATAGCCAGAGTCATGGATGTGTGGTTGTATCGTCATTCGGACTCAAGAGCGGTATTTTCTGGGTGCTTATCTGATTTAGGCCTTGGTACTTGGAAAACATCGCCCTTGACTCGAGTGATAGTAGCTTTACTTTAAATTGTATGCTCTGCTATGTTTGCTTCTGCTTAGTGTGTGTCTGGGGGCTATCACTGTAGAATGAGGTTGGAGTGGGAGGGTTGTATTCCTATTCCTTTTCCTTTATGCTCTTTTGGTATGTTGTTAGTTAATTTACTGCTCACTAAGACTGTTGTCTGACTCAAGGCTTTTTGTTTTAAATTCTTATTGCCTTGGGCTGTTCGTCCATTTTGGGACGGGCAGACTAGGTAGCAGGTGACAGGTGCTGTTCTCTTCTCACGATGCTGATATCGAAGACAAGCTAGAGGGTTGCATATTATTTTCTTATATGTACTGGATATTCCGCTGTTTTGTATTCTCTGAGAGATTTGTAGTGAGGCTGGATGTATTGACTATGTGGATGCTTGTATTCAACTATTATGGAGTTTTATATGATATCATTTTGTTCTGTAAAGCTTCACTATACATATGTTCTATTGTATTTTGTCCATGCGCTGTGAGTAATACGATAGATCCTTTTGTTTTAAATCTTACCTTGACAATCGTCTATGGTCGCCTGGCACACTTTACAGCGCACTATCTCTAGATTCGGTGCAGGGGTCATGGGCGGTCGTCACATTTGGTATCAGAGCATTGGTTAATCGATTTTACCCAACGCTCGCTGTCGTAACTACGTATGAGAGACGTAATTGTATTTTGATGGATGATTACTATATATAATATAGTAGCTTAGTAGAGTTTGAGTCCTTTATGCAGTTGTTTCTCTAGATGTTCTAATCATTCCTTTTTATAGATATTGAGAATGAGTCGAAGAGGGAGACCAGCTGCTAGGGGAGGTCGTGCTACTGAAGAGACTGCTGATTATGCAGCCATGTTCGAAGCTATGATGACTTCGATCATGAGAAGGATACCAGTTCCGGGGGCGGCAGTTGATGTTGGAGTTCAAGTCCAAACTCCGAAACCAGTGGATTTTGCTAAGTTGTGCAAGGATTATACTGCTCTTGGAGGGAAGGTTTTCTTGGGAACAGAATCAACTATCGAAGTCCAGAGATGGATAGATGCTTGTAGAAGGATCTTTGGTGATTTGGGAATTGATGATGCAACTAAGAGGAAGTTGGCATCGAGGCAGCTTCAAGGGAGAGCTTCTGATTGGTGGAACTCTATTACCATCACTACTCCGGAAGAAGAAATTACTTGGGAGCAATTCCAAGTCAGATTTGAAGCTAAGTTCATTTCTACAGCTCAGAAGTCTGTTCTGTTCAAGAAGTTTGTAGAGCTCAAGCAGGGTGGAAGATCTGTTCTTGAGTATGTTTCTGAGTTTGAAGCTTTGTCCAAGTATGCCCGGTCATATATTGAATCTGCTTATCAGAAGAATGAGAAGTTTGTGACCGGCTTGGATAGTTATCTTGGGAGGCAGTTGGTGGATCATTTGGACGATTCATTTGAGAAGCTTGTAGAGAAAGCTCTTAGGCATGAGAGTTTGTTTCCTAAGGAAGGACCTGTTGTTGCTGTTACCAAGGGAGAATCTAAACCACAGCAGGGTGGAAACCAGAAGAGGAAGCAGCAGCAGCAGAAGGGTAAGGACGGCCAGAAGAAGCCGAAAGGCGAGGTGACTTGCTACAATTGTCAGCAGAAGGGCCATTTCTCTAAGGATTGTAAGAATCCGAAGGTACCGATGAAGTGTCACAACTGTGACAAGCCGGGACATTTCAGGAAGAATTGTCCAGAACCAAGGAAGGACAGGCAGATTGTGCAAGCCTATGCTTTAGGAGCTGTTCCGTCGTCTTCGAAAGCTCCTACTGCTGAAGAGAAGGGAAAAAGTGTGGTTGTTCAAGGTACTCTTTTCCTATGTGGTGTTCCAGTTAGAGTTCTGTTTGATACTGGAGCGTCGCACTCGTTTGTTTGTAATGAACTAGTAGGCCGGTTAGGTTTGGAACCGGATATTGTTGATAGGCCATTGGTTGTGACTAATCCAGTTGGGGGTTCGTCTTGTTTGTGTATGTTATGCCGTGGTCTAGTTGTGTCGAGTCATGGTTGCTCTTTTGTTTGTGATTGCTTTGTTCTGAACTTTGCGGGGTTCGGAATTATCTTGGGTATGGACTGGCTTAGGAAGTATGCGGCTAAAGTTGATTGCGAAAGGTTGGAAGTGACAGTCGAGAATGTGGAGGGGCGAAAGATTGTGATACGATGTAAGCATGAAGAAGGCGTCTTCATGAGCTTCATGTATTCGCTAGTTGTTCCACGGGATGGACTGTCTTTAGTACCAATCGCAAATGGATTCGAGGATGTCTTTGACGAAGTCAAAGGGTTGCCGCCGCATAGAGAGATCGAGTTTCGTATAGATCTAGTTGAAGGAGCCAGACCTGTTGTGATGCCTCTTAGGCGGATGGCGCCTAGGGAACAGCAGGAGTTGAGGGTGCAAGTTGATGATCTTTTGCAGAAAGGATTCATTCGGCGTAGTGTGTCCGAGTGGGGTGCACCAGTTGTGTTTGCAACCAAGGCAGATGGGTCATTGAGATTGTGTGTGGATTATCGTGAGCTGAATAAGGTGACTAAGAAGAACAAGTATCCATTGCCGAGAATAGACGACTTGTTTGATCAGCTTCACGAAGCCAAGGTGTTTTCTCAGATGGATTTGGCAACGGGATTTCACCAGTTGAGAGTAGCGAAGGATAGTGTGCCGAAGACTGCTTTTAGGACACCATCCGGTTTCTTTGAGTGGCTGGTAATGCCGTTTGGATTGACTAACGCGCCAGCATATTTTGTGGATCTTATGAATAGAGTGTTCAGAGATCAGTTGAACAAGTTCGTACTTGTGTTCGTGGATGATATTCTGATTTATTCCAGAACGGAAGAAGAGCACAAGACGCACTTGCGTATTGTTTTGGAAATCTTGCGGAAACATCAGCTGAAGGCTAAGTTTTCGAAGTGTCATTTCTGGAAGAGTGAAGTGAGGTTCTTAGGCCATGTGATTTCTGGAAATGGAATAGCGGTTGATCCCGCTAAGGTGGCAGCAATCCAGGATTGGGTTAGACCTAAGAATGCATCAGATGTGAGGAGTTTTCTTGGATTAGCAGGATATTATCGACGGTTTATCAAAGACTTCTCTAAGGTAGCTGCACCGTTAACAGGATTGACGAAGAAGAACCAAGTGTTCAGTTGGGATGCTAAGTGTGAGCAAGCTTTCGGAATCCTGAAAGAGAGGCTGACGAGTGCTCCTGTTTTGACTATTCCAAGTGGGAATGATGAGATGGTGGTTTACACCGATGCATGTGGTACTGGACTTGGAGCAGTGCTGATGCAGAAGGATAAAGTTGTTGCGTATGCCAGTCGACAACTGAAGCCGCATGAAAGGAATTACCCAACTCATGATTTGGAGTTAGCGGCGATTGTATTTGCTCTGAAGATGTGGAGGCATTATCTGTTGGGAGTTCGATTCGAGTTGTTTACGGATCACAAGTCGTTGAAGTATCTTTTCTCCCAAAAGGATTTGAATCTTCGGCAGCAACGTTGGCTAGAGTTTTTGGCATCATATGATTTTGGTATAGCTTATACTCCGGGAAAAGGTAACGCAGTGGCAGATGCGTTAAGTCGAAGACATGCAGGATTGGGAGCCATGTTTTCAGAATGGAAGAGTCTCGAGTATTTAGCTGAGTTTGACTTCAGGCCTAGATGCAAATTGGAACCTGAGATGTTGGCAAACTTATCAATAAGACCCACTCTTGTGGAAAGGATTGGTGAGAGCCAAAAGCGAGAAGGTAAGCTTGTCAAGATTATCCGTGAATTGGAATCTGGGTTGGATCTAGAAAAGGATAAAGGATTCGAGGTCGATCGAGAGGGTTGGCTTCGGAAGCAAGGACGACTAGTTGTTCCCGATATAGATGAATTGAGGAGTGAAGTTCTGAAGGAAAGTCATCACTCGAAGTTGACAATTCATCCAGGTGGAAACAAGATGTATCGGGATATGAAGAGAACCTACTACTGGGAAGGCATGAAGAAGGATGTTGGAAATTTTATTTCCAAATGTATGAATTGCCAGTTGGTAAAAGCCGAACAGAAGAAGCCAAGTGGATTGCTTCAGCCATTAGAAGTTCCTACATGGAAGTGGGAACAAGTGTCGATGGATTTTATCGATGGATTGCCTAGAACCAGAACGGGAAATGAAGGGATTTGGGTCATTGTGGATCGTTTGACCAAGAGTGCAAGATTCATTCCAGTTCGATCGACTAGGACTGCATCAAAGTTGGCTGAGTTGTATGTTAAGTGGATAGTCCGATTCCATGGTATTCCGAAGAGTATAGTGAGCGATCGAGATCCATTGTTCACTAGTGGATTTTGGAAGAGCTTCCAGGAAGTCTTGGGAACCGAGTTGTGTTTGAGCACAGCTTATCACCCTCAAACAGATGGTCAGACCGAGAGAGTTAATCGGGTTTTGGAAGATCTCCTCAGAGCTTGTGTATTGGATTTCGGAGGATCATGGGAAGATCACCTTCATTTGGTGGAATTTGCGTACAACAACAGTTACCAGTCAAGCATTGGTATGGCACCGTATGAGGCATTGTATGGAAGACCGTGTAACTCTCCGACATGTTGGTTGGAAACTGGAGAAAAGCTGATGCTTGGGCCAGAGATGATTCGTCAGACTTCAGATTGTATAGAGATCATTCGGCAACGAATGAAGGCGGCCCAAGACCGTCAGAAGAGTTATGCTGATAAGCGTCGAAAGGATTTGGAATTCGACGTAGGGGATATGGTTTTTGTGAAGATTTCTCCACTAAAGAATGTTATCCGATTCGGGAAGAAAGGAAAATTGACTCCGAGATTTGTTGGACCATTCCCGATCATCGAGCGAATTGGAAAGCTCGCCTACAGATTGGAGTTACCGGAGAAAATGTCGGGTGTGCACAATGTTTTTCATGTATCATATCTACGGAAGTATGTGCACGACTCGAGTACGGTGGTTTCTGCTGATAGCTGTGAAGACTTAGAAGTTGATCCAGTCGATAGAAGATCTCGTAAGCCGCTTCGTGTTGTTGAAACCGACACGAAACAGCTTAGGAGGAAGATAGTTAAGTTGCTCAAGATACAATGGAGTGACAATGATAACGACTGTACGTGGGAGGTGGAAGAGAGGATGAAGGTAGCTCATCCTGAACTCTTCAAGGTATGGCCCTAAGGTGTCGTGTCATCTAACGAAATTGTAACTTGTTCTAAGTCTTAGAATTCTGTACGCTAAGCTAGAATTGGATGCATGGTCTATTGATTGTTATGGATGATAGGCGTACAGAATAGCTATGATTGCCTTGTTTGTTTGGAATTTCGGGGGCGAAATTCCTAAGGGGGAGAGAATGTAACGACCCGTATTTTTACGGATCAAAACATTCTAAAATGATTGACCTTTGATTGTATTGTTGTTAGGTCATTTCAGGTTTTAGCAGAATTTTTCTTAAGTCTTAAGTCGTAGCCGACTTAGGAAGTTTGGACGAGTTAAGAAATAGGTCTGGACGGGTTAATGACTAAGTGGTAGGTCGGCGACGACCTAAGGAAGATAGGGTGGCTTAGGTCGAGTGACCGACTTAAGGGAGTAGCCTATCTAAGAAGTTGACCGACTTATAGTATTAACCGACTTAAGGATAGTGGTGAGTTAAGTGTTAAGTCGGCTGACGAGTTAAGATAGTGGTCGACTTAAGACCTGGACGACTTAGTAGTTAGCATATCTGACAAATTATTTGTTGAGTCGTTGCCGAGTTAAGGAAGTGGGGTTGACCGACTTAAGAGGTTAGGGCGACCTAAGGAAGAATAGTAGGCAGCCGAAGTATTCTGGAGTAGAGTTGGGTCGGCAACGACCTAAGGACATGTTGTGAGCGACCTAAGTGTTTGGGTGTTAAGTGTTAGGTCGGCAGGGTAATTGAGTCGGTAGGTAGTTGAGTCGGCAACGTGTGTTGAGTTGTGAGTCGGCAGGACGTCTCTTGTGTTAAGTCGTAACCCAGTTACGAGTTAAGTCGTAGTTGTATTCCTTCGTATGTCTTAAGTCGGCAAGGCACTTAAGTCGGCAACGACCTAAGTTAAGTCGTGCCTATGTGTTAAGTCGCAGTTGCGCTTTGTTGTTGAGTCGTCAACCGACTTAGGACTTGGGTTTTGCGGCAGTATGATGAGTCTGCTTCGTTGGGTCGGTCATATTGTTAAGTCGTAGGTCGGCGAGGCAGTTAAGTCGTTAAGTCGTAGGCGCATGCCATAAGTCGTAACCGACTTAGGAGACAGCTGTTCTGTTGCGAGTCATAGGCAGATGAGTTTTTAGGTCGGCAGAGCACTAGGTCGGCATGGTGTTAAGTCGGCACCGACTTAAGGAGATAGCCGAGTTACGACTTAAGGGCAGTTTTCAGCTATAAATAGGAGGGGTTGTTCTCACTTTTTGGGATCCGGATTTTGAAGCGACGAAGTGCTGCCATTTTGAGAGCTCGACTTCTACACTTCTTCACTTCTTTTCTCCACTCTAATCTAGTGCTTCCATCCATCCAAATCGAAGATCGAGATTGAAGATTCAAAAGCTTGGATTGAAGATCTTCATCTTTTCAAGAGAGATTTCTTCATTTGAAGCGGATTTGTGATAGATCTAGCTTCATCCTTCGCTGTCCAGATCTGAAGTGTGTTGATTTGAGGTTGTTTAGGTGATTTGGTGAGTGGTGATTATCTCTCACACGGATCCAAAGGAGTATATCGGATTGTTGGCTCGTTTTGGTGTTAAAATAGAGATTTCCATGCATTTTCCTCATCCTATGTGTAGATCCATATAGATCCATTGTTCATGATGATGTTGCATCCATTTTATCATATGTTAACCTATGCAAGTTCATTCATCAAGTTTGTAGAGATATAATACATGTTTTCATGCTTATTGGACTTTCAACTCTTTAATTACGAAAATGCCATTATTGTTATAATTGTCTACTTAGATCATTTTTGAATGCTTGATTGCTTGGATTGATGTTTGATTTGATTGATTGTTATGAACTAGATGATTGATGACTAGATTTAGATCGAAGGTGATTCAAAAGCTAAGGGAAAGGCTCTTGAATTGGAAAAGCTGCTCGTGGCATATGTAGCGGGATGATGAAGCTCTTATGCATAGATTTGATGATGTGAAGTTGAGATGAAGCTTTGCAAGGGTGTAATGAAGCGAGGCATCATATGATGAAGACTTGGTCTAATCCAGACGGGATCATTCCAAGCATGTTGATAACTCGGTGATATGATTCGAGTTGAAGATAATGAATGGATATGAGAATAGTCGTCGAGGAGGATGACTAGGAGGCTTGGATAGCATCGTTGTTGAAGGTTCTAGCATGCTCTAAGCAAGAGTACGTTTGGGCAGATTCGATAGTCCCAACGGCCAACTGTTGATGGTCGAGTACTCTGGGCAGATTCGATAGTCCTAGGCACGGGCTGCGACGACGTGCGGGAGTTATGTCTAGAACCGGGGTTTCCATTAGCCCTTGACGGACGGCTGAAAGAATGTGCCGGTCATTCAATTAACGGTGATATCGAAGCAATGATAACAGTGATAGCCAGAGTCATGGATGTGTGGTTGTATCGTCATTCGGACTCAAGAGCGGTATTTTCTGGGTGCTTATCTGATTTAGGCCTTGGTACTTGGAAAACATCGCCCTTGACTCGAGTGATAGTAGCTTTACTTTAAATTGTATGCTCTGCTATGTTTGCTTCTGCTTAGTGTGTGTCTGGGGGCTATCACTGTAGAATGAGGTTGGAGTGGGAGGGTTGTATTCCTATTCCTTTTCCTTTATGCTCTTTTGGTATGTTGTTAGTTAATTTACTGCTCACTAAGACTGTTGTCTGACTCAAGGCTTTTTGTTTTAAATTCTTATTGCCTTGGGCTGTTCGTCCATTTTGGGACGGGCAGACTAGGTAGCAGGTGACAGGTGCTGTTCTCTTCTCACGATGCTGATATCGAAGACGAGCTAGAGGGTTGCATATTATTTTCTTACATGTACTGGATATTCCGCTGTTTTGTATTCTCTGAGAGATTTGTAGTGAGGCTGGATGTATTGACTATGTGGATGCTTGTATTCAACTATTATGGAGTTTTATATGATATCATTTTGTTCTGTAAAGCTTCACTATACATATGTTCTATTGTATTTTGTCCATGCGCTGTGAGTAATACGATAGATCCTTTTGTTTTAAATCTTACCTTGACAATCGTCTATGGTCGCCTGGCACACTTTACAGCGCACTATCTCTAGATTCGGTGCAGGGGTCATGGGCGGTCGTCACAATTGAAATTCAAGTCAAAATTACCCATTTGAATATTTAAAATCAATTAAATATTCCCATTTCAAATATCCAAAATTCCGGGTCGTCACATTCCTCCCCCTTAAAAGAATTTCGTCCCTGAAATTACTAGTTATGAAGAATGGTCCACAACCCGTTAACTATTTCCCAAACCAAACAGTTTTAAACAATTTCCCAGAACTATTTTTCTATTAAAGACACACTATCATTCTTACTAACTTTCCAAACTCATTCATCTGTTCCAAATAATGTTACTTACTTAATCATTCCAATTATAATTTAAAACCAAATTTTAAATTATCAAAATTTTCTTCAAAAATTTTTCTAACTTCTTAAATTTTTGAAAAATTTCGCCAGCGTCTCCTTTGCGCGGCTAGCTCAGAACAACTACAAAATGCCTCTACGGGCTCCCAAATTTTCAAAAGAAAACAAAAGGCAAGTGGCTAGATCTATAACAACCCACCTTTTTGGATGTTTCAAATCGACAACAAACCACACATGTCAGACTCAAACCATTCAAAAGGGAGGATTGTTAATGGGGTAAATAAGAAAAAAAAACAAAACACAAAATCTCGCAGCGGAATAACAAAATATAATAATCAAATAAACAGTTCATGAAGCTGTTTTACAAATAACATTTGATTACACTTTTACAATTCAAATCAGAGTTATACATACATCAGAAATAAACAAATAATGCAGCAAAACACAGAATGTAGTGAAATAATAAATAGCAATAATATACTGAATCTTCGTCTTCGTCCTCCAGAAAATAAGTGTCTTAGCTAAACTGAAATACTCGGTCTGACCCGAGCGTAAAGTAAAACAAGAACACTCGAGTCAGGACTAACATTCTTATTTAAGTAAGTCAACTCAAGTGAAATGTACAGATAACTCAATAAGTGAAATGCTTAGGTTTAAATAAACATCATCTTTCACACTATAAATCAGTTCAGTTCAAATACCGACTTTATGTTCGTTTCCAATCGATTCATTATCAAATCCAACTTCAGATTTCAATTTTTCACTTAAAGCTATTAAGTTATAATCAAACAACAAGTTTAAATCTAAAATATCCTATTAAAACTTTCATTAAATCAATTAAATTTCAATTTCATAATTTCAAGTTCAAACACAAATTTAAACTTACATTATTTCAATTTTATTTCTAAATCAATTTATTTAAACCCAAAGTGGTTTTATATCGGGTATGTATCATTTCAATCCAAAGTGATTTTGCTAACATATCACATGTGTCACATATCGTAAACAACATAAGTGAATATTTCAAATTCTAACATAACATATAAATATATAACATGACATATATACAAGGAACTTGCAAGGTGATTTACAATAAATTAACATGGCATATCATTTTTCACAAACATAACACATTATTTCCACATAGCATATGTGACATGTTATTAACATAGCATGTGCAACATATGATTTTATTAACTAACACATTTGTTTCAACATAGCATAGGTGATGTATTTCAACAAGGCATATACAAATATTTTTTCGAACATAACACATTTTTTTACATATCATATGTGATGTATTTCAACATGGCATATAAAAATATATTTTTCTAACATAACACTTTTTTTTACATATCATATGTGATGTATTTCACATACATATGTGACAGTTAATCAAATCAACATAACATACTACTTGTGACATATAAAACAACATGTGCATGTGAATATCATAACACAAATTCAAGGGAACATAACAACATATATCACATATTCATATCTAAAGCAAACATTTCTTATAACATTTCGATGTTTATTTACCTAACAATAAAAATGTTAATCGTGAGTGATTGCTCACCTTTCGAGGTTAGAAAGTTTTTGACAACACAAATATGTAGATCCTAGTTGAAATCCAAACACGACAAGCTAACCAATCTTATCCATAGCAAAAATCTAATAGAAAAGCAAAGCACGACAATGCACATCGAACTGATTGAGTTTTCTTCTTCTTTTTTTTAGAGAGATGAAGCAAGGGGAATTTGTGGATTTAGAAATTTTGGAGTTTATGTAGTTTTGAGGATGGAGGAAGTGTGAGCGGAAAGCTTTAGATAGAGGAATGAGAAACAATCTGTATGTACTTTGGTTTTGTTCTCTAGTGGGATATTGAAAATTCAACAGGTTGGAAAGTGGGAAGGTGATAAAAGAATACAAAAATAAAGTAAGCTTTTCAAAGAAACGACGTGGTTATGTGTTTAATAAATATAAACATGAACAGGCTAGCATGATTGATGCATGTGCATTAAATCTGAATTGTTAATGGACGAATTAGTGCAGGCAGAAGTTATGAAAAAGAGTGAATACTAAAAGTTGTAACGTGTAAAAATAAATGCTTAGATGCAAATACAAGAGGTATATAAGAATTAGGTCGAATAAAAGTGGGTAAGAGAATGTATAGCTAACAATAAGAATGGAAAATGAATATATAGAGAATAAATGAAAGTTTTATGAAATAAAGAGAGAGGTTTTTTTTTAATATGAATAGCTGAAATGTGAGAGTAAACAAGGCAGAAAAATATGAATGAGATAGTAGTTAGAAAAGGCAATAGAATATGAAACGTGCATGAATATGAATTCATGATGAACATCACCTTTCATACTTCAAAAGGAATTTAATGTCACATTAATTCAATATGGAAATATTTTTCAATTCAATTAATTTCTTTAACTCCAAATCAACTCAACTTTACACCTATCTAAAAGTTTTATTAACATATAGTAAATAAAATTTGAACAAACCAATTAAAGTAACGATGACCACCGCTACATAAAATAAAAGGAGAACCATGATTCCAAATTCCAATTCAAAATCGGCGTTTTTCTCAACGCACAATCATGAACATAAAATATTTAATTTATTCTAAATTTTACGATTAGCATTAAAATCACTTCTATACTGCCAAAGATTACTATTCAACGACCGTAAAATATTGCATCAAAATTCAATTTTTTTTCTTTTTATAAAAATTACACTTACTTTAACAACAACAACGTTTATTTTGTTTTCATTAAAACATACTTTTTTTTAACAATAACGTACATATCTTTCGTTAAATCCATTAATTACAATTAATGGTTTTTTTTTCCTCTTTAATATTGAAAGATTCCAAATCGACATAGTTTTAATTAGTTTCAAAATTACACTTTAAAGCAGATCCTGTACATTTCATTCATTAAACGCCATTAAGTTCAATTAAATTATCTTTCCCTTTTATTTAAAGATTTCAAATTAAATCCACGGCAATAAATTTCAACATTAAAATTTAAAACGGAAAATAATTAATGGATAGATAATAAAAACAATTGAATTCTTTTTACAGTAACTTAAATACATTTGTAGAATTGTTGTTTACACATAAGATAATTAAAACAACCGAAGTCTTTTTACAGTAACTTAAATACATTTATAGAACCGTTGTTTACACATAAGAGTTATAAATTAACTTGCTTAAATAGATTATTTTCCTACTCTTGTAATCCATCTGTATGCTAAAACATAGTTCAAATATACATATATTTCTTCCTTTAAATCAATCATTCTATTCTTTATTTTAATGAAATTAAACCTACATTCACAAATGAAACATTCATTTCATTTGATATAAATGTTCTTTTCATTAAATCAACTTTCCTTATATATTTTCATAAAACATAAGCTACGTTTAATTACACCTATTAATTTACAATTTGGTGTCCTCTCTACCATTAATTGAAATTATTCAATTACATTAATTTCAATTGTTTACAAAGGTGAATTTAAAATGAACAAAATAAATGTAATGAGAAATAGAACAATTATTTCCTATCTAATAGTAATTTAAACATAATTACAGACTATTGGATACAAATAGAAATTATACATTTCTTACCAAATAATAGTTTCTCGTCTCTGCAATCAATCTTTCAGCTACCAAACATTTCAAATAAATAAACATATGATTTCTTATTTAATAAAGAAACATTTATTATTCTTCATTAACATTTATTATTCCAATCAATTGGAAATTTACATTCAGACAATTGTTAATTTCACTCAAACCAACGCTATTAAAATACACACTAGCATTTGTTATCATCCTTACATTATTGCAAACATGTTTCATTAATAGAATTTTTACTTAAGCTCATAACTTGGATTATAATTAAATTTGTATCAGTAAAATCTTACAAAAAAAATTCCTAACAATTTTATTCAAAAATCTTATTTAATTTAATATTTTTAAATGTTTAAAAATACAGGTTGTTACAATCTCCCCCACTCAAAAATTTTCGTCCCCGAAAAGAAACAAGAAGGAATTCAAAATTTTGTTATATTTTATTTAAAATGGTCAATTTATTAATCCGAAAATGAACCTATTTGTTGGGCAAACAAACTTTATTTATGAAACCAAAAGCAGTAGTTGTTGCTTCTATAACCTATATTTCACTTATATAATCCAAAGAGTTAAAATTATGTGAAAGAATAATATTTCAGTTGTTTCAAATCAATAGCACAAAAAAATACAATATATCACAATCATATGCACACAAAACTATACAACCATCATAGGCAACAAAGAATCCATCACACATCTATAGCAACAAAAACTAATGGTTTGTTTAGGTTCAGAACTTTTAATCGTACAAGGGTGATAAATAAAATAATAAGTGTACTTTATGCTCAACAGCCTTAGATAATCACTTAATAGATTATTCATACAACCTCAAACAATTAGAAGTATTCTTTCCCAAACTTCCCATCAGCCAAACAACAAGAATTTTAAATTTACTTAAATTTATTCTACTAGTTTTTTTTTCTCATCATTTACCTTTCCATTCATTTATTTATATAAAGATCAATCACTTGCATAATTTGTTTTCCATTAAAGATTTAAGTCATTAATGAATCATTTCATAAAATACTACTTAAGCTCCTACTGCCTTACCTAAGTTTATAACTTAATTCTGTTATAGATTAAAAATTTAAGTTTTTGGTATTCGCTCTTGAAGAAAAAAGAAACATTTCAATATATCTAAAAATTCAATCAAAACATTTAATCTCATTCACTTAGTAAGAATATAAGATATATTTAAAACATTCTCATAGCATTTTGCAAGGATTTTCCAAAAAGTTTAAACAATGTTAAAAGTTTATATCAAAACATATGATAAGCTTTTAAAAAAAAATTAAAGTTCCTTAAATTCGATAATTTATTAGACTCATTATTTTAAAATAAGTATAAACTCTAGATTATTAAACTGAAACTAATAGTATACTCAAATCTTACATTAAATATCCAAATCAAAGTATAAAATTTCATATCTTCATAATTAATTGTACACACTTGTTTTAAAATGAATATTCAAATCATGGAAAAACATTTATTATGGTTTAATACAAAATTCAAATAGTAAATAAACCTATAAATTTACTAAACATACCTCCAAAATAGAGATTCAAATTCATTTGTCAAGTATATTACCATAAATGAACTTCGCAAATCAATTTTTTTTCATTTATATAATACCTTTAAATTATACATTCAAAGAAACTTATATAAATTTTACTTGAAATATTCATTTGAAAACTTCATTTGCAAATCAATCATCTTTAATACTTTACGAAAAAATTCATCTGTAAAATTTCTTGCTTCATATATAAATACCATTTAAAAATTTTAAATAACATCTTTATAAATATAGGTAAACTATTTGAAAACAATTATTTACATCATTACTTATATTTAAAAAGAAGTTATTGAAAACCTTAAATCCATTATTTATAAATTTTATTAGTTTTAAATCTCAAAATACTTTTAAACATCATTAATAAATCAATAATCATTAACTTTAAATACATTTTATTTAATTAATAACTTCCTACAATATTTACAACACTAATAATTTACTATTAAACCATGTTTTACATAAATAAACAATATTTTAAACATTTTAAAGTATTTAGAAATGAAAAAAAATAACCAAAATATCTTTTATATAATACTTTATCAAAATACTTTTATAACTCGATGTTTTAACAAGTTTATCCTCGTTCTTGCAGACTCTGGTCGTACGTTGATCAAGCGTAAGACTAGAATTCTCCAAGTACTTAGTAGACTTGTTTCAACACCTAGTGAAAAATACTTAAAAACAGGTATGAGAAGTACCGCTCAAAATTTGATGTCAAATGATGATGTTACGATAGCATTGGCCCGCTGCTGATCCAGAATTTACGCAATGGACACAAAACTTTCCAGAAGATCCTTCCACCTTCCGGATTCCAGAAAAATATCGTAGCCATTTTGTAAACAAAGGACCATCGACCCCTGCTGCAGTGGTAACTGCTGATTCAATGATTTACGCAACGGATGCACTTCCTTCCCGGAAGATCCATAAACAATAGATCCCAGGATCGAAAGCGCCTCCATTGGGTAAACTAAAGAACCATCTACCGTGGAAAAAAAATCGAGGAACTCATGAGTTTAAGTCTGGACAACCATATCGGTTCGAATCCATTTCTGAATTCACCCAAGTATATTAGGGTTTATCGGTCGAATCCATTCCTGGATTCCCCAAGTCCGTCTGGGTCGAAGCATATCACACTATACTTCTTAGTGGAGGGTACTTGTAACAACTCGAGATTTCGCAATTATCTTGTTATCGTCTAATGACGATTAAAATCGTTGGTTAATTGCTATTGTAGTTTAGAATCGATCTGAAATTCTTTTGTAAATTTTGTAAATATGGTAGAAGCGGGCTTTAAAGAAAAATTATCGTGGCCCATGTTGTATGTTGTGGCCGAGTTGTTATCTTTCCATTCTCCTTTTGGTTTGTTCGTGCCCCGACCCATCCATTATCTTCGTAACCCTAAATCATACAAAGAAAAAAAAAAGAAATGGCGGCTACAAATTCATTCGTCCCCCTTCTTTCAAAAATTAGGGCTTCTGCCGATATATCTTGATCGATTCTTTGGTTGGTTGTTCGCCTGTAACCATGCTAGATCGACTTCTCGTTGCTCACGCTGGCTACTTCGATGAGTTCGATTCTTGCTTCCAGAAAGAAATTAGGGTTTTCAAGAAATTCAAGGATAGCAACTTTATATGCTCGAATCAGGTTCGTCTTCGCTTCGTTTGAGCACCGTGCAAAGGCGAGCAAAAAGAGATGCTATCGGCAGCGATTTGAGTGGGTTCTTCGACAAAGGTGAGTGAAACTCTCACTCACATCTAATTCGAGTTTAATGATCCTTCTGACCTTTTTAATTCGTATGATTTCGTTGCTGTAATATGTCTTCAATAAGTTTTGAACTGTTCGATTTCATTTTGATTTGCGGCATTGGGTTGCTTTCGAACTTGTTTTTGTTTGTGATAAAATATTGCTTGGATTTTGCTGGTGTAGATTTCGTTCGTTCTGTTGTCTTTGGCACTATCTTTGGTTTGAAATCTACAGACTTAATTTCGTGAAATTGTTCATTTGACTTCGACATGACTTTGAGTTGCAATTCACTGCGGTTGTCTTTGTTCACAACTGATATTACTTCAGATCATTTTACTCGTACCATTCAAATGGTGATATCAGTGTTGATCTTGGTTTGTTCGTTCTCATTCTTGTTGTACTTGGCTCTGACTTTATTTGGACGAAGTTGATTTCATTTGACTTCGGCCGTTATTTTAGTTTGAAACTACTACTTGATGCTTCATTCAAAACTGTTATTTCATTTGAATCTCTGACATTTTTAAAATTTACTTTGGTATAAAGAAAACTGTCTTTGACTTGTCCCACTTGAAATTGTGTTGGGTTGCCTTTTCTTTTCTTGGTCATTCAACATTGCCTGTGGACATTTGTTGTGTTTAAATTGTGTTGGACATCTTGTTTCACTAGACTGGTAGCACTCCTGCACATCATTAGCCTGGAACTGCTACTTGATACTGGTATTCATCGGGATATTTTGTGTTGTTTTGCGTTGGGCGTGGACTCGATGAAAGTAATTTGTAAAAATAATTTGGGATTCGAAAATGTCTTGATGGCTTTGTTCGAACCACCTTTGTCACTTGCTTATGCTAGTGCCGTTTCATTTGATATAGATATGTATGTGTATTCATATATATGCATACATGCTTTCTTGTATTTGTGGTCCTAGCTGTCTCAGCTTTGGATTTGTTCGAACCTGATATCTTTCGAAGTTTGCATCTGTTGGGTTCTTGCTTTATATGTTGATGGTGTTCTTTGTTTCCTTGGATTTCGGTCAGTAGCTCACTGCTGGTTCATGTGTCTTCGACCTTGACTCCTGATAGTACTAGTTTTGACAATTTAATTGATGTTTCGAGTTATAGCAGTTTTCACTCCTATCCATACTCTTTGTTGTACAAATGTGCATTTGTATCCCTTGATGTTGCACTTGTTCGATCCAGTTTCGTAGTTGCGTACTTACTGTGCACTTTTTCATATCATTCCCAGACATTGTGCAGACCACTTGTCACTGTGTTGCACTTAGTTGCATACAGTCTTTACTGTGACCTTCCACTTGAGGCCGTATGTAGCTGTCTTGACCACTTGACTACATTTAGATTTGTTCTCGAATTCACTTGTGTTGAATCCGGTATTTTGGGGTTTGACCTTGTGATAGTTTGTGAATTTTCAATGTGTACATACGTGCACATTGTCCATATCTATCTGCTTGGACCATTGAGTCTGTGGCATTGAGTTTTGAATCTTCATTTGATTCTAGTTTGTTGATCCTTTGTGTATTTCAGGTTGTAGTGGCGAGGCAGTATACGCGTGCGTATACTGCAGCCCTACCAGAGTTGATGTTTATATTGATTATTTTGTTGTTGTTAATTGCCGTTAGGCAATTCTGATATTTTTAAGATTATCTTCATTGATATTCTTTTTACTTATCTTTGTTGATGATTTAAATCTGCTGATTTGTTGTCTAACACTGTTTAATGTTATATTCGTCGTTATCCGATTCTCTTATCGAAGAGTTGGATATACGAGATTTCTGTGACTATCGTATATTTGATATTGATTATTATTGCTTCTGTGCATTAATAACTGAGTTTGAATTAGAATGACCCGTGTATTATTTTTTTTTGAATGTAATACTCGGGTCAGACCCGAGTTATTTCAGGTTGTAGATTTTCTTCTTTGAGTTGTTGTTCAGGATATGAAGACTTTTCACATCTTCTGAAGTTGTCTGTGTCATTTTGTAGTAGTCGTGTCATTGTATAGAACGATATGTATTCATGTATATTAGTCGATAATGTACTTGTATATATAACTTCTAGAGTCGACAGTTGTAGTTGTATCATATGTATCGTGTCAACTATATTGTAACTGACATCGGTTATATATATATATGAGATTTTTGTTAATCTGTGTTCCGCATTTATATTATCTGTGTTCTTGTTATATCTAATGTCCTAAACTATTATGAACTATCGTAGTTTGTTTTATACTGATAATTGGATATGTCGATGGGAGTAAATAAATAATAGATGAAAAATAAAAAGTATATACCACTCCTACCGAGATAACCAATATTAGTGTAAGGCCAATTACGGATGGTCGCTCCTATCCAGCCTTATTCTTCGTAATAATAGACAGTATTTCTTTTAATACTCTTTGTTATTATGAGCATAGAGGTGGGGCGTCACAGTTGGTATCAGAGCTTGGGGTTTATGGACATAATATAAAACATAACTTGGATGGAACATATGTTACAACTATTAGTCGATGTTTTATTGTGATTTGAGTTAAAACTAAAGTTTTGAAATTTTGATGAAATTTTTAAATATCTTTATTTAAAAATAAAAGTGGAATTGTGTTTTGTTATTTTGATTAAATTGTGTTCTATTTATCAGAGTGCGCAGCGGAGACAGTGAAACTGTCTTCGCTGAATACAACTGATAATCTTTTCGATTAACAAATCGAAATACGAAATTGATATAATTTCATTTGTTGTTTACATAGCTGTAATTATTTTGTTTCTTTGAGAATTCTAAGAAATTACCGTTATGTGATTTTTGTTGAAATTTCCGTTGGCTTTCTTTTGTAATAATCATATATTGATTAGATTTTTGCTGTTTTGAATTATCTTCATTGAAGATACCTGCGAATAATTTCTTTGTTCATTTTGTAGTACGTGCAAAATTTGAATTGCACGTTATTGCATTTATTTTATGTTGAACCGATGCTTGGTTATGAAACATATTTTGTTGCCGTTATTTTTATAACGGGATTTTTACACCAATGCTAAATTTTTGAAGCACGGTGTTTTGTGGCATTTAGATTAATGAAAATTCTCTGATATTACATTTTGATGTAGATTGTTTTGATGTGATTTTGACGTTTTAAAACTACTATCGCTTTGGCTTCAGTAACCGTCAAATTTTAAAAGTGGATTTTCAAGCGGTTATTCCGCAATACTGATTTGTGACCGTTTTTACGGTATTTTGAGAAGTACAATTTCCTTATCGAAATTGTTACCGATTTGCTGTTTTAATCACGTGGTTGGAAAATCGTTTTAAAATGAAAATTGTTTTATAAAATTTTAGCAGTTCGCATTTTCAAAAGAATGAGAAAGCGACTTAAACGATTCAGCAAAATCGAGGATTATGACCCCTTTCTTTTACTGTTTCGCTTAACTCCGGACTTGTTCAGTTGAGAATGTGAATTGTTATTTTTATAAAATAAATAAAATTGTTTTCAGAAATTTTACAGTTTGCGATTTCAAAAGAATGAGAAAGCGATTTAAACGTTTCAGCAAAATCGAGGACTATGACCCCTTTCTTTTACTGATTCGCTTAATTCCGGACTTGTCCGTTTGAGAATGTAAAGTGTATTTTTACAAAATACACAATTTTGCACTTTCAAGGAAACGATGAAGAGATTTAAACGATTTAGCAAAAGTGCGGAGTATGGAACCACACTTTTACTATTTCGGTTAATTCCGGACTCGTTAATTGAATATCTGTTGTTTTGATGATTTTGATGAATTTTGCACTTTCAAGGAAACGATGAAGAGAATCAAACGATTTAGTAAAACACGTGGTATGGGACATGTGCGTTTGCTATTTCGGTTAATTCCGGACTCGTTAATTGAAATATTTTGATGCTTTCGTGTGCTTTCGAGCCACTATGTTGGACCTTCGGGTCATATGTTGGACCTTCGGGTCATTTGTTGGGCTTTCGGGCCACTCTGCGGACCTTCGGGTCAAATGCCAGTACTAGACCTTCGGGTCACTCTGCGGACCTTCGGGTCAATCTGATGGGCGCCAAAATTATGTTGAGTACTTGGTAGGCTTCGGCCATATGTTGTTGCACGTGCGGCGAATTAAAAACTCGCCATTTGATGGGATCGATCCAAGCTTTTATGTTGATTTTCTAGTCTTCTTAATTGATTTCTAGATATTTGTTGTTTCCAATTATCTGCAGGTAATTGGATATTTGTTGATATGAGTTCTGATTATCGTTTTTGATAATCGGATATTTGTTGTTTCTAATTATCGCTTGTGATAATTAGATATTTGTTGATATGAGTTCTGATTATCGTTTTTGATAATCGGATATTTGTTGTTTCTAATTATCGCTTGTGATAATTAGATATTTGTTGATATGAGTTCTGATTATCGTTTTTGATAATCGGATATTTGTTGTTTCTAATTATCGCTTGTGATAATTAGATATTTGTTGATATGAGTTCTGATTATCGTTTTGATAATCGGATATTTGTTGTTTCTAATTATCGCTTGTGATAATTAGATATTTGTTGATATGAGTTCTGATTATCGTTTTTGATAATCGGATATTTGTTGTTTCTAATTATCGCTTGTGATAATTAGATATTTGTTGATATGAGTTCTGATTATCGTTTTTGATAATCAGATAATTGTTGTTTCGAATTATCACTTTAGATAATTCAATATTTGCTGATTGAGATTTAATTATCGCTTTAGATAATTAAATATTTGTTGCTTTGAGATTTAATTATTGCTTTAGATAATTAAATATTTGCTGATTTCGAATTTAATTATCGCTTTAGATAATTAAATATTTGTCGAATTTAGATTTAATTATCGCCTGAGATAATTAAATAATTGTTGATTTGTTGTTTTAATTATCGCTTTAGATAATTAAATATTTGTTGCTTTGAGATTTAATTATCGCTTTATATAATTAAATATTTGCTGATTTCGAATTTAATTATCGCTTTAGATAATTAAATATTTGTTGAATTTAGATTTAATTATCGCCTGAGATAATTAAATAATTGTTGATTTGTTGTTTTAATTATCGCTTTAGATAATTAAATATTTGTTGCTTTGAGATTTAATTATCACTTTAGATAATTAAATATTTGCTGATTTTGAATTTAATTATCGCTTTAGATAATTAAATATTTGTCGAATTTAGATTTAATTATCGCCTGAGATAATTAAATAATTGTTGATTTGTTGTTTTAATTATCGCTTTAGATAATTAAATATTTGTTGCTTTGAGATTTAATTATCGCTTTAGATAATTAAATATTTGCTGATTTCGAATTTAATTATCGCTTTAGATAATTAAATATTTGTTGATTTTAGATTTAATTATCGCTTGGGATGATTAAATATTTGTTGAATTTGAAATTTGATTATCGCTTGTGATAATCGAATATCTGTTGATTTGAGAAATTCGATTATCGTTTTTGATAATCGAATATTTGTTGTAACGACCCGCCATTTTTGACCGTTCAAGTCGACAATAATCCACACATGTCCAACTCAAACCGTTCAAAAAGGCAGATGGTTATTGGGGTTAAATAAGAAAAGAAAAGAAAGAATAGAAACAAACACAGAATCTCGTAGCGGAAGGAACAAGATATAATAATAAAATAACAGTTCATGAAGCTGTTAAATAAATAAATTTGATTATTATTATACATCATAAATCAGAGTTACATACATATCAGAGATAATACAATAATGCAGCGGAAAAATAATATGGTAGTAGAATGCAAATGGTGTAATACCAAACTCCGTCTTCGTCCTCCCAAACAGATCTTCAACCTTATCTGAAATGCTCAGGCTGACCCGAGCGTAATGAAAAGACAAAACACTCGAGTCAGGACTAAAATATCTCATGTAAGTCAAATCGAATAAGAAAATATGAGTGTGACGGCGTCAGAGATGTTTACGGGGTTTGACATCTCCTATCCAGTGTCAACGTGAGTGCAATAACTTAAGAGATGTTACGGGATTTTCCATCTCTCAAGGATCCGTTAAACTATCTACTATGTAGTACAATACGCTATTATAATATGTCTACATTAAAGTAAAAGTATTAGAATAGCGTTAAGTCATGGCCCATTCCACCCTTAACACATTTTTATTCCCAAGAGCATATACAAGACCGTAGTTTCCCCAAAACCGGAAGTCACCAGAGGGCAATCCATATACTAAAGGTACAAACCAAAACGTAGTGGTCGCGAATAGGATAATCAGTATGACAAGGTACATGAGGCGATACCAACTAGGATACCAGTAGTTGCCTGATCCGGACTGATGTTGGGCATAGCAGCTACTACCCCAACACCGCGAAACAACACTCCCAAAATCGAGGGGTGCACCCAAATCGAATCACAAAAGTAATAGACATGGTATCGAAGGAGTGTGTCCGCTAGAGATGGCGATCCTCAATGGCCCGGCGCGGCTCCTGTTTTAGTCATGTCAGGGGTCATCCAAAATCGTTCTCTTTCTTCAGTCAACACGTTCATCAAACCATCCACTTCATTCTGGATCAACACTCCACGAATATAGTTATTAAAGTGGTTTTCGGTATCGACAGAGAGTATGTCCATATCCGATCCCGGTGTCTTTAATAACTACGTTATATTTTTCACACCGGTTGGATCTTTTACATTTCAAATCGATTCATAATTGATATCAAAATATCATATTCGCTTCAAAATCAAATCCATTTCAAAATCATCATATCTACTCAAATATACGATTTCATTTCAAAATCATTTTTCGCCTCAATATCTCATTTCGATCTCAAAATCAATTTTCGCCTCAATATCTCATTTCGATTTCAAAATCATTTTTCGCCTCAAAATCTCATTTCGATTTCAAAATCATTTTTCGCCTCAAAATCTCACAAAACGATTCACATAAACTCGAATTCCAAAATTTAAAATTTAATCAAATTTCAAATCCTCAATTTCAACTCGATTCAGCTTCTCAATAAACCATTTCAAATTATCAATTTCAAATACATATTTGAACCACAAAATAAGCCATTTCACTTTCAATATATTTCAAAACTTTAAATATTTCACATTTCAAACAGTTCATATATTTATACAAGAATATAAGATTCGCTTTAAAACCATTTCGTATTCAAATTAGAATATACTTCAAATTAAACATCCGTATTAAGTAGTTTACTTAATTTCTGGAACAATTCCAATTCAATAAACTTAGATTAATATTCGGATTTCAAGAATTCATTTAAGTATTACATTCCAAATCAGTTTCAGTTCAAATCCTATTCAAATCAATTTTATCATCAAATTTAATTCAATAGTTTTAATTTAGTCCAATTCACAAATTTCTTTGAATTTCAATTAAATTCCAAATTAATTAAATCTCAATTTCAAATTAATTTTCAATTCCAAACTCAAACTTGAAATATCATTTCATATAAATTTTCTTAGAAATATTCAGAGTTCGATTAAAAGTCCAATCTTTTAAACCAAATCAACTTTCGAAAATTTACGCCGTATTTCAAATTTTTTTTTTCTTCAAAATCTAAACTTCGAATAATTAAACAATTTCATTTACCAAGTTTAAATTCCAACATTTCGAGCTTCAATTCAAAATAATTCAATTTCCATAAATTGGATTTTATTCTTAAAATCAATTCATTTAAATAATTTCAAGACAACTTTTAAAATCATTTAATTTAACCAACCCGGTGTCCGTATATAATTTTCTATCCTATGGCCAAGTGGATAATTATTTCAATTTTTAATTTCAAGAATGGATATATATCATTTCAATCCAAATAGATGTCATAGGTATATCATTTCAACCTATTTCTTAATTTATTCGAAATGATTCAGTTTACAGTTTTATATGCAATAAACAATATACATGATGATAGCATGATATATCAAAATATATAAACAACCAATATCGACCAATAGCATCCATCACAACCAATCAACCATAAAGCCAATAGCATTCTCAACAATTTTATAATTATCAATATCGAGTAATATACTGCCAATTTAAATTTAACTTTATTTTGACGGTCAATTTAAATTCTATCAATTAATTCATATATCAATACAGATGATAATTAAACCTACCAAACAACAGCCAATAAATTTCATATCACTTCAGAATATAAATTTAACTAACAAAAGTTATTTTAGTCAATTGTGAGCGTATAAACACTCACCTTGAGTTTCGATTTTTAAATCAAATCGAACAACGTTCGATTTAACCTAAAATTTTAACGAGCTCCAAATGTCTTCGGATCTAAACTGCAGCGTAGCTCTCGTCGCCGCGATTCCAACGCCACCTGTTTCGCCCGAACGGACCTCGTATGCAAAAGTTACGCTTAAATTAATATAACGATATAATTTAAAACATGATTAGCAATTAATTAATCGTTTAACCTTCTTCTTCTTCTTTACGCGCATTAGCACAGCCTAACCCATGAATGCAACAACCACCACAAAACGCACGCAACTCGAGGCAGCCGGAGTTCGATCAAGATGTCCCCATGCGAGCGCCTCCAGGAGAGCCACCAACGCCAGAAGTTTCGCATCACCAGTCGCCGCCGTTTGCACGCAAACCAAGAAAATACGCACGACTTCAAAGCCAGATCTAGACCAATCCGTGACGAATTAGCACGAATCAACCGTATGGATTTGAAGAGCTCGCCGAGATCTACACTTTTTCTTTTGGAATTTTTCGATTTCGTTGAACGGATTGAGAGATATTAAGGAAAGAAGTTCGAGCAATTTCAGCCATGGAATAGGTGGCGGCCATGGTTTGAAATTAGGGTTTCTGAAAATGAAAATGATAAAACTGTCTCGGTTTTGAGTGCGTATTTATAAAGTTAGGTCCAAAATCGTTCGAACTCCAAACGAGACGTGCCGCCAGGCGTTTATAAGGTTTTACCCCCATTCCGGACGCAATGGAACTAGTCCCAAGGCCTAATTCAATCGTATGTGGAAGATAGCTTTTTGAAGTCGATTATTTTAATTAACGATGTTAAATTTCTACGCGTTTCAAGCTCGCACGACCAAACGACAAGTCCGATTGCTACGAAAATTGAAACCTTACAATAATTCACTGTTACGGATCCGATGAAACTGGTTTCGTCGAAATCCGAGACAGTTGTAAAAATGGCTATTTCTACATTCTAATTTCAATATAAAATTCCCAATTTTAAATTATTAACTTTTAAATCAAATTTCAATTGTTCACAAATATCTTTTTTTTTATTTCACAGTAATTAACAATCTTTTACAATTCAGTTTTCCCATTATAAATCCAGTATAAAATATTACATTAGATTCAGCGTTCAATTATATTGTAATTCAAATTCAAGTTATTTAATTCCAATTGAATTCTTTTATTTCGATTTACACTTTCATTATTGAATCAACCATTTACTTATACATTATTATCAATAGTTTATAATTCATTTACTTTCATTTTCTTCAACTATCATCTTATTTAAATTCACAGTAATATTAAATTACATTCATTTACGTTGATTTCAATATTATAACTTCAATATTAAATGTAACATTTTATTTATTTGTTGTTCAAAATCAAATTCAATTCATTTCAATTACTTGTTACAATCAAATTTAAATCTTTACTTACGTTTAATTACAAGTTAACATCTTTATCAAATCACAGTTTCAGTTATTATCTGATTTCAATCAACTGTAATATTAAGTTACATTTATTTATATTAGTTTCAATAACATAAAATTCCGCTATTAAATCTACCATTTTATTTATTCTTTGTTTACAATCATAACCAATTTGGTTTACAATCAAATTCAATTCATTATTTACATTCAATACAAGTTAACATCCGTATTTAATTTACAAATAAGTTATTTCAGAATTCAGTTTTGTATTTTACTTGTAATTCACATTTAACAACACAAAATTTTATTTCCTTTGGATTTTTATCCAAATTTTTTATTTTAATTCGTATTTTTAAAGTGTTAAAAATACAGGTCGTTACATTCTCCCCCACTTAAAACTTTTCGTCCTCGAAAAGGAACGGAGAAGGGGAAACCATCATTTAGATATAATTCATTCAAAATATTCTACCTATTTGCAAAATTTAGTTATAAGATTTTTTTAAAATCTCAAAAATTTCTAACTCCCAGATTTTTGAAAAATTTCGGCAGCACCTCCTTTGCGCGGCTAGGACCGAAAAATTTCACAGTAGTAATAATTGCATGATATACATCTCATTACTAGAATGAGGCATCCCAAAACATGGGGAACACAATAATATACCACAACATAAACTATAATCCGAGAACATACCTTTTATTTAGCGTTTATTAGCATTTTAACTTACATTTTGCATTAAGCGCAGAAGCGAGCTCCACAAGCGAAGCGCAACCCCTTTGCTACCTACTAAAATGCTCAATAACCAAGTTAGAACCATGCATATAAAGATAGATCGATATACTTATCATAAACAACACACATATAACATGTTTAGCTTCAAAACTAAATTAAATTTTTTTTTTAAAATTCAGGACAGCGAACAAATCCTAGTTTTTATCCAACCAAACGACAGAATTTTGTGAGGGAATCTATATAAAATTTGTTGCATTTGTTTCAGGTTTTCCGGAATGACCAAAATCATCGAATTCGGACCATCCGTTCAAAAGTTACGGCCATTTTACTAAAATGATACGCTTCAGCACCGAGCAATTTAGCGCAGGCCTGAAATGTAATTTCAGATTTTCGACCTCCTAAATGACAGAAATAAGAAAAGCTTATAAAACAAAAGTTGAAGCTTAGGCTCTAAGCTTTCCAGGAAGTGCAAGATCGTCAAAATCCGATACACCAGTAAAAAGTTATGGTGAAAATACTAAGGGTATGTGCTTCAGATTTTTACTTCGCCCAGGCCAGCGACTAATATTGGTGTTTTAAGCCTAGTGGATGAAGGTATTTATCAAAACATTCTAAACAAAAGATGTAGCACAGTTTCTAGGCTTTCCGAAAAGTCTAAGATCGTCTCATTTCGTCTAGCCGTTTAAAAGTTATGGTGATTTTCGTTTCAGCATATATTGGACAATTTTGGGTTTTTCCAAAATTTTCTTTTATTATTTCAAAGTACAAACCATCAAACTTCAAATTTTCTAAAGAAACAATCATAAACACAAAGTCATTTATTTTCTTATATATCCATGAAATAAGTTTACATTCAATTTGTTTCCGATTTATTCAAGTTTGTTTCATTCATAATTTAAATTCAAGTCAATTTGCTTCAATTTATTCAATTATATTTAATTTCCCTATGCTTCAAATTTGAATTTAATTATTTTTAAAATTTTATTCTGTTTATTCAATTCCATTAACACTAATGAATTCTATTTAATCAATTATCATCTATCTAACAACCAATGCATATCAAACATTAACATCCATCCAAATCTATAATAAATCAATTATACATTTCTAAGTCAAAATTTTAATTTCATACACTTCCAAGTTTATTGCCATTTAGTTTTATTCAAATTTAATTAGTTTCCATTTACTAATTCTATATTTAATTAATTTTAAATTTAATTCATTTTACAACTTAAATTTCCTTTATATTTACAACTATCAATAGATCTTCACATTTTTATTATTTGCAATCACACTTGTATATTATTCATTTACTTATCCTTATTAGAATTTTAAACTTTTTAATTATTTGGTAAGTTATAGCTATGCAAATAGAATGTAGTTAAACAATATACAACTTCTTTTCGTTCAATTTGAGTGTTATACCTATTAAATAAATTTCCAATTTATTATTTTCCAAATTAAGGGTTACTACTACAATTTTAAATTAATTTTTTTTTTACACTTAAATTCAATTTCACCTTTTTCCATTCATAAGTTTCAAACAATTCAAGATTTACTTTAGTTTAATAATTAAAATCATTCCTTATTAGAGAACTTAAGAATTTCAACTCCAGATTCGATTTAAACCATTTTTTTATAAAAATATAAATATATATATACTAATATCTTTATATCTCAAATCATATTTTTTAGAAGAATTTTAATCAGCATTGAAATATATATATACATATACCTATTTTCATTTCATACTTTAGAAATTTACAAGTTTTAATCAAAACAGGGTTTAGAAAAACTATTAAGTGATCTCCCCCACTTAGACTCTCGAAAATAAACGTCGATGATGCGTGCACTCATCACCGAAATCATTCTCTAGTGTCAAGAGGGGAGTATAACACTTACTTCATTTGAAAATCCTTTGAAAACCATTTCTAATCGAATATACTATCATATAATACTTGTATTATACATTTCAAATTTTTGTTAATAAATTTTCAAAACACCGGAATTTAAATTCTCCATCTTAATTTAAATTCATTTTTTTATATTTGATTTACCATTTATATTCATTGTCAATCATATTTACAAGTTTCATTTCTTAAAATCATTCAATAGTCAATAGTTAGAAATATTGACTAATCAACAATAAACGATGATAATCTAATATTATCATCTCCTAACAACCAATACAATCAAAATTTATAAATTTTCAAGATAAGTCTTTTATATATAGAATATAATCCAAAACAATATTATGTCAATCTGTCCTATACGAGTGTTTAGAAATTCCTATCGATGCCTTGGCGTCCCAAGTACCAACCAGAATTCATAAATACTCAACGGAACAAATTAACACAATATAAAATCATTTTTATATCAAAATTACAAATACGCTCTCTCATATACACTCAACTCATTCATATAGTTTACCTCTATTTCAATGAGTTATTCCCCACTAGAGCCAAGCTTTATCGCTAAACCAAAGCTCTGATACCAACTGTAACGACCCGCCATTTTTGACCGTTCAAGTCGACAATAATCCACACATGTCCAACTCAAACCGTTCAAAAAGGCAGATGGTTATTGGGGTTAAATAAGAAAAGAAAAGAAAGAATAGAAACAAACACAGAATCTCGCAGCGGAAGGAACAAGATATAATAATAAAATAACAGTTCATGAAGCTGTTAAATAAATAAATTTGATTATTATTATACATCATAAATCAGAGTTACATACATATCAGAGATAATACAATAATGCAGCGGAAAAATAATATGGTAGTAGAATGCAAATGGTGTAATACCAAACTCCGTCTTCGTCCTCCCAAACAGATCTTCAACCTTATCTGAAATGCTCAGGCTGACCCGAGCGTAATGAAAAGACAAAACACTCGAGTCAGGACTAAAATATCTCATGTAAGTCAAATCGAATAAGAAAATATGAGTGTGACGGCGTCAGAGATGTTTACGGGGTTTGACATCTCCTATCCAGTGTCAACGTGAGTGCAATAACTTAAGAGATGTTACGGGATTTTCCATCTCTCAAGGATCCGTTAAACTATCTACTATGTAGTACAATACGCTATTATAATATGTCTACATTAAAGTAAAAGTATTAGAATAGCGTTAAGTCATGGCCCATTCCACCCTTAACACATTTTTATTCCCAAGAGCATATACAAGACCGTAGTTTCCCCAAAACCGGAAGTCACCAGAGGGCAATCCATATACTAAAGGTACAAACCAAAACGTAGTGGTCGCGAATAGGATAATCAGTATGACAAGGTACATGAGGCGATACCAACTAGGATACCAGTAGTTGCCTGATCCGGACTGATGTTGGGCATAGCAGCTACTACCCCAACACCGCGAAACAACACTCCCAAAATCGAGGGGTGCACCCAAATCGAATCACAAAAGTAATAGACATGGTATCGAAGGAGTGTGTCCGCTAGAGATGGCGATCCTCAATGGCCCGGCGCGGCTCCTGTTTTAGTCATGTCAGGGGTCATCCAAAATCGTTCTCTTTCTTCAGTCAACACGTTCATCAAACCATCCACTTCATTCTGGATCAACACTCCACGAATATAGTTATTAAAGTGGTTTTCGGTATCGACAGAGAGTATGTCCATATCCGATCCCGGTGTCTTTAATAACTACGTTATATTTTTCACACCGGTTGGATCTTTTACATTTCAAATCGATTCATAATTGATATCAAAATATCATATTCGCTTCAAAATCAAATCCATTTCAAAATCATCATATCTACTCAAATATACGATTTCATTTCAAAATCATTTTTCGCCTCAATATCTCATTTCGATCTCAAAATCAATTTTCGCCTCAATATCTCATTTCGATTTCAAAATCATTTTTCGCCTCAAAATCTCATTTCGATTTCAAAATCATTTTTCGCCTCAAAATCTCACAAAACGATTCACATAAACTCGAATTCCAAAATTTAAAATTTAATCAAATTTCAAATCCTCAATTTCAACTCGATTCAGCTTCTCAATAAACCATTTCAAATTATCAATTTCAAATACATATTTGAACCACAAAATAAGCCATTTCACTTTCAATATATTTCAAAACTTTAAATATTTCACATTTCAAACAGTTCATATATTTATACAAGAATATAAGATTCGCTTTAAAACCATTTCGTATTCAAATTAGAATATACTTCAAATTAAACATCCGTATTAAGTAGTTTACTTAATTTCTGGAACAATTCCAATTCAATAAACTTAGATTAATATTCGGATTTCAAGAATTCATTTAAGTATTACATTCCAAATCAGTTTCAGTTCAAATCCTATTCAAATCAATTTTATCATCAAATTTAATTCAATAGTTTTAATTTAGTCCAATTCACAAATTTCTTTGAATTTCAATTAAATTCCAAATTAATTAAATCTCAATTTCAAATTAATTTTCAATTCCAAACTCAAACTTGAAATATCATTTCATATAAATTTTCTTAGAAATATTCAGAGTTCGATTAAAAGTCCAATCTTTTAAACCAAATCAACTTTCGAAAATTTACGCCGTATTTCAAATTTTTTTTTTCTTCAAAATCTAAACTTCGAATAATTAAACAATTTCATTTACCAAGTTTAAATTCCAACATTTCGAGCTTCAATTCAAAATAATTCAATTTCCATAAATTGGATTTTATTCTTAAAATCAATTCATTTAAATAATTTCAAGACAACTTTTAAAATCATTTAATTTAACCAACCCGGTGTCCGTATATAATTTTCTATCCTATGGCCAAGTGGATAATTATTTCAATTTTTAATTTCAAGAATGGATATATATCATTTCAATCCAAATAGATGTCATAGGTATATCATTTCAACCTATTTCTTAATTTATTCGAAATGATTCAGTTTACAGTTTTATATGCAATAAACAATATACATGATGATAGCATGATATATCAAAATATATAAACAACCAATATCGACCAATAGCATCCATCACAACCAATCAACCATAAAGCCAATAGCATTCTCAACAATTTTATAATTATCAATATCGAGTAATATACTGCCAATTTAAATTTAACTTTATTTTGACGGTCAATTTAAATTCTATCAATTAATTCATATATCAATACAGATGATAATTAAACCTACCAAACAACAGCCAATAAATTTCATATCACTTCAGAATATAAATTTAACTAACAAAAGTTATTTTAGTCAATTGTGAGCATATAAACACTCACCTTGAGTTTCGATTTTTAAATCAAATCGAACAACGTTCGATTTAACCTAAAATTTTAACGAGCTCCAAATGTCTTCGGATCTAAACTGCAGCGTAGCTCTCGTCGCCGCGATTCCAACGCCACCTGTTTCGCCCGAACGGACCTCGTATGCAAAAGTTACGCTTAAATTAATATAACGATATAATTTAAAACATGATTAGCAATTAATTAATCGTTTAACCTTCTTCTTCTTCTTTACGCGCATTAGCACAGCCTAACCCATGAATGCAACAACCACCACAAAACGCACGCAACTCGAGGCAGCCGGAGTTCGATCAAGATGTCCCCATGCGAGCGCCTCCAGGAGAGCCACCAACGCCAGAAGTTTCGCATCACCAGTCGCCGCCGTTTGCACGCAAACCAAGAAAATACGCACGACTTCAAAGCCAGATCTAGACCAATCCGTGACGAATTAGCACGAATCAACCGTATGGATTTGAAGAGCTCGCCGAGATCTACACTTTTTCTTTTGGAATTTTTCGATTTCGTTGAACGGATTGAGAGATATTAAGGAAAGAAGTTCGAGCAATTTCAGCCATGGAATAGGTGGCGGCCATGGTTTGAAATTAGGGTTTCTGAAATGAAAATGATAAAACTGTCTCGGTTTTGAGTGCGTATTTATAAAGTTAGGTCCAAAATCGTCCGAACTCCAAACGAGACGTGCCGCCAGGCGTTTATAAGGTTTTACCCCCATTCCGGACGCAATGGAACTAGTCCCAAGGCCTAATTCAATCGTATGTGGAAGATAGCTTTTTGAAGTCGATTATTTTAATTAACGACGTTAAATTTCTACGCGTTTCAAGCTCGCACGACCAAACGACAAGTCCGATTGCTACGAAAATTGAAACCTTACAATAATTCACTGTTACGGATCCGATGAAACTGGTTTCGTCGAAATCCGAGACAGTTGTAAAAATGGCTATTTCTACATTCTAATTTCAATATAAAATTCCCAATTTTAAATTATTAACTTTTAAATCAAATTTCAATTGTTCACAAATATCTTTTTTTTTATTTCACAGTAATTAACAATCTTTTACAATTCAGTTTCCCATTATAAATCCAGTATAAAATATTACATTAGATTCAGCGTTCAATTATATTGTAATTCAAATTCAAGTTATTTAATTCCAATTGAATTCTTTTATTTCGATTTACACTTTCATTATTGAATCAACCATTTACTTATACATTATTATCAATAGTTTATAATTCATTTACTTTCATTTTCTTCAACTATCATCTTATTTAAATTCACAGTAATATTAAATTACATTCATTTACGTTGATTTCAATATTATAACTTCAATATTAAATGTAACATTTTATTTATTTGTTGTTTAAAATCAAATTCAATTCATTTCAATTACTTGTTACAATCAAATTTAAATCTTTACTTACGTTCAATTACAAGTTAACATCTTTATCAAATCACTGTTTCAGTTATTATCTGATTTCAATCAACTGTAATATTAAGTTACATTTATTTATATTAGTTTCAATAACATAAAATTCCGCTATTAAATCTACCATTTTATTTATTCTTTGTTTACAATCATAACCAATTTGGTTTACAATCAAATTCAATTCATTATTTACATTCAATACAAGTTAACATCCGTATTTAATTTACAAATAAGTTATTTCAGAATTCAGTTTTGTATTTTACTTGTAATTCACATTTAACAACACAAAATTTTATTTCCTTTGGATTTTTATCCAAAATTTTTATTTTAATTCGTATTTTTAAAGTGTTAAAAATACAGGTCGTTACATTTGTTGAATTTGAAATTTGATTATCGTTTGTGATAATTGAATATCTGTTGATTTGAGAAATTTGATTATCGTTTGTGATAATCGAATATTTGTTGAATTTGAAATTTGATTATCGTTTGTGATAATCGAATATTTGTTGATTTGAGAAATTTGATTATCGTTTTTGATAATTGAATATTTGTTTTCTGATTATTGTTTGAGATAATTAGATATTTGATTTGTCTTCTGATTATCGTTTGAGATAAGTAAATATTTGCGATTTGAAAATTCAATTATCGTTTTTGATGATTGAATATTTGCGATTTTTGAGATTTGAGCTTCGTCTTTTTCTCTGGCGATTCAGGTGAGTAATTTGATTTACTCACATTCAATTCGGGCTCTGTATGGGATTTCTGCTCTGTTTTTCCTTCTCTTTTAGTTGCTGGAACTCGATTGTTCTTGCTTTTGTTAGTCGTCTGATTTTGATCCCTGATTCCCACGATGTTGATTCTTTTGATTTGAAGCAGTCGAACCTTTCGATTTCTTATCTAATACTTCCCCACTGACACTTGCTTTGCTTATACATTCGACATTGCCATGCTCTTTTGGTTGTTACCTTTTATCCATTTATTCCCTATGATTGCGTGGACGCAATTTCTTTAAGGAGGGGAGTCTGTAACAACTCGAGATTTCGCAATTAACTTGTTATCGTCTAATGACGATTAAAATCGTTGGTTAATTGCTATTGCAGTTTAGAATCGATCTGAAATTCTTTTGTAAATTTTGTAAATATGGTAGAAGCGGGCTTTAAAGAAAAATTATCGTGGCCCATGTTGTATGTTGTGGCCTAGTTGTTATCTTTCCATTCTCCTTTTGGTTCATTCGTGCCCCGACCCATCCATTATCTTCGTAACCCTAAATCATACAAAGAAAAAAAAAGAAATGGCGGCCACAAATTCATTCGTCCCCCTTCTTTCAAAAATTAGGACTTCTGCCGATATATCTTGATCGATTCTTTGGTTGGTTGTTCGCCTGTAACCATGCTAGATCGACTTCTCGTTGCTCACGCTGGCTACTTCGATGAGTTCGATTCTTGCTTCCAGAAAGAAATTAGGGTTTTCAAGAAATTCAAGGATAGCAACTTTATATGCTCGAATCAGGTTCGTCTTCGCTTCATTTGAGCACCGTGCAAAGGCGAGCAAAAAGAGATGCTATCGGCAGCGATTTGAGTGGGTTCTTCGACAAAGGTGAGTGAAACTCTCACTCACATCTAATTCGAGTTTAATGATCCTTCTGACCTTTTTAATTCGTATGATTTCGTTGCTGTAATATGTCTTCAATAAGTTTTGAACTGTTCGATTTCATTTTGATTTGCGGCATTGGGTTTCTTTCGAACTTGTTTTCGTTTGTGATAAAATATTGCTTGGATTTTGCTGGTGTAGATTTCGTTCGTTCTGTTGTCTTTGTCCCTGTCTTTGGTTTGAAATCTACAGACTTAATTTCGTGAAATTGTTCATTTGACTTCGACATGACTTTGAGTTGCAATTCACTGCGGTTGTCTTTGTTCACAACTAATATTACTTCAGATCATTTTACTCGTACCATTCAAATGGTGATATCAGTGTTGATCTTGGTTTGTTCGTTCTCATTCTTGTTGTACTTGGCTCTGACTTGATTTGGACGAAGTTGATTTCATTTGACTTCGGCCGTTATTTTAGTTTGAAACTACTACTTGATGCTTCATTCAAAACTGTTATTACATTTGAATCTCTGACATTTTTAAAATTTACTTTGGTATAAAGAAAACTGTCTTTGACCTGTCCCACTTGAAATTGTGTTGGGTTGCCTTTTCTTTGCTTGGTCATTCAACATTGCATGTGGATATTTGCTGTGTTTAAATTGTGTTGGACATCTTGTTTCACTAGACTAGTAGCACTCCTGCACATCATTAGCCTGGAACTGCTACTTGATACTGGTATTCATCGGGATATTTTGTGTTGTTTTGCGTTGGGCGTGGACTCGATGAAAGTAATTTGTAAAAATAATTTGGGATTCGAAAATGTCTTGATGGCTTTGTTCGAACCACCTTTGTCACTTGCTTATGCTAGTGCCGTTTCATTTGATATAGATATGTATGTGTATTCATATATATGCATACATGCATTCTTGTATTTGTGGTCCTAGCTGTCTCAGCTTTGGATTTGTTCGAACCTGATATCTTTCGAAGTTTGCATCTGTTGGGTTCTTGCTTTATATGTTGATGTTTTTCTTTGTTTCCTTGGATTTCGGTCAGTAGCTCACTACTGGTTCATGTGTCTTCGACCTTGACTCCTGATAGTACTAGTTTTGACAATTTAATTGATGTTTCGAGTTATAGCAGTTTTCACTCCTATCCATACTCTTTGTTGTACAAATGTGCATTTGTATCCCTTGATGTTGCACTTGTTCGATCCAGTTTCGTAGTTGCGTACTTACTGTGCACTTTTCATATCATTCCCAGACATTGTGTAGACCACTTGTCACTGTGTTGCACTTAGTTGCATACAGTCTTCACTGTGACCTTCCACTTGAGGCCGTATGTAGCTGTCTTGACCACTTGACTACATTTAGATTTGTTCTCGAATTCACTTGTGTTGAATCCGGTATTTTGGGGTTTGACCTTGTGATAGTTTGTGAATTTTCAATGTGTACATACGTGCACATTGTCCATATCTATCTGCTTGGACCATTGAGTCTGTGGCATTGAGTTTTGAATCTTCATTTGATTCTAGTTTGTTGATCCTTTGTGTATTTCAGGTTGTAGTGGCGAGGCAGTATACGCGTGCGTATACTGCAGCCCTACCAGAGTTGATGTTTTATATTGATTATTTTGTTGTTGTTAATTGCCGTTAGGCAATTCTGATATTTTTAAGATTATCTTCATTGATATTCTTTTTACTTATCTTTGTTGATGATTTAAATCTGCTGATTTGTTGTCTAACACTGTTTAATGTTATATTCGTCGTTATCCGATTCTCTTATCGAAGAGTTGGATATACGAGATTTCTATGACTATCGTATATTTGATATTGATTATTATTGCTTCTGTGCATTAATAACTGAGTTTGAATTAGACTGACCCGTGTATTATTTTCTTTTGAATGTAATACTCGAGTCAGACCCGAGTTATTTCAGGTTGTAGATTTTCTTCTTTGAGTTGTTGTTCAGGATATGAAGACTTTTCACATCTTCTGAAGTTGTCTGTGTCATTTTGTAGTAGTCGTGTCATTGTATAGAACGATATGTATTCATGTATATTAGTCGATAATGTACTTGTATATATAACTTCTAGAGTCGACAGTTGTAGTTGTATCATATGTATCATGTCAACTATATTGTAACTGACATCGGTTATATATATATGAGATTTTTGTTAATCTGTGTTCCGCATTTATATTATCTGTGTTCTTGTTATATCTAATGTCCTAAACTATTATGAACTATCGTAGTTTGTTTTATACTGATAATTGGATATGTCGATGGGAGTAAATAAATAATAGATGAAAAATAAAAAGTATATACCACTCCTACCGAGATAACCAATATTAGTGTAAGGCCAATTACGGATGGTCGCTCCTATCTAGCCTTATTCTTCGTAATAATAGACAGTATTTCTTTTAATACTCTTTGTTATTATGAGCATAGAGGTGGGGCGTCACAGTACTTCCCCATACCTTTTACTTCAAAATATAACATACCATATATAGTACCCTTTTAAAATAATAGCTTCAAATATCGCACTTATATAAATTCCATTATATATAAGATTTCATTTTCAAATAAAGTACTTTCCAAAATCAATAATCTCGAATATATCAAATCATTCTTATATAAATTCCTTTATATGTAAGATTTATCTCTTTAGATCAAATAGCTTCTAAAATCAACAGTTTTAAAAATCACCTTATACTTATATAAAGTCCGTCTTATACAAGAATCAAAATTTTTCCAAAATCAAATTCGCTGTACGAAAAGCCACATGGGATTGAACATCTTTGCTTTATAAAAGGTTTAGAATTTAGAATAGTTTTGTACATAAAATCGTTTTGTGAAATAGTTTTGTATATAAAATAGTTTTGTAAAATAGTTTGTAAATAAAATAGTTTGTAAAACAGTTTTGTAAAAATAAAATAGTTTGTAAAACATTTTTGTAAATAAAATAGTTTGTAAAATAGTTTTGTAAATAAAATAGTTTGTATAAGAAAAATAAAAGAAAATAGTTTTGTAAAATGGTTTTAAATTAATAGTAGTTTTGCATACAGGAAAAATTCCAATTTAAATTACAAAGATATCCAACCCAACGACTTTCAAATTCAGCGTCAAAGCATATCAATAATATTAGAACATTAGAGGTACATATGTCATCATTTCACAAAATCACATTCGATCGCTCGCTCGAGTACACAAGTTTGCTTTCGAACTAGTATTTTTCATTCGACTTCCCTAATGCGGACTTCGATAAGGTTTCTTGACTAGAAACCAACATTCTCCTTGCATAGCCATATACTATGATAGAGAATTCTAGAATCAAACCAAAAATCCGTATCAATTATTCGCTATCAAGAATCGAATGAAAAATCCTAACACGAAGTGGTGTAATTCACATAGAACTTGTGTACTCAAATCCAGATATTTTTGCAAATAAAACAATATACATACAACATACGTAATTATTCTAATTTGTTTCATCACAATTACATTTCAATTAAATTCATTTTTAATCTCATTGATTAACACAAATATCACTTCATACTTTAATATTTATTTCACAGAATTTCTCCAATTAATATAAAACATTAATGTATTCATTCTCATAAAATTGCTTATATTTCTCTTCACTTTAAATTACATTCATTTCACATGTAATATTTCTCATTTAATACAACATTTATTTGCAAATCTTTTCATAAGGAATTTTCTTAAGTTCATAACCAATTTATAAAACTTAATTCCTTTTTATAAGACATTGTTCGAGTTTAAAGTTATTACAACTTTATTTATAACCATTTATTACATCCACTAATTTCATAACAATTTACAAGTCATGGCTTTATTTATATTCATTTCACTTTTAATTCATATTTGCTTATCCCATTTACTTTCACCTTTACGTTTTAATTTATTTATGTTAATTAAATTTATAAACATATTTTTCTCCAATTTAATCACATTTACAACATTTCCTTAATCACAATTTCAATTTAAACATCCCTAGGCTTAAAGTTCACACTTTTATATTATTACATTACATGCCAAGAATGTATACAACAATTCTACTCATTTACTGGACATAGATATAACAAATTAAACCTTGTTTCACTTGCTTTCAAATTAATGTTATCAAATTCAACTGCATAATTCAATACAATTTCTAAGTTTTAACTCATATATTAATTTAGAAGGTTTCGATTATCCAAAATATCCAGATATTCCATTTTATTTCAATAGTTGAAACTACCGGTCAACAAACAACAAAATTCACAACAACATTTCAATTTCATAAACAAATATCCTAATTATTCATTTTATTCTCTTTAATACACCATTATTAAACTAGTGTTTAGTCCATTATTTCAATCAACAATAATTGCCAATGTTTATAATTTGATTAAATACAATAAATTAACAATAAATGATAATAATTAGATATTACCATTTCATAAAACAAACACATTACAAATAACTATATCGATTATAAAAATTTATTCCTTCATATATATCATATAATATTAGGAAAAATAATTTCATTTCAAAACTTATATAAAACATTTTTATAACACTAACAAATACGCGCTCTCGTATATACATTCAGACAACTGATTCTAGGGTACTACTACCCTATCTCTAATGAGTTAACCCCAACAGGCTAAGGTAAGTCTAAACCAAAGTTCTGATACCAACTGTAACAACCCACCTTTTTGGACGTTTCAAATCAACAACAAACCACACATGTCAGACTCAAACCATTCAAAAGGGAGGATTGTTAATGGGGTAAATAAGAAAAAAAACAAAACACAAAATCTCGCAGCGGAATAACAAAATATAATAATCAAATAAACAGTTCATGAAGCGGTTTTACAAATAACATTTGATTACACTTTTACAATACAAATCAGAGTTATACATACATCAGAAATAAACAAATAATGCAGCAAAACACAGAATGTAGTGAAATAATAAATAGCAATAATATACTGAATCTTCGTCTTCGTCCTCCAAAAAATAAGTGTCTTCGCTTGACGCAGCGGATTAATCAAAACGATCTTCAATCGATGAAAGTAGTACTCGGTGGATTGGAAGATACTGAAATGCCCAAATTCGTTGATCCGAAGATACTGAATTCTAGCTATCTCTGACTCGTTGATCCGAAGATACCGGGAAAGAGATCTACGATTCTTCGACGTTGATCTTGCGCATAGTATACCGTGAATTGGCTTCAACAAACGATGATTCGAGCGCACTCGAATGACGTAAGTGGAGATAGGAGATACACTCGACTACCAATTGAATTTGAGAGCACAAAGCTAACAAAAGAGAATTTTATTCAATATTCAACAACCTTTTACAAATGAGAGACCCGGCCTATTTATAAGCGTTTTACAACTCACAAAAAAAAAACAACAAAATTCACCAACTCCTAAGTCGGTTCCGACTTAACAACATCTCCGACTTAACATAAGTCGTACACGACTTACTACTTAAAAGAATACAGACATCATATGATTTACAACAGACGACATACGACTTATAAAATATACGACTTAAAAACAGGTACGAGCTACGAGTTAACAAATACAAACAGATTACATCACTTAAGTCGTAGACGACCTAGCAGCTTCCCACGACTCAATCTTCAGACGACTTAATATGAGGCGACTTACGACTTAGTATAAGTCGGTGGCGACTTAACAGCAATTTCTTCACGACTTAAAGAACCAACGGCAGAGATTGACTCGGCAGAAAATTAACGGTAACAAGCCTTCAGCGACTTAAAACATGCGCATCTCAGATCAGCTACTTACAGATATCAATGGTAGAGATTAACTCGGCAGACGAATCAACGGCATCCAGTGTTTCGCGACTTAAAACATGACTCGTTAGGTCGTTCAGACGACTCAAAGGACTTGTTAACTCGCAGTTATCTTCCTTAAGTCGTTGCCGAGTCACACTAGGTCGTTGATACGACTTAAAGACTTCGTTAGGTCGTGAACTCAACGTACTCTCTTCCTCTGGCTTCCAACTAAGTCGTGGATGACTTATAATCTTCCCTTTAGGTCGTAACCGACCTAGGCCTTTATCTCGTGGCTCTCCCTTAAGTCGTAGGTGACTTTTGTCAGTTTCCTTAAGTCGTGACCGACTTATACCTTCTCCTCTGGGCTGAGCTGCATCATCCTCCCTAGGTTGAGAAAAATTCGACCTCGAATTTGTAAATTCTTCTCCATCAGCTCGTTCATCTCCGTGAAATGGTACGAGATGTTTAACATTGAACACGTCAGACGTATACACATCATTTGGCAGCTTCAATTTATAAGCATTTTTATTAATTCGTTTCACGACTTCTACCGGACCAATTTTCCTGGCTTTCAACTTGTTGTAAATGCCTACTGGAAAACGATCTTTTGTTAACACTGCATAAACCATATCTCCTTCATTAAACTCAACATTTCATCATTTCAAATATGCAGATTGTTTATACTTTCCATTTGCTTTATCCAATCGTTCCTGAACGATTTTATGACATTCCGTCAACCCTTCAACAAAATCAGCAGCTTTCTTAACTGTCTTCTTTGATTGTGGCACTACCGTTAAATCCAATGGTCCCTTCGGTAAACTTGAATATACTATCTGAAATGGACTGAACCCAGTACTTCGATGCACAGCATGATTATGAGCAAATTCTGCCTGGCATAACTTCACATCCCAACTCTTCATATTATCTTGAACAAGACACCTCAGCAAATTCCCCAATGATCTGTTCACCACCTCGGTCTGTCCATCCGTCTGCAGGTGATAAGCACTACTAAACTTCAGCTTCGTTCCCACCATTTTCCACAAACTCAAACAAAAGTGACTCAGAAATCGAGTATCTCTATCCGACACAATAGATTCTGGCAATCCATGAAGTCGATAGATCTCCTTGAAAAACAATTGAGCAACATGAACAGCATCCGCCGTCTTCTTACAAGCAATAAAATGTGCCATCTTCGAAAATCTGTCCACCACCACATATATGGAATCGTTACCACGATGTGTCCTCGGTAATCCCAACACGAAGTCCATACTCACATCAACCCATGGTTTAATTGGTACATGTAATGGCATATATAAACCAGCATTAGTCGCAGTTCCTTTCGAAACCTGACAAATATGACAACGCTCCACAAACCTTTCCACCTCTTTCCTCATTGATGGCCAAAAGTAGGATTGTGAAATCAACTGTAAGGTACGGTCTCTCCCAACATGTCCCTCTTCGTGTAACTCCTTGATAATCTTCATTCTCAGACTACCCTCCGTTATGCACAATCGACTTCCTTTAAAAAGAAAACCATCTACCATCACGAACTCATCCGTCTCTCCATCCTTGACTTTATCAACAAACTTTGCAAAGTAAGGATCATCGGTAAATAATTTTGGCAATATTTCAAACCCCGTCACTTCAACCTTTAATGTAGTTAATAAGTGATTTCTTCTACTCAACGCATCCGCAACACGATTCGTCACTCCCGACTTGTGTTTCACAACAAATGTAAATTGTTGCAGATATGCAATCCACGATGCATGTCTCGCTGAAATCTTGTCTTGCTCTTGCAAATGCTTCAATGCTTCATGATCAGTATACAGAACAAACTCTTTCTGAAATAGATAATGTCTCCAGTGTTTAATAGCTTGTACAACAACATAGAATTCCACATCATATGTACTGTATCGCATCTTCGCTCCTGATTACTTCTCATTGAAATATGCAATTGGGCGTCCCATCTGACTCAACAATCCTCCAATTCCAACCTTCGACGCATCAGTGTGTAGCTAAAACAACAACTGAAAATCAGGTAATACAAGAATTGGTGCAGATGTCAGCAACTCCTTGATCTTCCCAAAAGCATTCCCTGCTTCCTCTGTCCATGCAAATTGTTTCCCCTTCATGCAATCAGTCACCGGTGCCATCACGCTACTGAAGTGTGGAATGAATCTTCGGTAGAATGACGCTAGCCCATGAAAACTTCTCACTTCTGTAATTGTCTTCGGTTGTGGCCAATTCCTGACTGCTTCAACTTTATTCTGATCTACCTGTATTCCTTCTTCCGATACAACATATCCCAGAAATAAAACACTATGCGTCATGAACACGCATTTCTTCGTTGCAGCATAGAATTGTTCTTGTCGCAATACCATCAGCACTTCTCTAAGATGATTCAAATGTTCCTCTGGACTCCCACTGTAAATCAGAATATCATCAAAATACACCACCACAAATTTCCCAATGAACGGTCGAAAAATCTGATTCATCACCCTCATAAAAGTACTCGGTGCATTGGATAAACCAAATGGCATGACCAACCATTCGTATAGACCCTCCCTGGTTTTAAAAGCAGTTTTCCACTCATCGCCTGGTCTGATACGAATTTGATGATATCCGCTCTTCAAATCAATCTTCGAAAAGATAGTAGCTCCGCTTATTTGATCTAACAAGTCATCCAACCTCGGCATTGGAAATCTAAATCTCACAGTAATCTTATTCAATGCTCTACTGTCAGTGCACATCCTCCACGTTCCATCCTTTTTGGGTACCAATAATGCTGGTACAGCACAAGGACTTAAACTCTCCTGTACACGCCCCTGCTCAAGCAATTCCTCTACCTGCCTCCGCAATTCTTCATGTTCCTTCGGACTCATTCGATAATGTGGTCTGTGTGGCAACACAGAACCTGGAACAAGATCTATCTGATGTTGTATATCCCTCAACGGTGGCAATTCCGTTGGTAACTCCTCTGGAAATACATCGTCAAATTCTTTCAAAACTGGTTTAACTTCGTCTGGTATTTCAACCTCTTCACTGCTCTCTCGCCCAATCAATAAAAATACTTCAGTCTCCTCCTCTATTACCTTCACAAACTCCTTCAAAGATAACAAAGTTTTGAGCTCTTCAATCTCCTCCAATTTGTTTTCCTCCTGTTGTCGCTTCTTTGGAACTAGAGTGATCTTTGTGCCTTCAAACATGAAACTGTAACTGTTGGTGCGCCCATCATGTTGTATTGCTCTATCATACTGCCATGGTCTTCCCAGCAACAAATGACAAACGTCCATATCTACCACATCGCACCAGATTTCATCTTTGTATTTCTTTCCAATTGAAAAATTCACACGAGCCCTTCGTCCAACCTTCACCTCCTCGCCTTTCCTCAACTAAGCTAGCTTGTATGGCTTCGGATGTTTCTCAGTCTTCAATGCCAACTTCCTCACAGCCTCTGAAGAAATTATATTGTCACAGCTTCCAGCATCAATAACAAATTTGCAAACTTTCCCCAGAATAGTACATGTTGACTGAAAAATATTGCTCCTCAACCAACTACAATCCTCCTCCTGCTTTGGCGTTAAACAGGACCTCTTCATCATGAGATTATAACCTTCGTCTCCCGACACTTCTTCTTCCTCCTCATCAGGTGGTGAATTGGAACATTCAGCTTCTTCATTCTCATCCTCAACCTCCGCTATCATAGCTCTCTTTTTTGGCTTTGGACATTCATTACTTTTGTGACCAAATTCCTGACAATTGTAACATTTGAAACCGTTGTTACCCTTTGTCTTCTCAGCCTCCTTCACTACTGGTCTACTGATAGGTTTAGAAACATTAGAACTTCCACCAACAGCCTTCACTTGATTGTTAGAATTAGTAAACACACCACTTCCTCGTCGTCCCTGTTTCTCCCAAGTCAACGCTTTCTGATGTGCTTCTGCTACAGATCTTGGATCGAACATGTTAACCATATCCTGAATCTGCATTCGCAATCCTCCAACAAATCTGGCTGTTAACTGTTCTTCTGTCTCCATAATATCGTTCCTTGCAATCAGTTGATAAAATTCGTCAGCATAGTCATTCACAGATTTCGTCCCTTGTCTCAAGTTTTGCAAACGTTGATACATCAAAGATTGATAATTGTAAGGTAAGAACGTTGCTTTCATCAATTTCTTCATCTTATCCCAAGATTCAACTTTTGACTTTCCCATCCATTCACGTGTAAGTTTAGTTTGCTGCCACCACGCCAAAGCTCTACCCCTCAGCCTCGTAGCAACCAACTTCACTCTACGATGTTCTTGAACTTCTTTGAAATCAAAAATTTCTTCAACATTAGCTACCCAATCTAGAAATTCCTCCGCTTGCATACCACCTTTGAATTCAGGAATTTCAGTTTTCATCCCCGACTCCCACTTGTGATTATACTCAGAGTAATTTCTTCCTTGTCCTCGTCCTTGTCCTCGAACACTACCACCATCATACTCCTCTTCAAAATCAGATGTATATCGTTGTCTATCTTGTCCACCCACATCTCTACTACCTTCTCGTCTACCACCATCATCCCTTCTATCTACATTCCTCCGTTCACGATCATTCACGTTCCTCCCACGCCCTTGATCATTTTCAACACTTCTGTCTCGATTGGAATGTGGCGAGACTCTACTACCCCCATGGTTAGATTCAGGTGAAACCCTTCTCCGATTTTGATTCATCTCCGTCATAAGCTTCTCTAACCGGCCAATTCCTTCGTTAAGCTTCTCACTAAAGTTTTCATTGATTCTTTGCTCCATCTCATCAGCTTCTTCTCTTCGATACAAAGCTTCTACGTTTTGGTGGCGATTGGCTCTTCTTGGCGGCATACTTGGAATCTTCCAAACTCTTCAACACTTCAAATTCAAACACTTTCCGGACTTTGATCCAAAATGAAATGGATCGAAAACTTCCACTTTGTAGCAAATCGCGATGAACACGATGGACAAAGTTTCGGCTTCCAATACAAATTCGATCAATCAATCTTCGAACAAACTTTTCTTACTCTCGGCCGTGATAAACAACCTCCAATCTTCAAACTCCAAAAATGATTAGGCTCCAAGTCTCGATCCAGCTATGATTGGCTAGAACCTGGCTCCGATACCAAAACTGACGCAGCGGATTAATCAAAACGATCTTCAATCGGTGAAAGTAGTACTCGGTGGATTGGAAGATACTGAAATGCCCAAATTCGTTGATCCGAAGATATCGAATTCTAGCTATCTCTGACTCGTTGATCCGAAGATACTGGGAAAGAGATCTACGATTCTTCGACGTTGATCTAGCGCACAAGATACCGTGAATCGGCTTCAACAAACGATGATTCGAGCGCACTCGAATGACGTAAGTGGAGATAGGAGATACACTCGACTACCAATTGAATTTGAGAGCACAAAGCTAACAAAAGAGAATTTTATTCAATATTCAACAACCTTTTACAAATGTGAGACCCGGCCTATTTATAGGCGTTTTACAACTCACAAAAAAAACAACAAAATTCACCAACTCCTAAGTCGGTTCCGACTTAACAACATCTCCGACTTAACATAAGTCGTACACGACCTACTACTTAAAAGAATACAGACATCATATGATTTACAACAAACGACATACGACTTATAAAATATACGACTTAAAAACAGGTACGAGCTACGAGTTAACAAATACAAACAGATTACATCACTTAAGTCGTAGACGACCTAGCAGCTTCCCACGACTCAATCTTCAGACGACTTAATATGAGGCGACTTACGACTTAGTATAAGTCAGTGGCGACTTAACAGCAGTTTCTTCACGACTTAAAGAACCAACGGCAGAGATTGACTCGGCAGAAAATTAACGGTAACAAGCCTTCAGCGACTTAAAACTTGCGCATCTCAGATCAGCTACTTACAGATATCAATGGTAGAGATTAACTCGGCAGACGAATCAATGGCATCCAGTGTTTCGCGACTTAAAACATGACTCGTTAGGTCGTTCAGACGACTCAAAGGACTTGTTAACTCGCAGGTATCTTCCTTAAGTCGTTGCCGAGTCACACTAGGTCGTTGATACGACTTAAAGACTTCGTTAGGTCGTGAACTCAGCGTACTCTCTTCCTCTGGCTTCCAACTAAGTCGTGGACGACTTATAATCTTCCCTTTAGGTCGTAACCGACCTAGGCCTTTATCTCGTGGCTCTCCCTTAAGTCGTAGGTGACTTTTGTCAGTTTCCTTAAGTCGTGACCGACTTATACCTTCTCCTCTAGGCTGAGCTGCATCATCGCTAAACTGAAATACTCGGTCTGACCCGAGCGTAAAGTAAAACAAGAACACTCGAGTCAGGACTAACATTCTTATTTAAGTAAGTCAACTCAAGTGAAATGTACAGATAACTCAATAAGTGAAATGCTTAGGTTTAAATAAACATCATCTTTGACACTATAAATCAGTTCAGTTCAAATACCGACTTTATGTTCGTTTCCAATCGATTCATTATCAAATCCAACTTCAGATTTCAATTTTTCACTTAAAGCTATTAAGTTATAATCAAACAACAAGTTTTAATCTAAAAAATCCAATTAAAACTTTCATTAAATCAATTAAATTTCAATTTCATAATTTCAAGTTCAAACACAAATTTAAACTTACAATATTTCAATTTTATTTCTAAATTAATTTATTTAAACCCAAAGTGGTTTTATATCGGGTATGTATCATTTCAATCCAAAGTGATTTTGCTAACATATCACATGTGTCACATATCGTAAACAACATAAGTGAATATTTCAAATTCTAACATAACATATAAATATATAACATGACATATATACAAGGAACTTGCAAGGTGATTTACAATAAATTAACATGGCATATCATTTTTCACAAACATAACACATTATTTCCACATAGCATATGTGACATGTTATTAACATAGCATGTGCAACATATGATTTTATTAACTAACACATTTGTTTCAACATAGCATAGGTGATGTATTTCAACAAGGCATATACAAATATTTTTTCTAACATAACACATTTTTTTACATGTCATATGTGATGTATTTCAACATGGCATATAAAAATATATTTTTCTAACATAACACATTTTTTTACATATCATATGTGATGTATTTCACATACATATGTGACAATTAATCAAATCAACATAACATACTACTTGTGACATATAAAACAACATGTGCATGTGAATATCATAACACAAATTCAAGGGAACATAACAACATATATCACATATTCATATCTAAAGCAAACATTTCTTATAACATTTCGATGTTTATTTACCTAACAATAAAAATGTTAATCGTGAGTGATTGCTCACCTTTCGAGGTTAGAGAGTTTTTGACAACACAAATATGTAGATCCTAGTTGAAATCCAAACACGACAAGCTAACCAATCTTATCCATAGCAAAAATCTAATAGAAAAGCAAAGCACGACAATGCACATCGAACTGATTGAGTTTTCTTCTTCGTTTTTTTTAGAGAGATGAAGCAAGTGGAATTTGTGGATTTAGAAATTTTGGAGTTTATGTAGTTTTGAGGATGGAGGAAGTGTGAGCAGAAAGCTTTAGATAGAGGAATGAGAAACAATCTGTACGTACTTTGGTTTTGTTCTCTAGTGGGATATTGAAAAGTCAACAGGTTGGAAAGTGGGAAGGTGATAAAAGAATACAAAAATAAAGTAAGCTTTTCAAAGAAACGACGTGGTTATGTGTTTAATAAATATAAACATGAACAGGCTAGCATGATTGATGCATGTGCATTAAATCTGAATTGTTAATGGACGAATTAGTGCAGGCAGAAGTTATGAAAAAGAGTGAATACTAAAAGTTGTAACGTGTAAAAATAAATGCTTAGATGCAAATACAAGAGGTATATAAGAATTAGGTCGAATAAAAGTGGGTAAGAGAATGTATAGCTAACAATAAGAATGGAAAATGAATATATAGAGAATAAATGAAAGTTTTATGAAATAAAGAGAGAGGTTTTTTTTTAATATGAATAGCTGAAATGTGAGAGTAAACAAGGCAGAAAAATATGAATGAGATAGTAGTTAGAAAAGGCAATAGAATATGAAACGTGCATGAATATGAATTCATGATGAACATCACCTTTCATACTTCAAAAGGAATTTAATGTCACATTAATTCAATATGGAAATATTTTTCAATTCAATTAATTTCTTTAACTCCAAATCAGCTCAACTTTACACCTATCTAAAAGTTTTATTAACATATAGTAAATAAAATTTGAACACACCAATTAAAGTAACGATGACCACCACTACATAAAATAAAAGGAGAACCATGATTCCAAATTCCAATTCAAAATCGGCGTTTTTCTCAACGCACAATCATGAACATAAAATATTTAATTTATTCTAAATTTTACGATTAGCATTAAAATCACTTCTATACTGCCAAAGATTACTATTCAACGACCGTAAAATATTGCATCAAAATTCAATTTTTTTTCTTTTTATAAAAATTACACTTACTTTAAAAACAACAATGTTTATTTTGTTTTCATTAAAACATACTTTTTTTTAACAATAACGTACATATCTTCGTTAAATCCATTAATTACAATTAATGGTTTTTTTTGCCTCTTTAATATTAAAAGATTCCAAATCGACATAGTTTTAATTAGTTTCAAAATTACACTTTAAAGCAGATCCTGTACATTTCATTCATTAAACGCCATTAAGTTCAATTAAATTATCTTTCCCTTTTATTTAAAGATTTCAAATTAAATCCACGGCAATAAATTTCAACATTAAAATTTAAAACGGAAAATAATTAATGGATAGATAATAAAAACAATTGAATTCTTTTTACAGTAACTTAAATATTTGTAGAATTGTTGTTTACACATAAGATAATTAAAACAACCGAAGTCTTTTTACAGTAACTTAAATACATTTATAGAACCGTTGTTTACACATAAGAGTTATAAATTAACTTGCTTAAATAGATTATTTTCCTACTCTTGTAATCCATCTGTATGCTAAAACATAGTTCAAATATACATATATTTCTTCCTTTAAATCAATCATTCTATTCTTTATTTTAATGAAATTAAACCTACATTCACAAATGAAACATTCATTTCATTTGATATAAATGTTCTTTTCATTAAATCAACTTTCCTTATATATTTTCATAAAACATAAGCTACGTTTAATTACACCTATTAATTTACAATTTGGTGTCCTCTCTACCATTAATTGAAATTATTCAATTACATTAATTTCAATTGTTTACAAAGGTGAATTTAAAATGAACAAAATAAATGTAATGAGAAATAGAACAATTATTTCTTATCTAATAGTAATTTAAACATAATTACACACTATTGGATACAAATAGAAATTATACATTTCTTACCAAATAATAGTTTCTCGTCTCTGCAATCAATCTTTCAGCTACCCAACATTTCAAATAAATAAACATATGATTTCTTATTTAATAAAGAAACATTTATTATTCTTCATTAACATTTATTATTCCAATCAATTGGAAATTTACATTCAGACAATTGTTAATTTCACTCAAACCAACGCTATTAAAATACACACTAGCATTTGTTATCATCCTTACATTATTGCAAACATGTTTCATTAATAGAATTTTTACTTAAGCTCATAACTTGGATTATAATTAAATTTGTATCAGTAAAATCTTACAAAAAAAATTCCTAATAATTTTATTCAAAAATCTTATTTAATTTAATATTTTTAAATGTTTAAAAATACGGGTTGTTACAAGATCAGAAAACCATCAAATTTCATATGACTATTTAAGTACATACCTTTTTCTCAGGCAATTCAAATTTATCTTCTAAAATCAAAAACACCAATTTTCTTTTGCTTTTAAACACCTGTATCCTACATAGCAATAATACCCAATCACAGAATTCAAAATCATTTTATTCATTTCTTTTCAAAATTTTCAATAACGGCTTTACTTAACCCCATACGATGTACATATACCATCCGTACGCAATATCAAATCCGATCGCTCACTCGATCACACAATTTCACTTCCGAACTAGTATCATCCACCCGACTTCCTAGTGCGTACTCAGATCTGGCTTCTTGATCAGAAACTGTCATTCTCCTTGCATAGCCACGTACTATGATAGAGAATTTCCAGAATCGATCAAAAATTCATATTCAGGGTTCCCCATTGAATATCGAGTGAAAAATCCCAACTCGGATTGATATAACTATCTCGAAATTCTGTGCTCGAATCTGGATCAGATCGCTATGCAAATAAATAATATACGTACATCTTACGTATTTATTTTCAATTGATTATTAGCTATATCAATTTCCTTTTTATTCACATTTTTTTTATTTCTATTCACTTATCCCCACTTATCATTTCACACACCTTTAGTAAATCTTCATTCAAATACTTACTTAGTATTTTCCTCAATTCCGAATTTATTTAAGAATTTCACCATTCATTTCTTAAGTTAAATATAAATATTTTATACACTTCTTATATTTATTTTCACTTCACCACTTAAGCTTTTATATCTATTTTCATTTAACTTAAATTTCCAAATTCCATTTTGAATTCAATTCACCTTCCAATTTTTGAATGTTGAATTCTTTTCACCTTACCTTCGACCATATTTAATTAACCATTTCTTTAATCAGTTCCACTCACTAATTTATTCATATCTTAATCACTTTTAATTTCCAAATTTTTTTTCTTCCACTTCGAATTAATTTCAATTTAATTAGTTTTTTTCAATTTTACTTTCCTTAACATAATTCAAGTTAAATATTCCATTTCCGATTTTCAATCAAAATTCCATTTAATTATAACTTAAATTAGTTTGTTCCTTCACAAATTTATTTCCAACTTAATAAATATTTATTTAAGTAACCATTTCATTTAGCCCACTTAGATTCATTTACCTCAAATTCACTTTTATTTAACTAGATTCACTTACATTCCGTTCCAATTCAATTTTTAAACTTCTATAAATTTTCCAACTTATTTACATTCTATTCACTTATCTCTTTAATTTACTTCATTTAATTGGTTCGCTTACCACTTTATTTTATGGTCACACTTACTTTGATTTAACTCTTCTTCAAGTTAAATTGTTATTCTATAGATTTTAACTTTTACAAGTTATCAAAACCATTTATATCCCATAAACATTTTAATTAAACTCACAGAGTTTAAACAATTGCTTAAACATTCCAAAAACAACTGTAACGACCCGCTATTTTGGACCATTCAAATCGACAATAAATCCACACATGTCTGACTTGAATAATTCAAAATATCAGATTGTTAATTTAAATTTGGCAAAACTCAGCATATGCAGTAAATAAATCAATCACAGAATCACAGACACAGAGTAATACAATAATACGAAGCGGAATAGATAAAATAGTAGTTCGTGAAGCTACTATATAAACATCAGAGTTAGAAATAAAATACAACATAATATCTCAAATGTAGTGAAGTCTTCAGTACAACAGATGACTTCTCTGAACAAATCAACTAGAAGAGCTGAAAGCTGAGGCGAAAGTTGGATCTCCAAAGGAAGCTCCAAACTCCAAATGTGAGTCTTAAATGCTGTATTACTCGGTCTGACCCGAGCGTAAAGCAAAACACAAAACACTCGAGTTAGGATTAACATTCTTATATAAATAAATCCAACTCAAGTGAAATATCAACCGAAATACAAGTAACTTAAAGGATATTGGGATAACCATCCTCTAAGGATCTTCAGAACTATCTACAAGGTAGAAATATACATTATAACACCGTGGTCATTTCAATTTAATTTATACTTCAAACCCAAATATAATTTTATTTCAAATATATCTATTTTACAAATAGTATATATATAGGTTAAATAATTCATAAAGTAAAGTATTTATAATTTCCTCAAGTCTCACAAATCGATTTAAATTAACTCAAATTCCAAATTCAAATTTATTCAAAGCTCAATTCATCAATTCAATTCAGTTCTAAAGATACCATTTAAATTTTCAATATATTTCAAAGCTTTAATATTCAACCTTTTCAAAGTTCAATTTAACAGTTTCATATAGATCTTGATTTAACTGTATTATTATTTAATCAGGGAATATTCACTTAATAAATTCAATATCATTTAACTAGCTTTAAATTTCATTTTCTACTAAATATTTCCTTAAATCTTTTTTTTAAACAAGGAATATTCATTAAATTATTTAAATCAAACTCTAGTTATAAATCATATCTTAATCCCAATTCCAATAAGTTTAAATTGGTTTAATTAAATAAAATTCTTTATTAAATTCAAATTATCTTCCCAACCTTAACTTATTCAAATTTTTACCAAAATCTATTTTGAAATATAAATTTTATACTTAACATATTATTTGTATTAAATCCATCTTAATTAAATTAAATATCATTATTAAATCTATATATATCATTACCATTTATATATAAATTTTTAAAATCAACATTTGTTGAAACCAAATATTTCTTTCCAAAACCATAGAATTCGATTTCAAATATTTATATATATATGGACCAATGGTGTTTGTATATATATTTATCATATGGTTAAGTGATATGGATATTTATCATTTCAATCCGAAATTTAAATATATACGGGTAGATATCATTTCGACCCGTAATCCCAATTTCAATTCAAATGAAAATCGCTTGGGTTTATCATTTCAACCCATAACAATTTTCTCCTATTCTAAAGTCCGTTCGGGTATGTATCATTTCAACCCATAGTGAATTCTATACTAACAGGGAACTTGCAGAGTGATAACAGATAATATAAAATATAACAACATGCATATATCATTAATATAAATAACAGATACTGGTGTCAGATGTCATAGGTGAACATATACACATAATAGTAATAACAGGCATATAAATACTAGATACTGGTGTCAGATGTCACAGGTGAACATATACAGATAATAGCATATATAATAATTTAATAACTACAACATCATATTTCAATTGTCGTTTCAATTGAAATCAAATTTAATAAGTACAAGAATGTTAATCGTGAGTGATTGCTCACCTTTCGAGGCTAGATAGATTGGACGATGAACTTTAGTTACGAATCCAAGCACGAATTTGAACGATCAAAGCTGATGACAGGAATAGATGGGAACGATCAGAACATCAAGATAGAGACGAAATATATATTATATTTTTCCCATGAAATCAATATTAATTTAAGACGAATATAAAAATTATATATATGTATATATATATATATATATATATAAAATAAAATAAAAACATTGTTTACATTTAAACACGCATATAAAATAAAACCTTCCTATATACTTGAAACCAACTCATGTACAAAAATGTATGTATTCTATAATATACGAACCAAAGGAACAAAATTGTTCTTCATTGTTCATCACAAAAATATATTATACATAATATAATACGTAACAGATTTGAAATCATACATACTATAACTTACATATGTATAAAGCAAAACAGAACCTATTATATTTAGCAACTAATATAAAATCAGATTATATAAACTATATATATAAAATATATAAACTTTATATAACAGGGACATATACATCTATTTATATACTCAATATAATATATATAAATTTAAAACCAACCCAAACATACAAAACCAGACAAGTAAACAAATAGTTATATATACCACTTTATGAAACCAGTATAATACCAATCTATAACTTATGTAATATATGAACAACAGGTTATACATATAGCCTATATAAAATAAATATATATGATGTCAGACCGACTGTATATATAAACATGGACTTTAAAGATCTTACATTTATTTACTATTAAAGTGTAATATATCTATTCTGTAAACGAACTAAGAGCCAATAACCTATATATAAACTCTAATATATACCGTAAACTTTGGGAGAATAGCCATATATATATTATACGTATATAACTTAATATATTTATTACAAAATATATATATATAAAAAATAAGAATCTATAAAACTCATTTCATATACACGCAGCAAGTAGTAAGTATAGACATACTTACTAACAAATTTTTCTTTGTATTATAAAATTTAGAAATATTTATATTATTAAATATATATATATATATATGTTAACAAAGCAACCCAAAATACTGTAACTAGCAATATACATAGGACCGAACTACATAACTAATATATGTATGTACAACGGATAGTAAAAGCCAATACAACTTTATACAAATCTTATCTTCAAATCAACACTTATATAGATATACTTTTATATAAAGTAAACAGACTAATACATATAACGTAAACACTGTACATATATCAGCAGACATATATTAGATGGTCTATATATATAACATATATACAAATAAAGGTTGCAAATATAAAACACTGAAATTATCTTGTCTACACAATTATATATATTTGTAACTCAGGTCAAATATAAACCGTGTATATACACACGCAAGAAAATTTAAATCAATATATACATAAATCAGTATATATAAGTATATTATAAATCTATAAACTTTGTAAACACATATACTCACGGCAAGGTTGAGGCACGAAAGGGTGGTAGGGTAGATGCGTGCTGTGTTCGGCCACGAGAAGCTTGGGAGGAGGCTCGGATCTCAAGGCGAGAGGAAGAAGGTGGTGTTTGGTGCTACCCACGGCTGGGTTCACGGAATTGGATGGGAGGCAAATGATGGTGGAAAGGTCAGAGTTGCGTGAAGGAGGGGAAAGAAGAAAGTAGGTGGAACAGGAGATAGAAGAATATAAGGTGACAGAGATTTTTTTTTGTGAGCGGAAGAAAAGGTCACATAGCAAAAGTTGAAATGAACGGATGGAAAAGGCAATATAAAACAAATTGTAAGAGCAACGGTCATCCCAAAATTCAGCTGAATCATTAAGGCAATTAAATATCGACCGTTCAAAATCAAAAGTTCAAACGTATACCAATTTATTCTTTTGATATTCTAAACGACTAGGATGGCAACTTCTAAATTAGTAACCGATGAGATAAATATAAAAATAAAAGCTAGAGGCTGCTGTTTCAAATTTGAAACCGAAGGAAAATCAAAAGGTCACGATTCAAATTTGAAAAGTAAAGCAAAGTTAAAGTCAAAATTTACGGTACCGCTATAACGAACAGTCTATTCTTTTCGGCGTGTACCGGATCTCAAAATAAAGAAATGAATATACCGTAGAGATCGGTACGACGAGACGATCAAAACGGTACACAGATATTAGTGGTACGATTATCCGATCAAAAGTCGATAATCGGTACCAGAAATGCTACTATTTGGCCAGAATTAAGATAAACGGAGCAGTAGAAGTCCAAATTTGGAAAAACGAATTTCGCAGTCTGATTCAGAATGGTCTAAATAAATGTAACAACCCGCATATCTATCAATTCTATATTTAAATATTTTATTTAAATATTTTATCGTTAGTCGGATGTTAGTCCGAAAAGCTACTTTTTGCATACGGTCAAATTAGGACTCGAGACCACCCCCATTGAGTTCAAAATGACGTTTGCGATCTTTTTGAGTGTAAACTTCGATATGTTTGGAGATAGTGAAATTTTCGTCACTTTTCCCGCTTGAGACTTTGGATTGGACTGCACCTTCTTAACTCAGCCCACCCCCTCTTCTCTTCATCACTTCAAGCTTCTTCAAAAATGGTGGAGGGAAAGAGAAATTAAAACTCCCAAACACAAATTCCATTGCAAATCCGAGATTCAACATCAAATTCACGTTTAGACCATTGATTCAAGCTTGTTGGTGTTCTTGCTTTGCTCTCAAATCTCCATCTTCATCAAATTCCGTGAAAAGGTGAGATTTTTGATCTCACATCTTGCCTATATCTATCTTGGACTGTTGGGAATGATCCCCTATTGTATTTGCATCAATATTTGCATTTGGTTTGGATTGGATTGGCGAAAAACTTCAATTTTCAGCGTTTTGGTGATTTTCCTGGCCTTAAGTCGTTTCTGGCCTTCGCTGAGTCGTCCACGAGTTAAGCCTAAGTCGTGAGTCGTTCACGAGTTAAGGGCTTAGGTCGCGCGCGTGTATTTCTGTTCGTCTGGCCTGAGTCGTTCGCGAGTTAAAGGCCTGAGTCGTTCTCGAGTTAAAGTGTTAAGTCGTTCCAGGCGTTGAGTCGTTCTGGGTGTGCTAAGTCGTTCACGAAGTAAAGGCTGAGTCGTTCGCGAGTTACTGGCATAAGTCGTTCAGGAGTTAAAGGCCTTAAGTCGTAGGTCGTTTTGCAGTTAGCTCGCTCGCCCTGGCTTAAGTCGTTAAGTCGTTAAAGGCTTAAGTCGTTAAGTCGTTCAAGACTTAGGTCTTATGACTTTATCCCTTAAGTCGTAAGTCTCTTGCCTCCCTTAAGTCCTAGGTCGTATGACTCTTAAGTCCTAGGTCGTTGGCTTTAAATCGTTAAGTCGTAGGTCGTCTCAGACCTAACATTCCCGCTGCTTCTCTTAGGTCGCTTGACCCTAAGTCGTAGGTCGCTTGATTTCGTTAAGTCGTAGGTTGCTCGACTTTGTTAAGTCGTAGGTCGCCACCGACCTTACCCTTAGGTCGAATGACCTGTTATCTGCTAGGTCGTGTGGCATTCCTCCCTTAAGTCGTAAGTCGTTCGCGGGTTAGTACTTGGTCGTTTGACCTGTTCTTCTGCTAGCTCGCGTGGCATTCTCCACTTAGGTCGTATGACCTTATCCCCTAAGTCGTAAGTCGTTCGCGAGTTTGTACTTAGTCATTTTACCTGTTCTTCAGCTAGGTTGCACGGCAGTCTTCCCTTAGGTCGTATGACCTACTTCTCCTTAGGTCGAACCCCGTATTACTCTGCGTAGGCAATCTCTTCTGAAAAACGTTTATCAGAATTTCTACTTTGATGGTTTTGGGATTGACTTCTTTGCACTTTACTCACGTCTTCGAACGTGAATTGATTTGTTCTACCATCGTTTTATGACTTGTCACTTTAAAGATATATGAAGGTTTCAATACTAATAGTAAATATCAAAACTCTTTCATCAAAGCGATTTCAACACTATTTTAAGTATCAAAAGTTCGTTTTCTCAAACCGATTTTCAATCTACTAGTATATACAAGCCTTTACTTCACTCGAATGAGAAATCGACTTAAACGACTTAGTAAAACGAGTGGTATGAAACGCTTGCGTTCACTTCGTCGGTTAGCTCTTGGACTTGTTCGATTGAACCCTTTTGTGACAATTTCCTAGTGAAGATCTACAGTTTGTTCGTAAATATTTAAGTTAAGCAAGTGGTTATGGGACATGAAGCTAAACTCATATATTTACTAGCTTAGTGTGATTGACACTTCTTTATGATCGATGATGATCATTTTATGGTTTAGACTAGCAATGTGCGATGTCTCTTCGTCCGTGTGTCGGACTTGCCTTCGGGCCATCCGTGTGTTCGGAAAATTTAAATGGATAGCTTCCATGAGATAACTTCTCGTCCGTGTGTCGGACTTCCCCCTTTTTGTGATTTCTGGATTTCGTGTGTTGATTTCTGGGATTTGTTCTGGATTTCGTGTGTTGATTTCTGGATTTAGTGCTTCACCAACTTTTGTGATTTTCACTGATATGATATCAGGTTTTTGTGTATTGGTGAATTCGTGTGTCATTACCTTTTTATGTGTTTGGATCTTTGAGAAGATTCTTGTGATATTGATTAATCTTTTGTTGATTATCATTTACATACTTATAGTAGTATGTCGCTATGGTTATTACATGTTCATGTCATGCCTTTTACTGTATACCATATCATCTGATATTTATAGTTAGACTGATCCGTTTATTATTTTCTTATAAATAATACTCGGGTCAGACCGAGATGTTACAGGTGCTTCTGCTTGACTTCTCTTCAGGATTATTCTGACTTTTGGCTAACTACTTAGATTAGTAGTTTTTGGATGTACACCTTTGAGATATAGACTCTATGTTGTGTACTTATTCTTTTGTATAGCACGTGATGCTATTCTTTTGTATTATCGTGGATCTTTCTGACCACTACTCTGATGTACACTTTCATGTGTTATATATTTATTCATATCTTCTTCCGCCTTTGTGATATGGATGTCTGTGACTGATTTATGTTATGATTATTTCTATGTTTGTTTCCGAAGATTATATATAGCCACCGTGTGATAGCTTTGTGTTTGTATCGGTATGTCGGATTTCCTCCTTAAAAGATATGCATTCTATTCTATCTGACGTATCGGTGCTCGCACAAAGAAGTTACATGGATGGTCGCTCCTCCACAGCCTTATTCTCCGCGCTAATTGACAGCACTACATCGTAGTGTTCTTGGTTAGCTTGGGTATAGAGGTGGGGCGTCACAGCTTGGTATCAGAGCCAAACTTCGGAACAATGTAGAATAACTTAACAAGGATCATCGTCCTAAGTCCACCTTAGGAGTTGTGTTTCAGGATTTAGTTCGAGTCTTCGAACCGATTTATCCTATTTTCTTTATGATTCCTTGTTTCATCATTCAAGATTGCTTGATGTTCATTGATGAATAACCTTCTTCTTTATCTTCTTTCTTTCTAAAGGAAGAGGATGTCAAGACCAGGCCGTCCCAGAGCTGGGACATCTACTGCGGCTCCTCGAGATGGAGTTTTTATGACAACTCAACAGCTTCTTGAGTTAGTGACGAATGCCCAAGCAGCTGGAGTTAACCCGGAACCTACTCACCCAAAGTCGGGATTTGCACGGTTTTGCAGCGATTACACCAATTTGGGTGGGAAGCCCTTCAAAGGTTCCGAACCTATTATCGAGGTTCAAGCTTGGTTAAAATCATGCGATCGAATTTTCTCTCGCATGAACCTTATCGACCTGCACCGCGTTCAAGTGGCTTCCAGTATGCTCCAAGAGAGAGCATTGGATTGGTATGAACTTCTCACTTCCGAAATTAATGAAGCGGACCTCACTTGGGAGCACTTCCGAGAACGCTTCGAATCGAAATTCGTACCCGAGGCTGAAAAGGTAACATTGGCTCGGCGATTTATTGACCTTGTTCAAGGTCAGGCTTCTGTGGCGGATTACGTCGCATCATTCGAATCCCTTTCCAAATATGGGGTCGAATATATAAATACTCCACTGAAGAAGAACCAGCGGTTCGTTTATGGCTTAAACAAAAGCCTCAAGAAGCCATTACTTTTGAAGTTAGAAGTTTCTTTCGACCAAATTGTAGATATCGCTCTTCGTCTTGAAGAGGCTGATAAAGAAAGTGATGTTGAAGTAGTAGCTTCCAAACCTGGCTTTAACAACAAAAAGAGGCCCAACAAATTTAAAGGTCCTTACCCGAACAAAAAGGGTAAACAAGCAGCTCCTACTACTAAGACTTTTTCCTCTAATGATGGGAAATGTTATAACTGTGGTGTTAGGGGACATTTTTCGGACAAGTGTCCAAAGCCCCGCTCTTGCCGCTACTGTAAAAGTACAGATCATTTTATGCACCAATGCAAAAGGCTTCAACAGAAGGAGGGAAAGCTTAATGTGGCTCAAGCCCCTGGTAACACATCTGGCCGTCAAGGTATGTCACATTCTGTCCTTGATGGCATTATATTATTTCATGATCAACCTATTAGAGTTCTCTTTGATACGGGTGCATCCCATTCTTTTATATCAAAGGAACTTGTCGATACCTTTTCTTTAGGTGTTACTGCTTTAATGACTTCATTAAGAATTGCGAATCCGGTTGGTGGATCCGCAACTCTTAGTTTACTCTGTAAAGACGTAGAGATTATTTTGTGTGATTTTTCTTTCCTAGCCGATTTGCATGTCATGCGTTACTTAGGCTTTGGAATGATTTTGGGTATGGATTGGCTTACTCGTTATGAAGCCCATATCCTATGTCCTGAGCGGACTATTTATCTCCGTCATCCGCAATCTGTTAATCAGATTTCTATTATTCTTAAAGATTCAGATTCTGCTTTAGTTGCATCATTATATTCTTTAAATCCTCGTGATGATGACAATGATGATGAGGAGGATGTCATTTCTCGTATTCGCATCGTTTGTGAATTTTCCGACATTTTTGAGCCCGTTTTAGGATTACCACCTAAACGAGCAATTGAGTTCAAAATTAATCTTTTACCTGGAGCTCAACCTATTACCCGTCCTCCTTATCGCATGTCTAATAAGGAGAACGAAGAGATGCGCAAACAACTATCCGAGTTGGAGACGAAGCAACTTATTCGCTCTAGTTCCTCGCCTTGGGGAGCTTCAGCTATTTTCGTAAGTAAGTCCGATGGTACACTTAGGCTTTGCGTCGACTACCGCAAGCTTAATGATCTTACTATTAAGAATAAATATCCATTGCCTCGGATTGATGATCTGTTTGATCAACTTACTGGTGCTAGAGTCTTTTCACAATTGGACTTGGCTACCGGTTTCCATCAGCTTCGTATTGCAGAGGATAGTATTCCTTTGACTTCGTTCCGTACGCGTTATGGATCTTATGAATGGCTAGTTATGCCATTTGGTTTAACGAATGCTCCGGCTTATTTCGTTGACCTTATGAATAGAGTTTTCAAAGATTTTCTCGATCGGTTTGTTCTCATCTTTATTGATGATATTCTTGTGTATTCTAAAACCGAGGAGGAACACGAAAAGCACCTTCGAATTGTATTGGAAACTCTTAGGAGCAATCAACTAAAAGCAAAATTTTCTAAATGCCATTTTTGGCAATCTAGTGTGAAATTTCTCGGTCATATTATTTCTGAATCCGGAATATCCGTGGATCCTTCAAAGATTGAAGCGATTCAAAATTGGAAGAGACCGGAGAGCGTGACTGAAATCTGTAGCTTTCTCGGATTGGCAGGTTATTACCGCCGTTTTATAAAAGACTTTTCTAAGATTGCCGTACCTCTTACTGGCTTAACAAAGAAAGGTGTTAAATACATTTGGTCGGACAAATGTGAAACTTCTTTTCAGAAATTAAAAGAACTCCTTTCTGATGCTCCTATTCTTATTATTCCCGAGGGGAATCTAGACTTTGTCGTTTATACCGATGCTAGTCGCGTTGGTTTGGGTGCCGTTCTTATGCAAAAAGAACGTGTTATTGCTTATGCTTCTAGGCAATTAAAGCCGGCTGAGACTAGATATGCCACACATGATTTAGAACTCGCGGCTATCGTTTTCGCCCTTCGAATTTGGCGACATTATCTTTTGGGAGAAAAGTTTATACTTTATACTGATCATAAGTCTTTGAAATATTTATTTTCTCAAAAGGAACTTAATTTGCGTCAACAGCGTTGGCTCGAATTTCTTGCCTCTTATGATCTTGACATTCTTTATACTCCCGGAAAGGGGAATCGTGTTGCCGACGCACTTAGTCGAAAACAACAAGCGGTTGTTTCCATGATGATATCTGAATGGAACGATCTCGAACTTTTATCCACTTGTGAAATTCGAGATCGCGTTTCCGATTTGTGTTCATCTCTTGTTTTATGTAGCCTTGAGGCTCGTCCTTCTTTATTAGACCGCATTCTTGAAGCTCAACAGCTAGATCCTGAATTGGCTTTGCTTGGCCAAAATCTTAAGGATAAAACCGATATTGAAGGTTTGAAAGACTTTGATATCGATTCTCGTGGCGGCATTCGAAAATTTGGTAGATTGATCGTACCAAATATTAGTGATCTTCGTAGAGACGTTCTAGAAGATTCTCATCGTTCCAAGTATTCCATTCATCCCGGTAGCAGTAAAATGTACGCTGATATGAAGCGACTTTATTATTGGGAGGGAATGAAATCTGATATCGCTAACTTTGTTAAGTGTTGCATGACTTGCCAACTTGTTAAGGCTGAACATCAAAGGCCCGGTGGGTTATTGCAACCATTGGAAATTCCAGTATGGAAGTGGGATCAAATTTCCATGGATTTTGTAGATGGCCTTCCCCGTTCTCGTTCGGGTCATAATAGCTTATGGGTGATTGTTGATAGACTTACTAAATCCGCCCATTTTATTCCTGTTCGGTCAAACCGAACCGTTCCTCTTCTGGCCAAACTCTTTGTCAAAGAAATTGTTAAACTGCATGGAGTTCCTTCTTCCATTGTTAGTGATCGGGATCCATTGTTTACTAGTGGATTCTGGAAGAGTCTTCAAAAAGCTTTGGGAACGAAGCTTAATTTTAGCACCGCTTATCACCCCCAGTCCGATGGACAAACTGAGCGTGTGAATCAAACACTTGAAGATCTTCTTCGTGCTTGTGTTCTTGACTTTGGTGGAAGTTGGGAAGATCATATTTCACTTGTTGAATTTTCCTACAATAACAGCTTCCAATCTAGTATTGGTATGGCTCCTTTCAAGGCACTTTATGGAAGGCCATGCCGATCTCCTTCTTGTTGGCTTGAGGCCGGTGAGAAACTGGTTTTAGGACCAGACTTTATTCGAGATTCCACAGAAAAGATTGAACTTATTCGACATAGGATGAAAGAAGCCCAGAGTAGACAAAAATCCTATGCCGATAACCGAAGAAGGAAATTAGAATTTTCCGTTGGTGATCTTGTATTTATTCGTGTTTCACCAATGAAGGGTGTTGTACGTTTCAGTCGATCGGGAAAGTTAGCGCCTCGATATATTGGGCCATTTCCTATCACTGAACGTATTGGTTCCATGGCTTACCGCCTTTCATTACCGGCTCAGTTTTCTGCTATGCATGACGTGTTTCACGTTTCTCAATTACGGAAGTGCCTTCGGGATTCCGATTCTACTCTTGAGCCCGGTGTTGTGGAAGAGATTGAAGTTTCACCTAATTTAACTTATGAGCAGCATCCTGTTCGAATTATTGCTTCGGAGATCAAACGGCTTCGAAATAAAGATGTTCCGCTTGTTAAAGTTCAATGGTCCTCAAATCCTAAGGATTGCTCTTGGGAAACTAGAGAATTCATCGAGCGTACACATCCGGAATTACTTTCTCATGCTCTTTGAGGTAAACTTCTTAATTCCAATTTCTTTTGTGTTAATATGCTTTTATGGTTGTTACTTTTTATTTCCACCATATATATATTGCGAGGACGCAATTTCTTTAAGGAGGGGAGTCTGTAACAACCCGCATATCTATCAATTCTATATTTAAATATTTTATTTAAATATTTTATCGTTAGTCGGATGTTAGTCCGAAAAGCTACTTTTTGCATACGGTCAAATTAGGACTCGAGACCACCCCCATTGAGTTCAAAATGACGTTTGCGATCTTTTTGAGTGTAAACTTCGATATGTTTGGAGATAGTGAAATTTTCGTCACTTTTCCCGCTTGAGACTTTGGATTGGACTGCACCTTCTTAACTCAGCCCACCCCCTCTTCTCTTCATCACTTCAAGCTTCTTCAAAAATGGTGGAGGGAAAGAGAAATTAAAACTCCCAAACACAAATTCCATTGCAAATCCGAGATTCAACATCAAATTCACGTTTAGACCATTGATTCAAGCTTGTTGGTGTTCTTGCTTTGCTCTCAAATCTCCATCTTCATCAAATTCCGTGAAAAGGTGAGATTTTTGATCTCACATCTTGCCTATATCTATCTTGGACTGTTGGGAATGATCCCCTATTGTATTTGCATCAATATTTGCATTTGGTTTGGATTGGATTGGCGAAAAACTTCAATTTTCAGCGTTTTGGTGATTTTCCTGGCCTTAAGTCGTTTCTGGCCTTCGCTGAGTCGTCCACGAGTTAAGCCTAAGTCGTGAGTCGTTCACGAGTTAAGGGCTTAGGTCGCGCGCGTGTATTTCTGTTCGTCTGGCCTGAGTCGTTCGCGAGTTAAAGGCCTGAGTCGTTCTCGAGTTAAAGTGTTAAGTCGTTCCAGGCGTTGAGTCGTTCTGGGTGTGCTAAGTCGTTCACGAAGTAAAGGCTGAGTCGTTCGCGAGTTACTGGCATAAGTCGTTCAGGAGTTAAAGGCCTTAAGTCGTAGGTCGTTTTGCAGTTAGCTCGCTCGCCCTGGCTTAAGTCGTTAAGTCGTTAAAGGCTTAAGTCGTTAAGTCGTTCAAGACTTAGGTCTTATGACTTTATCCCTTAAGTCGTAAGTCTCTTGCCTCCCTTAAGTCCTAGGTCGTATGACTCTTAAGTCCTAGGTCGTTGGCTTTAAATCGTTAAGTCGTAGGTCGTCTCAGACCTAACATTCCCGCTGCTTCTCTTAGGTCGCTTGACCCTAAGTCGTAGGTCGCTTGATTTCGTTAAGTCGTAGGTTGCTCGACTTTGTTAAGTCGTAGGTCGCCACCGACCTTACCCTTAGGTCGAATGACCTGTTATCTGATAGGTCGTGTGGCATTCCTCCCTTAAGTCGTAAGTCGTTCGCGGGTTAGTACTTGGTCGTTTGACCTGTTCTTCTGCTAGCTCGCGTGGCATTCTCCACTTAGGTCGTATGACCTTATCCCCTAAGTCGTAAGTCGTTCGCGAGTTTGTACTTAGTCATTTTACCTGTTCTTCAGCTAGGTTGCACGGCAGTCTTCCCTTAGGTCGTATGACCTACTTCTCCTTAGGTCGAACCCCGTATTACTCTGCGTAGGCAATCTCTTCTGAAAAACGTTTATCAGAATTTCTACTTTGATGGTTTTGGGATTGACTTCTTTGCACTTTACTCACGTCTTCGAACGTGAATTGATTTGTTCTACCATCGTTTTATGACTTGTCACTTTAAAGATATATGAAGGTTTCAATACTAATAGTAAATATCAAAACTCTTTCATCAAAGCGATTTCAACACTATTTTAAGTATCAAAAGTTCGTTTTCTCAAACCGATTTTCAATCTACTAGTATATACAAGCCTTTACTTCACTCGAATGAGAAATCGACTTAAACGACTTAGTAAAACGAGTGGTATGAAACGCTTGCGTTCACTTCGTCGGTTAGCTCTTGGACTTGTTCGATTGAACCCTTTTGTGACAATTTCCTAGTGAAGATCTACAGTTTGTTCGTAAATATTTAAGTTAAGCAAGTGGTTATGGGACATGAAGCTAAACTCATATATTTACTAGCTTAGTGTGATTGACACTTCTTTATGATCGATGATGATCATTTTATGGTTTAGACTAGCAATGTGCGATGTCTCTTCGTCCGTGTGTCGGACTTGCCTTCGGGCCATCCGTGTGTTCGGAAAATTTAAATGGATAGCTTCCATGAGATAACTACTCGTCCGTGTGTCGGACTTCCCCCTTTTTGTGATTTCTGGATTTCGTGTGTTGATTTCTGGGATTTGTTCTGGATTTCGTGTGTTGATTTCTGGATTTAGTGCTTCACCAACTTTTGTGATTTTCACTGATATGATATCAGGTTTTTGTGTATTGGTGAATTCGTGTGTCATTACCTTTTTATGTGTTTGGATCTTTGAGAAGATTCTTGTGATATTGATTAATCTTTTGTTGATTATCATTTACATACTTATAGTAGTATGTCGCTATGGTTATTACATGTTCATGTCATGCCTTTTACTGTATACCATATCATCTGATATTTATAGTTAGACTGATCCGTTTATTATTTTCTTATAAATAATACTCGGGTCAGACCGAGATGTTACAGGTGCTTCTGCTTGACTTCTCTTCAGGATTATTCTGACTTTTGGCTAACTACTTAGATTAGTAGTTTTTGGATGTACACCTTTGAGATATAGACTCTATGTTGTGTACTTATTCTTTTGTATAGCACGTGATGCTATTCTTTTGTATTATCGTGGATCTTTCTGACCACTACTCTGATGTACACTTTCATGTGTTATATATTTATTCATATCTTCTTCCGCCTTTGTGATATGGATGTCTGTGACTGATTTATGTTATGATTATTTCTATGTTTGTTTCCGAAGATTATATATAGCCACCGTGTGATAGCTTTGTGTTTGTATCGGTATGTCGGATTTCCTCCTTAAAAGATATGCATTCTATTCTATCTGACGTATCGGTGCTCGCACAAAGAAGTTACATGGATGGTCGCTCCTCCACAGCCTTATTCTCCGCGCTAATTGACAGCACTACATCGTAGTGTTCTTGGTTAGCTTGGGTATAGAGGTGGGGCGTCACAATAAATTTTCTCCTGTTGACATATTTTGGTTTCGGAAAACTTTTAAATTCACTGTTATTAACCGGTTTGATTTGAAATGGAATTTTACCGGAAAATAAACTTCAATATTATCAGATGAAAATTTACCAGTTGCTATATTAAAATAGACGTATTCCAAACAATAAATTTTTAATTTCAAATTTTATTGTTTAAAATTTCACAAATTTCCAATTAAATATACTTTTAAAACCATTAAATTTTTATGGGTCGTTACACTCTCCCCTACTCAAAACTTTTCATCCCCGAAAAGGAAGGAGGTAGAAGAATAGAAACAACCAGACAGAAAAGATAGATTGAAAGTCAAGATTAAACAATTAATTTAAACTATATAAATTTTACTTAAAATTTGAAAACTTCATTTGCAATTCAATTATCTTATATACTTTAAAACCTTTCAAAAATCCATTTGTAAAATTTCTTGCTTCCTTTATAAATACCATTTATATGCTTCAATAACAAATTTATAGATATATGAAAACTATTTGAAAACAATTATTTACATTATTACTTATATTTTCAAAGAAGCTATTTGAAAACATTAAATCCATAATTCATAATTTATTAAATATTTTTTTTCTCAAGATACCTTTCAAATATTATTAATAATCAATAATCATTTACTTTAAATAGGTTTTATAACCTCAAAATATTTATAACACTAAAATTTCTATTAAACCATGTAGTCTATAATTAAACAATGCTTAAAGAATATAGTCAACAAGGAAAAGAAGGAGGATTTGGAAACAGAATATAGGTGAATAAATAAAGCTGAGCAGATAAGGTAGATTCAAAGGAATAGCATCAGGCACGAATAATTGATTCAAACCATAAGAATTTCAATTTCAAATATTAATATAGAATTTCTTTGTTGGAAATACTTTTATAATAAAATACTTTTTATAACTTGATGTTTTAACAAGTTTATCCTCGTTCCTGTAGACTCTGGTAGTGCGTTGATCAGGCGCAAAACTAGAATTCTCCAGGTACTTAGTAGACCTGTTTCAACACCCAGTGAAAATACTGGAAAAACTTTTAAAAACAGATATGGAAAGTACAATCCAATCAAAAACACAAACAAAACCTTTGTCTAACCATGGTTCGCAGATACACAATGGTTACGCCTGGTTCCCCCAGGAAACAATCCATATCCGTAAGCTTTCTCAGCCCTGCGAGTTACGCCATGATGACTAGTAGAATGCAGGATACACAATGGTTACGCCTGGATCCCCCAGGAAAAAATCCGTACCCCCAGGCAAGACTCAGCCAAGCATTTGCACTACTATTCGCGACCTACATAGATTGCAGGATACACAATGGTTACGCCTGGATCCCCCAGGAAACAATCCGTACCCCTAGGCAAGACTCAGCCAGGCAGTTGCGCTATGCAGTCACGATCGTAAGACCATGGGTAATGCCATGGAATTCGAAGGACACTCGAGTATCACATCCGGAAAACCAAAAATCAGAGAAATATCGATAGAATGAATCCAAGATGTGGCCACAAATCGGATATCAAGCAGAAGGCACTTTCCATATCTTTACTTCGAAAATATGTATCATATAGTACCTTTTCAAATCACTTTCAAATATCGTACTTATATAAAATCCATTATATATCAGATTTAATTTTCAAATCAAATACTTTCCAAAATCAATAGTATATCAAATCATACTTATATAGACTTCAATTATATAAGATTTCACTTTCAAATTGAGTACCTTTTCAAATTTATAGTTTTCGAATCAATTTCATACTCATACAAATCAAATTTATATAAGTTCGACAACTCCCAAATCAAGTGTTTAGTAACAAAAGGTTCTCAAATTTCAATTTGTTTCAATATCAGTTCAATTTCAAAATCATATACAATTTCACCAAATTATTTCTTCTCAAATTAAATATCTTTAGTTTCAAAGTTTTCAAAGTTTCCAAAGTTATAGATTTAGAAAATAAATCCAAATTTCCAAATCAATATTGTAACGACCCGACTTTTTCTCCACAGAAAGTCGTATCATTAATAAGAAAGAAAGGGGTAGAAAATAGAAAAGAAGGGAAGAAAGAAAGAAACAACAACAACGATCTCACAGCGGAACGAATAAATTATATTAATAACATATACTATTACATAGTATACAACACTTTACAGAGTTACACAGCATATACATCACTTACTAGACAGTTATAACATCTGTCTAGACATTACAACTCAATACACTATAGAGATACAGACACAGCGGAACTACTATATATATCTACAACGCTGAAGCCTCCTGCTCCATTGCTCCTCCACAATTCGTCAAAGCTAAACCTGAATCCCTTGGCTACTCGTAAAAATTTGAGTACCCAAGAGTTTATAAAACAGAAATAAACAACTTGGGTCAGACATGGGTCTGGTGTGAGTAACAGGTTAAACTTGCTTAACTTCAAAACCTTTAGAAAGAAAAGGTATCACGTAAGACTCCCCACAAATAAACATGGGTAAGTTTTTACCTTACGCTAACCAAAACATTTGATAGGAAATCCAGTTATATTATAATAGGGTCTAGGGTTTTCAAATAAATATGAAATAGCTGAAATTGTTACATTATTAAATTCCAGCATACTAGCCACAAAGTGGGTTATACAATCAAAACCGTAAGGGCACGTAGGAAGAATGGGTTTCCATACAATGGCAGGGCTACTGGGGTACCGCCCGTCACAGTACGTGGCCTAGATCACCGTACCGAGGAGTACGCCCGCTCCCCTGCAACACAAAGCCGGAACCATCCCTTACTGGATAATTCCGAACAAGATAACCCCGTAGTTGGCGCGACCAACCACACACTAAGCCGAATAAAAAGAAAAGGGACCTCTAGTCAGGGATCTATCTTGCTCTCAGTGGGTGCTACCCACGAAGCCTTGCTGCACCTCCCCTGTTTTAGCCATTCCCGGTTGATGAGGCTTGAGGTTACGATTACCTTTAATCAGAACATATCACTTAGAATGCTCATCGTCCACCTGACGATGTTCTGAAAGCATTCAATCCATACAAGTTCGTTCCGGGTTCGAACGAAACCGAAGGCATTATCTCGTTACACTCGTTTTGGAATCACCCTCAGAGTTAACGACAATAACTGTGACGCCCCACCTCTATACCCACGCTAACCAAGAACACTACGATGTAGTGCTGTCAATTAGCACGGAGAATAAGGCTGTGGAGGAGCGACCATCCATGTAACTTCTTTGTGCGAGCACCGATTCGTTAGATAGAATAGAATGCATATCTTTTAAGGAGGAAATCCGACATACCGATACAAACACAAAACTATCACACGGTGGCTATATAAAATCTTCGGAAACAAACATAGAAATAATCATAACATAAATCAGTCACAGACATCCATATCACAAAGGCGGAAGAAGATATGAATAAATATATAACACATGAAAGTGTACATCAGAGTAGTGGTCAGAAAGATCCACGATAATACAAAAGAATAGCATCACGTACTATGCAAAAGAATAAGTACACAACATAGAGTCTATATCTCAAAGGTGTACATCCAAAAACTACTAATCTATGTAGTTAGCCAAAAGTCAGAAATATCCTGAAGAGAAGTCAAGCAAAAGCACCTGTAACATCTCGGTCTGACCCGAGTATTATTTATAAGAAAATAATAAACGGATCAGTCTAACTATAAATATCAGATGATATGGTATAAAGTAAATGGCATGTCATGAACATGAAATAACTATTACGACATACTACTATAAGTATGTAAATGATAATCCACAAAAGATTAATCAATATCACAAGAATCTTCTCAAAGATAAGGTAGGGTATCATACCCTAAACTTGTATTCATAACAAGTCAATAACACATGAATTCACCAATGCACAAAAACTGATATCATATCAATGAAAATAATGAAAATTGGTGAAGCACAAAATTCCAGAAATCATCATCAGAAATCCAGAAAACACATAAAAGGGGGGAGGCCTAACACATGAATGGGAGCATGAAAACTCACATACGCGTAAACACATGACGAGAAGCTATCTCATGGAAGCTATCCATTAAATTTTCACACAGGAATGGCCCGAAGACCGTAGGGTGCTACCCTAGAAATGTGATGGCGAAACATCACATGATCGGGGTATAGTCTCCCACGTAGACAAAGAGACATCACTCAATCGCTAGTCTAAATCACAAAAATGATCGTCATGATCATAAGGAAGTGTCAATCACACCAAGCTAGTAAATACATGAGTTTAGCTTCATGTCCCATAACCACTTGCTTAACTTAAATATTTACGAACAAGCTGTAAATCTTCACTAGGAAATTGTCACAAAAAGGGTTCAATCGAACAAGTCCAAGAGCTAACCGACGAAGTGAACGCAAGCGTTTCATACCACCCGTTTTACTAAGTCGTTTAAGTCGATTTCTCATTCGAGTGAAGTAAAGGCTTGTATATACTAGTAGATTGAAAATCGGTTTGAGAAAACGAACTTTTGATATTTAAAATAGTGTTGAAATCGCTTTGATGAAAGAGTTTTGATATTTACTATTAGTATTGGAACCTTCATATATCTTTAAAGTGACAAGTCATAAAACGATTGTAGAAACAAATCAATTCACGTTCGAAGACGTGAGTAAAGTCCAAAGAAGTCAATCCCAAAACCATCAAAGTAGAAATTCTGATAAATGTTTTTCAGAAGAGATTGCCTACGCAGAGTAATACGGGGTTCGACCTAGTGAAGGCAAGCGGTCCAGCGACCTAAGGAAAAATAGGTCATACGACCTATGGAAATCGCGAACTAAAAAGACCAAGTGTAAGGTCGGCGACGACCTACGACTTACAGAGTCCTGCGACCTAAGTGGGATGCGACTTAGTGGGGCATAGGTCGGAGACGACCTACGAATTAAGGTCAAGCGACCTAAGGCGAATGGTCCAACGACCTAACTCGAACGACCTAGAGGGTCGAACGACTTAACTGGAGGATAAGTCGGAGACGACCTACGAAATATACTGGCCGACCTAACTCGAGCGACTTAAATACTTAGCAGGGTCGAGCGACTTACGAGGTACGACCTAAGGTGACGAGGGCGTTAGGTCGGAGACGACCTAACATTTGACTCGCGAACGACTTACGGAAAAGAAGCTTAGGTCGGAGACGACCTACGAGATAAGCCAGTGCGAGCGACCTAAAGTTTGCCTGGGGGATTATAGGTCGGCAACGACCTAACGTTTTGTTTGGAGATTATAGGTCGGCAACGACCTAACGTTTTGACTGGGGATTTTAGGTCGGCAACGACCTAAGACTTAACAAAATTCGAGCGACTTAGTGGTTTGCCTTGGAATTTTAGGTCGGCAACGACCTAAGACTTAAAGCTGTTTCAACCTACGACTTATTTCCCTGCGACCTAAGCCAGAACGACCTAAGCACGCAAGCGACCTAAGTCCTAACTCGGGAACGACCTAAGAAAGTGAAGACTTTTCAACACGCGAGCTAGCAGCCTGGACGACCTAAGGAGGGCAGAACGACCTAGGGCCAGAATTTTGCAAACAGCACTGAAACTTGAGTTTCTCACCAATTCAATCCAAACCAGTTGCAAACATTAATGCTAAAGTGACAGGAAGTCATTTCCAACAACCCAATGACAGTTATAGGCGAGATGTGAGATTAAAAATCTCACCTTTTCACGGAATTTGATGAAGATGGAGATTTGAGAGCAAAGCAAGAACACCAACAAGCTTGAATCAATGGTCTTCACGTGAATTTGATGTTGAATCTCGGATTTGCAATAGAATTTGTGTTTGGAGTTTTAGTTTCCACTTCCCACCACCATTTTTGACAAAGCTTGAAGTGTTTTGATAGAGTGAGGAAGATGGTTGGGCTGAACTAAAGGGGTGCAGTCCAAACCAAAGTCAAAGGCGGGAAAAAGTGTTGAAAATTTCACTATCTCCAAACATATCGAAGTTTACACTCAAAAAGATCGCAAACGTCATTTTGAACTCAATGGGGGTGGTCTCGAGTCCTAATTTGACCGTATGCAAAAAGTAGCTTTTCGGACTAACATCCGACTAACGATAAAATATTTAAATAAAATATTTAAATATAGAATCGATAGATATGCGGGTTGTTACAGACTCCCCTCCTTAAAGAAATTGCGTCCTCGCAATATATATGGTGGAAATAAAAAGTAACAACCATAAAAGCATATTAACACAAAAGAAATTGGAATTAAAAAGTTTACCTCAAAGAGCATGAGAAAGTAATTCCGGATGTGTACGCTCGATGAATTCTCTAGTTTCCCAAGAGCAATCCTTAGGATTTGAGGACCATTGAACTTTAACAAGCGGAACATCTTTATTTCGAAGCCGTTTGATCTCCGAAGCAATAATTCGAACAGGATGCTGCTCATAAGTTAAATTAGGTGAAACTTCAATCTCTTCCACAACACCGGGCTCAAGAGTAGAATCGGAATCCCGAAGGCACTTCCGTAATTGAGAAACGTGAAACACGTCATGCATAGCAGAAAACTGAGCCGGTAATGAAAGGCGGTAAGCCATGGAACCAATACGCTCGGTGATAGGAAATGGCCCAATATATCGAGGCGCTAACTTTCCCGATCGACTGAAACGTACAACACCCTTCATTGGTGAAACACGAATAAATACAAGATCACCAACAGAAAATTCTACTTTCCTTTTTCGGTTGTCGGCATAGGATTTTTGTCTACTCTGGGCTTCTTTCATCCTATGTCGAATAAGTTCAATCTTTTCTATGGAATCTCGAATAAAGTCTGGTCCTAAAACCAATTTCTCACCGGCCTCAAGCCAACAAGAAGGAGATCGGCATGGCCTTCCATAAAGTGCCTCGAAAGGAGCCATACCAATACTAGATTGGAAGCTGTTATTATAGGAAAATTCAACAAGTGAAATATGATCTTCCCAACTTCCACCAAAGTCAAGAACACAAGCACGAAGAAGATCTTCAAGTGTTTGATTCACACGCTCAGTTTGTCCATCGGACTGGGGGTGATAAGCGGTGCTAAAATTAAGCTTCGTTCCCAAAGCTTTTTGAAGACTCTTCCAGAATCCACTAGTAAACAATGGATCCCGATCACTAACAATGGAAGAAGGAACTCCATGCAGTTTAACAATTTCTTTGACAAAGAGTTTGGCCAGAAGAGGAATGGTTCGGTTTGATCGAACAGGAATAAAATGGGCGGATTTAGTAAGTCTATCAACAATCACCCATAAGCTATTATGACCCGAACGAGAACGGGGAAGGCCATCTATAAAATCCATGGAAATTTGATCCCACTTCCATACTGGAATCTCCAATGGTTGCAATAACCCACCGGGCCTTTGATGTTCAGCCTTAACAAGTTGGCAAGTCATGCAACACTTAACAAAGTTAGCGATATCAGATTTCATTCCCTCCCAATAATAAAGTCGCTTCATATCAGCGTACATTTTACTGCTACCGGGATGAATGGAATACTTGGAACGATGAGAATCTTCTAGAACGTCTCTACGAAGATCACTAATATTTGGTACGATAAGTCTACCAAATTTTCGAATGCCGCCACGAGAGTCGATATCAAAGTCTTTCAAACCTTCAATATCGGTTTTATCCTTAAAATTTTGGCCAAGCAAAGCCAATTCAGGATCTAGCTGTTGAGCTTCATGAATGCGGTCTAATAAAGAAGGACGAGCCTCAAGGCTACATAAAACAAGAGATGAACACAAATCGGAAACGCGATCTCGAATTTCACAAGTGGATAAAAGTTCGAGATCGTTCCATTCAGATATCATCATGGAAACAACCGCTTGTTGTTTTCGACTAAGTGCGTCGGCAACACGATTCCCCTTTCCGGGAGTATAAAGAATGTCAAGATCATAAGAGGCAAGAAATTCGAGCCAACGCTGTTGATGCAAATTAAGTTCCTTTTGAGAAAACAAATATTTCAAAGACTTATGATCAGTATAAAGTATAAATTTCTCTCCCAAAAGATAATGTCGCCAAATTCGAAGGGCGAAAACGATAGCCGCGAGTTCTAAATCATGTGTGGCATATCTAGTCTCAGCCGGCTTCAATTGCCTAGAAGCGTAAGCAATAACACGTTCTTTTTGCATAAGAACGGCACCCAAACCAACGCGACTAGCATCGGTATAAACGACAAAGTCTAGATTCCCCTCGGGAATAATAAGAATAGGAGCATCAGAAAGGAGTTCTTTTAATTTCTGAAAAGAAGTTTCACATTTGTCCGACCAAATGTATTTAACACCTTTCTTTGTTAAGCCAGTAAGAGGTACGGCAATCTTAGAAAAGTCTTTTATAAAACGGCGGTAATAACCTGCCAATCCGAGAAAGCTACGGATTTCAGTCACGCTCTCCGGTCTCTTCCAATTTTGAATCGCTTCAATCTTTGAAGGATCCACGGATATTCCGGATTCAGAAATAATATGACCGAGAAATTTCACGCTAGATTGCCAAAAATGGCATTTAGAAAATTTTGCTTTTAGTTGATTGCTCCTAAGAGTTTCCAATACAATTCGAAGATGCTTTTCGTGTTCCTCCTCGGTTTTAGAAAACACAAGAATATCATCAATAAAGATGAGAACAAACCGATCGAGAAAATCTTTGAAAACTCTATTCATAAGGTCAACGAAATAAGCCGGAGCATTCGTTAAACCGAATGGCATAACTAGCCATTCATAAGATCCATATCGCGTACGGAACGAAGTCAAAGGAATACTATCCTCTGCAATACGAAGCTGATGGAAACCGGTAGCCAAGTCCAATTGTGAAAATACTCTAGCACCAGTGAGTTGATCAAACAGATCATCAATCCGAGGCAATGGATATTTATTCTTAATAGTAAGATCATTAAGCTTACGGTAGTCGACGCAAAGCCTAAGTGTGCCATCGGACTTACTTACGAAAATAGTTGAAGCTCCCCAAGGCGAGGAACTAGAGCGAATAAGTTGCTTCGTCTCCAACTCGGATAGTTGTTTGCGCATCTCTTCGTTCTCCTTATTAGACATGCGATAAGGAGGACGGGTAATAGGTTGAGCTCCAGGTAAAAGATTAATTTTGAACTCAATTGCTCGTTTAGGTGGTAATCCTAAAACGGGTTCAAAGATGTCAGAAAATTCACGAACGATGCGAATACGAGAAATGACATCCTCCTCATCATCATTGTCATCATCACGAGGATTTAAAGAATATAATGAAGCAACTAAAGCGGAATCCGAATCTTTAAGAATAATAGAAATCTGCTTAACAGATAGTGGATGTCGAAGATAAATAGTCCGCTCAGGACATAGGATATGAGCTTCATAATGAGTAAGCCAATCCATACCCAAAATCATTCCAAAGCCTAAGTAACGCATGACATGCAAATCGGCTAGGAAAGAAAAATCACATAAAATAATCTCTACGTCTTTACAAAGTAAACTAAGAGTTGCGGATCCACCAACCGGATTCGCAATTCTTAATGAAGTCATTAAAGCAGTAACACTTAAAGAAAAAGTATCGACAAGTTCTTTTGATATAAAAGAATGGGATGCACCCGTATCAAAGAGAACCCTAATAGGTTGATCATGAAATAATATAATGCCATCAAGGACAGAATGTGACATACCTTGACGGCGAGATGTGTTACCAGGGGCTTGAGCCACATTAAGCTTTCCCTCCTTCTGTTGAAGCCTTTTGCATTGGTGCATATAATGATCTGTGCCTTTACAGTAGCGGCAAGAGCGGGGCTTTGGACACTTGTTCGAATAATGGCCCTTAACACCACAGTTGAAGCATTTGTTATCATCAGAGGAAAAAGTCTTTGCAGTAGGAGCTGCTTGTTTACCCTTTTTGTTCGGGTAAGGACCTTTAAATTTGTTGGGCCTCTTTTTGTTGTTAAAGCAAGGCTTGGAAGCTACTACTTCAACATCACTTTCTCTATCAGCCTCTTCAAGACGAAGAGCGATATCTACAATTTGGTCGAAAGAAACTTCTAACTTCAGAAGTAATGGCTTCTTGAGGCTTTTGTTTAAGCCATAAACGAACCTCTGGTTCTTCTTTAGTGGAGTATTTATATATTCGACCCCATATTTGGAAAGGGATTCGAATGATGCGACGTAGTCCGCCACAGAAGCCTGACCTTGAACAAGGTCAATAAATCGCCGAGCCAACGTTACCTTTTCAGCCTCGGGTACGAATTTCGATTCGAAGCGTTCTCGGAAGTGCTCCCATGTGAGATCCGCTTCATTAATTTCGGAAGTAAGAAGTTCATACCAATCCAATGCTCTCTCTTGGAGCATACTGGAAGCCACTTGAAAGCGGTGCAGGTCGATAAGGTTCATGCGAGAGAAAATTCGATCGCATGATTTTAACCAAGCTTGAACCTCGATAATAGGTTCGGAACCTTTGAAGGGCTTCCCACCCAAATTGGTGTAATCGCTGCACAACCGTGCAAATCCCGACTTTGGATGAGTAGGTTCCGGGTTAACTCCAGCTGCTTGGGCATTCGTCACTAACTCAAGAAGCTGTTGAGTTGTCATAAAAACTCCATCTCGAGGAGCAGCAGTAGATGTTCCAGCTCTGTGACGGCCTGGTCTTGACATCCTCTTCCTTTAGAAAGAAAGAAGAGAAAGAAGAAGGTTATTCACTAATGAACATCAAGCAATCTTGAATGATGAAACAAGGAATCAATCCCGGTGCTACCCACGAAGCCTTGCTGCACCTCCCCTGTTTTAGCCATTCCCGGTTGATGAGGCTTGAGGTTACGATTACCTTTAATCAGAACATATCACTTAGAATGCTCATCGTCCACCTGACGATGTTCTGAAAGCATTCAATCCATACAAGTTCGTTCCGGGTTCGAACGAAACCGAAGGCATTATCTCGTTACACTCGTTTTGGAATCACCCTCAGAGTTAACGACAATAACTGTGACGCCCCACCTCTATACCCACGCTAACCAAGAACACTACGATGTAGTGCTGTCAATTAGCATGGAGAATAAGGCTGTGGAGGAGCGACCATCCATGTAACTTCTTTGTGCGAGCACCGATTCGTCAGATAGAATAGAATGCATATCTTTTAAGGAGGAAATCCGACATACCGATACAAACACAAAACTATCACACGGTGGCTATATAAAATCTTCGGAAACAAACATAGAAATAATCATAACATAAATCAGTCACAGACATCCATATCACAAAGGCGGAAGAAGATATGAATAAATATATAACACATGAAAGTGTACATCAGAGTAGTGGTCAGAAAGATCCACGATAATACAAAAGAATAGCATCACGTACTATGCAAAAGAATAAGTACACAACATAGAGTCTATATCTCAAAGGTGTACATCCAAAAACTACTAATCTATGTAGTTAGCCAAAAGTCAGAAATATCCTGAAGAGAAGTCAAGCAGAAGCACCTGTAACATCTCGGTCTGACCCGAGTATTATTTATAAGAAAATAATAAACGGATCAGTCTAACTATAAATATCAGATGATATGGTATAAAGTAAATGGCATGTCATGAACATGAAATAACTATTACGACATACTACTATAAGTATGTAAATGATAATCCACAAAAGATTAATCAATATCACAAGAATCTTCTCAAAGATAAGGTAGGGTATCATACCCTAAACTTGTATTCATAACAAGTCAATAACACATGAATTCACCAATGCACAAAAACTGATATCATATCAATGAAAATCATGAAAATTGGTGAAGCACAAAATTCCAGAAATCATCATCAGAAATCCAAAAAACACATAAAAGGGGGGAGGCCTAACACATGAATGGGAGCATGAAAACTCACCTACGCGTAAACACATGACGAGAAGCTATCTCATGGAAGCTATCCATTAAATTTTCAAACAGGAATGGCCCGAAGACCGTAGGGTGCTACCCTAGAAATGTGATGGCGAAACATCACATGATCGGGGTATAGTCTCCCACGTAGACAAAGAGACATCGCTCAATCGCTAGTCTAAATCACAAAAATGATCGTCATGATCATAAGGAAGTGTCAATCACACCAAGCTAGTAAATACATGAGTTTAGCTTCATGTCCCATAACCACTTGCTTAACTTAAATATTTACGAACAAGCTGTAAATCTTCACTAGGAAATTGTCACAAAAAGGGTTCAATCAAACAAGTCCAAGAGCTAACCGACGAAGTGAACGCAAGCGTTTCATACCACCCGTTTTACTAAGTCGTTTAAGTCGATTTCTCATTCGAGTGAAGTAAAGGCTTGTATATACTAGTAGATTGAAAATCGGTTTGAGAAAATGAACTTTTGATATTTAAAATAGTGTTGAAATCGCTTTGATGAAAGAGTTTTGATATTTACTATTAGTATTGGAACCTTCATATATCTTTAAAGTGACAAGTCATAAAACGATTGTAGAAACAAATCAATTCACGTTCGAAGACGTGAGTAAAGTCCAAAGAAGTCAATCCCAAAACCATCAAAGTAGAAATTCTGATAAATGTTTTTCAGAAGAGATTGCCTACGCAGAGTAATACGGGGTTCGACCTAGTGAAGGCAAGCGGTCCAGCGACCTAAGGAAAAATAGGTCATACGACCTATGGAAATCGCGAACTAAAAAGACCAAGTGTAAGGTCGGCGACGATCTACGACTTACAGAGTCCTGCGACCTAAGTGGGATGCGACTTAGTGGGGCATAGGTCGGAGACGACCTACGACTTAAGGTCAAGCGACCTAAGGCGAATGGTCCAACGACCTAACTCGAACGACCTAGAGGGTCGAACGACTTAACTGGAGGATAAGTTGGAGACGACCTACGAAATATACTGGCCGACCTAACTCGAGCGACTTAAAGACTTAGCAGGGTCGAGCGACTTACGAGCTACGACCTAAGGTGACGAGGGCGTTAGGTCGGAGACGACCTAACATTTGACTCGCGAACGACTTACGGAAAAGAAGCTTAGGTCGGAGACGACCTACGAGATAAGCCAGTGCGAGCGACCTAAAGTTTGCCTGGGGGATTATAGGTCGGCAACGACCTAACGTTTTGCTTGGAGATTATAGGTCGGCAACGACCTAACGTTTTGCCTGGGGATTTTAGGTCGGCAACGACCTAAGACTTAACAAAATTCGAGCGACTTAGTGGTTTGCCTTGGAATTTTAGGTCGGCAACGACCTAAGACTTAAAGCTGTTTCAACCTACGACTTATTTCCCTGCGACCTAAGCCAGAACGACCTAAGCACGCAAGCGACCTAAGTCCTAACTCGGGAATGACCTAAGAAAGTGAAGACTTTTCACACGCGAGCTAGCAGCCTGGACGACCTAAGGAGGGCAGAACGACCTAGGGCCAGAATTTTGCAAACAGCACTGAAACTTGAGTTTCTCACCAATTCAATCCAAACCAGTTGCAAACATTAATGCTAAAGTGATAGGAAGTCATTTCCAACAACCCAATGACAGTTATAGGCGAGATGTGAGATTAAAAATCTCACCTTTTTACGGAATTTGATGAAGATGGAGATTTGAGAGCAAAGCAAGAACACCAACAAGCTTGAATCAATGGTCTTCACGTGAATTTGATGTTGAATCTCGGATTTGCAATAGAATTTGTGTTTGGAGTTTTAGTTTCCACTTCCCACCACCATTTTTGACAAAGCTTGAAGTGTTTTGATAGAGTGAGGAAGATGGTTGGGCTGAACTAAAGGGGTGCAGTCCAAACCAAAGTCAAAGGCGGGAAAAAGTGTTGAAAATTTCACTATCTCCAAACATATCGAAGTTTACACTCAAAAAGATCGCAAACGTCATTTTGAACTCAATGGGGGTGGTCTCGAGTCCTAATTTGACCGTATGCAAAAAGTAGCTTTTTGGACTAACATCCGACTAACGATAAAATATTTAAATAAAATATTTAAATATAGAATCGATAGATATGCGGGTTGTTACAATAACCCTTGCACTCTGAATCTTCATCTTCACTTGAGATTCACGACCTATCGTAAATTTGGATCGATGTGGTATTCGGGTCTCCAGACCTGGAATCCCGGTATACGGAAACCCGATCCCGGTCTCATCGAAATCCAAAACGTATCTTTTAAGGGCCAAGTTGTTTAAAGGTTAAAACAATTCAATCCTTATCTATATACACAAAGATAGATAATTTAATAGATAATCTATATTATCATTCCAAACAGATAATTCACATTATCATTATAATTCAACCAAACATCCATATCATATATCAATCATATCTCATCAAAGATATCAAACAATGAAATACATTCAATCTCATTCATCCATCCTTAAGCAATGATTTATATCATCTAATTAATTTAAAGTGAATTAAATTAATTACTTCATTCTATAAATCCTGCTTACTTAATTATTAATTAAACCAATTAATTAATCATAATCTATGTATTTATCTTAATTAATCATTCCTGATTAATTATCCTTTAATTACTTTAAGTAATTAATCCTTAATTAATTTTACAAATTAATTATCTTAAACCATTTCAGTAATTAATCTTTAATTACTTCATTTATAAATTAAGTGTACTTAATTACATTACTCCTTAATTAATTATAATTAATTAATTACTTTAATCACTTATTATTAATTAATCTTAATTAATCAATCATTAATTACATCATTAATTATATTAATTAATGATCCTTAATTACTTCTTTATTAATTATCTTATTTAAATTAATAATTAATTAGTCACATTTATTAATCACCTTTGATTAATCTCATTTAGTAATTAACTACCCTTAATTACTATACTTCATAAATTAATTATCCTTTAATTAATCCCTTGATTAATTATTTAAAGTAATTAACTCAATTTACTTTTATTAAACCATCTTTAGTTAATTACCTCCACTAATTTACTTTAATTACTTTTCTAAGTAATTTATACTTTTACTAATTACCTTTATGTAATTTTCAAATCACCAAGTGATTATCTTAAATTAATTAAACAAATTAATTTAAACTTATCAAATTTATTTAATTAATTACCTTAAGTAATTAATTTCTTTAATTACTTCCATTAAGCAATTATACTTAACCAATTTCATAAAATGATTATTATTAATTAATTAATCTATTTGATTATCAAAATTAATCCCATTCATTAATTATTTAATAATTCTTAATTAATGATCCCTCATTAATTATTTAACAATTCTTTAATTACTTTCTAAATTAAAGTATTTACCTTTCAACTACTATTATTATTATTACCCAAGACTTTAAAAGATTTAACTTTAAATTCTTCCTTTTAATATATTTTAAATTAAAGATTTAAAATAAATTACAATTTAACTTTAACCAATTTTAAATCAAATTTACAAAATCTTCTTAAATTCAAATGTTTAGAAACACTTTAACATTTATAAAAGAAATTTATAAGATTTTAAACCCATTCATTAAAAATTTCAAACCCTTTTAAAATTATTCTTTTAAACATTTAAGTTGTTAAATAAAAACTCATTTATTTCACAACTGGAATTCAAGTTTAAATTTGAATCTACACCTAAAAATTTGATTTTTAAACTCTGTTTAAATTTAAAAACAAACAGGCTATAACCTGTAACACTTCAATTAACCCGAGCCAAACATCAAATTACCCGAGAAAAAGCTTGAAACCCTCGAGTCCCCCTTCGAGTTTCCCTTTCCCTTTTATTTAAACTTTGTTATCTTAAAAATTTAAAACAGTTTAACCCACACGAGTTCTCTGCAACGAACCCGAGCCAAATCCCCATTTCCTCGAGTATGACTTCGAGTCAAATTCCATCCTTCTTCCCAAACTAAATCGCTGATACGCCTGATACACATTCACGTGCACAGGCGAGTCCATCGCCTCCGACCATTGATTCCATCGCTGGCATCTCGTCTACGACCCCCATCCACGATCGCGACCTCCAAAACCACGAACAATCATCGCAGTCGAATTCGAGCATCACTATCCTCACCTGGAACCAGAAGTGCCACCAGAAAAACTCCTCGAACTCGCAACGCCGATCACCAGAGCACCTACGCTTCCAGCCTCACCTTCGCCATCCTCCGGACTTCCGATTTCCAAAACCCGGTGGAACTCGATCCACCCTAGATGCCGTTGTAACCTATATTTCGATCTAGCCTAAAACTAGGTTTACGAACTATAGATGCTTGCCGCTGTCGCCTCGATGATCGAGATCATCTCCATCCATTTTTCCCAACATCCTCGTAGGCCCCTCCACCTCCACTCGAAACCCCGAGCCCCATAGATTCTTAAATCATCTGAATTCGCCAATCATACGAAATTTGAACAAACACGAACTGCTCCTTTATTTCCATTCTAAAAAATGGTGATTTAACCTTTAAAAATCATATTGAAGTACAAGAATTCCATTTACACACCGGAATTCGCAAATTATATAGTTCGAATTTTGTCATATTTAAAGTTGGCACTGTTTTCTTGAGTTCCTGAATCATTAAAAATGCATTTTAACTTAAGTCAATCCTAAACTAGAGGTTGGAATGAAACAAACAATGTTCTTCTAAGTCTTAAGTCTAAACGAAGATTAAATTAAAGAATTTGAATTTAAATCAAGACATAAACAGAGACACTGTAAACAGAAAAGTTATAAACATTCACATGCCTGTATATAATATACTTCAGCAATTATAATTATACAAACATACTTCACTAACACAGTATTAATTACAGCCATAATATTCAAACTAACTTATACTTTAAGTTCAATAATGAGGTTATTCACAGATTTGCAAAAAGATTTGAAGAACAGAGCTATCACAGGTAACATATATGCACACCAACATATATACATACATGCATAGAGATATACCTAAAAATATATTCACAGATAACTTATTTTTAGAGGTAAACATGCAACCAGATTTTATCCTTAAATTTTAAAAGTATTGTTACTCACCTAATTTGAAGAAGATAGAGCTTCCAGATATGTTTTGAAAAGCTTTTGAACTTTTAACTGAGATGCCTTTTTGCTTCTTAAACTTTTAACTTGAATGTTTGATTTGGAAACTTGCATTGCTTGCTGGAAACTTGCATTGCATGCCATTTATCTTGTTGAGATAATGCTATAGATTCCAGGTTATTGCTTGTTTCCAGATTTGAAGAAACTGCAGGTTTTGTTTTGATTCCAGATTTACAATGTGGGCTAAAAAGCTTTGCCTTTGATTTGAATATGAATTACAGGATATTTGAGAAAGATGATTACGGTTTTGAAGAAGATGTTTTACAGATTTTCAGATTTGAAAAATGCGAGCTGAAGACTTTCAGATTGAAGAAATGCATTGCAGAGTTGAAGGAGCTTTCAGGTTTGAGAGGAATGATTATAAGATTGTTTTTGAAATGAATTGCAGATCTTTGTTTTTGATTTTGAGGAAGATTATTGTCTTTGGGAATTTTTTTGTTTACTTTAGCTTTGAAAAAGAAATAGAAAAGAGAATGGAATGAAAGCATGTGTTTATATAAGTAGAAATGATTTATTTAATTAAAAGAAAAACAAAAATACAAAACTTTGACATTTGTCACTAACCATTTTTAATTTGTTAACACTTGTTATTACTTAGCCTTAGGAATTTACACATGTCTTTATAGTAATTTGTATTTATTTTAAATGTAAATAAATAGCCTTTTCTTAATTTATAAATTACTTATCTATATATATATATAAATTTTAAAGAAAATAAACCATATATATATAAATAAGAGCTTATACATATATTTTAAAATCCAAAACTATTTAAAATATCACTCTTTTTGAATCCTTAATTTAAATTCAAATTAAATTTGAAAAATCCAATTTAAAGTCAATTTATATACATACATATATAACTACACATTTAATTTGAAAATAACAATCTTATTTTATTAAAGTCTATTTATATCTATAAATAAAACAATACACTATTAATATTGTATTTTAAACTTATCTATATATATATATACTCTTAAATCTTATTTATTAAGCAATATTTCAGAAAGAAAATAAAATAACCTTATTATAAATCTTATTTAAAACCATATAGTTATTTTGTTTAAATAACTTTGAAAAGCTTAATATCAAAATTTCCAAACTATCAAAGATGTATATTAGAAATTTTAAAACAAGAATTTATTTATTATTTAAATTTCAAACCCAAGCTTATCTATTTACAATATATACATATATATACACATTATAAATAGAAATCATTTTATTAGTAAAATTCACTAATTAAATATTTATTTAATTAGATTATTAAACTAATTCAAATTTATTGTCAAAGATTAACAAATCAATTTAATTATTTAAACAGATTATTAAATTGATATTGCCCCAAATTTCCGGGACATTACAAATATAATTTAAGTCAACCAATTCATTTCCAAAATCAAATGTTTTCAAAATCATCTTATACTTACGTAAGGTCTATCTTATATAAGGATCAAATTTTCAAAATAAATTTCGCTGTATGAAGAGCCATATGGGATTGAATATCTTTGCTTTTATGTAATTGGAAATTTTCTTTTAGTACGCAAAGATATTCTAACTTGACAGCTTCCAATTTCAGCGTCAAAATATATCAATGATATTAGAATATAAGATGTACATACGTCATCATTTCGCAGCATCATATTTGATCGCTCGCTCGATCACCCAAGTTCGCTTTCGAACTAGTATTATCCATTCGACTTCCCTAATGTGGACTTCGATATGGTTTCTCGACTAGAAGCCATCAGTCTCCTTGCATAGCCATATACTATGATAGAGAATTCTAGAATCAAGCCCAAAATCCATATCAAATATTCGCCATCAAGAATCAAATGAAAAATCCTAACACGAAATGGTGTAATTCACCTCGAACTTGTGTACTCAAACTTGGATCAATTCAATTATGCGAATAAAACAGCATACGTACAAGTTATATATTTATTCCAACTTGTTAAATATATATTTTCATAAAGATGTTACTAAGTTAAAACATTTAAACGAAATTTTATTCAAAATAATTTGAAGACCAAATTCTTTTCAAAACATTTCAAATTTAAATTTCATATTAGAAAATTTTAAAATTTACTTATTCATTTACTTAACCAAACAGTTTCAACTTATTTAAATCATATTACTTCATACTTAAACATTCAAAACAAACTTATATACTTTATCAAAATACTTTTCAAAATTTCTTAGCTTTGAAGAGTTAACCTTGATTTGGAAGTACCCGAACTTCAAAATAGTCAAAGAAATCATTTTCAAATTCAAGAGTTGGAAATCAGCAACAAATCAGTAAATCAATTTTTAATAGATAGGGTTATATCAAATCCAAAACTCGAGGACTGAACACCGGCTCATTTCAAATCGTTTCAAATACATATACATATATCTTTCGAATATTAAATCATACTTCAAAATTTTGAAATCAAAATTGGTTTCGCAAAATCACTCGCGTAGCAATGCTACTAAAGTGCCTATCCCCCACTCTGAAACTCGAAAATCAATGTCGATGATGCGTGCAATCATTACCGAAATTATTTTCCAACGACATAAGTGAGTTCTGGACTTCTATTTTCTCAACTTCTTTTGAAATTTCTTTGAAATCATTCGAAACTTATTAAAATCATTTGAAACATTTCTTATTCGGAAAATACTTTTAAATCATATTATTATTATATATTTCAAAATCTTAAAACCAATTTCAAAATACCGGGGTTCAATTTCTCGAATTTCAAATTTAAAACCCTTCAGTTAGAAATCATTTTTAGATAAATCAATTTTCTTATCTAATTTCAAAATTTCAAATCCTTTCGAAAATTCAAATTCTTATTTTTAAAAGGTATATATAATCCTTATCGAAAACATTTTCACTTTTATGTATAGAATATAATCATACTTATAAAAATTTCGATATATAAAACAATTTCCAAACTACGAATAAACCCGATTTTTCAAAAGGCTGATTCCAGAATGGATTTCAAAACAAAGATAGACATTCAAATTAGAGGGACTCTAATCAATTAGGATTCTGATTCGAAGATAAGTTCAAACGAAAATGAGATAATCAATTACAAAACAAATAATGGATATACTTATATAAATCGCGGGCGACCTTAACCGGTCAACCGTGATTTCAAAATAAGATCAGTGCAGAATTCTGAGGCAAATCGACATTCGATCGCCAGAGATAGAATTCGACATAACAAGAGATAGCAGCATCTAAACCGAGGGATATATAAATCTCCGGTGAATCGATGCCAATTGTAAAGGAGTTTCACCCCTTTACAAAACATTCAAAGATCGACGGGATCGCCTATTCTTATAGAGATTATTCGAAGTGGAGTTATGGGATACTCCAGAATCAAAAGAATACCAATAGAGAGAGACAAGAATGAATTTTGGAACCGTAGGGAATGTTCCAAAGTTCAAAGGAAATCGAGTCAAAAGGAAGAGATTAAACCCAAACGAAAGTGATTCTGTAAATAAATTTACTATATATGCTAAGTTTTGCCTAGAGCCAAAGCTCTGATACCAACTGTAACGACCCGCTATTTTGGACCATTCAAATCGACAATAAATCCACACATGTCTGACTTGAATAATTCAAAATATCAGATTGTTAATTTAAATTTGGCAAAACTCAGCATATGCAGTAAATAAATCAATCACAGAATCACAGACACAGAGTAATACAATAATACGCAGCGGAATAGATAAAATAGTAGTTCATGAAGCTACTATATAAACATCAGAGTTAGAAATAAAATACAACAGAATATCTCAAATGTAGTGAAGTCTTCAGTACAACAGATGACTTCTCTGAACAAATCAACTAGAAGAGCTGAAAGCTGAGGCGAAAGTTGGATCTCCAAAGGAAGCTCCAAACTCCAAATGTGAGTCTTAAATGCTATATTACTCGGTCTGACCCGAGCGTAAAGCAAAACACAAAACACTCGAGTCAGGATTAACATTCTTATATAAATAAATCCAACTCAAGTGAAATATCAACCGAAATACAAGTAACTTAAAGGATATTGGGATAACCATCCTCTAAGGATCTTCAGAACTATCTACAAGGTAGAAATATACATTATAACACCGTGGTTATTTCAATTTAATTTATACTTCAAACCCAAATATCATTTTATTTCAAATATACCTATTTTACAAATAGTATATATATATAGGTTAAATAATTCATAAAGTAAAGTATTTATAATTTCCTCAAGTCTCACAAATCGATTTAAATTAACTCAAATTCCAAATTCAAATTTATTCAAAGCTCAATTCATCAATTCAATTCAGTTCTAAAGATACCATTTAAATTTTCAATATATTTCAAAGCTTTAATATTCAACCTTTTCAAAGTTCAATTTAACAGTTTCATATAGATCTTGATTTAACTGTATTATTATTTAATCAGGGAATATTCACTTAATAAATTCAATATCATTTAACTAGCTTTAAATTTCATTTTCTACTAAATATTTCCTTAAATATTTTTTTTTAAAACAAGGAATATTCATTAAATTATTTAAATCAAACTCTAGTTATAAATCATATCTTAATCCCAATTCCAATAAGTTTAAATTGGTTTAATTAAATAAAATTCTTTATTAAATTCAAATTATCTTCCCAACCTTAACTTATTCAAATTTTTACCAAAATCTATTTTGAAATATAAATTTTATACTTAACATATTATTTATATTAAATCCATCTTAATTAAATTAAATATCATTATTAAATCTATATATATCATTACCATTTATATATAAATTTTTAAAATCAACATTTGTTGAAACCAAATATTTCTTTCCAAAACCATAGAATTCGATTTCAAATATTTATATATATATGGACCAACGGTGTTTGTATATATATTTATCATATGGTTAGGTGATACGGATATTTATCATTTCAATCCGAAATTTAAATATATACGGGTAGATATCATTTCGATCCGTAATCCCAATTTCAATTCAAATGAAAATCGCTTGGGTTTATCATTTCAACCCATAACAATTTTCTCCTATTCTAAAGTCCGTTCGGGTATGTATCATTTCAACCCATAGTGAATTCTATACTAACAGGGAACTTGCAGAGTGATAACAGATAATATAAAATATAACAACAGGCATATATCATTAATATAAATAACAGATACTGGTGTCAGATGTCATAGGTGAACATATACACATAATAGTAATAACAGGCATATAAATACTAGATACTGGTGTCAGATGTCACAGGTGAACATATACAGATAATAGCATATATAACAATTTAATAACTACAACATCATATTTCAATTGTCGTTTCAATTGAAATCAAATTTAATAAGTACAAGAATGTTAATCGTGAGTGATTGCTCACCTTTCGAGGCTAGATAGATTGGACGATGAACTTTAGTTACGAATCCAAGCACGAATTTGAACGATCAAAGCTGATGACAGGAATAGATGGGAACGATCAGAACATCAAGATAGAGACGAAATATATATTATATTTTTCCCATGAAATCAATATTAATTTAAGACGAATATAAAAATTATATATATGTATATATATATATATAATAAAATAAAAACATTGTTTACATTTAAACACGCATATAAAATAAAACCTTCCTATATACTTGAAACCAACTCATGTACAAAAATGTATGTATTTTATAATATACGAACCAAAGGAACAAAACTGTTCTTCATTGTTCATCACAAAAATATATTATACATAATATAATACGTAACAGATTTGAAATCATACATACTATAACTTACATATGTATAAAGCAAAACAGAACCTATTATATTTAGCAACTAATATAAAATCAGATTATATAAATTATATATAAAAAATATATAAACTTTATATAACAGGGACATATACATCTATTTATATACTCAATATAATATATATAAATTTAAAACCAACCCAAACATACAAAACCAGACAAGTAAACAAATAGTTATATATACCACTTTATGAAACCAGTATAATACCAATCTATAACTTATGTAATATATGAACAACAGGTTATACATATAGCCTATATAAAATAAATATAAATGATGTCAGACCGACTGTATATATAAACATGGACTTTAAAGATCTTACATTTATTTACTATTAAAGTGTAATATATCTATTCTGTAAACGAACTAAGAGCCAATAACCTATATATAAACTCTAATATATACCATAAACTTTGGGAGAATAGCCATATATATATTATACGTATATAACTTAATATATTTATTACAAAATATATATATATAAAAAACAAGAATCTATAAAACTCATTTCATATACACGCAGCAAGCAGTAAGTATAGACATACTTACTAACAAATTTTTCTTTGTATTTTAAAATTTAGAAATATTTATATTATTAAAAAAAAATATATGTTAACAAAGCAACCCAAAATACTGTAACTAGCAATATACATAGGACCGAACTACATAACTAATATATGTATGTACAACGGATAGTAAAAGCCAATACAACTTTATACAAATCTTATCTTCAAATCAACACTTATATAGATATACTTTTATATAAAGTAAACAGACTAATACATATAACGTAAACACTGTACATATATCAGCAGACATATATTAGATGGTCTATATATATAACATATATACAAATAAAGGTTGCAAATATAAAACACCGAAATTATCTTGTCTACACAATTATATATATTTGTAACTCAGGTCAAATATAAACCGTGTATATACACACACAAGAAAATTTAAATCAATATATACATAAACCAGTATATATAAGTATACTATAAATCTATAAACTTTGTAAACACATATACTCACGGCAAGGTTGAGGCACGAAAGGGTGGTAGGGTAGATGCGTGATGTGTTCGGCCACGAGAAGCTTGGGAGGAGGCTCGGATCTCAAGGCGGGAGGAAGAAGGTGGTGTTTGGTGCTACCCACGGCTGGGTTCACGGAATTGGATAGGAGGCAAATGATGGTGGAAAGGTCAGAGTTGCATGAAGGAGGGGAAAGAAGAAAGTAGGTGGAACAGGAGATAGAAGAATATAAGGTGACAGAGATTTTTTTTTTGTGAGCGGAGGAAAAGGTCACATAGCAAAAGTTGAAATGAACGGATGGAAAAGGCAATATAAAACAAATTGTAAGAGCAACGGTCATCCCAAAATTCAGCTGAATCATTAAGGCAATTAAATATCGACCGTTCAAAATCAAAAGTTCAAACGTATACCAATTTATTCTTTTGATATTCTAAACGACTAGGATGGCAACTTCTAAATTAGTAACCGATGAGATAAATATAAAAATAAAAGCTAGAGGCTGCTGTTTCAAATTTGAAACCGAAGGAAAATCAAAAGGTCACGATTCAAATTTGAAAAGTAAAGCAAAGTTAAAGTCAAAATTTACGGTACCGCTATAACGAACAGTCTATTCTTTTCGGCGTGTACCGGATCTCAAAATACAGAAATGAATATACCTGTAGAGATCGGTACGACGAGACGATCAAAACGGTACACAGATATTAGTGGTACGATCATCCGATCAAAAGTCGATAATCGGTACCAGAAATGCTGCTATTTGGCCAGAATTAAGATAAACGGAGCAGTAGAAGTCCAAATTTGGAAAAACGAATTTCGCAGTCTGATTCAGAATGGTCTGAATAAATTTTCTCCTGTTGACATATTTTGGTTTCGGAAAACTTTTAAATTCACTGTTATTAACCGGTTTGATTTGAAATGGAATTTTACCGGAAAATAAACTTCAATATTATCAGATGAAAATTTACCAGTTGCTATATTAAAATAGACGTATTCCAAATAATAAATTTTTATTTTCAAATTTTATTGTTTAAAATTTCACAAATTTCCAGTTAAATATACTTTTAAAACCATTAATTTTTTACGGGTCGTTACAACAACTTTTTATGAAATCATACATATCCAAACCAAAATATTCCTTTGCATTCCAAATTCAACCCAATTTTGCAAACAAACACCAGTCCAAAACATCCAGGTAGCAATTTCTCCTTGGAAACTCGAAAATAAACCTCGATGATGCTACAGTCACCACCGAAATTATTTTCCAGTGACCAAAGCGAGTTTAGTGCTTTTACTCTTTTCCAAAAACATTTCAAATATTTTTAACTCCAAATCTCACCAGATTTCATATCCACTTCAAAAATATTTTCGAATAATATCACTATTATTCCTCCAAAACCTTTTGAAAATCATTTTCAATCCCAAAGGAAATTTAATTTTTCCCAAATTCTCGAATTCCAAATCCTTTCAATTTATATTCAAGTATTACTCTGGAGTTTTATCCCATTTCCATTATAAATCACATTTATAACTCATATTTACAAATTCCATTCTATTATATATATTTATTTCTTTACTTCCGGTTATAATTTCAACTTCTTATTTAATTTCTACAACAATAATGATAATAACTTAATATTATCACCTCCTAACAACCAACCAACCATATATACTTATAATAATTTCTGAAAATTATTCCTCTTATATATAAAATAAGTTGTTTAAAATCATTTCATTTACCAATTTTTAAAAACAATACCGTGTCGATTTTCCTAGTTTAAGTGTTTAGAAATACTTGTCGATACAGTTGTCCAGACAGTACCGACCAGAATTTATAAACTCTAAACCGATAAGTCAACACAATATAAAACAATTTTATATTCACTAACAAATACACGCTCATATCTATTAATACACTCAAACTCATTCTAGGGCACTACTGACCCTATCTCTAATGAGTAATCCCTACCAGAGCCAAGGTTCTCGCTTAACCTTCTGCTTTGATACCACTGTAACGGCCCGCATATCCGTACCCCCTTTGAGCCAACAATATTCTCCATTAGTACAACTCAAGATGGAAATACAAACCATTAGGGTTAAAGAAGAACAATGTAGAAGAAGAAGAGAAAAACAACAAAACAGAATCTCACAATCGCAGTGGAACAAAACATAATATATAACAACATATTTTCGTACAAAAGAATATGTAACTGTTTAATACTTACAATCATCAAAGTATACAATCATCATATCAAATTTGGACAGTTTAGTAACTTGTCCTTACACAACGGAATATACAAATCTACGGAATTACGCCTCATCATCCAGCTCGTCTCCCGAACTCCACAGCATCCTAACCTGTATCTGTAATACTCGGTCTGACCCGAGCATTATAAATAAATAACATCCGAGTAAGTCTGGAAAACCAGCGTGAGAAAACACACTAAATTGAATTATTAAAGTTTTCAAAATCATTTTGAAAATCAAAGGTATCTCGTAAGACCACGCCACAAATAAACATGGTGGGTTTTTACCTTATGATAACCAAAACATTTTATATCCAATCCTCTGATATTATAGTAGTGTCTAAGCACAAATACTTATTCAATTAGCCAAAATTGTTACATTCATTAAATTCCAGCATAATAGGTATACAAACAAGTCTGAAGGCACTTATTGAGATTGGGTTTCCATACGATGGCAGGGCTACAGGGGTACCGCCCGTCATAGTACCTGGCCTAGATCAGGGTACCGAGGATCACGCCCAATCCCCTGCAACACAAGACTGGAGCTACCTCTTGCTGGATAGTCCGAATAAGATCACCCCGCAGTTGGGATCAGCAACCGCCCACTAAGCCGAATAAAAAAAGGGACATCTAGACAGGGGAAATCTTACCCTAATTGGTTGTTAGCCACTTAGCCTTGCTGCACCTCCCCTGTTTTAGACATTCCCGTTTGATGAGGCTTGAGGCTATGCGTTACCTTTTTAGAACACATTTCACTTAGAATGCTCATCGCCCTCCTAACGATGGTCTGATAGCATTTGTCCATACAAGTTGCCCTGGGTCTGGACAAACCGAATCACCATCTTCATCCTCTTCACAGTATTCATTCGCAAATGTTCAAACCGGATCAAAGTGGTTTTTGAATAATTAAACCCGATTCTGGTCTCTTCGAAACGATCAACGCATTGCCCAATATTGATAGTCGGTTATTTAACTACCAATTCAAACAATCATTCACCAATTGTTTTATTTTCCACTGAAAATCGCCAAGTCCTAATACTTTAGATTTTTAAATAAGTTAAATCACTTTACCCAAAAATATATATTTTAAAACATTTTAAATAAAACTACTTAAGTCACTTTATTCAAAACAATCGTTATGGAACTCTATAATAATTTCAAAGTATAAACTTTAGCCAAAACTACTTTAAAACAAACCTATTATATATAGTATAATATTTAATATTATCTTTTTAAATCATAATACTAGTTAAACCTTTTAAAATAATCAATTCTATAATTATCTTAATAAGTATTTACTTAAAAAAACGTTAAAACGATTAGATAATAATTTCTCTAAAACATTCTTTTAACACAACTTTAAAACTTTTAATTTATTCTTAGACATCTTTCCTTGAAAATATACTTGGCTTCTTGGGAAATGTAATGACCCAAGATTTTAGGAATTTATTCTGAAAAATATAAATAAATTCAAAATAATTTTTAAATAAATTTTGAAACGGAATTGATATAGCTTGATAGTGTATCAGTATGTGTGTACATGTGTGCACAGGAAATGCACATGAACAAAAGCTAAAATCCCTGAACTCTAAGAATAAATACATATTGATATGTATGGGAATATATATATATATATATATATATATTAAATCCTTAAAAGCTGTATGCATAAGTAAATATACATATATGGATGCTACTGAATATTTTTGAGTGTACATGTGCATGTGTGTGTGTCAATACAGAATGATGTATAAATATATATATGGGTGTACTAATTATTTCAGTAAGACTTATATATATATATGTTAATAAAATACTAGAGTTCAAATTAGTAAAATAAAATATACAGAGATATTTTAGTATATAGGCAGAAAGAAAAAAAAATGAGGATATAAAAAGGAGTAGTCCTCTTGTAAATAAATAAAGGAAGTACATACCATTTACATGAAAGCTAAAAATAGGACAAATAAGAAAAAACAGGGAAATGCTTGGTATAGGCAGAATTAGGAAGAGTATTTGATAAATAACAAATCAAGTCACGTTTTTAGCATGATTATAGACAAAGGAAAAAGTATTTTCTGAAAAGCAAATTTCTGAAATTAACCAAAAAGAATATAACCACTTTTCTCTTCACCTAAATTAAGCCGGGAAGGGTAGAATTTTGGGTTCAAATGAAATGCAGATAACATGATTTTTTCTGGTGGGAAAAAATGGCTTTAGCCATGTAATGACCCAAGATTTTAGGAATTCATTCTGGAAAATATAAATAAATTTAAAATAATTTTTAAATTAATTTTGGAAGGAGATTGTTATGGCTTGATAGTGTATCAGTATGTGTGTACATGTGTGCACAGGGTATACACATGAACTAAAGCTAAAAATCTCTGAACTTTAAGAATGAATACATATTGATATGTATGGGAATAAATATATATATATATATATATATATTAAAATCTTTAAAAGCTGAATGCATAAGTAAATATAAATATATGTATGCTACTGAATATTTTTCTTAAGTATACATGTGCATGTGTGTGTCAATACAGAATGATATATATATATAAATATATACATGTGCTAATAAAATGCCAGAGTTTAAATTAGTGAGATAAAATATACAGACATATTTTAATATAAGCAGAAATGAAAAGAATAGAGATATAAAAAAAAAGGGAATAATCCTCTTATAAGTAAATGAAGGAAGTACATACCATTTACATGAAAGCTAAAAATAGAAAAAAATAAGAGAAAACAGAGAAATGTTGCTATAGGCAGAATTAGGAAGTGTATTAAATAAATAACAAAACCAAGTCACATTTTTAGCATGATTGTAGACAAGGGGGAAAAGTATTTTCTGAAAAGCAATTTCTGAAAGAAAAATGTAACCACTTTTCTCTTCACCCAAATTAAGCCGGGAAGGGGTAAAACTTTGGGTTAAAATGCAGATAACATGATTTTCTGGTGGGCAAAAATGGCTTTAGCCAATACCCAAAACCCTAAGAGAAACCCTGTATATATATATACAAGTATATACAGCAGCCTCCTCTTCTCCTCAGAAAAGAATTTTGAAAAAAAGAAAAAGAAAAACAATACCACAGAAATCATAAGACAAGGGAAGGAAGAGAGCTTGAGGATAAGAGCAGGAGTTCATCAATTAATTAAGGAAACAAAGAAGAGGGCTAGGTGAGAAAACTCACTCAAAAATCTAAGGCAATAAGTCCTAATGTAGGCAGCCAGATAAAAGTATTTTTATTAAAAGAGTATTTTCATATATGAATGTTTATCTGTGAATTTAAACCTAAATATGTTTTGATTTTCTTTGGTTGATCATTTGTTTTATTATAACAAAGTTTTGTGTGTTGTTAGCATACATGTCTGTTTTATACACTCAGATCTCTGATATGTTAATATTTAGGGATATAAATAAATACCCAGAAAATAAAAGGTTGAGAATAGGCAAGTAGTATTGGTTTTGGCTCAACCCAGAAAGAGGTAAATAATGTTGAGCTGCAATATACTCATGTATAAGTGCTGAGGCTCGAAATAGAAAGGAATTAGGGGTGCAATAGGGTTGCCTATGTGCTGATGCCTCTGATTCAATAAAATGCATAGCAAACAAAATTTTGTGATTCAGTGAAACCAGATTATTCTGAGTTTAACTCAAGCACAAATGTTTGTAAAAGAAAAACTCCCCCAGAAGCTATAAGCCAATGTTAGTTGCCTAAACTCCTTTTAAAAATACCAGGATGAATATCTATATATACATATACAGAACCTTATTTTGTAGTCACCAATGGCTGTTTGCTTGTTGTTTCTGTATGGTCATGAATAATAGGAGATACCATGATATGGATGTTTTAGCTAAATAAAATGAATCACTGAATGGTTTGTCATGAAAAATCAAAGGGGTTATTATTAACTTAAATCTGATTAGGAAATTGGGGTCAAGAACACTGCAGGAATGACTTGTGTGCTTGAGTAACATAAGTTGACACATGGCTTGTTTAAGTCCTGAGATCTTTGTGTAATGGAGTGAATTAGTTCATTACAGTGTGTCCATTGATTCATAAATATTGCAGATGAGACCAAGGATATATAAATATACCAAGGAGATAATACTTGAGCAGATGAGAAAACTAGAGTTTTTCCCAGATTTGAAATATGAGGATTGAATAAGTGATTTAACTCATATTAGTTATTTTCCTGTTTGGTATGAATGATTGTTTGTCTATGATTGAGTTGTATGCTTGAATATATGTGCCATATTCATATGTGTAGTCTCTGGAAAGAAAGTTAAAGTGTGCACATGCACAATGACACAGAGCATGCACACAAGTATTTACCTGATTCCAAAGGACAGAACCTTATGTATTTGTACTTAACTTGATTTTAACCTAATTAACAAATTGCTTTTGTGAATTTTCTCATACCAGACATGTGTCTGACCCTAGTGTGCTAATGGCATCTGGGGTGTCTCATTTAAAATGAGGCAGTTTCAAATGCTTTTTCAGGGATTGCAGCAACTAAATAGGAGTAGGAGCAAGGCTTTGAGAAGAAGATATAGCATGCTAAAACTTAGTTAGATAAGAGCCTAAATGTTGAAATCTGCATGTATTGACAATTTAAATTGCTACTTGTATAAAGTGATGAATATTGGATGGATATTTGGTTAGGCATTTTGTTAAGAGATTGATCTGTATTTGGAAACTATGAATTAAGTTAAATATCTGTTATGTTTAAAAGTATTTTAATCAAATCTTGTAAGTAGATTTAGCAAGAACACCATGTTAAAATTGAATGATTACATTTTATAAATGCATTAGCCAATCATGAATCTTTGGAAAGGATTTAAGTATTGGAAAATCTGGAGAGTTGATTCTCAGAAAATTTAAATGGTTTTATTTTCTAATATAGCATATGTATGCAAAAGAAATAGGCATAGATTAAATGTTTTATATGGCTGCAAGGTTTCTATAGTTAAACTTGTTTCATACAAATGTTTCATGTCCTATTTTTAATTAGAGAAAGGATCTGTAATAAGGTAGATGGAAGCCAGATTCAAATAGTTGCATATATATATGCACATAAATATGTTTAGTGCAAACATTACCACATCTTTTTCTTTGCACTTGTAATAGGAATCTGGATTTCACTCAGATTTTAACCAAATGCATTTTTAAGGCCAGACAGACCTTATAAGAAAAAAAATACAAACCTGAATGATGATAAACACTTCTATCATCCTCAAAACCCAAGAACCTTACTCTTAATTCATATCAATCCTGAAGCCTTCCAGGTTATAGGGATGGGATTCAATAATGATTAAGCAAGGATTATTGTTTTGTATGATGGGTTTTAGGCAAAAATAAAATATATATATGTGTAGATAGGTAGATAACAGATTCCAGACTGCACAAAAGAAAAAAAAAACCAAAAATTGTGTTTGAACCGACCAGCATAGCACTCGAACTCGTGACCTTGCATGTATAAGTTAGGCGCGTTTCCATTACGCCTAGATGTTGCTTGTGTTTCCTTAGGATCCACTTTATTTTATACTGATTTTGACACTATTCAGAACTTAACACAAACATCTATATTGAAAGCTTGTTTACTACTGATCATTTCTTGATCACTTCTTACTTAGTATAAACAGACTAATGTGTATGTTTCCAGTGGATTATTTGATCAAAAAAAAAATATGAAATAAATTAGCAATCCAACATCCTCTTGTTTTTCAAAACTCTGATTCAAACAAGAGAGGCATATACATCCTCACATGTATGTGCTTATCTTTGTGAATGTACTGATATACTTATATTGGTTGATTATTGTGATCCTGGATATATTTTGGTTTATTGTAGAAAGATATTGACCCTGAGAATTATATTTGCAATGGATATATCTATATATCCTCTTTACCTAAAAAAAAAAAATTTCCTTATGAAATTAGAATAGAATATAGGAGGGTCATTTCAGTTGGTATCAGAGCGAGGTTATTTAACATAGTAGAAGTAAGGATCAAGTCCTTAGATAGAAATAAAATTAAAAGGAACTAAATATTAAACTAACCAGCTATGTAAATTATTATTAGCAAACTATGGTAGGGAGACCACCAAATCAGGGAGCAGGATCTTCCCATGCACCACCAATGGTCAATCTGCAAGACTTAGTGAGAGCATTTAGGGATGGGGCAGGACAAAGGCAAGAAAATCCCTATGAAGAACTCTCAAAATTGCTTAAGACATATACTCATTTAGGAGGCAAAAGCTTTGAAGGGATAGAGAGTATCATGGAAATTCAAACATGGTTGAGAACCTTGGAAAGAATTTTCAATGACATGCAACTTGATGATCAAAGAAAGAGGCAAGTGGCTTCAAGACAGCTAAAAGGAGTAGCTTTAGGCTGGTGGGAAGTAATCATTGCAGGAAGGAATGAGAATGAAATCACTTGGAATCAATTTAAAGAGATGTTGGAAGCAAGGTTTGTACCAGCATCAGCAAAGACTACCTTGTTAGAAGAATTCATTAGACTTAGACAAGGAACCATGACTGTCACAGAATATACTCAAAGGTTTGAGGGGCTCTCCACATATGGAGCAATGCTTGTGGCAGATGAGGCATCTAAAAATGATAGGTACATAAAGGGTCTGAACCCAGGACTTAGCAGAGCCATGTTACCCTATGCAGACAAGACTTTTGATCATGTGATAGACTTGGCTTTGAGGTTGGAGCAGCATGACAAGGAAAGGGAGAAGTTCAGAAATTTTAAGAGCAATAATAACAAGAAAGGTAAGGGGAGGTATCACCCTTATGATAAGAAGAAAGAAGAGGCTAGTAACAAAAGCACTGGAGATGTCAAAGCTAAGGAAGACAAGAAGAAAATTGTGTGCCATCATTGTGGAAAGGAGGGGCATATCAAACCAAAATGTCCAGAATTGAAAGGAGGAGCTTTCAAATGCTATCTATGTGGGAAAGAGGGGCATATGAAGAGGAATTGTCCTGAGTATAAACAGCAAGGCAAATTGGCAAATTTGGAAGGAAAAGGCAAAGCCACAGTGGAGAGTAACACTATAAACCATAGCCAAGTGGAAGGTACATTACTTATTTGTACCATACCCATAACAGTAGTATATGATACTGGGGCAACTCACTCCTTAATTTCTTATGAACTGGTTAGAATGCTAAAACTGAATTGCATATTGGTTGAAACCCCATTGCATATACACAGTCCATTGGGGATTTCTAGTGTTTTAAATATGATTTGTGTGGATGTGGGATTAAACATAGGGGGAAATATTTTTATTTCCAATTTATATGTTTTGAATTACCCAAATATAGGTGTTATATTGGGGGTAGACTGGTTAAGGCAATTTAAAGCCATAATTAATTTAGACTCATCCACCATATCATTGCAAAATTCTAGAGGCCAGAGAATCACAGTTTTATGTGAGGTAGCTAAGGAAGGAAAACTATATCATTTAGTTGACTCAGAAAAAGATTTCAGTGAACTAACCATTGAAGAAATTCCCATAGTCAATGAATATTTGGATGTGTTTGGTGAGGTCAAGGGTATTCCACACCATAGACCAGTAGAATTCCAGATCAATTTAGTTCCAGGAGCAAGCCCAGTGATTAAAAAGCCAACTAGAATGGGGCCAAATGAACTAAAGGAACTAAAGAAACAGTTAGAAGAATTGGAAGAAAAGGGTTTTATAAGACCAAGTAATTCTTGCTGGGGAGCACCAGTGGTATTTGTTAAGAAGCAAGATGGCTCTTTAAGACTCTGCATAGATTATAGAGAATTAAACAAAGTAACTATTAAAAATAAATACCCATTGCCAAGAATAGATGATCTTTTTGATCAATTAGCAGGGGCAAAAGTATTTTCTAGACTAGACTTAGCATCTGGTTTTCATCAAATGAAGGTGGAAGAATCAAGCATCAAGTGCACTGCCTTTAACACTAGGTATGGGCTGTATGAATTTTTGGTTATGCCATTTGGCTTGACTAATGCACCATCTTACTTTGTAGATTTAATGAACAGAACCTTTAGAGATTGCTTAGACAAGTTTGTGCTTATTTTCATAGATGACATTTTGATTTATTCCAAGACAGTGGAAGAACATAAGCATCATTTGCACCTGGTTCTGTCTAGGCTAAGGGAAAAAGATTTGAAGGCAAAATTTTCAAAATGTGTGTTTTGGAAGGAGGAAGTACATTTTCTTGGCCATGTTATATCCGCCAAAGGAATTTCTATGAACCCTAATAAAATAGTGGCTATTCAAGCATGGAAGAGGCCAAGCACTGTGAGTGAAGTGAGATCATTTATGGGGATGGCAGGGTATTATAGAAGGTTTATAAAAGATTTTTCAAAAATTTCTACACCACTCACTAACCTAACCAGGAAGAACCAAGCTTTTGTTTGGTCAGAAAAATGTGAAAAGTCTTTTGAACAGTTGAAGGAGGCATTGGTGAATGCTCCAATTCTAAAAGTACCACATCGAAATGAAGAATTAGTGGTATACACTGATGCTAGTGGATTTGGCTTGGGTGCAGTGTTGATGCAACAAGGCCAAGTCATTGCATATGCATCCAGACAACTAAAACCCCATGAAGTAAGGTATGCCACACATGATCTCGAATTAGCAGCTGTGATATATGCTTTAAAACTTTGGAGACATTATTTATTAGGCACTAAGTTTGAACTTTACACTGACCACAAGTCTCTAAAATATTTGTTTTCACAAAAAGATTTGAACATGAGGCAACACAGATGGGTGGAGTTCTTAGCAGCCTATGATTTTGACATACTCTATACACCAGGCAAAGCAAACAAAGTTGCAGATGCTCTAAGTAGACAGCATGCTAAATTGGCTATGATGATGATAGCAGAATTTAAAGATTTGTCTTTGCTAACTGAGTTAGAGATTGAGGAGAATGGTTGTGTGCAGATGCATGGTGCACAAGAAGGTAAAGGGAAGTTAAGCTTAATGACACTTCAACCAGATTTAATTCTGAAGGTAGGAAAAATGCAAGAACAAGATGCTCACTTATTAGAGAAGAGAATGCTCCTCTCAAGAGGGGAGGAAGTAATGAATCACCACCTGGATAAAGATGGTTATGTAAGATACCAGAATAGGATATGTGTACCAGAGGACATAGAATTGAAGAGGGAGATATTGAATGAATATCACAGGAGTAAATACTCCATACACCCAGGTAACACAAAAATGTATCAAAATTTGAAAAGAGACTTCTGGTGGAAGGGGATGAAATCTGATATAGCTAAATACATTGCCAAATGTATGACTTGCCAACAAGTCAAGGCTGAAACTCAAAGACCATCAGGGTTGATGCAACCTCTTAGTGTACCACAGTGGAAGTGGGAAGACATATCTATGGACTTCATAGATGGACTGCCTAGATCTAAGAGAGGTAATACAAGCATATGGGTGATAGTGGATAGGCTAACCAAGGTAGCACACTTCATCCCAGTCAAGTCAGAAAGAACTGCACCAAAACTAGCTCAAATTTTTATAAAAGAAGTGGTAAGGTTACATGGGATTCCCAAAACCATTGTGAGTGATAGGGATACCATCTTCACTTCAAAATTCTGGAGAAGCTTTCAAGAAGCAATGGGAAGTGAACTATGTTTAAGTACTGCCTACCATCTTCAATCAGATGGGCAGACTGAGGTGGTAAATAAAGTTTTGGAGGACATGTTGAGGGCATGTATACTGGATTTTGGGGGCAACTGGGAAGATTATCTTCATCTAGTTGAATTTACATACAACAACAGCTACCAAAGCACCATAGGAATGGCTCCATTTGAAGCCTTATATGGTAAACCCTGTTTGTCACCAGTTTGCTGGGTAGAAGCAGGAGAAAGGTCTATTTTAGGACCTGAGTACATACAAGAAACCAAGGAGAAAATTGAGTTGATAAGAAGAAGAATGACAGCAGCTCAAGATAGGCAAAAGAAATTTGCAGACATGAGAAGGAGGCAGGTAGAATATGAAGTGGGAAATTTTGTTTTCATCAAAATCTCACCCATGAAAAATGTGTTGAGGTTTGGAAAACAAGGCAAATTAACCCCAAGATATATTGGACCATACAAAATTCTGGAGAGAATTGGTCCCTTGGCATATAGGTTGGAATTACCAGAAAACATGCAAGGCATACATGATGTTTTTCATGTATCACAATTGAGAAGGTGGGTCCATGACAAGGCAGAAATTCTTGAAACCCCAACCCAAGTGCAGATAAATCCTAATTTGATTTATGAAAAGGATCCAGTGGGAATTTTGGCAAAAGATGTGAAGAAGTTGAGAAATAAATCTCTGAAACTTGTGAAGGTACAGTGGAGTCTAGATCCTAGTGATTGCACATGGGAATTAGAAGACAAAGTTAGGATGAATTATCCTAAGCTATTTTCAGATTAAGGTAATTCTGATTTTTGATTGTTTTCTTTATTTTGGATGAATATATTTTTTTAGTTAGTATAGAACTAAGAATCTATTTGGTAGAGAATATACCTGTTCTCTGAATTAAGTTTAAAATTTATTTTAAGCTTAGGAAAATTGTGGGACACAATTTCTAAAAGGAGGGGTGTATGTAATGACCCAAGATTTTAGGAATTCATTCTGGAAAATATAAATAAATTTAAAATAATTTTTAAATTAATTTTGGAAGGAGATTGTTATGGCTTGATAGTGTATCAGTATGTGTGTACATGTGTGCACAGGGTATACACATGAACTAAAGCTAAAAATCTCTGAACTTTAAGAATGAATACATATTGATATGTATGGGAATAAATATATATATATATATATATATATATTAAAATCTTTAAAAGATGAATGCATAAGTAAATATAAATATATGTATGCTATTGAATATTTTTCTTAAGTATACATGTGCATGTGTGTGTCAATACAGAATGATATATATATATATATATAAATATATACATGTGCTAATAAAATACCAGAGTTTAAATTAGTGAGATAAAATATACAGACATATTTTAATATAAGCAGAAATGAAAAGAATAGAGATATAAAAAAAAAGGGAATAATCCTCTTATAAGTAAATGAAGGAAGTACATACCATTTACATGAAAGCTAAAAATAGAAAAAAATAAGAGAAAACAGAGAAATGTTGCTATAGGCACAATTAGGAAGTGTATTAAATAAATAACAAAACCAAGTCACATTTTTAGCATGATTGTAGACAAGGGGGAAAAGTATTTTCTGAAAAGCAATTTCTGAAAGAAAAATGTAACCACTTTTCTCTTCACCCAAATTAAGCCGGGAAGGGGTAAAACTTTGGGTTAAAATGCAGATAACATGATTTTCTGGTGGGCAAAAATGGCTTTAGCCAATACCCAAAACCCTAAGAGAAACCCTGTATATATATATACAAGTATATACAGCAGCCTCCTCTTCTCCTCAGAAAAGAATTTTGAAAAAAAAAAAGAAGAAAAACAATACCATAGAAATCATAAGACAAGGGAAGGAAGAGAGCTTGAGGATAAGAGCAGGAGTTCATCAATTAATTAAGGAAACAAAGAAGAGGGCTAGGTGAGAAAACTCACTCAAAAATCTAAGGCAATAAGTCCTAATGTAGGCAGCCAGATAAAAGTATTTTTATTAAAAGAGTATTTTCATATATGAATGTTTATCTGTGAATTTAAACCTAAATATGTTTTGATTTTCTTTGGTTGATCATTTGTTTTATTATAACAAAGTTTTGTGTGTTGTTAGCATACATGTCTGTTTTATACACTCAGATCTCTGATATGTTAATATTTAGGGATATAAATAAATACCCAGAAAATAAAAGGTTGAGAATAGGCAAGTAGTATTGGTTTTGGCTCAACCCAGAAAGAGGTAAATAATGTTGAGCTGCAATATACTCATGTATAAGTTCTGAGGCTCGAAATAGAAAGGAATTAGGGGTGCAATAGGGTTGCCTATGTGCTGATGCCTCTGATTCAATAAAATGCATAGCAAACAAAATTTTGTGATTCAGTGAAACCAGATTATTCTGAGTTTAACTCAAGCACAAATGTTTGTAAAAGAAAAACTCCCCCAGAAGCTATAAGCCAATGTTAGTTGCCTAAACTCCTTTTAAAAATACCAGGATGAATATCTATATATACATATACAGAACCTTATTTTGTAGTCACCAATGGCTGTTTGCTTGTTGTTTCTGTATGGTCATGAATAATAGGAGATACCATGATATGGATGTTTTAGCTAAATAAAATGAATCACTGAATGGTTTGTCATGAAAAATCAAAGGGGTTATTATTAACTTAAATCTGATTAGGAAATTGGGGTCAAGAACACTGCAGGAATGACTTGTGTGCTTGAGTAACATAAGTTGACACATGGCTTGTTTAAGTCCTGAGATCTTTGTGTAATGGAGTGAATTAGTTCATTACAGTGTGTCCATTGATTCATAAATATTGCAGATGAGACCAAGGATAGATAAATATACCAAGGAGATAATACTTGAGCAGATGAGAAAACTAGAGTTTTTCCCAGATTTGAAATATGAGGATTGAATAAGTGATTTAACTCATATTAGTTATTTTCCTGTTTGGTATGAATGATTGTTTGTCTATGATTGAGTTGTATGCTTGAATATATGTGCCATATTCATATGTGTAGTCTCTGGAAAGAAAGTTAAAGTGTGCACATGCACAATGACACAGAGCATGCACACAAGTATTTACCTGATTCCAAAGGACAGAACCTTATGTATTTGTACTTAACTTGATTTTAACCTAATTAACAAATTGCTTTTGTGAATTTTCTCATACCAGACATGTGTCTGACCCTAGTGTGCTAATGGCATCTGGGGTGTCTCATTTAAAATGAGGCAGTTTCAAATGCTTTTTCAGGGATTGCAGCAACTAAATAGGAGTAGGAGCAAGGCTTTGAGAAGAAGATATAGCATGCTAAAACTTAGTTAGATAAGAGCCTAAATGTTGAAATCTGCATGTATTGACAATTTAAATTGCTACTTATATAAAGTGATGAATATTGGATGGATATTTGGTTAGGCATTTTGTTAAGAGATTGATCTGTATCTGGAAACTATGAATTAAGTTAAATATCTGTTATGTTTAAAAGTATTTTAATCAAATCTTGTAAGTAGATTTAGCAAGAACACCATGTTAAAATTGAATGATTACATTTTATAAATGCATTAGCCAATCATGAATCTTTGGAAAGGATTTAAGTATTGGAAAATCTGGAGAGTTGATTCTCAGAAAATTTAAATGGTTTTATTTTCTAATATAGCATATGTATGCAAAAGAAATAGGCATAGATTAAATGTTTTATATGGCTGCAAGGTTTCTATAGTTAAACTTGTTTCATACAAATGTTTCATGTCCTATTTTTAATTAGAGAAAGGATCTGTAATAAGGTAGATGGAAGCCAGATTCAAATAGTTGCATATATATATGCACATAAATATGTTTAGTGCAAACATTACCACATCTTTTTCTTTGCACTTGTAATAGGAATCTGGATTTCACTCAGATTTTAACCAAATGCATTTTTAAGGCCAGACAGACCTTATAAGAAAAAAAATACAAACTTGAATGATGATAAACACTTCTATCATCCTCAAAACCCAAGAACCTTACTCTTAATTCATATCAATCCTGAAGCCTTCCAGGTTATAGGGATGGGATTCAATAATGATTAAGCAAGGATTATTGTTTTGTATGATGGGTTTTAGGCAAAAATAAAATATATATATGTGCAGATAGGTAGATAACAGATTCCAGACTGCACAAAAGAAAAAAAAAAAACCAAAAATTGTGTTTGAACCGACCAGCATAGCACTCGAACTCGTGACCTTGCATGTATAAGTTAGGCGCGTTTCCATTGCGCCTAGATGTTGCTTGTGTTTCCTTAGGATCCACTTTATTTTATACTGATTTTGACACTATTCAGAACTTAACACAAACATCTATATTGAAAGCTTGTTTACTACTGATCATTTCTTGATCACTTCTTACTTAGTATAAACAGACTAATGTGTATGTTTCCAGTGGATTATTTGATCAAAAAAAAAATAATATGAAATAAATTAGCAATCCAACATCCTCTTGTTTTTCAAAACTCTGATTCAAACAAGAGAGGCATATACATCCTCACATGTATGTGCTTATCTTTGTGAATGTACTGATATACTTATATTGGTTGATTATTGTGATCCTGGATATATTTTGGTTTATTGTAGAAAGATATTGACCCTGAGAATTATATTTGCAATGGATATATCTATATATCCTCTTTACCTAAAAAAAAAAATTTCCTTATGAAATTAGAATAGAATATAGGAGGGTCATTTCAAGCCAATACCCAAAACCCTAAGGAGGACCCTGTATATATATATGTATATGCAGCAGCCTCCTCTCCTTCTCAGAAAAGAACTTTGAAAAAAAAAAGAAACAACACCATAGAAATCATAAGGCAAGGGAAGGAAAAGAGCTTGAGGCTAAAGGCAGAAGTTCATCAATTAATTAAGGAAGCAAAGAAGAGAACTAGGTGAGAAAACTCACTCAACAACTTAAGGCACTAAGTCCTAATGAAGGCAGCCAGTTATAAATGAATTTTTCTTAAAAGTATATGTGATTGTTCTTCAGAAGTTAAGGATGCTTTAATGCTAAATGGTTGTTCTGGTTGTTTTATTTTGTGAATATTCTAAATATGATCTGCATGCATACATAAGTATCTTTGAAACCCAGATCTCTTTTTAATATGATACTGGTTAGAAACAAATAAATACCCAGAAAAATAAAATGTTGGATATAAGCAAGTAGTGTTGGTTTTGGCTCAACCCAGAAGAATTGATAAGCTTATGGGCTGCAATATACATATGCATATGTGCTGAGGCTTAAAATGAAAAGGAATTAGGAGTGCAATAGGCTTGCCTATGTGCTGATACTCCTGATTCAAAGAAAATATACAATATCCACCCAACAAACATATTTTGTGATTTAGGAAGCTTGGTCAATCTGAGTTAACTAAAGCACAGATGTTTGCAATAAAATCTTCCCATAGAGCCATAAACCAATGTTAGTTGTCTATATCTCTTTAAAATTGCAAGAACATGTTTTAATAAGTACCAATACTAAAATTGCTTGGTTGTCTCTGTTTGTTTATGAGAATGATAAGGAATGCTATGAGGTGAATGCTTGTTTTTGTAAAATAACTCACTGATTGGGTTTGCTCTGAAAAATTTAAAAAGAGAAAGTACCTAAGAATTTGATTAGGAAATGGGGTCAAGATTACTGCAGGAATGACTTGTGTTCTTGAGTAATGCAGGTTGACACATGGCTTGTTCAAGTCCTGATATCTTTGTGTAATGGAGTGAATTAGTTCATTATAGTGTGTCCATTGATTCATAAAATTGCAGATGAGACCAGGATAGATAAATATACCAAGGGCAAAATATTTGATATGATGAGGAAGCTAGAGTTTTTCCCAGAATTGAAATATGAGGATGGAATAAATGATTTAACTCATATTGGTTATTTTCCTGTTTGGTGTGAATGATTGTTTGACTATGACTGAATTGTATGCTTGAATGTATGTACCATATTTATATATGTAGTCTTTGGAAAGAAAGATTAAAATATGCACATGCACAATGACACAGAGCATGCACACAAGTATTACCTGTTTCCAAAGGGCAGAACTTTATGTATATGTACTTAACTTGATTTTAACCTAATTAATTAATTGCTTTTGTGAATTTTCTCATACCAGACATGTGTCTGACCCTAGTGTGCTAATGGCATCTGGGGTGTCTCATTTAAAATGAGGCAGCTTCAAATGCTTTTTCAGGGACAGCAGCCTCTAGATAGGAGTAGAAGCAAAGCATTGAGAAGAAGATTATAGCATGCTAGAATTAGATAGATAAGAGCTTACAAGATGAAAATTCCATTGTACTAAGTACAGAGTGATGTTGGATATTTGGTTAAGTATTTTGAGAATTTGACTTGGAACTGGTATTTAAAATATCTGAGTTTTATTATCTGGAATGTTGAAAAGTTTTAGCTATAGTTTTGTAAGTACGATCACCAGTAGGGATTTTATAAGATAATGATGTTAGATCCATATTAGTTGTAACGACCCGGTATTTTGGACCATTCAAATCGACAATAAATCCACACATGTCTTACTTGAATAATTCAAAATATTAGATTGTTAATTTAAATTTGGCAAAACTCAGAATATACAGTAAATAAATCAGTCACAACATCACAGACACAGAGTAATACAATAATACGCAGCGGAATAGATAAAATAGTAGTTCATGAAGCTACTATATAAACATCAGAGTTAGAAATAAAATACAACAGAATATCTCAAATGCAGAAGTCTCCAGTACAACAGATGACTTCTCTGGACAAATCAACCAAAAGAGCTGAAAGCTGAGGCGATAGTAGGATCTCCAAAGGAAGCTCCAAACTCCAAAGGTGAGTCTCAAATGCTGTATCACTCGGTCTGACCCGAGCGTAAAGCAAAACACAAAACACTCGAGTCAGGATTAACATTCTTATATAAATAAATCCAACTCAAGTGAAACATCAACTGAAATACAAGTAACTTAAAGGATGTTTGGGATAACCATCCTCTAAGGATCTTCTGAACTATCTACAAGGTGGAAATATACATTATAACACCGTGGTCATTCCAATTTAATTTATACTTCAAACCCAAATATCATTTCATTTCAAATATATCTATTTTCCAAAATAGTATATATAGGTTAAATAATTTATAAAGCAAAGTATTTATAATTTCCTCAAGTTTCACAAATCGGTTCAAATCAACTCAATTTCCAAATTTCAATTTAATTCAATCTAAAATTTCCATTTTAATTCAATTCAGTTTCTAAATAACAAATTCAAATTTTATTGATTTCAAATACAGATCTGAATCACAAAATAAACCATTTAAATTCCAGTATATTTCAAAGCTTTAATATGCAACAATTTCAAAGTTAAATTTTAACAGTTTCATATAGCTCTTGATTTAACTTCACTATTTTTTTATCAGGGAATATTCACTTAATAAATTCAATATCATTTAACTAGCCTTAAATTACATTTTACTAAATATTTCCTTAAACTTTATTTAAACAAGAAATATTCATTAGATGTAACGACCCACTATTTTGGACCATTCAAATCGACAATAATCCACGCATGTCTGACTTGAATAATTCAAAATAACAGATTGTAATAAAATTTGGAGCAAATAAAATCAAATACAGAATCACAGACACAGAATATCAGAATAACTCGCAGCGGAATATAAAAACCATAGTAGTTCATGAAGCTACTATAACAAACTCTCAAAAAAAAATACATAATATCTGTTTGAAAACATATACAATAGAAATCTCAAATACATAGAAGTTTATAATACCAGAGCTGAAATGGAACAACTGAAACTGGAATGGATAGATAACTAGATAAGCAGAATCTCCAACGATTCCTAGCTCCAGAAAGAGATCCAAATCTAAGTTGTAAATACTCAGGCTGACCCGAGCGTAAAGCAAAATACAAAACACTCGAGTCAGGACAATATATACTTATATAATGTAAACCAACTCAAGTGAACTGTAGCAGTAATGCATAATAACTTAAAGGATGCTTGGGATCGCCCATCCTCTAAGGATCAGTTAAACCATAAATTAAATACATCCGGTGGTTAAAATTTCAAAATTGGTAATTTATATTTCGAAATCAAATATCATTTCAAAATTCAATATCATTCAAAAATCCAGTTCAAAATATCAAAATATCATATTTCAAAATAGTTTATATTACGAAACAAATTACTTCATTTTAAATCATAAAATGAAGTTATTATATTAAATAATTAAATTTCCAAAATTTTAATCTTTCAAAGTTCATTCGTTCACTTAAATTAATTAAAACAATGAAAATTCAACTTTCGCAACATTTAGAAAATGCTATGGAAAGTCACATTTAAAACAGTTCAATTTAACAAAAGACAGCATTTAAAATGCTGTAATAGGGTTACATTAGTTTCAAATAAACTTAGTTAAATTCAACCATTATAACATTTACAAAAATGCCATAATAGCCTTTAATTAAATTCAGCCATTTGGTTCATTATTATCAACTACAACATTTACAAATGTTGTATTATCATTTACATTAGAATTAATAGCATTTCAGAAATGCAGTTAATTAACTTCAAATATTTAGTATAACTTCACAACAATTATATTTTTATATAAATCATTTTTAACTTATAAAATCATATAATTTCACTTTTAAAACAATCATTCAAATACCCTTATATTCATGATTTTATAAAGTTAAACCTCCATTCAAAAATCAAAATTTAATAATAATTCACTTATTAAATTATAAATTCATTAAATTAAATTAACTTAACACTTAAGTTTAAATTTTCAAATATAACTTAATTCCATTTTTATTTACTTAACTTAAAATTCATTTTAAGCCAAATTCACAAATTTCCAATTTTAGTTATATTTCAAAATTTCAACTTAAATATTCATTCATTTCACATTTTAACTTTATTCAAAATCATTAATATAAAATAAAATCATTTAAATTCAATTTAATCCAAATTATCATGAATGTATCACATTTCATATTTAATTTAAATTCCAATTATCACCAAATTAAAATTTCCCAAAATAACTTACATTTCAAATTTTCTAATTTTACCATTAGTTTATTTCACTTATAAATTTTCAGAAAATCAATAATGCTTTACAAAAATCATTTTTATTTAGTTTAAGTCAAAATATTATAATATTTACATTTCTAAAATAATAAAAAAAAAATTATAAAACATATTTTAACAACGGGTCTGTATTTCATTTTCTAGCCTAGGTAAAGTGATACGGGTAATTTATCATTTCAACCCGTAATTTACAAAGATACCCGGGTTTGATCATTTCAAACCCGCAATCCCAAGCAAATGAAAATAATTGAAAATCATTCAGGCCTATCATTTCAGTCCATAATGATTTTCTCTTATTCTAAAGTCCGTTCGGGTATGTATCATTTCAACCCATAGTGATTCTAATCTAAAGGGAACTTGCAGTGTGATAAACTGATAAAAATAACAGAACAACATAATATAACAGTAACATATGATATAACAGGTGTTTAAGCATGGGTGAACATCATATAATCATAACATAGCAGATATAATATGGTGATGCATTTTACAGATTCAAAAGTGGTCAATTTACTAGTTATATAGGTATACACTGTCTGGTGAGAATAACTCACCTGTTAAAAGCTGGAGATAGCCACAAAAGCACACAATACTGACACTACGAAGGCACGACAACACGGGAATGACTTGAGAGTGGAGAGCGAGATCCAAGTTATAGATCTTGTGTTACAACCCAAAAACAAAACCAAAATAATAGTTAAAAATCAATACGATTGAATTTGAATAACTTTGAAACAAAAAGCAGTTTGAATACGAAACTTTTTACCTTGCTTTCTCTACTTGTTTGCATGGCCTAGGGGATCAATTAGGTCAGGTTTGTACTTGGTTTGGATCAGGTATGGGTCTGGAAAAGGTAAGGCTACAAGGTAGAACATGATGGAGGAAGTTACAACACAGGGATGTGAAGGGGTTTAGGCTAAAACATGGTTTTTGGCAACCAAAAGGGCTTGGTCATGGGGTTATATGCTTGGCCAGTCAAGCTCAGGTCTGGACAGAGGTTGGAGTGGTGTGGGGAGGTCTGGAAAAGGTGGTGGTGGCAGCCTATGGTGGTGGTGGTGGTGTAAAATGAAGGGAAGGTTGCATACATGGCTCGGGTAGGCGATAATTGTAGAGTTTTCAATGTTTTTGTGGAGTTTTGCTCAAGGGGAGGCCATGGCACTTTCATGTCAGTGGAGAATGATGGTTTGGCCGTGGATTTAGTGGGGAGGAAGGGATGGTGGTCGATGGTGGTGATGGTGAGGCTATGGGCCGAGCAAAGCATGAAGATTTCAAGGCAATTTACAAAGGAAAATCAATAAAAGAAGGTGAAAAAGAATAGAAAAGAGGAAGACATTACAATTCTTTTTCTTCAGATCTGAAAACATATGTGAATGAGGAATGAGAAAGTGATGTTTTCACGTGAATTGCAAAATGAGATATGCAGCTGAAAGAATGAGGAGTTAAGGCCAATTGAATGAAAAGTAATGTTGAAATGTGAAAAGGTGGGAATTCAAAAGGCCTTAGGAAATAAAAAGCCACAAACCTTTCAAATCACTTTTATTTCTTTTTAATAAGTTTAAATAACTGAAAATAATTAAAAATTCAGTTTCAATTCGAAAATGTAACAAATATACAAAATATAAATAAATAAATATTAATTATATATGATTAAAATAAGAAAATAGTACAAAATGAAAACTAGTCTAGAAAATTTGAAAATAAATGAAATAAACTTAGGGAAAATTGTATGGACTTGGAAAAATATTTATAAATAAAGATAAGAACATAAAATAAAAATGCATTCACAAAAATAAATAAATTTTAATTAAATAAAATTTAAATGAAGAATATAGTAGAAAATTAGAAACTAGTCTTTAATAAATGCAATAAATTTTGGAAAAGTTTTATTATCACTTCAAAAATATTAAAAGACAAAAATATACATAAAATAACATATTAACACATTTTAAAATAAAATATGACAAAGAAAATATGATTTATAAAATTTAAAATAGGCAAAATTGCAAAATAAAACAAATTATACTCAAAATTGAAATGTACATAACTTTTACAATTTAATTCCGTTTTCAACGAAACAAAAAGCAGTATTCATGTTATTAAGTCTATTTTCATAATAAAAGATAAAATTTAAGATTTTAAACAATTTAAATTTGAAGTTTTAAAAGTCAAAGTTTGACCAGTTTGACCAGAAATCCCTTTTTCAGGAAATGTTCAATTTATACCAGTTTGAAATTAAAAGTTACATAATAATCAACATTTATATTTAAAAATGAAATGTTTGAAATAAAACAAGTTTAAAATAGTTTTCAAAATATAATAAAGTCAAATAAAATATATACAAAAATCTAGGGCTGTTACACTCTCCCCCACTCAAATCTTTTCGTCCTCGAAAAGGAATGAAGTATGGAAAACACAGAAAAAGATAGAATGGAATAGGATTAAGACAAGATGACAAGAATATTAAAATTATACCTGATAACTGTTGTTATAGGTAAGTTTAACAAGGTGGATAATAGGAATAGCAAGAAGGGAAAATAGGATGAAAGACAAGGATGAGCCATTTATTAAAAGTGTTGGTTAAAGAGGTAAAATATTTAAAACACTTTAAAATCCTTTAAAAAGGAAATAACTGATCAAAGTATCATTTATATAATATTTTATCAAAATACTTTTATAACTCGATGTCTTAACAAGTTTATCCTCATTCCTGCAGACTCTGGTAGTGCGTTGATCAGGCGCAAAGCTAGAATTCTCCAGGTACTTAGTAGACTTGTTTCAACACCTAGTGAAAATACTGGGAAAACCTTTAAAAACAGATATGGAAAGTACAATCCAAACAAAAACGAATCAAATCATGGATCGCAGATACACAATGGTTACGCCTGGGTCCCCCAGGAAACATCCGTACCTTTTAAGCATTCACTGCCTTGCGAATTTCGCCATGCAACAAAACGGTGGACCGCAGGATACATAAAAATGGTTACGCCTGGATCCCCCAAGAAACATCCATACCCCTTAAGCAATCTCTGCCTTGCGGATTACGCCACTAACACGACCATAGATCGCAGATACACAATGGTTACGCCTGGATCCCCCAGGAAACATCCATACCTTTTAAGCAATCACTGCCTTACGAATTACGCTATGCAGTCGAGTTCGTAAGACCATGGGTAACGCCATGGAATTCGAAGGACACTCGAGTATCATATCCGGAAAACCAAAAATCAAAGAGAATAATATCGATAGAATGAATCCAAGATGTGGCCACAAATCGGATATCAAGCAGAAGGCACTTTCCATATCTTTACTTCGAAAATATGTATCATATAGTACCTTTTCAAATCACTTTCAAATATCGTACTTATATAATATCCATTATATATAAGATTTCACTTTCAAATTGAGTACCTTTTCAAATCTATAGTTTTCGAATCAATTTCATACTCATACAAATCAATTTTATATAAGTTCGACAACTTCCAAATCAAGTGTTTAGTAACATAAGGTTCTCAAATTTCAATTTGTTTCAATATCAGTTCAATTTCAAAATCATATACAATTTCACCGAATTATTTCTTCTCAAATTAATTATCTCTAGTTTCAACGTTTCCAGAATAATAGATTTAGAAAATAAATCCAAATTTCCAAATCAATAATTTAAGTCAACCAATTCATTTCCAAAATCAAATATTTTCAAAACCATCTTATACTTACGTAAGGTCTATCTTATATAAGGATCAAATTTTTCAAAATAAATTTCCCTGTATGAAGAGCCATATGGGATTTGAATATCTTTGCTTTTATGGGTTATATATCTTTGTAATTTAAATTGGAAATTTTCTTTTTAGTAAGCAAAGATATTCTAACATGACAGCTTCAATTTCAGCGTCAAAATATATCAATGATATTAGAATATAAGATGTACATACGTCATCATTTCGCAGAATCACATTTGATCGCTCGCTCGATCACACAAGTTCGCTTTCGAACTAGTATTGTCCATTCGACTTCCCTAATGCGGATTTTCGATATGGTTTCTCGACTAGAAGCCATCAGTCTCCTTGCATAGCCATATACTATGATAGAGAATTCTAGAATCAAGCCCAAAATCCATATCAAATATTCGCCATCAAGAATCGAATGAACAATCCTAACGCGAAATGGTGTAATTCACCTCGATCTTGTGTACTCAAACCTGGATCAAAGTAATTATGCGAATAAAACAGGATACATACAACTTATATATTTATTCCAACTTGTTAAATATAGTTTCATAAAGATGTTACTAAGTTAAAACATTTAAACTAAACTTTATCAAAATATTTTGAAGACCAAATTCTTTTCGAAACATTTCAAAAATCTAAATTTCATATTAGAAAAAATTAAAATTTCCTTATTCATTTACTTAACAAAACAGTTTCCACTTATTTAAATCATATTACTACATACTTCAAACATACACACCAAACTTATATACTTTATACTTTTCGAAATTTCTTAGCTTTGAAAAGTTAACCTTGATTTGGAAGTGCTCGAACCTTCAAAATAGTTGAAGAAATCATTTTCAATTTCAAGAGTTGGAAATCAGCTCAAATTAGTAAATTAATTTTAATAGATAGCGTTATATCAAATCCAAAACTCGAGGAACGAACACCGGCTTACTTCAAATCATTTCAAATATACATATATCTTTCGAGTATCAAATCTTACTTCGGAATTTGAAATCAAAATGGTTTCACAAAATCACTCGCATAGCAATGCTATTAAAGTGGCCTTTCCCTCACTCTGAAACTCGAAAATCAATGTCGATGATGCGTGCACTCATCACCGAAATTATTTTCCAGCGACATAAGTGAGTTCTGGACTTCTATTTACTCAAACTTCTTTTGAAATTTCTTCGAAACTCATCAAAAACTTATTAAAATCATTTGAAACATTTCTTATTCAGAAAATACTTTTAAATCATATTATTATATATTTCAAAATCTTAAAACCAATTTCAAAATACCGGAGTTCAATTCTCGAATTTCAAATTTAAAATCCTTCAGTTATAAATCAAATTTCTTATATAGTTTTTTTTTTCAAAATTACAAATCCTTTCAAAACCTCAAATTATCATTTTTAAAAAAGTATATAATCCTTATCAAAAACATTTCATCTTTATATAAAAATATGGCCATCCTTATCAAAATAAAAACTATGATGAATACACAATTTTCAAAAGACAATCAACCACAAACTTTCCAAGGGACGATTCAAGGATGGATTTCAAAGCAAAACAAAGATTCAAATTTAGAAGGACTCTAATCAAATAGAATTCTAATTCAAAGATAGGCTCAAACGAAGATAAGATAATTAAATTACCAAATAGAAGATGGATAAGCCTATATGAATCGCGGGCGACCTTAACTGGTCAACCGTGACTTCAGGAATATAATCGATGCGAAAATCTAAGGCAAATCGACCTTCGATTGCCAGAGATAGAATCTAAATATAGCAGAAGATAGAAAACATCGTAAACCGAGGATACAGAAATCTCCGATGAATCAATGCTAATTATAATCATTCAAAGATTGGCGGAATCGCCACCCTATAAAGGTCATACAAAGTGGAGTGATGCAATGCTCCAAAATCAAAAGAATACAATTAGGGGAGACAGGAATGGATTTCAGAACAAGTGGGAGCGTTCCAAAATTCAAAGGAATCTTATTCGATAAGAATCCAAACGAAGATTAGAGATATATAACCTATATCGATACAGAAAAATTCCCATAAAAATTTGGAAAGACACGAATTCATAACATACGAAAACAGAAGCATAAATATCTTTAGTTGGACAACTTTAGCTAAGCAAAAGATACAACAGAGTTTACTCAAAACAACTTAACAAATTACTGATTTTGCCATACTCAAAATAGATTCCTATCAACAATGGATCTAGATCAATCAAGAGAGAAGTTCAAAATTTTAGAGGATCCTAATCAAAGAAATTACTAACAAGGTGGATACGAAAGGAATGAAGTTTAAGAAATATTTTACTTTCAAAGCAAGGAAATTTATATCAAAATAATCTTTGAAAATTATTTAAAAATCATTTGAAAATCATTTTATACTTCGAAAATACGTTCTCTCACAAAGAGATGATTCTGAGATTGATTTCACTTATACTAGGGTATTTCTACCCTATCTCTAATGAGTTTTTGCTCCGTAGGCTAAGGTTTGCCTAAAACCAAAGCTCTGATACCAACTGTAACGACCCACTATTTTGGACCATTCAAATCGACAATAATCCACGCATGTCTGACTTGAATAATTCAAAATAACAGATTGTAATAAAATTTGGAGCAAATAAAATCAAATACAGAATCACAGACACAGAATATCAGAATAACTCGCAGCGGAATATAAAAACCATAGTAGTTCATGAAGCTACTATAACAAACTCTCAAAAAAAAATACATAATATCTGTTTGAAAACATATACAATAGAAATCTCAAATACATAGAAGTTTATAATACCAGAGCTGAAATGGAACAACTGAAACTGGAATGGATAGATAACTAGATAAGCAGAATCTCCAACGATTCCTAGCTCCAGAAAGAGATCCAAATCTAAGTTGTAAATACTCAGGCTGACCCGAGCGTAAAGCAAAATACAAAACACTCGAGTCAGGACAATATATACTTATATAATGTAAACCAACTCAAGTGAACTGTAGCAGTAATGCATAATAACTTAAAGGATGCTTGGGATCGCCCATCCTCTAAGGATCAGTTAAACCATAAATTAAATACATCCCGTGGTTAAAATTTCAAAATTGGTAATTTATATTTCGAAATCAAATATCATTTCAAAATTCAATATCATTCAAAAATCCAGTTCAAAATATCAAAATATCATATTTCAAAATAGTTTATATTACGAAACAAATTACTTCATTTTAAATCATAAAATGAAGTTATTATATTAAATAATTAAATTTCCAAAATTTTAATCTTTCAAAGTTCATTCGTTCACTTAAATTAATTAAAACAATGAAAATTCAACTTTCGCAACATTTAGAAAATGCTATGGAAAGTCACATTTAAAACAGTTCAATTTAACAAAAGACAGCATTTAAAATGCTGTAATAGGGTTACATTAGTTTCAAATAAACTTAGTTAAATTCAACCATTATAACATTTACAAAAATGCCATAATAGCCTTTAATTAAATTCAGCCATTTGGTTCATTATTATCAACTACAACATTTACAAATGTTGTATTATCATTTACATTAGAATTAATAGCATTTCAGAAATGCAGTTAATTAACTTCAAATATTTAGTATAACTTCACAACAATTATATTTTTATATAAATCATTTTTAACTTATAAAATCATATAATTTCACTTTTAAAACAATCATTCAAATACCCTTATATTCATGATTTTATAAAGTTAAACCTCCATTCAAAAATCAAAATTTAATAATAATTCACTTATTAAATTATAAATTCATTAAATTAAATTAACTTAACACTTAAGTTTAAATTTTCAAATATAACTTAATTCCATTTTTATTTACTTAACTTAAAATTCATTTTAAGCCAAATTCACAAATTTCCAATTTTAGTTATATTTCAAAATTTCAACTTAAATATTCATTCATTTCACATTTTAACTTTATTCAAAATCATTAATATAAAATAAAATCATTTAAATTCACTTTAATCCAAATTATCATGAATGTATCACATTTCATATTTAATTTAAATTCCAATTATCACCAAATTAAAATTTCCCAAAATAACTTACATTTCAAATTTTCTAATTTTACCATTAGTTTATTTCACTTATAAATTTTCAGAAAATCAATAATGCTTTACAAAAATCATTTTTATTTAGTTTAAGTCAAAATATTATAATATTTACATTTCTAAAATAATAAAAAAAAATTATAAAACATATTTTAACAACGGGTCTGTATTTCATTTTCTAGCCTAGGTAAAGTGATACGGGTAATTTATCATTTCAACCCGTAATTTACAAAGATACCCGGGTTTGATCATTTCAAACCCGCAATCCCAAGCAAATGAAAATAATTGAAAATCATTCAGGCCTATCATTTCAGTCCATAATGATTTTCTCTTATTCTAAAGTCCGTTCGGGTATGTATCATTTCAACCCATAGTGATTCTAATCTAAAGGGAACTTGCAGTGTGATAAACTGATAAAAATAACAGAACAACATAATATAACAGTAACATATGATATAACAGGTGTTTAAGCATGGGTGAACATCATATAATCATAACATAGCAGATATAATATGGTGATGCATTTTACAGATTCAAAAGTGGTCAATTTACTAGTTATATAGGTATACACTGTCTGGTGAGAATAACTCACCTGTTAAAAGCTGGAGATAGCCACAAAAGCACACAATACTGACACTACGAAGGCACGACAACACGGGAATGACTTGAGAGTGGAGAGCGAGATCCAAGTTATAGATCTTGTGTTACAACCCAAAAACAAAACCAAAATAATAGTTAAAAATCAATACGATTGAATTTGAATAACTTTGAAACAAAAAGCAGTTTGAATACGAAACTTTTTACCTTGCTTTCTCTACTTGTTTGCATGGCCTAGGGGATCAATTAGGTCAGGTTTGTACTTGGTTTGGATCAGGTATGGGTCTGGAAAAGGTAAGGCTACAAGGTAGAACATGATGGAGGAAGTTACAACACAGGGATGTGAAGGGGTTTAGGCTAAAACATGGTTTTTGGCAACCAAAAGGGCTTGGTCATGGGGTTATATGCTTGGCCAGTCAAGCTCAGGTCTGGACAGAGGTTGGAGTGGTGTGGGGAGGTCTGGAAAAGGTGGTGGTGGCAGCCTATGGTGGTGGTGGTGGTGTAAAATGAAGGGAAGGTTGCATACATGGCTCGGGTAGGCGATAATTGTAGAGTTTTCAATGTTTTTGTGGAGTTTTGCTCAAGGGGAGGCCATGGCACTTTCATGTCAGTGGAGAATGATGGTTTGGCCGTGGATTTAGTGGGGAGGAAGGGATGGTGGTCGATGGTGGTGATGGTGAGGCTATGGGCCGAGCAAAGCATGAAGATTTCAAGGCAATTTACAAAGGAAAATCAATAAAAGAAGGTGAAAAAGAATAGAAAAGAGGAAGACATTACAATTCTTTTTCTTCAGATCTGAAAACATATGTGAATGAGGAATGAGAAAGTGATGTTTTCACGTGAATTGCAAAATGAGATATGCAGCTGAAAGAATGAGGAGTTAAGGCCAATTGAATGAAAAGTAATGTTGAAATGTGAAAAGGTGGGAATTCAAAAGGCCTTAGGAAATAAAAAGCCACAAACCTTTCAAATCACTTTTATTTCTTTTTAATAAGTTTAAATAACTGAAAATAATTAAAAATTCAGTTTCAATTCGAAAATGTAACAAATATACAAAATATAAATAAATAAATATTAATTATATATGATTAAAATAAGAAAATAGTACAAAATGAAAACTAGTCTAGAAAATTTGAAAATAAATGAAATAAACTTAGGGAAAATTGTATTGACTTGGAAAAATATTTATAAATAAAGATAAGAACATAAAATAAAAATGCATTCACAAAAATAAATAAATTTTAATTAAATAAAATTTAAATGAAGAATATAGTAGAAAATTAGAAACTAGTCTTTAATAAATGCAATAAATTTTGGAAAAGTTTTATTATCACTTCAAAAATATTAAAAGACAAAAATATACATAAAATAACATATTAACACATTTTAAAATAAAATATGACAAAGAAAATATGATTTATAAAATTTAAAATAGGCAAAATTGCAAAATAAAACAAATTATACTCAAAATTGAAATGTACATAACTTTTACAATTTAATTCCGTTTTCAACGAAACAAAAAGCAGTATTCATGTTATTAAGTCTATTTTCATAATAAAAGATAAAATTTAAGATTTTAAACAATTTAAATTTGAAGTTTTAAAAGTCAAAGTTTGACCAGTTTGACCAGAAATCCCTTTTTCAGGAAATGTTCAATTTATACCAGTTTGAAATTAAAAGTTACATAATAATCAACATTTATATTTAAAAATGAAATGTTTGAAATAAAACAAGTTTAAAATAGTTTTCAAAATATAATAAAGTCAAATAAAATATATACAAAAATCTAGGGCTGTTACATTAGATTACTTATAAATCAAACTCAAGTTATAAATCATATCCTACATCTCAATTTCAATAAGTTTCAAATCGATTTAATTAAATAAAATTCTTTATTGAATACAATTTCAACTAAATTCAAATTATCTTTCTAACCTTAACTTATTCAAATTGTTACCAAAATCTATTTTTAAATATATTTACATACTCAACATATTATATGTATTTAAATCAATCATTTCCATTTATATATAATAATTTAAGGCTCATTATTTATTAAACCATATATTTCTTTCCAAAACCATAGAATTCATTTTTTTAAATATTTATATATATGGACCAACGGTGTCTGTATATATATTTATCATATGGTTAAGTGATGCGGATATTTATCATTTCAATCCGAATTTAAATATATACGGGTAGAAATCATTTCGACCCGTAATCCCAATTTCAATACAAATGAAAATCACTTGGGTCTATCATTTCAACCCATAACGATTTTCTCCTATTCTAAAGTCCGTTCGGGTATGTATCATTTCAACCCATAGTGATTTCTATACTAACAGGGAACTTGCAGAGTGATAACAGATATTAAAAATAATATAACAGGCATATATATCAGCAATAACAATTTAATATAAACAACAGGATATGGTGTCATATCCCACAGGTGAACAGTTATAGATAATAGCATGTACGACAATTTAAATAACTACAGCAGCATATTTCAATTGTTATTTCAATTGAAATTAAATTAAATAAATATAAGAACGTTAATCGTGAGTGATTGCTCACCTTTCGAGGCTAGAGAAATTTGGCAATGAAACGAGCTATGAATTCCAAAGCAGTACGCTAGACGGACATGATTCAATGAAGAAGACGTGCACGATGGTCAAAGCTGATAGATAAGGAATTGACGAAATCAAATCAGAACTGGATTGGTGAAGATAAATGATATAGGTGAATTTATATATATAACTATATATATAATCAAATTCTAAATTCAAATATATATTAAATTAAATATATATAGGAATTTCAAAATCCATTGTTTTTAACTAAAACTCAAATACTAAAGTCATACATGTAAAATAAATTATATGTTATAATTAAAACAATATTGGTTATAAATTTAGTATTGACGAAACCAACTTAAGTCCAAAATAGTATATTTATATATAAAACAAATATATGTAAACTATTTATATATATGCCACCCACTACATTCATGTTACTCAAATGTATTCAGACCTATTATAAATCTATGCAGACCCGTTATAAACATTCATGCAATACAAAATATATATATATGAAGACCCAACAACATACAAGTATAAGTTATATAGTAACTTATATAACCCTATTATGATTCATACTTTATAATATAACTGTAACTATTTATAACATAACCTACTATAACATACATTTCATTTACAACTTATATATAGTGAAATAGTTAATATATACGAAAAGCTCATAACTGTACAATTAACATATATTTTTATAGCTATTAAAACTTGTATAGTTTAATATGGTATATATATATAACCAGACTTCCCAATATAACTTATATACTAAAACCATAAACCGGCTATAACATATGTGAAGATCTATAAAATCCAACAAATAATATAACTAATGTATTATAGACTAATACAAACTCAATACGCACTAGTATATTATAAACAACTATACTTAAAACTTGCTTATATGAACTTGTAAGCCAGACCTCAAACACCTTCGCATAGCAACATACAAACAATATAAACATTGTATATATTATCAAAACTATATATATATAAAGCAGAGTTCAACTTTGCATATAGACTAGTATGCATACTGCTGTAACCTTTATACGTATAAGACTTGGAAAACAATTTTATATATACATTAACATATATTATATAGAATACATACATATAAGAACTAAATATACTAAAATATAATAGAACTGGCATATATATGCGTACGATAACTTCATACATAATATATATATATATATATATATCACTTATATGTTATAATACACGGTACAAAAAATAACAGCAAGTAGTTTATAAAACAAAAATAAAATTTATAAACTAATCATATATACACATAGATAAACTCCAAAACAATTTATGTGTATAGTACATAAAAAAACAGTTTATACGAGAGCATACCAATTCCAATATATAACATATATATGGACATATATGCTGCAGCGATGAAGGAAAATTGCAGAGGAGCTGCTGCACGATGAGTCCGAGGGGAAGAAAACATTGCGGCTAGGGAACAAGGCGAAGGTGGAGGTGGGGTGACTTCGGTGGCCGAGGACGTGGAGGCTTGGGGAGATTGAAGGGGGATGGACACGGCAGTCCATGCGGAGGTGGAATAGGGTCTCGGCTGCTTGTTGCCATGTGGTGGGTTGTGGTGGCGTGAGGATTGGTGGCATGGAGTGAGGGAAGCGGTTGGACAAGGGGAGAGCTGGATCAGGCAAGGAGGAGGAGGATGATCTACGGCAAGGTGAGGGGAGGAAGTGGCTTCAACTGGGCTTCTGTGAGATGGAAGTGTTGAGGTCGGAGGAGGCACAATTAATGTGGGGTGTGGGATCTCGAGATGGTTGGCTAAAGAGTGAAGGCCGAAGGCCTATGGAGACAAGCCATGGTCAGAGAAAAAGTGAATCGGGGAAAATGAATAGTTGCTGGAAGATGAATTTATAAAGGGATGAACAGTTCAAAATGGGAATGTAACGCACAAATAAATAAAACAAAATGTACCCAAATAAATGAAATGGTATGGGATGGCAACGGTCATCCTTAGATTGAGCTGAATAATAAAAGCAATTTAAAGGTTTGATTGGACAGCACGCTTCAAATTTTAAAACCAAAGAAAGAAATAAAGTCACAATTTATGATACCGTTACAACGAATAGTTTATTGCTTCACACGCGTACCGGACCTCAAAATACAAAAATAAATATACCATGGTGATCAGCGTGACGAGACGATCAAAATGGTATACAAATATCAGTGGTACGATCATCAAATCAAAAGTCGATAGTCGGTACCGAAAATGCTGCTATTCCGTATGGAAAAATCCAAACGGAGCTAGAAACGTCCGAATTTCGCAGTCTGATTCAGAATGTTCTAAATAAATTTTTTCCTGTTGACATATTTTGGTTTCGGAAAACTTTTAAATTCACTGTTATTAACCGGTTTGATTTGAAATGAAATTTCACAGGAAAATAAACTTCAATATTATCAGATGAAAATTTACCAGTTGCTATATTAAAATAGACGTATTCCAAATAATAAATTTTTAATTTCAAATTTTATTGTTTAAAATTTCACAAATTTCCAATTAAATATACTTTTAAAACCATTAAATTTTGCGGGTCGTTACACTCTCCCCCACTCAAAACTTTTCGTCCCCGAAAAGGAAGGAAGTAGACGAATAGAAACAACCAGACAGAAAAGATAGATTGAAAGTTAAGATTAAACAATTAATTAAAAATTGTATAAATTTTACTTGAAATATTCATTTGAAAACTTCGTTTGCAAATCAATTATTTTAATACTTTAATACTTTTCAAAACTCATTTGTAAAGTTTCTTTCTTTCTTTATAAATACCATTTATATGTTTATAACACCTTTATAATTATATGGAAACTATTTGAAAACAATTATTTACATTATTACTTATATTTACAAAGAAGCTATCTGAAAACATTAATCCATAATTCATAAATTTATTAATTTATCTCAAGATACTTTCAAATATTATTAATAATCAATAATTATTTACTTTAAATATGTTTTATCTAATTAATAACCTTAACATATTTATAACACTAAAATTTCTATTAAACCATGTAGTCTATAATTAAACAATACTTAAAAGAATATAGTCAACAAGGAAAAGGAGGAGGATTTGGAAACAGAATATAGGTGAATAAATAAAGCTGAGCAGATAAGGTAGATTCAAAAGAATAGTATCGGGCATGAATAATAAATTCAAACCATTAGAATTTCAATTTCGAATTATTAATACAAAATTTCTTTGTTGGAAATACTTTTATAATGAAATATTTTTTTATAACGAAACAAATTTCATTTCGAAAATACTTTTATAACTCGATGTTTCACCAAGTTTATCCTTGTTCCTGTAGACTCTGGCAGTGCGTTGATCAGGCGCAAAGCTAGAATTCTCCAAGTACTTAGTAGACTTGTTTCAACACCCAGTGAAAATACTAGAAAAACTTTAAAACAGATATGGAAAGTACAATCCAAACAAAAACGAATCAAACCATGGATCGCAGATACACAATGGTTACGCCTGGGTCCCCCAGGAAACATCCGTACCTTTTAAGCATTCACTGCCTTGCGAATTTCGCCATGCAACAAAACGGTGGACCGCAGGATACATAAAAATGGTTACGCCTGGATCCCCCAGGAAACATCCATACCCCTTAAGCAATCTCTGCCTTGCGGATTACGCCACTAACACGACCATAGATCGCAGATACACAATGGTTACGCCTGGATCCCCCAGGAAACATCCGTACCTTTTAAGCAATCACTGCCTTACGAATTACGCTATGCAGTCGAGTTCGTAAGACCATGGGTAACGCCATGGAATTCGAAGGACACTCGAGTATCATATCCGGAAAACCAAAAATCAAAGAGAATAATATCGATAGAATGAATCCAAGATGTGGCCACAAATCGGATATCAAGCAGAAGGCACTTTCCATATCTTTACTTCGAAAATATGTATCATATAGTACCTTTTCAAATCACTTTCAAATATCGTACTTATATAAAATCCATTATATATAAGATTTAATTTTCAAATCAAATACTTTCCAAAATCAATGGTATATCAAATCATACTTATATAGACTTCAATTATATAAGATTTCACTTTCAAATGGAGTACCTTTCAAATCTATAGTTTTCGAATCAATTTCATACTCATACAAATCAATTTTATATAAGTTCGACAACTCCCAAATCAAGTGTTTAGTAACATAAGGTTTTCAAATTTCAATTTGTTTCAATATCCGTTCAATTTCAAAATCATATACAATTTCACCAAATTATTTCTTCTCAAATTAAATATCTTTAGTTTCAAAGTTTCCAAAATAATAGATTTAGAAAATAAATCCAAATTTCCAAATCGATAATTTAAGTCAACCAATTCATTTCCAAAATCAAATGTTTTCAAAATCATCTTATACTTATGTAAGGTCTATCTTATATAAGGGCCAAATTTCAAAATAAATTTCACTATACGAAGAGCTATATGGGATTGAATATCTTTGCTTTTATGGGTTATATATCTTTGAAATTTAAATTGGAATTTTCTTTTAGTAAGCAAAGATATTTAACCCGACAGCTTTCAATTTCAGCGTCAAAACATATCAATGATATTAGAATATAAGATGTACATACATCATCATTTCGCAGAATCACATTTGATCGCTCGCTCGATCACACAAGTTCGCTTTCGAACTAGTATTGTCCATTCGATTTCCCTAATGCGGATTTCGATATGGTTTCTCGACTAGAAGCCATCGGTCTCCTTGCGTAGCCATACACTACGATAGAGAATTCAAGAATCAAGCCCAAATCCATATCAAATATTCGCCATCAAGAATCGAATGAAAAATCCTAACACGAAATGGTGTAATTCACCTCGAACTTGTGTACTCAAACCGAGATCAAATTAATTATGCGAATAAAATAGCATACGTACAACTTATATATTTATTCCAACTAGTTAAATATATAGTTTCATAAAGATGTTACTAAGTTAAAACATTTAACTAAACTTTATTCAAAATGTTTGAAGACGAAATTCTTTCAAAACATTTCAAATCTAAATTCCATATTTAGAAAAATTCAAAATAGCCTTATCCGTTTATTAACAAAACAGTTTCAGCTTATTTAAATCATATTATTACATATTGTAAACATACATATCAAACTTATATTCTTTACTTCAAAATCCTTAGCTTTTGAAAAGTTAACCTTGATTTGGAAGTGCTCGAACTTCAAAATAGTCGAAGAAATCATTTTCAAATTCAAGAGTTGGAAATCAGCAACAAATCAGTAAATTAATTTTAATAGATAGGGTTATATCAAATCCAAAACTCGAGGAATGAACACCGGCTTACTTCAAATCATTTCAAATATATATATACATATATCTTTCGAATATCAAATCTTACTTCGGAATCTTGAAATCAAAATTGGTTTTGCAAAATCACTCGCATAGCAAAGCTATTAAAGTGGCCTACCCTCACTCTGAAACTCGAAAATCAATGTCGATGATGCATGCACTCATCACCGAAATTATTTTCCAGCGACATAAGTGAGTTCTGGACTTCTATTTTCTCAAACTTCTTTTGAAATTTCTTTGAAATCATTCAAAACTTATTAAAATCATTTGAACATTTCTTATTCTGAAAATACTTTTAAATCATACTATTATTATATATTTCAAAATCTTAAAACCAATTTCAAAAATACCGGAGTTCAATTCTCGAATTTCAAATTTCAAATCCTTTAGTTATAAATCATTTTTATATAAATCAATTTCTTATATAATTTCAAATCCTTTCAAAAATTCAAATTCTTATTTTTAAAAGGTATATATAATCCTTATCGAAAACATTTTCACTTTTATATATAGAATATAATCATACTTATAAAAATTTCGATATATAAAACAATTTCCAAAATACGAATAAACCCGATTTTTCAAAAGTATGATTCAAGAATGGATTTCAAATCAAAGATAGAAATTCAAATTAGAGGAACTCTTAATCAAATAGAATTGTGATTCGAAGATAGGCTCGAACGAAGATGAGATAATTAAATTTCAAAATAGAAGATGAATATACTTATATAAATCGCGGATGACCCTAGAGTCAACTGTGACTTCAGGAACAAGATCGATGCAGAATTCCAAGAAAAATCAACATTCGATCGGTGAATTAAAGCTAATTGTGAAGGAGTTTCACCCCTTCGCAAATCATTCAAAGATTGGCGGGATCACCTATTCTTATAGAGATCATTTGAAGTGGAGTTATGTGTTACTCCAGAATCAAAAGAATACAAATAGGGAGAGACAAGAATGAATTTTGGAACCGCAGGGAATGTTCCAAAGTTCAAAGGAAAATCGAGTCAAAAGGAAGAAATTTAAACTCGAACGAAAGTGATTTTGTAAATAAATTTACTATATATGCTAAGTTTTGCCTAGAGCCAAAGCTCTGATACCAACTGTAACGACCCGGTATTTTGGACCATTCAAATCGACAATAAATCCACACATGTCTGACTTGAATAATTCAAAATATCAGATTGTTAATTTAAATTTGGCAAAACTCAGAATATACAGTAAATAAATCAGTCACAACATCACAGACACAGAGTAATACAATAATACGCAGCGGAATAGATAAAGTAGTAGTTCATGAAGCTACTATATAAACATCAGAGTTAGAAATAAAATACAACAGAATATCTCAAATGCAGAAGTCTCCAGTACAACAGATGACTTCTCTGGACAAATCAACCAAAAGAGCTGAAAGCTGAGGCGATAGTTGGATCTCCAAAGGAAGCTCCAAACTCCAAAGGTGAGTCTCAAATGTTGTATCACTCGGTCTGACCCGAGCGTAAAGCAAAACAAAAAACACTCGAGTCAGGATTAACATTCTTATATAAATAAATCCAACTCAAGTGAAACATCAACTGAAATACAAGTAACTTAAAAGATGTTTGGGATAACCATCCTCTAAGGATCTTCAGAACTATCTACAAGGTGGAAATATACATTATAACACCGTGGTCATTCCAATTTAATTTATACTTCAAACCCAAATATCATTTCATTTCAAATATATCTATTTTCCAAAATAGTATATATAGGTTAAATAATTTATAAAGTAAAGTATTTATAATTTCCTCAAGTTTCACAAATCGGTTCAAATCAACTCAATTTCCAAATTTCAATTTAATTCAGTCTAAAATTTCCATTTTAATTCAATTCAGTTTCTAAATAACAAATTCAAATTTTATTGATTTCAAATACAGATCTGAATCACAAAATAAACCATTTAAATTCCAGTATATTTCAAAGCTTTAATATGCAACAATTTCAAAGTTAAATTTTAACAGTTTCATATAGCTCTTGATTTAACTTCACTATTTTTTTATCAGGGAATATTCACTTAATAAATTCAATATCATTTAACTAGCCTTAAATTACATTTTACTAAATATTTCCTTAAACTTTATTTAAACAAGAAATATTCATTAGATTACTTATAAATCAAACTCAAGTTATAAATCATATCCTACATCTCAATTTCAATAAGTTTCAAATCGATTTAATTAAATAAAATTCTTTATTGAATACAATTTCAACTAAATTCAAATTATCTTTCTAACCTTAACTTATTCAAATTGTTACCAAAATCTATTTTGAAATATATTTACATACTCAACATATTATATGTATTTAAATCAATCATTTCCATTTATATATAATAATTTAAGGCTCATTATTTATTAAACCATATATTTCTTTCCAAAACCATAGAATTCATTTTTTTAAATATTTATATATATGGACCAACGGTGTCTGTATATATATTTATCATATGGTTAAGTGATGCGGATATTTATCATTTCAATCCGAAATTTAAATATATACGGGTAGAAATCATTTCGACCCGTAATCCCAATTTCAATACAAATGAAAATCACTTGGGTCTATCATTTCAACCCATAACGATTTTCTCCTATTCTAAAGTTCGTTCGGGTATGTATCATTTCAACCCATAGTGATTTCTATACTAACAGGGAACTTGCAGAGTGATAAAAGATATTAAAAATAATATAACAGGCATATATATCAGCAATAACAATTTAATATAAACAACAGGATATGGTGTCATATCCCACAGGTGAACAGTTATAGATAATAGCATGTACGACAATTTAAATAACTACAGCAGCATATTTCAATTGTTATTTCAATTGAAATTAAATTAAATAAATATAAGAACGTTAATCGTGAGTGATTGCTCACCTTTCGAGGCTAGAGAAATTTGGCAATGAAACGAGCTATGAATTCCAAAGCAGTACGCTAGACGGACATGATTCAATGAAGAAGACGTGCACGATGGTCAAAGCTGATAGATAAGGAATTGACGAAATCAAATCAGAACTGGATTGGTGAAGATAAATGATATAGGTGAATTTATATATATAACTATATATATATAATCAAATTCTAAATTCAAATATATATTAAATTAAATATATATAGGAATTTCAAAATCCATTGTTTTTAACTAAAACTCAAATACTAAAGTCATACATGTAAAATAAATTATATGTTATAATTAAAACAATATTGGTTATAAATTTAGTATTGACGAAACCAACTTAAGTCCAAAATAGTATATTTATATATAAAACAAATATATGTAAACTATTTATATATATGCCACCCACTACATTCATGTTACTCAAATGTATTCAGACCTATTATAAATCTATGCAGACCCGTTATAAACATTCATGCAATACAATATATATATATATGCAGACCCAACAACATACAAGTATAAGTTATATAGTAACTTATATAACCCTATTATGATTCATACTTTATAATATAACTGTAACTATTTATAACATAACCTACTATAACATACATTTCATTTACAACTTATATATAGTGAAATAGTTAATATATACGAAAAGCTCATAACTGTACAATTAACATATATTTTTATAGCTATTAAAACTTGTATAGTTTAATATGGTATATATATATAACCAGACTTCCCAATATAACTTATATACTAAAACCATAAACCGGCTATAACATATGTGAAGATCTATAAAATCCAACAAATAATATAACTAATGTATTATAGACTAATACAAACTCAATACGCACTAGTATATTATAAACAACTATACTTAAAACTTGCTTATATGAACTTGTAAGCCAGACCTCAAACACCTTCGCATAGCAACATACAAACAATATAAACATTGTATATATTATCAAAACTATATATATATAAAGCAGAGTTCAACTTTGCATATAGACTAGTATGCATACTGTCGTAACCTTTATACGTATAAGACTTGGAAAACAATTTTATATATACATTAACATATATTATATAGAATACATACATATAAGAACTAAATATACTAAAATATAATAGAACTGGAATATATATGCGTACGATAACTTCATACATAATATATATATATCACTTATATGTTATAATATACGGTACAAAAAATAACAGCAAGTAGTTTATAAAACAAAAATAAAATTTATAAACTAATCATATATACACATAGATAAACTCCAAAACAATTTATGTGTATAGTACATAAAAAAACAGTTTATACGAAAGCATACCAATTCCAATATATAACATATATATGGACATATATGCTGCAGCGATGAAGGAAAATTGCAGAGGAGCTGCTGCACGATGAGTCCAAGGGGAAGAAAACGTTGCGGCTAGGGAACAAGGCGAAGGTGGAGGTGGGGTGACTTCGGTGGCCGAGGACGTGGAGGCTTGGGGAGATTGAAGGGGGATGGACACGGCAGTCCATGCGGAGGTGGAATAGGGTCTCGGCTGCTTGTTGCCATGTGGTGGGTTGTGGTGGCGTGAGGATTGGTGGCATGGAGTGAGGGAAGCGGTTGGACAAGGGGAGAGCTGGATCAGGCAAGGAGGAGGAGGATGATCTACGGCAAGGTGAGGGGAGGAAGTGGCTTCAACTGGGCTTCTGTGAGATGGAAGTGTTGAGGCCGGAGGAGGCACAATTAATGTGGGGTGTGGGATCTCGAGATGGTTGGCTAAAGAGTGAAGGCCGAAGGCCTATGGAGACAAGCCATGGTCAGAGAAAAAGTGAATCGGGGAAAATGAATAGTTGCTGGAAGATGAATTTATAAAGGGATGAACAGTTCAAAATGGGAATGTAACGCACAAATAAATAAAACAAAATGTACCCAAATAAATGAAATGGTATGGGATGGCAACGGTCATCCTTAGATTGAGCTGAATAATAAAAGCAATTTAAAGGTTTGATTGGACAGCACGCTTCAAATTTTAAAACCAAAGAAAGAAATAAAGTCACAATTTATGATACCGTTACAACGAACAGTTTATTGCTTCACACGCGTACCGGACCTCAAAATACAAAAATAAATATACCATGGTGATCAGCGTGACGAGACGATCAAAATGGTATACAAATATCAGTGGTACGATCATCAAATCAAAAGTCGATAGTCGGTACCGAAAATGCTGCTATTCCATATGGAAAAATCCAAACGGAGCTAGAAACGTCCGAATTTCGCGAAACGAATTTCGCAGTCTGATTCAGAATGTTCTAAATAAATTTTTCCTGTTGACATATTTTGGTTTCGGAAAACTTTTAAATTCACTGTTATTAACCGGTTTGATTTGAAATGAAATTTCACAGGAAAATAAACTTCAATATTATCAGATGAAAATTTACCAGTTGCTATATTAAAATAGACGTATTCCAAATAATAAATTTTTAATTTCAAATTTTATTGTTTAAAATTTCACAAATTTCCAATTAAATATACTTTTAAAACCATTAAATTTTGCGGGTCGTTACATTAGTAAATTATTTACATGTTCAGATATGATCTGCTCAGACACTGTCACACCAGTACCTTAGTAATTTTAACATAAAATCTGAATCCCTCTTTACTAAAGCTTTGGGCAAAATGCATTTTAAGACCCTAAGAAATACGTCTGAGTAGAGAGTCTGTTTAATCCATATTTTATTTGCTAAGTATCCATGTGTGAGGAAACTCACCCCGGACTGCAATTCATTTAGTCTAGTACCTTGGTATCAAGGAATCAATCTTCTGGAATATGATGATTCACTTAAGAATATCCCAGACATGAGTTTGCATATAAGGTAGATATTATGAGAAAGAAAACATAGGAAATGATATAAGCTTATATCATTTTCAAAGCACAGACACTATACAATTGATTTTACAGATAATCATAACATAATTATCTGGGTTCTATGAATCATATTTCATGGAGAATCCAGCAAGCTATCAAAGAATAAAAACCATACTATTACCTATATGAATAAGATTTTCATTACTTAAATAATAAAATGAAATTAAGCTATGTGGGGATTGATTAAATTTAATCAATCACTGTAACCTCTTGTTTGCCATAACCTGATTAAACCAGAGGGGCACATGCATCTTCATATGTGTGTGCATATTTTTGTGGTTGCACTGATATATCTATATTGGTAAAATTTTTGATCCTGGATAAAGTTTGTTTATTGGAAAAGAAAAAAATGACCCTGGAAAAATATATTTGTTAATAAATGATATATACATATATCATCTCTAAAAAAAATCCTTACAAAATGAAGGTAGAGAAGAGAGGGTCATTTCAGGAAAATACACTTTGCATTGCAATATAGTTCATTTAACCATTTATAAATCCTTCTTGATTTATCCCAATTTAATTTATGTCCCCAAATCCGTAAATTTCTTTTAACACTTTTTTAAAAATAAAGCCACTATTTTTTTTTAAAACAAATTCCATCTCCTTATAAATTCCCACCGTGAATTTATACTTCCAAATTTATCCACTGATGAATATTTTCAGTTTATTTATAAACCCAGTTTATAATTTCCATACCCTTATTTCCCTTTAAATCGCAGTTTTCAAAACACTTAATCGATTTCCCAATCGATTCTCTGACTTACTTCCATTTTAAAATATTATCTTGACTTACCCAAATTTTATTCCAAAATACATTAATTCCATATTCACTTCTTTATTACGATTTAAAATCTTATTTAAATCTGAAATATCAATTTCATACTCTATTTCAAAATTCTCCTTTTATTTTCTCCAACTCATTTTAAATCTTAAATTTTAGAAAATAAATCCTTTTATTCTTGAGCAATATCGCTTAATCTTTAAAACTCTCAAATTTACATTTATTCAAAATCTCTATTTCCCATACACGGAATTTGTTTAATAGGATCTAAAATAAAACTTTTTATTCTTTTCCAAATTCATTCCTTTAATTTATCCACATTCACTGTAATTATTTTACATAAAATTCTCTCTTTTATTTTCCTTTAAAAATCAAATCTTTATATTTTGATATCTTAAAATACCCAAAATATATTCAGTCAAACTATAGCATTCAATTATTTCAATTCTCCATATAATCAATATAACCTATCACAGATTATCAATTAAATCACATCACTGAATATGAAATAAATTCAACATTTTTGAGGAATCCAATTGGATCCCTCCAACATGTTTCCTTGCATCCACAGATGTTAGCACAATATAAAAAAAATATCAATCCCACTTCGAGGGGGATATCGCGGTATAAAGGGTCATCCGTTATATAATGTGGGAATATCAATCACTCCAATATATATACACTACTATATATAATATATCACATCCAGACTGATAATAAATTATCAATTCAAGCAATCAATCAAATAATTTAATTTTAACTAATTAAATTAGATAGTAATCTAATTCGAGTGAGATTAACTCACCTTTTAATTTTTTTGTTTTACAATCCAACCCAAACCGGCTATTTTCTTCACGATTTTGGACCTTGTACAAACATTATATGACTTATTAATATTTTAACTAATCGAACAATCAATCACCATAAATTTAATTTACTAATAATCGAATTTAAACTAATAATTTTCCTTTAAAAATCTTTTAGTAAACAAATTAATCACTATAATACATTATTTAAAATAAACTAGTAGATTTAAAAATGTGTATATGTATTTTTAATTTATTTTTCATTTCCAAACTGCATATAAAAATAATCTATATTGGCTTAAAAATCTAACTTTTATATAAAATCTTATATCCCGAATCTTGTGTGTGTGTGTGTATTTTTTTTTCTTTTTACTATTATTATACTAACAAATCTAAACTTAGATTAAACTTTATTTAAACTAACAGATAATATACCTCCTTCTTAAGCACCCCTCGAACTTCAGCAGTGCATTGATTCCTCGACCTCCATCGTTCACTAATTTAACCATACAGAGGTCACCCCATCTTCCTCCCTTCACACGCACCCACTTCCAAAAGCTCTGCCACCCACTAAAGTACCGATCTAAGCATCACTACGCGACTGGTGACGTCGTGCCCCAACTTAGAGTATCGCCGCCCCAGCTCGAAGCGTTGCACGCAACCATACTATCCTCTCAAACACCACCTAGCTACCGCACACATTTCCTAGCCACGACCTTGACGAACCCATTGAACGCGATCTCGAATCGTTCAAACTGGCAAGAACGAAGAAAAGGGGAAATGCGATTTGAAAGATGCGATGATATAAATTTTCGCTCCATGAATAAATCTGAAAGGAGGGGGAGAGGAAGTCGTTTGAATGAGCAGGGCCTGATAATTTTTCTTGTTGAACGCATGTGTCTTCTTTTTTTTCCTTAAGTATCGTCCATGATTTTACCTCTAATTGGGAAGAAAAGCGAATGAGGGAGGCCGATATTTTACTTTGCAGGCAAACATATACTGTATATATCTTTTTTTCCTTTCTAGTTTAAGGCCAACACTTTTTTTTTGGATTTCTTTTAAAAAGGAAAGTGTGTTAGAAAAGGAAATGAGGAGGCTCTGTCTGCTACAGTGATTTGAGACGAAAGTATAAAGTTCTGATGTGGTAATTTTTGACCAGTATATACAAATATATATATAAATTCAAATTCAAATTGTCTCGATAAACGCAACTTAAAATCTTGACCTACTACCGAGGCTTGCCACTAGGCGTTTACAATGTTATACCCCTATTCCGAATGCAATGGAAAAGGTTTCGAGTCCTAATTCGATCGTATGGAGAAGGTAGCATTTTAAACACATTAATTATATAGAATTTTTCAACATAAATTCTAGCGCGTTTACAAACCGTACGGCCACACGATAACCCCAAACGCTACGAAAATTGAAATCCGATAATAACACACTATTACGGATCCAATGGAACTGGTTTCGTTGAATTTCGAAACTATGCCCTGGAAGGCTATTTTCAAAACTAAACACATCACTTTTAAACTCAATTTCAAAGCTTCTATTATCTTCAGTATCATCAATATAAATTTTATAAGCCTTCAAATTATTTTTAACCGGCATAAAATTCCAAATTCAACAATTTACCCAATTTCAAATTATTAAATTAAATAATTTAATTATCCATAAATAGTGATATTTGAAATTCAAGTCAAAATTACCCTAAGCCCGTGAAGTTTTGGTCCGATCCGTGATTGATACGAACGGATTTCGTATCAATCAAGATTTCATCCAATGGAGTTGAAATTTGGCGTGGACATTCTTTAGCATGCACGTAATCTTCTGTGAAAACTTCATAGCATTTGAACTTGTAGATTAGGAGATATGATCGATATGAAATGGGATTCTCGGTTGGCTGTTTCGTTCGACTCCCTCATTTCGACTTGCTCTTATCCGACTCGGTCTTGTTCGACTCGCTGTTCGACTCGATGACATGGCGTGCGTCCTTCGCATCGATCTTCAGTGTACCTAGTTCGAGTTGATGAAGACTGTCTAGTTCGAATCGGTTGATGTTGGCTTGTATGGGAGGTGTGTGTTTCGTATCGATTGGTAATCGATCGATATGAATAGAACCTTTAAGACTAAGCGATGCGAAGTAGATGCAAGTGTTCGTTGCCGATGGATACGAAGTTGGTATTGGTTGATCGAGTCGAACTGCTGTTCTCTGATGGACGCAAAGCGAGTCGAACTGTGGCTTGAAGCGGAGCGAGTCGAACAAGTGTTGTCTGATAGATGCAAAGCGGAGCGAGTTGAAGTGGAGCGAGTCGAAGAAGGCACTCCTGATGTGAAGCGGAGCGAGTCGAAGTAGGCACTCCTGATGGATTCAAACTGAGCGAGTCGAACAGAGGCTATTTTTATCTAATTTTTCATCGATCGTAACTTGAGCATACGAACTCGGATTGACCTGAAATTTGGATCGTTGACTCTCACAGCTTCGCTTGTTGTGTCATATCAGTTTAAGCTCGATCCGGACTCATACCAAATTTGTCGATATCAATAGTGAGCCTGTGTATAACCGATCTCTGGGATGGACCGTCATTGGTTTACTAGTCAAGTTCTTGGTGTCACGGCCTTGCCAAAAGGCGAGATAACACTTGCCCCCCAAAACATGTCTTGCGGTAGGAAGGTGTGTTTTGTAATGCCATAAGTTGGATGTTCATATCCTGTTGATGACCTGCAAAGAAATTGATAATCTTATATGACCACGAATGATGATCGTTCGGGATCATATATCATTTGATGTGATATGTGACCGTTCGCGGTCGGATGCCGTTCGCGGTCGGGGTGCCGTTCGAAGCGATTTTTGATCGTTCGCGATCGGGTACCGTTCGAGGCGAATTGTGACCGTTCGTGCTCGGGTGCCGTTTAAGGCGAATTATGACCGTTTGCGGTCAGGTGCCGTTCCGTAGAAACACTAACTCAAAATCGCCACATCATATTTCAAGTGTAGACTGGGGCAAGTGAAGTGTGCTATCTATATGGGATAAACTCGGTGCTCGATACAATGCAAATGCCATATCCCATGTAGATAGTCCGCTCGTAGTAGAAGAAGAAAAGAACTTCCCATGTCACTTCGTTTTCTACTTTTGTTTCTACTTCCTGTACACTTACCCATTATCGATCCATGATTGATAACGGATCCGTTGTCCGAAGCGACGTGGAAAACTATTCTCACTACAGGAATGGCGAGTGTGCAACAAGTAAGTAGGATAAGTCTAAAGTCTATGAAAGAGTCATGATCAACTGGTGATGTGACGTACAGTAACAACTCTGAAACTGGACACAAGTCAATTCTGGTCTAATGGATGAAGATAGCAAAACGTGTCAAGCACTAAGCTAAAGCCCGAATGTTGTTCTGGGAAACAACTCGAGACTCGATTTACTATCTTTCTCCATTAAACCGCAATCAACTCAAACTTCTCACAATCAACATTACAATAGAAACTCGTTGTCAAATCATTACACAAGGACAGTAAGTAGCAAATCAACTAAGCAAACTACCTCCGATTGAATTCAAGAATACATGAGTGGTCAAAGGAGTAGAATCAACGAGACATTAATTGATCGTTGGTGAGCTAGGAGATGGGTCGGCTACAATTCAAAGGCAAGCTAGGGTTTGGATTTGCACGTATGGATAAACAGTGGAGCTTTGGGTCGGCAAGGGTTTCGCAAGAAGGTCCTTGGACGGCACGTGGATGGATCAGAGGAGGCGATTGATTTAGTCGAGAAAAAGTATGAATCACTTGAATTGAATCGTGTGGGAATTAGGTCGTGTGAAGAAACAAGCTTGGGTTGAGTGAATGAACTGGGTCGGTTCGAATATAAATAGGCGAGGAAAAGAAAGCAAAATTTTTTGCTAAGTAGTTGGGTCGTGCAAGATACACCATGGATCGCTGGCGACCCACCTTCACCAAGTTAGGTCGCTAGTGATCCATCCCACATGGATCACTAGCGACCCACAAAAAAGGCTATACACATTTTCCTTGAACTTGATCTCCTAGGCCTATTCATCATTCTAAGGCATGCCGAGAAACAACGGGAAGAAATTTGATCTGTTGTGACAAGTAATAGTAGTCGAAACAAAGCTAGATGACTGACAACATGACCAGCCACGCATTCGTAAACTCTAATGCAATCACTTAAGGATGCAACAGAAAACTACCTAAGGATGTAATGATGGAAAGGCCAAGGCATTGGTTCGCAAATGAGTCAAGTCTATGGGTCGCCAACGACCCATGCTTTTGCCTTGGTTTGCAAGCCAAATCACCCCAGGTCATTCCCTACCTACCTGCAAGTAGATGATGAAGTGGCCTGTCCCAGAAGCTCTTCGATCCATATAAATATCATCCTACCTGCAACACAAACGAGATCTTCTCCGAACTGGTTGCTGAAGCTCTGCTTGAATTATTCTTTGCTCTCTACCTCCCTTACAAAATTTTTCAAAGGAATTCACTAGGAATCTCTAATGGATTCCAATTCTAGGGATCCGGCCTAGCTAAAGATAATCAAAGCCTTGTAATCAAACATCTCTTGTAACAGCAATCGGTCTATAGAAAAATAATAAAGTGGACGTACGCTTCATTAATAGTCGAACCACTATAAAAATTCTCTGTCTTATTTCTTTTACTGTTCTTTTTCTATATCTGTTATCTATGATATTGCTCTGTCAGAACAGGGCTGGTGCTTTCAAATTCAAACTAGGGTGTTGGTCCATTTTTCTGGTCAACATGTTCAGTTTTTGAAATCGACATAAATTGAATTCAAACCTGAAGCTTTCAAGGTGAAGACTTGATCAGATAGCCAAGGCTTACTAATCTCGTGGATCCGGACATAGATATCAATTTACGGATTATAATCCTAAATTTATACTATTAAAAGTCAACTAAGCATCATGACGATCAAAGAGAGGTCCGATGCTTTGGGAAAATAGTTTAACAACGGGATCGTTTTCTTTCCAATGACTCTAAATTTCTTTGATTCAAAGCATGTCTTGTTTATCACAAGACGTACTTTAGGGGGCAAGTGTTATTTTGCATTTTGACCTGGTTATATCCGAACTAATTAGACAAGTTAGATTTGAAAGTAATTAAGGCCAGTGAGACAGAGTGATGATTGTGGGGTCCAAGGATCAAGTACAGATAATAATATAAAGCCATGTTTGAATGGAATCGAGAGATATGGAATGCAGAATGTTCAACGTATGGAATATAGTTTTACATAGAAATGGGATCCGCTATAATCCCTCTCAGTCATAAGGATCGGCATATTTTAGCCAAATAAGTGCATGTCAATGGGAAACAATCGATATCTCAAAATCCATAAGTCTAATGGATATGAAATTTTGTGAGCAAAGTGTGCGAACCCTAGAGATTCTACTCTGGGGATTGCACCTCAAAAGGATGAAGCAAGTGGGGTAGGCACCTGATGTTCTTCTTCCCGGTCACTTCTTTTGCCTTCCCATTACGACACTCATTGGTGAAATAACCCTTCTTGTCGCACCTAAAACAAACCACTTCATATTTTCCTCTCTTAGCAGCTCCACACTTCTTAGCACCCTTTTTGTGGAAGAACTTCCTCTTTTGTCCTTACCTAACCTTGACCTCCTTTACCTTACTCTTCTTCTGGCAAGCAAGCGTCTCCTCGTGCCTCAAAACCATCTCCACAACCACATCACAGAGATCTCTAATATGAGGTAAGTTAGCCCTGTCGAACTCAGGGTTCAATCCCTTGATAACCTTTTCATTCCTCTTCATCGTTGTGTCCACTTAAGCATACTAATATCTGACAAACTCTTCAAACCTACTTGCATAGTCCAAAAAAGTCATTTCTCCCTGTTCTAATTTAGCAAACTTTCGGATCAGAACAGACTGCGCCATCACCGACATGAACCTCTCCTGGAGCCTCCTTGTAAACTTTGCCCATGTCATTGTCACCTCATATACAACAGTCATACTATTCCACCAAAATAAGGCTGCCCCTTGGAGCTGTCTCGACACAAGCCTCCTCTTCTGCTCATCATTGAGCCCCAAGTTAGCAAAAATCCTTTCACAGTGCAACAACCAGTTTTCCACCACTATAGCATCCTCGGTTCTAATAAATGGCTTCCCTCCAAGCTTAGTATAATCTCCACTCAACTTAGCATAATTGTTATCTACCGGAACTCCTGCTCCTACAACACCTCCTCCTACCACTCCAACTGCAATTCCAGCTTGCATCATATTCACAAAAAACTGATACATAGCTCCTATATCCACTTGCGGGACTCTAGCACCGACACTCTCTGCTTGTGCCTGACCATGGTTCTTCTCATATTAGGTTTGGCATTCCCATCGGTGCCCTCCCCTCCTGGGTTAACTCTTCTTCTTCTACCATCCATATTTGTATTCAAACCTCATAAGATATAGAAGAATAACCTAACAAAGATAGGAAACTGGAGGTAAAGTGTATACTTATATATATATATATATATTTGTATATTTGTATATGTATATAGCAAATACAAGTACACTTTTATAGCGTTATCCCATACCCCGATCTTATTTTAATTCCTTAGGATTATGTTTTAAAAACCATTTTTAGTTTAAAGTTTTTCCTAAAACTATACTCTGATACCAAGTTGTAACATCCCGCATGTGGAGTCCATAAGCTAAGCGCTACAAATGGTGTAGTCATCTATAGTATTAACTCCTAGTGACAAAATACGGTAATGCTAATGGTATTCATAACATCAAAAGCACTTGAATATGAAAAAAATCACATATTTCAAAAAACAACATTTTATTGATTACATTTCAAAACAATAATTCATATCTAAGTTACATAATCCCTTAATGTTTCCCAGGCAATGATCAAATATATCAATTACAAAGTACGCCAAGAGTGACATATGATGGTGCCCCCTTGGTTGACCAGAGTCAATATAGTCATATTTGACTTAATACACATAGAGAAAATAAACAAAATAAATTGTAACTCCTATTTAGCTATCTGTTAGCCACCCGCCCGTCTTCGGAAGCTTTATTCGCTAAAATTACTAAAAGCTGAAAATCTCAACCCTCAGCCTACTCAAATCAATTTTGAGCACCCCAAAGTTTAAGGGGAAACGAAACTTCGAGTCAAACATAAAGCCTATTGTGAATAATACTTTGCATTTAGGTTATTTAATGTTATGTGAGACCACACCGCTTAGCAGAACGTGCTTCCCCTCACTAACATCCTTTTTAAACAAATCTCTTGGAAATCTTTTCCTGAAACCAAAACTGGTTAAAATCTGTAAAGCATTATCATGTAAACTAACATATCATGTAATAAATGGACTATCTGTCCGAAAACATTAGTTTTGTTTGGCTAACTACTAACCTTTGGCTGACTCGGGCCTACTAGACAATATAAACTAAATTTATCTAATATCTATTAGACACTCTTCTTGTGGACGATCTGTCCTTAACTATCTGCTTAATACTTCTCTTTTGGACGGTCAGTCCCTAACTTATCTTCTCCTAGGGTCACCTAATCATAATGGTTTTCCGGGCTCACCAATAAGCTATATATGTACAAACATATGTTCCATCTGCGTGTAATCATAATTTTAGTATTACCTGCATCAAAGCCCTACACACTGGAATTTTGGACTAAATTAGCTGGGGCTAATAGCTAATGTATAGGGTACAACCCTGTACCAGTCTCATCGGGTATTCTGATATCTAATTCATTTTACTTAGGGAATCCTTCCCTTAAATTTTCTTGAAAACCTTTTCAAAATGATTTAAAATCTTAAAATCAAACCCACACAAGGAAAATACATATACTTTATGCTTCACTCAAAATCAATTTGCCATGTTATATATACTTTACTCAAATCTTAGTTGATGAAAACATATAAGAGTTTGAAAGTACCACTTTCGAATCTATTGAAAGTACTCCTTTCGAAACCAAGTAAAACCCTTAATTTAACCTAGGCCGAAAGGCCAAAACCTTCCTTTTGAAACCATCCTCAAAACCCTTTCGAACCATTGAAAAACCTTCCTTTCGAAATCTTTAAAACATTAGACATCCTTCTTTAAAACCTTTAAACCATGCCTTTCGAAAACATTGTAAAAACCTTTCCTTTCAGCCCTTTCGAAACAATCAGAAAACCTTCCCTTTCGACTCCTTCGAAACCATGGGGAACCACCCTTTCAAAATCGTTCTTTAAGACCTTTCGAAAGCATCAAACCTTTGTAAACTCAAACCTTTCGAAAGCACTTGGGTTCAATTTAAAACATGTGGAAACCTTTCAAAACCATTCAAAAATTAGTTTCTTCAAAACCATTGAAAACTGTTTCGGTTGAAACCATTTGGATTATGACTTCAAGTAGAGAAAAAGGATCAAAAACACATTAAATTCTAAAGCATTACTTTCAAAAGCATTCCTAAGTAAAGAAGTAATGGTGTTGAAACCATCCCTTTGAAAGCATTGGAGAAGTGGTCAAGTTTAATAAACAAAGCAAAGCATAACAACCCTTTTGAAACCAATCTGGGTCAAAAGGTAGAAAGAGGCAGTAAAGGGTTTCAACCCAGTCGAAATCGTTTATTTAAAAACAAAGGCGCAACCCAATCAAAACCATTTCTTTATAACCATTTGACCTGGTCAAAAGCCAACCAAGTCAAAAGTTATTCATTTGAAAGCAAGCAGGCGCATTTCATTTAAAAGTAAAGTATCACTTCAACCCCTTCGAAACCCTTGGTTTCGATCTTGTACCTTTCGCCTATATCCAATTCACTGCATACCAGTTCCCTGATACCATGGCATTGCTTTCGATGGAGTTGGAGGCGAAGGTAAGGAGGCGAAGGCCTAGTGCTGAAAGCTTCGAAATAGTAAAAACCATATAGATTAGTCCTTTTCAAAATATTTCTTTGTACCTAACCTGTCTTGTTTGTCAAATTGTGATTGGTTGTAAGTTTCTCTTTTCTAGAAGTACTGCTAATTTCCAGAATTAACAATTTTAAATTATTTACAAAATTACCCATCTCCTTTTTATAAATATATAACACATTTAAGTTCCATACCTTACATAATTTATATATCCATAAAAACACTTAGGAAAATTCTACAAAAATTCCAGAAAATCACCTTTAATATTTTTTCTAACATATATTAATTTCAGACCCAAACCATTAATTATTTAACTGTAAATAATTTTTAACCTATAATAACATTTTCTTCACTAGAAAATTCACATAAAATCCACATAAATTCTGAAAATTGAGAACCATCTCTAAAATATTATTTCTGTTCTATATAAAATTCGCAAAGCATTTGGATGTCATTTGATCAGGTTCTCACCCTAAAACATGTCATAAAGTCTATATGAAAAAACATAAACATTGTTTGTACCAAAAATGGGCACAACACTCTTCGGGAGTTGTTTGAAGAGATAAAATGAAGATTATAAATGTAAAACAGAGATTATCTAACAAAAACTCCAACAAACAGGAATGTAAATTGTACAGACAAGCAGTTTAGAGTGGTTCGGCGTATAGCCTACGTCCACTATGAAGTTTTGATGATTTTATTGATTCTCTTTCAATGATTACAAGCGTTTTCAGCAATGAACAGCGGATTACAGTTTTGAATTCGAAATTGACAGCAAAAGTATGATGCAAATCTCAATCCGACAGAGTCTGGACGCTTCAGAGAAAAAAGATCCCTTTTTCCCGTTGATTCTGGGGCTCTATTTATAGGCGTAGGAGGCTTGGATTTCGCTCAAACTCCGGGAGACTTGGCCTGACACGTGAGGGGACCCATTCGACCACTTCCAGAGAGTTTCAAGCCAATCTTTGATCGATACGAAATCATTTCGTATCGATCAAGATTACTTCCAATTGAGCTCAAAATTGGTGGAGATGTTCCTTGTTATGTGCGCAACCTTCAGTTAAAATTTCATCGTGTTTGGATCAGTGGATTGAGAGATATCATCGATACGAGACGATGTTCTTCGCTAGGCTGCCTGGTTCGAATCCATCTCTCTGAGCTGGGGGCTTCGAATCGATGGTGTCACGCGCCCCTGTGAAGACGTGGAACGCATACTTCGCCTCGATCCTGTTTCTACTCCGAGTCGACCGCGTCGACTCCATATATCTCGGCGCATTCGCATCGAGGGATGACGTAACGCGCGCGCTTCGTCTCGATCCGGTCTTTGTGCCGCATTGACTGTTTCGACTCCACATATCTTGCCTTGTTTTACTTTGATGGAAGACACGTCATCCCTGGTCAATTGACTCGTTGGATACGAACAAGTCATTAGGCATGGATACGAAGTGAGGTCCTCTGATGGATATGAAGAGCACTGGTCCAATGGATACGAAGCAAGCATCGAATGATGGATACGAAGTGGACGCTGAATGATGGATACGAAGCAGACGTTGGCTGAAGGATACGAGGTCCTTCAATTGTTGGTGTGTATGAAGTCCATCGATACGAGCTCGATGGATACGAAGGACATCGAGTCGAACCTGGGTACCTCAATGGATTCGAAGCTGATTGGTACTGACTGATATGCGATCGATGGATGCGAAATCATCCATAGCGATGGATACGAAATCTGGGCCGGGCTGACTGATACGAATTCCATCGAGTCGAATTTGATGGATTAGAAGCATGCTTAACTTCGATCGATACGAACTGATGCTTCCTGATGGATACGAAAAGATGCTCTCCCCTTTGCCTTGCATCCATCATAACTCGAGCATATGAACTCGGATCGATCTGAAACTTGGAGCGTTGGTTTGCTTTATTTTCCCGATCATGTCTCATCGATTGGGACTTGATCCGGACTCGGTCAAAATTCAACGACATCCATGACAAACGACATTTGGAATCCAACTCCTTGGTGTCCTGGCCTTGCTAAAAGGCGGGATAACATTTGCCCCCCAAAGTACGTCTTGTGAAAACATGACGTGCTTTGAAAAGCTGTAGGTCTTCTTTGAATAACTTTGAAAGTCGTACCCCTTAGCCATTCTCTTGTATCGGTCCTCTCATGAATCGATGCTCAAAGTCGAAAAGCCTTCCTTCGTATTGATGTGGGTTGACTTGATGGATACGAAAACGATCATTCGTATCGATGGTCACAAATCGCGGTGAATTCTGATTCGAATTGGTGATATCTGGTGGATACGAAATGGATGTTCGCATCGACAGATACTGATGGATACGAAAGTGACGCTCGTATTAGCAGGTCTGCTCTGTTTCGAATCGATGGCTCATAATTTGGATGTTTCGAAACGATGGTGTCTGGTGAACATTTCGCCTCGATGAATGCACAGCTTGATGGATTCGAAGAGAGCGTTTGCATCGACCCATCGTATTCATGTGGCCTCCCTGTGCGCTTCGAACCGATAAAGTCTGGTGGGCTCGAAACGAGCCTTCGTTTTGATGCGCCGTCTGACTGGTTGCAACCGGTCAGATTGACTGGGAGTCGAATCGACTCGGTTCCGTCCTAGGCATCATATAAATATCTGGGACTTCGTCATTTCTCACTTTTTTACCTTTTACTTTTACTGTTGCTCTCCATTCCCTCTTTTACTTTCGTATCGATAAACTGAGAGACAAGTGTTCGTTTTCGAGTCGAAGCAAACCTTCGTTTCTTTGTTTCAAAATCGCTGAAATCAGGTAATGAATGGATAGAGTCATGTTAATAACGTCGAATCACGAGTCTGCGCATTCATCTTTCCTGCTTTTTCGTCTAGTCTTCACGAATTTTCAGATCTGGACGAGAGAAAACGATATTGGAGAATGACTCGTGGCCATGGAGCTGAGATCCATTGGGGAAGAAGAAGATATGGAGGAAATCGCCCTATCTTCGTCTCGTATCGATCTGAAATTGGAATATTCGAATCGATCCAGTCAGCATACGTTCGTATCGGTAGGGAGATGAAAGCGGCAATTGTTGCGAAGCCATTGTTTTCAGATCGATGCGAAATTGGCGAATTCGATCGGTTCGAATTGATCTGCCTCCGATCGATATGACTCGTATCGATTCGAACCTGATTGATACGAAGCGCTCTCACCCCTGCCTGACCGATACGAATGTATTGAGTCGAACTCGATCGATACGAAGTACCTTCATTCCAGTGCGATCAACACGAACACATCTTTCATCCTGAGACGATCGATACGAATGTATCGATTCGAACACAGCCGGGTTGCGATGCATGATCTTCATGACTCGATACGAAATGAAACGCAACGATCGATTCCAACCTAAATTTGAACGGACTTAAAGAAACTTTTAATATCCAAATACTTGACTCCGACGAGCTTCTGCCTTGCACAATAGAACTTTGTCACAGAACTGCATATTTGACTGACTTTCGGAGCTCGTCGATGGAACTGCCATTTAACAGAAAAGTACAACGAACTCTTTAATCTTGAATCGATCGTTATCATCTGGATGGCGCAGTCATGACGGTCAGCGATGACGGTCATGTTTGTCTGACTTCCAGAATCTCGTCGCTTGCACATTTTCTTTAACTCTGCAGAATTTGCTCAAGTCACGCACAACACTCGCACTACACAACACATTCATGCACTTTACACTGGGGAATGCACGGGCTTTTTGTCACCTAATGATGGTTTCTCGTGAGTTAGCTAGTGATGGAACCGTCAAGTTCGCAGCAGCAAGAAACTCAGAACCCTATCCTTCCTAGAATTGAGATTCCGGTCATTGAGACCGAAGCTATTGGCCCAGCTCCGGACGAGTTGCCCGATGCGTCCTTCATTAACAGTCCGCCTGATTCCATCCCATCCAATATTTCTGAAGACATGCTAGGGAGAATATGCTTAAGGCATGGTCTATCTTTGGATGAGGTATTATTGCCCGGACCGAATGATAGGCCACATAATCCCCCGGAGGGGTATACTGCTTTCAACCGGCATGCGTGCGCGGCCGGCACACTTCCTCCATTCAACGACTACATAAGAGAAGTGTTGGCTTATCTGGACATCGCTCCGTCTCAATTGCATCCAAACGGATATGCCTCACTCAACAGCTTGTTCATTGTATTCATGGAGTACCTCCATCGCCCTCCCCGTATGACCGACATAAGATATCTGTTTAATTTCAAGAGTCGGACTGACAGCCCATCTTTTACGTTCCTGGAGTCTGTAAGGAACTGCCAAGTTGTCGCGGGGTCGTGGACTAGGCTAAGCTATTTTAAGTCGGAGTGGTTCTATGTCCGATGTCCTCCGGGGTTTGCCAGAAGATGGTTGTTCAGACGTGAGCATTGCCTTTTCTTTTTCAATTAGTTGACAGGGCAATTTTCGGAGTGAAATTAAACTTACGTCTTCTTCTCTTTTTCTCTCAGCTATCATCCAGCGGCCTGAGGGCGGCTATTATAAAGAAATAGTTCGGGTCTTCCAAAAGATTCCTAGCGAAGAAAGGAACATTGAACTGTTATTGACAGATCGGAATCTCAGAGTCCTTGGGCTGATTGGTCGGAGGCAGAGCATAAGACTCGATGGTGCATTAAAGACCATCTCCAGGAAAAAGGTCAAGCGGATGAAGCCCAGGGTTGTGATAATCGAGGAACCCGACTCCGAGAAAACTCACACTGACGAAGAACCGTTGGTCGGACCTGCTAATGCAACCCCGGAGTCCGGTGCTAAGAGGAAAGGCAAAGCTGTGGCTTCGAAACAGCCTAAGTCCGGGAGGCGGAAGTCTGTGGTTTTGCAACATCCTTTGCCAGGAGTTAAGATTACGGAGGCAGCCTCCCTGCAAGCTGAAGATCAACTGGAAGAGCCTGCTGACCCTCCAATCCCTGAGATTGAGCCGGAGCAACACGATGTTGGGTCGGGTGGACCGCGACATATCGTCGATGTTAGCGATGTTGATCCCGCCAGTGCGATTGACACTTCTGGTTGGTCCGGAGGGTTACACATTCACACACTCTTCACGGCACAACACACTTTTCCACCTGTAAACAACACATCGCAAACGGTTACTGATTCTTAGTGGTTTTCTTTTCAGGTACGATGTCTGGGAAAGGTTCCGTGCTTGGTAGTTTGCGTAAGCACCGTTATCACGAGCCCCGCAGGAGAGAGGGCGAGAGGGATTATGACACGGGATACTCTGGTCAGGAGAAGTCTGACAGAGATAGGGGATATGTTCGCCGATCCCGATCTCGCTCTCCTCCCCCCAGGACCTCTGCACCTCCTACGGCCGCGGTTACTCGTCCTCCCGAAACTTCACGGCCTAGGCCGCCTTCTCAAGCTTTGAGGTCCGATCCTCCGCGCAGGACCGAAATAGCCACCTCTTCGGCTACTGTGCCGGTCCCGACCGAGGCGTCTAGCGAAGGAGCGCTTAAATTGGCGTAGATGAGGAAGGAATTTCCTGACATTTATTTTGATGGGTATGTCTTCCCCCCGCATCTGAAGAGAATCCCGCCAACCGCGGAAACCACTATCCACGATTATGTTGCGGACATCTTTTTCCAGTATAGGGAGTGGGGACGGGCCGCGAGGAAGGCATCCAAAGTGGCATTTGAGCGGGGCGTTACCATCGAGAAGTTCGAGAAGGAGCTGGGTCGCAACGACCAAATCATAAAGCGCTCAACTCGGAGGCTGAGTCTTCTCGTAAGTCTGAAATAGAGGCTTTAAAGAAAGTTGATGAAGTGACCGCTGCCATGGCCAGGATGAAGCAAGAACATTACACCGCCATCGAGGACATGGGTCACAGGAACACTTCTATTACTGCCGAGAGGGACGCCGCTCTCAAGGAGCTTAATGAGCTGAAGTCGAAGTTTTCAGAGATGGCTAAGGAAAAAGACGCAGCTAACGTCTCTGCGCAGGAGGCCTGTGATCAGGCGGTGACGCTTCGTAAGGAGAAAGACGTGGCTATACAACAAGCCCGTGAGGCTGAGGCTGGGGTTGATGAGAAAGTACGGCAGGCGGAGGCCAGGATCGAGGCCGAGGTGGAAGAGCTACTCGTCACTTATAACGCCAATGTGCTAAGGCACCGAGACTTGACATGGCTTGACGATTACCCCACACATCTCTATAACGCCTGCAACCTACTGGTTGATGAGGAGAGATCTGGGCACCCTGATGAAGCCCTTGATGAGTTCGAGCTGGAGAACCGCATCCTTAATGATGACGAAAAGAAGGTTCTCCATGACTCCATGATTTCCCACGACAAGGTGAGGCTTGGTGCCCAGATCCAGGAAGTCGGAGAGAGCTCTGGTGCGGAACACCATGTTACGAGTTCTGAGATAGTCGTGTCATCTCAGTCTGAACCAACTCCGATGATCTACTCCCAGCCTATCCCGGCGTATGACCCAGATCAACCGCATTTATCTCCTATTAAGGAACATCCTCCTGAAGTAGCTCAGATGACCTCGAGCCAAACCGAGGAAGGTACTTTGAACTAACTTCTAGTATGTTTGGATTGAAGAACCCGCGTTGAAATGTTGCTAATGACATGTCTTTTCCTTTGATCAGTGACAGGAGTTGCACCAGCCGCGCCCCTTACCACCCAAGAATCAGGTCACGCGCCAGGAGCCATCATCTCTAAGGCGACCTCCGTCGCAGCAATGGCACCAGTTGGAGTGACGGAGGGGAGCTCACTTTCTTTCGACGAGCAGATGATAAACGAGCTCCTGGGCCGTCAAAGTGATCCTTTTGCAGACTTGCCATTTGGCTTGGGTGGATTCGCGGCTACTTCTGAGACCTTGTCTCAGACTACTACGGCTCCTAGGGAGGCCAGGGCACGGCGGGAAGCGGCGATGTTGGCCGAAATTAATGCCGAGATGGTGGCCGCGGCGCACGGTGGTGAAGTAGACGGCGGAGCAGCAGCACAGTGCCCTACTCCTCTTATGACTGTGTCTCCTGGGGGCACACTTACTGATACCGATGTGCCAGCTCCTCCTCCAGCTGCCAAGTCTGTTCCTCCCACTCCTCCTTCGGGAAGTATCCCTATAGAGTCCAGCTCAGACGAGGATGTTGATATTATGCCTCCCCCCGAAGGGAGCTTGCCTAAGGAGAAAGGCTCCAAGCGGAAGGGTACTGGTGGCTCCAGCAGCTCCTCGAGGAAGAAGAAGCTGAGGAAACAGAAGGATTAGACGTTCTTTTCATAGGCGGTTAGGGACTTTTGTTATTTTTTCTGCTTTTTCCCTTTTGTAGGTCGTGTTTAGATGCTGGTTCGGCCCCTGCTAGTAGGAATATTTTGCAAAAAACTCATGTATAAACCATTGTTCTTGAGTTAGTTGGAATAAAATTTTGTTTTTTGGCTTCAGCTTGTGTTCTTTTCTATGCTTGAATGTTGTAGTGTTCGGACTTCGGTCCAGTGTACTTGCATTATTTGATTGCTTCAAGAATAGCTTATTTTACTTGTAAAGTATGGGAATCTCAGACTTGAGTTGTGATAGGGAATCGCATCGGAGCTGAGCATCGCATAGTTTCGGGTAATGATTAACATTTGCCTCTGCCCCCAGTCCCGGGGTCAAGTTGTGATGATCAGCTCGTGATGGCACCAAGCGAGGACCGAGTGGTCGAACTACGCTTGTTCTCTTATGAATCGTTCCATCCACACTCCGGGGATATGCGTCATCTCGTAAGCGGTTGTTCGTACTTTGGGAACATGGAGCTGACTGACGTTTGTATTCCGCATCGCACTCTGGGAATGCGGAGTTGAATATTTATACTCCGCTTCGCACTTTGGGAATGCGGATTTAAATGTTTATACTCTGTCTCGCGCTCTGGGAGGATGGAGTCGACTGTTTATACTCCGCTTCGCACTCTGGGAATGCGGAGTCGAATGTTTATACTCCATTTCGCACTCCGGGAATATAGAGCTAAGTGTTTATACTCCGCTTCGCACTCTGGGAATACGGAGTTGAATGTTTATACTCCACTTCGCACTCTGGGAATGTGGAGTTAAGTGTTTATACTCCGCTTCGCACTCTGGGAATACGGAGTTGAATGTTTATACTCCACTTCGCACTCTGGGAAGGTGGAGTTAAGTGTTTATACTCCGCTTCGCACTCTGGGAATACGGAGTTGAATTATACTCCGCTTCGCACTCTGGGAATACGGAGTTGAATGTTTATACTCCACTTCGCACTCTGGGAATGTGGAGTTAAGTGTTTATACTCCGCTTCGCACTCTGGGAATACGGAGTTGAATGTTTATACTCCACTTCGCACTCTGGGAAGGTGGAGTTAAGTGTTTATACTCCGCTTCGCACTCTGGGAATACGGAGTTGAATTATACTCCGCTTCGCACTCTGGGAATACGGAGTTGAATGTTTATACTCCACTTCGCACTCTGGGAATGTGGAGTTAAGTGTAGGATTGTCGTGTGTCAACCCTATTAATATCGGTGTCATGGCTTGTCCCCGAGCTCGGGTTTCACCTAGTGAGTGGCCGGTCGTATCACGGCCACTCTCCATTTGAATAAGTCCCATTGCGTGATGGGATTTAGCTCTTCGTGCATCGTGATGTTGTATATCGTACATAATGAATCACAGCTCTGGCTCGAAGAAGTGGCATTTTATTGCTGAAATAAGAAAATGCGGCAAAGTCAGTTGCCTTATTACAAAATTCAAATTTCGAAATGCAGAAACAAATTGCTAAATAGAATGAAATAAATAAAGCCTGTCATATGTAGTAGCGGCGGAGACTTTCGCTGTTCCAAGCCCTCGGTAAATCGAGACCGTCCACAGTCGACAGCTTGAATGTACCATCTCCGAGCTTTCGTGTAATTACATACGGCCCTCCCCAGTTCGGTTTCATGTGTGAAGGAACTGGGTAAATTCTCTTGAGCACGAGGTCGCCGAGTTCAAAGATTCGAGGTCGAACTCTGGTGTTGTACAATCGGGCGACCCGGCTTCGATGTGCGGCCGCTCTCAAATCAGCCTCCTCCCGTTTTTCGTCCAATAGATCCAAAGACTCAGCTAGGAGTATAGCGTTTGTTTTTGGATCATAATAAGTCACGCGATGAGAGAGCACTTCTGTCTCGACCGGAATAACGGACTCTGAGCCATAAGATAGGGAAAACGGAGTGTGTCCGGTCGCGGTTTTGTGGGTCGTTCGATAGGCCCATAACGCCATAGGAAGTTCATCGACCCACTTGCCCCCAGCCTTTTCTAATCGTTTCTTCAGGATCGATTTTATAACTTTGTTGACAGCTTCAACCTGTCCATTCGCTTGGGGGTGTGCGACAGCCGAGAACTTTTTGCGGATATGAAACCGTTGACAGAAATTCTTGAATTCCGCACTCTCGAATTGGGCTCCGTTATCAGTGATGATAGTATGCGGGAGTCCAAATCGACAGATGATGTTGCGAACCACGAAATTTATCACTTTCTTTGTCCTAATGGTCGCTAGGGCTTCGGCCTCAGCCCACTTTGTGAAGTAATCAACTGCAACGATGGCGTATTTCGCACCGCCTTTTGCTAAAGGTAAAGCGACGATGATGTCAATGCCCCACATTGCGAATGGCCAGGGACTGACCATTTGGGTTATTTCAGTTGGCGGAGCTCTCGGAATTCGGGCATGTATCTGGCATTTATCGCACTTTCGGGCATAGTTTGTCGCATCTCGGTTCACTGTCGGCCAGTAGTATCCATATCGGAGTATCTTTTTAGCGAGAGCTTGCCCGCCGGTATGATCGCCGCACTCTCCCTCGTGCACGTCATGTAGCACTCGTTTGATTTCCTCGTGGGCGATACATCTAAGGAGAGGAACGGAATAACCTCTCCTGTACATGACTCCGTTTTGGATGACGAACCGCGAGGCTTTTCGCTGAATTTGTCTCTTCTCATTTCTAGGTTCAGGTAGCACCCCATTCTCAATGTAATTCCGATACGGAGTCATCCAGGATTCCCTACTGGGAGCGGTTTCAAATACAGAGTTCATTTCTATCCGATCGATGCTCGGAGTGGCCAAAGTTTCAACGGGGACAAGTCCCATTTGTTGCGCTTCGCCTGTGCTGGCTAACTTCGCCAGTGAATCGGCTTTCTGATTGCGTTCCCGAGGCACATAATAGATGGCATAATAATCAAACTGGATTAGGATTTCCTGAACTCGTGCCAAGTAAGCGGCCAGTCTTCGGTCTCTTGCCTGGTATTCTCCTCGCACCTGGCATACCACTAACTGCGAACCGCAATAAATTTCTACAGCGATAATTCTCAAATCTCTGGCAAGCCTTAGGCCGGTTAGGAGGGCTTCATATTCGGCTTCATTATTAGTTGCACGAAAGTCGAATTTAAGAGCATAACATATGGATCGGCCCTCGGGAGTCTCAAGTACAACCCCAGCGCCCGAACACCGATCATTTGACGCGCCATCAGTATACAGCTTCCAGATGTATTCGGGAGATTCACTGGTTTCGGGTAAGTCTTCCGGAACGGTGAATTCGGCTATGAAATCAGCAAGGACTTGTCCTTGAATGGCCCTCCGCGGAGCGTATGCGATATCAAATTGGCTTAGCTCAATGTTCCACTTGAGTAACCTACCGGACGTCTCAGGCCGCGTAAGGACCTGTCGTAACGGCTGGTCGGTGTACACAGTAAGCGGATGAGCTTGGAAGTAAGGACGGAGCTTCCTTGAGGCAATAACTAAGCAATAAGCCAGTTTCTCCAGCCTTGGATAATTTCTTTCAGCTCCTGTTAGTCGCTTACTAACATAGTAGACCGGGTTTTGCACTTTGTCTTCTTCCCGGACTAGAGCAGCACTGATTGCATGCTCTGATACTGCCAGGTAGAGATATAGTTGCTCGTGGTCAACCGGTTTTGACAAGATCGGGGGTGTGGAGAGATGTTGAACTAATGATCGGAACGCGCCTTCACACTCCGCGGTCCATTCAAAGTTTCGTTTGCCCTTCCGAATCAGGTCGAAGAAAGGAATGCATTTGTCGGTGGACTTTGAAATGAACCTGCTCAATGCTGCGACCTTCCCGTTAAGACTCTGGACTTGCTTTATAGTTTTAGGGGTTTGCAAATTTCTAATAGCCCAGATCTTCTCAGGATTCGCCTCTATCCCTCGAGCGTTGACAATGAACCCAAGGAATTTTCCGGATGCAACGCCAAAGTGACATTTGAGTGGGTTGAGCTTCATTCCGTACTCCCGGAGGATGCTGAACATTGAATCCAAATCTCTGACGTGATCGGTGGAGAATCGGGACTTCACCAGCATGTCATCCACGTAAACCTCCATGGTCTTCCCAATCTGATCAGCGAACATTCGGTTGACTAAGCGTTGGTATGTTGCTCCAGCGTTCTTTAGACCAAACGGCATGACTTTGTAACAATAGAGTCCCAGGTCGGTCACGAAGCTGGTATGTTCCTGATCAGGCAAATGCATGGGTATCTGATTGTAGCCGGAATAAGCGTCCATAAAGGATAGTAGTTCATGTCCGGCCGTCGAATCTACGAGCTGATCGATTCGTGGAAGTGGGAAGCTATCTTTTGGACAGGCCTTGTTTAGGTCAGAGTAATCAACACAGGTTCTCCACTTCCCGTTTGGTTTCCGAACTAGTACAGGGTTGGACACCCATTCTGGATACAAGGCATCTCGAATGAACCCATTCGATTGTAGTTTATCAACTTCCTCCTTAAGGGCGACAGATCTCTCTGGATCCATACCGCGCCTTTTCTGTTTCACTGGGACATGTCGCGGATCTATATTCAGGGAGTGACTTGCGATGCTCGGCGAGATCCCGCACATGTCAGAGTGTGTCCAGGCGAAGACGTCGAGATTCGCCCGAAGAAATTCGACCAACTCCTGCTGTGTCTGCTTGCTTAGTTGGGACCCAACTTTCAGCATCTTTGAATCATCATCCTCACTGATTGGGACGTCCACAGTCAGTTCAGCTGGAGAGGCTTGACTCTCCGTTGATTCATCTTTATCCTCGTTGTCCCTGGGGTCCAGGTCTTTCAGGAATTGGTCGTGGTGCCCGGGCCGAGGCCCAGGCATCAATTGTCAATTATCGACAGAACGCAGAGAGATTCCTCTACGCCCTTCCCCTTCTCTTTACGTTGCGCCTCGCGCAGCTCAGCAACATAACAGGCCCTTCCTAAGGCCTGATCTCCTTGAACAACCCCAATCCCATGATCAGTGGGAAATTTCAGAGTCAGACACCATGGGGCGATTGCCGCCCTGAACTCGGCTAAAGCTGGTCGACCCAGAAACGCATTGTATGGCGAATCTATTTCCAGCACAACAAATTGTAACATGCGGACCCTCCGGCGTTCTCCAACGCCTAACTCGACTGGGAGTTCAGTTATTCCGATGGGTATCGTGGCACTTCCGTTGAATCCATGGATTCTGGATAAACAGGGTTTCAAATCCTTTGTCTCCATCTTCATTAGATCGTAAGCCCGTTTGAGCAAGATGTTTACAGAGCTCCCACTGTCAACCAGGATCCTCTTCATCCAAGCAGGACCTAACTGGGCAGATATGACTAGTGGGTCGATAGTAGGGGCTTTGACTTTATCGGCGTCTCGGCTCCTGAACACGATATCATCGGACATTATCTTTTGTTGCTTTGCCGGGGTCTCATCCTCGCAATTACTATAACACTCGAAGTCCGCATGCCTGACAGAACTGGCATACGACTCCATTTCCCCCCAGCTTCTGTCTGCCGGATGGGGACCACCACTTATTGTGTTGATAACTAATCTCCCGCCCGCACAAGCGGGTTCATCCTCTCTTTCCTGATTTTGTGAACGATTTTGATTCGAGGGGCCCGCTCCGCCAGGCTGCGGCGCCCGTACAAACTGATCTAGCTTCCTCTCTCTAATCAGCTTTTCGATGAGGTCATGTAAGTGCCGACACTCATTGGTGTTATGTCCATAGCTCTCATGGAACCTACAGAATTTCCCTGTCTGAATCTGTCTCTCCGATGAGGGCTTCGGAGCAGACTTCTTATACTGTACAGTGTTGCAAGTCTGTAAGTATACGTTTTCCAATGACGTGTTTAGCGGTGTATAACTGTCAAACATCTGAGCTCTACGTCGTGGACCTCGGTTTTCGTCCCTCTTCTTATTCTGGCCATTGTTTCCTCTCTGCTGGGTTTGCTTGTTTTGTATATTCAGCTGAACTTTCCCGGAACTCTCGCCGGACTATTTAACTGCCACATTGCTCTGTATTCCCTCAATGCTGGGCCTCGCATCGTCCTGTTTCCTAGACTGTTTTGCATCCTCCTGCCGCAGGAATTGAGCGGCCTTGGAGTAAAAACGGTCCAACGACGCGGGCGGTTTCCCAGCTAGCCAGTTTCCGAATTCAGAATCAGGATCAATCCCCTTGGTCAGAGCCATTAAGATTGAATTATCATTGGGATTGGTGATCTCGACGCATGCTGCGTGGAACCTCTCCAGGTAACGCCTGAGTGTCTCTCCAGGGGCCTGAGTGACGCTGGACAAGGTGTTGACGTCTTTTGGCCTGGCAACATGCATCCGGAATTGTTCCACAAACCTTTTGGCCAATTGATCGAACGAAGAGATTGATCTAGGTGGTAGGCGGGTAAACCACATTATCGCGATTCCCCCCAGAGAGATGGGGAAACTTCGACACTTCACTGCGTCGTCGGCCCTCGCAGCGCTCATCGACCATTCATACTTCAGAATATGCTGGTTGGGGTCACTATTCCCTTCATACATCGGGAGAGTCGGCATTCTGAATCGCCTAGGGGGTTCGGCATGTAACACTTCGTCTGTGAAAGGGGTATGACTACGGGAAATCCCCCAGTCATCATTAGTGAGCCCCTGACTCTCGCGGATCATTTGACGTACCATGGTTGATATATCCGAAACAGGCAGATTCGGAGCGTGACGAGCTAAGGCGTGGTCGGGTTCCACGGCGCGAGCAGGGATCGGGCGCTGTCGACGATCCGTACCTCGCCTCCTTGGCTCAACGTCTTCTGGGACATAAGGTTCAGGAGAATGTCCTTGCTGTTGATTGATCGGCTCAGACTGATTTCGGGTATCGACCCTTGTCTCTGCTGCGGCGGTTGTGGCGCGGTTATCCGTGGTGTACTGTGGGGCAGTACCTCCTCGTGTTGAGGGACCGGTTTGGAAACTTGTCGACGGTCCTACCCTCAGTTGCCCAACAGTTAAGGCGGGTTGATATTCAGCAGCTTGAGCGCGACTCCCCTCTAGTCGAGGACGAGTAGTTTGGCGGTGGTAATCAGATGAAGCTGAGCTTTCGGTAGACGCTCTGGAGACATCATCTCTCCTGGACCTTCTGTGCCCCCGGCGGTTTAGCTGGTTGGTCAGCTCGATATTGGCACGTAACTGTTCTGCCAACTGCTGACGGCTTTGGGTCAGCTCTTGGAGCAATACTTGGAATTCCTGTCGGGTGACTAGCCCCGTTGAGTCTGAATGAGTGGCATTGTCTTGATTGGAAGAAGGCGGCTGTGTTGGATTTTGCCTGTCTCTGCCTTCTTGCTCTGTAGCGGTGGCGCCAGTTCTTGTGCTGACCATTGTCGGTGGTGGAGTCCTTTTCTAGATTTTGAGCAAATCTGAATAGATTGGAAGGATTCTGGACTGAATATCTGGATCTTCCTCTTGGATTTGTGCAATCCAGTATCGACGGCAGATCCAACGAGCAGGAGAAAAAGCTGGTTTTCTCAGTGAAAGCACCAAAGTGTTTGTACCAAAAATGGGCACAACACTCTTCGGGAGTTGTTTGAAGAGATAAAATGAAGATTATAAATGTAAAACAGAGATTATCTAACAAAAACTCCAACAAACAGGAATGTAAATTGTACAGACAAGCAGTTTAGAGTGGTTCGGCGTATAGCCTACGTCCACTATGAAGTTTTGATGATTTTATTGATTCTCTTTCAATGATTACAAGCGTTTTCAGCAATGAACAGCGGATTACAGTTTTGAATTCGAAATTGACAGCAAAAGTATGATGCAAATCTCAATCCGGCAGAGTCTGGACGCTTCAGAGAAAAAAGATCCCTTTTTCCCGTTGATTCTGGGGCTTTATTTATAGGCGTAGGAGGCTTGGATTTCGCTCAAACTCCGGGAGACTTGGCCTAACACGTGAGGGGACCCATTCGACCACTTCCAGAGAGTTTCAAGCCAATCTGTGATCGATACGAAATCATTTCGTATCGATCAAGATTACTTCCAATTGAGCTCAAAATTGGTGGAGATGTTCCTTGTTATGTGCGCAACCTTCAGTTAAAATTTCATCGTGTTTGGATCAGTGGATTGAGAGATATCATCGATACGAGACGATGTTCTTCGCTAGGCTGCCTGGTTCGAATCCATCTCTCTGAGCTGGGGGCTTCGAATCGATGGTGTCAAGCGCCCCTGTGAAGACGTGGAACGCATACTTCGCCTCGATCCTGTTTCTACTCCGAGTCGACCGCGTCGACTCCATATATCTCGGCGCATTCGCATCGAGGGATGACGTAACGCGCGCGCTTCGTCTCGATCCGGTCTTTGTGCCGCATTGACTGTTTCGACTCCACATATCTTGCCTTGTTTTACTTTGATGGAAGACACGTCATCCCTGGTCAATTGACTCGTTGGATACGAACAAGTCATTAGGCATGGATACGAAGTGAGGTCCTCTGATGGATATGAAGAGCACTGGTCCAATGGATACGAAGCAAGCATCGAATGATGGATACGAAGTGGACGCTGAATGATGGATACGAAGCAGACGTTGGCTGAAGGATACAAGGTCCTTCAATTGTTGGTGTGTATGAAGTCCATCGATACGAGCTCGATGGATACGAAGGACATCGAGTCGAACCTGGGTACCTCGATGGATTCGAAGCTGATTGGTACTTACTGATATGCGATCGATGGATGCGAAATCATCCATAGCGATGGATACGAAATCTGGACCGGGCTGACTGATACGAATTCCATCGAGTCGAATTTGATGGATTCGAAGCATGCTTTACTTCGATCGATACGAACTGATGCTTCCTGATGGATACGAAAAGATGCTCTCCCCTTTGCCTTGCATCCATCATAACTCGAGCATATGAACTCGGATCGATCTGAAACTTGGAGCGTTGGTTTGCTTTATTTTCCCGATCATGTCTCATCGATTGGGACTTGATCCGGACTCGGTCAAAATTCAACGACATCCATGACAAACGACATTTGGAATCCAACTCCTTGGTGTCCTGGCCTTGCCAAAAGGCGGGATAACAAACATCAACAAGTATATATAATCATTCCGTCATTCAAAAACATGGAAAATCATTGCAAATAAGTTCCGATTCAACTTAAAACTGAAAACATTAAGAAATTTGAGATGTAGTCATTATTCACCTTAGATTTAGAGATTAAGAAGCTTGAGATTTGAACGGATTTGATTTGATTTAGCTTCTTCCTTAGCTTTTCTTAATCTTCTTCCTCTTTCTCTGTTAATGGTAACCGGCGTCAAGTTTAAAATTTTTGATAAATGAAAAATGAACGTGCATGGAGATACACGACCAAGGTTTAAGAGTATAAGAATGGCATCTTTCCTATTTTACCCCTCCTCTATTTCATTTTAACTCTTATTTTTATTCATTGTTGAAATGGCACGACAAACCCTTAATAAAAATCAAATCTCAATCCCCTAATCAACACATTATTTTATTTTATTTAATTAATTAAATATCCTAAATAATATTACCAAAAATATGGGGTGATATACTATATATACTCTAATCATCCAAGGGGGCATTTTCATATGTCGCTCTTGGCGTATGTTGTAATAAATATATTTTCTCTGAACGTGGTTAACGACTGTGCGATAATGTAATGAATTTGAAATGTTTTGAAATTGAATGTCGATCTTGTTTGATGTTTTAATTTTTTTTCAATATCCATGTGTTTCTGTGTATCAATGTATGTAACATTTCTGTATTTGATCGCCGAGGATTAATAACTATGGATGATTATAGCATCTATAGCCATTAGTTTTGGGCCTCCAAATAGGGGGATGTTACAAGTTGGTATCAGAGCATAGGTTTATGAAACTTAAAACAAAAGTTAAACCTAAAAGCTTTTTGGAACATAATCCAATGAATCAGAAATATGATCGGGGTTTGGGATAACTCTATAGTAACGTACTTATATTTGATATATATATATATATATATATAAGTACGTAATCTTTCTGAAATGACCTTATTTATTTTACCTAATTTTTACTAGGATTTTTTTTACATTGATAAATTTCTTAGAGTCATTTGGCCTTTCTATTAAATTATCCAGGAACCTAATTTTCTACTAATATATTTATATCAGTTCATTAATAAATATATTCACATACATGTGACCCTCTTGCTTGGATCATAGTATTGGTAAGTAAGAGTGCATCCTGATTGAACTTGAAATTTTTTTTTGTCAATCAGTACATAGCTCACAAACCTTTGTTTGATATATGAGTCATGGAAGCGAATTCCCGTAATCATATATAATTTATACTTATTAATTTTTAATCATTCTTATGGTGATTGTCTGTTAGTTTGACTTAACAAAGTGATCTTAGAATATGTAGCAAGCCATCACAATATTAGTTTAATTACTTGATATTTGATCAAGACCAGAAAGGAAAAATGATATATTCATTTATTATTTTCAACATTAGTGATTTTATCACAAATTCCTTTACTTATAACTGAGTCAGTTGAGTAATTCTTTAACAATCTATATACATATATATAGTTGTATTTATCTGAACCAAATTCATTCCCTACTCCCTGACTTACCTCAGCTTGCATCCTAATTTACAGGTTACTTTACTGGATTTAGAAAAATCAAGATTTTGTGGTAATTTAACAAAAGTAGTAATTAAGTAATATGTGTGCATATCAGATGTGTTGTGCTTTCTGGACTAAGAAATCTACTCAAGAATAAAAGTAAATTACTCAAGTATTTGAAAATGTCTTTGTACATGCATTTGCAAAGAAAGCTTTTGATTTTACAAATGCATTTTCTTTCTTTAGACCCAGAAACTCTAGTCATCCTGAAAAAACCCAGACCTCACTCCTTTTGAAGTGGGTTAACCTTATGACTAGGTCATCAAAACATTAGTGTCTGGCTATTGCAAGGTGAATTCAGATACAAGATACTTGAAAATCCCTTAAAACATGTACACATCTTTACACAGTGCACAAATGTATATATATATTTTTTTTCTTTTCTTTTATCAAAACACTTCTGTATATTATCACAAAATCATTGAAATATTACTTCTAGCTAAACTCAGATTTTTAGCCTCAAAACTTAAAGCTTTTAAGTGACTCAAGATTGACTAATACAAAATATATATATATATATATATATATATATATATATATATATATTTCTCAGATATAGGCATATATCATTTACAGATTTCTACCATAATACTCAAATATATTTTCTTGCATAGATTCAACTAAGTCTTTGATTTTTCTTGTCCAACTTTAATACATTACCAGATTCAATTGAAACAACTAAATAAAATTCAAACATTTAAGATCATTACATAACTACTAAAGCAGATCTATAAAAACTTCCAAGATTACATGCAAATAATTCATTCTTAGTTCTTATTTAATTCTAATTTAGCATGCTTATCCAATCATTCTCCTTAGCCATAGCATCTTCCTATTTAGAACCAGCATTCCCTGAAAGAGCATTAGAGGCTGCCCCATTTTAATTGAGACACCCCAGATGCCATAAGCAAACAAGGGTCAGACACAAGATCTGGTATGAGCAATATAAAAAATTCCATGATATTAAGTAGATAAATGAGACATAAGCATTTTGTATGGGTTAGCATAATTTCTTTAATCAATTTGCCTGCCTATTTTTGAAATATTGTGCATATATGATCAATATTAACTAATTTTGTACACACTTTCAACTATGGAAACATACATGTCAAACAGAGATACTCAGGAACTATCATAGCTCCAGTTCAACCAACCTAGGAATAACTCAAGTTCCTACTTCATCAATTTTAGGTTGCATTTACAAAATTTCTTCCTAGCCTCATCTGCTATAAAGGAATCACGGGGACACATTGCAATAAAATAATTCACAATATTGCACAAAGATCTCAGGGCATAAACAAGCCATGTGCCAACTTGCATACTTTAAATACAACAAGCATTCCAGCGGTCTTCTTGGCTCACAATCCTTAGTTTATTTACTAAGTGTTCATGTTTGATCCTATCATGAGATAGCTAGGTGACTAAATCACAGTGTACATGAAACATTACATGAAACTTGCAAGCATAATTGAAAACAAGCTAACATTCATATCCAGGGGAAATCATATTATCAAATATTCTGGTTTAAAGAAAATACAAGAATATTTACAACTGGGAATAAAGACTAGGCATGTGGGTTATTATTGTTTCATAAGCAACCATGTTTGAACTAAACTCAAGATCTAGCTTAAACAAGATTTCTGGCTCATGGGTTTTCTATTTGATCAAGAGTTCAGCACTTTTGGATATTTCCATTGCACCCTTGAATCTTTCATTTGAGCCTCAGCACTTACACAAGTGTAATGCAACTCATATACATTTTGATTTCTATATTTTTCATGCCATATCTGAACCAGTTACAAGTATTCTCTATTTACTTTCATGATTTCATACTTTAACATTTCTGGGTGTAACCAAACAGAGCAAAATACTCAACCATCAAATCAATCAAAAGCATTCATAAACACCCGTTAAAGCATCCATTAAAAACCATAATAATAAAATCAGAAATATGTAGAAAAATAACATGAACTTGGCTGCCTCATAACAGGACTTATTGCCATGGGTTTAGTGAGATTACTCACAGAAAATGCTTCTCTTGCTTAATCCAGAAAAGAAACCTTTTAAAACTTACCTTTCTGCTTGCAAATATTTTTCTTCTTTGTTTTCTTAAATGTCTTGGGTAGCAAATGATTTTTCTGGTTTATACTTGAATTTATAAGAGAGGTTTTTCTAGGGTATTATCATTGTAAAATCCCATTCCTACCCTGGCCAAAACTCATGCATTTTGCATTACAGATTTGCTTATTTTTCACCCTTGATACCCCGGCCATATGTGAGGCTTACTTCCCCTTTTTCTTTTCCAGAATATATTATATTCTTCTTAGGTCATGATAATTGTGTGACATTGTCACTTGTTTATTTTCTAAAAAAAAATCCCCCTTTCTATTTTCTGCCTAAAGCAATTGTTTTGCTTGCAATATGTCTCTTGCTATTTTAGTGTTACACTTTTCCTTGCTTATTTCTTTTTAATATTTTCAGTACTTATAGAAATGTACATATGCATACATATCTTATCTAGGCTTATTTAACTCCTTAATTTCAGAAAGACATGGAAATATATGTGCATACAGGTTTCAAATCCTTATAACATTTTTTTTTCTGGGTTATAAGTAAGATCTGTTTACTGATTTAAAACAAAACTTACTTTTTCTTATTTTCTGGGATAATTCATATAATTCCAGAAATCAAATATCCATGTTTGGTTTAATAATTTTCATTTCAAAATCATGTTTGTAATGCTTTTTAATTCTTGTTTTAATTTCAGGAGATTTGGAGTTCTTCCTTGTGCCATATCAGTTTGCACGTGCACACATGCACACACACTTGCACACAATTAATTCCATATATTCCTATACAAATAAATTCATATATTTTCAAAATCCAACCAAAATAAGATTCCATGAATTTCTAGGGCATTACAATCACCCCACCTTTTTAGGAATTGTGTCCTCACAATTTTCTCATTTTGAATTTAAACATTTCCAGATTTTTATAAAATCTATCAAACATTGCATAAACAAAAAATTCAGTCAAAACAACCATACATATTAAAATTTTTAGGAATTTAGAATTTACCTTCCACTGCAAAAAGCTTGGGGTAATCCCTCTTTATCTTATCCTCTAACTCCCATGTACAATCATTTGGGTCTAGGTCCATTGAACCTTCACTAATTTCAGAGTTTTGCTCCTCAACTTCTTTTCCTCTTTAGCTAAAATCCCCACTTGTTCTTTCTCATAGACCAAATCAGGATTTATTTGAACTTGAGTTGGTTTCTCTAGAATTTCCTCTTTATCATGCACCCATCTCCTAAGTTGTGATACATGAAACACATTGTGCATTGCACTCATCTCTTCTGGTAGCTCCAACTTGTATGCTAATGAACCTACTCTTTCCAAAATCTTATAAGGTCCATCATATCTTGGGGTAAGTTTTCCCTGCTTTCCAAATCTTAACACCTTCTTCATAGGTGAAACTTTGATGAAAACATAATCACCAACTTCATATTCTACCTGCTTCCTCCTTACATCCGCAAACTTCTTTTGCCTATCTTGAGCTGCTGCCATTATTCTCCTCACAAGTTCAATTTTCTCTGTACTCTCTTTAACATACTCAGGCCCTAAGACAGCCCTTTCTCCTGCTTCAACCCAACATATTGGTGACAAACACGGTTTGCCATACAAGGCTTCCAATGGTGCCATGCCTATGGTGCTTTGATAACTATTGTTATATGTAAATTCAGCCAAATGAAGGTGATCTTCCCAATTACCTCCAAAATCCAATGCACATGCCCTCAACAAATCCTCCAAAACTTTATTTATTACTTCCGTTTGACTATCTGATTGGGGGTGGTATGCAGTACTCAAGCATAACTCACTTCCCATGGCTTCTTGAAAGCTCTTCCAAAATCTGGATGTAAAGATTGTGTCCCTTTCACTCGCTATAGTTTTAGGAATTCCATGCAACCTTACTACTTCTTTTACGAATACTTGAGCTAGTTTAGGTGCATTTCTTTCTGCCTTCACTGGTATAAAGTGTGCCACTTTAGTCAATCTATCAACTACTACACAAATGCTTGTATTCCCTCTCTTTGATCTAGGCAGACCATCTATGAAATCCATAGATATATCTTCCCACTTCCATTAGGGTATGCTTAGAGGTTGTAATAGGCCTGAGGGTCTTTGGGTTTCTGCCTTGTCTTGTTGGCAAGTCATACACTTTGCAACATGTTTGGCCACATCTGATTTCATCCCTCTCCACCAATAATCCCTTTTTAGGTTTTGGTACATTTTGGTGCTACCTGGATGTATAGAATATTTGCTCCTATGATATTCATTAAGTATCTCTTCCTTCAATCCTATATCCTTTGGAACACATATCCCACCTTTATTCCTTAAGTAACCACTCTTATCAATGTGGTAGTTTGCTACTTCTTCTCCTTTTTCTATTAGAGTTTTCTTTTCTAATAATTCTGGATCTTCCTCTTGCATTTTTCCCACTTTCAAAATTAAATCTGATTGCAAAGTTATCAAACTTAATTTTCCTTTACTCTCTTCTTCAATCATCTCCATGTTTACCTCATTGTTTTCATCAATTTCCAAATCAGTAAGTAGAGATAAATTTCTAAACTCTTCTATCATTAACATGGCTACTTTTGCATGCTGCCTGCTCAAAGCATCTGCAACCTTATTAGCTTTTCCTGGAGTATAAAGTATGTCTAAATCATATGCTGCTAGAAACTCAACCCATCTATGTTGCCTCTTATTCAAATCTTTTTGTGAAAAGAGATATTTTAATGCCTTATGGTCAGTGTATAAAATAAACTTAGCACCTAGAAGATAATGTCTCCAGAGCTTTAGTGCATATACCACTGCTGCCAACTCAAGATCATGGGTTGCATACTTTGATTCATGTGGCTTCAATTGTCTTGATGCATAGGCTATAACCTGATCTTGCTGCATCAATACAGCTCCTAGCCCAGAACCACTTGCATTAGTATAAACAATCAAATCATCATTTCCTTCTGGTACTCTCAACACTGGTGCATTGACTAAGGCCTCCTTGATTTTACTAAAGGCTTGTTCACATTTCTCAATCCATATAAAGGGTTGGTTCTTTCTAGTTAGGTTGGTAAGAGGTGATGACATCTTAGAAAAATCTTTTATAAATCTTCTATAATACCCTGCCATTCCCATAAATGACCTAACTTCTCCTACTGTGCTTGGCCTTTTCCATGCTTGGATTGCCACTATTTTATTGGGGTTCACTGAAATGCCTTTGGCAGATATAACATGCCCAAGGAAATGCACTTCTTCTTTCCAAAATGCACACTTATAAAATTTTGCTTTTAAATCTTTTTCTCTTAATCTAGACAAAACAAGGTGTAAGTGATTTTCATGTTCCTCTACTGTTTTAGAATAAATCAAAATATCATCAATAAAAATCAACACAAACTTGTCTAAATAATCCCTGAATATCCTATTCATCAAATCTACAAAGTATGATGGGGCATTTGTCAACCCAAATGGCATGACAAGAAACTCATATAAACCATACCTAGTATTAAAGGCTGTATACTTAACACTTGAGTTCTCAACCTTCATCTGATGGAATCCAAATGCCAGGTCTAATCTAGAAAATATTTTTGCTCCACTAAGTTGATCAAAAAGATCATCAATTCTAGGTAAGGGGTACTTGTTTTTGATAGTGACTTTGTTTAGCTCCCTGTAATCTATATACATCCTTAAAGTACCATCATGTTTCCTTACAAACACTACTGGAGCACCCCAGCATGAATTACTCGGTCTTATAAATCCTTTGCTTTCCAATTCTTCTAACTGTTTCTTCAATTCCTTCAACTCACTTGGCCCCATCCGAGTGGGTTTCTTAATAATTGGACTTGCTCCTGGTATCAGACTTATCTAAAATTCCACTAGTCTATGGTGTGGAACACCCTCAACTTCTCCAAACACATCCAAGTATTTGTTAATTATGGGGATTTCTTCAATAGAAGGCTCACTGGGATCCTTATTTAAGTCAATTAAATGATATAATTTTCTTTCTTTGGCTACCTCACACCAAATTGTGACTCTTTGGCCTCTAGAATTTTGTAATGATATGGTGGATGAGTCTAAATTAATTATGGCTTTTTATTGCCTTAACCAGTCTACACCTAATATAACACCTATATTTGGGTAATTTAAAACATATAAATTGGAAATAAAAACATTTCCTCCAATATTTAGTTCCACATCCACACAAATTATGTTTAAAACACTAGAACTTCCCAATGGGCTTTGCACTAACAAAGAGGTTTCAACCAGTATGCCATTTAATTTAAGCAATGCAACTAATTCATGGAAATCAGAGAATGTGTGGGCCCTGTATCATACACTACTGATATAGGTAGGGTACAAATAAATAAGGTACCTTCCACTTGACCATGATTTTCTGCAATGGCCTCTACTGTGGATTTACTTTTGCTCTCCAAACTTGCTAGCTTCCCTTGTTGTTTATACTCAGGGCAATTTCTCTTGATATGTCCCTCCTTACCACATAGGTGCACTTGAAAGCTCCTCCCTTCAATTCTGGACAACTTGGTTTGATATGTCCTTCTTTTCCACAATGATGACACGCTATTTTCCTCTTTGTATCAGTGGTCTTAGTATAATTGGTTTTCTTGCTTTCTGTCTCCTCCTTCTTTTTGTCATAGGGGTGATACCTTCCCTTATTTTTCTTGTTGTTATTGTTCTTAAAACTCCTATACTTCTCCCTCTCCTTGTCATGTTGCTCAAACTTTAAGGCCAGATCAATGACTTGATCAAAAGTTTTATCTGCATATGGCAACATAGCCCTATTAAGCCCTACTAAGCCCTGGGTTTAAACCCTTAATATACCTATCATTCTTTGATGCCTCATCAGCCATAAGCATGGCTCCATACTTAGAAAAGCCCTCAAACCTATGAGTATACTCAGTCACATTAAAGGTTCCCTGCCTAAGTCTGATGAATTCTTCAAGCAATAGAGTTTTGGCTGATGCTGGAACAAATCTAGCTTCCAACATCTCCTTGAATTGATTCCAAGTGATCTCATTCTCAATTCTCCCAGCTATGACTACCTCCCACCAGCTTAAAGCCACACCTTTCAGTTGTCTTGAGGCCACTTGCCTCTTCCTTTGATCATCCAATTGCATGTCATTGAAAATTCTTTCCAGTGTTCTCAACCATGCTTGAATCTCCATCACATTTTCAGTCCCTTCAAAGCTCTTGCCTCCCAAATTGGTAAAAGTCTTTAATAGTTTTGAAAGTTCCTCATGTGGGTTCTCAAGTCTCTACTCTACTCCATCCCTCAAAGCCCTCATAAAGTCTTGCATATCAAGCATTTGTGGTGTACTTGATCCTGCATTGTGATGAGATCCTCTTCTTACCATGATTGGATAACTAGAGTATGTGTAGATAAGGTTAGTTTATCATGAGTATTTTCTTTTGCTATAACTTTCTATCTGAATTATTATTTTACTCAAACAAACAATCAGTACATACATATAGTTATAGTACTTCAATCAATCAATACAATCATTCTTAGCTATGTATAGTTTTAACATAACTCTGATACTAAATGAAATGACCCTATTTATTTACCTAATTTTTACTAGGATTTTTTTTTACATTGATAAATTTCTTAGAGTCATTTAGCCTTTCTATTAAATTATCCAGGATCCTAATTTTCTATTAATATATTTATATCAGTTCATTAATAAATATATTCACATACATGTGAAGATGTATGTGACCCTCTTGCTTGGTTCAGAGTATTGGTAAGCAAGAGTGCATCCTGATTGAACTTGAATTTTTTTTTTGTCAATCAGTACATAGCTCATAAACCTTTGTTTGATATATGAGTCATGGAAGTGAATTCCCGTAATCATATATAATTTATACCTATTAATTTTTAATCATTCTTATGGTGATTGTCTGTTAGTTTGACTTAACAAAGTGATCTCAGAATATGTAGCAAGCCATCACAATTTTAGTTTAATTACTTGATATTTGACCAAGACCAGAAAGGAAAAATGATTTATTCATTTATTATTTTCAACATTAGTGATTTTATCACAAATTCCTTTACTTATAACTGAGTCAGTTGAGTAATTCTTTCACAATCTATATATATATATAGTTGTATTTATCTGAAACAAATTCATTCCATACTCCCTGACTTACCTCAGCTTGCATCCTAATTTACAGGTTGCTTTACAGGATTTAGAAAAATCTAGATTTTGTGGTCATTTAACAAAAGTAGTAATTAAGTAATATGTGTGCATATTAGATGTGTTATGCTTTCTGGACTAAGAAAGCTACTCAAGAATAAAAGTAAATTGCTCAAGTATTTGAAAATGTCTTTGTACATGCATTTGCAAAGAAAGCTTCTGATTTTACAAATGCTTTTTCTTTCTTTAGACCCAGAAACTCTGGTCATCTTGATCAACCCAGACCTCACTCCTTTTGAAGTGGGTTAACCTTATGACTAGGTCATCAAAACATTAGTGCCTGGCTATTGCAAGGTGAATTCAGATACAAGATACTTGAAAAATCCCTTAAAACATGTACACATCTTTTCACAGTGCACAAATGTGTATATATATATATATATATATTTTTTCTTTTCTTTTATCAAAACACTTCTGTATATTATCAGAAAATCCTTGAAATATTACTTCTAGCTAAACTCAAATTTTTAGCCTCAAAACTTAAACCTTTTAAGTGACTCAAGATTGACTAATACAAAATATATATATATATATTTCTCAGATATAGGCATATATCATTTACAGATTTCTACCATAATACTCAAATATATTTTCTTGCATAGATTCAACTAAGTCTTTGATTTTTCTTTTCCAACTTTAATACATTACCAGATTCAATTGAAACAACTAAATAAAATTCAAAGATTTAAGATCATTACATAACTACTAAAGCAGATCTATAAAAACTTCCAAGATTACATGCAAATAATTCATTCTAAGTTCTTATTTAATTCTAATTTAGCATGCTTATCCAATCATTCTCCTTAGCCATAGCAACTTCCTATTTAGAACCAGCATTCCCTGAAAGAGCATTAGAGGCTGCCCTATTTTAATTGAGACACCCCAGATGCCATAAGCAAACAAGGGTCAGACACAAGATTTGGTATGAGCAATATAAAAAATTCCATGGTATTAAGTAGATAAATGAGACATAAGCATTTTGTATGGGTTAGCATAATTTATTTAATCAATTTGCCTAGCCTGTTTCTGAAATATTGTGCATATATGATCAGTATTAACTAATTATGTACACACTTTCAACTATGCAAACATGCATGTCAAACACAGATACTCAGGAACTATCATAGCTCCAGTTCAACCAACCTAGGAATAACTCAAGTTCCTACTTCATCAATTTTAGGTTGCATTTACCAAATTTCTTCCTAGCCTCATCTGCTATAAAGGAATCATGGGGACACATTGCAATAAAATAATTCACAATATTGCACAAAGATCTCAGGGCTTAAACAAGCCATGTGCCAACTTGCATACTTTAAATACAACAAGCATTCCAGCAGTCTTCTTGGCTCACAATCCTTAGTTTATTTACTAAGTGTTCATGTTTGATCCTATCATGAGATAGCTAGGTGACTAAATCACAGTGTACATGAAACATTACATGAAACTTGCGAGCATAATTCAAAACAAGCTAACATTCATATCAAGGGGAAATCATATTATCAAATATTCTGGTTTAAAGAAAATACAAGAATATTTACAACTGGGAATAAAGACTAGGCATGTGGATTATTATTGTTTCATAAGCAACTGGTGCAGCAGCGGAAATAACAAAATGATGATTCAGTGAAAGTAGCGATCGATGGAGTGAAGAATACTGAAATGCCCAAATTCGTTGATCCGAAGATACCGAATTATAGCTATCCCAAACACGTTGATAGCGCACTATACCGTGTTAAAAGATCTACGACTCTTCGCACGTTGATCTAGCGCACTAGATTCCGTGAATCGGCTTCTGCAGTCGTTGAATCGAGCGCACTCGATTAACCGAAAGAGGAGATAGGAGATTACACTCAACTACCAATTTGGCGAAAGCACAAACCTAACAAAACAAGAGTTTTTATTTAAATCAACTAAACTATTACAAATGGCACTACCGGCCTATTTATTGAAGTTACAACTCACACAAAACAAAAATGTACAACACTTAAGTGGGTTCCGACTTATAAAAATAGATGACTCAAAAGTGGACGACTCAACACAGTCGACTTACTATAAGTCGTTTATGACTTATCAGATTACAACACAAAGTATCACGACATACGACTTAAGACCAAACGACTCAACGTATTTATACAACAGGGTTCAGCAAAGCTCCTACGACATATGACTTAACACCCAACGACTTATCAATAATTACGAGTTAACAGGTGCCACGACTCACGACTCATCAACAAATGACTTAAAGCGAATGCAACTTCCCGACTTACGACTTAGCATTCAACGACTCAACTAAGTCTTAACCCGCTTCTTCTTCTTGCTTTTTGATAAGTCGTGGACGACTTATACCTTCAGCTTCGTTAATTCGTGGACGACTTAAGCCTTCAGCTTCATTAAGTCGTGAACTCAATGTAACTTCTCCCTCTGGTTTCCAGTTAAGTCGTGGACGACTTATACCTTCAGCTTTGTTAAGTCGTGGACGACTTAAGCCTTCAACATGCGCTGTTACTTTATTATCTTGTGGCGCTCCTATAAGTCGTGGACGACTTATGTCTACTTCTTTAAGTCGTGTACGAGTTATGCCTTTGAAAGTTGTGGGTTGCGCTGCATCATCCTCCCCAGGTTGAGAAAAATTCGTCCTCGAATTTGCACCACCTTCTTCCACAACAAACTCATCCCCATGATATGGTACAAGATGCTTAACATTGAATACGTCAGACGTGTACACATCCTCCGGCAGTTTCAATTTATAAGCATTTTCATTAATTCGTTTCACGATTCTACAGGACCAATTTCCTGGCTTTCAATTTGATATAAGCGCCCACTGGAAAACGATCTTTTGTTAACACAGCATATACCAGATCTCCTTCATTAAACTCAACATTTCTTCGCTTCAGATCGGTAGATCGTTTGTACTTCTCATTTGCTTTCTCCAATCGTTCCTGAACTATTTTATGACATTCAGTCAATTCATCAATAAAATCAGCAGCTTTCTTAATTGTCCCCTTCGAATGTGGTATTACCGTTAAATACAATGGTCCCTTTGGCATACTAGAATATACAATCTGAAATGGACTGAATCCCGTACTACGATTCATTGCATGATTATGAGCGAACTCTGCTTGGCATAACTTCACATCCCAGCTTTTCAGATTGTCTTTCGCCAGACATCGCAATAAATTTCCCAACGATCTGTTAACCACCTCTGTTTGTCCATCAGATTGTGGATGGTAAGCGCTACTAAAGTTCAGCTTTGTTCCGACCATCTTCCACAAGCTTAGCCAAAAGTGACATAGAAATCTGGTATATCGATCAGAAACAATTGATTCCGGCAAACCATGCAAACGATATATCTCTCTAAAGAATAATTGTGCTACATGAACTGCATCCACCGTCTTCTTACAAGCAATAAAATGTACCATCTTCGAAAAACGGTCCACTACAACATATATAGAATCATTGCCCTGTTGAGTCCTAGGCAATCCTAAAACAAAATCCATGCTCACATCTACCCATGGTTTCGTTGGAACAGGTAAAGGCATATACAATCCTGCATTGGTAGCTGTCCCTTTCGAAATCTGACAAACATGACATCGTTCCACAAACCTCTCAACCTCTTTTCTCATCGATGGCCAAAAATAAGATTGTGAAATTAAGTGTAAAGTACGATCTCGGCCCACATGACCTTCCTCATGCAACTCCTTTACGATCTTCATCCTCAAACTACAATCAGGAATACATAATCGATTTCCTTTGAACAGAAAACCATCTACCATCATAAACTCATCCGTCTTTCCCTCCTTGACTTTATCAACAAACTTTGCAAAGTAAGGATCATCAACAAATAATTCTTGCAACATATCAAAACCCGTTACTTCAACCTTCATTATTGTTAACAAATGATTCTTTCGGCTCAATGCATCTACAACTCGATTGGTAATTCCTGATTTATGCTTCACTACAAATGTAAATTGTTTTAAGTATGCAATCCATGAAGCATGCCTTGCTGCAATCTTGTCCTGTCCCTGCATATGTTTCAATGCTTCATGATCAGTATACAAAACAAATTCTTTATGAAACAAATAATGTCTCCAATGTTTCACGGCTTGCACGATAGCATAAAACTCCATATCATATGTACTATATCTCATCTTCGCTCCTAAAAGCTTCTCACTGAAATATGCAATAGGACGTCCTTTCTGACTCAACACCCCTCCAATTCCAACCTTTGATGCATCAGTATGTAATTCAAACAACAACTGAAAATCCGGTAACACTAGAATCGGCGCTGTCGTCAAAAGTTCTTTGATTCTATCAAAAGCAACCCCTACTTCTTCCGTCCACGCAAACTGTTTACCCTTCATACAATCTGTAACAGGCGCCATCACACTACTAAAGTGTGGAATAAACCTTCGGTAGAATGATGCCAAACCATGAAAACTTCTAACATTGGTTATCGTTCTGGGTTGTGGCCAATTTCTGACTGCTTCAACTTTATTCTGATCAACCTGTATTCCTCCCCCCGAAATAACATATCCCAAGAATAGAACACTATGCGTCATGAACACGCATTTCTATGTTGCAGCATAAAATTGTTCTTGTCGTAGTACCATCAACACTTCTTTCAGATGTTGCAAGTGTTCCTCTACGCTTCCACTGTATATCAGAATATCATCAAAATACACCACCACAAACTTCACAATGAATGGTCTAAAAATCTGATTCATCACTCGCATAAATGTACTCGGCGCATTTGATAAGCCAAATGGCATTACCAACCATTCGTATAGACCCTCCCTGGTTTTAAAAGCAGTCTTCCACTCATCACCTGGCCTGATATGAATTTGATGATATCCGCTCTTCAAATCAATCTTCGAAAAGATAGTGGCCCCACTCAACTGATCCAACAGATCATCAAGTCTCGGCATTGGAAATCTGTATCTGTAACGACCCAGAATTTTTGATAATTAAAATTCGAATATTTAATTGATTTTAAATATTAATAAGTGGAATTTAGAAGTCGAATGATTTACTTTTCGAATATTGGATTTAATTTGATAATTAAATCGATAAATTTATAATTGAAATTCCAGAGATAATTGAAAATCGAGTTTAAAATGATTGAAAGTGATTTGGGAAATTTTATTTAATCATACTGGAGTTATAGAAATATTTTTAGAACTCTTAAAATTGAATTTGGAAGTTAATCTGTGAAAATTGAATATTTTAATATTTAATTATCGACTGAAAAATAGCCAATTTTCGAACAGTCTCAAAATTGGACGAGACCAGTTCCATTGGATCCGTAATAGTTAGTTATTATCGGATTTCAATTTTCGTATCAATCGGAGTTGTCGTTTGACCGTGGCAACTCGAAACGCATCGACATCGTTTTAATTTTAAATCGTCGAGTTAAAAATAGTCATTTTTCAGACAGTCTTGGATTTCGACGAAACCAGTTTCATCGGATCCGTAATGTGATATTATTGTAAGATTTCAAATTTCGTAATTTTTGGATTTACCGTTTGTCCGGGGCAAGCCAAAACGCCTCGCAATCGATTTAAATCGGTTTAATTTAAATTGATCGTTTAATTCCATATCTTGCACAGACGATCGAATTAGCTTCCGAAACCTGTTCCATTGCATTCGGAACGCGGGGTAAACCTTACGAACGCCAGGCGGCACGTGTGATTTGGAGATCGTTTGAAAAAGTCGTTTAAAATGAATTTTATATCATTTATATACGTATATGTATACTTATACGTTAACAATTGCTCAAACCCCTAGCCCTAATCTTTTACAGCCGCCACCCTCATTTTAATGGCCACGAAAATTCGTTCCTTCCTCCCTTAATTTTTCAAAATCCGTAAAGAATTGCGAGAGTTGTTCAACTACAAAAACATAGAGGAGGTTGAGAGCTTCCCATCCATAAGGCTAAGTTGGGCTATAGTCGATCGTGGGAGGGGCTACAGGCCCGCGTCCACCATCAGGTGCGCACGTTTCACGAGGCACAAAGGGGAGCCGAGCTTCGAGTGGTGGCAGGCCGTGGTAGCTCGCGTGATGCTCGTTCGTTTGGCGGTAGCTGATTGCTCTGGAAGTCGACAAGGAGGGAGTATAATTCGAGGAAATTATGGCGGCTATGGGTTTCAATATGCGTGAGTAGCCTGGAGGGTTTCGTACGCGTGAAGAAGAACGCATGAGCGGCCAGATTTCATCTCCTGGGAACGAACGGTGATGATAGTGTTAGGGTTTGGAAATTAAATTTAAATTGTATATTTAATTGAACGATCTTTAAAATTTGATATCTCTTTCATACGAGATCGGAAAATTACGAAACAAGCGGCGTTGGCTTCGTTTTGGCGAATACTACGTGATGCAACTGGTTTGGAGTCAATTGGAGCTAGTTTGAATTTCGGGTAAAATTAAACGCGCGTTTAATTTTATTCGAAATAAACGCTGAAATCGGAATTGAAATCAAGGTGAGATCTTCTCACTCAATTGAATGTGGAATTATTTACAGTTATTGATTGATGATTGACTGTTTGGATGTGCTATTAGATATGATAGGATATATCTATATATATATAGCAGTATATACATATTGGCATATGTATATATTGGATTGATGATTTTCCCGCCTCGTATAGCGGATGAGACCCTATTGCGCCGTTAGTAAGCGGATTTTTATAAAACCTATATACCGCGATAATTCCGTACTGGAGCGGAATTGGTATTGTGCTAACATCTGTGGATGCAGGGAAACAGGTTGGAGGGATCCGACTGGATTCCTCACCGTATTGATTATTTACAGATATTTTGATATATTCTGTTATCATATGATGATATATGATATTTGACTGTTGTGATGGACTGATTGGTGTTGTTGCATCATCGGATTCAGTTTTGAAATGTAAAAATAACGACTTTTAATTTAAAAGGATTTTTAAAGTGATTTTTGAAAATATACGTTTTATGGAATTTTTGAATCGATTTATAAACGTAAAAGGATAATTACACAAATGTAATTAATTAATAGTTGATTTCCATGATTGATTGTGATCTCAGATATATATCTATTGTGTTATGGATGCTTGGTTAAGTATGATGATATTGATTATCTGTTGAGTAGATAATATTGACTATCTGTTTATGATGATGATGTTATTATCCATTGTTATATTGTGTTTTATCTATCTCTGTGTATATAGATAATTGAATTAAATTGTTTTAACTTTAAAACAACTTGGCCTTAAAAGACACGGTTTGGATTTCGATGAGACCGGGATCGGGTTTCCGTATACCGGGATTCTAGGTCTGGAGACCCGAATACCACATCGATCCAAAATAACGTTAGGTCGGGAAATTCAAATGGAGCAAGTGAAGACTCGAGGTATAAGAACTATACGTCAGTATAACTCTGTGGGTGATTCTGTAATGAGTTTGACGAAGATAGTACTTATAGATTCGAGATGGTGATTCAGAATGCAAGGGTTATTGTCGTTAACTCTGAGGGTGATTCCAATACGAGTGTAACGAGATAATGCCTTCGGTTTCGTTCGAACCCGGAACGAACTTGTATGGATCGAATGCTTTCAGAACATCGTCAGGTGGACGATGAGCATTCTAAGTGATGAGTTCTGTTAAGGTAATCGTGACCTCAAGCCTCATCAACCGGGAATGGCTAAAACAGGGGAGGTGTAGCAAGGCTTCGTGGGTAGCACCCACTTGAGAGCGAGATATACCCCTGTCTAGATGTTCCTTATTATTTTCGACTTAGTGTGCGGTTGGTCATGAACAACCGTGGGGTTGTTTCGTTTGGAACTGTCCAGTAAGGGATGGTTCCGGCCTTGTGTTGCAAGGAACTTAGGGTGGGTTCTCGGTACGGTGATCTAGGCCACGTACTGTGACGGGCGGTACCCCAGTAGCCCTGCCATTGTATGGAATCCAAAATCCAATAAGTGCCATCGGATTTGATTGTATACCTATGTATGATGGAATTTAATCATGTAACAATTTCAGCTATTTCTTATTTACTTGAAAACCCTAGACCTATTATAATATCATTGGATTTCCTATCAAAGTTTTGGTTAGCGTAAGGTAAAAACTTTTCCATGTTTATGTGTGGGAAGTCTTACGTGATACCTTTTGTTTTCAAAGGTTTTTGAAAGTTAAGCAACTTTAACCGTTTACTCATACCAGACCCATGTCTAACCCGAAGTTTATTTCTGTTTTTCATACTCTCGGGTACCCAAATTTTTACGGGTAGCCAAGGGATTAAGGTTAGCTTTGACGAATTGTGGAGGAGCAATGGAGCAGGAGGCTTCAGCGTGTAGATATATATTGGTTCCGCTGTGTTAGTGTTTATCTGTATTTTCGCTGTGTTATATTTCTGTGTTGTTTTGAGATGTATCGAGTTGTATTAACTAGACAGGTGTTTATAACTGTCTAGTATGTGTTGTATTATCTGTGTAACTCTGGTGTATATGATACTATGTAATCTATTATGTGATATATTATATTTCAATCATTCCGCTGTTGAGATTCTGATGTTGTTTTGTTCTTTCTTCTCTATCTTTTCTATTTCTCACCTCTCTTTTTCTTTCGATGATGCGATTTTCCGGTAGCGGAATTTCGGGTCGTCACATATATGGTTTTAAAATACATAAGATAAATGTTTAATTGTTTAAAAATAGATTTTTAGCTTAAGTTTAAATTTAAATAAAAGGTTTGTTTTATTTCTTTTTAAATATTACTTGATATATATGATTTAAAAATAGAAGTTTAAAATACAATTTACATATGGTATTAATTCATTTAATAATAGAAGTAATTTATAATCTCTTTTATAAATTATTTAAAATTGTAAAATTTGATATTTTCAAATAATAATTATAATACTTTGTTTTTATAAACATAAATAGATTTTATGGAAATAGAATTGTTATTTTAAATTTAAATGGTAGTTATATATGCATATATATAACTTGATTTTAAATTGGATTTTAAATTCAATTTGAATATGAATTTGGATTTATAATAGAAATTCAAAAGATAGACATTCTAAAGATATTTGAATAAGCTTTTATAATTAGTTTTGTTTCTTTAAAATAATTTATATATAGATAAGTATTTAAATAAATAAAGGAAAAGGGTTTTTATTTACTTTTAAAATAAATACTAATTAACTTAAAAGGACATGTGTTATTATTTTAAGGCCTCATTTTTACAAGTGTTAGTTAGTTAAATATGATATAGGACAAGTGTCATTCAATTTAGTTTTCTTTTATTTTTATTTAAAATTAAATTTCAACCTATATATATATACATGTCTCCTTCCATTCTTTTTTCTATTCTTTTTTCTATTCTTTTTCTAAATCTAAAGCTAAGTACAAAATCTGCAAACCCTTTTTCTAAAATCAAATTCTTCAACCTGTAACTTATTTTCAAAAACAAAATTGAAATCATAAGCCTGTGATTCTTTTCAAATCAAACAACTCAAACCATTAGCCTGCATCTTCTTCAAGCCTGGAATCAAGTAGTCTCTGTTTCAAGTATTCCAGTTCTGTAGGGATCAGCAACTCAAGTTTTTAAATCAAAGCATATTTCCAGTAATTCAAGCATATTAATCAAAGAAGCAAGGGCATTCAAGTTTAAAGTTTTCAAATAAGCAAAGGCACTCAGGTTTTAAAATCAAAGCAAAAGCTTTTCAAAATTGAAGGCTCTGTTCTTCACCCACAAAACTGTGAGTAACAAATATTTAAAAAAAACTTAAGCATAAATCTGGATTGCATGCTAATTTATGGAATGAATATGTTTGTGTGAATATATATAAGTGTGTTCTATATATATATATGAATGGGTAAATGATTGTGTGCATGCTATTGTCTTCGTGACTACTGTATTTTGTTTCCAAGCACAAAATTTTTGATTTAAAAACCATTATCTCTTGATCTGCTTGCTGTTAGCACTTAGATTTCAAACAAGATTTGTTTGTTTGATTATAGATTAAGTTTTAAAATTTTAGTTAAGTAAAATTAAAATTGAAATCTCATTGGAAACTTAAAAGGATAGAGCAAGTTCAAGATAAGTGAAAACTCAAACATCTTAATTTATGAATTCATATATATAAACTAAATATCTATCCAAAAACATGATTTTTAGAAGTTAAATCATTATTTTTAGTTTGGTAATTTTTGAGATAATCGGTATTTAGGGATTTTAGGTTTATTGCCAATCTACGGCAATCGGCGAGATGATCAGAGACGAGTTTTTGGTTGGAGTTAGCTTGTAGGTGGATGGTTCCAGGAAAAATGGTTGGTTAATTTTTAGATGATCGTAGGAGTGTCACGACATGGATTTAGGGTTTAAAACCTGGTTTGACTCATCGAAGCTTGAGATAGGAATTTGTGGTCGTTGGATGATCGGACGTGGCCGGACCAGGGGAAACAGAAAGAGGGTTCGTGGCGAAGCTATGGGCGTAGTTTCGTGACTTCCGGTGGTCGGAGTCACCAGGTCGAGGTGGATTTGTGGGTGTAAGTTTTGTTCCAGTGGATTCGTTCGTACTCGTTATCATTTTCATGATCGATCGAGGAATTTGGATGGTCTAATGGCTAGAGGAAGTCGAAGACGATTGGTCGACGATGGTTTGGATGGTCGGAAAGTCGCCGTGGGTTGGTGCACATGCACGTGCACGTCTGGGTAGGGCTATTGTGTTTTTGGGGAAGAAGGGGAGCGACTCGGGTTTGTTCTCGTGATTATTGGTGGAAGACTCGAAGGAATTTTAGAAGTAAATGAAGATGGGCTCGGGTCATATCTGTTGTACCTGGTTTTAATAACCGGTCTGTTTTTAAATTTAAAATGAATTTAAAAATGTAAAACAAGATTTTAAACAAAGTTAAAATTAGATTTCGAAGTATGGACTCAAATTGAATTTGTTTCTTAGTTTGAAATAAATAAGTTTATAAATTTATAACGTTTTAACAACTTTAAAATGTTTAAAGTGTAATTTAAAATGATTTGAATTTAAAATAAATTTGGTTTAAAACTCTTTTAAAATTTCTTTTATAAGATAAGTGTAACTTTACATATGATTTAAAAGGTTTTTAAATTGTTGTAAAGTTTGTTAAAGTTAAAATTGTAATTAATTGAAATCTTTTATTTGAAATGAAATTTAAAGATAAATTTAAAAGAAAAAGGTTTCAAATGTATTTGTTAATAACAATTAAGTTATTAATAAGAATAATTTTTTATCTTAAATATAATTAAGAATTAATGATTTGAGATTCATTAAATTAATAAGGAAATTTAAGGGTAATTAGTTTAATTAATTAATGATTTAGTAATTAAGGGTTAAGTAAATTGATTCAAAGATTAATAAATTTGAAATTAAGGATCATTAATTAAATAAATTAAGATTATTAATTAATGGTTAGGAAAATTAATCAAGTAATTAAGGATTAATTAAGTTATTGTTAGGTACTTAATTAATTAAGTAATTAGAGATTAAATTATTGGTAATTAGAATTAATTAAATTGTAAATTAATAATGGTTAATTAAAGTTTAATTATTTAAGATAAATAATTAAAGAATAGTAAATAGTTAATGTAGATCATTAACTTGGGTTTAATAAGTAATTAATTAATGTGATTAATTTTGACAATTAAATAGATTAATTAATTAAGGTTAATCATTTGTGGAATTGTTTAATTAAGTATAAATACTTAATGAAATTAATTAAGGAATTAATTACTTAAGGTAATTAATTGAGTTTAATGTGATTAGTTTAAATTAATTAATTTAATCACTGAATGATTTGATAATAATTACTTAATGTAATTAATGGAGTAAAACTGCTTAATGAAGAAATTAATTGATAATTACTGGATGTAATTAATGGAAGATGTTTTAATAATGGAAGTGATTTGGATTAAATTACTTTGTAATTAATCAAGGGATTAATTTAGAAATTAATTAAGGAATAATTAATTTATTTAAAGAAGTAATTAAGGATAGTTAATTACTGAATGTGATTAATCAAGAATGATTAATAATTATGATTTAATTAAGATTAATTACTTAATGTAATTAATTTAATTAGAGTAATTAATAATAAAAATGTAATTAAGGATTATTAATTAATAAAATTAATGATGTAATTAAGAATTGATTAATTAAGAAATAATTAATAAATGAAGTGATTAATTAATGTAATTAATTAAGGAGTAATGTAATTAATTATAGTCAGTTAATTAATGAAGTAATTAAAGGTTAATTACTATAAGTGGTTAAGAATAATTAATTTGTGAAATTAATTTAATGCTAATTACTTGAATGTAATTAAATGTTAATTAATCAAGGATGATTAATTAAAATAAATAAATCATTTCTTATGTGTGGATGATATTGATTTGCCTTGAATGGTTTAAGATCTCAAAAATGAGATAAGAAATGCTATGTGATATGGATGCTTTGGTTGCATTTTATGATAATATGGATTATCTATTTTGATAATAGTATGGATTATCTGTTTATGATGATAATATGGATTATCTTCTTATAATAATAATGTTGATTATCTATTGTGAATCTGTAAATTATCTATCTGTGTGTATATAGATAATAGAATTAAATTGTTTTAACTTTAAAACAACTTGGCCTTAAAAGATACGTTTTGGATTTCGATGAGACCGGGATCGGGTTTCCAGATTTGGATATCCGAATACCACATCGATCCAAATTAACGATAGGTCGTGAATCTCAAGTGAAGATGAAGATTCAGAGTGCAAGGGTTATTGTCGTTAACTCTGAGGGTGATTCCAAAATGAGTGTAGCGAGATAATGCCTTCGGTTTCGTTCGAACCCGGAACGAACTTGTATGGATTGAATGCTTTCAGCACATCGTCAGGTTGACGATGAGCATTCTAAGTGATGTGTTCTGATTAAAGGTAATCGTAGCCTCAAGCCTCAACAACCGGGAATGGCTAAAACAGGGGAGGTGTAGCAAGGCTTCGTGGGTAGCGCCCACTTGAGAGCGAGATATATCGCTGTCTAGAAGTCCCTTCTTATTATTCGGCTGTGTGGGCAGTTGGTTGGAAACAACTACGGGGTTGTCTTGTTCGGAATTGTCCAGTAAGGGATGGTTTCGGCTTTGTGTTGCAGGGGATTGGGATCCTCGGTACGGTGATCTAGGCAAGGTACTGTGATGGGCGGTACCCCGGTAGCCCTGCCATTATATGGAATTCAATTTCCAATAAGTGATCACGGACTTGATTTTATAACCCACTTTGTGGCTAGTATGCTGGAATTTAATAATGTAACAATTTCGGCTATATGAATATTTATTTGAAAACCCTAGACCTATTGTAATATAACTGGATATCCTATCAAATGTTTTGGTTATCGTAAGGTAAAAACTTTTCCGTGTTTATGTGCGGGAAGTCTTACGAGATACCTTTTCTTTTCAAATGGTTTTCAAAGTTAAGCAACTTTAACCTGTTACTCACACCACACCCATGTCTGACCCAAGTGTTTATTTTCTGTTTTATAAACTCTTGGGTACTCTAATTTTATGAGTAGCCAAGGGATTCGGGTTAGCTTTGACGAATTGTGGAGGAGAAGTGGAGCATGAGGCTTCAACGTTGTAGATATATATAGTAGTTCCGCTGTGTTGATCTCTGTATTGATCTCTGTATTGTATTGAGTTGTAATAACTAGACATGTGTTTATAACTGTCTAGTATGTGATGTATAATCTATGTAACTCTGATAGTCATTGTATATTATGCAATACTTATGTTATTAATATAATTATTTTGTTCCCCTGTTGAGATTCTGATGTTGTTTCTTTCTCTCTTCTCTTTTTTCTCTTTTCTATCCCTTTCTTTCTTCAAGATGATGCGACTTTCTGGTCAATGAAAGTCGGGTCGTCACATCTGAAATATCAGTTCAGACGTTTGATTAGGTGAAGTGACCCACTTCTTTTGGATTGTTATTTTTCAGTGATTTACTGTTGAGATTTTTTTTTTTCCAAACCAAGTGATCACTTCTTTAATTTCATTTTCCCCAAGATCCAAATTCTTACCAATATAAAAATATTAGTATATAAGTCAATTCAAGTCATTTATATATATGAAGATATATAAATGTTTCCTTGCTTATCAGAGTATTAAAAATTAACAAGGAAAATTCAATCACACAATATTTCTCATTTTTCAGAGAATTGGTGTCACATAGCCATTTCTATTTTTACATTCTTCTTTTTGATCTCAAGCTTGATTAATAATAAATTCGAATATTACCACTTATAATTTTCTTGCTTACTTCTCAAATTAATTGGTTTCTTGGTTTACAAGCCATACATTTAAATTTCGGAATTCTTTTGTGATTTGGTACTTATCATATGAATTATGAGGTGATAAACTAGGTTGAAGTCTAAGCAGAGAAAAACAACACATGTGATCAGGGTTTAGACACAACAAGCACAAACCAATCATGACAGACAAAATACATATTTCCTGGTTAACTGAGCAGATAGTCATCACATGAGTGATGGTGTTGTGAGCTACTTTATAAATCACACAACTTCTTATATCTGGAGCTAGAAAAGTGTTGAATCCGGTGTCTTACCACTTAGTATCAGTTTTGAAGCTATAGTATCAGATTTTCCCAACCTAGTATTAGATCAGTAGTTATAGTATCAGAAATTTCCTACCTAGTATCAGTTTTATAGTATCAGATTTCTCCTACTTAGTATCAGTTTTATAGTATCAGATCTCTCCTACTTAGTATCAGTTTTATCAGTTCTATAGTATCAGATCTCTCCTAATTAGTATCAGTTTTATCAGTTTTATAGTATCATAACTGAAGTGCCTCAAGACTGTCTAGAAAAACATGTTCACATATCAGATTAAATGGCATCTTCTCCTTCAGCATTATCTACTAAAACTATTTCAGAACTTGTTACTTAAGTCCACAGCTCACAAACACATATAACATTTAAGTTTCTTTTTCTTCTTACATACTGTTTTCCAGATATCAAAGTAAAAGACACACATTAAAATACTTAGAACATATTAGAGTTTTCCTAACTTAATTATTACAAAGACACTGCTACTTCTCTTAAACACTTTAAATTCCTCAAGATCTCCAAATATCCATGCAAGCAAGCAAGCAATTCATGCATCTTTCCCTGTAGCAAAACTTTGAACTGCCTCAATAAAATGAGACACCCCAAGTATTGCAAAGGCAACAAATAGGGTCAGAAATAAATTCTGGTGTGAGTGAAATCAAGTATGCAAAATATCTTGTAAATTCTTAAGGCTGTATAGAGAACTTTTCTATTAAATGCTATTCAAATCCCAATTAAAATCTGAGAATGTGTATATTTAAGTTTATCTATAAACATACTCCCAAGCATTCATCCAATTACTTCATTCAGTTGTACAAGTACAAAACTCCTATGGATTAACTCCCTGAATTCCATAGCATAATTTCTCTGTATTTTTAAGTTTTATCTACAAACATACATCCAAGCATTCATCCATTCACTTCATTCAGTTGTACAAGTACAAAACTCCTATGGATTAACTTTCTAAATTCCATAGCATAATTTCTCCTTCTCATCTTTTCATTTTGTTTGGTCTGAACTCTTGCCATTGAACACCATGTGTGCATTGCAAAGGGGCTCAGTTCTGTTAACCCTTTACACAGAGGCCTACGGGACTTAAACAAGTCATGCACATACCCATCAACCACCTGCTGATGAGTAGATCAAGGCACTACTCCTAAATTATTTTATAATTTAGAGACCATGCTTATTTATTTCTTTCTGGGGAATTTTTCTTTTGATTCCAGAGATACTCGTATTCTTTCCTTCCTTATATAGGTCAAGAATTATTAAAATCACCCAAAGATCATATCCAGACATACAAAGCATTCATGTAAAATTGCACACCTTATTTCAAAGTCATTTTTGCTTTAATCACATTTTTCTAAAACCCACTTATATTTTTATTTCTAGAAATTTCCATTTCTTACACAAATATGAAGAAGTCATTTGCAAAACTATATTTATTCTTTTACTGTGAACATAGGGAATGGTTTTTGAGAAAAACCCATAAAAACTTATTGGTTTATGATCTGAACAAATCAGCACATATTTGTAATATTGCATTGTTCATATCATTTTTAATATAGACTAGACATAAGCATAAATCTCAATATTCACACTGCCTAATTCTTTTCTTTCATTGATACCCTATTCCACAGTAAAATATTTGATTCATTTTTAATATCAAAACTAGCATATATAAAATCTATTCCTGTGATTAGTGTATTTGTTTGATTATCTATATTTTAAAACAAAAACTGAAACCATCACAACAAGTCAAAACAGATTAAAACCTCATCCAAAAACTCAACCAGAATACCATCCATGATCAACATATTTTCATCCAGAAAATAAAATCAAATAGGAAAAACATAATGTAATGTTTATATAAAATAACTTGGCTGCCCTTAACATGGGTCTTAATGCCTTACAGATCATAAGTGATTAATCACTCACCTTCCTCCTCTCTTCCCCGAGAATGTCTAAGCTTGAAAACAGGGTGAGCTCTCCTTTCTATATTTTTTTAGTGTGTTTCTGTTTTCCCCCAGAGAAAACCTCTGCTTCCCTCTTGATTTAAATCATTTTGCTAGGGTTTTACTAAAGGAAAAACCCATTTTATCCTCACATTACTCAGAGAATTATGTGTGTGTTGTTATGGCTAAATGTGCCATTTTCTCTTGATTTCTATTTCTAGTAAAAGCAGTTGCTTCTCTGCTTTTCTGTGCACATGCTATTTGCATGATCCATCTACACATCATCTTTGTGTGACTCAGAAACATTGTATACCTTGTTAGGCCTGAATGGTCCTCTTATATTATTTCAAACCATTTATTTCCTGATTTATTTTTGAGAAGGTGTTTATGCACAATAATACTAAACTGGTTCTCATGCAATTTGGTTATCAAAAGGGCTTTATCATTTTATACTTCTTTGGCTACTCATATCTAATACATATATATATTGAAAAAAAAAGAATCTCTATCCTCTTATTTATTCATTTCACTTACTCCTAATATTATTATTGTCAGACTATATTTTCTTTTCTTAAATATTCTCATTTTAAAATTATTTTTATCTCAATAATTTGGGTCTTCACATACTCTCCTCCTAAAAGGAATTGTGTCCCACAATTATTCTCTCATACATTTCCATCCAAATGTATACAAAGCATAATTTCAATTGAATGAAATTTCAGAAACTCATTCATTCCAAATCAATCAAATATAAATAAATAATTTTAAAGTCCCATCATAATTTTTAAACATACCTTTAAGTAGAAAACAGATTAGGATATTTATCCTTTATCCTCTCTTCAGCCTCCCAAGTGCAATCATTCCCATCCAAACTCCATTGGATTTTAACTAGTTTAATTATTTTATTTCTCAGCTTCTTTTCTTCTCTAGCCACAATGCCCACTGGTTCCTTTTTATAAACCAGATTTTCTTGAATTTCAACATGTGTAGGAGATTCAAGAATGGACTCTTTATCATGCACCCATTTTCTCAATTGGGATACATGAAATACATCATGTATTTTGCTCAATTCCTCTGGTAACTTCAACCTATAAGCTAAAGTCCCTATTCTTTGAACAATTTCATATGGTCCTACATACCTTGGTGACAGTTTCCCTGCTTTTCCAAATCTCAATATTTTCCTCATTGGTGAAACTTTGAGAAACACATAGTCTCCCACCTCAAATTCTACTGGCCTTCTCTTTTTATCTGCATAAGCTTTCTGTCTCTCTTGAGCTACTCTCATTCTTTGCCTCACTAATTCAATTCTTGCAGAAGTTTCTTTTACATGGTCTGGTCCAAGCAACACCCTTTCACCAGCCTCCATCCAACATGCAGGAGATAAACAAGGCTTCCCATACAAAGCCTCAAATGGAGCCATTCCTATAGTGGATTGGTAGCTATTATTATAAGCAAACTCAGCTAAATAAATATGATCCTCCCAGTTGCCTCCAAAATCAAGTATGCATGCTCTCAGCAAATCCTCTAAAACTTTATTAACAATCTCAGTTTGCCCATCTGTTTGTGGGTGATAGGCTGTGCTTAGGCTTAGTTCTGTCCCCATAGCTTCTTGAAAGCTACTCCAAAACCTTGAAGTAAACAAAGTATCTCTATCACTAATGATAGTCTTGGGGATGCCATGCAACCTCACTATTTCCTTCACAAATAATTGAGCTAGCTTGTGAGCATTTCTGTTTGAACTTATTGGGATAAAGTGTGCTGTTTTTGTGAGTCTATCAACCACTACCCAAATACTATCATTTCCCTTCCTTGTTCTTGGCAAACCATCCACAAAATCCATTGATATACTCTCCCATTTCCAAGTAGGCACTTCCAAAGGTTGCAATAGGCCTGAGGGCCTTTGATAGTCTGCCTTTACTTGTTGGCATGTCAAGCAATTTGCCACATATTTTGCTACTGCTCCTTTCATTCCTGGCCACCAATAATTTCTCTTGAGATCATGGTACATTTTGGTACCACCTGGATGGATAGTATACATTGTTTTGTGATGCTCATCCATAACTTCTTGCTTTAGTTCCCCTACATTTGGTATGCAGAGTTTCCCCTTTTTCCTTAAGTATCCTTTACCATCTACCTCATAGTTTTCCACTGTCATGCCTTGGGATATCATGTTCTTTTTCTCCTTCAAATTTATATCTTGATTCTGCATTTGTCCTATTTTATCAACCAGTGTTGATTTTAAGGATAAGAGGCTTAATTTACCATATTCAATCATCTTACTGTGTGTCTTATCTGATACACTAGCTTCTTCTTTCACTTCCACCTCACTAAGAATTATCAAATCCTTGAATTCTGCCATCATTAAGCTTGCCAATTTAGCTTGATGTCTACTTAATGCATCTGCTACTTTATTAGCTTTTCCAGGGGTATACAATATATCAAGATCATAGGAAGTTAGAAATTCTACCCACCTATGTTGCCTCATGTTCAAGTCTTTTTGGGAAAACAAATATTTAAGTGACTTATGATCAGTAAACAATTCAAACTTAGCACCCAATAAATAATGTCTCCATAGTTTCAATGCATACACCACAGCAGCTAGTTCTAAGTCATGTGTAGCATACCTAGTTTCATTTGGCTTGAGCTGCCTTGATGCATAAGCTATGACTCTACCATGTTGCATAAGCACTGCCCCCAATCCAGATCCACTAGCATCTGTGTAAACTACTAATTCTTCATTACCCTCTGGCACTTGTAAAACTGGAGCTTCTACCAGTGCCTTCTTTAGTGATATGAAAGCTTCTTCACACTTCTCTGTCCACACATATGGTTGCTCCTTTTTAGTTAACTTGGTCAATGGGATAGCTATCCTTGCAAAATCTTTTATAAATCTCCTGTAATAGCCTGCCATTCCCAAAAATGACCTCACCTCAGTTACTGATTTGGGTCTACTCCAAGATTGCACTGCCATCACCTTATTTGGGTCTACACTAACCCCTTGTTGTGATACAATGTGCCCCAAAAATTTTACTTCCTTCTGCCAAAATGTACATTTAGAGAATTTGGCTTTTAAATCATGTGCCCTCAGTCTAGACAAAACCAGATGCAAGTGCTTTGCATGATCTTCTTCTGATTTTGAATATACTAAAATGTCATCAATAAAAACAACCACAAATTTGTCTAGAAAATCTCTAAATGTTCTATTCATCAAATCTACAAAATATGATGGTGCATTTGTCAATCCAAAAGGCATCACCAAAAATTCATATAATCCATACCTTGTGTTGAAGGCAGTATACTTAATACTCTCTTCCTCCACCTTCATCTGATGAAACCCAGAGGCTAAATCTAGCCTTGAAAAGACCCTTGCTCCATTTAATTGATCGAATAGATCATCAATTCTAGGAAGTGGATATTTGTTTTTAATGGTGACTTTGTTTAATTCCCTATAATCAATGCACATTCTCAAAGTACCATCCTGCTTCTTCACAAATACAATTGGAGAACCCCAGTTTGAACTACTAGGCCTTATGAAGCCTTTCTGCTCCAGTTCTTCCAACTGATGTTTCAATTCCACAAGTTCTTTAGGACCCATTCTAGTTGGCTTCTTGATGATTGGGCTGGCTCCTGGGATTAGCCTTATTTGAAATTCTACTTGCCTATTTTCTGGAACACCTATGACTTCACCAAAGACATCTGGGTATTCATTTATAATTTTTATGTCCTCCAGTGTTAATTCTTTCTCAGTCATGCTACAAATGTGGTTACAGTAATTGATTTTAGCAATTTCACTCATAACTATAATATTTTTACCATTTTCTGTTTTCAGAGAAATAGTAAGATTTTCTAAGTTTAAAATTGCTTTGTATTTTCTTATCCAATCAATTCCTAGAATAATTCCTATTCCAGGATATTTTAGCACAAACAAATCAGAACTAAACATATTTCCACCTATGTTTAACTCTACTCCCAAACATTTAATCCCTAGCATGCAAGAATTACCTAGTGGGCTCTGAATAAACAAGGGATTATCAACTAAATAGCATGTGAGAGTTAATTTATTCACTATGTCTTGGGATATTAGTGAATGTGTTGCTCCAGTGTCATATATAACTGAGATGGGGTGATCTTTAATTAGAAGTATACCTTCCAATTGTCCAGGACTTCCCACTGCAGTTGCTTTTGCTTTGCCCTCAAGTGCTCCTACCTTTGCTCCCTTTTTGAACTCTGGGCAGTTTCTTTTAATATGGCCTTCCTTCCCACAGTTATAGCAGCTAAACAATGCCTTCTTGGCTGCTTGACACCTATTACTCATGTGTCCTTCTTTGCCACAATTAAAACAAGTAACCTTCTTCTTAGCTTCCCCAGTGGCTGCTCCCTCCATTTTCTTATCCATATTCTTTTTGTCATAGGGATGTGCTCTATTTTTCCCCTTCTTTTGATTGGTAGCCCTTATGCTCCTAAATTTTTCCCTTGCATTGTCATGTTGTTCAAAAGAAAGAGCAAGGTCTATGACTTGATCAAATGTTTTATCCTTGTATGGTAACATTGCTCTACTCAGACCTGCATTTAATCCTTGGATAAATCTTGAATTCTTTGATTCTTCATCTCCTATGAGCATAGTTCCATACTTGGACAAACTCTCAAATTTTTGAGTGTATTCAGTCACACTCATTGGTCCTTGCCTCAGCCTTATGAATTCTTCTAGCAATGTTGCCTTAGCTGTAGCTGGAACAAACCTTGCTTCAAGCATTTCCTTGAATTGATCCCATGTTATCTCATTTTCTGGCCTTCCTGTGATGATCACCTCCCACCAATCTAAGGCTGCTCCTTTGAGTCTCCTTGAAGCTATCTGCCTCTTTCTTTGGTCATTAATTTGCATATCTGCAAATATCCTTTCCAAAGTTCTCAACCATGTCTGCACTCCCATAACTCCCTCAGTGCCTTCAAAATCCTTGCCTCCCAAATTTGAAAATGTCTTCAATAACTTAGCTAATTCCTCATGAGGATTCTCTTCCCTCTGCACTGCTCCTTCTCTAAATGCCCTCACCAAATCTTGCAAGTTAACCATTGGTGTTGTATTGGAGGGTCCTGCTCCATGACTTGGTGGTCTTCCTACCATGATTCACTATTCAATTGCATAGCTAGTCAGTCATATTTCTAATTTAATTATTTTTCTGAAATTTATTTCTACTGTGGATGTTTATTTCTATCATTACTATATTTTTTTTTTAGAATTTTATCCTTACAAGAAAATTGGATAATATATTTATGCTATGTTTTAATAACATAGCTCTGATACCAACTGAAGTGACCCACTTCTTTTGGATTGTTATTTTTCAGTGATTTACTGTTGAGATTTTTTTTTTCCAAACCAAGTGATCACTTCTTTAATTTCATTTTCCCCAAGATCCAAATTCTTACCAATATAAAAATATTAGTATATAAGTCAATTCAAGTCATTTATATATATGAAGATATATAAATGTTTCCTTGCTTATCAGAGTATTAAAAATTAACAAGGAAAATTCAATCACACAATATTTCTCATTTTTCAGAGAATTGGTGTCACATAGCCATTTCTATTTTTACATTCTTCTTTTTGATCTCAAGCTTGATTAATAATAAATTCGAATATTACCACTTATAATTTTCTTGCTTACTTCTCAAATTAATTGGTTTCTTGGTTTACAAGCCATACATTTAAATTCCGGAATTCTTTTGTGATTTGGTACTTATCATATGAATTATGAGGTGATAAACTAGGTTGAAGTCTAAGCAGAGAAAAACAACACATGTGATCAGGGTTTAGACACAACAAGCACAAACCAATCATGACAGACAAAATACATATTTCCTGGTTAACTGAGCAGATAGTCATCACATGAGTGATGGTGTTGTGAGCTACTTTATAAATCACACAACTTCTTATATCTGGAGCTAGAAAAGTGTTGAATCCGGTGTCTTACCACTTAGTATCAGTTTTGAAGCTATAGTATCAGATTTTCCCAACCTAGTATTAGATCAGTAGTTATAGTATCAGAAATTTCCTACCTAGTATCAGTTTTATAGTATCAGATTTCTCCTACTTAGTATCAGTTTTATAGTATCAGATCTCTCCTACTTAGTATCAGTTTTATCAGTTCTATAGTATCAGATCTCTCCTAATTAGTATCAGTTTTATCAGTTTTATAGTATCATAACTGAAGTGCCTCAAGACTGTCTAGAAAAACATGTTCACATATCAGATTAAATGGCATCTTCTCCTTCAGCATTATCTACTAAAACTATTTCAGAACTTGTTACTTAAGTCCACAGCTCACAAACACATATAACATTTAAGTTTCTTTTTCTTCTTACATACTGTTTTCCAGATATCAAAGTAAAAGACACTCATTAAAATACTTAGAACATATTAGAGTTTTCCTAACTTAATTATTACAAAGACACTGCTACTTCTCTTAAACACTTTAAATTCCTCAAGATCTCCAAATATCCATGCAAGCAAGCAAGCAATTCATGCATCTTTCCCTGCAGCAAAACTTTGAACTGCCTCAATAAAATGAGACACCCCAAGTATTGCAAAGGCAACAAATAGGGTCAGAAATAAATTCTGGTGTGAGTGAAATCAAGTATGCAAAATATCTTGTAAATTCTTAAGGCTGTATAGAGAACTTTTCTATTAAATGCTATTCAAATCCCAATTAAAATCTGAGAATGTGTATATTTAAGTTTATCTATAAACATACTCCCAAGCATTCATCCAATTACTTCATTCAGTTGTACAAGTACAAAACTCCTATGGATTAACTCCCTGAATTCCATAGCATAATTTCTCTGTATTTTTAAGTTTTATCTACAAACATACATCCAAGCATTCATCCATTCACTTCATTCAGTTGTACAAGTACAAAACTCCTATGGATTAACTTTCTAAATTCCATAGCATAATTTCTCCTTCTCATCTTTTCATTTTGTTTGGTCTGAACTCTTGCCATTGAACACCATGTGTGCATTGCAAAGGGGCTCAGTTCTGTTAACCCTTTACACAGAGGCCTACGGGACTTAAACAAGTCATGCACATACCCATCAACCACCTGCTGATGAGTAGATCAAGGCACTACTCCTAAATTATTTTATAATTTAGAGACCATGCTTATTTATTTCTTTCTGGGGAATTTTTCTTTTGATTCCAGAGATACTCGTATTCTTTCCTTCCTTATATAGGTCAAGAATTATTAAAATCACCCAAAGATCATATCCAGACATACAAAGCATTCATGTAAAATTGCACACCTTATTTCAAAGTCATTTTTGCTTTAATCACATTTTTCTAAAACCCACTTATATTTTTATTTCTAGAAATTTCCATTTCTTACACAAATATGAAGAAGTCATTTGCAAAACTATATTTATTCTTTTACTGTGAACATAGGGAATGGTTTTTGAGAAAAACCCATAAAAACTTATTGGTTTATGATCTGAACAAATCAGCACATATTTGTAATATTGCATTGTTCATATCATTTTTAATATAGACTAGACATAAGCATAAATCTCAATATTCACACTGCCTAATTCTTTTCTTTCATTGATACCCTATTCCACAGTAAAATATTTGATTCATTTTTAATATCAAAACTAGCATATATAAAATCTATTCCTGTGATTAGTGTATTTGTTTGATTATCTATATTTTAAAACAAAAACTGAAACCATCACAACAAGTCAAAACAGATTAAAACCTCATCCAAAAACTCAACCAGAATACCATCCATGATCAACATATTTTCATCCAGAAAATAAAATCAAATAGGAAAAACATAATGTAATGTTTATATAAAATAACTTGGCTGCCCTTAACATGGGTCTTAATGCCTTACAGATCATAAGTGATTAATCACTCACCTTCCTCCTCTCTTCCCCGAGAATGTCTAAGCTTGAAAACAGGGTGAGCTCTCCTTTCTATATTTTTTTAGTGTGTTTCTGTTTTCCCCCAGAGAAAACCTCTGCTTCCCTCTTGATTTAAATCATTTTGCTAGGGTTTTACTAAAGGAAAAACCCATTTTATCCTCACATTACTCAGAGAATTATGTGTGTGTTGTTATGGCTAAATGTGCCATTTTCTCTTGATTTCTATTTCTAGTAAAAGCAGTTGCTTCTCTGCTTTTCTGTGCACATGCTATTTGCATGATCCATCTACACATCATCTTTGTGTGACTCAGAAACATTGTATACCTTGTTAGGCCTGAATGGTCCTCTTATATTATTTCAAACCATTTATTTCCTGATTTATTTTTGAGAAGGTGTTTATGCACAATAATACTAAACTGGTTCTCATGCAATTTGGTTATCAAAAGGGCTTTATCATTTTATACTTCTTTGGCTACTCATATCTAATACATATATATATTGAAAAAAAAAGAATCTCTATCCTCTTATTTATTCATTTCACTTACTCCTAATATTATTATTGTCAGACTATATTTTCTTTTCTTAAATATTCTCATTTTAAAATTATTTTTATCTCAATAATTTGGGTCTTCACATTAGGGCTCAGACGTCTGCTTCAAAATTTCAGAGTCTGGGAGGTTTTCTGAAAATTTCCAGAAAACAAATCCAGACGTCTGGATTCTAAACCTGACGTCTGGAACTGTTTAGTTTTGCCTATTTGCCTATTTTTTAGTGGACTTCCAATATTAATCGATTTTTGTTGATCCGGTTAGTTGTTATCACTTATTATCGACTTTGATGACTTCTTTCTTTGGATTTTTGGGAATATCCATTTGATGGATTTGATATCGATTTTTTATGGATTTAATTCACATTCTCGTAGGTGAATTTTTTGTGATTGATTGTTTCTACAATCATTTCTGTGGTTCATCATTTTAAAATACAAAGGTTTCTATACTAGTAGTAAATACTCAAACTCTTTCACAATAATGACTTCAACACTACTTTTAAATACAAAGCTCGTTATTAAAATCGTTTTCCAACTCTATTAGTATATACAAACCTTTACCTCATTCGTATGAGAAATCTAATTAAAAGGCTTATCAAAACAAGTGGTATGAAACGCTTGCGTTTACTTCCTCGGTTAATTCTTAGACTTGTTCGATTGAAATCTTATGACAATTTTCGAGTGGAAATCTACAATTTGTTCTTAAATATTTAAGTTATGCTAGTGGTTATGGGACATGAAGCTAAACTCATTTATTTACTAGCTTAGTGTAATTTACACTTATGGATCATTGAAGATTATTTTGTGATTTTGACTAGCGATGTGTGATGTCTCTTTGTCTGTGTGGTGGACTAAAATCCCCGTTTTTGAAACTTCGGTTCAATTTGGTGGGGTAGCGACCCATGGTCTTCGGGCCGTTTGTGGAGCTTCGACTCTAAATTGATGGTTAGTGACCATGGAATCGCGTTCCGTTTGTGATACACGTGTTGGTGAGTTTTCATCCTCCCGTTTGTGATAGGCCTTCCCCTCCCTTTTGTGTTTTCTAAATTCTTGGTTGTTGATTTCTAGAATTTGTGTTTCACCAATTTTGATGATATGCATTGATAAGATCTATCAATATTTGTGTTTTGGTGAATAATTTAAAGAATATGACATTCTTTTTTGTGTTTTAGAATATTTGAGTTATTGTATGATTTTGTTATTATCTGATGTATACTTGTCACAATATGGCATTATTTTTATCATACGTTTTTATGATATCTCTAATCCTATCTCATTTTATCTGATATTTATAGCTACACTGATCCGTTTATTATTTTCTTCTTAAATAATACTCGAGTCAGACCGAGGTATTTCAGGTGCTTCTGCTTGACTTCTTATCAGGGTTCGTCACTTAACTTTTGGCTAACTACTTTAGCTTAGTAGTTTTTGTTATTATACATTCGAGATAGGGACTCCTTGATGTATACATATTCTTTTATCTACCACTTGTACCTATTTTTTTGTGATGTAGTGGATCTTGTATGACCACTATTTTGATGTACACCTTTATGTGTTATATTCATATCAGTTTTTTCCTTTGTGATATGAGTATCTATGACTGATTTGTGTTATGTTTATTTCTATATTTGTTTCCGAAGTCCACATAGCCACTGTAGGGTAGCTTTGAGTTTGTATTTGATATGTCGGATTTCCTCTTGAAATGAAATGTAAGTTATATTATCTGACATATCGGTACTCGCACAAAGAAATTACACAGATGGTGGCTCCTCAACAGCCTTATTCTTCGTGCTAGTTGATGGCATTACCCCGTAGTGTCCTTGGCTAGTGTGAGTATAGAGGTAGGGCGTCACAGCTTGGTATCAGAGCCAAACTTCGGAACAACGTAGAATAATCTAGCAAGGATCATTGTCCTAAGTCATTCTTAGGAGTCGTGCCTTAGGATTTAATTCGAGTCATTGGACCCGTACTATCCTATTTTCTTTTGTAATGCCTTGTTTTATCAATCAAGTTTGTTTGATATTCATTCTGAGAATATCATTTTTCCTCTTCTTTATTTCTTTCTTAAAGAAGAGAAATGGTTAGACCAGGTCGTCCCAACGCTGGTCAATCCAGTGCTACTCCTCAGGATGGAGTATTTATGTATGCCCAGAAGTTCTTAGATCCTGTGAAGAATGCTCAAGCTGTCAGACCCATTCCAGAGCCTACTCATCCTAAATCTGAGTTTGCACGCTTGTGCAGTGATTACACCAACTTGGGTGGAAGGCCTTTCAAGGGTTCCGAAACCGTTATAGAAGTCCAAGCTTGGCTTAGAACATGCGATTGCATCTTTTCCCGCATGAATCTTATTGATCTACATCGAGTCGAAGTGGCTTCTAGCATGCTCCAGGAGAGAGCATTAGATTAGTATGAGCTTCTGATCTCGGAAATTATTGAAGAGGATCTTACTTGGGAGCAATTCTGGGAATGGTTCGAATTAAAGTTTGTGCCGAAAGCTGAAAAAGTATCTTTAGCCCGACGCTTTTTCGACTTTGTTCAAGGTGAATCTTCTGAGATCGACTATGTCGCATCTTTTGAATCTCTTTCTAAATATGGGGTCGAGTATTTTAATACCCCATTGAAGAAAAATCAGAGGTTTGTCTATGGGTTGAACAAGAACCTCAAAAATCCATTACTTCTGAAACTAGAAGTTTCTTTCGATCAGCTTGTTGATATCGCTCTTCAACTCGAAGAGGCCGATAAAGAATGTGATGTTGAAGTTGTGAGGGCCAAAAAAACATAAATAAGAAGAGGCCTTTTAAGTTCAAGCCTTATCCCAACAAGAAAGGGAAGCAAGCAACTTCGGTAGCAAAGACTCTTACCTCTAATCGTGGAGAATGTTACAATTGTGGTTTTAAGGAACATTATGCAAACAAGTGTCCGAAGCCCCTTACTTGCCGCTATTGCAAAAGTTCGAGTCATACTATATCTTCATGTCCCAAACATCAAAGCAAGAAGGAAGGGAAGCTAAATGTTGTGCAAGCCCCTAGTAACACTTCTCTTGGTCAAGGTATTTCTCATTCTATCCTTGATTGCATTATTATATTTCGTGATCTTCCTATTCGAGTTCTTTTTGATATGGGTGCATCTCGCTCTTTTATATCAAAAGAACTTGTTGATGCTTTATCTTTGAACGTTATTGGCTTGATGACTTCATTGAGAATTGCGAATCCGGTTGGTGGATCCGCAACACTCAGTATACTTTGTAAAGATGTCGAAATTATTTTATGTGATTATGCTTTCCGAGCCGATTTGCTTTTTAGGCGTTACCTAGGTTTCAGAATGATTTTGGGGATGGATTGGCTTAAACGATATAAAGCCCATGTCCTATGTCCTGAGCGGACTATATATCTTGGACATCCTCAATCTGTTAATCAGATTTCTCTTGTTCTTAAAGATTAAGATTCAAATTCGAAGCATCCTTGTATTCTCTAAATCCTCATGATGACGAGAATGATGATGAGGAAGATGTCATTTCCCTCATTCACATTGTTCATGAATTTCCTGACATATTTGAGCCCGTTTTAGGATTACCACCTAAGCGAGCAATTGAGTTCAAAATTAATCTGATCCCTGGAGCTCTACCTATTACTCGTCCTCCTTATCGTATGTCCAATAAGGAAATTGAGGAGATGCGTAATCAATTATCCGAATTGGAAGGAAAACAGATTATTCGTTCTAGTTCCTCTCCATGGGGAGCTTCGGCTATTTTTGTGAAGAAACCTGATGGTACACTTAGGCTTTGAGTTGACTACCACAAGCTTAATGAGCTCACCATCAAGAATAAATATCCCTTACCTTGGATTGATGATTTATTCGATCAACTTAGTGGTGCTAGAGTCTTTTCACAGTTAGAATTAGCAACTGATTTTCATCAGCTCTGTATTGAAGAGGATAACATTCCTTTGAAATCATTCCATACTCGTTATGGATCTTATGAATGGCTTGTTATGCCATTTGGTTTGACGAATTCTCCATCTTATTTCGTTGGCCTTATGAATCGAGTTTTCAAAGACTTCCTCGATCGATTTGTTCTCATCTTTATCGATGATATTCTTGTTTATTCTAAAACCAAGGAAGAGCATGAAAAACATCTTCGGATTGTGTTTGAAGCTCCTAGGAGCAACTAATTGAAAGCAAAATTTTCTAAATGCCACTTTTGCCAATCTCGTGTGAAATTTTTGTGGCATATTATTTATGAATCCGGAATTTCCATGGATCCTTCAAAGATTGAAGCAATTCAAAATTGGAAGAGACCGGAGAGTGTGACGGAAATCCGTAGTTTTCTTGGATTGTCGGGCTATTACCGTCGGTTCATAAAATACTTTTCTAAAATTTTCGTACCTCTTACTAGTTTGACAAATAAGGAAGTTAAATCCATTTGGTCAAACAAATGTGAAGCTGCTTTTCAAAAATTAAAAGAACTCCTTTCCGATGCTCCTATTCTTGTGATTCCCGAGGGGAACCAAGATTTTATTGTTTATACTGATGCTAGTCGTGTTGGTTTGGGAGCCGTTCTCATGCAAAGGGAACGTGTTATCGCTTATGCATTTAGGCAATTAAAGCCTGCCGAGACTAGATATGCCACTCATGGTTTAGAGCTCCCAACTATTGTTTTCGCCCTTAGAATTTGGCGTCAATATCTTTTGGGAGAGAAATTTGTTCTCTACACCGATCATAAATGTTTGAAGTATTTATTTTCTCAAAAGGAACTTAATTTGCATCAACAACGTTGGCTTGAGTTCCTTGCATCTTATGATCTTGATATTCTCTATAGTCCCGGAAAGGGAAATCATGTTGCTGATGCCCTTAGTCGTAAGCAACAAGCAGTTGTTCCAGTGATGATATCCGAATGGAATGATCTCGAGACTTTATCCACTTGTGAGATTCAAGATCGTGAATCCAATTCATGTTCATCTCTTGTTTTCTGTAGCCATAAGGCTCATCCTTCTCTTTTGGACCGCATCCTTAAAGCTCAAAAGCAAGATCCTGAATTGGTTCTTCTTAGCCAAAGTTGTAGGGATAAAATTGATGTTGATGGTTTGAAAGACTTTGAAATCGACGCTCGTGGGGGCATTCGAAAATTTGGTAGACTTATTGTGCTAAATATTTGTGTTCTTCGCAAAGACATTTTAGAAGATTCTCCTAGTTCTAAATTTACCATTCATCCCGGTAGTAGTAAAATGTACACGGATATTAAGCGACTTTATTATTGGGATGGAATAAAATCTGATATTGCTAACTTTATTAAGCGTTGCATGACTTGCCAACTCATAAAGGCCAAGCATTAAAGGCCCGATGGGTTATTGCAACCTTTGGACATTCCCGTTTGGAAGTGGGATCAAGTCTCCATGGACTTTATTGACGGTCTTCCCCGTTCTCGTTCGGGCCATGATAGTTTATGGGTGATCGTAGATAGACTTACAAAATCCGCCCATTTTATTCCCATTCGGTTCAATCGGACCGTACCACTTTTGGCCAAACTCTATGTTAAAGAAATCGTTAAATTGCATGGAGTTCCTATTTCTATTGTTAGCGATCGTGATCCACTGTTTACTATTGGATTTTGGAAGGGTCTTAAAAAACCTTTGGGAACGAAGCTTAATTTTAGCACCGCTTATCATCCTCAGTCCGATGGACAAATCGAGCGTGTGAATCAAACTCTTAAAGATCTTCTTCGTGCATGTGTTCTTGATTTTGGTTGAAGTTGGGAAGATCATATTTCCCTTGTTGAGTTTTCTTATAATAATAGCTTCCAATCTAGTATTGGTATGGCTCCTTTCGAGGCACTCTATGGAAGGCCATGCCGATCTCCTTCGTGTTGGCTTGGACCCGGTGAGAAGCTGGTTTTAGGTCCTGATTTTATTCGTGATGCCCCAGAAAAGATTGACCTTATTCGTCATAGGAAGAAAGAAGCTCAAAGTAGACAAAAATCCTATGCCGAAAACTGAAGAAGGAAATTAGGATTTTCTGTGGGAGATTTGATGTTCATTCGTGTTTCATCTATGAAGGGTGTTGTGCGTTTCAGTCGTTCGGGGAAATTAGCACCTCGATATATTGGTCCATTTCCCATCACCGAACGTATTGGTTCCGTGGCTTATTGGCTTTTATTACCGGCTCAATTTTCTGCTAGTCATGACGTAATCCACGTCACTCAACTACGGAAATGCCTTAGAGATTCCGATTCTATTCTTGAGCCTGGTGTAATTGAAGGAATTGAAGTTTCACCAAATTTGACTTATGAGCAACATCCTATTCGAATCATTGCTACGGAGGTTAAACGCCTTTGAAACAAAGATGTTCCTCTTGTGAAAGTTCAATGGTCCTTAAATTCTAAGGATTGCTCTTGGGAATCCAGAGAATTCATTGAGCAAACACATTTGAAATTACTCTCTCTTGCTCCTTAAGGTGATCTTCACATTTAAAAATTTCTTCTTTTGTGTTGTTATGCCTTGGTATGTGTTAACGGTAAAAAGTGAACGCTAACACCCGGTGTGTGTAATTGAATCGTGAAAGCACCACCCGTTGGTACGGGAACAGAATATAAGCTGAAAATAGCAGAAAAGCAGTAAATGAACAACAAGTTTATAGTGGTTCGGCCCGTAATTAAGCCTACGTCCACTTTATAATATTTTATTGCTGATTCGGTTATAATTTGATACAATATCCTTCAAAATACAATACAACTTGATCACAAAAGCACTCTTGACTAAAAGCTCAATCTTTGATGCTTTCACGATTCAATTACACACACCGGGTGTTAGCGTTCACTTTTTACCGTTAACATTTTGGTGCTTTCATTGAGAGTTGAACTCAAGCGATCATCCACCATTGCTTCGCAAAGATTCATAAAAAGAACCTCTTAAAAACCAGATCCGAAATAATGGCTCCTGGAAGAAGAGGTAGACCTATCAGATCCGGAAATGCTCACGAAGGGACTTCCGCTTTCCCAACAACAGACCAAGCAACTCCAACCGTTGGAGTCACCAGGGCTGAATTGGATGATGCAGTTTCTGGATTATACCAACAGATTGAAACCCAAAACGCTTCGATGATGGATAGGTTAACTGCTCTGCTCGGGGCAAATCGTCAACCAGAAAACCATCAAACTACTCTTCCTGAAATGCCACCTTTCCAGGCTGATGGTTCTATGCCGCAACCAACTTGTCATGAAGATATGCCCGGGCAAACTTCCGAGGGAAGAACTGATGCTTGTCCGGAGGTGTCTTTGAACAATAAAGAATACCTGTCCAAAATGGTTAGCCACATCATGAAAGAGAGCATGCAAAGGGAAGAGGATGAGAACGACTGGGGATTTGCACCAAGCAGAACTCCGTTTACTGAAAGGATCCTAAAAGCGGAGTTTCCAAGGAAATTCGCACCTCCTACTATCCAAGCCTATAGGGGAACCAGTGACCCTAATCATTTCCTCTACAAGTACGATTGGCATATGACCGGTGCAAGAGCATCAGACGAGATCAAGTGTCGGTACTTTCCAGTATACCTGGAAGGTGTGGCTTTACTTTGGTTTACAAAGCTCCCAGTTCGGTGTGTAGATAAGTTCTCCGACTTAGCGTAAAAGTTCAAAGAACAGTTCAGATTGTATGCTTCAAAAGCTAAGGATATAATGTCATTGTCTAACCTTGAACAAGCGCCCGGAGAATCAATCAAATCTTTCTTGAGCCGTTTCAATATAGCTTTAGCCGGAGTAGAAAACGCGGAGCCACGCATGATCCTGACTTATTTGATGCGAGCCATTGATAAATCGAGTAAATTTGGAATATGGCTAAAGATGAAGGAACCGAACTCACTTGATAAATTTTATAAAAAGGCCGACGAGTTCATTCGCCTTGAAAGCCTTTCTACGACGTCGAAGGTGGTTACTGCCCAAACTAATAATAACAGTGTCCCATCTAAGAAAAGAGAATCTGAAAGTCAGAAAAGGGAGAATGAAGGAGGAAAGAGCCAGGGAAATGAAAAGAAACCTCGCCGCTTTAATTCTTCGGATTATACTCCTTTAACTGATACACCAAGAAATATCTTTTTTGCAACAAAAGACGTTGTCCGGTATCCTAAGCCACCTGAGATGACGAAAGGTGCAAAGCGTAATGGAAAATTCTGCCAATTTCACAATCAACCTGGCCATGACACTGACCAATATCGCCAGTTAAAGAAGGTGATTGAAGAATTGCTAGAGCAAGGTAAACTCCAACAATACGTTAAGAGAAGCGGAGTCGATCCAACCTCATCCACTCGGGATCAACAACGTCCTACCCATCAATCCGATTCTCTCGACAACACTGCAGTGCAAGATTCAGAAAAGCTTGTCATTAATGTTGTCACAGGAGGTCCATACCCAGCAAGCAGAAGTTGGGACGACTACTAACTACCCACAAAACTGCAGCTGGGGCATCTCTCACTCTCTCTGGCATAAAAATCCAAAAGCTATGAATCAAGCACAAATGGAAATCCAGCTTGGATATTCTGAAACAACAATAACTAGCATTCATTTTTACTTAACTGCATTGCTTGAATTTGTAAAGATAATGATGGATGTGTAACTTCTGCATTGTAAACCGCTGAGAAATCAGCGTGACTCAATAATGAAAAACTATGCATTCTGTGTTTTCTATTATAAAATGCCTGTTATATTTTGATGTGTAAATACTCTAAATGTATTGCAAAAATGTCGATCTAATATTGCAGGTCATTAAAGCAAAGCTCACCCATCGCAAAGCTAAGCGAGCCTTACAAATCATTTATTAATGCAAATTTCAAGCAACAGAAATTCCAAACTTAAATCACATACAAGAGGAACTTCACATAAAAAGTTGACGGCTCCACTGTGTCAAGCCCTTGTTAACTGGTTGCGATCGTTGATATAAAAAGGCATCCAACCAAATAACTTGCGTTTACTCTGTGGAGTCATTCAACAGTGAAGTCTACTTCTTCGGATAAAGCAGTTTACTTGCAAAAGAAAGGAAGACGCGCTTGGAAACGATGATAAAGGATCGCAGATTGGCAGATGATGATACAACATGAGCGGGCAAACATGGAAGCAGCCAAAGGGAGATATGCCTCTCAACAGGAAAGCCGGTAGGTCCACTAAAGGGACACCTTCCCAAGCAGAAGGAATAAGACCCTCGCTAACTGATTGTGATGCATCCGATCAGGCAGCTTGTGTCCATCCCGTGGATCTACTTGCCCCTAAGACGCAACCTTCCTGGCACACCAACCAAAGCCCTCTAACGAGGCACGCCAATAAATGGGAGTGCTTTCCTCAATCAAAAATATTGGTAGGACCACCGAAGGGGCATCTTGTTAATTGATTGCGATCGTTTGTACAAACAAACATCCAATCAAGCAACTTACGCCTGTCCCGTGGACCCCTCCGACCATGAGAAAGTAACTTCCAGGCAATCACAAGCCCTTTTCGGAGGCACAAGCCATCTGCGGAGGCAAAAGCCCTTTTCGGAGGCACAAGCCCTCTTCGGAGGCACAAGCCATCTTCGGAGGCACAAGCCCTCTTCGGAGGCACAAGCCATCTTCGGAGGCACAAGCCCTCTTCGGAGGCACAAGCCCTCTTCGGAGGCACAAGCCATCTTCGGAGGCAAAAGCCCTTTTCGGAGGCACATTTCACCCGTGTAGAAGTGCAAAATGCTTCTCTTCGGAGACCCACTTCACCAGAGCTGAAATGCCAAAACTGCTTCTCTTCGGAGACCAAAATTGCTTCTCTTCGGAGACCAAAATTGCTTCTCTTCAGAGACCAAAAGACCTCTTCAGAGGCGTACTTCACCTTGTTTGAAGTACCAAAAATGAACCCTTTACTGGGGCACAAAAATCAAAACCTTCTTCAGAAGTTCATTTCATTGTGCGGGAAAATTCATTTTTAAACGAATAAAAGTGATCGTTCCCAAAAGTCGAAGTGTTCTTCTGACAGAAAGAGGGAGTAAAAATTTCTCCAAAAACGAGATATACTCTATTAAAAGCAAAATGATTCCTGCCTCAAAAATGGAATAGTTATTCTCTAATATAAGAGTATCAGTCTTGTAAAAGCGAGAAATATTGCAATGCACTTGTGGTATGGGGCAACATTGTACAATTCATTTACGTTAATAAAAGTAATGTACAAGCGACACACCACAAGTTCATTGCGATATCACATAAAGAAGATGTGGAATAAATGCGTTCTTGAAACACAAACAAAAGTTTGTACAAGTAAAAAGAATCGTTTACTCTACACTTCAAATGAGAAACAGATATATTCCTACATACACAAGAATTTGTACAAGTAAAATAGTCATTTTATTCAATACTATGGAAACTTTTTACATTGTGCAGATTACAAAAAGGAGCGGAGACCGGTATCCGCACAATGTCCGGTCAATGCATGCAAAAAGCAGAAAAGACAAAATCAAACTCATTTCTCCTTCTTCCCACCCTTGGAGCCTTTACCCGACCTGGTAATTAGTTTCGTAGGCCGTATCAGAGAAGAAGGAGAAAGAGATTCAGCCGGATCGATCTCTGCTTCATCCCCAGCAGTAGAAGAACTCTTCTTTCCTTTCTTCGAAACTGCACGCTTTCCCTTCTTCTTGGAAGAAGACTCACTCCCCGGAGCCAGAAATGTAGAAAGCTTTGTGTCGTAGTCAAAAGACCGCTCCGGGGTCTTCTCGCTATCTTCCAGACCTTCTGCCTTCTGTTCTTCGGAAGCAGGTGGTTCGTCCAAACCTTGAAGGGCTGCTATTGGTTCTTCCTGTGAACCTGGTTGAGAAGCTGGAAGAGGTATAACTTGAGAAGGAGGAGGAACGACAGCTGAAGAAGGAAGAATTGGTGCAGTTTCCGGCACGACTGCTGCATAATAAAAGAAATCAAAATCAGTATTCTCCGAGAAAAAAAAGACCGCGAATCGTCAAAGTTACCTGGAGAAGCTGGTTTAGCGAGATCAATCTCAAATTCCCGAGCTTGGAAGTCCTTCATTGCCTCTTCCTCTGTAGTGGTGGTTACAGTTTCTTTGTCAACCTTAGCGGGAGGTGTGGAATGAGAACTAGAGCCAGTAATATCCGCGTAAGCTAAAGCCGAAGTATAAGCAGGAGCAATAGGAGGTATTTCTTTCTCAGGAAGCTTCTCTCCCGTCGCCCCGGCCCGCACTCGGATAAGCTGCTCTTTTCCTTTGGCAAGGGCAGCGCGGTCACTCTCACCTAAGTAGGTAGCTTGAAGATCTGCTTCAGCGTAACCGGCACCGCCAAACAAGTCAAGGATTGCCTCCCATACTTCCGCCAAGGTGACTTCATATTCTGGCCCCAAAAATGAAAGGCTCCCACGCCCCAGGACACAATGCATATAAAAGTCGAATAGAGTCGCGTCAATGGTGGCTATGGTTGCCTTATGGGATTCTTCGGCTGCAGCTTTACCAGAAAGAGCTTCATCACGTTCTCTTTCAGCCTTCAGTAGCTGAGATTGCAGTCTTATAATTTCTAAGTCTTGAGAGCTGACTTTCTCTCGAAGCTGAACAGCGTCATCGCGGTATTTTCTCGTAACCTGCTGTTCTGCTTCGAGTTTCACCTCAATATCTCTCTGAGCAGCATGGGCGTCTCGAACTTGTTTTTGAAGCATTTCTTCTTTCTGAGAATAAGAAGTGGAAGAAGTAGCAAGCTCATTTTTAAGTCTTTCAACTTCAGCTTCGAGCTTCCCATAACCATCACTAATGCTTTTCATCTCGGCGTCATGCTGCTTACGCCATTTGTCCCACTCAGATTTATCATTCTCCATGGTCATCATCGCCTCAAGGTTCATATGGTTGACCCTTTGAAGTTCATCAACCAGCTTCTGCCATCCAGACATTCTTTCGATGTCAAGCTTTACAGCATCGACATTTTTCAGCATCGCCTGCTTATCAATGGGGACCAAATCCAAATCAAAACGCACTCCTTTCAGACACCAATTCGGAAATCGGCTCTGGAGTGTGGGAGGACCATCTCCAGCTTGGTACTGTGGCCTATTAATGATTGTCTGGATGTCAGACTCCTTAAGGGCAGGAGAACCGGAAGATGTATTAGGAGGAATAGAAGCGGTAGTCTTTTCCGAGATATTAGATGAATCTTTCTCGCCAAGTCTGATCCGTTTGCTGGAATCATCGGAAGTATGACTCTTCCCCTTGTCATCGTAAGATTTCCTCTTGTAAGGATCGTCGCTTCTGTGGGAAGAGTCACGTCGCTCGTCCCTACTCCCGTAGTATTCCTCATCTTCTCTCCGACGACGCTCTTCATGAGTTCGCCTCTCATGAGCCTTTCTGGCAGCCCTCTCCTCATCAGTTTCCTTCACGGCACCGATATAACTCCTAAAGTCATAAGCCTCACGGCTTCCGTAACGCTGGAATTTGTTGAAGTAAGAACCGCTTCGCCCCATCAGAGAACCTGAAATTGAAGAAAAAGACCAGTTTTAGAAATCCTCAAATTGAAGAAGCTAAGTGCATATAAGTGCCAAAATTCTAAGTGTGTGTGATGTGCAAACTACGCGCGTCAGACTACAAACCACTTTTGGATGTAGGAATGGCAATAAGTTGTGTGGAAGGCGTTGTGGTTTGTTGCAAAGAAGAAGTTGCTTCGATAACAGGAGGGACCACTTTAGAAACATCATCTTTAAAGAGCTCCTGAGAGGTTATCATGATGTCGCTCAGACTGTCAAAAGTATCATCGCCATGGTGCATGGGAGAATTATCTTTTTCAACTTCCACCTCAGCCGTCTTTTCAAGAGTGTGAAGATTTTCCTCCTCTTCAATAACCGGGGCAAGTGCTAACTTACTGGACGATCCAGCAATGTCGGTAGGAGTAGAACACTTTACCAATGAAGTCTCAGCGGTGAGTTCTTGCGGTAACGATTCTTTAGCAGGAACAGGGGCATCTGACTCCTCAGTAGGAGAATCAGGGACTTCATGTGGCTGAGTGGAACGGGAAGGATGTAAGAGTCCAAATTCGTGGAGGAACTCATCTCTCAATAGAAATTGAACACTCCTCTCCTCAACCGGCACGGCCATAAGCCTCTCGAAGGTAGTTTTGTGATGAGTTTCCCTAGAGGGGGGAGGGAGCGCTGAAACAGTAGAGAAAGAAGTTAACATTTGACAATTTGGACTTCAAAGAATTTTAGAAAACGCAGGGAAAAGATAGATTGTCTTACTTCCCACTCTCCAAATGGCGTAAAATCCCGGGGGACAGCAAACAAAGAAAAACTGGCTTAGAAACCCAGGAACGCTTTCAGGAAGACCAATAATCAGTTTACGGTTCCTGGCACTCCTTACAACTGTGATAGAGGGATGGTCTTTGTTCTTTGTAAATGAGCACAGGAAGCAAATTTCTCCAAAACTGGGAAAACGGTCCAACGTTCTCCTGAAAAGCACACATAATCCCAGCAGGATGGAGTATCCATTAGGGTGTAGTTGAAAGGGAGAAATAGTTAGCCGAAGAAGAAGTTCTCGAAGACAGTCATTAAACGGGGGAATCGCTCCACTCAAGCACATTTGGCGGTTCACTGCGACAAAGCCGTGGGGCGGCCTATCAGCAGTGTCATTTACTCCAGGGAGCAAAGCGTCAGATTCAGCAATGCCAAACTGGGTGCATAGTTGACGGAAGACTTTATGACTCAGAGTGGTAGGAGTCCTTTCCGGGGGATCATTCAACGGAGTAGCAATTGGAAAAGCTTCTCCAGTTGGTTCCAAGTCTTCTTGATGAGATGCCATTCTACACAATCAGGTGAATGTTCAAAAGTGAAGGTGCACGTTTCCTAAAAGTGTGAAGTGCTGTGCAAAACTAATGAAAACAAGAAAACACAAGTATAACTGGAATTAAACTAACTGACAATCAGTCGATTACGAGATTTCAGAACTTGTTAATACTCGAGTGTAGTGTTAATACAGACAAATCAGTTTTAGTTTACCATTACGATTTTGCTTTAATACTTCACTTGAGTTGGTCATTGTGTAGCATTTCACTCATACAGTTCATTTATTTTAATTTTCTCTTTATCAACTAATCTGTCATTCGATGTGGGCAGTCAGTGGCAGTATATTCGTCCCAGTATTCTGTGAATGTTGTGTCAAGCAGGTTATTAGCATTAAAGTCAAGACAGTGTGAGAGGTAACACAACACAGTTCAAATTCAGGAGTTCAGCCAACTTTTGTACAAAATCATCTAAGTCTTAAGTCGTTAAACGACCTGTCATAAGTTGGGACTTTTAGGTCGTATTAGGCGAGTCAAGATGTTCAAGGCATGTTCTCTTAAGTTAGATCATTCAAGTCGAAGAATTCGAAGTCATAGAGTTCAAGTTATTAAGTCGTTCGGATGGGTTCGCGAGTTACGAGTTAAGGGCTGTCTCATCCACGACCTAGTCATTCAGATGTGCTTGCAAGATTAAACCTTAAGCGCTAACTCGGCGACGACCTAAGAAAGATTCCCTATGAGTTAAGTCGTTGGTTGTCTAATTGTTCGAGTCATCAGCCATAACACTCAGAGATATGAAGCCTCGGTTTGAAACAACGCATCTGCTAACTCGTCCATGACCTAAGGGGCAAGCTATGAGTTAAGTCAAGTCGTCAGTACTTAAGTCGCACTGCAAGGAAAAGTTTCAAGTCTGAATGCAAAAATGCAATGTCCTAGGTCGTTACCGACCTACGACCTACGACCTACTTAAGGTCGTCAAAAATTAAGTCGCGATTTCTGTTCAAAGGTGTTAAGACGTTCATTCTCCCCAGTACATCAATTCGTCGAACTCCTAATCCGTTAACCCATTAGCCTCTCCTTTAACCAAAACTCTCGTCCCCTCAACGCATTCAATCATCCTGAAATCACCATATACCCAGTGTAATGATATTCCATCACAAATCACAAATCGGTCAAACTGAATCGCCGCAATCCATTGCCTTGTTCACACAAGACTGTCCAAGGCTAAGACAAATCATCTTGAATCCATCAATAATCGATTGAAACAAGGATTGCAGAGAAGTACGGCATGAGAAAAGGGGGTCGATGGCGAAAATGGGATTCATAATTCAGTTATAGTCGGGGATTGAATAATCGAGTTCACTTACGCAATATAACGATGGGGATAACTGGCGATCGAGTATTTGAATTCGTCTTAGAAGAGCTCGAATGCTTGCAAATGGCAGAATAAGATGATAAGAACAAGTGAAGGAGGAAAAGGAACGACTTAAGCTATTTATGCCCTGGGACAGTGAAAGGCGAATCGACACATCCGACTTACGACTTATACTAAGTCGTTCGCGACCTACGACTCATCTTAAGTCGATCGCGATCTAGCGCACTCATCAAGAAGCGAGCTAAGGAAATCGAAGCACACGACTTACGACTTAAGACGTGTACTTCGAGGGGAAAATGTTAACTCCCTTTTAGCAACGAATTACGAGTTAAAAAGCCTAAAACCTGCGTACTCAACGACTTACGACTTAGTTGCTGAAAAGGAATCCACGGCTTGAGCGACTTACGACCTACCGGGATAGGGAGCTACGACCTACCGTTATAGGGAGCTACGACCTAAGAGAGTCTATGACCCAACTATCTCAAGAGCTTCGCGACCTAGCAGCTTGCGACCTAAAGGAGCTTGCGACCTAACTACTTAAGATATGTGCCGACCTAGAAACCAACCGACTTAACAAATGGTCGACTTAAGATTGCGAGTTAACTCTGCTCCGACCTAACACTGCCGAGCTATGAAATGCTCTGAGTTAAGAAGACTGTGCGACTTAACAGTTTACGAGTTAGCAGGCCTACGACTTAAGAGCTCCGTGACTCAACGAGACAAGCTTCTTACGACTCATGAGGACTTACGGCTCAAGAGGTCTTACGACTCATGAGGCCTTACGACTTAAAGGCTCTACGACTCATGAGGTTCTACGACTCATGAGGTCTTACGACTTAAAGCCCTTACTTATGCTACCTCTATTTGGTAAGTCGGCTACGAGTTAGCACTTGTCTTCAACTGAGCCACAAGAAGAACCCAGTATGGCGCCCACGAGTTATCTTAAGTCGGCGACGAGTTATTGCTTACCTTAAGTCGGTCACGACTCATGCCTTAGCCAATTTTCTGTCCAGAATTCAGAGCTGCTCCTATAAATACCCCATCACTTCCAACATGGGTGGGACTTTTGGCCATTCATTTCTTCAAGCGTCGTTACGCTGTCGAAGTCTCCTCTCATTCAGCAATCAAAGATCTTCAAGCATTCGAGACACTACAACAATCTTCGAGAAGAACTCCTTACATCCAACACGGATTCGCCGAGTTTCATCATCAAAGATTGAGCTTTTAGTCAAGAATGCTTTCGTGATCAAGTTGTATTGTATTTTGAAGGATATTGTATCAAATTGTAACCGAATCAGCAATAAAAGATTATAAAGTGGACGTAGGCTTAATTACGGGCCGAACCACTATAAACCTGTTGTTCATTTACTGCTTTTCTGTTATTTTCAGCTTATATTCTGTTCCCGTACCAACGGGTGGTGCTTTCACGATTCAATTACACACATCGGGTGTTAGCGTTCACTTTTTACCGTTAACAGTATGGTTGTTACTTTTTATCTTCCTCTTAATTATTGCGAGGACGCAATTTCTTTAAGGAGGGGAGTCTGTCACAACCAGCATATTTTATGATTGTATATTTAAATGTTTTATTTAAATATAGCATCGTTAATCGGATTAAAGTCTAAAATGTTACTTTTTGTAAACCGTCGAATTAGGACTCAAGACCACTTTCATTTAGTCCAAAATGGCATTTACAACTTTTTTGTGTATAAACATCGATATGTTTGAAGTTGAGTAAAATTTTGGTATTTTCTATTACGGGCTTTGGGTTTGGGTTTCAGCCCACTAACCCAACATAATACCCTAACTCCACTCAACTCCTCTTCATTCATTCATTCCATTTCCTAACACTTTCAAGCTAAAGTAAAAATGGGGAAATGAATTGGAAATAGAAATTCCTAAACCCTAGTTTTGATTAGGAAACTCAAATTCAAGTCCAAATTCAAAGAGAAGTTTAGGTAAGCATCCTCTTTATCTTCTCCATCTCAATCTCTCTCCAATTTCAGAAATTTCCTATAGCCTAACTTAGGAAATATTTGTTAATGATCATAGATTGGAGCTTCTAGAGTTGAAGTTGAAGAGTGGTTGGTCGTGCCTTGTTTAAGAACTTCTCATTCATTGTTTTTAGGTTTAAAGGTGAGTTTTTTAACTCACATCTACGCCTATAACTTTCGTTGTTGTTAGATATGAATTCCTAACATCTACTCTTGTTCATTGGCTTTTGATTGGAATTGATTTGGTGAATTTTCCAATTTTTGGCTTGTGAAGTCCAATTTTATGAATATCCTACTATGGATGTTTGGACATGATATTTGGGGTGTATCGAAGAGCCTATAAGGCTGGGTTGTCACTTGTCATAAATCCCTACTCGTCGTTACTCGTCCGATCGCTCCCGAAACGTTTTGGCCATCTTGGCCTAGGCAAACTGTTGCCGAGGCCAAGTGACCAGACATTTGGATAACAAGTCCAGACGTCTGGTTATAGACTTGGAGGAAAAAATATACGCGGCAGAATAAAAATAAAAATGGCAGGGACTAATTCCAGACGTCTGAAATATCGGTTCAGACGTCTGATTAGGGCTTAGACGTTTGCTTAGAAATTTCAGACGTTTGGGAGGTTTTCTGAAAATTTCCAGAAAACAAATCCAAACGTCTAGATTCTAAACCAGACGTCTGGGACTATTCAGTTTTGCCTATTTGCCTATTTATTTAGTGAACTTCCAATTTTAATCGATTTTTTTTGATCCGGCTAGTTGTTATCACTTATTATCGACTTTGATGACTTCTTTCTTTGGATTTTTGCGAATTTCCATTTGATGGATTTGATATCGATTTTTTATGGATTTAATTCACATTCTCGTAGGTGAATTTTTGGTGATTGATTGTTTCTACAATCATTTCTATGGTTCGTCACTTTAAAATACAAAGGTTTCTATACTAGTAGTAAATACTCAAACTCTTTCACAAAAAAAATTTCAACACTACTTTTAAATACAAAGCTCATATTTAAAACCGTTTTCCAACTCTATTAGTATATACAAACATTTACCTCATTCATTTAAGAAATCTAATTAAACGGCTTAGTAAAACAAGTGGTATGAAACGCTTGCGTTTACTTCATCAGTTAATTCTTAGACTACTTCGATTGAAATCGTGTGACAATTTTCGAGTGGAAATCTACAATTTGTTCGTAAATATTTAAGTTAAGCTAGTGGTTATGGGACATGAAGTTAAACTCAATTATTTACCAGCTTAGTGTAATTTACACTTATGGACCATTGATGATCATTTTGTGATTTAGACTAGCGATGTGCGATGTCTCTTTGTTTGTGTGGGGGACTAAAAACCCCGTTTGTGGAACTTCGATTCAATTTGGAGGGGTAGCGACTATGGTCTTCGGGCCGTTTGTGGAGCTTCGGCTCAAAATTGATGGTTAGTGACCATGGAATAGCGTTCCGTTTCTGATACACGTGTTGGTGAGTTTTCATGCTCCCGTTTGTGATAGGCCTCCCCCCCCTTTTGCGTTTTCTAGATTTCTGGTTGCTGATTTCTAGAATTTGTGTTCCACCAATTTTGATGATATGCATTGATAAGCTCTATCGATATTTGTGTTTTGGTGAATAATTTAAAGAATATGACATTCTTTTTGGTGTTTGAGAATGTTTGAAATATTGTATGATTTTTGTTATTTTCTGATGTTTACTTGTCATAGTATGGCATTATTGTTATCATACGTTTTTGTGATATCTCTTGTCCTATCTCATTTTATCTGATATTTATAGCTAGACTGATCCGTTTATTATTTTCTTCTAAAATAATACTCGGGTCAGACCGAGGTATTTCAGGTGCTTCTGCTTGACTTCTTATCAGGGTCCGTCACCTGACTTTTGGTTAACTACTTTAGCTTAGTAGTTTTTGTTATTATACATTCGAGATAGAGACTCCTTGATGTATACATATTCTTTTGTCTAGCACTTTTACCTATTCTTTTATGATGTAGTGGATCTTGTATGACCACTATTTTTATGTACACCTTTATGTGTTATATTCATATATGTTTTCGCCTTTTTGATATGAGTATCTGTGACTGATTTGTGTTATGTTTATTTCTGTATTTGTTTTCGAAGTCCACATAGCCACTGTAGGGTAGCTTTGAGATTGTATTTGATATGTCGGATTTCCTCTTGAAATGAAATCTAAGTTATATTATCTGACATATCGGTACTCGCACAAAGCAATTACACAGATGGTCGCTCCTCAATAGCCTTATTCTTCGTTCTAGTCGATGACATTACCCCGTAGTGTCCTTGGCTAGTGTGAGTATAGAGGTGGGGCGTCACAAGCACTTTCCACGACACTTTTATGCTATGAATTCTATAACATTTTGAATGTGAGTTTAAACATAACGATTTTCCCCAAAATCAATTGTGAATGTTTTTAAAAGGAAAATTAATTGTTTTTGAAAGATAATTTGGAATCTTTATAATCAATTCCAAAATAAAGTCGATGACTGAGTATGCGGAAACGACTAGTACATTGTCCCGCCTATGAGATCTGGGAAGATAAAACAAGGTGTTTAACTAAGGTTAGGGATGGAGCAACCAGTGCCCTGAACTTAACTGACCTATGTTTTCTTTTCTTAGACGAGGGTGGAACCGATAGAAAAGAAAGCCCAGATGCTCTTAAATAAAATGTTTCTATTAAGTTTCCAAAATTAAAAAAGATTGGTATTATCCAAAATTTAAGCAATCTCCAAAATGAATGATTTCTATGATCCTATTTACCCAAAAATGTTTGCTAAGATTGATTTTATGGTTTATCGTAAACGATGTTTTCAATAACATTGACTTTGACCCGCCTAAAAGTTAAGGAATTTGGATCGAGAGTTAAGTAAGGAAATTTGAGATATTATCGAAAGCGAAAGAATGAATTACATAGAATTTTTCTAAATCAAAGGAAAGAGATTTCAAAATCATCCGAAAAGAATTAAAGTGAAACGAGACTTAATAAATCTTGTATACTCATATTCACTTTTTATCGATAATTGGATTTCGAAGGAACCGGAGTCGGACTTGGGTGATTCCTATCCGAAAACCACTTCGAACCAATGTATACGTTCGAATGTGAAGGCATGTTGAAGACGATGATTATTGAAGACCGTGGATCTTTATAGCATGAGGACTACTTGTTAACTTGCTCTGGGTAGCTCCCATTATAGAGTTATATATAGTAGTTGTCTCCTCGTTATGGAGATTTTTTGGACTGTAAGGACTACTCGCTACTAGTGGTAGTAGGAGAGTGCCTTCGGTTTGTCCTGTTCCTGAACAACTTGTATGGGCGTTTGTCTGACATTGCATTTCTAAAGATTACGTACATTGATTTTTACAGACGTACATCAGTGGCGGCGAAGAAGGCAACTTCTCTTAGCTTAACACCCTCCTTGAGATATACAAGCTTAAGGGTTGTATTTTTGTGGAAGGCAATTAGTAGTCAACGGAAATGGCAATGTTGCATTCAAAGATATGATATGTGCTATGTGAAAAGGTAATCGTTTCCTCAAGCCTTATCAAACCGGAAATGACCGAAATAGGATTAGATGCGGCAAGGCTAAGTGGGTCATTCCCAAGTAGGGTATGATCTCCCCTTCTAGATGTATTTCTTTCCGCTATGATGTTCGGGATGTAAATTAATGTGGTGTATGGAAACGAGCGCTCGGTTAAAGGTCGGTAACGACCGGGGGATGACATATTCGGTACTATCTAGTTACAGAGGTAGGTCGGTCTTGTGTTGGTAGTGGGCAGATGTTTTGTGCCTCCGGACATCCATCTAGAGGTGTACCCATTCGGAAGGTAGATCCTTCACCTGGTCATTTGTATGGAAATCCATTCTCCAATAAGAACCTACGATTTTGTTTGTAGAGCCTATTATGCTAGAATTTAATAATGGTAACAATTTCGGCTAAGATTAATAAGTTAATTTGCAAATGTTTTCAAAGAATGTCATTAGAAATAATATCAAATGTTTTGATATAAAAATGTTTTAGTTATCATAGGGTAAAAACCCGTTCGTGTTTATGTATGGGCGTGGTCTTATGAGATACTATTTCTTTTCAAAGAATTTTATTCAAAGGCTGATATATGACACTGTCATTTATTATTGAGTTTTTCTCACGTTGGTTTATCAAGCTTGATCCGGGTATTTTTAATACTCGGGTCAAATCCGAGTTGTTTCAGGTTTAGTCGAAGACGGTTGGAGTTTCTAAAGGAGAGCTGGAGATATTCATCTACGTATGGAAATATTCTATTATCCGTTGTACTTAGTTTGTTTTAGTTGATGTTTGTCAGCAATTGTAAGGACATATAATTGTCCAAGCTGAATTTAGGTTAGACTCTGATATATGTATTCAAAAGTTTTCCGCTGTAAAGGTATATTTGTTCAATATTATATGTTATTCCATTCGTGTGTGATTCTATTCTTTCTATTTTTCTTTATTACCCTTCATTTTCCTTCTTTTCGTTCAATTTGAGTTGGACATGTATTCTTTATTGTCGATTCAAAGGGTATGGAAAAACGGGCCATGACATTCATTTTTGTTCATACAATGATTACTTTAATTCACGTTCATTACTTACAAAATTTCAATTCATGTAAGGTTTATTTCATTAATTTACATTCTTTACTTACATTAGCTATATCCATTTTATTTATTTTGATTATAAATGGATTCATTATTGAAGTATTGTGTACAATTTATTTCAGTTTTGTAACGACCCAGAATTTTGGATATTTTAAATTGGAATATTTAATTGATTTTAAATATTTTAAAGTTAATTTTTAACTTGAATTTCAGATATCGCTATTTATTGGATAACTAAATTTTTGTATTTAATAATTGGAAATTGGATAAAATATTGAATTTGGAGTTTCAAGCTTGTTAAAAATATTTTGAAGGCTTATTCCATTGGATTTAAAAGATAATAAAAGCTTAAAAAATTGAATTTAAAAGTGATTTGTTCAGTTTTAAAAATATATGTTTAAATTGATATTTAAAAATAGCCCTTCGAGGCACAGTCTCGGAATTCGATGAAACTTATTCCATTGGATCCATAAGTATTATTATTGGATTTCAAATTTCATAGTAGTTGGAGTTATCGTTTGGCTGTACAGAATATAAACACGTTGAAATTTATATTGAAAATTCAATATAATAACTGGGTCCAAAAATCTATCTTCTCTATACGATCGAATTAGGGCTCGAAAACTTTTCCATTGCATTCGAAATAGGGGTATAACATTGTGAACGCCTAGCGGCACGCCTCGATAGGAGTTCGAGATTTTGAGTTACATTTATCGAGACAATTTGAATTTGAATTAATATATATATATTTGTATATTCTAGTCAACCATCAGCTGAAATTCATTCACATCATCTTTTGTTTTTCAAATCACTGTACCATACCCATTCCAACACGAAAGCTTTTCAAAACACGCTTCTTCCCTCATTTTATACACTAGGCCGAGCGAACTAAAAAGAAAAAATCTCGTCGGCTTTCTTCGTTTTCATCCTCTATCATTTCCCTCTTAACAGTTCATATCAGAGAAGATTACCCTTACTCCTTCATTTTAAATCATGGTTTCCCCTTTCCATCTTCATTTGTTCAAAACTGAAATCGATTTAAAAAAAAGTCATGGTCGAACGGAATATAGCGAGTTTTGTGAGCTCGAGATGCGAGAGCGAGGTCGATGAGGAGGGTCGTGGTGGCAGAGGCATTTTCACGTGCACTTGGAGGGGAACGATGGTGGCTTTAGGGCAGCGTGGTAGAAAAGGGGGGCTCGAAATCAAATGATGGATTAAATGCTGAAATAGGATTGACGGCTTGGATTTTGCCGATGATTCTAGGGCCCGAGGCATGGCCGCATTGGGAAGAGTAGCCTCAGTGCGACATTCGGTAGTAGTGCAGAGGTAGCGAGCGCGTGCAATAACCATTCATTGGCCAAACTTGAAGACAAGGGGGAGAGAGAGTGGAATTTGCTTTTGGTGGTTCAGGCAACCTTTGGATGGTCTGAGTGATGAAGATTTTTGTAAGGGAGGTAATGACAATTTCTTTTAGCTAAATGAATAAAAGGAAATTAGGGTAATTTTTATTTTGGGTGAATTAGTTTAGATTATTTAAATTATCTCAAAATCTTACTACAAACTATAACTGTGTCAATCGAGGTCCAATCAAACTAAATCAGATGGCTTTGGCTTCGTGCTAGCAAATACTACACAAGGGAATATTTAGAATTGGAATGAGTAACAGTTTCGGGAAAATCAATGTGAGAATTTCTCACTCATTTTTGGATTGCCACATTTAAAAATCTAAATATTGAATTTAAATTATTGGATGCTGATTGGATTGAGAAATTATAATTATATGTTGGATGTTATAAATAGTGTGTGTGTATGTGTGTGTGTGTGTATATATATATATATATTAGTATTTGGAGTGATATTCCTGCACATTGTAGTGGATGAGACCCTATACGCCCCGCATATTATCGGATGACCTTATACCGCTATATTCCCCTCGAAGTGGGATTGGTATTTTTATATTGTGCTAACATCTGTGGATGTAGGGAAACAGGTTGGAGGGATCTAACTGGATTCCTCAAAATGTTGAACTTATTTTCATTTCAGTGATATTTGAAATGTTGAATAATCTGTGATAGATTATGTTGGAAAATTAAATTTATTGGATGTTATGGTATTGCTGGATATTTTTTTTTGGCATTTTCAAAATATAAATACTGAATTTTTAAAGGGAAATAAAAAGGGAAAATTTAAAGCATGAGATTTGTTGTAAAGATGGATAAATTTAAAAGTGACAAATTTTGGAAAAATGAATAGTTTGATATTAAATTTTGTACTTGATAATTTCTGAATATGGAAAGATAGAGATTTTGAAATGATTGAATAAATGGATTTAATAATGGAACTTAAGCGATTTGTTTAAGTATAAAAGTATTTATTTTTAAATCCGACGTTTAAAACAGATTTGAAAAAAAATTAAAGACGAAATTTGGGAAAAATATAACATATGAAATTAATGTTTCGGGTTTAAATAAGATTTTAAATCATAATAAAGGAGTGAATCTGGAATTAATGGATTTTAGGATAAATTTGGGTAAATCAAGAAATAAACTTTAAAATAGAATTTAATTCAGAGAAATTGATTTGAAGATCGATTAAGTGTTTGAAAATAGCGATTAAAGGGAAAATGGAACTATGGGATTTATAAACGAAGTTCATAAATAAAGTGAAGTAATTATCAGTGGATAATTTGAAATTTATAAATTCACGGTGGGAATTTATAAGGAGATGGATAAATCATTCTAAAATTAAATAGTGGTTTTATTTTTTAAAAAATGTGGGAAAGGAAATTTACGGAGTTGGAACGTAAATTTAAACTGAAGATAAATCGAGAGGGATTTTTAAATGATTAGACCGGCTTCATTCAAGTGGAAAATGTATTTTTCTGAAAAGTTTAGTATATTTTAAAGGAAAGATTTTTAAGGATTTATTAGAAAATTAAAAATGTTTAAAAGAATGTTTTTAGAAAAATTATTATATAGTTATTAAAAAATAGTTTAAGTATTTATAAATTAAGTTAGTTATAGTAGTTAATTATTTTTAAATGGATAAATTAGTATTACGATTTAAAATGGAAAAATTATTAAATATTAATATTTTATACAATACTTTATTTTAAAAGTAGTTTTTGGCTAAAGTTTACTTGGAGAATTATTATAGAATTTCATAACTATTATATTGAATAAAGTGATTTAAATAGCTTTATTTTAAATATTTTAAGTGTATATTTTTGAATAAAGTGATTTAATTTATTTAAAATCTATTTAAATAAGTCTTGGTGTTTTTCAGTGGAATTAAACTAATTGGTTGAATGATTATTTAATTTGATAGTTAAATAACCGACTATCAAATCTGGACCCAAATGTAACTTTGGAAATATCTAGAAGAAGTACGAGAATTATATGTTAAAGTTACCGTTCGAGGTGCTATAATGTACGTATAAACTTGTTGTGTTCTTCTAGGACGTTTATGAGGAAATCCGTCCACTAATGGTTAGGAGGTGATCTCCGATCTTATCCGCGACTGTGTATTTCCTAAAGAACCGGGTTGAGTTTACCGGGAAATAGCGAACGTTCTTTCAAAAAGACAGGGATCATATTTGTGATCCGAAAACCACTTCTATCCAACGAGTACGTTTTCGGAATGAAGACAAGAGTTTGGAGTCGAAGATTGAGCTGTGAAATGAAGGGCTAATCACTATTAATCCTGAGGGTGATTCCAAAATGGATGTAGTAGGAGTAGTGCCTTCGGTTCCGTTCAGACCGGGAACAGACTTTTATGGATGAATGCTATCAGTACATTGTCATTGGAGGACGATGAGCATTCTAAGTGAATATTCCTAAAAAGGTAACGCTTAGCCTCGAGCCTCATTAACCAGGAATGATTGAAAATCAGGGGATATGCAGCAAGGCTAAGTGCACCTAAGTAGGGTAAGGTTTCCCCTATCTAGTTTCCCTTTATTTCGGCTGTGTGGGCAGTTGTTGATCCCAACCGCGATGTGATCTTATTCGGGCTATCCAGTAAGAATTAGTCTGGTCTTGTGTTGCAGGAGATCGGGAGTGGGCCTTGGTACGCTGATCTAGACAGGTACCGTGACAGGTGGTACCCCAATGCCTAGTCATTCAGTTGGAAATCCATTCTCCATATGTGCCTTTACGGTTTTGATTGTAGATCCTAGTATTGTTGGAATTTAATTAATGTAACAATTTCAGCTATTTGATTTAAGTATATGTACTTAGACACTATTATAATATCAGAGGATTTTGATATGAAGTGTTTTGGTTATCGTAAGATAAAAACCCAACATGTTTATTTGTGACGTGGTCTTACGTGATACCTTTGATTTCAAAGGATTTTGAAAACGTTAATAATTCAATTGAGTGTGTTTTCTCATGCAGGTTTTCCAGACTGACTCGAGTGTTATTTTATTATAATGCTCGAGTCAGACTGAGTATTACAGATTCTGGATGGAATGCTATGGAGCTCAGGAGACAAGCTGGATGACGAAGGCGTATACCACGTACCTGGTTTATATTCCACTGTTTATGGTATGCTTTATATTCAGCTATTTTTGAGGACAAGTTATTATAATTGTCCAGTATTGTGCTATTGTTGGTGTTGTACTCTGATGATGTAATGTATAGAAACAATTATAGTTTCTTTTGTATAAAGGTCAGTTGTTATCTATTATATATTGTTCCGCTGCGATTGTGAGATTATGATGTTGTTTTTCGTATTTTCTCTTCTACCTCTTTCTTCTTTATCTAATGATCTGGTATTTTCGGCATTCGATTGTTCGACATGTAATACAATGGACGTATTGATGTCAATTTTAGGAGGTCGAAAATCGGGTAGTGACATTGTGGTATCCGAGATGAAGCTTAAGCCAGAACCTTAGGTTTGGTAGGGGTTACTCATTAGAGATAGGGTCAGTAGTGCCCTAGAATGAGTTTGAGTGTATTAATAGATATGAGCACGTATTTGTTAGTGAATATTAAATCGTTTTATATTGTGTTGATTGATTTGTTGAGTGGCGTATGGATTCTGGTCAATACGAGTAATTAACGATATTGATTGGGATCTCAAAATACTTGAACAGAACAATTCGACATGGTATTATTCTAAAATGGGGAAAATTAAATAATTTTACCCAAAATTATTTTTATATATAAAAGGAATAATTTTCGTAAATTATTATAGTTAGATATGGTTTGTTTGGTTGTTAGGAAATGATAATATTAAATTATTATCATTGTTGTTGTGGAAATTCAGTAAGAAAATTAATGTTATAACCAAAAGATAATAAATTAACCCATATGAAATAATGAAATTTTGAAAATATGAGTTATAAATGGGATTTATAATTGGAAATAGAATAAAATTCCAAAGGAATATTTAAATACAGATTTAAAGGGATTTTAAAAGGGTGCAAATTTGGGAATTCAAATCCCATTGGTTTTGGAAATGTTTTTCAAAGTTGAAAATTAATGGTGATGTTGTTTGGAAAATATTTGAGATAAAATGTTTTTAAAAAGGAATAAAAGCACTAAACTCACTTCGGTCGCTGGAAAATAATTTCTGTGATGAATGCAGCATCACCAATGTTCATTTTCGTGTTTCCAAGGGAGAAATTGCTACTTGAATGTTGTGAATTGAAGTTTTGGTTTGGTAAAACTGTTTTAATTTTGAAATGCAAAGGAATAATTTTGTATACCAAAGGATTTTGGATATAATTGATTTCAAAAATGATTTTGAAATACTTAAGAAATTGTGTAAACTCGGGGAGTTTATTTAAAAAAATGTTTATGGAATATAAATGAGTTTAGGAACTTATAAAATTTGAAATTTTCTAGAATAAAATTTAACTTAAGAAGAGTAAAATTAAAGTAAGTGTGAAAACGAAATAAGTTAGAAAAGTAAACCAATTAAACGAAGTGAATTAAAGGAACTTGATGGATAGAATATCAGTAAGTTGATAACTTAAGAAATTTTGAAATCCGATTTTGTGGAGTGAGATTTAACTTGGATTAAGTTAAATAAAAGTGAATTTTGAGGAAATAAGCCTAAGTGGGCTAAATGAATGGTCATTGAAATAAAGTTTATTAAGTTAGAAATAAATTTGTGAATGAACAAACTAATTTAAATTATAAGTAAATGGAATTGGGATTGAATATTGTAATGGAATATTTAACTTGAATTATGTTAAGTAAAGTGAAATTGAAAAATTAATTTGAGTTTGACTAAAAGAACAAAATTCTGGGAATTAAAATTCATTGAGATATGAAATAAGTTTATAGATGGAAGACAAATTGAATTCAAATGGAATTGAAATTGAATTTTTGAATAGAAATGGATATAAACAAAAGTGATGGAGTGGATATAAATATAAGGAGTTATATAAAATGTTTTTAATAAACTTAAGAAAATTGAGGGAGAAATTCTTAAGTAAAATTGGTATTGGAAAAATATATTGAGCAAGTATTTGAATGAAGATTTAAATAAAGTTGGAAAATAAATAATGGTGGATAAGTGAATGAAAATTAGAATAAATGTCAATAGAAAGAAATTGATATAGATAATAATCAATTAGAAATTTATATGTAAGTTGTACGTATATTATTTTATTCGCATAAAGATTTGATCCAGATTTGAGTACAGAATTTTGAGATAGTTATATCGATCCGAGTTAGGATTTTTCAATCGATTTTCGACGGCGAACCGTGCATATGGATTTTTGAGTGATTTTGGAAATTCTCTATCATAGTGTATGGCTATGCAAGGAGAATGACGGTTTCTAATCAAGGAACCAGATCTAAGTTCGCACTAAAGGGTCGTGTGAACGATACTAGTTCGGAGGTGAAATTGTGTGATCGAGTGAGCGATCAGATTTGATATTGCGTACGGATGATATATGTACCTCGTACGGGCTTGAATGAAATAAATATTGAAAACTTTGTAAAGGGATGAATAAAATGATTTTGAATCCTGTGGTTGGATAATATTGCTAAGTAAGATGCAAGTATTTAAAAGCAAAAGAAAAATTGATGTTTCGATTTCAAAAGATAAATTGATTGCCAAACAAAAGGTATGTGTTTAAATTGTGATATGAAATTTGATGATTTTCTGATCTAGCCACTTGGCTTTTGTTTTCTTTTGAAATTTGGGGCCGTAGAGGCAGTTTTGTAGTTGTTCTGATTTAGCCACGCATAGGAGACGCTGGCAAAATTTTTCGAAAATTCAAGGAGTTAGAAATTTTTTGAGAAAATTTTGATAATTTAAAATTTAGTTTAAATTATAATTTGAATGGTTGAGTAAATAATATTGATTGGGAGCTATGGATGATGAGTTTTGGAAGTTAGTAAGAGTGATAGTGTGGCTCCAAAAAAAATTGTTTTTGGGAAGTTGTTTGAAACTAATGGGTTTTGGGAAAATAGTTAGCAGGTTTGGACCATTCTACTTACGTGACAATTTCGAGGACGAAATTCTTATAAGGGGGGAGGAATGTGACGACCCGAAATTTTGGATATTTAAAATTGGAATATTTAATTGATTTTAAATATTTAAAAGTTAATTTTTAACTTGAATTTCAAATATCACTGTTTATTGGATAATTAAATTTTTAAATTTAATAATTGAAAATTGGATAAAATATTGAATCTGGAGTTTCAAGCCCGTTAAAAATAATTTGAAGGCTTGTAAAATTTATATTAATAGTACTGAGGATAATAAAAGCTTTAAAATTTGAATTTAAAAGTGATTTGTTCTGTTTTAAAAATATATCGTTTAAATTGATATTTAAAATAGCCCTCCGAGGCACAGTCTCTGAATTCAACGAAACTAGTTCCATTTGATCCGTAATACTATATTATTATCGAATTTCAAATTTCGCAGCAGTTGGAGCTATCGTTTGGCCGTACGGAATATAAATGCGCTGAAATTTATATCGAAAATTCAGTATAATAACTGGGTTCAAAAATGTGACGCCCCACCTCTATACTCACACTAACTAAGGACACTACGGGGTAATGCCGTCGACTAGCACGAAGAAGAAGGCTGTTGAGGAGCGACCATCTGTGTAATTGCTTTGTGCGAGTACCAATTCGTCAAATAGTATGACATGCATTTCATTTCAAGAGGAAATCCGATGTATAAAATACAAACTCAAAGCTACTACACAATGGCTATGTGGCCCTCGGAAAAAATTATAGAAATAAACGTAACACAAATCAGTCATAGACATTCATATCACAAAGGCGGAATCAGATATGAATATATCACATAAAAGTGTACATCAAAATAGTGGTCATAGAAGATCCACTACATCACAAAAGAATAGAGACAAGTGCTAGAAAAAATAATAATTATACATCAAGGAGTCTATATCTCGAATGTATAAAAACAAAAACTACTAATCTAAAGTAGTTAGCCAAAAATCAGATGATGGTTCCAGATAAGAATTCAAGCAGAAGCACCTGAAATACCTCGGTCTGACCCGAGTATTATTTAAGAAGAAAATAATAAACGGATCAGTCTAGCTATAAATATCAGATAAAATGATATAGGATAAGAGATATGACCAAAAACGTATGATAACGAAAATGCCATACTGTGTCAAGTATACATCAAATAACAACAAAAATCATACAATATCTCAAATCATCTCAAAACACCAAAAAGAATCACATTCTTTAAATTATTCACCATAACACAAATATTGATAAAGCTTATCAATGAAATCCACGAAAATTGGTGAAACACAAATTCTAGAAATCACAACCAGAAATCCAGAAATCACAAAAGGGGGAAGGCCTATCACAAATGGGAGCATGAAAACTCACCAACACGTGTATCACAAACGGAACGCTATTCCATGGTCGCTAACCATAAATTTTGAGCCGAAGCTCCAAAAAGGCCCAAAGACCATGGGTCGCTACCCCACCAAATTGAACAGAAGTTCCACAAACGGGGTTTTTAGTCCCTACACAAACAAATAGACATCGCACATCGCTAGTCTAAATCACAAAATGATCATCATCGATCAATAAAAAAGCGTGAATCACACTAAGCTACTAAATATAAGAGTTTAGCTTTATGTCCCATAACCACTAGCTTAACTTAAATATTTACGAACGAATTGTAGATTTCCACTCGAAAATTATCACAAGAGTTCAATCGAACAAGTCCAAGAATTAACCGACGAAGTAAACGCAAGCGTTTCATACCACCTGTTTTACTAAGCCGTTTAATTAGATTTCTCATACGAATGAGGTAAAGGTTTGTATATACTAATAGATTGGAAAATGGTTTTAAAACGAGCTTTGTATTTAAGATAGTGTTGAAATCATTGTTGTGAAAGAGTTTGAATATTTACTACTAGTATAGAAACCTTTGTATTTGGAAGTGACAAATCACAAAAATGATTGTAAAAACAATCAATCACCAAAGATTCACATTCAAAGACGTGAATCAAAACCATAGAAATCGATACCAAATCCATCAAAATGGATATCCTAAAAAACAATCCAAAGAAAGAAGTCATCAAAGTCGATAGTAAGTGATAACAACTATCCGGATCAATTAAAATCGATTAAAATAGGAAATCCACACAAAACAGCCTAATAAACGTTTCCAGCCGTCTGGTTTGGAATCCAGACATTTGGATTTGTTTTCTGGAAATAGTTCAGAAAGCCACACAAACGTCTGGAATATCGAATTAGACGTCTGAGCCATGACCAGACGTCTGGTTTAGAACCCAGACGTCTGGTTTTGTTCTCTGGAAATAATCCAGAGAACCCCTAGACGTCTGAAACTTCAAGTCAGACGTCTGAGACTCATCCAGACGTCTGACCTTAGATTTTAGATGTTTGGAATTAGTTTTTGCCTTTTATTTATTTCTTGCGTGCATATACTTTCCTCTCCAGGTCCAAACCAGACGTCTGGGCTTGGTCACCAGACGTTTGGTCACCTGGTCTGGGCAACAATTTCCTAGGCCAAAGTGGCCAAAACGTATCGGGAGCGATTGGACGAGCAACGACAACTAAGGATTTATGCCAACCGACAACCCAGTCTTAAATACTCTTCGATACACCCTGAATATCAAAGTCCAAACATCCTTAGAAGGATTTTCATAAAATTGGACCAAAACACCAAAATTTGGAAAATTCACAAAATCAATTCAAATCAAAAGCAAATGAATATGCACAAGTGTTAGGAATTCATACCTAACAACAATGATAGCTATAGACGTTGATGTGAGTTAAAGAACTCACCTTTAAACTCAAAACACAAGTGAGAAGCTCAAAAACAAGCTAAGATCAATTCCTCTTAAACTACGACTCAAGAAGCTTCAATCTAAGCTCATAAGAAGAATATTTCCTAAGTTAGGGTTTAGGAATTTCTGAAATTGAAGAGAGATAGAGATGGAGAAGATGAAGAGGATGCTTACCTAAGCTTCTCTTTGATTTTGGGGCAAGAACATGTGTTTCCAAATCAAACTAGGGTTTGGAATTTCTATTTCCAATCTTTTTCCCCCATTTTTACTTAAGCTTGAGTGTATTAGGAAATGAGAATGAATGAAGAGGAGAGGGGTTGGAGCTAGGGTATTAGATGGGTTGATGGGCTGAAACCCAAAGCCTAAGTAAGAAAATAGCAAATTCTACTCTACTCCAAACATATCCATGTTTATATTCAAAAAAGTTATAAACGCCATTTTGGACTCAATGGAAGTGGTCTCGAGTCCCAATTCGACTGTTTACAAAAAGTATCCTTTTGGACTTTTGTAACAACCCGGTTTTTCGCGTCAGTTTATAAATGACGATTAAATCATTTTTAACTGCTAATGCAGATTTGAATCAAGTTTAGATTCATTTGAAAATTTGTTAAAAGAATTATATGGGCTTTTCTTTATTAATTCAACCGGCTTCCTTTTGATTTGGAGATGGTTATATTCATTTCCCTTTTGATATTCGTTGGCTACCGATCCCATTCTCATTTCAAAAAAAAAAACCCTAAGCCCCAAAATCGAAGAAAGATTAATAATGGCGGCTCCATTTCTTCTCCGTTCGCTCGCCCGAAATTGGAGCGTGTTCGTTGGTATCGTTCGTCCCCAATTGGGCTTCTGCCGATTTGAGTAGCTTGATCGAAAGCTCATCTTCCACTCGTCGATGCTAAGGTGAGTAATTTGCTCACATCTAATTCAACTTTATATACGTGATTTTGTGGTAATATTTGTCTTCCGTCTCCTTTTTCTTTGCGAATTCGAATTGGGTTTCACTGGTGAGTGATACTTGTCACTCACATCTAGTTTTGAACCCCATGATTCTACTATCTTTGTATTATTGTATTGCTGTTTAACATGACTCCGTTCACTTTATTTTCGGCTGTTAAATGGTGGTTCGAAGTTGTTGGTTTCTCTGTTATTTTCAATTCACTCGTGGTTGAATACTTAAATGGCTTCGATTGTGATTTTGAATTTGGTTATTGTTTTTGCCTTTGTGACTATGTCGCTGTCACTACTGACTTGGGTTATACTGATTTTATCTCCAGAAACTTTGATTTTAAAAACCGACTTTGATTTTAGACTGCATAATTCTTTTGACTTTGGATTTGAATTTGCTGGTACATTGTTGAATTTTGTCACTGCTGTTGAACTTTGTTCGAACATATACATCTCCATCTAGAGTAGTTTGAACTTGATTCTGGTTCTCTTGACACTCCAGTTAGTCGAAGCTATATTGTCTTTGTTGTTTGTATTAGCTCGTGTGCATCACTGCTATATGTGCACGGTACTTCGAGTCTAGTACCTTGATTCACAGTGGTCTGCATCTGCATCTGCTTGAATACTTATCTTTATATATTTAAACTGTAGCCACATTTACTTGTGTTCATCCTTGAGTTTATTTAGCCGTCTGATGATGGCCACCTGACTTTTTCACTGTGACTTCGATCATTTCAATGTTGTGATGATATGTGACTTTGTTAACTTGAATCATATTCATTTAGTCTGGTTCATGTGCATATCTTTGACCTGTAGCCCTTGTGTAGTCTGGTTTCACATTTCTGGATTGATGTGCATGTGTTCACTTGATCATGGTTTCATTTGTGATAGCTTCACTGTTATATGTGCATTGATGATCTTTGAACTTGTTATTCTGGTTTGAGCTTTGCTTCCTTGACCTTGAGCTACTATAGTGCACTACATTCTTGAAACTGTTTTGTAGCCTCCAGTTTGGAGTTTATTCCACCTCGTATTACTGTTGTAACTGGACATGTGCATTGAGTCTGTCCATGTATATAGTGGTGTAGCTTGAGTTGAATTCAATTGGCCAGACATTTTGTCTATACATGTTGTCTTTAGTACTGTTACATTTGAGATAGGTATGTATGTGTATGCACATATATATATATATATATATATATATATATATATATATATGCATACATGTAAAAATTGCATCTGTTTAACTTCGAATTTTCCCGACTTTTGCTCTGAGCATTTTTGTGTTCTTCCCTGACCTTTTGGCAGCTCTGGCTTTGTCCTAACTTTATCATTTTCTTGGTAAACCTCGACCATCACCTTTTGGCAGCTCTGGCTTTGATAGTGATGATGCTCTGTCCAGTTTTGGGTTAGTCTGCATTTGGCATTGTTCTATTCTTTAAGGCTTGACTCAGTTGCATTTAGTAGTTAGTATTCCACTTGAGTATTTGGATTTGTACAGTCGTATAGTTCATGTTGCTATGGTTTCTGTAACCTTTGTACATTTTTGTATTACCATTGTGACTGGGCATGTGTACCTCCATATTTTGTTAGACACTGTTGCATTTGTTCATATGGTTAGTTGCAGCTGTGCACTCGTGTACTTTGTGCATTGAATTGTTGCCAGTTCCTTGGTTTGTTGATTTTGCTTAAGTCTGGGCATTTTTATGCTCTGGTCTCCACAGTAGCATCCATGCTTTAGCTTCTGAACTATTGCATAGCTCCATTGTATTCATGTGTAGTCTTCATATATGTGCATACATTTGTTCTGAAGTGTAGCTTCACTTGAGTCGTTTACTGATATTGCTTTACTTCCCTGTTGCCATTTTTAGTTGCACTGGTCATTTCCAGCTACTTGCACTTCATTTGAGCTTCTGATGATCACCTCTGTCACTATTCATTTCTATTACATTGAGATTCATTGATGTGAGTTGATATCTTTAGTTTCTAGTTCAAGTATAATCCAGTTTCATTTGTGTTGTTATCACACTTGAGTTGAACCCGATTTCGGGGTTTGACCTTGTGATCATTTGTGACTTTCACTGAGCTTTTGTGTATCTCATACGATAGCGGCGAGGCAGTACACGCGTGCGTGTACTGCAGCCCTATCAGATTTAACAGTTTTAAATTGATGTTTCGATTTGTTAAATTGTTTCGTTGATTAATTTCAATGCTTTGGAGTTGTATTCTGATCAGGATTGTTGATTTGTTGTTTAACACTGTTTAGTGTTATATCTACCGTTATCCAATTCTCGTATCGAGAGTTGGATATACATGATTTCTGTGACTATCATCTATTTGAGATTATTATTGCTTCTATGCACTAATAACTGAGTTTGAATTAGACTGACCCGTGTATTATTTTCTTTTGAATGTAATACTCGGGTCAGACCCGAGTTATTTCAGGTTGTAGATTTCCTTCTTTGAGTTGCTGTTCGGGATTTGAAGACTTTTCACATCTTCTGAAGTTGTCATTGTCCTTTTGTAGTAGTCGTGTCATTGTATAGAACGATATGTATTCATGTATATTAGTTGATAATGTACTTGTATATATAACTTCAGAGTCGACAGTTGTAGTTGTATCATATGTATCATGTCAACTATATTGTAACTGACATTGGTTATATATATATGAGATTTTTGTTAATCTGTGTTCCGCATTTATATTATCTGTGTTATTGTTATATCTAATGTCCTAAACTATTATGAACTACCGTAGTTTGTTTTATACTGATAATTGGGTGTGTCGATGGGAGTAAATAAATAATAGATGAAAAGTAAAAAGTATATACCACTCCTATCGAGATAACCAATATTAGTGTAAGGCCAACTACGGATGGTCGCTCCTATCCAGCCTTATTCTTCGTAATAATAGGCAGTATTTCTTTTAATACTCTTTGTTATTATGAGCATAGAGGTGGGGCGTTACAGTTGGTATCAGAGCTTGGGGTTTATGGACATAATATAAAACATAACTTGGATGGAACATATGTTACAACTATTGGTCGATGTTTTATCTGTGATTTGAGTCAAAACTAAAGTTTTGAAATCTAGATGTAAATTTTTAAATATCTTTATTTAAAAATAAAAGTGAAACTGTGTTTTGGTTGATTTGATTGATTTGTGTTCTATTTATCAGAGTGCGCAGCGGAAACAGTGAAACTGTCTTTGCTGAGTACAACCGATAATCTTTTTGATTTAAAAATCAAAATACGAAATTGGTATGAATTTCATTTGTTGTTTACATAGCTGTAATTATTTTGTTTCTTTGAGAATTTCGAATCCGAATTGAGGATTCGAAGAAATTGCAGATATGTGATTTTTGTTGAAATTTCCGCTGGCTTTCTTTTGTAATAATCATCTATTGATTAGATTTTTGCTGTTTTAAATTATCTTCATTGAAGATACATTTGAATGATTCTTTGTTCATTTTGTAGTACGTGCAAAAATTTAAATTGCACGTTACTGCATTTATTTTACGTTGAACCGATGCTAGGTTATGAAACCTATTTTGTTGCCGTTATTTTTGTAACGGGATTTTTACACCAATGCTAAATTTTTGAAGCACGGTGTTTTATGGCATTTTGATGAATGAAAATTCTCTGATATTAGATTTTGATGTAAATTGTTTTGATGTGATTTTGACGTTTTAAAATTACTGTCGCTTTGGCTTCAATAACCGTCAAATTTTAAAAGTGGATTTTCAAGCGGTTATTCCGCAATGCTGTTTTGTGACCGTTTTTACGGTATTTTGAGAAGTACGATTTCCTTACCGAAATTGTTACTGATTTACTGTTCTAATCACGTGATTGGAAAATCGTTTTAAAATGAAAATTGTTTTATAAAATTTTAGCAGTTTGCGTTTTCAAAAGAATGAGAAAGCGACTTAAACGATTCAGCAAAATCGAGGATTATGACCCCTTTCTTTTACTGATTCGCTTAACTCCGGACTTGTTCAGTTGAGAATGCGAATTGTTATTTTTACAAAATAAATAAAATTGTTTTCAAAAATTTTACAGTTTGCGATTTCAAAAGAATGAGGAAGCGATTTAAACGTTTCAGCAAAATCGAGGACTATGACCCCTTTCTTTTACTGATTCGCTTAATTCTGGACTTGTCCGTTTGAGAATGTAAAGTGTATTTTTACAAAATAGACAATTTTGCACTTTCAAGGAAACGATGAAGGGATTTAAACGATTTAGCAAAAGTGCGGAGTATGGAACCACACTATTACTATTTCGGTTAATTCCGGACTCGTTAATTGAAATATCTGTCGTTTTGATGATTTTGATGATTTTACACTTTCAAGGAAACGATGAAGAGAATTAAATAATTTAGTAAAACTCGTGGTTATGGGACATGTGCGTTTGCTATTTTGGTTAATTCCGGACTCGTTAATTGAAACATTTTGATACTTTCGTGTGCTTTCGAGCCACTATGAGGACCTTCGGGTCATTTGTTGGACCTTCGGGTCATTTGTTGGGCTTTCGGGCCACTCTGCGGACCTTCGGGTCAAATACCAGTACTAGACCTTCGGGTCACTCTGCGGACCTCCGGGTCAATCTGATGGGCGCCAAAATTATGTTGAGTACTTGGTAGGCTTCGGCCATATGTTGTTGCACGTGCGGCGAATTAAAAACTCGCCATCTGATGGGATCGATCCAAGCTTTTATGTTGATTTTCTAGTCTTCTTAATTGATTTCTAGATATTTGTTGTTTCCAATTATCTGCAGGTAATTGGATATTTGTTGATATGAGTTCTGATTATCGTTTTTGATAATCAGATATTTGTTGTTTCTAATTATCGCTTGTGATAATTAGATATTTGTTGATATGAGTTCTGATTATCGTTTTTGATAATCAGATATTTGTTGTTTCTAATTATCGCTTGTGATAATTAGATATTTGTTGATATGAGTTCTGATTATCGTTTTTGATAATCAGATATTTGTTGTTTCTAATTATCGCTTGTGATAATTAGATATTTGTTGATATGAGTTCTGATTATCGTTTTTGATAATCAGATATTTGTTGTTTCTAATTATCGCTTGTGATAATTAGATATTTGTTGATATGAGTTATGATTATCGTTTTTGATAATCAGATATTTGTTGTTTCTAATTATCGCTTGTGATAATTAGATATTTGTTGATGTGAGTTCTGATTATCGTTTTTGATAATCAGATATTTGTTGTTTCTAATTATCGCTTGTGATAATTAGATATTTGTTGATATGAGTTCTGATTATCGTTTTTGATAATCAGATATTTGTTGTTTCTAATTATCGCTTGTGATAATTAGATATTTGTTGATATGAGTTCTGATTATCGTTTTTGATAATCAGATATTTGTTGTTTCTAATTATCGCTTGTGATAATTAGATATTTGTTGATATGAGTTCTGATTATCGTTTTTGATAATCAGATATTTGTTGTTTCTAATTATCGCTTGTGATAATTAGATATTTGTTGATATGAGTTCTGATTATCGTTTTTGATAATCAGATATTTGTTGTTTCTAATTATCGCTTGTGATAATTAGATATTTGTTGATATGAGTTCTGATTATCGTTTTTGATAATCGGATATTTGTTGCTTTTAATTATCACTTTAGATAATTAAATATTTGTTGATATGAGATTTAATTATCGCTTTTGATAATTAAATATTTGCTGATTTGAGATTTAATTATCGCTTTAGATAATTAAATATTTGTTGATATGAGATTTAATTATCGCTTTTGATAATTAAATATTTGCTGGTTTGAGATTTAATTATCGCTTTTAATAATTGAATATTTGTTGAATTTGAAATTTGATTATCGCTTGTGATAATCGAATATTTGTTGATTTGAGAAATTTGATTATCATTTTTGATAATTGAATATTTGTTTTCTGACTATCATTTGAGATAATCAGATATTTGATTTGTCTTCTGATTATCGTTTGAGATAAGTAAATATTTGCGATTTTAAAATTCAATTATTGTTTTTGATGATTGAATATTTGCGATTTTTAAGATTTGAGCTTCGTCTTTTTCTCTGGCGATTCAGGTGAGTAATTTGATTTACTCACAATCAATTCGTGCTCTGTATGGGATTTCTGCTCTGTTTTTCCTTCTCTTTTAGTTGCTGGAACTCGATTGTTCTTGCTTTTGTTAGTCGTCTGATTTTGATCCCTGATTCCCACGATGTTGATTCTTTTGATTTGAAGCAGTCGAACCTTTCGATTTCGTATCTAATACTTCCCCGCTGACACTTGCTTTGCTTATACATTCGACATTGCCATGCTCTTTTGGTTGTTACCTTTTATCCATTTATTCCCTATGATTGCGTGGACGCAATTCCTTTAAGGAGGGGAGTCTGTAACAACCCGGTTTTTCGCGTAAGTTTATAAATGACGATTAAATCATTTTTAACTGCTAATGCAGATTTGAATCAAGTTTAGATTCATTTGAAAATTTGTTAAAAGAATTATATGGGCTTTTCTTTATTAATTCAACCGGCTTCCTTTTGATTTGGAGATGGTTATATTCATTTCCCTTTTGATATTCGTTGGCTACCGATCCCATTCTCATTTCAAAAAAAAACCCTAAGCCCCAAAATCGAAGAAAATTAATAATGGCGGCTCCATTTCTTCTCCGTTCGCTCGCCCGAAATTGGAGCGTGTTCGTTGGTATCGTTCGTCCCTAATTGGGCTTCTGCCGATTTGAGTAGCTTGATCGAAATCTCATCTTCCACTCGTCGATGCTAAGGTGAGTAATTTGCTCACATCTAATTCAACTTTATATACGTGATTTTGTGGTAATATTTGTCTTCGGTCTCCTTTTGCTTTGCGAATTCGAATTGGGTTTCACTGGTGAGTGATACTTGTCACTCACATCTAGTTTTGAACTCCATGATTCTACTATCTTTGTATTATTGTATTGCTGTTTAACATGACTCCGTTCACTTTATTTTTGGTTGTTAAATGGTGGTTCGAAGTTGTTGGTTTCTCTGTTATTTTCAATTCACTCGTGGTTGAATACTTAAATGGCTTCGACTGTGATTTTGAATTTGGTTATTGTTTTTGCCTTTGTGACTTTGTCGCTGTCACTACTGACTTGGGTTATGGTGATTTTATCTCCAGAAACTTTGATTTCAAAAACCGACTTTGATTTTAGACTGCATAATTCTTTTGACTTTGGATTTGAATTTGCTGGTACATTGTTGACTTTTGTCACTGCTGTTGAACTTTGTTCGAACATATACATCTCCATCTAGAGTAGTTTGAACTTGATTCTGGTTCTCTTGACACTCCAGTTAGTCGAAGCTATATTGTCTTTGTTGTTTGTATTAGCTCGTGTGCATCACTGCTATATGTGCACGGTACTTCGAGTCTAGTACCTTGATTCACAGTGGTCTACATCTGCATCTGCTTGAATACTTATCTTTATATATTTAAACTGTAGCCACATTTACTTCTGTTCATCCCTGAGTTTATTTAACCGTCTGATGATGGCCACCTGACTTTTTCACTGTGACTTCGATCATTTCAATGTTGTGATGATATGTGACTTTGTTAACTTGAATCATATTCATTTAGTCTGGTTCATGTGCATATCTTTGACCTGTAGCCCTTGTGTAGTCTGGTTTCACATTTCTGGATTGATGTGCATGTGTTCACTTGATCATGGTTTCATTTGTGATAGCTTCACTGTTATATGTGCATTGATGATCTTTGAACTTGTTATTCTGGTTTGAGGTTTGCTTCCTTGACCTTGAGCTACTATAGTGCACTACATTCTTGAAACTGTTTTGTAGCCTCCAGTTTGGAGTTTATTCCACCTCGTATTACTGTTGTAACTGGACATGTGCATTGAGTCTGTCCATGTATATAGTGGTGTAGCTTGAGTTGAATTCAATTGGCCAGACATTTTGTCTATACATGTTGTCTTTAGTACTGTTACATTTGAGATAGGTATGTATGTGTATGCACATATATATATATGCATACATGTAAAAATTGCATCTGTTTAACTTCGAATTTTCCCGACTTTTGCTCTGAGCATTTTTGTGTTCTTCCCTGACCTTTTGGCAGCTCTGGCTTTGTCCTAACTTTATCATTTTCTTGGTAAACCTCGACCATCACCTTTTGGCAGCTCTGGCTTTGATAGTGATGATGCTCTGTCCAGTTTTGGGTTAGTCTGCATTTGGCATTGTTCTATTCTTTAAGGCTTGACTCAGTTGCATTTAGTAGTTAGTATTCCACTTGAGTATTTGGATTTGTACAGTCGTATAGTTCATGTTGCTATGGTTTCTGTAACCTTTGTACATTTTTGTATTACCATTGTGACTGGGCATGTGTACCTCCATATTTTGTTAGACACTGTTGCATTTGTTCACCTGGTTAGTTGCAGCTGTGCACTCGTGTACTTTGTGCATTAAATTGTTGCCAGTTCCTTGGTTTGTTGATTTTGCTTAAGTCTGGGCATTTTTATGCTCTGGTCTCCACAGTAGCATCCATGCTTTAGCTTCTGAACTATTGCATAGCTCCATTGTATTCATGTGTAGTCTTCATATATGTGCATACATTTGTTCTGAAGTGTAGCTTCACTTGAGTCGTTTACTGATATTGCTTTACTTCCCTGTTGCCATTTTTAGTTGCACTGGTCATTTCCAGCTGCTTGCACTTCATTTGAGCTTCTGATGATCACCTCTGTCACTATTCATTTCTATTACATTGAGATTCATTGATGTGAGTTGATATCTTTAATTTCTGGTTCAAGTATAAGCCAGTTTCATTTGTGTTGTTATCACACTTGAGTTGAACCCGATTTCGGGGTTTGACCTTGTGATCATTTGTGACTTTCACTGAGCTTTTGTGTATCTCATACGATAGCGGCGAGGCAGTACACGCGTGCGTGTACTGCAGCCCTATCAGATTTAACAGTTTTAAATTGATGTTTCGATTTGTTAAATTGTTTCGTTGATTAATTTCAATGCTTTGGAGTTGTATTCTGATTTGGATTGTTGATTTGTTGTTTAACACTGTTTAGTGTTATATCTACCGTTATCCAATTCTCGTATCGAGAGTTGGATATACGTCATTTCTGTGACTGTCATCTATTTGAGATTATTATTGCTTCTATGCACTAATAACTGAGTTTGAATTAGACTGACCCGTGTATTATTTTCTTTTGAATGTAATACTCGGGTCAGACCCGACTTATTTCAGGTTGTAGATTTCCTTCTTTGAGTTGTTGTTCGGGATTTGAAGACTTTTCACATCTTCTGAAGTTGTCATTGTCCTTTTGTAGTAGTCGTGTCATTGTATAGAACGATATGTATTCATGTATATTAGTTGATAATGTACTTGTATATATAACTTCTAGAGTCGACAGTTGTAGTTGTATCATATGTATCATGTCAACTATATTGTAACTGACATCGGTTATATATATATGAGATTTTTGTTAATTTGTGTTCCGCATTTATATTATCTGTGTTATTGTTATATCTAATGTCCTAAACTATTATGAACTATCGTAGTTTGTTTTATACTGATAATTGGGTGTGTCGATGGGAGTAAATAAATAATAGATGAAAAGTAAAAAGTATATACCACTCCTATCGAGATAACCAATATTAGTGTAAGGCCAACTACGGATGGTCGCTCCTATCCAGCCTTATTCTTCGTAATAATAAGCAGTATTTCTTTTAATACTCTTTGTTATTATGAGCATAGAGGTGGGGTGTTACAACTTTAATCCGATTAACGACGCTATATTTAAATAAAACATTTAAATATACAATCGTGAAATATGTGGGTTGTTACAAAAAGCTATCTTCTCCATACGATCGAATTAGGACTCGAAACCATTTCCATTGCGTTCGAAATAGGGTTATAACATTATGACAACACGAATTTTTAATGTCTATTTATCGGGTGATTAACTAATGTAATTATTGGAATATTAGTTTTGATTAGTCGAACAAATGAATTTCTGATAATTGAAATATTGGATATATAAATGGCTTAAAAACTATAATAAATATTGGCTTATAAATCTCTGGATATGATAAATCCCATAGAAATAAATAATAAACTTCACCGTTTAAATTCAAGATAAAATATCCACACATACATACATATATATATATATATATATTGATAAATATGCATAAGTATGTAGAAGTGAGAAAAATATATAAATGTACATGGGAATTTTAAAATAAGCAATGTATACATACATGTTCAAATCAAACAAGGAATGTGTAGATAGGCATAGAAATATAAATAGGTATAAACATATTAAGGAAAAAATATATATACAAGATAAAACAAGAAAATAAAAATAAATAAATATATACATATGTAGGCATATGAATGGATATGTATGTAGACATACTTGGGAACATAGCATTTAATACAAGCACCCATTTAATCAAATCAGCATAAAATATCAGTTCACCTTTTTGTTCAATATCAGGCCAACATTTGTACAAATCAAAACTTTTCAGATCAAGCCTGTACACACAAATATCAGCCTTGGCTTGCCCTGTAAGCCTTATCTCCTCCGCATATATCTCCATCCCTCTCTATCATTTCTTTTATCATTTCATTCTTTATAAAAAAAATCTGACACTTAAACCAGAGAGAAATCAACCTATAAACAACTCAAAGATCAACTCAAAACAGTCAGCAATAGATCAGATCAGATCCAAAACTTCAAGTTTTCAAAGTACAACTCAACTAAGTTTAGACCAGGAATCAAGAATCAAGTCCAGTTCCAAATATTCAAAAATCTGCTCTGTCCAAAGGAAGAAATGTAAGGTTCCTGAACTCGGCCTTCGAAAATCGGCACCCGTACTTCACTTGTACTCAAATGCCGTAGATTCAAACGCCGAATCTGGATCCCCGGAGCTTATAACACAATAAGTATAACAACACAGCGGAATAAAGAAATCAATGATATCATGTACAACTCCAATGAATACAATATCCAGAATGATATACAACAATGATATCAATATGGTACAAGAATATCAGAGATAAATAATGATACAACGGAAAACAGAAGTGATAACTCCAAATGATCCTCAAAAGAGAATGAGTCCAACAACTCCAACATCAGCTCGAACCACCATCATGTTGCACGAAGAGAAGCAAGGTCAGTCGACGTGAACTCCAAAAACTGAACTAGCTCCAACTAATCTACTAAACCTGACTATCTAAAAAACCCAACTCTAGACTGCCCGTGTGGGAAATTTTGGGCACCCTGAGTTTAGGAAGGGAACAATAAACTCTGAGTCAGTCATGGGACTGGTGTGAGTAACAAAAACAGTTTATCATTAAATAAACCACAAAGGAATTTTAAACATTGAAATCCGCAATGCTTTTTTGAAAATGAAACTACCATAAGACCTCCCGCCACACACACAATGCAAACGCAGAATTGGAGGAGATTTCCTCTTATGATAGTCAAACATGCTTACTACGCAAAATCATTCAATATTATTACTATTAGTGTATAGTGTAGAAAACCATTCGAAAGTATAATATTAATCTTAGCCAACATACAACCATTATTGTATGCCTACTATAGCTACTATGTTCAATAGCAGGTTACCGCCACATTCCATAGCAGGTTATACAACTAAAACCGTACAAGGCTTGTATTGTTTCTTTGGATTTTCAACAAATGGTCAGGCTAAGGAACTTCCTACTGCCATATGGGTACGCCTTTGGAGGGACGTCCCGAGAACCTACCCGGATCTCTGCCAACACAAGGCCAGGTTACCTCTGTAACTAGGTAACTACTACTCGAGTATGCCACCCCCCGGTCCTTTGGGACCTTTATCCGAGTGTTAACGCTGAAAATTGAACGCTAACACCCCGATGTGTGTAGTAATGTGAAAGCACCACACGTTGGTACGGGAACAAAATATAAGCTGAAAAATAGTAGAAAAAAGTAAAGAGACAACAGTTTTATAGTGGTTCGGCTCGTAATTAAGCCTACGTCCACTTTATATTCTTTTATTGCTGATCTGGTTACAAATTGATACAATGTACTTCAAATACAATTCACTTTGATCACAAAAATACTTCAGACTAGTAGCTCAAACTTTGATGTAACGAGGCTCTTTGAATCCATGTCGGATGTGCAAGATCTCTTTCGAAGCTTGTTGTAGCGTCTTTGGTGTTTAGAGTTCTTCAAGTGTTGGTTCAGTTAAGAAACTGGTAGAGTACCGGTGCTTCAGAGAATGATCGAAAAAATCCCCTCGTCGTTGGAGTGGATGCAGTATTTATAGGGTGAAATCTGGACAGCAATTTTCCCCCAAGTTCTAGGTTGTGAACGACCTAAGGTAGGTCGTAGGTCGTAGGTCGGCGACGACCTAGGGAATCACTTGTATCCGCTGCTTTTGAACTTGTCTTGAATGAGTTATTAGGTCGCGCGTGACCTAATATAGGTCATAGGTCGGCGGCGACATAGGAGAGCGTTAAGTCGCTAGGTCGAGACTTAGGTTGCTGAGACCGCTTCATTGCTTAGGTCGTAAGCTTTTTAGGTCAGTATGGAGTTAAGTTGCTAGATCGTGGGATTCCTTAGGTCGCTATGATCTCTAGGTCGCTGACTTCTTTCAAAAGTTAGGTCGCTCACCCACTTATCTTGTTAAGTAATTAGGTCGCTCCGCACCTTAGGTCGCTAGGTCGCTTCACACCTTAGGTCGTTAGGTCGTGGCACTTTATAGGTCGTTAGGTCGCTGCTCCCCATAGGTCGTTAGGTCGCTGCTCTCTTCAGAAGTTAGGTCGCTAGGTCGCAAGTCAAAAGAGGGTTAACATTTTCCACTCGAAGTACACGCCTAGGTCGTAGGTCGTGTGCTTCGATCTTCTTAACTCGTGCTTTGATGAGTTGTTAGGTCACGAGCGACTTATCGAGAAAACTAGGTCATATGTGCCGATTCGCATTTCACTGCCCCGGAGTATAAATAACTTAGGTCGTTCCTCCTTCACATCATCTGTTCTAACATTCCATCCCGCCATTAACAAGTTTCCAAGCTCTCGAAAGGGAATCCAATTACTTGACCATCAATCATCCCCATCATTATACTACGTAAGTAATCTCGATCACTGCTTAATCACGGTCATCATCGAAACGCAAATCCTCCCCCATTTTTCGCTCCTAATTCGATTTCATCCGTTGCGTTTTACTAAGAGCTACACCATGGTCAATTTTTCGTCCATGGTTGTGCTACCGTTGTATTCCTTGAGTTCAGGGCAACGCATCATGTTTATGATGGATTTGGGGTGATTTGGTTTGGCTTCGAACGATTTGGTGATGTTGAGAGACAACGGGTTAGGTTAGGGCACTTCTGGTGATGTGGTGAAGTGTGATTAGAGAATGTGGCTTAGGTTTTCTAATGGGGGATAGCTCGAGGTTATTGAGTATTTCGGCAAATGACCTAGCAGATTGGACGACCTAAAACATTTATGACCTAATTAACTTGGCTGACCTAACAACTTGTTCGGTTCAAGAACTCTTGCGACCTAACTGATCGAACGACCCAACTTTTCCGCGACCTAACTTTCCTGCGACCTAACTCTCCTGCGACCTAACTAGCTTGCGGCATAGGCCTTAGGTCGCGGTTGATCTAGGACTTGGAGAAAGACTTAACTTAACTCGTAGCATATCCTTTAGGTCGCGGACGAGCTAATACTTAGACATTTTCAAAGCTTTGACAGAACTTGACTGAATTTTCAGTTTGAACAGCCAAAATGAACCGCTTGATCTTCGAACTGTTTGAACTTCTTTACAGATTATCTCTAATGCTAATAACCTGTTAAACACAATATTTGCAGAAAACTGGGACGAATATACTGCCATTTACTGCCCACATCGAATGACAGATTAGTCGATAAAGAATAATCAACTTAAATGAACTATGTGAACGAAATGCTGTAAACCAACCAATTCAAGTGAAGTATTAAAGCAAAACTAAAATAGTTAACTGAAGCTGATTTGTTTTCATTAACACTGCACTTGAGTTTTAAATTAACAAGCCCTGAAATCTCGTAATCGACCAATTGTCAACTAGTTTAATTCCAGTTATGTTTGCTTGTTATCTTTATTACTTCTGCACAACACTTCACACTTTTTAGAAAACATGCACCTTCACATTTGAACATCCAGTTGCTTATGTAGAATAACTTCTCAACAAGAAGAGATAGTAGTTCAAGCTGGAGAGGCCATTCTTATTCCTTCCCCGTTAACTAATCCTCCAGAAAGAATCTCGACCACTTTACATTACAGAGCTTTCAACCGATTGTGTGTTCAATTTGGTATTGCTGAAGCAAAAGCCATGCTACCTAGGAAAAACGACACTGCTGACATACCACCTCCTGGTTTCGTCGCCGTTAATCGCCAAATGTGCATGAGCGGAGCCATTCCTCCTTTTAATGATTTCCTCCAACAGCTTCTTCTTCGACTGTCTATCTCTTCCTTTGAGTTACATCCCAATGGCTATGCCATCCCGAGTTTTGATGAAGTTTGTTACTTGTGCACATTTGCCAAAAATAAAGACCATCCCTCCATCACGCTTGTAAGAAGTGCTAGGAAACGCAAACTGATCATTGGTCTTCCTAATAGTGTTCACGGTTTTCTGAGTCAGTTTTTCTTCGCTCGCTGTCCTCCGGGATTCTACGCTATCTGGAGAGTAGGAAGTAAGATCATTTATCTTCGTTCCTTATGTTTCTGAACTTTTCGAAGCTTGAGTTGTCAAGTTTTAACTTCGCTCTTTTCTTTTCAGCGCTTCCTCCTCCTTTTAGGGATCCTGGTCACAAACCAACTTTTGAGAGGCTCATGGCCGTGCCGGTTGAGGAGAGGAGTATTAAATTTCTATTGAAAGATGAGTTTTTACATCAATTCGGACTTCTACACCCCTCCCGGTCAATTCAATTTCACGACGCCGCTGATTCTCAGGCCGGACCGTCAGATGCCCCGGTTTCAACCGAAGAGATCACCCCTAAAGAACCTGTTGTGGAAGCTTCTTTGGTAAAATGCTCCACATCTACTGACATTGCGGGGTCGTCAAGCAAGCTAACACTTTCCCCATATATCGAAGAAGAGGAATCTCCACAACGCTCTGAGAAGGCAGCCGATGAAGAAGCTAAAAAAGAAAGTTCCGCTCGGCATGATGGTGAAGACATTTTTGGTGAGCTAAGTGACCTGATGGTGACTTCACGCGAGCTTTTTAAAGATGATATCGTCAACGCTAAAGTTGCCTCTCCAGTGATCGAAGCGACATCTACTTTACAACCGCTTTCATTGTCCCAAGAGTTGACTCCTGCCGTAAAATCTGATATAATTCCTAAGCCGAAGAGTGGTTTGTAGTCTGACGCGCATAGTTTGCACGCCACACACACTTAGGATGCTTAGCACTTTCATTCACTTAACTTTTCTTTTCCTGGAAATTTCTAAATTCTATTTTTCTTCATTTTCAGATTCTCCAATGGGGCGAAGCGGTTCATACTACGATGACTTTCGGCGCTATGGAGGTCGTGACACCTATGACCATAAACGCTATCTCCCTGTCCGTAGGGAAACCGATGAAGAAAGAGCCGTTAGGAAGGCTCAAGAAAGAAGAGCTCACGAGCAACAATTCGGGAGAAGGGATGAACGATACGACTCTTCTCACAGAAGCGATGACTGTCATAAAAGGAAATCCCGTGATGATAAAGGGAAGAGTCACATTGCTGACGATCCGAGCAAACGGGTCAAACTTAGTGATCAATCAGCATCTGCAGTTTCTAAAAAGACCGGTGCTCCTAATCCTCTTGACATCTCCTCCGGTTCTCTTGCTTTAAAGAAATCTGACATTCAGGCAATTATCAACAGGCCTCAATATCAAGTCAAAGACGCTCCTTCTACACTTCAAAGCCGATTCCCGAATTGGTGCCTAAGAGGAGTGCGCTTTGACGTAGACTTGGTACCGATTGATAAGCAAGCTATGTTGAGGAACCTCGATGTAGTCAAACTTGATATCGAGAGGATGTCTGGCTGGCAGAAACTTGTCGACGAGCTTCAAAGAGTTAATTATATGAATCTTGAAGCCATGCTAACTATGGAGAATGACAAGTCGGAGTGGGATAAAATTTGTAAGCAACATGATGCCGAGATGGCGAGCATTGCTGACGACAATGCAAGACTTGAGTCCGAAGTCAAGAGACTCAAAGAAGATCTCGCCACTTCTTCCGCTTCGCACTCTCAAAAAGAAGAAGTCTTTCAAAAACAAGTGTGGGATGCGCATGCTTCTCAAAGGGATGCTGAGATGAAACTTGAGGCTAAGCAGCATGTTACTGAAAAATACCGCAAAGATACTGCTCAGCTGCGGGAAACAGTTAACTCCCAGAACATGGAGATCGAATTGTTAAAGGCTTGACTTTCTAAAGTAGAGAAAGAGCGTGATGAGGCTGTTACTAGTCAAGTTGCAGCTGAAGAATCTCATGAAGCAACTAAAGCTATTGTTTGTACCAAAAATGGACACAACACTCTTCGGAAGTTTTTGAAGAGATAAAAGTGAAGAAAGAAAATTAAAAGTGAGGATTATCTAACAAAAACTCCAAATAACGGAAAGTAAATTGCACAGAAGACAACAATTTAGAGTGGTTCGGCGTTTCGCCTATGTCCACTATGAAGTTTGATGATTTTATTGCTCGATGCTTGAAGATTACAATTTCTTATAGCGTAGTACAATAGATTTTATGATTATAATCTGAATCTAAGGCAGCAGTGGTGATTTGGAGTAAATCTGGCAGAGTCTCGGTGCTCTTTAGCTCTTAGAATTATCCGACCCTTTTTCTGAATGACCAGGGGCTCTATTTATAGGTGTAGGAGGCTGATATTTTGCCTATAATTTGGGAAGACCGCTTTTGGCGCGTGAGGGGGCCCACATGCCCGAATTCTGGGAATCCGGGCCCACTTTGGGATCGATTCGACCCTTGGTTCGAATCGATCAAGAAAGAGTCCAATCGAGCTGAAATTTGGTGTGAACATTCTTCATCAAGTGCTCAAGCTTCTGTGAAAATTTCATAGCATTTGGACATATGGATCTCGAGTTATGATCGACTCGAATTGGTGTTTCTTGGTAGGCTGGTTCATTCGAATCGATACGATCGAATCGATCACTTCGAATCGATCATGGCACCTGACTTTGTGATGACGTGGAGCAGAACTTTAGCCTTGATCCGCTTTCTTCTCCTATTTGATCGAGTCGTCCTGGAGACTCTGCCACCTTGACTCGATGGATTCGAAGCAAGGCATTAGGATGGATTCGAAGCAAGGTCACTAGATGGATTTGAAGCACAGTGACACCTATGGATTCGAAGCAAGGTCACTGGATGGATTCGGAGCACTGTGACACCTATGGATTCGAAGCAAGAGAAACTTGATGGATACGGAGTGTGGCCACATTGATGGATACGAAACTGGGCTCACTGATGGATACGAAAACATGGCCTTTCCCTTCAACTTGCATCCATCATAACTTGAGCATATGAACTCGAATTGACTTGAAACTTGGAACGTTGGCTCTCATAGATTTTCTAGTCATGTCTTATCAATTATAGCTCAATCTGGTCTTAGACAAAATTCATCGATATCCAGGGTAGACCTATGTGCACTAGATGTCCATAACGAGCGACTCAAGGTTTTTGACCAATTCCTTGGTATCTCGGCCTTGCCAAAAGGCGGGATAACATTTGCCCCCCAAAGTATGTCTTGTGGAAGCATGACATGCTTTGAAAAGGTGCACTATCTCTCTGAACAATTATCATGTCTTTCGTTGAAAGTTGTAATCTGTATTGCTGTAACTAACTGCTGTGTGATAGTGATTTGTTGTTCACTATTGTATTTGTCATCAGGTAAGCATTCAACTCCTGTAAATTTTGAAAATTGAATGTTAGTCTGCCATACATGTTCGTATGTTAACCTAGCCCCCGTTAACTTTCGCACGTTCACGAGTCGTTGTCAAGTTCTTTAGTTTTTGTTTGGATTGAGTTTCGTATCGATCCTCTCCTGGATCGAAGTGAAATTCAAGTTGTAACAACGTTCGATGGTTGTTTTGAGTCCTTCCTTTGTATCGATCCTCTCCTGGATCGATCTGAGATGTTGTAATGTATGCTTCGTATCGATGGATACGTCATAATGGGTCTCGGATTGGCGGATACTGGAGTAATACTTTATGTCGACGGAGTAGAACAATCTAGACGTAATTATGCAGTGAGGCTTCACAGAGGATATTCCATTTCTTATTCCTTTATTCAATAAGAATCCCCAATCGTGGATAATCTTTGATAGGAGTCATCCATGACTCTTTTTCTAGATCCGTCTCCAAGATCTAGTTGATCTTCATATGTCAATGCCTAGAATAATAAGTATTTCAACTGGGACAAAGTCTTTTTGCCGCACATCCCCAGGCTAGCTTGGCGATTGATTCAGCCTTTTCGTTTAGTTCTCTGAGGATTTGTTTCTCTTCGCATAGCATTGCGACGCTTATGACGTGTGTTGACATGGCCCAATTGATGTATAAATCTTCGCGATCCAAAGGTTTGGGTAAAATGGGAGGTCTCTTTAAGCGATTTATCAGAGCTGGAAGTGCATCAACGCAGTTGTCAGTTTATTCAAAAGTTCTCCTCCCTCTCTTGGTCAGGTTGAAGAAGAGAATGCACTTGTAGATGGTCCTGGAGTCAAATCAACTTAGGACGGTAATCTTTCGACTTAAGCTCCGTACCTGCTTGGTTGTTCTCGGTACATGGTTGTCTCTAATTGTCAGAATTTTCTAGAAATTTGTCTTGATTCGATGAGAATTGATGATGAAAACGAAGAGTCTTTCCGATGTAATGATGAAAGAGCATTTCAAAGGGTTAAGTTTGATCGTGCATTTCTGGAGAGCACTGAATATCTCTGCCAAGTCATCGATGTGGTTGTTTGATAGTCATGATCTCACGAGCATATTAACCACATCTACCTTTATCGATCGGTCGATCTAATTTTTGAATGATCTGTTAATCATCCTTTTGTAAGTAGCACAAGTGTCCTTAAGTTTGAATCTACAGATTGCAGCATAGCACTATAGGCCCAGGTTAGTAGCGAAACAGTTGTATTCCTGGTTTGGGACATGCTTCAGTATCTGATTGTATCCGGAGTTTGCATCCATGGATGTGAGTAATTCATGTCTGATGGTCGGGTGCATCAGTTGGTTGATCATTGGAAGTGGAAAGCTGTGCTTTGTCATACCCCATGCAAATCTGAGTAGTTGACGTATGTCCTCCACTCCCAGTTTGTTTTTCTTATAAGTAAAGGATTGGATACTCATTTTGGTTGGAGGGCATAACGGATAAACCCACTGGTTTTGAGCAGATTCGCCTCCTCTTTAAGTGCAACAGATCTCTCCGGATCCATGTCGCATCGCTTTTGTTTACCGAGACATGCCTCGGGTCGACATTTAATGTAGGGTTCTTCATGGCTGGCGAGAGTCCATATATATATATATATGAGATCGAGTCCAGGCGAACACATCAAGATTCACCTGAAGTAAAACAGTTGACTCTTTCTTCATCATTGCGTAGAGTTGTGATCTGATCTACAGTACTCGTGATGGGTTGTAGGCGCCTCATGTGTTTATTTGCAATGGTAAATGATCAGGCTTACAAAGACATCGAATCAAAGGATTAGTAGAACTTAGCCTTGTATTGCACGCTGCTACATAGCTGGCTCCAGCTTTTAGATTGAATTGACTTATGTTTCTAAATGATGCGCTTTTCATTCAATGTACCTGCGATCCATTGCTCATTGGAAAGGTCAGAATGATGATCAGTCGCCCATTAGTCCTGGTATTGATCTGATGACTCTATCTCTAGGCATCCTTTCGGTCGCAACCTCATCTTCTTGTTCATGCCCCTAAGTCTGGGGAATATCTCGATAAGTGGTAGGGTAGATAATGTCCGCTTCAATTTTATATTCTATCCCATTGAACCATGGGATCAAGTTAATCAATGGAAGGCTAAGTCGTGCCTATCCTGTATTATGTTCTAGTTCTTTTTTCTTAGCGGAATACATTGTTACTTTGCCAACATTCGGACATAAGCTAGATTCTGGACAGTCAATGACATTCACTTCGCTGCTTATGTTGCCGTACTTTGGGCAAAAACTGAAAAGTGAATCGTCCAATCAGATCCAATGCAGGATTGATGCTTCCCTTGTCGAATCCAGGGTAAGAATCGGTGTGCAGATGTTTGGGTTGCACTTGTTTTGAATTGCTCTTTTAGTCGGATCATGGTAAGTGTCAATGAATGAATGGTCGCGTTGCATTCATTTGGAGTTGGGTGATCAACCATGTCCATTTCGATTTAGGTTCTCCCGTCGGATCTAGGGATAAAGCCAGCTCAAATGCAGTCATGTCATGCTCATTTGGTATCATGCTCTTCCTGACGGATCGAAGGAAGGCGATGGAGGATGAATGGTCAAGTCACACTCATTCGTGGTTTATTCTTCTATCCGTGCTCTGTTGGTGAAAGGTATTCGATGGACGTTCGGGTCACATCGATTTGTAGTTGAAGAGGACCGATATTGACCGTCGATTCAATGGTACGACATGAAAGGTGTAGATCGATATTGCCAGTCGATCCGGCGGTACGATATAATTGGTTGCCCAGAATTTCAGGCATCATTCTAATTGGTTAGCATTAAGGTCTCCTTGTAGTCATTTCCTTAAGTTGTAAAGGATGCTATGCTGGAGATGTAGCGAGCCACCTTTCTCTTCTTTCGGTGATTTGCACTTCTGCCCCCAGTCTTGGGTTAGCAGAGTTAGTTCGTGGATGGTCTAATTGCACCTGTAGTGAGTTTACACTCCTCACGTCGAGTTCAGGTCAGAGTTGGTGAATGAATGGTCGAATCTCATTCGTTCGTTTGTCTATTCTTGTAGCCACACTTTGGGGATCAGAGTCAGTTGAAGGGCCATTCATCGCACCTATTTGATGTTTATACCACTGTCCACACTCTGGGGACTAAGAGTTTTAGTAGAAAATGGTCGGACCGCATCTTCCTCAATTAATCCCTCTAGCACTAGTCAATGGCAAAAGTCGAAGTGTGGTCGATCACATTACAACAACTTTAATTTGATGCTTCTCCCACTGAACTGTAGGAAGGAATCGATTGGCAGATGGTTAGGTCACATCCGTCCATGTTGCGGTAAAAACCCATTGGATCATAGGGGAGAGTTAACGGATGAACGGTCGTGCCACGTTCGTTTGCAGTAGAACAGGTAGTCACATCCATTTAGAATTGGACATTTAGCTAGGTCCCTTTTTCGAATCTACGCCTCCCTGTCGAATCGAGGAAGAAATTTTGTCTTGTAGGGTTGGAGTGCATCTCTATAAAATTACGTTATGGGTCCCTTGCCGGGGACAAGAGGTTATGCATGGACGGTTGGGTCACGCCCGCTTAGTGCTGGATGGTCTGATCGCATCCAATTTTGTGTGTTAAGTGTGACCCCGTGTCGGGGGAAGATTGGAAAGTAGATGGTCGAACCACACCCGCTTTTTGTATTACAAAACTTGATAACGAACCATAGCCGATAGATGGATAGTCGGATCACATCCATTTTGGTATTCATATTCCAAACCATGCTTTGAGGACTAGTGTTGGTTGATGGGTTGTTAGTCACACCCATTTGGCGCTTATACTCCAGTCCAAACTCTGGGGACTTAGAGTTAGTTTATGTTTATACTCCAGTTCACACTCTGGGAATCTGGAGTTAGTTGATGTTTATACTCCAGTTCACACTCTGAGAATCTGGAGTTAGTTGGTGTTTATACTCCAGTTCGCTCTCTGGGATCTCGGAGTTAGTTAATGTTTATACTCCAGCTCGCGCTCTCGGAGTCTGGAGTTGGTTGATGTTTGTACCCAGCTCACGCTCTCGGAGTACTATGGGGTTTTGTTAATGTTTATACTCCAGTTTGCGCTCTCGGAAGCTTGAGTTTGTTGATGTTTGTACCCAGCTCGCGCTCTCGGAGTACTCTGGGGTTTTGTTAATGTTTGTCCCCAGCTCGCGCTCTCGGAGTACTCTGGGGTTTTGTTAATGTTTGTACCCAGCTCGCGCTCTCGGAGTACTCTTGGGTTTTGTTAATGTTTGTACCCAGCTCGCGCTCTCGGAGTACTCTGGGGTTTTGTTAATGTTTGTACCCAACTCGCGCTCTCGGAGTACTCTGGGGTTTTGTTAATGTTTGTACCCAGCTCGCGCTCTTGGAAGCTGGAGTTAATGTTTATACTCCGACTCGCACTCCGGGAGTTCGGAGTTGGATGTTTATACTCCGCTTCGCACTCTGGGAATGCGGAGTTGGATGTTCATACTCCAACTCGTGCTCTGGGAGTTCAGAGTTGAATGTTTACACTCCGCTTCGCACTTTGGGAATACGGAGTTGAATGTTTATACTCCGACTCGCGCTCTGGGAGTTCGGAGTTGAGTGTTTATACTCCGCTTTGCATTCTGGGAATACGGAGTTGATGAAGGATTGTCGTCTGTCAATCCTTTTATGGTTTTGATGCGATGGCTTGCTCCTGAGCTCGGGGTTTCACTTAGCGAGTGATCGGTGGGATCTCGATTAACTTCCACTTATATGCCCTTCAACGAAGGATGAGATTTAGTTTATGGACGGTTGGATCACGTCCATGTTTATTTGGATTCCGCTTTTGCCGGGCCTAAGGAGTAGGATTAGTGTTCTGGCAAGCTTTGTGCTTGAGCATAGGAAAGGATGGTCGAACTACATCCACTTTGAGTTGTGTATTTTCCCTTAAGTCGGGTGCAAGTATTGGAGAGCAGACAGCCGAGTCACGTCCAATTTATACTTTGCATTCTTTCGATCGAGCTAAGGAAGAAAGTTGAAATGACAGCTCGTGACGGTTAACGAGTAGGCAGTCAGCCGTTGATGACTTTAAATTGAGGGTTGGACCATTAAACATATGTTCACTCAAATAATCCCAAATGTCTAATGTAGGATTGGATGCATGGATGGTGACATCACGTCCACCCATGATGTGATTCCGATTTTATTAGGCATCAGAAGAAGCGTAAGTATTTTAGCGAGCTTCAAGTACGAGATGGAGAGTACATTGTTGGGATATATTACTCCAAGTCTTTCCCAGATTTCCAATTAAATTGCATAGGCGGATGAGTGGATGGTCGGTTGCATCCACTTTGTACTAGAGTTCTGACCTTGTCGGTCTCTTCCGCTTTGATGCCTTGCCCCCAGTTAGGGGCATATAGTCGCCGATGAGTGGTTGAATCATGATCGTCATGATGATACCTCAATGATTTGATCATGGTCCGTGGAGGTTGTTTTGCACCCAATCTTAAGTACTCGGTTACCTGCATCATTTGCAAGTAGTTTAATTCAAGTAGGTCATATTTCTCAACGTAAATGAAATTGAATTAGAAATAATTCAGAAGAGATCAGATCAAATCTCATTGATAAGTGAGGCAGTGTCGTATGCTCGCTATTGCACATCATTCCAGCCCTTCTCAGTTGGAAGTCTAACGCAAATGGTTCAATTTGATCAAAGTCCTTGATTGATAGGGGTCGGATGTTCCCGGTCCTTCGTTTTATGGGGCTTGCACATATTGTCGGAGCTATCCTTCCTAGAGAAGCCTTATGGCGTTGGCGTTCACAGTAGCCATTTAGAGAAGAGGAGTTTTTCGATCTAGAGTATGGAGCAGGTCTCCTCCTTATCTCGCTATGTTGATCCTTCATCTGATTCATCAACTCAAAATTGGCCTAGACATGTTGGTGTAGTTGTCGGCGGCAGTCCACCAATTCTCTTGTCAAAGTCTGGAAATAAGCGCTGGTGATGAATTCATTTATGGGTATCGGCAGCAACTGGCTGCGGGCTTTGGATAAATTCGTTGGCTGCCAGCTTCTTCATTCACTTCAACAATATAAGAAGTAGAACTGGTATGTCTAACCACGATTGACAATGTTCTTTGAGGAATGGGGGAAGACAGATACATTTGATGGCAATCATCACTCTTGGTGTAAGCCATGCGCAATTCTCACTTCATGAGGTAGTGCCGGGGGTTATATATTTCCAAAGTGCACTGACGTAGTCAGCATGTTGAATTTTCATTGGAAGTTCAGCATGTAGGATGGTTTCAACAGATAGGTCTTGACTGGGAAAGATTCTCCAATCGACATTATGATCAGGTCCATTTTATTGCCAAGGGGTCTTGTAACACTGGTGAATGATGTATGCACGATTACCCAACGTTTGAGTGGTTGGTAATGCCGATTGGATGGCGAGTTGGTTAAAATGGGCTAATAGATTGGTGTTTATCCCAAACTTTCATCCAGATAGGAGACCTATATAGGGTATTAAGGAAGTCTTCTTGAGGTTGTATACCACGCTTTTAGTCATGTGGATGTAGAATGATTAAGATGCGGGCATTTGAAGATGGTTCAGCGGTGACTAGCTATGCTTTGAGTTGGTAGAGTAGACAGCGTAGGGCAGTCGTCATATTAGCCATCGTACCATAGTTGTCAATTCAGGAGTTTAAAAGCTGGCCAATTGGAGGAAATAGCATTGCACCCATTCCTTGATTGCAACTCAACATTTGATGTTGTGATCTCCTATGTCTTTTTCAGTCATGGAACAATTAGAAGCACGGATGGAATGTTCCTTCACTAAATTGGTGATTGAATTCACTATGCGGGTGCACTGCGCTGCGGCTATGGTTTGGGAACCCGAAAAATTTGGGTCGTACCCAAAAAATAATTTTTTGAAATTTTGTATCGATACGAATTGGACACAGATGGATCGATACGAACAGCGTGCGAGTATCGATACGAATTGGAGCAGTTGCGATCGATACAAATAGAGCGCAGGCAAAGCAGATCTAGTCGAAATGATCGATTCGAACAGAGAGATGCGAAGCAGATCGAGTCGAAATGATCGATTCGAACAGAGCGATGCGAAGTTGATCGATTCGAAGTGATCGATACGAATAGGGATCGACTGAATTGATACGAACGGAGCGATGCGAAGCTGATCGATTCGAAGTGATCGATACGAACAGAGTGATGAGAAGCAGATCGATTTGTAGTGATTGATACGAACTCTGACATACTTTCTGGATACGAAATCATGGATTCGAAAATGATCATTTTTTCTGGATACGAAATGATTTTTGAATGCAGTTCCTCTTAGATCTTGAGCAATCTGAATAGAATAGATGGAACCACTTGACGATAGATTTGGATCTTCTCCTTAGATTTTTGCAATCCAACTATGGTAGTAGATCCAAAGAGCAGGAGAAAAGCAAGGTTCTTCTCAGTGAAAGCACCAAAGTGTTTGTACCAAAAATGGGCACAACACTCTTCGGAAGTTTTTAAAGAGATAAAAGTGAAGAAAGAAAATTAAAAGTGAGGATTATCTAACAAAATCTCCAAATAACAGAAAGTAAATTGCACAGAAGACAACAATTTAGAGTGGTTCGGCGTTTCGCCTATGTCCACTATGAAGTTTGATGATTTTATTGCTCGATGCTTGAAGATTACAATTTCTTATAGCGTAGTACAACATATTTTATGATTATAATCGAATCCAAGGCAGTAGTGGTGATTTGGAGTAAATCTGGCAGAGTCTTGGCGCTCTTTAGCTCTTAGAATTATCCGACCCTTTTTTTGAATGACCAGAGGCTCTATTTTTAGGTGTAGGAGGCTGATATTTTGCCTAAAATTCGGGAAGACCGCTTCTGGCCCGTGAGGGGGCCTACATGCCCGAATTCTGGTAATTCGGGCCCACTTTGGGATCAATTCGACCCTTGGTTCGAATCGATCAAGAAAGAATCCAATCGAGCTGAAATTTGGTGTGAACATTCTTCATCATGGGCTCAAGCTTCTGTGAAAATTTCATAGCATTTGGACTTATGGATCTCGAGTTATGATCGATTCGAATTGGTGTTTCTTGGCAGGCTGGTTCATTCGAATCGATACGATCGAATCGATCACTTCGAATCGATCATGGCACCTGACTTTGTGATGACGTGGAGTGGAACTTTAGCCTTAATCCACTTTCTTCTCCTGTTTGATCGAGTCGTCCTAGAGACTCTGCCACCTTGACTCGATGGATTCGAAGCAACGCATTAGGATGGATTCGAAGCAAGGTCACTAGATGGATTCGAAGCACAGTGACACCTATGGATTCGAAGCAAGGTCTGGATGGATTCGGAGCACCATGACACCTATGGATTCGAAGCAAGGGAAACTTAATGGATACGGAGTGTGGCCACATTGATGGATACGAAATTGGGCTCACTGATGGATACGAAAACATGGCCTTTCCCTTCAACTTGCATCCATCATAACTTGAGCATATGAACTCGGATTGACTTGAAACTTGGAACGTTGGCTCTCATAGCTTTTCTAGTCATGTCTTATCAATTATAGCTCAATCTGGTCTCGGACAAAATTCATCGATATCCAGTGTAGACATATGTGCACTAGATGTCCATAACGAGCGACTCTAGGTTTTTGACCAATTCCTTTGTATCTCGGCCTTGCCAAAAGGCGGGATAACAGCTACTATCAGCTCTACTTTGTTCGACTTCTATGTCCACAGCGTCTTGGGGCGCGAAAGCCTCTCATTTCTGGGACCGAAATATGAAATTACTTTAGCTGAAGTATGGGAGGCCGCAATTGATATGCTCGGAGGTGCCGGCTATGATGAGGCAGAGCTTGAGGCACATTATTTTGATGATGAAACTCGTGCTGCTCTTGCCAGAGGAATGGAGCAACTTGCTGGAGCGAGAGCTGAAGCAGCGGTAGGGGAGCATCCGGAAAAGAAAGTATCTCCAACTGCCCCTGCCCATACTTCAACTTCGGTCGATGTTGATATCATAGGCTCCAGCTCTTATTCTCCACCTCCTGCAAAAGCTGAAGTTAAATCCGCCATTGCCGAGTCTCCCATTATTCAAATCGAGGAGAAGTCCCAAGATGATGCTAAAGCCGAAAAATTCGAAGTTGTCGTGATTAAACCGACTTCTCCAGGTAACTTCGATTCAGATCTGGCTCAAGTGGACTTCTCATTCGATTCAACTAAACTCGATGAATTTCTCGCTTATTACTTAAGTCCTGATGATCCAATATCTTCTCTTTTTTCCGAGAATACCGATTTTAACTTCTTTTCTTCTGTAGTGGAAACACTGAATGCTGCGCACACTTCCCCTCTTCCATTTGTTCCTCCTCCATCTCTTCAAGTCACTCTTGCTTCTCAGCCAGGGTCGTAGGAAGAACAAATAGCAGCCCTTCAAGGCTTGGAGGATCCACCCGCTTTGCAAGAACAGAAGGCGGAAGATCTTTAGGACAGTGAGAAGACCCCGGAGCAGTCTTATGATGATGATACAAAACTTTCTACGTTGCTTACTCTGGGAAGTGAGTCTTCTTCAAAGAGGAAAGGGAAGCACGCAATGAGGAAGAATAAGAAAAGCACTTCAGCTGGAGAAGATAAAGTAGAAGAAGATCCGACTACTCCTCTTTCTCCTTCCCCTCCGACCCGTCCACAATGGCTTCCGAAACTAGTTATCAAGCCGGGAAAGAGCTCTAAGGGTGGCGGGAAGAAGGAATGATAAGCTGGACTTTATGCTTCTTGTTTTGCTTTTTGCATGTATTGACCGGAGATTGTGCGGGTACCGGTCCTCGCTTTTTTGAGATCTGCACATGTAAAGAATTTTCGTAGTGTTGAATAAAATAGTTCTTTTACTTGTAAAAATTCTTATGTATGTACGAATGCAACTATTTCTCATTTTAGTGTAGAATGAACGATTCTTTTTACTTGTACAAACTTTTTATCTGTGTTTGAGAATGCATTTATTCCACATCTTTTTTGCGTGATATTGTAATGAGCTTGTGGTATGTTGCTTGAATACTACTTTTATTGATGTAGCTGTATTGTATGATATTTCCCCCATACCACAAGTGCATTGTAATATCTTTTGCTTTGACGAGACTTATACTCTTATTTTGGAGAAGTTTTTATGCTTCAACCATCGGATATGGTCACTTCATATTTTTGAGAAGTGAATTCTCCTACGTGGTAAAGCGGGCCTCTGAAGAGGGCTTTATGTAGCACTTCAATTTTTAGGAAGAACTTTTCAAGATGAACAAGTTAATCTTCCTTTAAGAGTTGAAGTGTGCCTGCAAAGAGTGCTTTTTGTTTGATTCGCTTGAAATTACTTCCTCACAGTTGAATGGACACAAGTTACTTGATTGGATGTTCGTTTGCACAAGCGATCGCAATCAATTAACAAGGGCCCTATGCCTTCATGTTGTGAAGGTGCTCCTCCAGTGATTCCGTCAACTTTGTTGTTTGAGAAGAGCATTTCATTCTGGGACGTGCCTCCGGAGAGGTCTTGTGTGCCTTAGGGAAGGTCTTCTGCCTCCGGAGAGGGCAGTATGTGCCTTTGGGGAAGGCTTGTGCCTCGTAAGAGGGCTTGTGGTGCCTCGGGAGAGGTCTTCTGCCTCCGAAGAGGGCAACGCGCCTCCGAAGAGGTCTTGTGCCTCCGAAGAGGTCTTGTGCCTCCAATGAGGTCTTTATTTGATTGCCTGAAAGTTACTTTCTCACAGTTAAATGGATCCACGGGGCGGACGCAAGTCACTTAATTGGATGTTCGTTCGCACAAACGATCGCAACTAGTTAACAAAGGCCCTGTGCCTTCCACTTGGGAAGGTGCCCCTTTAGTGGTTCCACCAACCTTTTTGTTGAGAAAAGAACTTCCATTTTTTGGCGTGCCTCCGAAGAGGGCTTGTGCCTCCGTAGAGGTCTTTATCCTCCGAAGAGTTGCACCTCCGAAGAGGTCTTGTGCCTTCGAAGAGGGCTTTTGTTGATTGGCTCGCCCATGTCTCTTCGTTGTTTGCTCATTAGTGGTCCCCTGTTATCATCTTTGAGCCCGTGTTCCATTCTTTTGCAAGTAGTTTGCTTCATCCGAAGAAGTGAACTTCACTGTTAAGTGATTCCATGGGGCAGGCGCGAGCTATCTAATCAGATGTTTGTTTGTACAGATGATCGTAATTAGTTAACAAGTGTCTGGTTCCTTTTCTTTGGAAAAGTTCCCCTTCGGTGGAATTATCAACTTTTTGTGTGAAGTTCATCTTATGTTGGATTTAAATTTGGAACTTTTTGTGGCTTGAAATTCATTTATCGAGTGATTTACGGGGCTCACTTGGCCTTGTTATGGGTAAGCTTTGTTTTAATGGCCTGCAATATTAAATCGACATTTAGCAATACATTATTTACACATCGAAATGAAATAGGCATTTTTATAATAATAAAGAACATAGAATTTATAGTGGTTCAGCCAATAATTGGGCCTACATCCACTTTATCGCTCTTTTATTAATTATCACTGATTTTACAATGGTTTACAATACAACTGATACATCCATTCTCATTTTACAATTTCAAGCAGCGCTTTTTTAAGTAAAATATGGACGCAAATGGTTGCTGTTCTAGGCTCTCGGGATTGGATCTCCTTCGATAGTTGTGAGTTTGAAGGTGCCATCAAGAAGTTTATTGCCTATGACATATGGTCCTTCCCAATTTGGTCCAAACACTCCAGTTGCTGTCATGATCCTCTTCAAGACTAAGTCCCCAATTTCAAAGCTTCGTTGACGGACTTTAGAATTGAAGTGCCTTGCTATCCTTTGCAGATGGGTCGCAACTATGAGCCTAGCTTCTTCCCTCCTTTCATCAAGAAAGTCAAGTGCTTCGAGTTGCAATTTTTCATTTTCAGCCTGGTTGAAATGAATTCTCCTGTGTAAAGGGACTTCTAGTTCTACTGGAATCATCGCTTCTGATCCGTATGCCAATGAGAATGGAGTGTGCCCAGTCGTAGTTTTATGGGTTGTTCTGCATGCCCATAGTGCTAGTGGTAGCTTAACAACCCATCCACCTTTTGCTTTTTCAAGCTGCTTTTTGATGGTTGACTTGATAACTTTGTTTACTGCCTCCACTTGCCCGTTTGCCTGCGGGTGAGCCACTGTTGAGAAGCTTTTTTGGATTTTGAATCGCTTGCAAAAATCCTGAAACTCTTCGCTTTCGAATTGAGTACCGTTGTCTGTGATTATCTTCTGTGGTACACCATACCTGCAAATGATATTTTTAGTCACAAAATTTATCATCTTTTTAGAGGTAATAGTAGCCAAAGGTTCAGCTTCAGCCCATTTAGTGAAATAATCAACAGTAACAATAGCATATTTGATTCCCGACTTAGCAATCGGTAAAGGTCCAATTAGATCTATCCCCCAAACGACGAATGGCCATGGACTGACCATCTGCGTTAGTTCGGTGGAAGGTGCTCTTGGGCTTTTTGCAAATCTCTGGCACTTGTCACATTTTCGGGAGTAGATAGCAGCATCTCGATTAATATCTGGCCAAAAATACCCATACCGGAGAACTTTCTTGGCAAGAGTTTGGCCACATAAATGATCCCCACATTCTCCTCCGTGCACCTCTGCTAAAATTTTCTTGGCTTCCTCCTTGGTTACACATCGGAGTAATGGCATTGAGAATCCCCGCCTGTATAACCGGCCGTCTTGAATTACATATCTCGATGCTTTTCTTAACAGCTTTCGGCGTTCTTTAGAATTTTCCGGCAGGGAACCGTTGAGTAGATATTCTTTGATCGGGGTAATCCACGACTCTTGTTCTTGAGATACAGCCATGATCCAGTCGATATCCATCTCATCAGTGCTTGGAGCTGATAAGACCTCCACCGGAACCAATCCCAATAATTGAGCTTCTCCAGAACTTGAATACTTTGCGAGAGAATCCGCCTTCATATTTTTCTCTCGAGGTATGTGGCTTATCAAACTTGAATACTTTGCGAGAGAATCCGCCTTCATATTTTTCTCTCGAGGTATGTGGCTTATCAAATAATGATCGAAATCATCGAGAAGCTCACAAGCCTTTGACAAGTAAGCAGGCAGATTTCCTCCTTTAGCTTGAAACTCCTTCTTGACTTGACATACAATAAGCTGAGAATCACTGAAGATCTGCAATGCTTTGATGTTCAGTTCCTTTGTAATATTTAATCGAGTAATTAGAGCTTCATATTCTGCTTTATTATTTGTAGAAGGAAATTCCAATCTTAATGCGTAACATAATGATCGCCCTTCGGGAGTTTCAAGCACAACCCCAGCTCCGGAACAGTAATCATTTCTTGAGCCATCAACATATAACTTCCATCTGGTTGGGATATCAACTGTAACCTCTTTCTCACTGTCACCCTTATCTGTGTACTCTGCAATGAAATCTGCTAAAGCTTGTCCGTTGATCGCTCTTCGGGGATGATAAGTGATATCATATTGGCTAAGTTCAATATTCCACTTCAGAAGACGGCCCGAAGTTTCAGGGCAAAATAGGACTTGCTTTAGGGGCTGATCAGTGATAACTTTGACAGGGTGAGCTTGCAAAAATGGTCTCAACTTTCTGGAAGCAATCAGTAAACAATAGGCAAGCTTTTATAGCTTTGAATAATTCATTTCTGCCCCAGTGAATCTTTTGTTGACATAGTAGACCGGGCACTGAACTTTTGCATCCTCCCGCACTAATGCTGCACTCAGGGCATGAGACGAAATTGCCAAGTATATGAAAAGGTCTTCGCCATTGTTGGGCTTGGAAAGTATTGGAGGCACTTCCATGTGACGGATTAGTTCATCGAAAGCTTTCTGGCATTCAGGAGTCCATTCGAAGTTTTTCTTTCCTTTTTTTAGAGCGTCAAAGAAGGGAATGCATTTATCAGTGGCTTTGGAAAAAACCGACTTAAAGCAGCAACTTTCCCATTGAGACTCCGCAGTTCCTTCTTTGTCCTAGGGGCTTTGACTTCTCTCAGAGCAGTAATTTGAGCAGGATTAGCTTCAATGCCCCTAGCGCTTACAATAATTTCCAAGAATTTTCCAGACTCTACTCCGAATGAACATTTCAAAGGATTGAGCTTCATTCCATATCTTCGGAGAATTGCGAACATTTCTGCTAAGTGATCCATATGGTCAACTGCTTTCCTTGATTTCACCAACATAACATCAACATAGACTTACATAGTTTTCCCAAGCTGTGATTTGAACATTGCATTAATGAGCCTTTGATATGTTTCCCCTGCATTCTTCAGTCCGGAGGGCATGACTTTGTAGCAGTAAAGTCCAACATCGGTGACGAAGCTCGTATCCTCCTGATCTGGCTCATTCATCATAATCTGATTATACCCGGAGTAAGCATCCATAAAAGACAACAATTCGTGCCCGGCAGTTCCATCTACCAGTTGATCAAACCTCGGCAACGGGAAGCATTCTTTGGGACAAGATTTGTTTAAATCTGAGAAATCGTTACTCTCCACTTTCCATTCGCTTTTTTAACCAGTACTGGATTTGAAACCCAATTCGGATAGGTGGACTCTTTGATGAAACCATTCTCCATGAGCCGATCTACTTCTTCCTTTAGCACTGCTTACCTTTTTGGACCCTGGGTTCTCCTTTTCTGTTTCACAGGCGTGAATTTTAGATTAATATTCAGAGTATGTACAGCAATCTCTGGAGATATTCCACACATATCGGCATGACTCCAAGCGAATACGTCCAGATTTACTTTCAAAAATGATATTAGCATATTTCGGACCGCCGTACTGAGTTGCGAACCCACATTTAGCACTTTGTTTGGGTCTTTAAGATCAACAGGTACTGGTACCGTTACTTCCATTCGCACCACTCTATTTTCCCCTGCACTGACCTTTCTGGGGTCCATTTCTCTCCTTGCACCACTATGCTCGCCAGTGCAGGGACCACCCTGTATTTGCTACAAGGTTGGTATTTTGATGCGGAGCGGGGCTGCCGCATCTTTTCCCATCTCTCTCTTCCTTGCCTCCCGATGCTCTATAAGATAACACTCCCGCCCAGTGTTTTGAACCCCTTTAATGACACCAACACCATTATCTGTGGTAAATTTCATAGTTAGACACCATGGGGCGAGAATGGCTTTGAATGCAGCTAGAGTTTGCCAGCCCAGGAAGGCATTGTAGGCAGAAAATCCGTCAACAATTACAAAAGTCTGTTTCCAAACCACCTTTTTCTGTCCATCTCCAAGTTCCACAAACAAGTCGACAGTTCCAATTGGCTACTGCGGTTCCCTAGTAAACCCAACAATCTTCTGCGATGAAGCCTGAACGTCAGTCATTGGAATCTTCATTTGATCAAATGTCTTCTTGAAGAGTATATTGCAAGAGGCGCCGCAATCAACAAGCACTCGCCTTACAATAGCTGGCCCAATTCCTACAGAAACGACCATGGGATCCATGGTTGAAGCTTCAATACCCATCGAATCCCTAGCTTTAAACACAATATCATCATTAGAAGTTCTCTGCTGTTTCAGGGGTGCGGCGTTTTCTAAAACAAAAAGATCTTCTTCTGCTGGGGTATATTTCAAAGCACGAGCATATCTTTCCATCTCACCCCAGCTTCTGCCCGCTGGGTGTGGGCCTTCTATAATTACATTAATAACGGGCCTTTCAGATTCATGTGCGGTAGTACCCTCACCAGAGCCGGATGGGTGAGCAGGGGGTTGCTACCCCTGAGCAGAGGAAGTTGGGTCATTCCTGTTCTTCTTAACATACTGTTGCAGTTTGTTTTGTCTTAGCAATTCTTCAATCAAGCTCTTCAAATGACGACATTCGTTGGTATCATGGCCGGGTTGGTTATGAAATCGACAAAATTTCCCATTTCACATAGCACTCTTTCCAGGCTTTATCTCAGCTAGTTTAGGATACTCCACGGCATCTTTGGTGGCAAAGAAGATATTTTCCGGAGTGTTGGTTAAGGGGGTGAAATCTGAGGGTTTAAAGAAGCGAGGTTTCTTTATGTCCTTTTGTTTCTTCCCATCATTATTCTCCCTTTTCTGACCTCCGGAATCTTTCTTAGCTGACGCAGCAATGTTATTTTGCATTCCTGTCGCCACCACTTTCACTGGTGTATGAAGATTTTCCAAGCGTATGAACTCGTCAGCTTTCTTATAAAATTCTTGAGTGAATTTGGCTCCTTCATTTTCAGCCATTTCCCAAATTCACTTGACTTATCGATAGCCCGCATCAGATAAGTCAAAATCATCCGTGGCTCTCCGTTGTCGACTTCAGCTAGAGCTATGTTGAATCGATTCAAGAAGGACTTAATGGATTCTCCCGGATTCTGCTCAAGGCTAGATAATGACATTATGTCTTTCGCCTTTGAAGCGTACAGTCTGAATTGCTCTTTAAACTTCGAAGTTAAATCAGAGAAATGCTCTATAGATCGGGCCGGAAGCTTTGTAAACCAGAGTAGTGCTACCCCTTCCAAGTACAACTGAAAGTACCGGCATTTAATTTCATCCGTTGCCCTAGCACCCGTCATGTGCCAGTTGTATTTGTACAGAAATTGATTGGGGTCGCTTGTCCCTCGGTAAGATGGAATGGTAGGAGGAACAAACTTTCTTGGGAATTCAGCTTTTAGAATTTTCACAGTGAACGGAGTCTTACTTGGAGCGAACCCCCAGTCGTTCTCATCTTCATTTCTTTGCATGCTCTCTTTCATGATTTATCGTATCATTTCCGAGAGGTATTCCTCGTTGTTCAGAGGCTCTGCGGGGCAGTCATCAGCCATTTTCTCCGAAGTTTGCTTAAACAAACGTTTGTGGAGAGTTGATTGCGGCCTTGTCACTCCGGCTTGGGGAGATGCCCCTTCGGCAGTGCCAGCTGCCCTTTGAGGAATGTTCCTCCCTTCAGAGTTGTGAACAACATCAGCAAAATTTTCCTTAATATTCGCTGGTTGATGGCTAGCTCCGAGCATAGCATTCAACCTTTCTAGCATTAAGGTGTTCTGTGTTTCGATTTGCTGATATAACCCAGACACAGCAGCATCGAACTCCACTCGTGTCACTCCAATGCTTGGAGATGCTTGACTTGATGAAGGAGAAGTAGTAGTGTTATCATGAGAGTTGACGGATCTGGTAGACTTGCGTTTTCTTCCGGGAGCCATTATTTCCGACAAACTTCTGGTTTTCAAAGAAACTTTTTCCACAAACTTTTGTGAAGCAATGATGACAATATTCCTGAGTTCGGTTCTCAGTGAAAGCACCAAAATGTTAATGCTGAAAATTGAACGCTAACACCCTGATGTATGTAGTAATGTGAAAGCACCACCCGTTGGTACAGGAATAGAATATAAGCTAAAAAATAGCAGAAAAAAGTAAAGAGATAACGGTTTTATATTGGTTCGGCTCGTAATTAAGCCTATGTCCACTTTATATTCTTTTATTGCTAATTTGGTTACAAATTGATACAATGCACTTCAAATACAATTTACTTTGATCACAAAAACACTTCAAACTAGTAGCTCAATCTTTGATGTAACGAGGCTCTTTGAATCCATGTCGGATGTGCAAGATCTCTTTCGAAGCTTGTTGTAGCATCTTTAGTGTTTAGAGTTCTTCAAGTGTTGGTTCAGTTAAGAAACTGGCATAGTATCGGTGCTTCAAAGAATGATCGGAAAAACCCCCTCGTCATTGGAGTGGATGCAGTATTTATAGGGTGAAATCTGGATAGGAATTTTCCCCCAAGTTCTAGGTCGTGAACGACCTAAGGTAGGTCGTAGGTCATAGGTCGGCGATGACCTAGGGAATCACTTGTATCTACTGCTTTTGAACTTGTCTTGAATGAGTTATTAGGTCGCACGTGACCTAATATAGGTCGTAGGTCGGCGGTGACTTAGGAGAGCGTTAAGTCGCTAGGTCGAGACTTAGGTTGCTGGGACCGCTTCATTGCTTAGGTCGTAAGCTTTTTAGGTCAGTATGGAGTTAAGTCGCTAGATCGTGGGATTCCTTAGGTCGCTATGATCTCTAGGTCGCTGAATTCTTTCAAAAGTTAGGTCGCTCACCCGCTTATCTTGTTAAGTAATTAGGTCGCTCCGCACCTTAGGTCGCTTGGTCGCTTCACACCTTAGGTCGTTAGGTCGCGGCACTTTATAGCTCGTTAGGTCGCTGCTCCCCATAGGTCGTTAGGTCGCTGCTCTCTTCAGAAGTTAGGTCGCTAGGTCGCAAGTCAAAAGAGGGTTAACACCGAGGTACGTTGATCACACAGCAACAATCACACAGTAAATGAGATTGGAGCAACCATACAGGTAAATATCTGGGCTCCATACCATAATATCACCTTTTTCCAGAAGGAAATGACATACCCTTAAGGGAGCGACCCTCATAACCTTGCCGCATTTTTCCTGTTTCGACCATTTTCGGGTTGTGAGGTCCGATGAGGTCTCGTCCACTAAGCTTCTCTTTTCACAAAGCCATGCTTTGATCAACAAATGATCAAAAAATGATCAGCAACACACAACAACACTTAGCATGCCAAACTACCAAATTGGGAGTATATGACTGATAACTTTCAACTACATAACCTCTGAGCTCGTACGTCTCATAGAAGAGTGGTAAGCTAAGAGAATAAATATCCGCCACCAAACAGATATGTATTGGAAAGAAATCAGCTTTATATCTCAATGTGTAATGTCAGACATACAACCATACAAGTCTGTTCCGGGTTCGAACAGAACCGAAGGCACTTCCAAAGAAGCCCTTGCAAATCCGGATAATTTCTAATCACGTTCGGACTTCCCACCATAAAGGGCGCTAAAATATCTATACCGGGGATCAGCCGATGCAGAGACAATCGATGGTAATCCTTTCATTTTCAAAAGTATCCGGTCTTTACCACCGGTCTTCAAATGCTATCCATTTACGTCGTACCACTATTCAGAATGGGTTATATGACACAAAGTCCTCTCCCGGCTAAACCGAATAGTGAGCGCAATATTTTAAAACATATGGATATTGGGATTTCAGTTAAGTCACAACTTATTACCCAAAACTTCTCTTCAAATGGTTTAAACAAATTACCATTTTAAATCTATTAAAAATAAACAGATTCAATTCACGAAGTTCACTCAGTTTCACAAAGATATAATCATAGATTTTCCAAATCAATTTCCATTTCAATTGGTTTAACTCATTAAATCTCTAAATCAAAGATTTAACTTATAGATTTCAAAAAGAATTCACTCATAACTTGGAAAACCATTTTCTTTTCAAACTTGAAATTCTTTTGATTCAAATTGGAAATTCATTTCTTATATGAAAGCTTTTATCCTTTGAAACAATTAGTTTCCATTTTGGAAAACTAATTACAATTTACATAAGTTAAAACCATTCAAGTATAAACTTGGATTTAAATTCCTTAAATTTTCGAAACCATACTTTTAAATGGTTAAAAATCCCTATAAAACACATTTATAACTGGTATGGTCTTTTTAGACCATAATTTCCAAACTATTGAATTCAATTTCAAATATTGAATTAGAATTTTAAATCAAATTATTTAAATTTTCAAAACTCGGTTAAGTTATTCAAAATAACTTTTATCTTTGAAACTCATTTACAAAAGCTCTCAATTCCAATTCCAAAACTATTTTGGATTCAAGAATTCAATCTTTACAATTGTTAAAAATCTGTGACTTAACCGATTTCCTCATGCAATCCATATTTGTGTGTGTATAGTGTAGTCCACGGGTTTCACACAGTAGTGCAACATCATCCAATCATCATAGATTAAAATACAGAAATATAGTCGATAAGCGGTATAACTATAACGCTTATCTTTTATTCACAGATCACAGATCTAAAAGATATATATAATTACAGATAAAAGATTACATTCATCCCAGATAAATAAACTACAGTACAAATCACACACAAATCAGAATATATCACACAACATCACAGATCAAAGAATATCAACAATTCAATCATTCAGTCAAATCCAACATTCACCGGTAAATTTTATTAATCAACTGATTAATTTTTATCAGATGTATCAATTATTAATTCGGGTTAATTATCATAAGTTAATTACAAATTATTTGAAATAATTTCCCTTTCATCATTTATTAGTTAACCTTTAATTATTAACTAATCAATCTTAATTAATGAATCAATTAACTTTTAATTATTAAATTAATCTTAATTAATCACAATTTTTAATTAATTCTTTAATAAATTAACTTAATTAACCCCTTGATTACTAGTTCAAATCACAAATCATCATTCCATTAATTATGTCCAGTCATCATCCATTAATTACTTCTCTAAGTAATTATACTTCTAATTTGTAAAGTGATTATTCTAAATTAAACATAAGAAATTAACTCGAACTAATCAAATTAACTCAATTAATCACACTAAATAATTAATTCCTTAATTACTTACATTAAGTAATTATACTTAATCAGTTCCATAAATGATTATTATTAAATTAATTAATCTAAATTAATTAATTATGAAAAATTAATCACATTTATTAATTATTTAAATAATCTTAATCAATGACCTTCATTAACATATTTAAAATCTACTTAAATCAAATCCTCTTTGTATTCACATATTTAAAGTATAACTTTAAATTTAAATTTATTTAAACATTTGAATTTATAAAACTTTATTTTATTCAAAATCTTGAATTCAAATTTAGATTTAAATTCAGATTTTTAAAACTTTGATGTTAACGTTAAAATGTGAACGCCAACACCCGGTGGGTGTAGTAAGATCGTGAAAGCACCACCCGTGTAACGGGAACAGAAATCAAGCAGGAAAATAGCAGAAATGCAGTAAAAGACAGCAATTTATAGTGGTTCGGCTTCAGATTTAGCCTACGTCCACTTTGAATCCCTTTATTATTGAATCTGGTTACAAATTGATACAAAACTCTTATGAAAACAGTACAACTCGATCACAAGAAACAATCTTGACTACTAGCTCAATCTTCGACGATGAAACTCGATGAATCCATGTCGGATGTTAGGAATTTCTCTCGAAGTTTGTTGTAGTGTCTTGAATGTTTGAAGGATCCTCGTTTGCTGAATGATTGGAGAGTTCGATAGAGTAACAGCGCTTTAGAATGAATTGCCAAAAGTCCTCTTCATGTTGGAAGTGGTGGGGTATTTATAGGAGCTGATCTGGACTCAGGAAATTTCTCTAAGTCTTTAAGTCGTAGCCGACTTATGGTAGATCGGTGACGAGTTAAGGAATAGGGTTAGGTCGGTGGCGAGTTAAGGAATAGGGTTAGGTCGGTGGCGAGTTAAGGGATGGTTGTTGCCGACCCATCCTGTGGCTGTCTTTGTCAAGTATTAAGTCGTAGCCGACTTACCGGACCTTAACTTGTAAGACCTTAACTCGCAGCCTTTAAGTTGTGATCCCACTAAGTCGTAATCCGTTAGGTCAGAACCCTCCTGAGTCGGAGCATTTCATAGCTCGGAATCTTTCTTAACTCGGTCTTAGCTTTTGAGTCACAGATTACCTTAAGTCGGCAGGCTCCTAACTCGGCATCCTTCTTAACTCGGCAGCTCTTCTCAGTAGTTAGATCGGCAACTGTTGGGTCAGAGCTTTCCTTAGGTCGGAGCCTGTTGAGCTGTAGGTCATCTAACTGTTAACTCGTTAAGTCTGCAAGTTCCCATAGGTCGGCAATCTGTTAACTCGGCAGGCCTTGCTAACCCACGATTTGCTAGGTCGGTAGGCTTCTTTAAGTCGGCAAGCACCTTAAGTCAGCCAGCATCCTAAGTCGGCAAGCACCTTAAGTCGACAAGCACCTTAAGTCGGCAAGCGCCTTAAGTCGGCAAGCATCTCTTAGGTCAGTAACCTACTTTAACTCGGAGCCCGTTAAGTCGTGACCATTAAGTCGCAAGTAAAAGAGGATTAACATTTGCCCCTCGAAGTGTGTGCCTAAGTCGTAGGTCATATGCTTCGATTCTTCTTAACTCCTTTTAGTTAGGTCGGAGGCGACTTAACGTAAGTCTTAAGTCGTACATCATGTGTCGATTCATCTTTCACTGCCCCAGTGAATAAATAGCTTAAGCCGTCCCCTCTCTTCCTTCACCTGTTCCAACTTCCTGTGCCGCCATTAACAGAGTTCTTCAACCTCGAATATAAATTCAAGTCCACCACCCAGCGATTCACCCTTGCCATCTAATTGTGTAAGCGTTTTCGATCCTTTTTCACTTCACGTTCGCCATTGAACCATGAATTCTAACCTCCAAGCCCCGAATCGGAATCATACGTCGCGCTTCACTTTGAATCGTGCTGTGATCAATTTTTAATCGTCACTAGTTGTTGATGTGGTTTACGAACGCATGACAGTAGGTCAGGTTTATGACAGATCGGAGATGTGTTGAATTGTTGTTCCAGCGACTTGGTGATATGAAGGGAACGATGAATCTCACGGAGAGGATAATGGATTCTACGATGTTGGTGTTAGCGGGTTATTGGGTTGGTGAATTTCGAGTTGATTGGTGGAAGGAGGTGAAATTTATGGTGGAGGAGAAGTAGCTTGAGACGACCCAAAACATTCATGCGACCTAACTATCTCAACAGCCCAGTTTTTCTTGCGACTTAACTATTCGTCGACATAAGCCTTAGGTCGTAGCCGAGCTAGGACTTATAAATTCATGCCATTCTGACTTGAGACCTTTCGCACGCAGCCCGACTTAACTTATCACACAGCTTCTTGTATTAGGTCGTGACCGACCTAGAACTTGGAATAATTTCAACGACTTGTTTTTCACAACAAGGCTTTAGGTTGCAGCCGAGTTAGTACTTAAGCTTTCGGCCACTCAACAGATGATTTTTGAACTGTGCCTGGACTTCGAACTGTTGAACTATGAACTGTGTTGCATGCATTTTACATATTGCTTCAATTTTGCAAACTAACAATCCTGCTTAATACAACATTCACAGAATACTGGGACGAATATACTATCACCGACTGCCCACATCGAGTGACAGATTAGTTGATAACGAGAAAGTTAAATTAAATGAATATGAACGAGATGCTGTACAATAACCAATTCAAGTGAAGTATTAAAACAAAATCATAATAATCAAGTGAAACTGACTTGTCTGTATTAACACTGCACTTGATCATTAACAAGTTCTGAAATTCTGTAATCGATTGATTGTCAACTAATTTAATTTCAGTTATGCTTGTCTTTTATTTTCATTAGTTTTTTGCACAACACTTCACACTTTTAGGGAACGTGCACCTTCACATTTGAACATTCAGCTGATTGTGTAGAATGTCTTCTCCACAAGAAGGAACAGAGCAAGCTGAAGATGTATTTCCAGTTGCTATCCCGCTGAACAATCCTCCAGAGAGGACTCCTACTACTTTGAGCCATAAAGCCTTTCGTCAACTATGCATCCAGTTTGGCATTGCTGAGGCTGACGCTTTGCTTCCCGAAATAAATGATACTGCAGACAGACCGCCCCGTGGCTTTGTCGTAGTTAACCGCCAAATGTGCTTGAGCGGAGCTATTCCCCCCTTCAATGACTGCATTCGAGAACTTCTTCTCCAACTATCTATTTCCCCTTTTCAGTTACATCCCAATGGCTACGCCATCTTGCTGGGACTATGCGTGCTTTTTAGGAGAACACTGGGCCGCTTCCCTACCTTCGGAGAAATTCGCTATCTTTGTACTTTTGCCAAAAATAAAGATCATCCCTCCATCATAGTTGTAAGGAGTGCGAGAAATCGTAAGTTGATCACCGGTCTCCCTGAATGTGTTCACAGTTTCCTGAGCCCGTTCTTCTATGTTCGCTGCCCTCTTGGGTTTTATGCTATTTGGAGAGTAGGGAGTAAGATCACTTGCATTTGTTTCTTATGTTCTTTCAAACTTACCGAAGTTCGGATTATCAAGTGCTAACTTCGCTCTTTTTTCCTTTTCAGCACTTCCTCCTCCTTCTAAAAATCTCAGTCACAAAGTGACTTTCGAGAGGCTTATGGCGGTGCCTGTAGAGGAGAGGAGTATCCAATTTCTATTAGATGATGAGCTTTTGCACCAATTTGGGCTTCTGCACCCTTCCAGGTCGACTCGAATTCATGAAATTCCTAGCTCTGATGCAGAAACATTGGCTGCTTCGGGTTCTCAAGCAGAGGCGTCAAATGCCCCAGTTCCTGCGGAAGAAGCTGCATCAAAAACACTTGTCATGGATGCTGCTTTGATAAAGTGTTCCGGATCCACTGATGTTGTAGGGTTGGCTGGCAAGTCGGCACTTCCCCCAATTATTGAGGAAGAAGAGAATCCTCGAGCTTCTGAAAAATCAATTGATGTGGAAGTTGAGAAGGAGAAATCTGCTGAACACTTGGGCGATGACACCTTTGATGGCTTGAGTGACATTATGATAACTTCTCAAGAGCTTTTCGGGGATAGCAATCAAAAAGCGACTTCTCCCATTGTCGAGGCGACTTCTACCCTTAAACAAACCCAGATGCCTACTACGCCAATCGTCTCTGTTTCCACACTAAAGCGTGGTCTGTAATTTGACGCATGTAGTTTGCACGCCACACACACTTAGGACTTTTCAGCACTTATAAGCATTTATCCTCTTTTTCCTGGAAATTTCTAAACTCTACTCTTCTTCTGCTTTCAGGTTCTCCAATGGGACGTACAGGTTCATATTATGACTCATTCAAGTACCGTGGAGGCCGCGGCACCTATGACTTTAGGAAGTACCTTGATACCCCAAAAGAAACAGATGAAGAGAGGGCTCGAAGGAAAGCCCAGGAGAAGCGGGATTACGATCAATGGCAAAGAAGGAAAGATGCCGAGCGATATGACTCTTCGCATAGGAGTGACCACTCTCATAAGCGGAAGTCTTACGATGATAAGGGAAAAACTCAGATTGCCGATGAACCGAGCAAACGATCTAAACCGATTGACGCGTCTGAAATTTCTGAAAAGACTGACGCTTCCATTCCTTCCGATATTCTAGCTAGCTCTCCTCCTCTGAAGAAATCTGACATTCAGACTATCATTAACAGACCGCAATATCGAGTCAAGGACGGCCCCCCAACACTTCAGAGCCGTTTTCCGAATTGGTGCCTAAAAGGGGTACGCTTTGACTTGGACATCGTTCCGATTGATAAATCAGACATGCTTAGCAGTCTTGACGCAGTCAGGCTGAATATCGAGAGGATGTCGCAGTGGCAGAAGCTTGTCGATGAACTCCAAAGGGTTAACCGTGCAAACCTTGAGGCAATGCTGACTATGGAAAACGACAAGGCGGAGTGGGACAAAGTTTGCAAACAGCATAATCTCGAAATGACAACTATTGCTGATGGTTATGCAAAACTTGAGTCCGAGGTTAAAAAACTTAAGGAAGATCTTGCCTCTTCTTCTGCATCTCATATTCAAAAAGAAGAAGTCTTTCAAAAACAAGTGCGGGATGCCCATGCTGCACAGAGAGATGTTGAAATGAAGCTTGCCGCTGAACAGCATATTACTGAGAAATACCACACAGAAAATGCCGATTTGCGGGAAAAGGTCACCTCTCAGAACGTAGAGATTGAGTTACTAAAGTCTCGACTTGCTAAAGTTGAGGCAGAGCGTGATGAGGCTACCGCTGGCCGGGTTGCTGCCATTGCCGAAAAGGAAGCGGCTGAGCAATCACATGAGGCGACGAAAGCAGACGTCAGCTCTACCTTATTTGAATTTTATTTACACAGCGTTCTGGGTCATGGGAGCCTCTCCTTTCTTGGTCCCGATTATGAAATTACATTGGCTGAAGTGTGGGAAGTCGCAATGGATATGCTTGGCGGGGCCGGCTATAATGAGCTGGAACTTGAGGAGCGCTATCTCAATGATGAGGATCGTGCCGCTCTTGTTAAGGGGAAGGAGCTACTTGTCAAAGTACGAGCTGAAACAGCGGGAGAAGAGCCTCCAAAAGAAGAAGCTCCTTTAACTGCCCCCGTTCAAACTTCCACTTCAGCTGACGTTAATATTATGGATTCCAGCCCTCATTCTTTACATTTAGCTAAAGTTGCCCAGGAGACTGCAACTACTCCTACTGAAGATGAGGCACTGGATGATATTGAAGCCGAGAAGTTTGAGGTGGATCTTGTGAAGCCAACTCCTCCAGGTACTCTTGGTGTCGTCTCGGGTCTAATGAACCAGTCATTTGACTTAGCCAAATTCGATGACCTTCTCACTTATTATTTAAACTTTGATGAATCGATGCCTTCTTTATTTTCGGGGGATGCTGATTTTAACTTCTTTTCTTCTACAGCGGAGGCACCAAGCACTACACAAGCTTTCACTCCTTCGATTGCCGTTCCTCTGTCTTCCCAAATTACTCCTCCCTCTGCTTCCCAGCCGGGATCACAGGCAGAGAAAATCGAAGCTCTTCAAGGCTTGGATGATCCGGCTGCTTCTCAGGAACAGAAGGCGGAGGATTTTGAAGACATCGAGAAGACCCCGGAGCGGTCTCTTGATGACAATACGAAGCTTTCAACATTGCTGACTACTCCGGGGAGCGAGTCTTCTTCAAAAAGGAAGGGGAAGCGTGCTGTAAGGAAAAAGAAGAAGACTTCCACTGAAGAGGAAGCAGTAGTTGATCCGGCTGTACCGCTTTCTCCTTCTGCCCCTGCCCGTTCACAACGACTTCAAAAGCTAATCATCAGACCGGGAAAGAGCTCCAAGGGTGGTGAGAAGAAGGAATAATCAAGATGGATTTTCTACTTATTATTTTTGCTCTTTGCATGTATTGACCGGGGATTGTGCGGGTACCGGTCCCCGCTTTTGCTTTTTGAGATATCTGCACATGTAAAGAATTTTCATAGTACTAAATAAAACAATTATTTTACTTGTACAAACTCTTGTGTATGTGAGAATGATCTATCTTTTATTTTAAGTGTAGAACAAACGATTCTTCTTACTTGTGCAAACTTTTTGTCTGCGTTTGAGAATGCATTTATTTCACATCTGTTTTCCGTGGTATTGCAACGAACTTGTGGCATGTTGCTTTTATTAATATAATTGAATTGTACAGTATTGCCCCCATGCCCTAAGTGCATTGCAATATTCCGAGTTTTTTTTTTAAGACTAATACTCTTACTTCAGAGGACAATTATTCCGCTTTTAAGGGGAGAATTATTCTGCTCTTAATAGAGTATATTCATTCTTTAGAAGAATTTTTACTTTTTCTTTCTGAAGAACGCTTCAACTTTCGGGGCTTATGAAGTGAAATAAGCTTTTCCGAAAGAATTTTGTAGCATTTTTCAACTTTTTTAGGAGGAACTTTTCTAGATGAACAAGTTAGTCCTTCCTTTGAGAGTTGAACTGTGCTTCTGGACGATGCTTTTTGTTCAGGCATTTTATTCTGGGACATGCCTACGGAGAGGGCTCCTCTTAAAGAGTTGTGCCTCCGAAGAGGTCTTGTGCCTTTGAAAAGGGCTTGTGCCTCCGAAGAGGGCTTGCGGTGCCTTGGGAAAGGGCTTTTGCCTCCGAAGAGGTCATGTGCCTCCGAAGAGGGCTTGTGGTGCCTTGGGAAAGGGCTTTTGCCTCCGAAGAGGTCATGTGCCTCCGAAGAGGGCTTGTGCCTCCGAAGAGGGCTTTTAAGTGCCTGGGAGTTACTTTCTCATGGTCGGATGGGTTCGCGGGGCAGGCGTGAGTTGCTTGATTGGATGTTCGTTTGTACAAACGACCGCAATCAATTAACAAGATGCCCCTTCGGTGGTCCCACCGATCTTTTTGGTTGAGGAAAGCACTCCCATTTATTGGTGTGCCTCGTTAGAGGGCTTTGGTTGGTTGGTGTGCCGGGTAGGTTGCGTCTCAGGGGCGAGTGGATCCACGGGACGGACTTAAGCTATCTGATCGGATGCATCACGACCAGTTAGCGAGGGTCCTGTTACTTCCGCTTGGGAAGGCGTCCCTTTAGTGGATCTTCTGGCCTTCCTGTTGAGATGCATACCTCCCATTGTCTGCTCCTATATTTGCTTGGCAACTTTCCCTCATCATCTGCCTGTTAGCGCTCTTTTATTATCGTTCCCAAGCACATCTTCTTCTTTTCCTCTTACAAGTAAATTGCTTTATCCGAAGAAGTGGACTTCACTGTTGAATGACTTCACGAGACAAACGCAAGTTATCTAGTTGGATGTCTATTCATAACGACAATCTCAACTAGTGAACAAAGGTTTGTCAGAGTGGAGTCGCCAACTTTTTATGTGAAGTTTTCCTTGCTTGGGATTTGAATTTGGACAAAATTTTTGTGGCTTGGTTTTCGTGTAATAGCTGATTTATGGAAGTTGCTTAGCTTTGTGATGAGCAAGCCTTGTTATAATGTCCTGCAATTTTGAATTGATATTTTAGCGATACATTTAAAGTATTTACATATCAAAATAAAACAGGCATCATGAAATAGTAAAGAACACAAGATTTATAGTGGTTCGGCCAAAAATCGGGCCTACGTCCACTTTATAGCTTTCATTCATTTACACTAATTTACAATGTTTCACAATACAACCGATACATTTATCATCATTTTACAATTTTGAGCAGATCTCTTTTCAAGTAAAGTAAGGACGCAAATGGTTGCTGTTCCAGGCCCTTGGAATTGGATCTCCATCAACAGTTATGAGTTTGAAAGTGCCATCAAGAAGTTTAGTGCCTATGACATATGGCCCTTCCCAGTTTGGCCCAAACACACCAGTTGCTGTCATGATCCTTTTCAAAACCAAGTCTCCGATTTCAAAGCTGCGTTGGCGAACTTTGGAATTGAAATGCCTGGCTATTCTCTGCTGATAAGCTGAAACTCTGAGCCTAGCTTCCTCTCTTTTCTCATCAAGAAAATCAAGCGCTTCAAGTTGCAGTTTTTCATTTTCGGTTTCATTGAAATGAATTCTTCTATGTGAAGCAACCTCTACTTCCACTGGAATCATTGCCTCAGATCCGTATGCCAATGAAAATGGAGTGTGCCCAGTCGCAGTTTTGTGAGTAGTTCTGTACGCCCATAGTGCTAATGTTAGCTTATCAACCCAACCACCTTTTGCTTTTTCAAGTTGCTTTTTGATAGTTGACTTGATGATCTTGTTAACTGCTTCCACTTGCCCATTTGCCTGCGGATGAGCCACTGCTGAGAAGCTTTTTCGAATTCTGAACCGTTTGCAAAAATCCTGGAATTCTTCACTTTCAAATTGAGTGCCATTATCGGTGATTATCTTCTGTGGCACACCATATCTGCAAATGATATTCTTCGTTACAAAATTTATCATCTTTTTAGAAGTGATGGTGGCCAAAGGTTCAGCTTCAGCCCACTTGGTGAAATAATCAACGGCAACAATAGCATATTTAATTCCTGATTTGGCGATCGGTAATGGTCCAATTAGGTCTATCCCCCAAATGGCAAAAGGCCATGGACTGACCATTTGTGTGAGTTCAGTGGAGGGTGCTCTTGGGATTTTTGCAAATCGTTGGCATCTGTCACATTTCCTGGAAAAAGTTGCAGCATCTCGATTGATATCTGGCCAGAAGTATCCATATCGGAGAATTTTCTTTGCAAGTGTTTGACCACCTGAATGGTCTCCACATTCTCCTCCGTGCACCTCTGTTAAGATTGACTTGGCTTCTTCTTTAGTTACGCATCGGAGTAGTGGGGTTGAAAATCCTCGCCTGTATAATCGGCCATCTTGAATTATATACCTCGATTCTTTTCTTAATAACTTTCGTCGTTCCTTAGAATTCTCTGGCAGGGAACCACTGAGTAAGTATTCTTTGATTGGAGTCATCCATGATTTTTGGTTAACTACTTATCAGGGTCCGTCACCTGACTTTTGGTTAACTACTTTAGCTTAGTAGTTTTTGTTATTATACATTCGAGATAGAGACTCCTTGATGTATACATATTCTTTTGTCTAGCACTTTTACCTATTCTTTTATGATGTAGTGGATCTTGTATGACCACTATTTTTATGTACACCTTTATGTGTTATATTCATATATGTTTTCGCCTTTTTGATATGAGTATCTGTGACTGATTTGTGTTATGTTTATTTCTGTATTTGTTTTCGAAGTCCACATAGCCACTGTAGGGTAGCTTTGAGATTGTATTTGATATGTCGGATTTCCTCTTGAAATGAAATCTAAGTTATATTATCTGACATATCGGTACTCGCACAAAGCAATTACACAGATGGTCGCTCCTCAATAGCCTTATTCTTCGTTCTAGTCGATGACATTACCCCGTAGTGTCCTTGGCTAGTGTGAGTATAGAGGTGGGGCGTCACAAGCACTTTCCACGACACTTTTATGCTATGAATTCTATAACATTTTGAATGTGAGTTTAAACATAACGATTTTCCCCAAAATCAATTGTGAATGTTTTTAAAAGGAAAATTAATTGTTTTTGAAAGATAATTTGGAATCTTTATAATCAATTCCAAAATAAAGTCGATGACTGAGTATGCGGAAACGACTAGTACATTGTCCCGCCTATGAGATCTGGGAAGATAAAACAAGGTGTTTAACTAAGGTTAGGGATGGAGCAACCAGTGCCCTGAACTTAACTGACCTATGTTTTCTTTTCTTAGACGAGGGTGGAACCGATAGAAAAGAAAGCCCAGATGCTCTTAAATAAAATGTTTCTATTAAGTTTCCAAAATTAAAAAAGATTGGTATTATCCAAAATTTAAGCAATCTCCAAAATGAATGATTTCTATGATCCTATTTACCCAAAAATGTTTGCTAAGATTGATTTTATGGTTTATCGTAAACGATGTTTTCAATAACATTGACTTTGACCCGCCTAAAAGTTAAGGAATTTGGATCGAGAGTTAAGTAAGGAAATTTGAGATATTATCGAAAGCGAAAGAATGAATTACATAGAATTTTTCTAAATCAAAGGAAAGAGATTTCAAAATCATCCGAAAAGAATTAAAGTGAAACGAGACTTAATAAATCTTGTATACTCATATTCACTTTTTATCGATAATTGGATTTCGAAGGAACCGGAGTCGGACTTGGGTGATTCCTATCCGAAAACCACTTCGAACCAATGTATACGTTCGAATGTGAAGGCATGTTGAAGACGATGATTATTGAAGACCGTGGATCTTTATAGCATGAGGACTACTTGTTAACTTGCTCTGGGTAGCTCCCATTATAGAGTTATATATAGTAGTTGTCTCCTCGTTATGGAGATTTTTTGGACTGTAAGGACTACTCGCTACTAGTGGTAGTAGGAGAGTGCCTTCGGTTTGTCCTGTTCCTGAACAACTTGTATGGGCGTTTGTCTGACATTGCATTTCTAAAGATTACGTACATTGATTTTTACAGACGTACATCAGTGGCGGCGAAGAAGGCAACTTCTCTTAGCTTAACACCCTCCTTGAGATATACAAGCTTAAGGGTTGTATTTTTGTGGAAGGCAATTAGTAGTCAACGGAAATGGCAATGTTGCATTCAAAGATATGATATGTGCTATGTGAAAAGGTAATCGTTTCCTCAAGCCTTATCAAACCGGAAATGACCGAAATAGGATTAGATGCGGCAAGGCTAAGTGGGTCATTCCCAAGTAGGGTATGATCTCCCCTTCTAGATGTATTTCTTTCCGCTATGATGTTCGGGATGTAAATTAATGTGGTGTATGGAAACGAGCGCTCGGTTAAAGGTCGGTAACGACCGGGGGATGACATATTCGGTACTATCTAGTTACAGAGGTAGGTCGGTCTTGTGTTGGTAGTGGGCAGATGTTTTGTGCCTCCGGACATCCATCTAGAGGTGTACCCATTCGGAAGGTAGATCCTTCACCTGGTCATTTGTATGGAAATCCATTCTCCAATAAGAACCTACGATTTTGTTTGTAGAGCCTATTATGCTAGAATTTAATAATGGTAACAATTTCGGCTAAGATTAATAAGTTAATTTGCAAATGTTTTCAAAGAATGTCATTAGAAATAATATCAAATGTTTTGATATAAAAATGTTTTAGTTATCATAGGGTAAAAACCCGTTCGTGTTTATGTATGGGCGTGGTCTTATGAGATACTATTTCTTTTCAAAGAATTTTATTCAAAGGCTGATATATGACACTGTCATTTATTATTGAGTTTTTCTCACGTTGGTTTATCAAGCTTGATCCGGGTATTTTTAATACTCGGGTCAAATCCGAGTTGTTTCAGGTTTAGTCGAAGACGGTTGGAGTTTCTAAAGGAGAGCTGGAGATATTCATCTACGTATGGAAATATTCTATTATCCGTTGTACTTAGTTTGTTTTAGTTGATGTTTGTCAGCAATTGTAAGGACATATAATTGTCCAAGCTGAATTTAGGTTAGACTCTGATATATGTATTCAAAAGTTTTCCGCTGTAAAGGTATATTTGTTCAATATTATATGTTATTCCATTCGTGTGTGATTCTATTCTTTCTATTTTTCTTTATTACCCTTCATTTTCCTTCTTTTCGTTCAATTTGAGTTGGACATGTATTCTTTATTGTCGATTCAAAGGGTATGGAAAAACGGGCCATGACATTCATTTTTGTTCATACAATGATTACTTTAATTCACGTTCATTACTTACAAAATTTCAATTCATGTAAGGTTTATTTCATTAATTTACATTCTTTACTTACATTAGCTATATCCATTTTATTTATTTTGATTATAAATGGATTCATTATTGAAGTATTGTGTACAATTTATTTCAGTTTTGTAACGACCCAGAATTTTGGATATTTTAAATTGGAATATTTAATTGATTTTAAATATTTTAAAGTTAATTTTTAACTTGAATTTCAGATATCGCTATTTATTGGATAACTAAATTTTTGTATTTAATAATTGGAAATTGGATAAAATATTGAATTTGGAGTTTCAAGCTTGTTAAAAATATTTTGAAGGCTTATTCCATTGGATTTAAAAGATAATAAAAGCTTAAAAAATTGAATTTAAAAGTGATTTGTTCAGTTTTAAAAATATATGTTTAAATTGATATTTAAAAATAGCCCTTCGAGGCACAGTCTCGGAATTCGATGAAACTTATTCCATTGGATCCATAAGTATTATTATTGGATTTCAAATTTCATAGTAGTTGGAGTTATCGTTTGGCTGTACAGAATATAAACACGTTGAAATTTATATTGAAAATTCAATATAATAACTGGGTCCAAAAATCTATCTTCTCTATACGATCGAATTAGGGCTCGAAAACTTTTCCATTGCATTCGAAATAGGGGTATAACATTGTGAACGCCTAGCGGCACGCCTCGATAGGAGTTCGAGATTTTGAGTTACATTTATCGAGACAATTTGAATTTGAATTAATATATATATATTTGTATATTCTAGTCAACCATCAGCTGAAATTCATTCACATCATCTTTTGTTTTTCAAATCACTGTACCATACCCATTCCAACACGAAAGCTTTTCAAAACACGCTTCTTCCCTCATTTTATACACTAGGCCGAGCGAACTAAAAAGAAAAAATCTCGTCGGCTTTCTTCGTTTTCATCCTCTATCATTTCCCTCTTAACAGTTCATATCAGAGAAGATTACCCTTACTCCTTCATTTTAAATCATGGTTTCCCCTTTCCATCTTCATTTGTTCAAAACTGAAATCGATTTAAAAAAAAGTCATGGTCGAACGGAATATAGCGAGTTTTGTGAGCTCGAGATGCGAGAGCGAGGTCGATGAGGAGGGTCGTGGTGGCAGAGGCATTTTCACGTGCACTTGGAGGGGAACGATGGTGGCTTTAGGGCAGCGTGGTAGAAAAGGGGGGCTCGAAATCAAATGATGGATTAAATGCTGAAATAGGATTGACGGCTTGGATTTTGCCGATGATTCTAGGGCCCGAGGCATGGCCGCATTGGGAAGAGTAGCCTCAGTGCGACATTCGGTAGTAGTGCAGAGGTAGCGAGCGCGTGCAATAACCATTCATTGGCCAAACTTGAAGACAAGGGGGAGAGAGAGTGGAATTTGCTTTTGGTGGTTCAGGCAACCTTTGGATGGTCTGAGTGATGAAGATTTTTGTAAGGGAGGTAATGACAATTTCTTTTAGCTAAATGAATAAAAGGAAATTAGGGTAATTTTTATTTTGGGTGAATTAGTTTAGATTATTTAAATTATCTCAAAATCTTACTACAAACTATAACTGTGTCAATCGAGGTCCAATCAAACTAAATCAGATGGCTTTGGCTTCGTGCTAGCAAATACTACACAAGGGAATATTTAGAATTGGAATGAGTAACAGTTTCGGGAAAATCAATGTGAGAATTTCTCACTCATTTTTGGATTGCCACATTTAAAAATCTAAATATTGAATTTAAATTATTGGATGCTGATTGGATTGAGAAATTATAATTATATGTTGGATGTTATAAATAGTGTGTGTGTATGTGTGTGTGTGTGTATATATATATATATATTAGTATTTGGAGTGATATTCCTGCACATTGTAGTGGATGAGACCCTATACGCCCCGCATATTATCGGATGACCTTATATCGCTATATTCCCCTCGAAGTGGGATTGGTATTTTTATATTGTGCTAACATCTGTGGATGTAGGGAAACAGGTTGGAGGGATCTAACTGGATTCCTCAAAATGTTGAACTTATTTTCATTTCAGTGATATTTGAAATGTTGAATAATCTGTGATAGATTATGTTGGAAAATTAAATTTATTGGATGTTATGGTATTGCTGGATATTTTTTTTTGGCATTTTCAAAATATAAATACTGAATTTTTAAAGGGAAATAAAAAGGGAAAATTTAAAGCATGAGATTTGTTGTAAAGATGGATAAATTTAAAAGTGACAAATTTTGGAAAAATGAATAGTTTGATATTAAATTTTGTACTTGATAATTTCTGAATATGGAAAGATAGAGATTTTGAAATGATTGAATAAATGGATTTAATAATGGAACTTAAGCGATTTGTTTAAGTATAAAAGTATTTATTTTTAAATCCGACGTTTAAAACAGATTTGAAAAAAAATTAAAGACGAAATTTGGGAAAAATATAACATATGAAATTAATGTTTCGGGTTTAAATAAGATTTTAAATCATAATAAAGGAGTGAATCTGGAATTAATGGATTTTAGGATAAATTTGGGTAAATCAAGAAATAAACTTTAAAATAGAATTTAATTCAGAGAAATTGATTTGAAGATCGATTAAGTGTTTGAAAATAGCGATTAAAGGGAAAATGGAACTATGGGATTTATAAACGAAGTTCATAAATAAAGTGAAGTAATTATCAGTGGATAATTTGAAATTTATAAATTCACGGTGGGAATTTATAAGGAGATGGATAAATCATTCTAAAATTAAATAGTGGTTTTATTTTTTAAAAAATGTGGGAAAGGAAATTTACGGAGTTGGAACGTAAATTTAAACTGAAGATAAATCGAGAGGGATTTTTAAATGATTAGACCGGCTTCATTCAAGTGGAAAATGTATTTTTCTGAAAAGTTTAGTATATTTTAAAGGAAAGATTTTTAAGGATTTATTAGAAAATTAAAAATGTTTAAAAGAATGTTTTTAGAAAAATTATTATATAGTTATTAAAAAATAGTTTAAGTATTTATAAATTAAGTTAGTTATAGTAGTTAATTATTTTTAAATGGATAAATTAGTATTACGATTTAAAATGGAAAAATTATTAAATATTAATATTTTATACAATACTTTATTTTAAAAGTAGTTTTTGGCTAAAGTTTACTTGGAGAATTATTATAGAATTTCATAACTATTATATTGAATAAAGTGATTTAAATAGCTTTATTTTAAATATTTTAAGTGTATATTTTTGAATAAAGTGATTTAATTTATTTAAAATCTATTTAAATAAGTCTTGGTGTTTTTCAGTGGAATTAAACTAATTGGTTGAATGATTATTTAATTTGATAGTTAAATAACCGACTATCAAATCTGGACCCAAATGTAACTTTGGAAATATCTAGAAGAAGTACGAGAATTATATGTTAAAGTTACCGTTCGAGGTGCTATAATGTACGTATAAACTTGTTGTGTTCTTCTAGGACGTTTATGAGGAAATCCGTCCACTAATGGTTAGGAGGTGATCTCCGATCTTATCCGCGACTGTGTATTTCCTAAAGAACCGGGTTGAGTTTACCGGGAAATAGCGAACGTTCTTTCAAAAAGACAGGGATCATATTTGTGATCCGAAAACCACTTCTATCCAACGAGTACGTTTTCGGAATGAAGACAAGAGTTTGGAGTCGAAGATTGAGCTGTGAAATGAAGGGCTAATCACTATTAATCCTGAGGGTGATTCCAAAATGGATGTAGTAGGAGTAGTGCCTTCGGTTCCGTTCAGACCGGGAACAGACTTTTATGGATGAATGCTATCAGTACATTGTCATTGGAGGACGATGAGCATTCTAAGTGAATATTCCTAAAAAGGTAACGCTTAGCCTCGAGCCTCATTAACCAGGAATGATTGAAAATCAGGGGATATGCAGCAAGGCTAAGTGCACCTAAGTAGGGTAAGGTTTCCCCTATCTAGTTTCCCTTTATTTCGGCTGTGTGGGCAGTTGTTGATCCCAACCGCGATGTGATCTTATTCGGGCTATCCAGTAAGAATTAGTCTGGTCTTGTGTTGCAGGAGATCGGGAGTGGGCCTTGGTACGCTGATCTAGACAGGTACCGTGACAGGTGGTACCCCAATGCCTAGTCATTCAGTTGGAAATCCATTCTCCATATGTGCCTTTACGGTTTTGATTGTAGATCCTAGTATTGTTGGAATTTAATTAATGTAACAATTTCAGCTATTTGATTTAAGTATATGTACTTAGACACTATTATAATATCAGAGGATTTTGATATGAAGTGTTTTGGTTATCGTAAGATAAAAACCCAACATGTTTATTTGTGACGTGGTCTTACGTGATACCTTTGATTTCAAAGGATTTTGAAAACGTTAATAATTCAATTGAGTGTGTTTTCTCATGCAGGTTTTCCAGACTGACTCGAGTGTTATTTTATTATAATGCTCGAGTCAGACTGAGTATTACAGATTCTGGATGGAATGCTATGGAGCTCAGGAGACAAGCTGGATGACGAAGGCGTATACCACGTACCTGGTTTATATTCCACTGTTTATGGTATGCTTTATATTCAGCTATTTTTGAGGACAAGTTATTATAATTGTCCAGTATTGTGCTATTGTTGGTGTTGTACTCTGATGATGTAATGTATAGAAACAATTATAGTTTCTTTTGTATAAAGGTCAGTTGTTATCTATTATATATTGTTCCGCTGCGATTGTGAGATTATGATGTTGTTTTTCGTATTTTCTCTTCTACCTCTTTCTTCTTTATCTAATGATCTGGTATTTTCGGCATTCGATTGTTCGACATGTAATACAATGGACGTATTGATGTCAATTTTAGGAGGTCGAAAATCGGGTAGTGACATTGTGGTATCCGAGATGAAGCTTAAGCCAGAACCTTAGGTTTGGTAGGGGTTACTCATTAGAGATAGGGTCAGTAGTGCCCTAGAATGAGTTTGAGTGTATTAATAGATATGAGCACGTATTTGTTAGTGAATATTAAATCGTTTTATATTGTGTTGATTGATTTGTTGAGTGGCGTATGGATTCTGGTCAATACGAGTAATTAACGATATTGATTGGGATCTCAAAATACTTGAACAGAACAATTCGACATGGTATTATTCTAAAATGGGGAAAATTAAATAATTTTACCCAAAATTATTTTTATATATAAAAGGAATAATTTTCGTAAATTATTATAGTTAGATATGGTTTGTTTGGTTGTTAGGAAATGATAATATTAAATTATTATCATTGTTGTTGTGGAAATTCAGTAAGAAAATTAATGTTATAACCAAAAGATAATAAATTAACCCATATGAAATAATGAAATTTTGAAAATATGAGTTATAAATGGGATTTATAATTGGAAATAGAATAAAATTCCAAAGGAATATTTAAACACAGATTTAAAGGGATTTTAAAAGGGTGCAAATTTGGGAATTCAAATCCCATTGGTTTTGGAAATGTTTTTCAAAGTTGAAAATTAATGGTGATGTTGTTTGGAAAATATTTGAGATAAAATGTTTTTAAAAAGGAATAAAAGCACTAAACTCACTTCGGTCGCTGGAAAATAATTTCTGTGATGAATGCAGCATCACCAATGTTCATTTTCGTGTTTCCAAGGGAGAAATTGCTACTTGAATGTTGTGAATTGAAGTTTTGGTTTGGTAAAACTGTTTTAATTTTGAAATGCAAAGGAATAATTTTGTATACCAAAGGATTTTGGATATAATTGATTTCAAAAATGATTTTGAAATACTTAAGAAATTGTGTAAACTCGGGGAGTTTATTTAAAAAAATGTTTATGGAATATAAATGAGTTTAGGAACTTATAAAATTTGAAATTTTCTAGAATAAAATTTAACTTAAGAAGAGTAAAATTAAAGTAAGTGTGAAAACGAAATAAGTTAGAAAAGTAAACCAATTAAACGAAGTGAATTAAAGGAACTTGATGGATAGAATATCAGTAAGTTGATAACTTAAGAAATTTTGAAATCCGATTTTGTGGAGTGAGATTTAACTTGGATTAAGTTAAATAAAAGTGAATTTTGAGGAAATAAGCCTAAGTGGGCTAAATGAATGGTCATTGAAATAAAGTTTATTAAGTTAGAAATAAATTTGTGAATGAACAAACTAATTTAAATTATAAGTAAATGGAATTGGGATTGAATATTGTAATGGAATATTTAACTTGAATTATGTTAAGTAAAGTGAAATTGAAAAATTAATTTGAGTTTGACTAAAAGAACAAAATTCTGGGAATTAAAATTCATTGAGATATGAAATAAGTTTATAGATGGAAGACAAATTGAATTCAAATGGAATTGAAATTGAATTTTTGAATAGAAATGGATATAAACAAAAGTGATGGAGTGGATATAAATATAAGGAGTTATATAAAATGTTTTTAATAAACTTAAGAAAATTGAGGGAGAAATTCTTAAGTAAAATTGGTATTGGAAAAATATATTGAGCAAGTATTTGAATGAAGATTTAAATAAAGTTGGAAAATAAATAATGGTGGATAAGTGAATGAAAATTAGAATAAATGTCAATAGAAAGAAATTGATATAGATAATAATCAATTAGAAATTTATATGTAAGTTGTACGTATATTATTTTATTCGCATAAAGATTTGATCCAGATTTGAGTACAGAATTTTGAGATAGTTATATCGATCCGAGTTAGGATTTTTCAATCGATTTTCGACGGCGAACCGTGCATATGGATTTTTGAGTGATTTTGGAAATTCTCTATCATAGTGTATGGCTATGCAAGGAGAATGACGGTTTCTAATCAAGGAACCAGATCTAAGTTCGCACTAAAGGGTCGTGTGAACGATACTAGTTCGGAGGTGAAATTGTGTGATCGAGTGAGCGATCAGATTTGATATTGCGTACGGATGATATATGTACCTCGTACGGGCTTGAATGAAATAAATATTGAAAACTTTGTAAAGGGATGAATAAAATGATTTTGAATCCTGTGGTTGGATAATATTGCTAAGTAAGATGCAAGTATTTAAAAGCAAAAGAAAAATTGATGTTTCGATTTCAAAAGATAAATTGATTGCCAAACAAAAGGTATGTGTTTAAATTGTGATATGAAATTTGATGATTTTCTGATCTAGCCACTTGGCTTTTGTTTTCTTTTGAAATTTGGGGCCGTAGAGGCAGTTTTGTAGTTGTTCTGATTTAGCCACGCATAGGAGACGCTGGCAAAATTTTTCGAAAATTCAAGGAGTTAGAAATTTTTTGAGAAAATTTTGATAATTTAAAATTTAGTTTAAATTATAATTTGAATGGTTGAGTAAATAATATTGATTGGGAGCTATGGATGATGAGTTTTGGAAGTTAGTAAGAGTGATAGTGTGGCTCCAAAAAAAATTGTTTTTGGGAAGTTGTTTGAAACTAATGGGTTTTGGGAAAATAGTTAGCAGGTTTGGACCATTCTACTTACGTGACAATTTCGAGGACGAAATTCTTATAAGGGGGGAGGAATGTGACGACCCGAAATTTTGGATATTTAAAATTGGAATATTTAATTGATTTTAAATATTTAAAAGTTAATTTTTAACTTGAATTTCAAATATCACTGTTTATTGGATAATTAAATTTTTAAATTTAATAATTGAAAATTGGATAAAATATTGAATCTGGAGTTTCAAGCCCGTTAAAAATAATTTGAAGGCTTGTAAAATTTATATTAATAGTACTGAGGATAATAAAAGCTTTAAAATTTGAATTTAAAAGTGATTTGTTCTGTTTTAAAAATATATCGTTTAAATTGATATTTAAAATAGCCCTCCGAGGCACAGTCTCTGAATTCAACGAAACTAGTTCCATTTGATCCGTAATACTATATTATTATCGAATTTCAAATTTCGCAGCAGTTGGAGCTATCGTTTGGCCGTACGGAATATAAATGCGCTGAAATTTATATCGAAAATTCAGTATAATAACTGGGTTCAAAAATGTGACGCCCCACCTCTATACTCACACTAACTAAGGACACTACGGGGTAATGCCGTCGACTAGCACGAAGAAGAAGGCTGTTGAGGAGCGACCATCTGTGTAATTGCTTTGTGCGAGTACCAATTCGTCAAATAGTATGACATGCATTTCATTTCAAGAGGAAATCCGATGTATAAAATACAAACTCAAAGCTACTACACAATGGCTATGTGGCCCTCGGAAAAAATTATAGAAATAAACGTAACACAAATCAGTCATAGACATTCATATCACAAAGGCGGAATCAGATATGAATATATCACATAAAAGTGTACATCAAAATAGTGGTCATAGAAGATCCACTACATCACAAAAGAATAGAGACAAGTGCTAGAAAAAATAATAATTATACATCAAGGAGTCTATATCTCGAATGTATAAAAACAAAAACTACTAATCTAAAGTAGTTAGCCAAAAATCAGATGATGGTTCCAGATAAGAATTCAAGCAGAAGCACCTGAAATACCTCGGTCTGACCCGAGTATTATTTAAGAAGAAAATAATAAACGGATCAGTCTAGCTATAAATATCAGATAAAATGATATAGGATAAGAGATATGACCAAAAACGTATGATAACGAAAATGCCATACTGTGTCAAGTATACATCAAATAACAACAAAAATCATACAATATCTCAAATCATCTCAAAACACCAAAAAGAATCACATTCTTTAAATTATTCACCATAACACAAATATTGATAAAGCTTATCAATGAAATCCACGAAAATTGGTGAAACACAAATTCTAGAAATCACAACCAGAAATCCAGAAATCACAAAAGGGGGAAGGCCTATCACAAATGGGAGCATGAAAACTCACCAACACGTGTATCACAAACGGAACGCTATTCCATGGTCGCTAACCATAAATTTTGAGCCGAAGCTCCAAAAAGGCCCAAAGACCATGGGTCGCTACCCCACCAAATTGAACAGAAGTTCCACAAACGGGGTTTTTAGTCCCTACACAAACAAATAGACATCGCACATCGCTAGTCTAAATCACAAAATGATCATCATCGATCAATAAAAAAGCGTGAATCACACTAAGCTACTAAATATAAGAGTTTAGCTTTATGTCCCATAACCACTAGCTTAACTTAAATATTTACGAACGAATTGTAGATTTCCACTCGAAAATTATCACAAGAGTTCAATCGAACAAGTCCAAGAATTAACCGACGAAGTAAACGCAAGCGTTTCATACCACCTGTTTTACTAAGCCGTTTAATTAGATTTCTCATACGAATGAGGTAAAGGTTTGTATATACTAATAGATTGGAAAATGGTTTTAAAACGAGCTTTGTATTTAAGATAGTGTTGAAATCATTGTTGTGAAAGAGTTTGAATATTTACTACTAGTATAGAAACCTTTGTATTTGGAAGTGACAAATCACAAAAATGATTGTAAAAACAATCAATCACCAAAGATTCACATTCAAAGACGTGAATCAAAACCATAGAAATCGATACCAAATCCATCAAAATGGATATCCTAAAAAACAATCCAAAGAAAGAAGTCATCAAAGTCGATAGTAAGTGATAACAACTATCCGGATCAATTAAAATCGATTAAAATAGGAAATCCACACAAAACAGCCTAATAAACGTTTCCAGCCGTCTGGTTTGGAATCCAGACATTTGGATTTGTTTTCTGGAAATAGTTCAGAAAGCCACACAAACGTCTGGAATATCGAATTAGACGTCTGAGCCATGACCAGACGTCTGGTTTAGAACCCAGACGTCTGGTTTTGTTCTCTGGAAATAATCCAGAGAACCCCTAGACGTCTGAAACTTCAAGTCAGACGTCTGAGACTCATCCAGACGTCTGACCTTAGATTTTAGATGTTTGGAATTAGTTTTTGCCTTTTATTTATTTCTTGCGTGCATATACTTTCCTCTCCAGGTCCAAACCAGACGTCTGGGCTTGGTCACCAGACGTTTGGTCACCTGGTCTGGGCAACAATTTCCTAGGCCAAAGTGGCCAAAACGTATCGGGAGCGATTGGACGAGCAACGACAACTAAGGATTTATGCCAACCGACAACCCAGTCTTAAATACTCTTCGATACACCCTGAATATCAAAGTCCAAACATCCTTAGAAGGATTTTCATAAAATTGGACCAAAACACCAAAATTTGGAAAATTCACAAAATCAATTCAAATCAAAAGCAAATGAATATGCACAAGTGTTAGGAATTCATACCTAACAACAATGATAGCTATAGACGTTGATGTGAGTTAAAGAACTCACCTTTAAACTCAAAACACAAGTGAGAAGCTCAAAAACAAGCTAAGATCAATTCCTCTTAAACTACGACTCAAGAAGCTTCAATCTAAGCTCATAAGAAGAATATTTCCTAAGTTAGGGTTTAGGAATTTCTGAAATTGAAGAGAGATAGAGATGGAGAAGATGAAGAGGATGCTTACCTAAGCTTCTCTTTGATTTTGGGGCAAGAACATGTGTTTCCAAATCAAACTAGGGTTTGGAATTTCTATTTCCAATCTTTTTCCCCCATTTTTACTTAAGCTTGAGTGTATTAGGAAATGAGAATGAATGAAGAGGAGAGGGGTTGGAGCTAGGGTATTAGATGGGTTGATGGGCTGAAACCCAAAGCCTAAGTAAGAAAATAGCAAATTCTACTCTACTCCAAACATATCCATGTTTATATTCAAAAAAGTTATAAACGCCATTTTGGACTCAATGGAAGTGGTCTCGAGTCCCAATTCGACTGTTTACAAAAAGTATCCTTTTGGACTTTTGTAACAACCCGGTTTTTCGCGTCAGTTTATAAATGACGATTAAATCATTTTTAACTGCTAATGCAGATTTGAATCAAGTTTAGATTCATTTGAAAATTTGTTAAAAGAATTATATGGGCTTTTCTTTATTAATTCAACCGGCTTCCTTTTGATTTGGAGATGGTTATATTCATTTCCCTTTTGATATTCGTTGGCTACCGATCCCATTCTCATTTCAAAAAAAAAACCCTAAGCCCCAAAATCGAAGAAAGATTAATAATGGCGGCTCCATTTCTTCTCCGTTCGCTCGCCCGAAATTGGAGCGTGTTCGTTGGTATCGTTCGTCCCCAATTGGGCTTCTGCCGATTTGAGTAGCTTGATCGAAAGCTCATCTTCCACTCGTCGATGCTAAGGTGAGTAATTTGCTCACATCTAATTCAACTTTATATACGTGATTTTGTGGTAATATTTGTCTTCCGTCTCCTTTTTCTTTGCGAATTCGAATTGGGTTTCACTGGTGAGTGATACTTGTCACTCACATCTAGTTTTGAACCCCATGATTCTACTATCTTTGTATTATTGTATTGCTGTTTAACATGACTCCGTTCACTTTATTTTCGGCTGTTAAATGGTGGTTCGAAGTTGTTGGTTTCTCTGTTATTTTCAATTCACTCGTGGTTGAATACTTAAATGGCTTCGATTGTGATTTTGAATTTGGTTATTGTTTTTGCCTTTGTGACTATGTCGCTGTCACTACTGACTTGGGTTATACTGATTTTATCTCCAGAAACTTTGATTTTAAAAACCGACTTTGATTTTAGACTGCATAATTCTTTTGACTTTGGATTTGAATTTGCTGGTACATTGTTGAATTTTGTCACTGCTGTTGAACTTTGTTCGAACATATACATCTCCATCTAGAGTAGTTTGAACTTGATTCTGGTTCTCTTGACACTCCAGTTAGTCGAAGCTATATTGTCTTTGTTGTTTGTATTAGCTCGTGTGCATCACTGCTATATGTGCACGGTACTTCGAGTCTAGTACCTTGATTCACAGTGGTCTGCATCTGCATCTGCTTGAATACTTATCTTTATATATTTAAACTGTAGCCACATTTACTTGTGTTCATCCTTGAGTTTATTTAGCCGTCTGATGATGGCCACCTGACTTTTTCACTGTGACTTCGATCATTTCAATGTTGTGATGATATGTGACTTTGTTAACTTGAATCATATTCATTTAGTCTGGTTCATGTGCATATCTTTGACCTGTAGCCCTTGTGTAGTCTGGTTTCACATTTCTGGATTGATGTGCATGTGTTCACTTGATCATGGTTTCATTTGTGATAGCTTCACTGTTATATGTGCATTGATGATCTTTGAACTTGTTATTCTGGTTTGAGCTTTGCTTCCTTGACCTTGAGCTACTATAGTGCACTACATTCTTGAAACTGTTTTGTAGCCTCCAGTTTGGAGTTTATTCCACCTCGTATTACTGTTGTAACTGGACATGTGCATTGAGTCTGTCCATGTATATAGTGGTGTAGCTTGAGTTGAATTCAATTGGCCAGACATTTTGTCTATACATGTTGTCTTTAGTACTGTTACATTTGAGATAGGTATGTATGTGTATGCACATATATATATATATATATATATATATATATATATATATGCATACATGTAAAAATTGCATCTGTTTAACTTCGAATTTTCCCGACTTTTGCTCTGAGCATTTTTGTGTTCTTCCCTGACCTTTTGGCAGCTCTGGCTTTGTCCTAACTTTATCATTTTCTTGGTAAACCTCGACCATCACCTTTTGGCAGCTCTGGCTTTGATAGTGATGATGCTCTGTCCAGTTTTGGGTTAGTCTGCATTTGGCATTGTTCTATTCTTTAAGGCTTGACTCAGTTGCATTTAGTAGTTAGTATTCCACTTGAGTATTTGGATTTGTACAGTCGTATAGTTCATGTTGCTATGGTTTCTGTAACCTTTGTACATTTTTGTATTACCATTGTGACTGGGCATGTGTACCTCCATATTTTGTTAGACACTGTTGCATTTGTTCATATGGTTAGTTGCAGCTGTGCACTCGTGTACTTTGTGCATTGAATTGTTGCCAGTTCCTTGGTTTGTTGATTTTGCTTAAGTCTGGGCATTTTTATGCTCTGGTCTCCACAGTAGCATCCATGCTTTAGCTTCTGAACTATTGCATAGCTCCATTGTATTCATGTGTAGTCTTCATATATGTGCATACATTTGTTCTGAAGTGTAGCTTCACTTGAGTCGTTTACTGATATTGCTTTACTTCCCTGTTGCCATTTTTAGTTGCACTGGTCATTTCCAGCTACTTGCACTTCATTTGAGCTTCTGATGATCACCTCTGTCACTATTCATTTCTATTACATTGAGATTCATTGATGTGAGTTGATATCTTTAGTTTCTAGTTCAAGTATAATCCAGTTTCATTTGTGTTGTTATCACACTTGAGTTGAACCCGATTTCGGGGTTTGACCTTGTGATCATTTGTGACTTTCACTGAGCTTTTGTGTATCTCATACGATAGCGGCGAGGCAGTACACGCGTGCGTGTACTGCAGCCCTATCAGATTTAACAGTTTTAAATTGATGTTTCGATTTGTTAAATTGTTTCGTTGATTAATTTCAATGCTTTGGAGTTGTATTCTGATCAGGATTGTTGATTTGTTGTTTAACACTGTTTAGTGTTATATCTACCGTTATCCAATTCTCGTATCGAGAGTTGGATATACATGATTTCTGTGACTATCATCTATTTGAGATTATTATTGCTTCTATGCACTAATAACTGAGTTTGAATTAGACTGACCCGTGTATTATTTTCTTTTGAATGTAATACTCGGGTCAGACCCGAGTTATTTCAGGTTGTAGATTTCCTTCTTTGAGTTGCTGTTCGGGATTTGAAGACTTTTCACATCTTCTGAAGTTGTCATTGTCCTTTTGTAGTAGTCGTGTCATTGTATAGAACGATATGTATTCATGTATATTAGTTGATAATGTACTTGTATATATAACTTCAGAGTCGACAGTTGTAGTTGTATCATATGTATCATGTCAACTATATTGTAACTGACATTGGTTATATATATATGAGATTTTTGTTAATCTGTGTTCCGCATTTATATTATCTGTGTTATTGTTATATCTAATGTCCTAAACTATTATGAACTACCGTAGTTTGTTTTATACTGATAATTGGGTGTGTCGATGGGAGTAAATAAATAATAGATGAAAAGTAAAAAGTATATACCACTCCTATCGAGATAACCAATATTAGTGTAAGGCCAACTACGGATGGTCGCTCCTATCCAGCCTTATTCTTCGTAATAATAGGCAGTATTTCTTTTAATACTCTTTGTTATTATGAGCATAGAGGTGGGGCGTTACAGTTGGTATCAGAGCTTGGGGTTTATGGACATAATATAAAACATAACTTGGATGGAACATATGTTACAACTATTGGTCGATGTTTTATCTGTGATTTGAGTCAAAACTAAAGTTTTGAAATCTAGATGTAAATTTTTAAATATCTTTATTTAAAAATAAAAGTGAAACTGTGTTTTGGTTGATTTGATTGATTTGTGTTCTATTTATCAGAGTGCGCAGCGGAAACAGTGAAACTGTCTTTGCTGAGTACAACCGATAATCTTTTTGATTTAAAAATCAAAATACGAAATTGGTATGAATTTCATTTGTTGTTTACATAGCTGTAATTATTTTGTTTCTTTGAGAATTTCGAATCCGAATTGAGGATTCGAAGAAATTGCAGATATGTGATTTTTGTTGAAATTTCCGCTGGCTTTCTTTTGTAATAATCATCTATTGATTAGATTTTTGCTGTTTTAAATTATCTTCATTGAAGATACATTTGAATGATTCTTTGTTCATTTTGTAGTACGTGCAAAAATTTAAATTGCACGTTACTGCATTTATTTTACGTTGAACCGATGCTAGGTTATGAAACCTATTTTGTTGCCGTTATTTTTGTAACGGGATTTTTACACCAATGCTAAATTTTTGAAGCACGGTGTTTTATGGCATTTTGATGAATGAAAATTCTCTGATATTAGATTTTGATGTAAATTGTTTTGATGTGATTTTGACGTTTTAAAATTACTGTCGCTTTGGCTTCAATAACCGTCAAATTTTAAAAGTGGATTTTCAAGCGGTTATTCCGCAATGCTGTTTTGTGACCGTTTTTACGGTATTTTGAGAAGTACGATTTCCTTACCGAAATTGTTACTGATTTACTGTTCTAATCACGTGATTGGAAAATCGTTTTAAAATGAAAATTGTTTTATAAAATTTTAGCAGTTTGCGTTTTCAAAAGAATGAGAAAGCGACTTAAACGATTCAGCAAAATCGAGGATTATGACCCCTTTCTTTTACTGATTCGCTTAACTCCGGACTTGTTCAGTTGAGAATGCGAATTGTTATTTTTACAAAATAAATAAAATTGTTTTCAAAAATTTTACAGTTTGCGATTTCAAAAGAATGAGGAAGCGATTTAAACGTTTCAGCAAAATCGAGGACTATGACCCCTTTCTTTTACTGATTCGCTTAATTCTGGACTTGTCCGTTTGAGAATGTAAAGTGTATTTTTACAAAATAGACAATTTTGCACTTTCAAGGAAACGATGAAGGGATTTAAACGATTTAGCAAAAGTGCGGAGTATGGAACCACACTATTACTATTTCGGTTAATTCCGGACTCGTTAATTGAAATATCTGTCGTTTTGATGATTTTGATGATTTTACACTTTCAAGGAAACGATGAAGAGAATTAAATAATTTAGTAAAACTCGTGGTTATGGGACATGTGCGTTTGCTATTTTGGTTAATTCCGGACTCGTTAATTGAAACATTTTGATACTTTCGTGTGCTTTCGAGCCACTATGAGGACCTTCGGGTCATTTGTTGGACCTTCGGGTCATTTGTTGGGCTTTCGGGCCACTCTGCGGACCTTCGGGTCAAATACCAGTACTAGACCTTCGGGTCACTCTGCGGACCTCCGGGTCAATCTGATGGGCGCCAAAATTATGTTGAGTACTTGGTAGGCTTCGGCCATATGTTGTTGCACGTGCGGCGAATTAAAAACTCGCCATCTGATGGGATCGATCCAAGCTTTTATGTTGATTTTCTAGTCTTCTTAATTGATTTCTAGATATTTGTTGTTTCCAATTATCTGCAGGTAATTGGATATTTGTTGATATGAGTTCTGATTATCGTTTTTGATAATCAGATATTTGTTGTTTCTAATTATCGCTTGTGATAATTAGATATTTGTTGATATGAGTTCTGATTATCGTTTTTGATAATCAGATATTTGTTGTTTCTAATTATCGCTTGTGATAATTAGATATTTGTTGATATGAGTTCTGATTATCGTTTTTGATAATCAGATATTTGTTGTTTCTAATTATCGCTTGTGATAATTAGATATTTGTTGATATGAGTTCTGATTATCGTTTTTGATAATCAGATATTTGTTGTTTCTAATTATCGCTTGTGATAATTAGATATTTGTTGATATGAGTTATGATTATCGTTTTTGATAATCAGATATTTGTTGTTTCTAATTATCGCTTGTGATAATTAGATATTTGTTGATGTGAGTTCTGATTATCGTTTTTGATAATCAGATATTTGTTGTTTCTAATTATCGCTTGTGATAATTAGATATTTGTTGATATGAGTTCTGATTATCGTTTTTGATAATCAGATATTTGTTGTTTCTAATTATCGCTTGTGATAATTAGATATTTGTTGATATGAGTTCTGATTATCGTTTTTGATAATCAGATATTTGTTGTTTCTAATTATCGCTTGTGATAATTAGATATTTGTTGATATGAGTTCTGATTATCGTTTTTGATAATCAGATATTTGTTGTTTCTAATTATCGCTTGTGATAATTAGATATTTGTTGATATGAGTTCTGATTATCGTTTTTGATAATCAGATATTTGTTGTTTCTAATTATCGCTTGTGATAATTAGATATTTGTTGATATGAGTTCTGATTATCGTTTTTGATAATCGGATATTTGTTGCTTTTAATTATCACTTTAGATAATTAAATATTTGTTGATATGAGATTTAATTATCGCTTTTGATAATTAAATATTTGCTGATTTGAGATTTAATTATCGCTTTAGATAATTAAATATTTGTTGATATGAGATTTAATTATCGCTTTTGATAATTAAATATTTGCTGGTTTGAGATTTAATTATCGCTTTTAATAATTGAATATTTGTTGAATTTGAAATTTGATTATCGCTTGTGATAATCGAATATTTGTTGATTTGAGAAATTTGATTATCATTTTTGATAATTGAATATTTGTTTTCTGACTATCATTTGAGATAATCAGATATTTGATTTGTCTTCTGATTATCGTTTGAGATAAGTAAATATTTGCGATTTTAAAATTCAATTATTGTTTTTGATGATTGAATATTTGCGATTTTTAAGATTTGAGCTTCGTCTTTTTCTCTGGCGATTCAGGTGAGTAATTTGATTTACTCACAATCAATTCGTGCTCTGTATGGGATTTCTGCTCTGTTTTTCCTTCTCTTTTAGTTGCTGGAACTCGATTGTTCTTGCTTTTGTTAGTCGTCTGATTTTGATCCCTGATTCCCACGATGTTGATTCTTTTGATTTGAAGCAGTCGAACCTTTCGATTTCGTATCTAATACTTCCCCGCTGACACTTGCTTTGCTTATACATTCGACATTGCCATGCTCTTTTGGTTGTTACCTTTTATCCATTTATTCCCTATGATTGCGTGGACGCAATTCCTTTAAGGAGGGGAGTCTGTAACAACCCGGTTTTTCGCGTAAGTTTATAAATGACGATTAAATCATTTTTAACTGCTAATGCAGATTTGAATCAAGTTTAGATTCATTTGAAAATTTGTTAAAAGAATTATATGGGCTTTTCTTTATTAATTCAACCGGCTTCCTTTTGATTTGGAGATGGTTATATTCATTTCCCTTTTGATATTCGTTGGCTACCGATCCCATTCTCATTTCAAAAAAAAACCCTAAGCCCCAAAATCGAAGAAAATTAATAATGGCGGCTCCATTTCTTCTCCGTTCGCTCGCCCGAAATTGGAGCGTGTTCGTTGGTATCGTTCGTCCCTAATTGGGCTTCTGCCGATTTGAGTAGCTTGATCGAAATCTCATCTTCCACTCGTCGATGCTAAGGTGAGTAATTTGCTCACATCTAATTCAACTTTATATACGTGATTTTGTGGTAATATTTGTCTTCGGTCTCCTTTTGCTTTGCGAATTCGAATTGGGTTTCACTGGTGAGTGATACTTGTCACTCACATCTAGTTTTGAACTCCATGATTCTACTATCTTTGTATTATTGTATTGCTGTTTAACATGACTCCGTTCACTTTATTTTTGGTTGTTAAATGGTGGTTCGAAGTTGTTGGTTTCTCTGTTATTTTCAATTCACTCGTGGTTGAATACTTAAATGGCTTCGACTGTGATTTTGAATTTGGTTATTGTTTTTGCCTTTGTGACTTTGTCGCTGTCACTACTGACTTGGGTTATGGTGATTTTATCTCCAGAAACTTTGATTTCAAAAACCGACTTTGATTTTAGACTGCATAATTCTTTTGACTTTGGATTTGAATTTGCTGGTACATTGTTGACTTTTGTCACTGCTGTTGAACTTTGTTCGAACATATACATCTCCATCTAGAGTAGTTTGAACTTGATTCTGGTTCTCTTGACACTCCAGTTAGTCGAAGCTATATTGTCTTTGTTGTTTGTATTAGCTCGTGTGCATCACTGCTATATGTGCACGGTACTTCGAGTCTAGTACCTTGATTCACAGTGGTCTACATCTGCATCTGCTTGAATACTTATCTTTATATATTTAAACTGTAGCCACATTTACTTCTGTTCATCCCTGAGTTTATTTAACCGTCTGATGATGGCCACCTGACTTTTTCACTGTGACTTCGATCATTTCAATGTTGTGATGATATGTGACTTTGTTAACTTGAATCATATTCATTTAGTCTGGTTCATGTGCATATCTTTGACCTGTAGCCCTTGTGTAGTCTGGTTTCACATTTCTGGATTGATGTGCATGTGTTCACTTGATCATGGTTTCATTTGTGATAGCTTCACTGTTATATGTGCATTGATGATCTTTGAACTTGTTATTCTGGTTTGAGGTTTGCTTCCTTGACCTTGAGCTACTATAGTGCACTACATTCTTGAAACTGTTTTGTAGCCTCCAGTTTGGAGTTTATTCCACCTCGTATTACTGTTGTAACTGGACATGTGCATTGAGTCTGTCCATGTATATAGTGGTGTAGCTTGAGTTGAATTCAATTGGCCAGACATTTTGTCTATACATGTTGTCTTTAGTACTGTTACATTTGAGATAGGTATGTATGTGTATGCACATATATATATATGCATACATGTAAAAATTGCATCTGTTTAACTTCGAATTTTCCCGACTTTTGCTCTGAGCATTTTTGTGTTCTTCCCTGACCTTTTGGCAGCTCTGGCTTTGTCCTAACTTTATCATTTTCTTGGTAAACCTCGACCATCACCTTTTGGCAGCTCTGGCTTTGATAGTGATGATGCTCTGTCCAGTTTTGGGTTAGTCTGCATTTGGCATTGTTCTATTCTTTAAGGCTTGACTCAGTTGCATTTAGTAGTTAGTATTCCACTTGAGTATTTGGATTTGTACAGTCGTATAGTTCATGTTGCTATGGTTTCTGTAACCTTTGTACATTTTTGTATTACCATTGTGACTGGGCATGTGTACCTCCATATTTTGTTAGACACTGTTGCATTTGTTCACCTGGTTAGTTGCAGCTGTGCACTCGTGTACTTTGTGCATTAAATTGTTGCCAGTTCCTTGGTTTGTTGATTTTGCTTAAGTCTGGGCATTTTTATGCTCTGGTCTCCACAGTAGCATCCATGCTTTAGCTTCTGAACTATTGCATAGCTCCATTGTATTCATGTGTAGTCTTCATATATGTGCATACATTTGTTCTGAAGTGTAGCTTCACTTGAGTCGTTTACTGATATTGCTTTACTTCCCTGTTGCCATTTTTAGTTGCACTGGTCATTTCCAGCTGCTTGCACTTCATTTGAGCTTCTGATGATCACCTCTGTCACTATTCATTTCTATTACATTGAGATTCATTGATGTGAGTTGATATCTTTAATTTCTGGTTCAAGTATAAGCCAGTTTCATTTGTGTTGTTATCACACTTGAGTTGAACCCGATTTCGGGGTTTGACCTTGTGATCATTTGTGACTTTCACTGAGCTTTTGTGTATCTCATACGATAGCGGCGAGGCAGTACACGCGTGCGTGTACTGCAGCCCTATCAGATTTAACAGTTTTAAATTGATGTTTCGATTTGTTAAATTGTTTCGTTGATTAATTTCAATGCTTTGGAGTTGTATTCTGATTTGGATTGTTGATTTGTTGTTTAACACTGTTTAGTGTTATATCTACCGTTATCCAATTCTCGTATCGAGAGTTGGATATACGTCATTTCTGTGACTGTCATCTATTTGAGATTATTATTGCTTCTATGCACTAATAACTGAGTTTGAATTAGACTGACCCGTGTATTATTTTCTTTTGAATGTAATACTCGGGTCAGACCCGACTTATTTCAGGTTGTAGATTTCCTTCTTTGAGTTGTTGTTCGGGATTTGAAGACTTTTCACATCTTCTGAAGTTGTCATTGTCCTTTTGTAGTAGTCGTGTCATTGTATAGAACGATATGTATTCATGTATATTAGTTGATAATGTACTTGTATATATAACTTCTAGAGTCGACAGTTGTAGTTGTATCATATGTATCATGTCAACTATATTGTAACTGACATCGGTTATATATATATGAGATTTTTGTTAATTTGTGTTCCGCATTTATATTATCTGTGTTATTGTTATATCTAATGTCCTAAACTATTATGAACTATCGTAGTTTGTTTTATACTGATAATTGGGTGTGTCGATGGGAGTAAATAAATAATAGATGAAAAGTAAAAAGTATATACCACTCCTATCGAGATAACCAATATTAGTGTAAGGCCAACTACGGATGGTCGCTCCTATCCAGCCTTATTCTTCGTAATAATAAGCAGTATTTCTTTTAATACTCTTTGTTATTATGAGCATAGAGGTGGGGTGTTACAACTTTAATCCGATTAACGACGCTATATTTAAATAAAACATTTAAATATACAATCGTGAAATATGTGGGTTGTTACAAAAAGCTATCTTCTCCATACGATCGAATTAGGACTCGAAACCATTTCCATTGCGTTCGAAATAGGGTTATAACATTATGACAACACGAATTTTTAATGTCTATTTATCGGGTGATTAACTAATGTAATTATTGGAATATTAGTTTTGATTAGTCGAACAAATGAATTTCTGATAATTGAAATATTGGATATATAAATGGCTTAAAAACTATAATAAATATTGGCTTATAAATCTCTGGATATGATAAATCCCATAGAAATAAATAATAAACTTCACCGTTTAAATTCAAGATAAAATATCCACACATACATACATATATATATATATATATATTGATAAATATGCATAAGTATGTAGAAGTGAGAAAAATATATAAATGTACATGGGAATTTTAAAATAAGCAATGTATACATACATGTTCAAATCAAACAAGGAATGTGTAGATAGGCATAGAAATATAAATAGGTATAAACATATTAAGGAAAAAATATATATACAAGATAAAACAAGAAAATAAAAATAAATAAATATATACATATGTAGGCATATGAATGGATATGTATGTAGACATACTTGGGAACATAGCATTTAATACAAGCACCCATTTAATCAAATCAGCATAAAATATCAGTTCACCTTTTTGTTCAATATCAGGCCAACATTTGTACAAATCAAAACTTTTCAGATCAAGCCTGTACACACAAATATCAGCCTTGGCTTGCCCTGTAAGCCTTATCTCCTCCGCATATATCTCCATCCCTCTCTATCATTTCTTTTATCATTTCATTCTTTATAAAAAAAATCTGACACTTAAACCAGAGAGAAATCAACCTATAAACAACTCAAAGATCAACTCAAAACAGTCAGCAATAGATCAGATCAGATCCAAAACTTCAAGTTTTCAAAGTACAACTCAACTAAGTTTAGACCAGGAATCAAGAATCAAGTCCAGTTCCAAATATTCAAAAATCTGCTCTGTCCAAAGGAAGAAATGTAAGGTTCCTGAACTCGGCCTTCGAAAATCGGCACCCGTACTTCACTTGTACTCAAATGCCGTAGATTCAAACGCCGAATCTGGATCCCCGAAGCTTATAACACAATAAGTATAACAACACAGCGGAATAAAGAAATCAATGATATCATGTACAACTCCAATGAATACAATATCCAGAATGATATACAACAATGATATCAATATGGTACAAGAATATCAGAGATAAATAATGATACAACGGAAAACAGAAGTGATAACTCCAAATGATCCTCAAAAGAGAATGAGTCCAACAACTCCAACATCAGCTCGAACCACCATCATGTTGCACGAAGAGAAGCAAGGTCAGTCGACGTGAACTCCAAAAACTGAACTAGCTCCAACTAATCTACTAAACCTGACTATCTAAAAAACCCAACTCTAGACTGCCCGTGTGGGAAATTTTGGGCACCCTGAGTTTAGGAAGGGAACAATAAACTCTGAGTCAGTCATGGGACTGGTGTGAGTAACAAAAACAGTTTATCATTAAATAAACCACAAAGGAATTTTAAACATTGAAATCCGCAATGCTTTTTTGAAAATGAAACTACCATAAGACCTCCCGCCACACACACAATGCAAACGCAGAATTGGAGGAGATTTCCTCTTATGATAGTCAAACATGCTTACTACGCAAAATCATTCAATATTATTACTATTAGTGTATAGTGTAGAAAACCATTCGAAAGTATAATATTAATATTAGCCAACATACAACCATTATTGTATGCCTACTATAGCTACTATGTTCAATAGCAGGTTACCGCCACATTCCATAGCAGGTTATACAACTAAAACCGTACAAGGCTTGTATTGTTTCTTTGGATTTTCAACAAATGGTCAGGCTAAGGAACTTCCTACTGCCATATGGGTACGCCTTTGGAGGGACGTCCCGAGAACCTACCCGGATCTCTGCCAACACAAGGCCAGGTTACCTCTGTAACTAGGTAACTACTACTCGAGTATGCCACCCCCCGGTCCTTTGGGACCTTTATCCGAGTGTTAACGCTGAAAATTGAACGCTAACACCCCGATGTGTGTAGTAATGTGAAAGCACCACACGTTGGTACGGGAACAAAATATAAGCTGAAAAATAGTAGAAAAAAGTAAAGAGACAACAGTTTTATAGTGGTTCGGCTCGTAATTAAGCCTACGTCCACTTTATATTCTTTTATTGCTGATCTGGTTACAAATTGATACAATGTACTTCAAATACAATTCACTTTGATCACAAAAATACTTCAGACTAGTAGCTCAAACTTTGATGTAACGAGGCTCTTTGAATCCATGTCGGATGTGCAAGATCTCTTTCGAAGCTTGTTGTAGCGTCTTTGGTGTTTAGAGTTCTTCAAGTGTTGGTTCAGTTAAGAAACTGGTAGAGTACCGGTGCTTCAGAGAATGATCGAAAAAATCCCCTCGTCGTTGGAGTGGATGCAGTATTTATAGGGTGAAATCTGGACAGCAATTTTCCCCCAAGTTCTAGGTTGTGAACGACCTAAGGTAGGTCGTAGGTCGTAGGTCGGCGACGACCTAGGGAATCACTTGTATCCGCTGCTTTTGAACTTGTCTTGAATGAGTTATTAGGTCGCGCGTGACCTAATATAGGTCATAGGTCGGCGGCGACATAGGAGAGCGTTAAGTCGCTAGGTCGAGACTTAGGTTGCTGAGACCGCTTCATTGCTTAGGTCGTAAGCTTTTTAGGTCAGTATGGAGTTAAGTTGCTAGATCGTGGGATTCCTTAGGTCGCTATGATCTCTAGGTCGCTGACTTCTTTCAAAAGTTAGGTCGCTCACCCACTTATCTTGTTAAGTAATTAGGTCGCTCCGCACCTTAGGTCGCTAGGTCGCTTCACACCTTAGGTCGTTAGGTCGTGGCACTTTATAGGTCGTTAGGTCGCTGCTCCCCATAGGTCGTTAGGTCGCTGCTCTCTTCAGAAGTTAGGTCGCTAGGTCGCAAGTCAAAAGAGGGTTAACATTTTCCACTCGAAGTACACGCCTAGGTCGTAGGTCGTGTGCTTCGATCTTCTTAACTCGTGCTTTGATGAGTTGTTAGGTCACGAGCGACTTATCGAGAAAACTAGGTCATATGTGCCGATTCGCATTTCACTGCCCCGGAGTATAAATAACTTAGGTCGTTCCTCCTTCACATCATCTGTTCTAACATTCCATCCCGCCATTAACAAGTTTCCAAGCTCTCGAAAGGGAATCCAATTACTTGACCATCAATCATCCCCATCATTATACTACGTAAGTAATCTCGATCACTGCTTAATCACGGTCATCATCGAAACGCAAATCCTCCCCCATTTTTCGCTCCTAATTCGATTTCATCCGTTGCGTTTTACTAAGAGCTACACCATGGTCAATTTTTCGTCCATGGTTGTGCTACCGTTGTATTCCTTGAGTTCAGGGCAACGCATCATGTTTATGATGGATTTGGGGTGATTTGGTTTGGCTTCGAACGATTTGGTGATGTTGAGAGACAACGGGTTAGGTTAGGGCACTTCTGGTGATGTGGTGAAGTGTGATTAGAGAATGTGGCTTAGGTTTTCTAATGGGGGATAGCTCGAGGTTATTGAGTATTTCGGCAAATGACCTAGCAGATTGGACGACCTAAAACATTTATGACCTAATTAACTTGGCTGACCTAACAACTTGTTCGGTTCAAGAACTCTTGCGACCTAACTGATCGAACGACCCAACTTTTCCGCGACCTAACTTTCCTGCGACCTAACTCTCCTGCGACCTAACTAGCTTGCGGCATAGGCCTTAGGTCGCGGTTGATCTAGGACTTGGAGAAAGACTTAACTTAACTCGTAGCATATCCTTTAGGTCGCGGACGAGCTAATACTTAGACATTTTCAAAGCTTTGACAGAACTTGACTGAATTTTCAGTTTGAACAGCCAAAATGAACCGCTTGATCTTCGAACTGTTTGAACTTCTTTACAGATTATCTCTAATGCTAATAACCTGTTAAACACAATATTTGCAGAAAACTGGGACGAATATACTGCCATTTACTGCCCACATCGAATGACAGATTAGTCGATAAAGAATAATCAACTTAAATGAACTATGTGAACGAAATGCTGTAAACCAACCAATTCAAGTGAAGTATTAAAGCAAAACTAAAATAGTTAACTGAAGCTGATTTGTTTGCATTAACACTGCACTTGAGTTTTAAATTAACAAGCCCTGAAATCTCGTAATCGACCAATTGTCAACTAGTTTAATTCCAGTTATGTTTGCTTGTTATCTTTATTACTTCTGCACAACACTTCACACTTTTTAGAAAACATGCACCTTCACATTTGAACATCCAGTTGCTTATGTAGAATAACTTCTCAACAAGAAGAGATAGTAGTTCAAGCTGGAGAGGCCATTCTTATTCCTTCCCCGTTAACTAATCCTCCAGAAAGAATCTCGACCACTTTACATTACAGAGCTTTCAACCGATTGTGTGTTCAATTTGGTATTGCTGAAGCAAAAGCCATGCTACCTAGGAAAAACGACACTGCTGACATACCACCTCCTGGTTTCGTCGCCGTTAATCGCCAAATGTGCATGAGCGGAGCCATTCCTCCTTTTAATGATTTCCTCCAACAGCTTCTTCTTCGACTGTCTATCTCTTCCTTTGAGTTACATCCCAATGGCTATGCCATCCCGAGTTTTGATGAAGTTTGTTACTTGTGCACATTTGCCAAAAATAAAGACCATCCCTCCATCACGCTTGTAAGAAGTGCTAGGAAACGCAAACTGATCATTGGTCTTCCTAATAGTGTTCACGGTTTTCTGAGTCAGTTTTTCTTCGCTCGCTGTCCTCCGGGATTCTACGCTATCTGGAGAGTAGGAAGTAAGATCATTTATCTTCGTTCCTTATGTTTCTGAACTTTTCGAAGCTTGAGTTGTCAAGTTTTAACTTCGCTCTTTTCTTTTCAGCGCTTCCTCCTCCTTTTAGGTATCCTGGTCACAAACCAACTTTTGAGAGGCTCATGGCCGTGCCGGTTGAGGAGAGGAGTATTAAATTTCTATTGAAAGATGAGTTTTTACATCAATTCGGACTTCTACACCCCTCCCGGTCAATTCAATTTCACGACGCCGCTGATTCTCAGGCCGGACCGTCAGATGCCCCGGTTTCAACCGAAGAGATCACCCCTAAAGAACCTGTTGTGGAAGCTTCTTTGGTAAAATGCTCCACATCTACTGACATTGCGGGGTCGTCAAGCAAGCTAACACTTTCCCCATATATCGAAGAAGAGGAATCTCCACAACGCTCTGAGAAGGCAGCCGATGAAGAAGCTAAAAAAGAAAGTTCCGCTCGGCATGATGGTGAAGACATTTTTGGTGAGCTAAGTGACCTGATGGTGACTTCACGCGAGCTTTTTAAAGATGATATCGTCAACGCTAAAGTTGCCTCTCCAGTGATCGAAGCGACATCTACTTTACAACCGCTTTCATTGTCCCAAGAGTTGACTCCTGCCGTAAAATCTGATATAATTCCTAAGCCGAAGAGTGGTTTGTAGTCTGACGCGCATAGTTTGCACGCCACACACACTTAGGATGCTTAGCACTTTCATTCACTTAACTTTTCTTTTCCTGGAAATTTCTAAATTCTATTTTTCTTCATTTTCAGATTCTCCAATGGGGCGAAGCGGTTCATACTACGATGACTTTCGGCGCTATGGAGGTCGTGACACCTATGACCATAAACGCTATCTCCCTGTCCGTAGGGAAACCGATGAAGAAAGAGCCGTTAGGAAGGCTCAAGAAAGAAGAGCTCACGAGCAACAATTCGGGAGAAGGGATGAACGATACGACTCTTCTCACAGAAGCGATGACTGTCATAAAAGGAAATCCCGTGATGATAAAGGGAAGAGTCACATTGCTGACGATCCGAGCAAACGGGTCAAACTTAGTGATCAATCAGCATCTGCAGTTTCTAAAAAGACCGGTGCTCCTAATCCTCTTGACATCTCCTCCGGTTCTCTTGCTTTAAAGAAATCTGACATTCAGGCAATTATCAACAGGCCTCAATATCAAGTCAAAGACGCTCCTTCTACACTTCAAAGCCGATTCCCGAATTGGTGCCTAAGAGGAGTGCGCTTTGACGTAGACTTGGTACCGATTGATAAGCAAGCTATGTTGAGGAACCTCGATGTAGTCAAACTTGATATCGAGAGGATGTCTGGCTGGCAGAAACTTGTCGACGAGCTTCAAAGAGTTAATTATATGAATCTTGAAGCCATGCTAACTATGGAGAATGACAAGTCGGAGTGGGATAAAATTTGTAAGCAACATGATGCCGAGATGGCGAGCATTGCTGACGACAATGCAAGACTTGAGTCCGAAGTCAAGAGACTCAAAGAAGATCTCGCCACTTCTTCCGCTTCGCACTCTCAAAAAGAAGAAGTCTTTCAAAAACAAGTGTGGGATGCGCATGCTTCTCAAAGGGATGCTGAGATGAAACTTGAGGCTAAGCAGCATGTTACTGAAAAATACCGCAAAGATACTGCTCAGCTGCGGGAAACAGTTAACTCCCAGAACATGGAGATCGAATTGTTAAAGGCTTGACTTTCTAAAGTAGAGAAAGAGCGTGATGAGGCTGTTACTAGTCAAGTTGCAGCTGAAGAATCTCATGAAGCAACTAAAGCTATTGTTTGTACCAAAAATGGACACAACACTCTTCGGAAGTTTTTGAAGAGATAAAAGTGAAGAAAGAAAATTAAAAGTGAGGATTATCTAACAAAAACTCCAAATAACGGAAAGTAAATTGCACAGAAGACAACAATTTAGAGTGGTTCGGCGTTTCGCCTATGTCCACTATGAAGTTTGATGATTTTATTGCTCGATGCTTGAAGATTACAATTTCTTATAGCGTAGTACAATAGATTTTATGATTATAATCTGAATCTAAGGCAGCAGTGGTGATTTGGAGTAAATCTGGCAGAGTCTCGGTGCTCTTTAGCTCTTAGAATTATCCGACCCTTTTTCTGAATGACCAGGGGCTCTATTTATAGGTGTAGGAGGCTGATATTTTGCCTATAATTTGGGAAGACCGCTTTTGGCGCGTGAGGGGGCCCACATGCCCGAATTCTGGGAATCCGGGCCCACTTTGGGATCGATTCGACCCTTGGTTCGAATCGATCAAGAAAGAGTCCAATCGAGCTGAAATTTGGTGTGAACATTCTTCATCAAGTGCTCAAGCTTCTGTGAAAATTTCATAGCATTTGGACATATGGATCTCGAGTTATGATCGACTCGAATTGGTGTTTCTTGGTAGGCTGGTTCATTCGAATCGATACGATCGAATCGATCACTTCGAATCGATCATGGCACCTGACTTTGTGATGACGTGGAGCAGAACTTTAGCCTTGATCCGCTTTCTTCTCCTATTTGATCGAGTCGTCCTGGAGACTCTGCCACCTTGACTCGATGGATTCGAAGCAAGGCATTAGGATGGATTCGAAGCAAGGTCACTAGATGGATTTGAAGCACAGTGACACCTATGGATTCGAAGCAAGGTCACTGGATGGATTCGGAGCACTGTGACACCTATGGATTCGAAGCAAGAGAAACTTGATGGATACGGAGTGTGGCCACATTGATGGATACGAAACTGGGCTCACTGATGGATACGAAAACATGGCCTTTCCCTTCAACTTGCATCCATCATAACTTGAGCATATGAACTCGAATTGACTTGAAACTTGGAACGTTGGCTCTCATAGATTTTCTAGTCATGTCTTATCAATTATAGCTCAATCTGGTCTTAGACAAAATTCATCGATATCCAGGGTAGACCTATGTGCACTAGATGTCCATAACGAGCGACTCAAGGTTTTTGACCAATTCCTTGGTATCTCGGCCTTGCCAAAAGGCGGGATAACATTTGCCCCCCAAAGTATGTCTTGTGGAAGCATGACATGCTTTGAAAAGGTGCACTATCTCTCTGAACAATTATCATGTCTTTCGTTGAAAGTTGTAATCTGTATTGCTGTAACTAACTGCTGTGTGATAGTGATTTGTTGTTCACTATTGTATTTGTCATCAGGTAAGCATTCAACTCCTGTAAATTTTGAAAATTGAATGTTAGTCTGCCATACATGTTCGTATGTTAACCTAGCCCCCGTTAACTTTCGCACGTTCACGAGTCGTTGTCAAGTTCTTTAGTTTTTGTTTGGATTGAGTTTCGTATCGATCCTCTCCTGGATCGAAGTGAAATTCAAGTTGTAACAACGTTCGATGGTTGTTTTGAGTCCTTCCTTTGTATCGATCCTCTCCTGGATCGATCTGAGATGTTGTAATGTATGCTTCGTATCGATGGATACGTCATAATGGGTCTCGGATTGGCGGATACTGGAGTAATACTTTATGTCGACGGAGTAGAACAATCTAGACGTAATTATGCAGTGAGGCTTCACAGAGGATATTCCATTTCTTATTCCTTTATTCAATAAGAATCCCCAATCGTGGATAATCTTTGATAGGAGTCATCCATGACTCTTTTTCTAGATCCGTCTCCAAGATCTAGTTGATCTTCATATGTCAATGCCTAGAATAATAAGTATTTCAACTGGGACAAAGTCTTTTTGCCGCACATCCCCAGGCTAGCTTGGCGATTGATTCAGCCTTTTCGTTTAGTTCTCTGAGGATTTGTTTCTCTTCGCATAGCATTGCGACGCTTATGACGTGTGTTGACATGGCCCAATTGATGTATAAATCTTCGCGATCCAAAGGTTTGGGTAAAATGGGAGGTCTCTTTAAGCGATTTATCAGAGCTGGAAGTGCATCAACGCAGTTGTCAGTTTATTCAAAAGTTCTCCTCCCTCTCTTGGTCAGGTTGAAGAAGAGAATGCACTTGTAGATGGTCCTGGAGTCAAATCAACTTAGGACGGTAATCTTTCGACTTAAGCTCCGTACCTGCTTGGTTGTTCTCGGTACATGGTTGTCTCTAATTGTCAGAATTTTCTAGAAATTTGTCTTGATTCGATGAGAATTGATGATGAAAACGAAGAGTCTTTCCGATGTAATGATGAAAGAGCATTTCAAAGGGTTAAGTTTGATCGTGCATTTCTGGAGAGCACTGAATATCTCTGCCAAGTCATCGATGTGGTTGTTTGATAGTCATGATCTCACGAGCATATTAACCACATCTACCTTTATCGATCGGTCGATCTAATTTTTGAATGATCTGTTAATCATCCTTTTGTAAGTAGCACAAGTGTCCTTAAGTTTGAATCTACAGATTGCAGCATAGCACTATAGGCCCAGGTTAGTAGCGAAACAGTTGTATTCCTGGTTTGGGACATGCTTCAGTATCTGATTGTATCCGGAGTTTGCATCCATGGATGTGAGTAATTCATGTCTGATGGTCGGGTGCATCAGTTGGTTGATCATTGGAAGTGGAAAGCTGTGCTTTGTCATACCCCATGCAAATCTGAGTAGTTGACGTATGTCCTCCACTCCCAGTTTGTTTTTCTTATAAGTAAAGGATTGGATACTCATTTTGGTTGGAGGGCATAACGGATAAACCCACTGGTTTTGAGCAGATTCGCCTCCTCTTTAAGTGCAACAGATCTCTCCGGATCCATGTCGCATCGCTTTTGTTTACCGAGACATGCCTCGGGTCGACATTTAATGTAGGGTTCTTCATGGCTGGCGAGAGTCCATATATATATATATATGAGATCGAGTCCAGGCGAACACATCAAGATTCACCTGAAGTAAAACAGTTGACTCTTTCTTCATCATTGCGTAGAGTTGTGATCTGATCTACAGTACTCGTGATGGGTTGTAGGCGCCTCATGTGTTTATTTGCAATGGTAAATGATCAGGCTTACAAAGACATCGAATCAAAGGATTAGTAGAACTTAGCCTTGTATTGCACGCTGCTACATAGCTGGCTCCAGCTTTTAGATTGAATTGACTTATGTTTCTAAATGATGCGCTTTTCATTCAATGTACCTGCGATCCATTGCTCATTGGAAAGGTCAGAATGATGATCAGTCGCCCATTAGTCCTGGTATTGATCTGATGACTCTATCTCTAGGCATCCTTTCGGTCGCAACCTCATCTTCTTGTTCATGCCCCTAAGTCTGGGGAATATCTCGATAAGTGGTAGGGTAGATAATGTCCGCTTCAATTTTATATTCTATCCCATTGAACCATGGGATCAAGTTAATCAATGGAAGGCTAAGTCGTGCCTATCCTGTATTATGTTCTAGTTCTTTTTTCTTAGCGGAATACATTGTTACTTTGCCAACATTCGGACATAAGCTAGATTCTGGACAGTCAATGACATTCACTTCGCTGCTTATGTTGCCGTACTTTGGGCAAAAACTGAAAAGTGAATCGTCCAATCAGATCCAATGCAGGATTGATGCTTCCCTTGTCGAATCCAGGGTAAGAATCGGTGTGCAGATGTTTGGGTTGCACTTGTTTTGAATTGCTCTTTTAGTCGGATCATGGTAAGTGTCAATGAATGAATGGTCGCGTTGCATTCATTTGGAGTTGGGTGATCAACCATGTCCATTTCGATTTAGGTTCTCCCGTCGGATCTAGGGATAAAGCCAGCTCAAATGCAGTCATGTCATGCTCATTTGGTATCATGCTCTTCCTGACGGATCGAAGGAAGGCGATGGAGGATGAATGGTCAAGTCACACTCATTCGTGGTTTATTCTTCTATCCGTGCTCTGTTGGTGAAAGGTATTCGATGGACGTTCGGGTCACATCGATTTGTAGTTGAAGAGGACCGATATTGACCGTCGATTCAATGGTACGACATGAAAGGTGTAGATCGATATTGCCAGTCGATCCGGCGGTACGATATAATTGGTTGCCCAGAATTTCAGGCATCATTCTAATTGGTTAGCATTAAGGTCTCCTTGTAGTCATTTCCTTAAGTTGTAAAGGATGCTATGCTGGAGATGTAGCGAGCCACCTTTCTCTTCTTTCGGTGATTTGCACTTCTGCCCCCAGTCTTGGGTTAGCAGAGTTAGTTCGTGGATGGTCTAATTGCACCTGTAGTGAGTTTACACTCCTCACGTCGAGTTCAGGTCAGAGTTGGTGAATGAATGGTCGAATCTCATTCGTTCGTTTGTCTATTCTTGTAGCCACACTTTGGGGATCAGAGTCAGTTGAAGGGCCATTCATCGCACCTATTTGATGTTTATACCACTGTCCACACTCTGGGGACTAAGAGTTTTAGTAGAAAATGGTCGGACCGCATCTTCCTCAATTAATCCCTCTAGCACTAGTCAATGGCAAAAGTCGAAGTGTGGTCGATCACATTACAACAACTTTAATTTGATGCTTCTCCCACTGAACTGTAGGAAGGAATCGATTGGCAGATGGTTAGGTCACATCCGTCCATGTTGCGGTAAAAACCCATTGGATCATAGGGGAGAGTTAACGGATGAACGGTCGTGCCACGTTCGTTTGCAGTAGAACAGGTAGTCACATCCATTTAGAATTGGACATTTAGCTAGGTCCCTTTTTCGAATCTACGCCTCCCTGTCGAATCGAGGAAGAAATTTTGTCTTGTAGGGTTGGAGTGCATCTCTATAAAATTACGTTATGGGTCCCTTGCCGGGGACAAGAGGTTATGCATGGACGGTTGGGTCACGCCCGCTTAGTGCTGGATGGTCTGATCGCATCCAATTTTGTGTGTTAAGTGTGACCCCGTGTCGGGGGAAGATTGGAAAGTAGATGGTCGAACCACACCCGCTTTTTGTATTACAAAACTTGATAACGAACCATAGCCGATAGATGGATAGTCGGATCACATCCATTTTGGTATTCATATTCCAAACCATGCTTTGAGGACTAGTGTTGGTTGATGGGTTGTTAGTCACACCCATTTGGCGCTTATACTCCAGTCCAAACTCTGGGGACTTAGAGTTAGTTTATGTTTATACTCCAGTTCACACTCTGGGAATCTGGAGTTAGTTGATGTTTATACTCCAGTTCACACTCTGAGAATCTGGAGTTAGTTGGTGTTTATACTCCAGTTCGCTCTCTGGGATCTCGGAGTTAGTTAATGTTTATACTCCAGCTCGCGCTCTCGGAGTCTGGAGTTGGTTGATGTTTGTACCCAGCTCACGCTCTCGGAGTACTATGGGGTTTTGTTAATGTTTATACTCCAGTTTGCGCTCTCGGAAGCTTGAGTTTGTTGATGTTTGTACCCAGCTCGCGCTCTCGGAGTACTCTGGGGTTTTGTTAATGTTTGTCCCCAGCTCGCGCTCTCGGAGTACTCTGGGGTTTTGTTAATGTTTGTACCCAGCTCGCGCTCTCGGAGTACTCTTGGGTTTTGTTAATGTTTGTACCCAGCTCGCGCTCTCGGAGTACTCTGGGGTTTTGTTAATGTTTGTACCCAACTCGCGCTCTCGGAGTACTCTGGGGTTTTGTTAATGTTTGTACCCAGCTCGCGCTCTTGGAAGCTGGAGTTAATGTTTATACTCCGACTCGCACTCCGGGAGTTCGGAGTTGGATGTTTATACTCCGCTTCGCACTCTGGGAATGCGGAGTTGGATGTTCATACTCCAACTCGTGCTCTGGGAGTTCAGAGTTGAATGTTTACACTCCGCTTCGCACTTTGGGAATACGGAGTTGAATGTTTATACTCCGACTCGCGCTCTGGGAGTTCGGAGTTGAGTGTTTATACTCCGCTTTGCATTCTGGGAATACGGAGTTGATGAAGGATTGTCGTCTGTCAATCCTTTTATGGTTTTGATGCGATGGCTTGCTCCTGAGCTCGGGGTTTCACTTAGCGAGTGATCGGTGGGATCTCGATTAACTTCCACTTATATGCCCTTCAACGAAGGATGAGATTTAGTTTATGGACGGTTGGATCACGTCCATGTTTATTTGGATTCCGCTTTTGCCGGGCCTAAGGAGTAGGATTAGTGTTCTGGCAAGCTTTGTGCTTGAGCATAGGAAAGGATGGTCGAACTACATCCACTTTGAGTTGTGTATTTTCCCTTAAGTCGGGTGCAAGTATTGGAGAGCAGACAGCCGAGTCACGTCCAATTTATACTTTGCATTCTTTCGATCGAGCTAAGGAAGAAAGTTGAAATGACAGCTCGTGACGGTTAACGAGTAGGCAGTCAGCCGTTGATGACTTTAAATTGAGGGTTGGACCATTAAACATATGTTCACTCAAATAATCCCAAATGTCTAATGTAGGATTGGATGCATGGATGGTGACATCACGTCCACCCATGATGTGATTCCGATTTTATTAGGCATCAGAAGAAGCGTAAGTATTTTAGCGAGCTTCAAGTACGAGATGGAGAGTACATTGTTGGGATATATTACTCCAAGTCTTTCCCAGATTTCCAATTAAATTGCATAGGCGGATGAGTGGATGGTCGGTTGCATCCACTTTGTACTAGAGTTCTGACCTTGTCGGTCTCTTCCGCTTTGATGCCTTGCCCCCAGTTAGGGGCATATAGTCGCCGATGAGTGGTTGAATCATGATCGTCATGATGATACCTCAATGATTTGATCATGGTCCGTGGAGGTTGTTTTGCACCCAATCTTAAGTACTCGGTTACCTGCATCATTTGCAAGTAGTTTAATTCAAGTAGGTCATATTTCTCAACGTAAATGAAATTGAATTAGAAATAATTCAGAAGAGATCAGATCAAATCTCATTGATAAGTGAGGCAGTGTCGTATGCTCGCTATTGCACATCATTCCAGCCCTTCTCAGTTGGAAGTCTAACGCAAATGGTTCAATTTGATCAAAGTCCTTGATTGATAGGGGTCGGATGTTCCCGGTCCTTCGTTTTATGGGGCTTGCACATATTGTCGGAGCTATCCTTCCTAGAGAAGCCTTATGGCGTTGGCGTTCACAGTAGCCATTTAGAGAAGAGGAGTTTTTCGATCTAGAGTATGGAGCAGGTCTCCTCCTTATCTCGCTATGTTGATCCTTCATCTGATTCATCAACTCAAAATTGGCCTAGACATGTTGGTGTAGTTGTCGGCGGCAGTCCACCAATTCTCTTGTCAAAGTCTGGAAATAAGCGCTGGTGATGAATTCATTTATGGGTATCGGCAGCAACTGGCTGCGGGCTTTGGATAAATTCGTTGGCTGCCAGCTTCTTCATTCACTTCAACAATATAAGAAGTAGAACTGGTATGTCTAACCACGATTGACAATGTTCTTTGAGGAATGGGGGAAGACAGATACATTTGATGGCAATCATCACTCTTGGTGTAAGCCATGCGCAATTCTCACTTCATGAGGTAGTGCCGGGGGTTATATATTTCCAAAGTGCACTGACGTAGTCAGCATGTTGAATTTTCATTGGAAGTTCAGCATGTAGGATGGTTTCAACAGATAGGTCTTGACTGGGAAAGATTCTCCAATCGACATTATGATCAGGTCCATTTTATTGCCAAGGGGTCTTGTAACACTGGTGAATGATGTATGCACGATTACCCAACGTTTGAGTGGTTGGTAATGCCGATTGGATGGCGAGTTGGTTAAAATGGGCTAATAGATTGGTGTTTATCCCAAACTTTCATCCAGATAGGAGACCTATATAGGGTATTAAGGAAGTCTTCTTGAGGTTGTATACCACGCTTTTAGTCATGTGGATGTAGAATGATTAAGATGCGGGCATTTGAAGATGGTTCAGCGGTGACTAGCTATGCTTTGAGTTGGTAGAGTAGACAGCGTAGGGCAGTCGTCATATTAGCCATCGTACCATAGTTGTCAATTCAGGAGTTTAAAAGCTGGCCAATTGGAGGAAATAGCATTGCACCCATTCCTTGATTGCAACTCAACATTTGATGTTGTGATCTCCTATGTCTTTTTCAGTCATGGAACAATTAGAAGCACGGATGGAATGTTCCTTCACTAAATTGGTGATTGAATTCACTATGCGGGTGCACTGCGCTGCGGCTATGGTTTGGGAACCCGAAAAATTTGGGTCGTACCCAAAAAATAATTTTTTGAAATTTTGTATCGATACGAATTGGACACAGATGGATCGATACGAACAGCGTGCGAGTATCGATACGAATTGGAGCAGTTGCGATCGATACAAATAGAGCGCAGGCAAAGCAGATCTAGTCGAAATGATCGATTCGAACAGAGAGATGCGAAGCAGATCGAGTCGAAATGATCGATTCGAACAGAGCGATGCGAAGTTGATCGATTCGAAGTGATCGATACGAATAGGGATCGACTGAATTGATACGAACGGAGCGATGCGAAGCTGATCGATTCGAAGTGATCGATACGAACAGAGTGATGAGAAGCAGATCGATTCGTAGTGATTGATACGAACTCTGACATACTTTCTGGATACGAAATCATGGATTCGAAAATGATCATTTTTTCTGGATACGAAATGATTTTTGAATGCAGTTCCTCTTAGATCTTGAGCAATCTGAATAGAATAGATGGAACCACTTGACGATAGATTTGGATCTTCTCCTTAGATTTTTGCAATCCAACTATGGTAGTAGATCCAAAGAGCAGGAGAAAAGCAAGGTTCTTCTCAGTGAAAGCACCAAAGTGTTTGTACCAAAAATGGGCACAACACTCTTCGGAAGTTTTTAAAGAGATAAAAGTGAAGAAAGAAAATTAAAAGTGAGGATTATCTAACAAAATCTCCAAATAACAGAAAGTAAATTGCACAGAAGACAACAATTTAGAGTGGTTCGGCGTTTCGCCTATGTCCACTATGAAGTTTGATGATTTTATTGCTCGATGCTTGAAGATTACAATTTCTTATAGCGTAGTACAACATATTTTATGATTATAATCGAATCCAAGGCAGTAGTGGTGATTTGGAGTAAATCTGGCAGAGTCTTGGCGCTCTTTAGCTCTTAGAATTATCCGACCCTTTTTTTGAATGACCAGAGGCTCTATTTTTAGGTGTAGGAGGCTGATATTTTGCCTAAAATTCGGGAAGACCGCTTCTGGCCCGTGAGGGGGCCTACATGCCCGAATTCTGGTAATTCGGGCCCACTTTGGGATCAATTCGACCCTTGGTTCGAATCGATCAAGAAAGAATCCAATCGAGCTGAAATTTGGTGTGAACATTCTTCATCATGGGCTCAAGCTTCTGTGAAAATTTCATAGCATTTGGACTTATGGATCTCGAGTTATGATCGATTCGAATTGGTGTTTCTTGGCAGGCTGGTTCATTCGAATCGATACGATCGAATCGATCACTTCGAATCGATCATGGCACCTGACTTTGTGATGACGTGGAGTGGAACTTTAGCCTTAATCCACTTTCTTCTCCTGTTTGATCGAGTCGTCCTAGAGACTCTGCCACCTTGACTCGATGGATTCGAAGCAACGCATTAGGATGGATTCGAAGCAAGGTCACTAGATGGATTCGAAGCACAGTGACACCTATGGATTCGAAGCAAGGTCTGGATGGATTCGGAGCACCATGACACCTATGGATTCGAAGCAAGGGAAACTTAATGGATACGGAGTGTGGCCACATTGATGGATACGAAATTGGGCTCACTGATGGATACGAAAACATGGCCTTTCCCTTCAACTTGCATCCATCATAACTTGAGCATATGAACTCGGATTGACTTGAAACTTGGAACGTTGGCTCTCATAGCTTTTCTAGTCATGTCTTATCAATTATAGCTCAATCTGGTCTCGGACAAAATTCATCGATATCCAGTGTAGACATATGTGCACTAGATGTCCATAACGAGCGACTCTAGGTTTTTGACCAATTCCTTTGTATCTCGGCCTTGCCAAAAGGCGGGATAACAGCTACTATCAGCTCTACTTTGTTCGACTTCTATGTCCACAGCGTCTTGGGGCGCGAAAGCCTCTCATTTCTGGGACCGAAATATGAAATTACTTTAGCTGAAGTATGGGAGGCCGCAATTGATATGCTCGGAGGTGCCGGCTATGATGAGGCAGAGCTTGAGGCACATTATTTTGATGATGAAACTCGTGCTGCTCTTGCCAGAGGAATGGAGCAACTTGCTGGAGCGAGAGCTGAAGCAGCGGTAGGGGAGCATCCGGAAAAGAAAGTATCTCCAACTGCCCCTGCCCATACTTCAACTTCGGTCGATGTTGATATCATAGGCTCCAGCTCTTATTCTCCACCTCCTGCAAAAGCTGAAGTTAAATCCGCCATTGCCGAGTCTCCCATTATTCAAATCGAGGAGAAGTCCCAAGATGATGCTAAAGCCGAAAAATTCGAAGTTGTCGTGATTAAACCGACTTCTCCAGGTAACTTCGATTCAGATCTGGCTCAAGTGGACTTCTCATTCGATTCAACTAAACTCGATGAATTTCTCGCTTATTACTTAAGTCCTGATGATCCAATATCTTCTCTTTTTTCCGAGAATACCGATTTTAACTTCTTTTCTTCTGTAGTGGAAACACTGAATGCTGCGCACACTTCCCCTCTTCCATTTGTTCCTCCTCCATCTCTTCAAGTCACTCTTGCTTCTCAGCCAGGGTCGTAGGAAGAACAAATAGCAGCCCTTCAAGGCTTGGAGGATCCACCCGCTTTGCAAGAACAGAAGGCGGAAGATCTTTAGGACAGTGAGAAGACCCCGGAGCAGTCTTATGATGATGATACAAAACTTTCTACGTTGCTTACTCTGGGAAGTGAGTCTTCTTCAAAGAGGAAAGGGAAGCACGCAATGAGGAAGAATAAGAAAAGCACTTCAGCTGGAGAAGATAAAGTAGAAGAAGATCCGACTACTCCTCTTTCTCCTTCCCCTCCGACCCGTCCACAATGGCTTCCGAAACTAGTTATCAAGCCGGGAAAGAGCTCTAAGGGTGGCGGGAAGAAGGAATGATAAGCTGGACTTTATGCTTCTTGTTTTGCTTTTTGCATGTATTGACCGGAGATTGTGCGGGTACCGGTCCTCGCTTTTTTGAGATCTGCACATGTAAAGAATTTTCGTAGTGTTGAATAAAATAGTTCTTTTACTTGTAAAAATTCTTATGTATGTACGAATGCAACTATTTCTCATTTTAGTGTAGAATGAACGATTCTTTTTACTTGTACAAACTTTTTATCTGTGTTTGAGAATGCATTTATTCCACATCTTTTTTGCGTGATATTGTAATGAGCTTGTGGTATGTTGCTTGAATACTACTTTTATTGATGTAGCTGTATTGTATGATATTTCCCCCATACCACAAGTGCATTGTAATATCTTTTGCTTTGACGAGACTTATACTCTTATTTTGGAGAAGTTTTTATGCTTCAACCATCGGATATGGTCACTTCATATTTTTGAGAAGTGAATTCTCCTACGTGGTAAAGCGGGCCTCTGAAGAGGGCTTTATGTAGCACTTCAATTTTTAGGAAGAACTTTTCAAGATGAACAAGTTAATCTTCCTTTAAGAGTTGAAGTGTGCCTGCAAAGAGTGCTTTTTGTTTGATTCGCTTGAAATTACTTCCTCACAGTTGAATGGACACAAGTTACTTGATTGGATGTTCGTTTGCACAAGCGATCGCAATCAATTAACAAGGGCCCTATGCCTTCATGTTGTGAAGGTGCTCCTCCAGTGATTCCGTCAACTTTGTTGTTTGAGAAGAGCATTTCATTCTGGGACGTGCCTCCGGAGAGGTCTTGTGTGCCTTAGGGAAGGTCTTCTGCCTCCGGAGAGGGCAGTATGTGCCTTTGGGGAAGGCTTGTGCCTCGTAAGAGGGCTTGTGGTGCCTCGGGAGAGGTCTTCTGCCTCCGAAGAGGGCAACGCGCCTCCGAAGAGGTCTTGTGCCTCCGAAGAGGTCTTGTGCCTCCAATGAGGTCTTTATTTGATTGCCTGAAAGTTACTTTCTCACAGTTAAATGGATCCACGGGGCGGACGCAAGTCACTTAATTGGATGTTCGTTCGCACAAACGATCGCAACTAGTTAACAAAGGCCCTGTGCCTTCCACTTGGGAAGGTGCCCCTTTAGTGGTTCCACCAACCTTTTTGTTGAGAAAAGAACTTCCATTTTTTGGCGTGCCTCCGAAGAGGGCTTGTGCCTCCGTAGAGGTCTTTATCCTCCGAAGAGTTGCACCTCCGAAGAGGTCTTGTGCCTTCGAAGAGGGCTTTTGTTGATTGGCTCGCCCATGTCTCTTCGTTGTTTGCTCATTAGTGGTCCCCTGTTATCATCTTTGAGCCCGTGTTCCATTCTTTTGCAAGTAGTTTGCTTCATCCGAAGAAGTGAACTTCACTGTTAAGTGATTCCATGGGGCAGGCGCGAGCTATCTAATCAGATGTTTGTTTGTACAGATGATCGTAATTAGTTAACAAGTGTCTGGTTCCTTTTCTTTGGAAAAGTTCCCCTTCGGTGGAATTATCAACTTTTTGTGTGAAGTTCATCTTATGTTGGATTTAAATTTGGAACTTTTTGTGGCTTGAAATTCATTTATCGAGTGATTTACGGGGCTCACTTGGCCTTGTTATGGGTAAGCTTTGTTTTAATGGCCTGCAATATTAAATCGACATTTAGCAATACATTATTTACACATCGAAATGAAATAGGCATTTTTATAATAATAAAGAACATAGAATTTATAGTGGTTCAGCCAATAATTGGGCCTACATCCACTTTATCGCTCTTTTATTAATTATCACTGATTTTACAATGGTTTACAATACAACTGATACATCCATTCTCATTTTACAATTTCAAGCAGCGCTTTTTTAAGTAAAATATGGACGCAAATGGTTGCTGTTCTAGGCTCTCGGGATTGGATCTCCTTCGATAGTTGTGAGTTTGAAGGTGCCATCAAGAAGTTTATTGCCTATGACATATGGTCCTTCCCAATTTGGTCCAAACACTCCAGTTGCTGTCATGATCCTCTTCAAGACTAAGTCCCCAATTTCAAAGCTTCGTTGACGGACTTTAGAATTGAAGTGCCTTGCTATCCTTTGCAGATGGGTCGCAACTATGAGCCTAGCTTCTTCCCTCCTTTCATCAAGAAAGTCAAGTGCTTCGAGTTGCAATTTTTCATTTTCAGCCTGGTTGAAATGAATTCTCCTGTGTAAAGGGACTTCTAGTTCTACTGGAATCATCGCTTCTGATCCGTATGCCAATGAGAATGGAGTGTGCCCAGTCGTAGTTTTATGGGTTGTTCTGCATGCCCATAGTGCTAGTGGTAGCTTAACAACCCATCCACCTTTTGCTTTTTCAAGCTGCTTTTTGATGGTTGACTTGATAACTTTGTTTACTGCCTCCACTTGCCCGTTTGCCTGCGGGTGAGCCACTGTTGAGAAGCTTTTTCGGATTTTGAATCGCTTGCAAAAATCCTGAAACTCTTCGCTTTCGAATTGAGTACCGTTGTCTGTGATTATCTTCTGTGGTACACCATACCTGCAAATGATATTTTTAGTCACAAAATTTATCATCTTTTTAGAGGTAATAGTAGCCAAAGGTTCAGCTTCAGCCCATTTAGTGAAATAATCAACAGTAACAATAGCATATTTGATTCCCGACTTAGCAATCGGTAAAGGTCCAATTAGATCTATCCCCCAAACGACGAATGGCCATGGACTGACCATCTGCGTTAGTTCGGTGGAAGGTGCTCTTGGGCTTTTTGCAAATCTCTGGCACTTGTCACATTTTCGGGAGTAGATAGCAGCATCTCGATTAATATCTGGCCAAAAATACCCATACCGGAGAACTTTCTTGGCAAGAGTTTGGCCACATAAATGATCCCCACATTCTCCTCCGTGCACCTCTGCTAAAATTTTCTTGGCTTCCTCCTTGGTTACACATCGGAGTAATGGCATTGAGAATCCCCGCCTGTATAACCGGCCGTCTTGAATTACATATCTCGATGCTTTTCTTAACAGCTTTCGGCGTTCTTTAGAATTTTCCGGCAGGGAACCGTTGAGTAGATATTCTTTGATCGGGGTAATCCACGACTCTTGTTCTTGAGATACAGCCATGATCCAGTCGATATCCATCTCATCAGTGCTTGGAGCTGATAAGACCTCCACCGGAACCAATCCCAATAATTGAGCTTCTCCAGAACTTGAATACTTTGCGAGAGAATCCGCCTTCATATTTTTCTCTCGAGGTATGTGGCTTATCAAACTTGAATACTTTGCGAGAGAATCCGCCTTCATATTTTTCTCTCGAGGTATGTGGCTTATCAAATAATGATCGAAATCATCGAGAAGCTCACAAGCCTTTGACAAGTAAGCAGGCAGATTTCCTCCTTTAGCTTGAAACTCCTTCTTGACTTGACATACAATAAGCTGAGAATCACTGAAGATCTGCAATGCTTTGATGTTCAGTTCCTTTGTAATATTTAATCGAGTAATTAGAGCTTCATATTCTGCTTTATTATTTGTAGAAGGAAATTCCAATCTTAATGCGTAACATAATGATCGCCCTTCGGGAGTTTCAAGCACAACCCCAGCTCCGGAACAGTAATCATTTCTTGAGCCATCAACATATAACTTCCATCTGGTTGGGATATCAACTGTAACCTCTTTCTCACTGTCACCCTTATCTGTGTACTCTGCAATGAAATCTGCTAAAGCTTGTCCGTTGATCGCTCTTCGGGGATGATAAGTGATATCATATTGGCTAAGTTCAATATTCCACTTCAGAAGACGGCCCGAAGTTTCAGGGCAAAATAGGACTTGCTTTAGGGGCTGATCAGTGATAACTTTGACAGGGTGAGCTTGCAAAAATGGTCTCAACTTTCTGGAAGCAATCAGTAAACAATAGGCAAGCTTTTATAGCTTTGAATAATTCATTTCTGCCCCAGTGAATCTTTTGTTGACATAGTAGACCGGGCACTGAACTTTTGCATCCTCCCGCACTAATGCTGCACTCAGGGCATGAGACGAAATTGCCAAGTATATGAAAAGGTCTTCGCCATTGTTGGGCTTGGAAAGTATTGGAGGCACTTCCATGTGACGGATTAGTTCATCGAAAGCTTTCTGGCATTCAGGAGTCCATTCGAAGTTTTTCTTTCCTTTTTTTAGAGCGTCAAAGAAGGGAATGCATTTATCAGTGGCTTTGGAAAAAACCGACTTAAAGCAGCAACTTTCCCATTGAGACTCCGCAGTTCCTTCTTTGTCCTAGGGGCTTTGACTTCTCTCAGAGCAGTAATTTGAGCAGGATTAGCTTCAATGCCCCTAGCGCTTACAATAATTTCCAAGAATTTTCCAGACTCTACTCCGAATGAACATTTCAAAGGATTGAGCTTCATTCCATATCTTCGGAGAATTGCGAACATTTCTGCTAAGTGATCCATATGGTCAACTGCTTTCCTTGATTTCACCAACATAACATCAACATAGACTTACATAGTTTTCCCAAGCTGTGATTTGAACATTGCATTAATGAGCCTTTGATATGTTTCCCCTGCATTCTTCAGTCCGGAGGGCATGACTTTGTAGCAGTAAAGTCCAACATCGGTGACGAAGCTCGTATCCTCCTGATCTGGCTCATTCATCATAATCTGATTATACCCGGAGTAAGCATCCATAAAAGACAACAATTCGTGCCCGGCAGTTCCATCTACCAGTTGATCAAACCTCGGCAACGGGAAGCATTCTTTGGGACAAGATTTGTTTAAATCTGAGAAATCGTTACTCTCCACTTTCCATTCGCTTTTTTAACCAGTACTGGATTTGAAACCCAATTCGGATAGGTGGACTCTTTGATGAAACCATTCTCCATGAGCCGATCTACTTCTTCCTTTAGCACTGCTTACCTTTTTGGACCCTGGGTTCTCCTTTTCTGTTTCACAGGCGTGAATTTTAGATTAATATTCAGAGTATGTACAGCAATCTCTGGAGATATTCCACACATATCGGCATGACTCCAAGCGAATACGTCCAGATTTACTTTCAAAAATGATATTAGCATATTTCGGACCGCCGTACTGAGTTGCGAACCCACATTTAGCACTTTGTTTGGGTCTTTAAGATCAACAGGTACTGGTACCGTTACTTCCATTCGCACCACTCTATTTTCCCCTGCACTGACCTTTCTGGGGTCCATTTCTCTCCTTGCACCACTATGCTCGCCAGTGCAGGGACCACCCTGTATTTGCTACAAGGTTGGTATTTTGATGCGGAGCGGGGCTGCCGCATCTTTTCCCATCTCTCTCTTCCTTGCCTCCCGATGCTCTATAAGATAACACTCCCGCCCAGTGTTTTGAACCCCTTTAATGACACCAACACCATTATCTGTGGTAAATTTCATAGTTAGACACCATGGGGCGAGAATGGCTTTGAATGCAGCTAGAGTTTGCCAGCCCAGGAAGGCATTGTAGGCAGAAAATCCGTCAACAATTACAAAAGTCTGTTTCCAAACCACCTTTTTCTGTCCATCTCCAAGTTCCACAAACAAGTCGACAGTTCCAATTGGCTACTGCGGTTCCCTAGTAAACCCAACAATCTTCTGCGATGAAGCCTGAACGTCAGTCATTGGAATCTTCATTTGATCAAATGTCTTCTTGAAGAGTATATTGCAAGAGGCGCCGCAATCAACAAGCACTCGCCTTACAATAGCTGGCCCAATTCCTACAGAAACGACCATGGGATCCATGGTTGAAGCTTCAATACCCATCGAATCCCTAGCTTTAAACACAATATCATCATTAGAAGTTCTCTGCTGTTTCAGGGGTGCGGCGTTTTCTAAAACAAAAAGATCTTCTTCTGCTGGGGTATATTTCAAAGCACGAGCATATCTTTCCATCTCACCCCAGCTTCTGCCCGCTGGGTGTGGGCCTTCTATAATTACATTAATAACGGGCCTTTCAGATTCATGTGCGGTAGTACCCTCACCAGAGCCGGATGGGTGAGCAGGGGGTTGCTACCCCTGAGCAGAGGAAGTTGGGTCATTCCTGTTCTTCTTAACATACTGTTGCAGTTTGTTTTGTCTTAGCAATTCTTCAATCAAGCTCTTCAAATGACGACATTCGTTGGTATCATGGCCGGGTTGGTTATGAAATCGACAAAATTTCCCATTTCACATAGCACTCTTTCCAGGCTTTATCTCAGCTAGTTTAGGATACTCCACGGCATCTTTGGTGGCAAAGAAGATATTTTCCGGAGTGTTGGTTAAGGGGGTGAAATCTGAGGGTTTAAAGAAGCGAGGTTTCTTTATGTCCTTTTGTTTCTTCCCATCATTATTCTCCCTTTTCTGACCTCCGGAATCTTTCTTAGCTGACGCAGCAATGTTATTTTGCATTCCTGTCGCCACCACTTTCACTGGTGTATGAAGATTTTCCAAGCGTATGAACTCGTCAGCTTTCTTATAAAATTCTTGAGTGAATTTGGCTCCTTCATTTTCAGCCATTTCCCAAATTCACTTGACTTATCGATAGCCCGCATCAGATAAGTCAAAATCATCCGTGGCTCTCCGTTGTCGACTTCAGCTAGAGCTATGTTGAATCGATTCAAGAAGGACTTAATGGATTCTCCCGGATTCTGCTCAAGGCTAGATAATGACATTATGTCTTTCGCCTTTGAAGCGTACAGTCTGAATTGCTCTTTAAACTTCGAAGTTAAATCAGAGAAATGCTCTATAGATCGGGCCGGAAGCTTTGTAAACCAGAGTAGTGCTACCCCTTCCAAGTACAACTGAAAGTACCGGCATTTAATTTCATCCGTTGCCCTAGCACCCGTCATGTGCCAGTTGTATTTGTACAGAAATTGATTGGGGTCGCTTGTCCCTCGGTAAGATGGAATGGTAGGAGGAACAAACTTTCTTGGGAATTCAGCTTTTAGAATTTTCACAGTGAACGGAGTCTTACTTGGAGCGAACCCCCAGTCGTTCTCATCTTCATTTCTTTGCATGCTCTCTTTCATGATTTATCGTATCATTTCCGAGAGGTATTCCTCGTTGTTCAGAGGCTCTGCGGGGCAGTCATCAGCCATTTTCTCCGAAGTTTGCTTAAACAAACGTTTGTGGAGAGTTGATTGCGGCCTTGTCACTCCGGCTTGGGGAGATGCCCCTTCGGCAGTGCCAGCTGCCCTTTGAGGAATGTTCCTCCCTTCAGAGTTGTGAACAACATCAGCAAAATTTTCCTTAATATTCGCTGGTTGATGGCTAGCTCCGAGCATAGCATTCAACCTTTCTAGCATTAAGGTGTTCTGTGTTTCGATTTGCTGATATAACCCAGACACAGCAGCATCGAACTCCACTCGTGTCACTCCAATGCTTGGAGATGCTTGACTTGATGAAGGAGAAGTAGTAGTGTTATCATGAGAGTTGACGGATCTGGTAGACTTGCGTTTTCTTCCGGGAGCCATTATTTCCGACAAACTTCTGGTTTTCAAAGAAACTTTTTCCACAAACTTTTGTGAAGCAATGATGACAATATTCCTGAGTTGGGTTCTCAGTGAAAGCACCAAAATGTTAATGCTGAAAATTGAACGCTAACACCCTGATGTATGTAGTAATGTGAAAGCACCACCCGTTGGTACAGGAATAGAATATAAGCTAAAAAATAGCAGAAAAAAGTAAAGAGATAACGGTTTTATATTGGTTCGGCTCGTAATTAAGCCTATGTCCACTTTATATTCTTTTATTGCTAATTTGGTTACAAATTGATACAATGCACTTCAAATACAATTTACTTTGATCACAAAAACACTTCAAACTAGTAGCTCAATCTTTGATGTAACGAGGCTCTTTGAATCCATGTCGGATGTGCAAGATCTCTTTCGAAGCTTGTTGTAGCATCTTTAGTGTTTAGAGTTCTTCAAGTGTTGGTTCAGTTAAGAAACTGGCAGAGTATCGGTGCTTCAAAGAATGATCGGAAAAACCCCCTCGTCATTGGAGTGGATGCAGTATTTATAGGGTGAAATCTGGATAGGAATTTTCCCCCAAGTTCTAGGTCGTGAACGACCTAAGGTAGGTCGTAGGTCATAGGTCGGCGATGACCTAGGGAATCACTTGTATCTACTGCTTTTGAACTTGTCTTGAATGAGTTATTAGGTCGCACGTGACCTAATATAGGTCGTAGGTCGGCGGTGACTTAGGAGAGCGTTAAGTCGCTAGGTCGAGACTTAGGTTGCTGGGACCGCTTCATTGCTTAGGTCGTAAGCTTTTTAGGTCAGTATGGAGTTAAGTCGCTAGATCGTGGGATTCCTTAGGTCGCTATGATCTCTAGGTCGCTGAATTCTTTCAAAAGTTAGGTCGCTCACCCGCTTATCTTGTTAAGTAATTAGGTCGCTCCGCACCTTAGGTCGCTTGGTCGCTTCACACCTTAGGTCGTTAGGTCGCGGCACTTTATAGCTCGTTAGGTCGCTGCTCCCCATAGGTCGTTAGGTCGCTGCTCTCTTCAGAAGTTAGGTCGCTAGGTCGCAAGTCAAAAGAGGGTTAACACCGAGGTACGTTGATCACACAGCAACAATCACACAGTAAATGAGATTGGAGCAACCATACAGGTAAATATCTGGGCTCCATACCATAATATCACCTTTTTCCAGAAGGAAATGACATACCCTTAAGGGAGCGACCCTCATAACCTTGCCGCATCTTTCCTGTTTCGACCATTTTCGGGTTGTGAGGTCCGATGAGGTCTCGTCCACTAAGCTTCTCTTTTCACAAAGCCATGCTTTGATCAACAAATGATCAAAAAATGATCAGCAACACACAACAACACTTAGCATGCCAAACTACCAAATTGGGAGTATATGACTGATAACTTTCAACTACATAACCTCTGAGCTCGTACGTCTCATAGAAGAGTGGTAAGCTAAGAGAATAAATATCCGCCACCAAACAGATATGTATTGGAAAGAAATCAGCTTTATATCTCAATGTGTAATGTCAGACATACAACCATACAAGTCTGTTCCGGGTTCGAACAGAACCGAAGGCACTTCCAAAGAAGCCCTTGCAAATCCGGATAATTTCTAATCACGTTCGGACTTCCCACCATAAAGGGCGCTAAAATATCTATACCGGGGATCAGCCGATGCAGAGACAATCGATGGTAATCCTTTCATTTTCAAAAGTATCCGGTCTTTACCACCGGTCTTCAAATGCTATCCATTTACGTCGTACCACTATTCAGAATGGGTTATATGACACAAAGTCCTCTCCCGGCTAAACCGAATAGTGAGCGCAATATTTTAAAACATATGGATATTGGGATTTCAGTTAAGTCACAACTTATTACCCAAAACTTCTCTTCAAATGGTTTAAACAAATTACCATTTTAAATCTATTAAAAATAAACAGATTCAATTCACGAAGTTCACTCAGTTTCACAAAGATATAATCATAGATTTTCCAAATCAATTTCCATTTCAATTGGTTTAACTCATTAAATCTCTAAATCAAAGATTTAACTTATAGATTTCAAAAAGAATTCACTCATAACTTGGAAAACCATTTTCTTTTCAAACTTGAAATTCTTTTGATTCAAATTGGAAATTCATTTCTTATATGAAAGCTTTTATCCTTTGAAACAATTAGTTTCCATTTTGGAAAACTAATTACAATTTACATAAGTTAAAACCATTCAAGTATAAACTTGGATTTAAATTCCTTAAATTTTCGAAACCATACTTTTAAATGGTTAAAAATCCCTATAAAACACATTTATAACTGGTATGGTCTTTTTAGACCATAATTTCCAAACTATTGAATTCAATTTCAAATATTGAATTAGAATTTTAAATCAAATTATTTAAATTTTCAAAACTCGGTTAAGTTATTCAAAATAACTTTTATCTTTGAAACTCATTTACAAAAGCTCTCAATTCCAATTCCAAAACTATTTTGGATTCAAGAATTCAATCTTTACAATTGTTAAAAATCTGTGACTTAACCGATTTCCTCATGCAATCCATATTTGTGTGTGTATAGTGTAGTCCACGGGTTTCACACAGTAGTGCAACATCATCCAATCATCATAGATTAAAATACAGAAATATAGTCGATAAGCGGTATAACTATAACGCTTATCTTTTATTCACAGATCACAGATCTAAAAGATATATATAATTACAGATAAAAGATTACATTCATCCCAGATAAATAAACTACAGTACAAATCACACACAAATCAGAATATATCACACAACATCACAGATCAAAGAATATCAACAATTCAATCATTCAGTCAAATCCAACATTCACCGGTAAATTTTATTAATCAACTGATTAATTTTTATCAGATGTATCAATTATTAATTCGGGTTAATTATCATAAGTTAATTACAAATTATTTGAAATAATTTCCCTTTCATCATTTATTAGTTAACCTTTAATTATTAACTAATCAATCTTAATTAATGAATCAATTAACTTTTAATTATTAAATTAATCTTAATTAATCACAATTTTTAATTAATTCTTTAATAAATTAACTTAATTAACCCCTTGATTACTAGTTCAAATCACAAATCATCATTCCATTAATTATGTCCAGTCATCATCCATTAATTACTTCTCTAAGTAATTATACTTCTAATTTGTAAAGTGATTATTCTAAATTAAACATAAGAAATTAACTCGAACTAATCAAATTAACTCAATTAATCACACTAAATAATTAATTCCTTAATTACTTACATTAAGTAATTATACTTAATCAGTTCCATAAATGATTATTATTAAATTAATTAATCTAAATTAATTAATTATGAAAAATTAATCACATTTATTAATTATTTAAATAATCTTAATCAATGACCTTCATTAACATATTTAAAATCTACTTAAATCAAATCCTCTTTGTATTCACATATTTAAAGTATAACTTTAAATTTAAATTTATTTAAACATTTGAATTTATAAAACTTTATTTTATTCAAAATCTTGAATTCAAATTTAGATTTAAATTCAGATTTTTAAAACTTTGATGTTAACGTTAAAATGTGAACGCCAACACCCGGTGGGTGTAGTAAGATCGTGAAAGCACCACCCGTGTAACGGGAACAGAAATCAAGCAGGAAAATAGCAGAAATGCAGTAAAAGACAGCAATTTATAGTGGTTCGGCTTCAGATTTAGCCTACGTCCACTTTGAATCCCTTTATTATTGAATCTGGTTACAAATTGATACAAAACTCTTATGAAAACAGTACAACTCGATCACAAGAAACAATCTTGACTACTAGCTCAATCTTCGACGATGAAACTCGATGAATCCATGTCGGATGTTAGGAATTTCTCTCGAAGTTTGTTGTAGTGTCTTGAATGTTTGAAGGATCCTCGTTTGCTGAATGATTGGAGAGTTCGATAGAGTAACAGCGCTTTAGAATGAATTGCCAAAAGTCCTCTTCATGTTGGAAGTGGTGGGGTATTTATAGGAGCTGATCTGGACTCAGGAAATTTCTCTAAGTCTTTAAGTCGTAGCCGACTTATGGTAGATCGGTGACGAGTTAAGGAATAGGGTTAGGTCGGTGGCGAGTTAAGGAATAGGGTTAGGTCGGTGGCGAGTTAAGGGATGGTTGTTGCCGACCCATCCTGTGGCTGTCTTTGTCAAGTATTAAGTCGTAGCCGACTTACCGGACCTTAACTTGTAAGACCTTAACTCGCAGCCTTTAAGTTGTGATCCCACTAAGTCGTAATCCGTTAGGTCAGAACCCTCCTGAGTCGGAGCATTTCATAGCTCGGAATCTTTCTTAACTCGGTCTTAGCTTTTGAGTCACAGATTACCTTAAGTCGGCAGGCTCCTAACTCGGCATCCTTCTTAACTCGGCAGCTCTTCTCAGTAGTTAGATCGGCAACTGTTGGGTCAGAGCTTTCCTTAGGTCGGAGCCTGTTGAGCTGTAGGTCATCTAACTGTTAACTCGTTAAGTCTGCAAGTTCCCATAGGTCGGCAATCTGTTAACTCGGCAGGCCTTGCTAACCCACGATTTGCTAGGTCGGTAGGCTTCTTTAAGTCGGCAAGCACCTTAAGTCAGCCAGCATCCTAAGTCGGCAAGCACCTTAAGTCGACAAGCACCTTAAGTCGGCAAGCGCCTTAAGTCGGCAAGCATCTCTTAGGTCAGTAACCTACTTTAACTCGGAGCCCGTTAAGTCGTGACCATTAAGTCGCAAGTAAAAGAGGATTAACATTTGCCCCTCGAAGTGTGTGCCTAAGTCGTAGGTCATATGCTTCGATTCTTCTTAACTCCTTTTAGTTAGGTCGGAGGCGACTTAACGTAAGTCTTAAGTCGTACATCATGTGTCGATTCATCTTTCACTGCCCCAGTGAATAAATAGCTTAAGCCGTCCCCTCTCTTCCTTCACCTGTTCCAACTTCCTGTGCCGCCATTAACAGAGTTCTTCAACCTCGAATATAAATTCAAGTCCACCACCCAGCGATTCACCCTTGCCATCTAATTGTGTAAGCGTTTTCGATCCTTTTTCACTTCACGTTCGCCATTGAACCATGAATTCTAACCTCCAAGCCCCGAATCGGAATCATACGTCGCGCTTCACTTTGAATCGTGCTGTGATCAATTTTTAATCGTCACTAGTTGTTGATGTGGTTTACGAACGCATGACAGTAGGTCAGGTTTATGACAGATCGGAGATGTGTTGAATTGTTGTTCCAGCGACTTGGTGATATGAAGGGAACGATGAATCTCACGGAGAGGATAATGGATTCTACGATGTTGGTGTTAGCGGGTTATTGGGTTGGTGAATTTCGAGTTGATTGGTGGAAGGAGGTGAAATTTATGGTGGAGGAGAAGTAGCTTGAGACGACCCAAAACATTCATGCGACCTAACTATCTCAACAGCCCAGTTTTTCTTGCGACTTAACTATTCGTCGACATAAGCCTTAGGTCGTAGCCGAGCTAGGACTTATAAATTCATGCCATTCTGACTTGAGACCTTTCGCACGCAGCCCGACTTAACTTATCACACAGCTTCTTGTATTAGGTCGTGACCGACCTAGAACTTGGAATAATTTCAACGACTTGTTTTTCACAACAAGGCTTTAGGTTGCAGCCGAGTTAGTACTTAAGCTTTCGGCCACTCAACAGATGATTTTTGAACTGTGCCTGGACTTCGAACTGTTGAACTATGAACTGTGTTGCATGCATTTTACATATTGCTTCAATTTTGCAAACTAACAATCCTGCTTAATACAACATTCACAGAATACTGGGACGAATATACTATCACCGACTGCCCACATCGAGTGACAGATTAGTTGATAACGAGAAAGTTAAATTAAATGAATATGAACGAGATGCTGTACAATAACCAATTCAAGTGAAGTATTAAAACAAAATCATAATAATCAAGTGAAACTGACTTGTCTGTATTAACACTGCACTTGATCATTAACAAGTTCTGAAATTCTGTAATCGATTGATTGTCAACTAATTTAATTTCAGTTATGCTTGTCTTTTATTTTCATTAGTTTTTTGCACAACACTTCACACTTTTAGGGAACGTGCACCTTCACATTTGAACATTCAGCTGATTGTGTAGAATGTCTTCTCCACAAGAAGGAACAGAGCAAGCTGAAGATGTATTTCCAGTTGCTATCCCGCTGAACAATCCTCCAGAGAGGACTCCTACTACTTTGAGCCATAAAGCCTTTCGTCAACTATGCATCCAGTTTGGCATTGCTGAGGCTGACGCTTTGCTTCCCGAAATAAATGATACTGCAGACAGACCGCCCCGTGGCTTTGTCGTAGTTAACCGCCAAATGTGCTTGAGCGGAGCTATTCCCCCCTTCAATGACTGCATTCGAGAACTTCTTCTCCAACTATCTATTTCCCCTTTTCAGTTACATCCCAATGGCTACGCCATCTTGCTGGGACTATGCGTGCTTTTTAGGAGAACACTGGGCCGCTTCCCTACCTTCGGAGAAATTCGCTATCTTTGTACTTTTGCCAAAAATAAAGATCATCCCTCCATCATAGTTGTAAGGAGTGCGAGAAATCGTAAGTTGATCACCGGTCTCCCTGAATGTGTTCACAGTTTCCTGAGCCCGTTCTTCTATGTTCGCTGCCCTCTTGGGTTTTATGCTATTTGGAGAGTAGGGAGTAAGATCACTTGCATTTGTTTCTTATGTTCTTTCAAACTTACCGAAGTTCGGATTATCAAGTGCTAACTTCGCTCTTTTTTCCTTTTCAGCACTTCCTCCTCCTTCTAAAAATCTCAGTCACAAAGTGACTTTCGAGAGGCTTATGGCGGTGCCTGTAGAGGAGAGGAGTATCCAATTTCTATTAGATGATGAGCTTTTGCACCAATTTGGGCTTCTGCACCCTTCCAGGTCGACTCGAATTCATGAAATTCCTAGCTCTGATGCAGAAACATTGGCTGCTTCGGGTTCTCAAGCAGAGGCGTCAAATGCCCCAGTTCCTGCGGAAGAAGCTGCATCAAAAACACTTGTCATGGATGCTGCTTTGATAAAGTGTTCCGGATCCACTGATGTTGTAGGGTTGGCTGGCAAGTCGGCACTTCCCCCAATTATTGAGGAAGAAGAGAATCCTCGAGCTTCTGAAAAATCAATTGATGTGGAAGTTGAGAAGGAGAAATCTGCTGAACACTTGGGCGATGACACCTTTGATGGCTTGAGTGACATTATGATAACTTCTCAAGAGCTTTTCGGGGATAGCAATCAAAAAGCGACTTCTCCCATTGTCGAGGCGACTTCTACCCTTAAACAAACCCAGATGCCTACTACGCCAATCGTCTCTGTTTCCACACTAAAGCGTGGTCTGTAATTTGACGCATGTAGTTTGCACGCCACACACACTTAGGACTTTTCAGCACTTATAAGCATTTATCCTCTTTTTCCTGGAAATTTCTAAACTCTACTCTTCTTCTGCTTTCAGGTTCTCCAATGGGACGTACAGGTTCATATTATGACTCATTCAAGTACCGTGGAGGCCGCGGCACCTATGACTTTAGGAAGTACCTTGATACCCCAAAAGAAACAGATGAAGAGAGGGCTCGAAGGAAAGCCCAGGAGAAGCGGGATTACGATCAATGGCAAAGAAGGAAAGATGCCGAGCGATATGACTCTTCGCATAGGAGTGACCACTCTCATAAGCGGAAGTCTTACGATGATAAGGGAAAAACTCAGATTGCCGATGAACCGAGCAAACGATCTAAACCGATTGACGCGTCTGAAATTTCTGAAAAGACTGACGCTTCCATTCCTTCCGATATTCTAGCTAGCTCTCCTCCTCTGAAGAAATCTGACATTCAGACTATCATTAACAGACCGCAATATCGAGTCAAGGACGGCCCCCCAACACTTCAGAGCCGTTTTCCGAATTGGTGCCTAAAAGGGGTACGCTTTGACTTGGACATCGTTCCGATTGATAAATCAGACATGCTTAGCAGTCTTGACGCAGTCAGGCTGAATATCGAGAGGATGTCGCAGTGGCAGAAGCTTGTCGATGAACTCCAAAGGGTTAACCGTGCAAACCTTGAGGCAATGCTGACTATGGAAAACGACAAGGCGGAGTGGGACAAAGTTTGCAAACAGCATAATCTCGAAATGACAACTATTGCTGATGGTTATGCAAAACTTGAGTCCGAGGTTAAAAAACTTAAGGAAGATCTTGCCTCTTCTTCTGCATCTCATATTCAAAAAGAAGAAGTCTTTCAAAAACAAGTGCGGGATGCCCATGCTGCACAGAGAGATGTTGAAATGAAGCTTGCCGCTGAACAGCATATTACTGAGAAATACCACACAGAAAATGCCGATTTGCGGGAAAAGGTCACCTCTCAGAACGTAGAGATTGAGTTACTAAAGTCTCGACTTGCTAAAGTTGAGGCAGAGCGTGATGAGGCTACCGCTGGCCGGGTTGCTGCCATTGCCGAAAAGGAAGCGGCTGAGCAATCACATGAGGCGACGAAAGCAGACGTCAGCTCTACCTTATTTGACTTTTATTTACACAGCGTTCTGGGTCATGGGAGCCTCTCCTTTCTTGGTCCCGATTATGAAATTACATTGGCTGAAGTGTGGGAAGTCGCAATGGATATGCTTGGCGGGGCCGGCTATAATGAGCTGGAACTTGAGGAGCGCTATCTCAATGATGAGGATCGTGCCGCTCTTGTTAAGGGGAAGGAGCTACTTGTCAAAGTACGAGCTGAAACAGCGGGAGAAGAGCCTCCAAAAGAAGAAGCTCCTTTAACTGCCCCCGTTCAAACTTCCACTTCAGCTGACGTTAATATTATGGATTCCAGCCCTCATTCTTTACATTTAGCTAAAGTTGCCCAGGAGACTGCAACTACTCCTACTGAAGATGAGGCACTGGATGATATTGAAGCCGAGAAGTTTGAGGTGGATCTTGTGAAGCCAACTCCTCCAGGTACTCTTGGTGTCGTCTCGGGTCTAATGAACCAGTCATTTGACTTAGCCAAATTCGATGACCTTCTCACTTATTATTTAAACTTTGATGAATCGATGCCTTCTTTATTTTCGGGGGATGCTGATTTTAACTTCTTTTCTTCTACAGCGGAGGCACCAAGCACTACACAAGCTTTCACTCCTTCGATTGCCGTTCCTCTGTCTTCCCAAATTACTCCTCCCTCTGCTTCCCAGCCGGGATCACAGGCAGAGAAAATCGAAGCTCTTCAAGGCTTGGATGATCCGGCTGCTTCTCAGGAACAGAAGGCGGAGGATTTTGAAGACATCGAGAAGACCCCGGAGCGGTCTCTTGATGACAATACGAAGCTTTCAACATTGCTGACTACTCCGGGGAGCGAGTCTTCTTCAAAAAGGAAGGGGAAGCGTGCTGTAAGGAAAAAGAAGAAGACTTCCACTGAAGAGGAAGCAGTAGTTGATCCGGCTGTACCGCTTTCTCCTTCTGCCCCTGCCCGTTCACAACGACTTCAAAAGCTAATCATCAGACCGGGAAAGAGCTCCAAGGGTGGTGAGAAGAAGGAATAATCAAGATGGATTTTCTACTTATTATTTTTGCTCTTTGCATGTATTGACCGGGGATTGTGCGGGTACCGGTCCCCGCTTTTGCTTTTTGAGATATCTGCACATGTAAAGAATTTTCATAGTACTAAATAAAACAATTATTTTACTTGTACAAACTCTTGTGTATGTGAGAATGATCTATCTTTTATTTTAAGTGTAGAACAAACGATTCTTCTTACTTGTGCAAACTTTTTGTCTGCGTTTGAGAATGCATTTATTTCACATCTGTTTTCCGTGGTATTGCAACGAACTTGTGGCATGTTGCTTTTATTAATATAATTGAATTGTACAGTATTGCCCCCATGCCCTAAGTGCATTGCAATATTCCGAGTTTTTTTTTTAAGACTAATACTCTTACTTCAGAGGACAATTATTCCGCTTTTAAGGGGAGAATTATTCTGCTCTTAATAGAGTATATTCATTCTTTAGAAGAATTTTTACTTTTTCTTTCTGAAGAACGCTTCAACTTTCGGGGCTTATGAAGTGAAATAAGCTTTTCCGAAAGAATTTTGTAGCATTTTTCAACTTTTTTAGGAGGAACTTTTCTAGATGAACAAGTTAGTCCTTCCTTTGAGAGTTGAACTGTGCTTCTGGACGATGCTTTTTGTTCAGGCATTTTATTCTGGGACATGCCTACGGAGAGGGCTCCTCTTAAAGAGTTGTGCCTCCGAAGAGGTCTTGTGCCTTTGAAAAGGGCTTGTGCCTCCGAAGAGGGCTTGCGGTGCCTTGGGAAAGGGCTTTTGCCTCCGAAGAGGTCATGTGCCTCCGAAGAGGGCTTGTGGTGCCTTGGGAAAGGGCTTTTGCCTCCGAAGAGGTCATGTGCCTCCGAAGAGGGCTTGTGCCTCCGAAGAGGGCTTTTAAGTGCCTGGGAGTTACTTTCTCATGGTCGGATGGGTTCGCGGGGCAGGCGTGAGTTGCTTGATTGGATGTTCGTTTGTACAAACGACCGCAATCAATTAACAAGATGCCCCTTCGGTGGTCCCACCGATCTTTTTGGTTGAGGAAAGCACTCCCATTTATTGGTGTGCCTCGTTAGAGGGCTTTGGTTGGTTGGTGTGCCGGGTAGGTTGCGTCTCAGGGGCGAGTGGATCCACGGGACGGACTTAAGCTATCTGATCGGATGCATCACGACCAGTTAGCGAGGGTCCTGTTACTTCCGCTTGGGAAGGCGTCCCTTTAGTGGATCTTCTGGCCTTCCTGTTGAGATGCATACCTCCCATTGTCTGCTCCTATATTTGCTTGGCAACTTTCCCTCATCATCTGCCTGTTAGCGCTCTTTTATTATCGTTCCCAAGCACATCTTCTTCTTTTCCTCTTACAAGTAAATTGCTTTATCCGAAGAAGTGGACTTCACTGTTGAATGACTTCACGAGACAAACGCAAGTTATCTAGTTGGATGTCTATTCATAACGACAATCTCAACTAGTGAACAAAGGTTTGTCAGAGTGGAGTCGCCAACTTTTTATGTGAAGTTTTCCTTGCTTGGGATTTGAATTTGGACAAAATTTTTGTGGCTTGGTTTTCGTGTAATAGCTGATTTATGGAAGTTGCTTAGCTTTGTGATGAGCAAGCCTTGTTATAATGTCCTGCAATTTTGAATTGATATTTTAGCGATACATTTAAAGTATTTACATATCAAAATAAAACAGGCATCATGAAATAGTAAAGAACACAAGATTTATAGTGGTTCGGCCAAAAATCGGGCCTACGTCCACTTTATAGCTTTCATTCATTTACACTAATTTACAATGTTTCACAATACAACCGATACATTTATCATCATTTTACAATTTTGAGCAGATCTCTTTTCAAGTAAAGTAAGGACGCAAATGGTTGCTGTTCCAGGCCCTTGGAATTGGATCTCCATCAACAGTTATGAGTTTGAAAGTGCCATCAAGAAGTTTAGTGCCTATGACATATGGCCCTTCCCAGTTTGGCCCAAACACACCAGTTGCTGTCATGATCCTTTTCAAAACCAAGTCTCCGATTTCAAAGCTGCGTTGGCGAACTTTGGAATTGAAATGCCTGGCTATTCTCTGCTGATAAGCTGAAACTCTGAGCCTAGCTTCCTCTCTTTTCTCATCAAGAAAATCAAGCGCTTCAAGTTGCAGTTTTTCATTTTCGGTTTCATTGAAATGAATTCTTCTATGTGAAGCAACCTCTACTTCCACTGGAATCATTGCCTCAGATCCGTATGCCAATGAAAATGGAGTGTGCCCAGTCGCAGTTTTGTGAGTAGTTCTGTACGCCCATAGTGCTAATGTTAGCTTATCAACCCAACCACCTTTTGCTTTTTCAAGTTGCTTTTTGATAGTTGACTTGATGATCTTGTTAACTGCTTCCACTTGCCCATTTGCCTGCGGATGAGCCACTGCTGAGAAGCTTTTTCGAATTCTGAACCGTTTGCAAAAATCCTGGAATTCTTCACTTTCAAATTGAGTGCCATTATCGGTGATTATCTTCTGTGGCACACCATATCTGCAAATGATATTCTTCGTTACAAAATTTATCATCTTTTTAGAAGTGATGGTGGCCAAAGGTTCAGCTTCAGCCCACTTGGTGAAATAATCAACGGCAACAATAGCATATTTAATTCCTGATTTGGCGATCGGTAATGGTCCAATTAGGTCTATCCCCCAAATGGCAAAAGGCCATGGACTGACCATTTGTGTGAGTTCAGTGGAGGGTGCTCTTGGGATTTTTGCAAATCGTTGGCATCTGTCACATTTCCTGGAAAAAGTTGCAGCATCTCGATTGATATCTGGCCAGAAGTATCCATATCGGAGAATTTTCTTTGCAAGTGTTTGACCACCTGAATGGTCTCCACATTCTCCTCCGTGCACCTCTGTTAAGATTGACTTGGCTTCTTCTTTAGTTACGCATCGGAGTAGTGGGGTTGAAAATCCTCGCCTGTATAATCGGCCATCTTGAATTATATACCTCGATTCTTTTCTTAATAACTTTCGTCGTTCCTTAGAATTCTCTGGCAGGGAACCACTGAGTAAGTATTCTTTGATTGGAGTCATCCATGATTCATGCTCTTGAGACGTAGTCATAATCCAATCAACATCCATTTCATCAATGCTTGGAGCTGACAGAACTTCTACAGGAACTAATCCTAGTAATTGAGCTTCCCCGGAACTTGAATACTTTGCTAAAGAATCCGCCTTCATATTTTCCTCTCGGGGTATGTGGCTTATTGAGTAGTGATCTAAATCATTGAGGAGTTCGGAAGTTTTTGTCAAATATGCAGGCAAATTCCCTCCTTTGGCTTGAAATTCTTTCTTCACTTGGCAAACAATGAGCTGAGAATCGCTGAAAATCTGTATCACTTTGATATTTAATTCCTTGGCGATTTTTAATCCGGCAATAAGGGCTTCATATTCTGCTTCATTGTTCGTCGAAGGAAATTCCAACCTCAATGCATAACATAGTGATCGTCCTTCGGGAGTTTCGAGCACAACTCCTGCCCCAGAACAATAATCGTTTCTCGAGCCATCAACATACAACTTCCACTGTATCGGAATGCAATCAGTGGTTTCTTCCTTACTGTCACCTTTGTCAGTGGACTCTGCAATGAAATCTGCTAAAGCTTGTCCGTTAATTGCTCTTCGGGGATGGTAAGTGATGTCATATTGGCTGAGTTCTATGTTCCACTTCAAGAGACGACCCGAAGTTTCAGGACGATACAGGACTTGCTTCAAAGGATGATCAGTCAAGACCTTGATAGGATGAGATTGAAAATAGGGCCTCAATTTTCTGGAAGCGATTAGCAGACAATAAGCAAGTTTTTCTATTTTTGAATAATTCATTTCAGCCCCAGCGAACCGTTTGCTGATGTAGTAGACCGGACGTTGTATTTTCATATCTTCTCGTACAAGTGCTGCACTTAAAGCATGGGATGAAATTGCTAAATAGATGAAGAGGTCTTCACCATCACTAGGCTTGGAGAGGACCGGAGGAGTTCTCATATGATGAATCAGTTGATCAAAAGCATTCTGACATTCAGGGGTCCATTCGAAATTTTTCTTTCCTTTCTTTAGAGCATCAAAGAAGGGAATGCATTTGTCTGTGGCCTTGGAAATGAAGCGGCTAAGAGCGGCAACCTTTCCATTGAGACTTTGCAGTTCTTTCTTTGTTCTAGGGGCTTTAACTTCTCTTAAAGCTGTGATTTGAGCAGGATTGACCTCGATGCCCCTAGTGCTCACGATGAAACCCAGGAATTTCCCAAACTCTACTCCGAATGAACATTTCAATGGATTGAGCCTCATTCCGTACTTCCGAAGAATTGAGAACATTTCTGCCAGGTGATCCATGTGGTCTACTGCTTTCTTTGACTTTACCAACATATCATCAACATAGACTTCCATCGTTTTGCCAATCTGAGGCTTGAACATAGCGTTGACAAGTCTTTGGTAAGTTGCCCCAGCATTCTTTAAACCGAATGGCATGACTTTGTAACAGTAGAGTCCCACATCTGTAATAAAGCTTGTGTCCTCCTGATCTGGTTCATTCATCATAATCTGATTGTATCCAGAATAGGCATCCATAAAAGATAACAACTCATGTCCAGCCGTCCCATCTACTAGTTGGTCGATTCTAGGCAACGGGAAGCAGTCTTTGGGGCAAGCTTTGTTAAGATCTGAGAAATCAATGCATACTCTCCACTTTCCATTTGCTTTCTTAACCAATACTGGATTTGAAACCCAATTTGGATAAGTGGATTCTTTGATGAAATTATTCTCTAGGAGACGATCTACCTCTTCTTTTAAAGCTGCTGACCTTTCTGGACCTTGAGTTCTCCTTTTCTGTTTTACCGGAGTGAATTTCGGATCGACATTCAGGGTGTGAACAGCAATTGTTGGAGAGATTCCGCACATATCAGCATGACACCAGGCGAACACATCTAGATTGGCTTTCAAGAACGATATCAGTGTGTTTTGAACTGTTATACTTAGCTGTGAACCCACATTGAGTACTTTATTCGGGTCTTTCGGGTCTACAGATACTGGTACCGTTACCTCCACGGGTACCACTCTATTCTCCCCTTTACCGGCTTTTCTGGGATCCATTTCTTTTCTTGCATTGCTGTGTTCGCCAGTACAGGGGCCGCTCCGTAGTTGCTACAGGGTCGGTTCCTTGATGCGGAGCGGAGCTGCCGCATCTTTCCCCATTTCTTTTCTCCTGGCCTCTCGGAGTTCTACAAGATAACATTCTCGTCCTGCGTTTTGATCTCCTTTGATAACAGCAATCCCGTTATCAGTAGGAAATTTCATTGTTAAGCACCAAGGAGCGAGGACGGCCCTGAAAGCTGCAAGAGTAGGCCGGCCCAAGAAAGCGTTATAGGCGGAGAATCCGTCCACAATTACAAAAGTTTGCTTCCGAACCAATTTCTTGGGTCCTTCGCCCATTTCAACAAACAAGTCCACTGTTCCAATCGGCTGTTTCAGCTCTCCTGTGAATCCAGCGATCTTGTGTGAAGAAGCGTGTACATCAGTCATCGGAATTTTCATTTGGTCAAATGTCCTTTTAAAGAGGATGTTACATGAGGCACCACTATCAACTAGCACTCTTCTGACAATAGCCGGCCCAATACCGACAGAAACAACCATAGGGTCCTCAGTAGGAGCTTCCACATTAACAGAATCCCTGGCTCTGAACATAATATCATCATGGAAAGTTTTTTGCTGCTTTAGAGGTGAAACATCTTCCAGGATTAAGACACTTTCTTCGGTTGGTGCATACTTCAAAGCTTTTGCATACCTTTCCATTTCACCCCAACTTCTGCCAGCCGGGTGAGGTCCCCCTGTGATCACATTAATAACAGGTCTTTCCTTTCCAGCAGGCCTTTCTCCTGAATCAGATGAATTAGTTGGAGGTAACTGCCCTTGGCTGGATGAAGATGGGTCCTTTCTATTCCTCTTGACGTATTGCTGCAACTTATTCTCTCTTAGTAATTCTTCAATCAGACTTTTCAAATGACGGCACTCATTGGTATCATGCCCTGGTTGGTTGTGAAACTTGCAAAATCTTCCGCTTTGAACAGCATTCTTCCCAACTTTCACGGCCGGTGGTTTTGGAAATTCAACAGCATCCTTAGTGGCGATGAAGATATTTTCCGGGGTATCGGTCAGAGGAGTAAAGTCTGATGGTTTAAGGAAACGGGGTTTTTTGAAGTCTTTCTGCCTTTTCCCACCATTACTTTCCCTTTTCTGATCTGCCGGCTCTTTCTTGCTTTGAGTAGTAACATTATTCTCTGCCACCGTTGTCACAACTTTAGCTGGTGCGGAAAGATTCTCTAGGCGTATAAATTCGTCAGCCTTTTTGTAGAATTTCTCTAGCGAATTTGGTTCCTTCATTTTTAGCCATTTTCCAAATTCGCTCGATTTGTCAATAGCACGCATCAAATAGGTCAAGATCATTCGTGGCTCTGCATTATCGACTTCTGCCAGAGCTAGGTTGAAGCGGTTCAAGAATGACTTAATAGGCTCTCCCGGATTCTGTTCAAGACTGGACAGCGACATTATATCCTTTGCATTTGAAGCGTATAGCCTGAATTGCTCTTTGAATTTTCGGGTGAGATCGAAAAACTGATCTACAGATCGGACTGGAAGCTTGGTAAACCAGAGAAGCGCCACTCCTTCTAAATAGACTGGGAAATATCGGCACTTTATCTCGTCGGTTGCCCTTGCGCCGGTCATATGCCAGTCGTATTTATACAAGAACTGATTTGGATCACTTGTCCCCCGATAAGTAGGAATAGTGGGGGGAACAAACTTTCTAGGAAATTCAGCTTTCAGAATCTTTTCGGTAAACGGAGTTCTACTTGGTGCGAATCCCCATTCGCTTTCGTCTTCATCTCTTTGCATGCTCTCTTTCATTATTTGCTTGATCATACCAGAGAGATATTCCTCATTGTTCAGATTTTTCGCAGAGTAGACCTCAGCCATCTTTTCGGGAGTTTGTCCAGGTAGATGCTCATGAAGAACTGGTGACGGCCTAGATCCCTCGGCCTGGAGGGGTGCCCCTTCGGCAACACCTGACCCGGCGTGAGGAATATTTCTTCCCTCGGAATTGGGAGCAGCATTAGCAAAGTTTCCCTCATTATTTACTGGTCTTTGACTCGTACCAAATAGAGCATTCAGCCTTTCCATCATCAGGTTATTTTGAGTTTCAATCCGCTGGTATAGTCCGGATACAGCAGCATCTAACTCTTGTCGCGTAACACCGATGCTCGGAGCTGCTTGATTTGGAGAGAGAGAAGTGGCAGTATTGTCACGGTCATCATCAGTTCTGACAGACTTTCGTTTCCTTCCGGGAGCCATTATGTCTGATAAACTTCTGATTTTGTGGGAAATTCTTTCAGCAAACTTCTGAGAAGCAATGGTGAGTGGCAGCCTGAGTTCAATTCTCAGTGAAAGCACCAAAATGTTAACGTTAAAATGTGAACGCCAACACCCGGTGGGTGTAGTAAGATCGTGAAAGCACCACCCGTGTAACGGGAACAGAAATCAAGCAGGAAAATAGCAGAAATGCAGTAAAAGACAGCAATTTATAGTGGTTCGGCTTCAGATTTAGCCTACGTCCACTTTGAATCCCTTTATTATTGAATCTGGTTACAAATTGATACAAATCTCTTATGAAAACAGTACAACTCGATCACAAGAAACAATCTTGACTACTAGCTCAATCTTCGGTGATGAAACTCGATGAATCCATGTCGGATGTTAGGAATTTCTCTCGAAGTTTGTTGTAGTGTCTTGAATGTTTGAAGGATCCTCGTTTGCTGAATGATTGGAGAGTTCGATAGAGTAACAGCGCTTTAGAATGAATTGCCAAAAGTCCTCTTCATGTTGGAAGTGGTGGGGTATTTATAGGAGCTGATCTGGACTCAGGAAATTTCTCTAAGTCTTTAAGTCGTAGCCGACTTATGGTAGATCGGTGACGAGTTAAGGAATAGGGTTAGGTCGGTGGCGAGTTAAGGAATAGGGTTAGGTCGGTGGCGAGTTAAGGGATGGTTGTTGCCGACCCATCCTGTGGCTGTCTTTGTCAAGTATTAAGTCGTAGCCGACTTACCGGACCTTAACTTGTAAGACCTTAACTCGCAGCCTTTAAGTTGTGATCCCACTAAGTCGTAATCCGTTAGGTCAGAACCCTCCTGAGTCGGAGCATTTCATAGCTCGGAATCTTTCTTAACTCGGTCTTAGCTTTTGAGTCACAGATTACCTTAAGTCGGCAGGCTCCTAACTCGGCATCCTTCTTAACTCGGCAGCTCTTCTCAGTAGTTAGATCGGCAACTGTTGGGTCAGAGCTTTCCTTAGGTCGGAGCCTGTTGAGCTGTAGGTCATCTAACTGTTAACTCGTTAAGTCTGCAAGTTCCCATAGGTCGGCAATCTGTTAACTCGGCAGGCCTTGCTAACCCACGATTTGCTAGGTCGGTAGGCTTCTTTAAGTCGGCAAGCACCTTAAGTCAGCCAGCATCCTAAGTCGGCAAGCACCTTAAGTCGACAAGCACCTTAAGTCGGCAAGCGCCTTAAGTCGGCAAGCATCTCTTAGGTCAGTAACCTACTTTAACTCAGAGCCCGTTAAGTCGTGACCATTAAGTCGCAAGTAAAAGAGGATTAACATTTGATTTAATCTCTGTTTAAATCATTCCTTCATGATTTCAAATTCCATTTTAAATTTAAATTGATTAAAATATACTTTCAAATTGCTTAACCATTTTTAGTTATTTGCTAATTTAAATTTAAAACTTGAATTATGTCCAAAGATAGTTTCAAAACTAACTTGAATTTATATTTAAACTTTAAATTTAAACTCAAGTTTAAACCTGGATTTATAAATTTTAAATTTAGTTTAAATTTTCAAAACAGAAACAAGTTTCTGTTTAAACTTGGAAAACATGTTTATCCGAGCCACGTTAATACTTGCTTCGAGCCAAGCGCTTAAAAACTTCGAGTAACACTCAAGACCAGCGCGAGTTCATCCCTGCTTCACCCAACTAAACATCAAAAATCTCCAGATCACCAGACAACTGCCCCGTGCACATGCACATGGTCGCCGACCAACTCCAGGCGCCTCAGATGGCTCCAACACATCAGCCAACATCCACGCAACAACCACCGACCAACCAAACTTCTTCACTCGAGTGAAATCAAAATTTGAGTGGTTCGAACTAAACTTGGAAAAACACGAGCCATCACCTCCTTAAACCTGTCAACGCTTCGAACTCACGGCCTCGACCACCGGAGGACCTGAAACTCCGGTCGAAGCTTCGTCAAAACCGCCTCCATCATCCCCCAAAATCCCCTAGCGCTTGATCAACTAGAAGGAACGCGATGATCAAAATTACAGAGCCTACCAAAACTAGGTTTAAATTGCCGCTTCCATGGTCACCGATGCCAACTCCGACTATTTTTCCCATCACCACCATAGGCTCCTCTATCACCATGAGAAAACCCGACCCCTCAAGCATCTTCGACCACCGAAATTCGCCCAAAAACCATTTTTCGTTCAACATCGAACTGCTCTTAAACCACGCAACTAAAAAACATCATTTTAGTTTTAAAAATCATAGTTTGGTTCAGGGATTCGATTCATTGTATTTACCTTATATATTGATTTCTATTTTTAGCTTAAATTATTATTATTATTATTATTTCCATTTCTATTTTAAACATTTATTATAAATTTTACTGTAATATTTATTAAATATTTCTAATATAGACCATCTGTAACAACCCGCATATTTTATGATTGAATATTTAAAGATAGAATCGTTAATCTGATTTAAGTCTGAAATGCTACTTTTTGCAAACAGTCGAATTGGGACTCGAGACCACTTCCATTGAGTCCAAAATGGCGTTTGCGACCTTTTTGAGTATAAGCTTCGATTTGTTTGGAGTTAGGTGAATTTTGCTACTTTTTCACTTAGGGCTTTGGGTTTGGGTTCAGCCCACTAGCCAATTTAATACCCAAAACTGAACCACCTCTCTTCATTCATCCCCTCTTCCTTATCTTTTCAGTTCTAAAGAGAATAATGGGGGAAGAGAAAGAGAATTAAAAATCCTAAGCCCTAGTTTACATTTGCAAATCAAGTTCTAGCTCCAAATTCAAAGAGAAGCATTGGTAAGCATCATCTCCTTCTTCTCCAACTCATTCTCTCTTGGATTTAAGAAAATTCCTAAACCTAATTTGGGAAGTGTTTCTATTTTAAGCTTAGATTCAAGCTTCTTGTGTTGAGACTGAAGTGTGGTTGATCTTCCCTTGTCTTCAAGCTTCTTATTCATTATTTTTTTTGGGTTCAAAGGTGAGATTTTTATCTCACATCTTTGTCTATAACTATCTTTGATGTTAGATATGAATTCCTAACACTTGTTCATGATCATTTGCTTTTGGTTTGAATTGATTTGGTGAACATTTCAGTTTTTGGTGTTTTGAAGTCAAAACTTTGAAAGTCTTTATTTTGTTTCGTGAACATGTTTTTGGTGGCATATCGAAGAGCCTATAGGGCTGGGTTGCCGATTGGCGTAAACCCCTAACGCCCATCGATCGTCCGTTCGCCAATTGTTTGGGATTTTGCCCCTTGTGGGCTAGGCTGAGAATACTGGAATTTCCAGTGTCGGTCGACCGATCACTCTGGGTCAGTCGACCGAGCCTGGAAACAGAAAGTTTCTAGGCATTGGAATACTGGAATTTCCAGCATCGGTCGACCGACCACTCTGGGTCAGTCAACCGAGCCTGGAAACAGAAATTTTCTAGGCATGGTTCAGTCGACTGACCACCCTGGTCCAGTCGACTGAATCTGCCGTCTCAGCCTTTTTTGCCTTTTTTGTTTGAGTTTCCAATTTTTAATCGATTCTTGATTCTTCGTTTTGTTGTTATCATTGGTTATCGATTTTGGTGACTTCTATTCCGGGATTTTTGGATATATCCATTTTCATGGATTCGGCATCGATTTCTCTGGATTTGATTCACGTCTTTGTATGTGAATTTTTGGATGATTGATTGTTTCTACAATCGTTTCTGTGATTTTTCACTTTAAAATATAAAGGTTTTTCTATACTGGTAGTAAATATTCAAACTCTTTTACAAAGATGATTTCAACTCTATTTTAAATATAAAGCTTGTTTTCAAAACCGTTTTCCAATCTATTAGTATATATACAAACCTTTACCTCATTCGTATGAGAAAATATAATTAAACGACTTAGCAAAACATGTGGTATGAAACGCTTGCGTTTACTTCGTCGGTTAATTTTTGGACTTGTTCGATTGAAACTCTTGTGACAATTTTCGAATGGAAATCTACAATCTGTTCGTAAATATTTGAGTTAAGCTAGTGGTTATGGGACATGAAGCTAAACTCTTATATTTACTAGCTTAGTGTAATTTACACTTAACTTCGAGTGGAAGTTTAAAATTTGTTCATAAATATTTGAGTTAAGCAAGTGGTTATGGGACATGAAGCTAAACTCTTATATTTACTAACTTAGTGTAATTTACACTTATCGATCATTGATGATCATTTTGTGATTTGGACTAGCGATGTGCGATGTCTACTTGTCTGCGAGGGAGACTAAACCCCGTTTCTATGGAACTTCAGTTCAATTTGGCGGGGTAGCGACCCGTGGTCTTCGAACCGTTTTGTGGAGCCTCGGCTTAATATTAATGGTTAGCAACCATGGAATAGCATTCCATTTTGTGATACACGTGTTGAGAGTTTTCAAGCTCTCGTTTTGTGATAAGCCTCCCCCCTCTTTTTATTGTGATTTCTGGATTTCTTGTTGATGATTTCTAGAACTTGTGTTTCACCAATTTTCGTGATTTACATTGATAAGCTTTATCAATATTTGTGTATTGGTGAATTTGTGTGTCGTTAACTTTTGTGATTGGCATTGATATTATAGTCAATAACTTTTGTGTTTGGTGAATAAACTAAAGAATATGACGTTCTTTACCGTGTTTTCAGATTATTGAGGTATTGTATGATTTTGGTGTTTTACATGCATACTGGTTATATTAAGGCATTAGTGGTATCATACGTCTTTTGTCATATCTCATACCCTATCTCATTTTTATCTGATATTTATAGCTAGACTGATCCGTTTATTATTTTCTTATTAAATAATACTCAGGTCAGACCGAGATGTTACAGGTGCTTCTGCTTGACTCTTATTTGGGATCATCTTTTGACTTTTGTCTAACTATAGAATATTTGTAGTTTTTGTTGTTATACATTTGTGATATAGACTCTATGATGAATACATATTCTTTTGTCCAGCACTTCTATCTATTCTTTTGTGATATTGTGGATCTTTTTGACCACTACTCTGATGTACACCTTTTTCTGTTATATATTCATATCTGTTTCCGCCTTTGTGATATGAATGTCCGTGGCTGATTTATGTTATGTATATTTCTATACTTGTTTCCGAGGCCCACTTAGCCACTGTGTGGTAGCCTTGAGTTTGCATCGGTATGTCGGGATTCCTCTTGAAATGAAATGCATGTTATACTATCTGACATATCGGTACTCGCACAAGGCAATTGCACAGATGGTCGCTCCTCAACAGCCTTATTCTCCGCTCTAGTCGACAGCATTACCCAGTAGTGTTCTTGGCTAGCGTGGGTATAGAGGTGGGGCGTCACAGCATGGTATCAGAGCCAAACTTCAGAACAATGTAGAATAATCTAGGAAGGTTCATTGTCCTAAATCTTTCTTAGGAATCGTGCCATAGAATTTAATTTGAGTCTTCGTACCGTTCTATCCTATTTCTTTTTATGATGCCTTGTTTTATCAATAGTGTTTGTTTGATATTTATTCTAAGAATAACCTTTTTCCTCTTCTTTCTTTTTCTTCTTTCTTAAAGAAGAAGAGATGGTTAGATCTGGCAGTCCTAGCGCTGGTCAATCTAGTAGTCCTTCTTTGGATGGCATATTCATGACTGCCCAACAACTTTTGGATCTTGTGAAGAATCAAAGGTTTATTTGTGCTTTGAGTAAGAACCCCGAAAGGGTTTTACCTTTGAAACTTGAAGTGCCTTTCGATCAGTTTGTTGATATCACTCTTCAACTTGGAGAGGCCAATAAAGAAAATAATGTTGAAGTTGTGGATGCCAAACAAAACTTCAACATCAACAAGAAAAGGCATATTAAATTCAAAAGTCCTAATCCCAACAAAAAGGGGAAGCAGGCAATTTCGGTAGCAAAGACTCCTACGTCTAGCCGTGGACGATGCTAGAATTGTGGTTCTACCGACCACTATGTGATTAAGTGTTCGAAACCTCTCTACTGTCGCTATTGCAAAAATTCGGGCCATCATTTATCTACACGTCCAATACTCCAGAGTAGGAGAAAGGGAGAGTTGTATATTGTGCAAGCCCCTAGTGACCGTTTTCTTAGTCAAGGTATTTTCTATCCTTGATGACATTATTTTGTTTTTTGATTATCTTATTCGAGTTCTTTTTGATTTGGGTTCATCTCATTATTTTATATCAAAAGTACTTGATGATTCCTTCTCTTTTAGAATTTTAAGGGCTTGTGACTTCATTGAGAATTGCGAATTCGATTGATGGATCCACAACTCTCAATTTACTTTGTGAATATGTCGAGATTATTTTTGTGATTTATCTTTTCGAGCCGATTTGCATGTTTTTGCGTTATTTAGGCTTCGAAACTGATTTTTGGGAAAGGATTTGCTTAATTATTATGAAGGCCATATCATGTGTCCAATGTGGACTATTTATCTTCGACATCATCAATCTGCTAAGCAGATTTCTTTAGCTTTCAAAGATTTTGATTTCCAAATTTGGTGGCATCATTTTATTCATTAAACCCACTTGATGAGGAAAGTGATATTTCTCTCATTCAAGTAGTTTCTGAATTTTTCGGAATATTTGAGTATGTCTTAGGATTATCACCTAAGCAATCTTTTGAGCGGTGTTAAGGTCTTTTTAGCTCGACCTTGCCACCTGTTTTCATTTGCTACGAGTTGCGGGAGTTAGCATTCCATTTACCGCATTCCGCACTCGTTATGAAACTTATGAATGACTTATTATGTCATTCAGTTTGTCCAGCTTATTTCATCCATTTTATGAATCTAGTATTCTACAATCTCGATGACTCCATTCATGTATATATTGATTTTGGATGAAAACAACAATTTAAAATTTTGTAAATCTTTTTCATAAGATTTATTTCTAAGTACAATTTGATTTTGCTCTTAAATGAGCAAAGAATATTCTTAAAGGTTTTTAAGAAACATGTTTATCATATAGAAGATGATTTTGTTATTTTATTGCCCATTGAGTGCTTTAAGAATTCTGGTCGATGCGCTTGATCAACGTTATCGATAAGAATCTCCTAAACGCTTTGATGAGACAGTCAGACACTATATATTGACTTGTAAAAATGTAAATTTTTGTAGAAAAATTATTACATAAAGATAAATGTAATTTTGAAAGTTATAGCTTTTCGGGAAAGAAGATTATTTAAAAGAACTCTTTTCTGATACTCTTATTCTTGTGATTCCCGAAGGGAACCAAGACTTTATTGTTTATGCCGATGCTAGTCGTATTGGTTTGGGTGTCGTTCTCTTGCAAAAGAGAACTTGCTATCACTTTTGTTTCTAAATCATCGAAGCCTATCGAGACTAGATATCCCAGTTATGATCTAGTGCTCGTGACTATTGTTTTCACTCTTAGAATTTGGCTCATTATTTTGGGGAAGAAATTTGTTCTCCACTCCGATCATAAATCTTTGAAATGTTTATTTTCTCAAAAGGAACATAATTTGCATCAACAGTGTTGGCTCGAGTTCCTTGCATCTATGATCTTGATATTTTTATATACTTCCGGAAAGGGCAATCATGTTGCCGATGCCCTTAGCCGAAAGCAACAATCGGATGTTTCTTTGATGATATCCGAATGGAATGATCTCGAGACTTTATCCACTTTTGAGGATCGAGATCATGAATCCAATTTATGTTCATCTCTTGTTTTGGGTAGCCTTGAAGCTCATCCTTCTCTTTTAGACCGCATCCTTGAAACTCTAAAGTAAAATCCCAAATTGGCTTTTCTTAGCCAAAGTTGTAGGGATCAAAATAAGGTTGATGGTTTGAAAGATTTTGAAATCGATGCTCGTGATGGCATTCGAGTGTTTGGTAGACTTATTGTGCCAAACATTTGTGATCTTCGTAAAGACATTTTAGAAGATTGTCGTCGTTCTAAATTTTCCATTCATCCCGGTAGTAGAAGCGACTTTATTATTGGGATGGAATGAAATTTGATATTGCTAACTTCATTAAGCATTGCATGGCTTACTAACTCATAAAGGCCAAGCATCAAAGGCCCGATGGGTTATTTCAACCTTTGGACATTCCAATTTGGAAGTGGGATCATATTTCCATGGACTGTATTGACTGTCTTTCCCGTTCTCGTTCGGGTCATGACAATCTATGGGTGATTGTAGATAGACTTACAAAATCCACCCATTTTCTTCTCGTTCGGGCCAATCGGACCGTACCTCTTTTTTCTAAACTCTACGTCTAGTCAAATTGCATTGAGTTTCTACTTCTATTGTTAGAAATCGTGAACCATTATTTTGCTAATGGATTTTGGTAAGGTCTTCAAAAGCTTTGGGAACAAAGCTTAATTTTAGCACCGCTTATCGTCCTCAATCCGATGGAAAACCGAGCGTGTGAATCAAACTCTCGAAGATCTTCTTTCGTGCATGTGTTCTTGATTTTGGTGGAAGTTGGGAAGATCGTATTCTTGTTGAGGTTTCTTCCTATAATAGCTTCAAATCTTGTATTGGTATGGCATCTTTCGAGGCACTCTACGGAAGGCCATGCTGATTTCCTTCGTGTTGGCTTGAAGCCGGTGAGAAGCTGGTTTTAGGCCTAGATTTTATTGGAGTTCATTTGTGTTTCACCTATGATGGGTGTTGTGCGTTTCAGTTGATCGGGAAAGTTAGCACCTTGATATGTTGGTCCATTTCCCATCACCGAACGTATTTGTTCCGTGGCTTGTCGCCTTTTTATTGCCGGCTCAATCTTTTGCTATTTATGACGTTTTCCACGTCTCTCTACCACGGAAATACCTTAGTGATTCTGATTCTATTCTTGAGCCCGGTGTATTTGTAGAAATCTAAGTTTCACCAAATTTGACTTATGAGCAACATTATATTCATATCATTACTTCGAAGGTTGAATGCCTTCGAAATAAAGATGTACTTCTTGTAAAAGTTCATTGGTCCTCAAATCCTATGGATTTCCCTTTGGAATTTTGAGAAATTCATCGAGCAAACACATCCAGACATACTCTTTCGTGCTCTTTATGGTGAACTTCTTATTTCAAATTTTTTTTTGTGTTGATATGCTTTTATGGTTGTTACTCTTTATTTTCTTCTTAAGTATTGCGAGGTCGCAATTTCTTTAAGGAGGGGAGTCTATAACAACCCGCATATTTTATGATTGAATATTTAAATATAGAATCGTTAATCGGATTGAAGTCCGAAAAGCTACTTTTTGCAAACAGTCGAATTGGGACTCCAGACCACTTCCATTGAGTCCAAAATGGCATTTGCGACCTTTTTGAGTATAAGCTTCGATATGTTTGGAGTTAGGTGAATTTTGCTACTTTTTCACTTAGAGCTTTGGGTTTGGGTTCGGCCCACTAGCCAACTTAATACCCAAAACTAAACCACCTCTCTTCATTCATCTCCTCTTCCTTATCTTTTTAGTTCTAAAGAGAATAATGGAGGAAGAGAAAGAGAATTAAAAAACCTAAGCCCTAGTTTCCATTTGCAAATCTAGTTCTAGCTCCAAATTCAAAGAGAAGCATTGGTAAGCATAATCTCCTTCTTCTCCAACTCATTCTCTCTTTGATTTCATAAAATTCCTAAACCTAATTTGGGAAGTGTTTCTCTTTTAAGCTTAGATTCAAGCTTCTTGTGTTGAGACTGAACTGTGGTTGATCTTCCATTGTCTTCAAGCTTCTCATTCATTGTTTTTTTTTGGGTTCAAAGGTGAGATTTTTGTCTCACATCTTTGTCTATAACTATCTTTGATGTTAGGTATGAATTCCTAACACTTGTTCATGATCATTTGCTTTTGGTTTGAATTGATTTAGTGAACATTTCAGTTTTTAGTGTTTTGAAGTCAAAACTTTGAAAATCTTTATTTTGATTCATGAACATGTTTTTGGTGGCGTATCGAAGAGCCTATAGGGCTGGGTTGCCGATTGGCATAAACCCCTAGCGCCCATTGCTCATCCGTTCACCAATTGTTTGGGATTTTGCCCCTTGGGGGCTAGGCTGAGAATACTGGAATTTCCAGTATCGGTCGACCGACCACTCTGGGTCAGTCGACCGAGCCTGGAAACAGAAAGTTTCCAAGCATTGGAATACTGGAATTTCCAGTATCGGTCGAGCGAACACTCTGGGTCAGTCGACCGAGCCTAGAAACAGAAAGTTTCCAGGCATTGGAATACTGGAATTTCCAGTATCGGTCGACAGAACACTCTGGGTCAGTCGACCGAGCCTGGAAACAGAAAGTTTCCAGGCATGGTTCAGTCGACTGACGACCTTGGTCCAGTCGACTAAATCTGCCGTCTCTGCCTATTTTGCCTTTTGTGTTTGAGTTTCAAATTTTTAATCAATTCTTGATTCTCCGTTTTGTTGTTATCATTTGTTATCGATTTTGATGACTTCTATTTCGGGATTTTTGGGTATATCCATTCTGATGGATTCGACATCGATTTCTCTGGATTTGATTCACGTCTTCGTATGTGAATTTTTGGATGATTGATTGTTTCTACAATCGTTTCTGTGATTTGTCACTTTAAAATATAAAGGTTTTTCTATACTAGTAGTAAATATTCAAACTCTTTTACAAAGGTTATTTCAACTCTATTTTAAATATAAAGCTTGTTTTCAAAACTGTTTTCCAATCTATTAGTATATATACAAACCTTTACCTCATTCGTATGAGAAAATATAATTAAACAGCTTAGCAAAACAAGTGGTATGAAATGCTTGCGTTTACTTCGTCGGTTAATTTTTGGACTTGTTCGATTGAAAATCTTGTGACAATTTTCGAGTGGAAATCTACAATCTGTTCGTAAATATTTGAGTTAAGCTAGTGGTTATGGGACATGAAGCTAAACTCTTATATTTACTAGCTTAGTGTAATTTACACTTAACTTCGAGTGGAAGTCTACAATTTGTTTGTAAATATTTGAGTTAAACTAGTGGTTATGGGACATGAAGCTAAACTCTTATATTTACTAACTTAGTGTAATTTACACTTATCAATCATTGATGATCATTTTGTGATTTGGACTAGCGATGTGAGATTTCTACTTGTCTGCGAGGGAGACTAAACTCTGTTTCTGTGGAACTTCGGTTCAATTTGGCGGGGTAGCTACCCGTGGTCTTCAGACCGTTTTGTGGTGCCTCGGCTCAAAATTAATGGTTAGCAACCATGGAATAGCATTCAGTTTTTTGATACACGTGTTGAGATTTTTCATGCCCTCATTTTGTGATAGGTCTCCACCCCTCTTTTTATTGTGATTTCTGTATTTCTTGTTGATGATTTCTAGAACTTGTGTTTCACCAATTTTCATGATTTACATTGATAAGCTATATCAATATTTGTGTATTGGTGAATTTTTGTGACGTTAACTTTTGTGATTGGCATTGATATTATAGTCAATAACTTTTGTGTTTGGTGAATAAACTAAAGAATATGACGTTCTTTACTATGTTTTCAGATTATTGAGGTATTGTATGATTTTGGTGTTTTACATGCATACTAGTTATAGTAAGGCATTAATGGTATCATACGTCTTTTTTCATATCTCATATCCTATCTCATTTTTATTTGATATTTATAGCTTGACTGATCCGTTTATTATTTTCTTATTAAATAATACTCGGGTCAGATCGAGATGTTACAGGTGCTTCTGCTTGACTCCTTATTTGGGATCATCTTTTGACTTTTGTCTAACTACAGAATATTTGTAGTTTTTGTTGTTATACAATCGTGATATAGACTCTATGATGAATACATATTCTTTTGTCTAGCACTTGTATCTATTCTTTTGTGATATTGTGGATCTTTTTGACCACTACTCTGATGTACACCTTTTTGTGTTATATATTCATATTTGTTTCCACCTTTGTGATATGAATATCTATGACTGATTTATGTTATGTTTATTTCTATACTTGTTTCCGAGGCCCACTTAGCCACTGTGTGGTAGCCTTGAGTTTGCATCGGTATGTCGGGATTCCTCTTGAAACGAAATGCATTTTATACTATCTGACATATCGGTACTCGCACAAGGCAATTGCATAGATTGTCGCTCCTCAACAGCCTTATTCTACGCTCTAGTTGACGGCATTATCCAGTAGTGTTCTTGACTAGCGTGGGTATAGAGGTGGGGCGTCACACCATCAATCCCAAATTTTATCATTATAATTTATCTTTAAACCACTTAATTAAAATTTAATTCAAACTCAATATATATATACATATATATTCAAATTATTATTAAACCATTTACTTGAAATTTAAATCCAAATCACATATATACAATATTTGAATTCATATGATTTAATATATATTCTAATTGAATTGGGGAAACTCGCTTCAATTTACAATTAATTTTACAATTTTTATTCAAAAATTCAATTATTTATCAATTTAAATTTGATTAAAATCCGGGGTCATTACAGACTTCCCCCCTTAAAAAAATTTCGTCCTCGAAATTTGCCAGGGAGACACAAAGATAGGTGAAGAAGATTTCATCAAATCAGCTGAATATCTATTCTGCATTTGGCTTACCAAATACGAATATCAATAATAGAAACAATAACGAATCTATTGAATTTTTCCACCTGATACTCGGGTTATCCAGATCTACGAAATATGAAGTGGCATTGGTTAGTTCGAAAGGATAACTAACCATTCGTAGAATATACTGGGACTCAAATTGTATAGATATATAGATACAATTTCAAAACTTTTAAATTTAGAAACTAAATTATACCTATCGATCATAGCAACCAAAGCAACCAATTTATCCAAACAAACAATTCTGACCTATTTGGAGTTTATGTCCCATATTTATATATCGAATTTCTTCTTCCTGAATCTACCAGAAATTATCGAAGAATTGAGAAAAGATGACGAACCAAAGAGATTGGTAGAGAAATGATTGCTTCCTTGTTGTTACAGGGTATTGACCATTTATAGTCGTATTCCCCTGTCCCTTGTCTCATCCTCTTCTTGCACACATACTTACTATCAATGGATAGTAAGAGAATTTACTAAGGCGTTCGAACGGATATCTTAGGGATACTCATTCTAGGGTATACTTCACCCTATCTCTAATGAGCTACTTAATGTGTTATACTCCATAGCTAAAGTTCAACCTTTAGCTCTGATACCAAATGTAAGGTTCCTGAACTCAGCCTTCGAAAATCGGCACCCGTACTTCACTTGTACTCAAATGCCGTAGATTCAAACGCCGAATCTGGCTCCCCGGAGCTTATAACACAGTAAGTATAACAACACAGCGGAATAAAGAAATCAACGATATTATATACAACTCCAATGAATACAATATCCAAAATGATATACAACAATGATATCAATATGGTACAAGAATATCAGAGATAAATAATGATACTGCGGAAAATAGAAGTGATATCTCCAAATGATCCTCAAAAGAGAATGAGTCCAACAACACCAACATCAGCTCGAACCACCATCACGTTGCACCAAGAGAAGCAAGGTCAGTCGGCGTGAACTCCAAAAACTGAACTAGCTCCAACTAATCTACTAAACCTGACTATTTGAAAAACCCAACTCTAGACTGCCCGTGTGAGAAATTGTGGGCACCCAGAGTTTAGGAAGGGAACAATAAATTCGAGTCAGTCATGGGACTGGTGTGAGTAACAAAAACAGTTTATCTTTAAACAAACCACAAAGGAATTTTAAACATTGAAATCCGCAATGCTTTTTGGAAAATGAAACTACCATAAGACCTTCCACCACACACACAATGCAAACGCAGTATTGGAGGAGATTTCCTCTTATGATAGTCAAACATGCTGACTACGCAAAATCATTCGATATTATTACTATTAGTGCATAGTGTAGAAAACCATTCGAAAGTATAATATTAATCTTAGCCAACATACAACCATTATTGTATGCCTACTATAGCTACTATGTTCAATAGCAGGTTACCGCCACATTCCATAGCAGGTTATACAACTAAAACCGTATAAGGCTCGTATTGTTTCTTTGGATTTTCCAACAAATGATCAGGCTAAGGAACTTCCTACTGCCACATGGGTACGCCTCTGGAGGGACGTCCTGAGAACCTACCCGGATCTCTGCCAACACAAGGCCGGGTTACCTCTGTAAATAGGTAACTACTACTCGAGTATGCCACCCCCCGGTCCTTTAGGACCTTTATCCGAGGTACCTTGATCACACAGCGACAATCACATAGTAAATGAGACTGGAGCAACCATACAGGTAAATATTTGGGCTCCATACCATAATATCACCTTTTTCCAGAAGGAAATGACATACCCTAAAGGTAGCAACCCTCATAAACTTGATGCATCTTTCCTGTTTCGACCTTTTCTGGGTTGTGAGGTCCGATGAGGTCTCGTCCACAAAGCTACGCTTTTCACAAAGCCATGCTTTGATCAACAAATGATCAATAAATGATCAGCAACACACAACAACACTTAGCATGCGACACTACCAAATTGGGAGTATATCACTGATAACTTTCAACTACATAACCTCTGAGCTCGTACGTCTCAGAGAAGGGTGTTAAACTAAGAGAATAAATCTCTGCCACCAAACAGAAATGTATTTGAAAGAAATCAGCTTTATATCTCAAAGTGTAATGTCAGACATACAACCATACCAGTCTGTTCCCGGTTCGAATAGAACCGAAGGCACTTCCAAAGAAGCCCTTGCAAATCTGGATAATTTCTAATCACGTCCGGATCTCCCACCACAAAGGGCGCTAAAATCTCTATACCGGGGATCAGCCGATGCAGAGACAATCGATGGTAATCCTTTCGTTTTCAAAAGTATCTGATCTTCACTACCGGTCTTCAAATGCTATCCATTTACGTCGTACCACTATTCGGAATGGGTTATATGAAACAAAGTCCTCTCCCGGCTAAACCGAATAGTGAGCGCAATATTTTAAGACATATGATATTGGGATTTCGGTTAAGTCACTACTTATTACCCAAAACTTCTCTTCAAATGGTTTAAATAAATTATCACTTTAAATCTGTTAAAAATAAATAGATTCAGTTCACAAAGTTCACTCAGTTTCACAAAGATCTATTCATAGATTTTCCAAATCAATTTCCATTTCAATTGGATTAACTCATTAAATCTTTAAATCAAAGATTTAACTTATAGCTTTCAAAAAGAATTCACTCATAACTTGGAAAACCATTTTCATTTCAAACTTGAAATTCATTTGATTCAAATTGGAAATTCATTTCTTATATGAAATCTTTTATCCTTTGAAACAATTAGTTTCCATTCTAGAAAATAATTACAATTTACATAAGTTAAAACCATTCAAGTATAAACTTGGATTTAAATTCCTTAAATTTCCGAAACCATACTTTTAAATAGTTAAAAATCCCTATAAAACACATTTATAGCTGGTATGAACTTTTTAGACTATAATTTCCAAACTATTGAATTCAATTTCAAATATTGAATTCGAATTTTAAATCAAATTATTTAAATTTTCAAAACTCGATTAAGTTATTCAAAATAACTTTTATCTTTGAAACTCATTTATAAAAGCTCTCAATTCCAATTCCAAAACTATTTTTGATTCAAGAATTCAATCATTACAATTGTCAAAAATCTGTGACTTAACTGATTTCCTCGTGTAATCCATATTTGTGTGTGTATGGTGTAGTCCAGGGGTTTCACACAGTAGTGCAACATCATCCAATCATCACAGATTAAAATACAGAAATATAGTTGATAAGCGGTATAACTATAACGCTTATCTTTTATTCACAGATCACAGATCAAAGATATATATAATTACAGATAATAGATTACATTCATCCCAGATAAATAAACTATAGTACAAATCAGACACAAATCAGAATATATCACACAGCATCACAGATCAAGGAATATCAACAATTCAATCATTCAGTCAAATCCAACATTCACCGGTAAATTTTATTAATCAACTGATTAATTTTTATCAGATGTATCAATTATTGATTCGGGTTAATTATCATAAGTTAATTACAAATTATTTGAAATATATTTCCCTTTCATCATTTATTAGTTAACCTTTAATTATTAACTAATCAATCTTAATTAATGAATCAATTAACATTTAATTATTAAATTAATCATAATTAATCACAATTTTTAATTAATTCTTTAATAAATTAACATAATTAACCCCTTGATTACTAACTCAAATCAAAAATCATCATTCCGTTAATTATGACCAGTCATCATCCATTAATTACTTATCCAAGTAATTATACTTCTAATTTGTCAAGTGATTATTCTAAATTAAACTTAAGAAATTAACTCGAACTAATCAAATTAACTTAATTAATCACACTAAATAATTAATTCCTTATTTACTTACATTAAGTAATTATACTTAATTAGTTCCATAAATGATTATTATTAAATTAATTAATCTAAATTAATTAATTATGAAAAATTAAACACATTTATTAATTATTTAAATAATCTTAGTCAATGACCTTCATTAACATATTTAAAATCTACTTAAATCAAATCCTCTTTGTATTCACATATTTAAAGTATAACTTTACATTTGAATTTATTTAAACATTTGAATTTATAAAACTTTATTTTAATCAAAATCTTGAATTCAAATTTAGATTTAAATTCAGATTTTTAAAACTTTGATTTAATCTCTGTTTAAATCATTCCTTCATGATTTCAAATTCCATTTGAAATTTAAATTGTTCAAAATATACTTTCAAATTGCTTAACCATTTTTAGTTATTAGACAGTTTAAATTTAAAACTTGATTTATGTCCAAAGTAAGTTTCAAAACTAACTTGAATTTATATTTAAACTTTAAATTTCAACTCAAGTTTAAACCTGGATTTATAAAATTTAAATTTAGTTTAAATTTTCAAAATAGAAACAAGTTTCTGTTTAAACCTGGAAAACAGGTTTACCCGAGCCACGTTAATACTTGCTTCGAGCCAGGTGCTTAAAAACTTCGAGTAACACTCGAGACCAGCGTGAGTTCATCCCTGCTTCACCCAACTAAACAACAAAAATCTCCAGATCACCAGACAACTGCCCCATGCACATGCACATGGTCGCCGACCAACTCCAGGCGCCTCAGATGGCTCCAACACATCAGCCAACATCCACGCAACAACCACCGACCATCCAAACTTCTTCACTCGCGCGAAATCAAAATTTGAGTGGTTCGAACTAAACCTGGAAAAACACAAGCCATCACCTCCTCAAACCTGTCAACGCTTCGAACTCACCGCCTCGACCACTGGAGGACCTGAAACTCCGGTCGAAGCTTCGTCAACACCTCCTCCATCATCCCCCAAAATCCCCTAGCGCTCGATCAAATAGAGGGAACGCGATGATCAAAATTATAGAGCCTACCAAAACTAGGTTTAAAATTTCTAAAACCTCACCGCCGCTTCCACGGTTACCGATGCCAACTCCGACTATTTTTCCCGTGACCACCATAGGCTCCTCTATTGCCAAGAGAACACCCGACCCCTCAAGCATCTCCGACCACCGGAATTCGCCCAAAAACCATTTTTCGTTCAACATCGAACTGCTCTTAAACCACGCAACTAAAAAACATCATTTTGGTTTTAAAAATCATAGTTTGGTTCAGGGATTCGATTCATGTTCTTGAATCAATGTTTTATGAACCTCGAAATTTCCAGAAAACAAAGTTATCACTGTAAAAATTTAATCTTTCATTATATATGCATTTATACTTCACGAAACCATTTTTAGATGATAACTCATACTTGAACACAATTATTTTGTGTTGAAGCCCAAGCCTAATATTGATTAGAAAAGAAGAAATTTGAATTTTCTTTGTTGTTTGGTACTCTGGAACTAAACAGAGAAGAAGAAGCACTGGCACATGTATATTCAAACAGAGCAATGGCAACATAGATTCAGGTTTAAACAGCTATATGTTACTCATCTTAAACATTTTTAGATTCCAGAAGTCTTCAAGTTGAAAGTTGAAGTTGTAGTCTTTTAAGTTGAAGTTGAAATCTGATTTTGAACTTGATATCTGAAGATCCCAGGCTTTCTTAATTCTCAGTTTTTGATGTTTTAGTTTGAGATGTTTGTTTGATTATAAAGTGATATTACTTTGATTTTTCTCAGTTTTCCCACAGTTAAAATGGTGAACGAAAACTGGAAATGAAGTTTTACTGCATGATATAATTTTGTTTGTACACTTAAGCAGAGATTTTTTCTTTGTGGAGGCTGAAGTCATTTGTTGTAGTGTACTAAGGTTTCATGCATTTATTATCTTGTACAAATATATGAATATTTATCTATAAGCTTATCTTCCTTTGCAAGCTTTTACTTATCTTTTTTTCTTATTTACTTTTGCCACGTTTGTTTTTATACTTCATGTACATATATACTTTGGTTTTGTTTCATACTTGAGTATATTTATATACTTTCTTTTCTTTTGTCTTATACTTTGTAATATGAAAATTTTCTATTTTAACTTGTTGTTAAAATTTTAGCAATTGTATTTACTTATATATTGATTTCTATTTTTAGCTTAAATTATTATTATTATTATTTCCATTTCCATTTGAAATATTTATTATAAATTTTACTGTAATACTTATTGTTTTATTTCTATTTCTAATATAGACCATCAATCCCAAATTTTATCATTATAATTTGTCTTTAAACCACTTAATTAAAATTTAATTCAAACTCAATATATATATATACAAATATATTCAAATTATTATTAAACCATTTACTTGAAATTTAAATCCAAATCACATATATACAATATTTAAATTCATATGATTTAATATATATTCTAGTTAAATTGGGGAAAATCGCTTCAATTTACAATTAATTTTATAATTTTTATTCAAAAATTCAATTAATTATCAATTTAAATTTGATTAAAATCCGGGGTCGTTACAAGAAAGGTGAGTAAACTAACCTTTTAAAAAGCTTAAACCTGTTATATCTTGATTTGTATGTGATAAATACTTGAAGTAAAATGTGGAAAATAATGTTGAATGTATGTAAATATGGTTGCATGTATAAAATATATATATAAATATATATATGAATATATGCATGTGCATGTCTGATAACAGGCATATTGCCACTGTGTTGTTTACAGGTTTTAAAAACCTGTTTCAAAATTCAAATCATCTTGCTCTGATTCTTGTTAGACTGTAGGATCTAAAAAAAACATGTTGGTATAATCATAATTTATCTTTTAAAAATAATTTCAAGCCTAATTGATTAAAGTATTTCCTGGGAAATTAAGAAATACAGATGAATTTAGAGCATACCAAAAATTCGAGAATCATGTTTTCTGATTTCAATTATATCATCAAAAACACTTTCGAAAATAATGATTTTTAAAGGTGGAATCATAATTTTTAAGTAAGTATTCGAGGAGAATTAGCAAGTTGAACGGTTTTGAGTTTTGTGGCAATTTCTGGTGATCGATGAACGTGGTGGTCTTGGGATCGTGACTGAGGGTAGCCTGGAGATTGGCGGAACTAGGAAAAATGCTAAGTGAATTTATTAGCTATCGTGGTGGCCGAACATAGATGATCTAGGGTTTAAGTTCGTGTTTTTGTATCGGTCAAAGTTCGATAAACTACAACGTCATTATTAGTTCGGAGGTAGCCAGACCTAGGGGAATCGAGGCGTTGGACATCGATGAAGTTCAGATACGTTCCCGTAACCTCTGATGGTCGGAGGAGGAAGTTCGAGGTGATTCTTGGTGGGTCAGTTTTGCTCCAGTTGGGTTCAAGTTGCTCGATTTTGTTTGGTTCACGAATTCGTTGATTTGGGTGGTCGGAGGGACTATGGGAGTCGACGGCGATGTAATGAAGCCATTGTAGTTGGTCGGAGCGATGATGATTGTAACATCCCTAGATTTTTGTATATATATTTTTAAATTTGACTTTATTTTATTTAAATTATTTTTAAAATGGTTTATTTCAAATATTTCATTTTTAAATATAAATGTTGATTATTAAGTGATTTATATTTCAAACTAGTACAATTTGAATATTTTACTGTAAAATGAATTTTTGGTCAAACTGTTCAAACTTTGACTTTTAAACTTCAAATTTGAAATTATTTAAATTTTTAAATTTTATCTTTTATTATGAAATTAGATTTTATATCATGAATACTGCTTTTCGTTTCGTTGAAATGGGATTTAAATTGTGAAAGTTACACCCTTTACAAAATTGTGTGTATATTGAATTATTTAACAATATTCTTCATTTTAGATTATAAATAATATTTTTATTTGTAAAATCATGTTCTAATTTGTTTTATATGACATGTTAGGTATATAGTTTATTTTTAAAACATTTTAAAGTGATGATAGAATTTTCCCAAAATTTATTGCATTTATTTCCTAGTTTTAAAGGTTGTTTTCTTATTTTCTGTTATTTTCTTCATTTAAAATTATATTTAAATTAAATTTTATATATTTATTTTGTGAATGCATTTTTATTTTATGTTATTATTTATGTTTAAAAATATATTTCAAGCTCATATGAATTTTCCAAAATTTATTCTAATTAATTTCAAATTTTCTAGACAAGTTTACTATTTTTAGCTATTTTCTTATTTTTACTTTATATAATTTATAAATATTATATATATTTTTATATTTTGATAAATTTTCGAAATTTTATCTGGTATTACTATTATTACCAGAAATATAAAGTTATAAAAACAAATTTAAAAAATATGAAAGGGTTTTTGACCTTTGAATTGCCTTGTGTCCTTTTGAATTCCACCTCTTCATTTCCACACAACTTTTCATTTTCTTTGACCTATACTCTACACTCTTCAGCTGATATTCATTTTCATTTTCACATACATCATTTTCCTCCTTCCTGAGAAAAAAATTTCGGCCTCCATCATTTGGGAAAGTTTGGTAAAAATCTTTGTTTCTTTTACCTTTTTTCCTACTTTTATTGCTTATTTCTACTTGATTTTTGCACATGCTTTCTTCCTCTTTAGGTTCGGCCATGCCTTCCTTGCTGCCTAGCTGCCTCCACCACCTGATGGAACATTATCACCACCTCCTCCTCACAAAAAAATCCAATCCATGAACCCCTTGGTGATGCAATTGCACAAAAGTTTCAAAAACCATCCAAATTCCTAGCCTAACCACCACCACCTCATCTCTATCACCTCACCAACCCCCTAGCCGCCACCTACCACACCACCATCACCTCCAGCACCTCCAGCAACCTCTACTACATCACTCCAGTGGACCCCACCTGTCTGTCCATGACCATTAGAGCCTTGGCCGAGCCCAAATCCTTGACCCAATCCATGTGAATGCATGCTTGTGTTGTTTTTTTTCCCTCTACCACTTTTGCACCATCATTCCACCATTTGGGCCAAACCCATACTCACCCAAACCTGACCCAAACACCTGCCATGGCCTTGTATTACCCCTTATGGCTTATCCTAGTAAAGGTTAAAAGCAAGTGCAAGCATTTCTATTTGATTCTGTGCAGTTTATTCTAGCGCAGTTTATCGTATTTTGGTTTTGAAACTCATCATTGTTATATTGTTTTGTTTGATGTGTATCCAAAGAATTTGACATTTGGCTCCTCCATTCGAATCTGTGTCGTGCTTTTGTGCTTGTGTAGATCCCATTTGTGCAATTCGTTGTTGTGTATTTAGCTCAAACCGGTGAGTTATTCTCACCAGACAGTTTTATACTTATATTAATAGTAAATCGATCACATGTTAATCTATAAATTGCATCACCATATTATATTTGCTATGTCACTATTATATGATGTTCACACATGTTTAAACACCTGTTATATCATATGTTACTGTTATATTATGTTGTTCTGTTATTTTTATCAGTTTATCACACTGCAAGTTCCCTTTAGATTAGAATCACTATGGGTTGAAATGATACATACCCGAATGGACTTTAGAATAGGAGAAAATCGTTATGAGCTGAAATGATAGGCCTGAATGATTTTCAATTATTTTCATTTACTTGGGATTTGCGGGTTTGAAATGATCAAACCCGGGTTTTCTTTGTAAATTATGGGTTGAAATGATATATTACCCGTATCACTTTACCTAGGCTAGAAAATGAAATACAGACCCGTTGTTAAAATATGTTTAATAATTTTTTTTTAAAATATTTTAGAAATGTAAATATTATAATATTTTGATTTAAACTAAATAAAAATGATTTTTGTAAAGCATTATTGATTTTTCTGAAAATTTACAAGTGAAATAAATTAATGGTAAAATTAGAAAATTTAAAATGTAAGTTATTTTGGGAAATTTTAATTTGGTGATAATTGGAATTTAAATTAAATGTGAAATGTGATAAATTCATGATAATTTGGATTAAAGTGAATTTAAATTATTTTTATATTATATTAATGATTTTGAATAAAGTTAAAATGTGAAATGAATGAATATTTAAGTTGAAATTTTGAAATATAACTAAAATTGGAAATTTGTGAATTTGGCTTAAAAGTGAATTTTAAGTTAAGTAAATAAAAATGGAATTAAGTTATATTTAAAAATTTAAACTTAAGTGTTAAGTTAATTTATGTAACGACCCGTATTTTTACGGATCGAAACATCGTAAAACAGTTGTTATTAGACCGTTGGTATTGGTGAGTCATCCTGAGTTTAGGTCGACTAGAGTTTAAATCGTTTGGAAGTTAGGTCGCGTGATAGCTTAAGTCGTGGGGTAGGTTAGGTCGAGTGAACGACCTAAGGGATTGGAGCAACCTACAGTATTTGACGACTTAAGGAGAGTTAGCGACCTATAAGAGTTAGCGACCTATAAGAGTTAGCGACTTATAGGAGTTAGCCACTTAAGGGTTATGGGATAGGTCGTAAGGACTTAAGTCGTTAGGTCGTATAGGCGTTAGGTCGCGTGTGTGTTAGGTCATGACATCCGATTTAATTGTTAAGTCGTGAGTCATTAGGTCGCGTGGATGTTAAGCCGCATCTTATGTTAGGTCGTGTAGCGTTAAGTCGCTAAGCTACCTGTGTGTGTGTAAGTCGTAGGTCGTGCGGTAGTGCTGAGTGTTAGGTCGTGAGCGACTTACGTTTCAGTTAGGTCGCGCACTTGTGTTGTTAGGTCGGCAACTGTTGGGTCGTTAAGTCATAGGTCGTGAGTTTTATAAGTCGTGGCTAGTTAGGTCGGGGACGATCTAAGGGGGCGGACGACCTAAGGAAATCAGCCTATAAATAGGCGGGTTTTTCTTCATTTTTGGGATCCGGATTTCGAAACGACGAAGTGCTGCCATTTTGAGAGCTCGAGTTCTACACTTCTTCACTTCTTTTCTCCACTCTAATCTTGTGATCCCTTCCATCCAAATCGAAGATCGAGATCGAAGATCCGAGAGCTAATGTTGAAGATCTTCATCCATCGAAGAGAGATTTTATCGGTTGAAGCGGAGTTTTGGAGAATCGAGTTAGATTCTTCACTGTCCAGATCTGAATTGTGTTGCTTTTGAGGTGTTTAGGTGATTTGGTGAGTGGTGATTATCTCTCACACGGATCCAAAGGAGTATATCAGATTGATGGCTTGATTTGGTGTCAAAATAGTGATTTCCATGCATTTTCTTAAACCTAAGTATAGATCTACTGTTCATGATGATTTGACATCCATTTTACTACATGTTAACCTATGCAAGTTCATTCATCACATTGTAGAGTTATTGCTCATGATTCATACTTGTTAGATTTAGACTCATTATTTACAAAATTGCCACTATTGTTATAATTGTTTATTCGATCGTATTTGAATGCTTGATTGCTTGGATTAATGATTGACTTGATTGATTGTTGTAAATTAGTTGATTGATGATTTGATTTAGACAAGATGGTCGAAGATGATTCAAAGGCTAAGGGAAAGGCTCTTGAATTGGGAAAAGCTACTCGTGGCATATGTAGCGGATGATGAAGCTCATATGGGTAGATTTGATGATGATGTTGAGATGAGGCTTTGCTATGATGAGATAAGGCGAGGCATGGTATGAGATAGCCTTGGTTTAATCCAGACGGGATCATTCCAAGCATGTTGATGACTCAGTGAAATGTTCGAGTTTGAGGATAATGGTTGGCTCGAGAGGCGCTTGAGCTAGTATGGAAATAGTCGTCGAGGAGGATGACTAGAAGGCTGAGGTTTCATCGTTGTTGAAGGTTCTAGCATGCTCAAAGTAAGAGTACGTTGGGCAGATTCGATAGTCCCTAAAGACTATGATTGTAGTCGAGTACTCTGGGCAGATTCGATAGTCCTAGGCACGGGCTGCGACGACATGCGGAGTTATGTCTAGAACCGGAGTTTCCATTAGCCCTTGACGGACGGCTGAAATAATGTGCCGGTCATTCAATTAACGGTGGTATCGAAGCAAGGATAACAGTGATAGCCAGAGTCATGGATGTTTGGTTGTATCGTCATTCGGTCTCAAGAGCAATGTTTTCTGGGTGCTTATCTGATCTTGGTTTAGGCCTTGGGGGTTTGTACTTGGAAAACATCGCCCTTGACTCGAGTGATAATTGCTTTACTTTAAATGTCTTCTTTACTATGTTTATTTCTGCTTAGTGTGTCTGGGGGCTATCACTGTAGAAAGAGGTGGAGTGGGAGGGTTGGATTCCTATTCCTTTTTCCGTTATGCTCTTTTGGTATGTTGTTAGTTAATTTACCGCTCACTAAGACTGTTGTCTGACTCAAGGCTTTATGTTTAACTCTTATTGCCTTGGGATGTTCATCCACTTTGGGATGGGCAGACTAGGTAGCAGGTGACAGGTACTGTTCTTAGTTCCCGGCGATGCTAATGACGAAGACGAGCTGGAGGCTTGCATATTATTTTCTTACTATATGTACTGGATGTTCCGCTGCTTTGTATAATTCTCTGAGTGATATGTAGTGAGGCTTGATGTATTGACTATTCAGATGCTTGTATTCAACTATTATGAAGTTTAATAGAGATTCTGTTCTGTAAAGCTTCACTATATATATATATTTTCTATCATATTTTTATCCATGCGCTGTGAGTTTTACGATAGATTCTATTGTTTTTAACTTACCCTGATGATCGCCCATGGCTGCCTGGCACACTTTACAGCGCACTATGTCTAGGTTCAGTGCAGGGGTCATGGGCGGTCGTCACATTTGGTATCAGAGCTTTGGTTAATCGATTTTACCCAACGCTCGCTGACGTAACTACGTATGAGAGACGTAATTGTATTTTGATGGATGATTACTATATATAATATAGTAGCTTAGAAACATTTGATTCCTTTTATGCAGTTGTTTCTCAAGGTTTATTAATCATTCCTTTTATAGATATTAAGGATGAGTCGAAGAGGGAGACCAGCTGCTAGAGAAGGCCGTGCTACTGAGGGGGCTGCTAATTATGCTGCTATGTTCGAAGCTATGATGACTTCGATCATGAGAAGGATGCCAGCTCCAGGGCCAGCAGTAGATGTTGGAGGTCAAGTTCAAACTCCAAAACCGGTGGATTTTGCTAAGTTGTGTAAAGACTATACTGCTCTTGGAGGAAAGGTTTTCTTAGGGACAGAATCAACCATTGAAGTCCAGAGGTGGATAGATGCTTGTAGAAGGATCTTTGGTGATTTGGGAATCGAGGATGCAACTAAAAGGAAGCTTGCATCAAGACAGCTTCAAGGAAGAGCTTCTGATTGGTGGAATTCTATCACCATTGATACTCCAGAGGAAGAGATTACTTGGGAGCAATTCCAAGCCAGATTTGAAGCTAAGTTCATTTCTACAGCTCAGAAGTCTGTTCTGTTCAAGAAGTTTGTGGAGCTCAAGCAAGGTGGAAGACCAGTTCTTGAGTATGTTTCAGAGTTTGAAGCTTTGTCTAAGTATGCCCGGTCTTATATCGAATCTTCGTACCAGAAGAATGAGAAGTTTGTGACAGGCTTGGATAGTTATCTTGGGAGGCAGTTGGTGGATCATCTGGACGATTCATTTGAGAAGCTTGTGGAGAAAGCTCTCAGGCATGAGAATCTGTTTCCTAAAGAAGGATCTGTTATTGCTGTGACCAAGGAGGAGTCTAAACCACATCAGGGTGGAAACAAGAAGAGGAAGCAGCAGCATAAGGGTAAGGATGGCCAGAAGAAGCCGAAGGGCGAAGTGACCTGCTACAATTGTCAGAAGAAGGGCTATTTTTCCAGGGATTGCAAGAATCTGAAGGTGCAGGTGAAGTGCCACAACTGTGACAAGCCGGGGCATATTAGGAAGAATTGTCCAGAACCACGGAAGGACAAGCAGATTGTGCAAGCTTATGCTTTGGGGGTTGTTCCATCATCTTCAAAAGCTCCTACTTCTGAAGAGAAAGGAAAGAGTGTGGTGGTTCAAGGTACTCTTTCCATATGTGGTGTTCCAGTTAGGGTGTTGTTTGATACTGGGGCGTCGCATTCTTTTGTTTTTAATGAACTTGTAGGCCGGTTGGGTTTAGAACCGGATATTGTTGATAGGCCATTGGTTGTGACTAATCCAGTTGGGGGTTCGTCTTGTTTGTGTATGTTATGCCGTGGTCTGATTGTATCGAGTCATGATTGCTCTTTTGTTTGTGATTGTTTTGTTCTGAACTTTGCGGGGTTCTGAATTATTTTGGGTATGGACTGGCTTAGGAAGTATGCGGCAAAGGTTGATTGTGAAAGGTTGGAGGTGGCAGTCGAGAATGTGGAGGGGCGAAAGGTTGTGATACGATGTAAGCATGAGGAAGGCGTCTTCATGAGCTTCATGTATTCGCTGGTTGTTCCACGGGATGGACTGTCATCAGTGCCAATCGCTAATGGATTTGAGGATGTCTTTGATGAGGTCAAAGGGTTACCGCCGCATAGAGAGATCGAGTTTCGTATAGATGTAGTTGAAGGAGCCAGACCTGTTGTGATGCCTCTTAGGCGGATGGCGCCTAGGGAGCAGCAAGATTTGAAGGTGCAAGTTGATGATCTTTTACAGAAAGGATTCATTCGGCGTAGTGTGTCCGAATGGGGTGCACCTGTTGTGTTTATAACCAAAGCGGATGAATCGTTGAGGTTGTGTGTGGATTACCGTGAGCTGAATAAAGTGACTAAGAAGAACAAGTATCCATTGCCGAGAATAGATGACTTGTTTGATCAGCTTCACGAAGCTAAGGTGTTTTCTCAGATGGATTTGGCAACGGGATTTCACCAATTAAGAGTGGCTAAGGATAGTGTGCCGAAGACTGCTTTCAGGACACCATCCGGTTTCTTTGAGTGGCTAGTAATCCCATTTGGATTGACCAATGCACCAGCATATTTTGTGGATCTGATGAATAGAGTGTTCAGAGATCAGTTGAACAAGTTTGTACTAGTGTTCGTGGATGATATTTTGATTTATTCCAGGACTGAAAAAGAGTACAAGACGCACTTGCGTATTGTTTTGGAAATCTTGCGGAAACATCAGCTGAAGGCTAAGTTTTCGAAGTGTCACTTCTGGAAGAGTGAAGTGAGGTTCTTAGGCCATATTATCTCTGGAAATGGAATAGCGGTTGATCCCGCCAAGATAGCAGCAATCCAGGATTGGAATAGACTTAAGAATGCATCTGATGTGAGAAGTTTTCTTGGATTAGCAGGATACTACCGTCGATTTATCAAGGACTTTTCCAAGGTAGCTGCACCGTTAACAGGATTGACGAAAAAGAATCAAGTATTCAGATGGGATGCTAAGTGTGAGCAAGCTTTCGGAATCTTGAAAGGGCGATTGACAAGTGCTCCTGTTTTGACTATTCCAAGTGGAAATGGAGAGATGGTAGTTTACACCGACGCATGTGGTACTGGACTTGGAGCAGTGCTGATGCAGAAGAGTAAAGTTGTTGCGTATGCAAGTCGACAACTGAAGCCGCACGAAAGGATTTATCCGACTCATGATTTGGAGTTAGCGGCGATTGTATTTGCTCTGAAGATGTGGAGACATTATCTATTGGGAGTTCGATTCGAGTTGTTTACAGATCATAAGTCGTTGAAGTATCTTTTCTCCCAAAAGGATTTGAATCTTCGGCAGCAACGATTGCTAGAGTTTTTAGCATCATATGATTTTGGTATAGCCTATACTCCGGGAAAGGATAACGCAGTGGCAGATGCGTTAAGTCAAAGCCATGAAGGATTGGGAGCTATGCTTTCGGAATGGAAGAGTCTCGAGTATTTAGCTGGATTTGACTTCAGGTCTAGATGTGAATTGGAACCTGAGATGTTGGCAAACTTATCTATAAGACCGACTCTTGTGGAAAGGATTGGCGAGAGTCAAAAGCGAGACGATAAGCTTGTCAAGATTATCCGTGATTTGGAATCTGGGTTAGACCCAGAAAAGGATAAAGGATTCGAGGTCGATCGAGAGGGTTGGCTTCGGAAGCAAGGACGACTAGTTTTTCCCGATATAGATGAATTGAGAAATGAAGTTCTGAAGGAAAGTCATCACTCGAAGCTGACAATTCATCCAGGTGGAAATAAGATGTATTAGGATATGAAGAGAACCTATTATTAGGAAGGTATGAAGAAGGATGTTGGAAATTTTATTTCCAAGTGCATGAACTGCCAGTTGGTAAAAGCCGAACAGAAGAAGCCCAGTGGATTGCTTCAGCCATTAGAAGTTCCTACATGGAAGTGGGAGCAAATATCGATGGATTTATCGATGGGTTACCTAGAACCAGAACGGGAAATGAAGGGATTTGGGTCATTGTAGATCGTTTGACTAAGAGTGCAAGATTCATTCCTGTTCGATCAACCAGGACTGCATCGAAGTTGGCTGAGTTGTATGTTAAGTGGATAGTTCGATTCCATGGTATTCCGAAGAGTATAGTGAGCGATCGAGACCCATTGTTCACTAGTGGATTTTGGAAGAGCTTCCAGGATGTTTTGGGAACCAAGTTGTGTTTGAGTACAGCTTATCATCCCCAAACAGATGGTCAGACTGAGAGAGTCAATCGATTTTTGGAAGATCTCCTTAGAGCTTGTGTTTTAGATTTCAGAGGATCATGGGAAGATCACCTTCATTTGGTGGAATTTTCGTACAATAATAGTTACCAGTCAAGCATTGGTATGGCACCGTATGAGGCATTGTATGGAAGACCGTGTAACTCTCCGACATGTTGGTTAGAGACCGGAGAAAAGCTGATACTTGGGCCAGAAATGATTCGACAGACTTCAGATTATATAGAGATCATTCGGCAACGAATGAAGGCAGCCCAAGACCGTCAGAAAAGTTATGCCGATAGGCATCGTAAGGATTTGGAATTCGACGTAGGTGATATGGTTTTTGTGAAGATTTCTCCACTGAAGAATGTTATTGGATTCGGGAAGAAAGGAAAATTGACTCCAAGATTTGTTGGACCATTCCCGATCATCGAGCGAATTGGAAAGCTCGCCTATAGATTGGAGTTACCAGAAAAGATGTCGAGTGTGCAAAATGTTTTTCATGTATCATATCTACGGAAGTATGTGCACTACTCGAATACGGTGGTTTCTTCTGATAGTTGTGAAGATTTTGAGATTGATCCAGTCGATAAGAGACCTCGTAAGCCGCTTCGTGTTGTGGAAACCGACACGAAACAGCTTAGGAGGAAGGTAGTAAGGTTGCTCAAGGTACAATGGAGTGATGATGATAACGACTGTACATGGGAGGTGGAAGAGAGGATGAAGGCAGCTCATCCTGAACTCTTCGAGGTATGGCCATAAGGTGTCGTGTCATCTCACGACATTGTAACTTGTTCTAATTTTAGAATTCTGCATGCTAGGATAAGATTGGATGCACGGTTTGTTGATTGCTATGGATGGTAGGCATGCAGAATAGCTTTTGATTGCTCTTGTTTGTTTGGAATTTCGGGGGCGAAATTCCTAAGGGGGAGGGAATGAAACGACCCGTATTTTTACGGATCGAAACATCGTAAAACAGTTGTAATTAGACCGTTGGTGTTGGTGAGTCATCCTGAGTTTAGGTCGACTAGAGTTCAAATCGTTTGGAAGTTAGGTCGTGTGATAGCTTAGGTCGTGGGGTAGGTTAGGTCGAGTGAACGACCTAAGGGATTGGAGCAACCTACAGTATTTGACGACTTAAGGAGAGTTAGCGACCTATAAGAGTTAGCGACCTATAAGAGTTAGCGACTTATAGGAGTTAGCCACTTAAGGGTTATGGGATAGGTCGTAAGGACTTAAGTCGTTAGGTCGTATAGGCGTTATGTCGCATGTGTGTTAGGTCATGACATCCGAGTTAAGTGTTAAGTCATGAGTCATTAGGTCGCGTAGATGTTAATCCGCATCTTATGTTAGGTCGTGTAGCATTAAGTCGCTAAGTTGCCTCTGTGTGTAGGTCGTAGGTCGTGCGGTAGTGCTGAGTGTTAGGTCGTGAGCGACTTACGTTTCAGTTAGGTCGCGCACTTGTGTTGTTAGGTCGGCAACTGTTGGGTCGTTAAGTCATAGGTCGTGAGTTTTATAAGTCGTGTCCAGTTAGGTCGGGGACGATCTAAGGGGGCGGACGACCTAAGGAAATCAGCCTATAAATAGGCGGGTTTTTCTTCATTTTTGGGATCTGGATTTCGAAGCGACGAAGTGCTGCCATTTTGAGAGCTCGAGTTCTACACTTCTTCACTTCTTTTCTCCACTCTAATCTAGTGATTCTTTCCATCCAAATCGAAGATCGAGATCGAAGATCCGAGAGCTAAAGTTCAAGATCTTCATCCATCGAAGAGAGATTTTATCGGTTGAAGCGGAGTTTTGGAGAATCGAGTTAGATTCTTCGCTGTCCAGATCTGAATTGTGTTGCTTTTGAGGAGTTTAGGTGATTTGGTGAGTGGTGATTATCTCTCACACGGATCCAAAGGAGTATATCAAATTGATGGCTTGATTTGGTGTTAAAATAGTGATTTCCATGCATTATCTTAAACCTAAGTATAGATCTACTGTTCATGATGATTTGACATCCATTTTACTACATGTTAACCTATGCAAGTTCATTCATCACATTGTAGAGTTATTGCTCATGATTCATACTTGTTAGATTTAGACTCATTATTTACAGAATTGCCACTATTGTTATAATTGTCTATTCGATCGTATTTGAATGCTTGATTGGTTGGATTAATGATTGACTTGATTGATTGTTGTAAATTAGTTGATTGATGATTTGATTTAGACAAGATGGTCGAAGATGATTCAAAAGCTAAGGGAAAGGCTCTTGAATTGGGAAAAGCTGCTCGTGGCATATGTAGCGGATGATGAAGCTCATATGGATAGATTTGATGATGATGTTGAGATGAGGCTTTGCTATGATGAGATAAGGCGAGGCATGGTATGCGATAGCCTTGGTTTAATCCAAACGGGATCATTCCAAGCATGTTGATGACTCGGTGAAATGTTCGAGTTTGAGGATAATGGTTGGCTCGAGAGGCGCTTGAGCTAGTATGGAAATAGTCGTCGAGGAGGATGACTAGAAGGCTGAGGTTTCATCGTTGTTGAAGGTTCTAGCATGCTCAAAGAAAGAGTATGTTGGGCAGATTCGATAGTCCCTAAAGACTATGATTGTAGTCGAGTACTCTGGCCAGATTCGATAGTCCTAGGCACGGGCTGCGACGACGTGCGGAGTTATGTCTAGAACCGAGGTTTCCATTAGCCCTTGACGGACGGCTGAAATAATGTGTCGGTCATTCAATTAACGGTGGTATCGAAGCAAGTATAACAGTGATAGCCAGAGTCATGGATGTTTGGCTGTATCGTCATTCGGTCTCAAGAGCAATGTTTTCTAGGTGCTTATCTGGTCTTGGTTTAGGCCTTGGGGGTTTGTACTTGGAAAACATCGCCCTTGACTCGAGTGATAAATGCTTTACTTTAAATGTCTGCTTTACTATGTTTATTTCTGCTTAGTGTGTCTGGGGGCTATCACTGTAGAAAGAGGTGGAGTGGGAGGGTTGGATTCCTATTCCTTTTTCTGTTATGCTCTTTTGGTATGTTGTTAGTTAATTTACCGCTCACTAAGACTGTTGTCTGACTCAAGGCTTTATGTTTAACTCTTATTGCCTTGGGCTGTTCATCCGCTTTGGGATGGGAAGACTAGGTAGCAGGTGACAGGTGTTGTTCTTAGTTCCCGGCGATGCTAATGACGAAGACGAGCTGGAGGCTTGCATATTATTTTCTTACTATATGTACTGGATGTTCCACTGCTTTGTATAATTCTCTGAGTGATATGTAGTGAGGCTTGATGTATTGACTATTCAGATGCTTGTATTAAACTATTATGAAGTTTAATAGAGATTCTGTTCTGTAAAGCTTCACTATATATATATTTTCTATCGTATTTTTATCCATGCGCTGTGAGTTTTACGATAGATTCTGCTGTTTTTAACTTACCCTAATGATCGTCCATGGCTGCCTGGCACACTTTACAGCGCACTATGTCTAGGTTCAGTGCAGGGGTCGTGGGCGGTCATCACAATTTAATTTAATGAATTTATAATTTAATATTCGAATTTAATAAGTGAATTATTATTAAATTTTGATTTTTGAATGGAGGTTTAACTTTATAAAATCATGAATATAAGGGTATTTGAATGATTGTTTTAAAAGTGAAATTATATGATTTTATAAGTTAAAAATGATTTATATAAAAATATAATTGTTTGTGAAGCTATACTGAATATTTGAAGTTAATTAACTGCATTTCTGAAATGCTATTAATTCTAATGTAAATGATAATACAACATTTGTAAATGCTGTAGTTGATAATAATGAACAAAATGGCTAAATTTAATTAAAGGCTATTATAGCATTTTTGTAAATGTTATAATGGTTGAATTTAACTAAGTTTATTTGAAACTAATGTAACCTTATTACAGCATTTTAAATGCTGTCTTTTGTTAAATTGAACTATTTTAAATGTGACTTTCCGTAGCATTTTCTAAATGCTGCGAAAGTTGAATTTTCATTGTTTTAATTAATTTAAGTGAACGAATGAACTTTGAAAGATTAAAATTTTGGAAATTTAATAATTTAATTATTAAATATAATAACTTCAATTTTGGATTTAAAATAAGGTAATTTGTTTCGAAATATAACTATTTTGAAATATGATATTTTGATATTTTGAAATGGATTTTTGAAGGATATTGAATTTTGAAATGATATTTGATTTCGAAGTATAAAATACCATTTTGAAATTTTAACCACGGGATGTATTTAATTTATAGTTTAACTGATCCTTAAAGGATGGGCGATCCCAAGAATCCTTTGAGTTATTGTGCATTTCTACTACAATTCACTTGAGTTGGTTTAAATTATATAAGTATATATTGTCCTGACTCAAGTGTTTTGTGTTTTACTTTACGCTCGGGTCAGCCTGAGTATTTACAGCTTAGCTTTGGATTTCTCTCTGGAGCTAGGAATCTCTGGAGATTCTGCTTGTCTAGTTATCTGTTCCTTTCAGTTCAGTTGTTCTATTTCACTTCTGGTATTCATAAACTTCTATTTATTTGAGATTTCTATTATATATGTTTTCAAGCAGATATTATGTATTATGTTTGAGAGTTTGTTATAGTAGCTTCATGAACTACTATGGTTTTTATATTCCGCTGCGAGTTATTCTGATATGTTCTGTGTCTGTGATTCTGTGTATTTGATTTCATTTGCTCCAAATTTATTTACAATCTGTTATTTTGAATTTTCCAAGTCAGACATGTGTGGATTATTGTCGATTTGAATGGTCCAAAATAGTGGGTCGTTACAGTTGGTATCAGAGCTTTGGCTTTTAGGCAAACCATAGCCTGCGGAGCAAAAACTCATTAGAGATAGGGTAGAAATATCCTAGAATGAGTGAAATCAATCTCAGAATCATTTCCTTGTGAGTGAACGTATTTTCAAGGTATAAAATGATTTTCAAATGATTTTTAAAGGATTTTTAAAGATAATTTTGATATAAAAATTTTCTTGTTTTGAAAGATTTTCCGGACTTTATCCCTTTCGTATCCACCTTGTTAGAAATTTCGTTGATTGGGATTTCCTAAAAAAAATTCTGAACTTCTATCTTGGTTGGGATTTCTTCGATTAGGATTCCTTTGAATTTTGGAACGCTCCCACTTGTTCTAAAATCCATTCCTGTCTCCCATAATTGTATTCTTTTGATTTTTGGAGCATTCCATAACTCCACTTTGAATGACCTCTAAAGATCGGCAGTTCCACCAATTTTTTAATTATTTGTAATGGGGTGAAACTCCTTTACAATGGGTATTGATTCACCGGAGATTTCTATATCCTCGGTTTACGATGCTATCTATCTTTTGCTATACCTGGATTCTATCTCTGGCGATCGATGGTCGATTTGCCTTAGATTTTCGCATCTATTATATTCCTAAAGTCACGGTTGACCGGTTAAGGTTGGCCGCGATTTATATAGGCTTATCCATCTTCTATTCGATAATTAAATTATCTCATCTTCATTCGAGTTTATCTTCGAACTAGAATTCTATTTGATTAGAGTTCCTCTAATTTTGAATCTCTGTTTGTTTTGGAAATCCATCCTTGAATCATCCCTTGGGAATTTGTGTTTGGCTGTTTTTGAAATTGTGCATACATCGAAATTATTGTTTTGATAAGGATGACCACATTTTTACATAAAAGTGAAATGTTTTCAAAAGGATTGTATACCTTTTTAAAAAAATGAAAATTTAAAGCTTTGAAAGGAATTGAAATTTTGAAAAATTATAAGAATTTGATTTATATAAAAATGATTTATAACTGAAGGGTTTTGAATTTGAATTTCAAGGAATCGAACTCCGGTGTTTTGAAATCGGTTTTAAGGTTTTGGAAAATATATAATAATAATATGATTTAAAGATATTTTTTTTCAAATAAGAAATGTTTCAAATGTATTCGAATGAATTTCAATGATTTCGAAGGAATTTCAAAGAAGTTTTTCAAAGTTAATTGAAGTACAGAACTCACTTATGTCGCTGGAAAATAATTTCGGTGATGAATGCATGCATCATCGACATTGATTTTCGAGTTTCAGAGTGGGGGAGAGGCCACTTCGATAGTTTTGTTATGTGGGTAACTTATGAACCTAATTTTGATTTCAAATTCCGAAGTGTGATGGAATATTCGGAAGATATATGTATATACATTTGAACAATTTGAAATAAGCCGGTGTTCAGTTCCTGAGTTTTGGATCTGATTTGATATAACCCTATCTTTTGGAATTGATTTACTGATTTGTTGGTGATTTCTAACTCTTGGATTGAAATATGGTTTCTTCAACTATTTTTTAAGGTTCGAGTACTTCCAAATCAAGGTTAACTTTTCAAAGCTAAGTAATTTTGAAAAGTCTAAAGAATATAAGTTTTGTATTTATGTTTAAAATATATAGTAATATGATTTAAATAAGTTGAAACTGTTTTGTTAAGTAAATGAATAAGGCTATTTAGAATTTTTATAATATGAAATTTAGATTTGAAATGTTTTGAAAAGAATTTGGTCTTCAAAATATTTTGAATAAAATTTAGTTTAAATGTTTAACTTAGTAACATCTTTATGAAACTATATATTTAAAAAGTTAGAATAGATACATAAGTTGTACTTATGCTGTTTTATTCGCATAATTAAATTGATCCAAGTTTGAGTACACAAGTTCGAGGTGAATTACATCATTTCGTGTTAGGATTTTTCATTTGATTCTTGATGGCGAATATTTGATATGGATTTTGGGCTTGATTCTAGAATTCTCTATCATAGTATATGGGTATGCAAGGAGACAGATGGTTTCTAGTCGAGAAACCATATCAAAATCTGCATTAGGGAAGTCGAATGGACAATACTAGTTCGAAAGTGAACTTGTGTGATCGAGCGAGCGATCGAATGTGATTTTGCGAAAGGATGACATATGTACATCTTATATTCTAATATGATTGATATACTTGACGCTGAAATTGGAAGTTGTTGGGTTGGATATCTTTGTAATTTAATTGGAATTTTTTTATATGAAAACTACTATCAAATTTAAAACCATTTTTCAAAACTATTTTTCTTTTATTCTTCTTAAACTAACTATTTTATTCTATTTTTCATACAAACTATTTTATATACAAAACTATTGTTAAATAAAAAAAAATTAGTAAGCAAAGATGTTCAATCCCATATGGCTTTTCATGCAATGAAATTTATTTTTGAAAATTTTGATCCTTATATAAGATAAACTTTATGTAAGTATAAGATGATTTTGAAAACCACTGATTTTGATAAATGGATAATTGAAGCTTATATTAGTATAAAAGGATATTTGGTTTAGCTGTAATTTGAGTTTATTTAAAAATAATGGATTTATGAAATAAATATTTCAACACTAAGTAATAATTAAGTAAAATTTGAGATATATGAAATTATAAAATTTAGTTTTGAAATATGGTATATTTAAGCCTTGAAACATATTTAAGATTTAATAGTTTATTTTGTAAATCAAACTATGTTTGAAATTTGATAATATTTGAAATGGTTTTGTTGGAAAACTAAATTGAATTGAAACTGATGGTTTGAATTGAATTAAAATTGGAAATGTAAGATTTTGGTTTAATTGAATAAATTTGTGAAATGTAAAGAATTAAGGGAATGTTTTATGATTTCAAATGTATGATTTCAAAATGTTATGATTTTTCAAAGTGAAATGATTTCAAGTATTTGGTTTTGAAAGATTTATAACTTTGAAAGTATTATGATTTTTGAAGTGAATATATGTTTGAAATGGAAATGAATTTGTTTGACCTAAATTTTGTTGATTTGGAAATTTGGATTATTTTCTAAATCTATTGTTTAAAAAAACTTTGAAACTAAATTTATGTAATTTGGAAGAAATGATTTGGTGAAATCATATATGATTTTGAAGCTGAATTGATATTGAAATGGTTTAAAATTGAGAACTTTGTGCATTTAAATACTTGATTTAGGAGTTATCGAACTTATAAAAAAAATTGGTTTGTATAAGTATGTTTATGAATGGGTTTGAAAGGTTAGTAAAGGTTAGTGTGTCTTTGAAAAAAAATAAAAAAATAAAATAAAGATCTATTTGGGTTAGGGTTAAAAACTGTTTGGATTGAAGGAATAGTTAATGGGTTATAGATCATTCTTCCTAACTAGTAATTTCGGGGATGAAATTCTTTTAAGGGGGGAGGAATGCGACGACCCGAAATTTTTGAGCAATTGAAATTGGAATATTAAATTGATTTTAAATATTTAAATGTTAAATTTTAACTTGAATTCAAATATCACCAATGATTTGATAATTAAATTATTGAATTAAATAAGTTGAAGTTGGGTAAAATGGGAAATCTGGAATTTTAAGCCTGTTAAAAATAATTTGAAGACTTGTAAAATTTATATTGACAGTTCTGAAGGTAAAAGAACTTTTAGAATGGAATTTAAAAGTGATTCGTTCAGTTTTCAAATTTTATCGTTTGGATTGGATTTAAAAATAGCCTTCCGAGGCATAGTCTCGGAATTAGACGAAACCAGTTCGATTGGATTCGTAATATTGTATTATTATCGGATTTCAAATTTCATGGTGTTTGGAGTGGTTGTGTGAGCGTATGACATATAAACGCATTATAATTGATATTGGAACGAATTGAATTTAAATAAAATATATATACAAATCATCTCCAGTTGTGATTCTTTTCCCATCAACCTGTTTCCTTTCTACGTCAATGCATTTTGCTTTACTGTAGCTTGTTGATTCAAACACGTATCCTGCCATATCAACTCCTGCCATTTCAACACACACACTTTCTTGTCCCCTCTTCTCTTTCCTCTTCATTCTTCCGAGAGAAGCAGATTTTTAGGAAAAAATAATATAATAAACACGTTCCATTATTATAAAATAACAAACAAGATATTTTCTTCTCCTCCATTCAAGGATAAGTCGGCATTTCCCTTCTTTCAGCCAAATCAAAAAAAAAATCAAACTTCAAATATAAAAATTGGCGACCGAGGCATCTTAACGCATGGCTCCCCTCTTCCTTCCCAAATCCCTAACCTTCTGATCGTATTCGAATTACAACTTCAGAGAAAATATGCAGAGCATCTCTCCTCCCTCTCGTTTCCATGCTTTTTCTTTCCCCGATTTTCCAAATCGTAATCGAAGCTCAATTCAAAAAGAAAAAGAAAAAAAGGAGGGGCGGCAGTAGATTTTCGAGCAATTCAAATCGCGAGGGGGGCGATGGTGAAGGGAAGTGTGGCATCTCGATTTCATAAGGGAGGAGCATCGCGTCGTTCGTGATGACTTCGAGTGGGGGATCGGCGTCGATGGGGTTGTTGCGATCGATGTCTGGGTGGTGCGAGATCTGGGATCGAGGGCCGCGTGATTTAGGGCTAGGTCGTGAGGCTATGGTCACGACAACGTTCGTTAGCGAGGTTAGGGGGACGAGCAGCTCAAGCTGGGTTCGATTCCGATGGGGTCGCGAGCTTCAGTGACGTCAAATGTGGAATCTCGACGGGAGGATTGGTAGCGTTTGTCGATACTGAGGTATATGCTTTTTTATTTTTTTTATTTTTACAATTTAATTTTTACGATATATTTTATATATGCGTATTTTTACTGAGAAAAGGAATTTTAATACCCAATGCCTATTTTCTCAAGATATAGGTTCATGATAAGGAGAAGTTTTATGCAGAAACATTTACTGTATTGTCATTACAAAGAAGAAATAAATCTAAGCATATAAAATATATATGGATTTCAAAAGGAAAGGAATATTATTTATTAATTGGAAAATCTGTTTGAATAAAATAATTGGTAAATCAAATTATTAAGTGGTAATAGCAATGTAATTATTTCAACTATTAATAAAATCATTGGTAATTAGATTTACAAATGGAAATTTAATTTTCGATTGATTCAAATATTAATAAAAAACAAATAATTGTTATACAAGGTCGAAATCATGGAAAATCAAGTCGGTTTGGAAAGGATTGCAAACAGCAAAATCAAAGGTGAGTTAATCTCACTCAGCTAAATTCTAATTTAAATTTAAATGGTTAAATTTGAATAATTGATTGAATGGTCGAATTGGTTTGATGTGATGCTATATATATAGTAGTATATAGCAATATATACATATTGGCATATGTATATATTGGAGTTGATATTCCCGCAATTATATAGCGGATGAGACCCTATGCGCCGCATAATAGCAGATGATTTTATATTAAACCCATATACCATGATATTCCACCTCGAAGTGGAATTGGTATTGTGCTAACGTCTATGGATGCAGGGAAACAGGTTGGAGGGATCCAACTGGATTCCTCAAAATATTTAATTTTGTTTAAATATTCTGTGATATGAATGTTGATATCCTGTGATAATTTATATTGGATAATCTAGTTGGATTGAATTTCCCAGTATAATGAGTTATCAAAAGCAATTGAATTGGCTTTTTGGGAAGAAATAAAAGAGCAAAATTTAAGTTAAATAATTCTAGTGAATTCGAATAAATTAAATAAGGAATTGTAAAAGAAATAAAGAAATTTCTAAATTCGAACAAATATGGAAAAAGGGGATTTTGAATTAACATGAGAATAATAAATTTTAAACTAAAGTGATATTATTGGAAAGAATAAAGGATTTTTTTAAAGTTTAAGGATTAAATTTAATTAAAGGATATGAAGGAATTTTGGAAACCTAAAATTGGTATTTTCAGTTAAAGGATTTTAAATCATAAGTAAGAAATTAAAACTGAAAGTTAATGAATTTTGGATAAATGAAGTAAGCAAGGAAATTATTCCAAATTAAAGTAAATTGGAAAATCAATTGGAAATTGATTTAAGTGTTAAACGGGATTTTTAAAGGAGAAGTGAGATTTTGGAATTTATAAACTGGGTTTATAAAGTAAAATAAAATATCAGTGGATATTTAAATATATAAATTCAAGGTGGGAATTTATAAAAGAATATGTATTGGTTTAGAAATAAATGTGGATTTATTTTTAAAAGATGGGAATGAGAAGTGTATTTCTCTAGATAGCCAAGTACGTTTTCAAAGGAATTTTAAATATCCGTAAAAAGTTCTAATGTTGTTAAACCATATGTTTTAGAAAAATTGTTATTTTTCAATATTAAATTCTAAAGTAAGAGTTTATTTTTAAAAATCTATTATAGTAATAATTATATAAAAGTGATTTGGTAGTATGTTTTAAAAAGAGAAATTTAGTTATATTTATAAAGTGGTTTCATTTTAAATATTCCTAAAGTATATATTTTGATTAAGTATTAAAGTAGTTTTAAGATTTCAATGTTATAAAGTATATTTAAAATAAAGTGTTTTTAAATTATTTTTAAATCTATAAGTATTTTGTACTTGGTGGTTCAGAGGAAATAAATATTTGGGAAATGTATTCCGTAAACGGAAACTGTTTTGAAATTGTTTTCAAATGAGCTTTGAAAATTTGGAAATATATCTTGCGAAGATATTTGAGATTAATAAATAATGTGGGAAATTTTTTTATTGTGTGATGGTTGCTTGTGAATGTGAATTGATAGTTAAATCACCGACTATCAATATTGGCCAAATGCGCTGATCGTTTCGAAGAGACCGGGATCGGGAGTTTTCCCGAAAACCACTTCGATTCGGTTTGTACGTTTCGTGGAAACGATTTCGGAGTTGAAGATGGAGCAGTGAAGTGCAAGGGCTAGTCGCTACTAATCCTGAGGATATTTCCAAAATGGATGTAGTAGGAGTAGTGCCTTCGGTTCCGTTCGAACCCGGGACGGACTTGTATGGACGAATGCTTGCGAAACATCGTCAGGTGGACGATGGGCATTCTAAGTGAAACCTTCTATGAAGGTAACGTTTAATCTCAAGCCTCATCAACCGGGAATGACTGAAAATCAGGGGTTATGCAGCAAGGCTTCGTGGGTAGCGCCCACTGGAGAGTGTGGTCATCCCTGTCTAGAGGTCCCTTTTATTTCAGCTTAGTGGTGCGGTTGCTGATCCCAACCGTGGGGTGATCATATTCGGAATTGCCCATAGGTGATTCCGGCCTTGTGTTGCAGGAGAGCGGGCGTACTCCTCGGTACTGTGATCTAGGCCACGTACTATGTCAGGTGGTACCCCAATGCCTAGTCATTAGTTGGAAATCCATTTTCCCTACGTGCCGTGTACGGTATTTGTTTGTATTACCCACTTTGTGGCTAGTATGCCGGAATTTAATGAATGTAACAATTTCGGCTATTTTATAAGTATTTGTAAATAGACACTATTATAACATCAGAGGATTTTTATAGAAAGTGTTTTAGCTATCGTAAGGTAAAAACCCGACATGTTTATTTGTGGCGTGGTCTTACGAGATGCTTTTATTTTCAAAGGATTTTGAAACTTTAATAATCAATTTGAGTGTGATTTTCTCACGCTGGTTTTCCAGACTGACTCGGGTATTGTTTTATATGATGCTTGGGTCAGACCGAGATAAACAGGTTCAGGTTATAGCTGTGGAGCTCAGGAGACGAGCTGGATGACGATACGTACTCCTGTACTTGCTATTATTTTCCGTTGTGTATTCAGTTGTATGTATGGATGTTGATATACTCTGATGATGTATTCTGATGATGTATTGTATAAACAGATATAGTTTTTGATTTGTGTAAAGAGTTGTTGATATATATTATGTTTTATTCCGCTGCGATGGTTAGATTCTGATGCTGTTTTCCACTTTCTTCTTCTACATCTTCTTCTTTAAATCAAGATGTTTCGATTTTTCGTGTAAGAAAAATCGGTGTAACGACCCCGAATTTTAATCTATTTTAAATCGATAATTAAATTTATTTTTGAATAAAAATTTGTGAAATAGATGGTTAAAGAGATGCGAGTTTCCCCGATATCCAAGTATATTTGTATAAATCGTTTAAAAATTTAAAAATATTGTATATATGAGAATATATCTCTGTATTTGAACATATCGGACTAAATTTGAAATAATAATATATATTTTGACTTGAATTTAAATTGTTAATAAGTGGTTTAAAAATAAAAATAAAAATAATAGTAAATGAATGTAATATTGGATAGTTAAGTTTAAAATAAAATAACAAAAGTAAATTATATATTGATAGTTTAAGTTTGAATAACATAAGCAAAATAAAAAGTATGAACAAGCTAGGCAAATAAATATGAGATGAACACATAAAATAACAGTACAACTTGAACAAATACAAACTGAATTGAAAAGCAAGATGATAAGGCATGTAAACAAAAATGGAAACATATGTACTTAAACCTATCATCTCAGCCGAACAAGAAAAAAAAAAAAGATATAGTATATAAATAAATTTATGTAAATCTAGTACAAGGCAATTAATGTGGCACCACAAATTGTTCTCATCAGCCTGCATAAAATATGGAAGGAAGTATGGCAAAAGAGCAAAGGACTTAAGCATTAATTATGCAAGTATCTTCAGCATGTCTTATACTGCACACTTCTCTTTTATATGTATCATCTCCTATATATCAACCTCCTTCCTCTCGGTTTCTTCCATTTATTCAAAGCAAAACTGAAGCAAGCTTCATCTTCAACTTTTAAAAATATAAAATAAATTCAACCTTATAAATTAACTACAATACAATCAGTACAAGCCAGAGATTAAAGTCTGGAAAGCAAAGCAAAAGAAAATATAGAGGCATCATTTACCTCAAAGTAAAACAACAAGATTTAGAAAGAAATAATCAACTGCAGTTTCAAAATAACAATGTTCTTCTCTGTTTCTTTCTGGAAACTCAGGTGAGCAAACTGACCTGTTGTAATGTTGAATTTATTTATATATGTGATGTTGTGGTGGATACTTCTAGCTGTTGTGAAAGTTGCTTTGATCTATGTTGTTCTGCGAGAATGCGTGTTTGTGAGTATGTTATATATTCAAAAATGTATACTCTCTGTTAAATTTACAAGCTTAAAACCCATTACAAAAGAAAAAGAGGAAAAAAATCCATATCTCTTAAACCAATCAATACTAAGTATAAATCTCAAAAGGGAAAGTGATTATAATGTGGTAATATCAATTTTGAAAATAATCACAAGTATAGTTGTGGGATAACTGTTTTGGAAATGTGAATATTACAGTAATGATCAAAATAAAGTGGAAAATCAAATGATCTAATTTTGAATTTCAATTATATGAGCGGATTCGCATTTCAAAATAATGATTTTTGAATATCATTTCAAGATTTTTAATTTAGTAAATTGTGAGAAAAGATGAGATGAACGATATTGACATTCTCGTCAATCTCTAGTGATCAGCGTAACTAGAGGGGTCAGGGTTTCGACTAAAGTAAGCTTGGTGATAGTTGGTGTTGGGAAAATTGGTTGGAGGAATTCTGGTTACCAGTGGTGGCCGGACGAGATGAAGATAGGGTTTAGAAACCCATTTTGGTCAATGATGTAAACGGGTCAATTTCGACGTCGAGTAGGAGCTGGAGGCGATCGGTTGAAGGGGAAGACGAAGCTGGGTTTTCGAGGAGGTCGTGGGCATAATGGAGGGGATTCTGGTGACTTAGATGATCGGTACGAGGCAATTTGGTTGATCGTGGCTGGGTTTCAGTTCGTTCAACAAGCTCGATTTTGATTTTTAGCCTCTGCAATTGGATTGAATATCGAAATGGCGTTGGGGGATGATCGTCGACTTGCGCGTGTGGTCGCCAGTGGTCGGAGTTGGCTGCAGTGGCGGTGCACGTGCACGGTGCCATGAATCGTTTCTGGTGAAAGTCTGGATTTGTACAGGGGGTATTGGGTGATCAGGGAAGAAGCGATGTCTCAGGTTGACTCGAGAATGTAGCGTGTTTTACTCGAAGTGATCTCGAGAAAAAATTGGATTCGTACGCGAATAGTTTTGAGTTACAGGTTTTGATAAAACCTGTCCCTGTTTTGTTTTCTTTTTGATGAATTTGAATTTTTAACAGAATTAAATGAATTTAAAGATGGTGATAATAGATCTAAAACAAGTTTAAACCCAGTTCCAAGTTTAGTTTCAATCAACTTTGAATTTAAAAGTAAATTTGTTTTTAAACAAATAATTAAACTTGATTTTTGATAAGTTCTTTTATAAAAGGATTTTAAATGTAAGTTAAAGGATTAGATAACTTGAATTTGCAAGTTGAATAGCGATGTAGTTTAAAGGCTAAATTTTTAAATAAAATTTAGTAAACTTGTTAAAGGCTTTCCATATATAAGTTTCCTATGTAAATATATAATCATTTTGGAACCTTAAATTCAAAAGGAAATGTGGATCTAAATTTAGAAGTGTAAGGTTTAAATACACTTGAATACTAATGAAGTTATTAGTAAAGAAATGGATTACCTTAAAAATGATTGAGGTATTAAAAGATTCAATTAATAAGATAATTAAGGTTTGATTTATTTATAAATGAATTAATTAAAGGAAATTAATTAAAGGATAATCGAATAATTTAAAGGTTAATTAATTTAATTAATAAATGATTAAAGGATAATCAATCAAATGATTTGAAATTAATTTATGTTAATTAACCACGATTGATGACTTATCTGACCAGATAATTAATTGAGCTTACTTATGGATGTTTAAATTCTATTGAATGTTGAATTGTTTGATATCCTTGATATATGATGCTTTGTGATACACCCTGATTTATGTTGTGATCTGTGATAAATTATCTGTGATGTAATTTATTATCTGTGATATTTATATATATGTGGTATGTGCATGAATGATAAGCGTTATAATTTATATCGCTTATCAAATTTTATTTCTGTATTCTGATCGGTGATGATTGATGTTGCACTTCTGTGTAAAACCCCTAGACCACACTATTACACACACAATTATGGATTTCACGTGGAAATCGGTTAAGTCACAGATAATTTAAATTTGATGTTTTTGAAATTGAAATTTTAATTTCAATTGATTTTGAAATTAGAAATTTGGGGTTTAAAGTGAAAAGCTTTTGAAATAGAATTTCAAAGATAAAAGTTATTTTAAATAACTTAACCGAGTTTTGAAAATTTAAATAATTTGATTTAAATTTGAATTCAAGTTTGAAATTGAATCCTATGATTTGAAACTAGGGATAAAAGATGATATAAATGTGTTTGTATGAATTTAACCATTTTAAAAGTATAAGTTGGGAATTTGAATTTAAACCAAGGATTTCCACTCGTATGGATGAATCATATTTTCTGAAATGAAACTGTTTGTTTTCAAATGATAAAAGCTTTCAGATAAGAAATGAAATTCCAGTTTAATTAAAGGAATTTCAAGATTGAATTGAAAAATTGTTTTTCTAAGTTATGAATGAAATTGTTTTGAAAGCTATGAATTAAATCTGTTATTTTTAACAGATTTAAAATGAGGATTTATTTAAACCATTTGAAATGAAATTGTTTTGAAAGCTATAAGTTAAATCTTTATTTTAAAGATTTAACGAGTTAAATTGAAATGGGAATTGATTTGGAAAATCTATGAATGAATTTTTTTTTTAAATATTTGAAAATGGTAATTTGTTAAACCATTTGAAAAGAAAGTTTGGGTTTAAATTGTGACTTAATTAAAATCCCATTATCCATTTGTTTTTGAATATTACGCTCACTATTCGGGTTAGCCGGGAAAGGACCTTTGGGTCGTATAACCCATTCCGAATAGTGATACGTCGTATATGGATGGCATTTGAAGACCGGTGATGAAGACCGGATATTTTCAAAAATGAAAGGACAACCTGTCGAATGTCTCTGCACTGAGTTGCTCCGGTATAGAGATTTATATCACTCTTTTGTGACGGGAAGTCCGGACGTGATTGGAAATTATCCGGATTTGCAAGGGCTTCGTGAGAAGTGCCTTCGGTTCTGTTCGATCCCGGAACAGACTTGTATGGATACATGTCTGACATTACACTTTGAGATATAAAGCTGATTTCTTTCAAATACATTTCTGTTTGGTGGCGGAGAATTTATTCTCTTAGCTTAACAACCTTCTCTGAGACGTACGAGCTCAGAGGTTATGTAGTTGAAATTTATCAGCGATATATCCCAATTTGGTAATGTGGCATGCTGAGTGTTGCTGTGTGATGATCAGTGTTTGATCATTTGCGATATGATCTTTTGTTTGATCATTTATCTTTGTGATCATAGGTTGATCATCTGTTGACCCAAAGCGTGGCTTTTTGAAAAAGCGTAGCTTTGTGGACGAGACTTCGTCGAGCCTCACAACCCGGTAATGGTCGAAACAGGAATTGTGCGGCAAGGTTTTCAGGGGTAGCTCCCCTAGGGTATGGCCATTCCTTCTGGAAAAGGGTAGTATCATGGTATGGAGCCCAGATACTTACTCATGTGGATACACTTTCTTTATGATGTGTGATGTTGGTTATTGAGCGCTCGGATAAAGGTCCCAAAGGACCAGGGGTGGCATATCTGAGGTTTCTTTTATCCCTTGGGAAAAGGGGTTGCCGGCCTTGTTTGGCAGAGAAAAGTTGGTTCTCGGAACGTCCCGCCAGAGGCGTTTCTTTCGTGGAATAGGAAGTTCCTTAGCCTGACCATTTGTTGGAAATCCAAACAAAACAATACGAGCCCTGTACGGTTTTTGTTGTATTACCTGCCATGGAATGTGGTGGTAACCTGCTATTGAACATGGTAGCTATAGTAGGCATAAGTGCGAAATGTCTATGCTGGCTAAGATTTATATTCTACTTTCGAAATTGTTTTCTACACTATGCACTAGTAATAATATCAAATGATTTGATTTTGCGTAGTAAGCATCTTTGACTATCATAAGAAGAAATCTCCTCCAATTCTGCGTTTGCATTGTGTGTGTGGTGGGAGGTCTTATGGTAGTTTCATTTTCCAAAAGCATTGCGAATTGACTTTAAAATTCTCTGCTATTTGTTTTAAAGATAAACTGTTTTTGTTGCTCACACCAGTCCCATGACTGATCCGGAGTTTATTGTTTCTTTCCTAAACTCTGGGTGCTCATAATTTTCTACACGAGCAGTCTAGAGTTTGGTTTTTCAGATATTCAGATTTAGTAGATTATCTGGAGCTAGTTCAGTCTTTGGATCAGACTGCACTTGCTTATCTTTGTGCCTCGTTATTGGGAGTTCGAGCTATATCTGGATTGGTGCTTTGAAGATGGAGATTATCCGCTGCTGATGTTATCTATTTTTCTTTACGCTGCAATTTATTGTATCATATCTCTGATGTATATAGATATTCATTGTATCATCATTGTATCTGGATATTGTATCAGATGTTGTATATCTATATTCTTTTTATTCCGTTGTGATATTTACTTAACTGTGTTATAAGCTCCGGCGACTCGGATTTGAACGCTCGAATCTACGACATTCGAGTACGATGTAAAGTATGGATGTCGATTTTCGAACGCGAAAATCTGGGACGTTACAATCGGGATGTCACAGTTGGTATCAGAGTGAAGGTTGGCGATAACCTTGGCTCTGGTGGGAATTTTGAGAGTATTAATAGATATGAGCGCGTATTTGTTAGTGGATATAAAATGGTTTTATATTGTGTTGGTTGGTTTATTGAGTAGTTTATGGATTCTGGTCAATACGAATAATTAACGTTATTGATAGGGATCTCTAAACACTTGAATAGAACAATTCGACACAATATTGTTTTAAATGGGTAAATGAAATAATTTTGCCCAAACTATTTTTGTATAGAAAGGAAATAATTTTTGTAAATTATTATATATTGGTTGTTTGATTGTTAAGAAGTGATAAAATTTAATTATTATCACTATTATAAGGAAATTGAATAAGAAATCGAATTATAACTAAAGGTTAAAGAAATAAATTCATAAACGAATAAAATTTGTAAATGAGATTTACAAATGAATAGGGAATTGAATTCATAAATAAAAACTAAGTAATAATCTCATGTGGAATTGGTAAACGTAAATTTGTAAATGTGATTTATAATGATATAAAATTCCAGAGTAATATGTGAATATGAATTGAAAGAATTGGGAAATTAGTAATTTTGGAAATAAAATTCCTTTGAGTTGAAAATGGTTTTTTAAGGGTTTTAGAGAAATAATAGTGATATTATTTCGGGAATATTTTTGAATTGAGATTGAATATGTAGAGATTTGAAAAGTTAAAATATCTGAAATGTTTTTAGGAGATAAAAGCATTAAATTCTCTTTCGGTCGCTGGAAAATAACTTCGGTGATGACTGCAGCATCATCGATGTCTATTTTCGAGTCTCTAAAAGAGAAATTGCTACCCCATTTGTTTTAAATTGGAATTGATTGCAAAACTGGGTTTGGTTTGAATTGGAAAGGAGTTTGGATATGGTTGATTTCAAAGATGATTTTGAAAGTTTGAAAATTGTTTAAACTCTGGAATCTTATTTAATTTCTTATGGGAATAATAAAAATATACTAGACTAAATAAATGTAACAAAATAAGTATTGAATTGGAATGAATAAGTTTCGACAGCTTATAAAAGAATTGAAATAGTATTGAAATAAAATAAAATCCTAGGTTAAAAGTAAAAGTGTGAATGAAATTGATTTTAAATAAATGGAAGTTGGATTGTGAAGTTAATAATGAAAATTGAAATAAACTTGAATTATAAATAGAATTCGATTTGGATCGATAATGAATCAAAATAAGTGATGTATTGTAAAAAAATAAAATGGAATTGAACTGAAGCGGTAATAATTGATATTGCAATAGAATCCAAGTAGAAATAAATTGGAAATGACCCTGTTATTAATAAAATGAATTTGGAAATAAATGATTGAATGTGAAGTAAAATCTATATTGCTTCAATTAGTATGATAATTACGTTTAAAACGAATGGAGCTGGTAATGAACTCAAGTTAAATTAAATAGAGTCAAATTGGAAATGAGCTTGTTGGATTAAAAATAAATTGAATGAGTATATTAACTGAATTTAATTTGGAAGATAAATGGAATTTGATTGGATTAGAATAAAATTAAAATAGAGTTGGTGTAAGGAAGGAAATGAACTTAATATTTGTGATGGAATAACTTGAAGTAACTAAAAGAACGAAGGTAAATGAAATGCAAGAGAATGGATTAAAATTGTAAATGCAATGAAAATACAAATGTGTGAAGTGTAAATAAATGAAAAATGGAATGGGTTGAGTATTGATTGAAAACAATTAGAATAAGTGTCAAAGCATTTCATATGTGCTTATAGAAGTATATAACTTGCATCGTTTGTAGAATTCATGCTTTAGCAATGTAAATTTAGTAAGATGCTATAAACTTTGTATATTTGGCACTCACATATTTATATTGAGTAAGTACAGGTGTTTGGAAGACGTTTGGCTGAGTTTGACTGCGCTAATTGCTTAAATAAATAGTCGCTTGCTTTAAAATGCTAAAAATAAGGTACGCTTACATAAAATTTCAAAATAGGAAATATGAACTGCATATATTGATATATATTGTGATTTTCGGCCTGAGGCCGGTGTATATATATATATATTTATACATCCTGCGATATCGCAGAAGTCTCTCCGTGCAAGGGAGACTCTGCCAATATTTTCCGTAATTTTTGGGAGTTAGAATTTTTTTGAAATGTTTCAAAATGTTCATTAACAATAAATGATTTAAATTTTCTAAGTAAATGGAATTGAACTGATTAATTGGAATCTATTTTAATTGTGAATGTAAAGTAAGTGCAATCGAAGGAACTTAAGAAAGTAAAGTTGCAAATAAACCTTTAATTGAGATTTAAATTAATTAGTAAGTGTAACTAATTAAATATTCAAGTGGAAGCCGAATTGAAAACAAATGGAATTGTAAAGACAAAGGTGATTAAAGATGAATATAAACTTCAGTAGTGAAGTGAAATGAATATAATAAGTATATAAAGTACTTATATTGAACTTAAGAAGTGAATGGTGAGATTCTTAAGAAATTTGGTATTGAGGAAAATTATTCTAGGTGAATAATTGAATGACGATTAAAATTTGAAGTTGATATTGAGGGAATTATTCTAAGTGGATAATTGCATAAAGGGTTAGATTGGAAGTTGTGAAATGGGATAATTGTGGAAAGTGGATAACAATCAAAATGAATGTGAAAAAAAAAGAAGAAGAAAATTGATATAATTGATAATCAATTGGGCTAATTACATAAGGTGTACGTATATTATTTTATTCGCATAGCTATTTGATCCAGAATTCGAGCACAGAATTTCGAGGTAGTTTTACCGATCCGAGTTAGGATTTTTCACTTGATTTTCGACGGAGAACCTGGATATGGATTGTTGATTGATTCTGGATATTCTCTATCATAGTTTGAGACTATGCAAGGAGAATAACGGTTTCTGATCGAGAAACCAGATCTGAGTCCCAGTAGGAAGTCGGGTGGATGATACTAGTTCGGAAGTGAAATTGTGTGGTCGAGTGAGCGATCAGATTGATATTGCGTACGAATGATATAGGTACATCGTACGGACTTAAGAAAAGCAAATATTGAAAATTTGTAAATGAAGTGTATAAAATGAATTGGAATGCTGTGGGTGGATGTTATTGCTTAGTAAGATATACAGGTGTATAAAAGCAATGGATAAATTGAGATTTTTGATTTTAGAAGATAAAATTTAATGGCCCGACAAAAAGGTATGTATTTGAATTTCTATATGAAATTTGATTGGGTTTTTGATCCAGCCACTTGGCTTTTTGTTTTCTTTTTGAGATTGGGAGGCCGTAGAGCCATTTTGTAGTAGTACCGAGCTAGCCACGCAAAGGAGACGCTGGCAAAATTTTTCGGGAATTTAGAGAGTTAGAAAATTTTTGGAAAATTTTGATAATTTATAGTTTGAATTCAAATTTAAATTTGAATTGATAAGTAAGAATGTCGTTTGGAATTTATGAATGGGTTTGAAAGGTTAGTAAAGGTTAGTGTGTCTTTGAAAAAAAATTAAAAAATAAAATAAAGATCTATTTGGGTTAGGGTTAAAAACTGTTTGGATTGAAGGAATAGTTAATGGGTTATAGATCATTCTTCCTAACTAGTAATTTCGGGGATGAAATTCTTTTAAGGGGGGAGGAATGCGACGACCCGAAATTTTTGAGCAATTGAAATTGGAATATTAAATTGATTTTAAATATTTAAATGTTAAATTTTAACTTGAATTCAAATATCACCAATGATTTGATAATTAAATTATTGAATTAAATAAGTTGAAGTTGGGTAAAATGGGAAATCTGGAATTTTAAGCCTGTTAAAAATAATTTGAAGACTTGTAAAATTTATATTGACAGTTCTGAAGGTAAAAGAACTTTTAGAATGGAATTTAAAAGTGATTCGTTCAGTTTTCAAATTTTATCGTTTGGATTGGATTTAAAAATAGCCTTCCGAGGCACAGTCTCGAAATTAGACGAAACTAGTTCCATGGGATTCGTAATATTGTATTATTATCGGATTTCAAATTTCATGGTGTTTGGAGTGGTTGTGTGAGCGTACGACATATAAACGCATTATAATTGATATTGGAATGAATTGAATTTAAATAAAATATATATACAAATCATCTCCAACTGTGATTCTTTTCCCATCAACCAGTTTCCTTTCTACGTCAATGCTTTTTGCTTTACTGTAGCTTGTTGATTCAAACACGTATCCTGCCATATCAACTCCTGCCATTTCAACACACACACTTTCTTGTCCCCTCTTCTCTTTCCTCTTCATTCTTCCGAGAGAAGCCGATTTTTAGGGAAAAAAATTATAATAAACACGTTCCATTATTATAAAATAACAAACAAGATATTTTCTTCTCCTCCATTCAAGGATAAGTCGGTATTTCCCTTCTTTCAGCCAAATCAAAAAAAAAATCAAACTTCAAATATAAAAATTGGCGACCGAGGCATCTTAACGCATGGCTCCCCTTTTCCTTCCCAAATCCCTAACCTTCTGATCGTATTCGAATTACAACTTCAGAGAAAATATGCAGAGCATCTCTCCTCCCTCTCGTTTCCATGCTTTTTCTTTCCTCGATTTTCCAAATCGTAATCGAAGCTCAATTCAAAAAGAAAAAGAAAAAAAAGGAGGGGCGACAGTAGATTTTCGAGCAATTCAAATCGCGAGGGGGGACGAAGGTGAAGGGAAGTGTGGCATCTCGATTTCATAAGGGAGGAGCATCGCGTCGTTCGTGATGACTTCGAGTGGGGGATCGGCATCGATGGGGTTGTTGCGATCGATGTCTGGGTGGTGCGAGATCTGGGATCTAGGGCCGCGTGATTTAGGGCTAGGTCGTGAGGCTATGGTCGTGACAACGTTCGTTAGCGAGGTCAGGGGGACGAGCAGCTCAAGCTGGGTTCGATTCCGATGGGGTCGCGAGCTTCAGTGACGTCAAATGTGGAATCTCGACGGGAGGAGCGTTTGTCGATACAGAGGTATACGCTTTTTTATTTTTTTTATTTTTACAATTTAATTTTTACGATATATTTTATATATACGTATTTTTACTAAGAAAAGGAATTTTAATACCCAATGCCTATTTTCTCAAGATATAGGTTCATGATAAGGAGAAGTTTTATGCAGAAACATTTACTGTACTGTCATTACAAAGAAGAAATAAATCTAAGCATATAAAATATATATGGATTTCAAAAGGAAAGGAATATTATTTATTAATTGGAAAATCTGTTTGAATAAAATAATTGGTAAATCAAATTATTAAGTGGTAATGGCAATGTAATTATTTCAACTATTAATAAAATCATTGGTAATTAGATTTACAAATGGAAATTTAATTTTCGATTGATTCAAATATTAATAAAAATCAAATAATTGTTATACAAGGTCGAAATCATGGAAAATCAAGTCGGTTTGGAATGGATTGCAAACAGCAAAATCAAAGGTGAGTTAATCTCACTCAGCTGAATTCTAATTTAAATTTAAATGGTTAAATTTGAATAATTGATTGAATGGTTGAATTGGTTTGATGTGATGCTATATATATAGTAGTATATAGCAATATATACATATTGGCATATGTATATATTGGAGTTGATATTCCTGCAATTATATAGCGGATGAGACCCTATGCGCCGCATAATAGCGGATGATTTTATATTAAACCCATATACCGCGATATTCCACCTCGAAGTGGAATTGGTATTGTGCTAACGTCTATGGATGCAGGGAAACAGGTTGGAGGGATCCAACTGGATTCCTCAAAATATTTAATTTTGTTTAAATATTCTGTGATATGATTGTTGATATCCTGTGATAATTTATATTGGATAATCTGGTTGGATTGAATTTCCCAGTATAATGAGTTATCAAAAGCAATTGAATTGGCTTTTTGGAAAGAAATAAAAGAGCAAAATTTAAGTTAAATAATTCTAGTGAATTCGAATAAATTAAATAAGGAATTGTAAAAGAAATAAAGAAATTTCTAAATTCGAACAAATATGGAAAAAGGGGATTTTGAATTAGCATGAGAATAATAAATTTTAAACTAAAGTGATATTATTGGAAAGAATAAAGGAATTATTTTTAAAGTTTAAGGATTAAATTTAATTAAAGGATATGAAGGAATTTTGGAAACCTGCAATTGGTATTTTCAGTTAAAAGGATTTTAAATCATAATTAAGAAATTAAAACTGAAAGTTAATGAATTTTGGATAAATGAAGTAAGCAAGGAAATTATTCCAAAGTAAAGTAAATTGGAAAATCAATTGGAAATTGATTTAAGTGTTAAACGGGATTTTTAAAGGAGAAGTGAGATTTTGGAATTTATAAACTGGGTTTATAAAGTAAAATAAAATATCAGTGGATATTTAAATATATAAATTCAAGGTGGGAATTTATAAAAGAATATGGATTGGTTTAGAAATAAATGTGGATTTATTTTTAAAAGATGGGAATGAGAAGTGTATTTCTCTAGATAGCCAAGTACGTTTTCAAAGGAATTTTAAATATCCGTAAAAAGTTCTAATGTTGTTAAACCATATGTTTTAGAAAAATTGTTATTTTTAAATATTAAATTCTAAAGTAAGAGTTTATTTTTAAAAATCTATTATAGTAGTAATTATATAAAAGTGATTTGGTATTATGTTTTAAAAAGAGAAATTTAGTTATATTTATAAAGTGGTTTCATTTTAAATATTCCAAAAGTATATATTTTGATTAAGTATTAAAGTAGTTTTAAGATTTCAATGTTATAAAGTATATTTAAAATAAAGTGTTTTTAAATTATTTTTAAATCTAAAAGTATTTTGTACTTGGTGGTTCAGAGGAAATAAATATTTGGAAATGTATTCCGTAAACGGAAACTGTTTTGAAATTGTTTTCAAATGAGCTTTGAAAATTTGTAAATATATCTTGCGAAGATATTTGAGATTAATAAATAATGTGGGAATTTTTTTTATTGTGTGATGGTTGCTTGTGAATGTGAATTGATAGTTAAATCACCGACTATCAATATTGGCCAAATGCGCTGATCGTTTCGAAGAGACCGGGATCGGGAGTTTTCCCGAAAACCACTTCGATCCGGTTTGTACGTTTCGTGGAAACGATTTCGGAGTTGAAGATGGAGCCGTGAAGTGCAAGGGCTAGTCGCTACTAATCCTGAGGATATTTCCAAAATGGATGTAGTAGGAGTAGTGCCTTCGGTTCCGTTCGAACCCGGGACGGACTTGTATGGACGAATGCTTGCGAAACATCGTCAGGTGGATGATGGGCATTCTAAGTGAATCCTTCTATGAAGGTAATGTTTAGCCTCAAGCCTCATCAACCGGGAATGACTGAAAATCTGGGGTTATGCAACAAGGCTTCGTGGGTTGTGCCCACTGGAGAGTGTGGTCCTTCCCTGTCTAGAGGTCCCTTTTATTTCGGCTTAGTGGTGCGGTTGCTGATCCCAAACGTGGGGTGATCATATTTGGAATTGCCCATAGGTGATTCTGGCCTTGTGTTGCAGGGGAGCGGGCGTACTCCTCGGTACTGTGATCTAGGCCACGTACTGTGTCAGGTGGTACCCCAGTGCCTAGTCATTAGTTGGAAATCCATTTTCCCTTCGTGCCGTGTACGGTATTTGTTTGTATTACCCACTTTTTGGCTAGTATGCCGGAATTTAATGAATGTAACAATTTCGGTTATTTTATAAGTATTTGTAAATAGACACTATTATAATATCATAGGATTTTTATAGAAAGTGTTTTAGCTATCGTAAGGTAAAAACCCGACATGTTTATTTGTGGCGTGGTCTTACGAGATGCTTTTGTTTTCAAAGGATTTTGAAACTTTAATAATCAATTTGAGTGTGATTTTCTCACGCTGGTTTTCCAGACTGACTCGGGTATTGTTTTATATGATGCTCGGGTCAGACCAAGATAAACAGGTTCAGGTTATAGCTGTGGAGCTTAGGAGACGAGCTGGATGACGATACGTACTCCCGTACTTTCTATTATTTTCCGCTATGTATTCAGTTGTATGTATGGATGTTGATATACTCTGATGATGTATTCTGATGATGTATTGTATAAACAGATATTGTTTTTGATTTGTGTAAAGAGTTGTTGATATATATTATATTTTATTCCGCTGCGATGGTTAGATTCTGATGCTATTTTCCACTTTCTTCTTCTACATCTTCTTCTTTAAATCAAGATGTTTCGATTTTTTGCGTAAGAAAAATCGGGATGTCACACTTGATATCCGCTTTGTGGCCACATTGTGGATTCATTCTATCGATATTTCTCTGATTTTGGTTTTCCGGATATGATACTCGAGTGTCCATCGAATTCCATGGCGTTACCCATGGTCTTACGAGCGCGACTACATAGTGCAACTGCCTGGCTGAGATGGCCTAGGGGTACGGATTGTTTCCTGGGGGATCCAGGCGTAACCATTGTGTATCCTACATCTATGTAGGTCACATTAGTAGCGAAATCGCCTGGCTGAGATGGCCTAGGGGTACGGATTGTTTCCTGGGGGATCCAGGCGTAACCATTGTGTATCCTACATTCTACTTGTCATCATGGAGTAACTCGCAGGGTCGAGAAAGCTTACGGATATGGATTGTTTCCTGGGGGATCCAAGCGTAACCACTATGTATCTGCGAACCATGGTTAGACAAAGGTTTTGTTTGTTTTTGTTTGGATTGTACTTTCCATATCTGTTTTTTTTTAAGTTTTCCAGTATTTTCACTGGTTGTTGAAACAAGTCTACTAAGTACCTGGAGAATTATATCTTTGCGCCTGATCAACACACTGCCAGAGTCTGCAGGAACGAGGATAAACTTGTTAAGACATCGAGTTATAAAAGTATATTGATAAAATATTATATAAATGATACTTTGATCAGTTATTTCCTTTTTAAAGAATTTTAAAGTGTTTTAAATATTTTACCTCTTTAACCAACAATTTTAAATAATGGTTCATCCTTCTCTTTCAACCTGCTTTCCCTCCTAGCTACTTTTCTTCCCTACCTTCTTTCGGAATGTCTTCCAATCTATTGTTCTTTCTAGTTGTTTCTCCACTCACTTCCTTTTCGAGGACGAAAAGATTTGAGTGGGGGAGAGTGTAACATCCCTAGATTTTTGTATATATATTTTTAAATTTGACTTTCTTTTATTTAAATTATTTTTAAAATATTTATTTCAAATATTTCATTTTTAAATATAAATGTTGATTATTAAGTGATTTATAGTTCAAACTAGTACAATTTGAATATTTTACTGTAAAGTGAATTTTTGGTCAAACTGTTCAAACTTTGACTTTTAAACTTCAAATTTTAAATTATTTAAATTTTTAAATTTTATCTTTTATTATGAAATTAGATTTTATATCATGAATATTGCTTTTCGCGTTGAAATTGGATTTAAATTGTGAAAGTTACACCCTTTACAATATTGTGTGTATATTGAATTATTTAACAATATTCTTCATTTTAGATTATAATAAAAAAATTTATTTGTCAAATCATGTTCTAATTTGTGTTATATGACATGTTAGGTATATATTTTATTTTTAAAACATTTTAAAGTGGTAGAATTTTCCCAAAATTTATTGCATTTATTTCCTAGTTTTAAAGGCTGTTTTCTTATTTTCTGTTATTTTCTTCATTTAAAATTATATTTAAATTAAATTTTATATATTTATTTTGTGAATGAATTTTTATTTTATGTTATTATTTATGTTTAAAAATATATTACAAGCTCATATGAATTTTCCAAAATTTATTCCAATTAATTTCAAATTTCCTAGACTAGTTTACTATTTTTAGGTATTTTCTTATTTTTACTTTATATAATTTATAAATATTATATATATTTTTATATTTTGATAAATTTTCGAAATTTTATCTGGTATTACTATTATTACCAGAAATATAAAGTTATAAAAACAAATTAAAGAAATATGAAAGAGTTTTTGACCTTTGAATTGCCTTGTGTCTTTTTGAATTCCACCTCTTCATTTCCACACAACTTTTCATTTTCTTTGACCTATACCCTACACTCTTCAGCTGATATTCATTTTCATTTTCACATACATCATTTTCCTCCTTGCTGAGAAAAAAATTTCTGGCCTCCATCATTTGGGAAAGTTTGGTAAAAATCTTTGTTTCTTTTACCTTTTTTCCTACATTTATTGCTTATTTCTACTTGATTTTTGCACATGCTTTCTTCCTCTTTAGGTTTGGACATGCCTTCCTTGCTGCCTAGCTGCCTTCACCACCGGATGGCACATCATCACCACCTCCTCCTCACAAAAAAATCCAAGCCATGAACCCCTTGGTGATGCAATTGCACAAAAGTTTCAAAAACAATCCAAATTCCTAGCCTAACCACCACCACCTCACCAACCCCCTAGCCGCCACCTACCACACCACCATCACCTCCAGCACCTCCAGCAACCTCTGCCACATCACTCCAGTGGACCCCACCTCTCTGGCCATGACCATTAGAGCCTTGGCCGAGCCCAAATCCATGACCCAATCCATGTGAATGCATGCTTGTGTTGTTTTTTTCCCTCTACCACTTTTGCGCCATCATTCCACCATTTGGGCCGAACCCATACTCACCCAAACCTGACCCAAACACCTACCATGGCCTTGTATTACCCCTTATGGCTTAGCCTAGTAAAGGTTAAAAGCAAGTGCAAGCATTTCTATTTGATTCTGTGCAGTTTATTCTAGCGCAGTTTATCGTATTTTGGTTTTGAAACTCATCGTTGTTATATTGTTTTGTTTGATGTGTATCCAAAGAATTTGACATTTGGCTCCTCCATTCAAATCTGTGTCGTGCTTTTGTGCTTGTGTAGATCCCATTTGTGCAATTCGTCGTTTTGTCTTTAGCTCAAACCGGTGAGTTATTCTCACCAGATAGTTTTATACTTATATTAATAGTAAATCGATCACATGTGAATCTGTAAATTGCATCACCATATTATATTTGCTATGTCACTATTATATGATGTTCACACATGCTTAAACACCTGTTATATCATATATTACTGTTATATTATGTTGTTCAGTTATTTTTATCAGTTTATCACACTGCAAGTTCCCTTTAGATTAGAATCACTATGGGTTGAAATGATACATACCCGAACGGACTTTAGAATAGGAGAAAATCGTTATCAGCTGAAATGATAGGCCTGAATGATTTTCAATTATTTTCATTTACTTGGGATTTGCGGGTTTGAAATGATCAAACCCGGGTTTTCTTTGTAAATTATGGGTTGAAATGATATATTACCCGTATCACTTTACCTAGGCTAGAAAATGAAATACAGACCCGTTGTTAAAATATGTTTTATAATTATTTTTTAAAATATTTTAGAAATGTAAATATTATAATATTTTGATTTAAACTAAATAAAAATGATTTTTGTAAAGCATTATTGATTTTTCTGAAAATTTACAAGTGAAATAAATTAATGGTAAAATTAGAAAATTTAAAATGTAAGTTATTTTGGGAAATTTTAATTTGGTGATAATTGGAATTTAAATTAAATGTGAAATTTGATAAATTCATGATAATTTGGATTAAAGTGAATTTAAATTATTTTTATATTATATTATGATTTTGAATAAAGTTAAAATGTGAAATGAATGAATATTTAAGTTGAAATTTTGAAATATAACTAAAATTGGAAATTTGTGAATTTGGCTTAAAAGTGAATTTTAAGTTAAGTAAATAAAAATGGAATTAAGTTATATTTGAAAATTTAAACTTAAGTGTTAAGTTAATTTAATTTAATGAATTTGTAATTTAATATTGGAATTTAATAAGTGAATTATTATTAAATTTTGATTTTTGAATGGAGGTTTAACTTTATAAAATCATGAATATAAGGGTATTTGAGTGATTGTTTTAAAAGTGAAATTATATGATTTTATAAGTTAAAAATGATTTATATAAAAATATAATTGTTTGTGAAATTATACTGAATATTTGAAGTTAATTAACTGCATTTCTGAAATGCTATTAATTCTAATGTAAATGATAATACAACATTTGTAAATGCTATAGTTGATAATAATGAACAAAATGGCTAAATTTAATTAAAGGCTATTATAGCATTTTTGTAAATGTTATAATGGTTGAATTTAACTAAGTTTATTTGAAACTAATGTAACCTTATTACAGCATTTTAATGGTGTCTTTTGTTAAATTGAACTATTTTAAATGTGACTTTCCGTAGCATTTTCTAAATGCTGCGAAAGTTGAATTTTCATTATTTTAATTAATTTAAGTGAATGAATGAACTTTGAAAGATTAAAATTTTGAAAATTTAATAATTTAATTATTAAATATAATAACTTCATTTTATGATTTAAAATAAGGTAATTTGTTTCGAAATATAACTATTTTGAAATATGATATTTTGATATTTTGAAATGGATTTTTGAAGGATATTGAATTTTGAAATGATATTTGATTTCGATGTATAAAATACCATTTTGAAATTTTAACCACGGGATATATTTAATTTATAGTTTAACTGATCCTTAAAGGATGGGCGATCCCAAGCATCCTTTGAGTTATTGTGCATTTCTACTACAGTTCACTTGAGTTGGTTTAAATTATATAAGTATATATTGTCCTGACTCGAGTGTTTTGTGTTTTACTTTACGCTAGGGTCAGCCTGAGTATTTACAGCTTAGCTTTGGATTTCTTTCTAGGGTTAGGAATCGTTGGAGATTCTGCTTGTCTAGTTATTTGTTCCTTTCAGTTCAGTTGTTCTATTTCACTTCTGGTATTCATAAACTTCTATTTATTTGAGATTTCTATTGTATATGTTTTCAAGCAGATATTATGTATTATGTTTTGAGAGTTTGTTATAGTAGCTTCATGAACTACTATGGTTTTTATATTCCGCTGCGAGTTATTTTGATATGTTCTGTGTCTGTGATTCTGTGTATTTGATTTCATTTGCTCCAAATTTATTTACAATCTGTTATTTTGAAATTTTCAAGTCAGACATGTGTGGATTATTGTCGATTTGAATGGTCCAAAATAGTGGGTCGTTACAATGATCGTTGGTATACGTGCACGGTGCACCACAGTGTATCTGGCGATGTTTAGTGTTGGGGAAGAAGGTTTTGATATCGGGTCGAAATCGAGTAGTTCTGTGGGTTGACTCGAAGTAGCGAGTATCTCGGGGGTTTGAGAGTTTTGCTCAAGGCTTTTGGTTGATTTACTCGAGTTTTTCTCGGGTTTGTGTTTTGTCTTAATAACTAGATTTATTTTTTAAAAAATCAGTGCAACATGAACAGATTTTAAAAAGCAAAGAAATCTAGTTTTATTAATAAAGAAAATGTTTAACAAAAGTGATGGAAGTAATTAAAGGATTGATTAATATAATTAATTAAAGAGTAAATTAATTAATGGAAGTAATTAAGGATTAATTACTTAGTGTAATTAATTAATTAATTAAAGGGTTAGTTAATTAATGTAATTAATTAAGGATCATTAATTAATGAGAGTGATTAAAGGTTAATTAATGTGAAGGGTTAAAGGATAATTAATCTATGTAATTAATTAAAGGCTAATTACTTAATGTAATTAAAGAATAATTAATTAAGGTTGATTAATTAAGATGGGTTATTAAGAAATGATTCATTAATTGGGTTGTAATTAATAAATGTTGAGTATGCAGGATTAAGGTAATCTAAATGATTAAAGTTGGTAATTAATTTAATTGGAGATTAATTAAATTAATTAGGAATTATATATCAAATAAATCTTGTTATGGATAGTTGAATGATATTGGATGACTTGGATTGATTTTATCTTTGATGGGCGATTGAGATGTGCTGTGATATGAATGGGTTAAACTATGATAATGTAGGTTACCTATCTGAGTTGAATTGTTGTATGATATCCTGGATATGAATTGTATTGTTTAAAACTTAACAGCTTGGATTAGAGATGACACTGAATTCAAAGAGACTGGGGTCGGGTATCAGTAAATACGTGAAACCACTTCGATTCTTTATAAACTTGAGTTTGGAAGCAAACATGCTGGAATGAAATAAGTTAAGTATCATGGATATTTAAAACTGGATAACGATTCTTGGATATTGTTTTGAGATATATGATCAACTTAAATAAGATTAGAACTCGTAGAAAAGTACGAGTTACCCTGGTAATTCACTTAAGTTATATAGCTTGGTATTTCATATTATGGGTTTAATCACGCTGGTTTCCAGCCTGACCCGGGTGTTACTTTGATGTAATGCTCGGGTCAGACCGAGTATTACAGATTTTCAGGTAAGGTCGTTCTAGAGCTTAGGAAGCGAGCTGGATGGTAGGAACGTATGGAGTGTTTCCGCTGTGATATTATTTATGTTTATCTGAGACATGAGATTTGTATATGTCCAGTGTTTGTGTATGAGTGTAACTCTGATGTATTATAAATGTATTTCACACTTACAGTATTCTTTGTAAACTGTTATCCTTTGATATCATATTTTGATCCGCTGCGAATGTGAGAATCGGTGTTGTGTTTCTGTTCCTGTTTCTTCTACCTCTTTCTTCTTTTCGTAACTATCTAGAATTTTTAGGATCGAAAATTCCGGGTCGTTACAGTTGGTATCAGAGCGAAGGTTAAGCGAGAACCTTGGCTCTGGTGGGTGTACTCATAAGGATAGGGTCAATAGTACCCTAGGATGAGTTGAGTGTGTGTATATATATATATATGAGAGCGTACTTGTTATTTTCCAATATAAAGATTTTAAATGATTTTATATAAGGATATATTTTGATATATATAAAGCAATATTCCTTAACAATTAAATGTTATGGTAAGTGGTTGTTAAATTATTGGAACTAAATTAAGAGGTAATAGAAATACAACCAAATTTGAATTAAATAAAGGTAAGTTTGAAATGGATTCAAACTGAAATTAAATCTTGAATTTGGGAAAAAGTTTCAGAGTAAGATAATAATGAATTAGTTTCCAGATATGATAATCTTGGTTATTATCATAAATGATTGTTGTGTTTAATAATAAATATTTAGTAATGAGTAAGCAAAATGAAATGTTTTAGGGAAGTAAAACATTTATGCAAGTATGACTTATAAATTGGAACTGAAGATGATATAAATTGTGAAGTTTTAAATCTAGGTCCAGAATTGAAAATTGTTTCAAATTGATAAAGAAATAATAAATAATGTTATTTAATATACTTAAATGGAAGGGTCCTATTTCAACCAAAGTTGTTTGAAAATTTGTTTTGAACCAAAGGTGGTTTAAAATTTAAGGATAACTTGGTGTGTAAAGAAAATGTATATATGAGGAATATACATAATATCAAAGATGGTTTGAAATAAACTCTAAATGTTGAGTTTTAAATTTTGAATGAGATGTGATACCCAAGGTGATAAGTTTTTGTAATACCCCAAAATTTTGTGAAAAATCATTTTTATAAAATGATTTAATTTTTGAAATATTTAGATTTAAATATGGTGAAATTTTTGGGAATAAATAATGTGCAAGGATATGTGGGCACATGCACACTGGAAATGGCACAAGGAAAAGATTCAAAAATTTCTGAAAAAAAAATGATGATGATAATAAAATAAATAAACTGAGCAAAGAAGCATTTCAAATGTGATTTTGAAATGTACATTATTAATCAAATTAAAAATGTTTTTTTTTATGCATGAAAATTTAATATTCCCAGTAAAAATTGAATATGTGCACATGGTGAGATTAGAAATATATTTGTATACTGAAATTAAAAATATACAACATATGTGTATAGATATTTTCAGTAAAAAAAAGGGGGGATCAAATAAAAATATGTACACTTATGCACCTGTATATTTTCTATGAGCAGAAAGTGTTAAAGCAAAACAATAAAAAGGAAACATTAAAATGACATGAAATGTAATACAAGTCAATAGGCTTGTATAGGCAAAAATAGCAAAGGGGATTCTCAGAAATAATTAAAATATAAAATATGGTAGTCACACTTTTAACATGACTAGGTGAGTGGCCATTTTCTAAAAAAGTAAAGAAAAGAAAATGCAGCCTTTAATTGGTTAATATGGCCGGGGGTAATTAGGGATAAAAATGAGAAAATGCAAACACAATGCATGATGCTAGCCAGGACAGAAATGGAATTCTGTTTTAACAAAACCCTAGTGGAAAAATGCATATAAATAGGCAGTTTTAGCCAGTAGAATTATCTTTACCCCGAGCTGCACAAAAATAAGAAAGGAAGAAAAATATTGGAAGGAAGGAGAAAACACACATACAAGGGTTTTCAGGATCAGTAAGAAGAAATATTTAGGTGAGTAACCTCACTGAGTTCATGGCATTAAGACCTGAGATGACGCAGCCACTTTTTATATTGCCATTTATATATTGCTGGTCTTGATGTATATGATTTCATCAATGCTTTTGGATGTCTTATTTTAAATCTGATATGATTTGATATGGATGTTTTTGGTGATCTTTGCTTTGTTGGGACATTTGTCTTTGGATGTGTATCATTACTGTTTTATTTTTACTCAAAAATGTTAAAGTCCAGAATCTTAAAATTATATAGAGAATACTCTCAACTGTTATAGATCTATGGCATGGAAACTTTACAAAAATGTTGGGAGCTGCATTATACTTGTTATAAGTGCTGAGGCTTGAGAAGAAAAATGTTAAGGGTGCAATAGAAATTTTCTAAGTGCTGAGCCCTTAATCAAATCAAAAAAAAAGAAACTCACAAGCTAAAATTATGATTGAACCAGATCCTGAATCTGAATCAATCATAAAGGCTTGTAGATCAATATAATAAGAACATGCCATGCCTCCTGTACAGTTGCAAATATTCTTATATTTTACTGAGATCAAGACATATTGACCCCATTTAGGAAATAACTGTCTGCTTATTTCTGAGGAGAATTATGCTAGGAAAAATTATGGATGTTTCCCTGTTTGCAGTGACATGTTCACATAGCATATTTGATGATAGGATTTAAGTCAATACACTAGTAAATAAACTAGGGAAGGGAAGGCCAAGAAGGCTGCTGGAATGCTTGTCATATTTGAAGTATGCAAGTTGGCACATGGTTTGTTTAAGCCCTGAGATCTTTGTGCAATGATGTGAATTAGTTCATTGCAATGTGTCCCTGTGATTCCTTAATAGTAGATGAGGCAGGAATTTAAATTGAATTAGACAACCTGTAAATGAAGAAATAGGAATATGAATATTTCTTAGGTTGGTTGGTATGGAACCATGATGGTTCCAGTGAATGCAAATGTTGCAGATAGATAATTATGTTTGCATGATTATGTATGCAAGTGAAGAATGATAGATGAATATATCATACCTGAATCAACTTATTTATGCCATGTTAAAGTAATTGATTGCAGAAATTTGCTTAAATAACAAGTTAGTACTCTTACATTCTCTGTTGCTTAATATCATGAATATTTTGATGTTGCTCATACCAGATCATAGATCTGACCCTTATTTGCTCATGGCATATGGGGGTGTCTCACTTTAAAATGAGACAGCCTCTAATGTTCTTGCAGGGAGTACTAAGCTTTAGTAGAAAGTGAAGTTGTGACTGATGGAAAAGAATTGAGTAAACATGCCTGTATTTTTTTTAAGAGTTTAAGATGATGTTATTTACATGTATTCGTGAGATAGTTGAGTTTGATTCTGATGCTATGTAATGAATTCTATTATGGTTAGATGGACTAGTTGTATCATGTTAAATATATTGTTATGCACTAAGGTTTAAAAACTAAAAGAAATATCTGAGTGGGGAACAAGGAAATGATCTTAAGTATTGATATGGATGCCTGGAAAAGAAATATGCATATGTAGGTGAGCTACTGTTTTGCATAATTTATATTATATATTAGCTAATCTTGAGACATAACAGAGCACTGAGTTTTAGAATAAAATCTGGATTTGGCTAGAAGTAAACTTATAAGGATTTTAGTTTCTTTTTACTGAAATGCTTTGTAAATAAGTTTGAATTCATTTCTGAATCGTATTGAGAAAAGTAAAATGTTTTTAAAAGCTTCAGACAGAATGCAATGAATGGTATCTCCATTGCTTTGAACTAGTGTGTAGCAGATACAGGATACATGAGTTAACCAGCTTCAAATAAATAAAGTATTGGTTGATCATGATAGATTGTATTTTGAAAATAAAAATGCATTTCAAAAGCTTAGTACATTTAGCAATTGTTTCACCACAATCATCTTTAAAAGACTAAGACAGATAAGCAATGTAAACTGGTTTGAACAAACAAAACCTGGCAACACTCCATATACTCTGAAGTTTAGAACCTTGTCATAGTAAATTCATATGTAAATGATAAATCTACAGCGTGATATCTAGGTTAAGATTGTAACAGACAAGTTGTATAAATTGAATCAAGATAAGAAGGTTTTAAAGAAAGTGTATAAGTGGAAAATGATAAGTGACTATATCATTTCTGGCATTAGCCAAATATCAATACCTTTGATCCATGATCTGAAATAAAAATCTCAAGAATCTTGAGATTGATATGAAAATCTATCAATTAGCATGAGCAAGTTCATATAAATTAAATATGCATAGGATTTGCTGACTTGTTACAAATATTCAAAAGAACAAGGTAATTAACTATATGCAGATTTCTTCAAATCCAAACTAATCCAAACCAAACAGCCTACTCTTGTTTAACAAATGGAAATAAAAACATACTCTGATTTTAAACAAGAGGAACACATACATCTTCATATGTATGTGCATATCTTTAGGAATTAAACTGATATATTTATATTGGTAAATTATTTTGATCCTGGATATATTTTGTTTATTGGAGAAAAAAAAATGACCCTGGGAAATATATTTGTAATGAATGATATATCTATATATCATCTCTTAAAAAAAAATCCCTATGAAATTAAGGTAGAAAAAGGAGGGTCATTTCAGTTTTTGAACCTATAAGATTATTAATGTGAAGTTTAAAGTTTGAAGCAGGAATTCAAATTAGGTAATGTTGGCTGGATTAATTAAATTGAATTTAACTTTGGGAAAGTTAAATAAGTTAACAAGCAACCTGAATTAGGAATTTCAAGATGAAATTGAAATTTAACTTGGGGAGTTAAATGGTTAATTTGAATTGGGAGTTTATGGGATCTCAAAATGGGTTTAAGATCTGGAAATTGGAAATGGGTGGATGTTTTTAAAATAAATTGGATGATGTCAGCCTATTGTTATTAAAAATCTTTAAAGTGTGAATTGGATTTGTTTAAATGAATGAAGAAATTGATTGTGGTGATATATCCATTATTGAGATAAAACGGAAATTAAACTTTAATTTGAAATTAAGGATATAAAAAAAATTAACTAGAATTTATATAATTCGAGATGGTTTAAAGTTGAGATTCAGATTTCATTAGTTCAAATTGAATTTAGTTTGAATTAACTAGAATTGAAGATAGATAAGTATAAAATTCAAAAGGAAATTTTGAATTGGATTAATTTGTAATAAAATTGAAGATTGAATGAGTTCAAATTCAAATGGGAATTGGGATTAATTCATATAGAAATTGAAATGATTTGAAATTGAAGTGGATTCAATTTGAAATTAGTCTAAATTAATTTGAATAATTTGGAATTGTAATTAAAGTGAATATATTTAAAGTCAAATGGAATTTGATTTGAATTTGGAAAGAAATTGATGATTATTCAACTTGAATTGGGGATAAATCAAGTTCAAGGGAAATTGAAGTTATTCAAATTGGAATTGAGTCAATTTAAATGGAAGTGGAAATTTAAATTGAATTGATGGAAATGGGGATGGGAATTGAACAGTTTGACTCTGGACTATTTTTAAAATAAATTGTTTAATATAAATCTATCTTTCCAAACTATTTACTACACAACTTTTCTTTTTAAACCTAAAACTATCTTAAGCTTGTTTTACAATTACTTTTGGGAACTATTTAACTATTTTACAACTGTTTATAAACTAATTACTATTTTTCAACTATCTTACAATTACTTAACTGTTTTACAGCTATTTTACAAACTAATAATTATTTTTCAACTACTTATTTATTTTTAAAAAAAATTCAAGCTATTTTTAAATTTAAGCAGATTAGAGTACAAACTGTTATTGATTAAATACCCAACTGAGATAAGAATTGAAGTGATAATCCAAATGGGGATTAAGGAAAATGTGAATAAGTGAATAAAATCAAAGTGAGTGTTTTCTGGGGATTTGACCAGGCAACTAGTACTCGGCAATAAGTGCTCGGCATCAGAGAGTGTCCGACATCTAGGAGTGTTCGGCGAAGCACTTGCCATCCAGGAGTGTTCGGCGAAGCAACTGTCATCCATGAGTACTCGGCGTAGTACTCGGCATCCATAGTGTCCGGCGTCCAGGAGTGTTCGGCGTAGTACTCAGCTGTGTTCGGCGTCAACTGGCACTCAACGTCCGCCAATGCTCAGCATCGAGATTGCTCGGCATCAAGATTGCTCGGCACCAAGACTGCTCGGCATACGAGACTGCTCGGCATACGAGAGCACTCGACATCAAGAGCACTCGGCATCGAGACTACTCGGCGTAGTACTCAGCAACAAGGGTACTCGGCGTCAAGTAGTGTTCGGCATCCCATGGTACTCGGCATCCGGAGGATTCGGCATCCGGAGTACTCGGCATCCAGAGGCACTCGGCGTCAGTAGTACTCGGCATCCAGAGGCACTCGGCGTTAGTAGAACTCGGCGATAGGATAACTCGGCAACGAGAGCGTTCGGCATTCAGAAGGCATTCAGTATGCACAACTACGCAAGGTAACGATATCATTCGACCTACATACATTGATCGGTCAAGAGCTTCGAACAGAGATACGCTCGGCTTCACTACAACCATCCTACACTTCCCATACATCAGAAGCACCGTTCGGCATGGGATGGACCGTTCGGCATGGAAGCGTTCGGCGTACCTGGTTCGGCATGCAGCGCCTGGGCTAGAGCGTTCGGCTGTCAAGCCCACTTGGGTAGTCCAACCCACTTTTGCCTATAAATAGAGGGGAAGGGTCACAATGAAATGGATCCTTTTTTGGGAGAGAAAACACCGGGGAGACTCTGCCATTTTCAAGACTCATCTTCTCTACTTAACAACTTCATTCAAGCATTTGATTCACGAATTGTATTTGTAATCAATTATAAAGAAGATCAATAAAGTTTAACCTCAAAGTGGACGTAGGCAATTACGCTGAACCACTATAAATTTGGTGTTCTTACTTTCTGTATTTAGATTAGCACTGTCTTCTCTGTTTAATTTGATTTCATCACTTATATCTCTTCACAATCTTCTTCTACGAGATTAGTGACCAATTTTGGTGCTAACACTTTGGTGCTTTCACTTAGAATCGAATTCTCAGACCTCAAGGATCTGCTTTGAAGCTACTGGATTGAACAAATCCCCCAAAGAAGATCCGACTCACTGATAGGACATCCGCTGATTCTACTCAGAGTTCATACCAATAACTCTACAATGGAAAGACCACGTACCAGGTCAGCTTCTCATAATGCGGATGCTCGCGAGACTGCTAGCGTGCAACAAGATGGACGTAGTAATCAACCAGCGATCCTGAGTGCAGGGATTGCCGCTGAAGAACAGACTCCAGTTGTCACCAGAGTAGAGTTCAATGACTTGATGAGAGAACTTAGGGAAAGCAGGAGACGAATAGGAGAACAGATGCAAGCTAATGCCAACCTGATGGCACAACTTACTCAACAACAGCAACAGGATGCTGGGGGCAATCCAGCTGCTTATTCCTCATCTGACAGCTCTACTTCTTCTGATGAACCGCCCAGGCATAGACGCCGTAAGACTGAAGCTGCAAGGGCGGATGCTGCTGTTCGAACAGCTGGAGACCGCGACCAAGCCAGAACTGGAAGCTTTAGAACCGGAGTACAGATGGAGGATGGAGCTCCAGGTCATCAAAATGCTAACAATGTTGAACCTCAAGACGCACGATTGGCAGATCGCCAGGAAAGGAGGCATCAGCATGGACAGGCGCGTAGAACTGACTCCAACCTCCCAGCTTCCATACAAACACGCGAACTGACTGCCATGACCAGGCAACTGATGAAAGAAAATCAGGGCTTATCAAATGACGACTGGGGAGTGTCAAGAAGTCATACTCCGTTCACGGATATTGTGCTGCAAGCGGCGTACCCCAAGAAGTTTAGCATGCCAACCATTCCTGCATACGAAGGAAAGACTGACCCCAGACAACATGTAATGAGGTATGAATGGATGATGGATTCAGCCAGAGCAAATGATGCAACCAAGTGTAGGTTCTTTCCGATTACTCTATCTGGGATCGCTACTATGTGGTTCACCCGACTTCCTCCGCGATCCGTATCAAATTTCGAGGAGTTGGCAAAGAAGTTTATTGAGCAATTCAGGATACACACTACACGCCCGAAGGACGTGATGTCTCTGTCAAGTGTAATCCAAAATCCCGGAGAGTCGCTGAAGGAGTACTTACAAAGATTCCACGTTGCAGCAACTGAAGTCAGTAATCCCAATGACCATGCAATTCTAATGGCTGTAATGAGAGGTGTAGATCCGGATTCTGAGTTTGGAGACTGGCTGGCAGGAAAACCTCCGGCTACGCTAGAGCGTTTCTACTCCAAGGCACACCAGTTCATAAGAAGACAGGAAGCTAGGTGGGTACGACGAGATAAGGCACCGGGACCTGCCCAAGAGTCAATCAAGAGCAACATTGCTGTGAAGCAATCCGGAGACAATTCGGGAAAGGTCCAAGTCAATGTCCAGAGTAAGCCTGTGCAGCCCAAAGAGTCCGGAGGAAGAAGTCAAGGAAAGAGGAAAGAAGCGGGAAAGTGGAAGTCGAGAATTCCCAGCTACATCGAGTACACTCCGCTAAACGCCCCACTTGAGAACATCTACCTATCCACCTGCAATACTTTTCAATACCGAAAGCCGCGCCCGAAAGAATCAACCGAGGAACAGAAGCGGACTGGGAAATATTGCCGCTTCCATGAAACTTATGGACACAACACGGAAGAGTGCAGACACCTGCATGACGCTATCGAGAAATTGATCAGACAAAAGAAGTTGCAAGAATTTGTAAAGGATCCACAGGAAGGAGGACAGGGGATGTCCGACCCAGGTCGTGCACCAGCTCCACGTCATCCTGAGGAGCCTGCCCGGACTGTTGGAAGACTGGTCATAAATACAATTATCGGAGGACCTCATCCCGCAGATAAGAACTGGCAAGAGATGGAACGATATGCAAGCTCCTTGAAGCATGCAGACTTTGAGTGCTGTTCGAACGTAGAGGACGGGGCTCCTGCTAAGCAGCAGCGCGTGATGACAGATGATATTGTGTTCAGGAACAGAGACGCTGATCAGGTAGAGGCTCCGACCATCGATCCCATGGTCATATCTACAACGATCGGACTAGCATATGTAAAAAGAATTTTGATTGATTGTGGAAGTTCAGTCAACATCATCTTCAAGAAGGCCTACGATCAGATGAAGCTAGAGTCAAAAGACTTGAAACCATCCAAAGCTCGTATCTACGGCTTTAACGGCGCTGCGACTGATGCAGTAGGATATGTCGAGTTACCAGTTGAACTGGGACAAGGCGAGCGCCGAAGGGTACGAATTCTACCCTTTGTAGTTTTGGATGTGGACTCTCCGTATAATGTTTTCTTGGGTCGGCCGGCCCTGGCTGAATTTAGGGCGGCATTAGCCCCGTGGTGCTTGACTTTGAAGTTTCCAACTGACAAAGGAGTAGGCATTGTTCACGGTGACCAAGCAGCTGGTCGTTCCTGTTATGTGGCCGAGCTCCGAGAGGCCCACCGGAGGGAGAAGGGAAAGGTTGCGGACAACCCCGTCCGCATCCTCAATGCGGATAATTGAAAAGTAGTGCCCGAGCCCTGGCTCGGGCATAGTTCTCGGATCTACGGAGATATAGATCCGAGAGACGACGATGAGAAACCCAGGGAAGAGAAGGCGGCACCGGCTGAATTAACAATTGACATTTCAGTTAGCCATGACGACCCCTCGCGAATACTGAAGATCGGATCACAGCTTGGCCCCGCAATGACTGAAGACCTTAGCGACTTCCTCCGGGCGAATCTTGATATTTTCGCCTGGACGCATTCTGATATGTGTGGGATTTCTCCCGCCATCACGAGTCATATGTTGAACATAGACCCGAAATACGTCCCAGTCAAGCAAAAAAGGAGAGGAATGGATCCGGAGAGATCCGTCGCTCTTGGAGAGGAGGTGGACAAACTCAAGGAGAATGGGTTCGTCCGCGACACCCTCTACCCTGAATGGGTATCCAACCCCGTACTGGTAAAGAAGGCGAATGGCAAATGGAGGACTTGCGTAGATTATTCCGACTTGAACAAAGCATGCCCAAAGGACAGTTTCCCGTTGCCTAGGATCGATCAGTTGGTCGACTCCACCGCAGGACACGAGCTGTTGTCATTCATGGACGCGTACTCAGGATACAACCAAATCCCAATGCATATTCCGGATCAAGAACACACCAGCTTCGTTACAAATGTCGGACTGTATTGCTATGTAGTGATGCCCTTTGGATTGAAGAATGCTGGAGCGACTTATCAACGTTTGGTGAATCGAATGTTCAAGGACCAGCTGGGTAAAACCATGGAAGTCTATGTGGACGACATGCTCGTGAAGTCATGACGGTCAAACGACCACATTCAAGACTTAGTTGAAATGTTTAACATACTCAGGTTTTATGGAATGAAGATCAACCCGTTGAAGTGTTCTTTTGGCGTTGCATCAGGGAAGTTTTTGGGATTCATCGTCAACGCTAGGGGAATCGAAGCCAACCCAGAAAAGATCCAAGCTATTCGAGATGTACAAGCGCCTAGGACTATAAAGCAGATACAGAGCTTGAACGGAAAAGTAGCTGCGCTGAGTCGATTTATATCCAAGGCAACTGACAAGTGCATCCCGTTCTTTGACATAATAAAGAAAGGAAAGAGAAATTTTGAATGGACGTCTAGCTGTGAGGAAGCGTTCCGGAATCTGGCAAGGCATCTGGAAAGCCAACCAATGCTATCAAAACCAGTTGACCATGAGATGTTGTACGTTTACTTGGCTATATCCCCTCATGCGATAAGCACAGCTTTGGTTCGTGAGGAGGATCGAGTCCAGAAGTCGGTGTATTATGTTAGCAAGCGTTTAACGGGGGCAGAGAAGAATTACCCTAAAATCGAGAAATTGGCTTACTGCTTGGTGATTGCATCACGCAAGCTGCGCCCATACTTTCAAGCGCATTCAATCGGTGTTTATACCGATCAACCCCTGAGGCAGGTACTCCAACGACCGGAAACTTCTGGAAGATTGCTAAAATGGAACATCAAGTTGAGCCAGTTCGATATCGCGTACTTACCACGGAGAGCCATCCGAGGGCAAGCGTTAGCAGACTTCATCGCTGAATTTACCATACCCATCAAACCGGACGATCACGACATCATTCCCCCCATTCGATGGAAATTATACACTGACGGTGCATCAAACGACCATTGTTCCGGCGCACGCGTGGTTCTTATAACTCCGAAAAACCGATCAATCTGTTATGCCCTGAAGCTCGATTTCCCGGCTACGAACAACGATCTGAATATGAAGCACTGATCGCTGGCTTGAAGCTCATCAAAGAACTCGGGATCGAATCGGTCGAAATCTTTTGTGACTCGCAGTTGGTGGTTTACCAAGTACGAGGAGACTACCAAGCAAAGGGACGAAGGCTTGCTCCGTACCTCGTTCAGGTCCAAGAACTACTATCAAATCTTGAGCGTTATGACATTTCACATATCCCGCGAGAACATAACAAAGAAGCCGACTTGTTGGCTAAGTTCGCAAGTACCGACGATGCTCAACAAATGGGATTGTATCCCGTTGAAGTCTTGCATGCCCCGAGCATAGACGAGATGAAAGTCGATCGCGTGTTGGGAACTGAAATCGAGAAGGAGTCCTGGATAACCCCATTCAAACTGTACCTGACAACCGGGGCTTTACCAGAAAAAAGGAGCGAAAGACGACAGGTCCTTCGAAAGGCTGCGCGGTACGTAATGCAGGGTGGATCCATGTATCGAAAAGGATTCTCAGTCCCATTATTACGGTGCATCGCTCATGATGAAACAAAGCGAGTCTTGAGGGAAGTTCACGAAGGGGAATGCGGCGACCATACTGGGGGGCAAACGCTAGCAAAGAAGATCCTCCGCTATGGATATTACTGGCCCACCGTAAACCGGGATGCCGCGGACTACGCAAGAAAATGCGACAAATGTCAAAGATATGCAAAAAACCCGAGGGCTCCATCAACGGAACTCACACAAATGATCAGTCCCTGGCCATTTGCGATCTGGGGAATCGACATAATCGGCTCTTTGCCTTTATCCAAAGGTGGTGCGAAATATGCAATAGTTGCAGTCGACTATTTCACGAAATGGGCTGAGGCAGAACCTTTGGCCACTATCACCTCTAAGAAGGTCATTAACTTCGTGGTACGAAATATTATATGCCGCTTTGGCCTTCCACGCACCATCGTTACAGATAACGGAACGCAATTTGAAAGTAGAGAGTTCAAAGAGTTCTGTTTGAAGTATGGCATCGAGAAAAAGTTCGCCGCCGTTGCGTACCCAAAAGCTAACGGACAAGTCGAGGCCGTTAACAAAATAATCAAGTCCATATTGAAGAAGCGTCTAGTGAAGGTTGGAGGCAAGTGGGTAGATGAGCTCCCGACAGCATTATGGGCGTATAGAACTACCCACAAGTCCGCGACCGGCCACACTCCGTTCGCCTTGGCATACGGCTCTGAAGCCGTTATACCCGTGGAGCTTGAAGTTCCATCGCACCGAGTGACATACTATGATCCCAAGACGAACCAAAACCTCTTGCTGGAATCACTGGACTGCATCGACGAAAAGCGGGAAGAAGCTGAATTAAGGGCGGCGGCGCACAAACATCGAGTCAAGCGTTACTACGACGACAGAGTCCGCCCAAGAACCTTTGATGTGGGAGATCTTGTTCTGAAACGAGTCTTCCCGGCACCATCACGCATGAATCCCAGCTGGGAAGGTCCATACGCCATTGAACGGAAGCTTGGAGAAGGAACATTCAAGCTAGCGACCGTTGATGGCGCGACACTCCCCAGAGCATGGAACAGTGAACATTTGCGGCACTATTACATTTAGCATGTTTTCCTTTCTTGTTGTAGGCACTGTTGTTTCCTGCATGTTTCCATTCAATAATGACTTAGTTTCCTTTTAAAGTTGTAATCAAGCAATTTAGTTGATTTTCATTAATAAAGGCTTGAAGCCACATCTTCTATGAAGTTTCTATATCTCTTAATTGGATGATAAATTACATTATCCTGCACGACATACAGACTCGTACAAACGATTCCGAATCTCCGAATCCCCAGAGCACGGATCGGAGTACTCTAAGTCCCCAGAGCGCGGACTAGAGTATAAACGATTCTGAATCTCCGAATCCCCAGAGCGCGGATCGGAGTACTCTAAGTCCCCAGAGCGCGGACTAGAGTATAAACGATTCCGAATCTCCGAATCTCCAGAGCACGGATCGGAGTACTCTAAGTCCCCAGAGCGCGGACTAGAGTATAAACGATTCCAAATCTCCGAATCCCCAGAGCGCGGATCGGAGTACTCAAAGTCCCCAGAGTGCGGACTAGAGTATAAACGATTCCGAATCTCCGAATCCCCAGAGCGCGTATCGGAGTACTCTAAGTCCCCAGAGCGCGGACTAGAGTATAAACGATTCCGAATCTCCGAATCCCCAGAGCACGGATCGGAGTACTCTGTCCCCAGAGCGCGGACTAGAGTATAAACGATTCCAAATCTCCGAATCCCAAGAGCACGGATCAGAGTACTCAAAGTCCCCAGAGCGCGGACTAGAGTATATACGATTCCAAATCTCCGAATCCCCAAAGCGCGGATCGGAGTACTCTAAGTCCCCAGAGCGCGGACTAGAGTATAAACGATTCTAAATCTCCGAATCCCCAGAGTGCGGAGCGGAGTACTCTAAGTCCCCAGAGCGAGGACTAGAGTATAAACGATTTCAAATCTCTGAATCCCCAGAGTGCGGAGCGGAGTACTCTGAGTCCCCAGAGTGCGGGCTAGAGTATAAACAATTTCAAATCTCCGGATCCCCAGAGTGCGGAGCGGAGCACTCTAAGTCCCCAGAGCGTGGACTAGAGTATAATCGATCTCAAATCTCCGAGTTCCCGGAACGCTGAATCGGAGAGAGTCCAAGTACTCAAGAACGGACCGGGAGATAATGCAACTCATGAGAACTTGAGTTATGGCTACAGTTAGTCAACAAACCAAAGAAAGACAAGAGAATCATTCAAGCAATAAAGAAACTAAAATTTTATTCGATAAGTCCAAAACGGGGATACATGATCACTCCTACAAAATTCAGACCTCTCTATACAAACTGCAAGTTGTGAAATATAAAAGCAACTACAAGACTTAAGCAAAAAACTCGTTGAACGAGTGTATCGATTATTTCTTCGACTTCTTCTTTTTGTCTTCCTTTGATGTTTCCGACGACTCCTCTCCCTCACGTTTTTTCTTGGACTTTTTGCTTGCTAGAGAAACGGAGTCTGGAGTAGGAGACGGAACATCTAGTGGTTTGGACCTGCCCCGGAGAATGATTTTCAAAGGTCTGTTCCGTGGATCAGTGAGTTCCAGTATTTCAGACTCGACTTTGACTTTGACTTTTCTCTTCTCCTCGTCGGCAAGACGGTCCTTCATGCTCATCTCTGAAGTATGCTCAGAGGCGCCAGTGATTTTAATTTCATCGCTTCCTTCGGCAGGAGACGAAGTATCAAGTTTGTCATCATCAAGCGCCCCGATCACTTGAGCGTCTGGACCGGGAGTTACTCCTGCGTGAGCAACGTCGCTTGTTTTCTCTGCTTCCTCCTTGGCGTCATCGCTCCTCGGAGTTGGCTCGGCGTCAGAACAACCTGCACGAAAACATAAGGAATGAGCATTAGAACGAATAGCCACTGTTGAAAAAATGACGGGAACTCTTCAACTTTTAGAGAAAGAAGAATTTCCTACCAGGGTCCGGTTGGCTATCGGTGGCGCGCGGGGTTTCACCCTCCAGGATAGGTGACAGCACATGAACGCCAAGCCCGGGATCTTCGGGATCATAACTGGCATGCTGCTCGAATGGATCAAGCGTCGACCGACCGGCCGATTGAGCAGCATAAGGAGCGGCGATGTGAGGAGTAGTAGCATCGGCCTCTGATGGGCCGGCTTCGTCGTTCTTCTCTTTCGAAGGGGAAGAGCCTTTACTATAAAGAGCCAATGCTCGGGATAAATCCGATGGCTCATTCTCCCTCAGGAACTCCTTCACCAATGCATCCTCGTCGACCTCTTCGGAGCCTAACTCGACTTTCCTGATCTTTATCAGAGTTTCCCATGCCTCAGCCAGGGATTCAAAGTAGCCGTCGCCCAAGAATGTTAAGTCACGGTGCATAAGGACGCGGGCTCCGTACTCGGCGATCAACGGGTCAAACATACTTTTGACCTCTTCCCTGCCGGACTCTGCGGCCGCCTCAAGGCGAGAACCAAGCTCCTCCACAGCCATTCTTTTGCCCTCCTCACGGGCCTCATCCTTCATTTTCTCGACCCCGGCAAGTTCATCGTCGAGCTTTGTCTTCAGGAGTCGGGTAGCAACAATCTCATCATAATATCGCTGTGATTCTTCCTGAGCAGCTATTTTGTCTTCTTTCTCCTTGGAGAGTAGTTCTTTCAGCTCTATGACTTGAGTAGCGAGCGCGTCCCTTTCTTTTTGGACAGAGTCTTTTTCTAGGGCAAGGGCGCCGCTGCGCTGGACTGCTTCGTCAAGCTCCTTTTTGTGAGCCACCTCTAAGCGAGTAACTGCCTCAGCAGTATCTTTTGCGCCTTGTTCAGCGGCTTCTAGCTTTGACTTATAAGAGGCGAGCTCTTCGTCTTGGAGTTTGATGATTTTCTTATCGCTGTCAGCCTCCAGATTCAGACGGTCAATCTCGTGTTGACGCTCGACAGATACTTCCGAGATCTTCTCCACCAAGTGCACGAATGCGTCATGTTGAACATAAACGTCATTGTTGCAGGCAATGGCACTTTGCTTCACGTGCCCAGGAATGTGATGGATGGCTGGGAGGAATTTCAAGCCGTCAAAACAGATTTTCGGAAATTTGGCCTTAAGGTCGACCATCTTTTCCGCAACAGTTGGGTCCACGGCAGGAGTAGGAGGAGGAGGCTTTGAGAATTCCATTCTTTTACGTTGCTCTCGAACTTGCCTCGTACTCGATGAACTGGAATGTTGTTCTCGAGCAACATCAGACTGATAACCCTTCTGCAAAGACTTCTCTTTATCCGGCTCAGTTGGATAAGGAAGATCACGGGACTGGGAAGATTGAGAGTGTGCTTTCTTGCGGTGAGACGACTCGCGAGGATGATTGTCCCTATCCTCATAATCACCTCGGTCTCGGTGTCTGCCGGAACCGGAATCCCATTCGGAGTGATGGAATATAGAAGACCCCTGGAGGCGATCAAGTCCGTGAGAGCGGCCCATATCACCTGCAAAGAATGGAGATAACAACGAGTTAAGGAGAATTCACGAATTAAAAAGACTGGAAGTATATTACGGAATGCGCATGTGCGTGTGTGTCCTAGTGTTCCCACCGACGGACCCGTTCGTTTATCTTTGCTAATCGGAGTATTGTCTCCTTGAGCCTGGGGTTGAACTCTTGCATTGCCCCTCGCGGGCGAAGAGAATTTGAGGGCTTCAGGATCATCGAACCCATAATTAAGCAAATCATCGGGAATTGACAGGTTTGACAGACCCTTCAAAGAACTTTCAAGACGCTGTGAAGAAGCCTCTTTCTCAGGAGGTATAAGCATGACTTTTGAAGTACCACTAACTTTCTCCTTCTGAACTTTATACTTTAACTTCTTCTTTCCCTTCGAACGGGAAGACGACGTCTCGATGTCCTGAACTTCGATTGCCGGATTCCAAGCGAGACCCACATTCTCGCCCTGAGTCTCGGGGGCATCATCCTCTCTACGCTCGCTTTCTCCGTGCGTATCGGGAGCACGGCGCGCCGACGATCCGGCAAGTTTTTTCCCTTTACCGGACGGAGGTTTGGGGATGGTAACACCTTCTGGAAGGCTGATCCGACGACCAGGGGCTAGCAAGCCAAACCCCGACAGCGATTCATTTGAGATGATAGTCCGGATGTCTCGATCCTTAGTAGAAAGAGCTCTAATGGCTTCAACAGCCTTAGAATATCCTCGGCCTTTCGGACGCAGGTTGATACCTGAAAAGATGAAACGAAGAGTTAGGAGAAGCATGACTCCAATTAAATACGAATAGCGATTCAGCAGAGAGACTTACTGCCTTCGACCCATCTCCTAGCGAAACCAGAAGGGCAGCGCACATAGAACCACTCCTGTTTGTACAGGGCGAATTTGCTGCAGGCCCCTGTCAAGATCTGGCACTTGTGGTATGGCTCAAGGAACATAAAGAAAGGGATATCTTTCCGTCTCTTGACCATATAAATGTATCGGATATCACCGGGGTTTGGAGGTCTGGAGAAGACGGCCATGAAAAGTAAGTAAGTCCCATATAGAAACGCATGGCTGTTCGGGTGCAGTTGCGATGGAGCCATGTCTATGTACTGCAGAACGTCCCGGAGAAATAAGTTGAAGGGAGGCACGCTGCCCATCCAACACATGAACTTGTTGCAGGCAGTGTACCCGACTGGGGCAGATGAGGGCGATCGTGTCTCGAAGGGACTAACACGTCGGCGAAAGGAATCCCGTGAATAGAGCATATCCGCCTCAGAGCAACTTCGTTGATCTTCGAAGCTTGAGAATCGATCGGATTGTCTAGTAAGATGGTTGCCTCCAGAGCGTCAAGCGCCAATTTATGAGCGGGAGAAGTCGACGGATTAGAATTATCAGCGGCTCCTTGCCTTGCTGACGGCCCAGGCCTGTCAGATATGGTGGCAGAACTAGATTTTCTCGACATCCCGAATAAATAATGAACCTTGCTAAATGCTTGAGAAAGCTATACTTAGAAAACGTTGAACGTTGGAATTAGCAACACGACTTTTTCCCCCCGTGTGGTGTGTGAACTAGTGAAAACAATTGTGTACAAGTAGTAAGATTTTAAAGATATAATGATTAGCTTCGAGTCGTCGCCTTCGAAGACCATCATCGCTGACCGTCTCAAAAAGCTCGCCTTGAGGTGATTATAGTTCCAAATTCAGAAAACATGTGATTTATGAGGTGTCCGACTTAAGACTAATTTGACATTTAAATATTGTTCGGCATGTGTCTTGGTTCGGTAGAGTCATTGTCAATTGTTCGGCTAAGGTCCTTGTTCGACTAGAAAGCCTCGTTCGGTTAGGACATTGTCCAGTTAAAAGTTCTGTTCGGCAATTGTACTGTTCGGCAATTGTATTGTTCGGCTAAAAGACATTGTTCGACCTAAGGAATGTTCGGCAACTGTATTGTTCGGCTAAAAGACATTGTTCGACCTAAGGAATGTTCGGCAATTGTATTGTTCGGCTAAAAGACATTGTTCGACCTAAGGAATGTTCGGCAACTGTATTGTTCGGCTAAAAGACATTGTTCGACCTAAGGAATGTTCGGCAATTGTATTGTTCGGCTAAAAGACATTGTTCGACCTAAGGAATGTTCGGCAAATGTATTGTTCGGCTAAAAGACATCGTCCGACCTAGGGAATGTTCGGCAATTGTTTTGTCCGGCTAAAGTCACGGTTCGACCTAAGGATTGTTCGGCTGAATTCAACGTTCGGCCTGGGATTGTCCGGCCAAGGTAGTGCTTGGCAACTAACCATTCCACCGTCCGGCACATGACGACATGCGCTGGAGCAGCGAACAGCGCTTTTACCTCCTCCAACACCTTCTTTCTTTTTCTTCCCTTTAACCTCGATTCAACACGAGGAAACTAAGACGATAAGTGGACATACTCCTAATTCCTCCACGCTATGTCGTTCGGCAATGCAGACAAGCTATACAAAAACCTTCTACACGACATCGTTCGAACATCTCGTTTGAATATACAAGGAAAAATACCTAAGTTTGCAGATCAGAGATTGAGATGGTGTAGTTAAGTCTCAAATTCGGACGATTGAACAGAATTGCAAGAACGGTAGAAATAAAAAGTAAAAGGAGAGAAGAAGAAAAGGACCTGGTTTTATAGAGGGGAATGGTGGAAGTCGAAGGGGCTATACCCGGTAGAACCGGTCAATACCGGAGCGCTCGACATCGAGGCAGAATAACGTTCGGCACGCTAGGAACGTTCGGCTCCGAACGTATCGTTCGGCATCCCAAACTTGTTCGTCTTGCACCTCCCTTCGCTAGCATTCTCGAGAGGGTACCTCCGAGGTAGATTGAACCAGATTCAAAGCGCACCACGTTTGGCCACGAGATACACTTTGGGGGGCAAGTGTTTCCTGGGGATTTGACTAGGCAACTAGTACTCGGCAATAAGTGCTCGGCATCAGAGAGTGTCCGGCATCTAGGAGTGTTCGGCGAAGCACTTGCCATCTAGGAGTGTTCGGCGAAGGAACTGTCATCCATGAGTACTCGGCGTAGTACTCGCCATCCATAGTGTCCGGCATCCAGGAGTGTTCGGCGTAGTACTCAGCTGTGTTCGGCGTCAACTGGCACTCAACGTCCGCCAACGCTCGGCATCGATATTGCTCGGCATCAAGATTGATCGGCACCAAGACTGCTCGGCATACGAGACTGCTCGGCATACAAGAGCACTCGACATCAAGAGCACTCGGCATCGAGACTACTCGGCGTAGTACTCGGCAACAAGGGTACTCGGCGTCAAGTAGTGTTCGGCATCCCATGGTACTCGGCATCCGGAGTACTCAGCATCCGGAGTACTCGGCATCCAGAGGCACTCGGCGTCAGTAGTACTCGGCATCCAGAGGCACTCGGCGTCAGTAGAACTCGGCGATAGGATAACTCGGCAACGAGAGTGTTCGGCATTCAGAAGGCATTCAGTATGCACAACTACGCAAGGTAACGATATCATTCGACCTACATACATTGATCGGTCAAGAGCTTCGAACAGAGATACGCTCGGCTTCACTACAACCATCCTACACTTCCCATACATCAGAAGCACCGTTCGGCATGGGAAGGACCGTTCGGCATGGAAGCGTTCGGCGTACCTGGTTCGGCATGCAGCGCCTGGGCTAGAGCGTTCGGCTGTCAAGCCCACTTGGGTAGTCCAGCCCACTTTTGCCTATAAATAGAGGGGCAGGGTCACAGTGAAATGGATCCTTTTTTGGGAGAGAAAACACCGGGGAGACTCTGCCATTTTCAAGACTCATCTTCTCTACTTAACAACTTCATTCAAGCATTTGATTCACGAATTGTATTTGTAATCAATTATAAAGAAGATCAATAAAGTTTAACCTCAAAGTGGACGTAGGCAATTACGCTGAACCACTATAAATTTGGTGTTCTTACTTTCTGTATTTAGATTAGCACTGTCTTCTCTGTTTAATTTGATTTCATCACTTATATCTCTTCACAATCTTCTTCTACGAGGTTAGTGACCAATTTTGGTGCTAACAGTGAGGATGAATAGAAAGGGAATTGATTTAATTGATAATTAATGAAGATAAATATGTAGGATACACGTATATTATTCTATTCGCATTGTGATTTGATCCAGATTCGAGCACAGAATTTCGAGATAGTATTATCGATCCGAGTTTGGATTTTCACTCGATTTTCGAAGGCGAACCTGGATATGGATTTTTGATTGGTTCTGGATATTCTCTATCATAGTTATGACTATGCAAGGAGAATGACAGTTTCTGATCAAGAAACCAAATCTGAGTCCGCACTAGAAAGTCGGGTGGACAATACTAGTTCGGAAGTGGAATTGCGTGATCGAGTGAGTGATCAAATGGGTATAGCCTATGGATGATTTGTGTGCATCGTACGGGTTTGAATAAAATTGATATTGAAAATTTGTGGATAAGAACTGTAAATGATTTTTGAAATTGGAAGTATATTTTGTGAAATATACGATGAAGTAAAGTGGAAATTGGATATTTCTATGGTAAAAATTTACTTTATGGAAGTAAGTAATTTGGTAAGTGTCTCTATAGAGTAATCAAATTTGAATATTTGATTGGGAATAAACAAAGTTATTTATCTTTGTTATATATGGTAAACTCCCCTTGTTGAATCTGTTGCATGAAGAAAAAGGGTTTTGAAAATATTTGAAGTATAAAAGTGAATTTATACAAGTATGAAGTGATTCAAAATTTCCCAAGGTTATTATATATATATATATATATATGTATGTATATATAAATGATTTTGTGGAAATGATTTTGAGGAAAAGTTTTTGGAACCTATGGATTTGGAAAGGCTTTTGATTTTTGGGGAAAATCAAATTTGGAATTTGGAAAGCCTAGTTTGTGAATTATCGATTTTGGGATAATCGATTTTGAGAAAGGAGATTTATATGAAATTCATACTAGGTGTATGATTTGGAAAATACTATATGTGTATATTATAAAGTGTTTTGAAAGTGGCTCTAGGGAAAAAAGCGCTCCCTTGAATGAACTTCTCAGGAGTGCCACAGGGTGGTACTGCCTTGAGCCCTAGGGGGGTTCTAGAGTTGATCCTGTGAGGAGTCCGGATAAAACTAGTTCCTGAGGATTATTTGGTAGCGAAAGTCAAGGGTGCTGATGCCTATAGGGGCATTTGAGTTATGCTGTGACGATAGTGTAACTCGATGTCGCTGCGATCTACTGTGTGGACCATAGCGAAAATCGTGTGGAGGATGAGTGCCAACAGTCTACACTTGATTTTGCTGGGACGACAACGTAACATCGGTAGGCTGCAATCTATGGTCGAGTGGAGGAGTTTCATTCTTTTGGCAGCGAAATTCGGTGGTGCTGATGCCTACAGTTATATGGGTTTTTGCTATGATAGAAACGTATAGCCCGGGTATAACTGCGATCTGTAGCGGGTTCCATGGTGTAATCGAGGGGCGCGGAGACCTATAGTTATCTATGGATTTTGCTGGGACGGTAACGTAACCATCGGGTTAACTGCGACCATGGATGGGGATGATGATTTCCAGAGCATTCTCACCAAAGATATTTTCTCTATTTCCAAAACTGTTTTCTATATTTTCAATAAAATTATTTTCCAAGGTACTTTCACTGGGTGTTGAAAACAGGTTTACTAAATACTTATAGATTTTCAGTCCTACGCCTGATCAACGTATGACCGAATTTCTACGAGGATAAGGATGGACTTGTTGAAACATCGAGTTATAAAAAGTATTTTTATATAAAAACTATTTTGGAATAATACTATATAGATATTAAAAAGTGTTTTAAAGAAGAATCAAAGAAAATTTATCTGATTTTAAGCATTTTAATAATAATTCTGGCTTCGTTCCTTTTCGAGGACGAAAAGTTCTAAAGGAGGGAGGAATGTGACAACCCGGATTTTTAATGTCTATTTATCGGGTGATTAACTGATGTAATTATTGGAATATTAGTTTTGATTAGTCGAACAAATGAATTTCCGATAATTGAAATATTGGATATATAAATGGCTTAAAAACTATAATAAATATTGGCTTATAAATCTCTGGATATGATAAATCCCAGAGAAATAAATAATAAACTTCACCGTTTAAATTCAAGATAAAATATCCATACATATATATATATATATATATATATTGACTAGTTTATGATGTTTAAAATACAAATATATATATATATATATTGATAAATATGCATAAGTATGTAGAAGTAAGAAAAATATATACATGGGAATTTTAAAATAAGCAATGTATACATACATGTTCAAATCAAACAAGGAATGTGTAGATAGGCATAGAAATAAAAATAGGTATAAACATATTGAGGAAAATATATATATACAAGAAAAAACAAGAAAATATATATATATATATTGTAACGACCCGTATTTTACGGATCGGAACATCGTAAAACAGTTGACAATTGGTTACATTGTTGATAAGTCATTCAGAATTTTTCTAAGTCCTAAGTCGGTTTGGACGAGTTAAGAGAAGTCTGGGTCGAGTTGCCGACTTAAGAGATTAACTGGGTTAAGGTGGTGACATATGAGTTTTAGGCAAAAATATGGCTAAGTCCTAAGTCGTTCACGACTTAGTATAAGTCGTAAGTCGTATACGACTTAGGGGATAGGAGCTACCCAGGGAAATGGCGGGTTAAGGGATTGGAGATAGGTCGTTTGGACGACTTAAGAGGTAGGCGCGACTTAAGGAGAGTGGCGAGTTAAATTGTTACCGAGTTAAGTTTTTAAGTCGTTGCCAAGTTAAGTCGACTGGGTGAGTTAACGACCTAAGGGATAGACAACCTAAGGAAGTGACCGAGTTAAGAAACAGCGAGTTAGCAAGTTAAGTAATAGTGTGACTTAAGTGAGTTAGCGACTTAAGGAGGGTACGACCTATGGGAGTTAAGTCGTGGACGAGTTAAGGTGTTAAGTCGTAAGCGAATTATGTATGGGTTGTTAGGTCGCAGGGTATAGCTTAAGTGTTAGGTCGCGTGATTTCTAAGTCGTAAGTCGCGCACTTGTTAAGTCTAGGTCGCGCGAGTTGCTAGGTCGCTGGGCTTTGGCTTAGTAGTTAGGTCGCAGTCCAGTTGTTTGCGACTTATGTTAGGTCGCGTGGTAGCTTAAGGAGTTAGGACGTAATGTTGTTAGGTCGCTTCTCAATTGAGTCGTAGGCGCGCATGCTATAAGTCGTGACCGACTTAGGAGATAGCTGTTATGTCGTGAGTCATAGACAGGTAAGTGCTAGGTCGTAGGAGTTGGGGCGCGCTTGCATATCTGTTAGGACGGAGAGGCTTAGGTCGGAGAGGCTTAGGTCGCAAACGACCTATGGAGATAGCCGAGTTACGACTTAAGGAAATTTCTGCTATAAATAGGAAGGGTTTTTCTCACTTTTTGGGATCCGAATTTCGAAGCGACGAAGTGCTGCCATTTTGAGAGCTCGACTTCTACACTTCTTCACTTCTTTTCTCCACTCTAATCTAGTGCTTCCATTCATCCAAATCGAAGTTCAAGATTGATCCTTCGCTGTCCAGATCTGAAGCGTGTTAATTTGGGGTTGTTTAGATGATTTGGTGAGTGGTGATTATCTCTCACACGGATCCAAAGGAGTATATCGGATTGTTGGCTCGATTTGGTGTTAAAATAGCGATTTCCATGCATTTTCTTCATCCTAAGTGTAGATCCATGTAGATCCATTTTTCATGATGATTTGACAACCATTTTACTAAGTGTTAACCTATGCAAGTTCATTCATCAAGATTGTAGAGATATTTCTTATGATTTCATGCATGTTAGAATTTCAACTCTTTAATTACGAAAATGTCATTATTGTTATAATTATCTACTTAGATCATATTTGAATGCTTGATTGCTTGGATTAATGTTTGGTTTGATTGATTGTTATGAATTAGATGATTGATGGTTTGATTTAGACCGAAGATGATTCAAAAGCTAGGAGAAAGGCTCTTGAATTAGGTAAGCTGCTCGTGGCATATGTAGCGGGATGATGAAGCTCTTATTCGTAGATTTGATGATGTGATGTTGAGATGAGGCTTTGCGAGGATGTGATGAAGCGAGGCAATCATGTGATGAAGACTTGGTCTAATCCAGACGGGGTCATTCCAAGCATGTTGATAACTCGGTGATATGATTCGAGTTGAGGATAACGAATGGATATGAGAATAGTCGTCGAGGAGGATGACTAGGAGGCTTGGATAGCATCGTTGTTGAAGGTTCTAGCATGCTCTAAGCAAGAGTACGTTTGGGCAGATTCGATAGTCCCAACGGCCAACTGTTGATGGTCGAGTACTCTGGGCAGATTCGATAGTCCTAGGCACGGGCTGCGACGACGTGCGGGAGTTATGTCTAGAACCGGGGTTTCCATTAGCCCTTGACGGACGGCTGAAAGAATGTGTCGGTCATTCAATTAACAGTGATATCGAAGCAATGATAACAGTGATAGCCAGAGTCATGGATGTTTGGTTGTATCGTCATTCGGACACAAGAGCGGTATTTTCTGGGTGCTTATCTGATTTAGGCCTTGGTACTTGGAAAACATCGCCCTTGACTCAAATGATTATTACTTTACTTTAAATTGTATGCTCTGCTGTGTTGCTTCTGCTTAGTGTGTGTCTGGGGGCTATCACTGTAGAAAGAGGAGGAGTGGGAGGGTTGTATTCCTATTCCTTTTCCTTTATGCTCTTTTGGTATGTTGTTAGTTAATTTACTGCACACTAAGACTGTTGTCTGACTCAAGGCTTTATGTTTAATTCTTATTGCCTTGGGCTGTTCGTCCATTTTGGGACGGGCAGACTATGTAGCAGGTGACAGGTGCTGTTCTCTTCTCACGATGCTGATATCGAAGACGAGCTAGAGGGTTGCATATTATCTTCTTATATGTACTGGTTGTTCCGCTGTTTTGTATTCTCTGAGTGATATGTAGTGAGGCTTGATGTATTGATCATTTGGATGCTTGTGTTCAACTATTATGGAGTTTTATATGATGGCATTTTATTCTGTAAAGCTTCACTATACATATGTTCTATTGTATTTTGTCCATGCGTTGTGAGTAATACGATAGATTCTGTCGTTTTTAATTTACCCTGACAATCGTCCATGGTTGCCTAGCACACATTACAGCGCATTTTCTCTAGATTCGGTGCAGGGGTCATGGGCGGTCGTCACATTTGGCATCAGAGCATTGGTTAATCGATTTTACCCAACGCTCGCTGACGTAACTACGTATGAGAGACGTAATTGTATTTTGATGGATGATTACTATATATAATATAGTAGCTTAGTAGAGTTTGAGTCCTTTATGCAGTTGTTTCTCTAGATGTTCTAATCATTCCTTTTTATAGATATTGAGAATGAGTCGAAGAGGGAGACCAGCTGTTAGGGAAGGTCGTGCTACTGAGGGAACTGCTGATTATGCAGTTATGTTCGAAGCTATGATGACTTCGATCATGAGAAGGATACCAGTTCCGGGGGCAGCAGTTGATGTTGGAGTTCAAGTCCAAACTCCAAAACCAGTGGATTTTGCTAAGTTGTGTAAGGACTATACTGCTCTTGGAGGGAAGGTTTTCTTGGGAACAGAATCAACTATTGAGGTCCAGAGGTGGATAGATGCTTGTAGAAGGATCTTTGGTTATTTGGGAATTGATGATGCAACTAAGAGGAAGTTGGCATCAAGACAGCTTCAAGGGAGAGCTTCTGATTGGTGGAACTCTATTACCATTAGTACACCGGAGGAAGAGATTACTTAGGAGCAATTCCAAGTCAGATTTGAAGCTAAGTTCATTTCTACAGCTCAGAAGTCTATTCAGTTCAAGAAGTTTGTAGAGCTCAAGAAGGGAGGAAGACCAGTTCTTGAGTATGTTTCTGAGTTTGAAGCATTGTCCAAGTATGCCCGGTCATATATTGAGTCTGCATATCAGAAGAATGAGAAGTTTGTGACAGGCTTGGACAGTTATCTTAGGAGACAGTTGGTGGATCATTTGGACGATTCATTTGAGAAACTTGTGGAGAAAGCTCTCAGGCATGAGAGTCTGTTTCCTAAGGAAGGATCTGTTGTTGCTATGGCCGGGGAAGAGTCTAAACCTCAGCAAGGTGGAAACAAGAAGAGGAAGCAGCAGCAGCAGCAGAAGGGGAAGGATGGCCAGAAGAAGCCGAAAGGTGAAGTGACTTGCTACAATTGTCAGCAGAAGGGCCATTTCTCTAAGGATTGTAAGAATCCGAAGGCACCGATGAAGTGTCATAACTGTGACAAGCCGGGGCATTTCAGGAAGAATTGTCCAGAACCAAGGAGGGACAAGAAGATTGTGCAAGCTTATGCTTTGGGAGCTGTTCCGTTGTCTTCGAAAGCTCCTACTGCTGAAGAGAAAGGAAAGACTGTGGTTGTTCAAGGTACTCTTTTCCTATGTGGTGTTCCAGTTAGAGTTTTGTTTGATACTGGAGCGTCGCATTCGTTTGTTTGTAATGAACTCGTAGGCCGGTTAGATTTGAAGCCGGATATTGTTGATAGGCCATTGGTTGTGACTAATCCAGTTGGGGGTTCGTCTTGTTTGTGTATGTTATGCCGTGGTCTAGTTGTATCGAGTCATGGTTGCTCTTTTGTTTGTGATTGCTTTGTTCTGAACTTTGCGGGGTTCGGAATTATTTTGGGTATGGACTGGCTTAGGAAGTATGCGGCAAAGGTTGATTGCGAGAGGTTGGAAGTGACAGTCGAGAATGTGGAGGGGCGAAAGGTTGTAATACGATGTAAGCATGAGGAAGGCGTCTTCATGAGCTTCATGTATTCGCTGGTTGTTCCACGGGATGGACTGTCATCGGTGCCAATCGCTAATGGTTTCGAAGATGTCTTTGACGAAGTCAAAGGGTTGCCGCCGCATAGAGAGATCGAGTTTCGTATAGATCTAGTTGAAGGAGCCAGACCTGTTGTGATGCCTCTTAGGCGGATGGCGCCTAGGGAACAGCAAGAGTTGAGGGTGCAAGTTGATGACCTTTTGCAGAAAGGATTCATTCGGCATAGTGTGTCCGAATGGGGTGCACCAGTTGTGTTTGTAACCAAAGCAGATGGATCGCTGAGGTTGTGTGTGGATTATCGTGAGCTGAATAAGGTGACTAAGAAGAACAAGTATCCATTGCCGAGAATAGATGACTTGTTTGATCAGCTTCACGAAGCTAAGCTGTTTTCTCAGATGGATTTGGCAACGGGATTTCACTAGTTGAGAGTGGCTAAGGATAGTGTGCCGAAGACTGCTTTTAGGACACCATTCGGTTTCTTTGAGTGGCTGGTAATGCCATTTGGATTGACTAACGCGCCAGCATACTTTGTGGATCTTATGAATAGAGTGTTCAGAGATCAGTTGAACAAGTTTGTGCTAGTGTTCGTGGATGATATTCTGATTTATTCCAGAACGGAAGAAGAGCACAAGACGCACTTGCGTATTGTTTTGGAAATCTTACGGAAACATCAGCTGAAAGCTAAGTTTTCGAAGTGTCACTTCTGGAAGAGTGAAGTGAGGTTCTTAGGCCATGTGATTTCTGGAAATGGAATAGCGGTTGATCCCGCTAAGGTGGCAGCAATCCAGGATTGGGTCAGACCTAAGAATGCATCAGATGTGAGGAGTTTTCTTGGATTAGCAGGATATTATCGACGGTTTATCGAAGACTTCTCCAAGATAGCTGCACCGTTAACAGGATTGACAAAGAAGAACCTAGCGTTCAGATGGGATGATAGGTGTGAGCAAGCTTTCAGAATCCTGAAAGAATGATTGACGAGTGCTCTTGTTTTGACTATTCCTAGTGGGAATGATGAGATGGTGGTTTACACCGACGCATGTGGTACTGGACTTGGAGCAGTACTAATGCAAAGAGATAAAGTTGTTGTGTATGCCAGTCGACAACTGAAGCCGCATGAAAGGAATTATCCAACTCATGATTTGGAGTTGGCGGCGATTGTTTTTGCTCTGAAGATGTGGAGACATTATCTATTGGGAGTTCGATTCGAGTTGTTTACGGATCACAAGTCGTTGAAGTATCTTTTCTCCCAAAAAGATTTGAATCTTCGGCAGCAACGTTGGCTAGAGTTTTTGGCATCATATGATTTTGGTATAGCTTATACTCCGGGAAAAGTTAACGCAGTGGCAGATGCGTTAAGTCGAAGACATGCAGGATTGGGAGCCATGTTTTCAGAATGGAAGAATCTCGAGTATTTAGCTGGATTTGACTTCAGGCCTAGATACGGATTGGAACCTGAGATGTTGGCAAACTTATCGATAAGACCTTCTCTTGTGGAAAGGATTGGCGAGAGCCAAAAGCGAGACGATAAGCTTGTCAAGATTATCCGTGATTTGGAATCTGGATTGGATCCAGAAAAGGATAAAGGGTTTGAGGTCGATCGAGAGGGTTGGCTTCGGAAGCAAGGACGACTAGTTGTTCTCGATATAGATGAATTGAGGAGTGAAGTTTTGAAGGAAAGTCATCACTCGAGGCTGACAATTCATCCAGGTGGAAATAAGATGTATCGGGATATGAAGAGAACCTACTACTGGGAAGGTATGAAGAAGGATGTTGGAAATTTTATTTCCAAGTGTATGAACTGCCAGTTGGTGAAAGCCGAACAAAAGAAGCCAAGTGGATTGCTTCAGCCATTAGAAGTTCCTACATGGAAGTGGGAGCAGATATCGATGGACTACCTAGAACAAGAACGGGAAATGAAGGGATTTGGGTCATTGTAGATCGTCTGACCAAGAGTGCGAGGTTCATTCCTGTTCGATCGACTAGGACTGCATCAAAGTTGGCTGAGTTGTATGTGAAGTGGATAGTTCGATTCCATGGTATTCCGAAGAGTATAGTGAGCGATCGAGATCCATTGTTCACTAGTGGATTTTGGAAGAGCTTCCAGGAAGTTTTGGGAACCGAGTTGTGTTTGAGTACAGCTTATCACCCTCAAACAGATGGTCAGACCGAGAGAGTCAACCGAGTTTTGGAAGATCTCCTCAGAGCTTGTGTTTTGGATTTCGGAGGATCATGGGAAAATCACCTTCGTTTGGTGGAGTTTGCGTACAACAACAGTTACCAGTCAAGCATTGGTATGGCACCGTATGAGGGATTGTATGGAAGACCGTGTAACTCTCCGACATGTTGGATAGAGACTGGAGAAAAGCTGATGCTTGGGCCAGAGATGATTCGGCAGACTTCAGATTGTATAGAGATCATTCGGCAACGAATGAAGACAGCCCAAGACCGTCAGAAGAGTTATGCTGATAAGCGTCGTAAGGATTTGGAGTTCGACGTAGGTGATATAGTTTTTGTGAAGATTTCTCCACTGAAGAATGTTATTCGATTCGGGAAGAAAGGAAAATTGACTCCGAGATTTGTTGGACCATTCCCGATCATCGAGCGAATTGGAAAGCTCGCCTACAGATTGGAGTTACCAGAGAAGATGTCGAGTGTGCACAATGTTTTTCATGTATCATATCTACGGAAGTATGTGCACGACTCGAATACAGTGGTTTCTGCTGATAGCTGTGAAGACTTCGAAGTGATCCAGTTGATAGAAGACCTCGTAAGCCGCTTCGTGTTGTTGAAACCGACACGAAACAGCTTAGGAGGAAGGTAGTTAAGTTGATCAAGATACAATGGAGCGATGATGATAACGACTGTACGTGGGAGGTGGAAGAGAGGATGAAGGCAGCTCATCCTGAACTCTTCAAGGTATGGCCCTAAGGTGTCGTCTCATCTCACGATATTGTAACTTGTTCTAAGTTTTAGAATTCTGTACGCTAAGCTAGAATTGGATGTATGGTTTGTTGATTGCTATGGATGGTAGGCGTACAGAATAGTCTTCGATTGCTTTGTTTGCTTGGAATTTCGGGGGCGAAATTCCTAAGGGGGAGAGAATGTAACGACCCGTATTTTACGGATCGGAACATCGTAAAACAGTTGACAATTGGTTACATTGTTGATAAGTCATTCAGAATTTTTCTAAGTCCTAAGTCGGTTTGGACGAGTTAAGAGAAGTCTGGGTCGAGTTGCCGACTTAAGAGATTAACTGGGTTAAGGTGGTGACATATGAGTTTTAGGCAAAAATATGGCTAAGTCCTAAGTCGTTCACGACTTAGTATAAGTCGTAAGTCGTATACGACTTAGGGGATAGGAGCTACCCAGGGAAATGGCGGGTTAAGGGATTGGAGATAGATCGTTTGGACAACTTAAGAGGTAGGCGCGACTTAAGGATAGTGGCGAGTTAAATTGTTACCGAGTTAAGTGTTTAAGTCGTTGCCAAGTTAAGTCGACTGGGTGAGTTAACGACCTAAGGGATAGACAACCTAAGGAAATGACTGAGTTAAGAAACAGCGAGTTAGCAAGTTAAGTAATAGTGCGACTTAAGTGAGTTAGCGACTTAAGGAGGGTACGACCTATGGGAGTTAAGTCGTGGACGAGTTAAGGTGTTAAGTCGTAAGAGACTTATGTATGGGTTGTTAGGTCGTAGGGTATAGCTTAAGTGTTAGGTCACGTGATTTCTAAGTCGTAAGTCGCGCACTTGTTAAGTCGTAGGTCGCGCGAGTTGCTAGGTCGCTGGGCTTTTGCTTAGTAGTTAGGTCGCAGTCCAGTTGTTTGCGACTTATGTTAGATCGCGTGGTAGCTTAAGGAGTTAGGACGTAATGTTGTTAGGTTGCTTCTCAATTGAGTCGTAGGCACGCATGCTATAAGTCGTGACCGACTTAGGAGATAGCTGTTATGTCGTGAGTCATAGACAGGTAAGTGTTAGGTCGTAGGAGTTGGGGCGCGCGTGCATATCTGTTAGGACGGAGAGGCTTAGGTCGGAGAGGCTTAGGTCGGAAACGACCTATGGAGATAGCCGAGTTACGACTTAAGGAAATTTCTGCTATAAATAGGAAGGGTTTTTCTCACTTTTTGGGATCCGGATTTCGAAGCGACGAAGTGCTGCCATTTTGAGAGCTCGACTTCTACACTTCTTCACTTCTTTTCTCCACTCTAATCTAGTGCTTCCTTTCATCCAAATCGAAGATCAAGATTGATCCTTCGCTGTCCAGATCTGAAGCGTGTTAATTTGTGGTTGTTTAGGTGATTTGGTGAGTGGTGATTATCTCTCACACGGATCCAAAGGAGTATATCGGATTGTTGGCTCGATTTGGTGTTAAAATAGCGATTTCCATGCATTTTCTTCATCCTAAGTGTAGATCCATGTAGATCCATTGTTCATGATGATTTGACAACCATTTTACTAAGTGTTAACCTATGCAAGTTCATTCATCAAGATTGTAGAGATATTTCTTATGATTTCATGCATGTTAGAATTTCAACTCTTTAATTACGAAAATGCCATTATTGTTGTAATTATCTACTTAGATCATATTTGAATGCTTGATTGCTTGGATTAATGTTTGGTTTGATTGATTGTTATGAATTAGATGATTGATGGTTTGATTTAGACCGAAGATGAATCAAAAGCTAGGAGAAAGGCTCTTGAATTAGGTAAGCTGCTCGTGGCATATGTAGCGTGATGATGAAGCTCTTATGCGTTGATTTGATGATGTGATGTTGAGATGAGGCTTTGCGAGGATGTGATGAAGCGAGGCAATCATGTGATGAAGACTTGGTCTAATCCAGACGGGGTCATTCCAAGCATGTTGATAACTCGGTGATATGATTCGAGTTGAGGATAATGAATGGATATGAGAATAGTCGTCGAGGAGGATGACTAGGAGGCTTGGATAGCATCGTTGTTGAAGGTTCTAGCATGCTCTAAGCAAGAGTACGTTTGGGCAGATTCGATAGTCCCAACGGCCAACTGTTGATGGTCGAGTACTTTGGGCAGATTCGATAGTCCTAGGCACGGGCTGCGACGACGTGCAGGAGTTATGTCTAGAACCGGGGTTTCCATTAGCCCTTGACGGACGGCTGAAAGAATGTGCCGGTCATTCAATTAACGGTGATATCGAAGCAATGATAACAGTGATAGCCAGAGTCATGGATGTTTGGTTGTATCGTCATTCGGACACAAGAGCGGTATTTTCTGGGTGCTTATCTGATTTAGGCCTTGGTACTTGGAAAACATCGCCCTTGACTCGAATGATTATTACTTTACTTTAAATTTTATGCTTTGCTGTGTTGCTTTTGCTTAGTGTGTGTCTGGGGGCTATCACTGTAGAAAGAGGTGGAGTGGGAGGGTTGTATTCCTATTCCTTTTCCTTTATGCTCTTTTGGTATGTTGTTAGTTAATTTACTGCTCACTAAGACTGTTGTCTGACTCAAGGCTTTATGTTTAATTCTTATTGCCTTGGGCTGTTCGTCCATTTTGGGACGGGCAGACTAGGTAGCAGGTGACAGGTGCTGTTCTCTTCTCACGATGCTGATATCGAAGACGAGCTAGAGGGTTGCATATTATCTTCTTATATGTACTGGATGTTCCGCTGTTTTGTATTCTCTGAGTGATATGTAGTGAGGCTTGATGTATTGATCATTTGGATGCTTGTGTTCAACTATTATGGAGTTTTATATGATGGCATTTTTTTCTGTAAAGCTTCACTATACATATGTTCTATTGTATTTTGTCCATGCGCTGTGAGTAATACGATAGATTCTGTCGTTTTTAATTTACCCTGACAATCGTCCATGGTCGCCTAGCACACATTACAACGCATTTTCTCTAGATTCGGTGCAGGGGTCATGGGCGGTCGTCACATATATATACACATATGTAGGCATATGAATGGATATGTATGTAGACATAAGAGGGAACATAGCATTTAATACAAGCACCCATTTAATCAAATCAGCATAAAATATCAGTTCACCTTTTTGTCCAAAATCAGGCCAACATTTGTACAAATCAAAACTTTTCAGATCAAGCCTGTACACACAAATACCAGCCTTGGCTTGCCCTGTAAGCCTTATCTCCTTCGCATATATCTCCATCCCTCTGTTTCATTTATTTTATCATTTCATTCTTTAAAAAAAACTGACACTTAAACCAGAGAGAAATGAACCTGTAAACAACTCGAAGATCATCTCAAAATAGTCAGCAATAGATCAGCTCAGATCCAAAGCTTCAAGTTTTCAAAGTTCAACTCAACTAATTATAGATCAGGAATCAAGAATCAAGTTCAGTTCCAAATTTTCAAAAATCTGCTCTGTCCAAAGGAAGAAATTAAGGTGAGTAAACTAACCTTTTAAAAAGCTTAAACTTATTATATCTTGATTTGTATGTGATAAATACTTGAAGTAAAATGTGGAAAATAATGTTGAATGTATGAAAATATGGTTGGATATATAAAAATATATATGAATATATGCATGTGCATGTCTGATAACAAGCATATTGCCTCTGTGTTGTTTACAGGTTTTCAAAACCTGTTTCAAAATTCAAATCCTCTTCCTATGATTCTTGTTAGATTGTAGGATCTAAACAAAACATGTTGGTATAATCATACTTTATCTTTTAAAAATAATTTCAAGCCTAATTGATTAAAGTATTTCCTGGGAAATCAAGAAATACAGATGAATTCAGAGCATACCAAAAATTCGAGAATCATGTTTTCTGATTTCACTTATATCATCAAAAACACTTTCGAAATTAATGATTTTTAAAGGTGGAATCAGATTTTTAAGTAAGTATTCGAGGAGAATTAGCAAGTTGAACGGTTTTGAGTTTTATGGCAATTTCTGGTGATCGATGAACGTGGTGGTCTCGGGATCGTGACTGAGGGTAGCCTGGAGATTGGCGGAACTAGTAAAAATTTTAAGTGAATTTATTATCTATAGTGGTGGCTGAACATAGATGATCTAGGGTTTAAGTTCGTATTTTTGTATCGATCAAAGTTCGATAAACTGCAACGTCATTAATAGTTCGGAGGTACCAGACCTAGGGGAATCGAGGCGTTGGACATCGATGAAGTTTCAAATACGTTCGCGTAACCTCTGATGGTCGAAGGAGGAAGTTCGAAGTGATTCTTGGTGGGTCAGTTTTGCTCCAGTTGGGTTCAAGTTGCTCGGTTTTTTTGGTTCACGAATTCATTGATCTGGGTGGTCGAAGGGGTTATGGGAGTCGACGGCGATGTGATGAAGCCATTGTAGTTGGTCGGAGCGACGATGATCGTTGGTATACGTGCATGGTGCACCACTGTGTATCTGGCGATGTTTAGTGTCGGGGAAGAAGGTTTTGATCTCGGGTCGAAATCGAGTAGTTCTGTGGGTTGACTCGAAGTAGTGAGTGTCTCGGGGGTTTGAGAGTTTTGCTCGGGGCTTTTGCTTGATTTACTCGAGTTTGTCTCGGGTTTTTATTTTGTCTTAATAACCAGATTTTTTTTTAAAAAAAATCAGTGCAACATGAGAAGATTTTAGAAAGCAAAGAAATCTAGTTTTATTAATAAAGAAAATGTTTAACAAAAGTGATGGAAGTAATTCAAGGATTTATTAATATAATTAATTAAAAAGTAAATTAATTAATGGAAGTAATTAAAGATTAATTACTTAGTGTAATTAATTAATTAATTAAAGGGTTAGTTAATTAATGTAATTAATTAAGGATCATTAATTAATGAGAGTGATTAAAGGTTAATTAATGTGAACGGTTAAAGGATAATTAATCTATGTAATTAATTATAGGCTAATTACTTAATGTAATTAAAGAATAATTAATTAAGTTTGATTAATTAAGATGGGTTATTAAGAAATGATTTATTAATTGGGTTGTAATTAATAAATGTTGAGTATGCAGGATTAAGGTAATCTAAATGATTAAAGTTGGTAATTAATTTAATTGGAGATTAATTAAATTAATTAGGAATTATATATCTAATAAATCTTGTTATGGATGGTTGAATGATATTGGATGACTTGGATTGATTTTATCTCTGATGGGCGATTGAGATGTGCTGTGATATGAATGGGTTAAACTATGATAATGTAGGTTACCTATCTGAGTTGAATTGTTGTATGATATCCTGGATATGAATTGTTTTGTTTAAAACTTAACAACTTGGATTAGAGATGACATTGAATTCGAAGAGACCGGGGTCGGGTATCAGTAAATACCCGAAACCACTACGATTCTTTATAAACTTGAGTTTGGAAGCAAAAAGGCTGGAATGAAATAAGTTAAGTATCATGGATATTTAAAACTGGATAACGATTCTTGGATATTGTTTTGAGATAAATGATCAACTTAAATAAGAGTAGAACTCGTAGAAAAGTACGAGTTACCCTGGTAATTCACTTAAGTTATATAGCTTGGTATTTCTTATTATGGGTTTACTCACGCTGGTTTCCAGCCTGACCCGGGTGTTACTTTGATGTAATGCTCAGGTCAGACCGAGTATTACAAATTTTCAGGTAAGGTCGTTCTGGAGCTCAGGAAGCGAGCTGGATGGCAGAAATGTATGGAGTGTTTCCGCTGTGATATTATTTCTGTTTATCCGAGACATGTGATTTGTATATGTCCATTGTTTGTGTATGAGTGTAACTCTGATGTATTATAAATGTATTTGTCCCTTACAGTATTCTTTGTAAACTGTTATCCTTTGATATCATATTTTGATCCACTGCGAATGTGATAATCGGTGTTGTGTTTCTGTTCCTTTTTCTTCTACCTCTTTCTTCTTTTCCTAACTATCTGGATTTTTCGGGATCGAAAATTCCGCGTCGTTACAAACATTATGAACGCCTAGCGGCACGCCTCGATAGGAGTTTGAGATTTTAAGTTGCATTTACCGAGACAATTTGAATTTGAATTAATATATATATATATATATATATATATATATATTTGTATATTCTAGTCAACCATCAGCTGAAATTCCTTCACATCAGCTTTTGTTTTTCAAATCATTGTACAATACCCATTCCAACACGCAATCTTTTCAAAACACGCTTCTTCCTTCTTTTTATACAGTAGGCCGAGCGAACTAAAAAGAAAAAAAATCGCCGGCTTCCTTCATTTTCATCCTCTATCATTTCCCTCTTATCAGTTCATATCAGAGAAGATTACCCTTACTCCTTCATTTTAAATCATGGTTTCCCACTTCCATCTTCATGTGTTCAAAATCGAAATCGATTTAAAAAAAAGGGTCATGGTCGAATGGAATAAGATTCGCACGCGATTGAATCGCAAGTTTTATGAGCTCGAGATGCGGAAGCGAGGTCGATGAGGAGGGTCGTGGTGGGAGAGGAATGTTCACGCATGCTTGGAGGGGAACGGAAACGGCCTTAGGGCAGTGCGGTAGAAAAGGAGGGCTGGAAATTGAATCATGAATTAAATGCTGAGATATGATCGACGAGCTGGGATTTTGCCGATGATTCTAGGGCAAGAGGCAGGGCCGCGTTGGTGGGATTGGGAAGAGAAGCCTCGAGGCGACGTTCGGTAGTAGTGCAAAGGTAGCGAGCGCGTGAAATGACCATTCATTGGCCAGACTTGAAGACAAGGGGAGAGAGAGCTGCATTCGCTTTTGGTGGTTTAGGCAACCTTTGAATGGTCTGAGTGATGCAGATTTTTGTAAGGGAGGTAATGATAATTTCTTTTAGCTAAGTGAATAAAAGGAAATTAGTGTAAATTTTATTTTGGGTGAACTAGTTTAGATTATTTAAATTATCTCAAAATCTTACTACAAACTATAACATTGTCAATCGAGGTCCAATCAAAAAAAATCAAATGGCTTTGGGTTCGTGCTAGCAAATACTACGCAGGGAAATATTTAGAATTGGAACAAGTAAAGGTTTCTGAAAAATCAAGGTGAGAATTTCTCACCCATTTTTGGATTGCCACATTTAAAAATTTAACTGTTGAATTTAAATTATTGGATGCTAATTGGATTGAGAAATTATAATTATCTGTTGGATGTTATAAATAGTGTGTGTGTATTAGTATTTGGAGTGATATTCCCACACATTTTAGCGAATGAGTCCCTATACGCCCCACATAATAGCGGATAATCTTATATACCGCGATATCCCCCTTGAAGTGGGATTGGTATTTTTATATTGTGTTAACATCTGTGCATGCAAGGAAACGGGTTGGAGGGATCCAACTGGATTCTTCAAAATGTTGAATTTATTTTCATTTAAGTGATATTTGAAATGTTGAATAATCTGTGATAGATTATGTTGGAAAATTAAATTTATTGGATGCTATGGTATTGATGGATATATTTTTTTAGCATTTTAAAAATAAAAATATTGAATTTTTAATGGGAAACAAAAAGGGAAAATTTAAAGCAAGAGATTTACAGTAAAGAAGGATAAATTTGAAAGTAATGAATTTAGGAAAAATGAATAGTTTGATTTTATATTTTGTACTTGATAATTTCAAAATATGGAAAGATAGAGATTTTGAAATAATTGAATAAAAGGATTTAATAATGGGACTAAAGTGATTTGTTTAAGTATAAAAGTATTTATTTTTACATCCGAGGTTTAAAATGGATTTGAAAAAAATAAAGAGGAAATTTGGGAAAAAAATATAAAATTTGAAATTTATGTTTCGAATTTAAAGAAGATTTTAAATCATAATAAAGGAGTGAATCTGGAACTAATGGATTTTGGGATAAATTTGGGTAACTCAAGTAATAATCTTTAAAATGGAATTTAATTAAGAGAAATCGATTTGAAAATCGATTAAGTGTTTGAAAACAGTGATTAAAGGGATGATGTGCATGTAAATGTGCATATTTTACCACCATATTTAATCTATTTAAATTAAATAAATGATCATATCGGGTATTTTAACTTGTTTAAACCAAAATTCAAATTATTTGAAATTGTCACATATTCATCTTCATATAGGTGCAAAATGGTCATTTTTATGCATTTATTAAATTGTGAAAATTTACTTGAAATTTTCTATGTTGTTTTGTAGGAAATTTGGTGCATTTTACAAGTGGTTACATGATGATATATGCATGCACAAGAGTGAAGAGAACAAATGAAGTGGAAATAATTCAAAGTAAAGATAATGGAGGACCCCACCTACCCACCTACCTTAATGTACAAATTAGAGGCTAATGCACATGCTTATGGAATCAATGGCTTCATGTACACTTAAATAAGGATTATTTGAAGCTAATGATTACTTGGCCTCCACACTTCCTAAGAGGGTATTTTGGGCATTCCCCAAAAATATGAATTAGGGTTTAACACATGTATAAAATCCCCTTATGTTTCATGTAACCTTCTTCCTCTTCCTTAGTCTCTCTTTTATGCTCTCTTCTCTTAGCCTCTTCTCTTAGGAAAATAAATGAGAGATCTCTTTCTTTTCAGGGCTACTTAGCCATTTCTTCTTTTCATGTAACTTTTTATGCAATTTAATACATGTTCTTTTCATTTTCTTGTTAATTTCCTTTCATGTTGTAGTGTAGATCTCTTTTTGTAACAACCCAGTATTTTGCATCAATTGATTTTCGAAATTAGATGATTAAAATTGCTATTGAAATTTAAAATCAATTTGAAATTCTTTTATAAAAATGGTTGAGAAATTATTTTAGGCTTTAAATAAATGTATTTCTTTTATTTTATTTTTTTTATTTAAAGTCCAGCCCTATTTTCTTTTGTTATTTGCCCTAACATGTCAGCCCGCTTCAATTTATCTCTTCGATCCCCTATTCAATTTTATCTTCGGCCCGATCCCCTTTGAGAAATAAAAATGGCAAACAAAATTAGGGCTTTGCCCTTGTTCGTTTCAACGGTGATTTGGAGCTTCGGCTTCGTCCTCGATCTTTGGTGATTCTGGAATTGAGGCTTTTGTTACAGTCGACTTTGCTGCTTTGAGATGATCGAATTTGCTTTGTCGAACGACGACTCTCTCTGGCGATTCTGGTGAGTGTTTCACTCACATCTAATCCTATCTCGAGTTTATTAGTGTTCGAATTCTACAATTTTCATTCGTATTTGATTGTTGAATTCGCCCTTTGATTTGTTGGCCATTCGACTAAGTATTTTCTTTGAGTATTGACTTTGGTCACTGCTTGAACTAATTTGATTTCGTTCGTATCCAATTGCTTGAGGTTGTTGATTCATTTTGCTCTCTGTTCGATTTATGTTGTTTGCTTGAGATTAATTTATGACTAATTCAATTGCGTATATTCTTGATAATGCTCGGTTGACTAAGATGATTGCGACTTGTTCAATTCGAATATTTTTTTTGTTGTTGGTAGCTTTATATCCACGGCATGGATTTGTGACTTGGTCAATTTGCTTGGCCACCACGGTTTGATTTGAAACAGTTACATTTGATTTTTCTTTAATGATGTTGATTTTTGTGGCCACCACGACTTCGACTTGACTTCAGTATGCTTCCCTGATTTTCTGGCTTGACTTAATGCCTTGAATTTGTTCGAACTTACATCCTTCTTGCGGCTTGATGGTTATATCCACTTGTTGTTGTTGGCATTCATGTGCCCTTGACTTTTTCCATGCTATTCACTGGGTTAGTTTTAGTTTGCATATATTTGTGATTAGGTCATGTTGGATTTGAACTATTTCATGTTGGCTTGGGTCTGGGTTGCATTTTACATGAGTCTGACTTGGAGCACTTTGTTGCTAGTCTTGTGTTCTTCACGGTTCACTCTGATGTGTTTGTATTTGCCATCTTGTAGTCAGATTCATAGTATTTGCAATTGCCAAATTTCCTGACCTGCAGCTTGTAGTTGTAATATATATTTACACATATAAACCATTGTGATTGCAATGTTGCTTGACCACTGGTCTTCACTACACTTGTATATGCTTCAATCGAAGCTACATTGCAGTTTCCTTCAGCCTTGCGTTTGCATTGTGTAATTATATATAGGTTGGCTGTTATGCACTTGATTTGTTTGCACCCTTAACTTTGTCATACTCTGCATATGCCCGTGATACCTGTACCTATCGGTTTGCATATTGCTGCAACTCGTACACACTTCGGTTTGAGTTCGCATTATTTATTCGAACTGCTGTATATATGTATTCTTACCTCTGAACCGCGTACTTGATGCAGTCTCCATGCAATTGGGTTTTGGGTATCATTCTTTGAGACAAATTGCATTTCAATTGTTGACCTTGTCTGTTTATCCATGGTTTGTTGATTTTCATTTGCCTCTCTTGTTATTTCTTTTCACTGATCTGCCTTTGTTTGGTTTTTGTCTTACTTCTGTTATTGCCTTTGTTGGTTTGCACTGCTTTCACATATGTGTATCCATATCTGTACATACATATGTATGTGTGGATGCATGTATTGATTTGGATCTATTTTGTTGGTTCTTGATCATTTCATGTTGATTGATGAAATCACACTTGATTTGAACGCGATTTCGGGGTTTGACCTTGTGATCATTTGTGACTTTCACTGAGCTCTTGTATATCTCATGCGATAGTGGCGAGGCAGTACACGCGTGCGTGTACTGCAGCCCTACCAGATTTGACAGTTTTAAATTGATGTTTCGATTGTTGAATTGTTTCGTTGGTTAAATTCAATATTTTGAAGTTGTATACTGATTTGAATTTGCTGATTTGTTGTTTAACACTATTTAGTGTTATATTTGCCATTATCCGATTCTCTTATCGAGAAGTTGGATATACGAGATTTCTGTTACTGTCATCTATTCGATATTGATTATTATTGCTCCTTTGCATTAATAACTGAGTTTGAATTAGACTGACCCGTGTATTATTTTCTTTTGAATTTAATTCTCGTGTCAGACCCTAGTTGTTTCCGGTTGTAGATTTCCTGCTTTGAGTTGTTGTTCGGGATATGAAGACTTTTTATATCTTCTGAAGTAGGCTTCGTCGTTTTGTAGAAGTCGTGTCATTGTATAGGATGATATGTATTCATGTATATTAGTTGATAATGTACTTGTATATATAACTTCTAGAGTCGACGGTTGTAGTTGTATCATATGTATTGTGTCAAATGTATTGTAACTAATATCAGTTATTATATATATGAGACTTTTTGTTCCATCTGTGTTCCGCATTTATGTTATCTGTGTTATTTTTATATTTATTGTCCTAAACTATTATAGCCACTGTGTAGTAGCTTTGTGTTTGTATCGGTACATCGGATTTCCTCTTGAAATAAGAATGCATGTTATACTATCTGACATATCGGTGCTCGCACAAAGTAATTACACAGATGGTCGCTCCTCAACAGCCTTATTCTCCGTGCTAGTTGACAGCAGTACACCGTAGTGTTCTTGGCTAGCGCGAGTATAGAGGTGGGGCGTCACAGCTTGGTATCAGAGCCTGGGGTTTAGGACACTTATAAAACATAACTTAGTTGGAGCATGTGTTACAACTATTTGTCGATGTTTTATCTCTCATCTTTACATATGATTATCTTTGATTGTTAGGTATGAATTCCTAACGCTTATTTATGTGTATTTGATTTTGATTTCGTGAAAGTATTTTGGCTTCTGTCTCCGTTTGCTTTACGAACTCAAGCTGGGTTTTTGATGATGAGGATTTTTGTTCTTGTGTTTTCGGCTTTGAATTGATTTAGCCGATGTTGATTTTTGTTCGAATTTGGCCAATTAAAGCTATTTTGACCTCTGGACTTTGTTCCACTTTTGTGCTATGCTATGGGTGTCATTGTGTACCTGTTACACTGTGATTAAAAATAGCTCGACCGGTTCCAAATTGAGTGAGTTTGATTTTTACTCATATCTAGTTCGAACCTCAGTGATTTTGAACTTGATATTTTGTGTTTTCCTCGTCTTGGTTTCCATTTGACTTTGGTCACTTTGTTTTTTTGAGAAATTGCTGATTTCTTGATCTCCAAGACTCTGATTTTGTTTGCCATTGGATTCTTTGATGATACTGACTGATTCATTTTGTACTCGACTGCGGCCATTAATTGTTGACTTCGACATTGACTTGATTTTTATTTTTTTTGAAGTCATCTCTGCATTTATGCTTGTTTTGCTTCGTTTTTCCAAGTGTTGATCGATTCTTCTTTTCCAACTGGTTGTTATCACTTTTGTCGACTTTGATAACTTCTACTTCCGGAATTTTTGGGTATTTCTATTTGATGAATTTGGAATCGAATTCTTTGGATTTTATTCACGTCTTCGAATGTGAAATTTTAGTGAATTGACTTGGTTTCCAAATTTAATCGATTCTTGATTATTTCCCCGATTAGTTGCTATCATTTATTAGCAACTTTGATGATATTTTCTTCGATATTTTTGTGAACATACTTTTTGATGGATTCGGTATCGATTTCTTTGGATTCTATTCACATCTTTGTATCTGAATTCTTGTGATTGATTGTTTCTACAATCATTTTTATGATTTGTCACTTTAAAAATATAAAGGTTTTCTATGCTAGTAGTAAATATTAAAATCCTTTTTCTCCAAACGATTTCAAAACTATTTTACTACAAAGCTCTTTTTCTTAAACCGTTTTCCAATCTATTAGTATATACAAACCTTTATTTCACTCGTATGAGAAATTGAATTAAACGTCTTAGTAAAACAAGTGGTATGAAACTCTTGCGTTCACTTCGTCGGTTAACTCTTGGACTTGTTCGATTGAAACCTTTTTGTGACAATTTTCTAGTGAAGACCTACAACTTGTTCGTAAATATTTAAGTTAAGCTAGTGGTTATAGGACATGAAGCTAAAATCATATATTTACTAGCTTGGTGTGATTGACCACTTCTTGATGATCATGACGATCAATTTTGTGATTTGATTTAGGATAGCAATTGTGCGATGCCTCTTTGTCTGCGAGGGAGACTAGGCCCCGCTTTTTGTGATGTTTTGCCATCAGATATGTGGGATAGCGACCCACGGCCTTCGGGCCATTCCTGTGTGAAAATTTAATGGATAGCTTCCATGAGATAGCTTCTCGTCATGTTTTATACGCGTAGGTGAGTTTTCATGCTCCCATTCATGTGTTAGGCCTCCCCCCTATTTATGTGTTTTTTGGATTTCTTGTGTGATTTCTGGAATTTGTGCTTCACCAATTTTCATGATTTTCATTGATATGATATCAGTTTTTGTGCATTGGTGAATTCATGTGTTATTAACTTGTTATGAATACAATTTAGGGTATGATACCCTATTCTATCTTTGAAAAGATTTATGTGATACCGGTCGGTGAGTTTTCATGCTCCCATTTTGTGATAGGCCTTTTCCCCCCTTTTTATGATTTAGACTAGCGATTGTGTGATGTCTCTTTGTCTACAAGGGAGACTAAACCCCGTTTGTGTGATGTTTCGCCATCACATATGTGGGGTAGCGACCCACGGTCTTCGGGCAATTCCTGTGTGAAAATTTAATGGACAACTTCCATGAGATAGCTTCTCGTTCTTATGATACCGGTGTTTTGGAGTTTTCATACTCCCGTTTTCTGATAGGCCTCCCCCTCTTTGTGATTCCTGGATTTTGTGTGTCGATTCTAGAATTTTTGTGATTTCTAGATTTTGTGTGTAGATTTCTAGAATTTGTGTTTTCTGGATTTCTTGTGATGATTTCTAGATTTTGTGCTTCACCAACTTTCGTGATTTTTATTGATAAGTTTTATCAATTTTTGTGCATTGGTGAATTCATGTGTTATTGACTTGTTATGAATACAAGTTTAGGGTATGATAGCCTATTCTATCTTTGAGAATATTCTTGTGACATTTTTGATGAATGAAAATTCATTGGTGTTATATTTTGATGCCAATTATTTTGATGAGATTTTGACGGGTTAACTTCAGTAACCATCAATTTTTTTTAAAATGGATTTAAAAGCGGTCCTCCCGCAATGCTAATTTAATCACGTGTTTTCAAAATTCGTTATTTTTAAAAGTTGTTTCAAAATATAAATTAAAATTGTTTTCAAAATTTTTACAGTTAAAATTTTCAAAAGAACGAGGAAGCGATTTAAACGTTTCAGCAAAATCGAGGACTATGACCCCTTTCTTTTACTGGTTCGCTTAATTCCGGACTTGTCCGTTTGAGAATGTGAAATGTTATTTTAAGAATACATAATTTTGCACTTTCAAGGAAACGATAAAGAGATTTAAATGATTTAGCAAAAGTATGGAGTATGGAACCATACTTTTTCTATTTCCGTTAATTATGGACTCGTTAATTGAATATTTGTGTTTTTGATTATCGTTTTTGATAATCAGATATTTGTGAAATTTGATTATCAATTGTGATAATTAAATATTTGTGTTTCTGATTATTGTTTTTGATAATCAGATATTTGTGAGATTTAATTATCTTTTGTGATAATTAAATGTTTGTGTTTCTGATTATCGTTTTTGATAATCGAATGTTTGTGATTTCTGATTATCGTTTTTGATAATTAGATATTTGTGAGATTTGATTATCATTTGTGATAATTGAATATTTGTGATTTCTGATTATCATTTTTGATAATCGGATGTTTGTGATTTCTGGTTATCGTTTTTGATAATCAGATATTTGTGAGATTTGATTATCATTTGTGATAATTGAATATTTGTGATTTCTGGTTAACGTTTTTGATAATCAGATATTTGTGAGGTTTGATTATCATTTGTGATAATTGAATATTTGGGATTTCTGATTATCGTTTTTGATAATCGGATATTTATGATTTCTGATTATCGCTTGTGATAATAAGATATTTGAGATTCTATTATCATTTTTGAAAATTGAACATTGCTGATAATCGTGATTATTCAGTTTTGCTGTTATCGGATTATCTATGGATAGTTAGATTTTGTTGAAAATTTGTGAATTTCTTTTATGATATTAAAACATGATTTTGTGATTGTATTGCCCATTGAGTGCTTTAAGAATTCTGGTCGATGCGCTTGATCAACGTTATCGATAGGAATCTCCTAGACGCTTTGATGAGACAATCAGACACAGTAAATTGAATTGTAAAATGCAAATTTTTATGAAAAGATAATTAAATAAAGTAAATTGTAAATCTTGAAAATTTTAGCTTTTTCGGGAAAGAATATTATTTGAAACAACTCTTTTTTCGATACTTCTATCCTTGCGATTCCCGAGGGGAACCAAGTCATTATCTTTTGTACCAATGCTAATCGTATTGGTTTGGATGACGTTCTCTTGCAAAAGAGAACGTGCTATCTCTTGTGCTTCTAAATCATTACTGACTATTGAGACTAGATATGCCACTCATGATCTAGTGCTCATGGCTATTGATTTGGCATTATTACTTCTGGGTGAGAAATTGTTCTCTACCCTGATCATAAATTTTGGGAATATTTATTTCTCATAAGGAACTTAATGTCCGTCAAACACGTTCAAGCTTACTCTTTCATGCCCTATATGGTGAACTTCCTATCTCAAATTTCTTCATTTTGTGATGTTATGTTCTTATGGTAGTTACCTTTTTCCCACTTATTCCTTAGGATTGCGAGGACGCAATTTCTTTAAGGAGGGGAGTCTGTAACAACCCAGTATTTTGCATCAATTAATTTTCGAAATTAGATGATTAAAATTGCTATTGAAATTTAAAATCAATTTGAAATTCTTTTATAAAAATGGTTGAGAAATTATTTTGGGCTTTAAATAAATGTATTTCTTTTATTATTTTTTTATTTAAAGTCCGGCCCTATTTTCTTTTGTTATTTGCCCTAACATGTCGGCCCGCTTCAATTTATCTCTTCGATCCCCTATTCAATTTTATCTCCGGCCCGATCCCCTTTGAGAAACAAAAATGGCGAACAAAATTAGGGCTTTGCCCTTGTTCGTTTCAACGGCGATTTGGAGCTTCGGCTTCGTCCTCGATCTCTAGTGATTCTGGAATTGAGGCTTTTGTTACAGTCGACTTTGCTGCTTTGAGATGATCGAATTTGCTTTGTCGAACGACAACTCTCTCTGGCGATTCTGGTGAGTGTTTCACTCACATCTATTCCTATCTCGAGTTTATTAGTGTTCGAATTATACAATTTTCGTTCGTATTTGATTGTTGAATTCGCCCTTTGATTTGTTGGCCATTCGACTATGTATTTTCTTTGAGTATTGACTTTGGTCACTGCTTTAACTAATTTGATTTCGTTCGTATCCAATTGCTTGAGGTTGTTGATTTATTTTGCTCTCTGTTCGATTTATGTTGTTTGCTTGAGATTAATTTATGACTAATTCATTTGCGTATATTCTTGATAATGCTCGGTTGACTGAGATGATTGCGACTTGTTCAATTCGAATAATTTTTTTTTGTTGGTAGCTTTATATCCACAGCATGGATTTGTGACTTGGTCAATTTGCTTGGCCACCACGGTTTGATTTGAAACAGTTACATTTGATTTTTCTTTAATGATGTTGATTTTTGTGGCCACCACGACTTCAGTATGCTTCCCTGATTTTCTGGCTTGACTTAATGCCTTGAATTTGTTCGAACTTACATCCTTCTTGCGGCTTGATGGCTATATCCACTTGCTGCTGTTGGCATTCATGTGCCCTTGACTTTTGCCATGCTATTCACTGGGTTAGTTTTAGTTTGCATATATTTGTGATTAGGTCATGTTGGATTTGAACTGTTTCATGTTGGCTTGGGTCTGGGTTGCATTTTACATGAGTCTGACTTGGAGCACTTTGTTGCTAATCTTGTGTTCTTCACGGTTCACTCTGATGTATTTGTATTTGCCATCTTGTAGTCAGATTCATAGTATTTGCAATTGCCAAATTTCCTGACCTGCAGCTTGTAGTTGTAATATATATTTACACATGTAAACCATTGTGATTGCAATGTTGCTTGACCACTGGTCTTCACTACACTTGTATACGCTTCAATCGAAGCTACATTGCAGTTTCCTTCAGCCTTGCGTTTGCATTGTGTAATTATATATAGGTTGGCTGCTGTGCACTTGATTTGTTTGCACCCTTAACTTTGTCATACTCTGCATATGCCCTTGATACCTGTACCTATCGGTTTGCATATTGCTGAAACTCGTACACACTTCGGTTTGAGTTTGCATTATTTATTCAAACTGCTGTATATATGTATTCTTACCTCTGAACCGCGTACTTGATGCAGTCTCCATGCAATTGGGTTTTGGGTATCATTCTTTGAGACAAATTGCATTTCAATTGTTGACCTTGTCTGTTTATCCATGGTTTGTTGATTTTCATTTGCCTCTCTTGTTATTTCTTTTCACTGATCTGCCTTTGTTTGGTTTTGGTCTTGCTTGTGTTATTGCCTTTGTTGGTTTGCACTACTTTCACATATGTGTGTCCATATCTGTACATACATATGTGATGTAGCTCAGGCCAGGAATGAAGGCATAAGTCATACACGACTTATGGAAGGGGCCATGAGACGTGACCGACTCAAGGAAGCAAATGAAGGCATAAGTCGTACGCGACTTATGGAAGGAACTATGAGTCGTGACCGACTCAAGGAAACTGCAAATGAAGGCATAAGTCGTACGCGACTTATGGAAGGGACTATGAGTCGTCACCGACTTAAGGAAACATGTATGAGTCATCCACGACTCAACGAAGACAAAGAGGTAAGTCAACCACGAGTTATGGAAGAAGCTGACATAAGTCGTCCACGACTTAAAGACAAAGCTATAAGTCGTCTACGACTTAAGAAGAAGGATCCAGGAAGAGCAACACGAGTTGAGAACAAACAAGGGATAAGTCGTCTACGACTTAAGAGAAGGGATGAGTCGCTGCCGAGTTATGACTTAAGATGAGTTGTCTGGTTTCCATAAGACGAGAACTGGGTTAAGTCGTTTGTTGTATAAGTCGTAACTCGTATACGGGGTAAATTGGCATATATGATAAGTCGGAAGATATCTGAGTCGGAGCCGAGTTAAGGATTGTGTGTCGTAACTTGTAGTGTTTCTTTATTATTTGTTAAGTCGTCATCTGTTAACTCGTGTCATTGATGAGTCGTTGTCTCATAAGTCGTATGTCGTCTGTATTCATGAGTCGTTCTATTTGTTAAGACGTTGAAGGCAAGTGTTGTAACTGTTGTGCCTTAAGTCGTCACCGAGTTAGCCTGAGTCGTAGGTCGTAAGTCGGTTGCCGACTTAGGAGTTGGTGAATTTTGTGTTTTTTTGTGTGAGTTGTAAAACGCCTATAAATAGGCCGGGTTTCTCATTTGTAAAAGGTTGTTGATTTTTGAATAAAATTCTCTTTTGATTGCTTTGTGCTTTCATTCCAAATTGGTAGTTGAGTGTAATCTCCTATCTCCTCTTTCGGATAATCGAGTGCGCTCGATTCAACGATTGTAGAAGCCGATTCGCGGAATCAAGTGCGCTTGATCAACGCTTGAAGAATTGAAGATCTTCGAACCCGGTATCGTGCGCGATCAACGAGTTCAGGATAGCTAGAATTCGGTATCTTCGGATCAACGAATTTGGGCATTTCAGCATCTTCCAATCCACCGATTGCTACATTCAACGATCTACATTGCTTTTGATTAATCCGCTGCGTCAATATGTATGTGTGGATGCATGTATTGATTTGGATCTATTTTGTTGGTTTTTGATCATTTCATGTTGATTGATGAAATCACACTTGAGTTGAACCCGATTTCAGGGTTTGACCTTGTGATCATTTTTGACTTTCACTGAGCTCTTGTGTATCTCATGCGATAGTGGCGAGGCAGTACACGCGTGCGTGTACTGCAGCCCTACCAGATTTGACAGTTTTAAATTGATGTTTCGATTGTTGAATTGTTTCGTTGGTTAAATTCAATATTTTGAAGTTGTATACTGATTTGAATTTAATGATTTGTTTTTTAACACTATTTAGTGTTATATTTGCCGTTATCCGATTCTCTTATCGAGAAGTTGGATATACGAGATTTCTGTGACGGTCGTCTATTCGATATTGATTATTATTCCTCCTTTGAATTAATAACTGATTTTGAATTAGACTGACCCGTGTATTATTTTCTTTTGAATTTAATACTCGGGTCAGACCCGAGTTGTTTCAGGTTGTAGATTTCCTGCTTTGAGTTGCTGTTCGGGATATGAAGACTTTTTATATCTTCTGAAGTAGGCTTCGTCGTTTTGTAGAAGTCGTGTCATTGTATAGGATGATATGTATTCATGTATATTAGTTGATAATGTACTTGTATATATAACTTCTAGAGTCGACGGTTGTAGTTGTATCATATGTATTGTGTCAAATGTATTGTAACTAATATCAGTTATTATATATATGAGACTTTTTATTCCATCTGTGTTCCGCATTTATGTTATCTGTGTTATTTTTATATTTATTGTCCTAAACTATTATAGCCACTGGGTAGTAGCTTTGTGTTTGTATCGGTACGTCGGATTTCCTCCTGAAATAAGAATCCATGTTATACTATCTGACATATCGGTGCTCGCACAAAGTAATTACACGGATGGTCGCTCCTCAATAGCCTTATTCTCCGTGCTAGTTGACAGCATTACACCGTAGTGTTCTTGGCTAGCGCGGGTATAGAGGTGGGGCGTCACACTTTTATTTTACGCAATTAGATTAGTTCTCTTTTCCGTTAGCTTTCATTTTCCACTTCTTTTTATTTTTGTTTTTTCATGTTGCTTTCTACTAGTGTTGACATAATAACACAAATGAGAGGCTAATCCCTCCAATTTAGGGGTAATGATGCTCTCTTGAATCATGTAGATGCAACATAATTTCTCATTTATGTCTCTTTTGTGCTTAATGGAAAGTTGGATGTGTGTGTGATTTTTTGTTTAATATTGAGTTTGATAGCTTATGTTGTTCAAAACAAATAGGCTATGCTTAGTCATATGAATCACTAATTACCTCTTCATCTACATATGATCATAGTAATGGAAGTGGATTTAGAATCAAAATTTGATGGTTTATGTTTCTAATTCAATAGTTAATAAACCATGCTTAAAATAGATTCTGCTTTTAATTTCATATCATTTTCATTGAAGTTAGTAAGTGGGTTAGAGGGTGCATTAAAGTTTGATGGTTTAAGTGTGTTAATTAATAACACAATTAGGCCATGCTTATGATAAATGCATCAACTAATGTCATAAATGACCAAAAAGAGATCATAATTTCATTATGTTGATTTATGTGATCATTAGAGGGGATTTGCCTCTAAATTGCACTTTAATCTCATCTTTTTATTCTCCTTAGTTTTAGTTTGTTTTTACTTTCTTTTAGTTAGTTAACAGTCACTCGACTTTTGTTTAATTTGATTGAATAGAATTTTAAAATCATCAATTCCTTGTGGATCGACCCGTATTCGCCACGTGCTACATTCGTACACAGTGCGCTTGCGGTTAATTTTATTTCTAAATTCGTTCGACGGTTTTCTAAACCGATAGAAAATCCGTCGACGAACAAGTTTTTGGCGCCGTTGTTGGGGAATTGCTTTGTTTTTGATTTTCTATTCTTCGAATTATTTTTCTTTGATTTTTGTGTGTTTTTATTTTATGTGTGTTTGCATTTAAAAAAAATTGTGTTTGTTTTTTCGTGGTGCACCGATAACTCATGCCCGTTACCTGGCTAAGAACTATCTTGTTGATTTAAGACAATGTGTGATTATACAATTTTGGGTTAACTTAGGATAAATCATTTGTAATTAACCCTTGCATTCATTTAGTTGCATTAGTTCATGCTTATTTAAAAAAAAACAAAAAACAAAAAAATTCAAAAATCCAAAACTAAAAAAATTGTGAATATTCCTTTTCCCTTCAAATTTTTAAATCCTTTTCCTTTGAAATTTCAAAAATCCAAAAAGATTTAGAAAAACCAAAATCCAAAAAAAAATTATAAAACCTTTTCAAAAACAAAGAAAAAATTGAAAAACCAAAAAAAAAACAAAACAAAAATTAATTTCCCTTTTGAAAAATAAATTTTATTTGTAAATATTTTTCCTTTACAAAAAAAACAAAAACAAAAACATTTTTGAAAATGTCCGAGTTTCCCTACTTACATGAATTCTACGATAGTTGTGAAAATCAACATAATCCATATAATTTCACACCAAATGCGTATGGATATTTTAACAACAACTATTGTTCAAACGATTCGGATTTTGCACCACAAAGTTTTCAAAATAACGAACAACCCTCAGATCTTGAAAAGAGCATTTCGTCTTTACTAGAAATATCTACACAACAAAATCAAATGATAAATGATTTGTGTAATTCATACTTGGGCAATGATTCAAATCAAAGTTTTGAAAATAATCAAAATTTGAATTCAATTCAAAATTCAAACAATTTCGAGTGTAACCCATGCCAATTCAATTTTGAACTCCAAAATGAAATTCAAAATCAAAACAAAAATGTGATCTACTTTTCAAATAATTTTGGCAATGGGAATAATCTCGACTATGATGCAAGTGAATATTTGTAACGACCCGCTATTTTGGACCATTCAAATCGACAATAAATCCACACATGTCGGACTTGAATAATTCAAAATACCGAATTGTTAATTTAAATTTGGCAAAAACTCAGCATATGCAGTAAATAAATCAATCCCAGAATCACAGACACAGAGTAATACAATAATACGCAGCGGAATAGATAAAATAGTAGTTCATGAAGCTACTATATAAACATCAGAGTTAGAAATAAAATACAACAGAATATCTCAAATACAGTGAAGTCTCCAATCCAAACAGATGACTTCTGTGAACGAATCAACTGGAAAGCTGGAAGCTGAATCAATAGTTGGATCTCCAAACGAAGCTCCAAACTCCAAAGGTGAGTCTCAAATGCTGTATCACTCTGTCTGACCCGAGCGTAAAGCAAAACACAAAACACTCGAGTCAGGATTAACATTCTTATACTAATAAATCCAACTCAAGTGAAATATCAACTGAAATACAAGTAACTTAAAGGATGTTTGGGATAACTGTAATGACCCGCCACTCATTCCACAGAATGACGCTTCATTAATAAGAAAGAAAGGGGTAGAAAATAGAAAAGAAGAAAAGAAAGAAAGAAACAACAACAACGATCTCACAGCGGAACGAATAAATTATATTAATAACATAAATTATTACATAGTATACAACACTTATCAGAGTTTACACAACTATACAACACATACTAGACAGTTATAAACATCTGTCTAGATATTACAACTCAAATACAATACAAGACTCTAACACAGATATCAACACAGCGGAATACTATATCTACGAACGCCGAAGCCTCCTGCTCCATTGCTCCTCCACAATTCGTCAAGGCTAACCTGAATCCCTTGGCTACTCGTAAAAATTTGAGTACCCAAGAGTTTATAAAACAGAAATAAACAACTTGGGTCAGACATGGGTCTGGTGTGAGTAACAGGTTAAACTTGTTTAACTTCAAAACCTTTTGAAAGAAAAGGTATCACGTAAGACTTCCCACAAATAAACATGGGTAAGTTTTTACCTTACGCTAACCAAAACATTTGATAGGAAATCCAGTTATATTATAATAGGGTCTAGGGTTTTCAAATAAATATGAAATAGCTGAAATTGTTACATTATTAAATTCCAGCATAATAGCCACAAAGTGGGTTATACAATCAAGTCCGTTGGCACTTATTGGATTTTGGATTCCATACAATGGCAGGGCTACCGGGGTACCGCCCATCACAGTACGTGGCCTAGATCACCGTACCGAGGATCACTCCCAATCCCCTGCAACACAAGGCCGGAACATCCCTTACTGGATAATTCCCGCACAAGATACCTCATGGTTGGGATCAGCAACCGCACCACTAAGTCGAAAATAGAAAGGGACATCTAGACAGAGGTAATCTTGTCCTACTTGGGTGCTACCCACTAACCTTGCTGCACCTCCCCTGTTTTAGCCATTCCCGGTTTGTGAGGCTTGAGGTCACGATTACCTTAGAAAAGAACACATCACTTAGAATGCTCATCGTCCACCTGACGATGTTCTGAAAGCATTCAATCCATACAAGTTCGTTCCGGGTTCGAACGAAACCGAAGGTATTATCTCGTTACACTCGTTTTGGAATCACCCTCAGAGTTAACGACAATAACCCTTGCACTCTGAATCTTCATCTTCACTTGATTCACGACCTATCGTTAATTTGGATCGATGTGGTATTTGGGTCTCCAGACCTGGAAATCCGGTATACGGAAACCCGATCCCGGTCTCATCGAAATCCAAAGCGTATCTTTTAAGGCCAAGTTGTTTTTAAAGGTTAAAACAATTTCAATTCATTATCTTTATACACAAAGAAAGATAATTCCCAACAGATAATCAACATTATCAGATAATCCATACAATTCAACTAACATCCATATCATACAGCATATATCTCATCAGAGATATCAATCAATGCCAAGTATTCAATACTATCACTCATTCATAAGTAATGATTTATATCATCTCTAATTAATTTAAAGTGAATTAAATTAATTACTTTATTTTATAAATCCTGCTTACTTAACCATTAATTAATTACAATTTAATTAATTAATTATCTTCTAATATTTCATTTCAATTAATCATCTTTGATTAATTATCTTTTAATTACATCCAAGTAATTTATCCTTAATTAATTTCTCAAATTAATTATCCTTAACCACTTATAGTAATTAACCTTTAATTACTTCACTAATTAATTAACTAAAATTAATTAACTTAATCAACTATAATTAATTACATTAATCCTTAATTAATTACATTGATTAATTACTTCATTTATTAATTATTACTTAATTAACCAATCTTAATTACATCATTAATTATATTAATTAATGATCCTTAATTACAACTTAATTATTAATTACTTAATTAAATTAATTACATTAAGTAATTAACCTTTAATTTAAACAACATTATTAATCACTCTTGATTAATCTTCAATCAGTAATTAATTACCCTTAATTACTTTCATTAACTAAATTAATTACTCCTTAATTAATTTCTTAATTAATCCCTTGATTAATTATTCAAAGTAATTAACTCAAATTACTTCTATTAATACTATCATTATTCAACTAATTACTTCCAGTAATTATCTTATTATTTACTTCCCTAAATAATCTTACTTTAATAATTACATTAAGTAATTATTATCAAATCATCTCTTGATTATTCTAAATTAATTAAACTTAATTAATTTATTTAACTAAATCAAATTAACTTCAATTAATTACAATAAGTAATTAATTCTTAATTACTTCCAATAAGTAATTACATTTAACCAAATTCTATAATTGATTATCTTTAAATTAATTAATCTAATTAACTATTAAAATTAATCTTATTAATTAATTATTTAATAATCCATAGTTAATGACTTCATCAACTATTATTTAATTACTTTCCTTAAGTAATTAACTTATATTAATGATTATTAATTCTAAATTAATAAATCTTAATAACCAATTTATTAATCTCTAATTACTAAATTAATTAAGTGTTAACCATAACTTAATTAATGTTTAATTACTCTATTAATTAATCCTTAATCATTAATTAATACTCTAATTTATAATCCTCAATTATAAATTAATCATCCCTAATTAATTAATCTTAATCATAAATAAATTAGTTTAAACCTTTAATTACCTATTTAATTAATCCAAATGATTAATTAATCAAACAATTTAATTATCCAATAAATTTTCTAATTAATTCAATGAACACAAATCTCTAATTACTTTAAGATAAAACATTTTCTTGTCAAAGGTTAAATTATCATTCTTAAATACATTTGAAGACATCCATTTCAAATTAACTTTTAAATTTCATTTTAAATTCTAGATTTAAAATGAATTGTAACAACCCGCAAATTCGTAGCAATTAATTATCGACACTAGGTGATTAAATCGTTCGCCAATTCTTATTGGGATTTTATCGAGTTGAAATTCTTTTGAAAAATGGTTGAGAAATTGTTGGTGGGCTTTAAACTTTAGGCCCATACCTTTTTCTTTGATACCGTGATAAGGGTATTACCCAATTCCCTTTTTTTTTATTTGCCTTCCGTTCTCATTCGAACCCAAAAAGCATACGAGAGAAATAAAAATGGCGGTCGCGATTGCTCTTCCTTCGATCTGGAAAATTAGGGCTTTGGCTCTTTGATTCTTTGTCGCTTTGAATTGGGGCTTCGATCGTTTGCTGGTCGTTCTAGCTTGACGTCTTCGTTCAGTCTTGATTTGAAAACTAGGGCTTCGGCGATGTTTCGACTCTCTGGCGATTCAACTCCTTCTCTCGAGTTCGCCTCCGCTTCGAACAAGGTGAGTTCATCTCACATCTAATTCCAGCTCCAGTTCATTCGTTTTGATTTTTGTTAAATTGCTTTGCCGTGATGACCACGGCTTTGATAATGTTGCTCTGTGAATTCCTTGCTTTGACTTGTTCGACTTTGGCTTCGATCATTTATAACTTTGTTAATGTGATGTTGTTTAAGACTTGGTTCGTTTTCGTGATTGCTATGGCTTTGGTTTCGATCACTTGGTTGATTTCTTCTTTCTGGACACTGTGATTTCTGGAAATTGCAGTTGACTTTGTAGACTTTGATTTTGGGAATTTCTGGTCTTGTGATGTTCACGGCTTCACCTTTCTGTAGCATACTGTATTAAGTTCATATGCTTGCTTTCCCATATCTATTCCATTACAATCTGCACGTGTGCATGCTTTGAGTCACTGTGTATCACTTGAAACTGTTTATTGAACTTGAATATGTTGGTTGCTTTGTAGTTGTGCATTGCTATACTGTTTTGAGTTCGAGACTTGTTCATTCTATTGGTACCACTGCTTTATCTTCGAACTGCACTCGGTTTTGCTCCATGACGAACTTGATAAATGCACTTCCCCTAGGACTGCATTATAGTGTGCCTGTAGCTTAACTTCAGTAAATTGGACTTGAGTTGTTAGACTTCGATCACTTGAACTTGTTCATGTCGTTCATTCTGACATCACCTCTGTTTTACTTGTCCTGTCTACTGTTACCTTTAGTTGTTGTTGAAGTTGGGATGACCATGTTCTGCCCTTATTCATTGGGTTGCATTGTTTCCTCATGTCACTGTTTACATGTGCACTGGTTCATGTATAGGTGTAGTCTTTTGGTAGGGATGCTGTCATGTGTACATTCCGTACAGTTGTGTCTTTGTATCGAGTGCATTTGTATGTTGCCACTCTGTTGTGTTGAGCCTGGTCTTTGTTTCTTATTCATTTGATGGAAATTGGTCCAGATCTGTGTTCCTGTGTACTTGTTCACACGGGTTTGCTTTGTGTTTCATTGCATACTGTCACTGCCCATTTAGGTTGATATTCTTTGTAAGTCTGGTCTTGTTGTTTCTTGATGATACTGTCCACTGTTTCATTGTAGTGCACACTGTCCTGTTGCACTTGTAGTATCACTTTGACCAGCCTGTTTGTTTATCACATTTGCTTCATTACTGAGCCTGTTTCACTTACTTCACCATTACTTGGTGTTGTCTTGTAACGACCCGATATTTTGGACCATTCGCGTCCATTATAAGTGAATAGGTAGACACTCATGCCAGAGTTGAATTGCTCAAAATACCGCGTTGTTAATTTAAATTGGCAAAACTGAACATATACAGTAAATAAATAATCACAGATCACAGACACAGAGTAATAAATGCAGCGGAAATAAAAGAGATAGTAGTTCATGAAGCTACTATATAAATATATAAGTTACATCAGAGTTAAACCAGATACAACGGAAGAGAAATATGATACATCAGATACAAAGCAGAATACATCACTGGAATCATCGAATATCTGAAAGCTGGATAGATAGCTGGATCTCCAAGCGAAGCTCCAACTCCAAAGGTGAGTCTCGAAAGCTGGCACACTCAGTCTGACCCGAGCGTAAAGCAAAAACACAAGACACTCGAGTCAGGATTAACATTCTTATATTAATAAATCCAACTCAAGTGAAATAGCAATTGAAATACAAGTAACTCAAAGGATGTTTGGAATAACCATCATTTAAGGATCCGTTAAACTATCTACTAGGTAGTAATGTACGCTAAGTAGATAATGTCTATCAGTAATATAAAGATATCAAAGTAGGGTTAAGCAGGGCCCATACACCTCTTAACCTGTTTATTCCCAAAAGCATATACAAGACCGTAGTTTCCCCAAAACCGGAAGTCACCAGAGGGCAATCCATATACTAAAGGTACAAATCAAAATCGTAGTGGTCGCGAATAGGATAATCAGTATGACAAGGTACATGAGGCGATACCAACTAGGATACTAGTAGTTGCCTGATCCGGTCTGATGTTGGGCATAGCAGCTACTACCCCAACACCGCGAAACAACACTCCCAAATCAAGGGGTGCACCCAAATCGAATCACAAAAGTAATAGATATGGTATCGAAGAAGTGTGTCCGCTAGAGATGGCGATCCTCAATGGCCCGGCGCGGCTCCTGTTTTAGTCATGTCAAGGGTCATCCAAAATCGTTCTCTTTCTTCAGTCAACGCGTTCATCAAAACCATCCACTTCGTTCTGGATCAACACTCCGCGTGTAGTTATTAAAGTGGTTTCGGTTCAGATAGAGAGTATATCCATTACCGATCCTGGTCTCTTTAATAACTTTCATAATTATTACACCGATTGGTCGTTTATATATTTCAAAAACCAAATCAATTTCAATTTCAAATAGAATTCGTAAATCAACATTTCATTTGTCTTTCTAAAACAATTTCCAAATTTTCGTTTCAAAACTTCCAATTTTCCGTTTCAAAATCTTATTATTCAATTTCAATTTCTATTTAAAACCATTCAAATATTGATTCAAGTTCGTATATAAGTTTCATTCCGAAATCATTTAAATAAATTCTATTTAACATTCAAATCAATTTAAACTCATTTATCGATTTCATTCAATATTCGTTAAGTTACTTTATCATTCAAAACAATTTCTAATAAATTTCCAATTCATTTAATCAATTCTTAAGTTCAACTTCATTAAAACAAAACTTACAATTTCGAATTAAACTAAATTCATCAAATCCATTCTTTCAATTACAAGTCTTACATTGATTCCAAAAATATCACATTTTCATTTCTTGTCAAAGAAAATCCATTTCACTTATTTACTTTCTTAAATAATTTTCCAAAACTTACTTAATAAAGAAATTCAATTTCAATTATTTACGAAGTAAAATTCACTTATTCAAAAGTTCAATTTTTCTTATTAAAGAATTTCAATTCAATTTAATCATTAAATAATTTAATCTTATTTAAGTATTAAATAATTCAAAACTTAATTATTCAATAATTTCAAAGTTTAATAATTTCAAACTTAATTATAATTTCGAACTTAATTATTAAATCATTTCAAACTTAATTCAATCATTTCTCAAATTAAACAACATTCTTTCATCAATTACATTGTTAATATTTTGTTTCAGATTATTCAATATTAACATTTTCCTTTCATTAAAATTCCAATTTCAACTTTATTTCAAAACCATATTATTTATTCAAACAAAATCTTCGTTTATTTTAAATCAATTTATTGACCAATCGGGTTTCATTTAATTTTCTATCCTAGGTCAAAGTTCAATTTGGGTATTTATCATTGCAACCCGATTCCAATTTAATTCAAAATCAAAGTATAAAGGGAACTTGCAGTGTGATAACTGGGATGGTGTCAAAGTAAATAAACATGCAATAACAACAATCAATAACAATCCAATAATCAATTCAAATAATCCCGAAATAACCGTATTAATTCGCATTGTTATTCGTACGAATTAATATAATTATTTCTAGAATCTACACTATCATTTCATGTAGATTAAAGATTATTACATTACGGTTTCACTTGTCATCTATTTACAATTTCATACATCATCAATTTAACAACATACATTCAGTGGTTCAAAGTGTAATTAAACAAATCCTACGTGTCAATAAATTTAACAGTTAAAGGGGTCATATTATACAAATGTCAGTTAATCAAATTTAACATTTAATTATCCTATATCAAGTTCAATTTCATACTATTTATCATTTTAACATTAACAATTTAACGTCCAATATAAACATAAAAAATCAATCAATTATCAGCCAAACTATATTATCGTCACATAAATAATTAACAGATAATGGTGTCAGATGTCACAGGTGAACTGATATAGGCAATAGCATATATAACAGTGTAATTAACTAACAGCAGTATATTTCAATTGTCGTTTCAATTGAAATCAAATTTAATAAATAAAAGAACGTTAATCGTGAGTGAGTGCTCACCTTTCGAGGCTAGAGATATAGACAATGAAGTTGAGTTACGAAATCCAGGCACGAATCCCAAAACAACCAAGGTGACACGAATTTAGCTGATAACAGAAATCGATGGAATGATTTGAATCAGTTTTGATATGAGTTAAACAAAATAGACGTATATATATTTAGTTAAAATAATATATGTGTATTTATATCTCTAATTAAAAGTTTAAAGCCCAAAACATACTGTATCTATATAAAATATAAAATTTGAAAACAAGTTCACATATATATAAAACAGTATACATATTACTTAGCAAGTATGCTAATCTATAAACAACTTATATAACTTGTAAAATAAAATATATATAATACTTACATTTATATACCTTAAAATTTAAAACCCATACTGTTATAAAGTTTTGATAGCAGGTAATGGACTAAACTGACAAGCTTTGATACTATATAAATATATACAAAATGATATATAACATGTTCATAATCATAAACGTATATGGTATAGACAACTCACATATATCAAACATGTCATACGTTAGAATTTTTTTTTTATATACATTCAAAATCCAATTATTTTAAAACTTTATATACTTTACAATATGTATACCATTCTTTCTCTCCACTGTATACTTGGGTACACACGCAAAAGCTAATCATTATTGAAATCTTTATAAACAAAGTGCAACACTGTAAGAACAAATAAATATAAAACAAAGTCACAAAACAACAAAACATACAAAGTAGCTTATGACTTATAAAATATACTATACGAAAAAAAAATTGAAATATAATATTTATATTTAAAACATACATACAAATACTTGTATCCCAGATTAACATAAAATCTATATATGATAACATAAAATATGCATATATCTAGCAAAACAGCTGCAGGTTTCTCAATATGCGACACTACTTTAGTAATAAACATATATATATAACAAATGAACTTATATACATATATACGTACAATACTTATATTAAATATACAGACCTAGAAAAAAATATGCATGTATGCAACCCAAGTACTACTTTATTAAAACTGTAACTAGTTATTCTAATATATAATATTTTCATACCTTCACAAACCCAAGGCCAAGGAAGAAAGGAAACGGAGGTGAGAGGGGTCGCTCGACACTTGGTGGCCAGGTCAGATCTGGAGCGGTGGCGGTCGGGGCGAAGGGAAGGGGAGCGGCTCGCGGCGTATCAGCGGAGAAGGGGAAACAATGGTGGCCGGCTGAGCACAGCAGATCATGGTGAAGTGATGCGGCCATTGATTGGTGGATGAAGGCGTGCCAGGCTTCGGTGATGGGTGGCAGCGCTCGGGCAAGGAGGTTGTGGGCTGGGGTTTCTTTTTGGCGAAGCTAGGTGCCTGGGAGGAAATGCACGGTGGCCGAGGCTATGCTAGTCGCTCGGTTGCCGACGGGTTTGATGGGGTGAGACGCGGTGGAGAAGAGTAAAGTCAGCGGCACAAGGTGGCGAGGGCGGTCAGCTGGGGCAGAGGAGGTGGGAAGATTTATATATGAGAAGGCTTATCACAAAGAAAACGAAAGTAACAGATATTTTATTTCTCTTTTATAGATAACTTTATAATATATGTTGTTTTCAAAATCAACGAAAGAGGTGAGGGGTGGCGCACTGCCTGTTCCATTTATTTTCCAGAGGATGAAGGTGAGGAGCTGGTGGACAAAAAAAATGAAAAGTGGAAGAGCCAACTAATATTAATATGGATGCATATGCAACGATGTTAATTCTTCAATTGGACCAAAAACTGAAGAGTTACGGTAATAAATAAAATTTATTGAAATATGAAAGGACAACAATTATATATATATGAACGGCTATTATAAAAGAAAGGAAACAGCTAGCGCAACAAAATCAGTGCTAGGCTGTTAGAAATTCAACCGTTGGAAGAAAGGAAAAGACGGTTGCAATGTGAACAGCGAAGAAAATAGCAACGGTTACGCACTAATACAGCTGACAAGTTTTAAAGCAATTGATGGTTGTGTAGTTTAAAATTTGAAATCTAAAAGAGATCAAATGGTCACGTATCCGGTACTGATACGATTGACTGTTTAACGATTTTTCACGACATACCGGACTTCGAAACACACAAATGAATACACTGTTGAGATCGGCACGATGAGATGATCAAAACAGTATACGGATATCAGTGGTTTGATTGGATTATAAAAATTCGAAATTTCTAATAGCGGAAAATGCAAGAAAAACGCTGAAAAATAAGATCGACGGAGCCAAAGATGTCCGAATTTGGAAAAACGACAAACTGATATCTTGCTCAGAAGATGGTTTAGAATTTTTCTATGTAAAAATATTTAGGTTTCGAAAACATTTTATTTTCATTACTTTTTAACTGGTTGAATTGAAGTGAATTTACGCGCGAAATAAACTTTCATATTTTCGGACGAAAATTTATCATTTGCTATGTTTAACTAGACGTATTCCAAATATAAATTTATATTTAAAAATTTTATCGTTTAAAATTTCAAAAAAAAAAATTTCAACTAATTACGTTATTAAAACAGTTGAAATTTACGGGTCGTTACATTCTCCCCCACTCAAAACTTTTCGTCCCCGAAAAGGAACGAGGTAGGAGAATAGAAACAACCAGAAAGAAAAACAGATTTGAAATCCAAAATAACAATTAATTTAAACCATATAAATTCAAATTTAAGTTACTTGATATTCAGTAATTGATTTAATCCATTTGATTTTAAAATCAATCTCAACTATTTCCAAATTCATTATCTTATTATCCAATCATCTTAAATTTTCAATTTCTAAAACCATATATTTGAATAGTCTTTTATTATAATCATATTTTTCAGCAATTTAAATTCTTCTTTATTCCAAATTATTGTTAAATTTATTCTACTTAATATATTTTATCACATATATTAAACCATATAAATTAATTTAAACCATAAAAGTTTCGATTTAAATTAATTTACATCTATTAATTTCTTTTAAATTCAAGGTATTTTCATATGTTGATCAAATTTCAATTTATTAATTCTTTCAAAATAAATTTATTAATTCTTTCAAAACAAATTTATTTCATTAACATTAACTGAGTTTTACTTATTATCCTATCTAACTCTATTAACATCTTAATCAAAATTTAGTATATAACATTTATTATAAACAATCAAATTTTATTTATAAATTCAATTTATATTATATATTATCCAATTACATATTCAACTTCTGAATGATTTAGGTAAGTTGTATTAGAATGCAGTTGAACAATATACAAATAAAATTTTCCCAATTCAATTATTCAAGTTTAAATATTTATCCCAAATTTAGTTTTATTTATAATTGAAAACATCTTTAACATGATTTTAAGAATTTAATTTTCGTTTAATTTCAAACTCTTTAGAAATAATTATGTATATATTATATATATAAATCAAGTCATACTTAAGAAATTCAAATTAAAATATATATTTTTTTCAAACAAAAACCGTAGCAAAGCTACAGGATGGTTTCTTCACTTCGAAACTCGAAAATGAATGTCGATGATGCGGCCGCCATCACCGAAATTATTTTCCAGCGACAAAGAGAAGAGCATTGGTTTCAACATTTTAAAATTCTTTGAAAACGATTTCTATTCGAAAATACTTCAATAATATATACTTTAAAATTAAAAATCAAAGTTCGAAATCACCGGAAACTAAATTCTCAAATTCTAGTTTAAATCCATTTCAATTCCTAATTAAAATTTAAACTATGTTCTATACTTCATTTATTTATCATATTGGAATAGTCTATGGTTTACAAAACAATAAATGAAAATCAAATGTTATCATTTTTTTTTTACAACAAATTTATTAACAATTAAATTTCCGAAAAGTTTATACTTATATATAATATAATCATTCAAAAATTTATTTTGTTTACCAAATTTGAAAACAACATTTTTATATAAATTTAGAAATACATTTCTTTGCTCGACGATACAGGCATGGGTTTTCAAAATAAGGATAGGGATTCAGATTTGATGGACTTAAATCAAAGAGAATTTTGATTCGAAAATAAGTTTGAAACAGAAGATAAGATAATTCAATTACCACAATCGGGAGATGGATGAGTTTATTTAATTCACGGGCAACCTTAACCGGGACGTCCGTAACTTCAAGAATAAGATCGATGCTGAATTCCAAGGTAAATCAACACTCGATCTCACGAGATGGAATTCAGGTATAGCATGGAATAGATAGCATCGTAAACCGAGGATACAGAAATCTCCGGTAAATCGATGCCTATTATAAAGGAGTTTTGCTCCTTTACGAATCATTCGAAGATTGGCGGGACCGCCGATCTATTATAGATAACATTCAGAATGGAGTTATGGGGTGCTCCAAAATTGGAAGAAGACGAATAGTGAGGGACACGAATAAATTTCAGAACCGAGGGGAACGTTCCAAAATTCAAAGGAACTGAGTCAATGGAAGAGATTGAAACTCGAATGAGAGTGATTCTGTAAATAAATTTACCATATATATTAAGTTTTGCCTAGAGCTACCAAAGCTCTGATACCAACTGTAACGACCCGATATTTTGGACCATTCGCGTCCATTATAAGTGAATAGGTAGACACTCATGCCGGAGTTGAATTGCTCAAAATACCGCGTTGTTAATTTAAATTGGCAAAACTGAACATATACAGTAAATAAATAATCACAGATCACAGACACAGAGTAATAAATGCAGCGGAAATAAAAGAGATAGTAGTTCATGAAGCTACTATATAAATATATAAGTTACATCAGAGTTAAACCAGATACAACGGAAGAGTAATATGATACATCAGATACAAAGCAGAATACATCACTGGAATCATCGAATATCTGAAAGCTGGATAGATAGCTGGATCTCCAAGTGAAGCTCCAACTCCAAAGGTGAGTCTCGAAAGCTGGCACACTCAGTCTGACCCGAGCGTAAAGCAAAAACACAAGACACTCGAGTCAGGATTAACATTCTTATATTAATAAATCCAACTCAAGTGAAATAGCAATTGAAATACAAGTAACTCAAAGGATGTTTGGAATAACCATCCTTTAAGGATCCGTTAAACTATCTACTAGGTAGTAATGTACGCTAAGTAGATAATGTCTATCAGTAATATAAAGATATCAAAGTAGGGTTAAGCAGGGCCCATACACCTCTTAACCTGTTTATTCCCAAAAGCATATACAAGACCGTAGTTTCCCCAAAACCGGAAGTCACCAGAGGGCAATCCATATACTAAAGGTACAAATCAAAATCGTAGTGGTCGCGAATAGGATAATCAGTATGACAAGGTACATGAGGCGATACCAACTAGGATACTAGTAGTTGCCTGATCCGGACTGATGTTTGGCATAGCAGCTACTACCCCAACACCGCGAAACAACACTCCCAAATCAAGGGGTGCACCCAAAACGAATCACAAAAGTAATAGATATGGTATCGAAGAAGTGTGTCCGCTAGAGATGGCGATCCTCAATGGCCCGGCGCGGCTCCTGTTTTAGTCATGTCAACGGTCATCCAAAATCGTTCTCTTTCTTCAGTCAACACGTTCATCAAAACCATCCACTTCGTTCTGGATCAACACTCCGCGTGTAGTTATTAAAGTGGTTTCGGTTCAGATAGAGAGTATATCCATTACCGATCCTAGTCTCTTTAATAACTTTCGTAATTATTACACCGATTGGTCGTTTATATATTTCAAAAACCAAATCAATTTCAATTTCAAATAGAATTCGTAAATCAACATTTCATTTGTCTTTCTAAAACAATTTCCAAATTTTCGTTTCAAAACTTCCAATTTTCCGTTTCAAAATCTTATTATTCAATTTCAATTTCTATTTAAAACCATTCAAATATTGATTCAAGTTCGTATATAAGTTTCATTCCGAAATCATTTAAATAAATTCTATTTAACATTCAAATCAATTTAAACTCATTTATCGATTTCATTCAATATTCGTTAAGTTACTTTATCATTCAAAACAATTTCTAATAAATTTCCAATTCATTTAATCAATTCTTAAGTTCAACTTCATTAAAACAAAACTTACAATTTCGAATTAAACTAAATTCATCAAATCCATTCTTTCAATTACAAGTCTTACATTGATTCCAAAAATATCACATTTTCATTTCTTGTCAAAGAAAATCCATTTCACTTATTTACTTTCTTAAATAATTTTCCAAAACTTACTTAATAAAGAAATTCAATTTCAATTATTTACGAAGTAAAATTCACTTATTCAAAAGTTCAATTTTTCTTATTAAAGAATTTCAATTCAATTTAATCATTAAATAATTTAATCTTATTTAAGTATTAAATAATTCAAAACTTAATTATTCAATAATTTCAAAGTTTAATAATTTCAAACTTAATTATAATTTCGAACTTAATTATTAAATCATTTCAAACTTAATTCAATCATTTCTCAAATTAAACAACATTCTTTCATCAATTACATTGTTAATATTTTGTTTCAGATTATTCAATATTAACATTTTCCTTTCATTAAAATTCCAATTTCAACTTTATTTCAAAACCATATTATTTATTCAAACAAAATCTTCGTTTATTTTAAATCAATTTATTGACCAATCGGGTTTCATTTAATTTTCTATCCTAGGTCAAAGTTCAATTTGGGTATTTATCATTTCAACCCGATTCCAATTTAATTCAAAATCAAAGTATAAAGGGAACTTGCAGTGTGATAACTGGGATGGTGTCAAAGTAAATAAACATGCAATAACAACAATCAATAACAATCCAATAATCAATTCAAATAATCCCGAAATAACCGTATTAATTCGCATTGTTATTCGTACGAATTAATATAATTATTTCTAGAATCTACACTATCATTTCATGTAGATTAAAGATTATTACATTACGGTTTCACTTGTCATCTATTTACAATTTCATACATCATCAATTTAACAACATACATTCAGTGGTTCAAAGTGTAATTAAACAAATCCTACGTGTCAATAAATTTAACAGTTAAAGGGGTCATATTATACAAATGTCAGTTAATCAAATTTAACATTTAATTATCCTATATCAAGTTCAATTTCATACTATTTATCATTTTAACATTAACAATTTAACGTCCAATATAAACATAAAAAATCAATCAATTATCAGCCAAACTGTATTATCGTCACATAAATAATTAACAGATAATGGTGTCAGATGTCACAGGTGAACTGATATAGGCAATAGCATATATAACAGTGTAATTAACTAACAGCAGTATATTTCAATTGTCGTTTCAATTGAAATCAAATTTAATAAATAAAAGAACGTTAATCGTGAGTGAGTGCTCACCTTTCGAGGCTAGAGATATAGACAATGAAGTTGAGTTACGAAATCCAGGCACGAATCCCAAAACAACCAAGGTGACACGAATTTAGCTGATAACAGAAATCGATGGAATGATTTGAATCAGTTTTGATATGAGTTAAACAAAATAGACGTATATATATTTAGTTAAAATAATATATGTGTATTTATATCTCTAATTAAAAGTTTAAAGCCCAAAACATACTGTATCTATATAAAATATAAAATTTGAAAACAAGTTCACATATATATAAAACAGTATACATATTACTTAGCAAGTATGCTAATCTATAAACAACTTATATAACTTTTAAAATAAAATATATATAATACTTACATTTATATACCTTAAAATTTAAAACCCATACTGTTATAAAGTTTTGATAGCAGGTAATGGACTAAACTGACAAGCTTTGATACTATATAAATATATACAAAATGATATATAACATGTTCATAATCATAAACGTATATGGTATAGACAACTCACATATATCAAACATGTCATACGTTAGAATTTTTTTTTATATACATTCAAAATCCAATTATTTTTAAACTTTATATACTTTACAATATGTATACCATTCTTTCTCTCCACTGTATACTTGGGTACACACGCAAAAGCTAATCATTATTGAAATCTTTATAAACAAAGTGCAACACTGTAAGAACAAATAAATATAAAACAAAGTCACAAAACAACAAAACATACAAAGTAGCTTATGACTTATAAAATATACTATACGAAAAAAAAATTGAAATATAATATTTATATTTAAAACATACATACAAATACTTGTATCCCAGATTAACATAAAATCTATATATGATAACATAAAATATGCATATATCTAGCAAAACAGCTGCAGGTTTCTCAATATGCGACACTACTTTAGTAATAAACATATATATATAACAAATGAACTTATATACATATATACGTACAATACTTATATTAAATATACAGACCTAGAAAAAAATATGCATGTATGCAACCCAAGTACTACTTTATTAAAACTGTAACTAGTTATTCTAATATATAATATTTTCATACCTTCACAAACCCAAGGCCAAGGAAGAAAGGAAACGGAGGTGAGAGGGGTCGCTCGACACTTGGTGGCCAGGTCAGATCTGGAGCGGTGGCGGTCGGGGCGAAGGGAAGGGGAGCGGCTCGCGGCGTATCAGCGGAGAAGGGGAAACAATGGTGGCCGGCTGAGCACAGCAGATCATGGTGAAGTGATGCGGCCATTGATTGGTGGATGAAGGCGTGCCAGGCTTCGGTGATGGGTGGCAGCGCTCGGGCAAGGAGGTTGTGGGCTGGGGTTTCTTTTTGGCGAAGCTAGGTGCCTGGGAGGAAATGCACGGTGGCCGAGGCTATGCTAGTCGCTCGGTTGCCGACGGGTTTGATGGGGTGAGACGCGGTGGAGAAGAGTAAAGTCAGCGGCACAAGGTGGCGAGGGCGGTCAGCTGGGGCAGAGGAGGTGGGAAGATTTATATATGAGAAGGCTTATCACAAAGAAAACGAAAGTAACAGATATTTTATTTCTCTTTTATAGATAACTTTATAATATATGTTGTTTTCAAAATCAACGAAAGAGGTGAGGGGTGGCGCACTGCCTGTTCCATTTATTTTCCAGAGGATGAAGGTGAGGAGCTGGTGGACAAAAAAAATGAAAAGTGGAAGAGCCAACTAATATTAATATGGATGCATATGCAACGATGTTAATTCTTCAATTGGACCAAAAACTGAAGAGTTACGGTAATAAATAAAATTTATTGAAATATGAAAGGACAACAATTATATATATATGAACGGCTATTATAAAAGAAAGGAAACAGCTAGCGCAACAAAATCAGTGCTAGGCTGTTAGAAATTCAACCGTTGGAAGAAAGGAAAAGACGGTTGCAATGTGAACAGCGAAGAAAATAGCAACGGTTACGCACTAATACAGCTGACAAGTTTTAAAGCAATTGATGGTTGTGTAGTTTAAAATTTGAAATCTAAAAGAGATCAAATGGTCACGTATCCGGTACTGATACGATTGACTGTTTAACGATTTTTCACGACATACCGGACTTCGAAACACACAAATGAATACACTGTTGAGATCGGCACGATGAGATGATCAAAACAGTATACGGATATCAGTGGTTTGATTGGATTATAAAAATTCGAAATTTCTAATAGCGGAAAATGCAAGAAAAACGCTGAAAAATAAGATCGACGGAGCCAAAGATGTCCGAATTTGGAAAAACGACAAACTGATATCTTGCTCAGAAGATGGTTTAGAATTTTTCTATGTAAAAATATTTAGGTTTCGAAAACATTTTATTTTCATTACTTTTTAACTGGTTGAATTGAAGTGAATTTACGCGCGAAATAAACTTTCATATTTTCGGACGAAAATTTATCATTTGCTATGTTTAACTAGACGTATTCCAAATATAAATTTATATTTAAAAATTTTATCGTTTAAAATTTCAAAAAAAAAAATTTCAACTAATTACGTTATTAAAACAGTTGAAATTTACGGGTCGTTACATTCTCCCCCACTCAAAACTTTTCGTCCCCGAAAAGGAACGAGGTAGGAGAATAGAAACAACCAGAAAGAAAAACAGATTTGAAATCCAAAATAACAATTAATTTAAACCATATAAATTCAAATTTAAGTTACTTGATATTCAGTAATTGATTTAATCCATTTGATTTTAAAATCAATCTCAACTATTTCCAAATTCATTATCTTATTATCCAATCATCTTAAATTTTCAATTTCTAAAACCATATATTTGAATAGTCTTTTATTATAATCATATTTTTCAGCAATTTAAATTCTTCTTTATTCCAAATTATTGTTAAATTTATTCTACTTAATATATTTTATCACATATATTAAACCATATAAATTAATTTAAACCATAAAAGTTTCGATTTAAATTAATTTACATCTATTAATTTCTTTTAAATTCAAGGTATTTTCATATGTTGATCAAATTTCAATTTATTAATTCTTTCAAAATAAATTTATTAATTCTTTCAAAACAAATTTATTTCATTAACATTAACTGAGTTTTACTTATTATCCTATCTAACTCTATTAACATCTTAATCAAAATTTAGTATATAACATTTATTATAAACAATCAAATTTTATTTATAAATTCAATTTATATTATATATTATCCAATTACATATTCAACTTCTGAATGATTTAGGTAAGTTGTATTAGAATGCAGTTGAACAATATACAAATAAAATTTTCCCAATTCAATTATTCAAGTTTAAATATTTATCCCAAATTTAGTTTTATTTATAATTGAAAACATCTTTAACATGATTTTAAGAATTTAATTTTCGTTTAATTTCAAACTCTTTAGAAATAATTATGTATATATTATAAATATAAATCAAGTCATACTTAAGAAATTCAAATTAAAATATATATTTTTTTCAAACAAAAACCGTAGCAAAGCTACAGGATGGTTTCTTCACTTCGAAACTCGAAAATGAATGTCGATGATGCGGCCGCCATCACCGAAATTATTTTCCAGCGACAAAGAGAAGAGCATTGGTTTCAACATTTTAAAATTCTTTGAAAACGATTTCTATTCGAAAATACTTCAATAATATATACTTTAAAATTAAAAATCAAAGTTCGAAATCACCGGAAACTAAATTCTCAAATTCTAGTTTAAATCCATTTCAATTCCTAATTAAAATTTAAACTATGTTCTATACTTCATTTATTTATCATATTGGAATAGTCTATGGTTTACAAAACAATAAATGAAAATCAAATGTTATCATTTTTTTTTTACAACAAATTTATTAACAATTAAATTTCCGAAAAGTTTATACTTATATATAATATAATCATTCAAAAATTTATTTTGTTTACCAAATTTGAAAACAACATTTTTATATAAATTTAGAAATACATTTCTTTGCTCGACGATACAGGCATGGGTTTTCAAAATAAGGATAGGGATTCAGATTTGATGGACTTAAATCAAAGAGAATTTTGATTCGAAAATAAGTTTGAAACAGAAGATAAGATAATTCAATTACCACAATCGGGAGATGGATGAGTTTATTTAATTCACGGGCAACCTTAACCGGGACGTCCGTAACTTCAAGAATAAGATCGATGCTGAATTCCAAGGTAAATCAACACTCGATCTCACGAGATGGAATTCAGGTATAGCATGGAATAGATAGCATCGTAAACCGAGGATACAGAAATCTCCGGTAAATCGATGCCTATTATAAAGGAGTTTTGCTCCTTTACGAATCATTCGAAGATTGGCGGGACCGCCGATCTATTATAGATAACATTCAGAATGGAGTTATGGGGTGCTCCAAAATTGGAAGAAGACGAATAGTGAGGGACACGAATAAATTTCGGAACCGAGGGGAACGTTCCAAAATTCAAAGGAACTGAGTCAATGGAAGAGATTGAAACTCGAATGAGAGTGATTCTGTAAATAAATTTACCATATATATTAAGTTTTGCCTAGAGCTACCAAAGCTCTGATACCAACTGTAACGACCCGATATTTTGGACCATTCGCGTCCATTATAAGTGAATAGGTAGACACTCATGCCGGAGTTGAATTGCTCAAAATACCGCGTTGTTAATTTAAATTGGCAAAACTGAACATATACAGTAAATAAATAATCACAGATCACAGACACAGAGTAATAAATGCAGCGGAAATAAAAGAGATAGTAGTTCATGAAGCTACTATATAAATATATAAGTTACATCAGAGTTAAACCAGATTCAACGGAAGAGTAATATGATACATCAGATACAAAGCAGAATACATCACTGGAATCATCGAATATCTGAAAGCTGGATAGATAGCTGGATCTCCAAGTGAAGCTCCAACTCCAAAGGTGAGTCTCGAAAGCTGGCACACTCAGTCTGACCCGAGCGTAAAGCAAAAACACAAGACACTCGAGTCAGGATTAACATTCTTATATTAATAAATCCAACTCAAGTGAAATAGCAATTGAAATACAAGTAACTCAAAGGATGTTTGGAATAACCATCCTTTAAGGATCCGTTAAACTATCTACTAGGTAGTAATGTACGCTAAGTAGATAATGTCTATCAGTAATATAAAGATATCAAAGTAGGGTTAAGCAGGGCCCATACACCTCTTAACCTGTTTATTCCCAAAAGCATATACAAGACCGTAGTTTCCCCAAAACCGGAAGTCACCAGAGGGCAATCCATATACTAAAGGTACAAATCAAAATCGTAGTGGTCGCGAATAGGATAATCAGTATGACAAGGTACATGAGGCGATACCAACTAGGATACTAGTAGTTGCCTGATCCGGACTGATGTTGGGCATAGCAGCTACTACCCCAACACCGCGAAACAACACTCCCAAATCAAGGGGTGCACCCAAAACGAATCACAAAAGTAATAGATATGGTATCGAAGAAGTGTGTCCGCTAGAGATGGCGATCCTCAATGGCCCGGCGCGGCTCCTGTTTTAGTCATGTCAACGGTCATCCAAAATCGTTCTCTTTCTTCAGTCAACACGTTCATCAAAACCATCCACTTCGTTCTGGATCAACACTCCGCGTGTAGTTATTAAAGTGGTTTCGGTTCAGATAGAGAGTATATCCATTACCGATCCTGGTCTCTTTAATAACTTTCGTAATTATTACACCGATTGGTCGTTTATATATTTCAAAAACCAAATCAATTTCAATTTCAAATAGAATTCGTAAATCAACATTTCATTTGTCTTTCTAAAACAATTTCCAAATTTTCGTTTCAAAACTTCCAATTTTCCGTTTCAAAATCTTATTATTCAATTTCAATTTCTATTTAAAACCATTCAAATATTGATTCAAGTTCGTATATAAGTTTCATTCCGAAATCATTTAAATAAATTCTATTTAACATTCAAATCAATTTAAACTCATTTATCGATTTCATTCAATATTCGTTAAGTTACTTTATCATTCAAAACAATTTCTAATAAATTTCCAATTCATTTAATCAATTCTTAAGTTCAACTTCATTAAAACAAAACTTACAATTTCGAATTAAACTAAATTCATCAAATCCATTCTTTCAATTACAAGTCTTACATTGATTCCAAAAATATCACATTTTCATTTCTTGTCAAAGAAAATCCATTTCACTTATTTACTTTCTTAAATAATTTTCCAAAACTTACTTAATAAAGAAATTCAATTTCAATTATTTACGAAGTAAAATTCACTTATTCAAAAGTTCAATTTTTCTTATTAAAGAATTTCAATTCAATTTAATCATTAAATAATTTAATCTTATTTAAGTATTAAATAATTCAAAACTTAATTATTCAATAATTTCAAAGTTTAATAATTTCAAACTTAGTTATAATTTCGAACTTAATTATTAAATCATTTCAAACTTAATTCAATCATTTCTCAAATTAAACAACATTCTTTCATCAATTACATTGTTAATATTTTGTTTCAGATTATTCAATATTAACATTTTCCTTTCATTAAAATTCCAATTTCAACTTTATTTCAAAACCATATTATTTATTCAAACAAAATCTTCGTTTATTTTAAATCAATTTATTGACCAATCGGGTTTCATTTAATTTTCTATCCTAGGTCAAAGTTCAATTTGGGTATTTATCATTTCAACCCGATTCCAATTTAATTCAAAATCAAAGTATAAAGGGAACTTGCAGTGTGATAACTGGGATGGTGTCAAAGTAAATAAACATGCAATAACAACAATCAATAACAATCCAATAATCAATTCAAATAATCCCGAAATAACCGTATTAATTCGCATTGTTATTCGTACGAATTAATATAATTATTTCTAGAATCTACACTATCATTTCATGTAGATTAAAGATTATTACATTACGGTTTCACTTGTCATCTATTTACAATTTCATACATCATCAATTTAACAACATACATTCAGTGGTTCAAAGTGTAATTAAACAAATCCTACGTGTCAATAAATTTAACAGTTAAAGGGGTCATATTATACAAATGTCAGTTAATCAAATTTAACATTTAATTATCCTATATCAAGTTCAATTTCATACTATTTATCATTTTAACATTAACAATTTAACGTCCAATATAAACATAAAAAATCAATCAATTATCAGCCAAACTGTATTATCGTCACATAAATAATTAACAGATAATGGTGTCAGATGTCACAGGTGAACTGATATAGGCAATAGCATATATAACAGTGTAATTAACTAACAGCAGTATATTTCAATTGTCGTTTCAATTGAAATCAAATTTAATAAATAAAAGAACGTTAATCGTGAGTGAGTGCTCACCTTTCGAGGCTAGAGATATAGACAATGAAGTTGAGTTACGAAATCCAGGCACGAATCCCAAAACAACCAAGGTGACACGAATTTAGCTGATAACAGAAATCGATGGAATGATTTGAATCAGTTTTGATATGAGTTAAACAAAATAGACGTATATATATTTAGTTAAAATAATATATGTGTATTTATATCTCAAATTAAAAGTTTAAAGCCCAAAACATACTGTTCTATATAAAATATAAAATTTGAAAACAAGTTCACATATATATAAAACAGTATACATATTACTTAGCAAGTATGCTAATCTATAAACAACTTATATAACTTGTAAAATAAAATATATATAATACTTACATTTATATACCTTAAAATTTAAAACCCATACTGTTATAAAGTTTTGATAGTAGGTAATGGACTAAACTGACAAGCTTTGATACTATATAAATATATACAAAATGATATATAACATGTTCATAATCATAAACGTATATGGTATAGACAACTCACATATATCAAACATGTCTGTAATATCCCGGAAATTTTAACAATATCAATTTAATAATCTGTTAAATAATTAAATTGATATTGATGATCTTTGATAATAAGATTTGAATTTAATTTAATAATCTGATTAAATTAGTATTAATTGGTGATTTTATCTTTTAAAAGTTAATAAGATAATTTTCTATTTGAATATATATATTTATTTATATATATTGTAAATAGAAGCTTTGGGTAAATTGGGAATTTAGATTTAATTTAATATGACTTTTCAAAGTTATTTAAATTAGTAAATTTATAGTTTTAAAATACTTTAATTGCTTAAGATATTTTTACTTAAGTTTAAAATTATATAAGAGTTAACAAAAAGGCTTGTTTTGTTTCTTTTTAAAATATCACTTGATAATATAATCTCTTATATAAATTATTTAAATATCAAATATGTTAATTTCAAATAATAAGTATAATGTATTATTTTTATTAATATGAATGGATTTTAAAGAATATGAAATTGTTATTTAATTGAATAAATAGTTATATATGTATATATATATATAACTTGACTTTTTAAATTGAATCTTAGGATTTAATTTAATTGAATTTGAATTTAAGCTTTGAAATTCAAGAGAATAAATATTTAAATTGTTTGGATATTATAATATTTGTATAACTTTTAATTATAAATATAATTGGTTTTGTTTCTTTAAAATGATTTATATATATATAGATAAGTGTTTAATGAATAAGAAAAAGGTTTTTTAATTACTTTAAAATAAATAGAAATAGGATAAATACTTAAAAGACATGTGTCTTTATCTAATGACTCATATTAACATGTGTTAAGCAATGAATTAAACAAGGTGACAAGTGTCTTAGTTATGTTCATTTTCTTTTATTTTTTAAAAATCATAAATTTACTTATATAAACATGTAACATCCCGAAAATTTTCGACTTTCGAAAATTCAACATCGATACTCACTTTATCGACTGCTGAGCCATCGAATGCCGGAAACCCGAAAAGTTATGGTTTTAAGAAGGAAGAAAAAGGTAGAAGAAGAAGATAGAAGAAAAAGAAAGAAGAACAACAACAGAACAAGAGAACAGCAACAGAAACAGAACAATATCAGAATCTTACACATCGCAGCGGAACAATATATAATAGATAAATCAGTAATCTTTAAACCAAAGAACTATATCATTTTATACATACATCAATCATCAGAGTCAATATACAACAATGGACAGTTATATAACTTGTCCTCATACAGAATACACAGCGGAATAGATATATCAGATACAAATACTACGACTCGTCATCCAGCTTATCTCCAAGCTCCAGAATATCCAAAATATCCTGATAATATAACTCTAGGCTGCCCGTGTGGAAATTGGTGGGCACCCAGAGTTTAGAAGGGAAACAATAAACTCCGAGTCAGTCATGGCGACTGGTGTGAGATCGTAAAACAGTTATTTATCTTTAAAAATAAACAGCAGAGAATTTTAAAGTCAATTCGCAATGCTTTTGGAAAATGAAACTACCATAAGACCTCCCACCACACACACAATGCAAACGCAGAATTGGAGGAGATTTCTTCTTATGATAGTCAAAGATGCTTACTACGCAAAATCAAATCATTTTTGATATTATTATTAGTGCATAGTGTAGAAAACATTTCGAAAGTAGAATATAAATCTTAGCCAGCATAGGTACCATTATATTATGCCTGCTATAGCTGCCATATTAGATGGCAGGTTCTACAACTAAAACCGTACAAGTCACGTATTGTTTCTTTGGATTTCCAACAAATGGTCAGGCTAAGGAACTTCCTATCCACGATGGGTACGTCCCTGGAATAGACGACCCGAGAACCTAACCGGATCTCTGCCAACACAAGGCCGGGTTACCTCTGCAAAAATAGGTAACTACTGACACGCGTATGCCATCCCCCGATCGTCACCGATCTTCCCGAGGATCCCCGATTCCAACAAACCACATAGAAAAAATAATGCAGTAACCACAGAGGTTAAGTATCTGGGCTCCATACCATGATACCACCTTTATCCAGAAGGAATGACATACACTAAGGGGCGCTACTCCCTAGAACCTTGCTGCATTCGTCCTGTTTCGACCATTTCCGGGGTGTGAGGCTCGACGAAGTCTCGTCCACAAAGCTACGCTTTCTACAAAAAGCCCTGCTTCGGGTCAAACAAAATGATCAACCTATGATCACAAAGATATAAGATCAAACAAATGATCATATCACAAATGATCAAACACTGATCATTTCACAGCAACACTCAGTATGCCACGTTACCAAATTGGGATATATCGCTGATAAATTTCAACTACATAACCTCTGAGCTCGTATGTCTCAGAGAAGGGTGTTAAGCTAAGAGAATAAATCCTCCGCCACCAACAGAAATGTATTTGAAAGAAATCAGCTTTATATCTCAAATTGTAACGTCAGACACACAATCCATACAAGTCTGTTCCGGGATCGAACAGAACCGAAGGCACTTCTCACGAAGCCCTTGCACATCCGGATAATTTTCAATCACGTCAGGACTTCCCGTCACTAAGGGTGATAAAACCTCTAAATCGGAGATCAGCCGATGTAGAGTAACTCGACGGTAATCCTTCCGTTTTCAAAAATATCCGGTCTTCAACACCGGTCTTCAAATGCGATTCATAACGACGTATCACATATTCGGAATGGGTTATACGACCCCATGGTCCTTTCCCGGCTAACCCGAATAGTGAGCGTTAATTCAAAAATAAGTGTGGCATTCAAATTCATCCAATTCGCAACAAATACCTATCTAAAGGTAATTATTGATAGTCGGTTATTTAACTATCAATAAAGATGCGCAACATCATCAGATTCCAAATAATTTTCCCAAATTATTTTATCTTCCAAAATATCTTTACTAGATATAAAATTTCCACCCTTAACCGTTTGAAAACAAATTTCAAATATTCACCTTTCTAATTATCTTTAAAAGATAAAGTTTCAAACCCCTCGTTTCATATTGGAAAAGCAATCCCATACTTATTTAAAAATAAGTATTTCACAAATCATTTATTTTCAACATTTGAAAATATTCGATATACTTAAATCAACATTAAGTATATATTCATTCTTTAAGGAAATCATACATTTTAACATTTATTTGAGTCTAAACGGATGTTGCGTAAAACATCGTTACGACGACTCAAAATCACTAGTATAGGGATTCGAAATTTAGATAGATATATGAATCCCAATACCATACAAAAATATTTCCTTTCGGAAACCATTTACTATAACAACAGTGTTATAGTCCATCATTTCCTTATTCCTCGAAAACGTCTATTTCAACAATAAATGTTGAAATCTATGTATTCGATACTTATCACGTTTTAAAACATCTTTTAAAACAGTTACTTCATTTCTGTAATATCGCTTTCCCAAAACAAGTTCATTTTACTTAACAATATATTCACTATCCAAAATCGTGAATATACTTTACTATTTACATTTCACTATTTTCTACACGTTTTTATTTCAATAATAATTCGCTATCCAAAATCGCGAATATATCTCCTTTGATAATCTTCTATATTTAATTTATCAAATTCAATCGATTTGTTTCCGAATTTATAAAACAACGTTTATAAATTCCATTTTCTATTTTCTATAACAACTCCGGTTTATAATCTCATTTTATTAATCTTCAAAAATTCACTTATAAGAATAAGTGATTTCGGATTTATAAAACAACGTTTATAAATCACATTTGTACTCTATAACGATTTCAACTTACAAAATCATTTCATTTTGCAATTTCTATTTATATCCCATCTAAGTGCAAAAGTCAAATTTATAAGTAAATTTCTTATAAATCTTTTATTCTACAATATCTATTTACTTTATAACTTCACGTTATAAATCTATTAATTTCATTCACTTATGAAATCCATTTATACTTCTTTCCAACACTTATAAAAATTCGTTTTATAAGTCCAATATTTTAATTTACAAAAATATCAATTTTATAAATCTTTCTATACAAATCGTTTATAGTTATTCAAAAATCCCAACTTAAACCATTTTATAAATAAATCGACTTTTATTTCAAAAATCACCTTACGGTCATAATTCACAAAAATCTTAACTTTTATAACTTCAAAATTCTAGACGTTTATTTTTCTGAAAATAAATCAATTCAAAAATTCGATAAACGTCTACTTTTCAAAAATCCCTTAAAAATCTTTTTTTTAAAATAAAAGTCGTTATTTTTACATTTCAAAACTGAATCCGATGATGCAACAGCATCAATCAGTCCATCACAACAGTCAATATCATATATTAATATGATAACAGAATATATCAAAATATCTGTAAATAATCAATACGGTGAGGAATCCAGTTGGATCCCTCCAACCTGTTTCCCTGCATCCAAAAACGTTAGCACAATACCAATTCCGCTCCAGTACGGAATTATCGCGGTATATGGGTTTTTATAAATCCGCTTACTAACGGCGCAATAGGGTCTCATCCGCTATACGAGGCGGGAAATCATCAATCCAATATATACATATGCCAATATGTATATATTGCTATATATATAGATATATATCCTATCATATCTAATAGCACATTCAAACAGTCAATCATCAATCAATAACTGTAAATAATTCCACATTCAAATTTGAGTGAGAAGATCTCACCGTGATTTTAAATTCCGATTTCAGCGTTTATTTCGAATAAAATTAAACGGCCGTTTAATTTTACTCAAAAATTTCACTGATTCCAAACACGCCCAGATCTGCGCTGCAGCGTAGAGCACGTCGCTGCGATTCCAACGCTTCTGGTTTCGTAATTTTCTGACCTCGTACGAAAGAGATATTGTATTTTAAACATTACAAATTTTAATAAAATCTAATTTACATTTTCTTTCAAAATTTTAAACCTACATTCATCATCAGCCGTTGGATCTGCTACCCCCAAATCTTGGCCGCGTGTTAATTCTTCTTCCCTACTCACGATACTTCCCAGGTTCGAACGCAACCCACCATGCCGCCCTAAACCCTAACGCACGCTACCACTACGATCGTCGAGAGCCCATCACTCCACCGCCATACGAACCACCTTAGCCACCTCCACCTTCGCCCCAGATATCTCGAAGCTCGGTGGTCCCTAGCATTCGAAAAACGTGCAAGAACCGAGCACGAACGCGGCCAAAAAACTCCGCCTATGGTCGATGATTCGTCGACCCACCGTATGGATTTGAAGTTCTCGCAATCCCCTACGTTTTCCTAGTTGACATTCTTTCAAATAGATGCGTGGATTGGGAGTTATTGAGGGGAGAAAACTGAACATTCCTGGCCATTGACAAGGAGGTGGCGGCTACTGCTTTAGAACCCTAGGGTTTAGTCTCTTTGCAAAATGAAGGGAGAAAGGGCTTTTATAGAAAACTGCCCAACTTACTATTCATCGAAATTTTCCGAACTCCGATTCGAGCGTGCCGGCTAACGTTTCTAGGGTTTAACCCGCGTTCCGAACGCAATGGAACAGGTATCGGAAGCTAATTCGGACATCTGTGCGAGATATGAAATTAAACGATCAATTTAAATTTAATCGATTTAAATCGATTTCAAGGCGTTTTGGTTCATACCGGCCAAATGGTAAATCCAAAAATTACGAAATTTGAAATCTTACAATAATATTACATTATGGATCCGATGAAACTGGTTTCGTCGAAATCCGAGACCGTCTGAAAAATGACTATTTTAACTCGACGATTTAAAATTAAAACGATATCGATGCGTTTCGAGCTGCCACGGTCAAACGACAACTCCGATGGATACGAAAATTGAAATCCGATAATAACTAACTATTACGGATCCAATGGAACTGGTCTCGTTCAATTCTGAGACTGTCCGAAAATTGGCTATTTTTCAGTCGATAATTAAATATTAAAATAATCGATTTTCACAAACTAACTCCAAATTCGATTCTGAAAGTTCTATAACCTTTCTATAACTCCAGTATGATTATCTCTGGAACTTCAATTATTAATTTATCGATTTAATTATCAAATTAAATCCAATATTCGAAAAATAAATTATTCGACTTCTTAAATTCATTTATTAATATTAAAAATCAATTAAATATTCGAATTTTAATTATCAAAAATTCTGGGTCGTTACAAACTTCCCCCCTTAAAAGAATTTCGTCCTCGAAATTACAAGTCAGGAAGAAAGGTCCTTAACTCGTCTACTATTTTTCACAATCAATAGTTTTCTCAAATTTTCAAAACAAATCTTTCTAATAAAGATTCGTTATCATTCAACTAGCTTTCTAACTTCAATTATAAGTTCCAAACAACATTGTTTAACTTCAAAATTCAAATTCGAGTTTAAATTCAAATTTTAAACTCTCAAAATTTTCTCAAAAATTTTCTAACACTCGAAATTTTCGAAAAATTTCGCCAGCGTCTCCTTTGCGCGGCTAATACGGCATGACTACAAAACGTCCCTACGGACTCTCAGATTTCAAAAAGAAAAAAGAAAAAGCCAAGCGGCTAGAGAAATACGTCATCAAATCTCATATTCGAATTCAAATACTTACCTTTTTGTCGAGCAATTCAAATTTATCTTCGAAATTAAATTCCAATTCTTTTATACCTGTATATCCTACTAGCCATAATATCTAGTTACATATATTCAAACCATTTCGTACATTCAATTTCAAAATTTTCAATATACTGCTTATATCATCTCTAATTCACTATTGAAGTTATATATTCAATTTCGTTCAATTTTGCATTTTCAAATTCATTTGAATTCAATTCACAATTTCAATTTAATTTGGATTCAGTTTAACTTCTGAATATTGAATTTTCATCGATTAACTTTCATTTATAACTGCTTATTTTGGATTAGTTTCAATTACTAATTCTTTTCAAATTCTAATCCACTTATTCAAATCTGTTTCTACTTACTTGAAGTTATTTGTAATTTCGAACCATTCTTTATTTAGTTCCAAATTCAAGTTTCAATTTAACTAATTCAACTTCCATTTCATGAATCAATTAATTATCAAAGTAGTTTATTCGGATTCAATCCTTATTCATTTTTCCATATCAATTTACTTTCATTAGATTGATTAACATCCAATACATTTATTTATTCAATTGCTAATTCACTTAACATCTCGAGTTGAATTTCACTTATATAACTCAAGTTCATATTCATTTCAGTAATAAATTTTGATACCCAAAATCAAATTCATTCATCATTTCTTAAGTTATATTCCCATTAAACATCATTTATTTCACTTTCATTTTCTCATTTTATAAGTTATCCAACTTATATTCAATCTTTCAAAACCATTTTTGAAAACAATTCAAATTATCCTTTGAATTTCAAAAACAAAATCCAAAATTTTCAAACAACTTCTATTTAAAACAATTTGGCAGCAATTTCTCTTTTGGAAACCCGAAAATGAACACCGGTGATGTCGCGATCATCATCGGAATTATTTTCCAGCGACCGAAAAGATTTTAGAGCTTTTCATCTCTTCAAAAATACTTTTCAAACCCTTTGAAATTCATTTTCAAATCAAAAATGATTTAAACTTTCCAAATCTCCAAAATCTTCAAATTCTTTTCAAAACATTTCCAAATACTTCTCTGGAATTTCATTTTAAATTACAAATTACATTTATAATTTACATTCTCAAATTTCATTTGTATATGGATTTTATTTCTCATCTTTGGAGTTACGATTTCAATTTCTTATTCAATTTCAGTGATGATAATTCACTATTGTTACTTCCTAACATCCATGCAACCATATACTATAGCACTTCATAGAAAAACATTTCTTTTCTATACAAAAATAGTTTTGGGCAAAATTATCTCATTCACCCTATTTTCAAACAATACTGTGCCGAATTGTTCTATTCAAGTGTTTAGAGATCCCTATCGATAGAGTTGTACGGACAATACCGACCAGAATCCATATACCACTCAACAAACCAATCATCACAATATAAAACAATTTCATATTTAAATAACAAATACGCACTCGTATCTATTATTACACTCAAACTCATTCTAGAGTACTACTGACTCTATCTCTAATGAGTAACACCCAACAGAGCAGGGTTGTCGCTTAACCATATGCTCTGATACCAAATGTAACATACCGAAAATTTTCGACTTTCGAAAATTCAACATCGATACTCACTTTATCGACTGCTGAGCCATCGAATGCCGGAAACCCGAAAAGTTATGGTTTTAAGAAGGAAGAAAAAGGTAGAAGAAGAAGATAGAAGAAAAAGAAAGAAGAACAACAACAGAACAAGAGAACAGCAACAGAAACAGAACAATATCAGAATCTTACACATCGCAGCGGAACAATATATAATAGATAAATCAGTAATCTTTAAACCAAAGAACTATATCATTTTATACATACATCAATCATCAGAGTCAATATACAACAATGGACAGTTATATAACTTGTCCTCATACAGAATACACAGCGGAATAGATATATCAGATACAAATACTACGACTCGTCATCCAGCTTATCTCCAAGCTCCAGAATATCCAGAATATCCTGATAATATAACTCTAGGCTGCCCGTGTGGAAATTGGTGGGCACCCAGAGTTTAGAAGGGAAACAATAAACTCCGAGTCAGTCATGGCGACTGGTGTGAGATCGTAAAACAGTTATTTATCTTTAAAAATAAACAGCAGAGAATTTTAAAGTCAATTCGCAATGCTTTTGGAAAATGAAACTACCATAAGACCTCCCACCACACACACAATGCAAACGCAGAATTGGAGGAGATTTCTTCTTATGATAGTCAAAGATGCTTACTACGCAAAATCAAATCATTTTTGATATTATTATTAGTGCATAGTGTAGAAAACATTTCGAAAGTAGAATATAAATCTTAGCCAGCATAGGTACCATTATATTATGCCTGCTATAGCTGCCATATTAGATGGCAGGTTCTACAACTAAAACCGTACAAGTCACGTATTGTTTCTTTGGATTTCCAACAAATGGTCAGGCTAAGGAACTTCCTATCCACGATGGGTACGTCCCTGGAATAGACGACCCGAGAACCTAACCGGATCTCTGCCAACACAAGGCCGGGTTACCTCTGCAAAAATAGGTAACTACTGACACGCGTATGCCATCCCCCAATCGTCACCGATCTTCCCGAGGATCCCCGATTCCAACAAACCACATAGAAAAAATAATGCAGTAACCACAGAGGTTAAGTATCTGGGCTCCATACCATGATACCACCTTTATCCAGAAGGAATGACATACACTAAGGGGCGCTACTCCCTAGAACCTTGCTGCATTCGTCCTGTTTCGACCATTTCCGGGGTGTGAGGCTCGACGAAGTCTCGTCCACAAAGCTACGCTTTCTACAAAAAGCCCTGCTTCGGGTCAAACAAAATGATCAACCTATGATCACAAAGATATAAGATCAAACAAATGATCATATCACAAATGATCAAACACTGATCATTTCACAGCAACACTCAGTATGCCACGTTACCAAATTGGGATATATCGCTGATAAATTTCAACTACATAACCTCTGAGCTCGTACGTCTCAGAGAAGGGTGTTAAGCTAAGAGAATAAATCCTCCGCCACCAACAGAAATGTATTTGAAAGAAATCAGCTTTATATCTCAAATTGTAACGTCAGACACACAATCCATACAAGTCTGTTCCGGGATCGAACAGAACCGAAGGCACTTCTCACGAAGCCCTTGCACATCCGGATAATTTTCAATCACGTCAGGACTTCCCGTCACTAAGGGTGATAAAACCTCTAAATCGGAGATCAGCCGATGTAGAGTAACTCGACGGTAATCCTTCCGTTTTCAAAAATATCCGGTCTTCAACACCGGTCTTCAAATGCGATTCATAACGACGTATCACATATTCGGAATGGGTTATACGACCCCATGGTCCTTTCCCGGCTAACCCGAATAGTGAGCGTTAATTCAAAAATAAGTGTGGCATTCAAATTCATCCAATTCGCAACAAATACCTATCTAAAGGTAATTATTGATAGTCGGTTATTTAACTATCAATAAAGATGCGCAACATCATCAGATTCCAAATAATTTTCCCAAATTATTTTATCTTCCAAAATATCTTTACTAGATATAAAATTTCCACCCTTAACCGTTTGAAAACAAATTTCAAATATTCACCTTTCTAATTATCTTTAAAAGATAAAGTTTCAAACCCCTCGTTTCATATTGGAAAAGCAATCCCATACTTATTTAAAAATAAGTATTTCACAAATCATTTATTTTCAACATTTGAAAATATTCGATATACTTAAATCAACATTAAGTATATATTCATTCTTTAAGGAAATCATACATTTTAACATTTATTTGAGTCTAAACGGATGTTGCGTAAAACATCGTTACGACGACTCAAAATCACTAGTATAGGGATTCGAAATTTAGATAGATATATGAATCCCAATACAATACAAAAATATTTCCTTTCGGAAACCATTTACTATAACAACAGTGTTATAGTCCATCATTTCCTTATTCCTCGAAAACGTCTATTTCAACAATAAATGTTGAAATCTATGTATTCGATACTTATCACGTTTTAAAACATCTTTTAAAACAGTTACTTCATTTCTGTAATATCGCTTTCCCAAAACAAGTTCATTTTACTTAACAATATATTCACTATCCAAAATCGTGAATATACTTTACTATTTACATTTCACTATTTTCTACACGTTTTTATTTCAATAATAATTCGCTATCCAAAATCGCGAATATATCTCCTTTGATAATCTTCTATATTTAATTTATCAAATTCAATCGATTTGTTTCCGAATTTATAAAACAACGTTTATAAATTCCATTTTCTATTTTCTATAACAACTCCGGTTTATAATCTCATTTTATTAATCTTCAAAAATTCACTTATAAGAATAAGTGATTTCGGATTTATAAAACAACGTTTATAAATCACATTTGTACTCTATAACGATTTCAACTTACAAAATCATTTCATTTTGCAATTTCTATTTATATCCCATCTAAGTGCAAAAGTCAAATTTATAAGTAAATTTCTTATAAATCTTTTATTCTACAATATCTATTTACTTTATAACTTCACGTTATAAATCTATTAATTTCATTCACTTATGAAATCCATTTATACTTCTTTCCAACACTTATAAAAATTCGTTTTATAAGTCCAATATTTTGATTTACAAAAATATCAATTTTATAAATCTTTCTATACAAATCGTTTATAGTTATTCAAAAATCCCAACTTAAACCATTTTATAAATAAATCGACTTTTATTTCAAAAATCACCTTACGGTCATAATTCACAAAAATCTTAACTTTTATAACTTCAAAATTCTAGACGTTTATTTTTCTGAAAATAAATCAATTCAAAAATTCGATAAACGTCTACTTTTCAAAAATCCCTTAAAAATCTTTTTTTTAAAATAAAAGTCGTTATTTTTACATTTCAAAACTGAATCCGATGATGCAACAGCATCAATCAGTCCATCACAACAGTCAATATCATATATCAATATGATAACAGAATATATCAAAATATCTGTAAATAATCAATACGGTGAGGAATCCAGTTGGATCCCTCCAACCTGTTTCCCTGCATCCAAAAACGTTAGCACAATACCAATTCCGCTCCAGTACGGAATTATCGCGGTATATGGGTTTTTATAAATCCGCTTACTAACGGCGCAATAGGGTCTCATCCGCTATACGAGGCGGGAAATCATCAATCCAATATATACATATGCCAATATGTATATATTGCTATATATATAGATATATATCCTATCATATCTAATAGCACATTCAAACAGTCAATCATCAATCAATAACTGTAAATAATTCCACATTCAAATTTGAGTGAGAAGATCTCACCGTGATTTTAAATTCCGATTTCAGCGTTTATTTCGAATAAAATTAAACGGCCGTTTAATTTTACTCAAAAATTTCACTGATTCCAAACACGCCCAGATCTGCGCTGCAGCGTAGAGCGCGTCGCTGCGATTCCAACGCTTCTGGTTTCGTAATTTTCTGACCTCGTACGAAAGAGATATTGTATTTTAAACATTACAAATTTTAATAAAATCTAATTTACATTTTCTTTCAAAATTTTAAACCTACATTCATCATCAGCCGTTGGATCTGCTACCCCCAAATCTTGGCCGCGTGTTAATTCTTCTTCCCTACTCACGATACTTCCCAGGTTCGAACGCAACCCACCACGCCGCCCTAAACCCTAACGCACGCTACCACTACGATCGTCGAGAGCCCATCACTCCACCGCCATACGAACCACCTTAGCCACCTCCACCTTCGCCCCATATATCTCGAAGCTCGGTGGTCCCTAGCATTCGAAAAACGTGCAAGAACCGAGCACAAACGCGGCCAAAAAACTCCGCCTATGGTCGATGATTCGTCGACCCACCGTATGGATTTGAAGTTCTCGCAATCCCCTACGTTTTCCTAGTTGACATTCTTTCAAATAGATGCGTGGATTGGGAGTTATTGAGGGGAGAAAACTGAACATTCCTGGCCATTGACAAGGAGGTGGCGGCTACTGCTTTAGAACCCTAGGGTTTAGTCTCTTTGCAAAATGAAGGGAGAAAGGGCTTTTATAGAAAACTGCCCAACTTACTATTCATCGAAATTTTCCGAACTCCGATTCGAGCGTGCCGGCTGACGTTTCTAGGGTTTAACCCGCGTTCCGAACGCAATGGAACAGGTTTCGGAAGCTAATTCGGACATCTGTGCGAGATATGAAATTAAACGATCAATTTAAATTTAATCGATTTAAATCGATTTCAAGGCGTTTTGGTTCATACCGGCCAAATGGTAAATCCAAAAATTACGAAATTTGAAATCTTACAATAATATTACATTATGGATCCGATGAAACTGGTTTCGTCGAAATCCGAGACCGTCTGAAAAATGACTATTTTAACTCGACGATTTAAAATTAAAACGATATCGATGCGTTTCGAGCTGCCACGGTCAAACGACAACTCCGATGGATACGAAAATTGAAATCCGATAATAACTAACTATTACGGATCCAATGGAACTGGTCTCGTTCAATTCTGAGACTGTCCGAAAATTGGCTATTTTTCAGTCGATAATTAAATATTAAAATAATCGATTTTCACAAACTAACTCCAAATTCGATTCTGAAAGTTCTATAACCTTTCTATAACTCCAGTATGATTATCTCTGGAACTTCAATTATTAATTTATCGATTTAATTATCAAATTAAATCCAATATTCGAAAAATAAATTATTCGACTTCTTAAATTCATTTATTAATATTAAAAATCAATTAAATATTCGAATTTTAATTATCAAAAATTCTGGGTCGTTACAAAACATATACATTTCATTCACTTCATTCTTTCCTCCTTTTCAAAACAAGAGAAACTCAAATGTAAATTCTCTAATACAAATCTGGAAATATTCAGTAATCAATATCTCTCAAACCTCTTTCTCAAATACAAATGCTAATCTAAAAACAGTAATCTAAATGCCTCAAACCCAAAATCAAAATCAGCAACATATAATTCAACTTCCAAATCAAACCCCTGTAAATCTTCTTCAACCGAATCAAATCTGAAACCCCTCCTTAATCATAGCAAGCAAATCCTCTGTAAACCATTTTCGAATACAAAAGATTTGCCTGCATGCAAATTTAATCATCAAATAAGCAGCCTCTACATATCTTTGAATCTGGGCATATAAAGATTTAAATCTGAAGCTAGTTCAAGTTCCAAATGGCCTACATGCAAGTTTATATTCAAAAGTAAAAAGGAGTCTGGATTTGTTCAAGTCTGCATGCAAGTCTAAAACAACAATATCACAAGTTTTATCAAAAGAAAAGAAGATTTGGCATTATATTTTCAAGTCTTCAAAACAGTTTTCAAAATCAAGGCTCTGTCCTCATTTGTTTCAGGTGAGTAACATCACAAATTTAAAGCTTTAAGAATATGTTAATGTTGCATGTTCGTCTCTAAGAACAAGTATGTTTGTGAAAATATTTAAATCTCTGTGTGCCTGTATATGAATGTTTGGTGTGCATTGCTGTGTGACTGTGTTCCCTCTGTTTTTAGTTCCAGGCTGAGATTTTCAAATCAAAATCTCTAACTCTTGATAAAATCTTGTAAAGACCTAAAGTATTGAATAAAATTGGGTGTTGAATCATGGCTGTAAGTCTAAAAATATGTTTAAGTCAAAATAATTTATATTGTCTCTGGAAATGAATAAATTTCAGTACAAATTTAAAATAAGGTAAATGTCTATCTTCAAGATGTATAGATTCAGGTATATGAATCGAATTCTTAAACTAAAATTCGATTTTTAAAACTAAAATCATAGTGTTTAGTTTGGAATTAAGGCCGCAGTTCTTATTTGAACAGAAATTGGGTTTTAATCAAGCTTTGGCGATCGAGTTGATTGGAGTGTTTGGGGTTCTTGGTGGAGTAGTGTAGTGATCAGAAGGGTGTGGCAAAAATGTCGAGAAGATGAATAAGGCTCGGAGGAGGCGATGGGTGGTTGACGAAGTATGTAAACCTAGTTTTGTTTGGTCTGGCAATTTTGATCATATCGCTCTTTCCAGTGGATCGAGTGTATCGGAATTCAGGGTATTGGGAGCTGGAGCGTTAATGTAGACGAGGCCGGAGTGGGTGGATCTCAGATGGTCGGAACGGCGAGCTTTGGGTGATGACAGGCTTTGGCAAATTCGAGCTGATGAGTTCCAGGCCTGGGAGATGATCGAATTTCGAATTCGAGCAGTAATCGATGAAGTGATGATCGTAGATTGGTTGGTGGATGAACGCCGATGTGGTGGAGTGGTCGTGGATGGACGGAGTGGACGTTGATGACCGTGCACGTGCACGCGATCGAATTTCTGGTGAGCCTGGGTTTTAACAGAGGGTTACTCGAGTTGTTTCGTGGGAGACTCGGGATTTTTGATGTGCGACTCGAAGTAGATTATGGTGGGCTCGAGTGCTTTGTGTTGCAGAGTTTATGTTTTTTTTTCTGGACTCGAGTTTATTAGAAAAATTGCCGAAGTCAAGTACGTTTTGACTCGAAGTATTTTAAGCAAGGCTCGGGTAAGTCTGGTTTCCAGATTCTAAAACTAAACTGTTTAAAATTTTAAAACAAAATTTAAATGGTTAAGTAGAAGTTTTAAACAAGTCTTAAGTCTAAGTTTAAAACTGATTTAAGTTAAATTTGAATCTCAGTTCAAAATAAAATAAGTTTTTAACATTTAAATATTTGAACAACCTTAAAATGTTTAAATAGCTAAATTTAAAAATAAAGTTTTAAATTGGAAGTAAGTTTAAATCTAAACTTAAAACTGGAATCAAATGTAAATCTATATTTCAGAATTGAAATAAAAAGAAAGTTTTAAATGAAATTGTTTTAATAACTTAAATTGTTTAAAATCTTGTAAAATTTCTTTTATAAGAAAATATTATTTATTGCTTTAAGGTTTTAAATTGATTTTAAAACTTGTTGAAGTTTAATTATAGTTAATAAATTAATGAAATAAATAATTACTTAAAAGTAATTAAAGGTTTAATCTTAAAGGTTTAAGATTAATTATTTTTAGAATAATTAACTTATAAATAAGATTCATTTATTAAATAGGATTTGATTTTTAATTAATGATTAAGGATTAATTAATAAAGTAATTAAATATTAATTAAGTTATGGTTAATACTTAATTAATTAAGTAATTAGAAATTAATAAATTGGTTATTTAGTTTATTAATTTGGAATTAATAATAATTAATATAAGTTAATTACTTACGATAAGTAATTAAATAATAGTCAATGAAGTCATTAACTATAGATTATTAAATAATTAATTAATAGGATTAATTTTGATAATTAATTAGTTTAATTAATTTAAGATAATCATTCATGGAATTGTTTAAATAAAATTACTTAATGGAAGTAATTAAGAAATAAATTACTCATTGTAATTAATTAAGGTTAATTTGATTAATTAAGTTAATTAATTAAGTTTAATTAATTTAGAAAAATCAATGGATGAATTGATAAATAATTACTTAATGTAATTATTAAGGTATGATTATTTAGGAAGTAAATAATAAGATAATTACTTGAAGTAATTAATTGATGGTTATGTATTAAGGAAAGTAATTTAAGTTTAATTACTTTGAATAATTAATCAAGGGATTAATTAAGAAATTAATTAAGGAGTAATTAATTTATTTAAAAAAAGTAATTAAGGGTAGTTAATTACTGATTGAAGATTAATCAAGGTGATTAATAAATGTTGTTTAATTTAAAGTTAATTACTTAATGTAATTAATTTAATTAAAGTAATTAATAATTAAGTTGTAATTAAGGATCATTAATTAATATAATTAATGATGTAATTAAGATTGATTAATTAAGTATAATTAATAAATGAAGTGATTAATTAATTTAATTAATTAAGGTTTAATATAATTAATTATAGTGATTAATTTAATTAATTATAGTTAATTAATTAATGAAGTAATTAAAGGTTAATTACTATAAGTGGTTAAGGTTAATTAATTTGAGTAATTAATTAAAGATAAATAACTTGAAGGCAATTAAAAGATAATTAATCAAAGATGATTAATTAAAAAGGGTAATTAGAGGATAATTAATTAATTTGTAATTAATTAATGTTTAAGTAAGAAGGATTTATAAAATAAAAGTAATTAATTTAATTAACTTTAAATTAATTAGAGATGATATAGATCATTACTTATGGATGGATGATAATACTGAATGCTTTGCATTTGATTGATATCTCTGATGAGATATATGCTATGTGATATGGATGTTTAGTTGAATTGTGATAATATGGATTATCTGATGATATTGATAATGTTGATTATCTATTGTGAATTATCTTTCTAAGTGTATAAAGATAATTGAATTAAATTGTTTTAACCTTTAAAACAACTTGGCCTTAAAAGATACGTTTTGGATTTCGATGAGACCGGGATCGGGTTTCCGTATACCGGATTTCCAGGTCTGGAGACCCGAATACCACATCGATTCAAATTAACGATAGGTCGTGAATCAAGTGAAGATGAAGATTCAAAGTGCAAGGGTTATTGTCGTTAACTCTGAGGGTGATTCCAAAACGAGTGTAACGAGATAATGCCTTCGGTTTCGTTCGAACCCGGAACGAACTTGTATGGACTGAATGCTTTCAGAACATCGTCAGGTGGACGATGAGCATTCTAAGTGATGTGTTCTTTTCTAAGGTAATCGTGACCTCAAGCCTCACAAACCGGGAATGGCTAAAACAGGGGAGGTGCAGCAAGGTTAGTGGGTAGCACCCAAGTAGGACAAGATTATCTCTGTCTAGAGGTCCCTTCTTATTATTATTCGGCTGTGTGGGCAGTTGTGAGCTCCAACTGCTGGGATATCTTGTGCGGGAATTATCCAGTAAGGGATGTTCCGACCTTGTGTTGCAGGGGATTGGGAGTGATCCTCGGTACGGTGATCTAGGCCACGTACTGTGACGGGCGATACCCAGGTAGCCCTGCCATTGTATGGAATCCAATTTCCAATAAGTGATAACGGACTTGATTGTATAACCCACTTTGTGGCTAGTATGCTGGAATTTAATAATGTAACAATTTCAGCTATTTCATATTTATTTGAAAACCCTAGACCCTATTATAATACAATCGAATTTCCTATCAAATGTTTTGGTTAGCGTAAGGTAAAAACTTACCCATGTTTATGTGTGGGAAGTCTTACGTGATACTTTTTCTTTCAAAAGGTTTTGAAGTAAACAAGTTTAACCTGTTACTCACACCAGACCCATGTCTGACCCAAGTTGTTTATTTCTGTTTTATAAACTCTTGGGTACTCAAATTTTTACGAGTAGCCAAGGGATTCAGGTTTAGCTTTGACGAGTAATCTGGAGGAGCAATGGAGCAGGAGGCTTCGGCGTTGTAGATAAAGATAGTAGTTTTCCGCTGTGTTGATCTTTGTATTGATCTGTATTGTGTTGAGATGTAATAACTAGACAGATGTTTATAACTGTCTAGTATGTGATGTGTAATCTGTGTAACTCTGATAGATGATGTATATGATACTATGTAATATTTATGTGATATATTATATTTCGTTTCGTTTCCGCTGTGAGTATCTGTTGTTGTTTTCTTTTCTCTTCTTCTCTTTTCTATTTCTCACCCCTTTCTTTCTTACTGTCGATGCGATTTTCCGGGAGTGGAAAGTCGGGTCGTCACACGTGGTATCAGAGCTTAGGTTGAGCGAATGCCTAAGCTTTTGGTTAAGTGAATACCTAGCTCTGGAGTGGTATCTATCGTGAGAGAGCGTATTTGTAATTTTTATATAACTATATATATATATATATCTATTCTACCTATATTGTTGGGTTACCCGTACAGGTTCTCCAATATAAGATATAAAGGTAGATAGGGTAGTAGTGTATGAAACACGACTACCAATGGTTGGAATTAAGGTTGGAAGTGTATTTATCGAGACTGTAGACCCAATACTGCCTCGAGTAAGTTTTGCTGTGATGAAGGATTTCATCGAATCTCTGAAGGAAACCTGCTAAGGTTCGGAGTTTATCTGTAAAGTTGGATGAGTAGAGTTTGGATCTATCGGTTGAACAGAAGCAAGTGATGGTACCTTGATACCTCAGGTAATAGTAGCTGTGTGATAAGACGCAGTGAATATGGATGTTCCCGAAGATGTTTTCTTTGGAACAAGTTGTGGAAGTGTGTCTGCTTCGGTGTTGTGGCTGAGTTCAGCATGGTGTTTCTGTTTGGTTTGGAGTTCGAGTTTCTCGAAGATCTTTGGAGTACGAAGTCCTTGGCATCAGTATCAGCAGTGCAGCTCGGAGTATTCTGTGATGGCAGAAAGTTGTCAGGCTAAGTAGTTTTTTTGGAGGTGAAATTCAGAAGCAACAGGGTGCATCCATTTCTTCGGTGGATTGGATAGTTAAGTATGGGCTGTTCTGATTTGTTAAGAGGAACAGTTTTCTTTGGAAATAGGCTGGGTGGATCGCAAAAGTGACTTGCGATAGTTTGAGTGTTCTCTTGGGTTATCAGAGTTTTTCTAGATGTCTTCAGAGAAGTCAGGAGTTGTCCGCATCTGAAGGTTGAGTTTTCTTATCGACTGGATTCCAGGAGTAGTACCGGTAGTTCAGTCTAGTTGAAGGATGTTTCCTAGAGATGGAGTTGGTGCAGCAACTCAAGTTTTGATGAAGTATCTGAGTTTTATTTATGAATCAGTGAACCTTATTTCTGGAATGAGTTGTCCAGTCTGTGCTTGTGTTCTACCTCAGATCAGAATTGAGCAGCGAAAGCAGTTTGGAGTATATATCTGGATAGAAGAAGTAAGTTTGGAATCTACTGATGTTGTGAAGTAAAGTTATGTTTGGATCTCTTCTGTGTTTTGATTTGGATAAGTATTGGGTTTTCAGGATTGAATTGTCAGTTTGGACAATTGGAATTCATTGAATTTTATGTATCTCTGAGAGGTACGTGTAAGATCTATCTCTGGTTTTAGAATCAGCAGTTCTGGAAGGTTTAGTTGTTGAGTCAGACTCGTCTGTAGTCTGATATTCTGTTTAGTTCTGTAGATCTAGATGAGTAGGAGATCTATAGCTTAGTAGTTTAGATTGTTGTAGAGCGAGTATCCCGGTATATATATACTTGGGGAAACTCGAGGAATTCTATCTGGAATTTTGTCTGGATAGTTAGATTTGATTGATTGGATGAATTGGTTGCTATGGTTGTTAGCATATGGATGATAGTATATGCTTGTGTTTTAAAATTTAAAATCTTTAATAAGATTATTAAATTACCTTTGTTTAAATTTCGGGGACGAAATTATTTTAAGGGGGAAGGAATGTAATATCCCGGAAATTTTAACAATATCAATTTAATAATCTGTTAAATAATTAAATTGATATTGATGATCTTTGATAATAAGATTTGAATTTAATTTAATAATCTGATTAAATTAGTATTAATTGGTGATTTTATCTTTTAAAAGTTAATAAGATAATTTTCTATTTGAATATATATATTTATTTATATATATTGTAAATAGAAGCTTTGGGTAAATTGGGAATTTAGATTTAATTTAATATGACTTTTCAAAGTTATTTAAATTAGTAAATTTATAGTTTTAAAATACTTTAATTGCTTAAGATATTTTTACTTAAGTTTAAAATTATATAAGAGTTAACAAAAAGGCTTGTTTTGTTTCTTTTTAAAATATCACTTGATAATATAATCTCTTATATAAATTATTTAAATATCAAATATGTTAATTTCAAATAATAAGTATAATGTATTATTTTTATTAATATGAATGGATTTTAAAGAATATGAAATTGTTATTTAATTGAATAAATAGTTATATATGTATATATATATATATATAACTTGACTTTTTAAATTGAATCTTAGGATTTAATTTAATTGAATTTGAATTTAAGCTTTGAAATTCAAGAGAATAAATATTTAAATTGTTTGGATATTATAATATTTGTATAACTTTTAATTATAAATATAATTGGTTTTGTTTCTTTAAAATGATTTATATATATATATAGATAAGTGTTTAATGAATAAGAAAAAGGTTTTTTAATTACTTTAAAATAAATAGAAATAGGATAAATACTTAAAAGACATGTGTCTTTATCTAATGACTCATATTAACATGTGTTAAGCAATGAATTAAACAAGGTGACAAGTGTCTTAGTTATGTTCATTTTCTTTTATTTTTTAAAAATCATAAATTTACTTATATAAACATATACATTTCATTCACTTCATTCTTTCCTCCTTTTCAAAACAAGAGAAACTCAAATGTAAATTCTCTAATACAAATCTGGAAATATTCAGTAATCAATATCTCTCAAACCTCTTTCTCAAATACAAATGCTAATCTAAAAACAGTAATCTAAATGCCTCAAACCCAAAATCAAAATCAGCAACATATAATTCAACTTCCAAATCAAACCCCTGTAAATCTTCTTCAACCGAATCAAATCTGAAACCCCTCCTTAATCATAGCAAGCAAATCCTCTGTAAACCATTTTCGAATACAAAAGATTTGCCTGCATGCAAATTTAATAATCAAATAAGCAGCCTCTACATATCTTTGAATCTGGGCATATAAAGATTTAAATCTGAAGCTAGTTCAAGTTCCAAATGGCCTACATGCAAGTTTATATTCAAAAGTAAAAAGGAGTCTGGATTTGTTCAAGTCTGCATGCAAGTCTAAAACAACAATATCACAAGTTTTATCAAAAGCAAAGAAGATTTGGCATTATATTTTCAAGTCTTCAAAACAGTTTTCAAAATCAAGGCTCTGTCCTCATTTGTTTCAGGTGAGTAACATCACAAATTTAAAGCTTTAAGAATATGTTAATGTTGCATGTTCGTCTCTAAGAACAAGTATGTTTGTGAAAATATTTAAATCTCTGTGTGCCTGTATATGAATGTTTGGTGTGCATTGCTGTGTGACTGTGTTCCCTCTGTTTTTAGTTCCAGGCTGAGATTTTCAAATCAAAATCTCTAACTCTTGATAAAATCTTGTAAAGACCTAAAGTATTGAATAAAATTGGGTGTTGAATCATGGCTGTAAGTCTAAAAATATGTTTAAGTCAAAATAATTTATATTGTCTCTGGAAATGAATAAATTTCAGTACAAATTTAAAATAAGGTAAATGTCTATCTTCAAGATGTATAGATTCAGGTATATGAATCGAATTCTTAAACTAAAATTCGATTTTTAAAACTAAAATCATAGTGTTTAGTTTGGAATTAAGGCCGCAGTTCTTATTTGAACAGAAATTGGGTTTTAATCAAGCTTTGGCGATCGAGTTGATTGGAGTGTTTGGGGTTCTTGGTGGAGTAGTGTAGTGATCAGAAGGGTGTGGCAAAAATGTCGAGAAGATGAATAAGGCTCGGAGGAGGCGATGGGTGGTTGACGAAGTATGTAAACCTAGTTTTGTTTGGTCTGGCAATTTTGATCATATCGCTCTTTCCAGTGGATCGAGTGTATCGGAATTCAGGGTAATGGGAGCTGGAGCGTTAATGTAGACGAGGCCGGAGTGGGTGGATCTCAGATGGTCGGAACGGCGAGCTTTGGGTGATGACAGGCTTTGGCAAATTCGAGCTGATGAGTTCCAGGCCTGGGAGATGATCGAATTTCGAATTCGAGCAGTAATCGATGAAGTGATGATCGTAGATTGGTTGGTGGATGAACGCCGATGTGGTGGAGTGGTCTTGGATGGACGGAGTGGACGTTGATGACCGTGCACGTGCACGCGATCGAATTTCTGGTGAGCCTGGGTTTTAACAGAGGGTTACTCGAGTTGTTTCGTGGGAGACTCGGGATTTTTGATGTGCGACTCGAAGTAGATTATGGTGGGCTCGAGTGCTTTGTGTTGCAGAGTTTATGTTTTTTTTTCTGGACTCGAGTTTATTAGAAAAATTGCCGAAGTCAAGTACGTTTTGACTCGAAGTATTTTAAGCAAGGCTCGGGTAAGTCTGGTTTCCAGATTCTAAAACTAAACTGTTTAAAATTTTAAAACAAAATTTAAATGGTTAAGTAGAAGTTTTAAACAAGTCTTAAGTCTAAGTTTAAAACTGATTTAAGTTAAATTTGAATCTCAGTTCAAAATAAAATAAGTTTTTAACATTTAAATATTTGAACAACCTTAAAATGTTTAAATAGCTAAATTTAAAAATAAAGTTTTAAATTGGAAGTAAGTTTAAATCTAAACTTAAAACTGGAATCAAATGTAAATCTATATTTCAGAATTGAAATAAAAAGAAAGTTTTAAATGAAATTGTTTTAATAACTTAAATTGTTTAAAATCTTGTAAAATTTCTTTTATAAGAAAATATTATTTATTGCTTTAAGGTTTTAAATTGATTTTAAAACTTGTTGAAGTTTAATTATAGTTAATAAATTAATGAAATAAATAATTACTTAAAAGTAATTAAAGGTTTAATCTTAAAGGTTTAAGATTAATTATTTTTAGAATAATTAACTTATAAATAAGATTCATTTATTAAATAGGATTTGATTTTTAATTAATGATTAAGGATTAATTAATAAAGTAATTAAATATTAATTAAGTTATGGTTAATACTTAATTAATTAAGTAATTAGAAATTAATAAATTGGTTATTTAGTTTATTAATTTGGAATTAATAATAATTAATATAAGTTAATTACTTAAGATAAGTAATTAAATAATAGTCAATGAAGTCATTAACTATAGATTATTAAATAATTAATTAATAGGATTAATTTTGATAATTAATTAGTTTAATTAATTTAAGATAATCATTTATGGAATTGTTTAAATAAAATTACTTAATGGAAGTAATTAAGAAATAAATTACTCATTGTAATTAATTAAGGTTAATTTGATTAATTAAGTTAATTAATTAAGTTTAATTAATTTAGAAAAATCAATGGATGAATTGATAAATAATTACTTAATGTAATTATTAAGGTATGATTATTTAGGAAGTAAATAATAAGATAATTACTTGAAGTAATTAATTGATGGTTATGTATTAAGGAAAGTAATTTAAGTTTAATTACTTTGAATAATTAATCAAGGGATTAATTAAGAAATTAATTAAGGAGTAATTAATTTATTTAAAAAAAGTAATTAAGGGTAGTTAATTACTGATTGAAGATTAATCAAGGTGATTAATAAATGTTGTTTAATTTAAAGTTAATTACTTAATGTAATTAATTTAATTAAAGTAATTAATAATTAAGTTGTAATTAAGGATCATTAATTAATATAATTAATGATGTAATTAAGATTGATTAATTAAGTATAATTAATAAATGAAGTGATTAATTAATTTAATTAATTAAGGTTTAATATAATTAATTATAGTGATTAATTTAATTAATTATAGTTAATTAATTAATGAAGTAATTAAAGGTTAATTACTATAAGTGGTTAAGGTTAATTAATTTGAGTAATTAATTAAAGATAAATAACTTGAAGGCAATTAAAAGATAATTAATCAAAGATGATTAATTAAAAAGGGTAATTAGAGGATAATTAATTAATTTGTAATTAATTAATGTTTAAGTAAGAAGGATTTATAAAATAAAAGTAATTAATTTAATTAACTTTAAATTAATTAGAGATGATATAGATCATTACTTATGGATGGATGATAATACTGAATGCTTTGCATTTGATTGATATCTCTGATGAGATATATGCTATGTGATATGGATGTTTAGTTGAATTGTGATAATATGGATTATCTGATGATATTGATAATGTTGATTATCTATTGTGAATTATCTTTCTAAGTGTATAAAGATAATTGAATTAAATTGTTTTAACCTTTAAAACAACTTGGCCTTAAAAGATACGTTTTGGATTTCGATGAGACCGGGATCGGGTTTCCGTATACCGGATTTCCAGGTCTGGAGACCCGAATACCACATCGATTCAAATTAACGATAGGTCGTGAATCAAGTGAAGATGAAGATTCAGAGTGCAAGGGTTATTGTCGTTAACTCTGAGGGTGATTCCAAAACGAGTGTAACGAGATAATGCCTTCGGTTTCGTTCGAACCCGGAACGAACTTGTATGGACTGAATGCTTTCAGAACATCGTCAGGTGGACGATGAGCATTCTAAGTGATGTGTTCTTTTCTAAGGTAATCGTGACCTCAAGCCTCACAAACCGGGAATGGCTAAAACAGGGGAGGTGCAGCAAGGTTAGTGGGTAGCACCCAAGTAGGACAAGATTATCTCTGTCTAGAGGTCCCTTCTTATTATTATTCGGCTGTGTGGGCAGTTGTGAGCTCCAACTGCTGGGATATCTTGTGCGGGAATTATCCAGTAAGGGATGTTCCGACCTTATGTTGCAGGGGATTGGGAGTGATCCTCGGTACGGTGATCTAGGCCACGTACTGTGACGGGCGGTACCCCGGTAGCCCTGCCATTGTATGGAATCCAATTTCCAATAAGTGATAACGGACTTGATTGTATAACCCACTTTGTGGCTAGTATGCTGGAATTTAATAATGTAACAATTTCAGCTATTTCATATTTATTTGAAAACCCTAGACCCTATTATAATTCAATCGAATTTCCTATCAAATGTTTTGGTTAGCGTAAGGTAAAAACTTACCCATGTTTATGTGTGGGAAGTCTTACGTGATACTTTTTCTTTCAAAAGGTTTTGAAGTAAACAAGTTTAACCTGTTACTCACACCAGACCCATGTCTGACCCAAGTTGTTTATTTCTGTTTTATAAACTCTTGGGTACTCAAATTTTTACGAGTAGCCAAGGGATTCAGGTTTAGCTTTGACGAGTAATCTGGAGGAGCAATGGAGCAGGAGGCTTCGGCGTTGTAGATAAAGATAGTAGTTTTCCGCTGTGTTGATCTTTGTATTGATCTGTATTGTGTTGAGATGTAATAACTAGACAGATGTTTATAACTGTCTAGTATGTGATGTGTAATCTGTGTAACTCTGATAGATGATGTATATGATACTATGTAATATTTATGTGATATATTATATTTCGTTTCGTTTCCGCTGTGAGTATCTGTTGTTGTTTTCTTTTCTCTTCTTCTCTTTTCTATTTCTCACCCCTTTCTTTCTTACTGTCGATGCGATTTTCCGGGAGTGGAAAGTCGGGTCGTCACAATGTCATACGTTAGAATTTTTTTTTTATATACATTCAAAATCCAATTATTTTAAAACTTTATATACTTTACAATATGTATACCATTCTTTCTCTCCACTGTATACTTGGGTACACACGCAAAAGCTAATCATTATTGAAATCTTTATAAACAAAGTGCAACACTGTAAGAACAAATAAATATAAAACAAAGTCACAAAACATACAAAGTAGCTTATGACTTATAAAATATACTATACGAAAAAAAAATTGAAATATAATATTTATATTTAAAACATACATACAAATACTTGTATCCCAGATTAACATAAAATCTATATATGATAACATAAAATATGCATATATCTAGCAAAACAGCTGCAGGTTTATCAATATGCGACACTACTTTAGTAATAAACATATATATATAACAAATGAACTTATATACATATATACGTACAATACTTATATTAAATATGCAGACCTAGAAAAAAATATGCATGTATGCAACCCAGGTACTACTTTATTAAAACTGTAACTAGTTATTCTAATATATAATATTTTCATACCTTCACAAACCCAAGGCCAAGGAAGAAAGGAAACGGAGCTAAGAGAGGGGTCGCTCGACACTTGGTGGCCGGGTCAGATCTGGAGCGGTGGCGGTCGGGGCGAAGGGAAGGGGAGCGGCTCGCGGCGTATCAGCGGAGAAGGGGAAACAATGGTGGCCGGCTGAGCACAGCAGATCATGGTGAAGTGATGCGGCCATTGATTGGTGGATGAAGGCGTGCCAGGCTTCGGTGATGGGTGGCAGCGCTCGGGCAAGGAGGTTGTGGGCTGGGGTTTCTTTTTGGCGAAGCTAGGTGCCTGGGAGGAAATGCACGGTGGCCGAGGCTATGCTAGTCGCTCGGTTGCCGACGGGTTTGATGGGGTGAGACGCGGTGGAGAAGAGTAAAGTCAGCGGCACAAGGTGGCGAGGGCGGTCAGCTGGAGCAGAGGAGGTGGGAAGATTTATATATGAGAAGGCTTATCACAAAGAAAACGAAAGTAACAGATATTTTATTTCTCTTTTATAGATAACTTTATAATATATGTTGTTTTCAAAATCAACGAAAGAGGTGAGGGGTGGCGCACTGCCTGTTCCATTTATTTTCCAGAGGATGAAGGTGAGGAGCTGGTGGACAAAAAAAATGAAAAGTGGAAGAGCCAACTAATATTAATATGGATGCATATGCAACGATGTTAATTCTTCAATTGGACCAAAAACTGAAGAGTTACGGTAATAAATAAAATTTATTGAAATATGAAAGGACAACAATTATATATATATGAACGGCTATTATAAAAGAAAGGAAACAGCTAGCGCAACAAAATCAGTGCTAGGCTGTTAGAAATTCAACCGTTGGAAGAAAGGAAAAGACGGTTGCAATGTGAACAGCGAAGAAAATAGCAACGGTTACGCACTAATACAGCTGACAAGTTTTAAAGCAATTGATGGTTGTGTAGTTTAAAATTTGAAATCTAAAAGAGATCAAATGGTCACGTATCCAGTACTGATACGATTGACTGTTTAACGATTTTTCACGACATACCGGACTTCGAAACACACAAATGAATACACTGTTGAGATCGGCACGATGAGATGATCAAAACAGTATACGGATATCAGTGGTTTGATTGGATTATAAAAATTCGAAATTTCTAATAGCGGAAAATGCAAGAAAAACGCTGAAAAATAAGATCGACGGAGCCAAAGATGTCCGAATTTGGAAAAACGACAAACTGATATCTTGCTCAGAAGATGGTTTAGAATTTTTCTATGTAAAAATATTTAGGTTTCGAAAACATTTTATTTTCATTACTTTTTAACTGGTTGAATTGAAGTGAATTTACGCGCGAAATAAACTTTCATATTTTCGGACGAAAATTTATCATTTGCTATGTTTAACTAGACGTATTCCAAATATAAATTTATATTTAAAAATTTTATCGTTTAAAATTTCAAAAAAAAAAATTTCAACTAATTACGTTATTAAAACAGTTGAAATTTACGGGTCGTTACATGTCTGCATTTCACTTGACCATTTGTTGACACTGCAGTTTCTTCACTTGGTTCCTACTTATATACCACTACATGTTGTTTATGTTACTCTGACTTATGTGCATGTGCCTTTGAGTCTATGTGTTTGTGGATGCACTTCATTTATCAGCGCAGCACTCGCCTCTCTTGTTATTGCTCTTTACTAATCTGTCATGATCTTGTTTGTTGGTCCTGTATTTTTGCCTTCCATATTGTCTTGAGTTCGAGATTTCTTCATTTGCACATCTGTGTTGCCATATTGATCACTCGTTCATTTGTACATGTTATTCTCGAGTTGTCCATCTCAGTTGAACTGCACTTGGTTCTGCTTCATGATGTACTCGAATTCGTCTCTATTGCTGTATATGCTTGAACTGTTGATGACTTTTCTGCAGTTTAGTCGCAGCCTGCCTTTGTCCTTATACCTGTTTGCCACTGCAGATTCATTGTGGTGGTGACTTTATATTTGGTGGTGGCGAGGCAGTGCACGCGTGCGTGCACTGCAGCCACCCAGAATTGACAGATTTTAATCGATATCTCTTTTATTCTTAATTCATCGACCTGTTGCATAATTCGTAGGCTGTATTGGCGAGGCAGTACACGTTAGCGTGTACTGCAGCCAATTAGCATTGATATTTTTAAATTGACATTTCAATTGCTTAAACTGCTTTGGATTTCTGTTTTGTGGATTAACACTGATTAGTGTTATATCTGCCGTTATCCAATTCTCGTATCGAGAGTTGGATATACGAGATTTCTGTGACTGTCATCTATATTGAGATTGATTATTATTGCTTCTATGCTCTAATAACTGATTTTGAATTAGACTGATCCGAGTATTATTTTCTTTTGAATGTAATACTCGGGTCAGACCGAGTATTTACAGGTTGTAGATTTTTAGCTTTGGGTTGCTGCTAGAGCTATGAAGACTTTTTATATCATTTGAAGAGGTCTTCGTCGTGTTGTAGTAGTCAGTGTGTCTGTTTTAAGATGATAATGTATTCGTGTATATTAGTCGATAATGTACGTGTATATATAACTTCTTGAGTCGACAGCTGTAGTTGTATCATTTGTACTGTGTCAAATGTATTGTAACTGATATAAGTTATTATATATATGAGACTTTTCGCTCCATCTGTATTCCGCATTTATGTTATCTGTGTTATTTTTATATCTATTGTCCTAAACTATTATAGCCGCTGTGTAGTAGTTTTGAGTTTGTATCGGTATGTCGGGTTTCCTCTAAAAAAATGAAATGCAATGTTTTATTATCTGACATATCGGTGCTCGCACAAGGCAATTACATAGATGGTCGCTCCTCAACAGCCTTATTCTCCGTGCTAGTTGACAGCACTACACCGTAGTGTTCTTGGCTAGCGTGGGTATAGAGGTGGGGCGTCACAGCTTGGTATCAGAGCCTGGGGTTTAGGACAATTATAAAACATAACTTAGATGGAGCTTGTGTTACAACTATTTGTCGATGTTTATCTCTCATCTTTACATATGATTATTTTTGACTGTTAGGTATGAATTCCTAACGCTTATTCTTGTGTTTTCGGCTTTGAATTGATTTAGCCGATGTTGATTTTGTTTTAATTTGGCAAATTAAAGCCATTTTGACTTTTGGACTTTGTTCCACTTTTGTTCTATGCTATGAGTGTCATTGTGTACCTGTTACACTGTGATGAAAAATAGCTGGACCAGTTGCAAATTGAGTAATTTTGATTTCTCATTCACATCTAGTTTGAATCTCAGCGAGTTTGAACTCGATATTTTGTGGTTTCCTCATCTTGAATTCCATTCGACTTCGGTCACTTTGTTTTTGAGAAATTGCTAATTTCTTGATTTTCAAGACTCTGATTTTGCTTGCTGTTGGTTTCCTAATTTGATCGATTCTTGATCATTTCCCCGATTTGTTGCTATCATTTATTAGCAACTTTGATGACATTTTCTTCGGGATTTTTGTGAACATACTTTCTGATGGATTCAGTATCGATTTCTCTGGATTCCATTCACATCTTCGTATGTGAATTCTTGTGATTGATTGTTTCTACAATCATTTTTGTGATTTGTCACTTTAAAAATATAAAGGTTTTCTATACTAGTAGTAAAAATTAAAATCCCTTTTTCCAAACGATTTCAAAACTATTTTACTACAAAGTTCTTTTTCTTGAACCGTTTTCCAATCTATTAGTATATACAAGCCTTTATTTCACTCGTATGAGAAATTGAATTAAACGGCCTAGTAAAACAAGTGGTATGAAACGCTTGCGTTTACTTCGTCGGTTAACTCCTGGACTTGTTCGATTGAACCTTTTGTGACAATTTTCTAGTGAAGATTTACAGTTTGTTCGTAAATATTTAAGTTAAGCAAGTGGTTATGGGACATGAAGCTAAACTTTTATATTTACTAGCTTAGTGTAATTGACACTTCTCGTTGATCATGACGATCATTTTATGATTTAGACTAGCAATTGTGCGATGTCTTTTTGTTTGCAAGGTTAGACTAGACCGTAGTGGTGTGATTCCGACTCACACGTATCTCTTTGTTCGCAAGGTTAGTCTAGACCGCAGTAGTGTGATTCCAACTCACACATATCTTTTTGTTTGCGAGGTTAGACTAGACACCACTTGTGTGATTCCATTCACACATACCTTTTTGCTTTTTGGTTAGTCTGGACCTTAATTTGTGTGATTCCACTCACACATATCTTTTTGTTTGCGAGGTTAGACTAGACACCACTTGTGTGATTCCATTCACACATACCTTTTTGCTTTTTGGTTAGTCTGGACCTTAATTTGTGTGATTCCACTCACACATATCTTTTTGTTTGCGAGGTTAGACTAGACACCACTTGTGTGATTCCATTCACACATACCTTTTTGCTTTTTGGTTAGTCTGGACCTTAATTTGTGTGATTCCACTCACCCATGTCTCTTTCTCTGCGAGGTTAGCCTAGACCTCAATCTGTGTGATTCCGACTCACACGCGTGGGATAGCGACCCACGGTCTTCGGACCATTCCTGTGTGAAACTTTAATGGATGGCTTCCATGAGATAGCGTCTCATCTTGTGATACCGGTATTTTGGAGTTTTTCATGCTCCCATTTTGTGATAGGCATTTCCCTTTTTCTTTTTATGGTTTAGACTAGAAAATGTGCGATGTCTCTTTCTCTGCGAGGTTAGCCTAGACCTCAATCTGTGTGATTCCGACTCACACGCGTGGGATAGCGACCCACGGTCTTCGGACCATTCCTGTGTGAAACTTTAATGGTTAGCCACCATGAGATAGCGTCTCGTCTTGTGAAACCGGTGTTTTGGAGTTTTCATACTCCCGTTTTCTGATAGGCTTTTTCCCCCCTTTTTATGATTTCTGGATTTCTTGTGATGATTTCTAGAATTTGTGCTTCACCAATTTTCGTGATTTCTATTGACAAGTTTTGTCAATTTTTGTGTATTGGTGAATTCATGTGTTATTGACTTGTTATGAATACAAGTTTAGGGTATGATATCCCTTTCTATCTTTGAGAAGATTCTTGTGACATTTTTGATGAATGAAAATTCATTTGGCATTATATTTTGATGCCAGTTATTTTGATGAGATTTTGACGTGTTAACTTCAGTACTCGTCAATTTTGAAATGGATTTACAAGCGGTTCTCCCGCAATACTGATATTGCTAATTTAATCACGTGTTTTCAAAATTCTTTATTTTTAAAAAGTTGTTTCAAAAATATAAATTAAAATTGTTTTCAAAATTTTTACAGCTTACATTTTCAAAAGAACGAGGAAGCGATTTAAACATTTCAGAAAAATCGAGGACTATGACCCCTTTCTTTTACTGATTCGCTTAATTCCGGACTTGTCCGTTTGAGAATGTGAAATGTTATTTTTAAAACACACAATTCTGCACTTTCAAGGAAACGATAAAGAGATTTAAACGATTTAGCAAAAGTAAGGAGTATGGAACCATACTTTTACTACTTCGGTTAATTCCGGACTCGTTAATTGAATATTTGTGTTTCTGATTATCGTTTTTGATAATCAGATATTTGTGAAATTTGATTATCGTTTGAGATAATTAAATACTTTTCGATTTGATAATCGAATCTTTGTGATTTCTGATTATCGTTTTTGATAATCAGATATTTGTGAAATTTGATTATCGTTTGAGATAATTAAATATTTTTCGATTTGATAATCGAATCTTTGTGATTTCTGATTATCGTTTTTGATAATAAGATATTTGTGAAATTTGATTATCGTTTGAGATAATTAAGTATTTTTCGATTTGATAATCGAATCTTTGTGATTTCTGATTATCGTTTTTGATAATCAGATATTTGTGAAATTTGATTATCGTTTGAGATAATTAAATACTTTTCGATTTGATAATCGAATCTTTGTGATTTCTGATTATCGTTTTTGATAATCAGATATTTGTAAAATTTGATTATCGTTTGAGATAATTAAATATTTTTCGATTTGATAATCGAATCGTTGTGATTTCTGATTATCGTTTTTGATAATCAGATATTTGTGAAATTTGATTATCGTTTGAGATAATTAAATACTTTTCGATTTGATAATCGAATCTTTGTGATTTCTGATTATCGTTTTTGATAATCAGATATTTGTGAAATTTGATTATCGTTTGAGATAATTAAATATTTTTCGATTTGATAATCGAATCTTTGTGATTTCTGATTATCGTTTTTGATAATCAGATATTTGTGAAATTTGATTATCGTTTGAGATAATTAAGTATTTTTCGATTTGATAATCGAATCTTTGTGATTTCTGATTATCGTTTTTGATAATCAGATATTTGTGAAATTTGATTATCGTTTGAGATAATTAAATATTTTTCGATTTCATAATCAAATCTTTGTGATTTCTGATTATCGTTTTTGATAATCAGATATTTGTGAAAATTTGATTATCGTTTTAGATGATTGAATATTTGCGATTTTGAGATTCGAGCTTCGTCTTTTTCTCTGACGATTCAGGTGAGTAATTTGATTTACTCACATTCAATTCGTGCAGTACGTGATTTCTGCTCTGATTCCTTTTCTTTTAAATGCTGGAACTCGATTGATTCTTGCTTTTTGATAGTCGTCTGATTTTGATTCCTTGATCCCCACGATGTTGATCCTTTTGACTTGAAACAGTCGAACCTTTTTGATTCTATGTCTGATACTTCCATAATTCCTATACTTCCCTGTTGACCTTTGCTTTGCTTATGCATTCGACATTGCCTTGTTCTTATGGTTGTTACCTTTTGTCCATTTATTCCTTATGATTGCGAGGACGCAATTTCTTTAAGGAGGGGAGTCTGTAACAACCCGCAAATTCGTAGCAATTAATTATCGACACTAGGTGATTAAATCGTTCGCCAATTCTTATTGGGATTTTATCGAGTTGAAATTCTTTTGAAAAATGGTTGAGAAATTGTTGGTGGGCTTTAAACTTTAGGCCCATACCTTTTTCTTTGATACCGTGATAAGGGTATTACCCAATTCCTTTTTTTTTATTTGCCTTCCGTTCTCATTCGAACCCAAAAAGCATACGAGAGAAATAAAAATGGCGGTCGCGATTGCTCTTCCTTCGATCTGGAAAATTAGGGCTTTGGCTCTTTGATTCTTTGTCGCTTTGAATTGGGGCTTCGATCGTTTGCTGGTCGTTCTAGCTTGACGTCTTCGTTCAGTCTTGATTTGAAAACTAGGGCTTCGGCGATGTTTCGACTCTCTGGCGATTCAACTCCTTCTCTCGAGTTCGCCTCCGCTTCGAACAAGGTGAGTTCATCTCACATCTAATTCCAGCTCCAGTTCATTCGTTTTGATTTTTGTTAAATTGCTTTGCCGTGATGACCACGGCTTTGATAATGTTGCTCCGTGAATTCCTTGCTTTGACTTGTTCGACTTTGGCTTCGATCATTTATAACTTTGTTAATGTGATGTTGTTTAAGACTTGGTTCGTTTTCGTGATTGCTATGGCTTTGGTTTCGATCACTTGGTTGATTTCTTCTTTCTGGACACTTTGATTTCTGGAAATTGCAGTTGACTTTGTAGACTTTGATTTTGGGAATTTCTGGTCTTGTGATGTTCACGGCTTCACCTTTCTGTAGCATACTGTATTAAGTTCATATGCTTGCTTTCCCATATCTATTCCATTACAATCTGCACGTGTGCATGCTTTGAGTCACTGTGTATCACTTGAAACTGTTTATTGAACTTGAATATGTTGGTTGCTTTGTAGTTGTGCATTGCTATACTGTTTTGAGTTCGAGACTTGTTCATTCTATTGGTACCACTGCTTTATCTTCGAACTGCACTCGGTTTTGCTCCATGACGAACTTGATAAATGCACTTCCCCTAGGACTGCATTATAGTGTGCCTGTAGCTTAACTTCAGTCAATTGGACTTGAGTTGTTAGACTTCGATCACTTGAACTTGTTCATGTCGTTCATTCTGACATCACCTCTGTTTTACTTGTCCTGTCTACTGTTACCTTTAGTTGTTGTTGAAGTTGGGATGACCATGTTCTGCCCTTATTCATTGGGTTGCATTGTTTCCTCATGTCACTGTTTACATGTGCACTGGTTCATGTATAGGTGTAGTCTTTTGGTAGGGATGCTGTCATGTGTACATTCCGTACAGTTGTGTCTTTGTATCGAGTGCATTTGTATGTTGCCACTCTGTTGTGTTGAGCCTGGTCTTTGTTTCTTATTCATTTGATGGAAATTGGTCCGGATCTGTGTTCCTGTGTACTTGTTCACACGGGTTTGCTTTGTGTTGCATTGCATACTGTCACTGCCCATTTAGGTTGATATTCTTTGTAAGTCTGGTCTTGTTGTTTCTTGATGATACTGTCCACTGTTTCATTGTAGTGCACACTGTCCTGTTGCACTTGTAGTATCACTTTGACCAGCCTGTTTGTTTATCACATTTGCTTCATTACTGAGCCTGTTTCACTTACTTCACCATTACTTGGTGTTGTCTGCATTTCACTTGACCATTTGTTGACACTGCAGTTTCTTCACTTGGTTCCTACTTATATACCACTACATGTTGTTTATGTTACTCTGACTTATGTGCATGTGCCTTTGAGTCTATGTGTTTGTGGATGCACTTCATTTATCAGCGCAGCACTCGCCTCTCTTGTTATTGCTCTTTACTAATCTGTCATGATCTTGTTTGTTGGTCCTGTATTTTTGCCTTCCATATTGTCTTGAGTTCGAGACTTCTTCATTTGCACATCTGTGTTGCCATATTGATCACTCGTTCATTTGTACATGTTATTCTCGAGTTGTAAATCTCAGTTGAAATGCAATTGGTTCTGCTTCATGATGTACTCGAATTCGTCTCTATTGCTGTATATGCTTGAACTGTTGATGACTTTTCTGCAGTTTAGTCACAGCCTGCCTTTGTCCTTATACCTGTTTGCCACTGCAGATTCATTATGGTGGTGACTTTATATTCGATGGTGGCGAGGCAGTGCACGCGTGCGTGCACTGCAGCCACCCAGAATTGACAGATTTTAATCGATATCTCTTTTATTCTTAATTCATCGACCTGTTGCGTAATTCGTAGGCTGTATTGGCGAGGCAGTACACATTAGCGTGTACTGCAGCCAATTAGCATTGATATTTTTAAATTGACATTTCAATTGCTTAAACTGCTTTGGATTTCTGTTTTGTGGATTAACACTGATTAGTGTTATATCTGCCGTTATCCAATTCTCGTATCGAGAGTTGGATATACGAGATTTCTGTGACTGTCATCTATATTGAGATTGATTATTATTGCTTCTATGCTCTAATAACTGATTTTGAATTAGACTGATCCGAGTATTATTTTCTTTTGAATGTAATACTCGGGTCAGACCGAGTATTTACAGGTTGTAGATTTTTAGCTTTGGGTTGCTGCTAGAGCTATGAAGACTTTTTATATCATTTGAAGAGGTCTTCGTCGTGTTGTAGTAGTCAGTGTGTCTGTTTTAAGATGATAATGTATTCGTGTATATTAGTCGATAATGTACGTGTATATATAACTTCTTGAGTCGACAGCTGTAGTTGTATCATTTGTACTGTGTCAAATGTATTGTAACTGATATAAGTTATTATATATATGAGACTTTTCGCTCCATCTGTATTCCGCATTTATGTTATCTGTGTTATTTTTATATCTATTGTCCTAAACTATTATAGCCGCTGTGTAGTAGTTTTGTGTTTGTATCGGTATGTCGGGTTTCCTCTAAAAAAATGAAATGCAATGTTTTATTATCTGACATATCGGTGCTCGCACAAGGCAATTACATAGATGGTCGCTCCTCAACAGCCTTATTCTCCGTGCTAGTTGACAGCACTACACCGTAGTGTTCTTGGCTAGCGTGGGTATAGAGGTGGGGCATCACATGAATACTAATTTATCTTTTACAATGTTTTAAACAACATTTCTAAAACTCTTTTAATTTACAAGTTAAAGAAATACTCATTTATAAAGAAGTTTAAAAGGTGCTAACAAATTCATATTTAAATTTATAAAATTTATTTTAAATCTCAATCTAAGATTCAAAACCAAACTTGAATCCATATATTTAAATCTTTGATTTAAATTTCTGTTTTACTAATTCTTTACAGTTTTAAATTTAGTTTAAAGTTTAAACAGACAGTTTTCTTAAAAACCTGGCAACAACTAAAAGTACTCGAGACCATCTAAATTTACTTCGAGTCGCACCCCAAAAACTTCGATCATCCCTCGAAACAAAACTCGAGAAACTCGAGTAGCCTTCCCCTGCTTTAAACCCAGACTTCACCAGAGATACATTTACGCCCGTGTGCACGTGCACCGTCCGATCAGTTCCCTCCGACCATCGCCGACATCTCCACCACATCGGCGTTCATCCACCAACCAATCTACGAACATCACTTCTTCGATTTATTCGCGAATTCGACATCGAGACCAAAATTCGAAACTGGAACAGGAACTACCATTTCACCCAAACCTGTCAACATCTCCTCGTTCTTCCACCGCTGATCACCAGAGCGCTAGCGACTCCGTCCATGGCTTCATCCACATCCTAGCTATCATTTCCCAGAGTTTGGTTAAACTCGATCCATTCTAGACGTCTCAGTGATCAAATTCTTATCGACTAAGAAACTAGGGTTAAAATTTCTAATCCTCAATTCCTATTGCCTCCATACCTTAATTTAATTTCTAATAATTTTCCTGGTATCCTCGATCATCACACTACCATTCTTGAAGAAAACAACATGCCAATCCATCTAAATCAACAGAATTACCCAAAACTTCATATTTAACTTAAACCAGAACTGCACCTTTATTTCCAAACTAAAAATTATGATATCAATGCTAAAAATCATGTTGTAGTTTATATATTCCATATATAATCCTGAATTTTTAAATTACCCAGTTTGAATTTTTACATTTGATAACATGCACTGTTATTTTAGTTTACAGAGGCACTCAGGTTAAAAGTTTGACTTAATTAAACCTTTTAAATTTTAGTTTATTATGAAACAACTAATTTTATTTAAATCTTAGATCCAAATCAAAACTAGATCATGGGATATGATTTTATATCAAAACTGGAGCCTGGAATTTCAAGATAACAGAGACACACTGATACAAACAACATGCACACCTATATACATTCATGTACATGCAGAATCATCTATAAACATTCACACCACAACACAATTATCATATAATTAAACATGCAAATATAATTATACTTAAGTTATTTTAAGTAAGTAGGTTACTCACCTTATAAAGATGACAGATCCTACTTTATTTTGAAAAGCTTTTGAACTTAAAACTTGCATGCCTCATTGATTTAAAAACTTGAGTTGTTGAGCTTAAAACTGCTTTGAACCACATGCATGCTGGCTTCCAGATTGAAGAAAGAATGCAAGCAGGCTCTTTGATTTTTATAGTTGATTCCAGGTTGAAAAATGAATACAGACAGTAAGAAATTCCTTCCAGAGATGAAAAGAAAGAATGCAGACCTTTTTGATTTCAGATTTGAATAGAAATCAGGCTGAAGACTTTATTACATGCTTCAGATTTAAAAATGGTTTCAGGGTATTGTTCTTTGATTTGGAAAAGAATTACAGGGGTTTGATTTTCTGGTTGAAGAAGATTTACATGCTTTTGTTTTTGGATTGAGGTATTTGATTCTCTGATTTGTTTCAGATTTTTAATTAGAGGAAAGACTGAGTTTTTCTTGTTTTGAAAATGAAGATTAGAAAGAAAATGAAGTAAAGAGATAAAATGTTTATATACATGTATATTTATGATTTATAAAAATAAAAGAAAAAGAAAATAAAAAGACACTTGTCACATAGATTAATTCATTACTTAACACATGTTAAAACAAGGCATTAGATAAAGACACATGTCTTATACGTAATTACTCATATTTCTATTTATTTTAAAAGTTATTTAAAAAGCCTTTTTCTTATTTATTTAAACACTTATCTATATATATTAAAGAGAAACAAAAGCTAATTACATTTATAAATAAAAGTTTATACAAATATTATAAAATCCAAAACAATTTAAATATATATTCTTTTGAATTTCAAAACTTAAATTTCAAATTCAATTTAAATTAAATCCTAAGATTCAATTTAAAAGTCAAGTTATATATATTTACATACACTATTTATTCCATTTAAAAATAACAATTCCTTTTAGCATTAAAATTCATACATATTAAAATAATACATTATACTTGTTATTTGAAAATAACATATTTGATAATATAAATAATTATATAAGAGATCATATTATCAAGAAATATTGAAAAAGAAATAAAACAAACCATTTTTGTAAATCTTATTTATTTAAGTTCAAATATATCTTAACAAATTTAAACATTTACCCAAAGTATATTTAAAACTAAAATGTTATTTATTTAAATAACTTTGAAAAGTCCAGATTAAACTAAATCTAAATTTCCAATTTGCCCAAAGCTTCTATTTAAAATATATACAAATATATATATATATATATATATATATATATATATATATATATATATATATATATATATATATATTCAAATAGAAATTATCTTATTAGATTTTAAAAGATAAAATTTACCAATTAATACTAATTTAATTAGATTATTAAATAAAATTCAAATTTTATTATCAAAGATCATCCATATCAATTTAATTATTCAATAGATTATTAAATTGATATTGTTAAAATTTCCGGGATATTACATTCCTCCCCCCTTAAAATAATTTCGTCCCCGAAATTTAAACAAAGGTAGTTTAATAATCTTATTAAAGATTTTAATTCAAAACACAAGCATATACTATCATCCATATGCTAACAACCATAGCAACCAATTCATCCAATCAAACAATTCTAACTATCTAGACTAAATTCTAGATAAAATTACTCGAGTTTCCCCAAGTATATATATATACCGGAATACTCGCTCTACAAACAATCTAAACTACTAAGCTATAGATCTCCTACTCATCTAGATTTATAGAACTAAACAGAATATCAGACTACAAACGAGTCTGACTCAACTACCAAACTTCCCAAACTGCAGATTCTAAAACCAGAGATAGATCAAATACGTACTCCCTCAGAGATACGTAAAACTCAATGAATTCCAGTTATCCAAACTGACAATTCAATTCAGAAGACCAAAAACTTATCTAAATCAGAACACAGACGAGATCCAAACACAACTCTACTTCACCATAGTAGATTCCAAACTTACTTCTCCCATCCAGAGATACACTCCAAACTGCTTTCGCTGCTCAACTCTGATCTGAGGTAGAACACAAGCACAGACTGGACAACTCATTCCAGAAATAAGGTTCACTGATCCATAAATAAAACTCAGATACTCCAGCAAAACTTGAGCTGCTTCACCAAATCCATCTCTAGGAAACATCCTTCCACTAGATTGAACCACCGGTATCACTCCTGGAATCCAGTCGATAAGAAAACTCAACCTTCAGATGCGGACAAACTTCTGACTTCTCTGAAGACATCCAGAAAAACTCTGACAACCCAAGAGAACACTCAGCAATCGCAAGTCACTTTTGCGATCAACCCATCCTAATTCCAAACAGACTGTTCTCTCTTTACCCATCAGAACAGCTTACACTTATTTATCCAATTTATCGAAGAAATGGATCCACTCTGCTGCTTCTGATCTTCACTTCCAGAAAAACTGCTCAGCCAGAAAACTTTCCTGCCAACGCGCAGAATACTCCGAGTTGCACTGCTGCCACATATGCCAAAGATTCCCAAATCAAAGCTCTTCGAGAAACTCGAACCTCAAACAAAACAGAAACACCATGCTAAACTCAGCCACAACACCGAAGCAGATACACTTCCTTAAGCTTGTTCCAAAGAAATCATCTTCGGGAACATCCATCGTCACTGTATCTCATCATACAGCTACTATTACCTGAGGTATCAAGGTACCATCACTCACTTCTGTTCAACCGACAGATCCAACTTTACTCATCCAACTCCAAAGATAAACTCTGAACCTTAACAGGTTTTTCTTCAGAGATTGTGAAATCCTTACAATTGCAAAGTTCACTCGAGACGGTATTAGGTCTACAGTCTCGACAAATACACTTCCAACCTCAACACTCAGACTCCTAATCCTAGATGATAAATTATTATCATCTCAACCAATCATCACAAATACCATATACATTTAAAATGATACTTTTTTATATAGAAATTATATCTGGGTAAAATTATTTCATTTACCTTTTTAAAACAATATTGTGTCCGTTGGCCTGGTCAAGTGTTTAGAGATCCCTATCAATAACGTTAGCTACTCGTATTGACCAGAATCCATATACCACTCAACCGATCAATTAACACAATATAAAACCGTTTTTTATATAACTAACAAATACGCGCTCTCGTATATAGATATACTCAGACTCAAATAGGTTGCTACAGATCCTATCTCTAATGAACAATCCTTCCGAACCTAGGTATTCACTCAACCTAGTGCTCTGATACCACTGTAATGTCCTAGGCTTTTCAACCTTCAGCAACGGTTCACGACCGGTAGGCTTTTCAACCATCCCAGCCCCGCTGTGGCTCACAGTGATACCTCGGGTTTGCTTTTACGGCCACCCTCTCGAGTCGCAACCAACCCCAAAAGGCCTTATACTACCCCCGGGGACATGTAGGGGTAAGAGTCTCCCGTTCGCCACCTAACGCAAAGCGAGAACCCCCTATCACGCTGTAATGTAGCAAACCCGATCCCGGTCTCATCGAAATCCAAAGCGTATCTTTTAAGGCCAAGTTGTTTTTAAAAGTTAAAACAATTTCAATTCATTATCTTTATAAACAAAGAAAGATAATTCCCAAAAGATAATCAACATTATCAGATAATCCATACAATTCAACTAACATCCATATCATACAGCATATATCTCATCAGAGATATCAATCAATGCCAAGTATTCAATACTATCACTCATTCATAAGTAATGATTTATATCATCTCTAATTAATTTAAAGTGAATTAAATTAATTACTTTATTTTATAAATCCTGCTTACTTAACCATTAATTAATTACAATTTAATTAATTAATTATCTTCTAATATTTCATTTCAATTAATCATCTTTGATTAATTATCTTTTAATTACATCCAAGTAATTTATCCTTAATTAATTTCTCAAATTAATTATCCTTAACCACTTATAGTAATTAACCTTTAATTACTTCATTAATTAATTAACTAAAATTAATTAACTTAATCAACTATAATTAATTACATTAATCCTTAATTAATTACATTGATTAATTACTTCATTTATTAATTATTACTTAATTAACCAATCTTAATTACATCATTAATTATATTAATTAATGATCCTTAATTACAACTTAATTATTAATTACTTAATTAAATTAATTACATTAAGTAATTAACCTTTAATTTAAACAACATTTATTAATCACTCTTGATTAATCTTCAATCAGTAATTAATTACCCTTAATTACTTTCATTAACTAAATTAATTACTCCTTAATTAATTTCTTAATTAATCCCTTGATTAATTATTCAAAGTAATTAACTCAAATTTCTTCTATTAATACTACCATTATTCAACTAATTACTTCCAGTAATTATCTTATTACTTACTTCCCTAAATAATCTTACTTTAATAATTACATTAAGTAATTATTATCAAATCATCTCTTGATTATTCTAAATTAATTAAACTTAATTAATTTATTTAACTAAATCAAATTAACTTCAATTAATTACAATAAGTAATTAATTCTTAATTACTTCCAATAAGTAATTACATTTAACCAAATTCTATAATTGATTATCTTTAAATTAATTAATCTAATTAACTATTAAAATTAATCTTATTAATTAATTATTTAATAATCCATAGTTAATGACTTCATCAACTATTATTTAATTACTTTCCTTAAGTAATTAACTTATATTAATGATTATTAAATCTAAATTAGTAAATCTTAATAACCAATTTATTAATCTCTAATTACTAAATTAATTAAGTGTTAACCATAACTTAATTAATGTTTAATTACTCTATTAATTAATCCTTAATCATTAATTAATACTCTAATTTATAATCCTCAATTATAAATTAATCATCCCTAATTAATTAATCTTAATCATAAATAAATTAGTTTAAACCTTTAATTACCTATTTAATTAATCCAAATGATTAATTAATCAAACAATTTAATTATCCAATAAATTTTATAATTAATTCAATGAACACAAATCTCTAATTACTTTAAGATAAAACATTTTCTTATCAAAGGTTAAATTATCATTCTTAAATACATTTGAAGACATCCATTTCAAATTAACTCTTAAATTTCATTTTAAATTCTAGATTTAAAATGAATACTAATTTATCTTTTACAATGTTTTAAACAACATTTCTAAAACTCTTTTAATTTACAAGTTAAAGAAATACTCATTTATAAAGAAGTTTAAAAGGTGCTAACAAATTCATATTTAAATTTATAAAATTTATTTTAAATCTCAATCTAAGATTCAAAACCAAACTTGAATCCATATATTTAAATCTTTGATTTAAATTTCTGTTTTACTAATTCTTTACAGTTTTAAATTTAGTTTAAAGTTTAAACAGACAGTTTTCTTAAAAACCTGGCAACAACTAAAAGTACTCGAGACCATCTAAATTTACTTCGAGTCGCACCCCAAAAACTTCGATCATCCCTCGAAACAAAACTCGAGAAACTCGAGTAGCCTTCCCCTGCTTTAAACCCAGACTTCACCAGAGATACATTTACGCCCGTGTGCACGTGCACCGTCCGATCAGTTCCCTCCGACCATCGCCGACATCTCCACCACATCGGCGTTCATCCACCAACCAATCTACGAACATCACTTCTTCGATTTATTCGCGAATTCGACATCGAGACCAAAATTCGAAACTGGAACAGGAACTACCATTTCATCCAAACCTGTCAACATCTCCTCGTTCTTCCACCGCTGATCACCAGAGCGCTAGCGACTCCGTCCATGGCTTCATCCACATCCTAGCTATCATTTCCCAGAGTTTGGTTAAACTCGATCCATTCTAGACGTCTCAGTGATCAAATTCTTATCGACTAAGAAACTAGGGTTAAAATTTCTAATCCTCAATTCCTATTGCCTCCATACCTTAATTTAATTTCTAATAATTTTCCTGGTATCCTCGATCATCACACTACCATTCTTGAAGAAAACAACATGCCAATCCATCTAAATCAACAGAATTACCCAAAACTTCATATTTAACTTAAACCAGAACTGCACCTTTATTTCCAAACTAAAAATTATGATATCAATGCTAAAAATCATGTTGTAGTTTATATATTCCATATATAATCCTGAATTTTTAAATTACCCAGTTTGAATTTTTACATTTGATAACATGCACTGTTATTTTAGTTTACAGAGGCACTCAGGTTAAAAGTTTGACTTAATTAAACCTTTTAAATTTTAGTTTATTATGAAACAACTAATTTTATTTAAATCTTAGATCCAAATCAAAACTAGATCATGGGATATGATTTTATATCAAAACTGGAGCCTGGAATTTCAAGATAACAGAGACACACTGATACAAACAACATGCACACCTATATACATTCATGTACATGCAGAATCATCTATAAACATTCACACCACAACACAATTATCATATAATTAAACATGCAAATATAATTATACTTAAGTTATTTTAAGTAAGTAGGTTACTCACCTTATAAAGATGACAGATCCTACTTTATTTTGAAAAGCTTTTGAACTTAAAACTTGCATGCCTCATTGATTTAAAAACCTGAGTTGTTGAGCTTAAAACTGCTTTGAACCACATGCATGCTGGCTTCCAGATTGAAGAAAGAATGCAAGCAGGCTCTTTGATTTTTATAGTTGATTCCAGGTTGAAAAATGAATGCAGACAGTAAGAAATTCCTTCCAGAGATGAAAAGAAAGAATGCAGACCTTTTTGATTTCAGATTTGAATAGAAATCAGGCTGAAGACTTTATTACATGCTTCAGATTTAAAAATGGTTTCAGGGTATTGTTCTTTGATTTGGAAAAGAATTACAGGTGTTTGATTTTCTGGTTGAAGAAGATTTACATGCTTTTGTTTTTGGATTGAGGTATTTGATTCTCTGATTTGTTTCAGATTTTTAATTAGAGGAAAGACTGAGTTTTTCTTGTTTTGAAAATGAAGATTAGAAAGAAAATGAAGTAAAGAGATAAAATGTTTATATACATGTATATTTATGATTTATAAAAATAAAAGAAAAAGAAAATAAAAAGACACTTGTCACATAGATTAATTCATTACTTAACACATGTTAAAACAAGGCATTAGATAAAGACACATGTCTTATAAGTAATTACTCATATTTCTATTTATTTTAAAAGTTATTTAAAAAGCCTTTTTCTTATTTATTTAAACACTTATCTATATATATTAAAGAGAAACAAAAGCTAATTACATTTATAAATAAAAGTTTATACAAATATTATAAAATCCAAAACAATTTAAATATATATTCTTTTGAATTTCAAAACTTAAATTTCAAATTCAATTTAAATTAAATCCTAAGATTCAATTTAAAAGTCAAGTTATATATATTTACATACACTATTTATTCCATTTAAAAATAACAATTCCTTTTAGCATTAAAATTCATACATATTAAAATAATACATTATACTTGTTATTTGAAAATAACATATTTGATAATATAAATAGTTATATAAGAGATCATATTATCAAGAAATATTGAAAAAGAAATAAAACAAACCATTTTTGTAAATCTTATTTATTTAAGTTCAAATATATCTTAACAAATTTAAACATTTACCCAAAGTATATTTAAAACTAAAATGTTATTTATTTAAATAACTTTGAAAAGTCCAGATTAAACTAAATCTAAATTTCCAATTTGCCCAAAGCTTCTATTTAAAATATATACAAATAAATATATATATATATATATTCAAATAGAAATTATCTTATTAGATTTTAAAAGATAAAATTTACCAATTAATACTAATTTAATCAGATTATTAAATAAAATTCAAATTTTATTATCAAAGATCATCCATATCAATTTAATTATTCAACAGATTATTAAATTGATATTGTTAAAATTTCCGGGATATTACAATAACCATCCTCTAAGGATCCGTGGAACTATCTATAATGTAGAAATATACACTATAACACCGTGGTCATTTCAATTAAATTTATACTTCAAAACCCACATATCATTTCATTTCAAATATATCTATTTTCCAAAATAGTATATATATATATTAAATGATTTAAAAAGTAAAGTATTTAAATTTCCTCAAGTCTCGCAAATTGATTCAAATCAACTTCAAATTCCAGATTCAAATTTATTCAAAGCCCAATTCATCAATTTAATTCAGTTCTAAATATACCATTTATTTTTCAATATATTTCAAAGCTTTAATATTCAACATTTTCAAAGATAGATTTAACAGTTTCATATAGCTCTTGATTTAACTTCATTCTTATTTAATTAGGGAATATTCGTTTAATAAATTCAATATCATTTAACTAGCCTTAAATTTCATTTTTACTTAAATTAAACCCAAGTTATAAATCATATCTTAAATCTCAATTTCAATAAGTTTCAAATCGGTTTAATTAAATAAAATTATCTTTACTAAATTCAAATTATCATCCCCACCTTAACTTATTCAAAATTTTACCAAAATCTATTTTGAAATATAAATTTTATACTTAACATATTATATGTATTAAATCCATCTTAATTAAATTAAATATCATTATTAAATCTATATATATCATTACCATTTATATATAAAATTTTAAGAATCAACATTTGTTAAAACCATATATTTCTTTCCAAAACCATAGAATTCAATTTCAAAATATTTATATATATATGGACCAACGGTGTTTGTATATATATTTATCATATGGTTAAGTGATACGGATATTTATCATTTCAATCCGAAATTTAAATATATACGGGTAGATATCATTTCGACCCGTAATCCCAATTTCAATTCAAATGAAAATCGCTTGGGTTTATCATTTCAACCCATAACGATTTCTCCTATTCTAAAGTCCGTTCGGGTATGTATCATTTGAACCCATAGTGAATTCTATACTAACAGGGAACTTGCAGAGTGATAACAGATAATATAAAATATATATAACAACAGGCATATATCATCAATATAAATAACAGATACTGGTGTCAGATGTCACAGGTGAACATATACAGATAATAGTAATAACAGGCATATAAATACTAGATACTGGTGTCAGATGTCACAGGTGAACATATACAGATAATAGCATATATAACAATTTAAATAACTACAGCATCATATTTCAATTGTCGTTTCAATTGAAATCAATTAATAGATACAAGAATGTTAATCGTGAGTGATTACTCACCTTTCGAGGCTAGAGAAAGATGGACAGGAATGGAAGCGAATTGTGAATCCAAACACGCTTTTCAAAGCGAAACAAGATGGGCGCAAATACGACGGATAGGGCTGATAAATAGGAATTGACGGAATAATTAGAATCAACTTAATAGAGACAGAAAATGTATATATTATTATTATTTCCTTGGACTCAAAAATTTAATTCAAGATAAATATCAAAATAAAATAAATATATATATATAAATAAAACACTATTTTATAAAGCATATATACGAAAAAAAAAATTATAATAATACACGGTCCTTAGAATATACGCACTGTAAACTTCTATATATCTATATACATTGAAAAATCAAAATACTGCAGGCATACGTATATTTAAGATAGTATCTAGTTTAAACTACATACATACACTTTTTGTATAAAATAAACTTAACAGGAACAAATAGATGTGATGTAAAGTAATATATATATCATACGCAGACACTTACAAAACACAGTAATCCCATGTATAAGAATTGAAAGATTTACATATAACCAAAATATAATAAGGTATATAATACTTGTATACTGAAACCTTTAAACAAACAGACTATTATCAAATCATCTCATATAGCAGACTTACAGTAACTATATATATGCTTTTATATATCAAATCAGAATATAACTTATATACTTGTTATATTAATATACAATATATCCTATGCCAACCTATACAAGTACAAAACAAATATACTTTATGAAGTGGTAGTAGCCTCAAAATATACGCTGGCAAATATAACATTCATACCTATATTTTGAAAAATCGAGATATATTATATACTAAATACGAATTACACAAAACTTTTATTAACATTATATACAGAGACAAGACCAATATAAACTTATAAAAACTGTACACATTATAACCCCTAAACTCATACTACTTTATATAACTGTATAAATATTTGTATATACTAATGTATAACAAAAATCAAAGCAAAAGATAAACAGCAAAATCTGTATATACTAACAGGTCGTATATATATACACTTTATATATGCATACCTGCTTAAGGAAAGAAAGGGCAAGAGTCGGCTGCTAGAGGGGGTGAAGGCCGAAAGAGAAGGAGGTGGGCTAGGCTGTCAAGGGGAGGAGGAACATGGCTTTGGCCATTGGTGGAGGAGGCACGTTCGGTGGAGAAGGAGGTCGTTTGGCAGCAGCTCGGTCGAGATCAGGGGAGGAGCAGCGAAAAAAATGGTGATAGAGCTTAGGTGATGGGATGGGTTGATGAGTTCGGTCGTGGTGGTTGCGAGGCGGATGAAGGGAGGGATGATGGAGGGAGATTCGGCCGGAGCTAGGTGTTCACGAGGCAGGGATCATGGGCGGAGGAGGGAGAGCTTGGACGTGCGTGCTGTCTGGAGGAAGGAGGAAGGGGAATGATGGCTTCAGGCAAACAAAATGAAGAAAATGAGTAAGGCAAAATAAAATGAGAAGAGAGAGAGGTAGTGGAAGGCTATAAATTTGCAAATGAATGTTGGTAACGTGTCAGCTTCCCAATTTATTATTTATGCTCTCAAAAGATGTAAATAGAAATAAAGGAGAGAAAGGAGCAAAAGAAACGTTCCACCTAAATTTTTATATATAAATTCAAAAGCCAAAGGAACGTGCAGCTATCCATTGATTCCGCAAAAGTTTTAAAGCAATTAATTGTGATGCTTGGACAGCACGTCATCATATTTTGAAACCAAAGAAATAGTAAAGCCACAATTTTAGGGTACCGTTACAACGAACAGTTAATTGTTTTCCGGCGCGTACCGGACCTCAAAATACAAAAATAAATACACCGTGGTGATCAGCGCGACATGACGATCAAAACGGTATACAGATATTGGTGGTATGATCATCCGATCAAAAGTCGATAATCGGTACCGAAAATGCTGCTATTTTGCCAGAATTAAGATAAATGGAGCAGTAGAAGTCCAAATTTGGAAAAACGAAAGATGACATCTTACTCGGAAGATGGTTTAGAAATTTATTATATAAAAATATTTAAGTTTGGAAAACGATTTATTATCATCGATTTTTACCGATCTGAGTTGAAATAAAATTACACAATAAAATAAACTTCAATATTATCAGATGAAAATTTACCAGCTGCTATGATTAAATAGGCGTATTCCAAATAATAAATTTTTAATTTCAAATTTTATTGTTTAAAATTTCACAAATTTCCAGTTAAATATACTTTTAAAACCATTAAGTTTTGCGGGTCGTTACACTCTCCCCCACTCAAAGCTTTTCGTCCCCGAAAAGGAAGAAGGTAGAAGAATAGAAACAACCAGACAAAAAGATAGATTGAAAGTCAAGATTAAACAATTAATTTAAAACTATACAAATTTTACTTGAAATATTCATTTAAAACTTAATTTGAAAATTAATTTTCTTTAATACTTTAATACCTTTCAAAATTCCTTTGGAAACAATTATTTACATTATTACTTATATTTACAAAGAAGCTATTGAAAATTTTAAATCCAAAATAAAAACTTTTTATTATCTCAAGGTACTTCCAACATTTTAATAAATTAATAATCATTCTCTTTAAATATGTTATAATTAATTAATAACTTTTGAAACACTAAAAAATTTCTATTATACCATGTAGTATATAAATAAACAATATTTTAAAGGATATAGTCAACAGGGAAATGAAGGAGGATTTGGAAAAGCAGAATGTAGGTGAATAAATAAAGCTGAGCAGATAAGGTAGATTCAAAAGAATAGTATCGGGCATGAATAATTAATTCGAACCATAAGAATTTCAATTTCGAATATTAATACAGAATTTTTATTGGAAACACTTTTATAATAAAATTCTTTTATAACTCGATGTTTCAACAAGTTTATCCTTGTTCCTGCATACTCTCGCAGTGCGTTGATCAGGCGCAAAGCTAGAATTCTCCAAGTACTTAGTAGACTTGTTTCAACACTGATGCAGGCCAAGTACTAAGTCGTCACCGACTTAAGGAGAATGAAGCTATAAGTCGCGACCGACTTAACATGATGGAAATAAGTCGTGACCGACTTAACATGATAGGGGACTTAAGTCGTGACCGACTTAAGAGAGTGAAAGACATAACTCGTAAAGAGGTACGGGTTATCAAAGAACTTAAGGCGCCAAGACGACCTACCGAGTTACTCAGAGAGAAGGCAACGCAAACTGTTGAAGTAATAGGTCGTAAACGACTTAACAAGTCAAACGATAAGTCGGAACCGAGTTACGACTTAGTTAAGTCGTACCATCTTAAGTTGCAGAGGCCTGAGCCTTTGATTCCTCTGCCGAGTTAATCTCTACCGTGGATTTCTTAAGTCGTAAATCTGGGATGCCGCATGTTTTAAGTTGCTGAAGCTGTTGCCGTTGATCTTTATGCCGAGTTAATCTGGACCGCTATTCTTAAGTCGTTACTAGTTGAGTCGTGTGGAGCTGTTAAGTCGGCAACGACTTAAGCGGGTCTGTTTGTTTTTTCTGTTTGTAAGTCGGTATGTGGTAAGTCGGCAACGACTTAAGGAGTTGTCTGTTGTATTTTCTGTTGTAAGTCGGTATGTTGTAACTACTTGGGTTTAAGTCGTGTACGACTTATGTTAAGCCGGAGACGTTGATAAGTCGGAACCGACTTAGGAGTTAGGAAATTCTGTTGTTTTTGTGTGAGTTGTAAACGCCTATAAATAGGCCGGGTCTCTCATTTGTAAAGGTTGTTGAATATTGAATAAAATTCTCTTTTGATTGCTTTGTGCTTTCATTCAAATTGGTAGTTGAGTGTAATCTCCTATCTCCTCTTTCGGATAATCGAGTGCGCTCGATTCAACGATTGTAGAAGCCGATTCGCGGAATCAAGTGCGCTTGATCAACGCTTGAAGAATTGAAGATCTTTGAACCCGGTATCGTGCGCGATCAACGAGTTCGAGATAGCTAGAGTTCGGTATCTTCGGATCAACGAATTCGGGCAATTCAGCATTCATCAATCCATCGACTGCTACTTTCACCGATCTACATTTGTTTTGATTAATCCGCTGCGTCAGTTTGGTATCAGAGCTTGTTCTAGCCAATCATAGCTAGATCAAGACTTGGAGCCTAATCATTTTGAAGTTTGGCCGTGGTAAACAAGTGAGGCCGAGAGTGAGAGGAAGAAGAGTCATCATTGTTCGAAGATTGTTTGATCGGATTTGCATTGGAGGCCGAAACTTTGTCCATCGTGTTCATCGCGATTTGCTACAAAGTGGAAGTTTTCGATCCGTTTCATTTTGGATCAAAATCCGGAAAGTGTTTGAATTTGGAGTGTTGAAGAATTTGTGAAGTTTTCAATTATGCCGCCACGAAGAGCTAATCGCCACCAAAACATAGAAGCTTTATATCGAAGAGAAGAGGCTGATGAGATGGAGCAAAGAATCAATGAAAATTTTAGTGAAAAGCTTAACGAAGGAATTGGCCGGTTAGAGAAGCTTATGACAGAAATGAATCAAAATCGGAGAAGGGTTTCACCAGAATCTAACCATGGGGGTAGTAGAGTCTCACCGCATTCTAATCGAGACCGAAGTGTTGAAAATGATCAAGGGCGTGGAAGGAACGTGAATGATCGTGAACGGAGGAATGTCGATAGAAGGGATGAAGGTGGAAGGCGTAATGGTAGTAGAGATGTTGGTGGTCAGAATCGACATCGTTATGCATCTGATTTTGAAGAGGAATATGACGGTGGTAGTGTTCAAGGAAGGGGTCAAGGAAGAAACTATTCTGAGTATGATCACAAATGGGAGTCGGGGATGAAGACAGAAATTCCTGAATTCAAAGGTGGTATGCAAGCGGAGGAGTTTCTAGATTGGGTAGCTAATGTTGAGGAGATTTTTGACTTTAAAGAAGTTCCAGAACATCGTAGAGTGAAGTTGGTTGCTACGAGGCTAAGGGGTAGAGCTTTGGCATGGTGGCAGCAAACCAAGCTTACACGTGAACGTATGGGGAAGTCAAAGATTGAATCTTGGGAGAAGATGAAGAAATTGATGAAAGCAACGTTCTTACCTTACAATTATCAATCTTTGATGTATCAACGTTTGCAAAACTTGAGGCAGGGCACAAAGACAGTTAATGACTATGCTGATGAATTTTACCAACTGATTGCGAGGAATGATATTATGGAAACAGAAGAGCAGCTGACATCTAGATTCATTGGGGGATTGAGAATGCAGATTCAGGATATGGTTAATATGTTCGATCCAAGATCTGTGGCAGAAGCACATCAGAAAGCATTGGCTTGGGAAAAACAAGGGAGACGAGGAAGTGGTGTGTTTACTAATTCTAACAATCAAGCGAAGGGTGTTGGAGGAAGTTCTAATGTTTCTAAACCTATCAGTAGACCAGTGGTGAAAGAGGTTGAGAAGACAAGGGTTAACAATGGTTTCAAATGTTACAATTGTCAGGAATTGGGTCATAAAAGCAGTGAGTGTCCAAAGCCAAAGAAGAGAACCATGATTGCAGAAGTTGACGATGAGGATGTTGATGGAGATTGTTCTAATCCAGCTGAGGAGGATGAGCAGGATATTGCGTCAGGAGACGAAGGTTGTAACCTAATGCTGAGGAGATCGTGTTTAACACCGAAGCAGGAGGAAGCTAGTTGGTTGAGGAGTAATATCTTTCAGTCAACATGTACTATTCTGGGGAAGGTGTGTAAGTATGTGATCGACGCAGGAAGCTGTGATAATATTATTTCAGCCGAAGCTGTTACAAAGTTAAAATTGAAAACAGAGAAACATCCGAGTCCATACAAGTTAGCATGGTTGAGAAAAGGAGGAGAAGTGAAAGTGGATAGACGAGTTCGTGTACCATTCTCTATTGGGAAGAAATACAAAGATGAAATCTGGTGTGATGTCGTAGAGATGGATGTTTGTCACTTATTATTGGGAAGACCATGGCAGTATGATCGAGCAGTACAACATGACGGTCGGACCAATAGCTACAGTTTTATGTTTAAGGGCACGAAGATTATTTTAGTTCCGAAGAAGAGATCACAAGAAGAAAGTAAGTCAGAAGAAATTGAAGAGCTGAAAACTTTGTTATCATTGAAAGAGTTTGTTAAAGAAGTCGAAGAAGAGCCGGAAGTATTCTTGTTGATTGGGCGTGAGAGCAGTGAAGAAGTTGAAATTCCAGAAGAAGTTAAATCAACTTTGAAAGAATTTGACGATGTATTTCCAGAAGAGTTACCAACGGAGTTGCCACCGTTGAGGGATATACAACATCAGATAGATCTTGTTCCAGGTGCTGTGTTGCCACACAGACCACATTATAGAATGAGTCCTGTAACGACCCGGCTTTCTTTGCCCAGAAAGACGCATCGTTATGAAGAAAGAAAGGGATAGAAGAAGAAAAGAAAGAAAAGAAGAAAGAACAACAACATCAGAAACTCACAGCGGAATGAATGAAATATAATATATCATATAAAATATTACATAGTATCATATACATCAGAGTTACACAACTTATACAACACATATTAGACAGTTATAAACATCTGTCTAATTCATACAACTCAAGTATCACAGATACAGACTCAATACAAACACAGCGGAAACACCATAATATATCTACACGCTGAAGCCACCTGCTCCAAATCTCCTCCAGAATTCGTCAAAGCTAACCTGAATCCCTCGACTACTCAATACAATATTGAGTACCCAAGAGTTTAATAAAACAGAAAATAAACACTTGGGTCAGACATGGGTCTGGTGTGAGTAAACGGTTAGATTGCTTAATTTTGAAAACCTTTGAAAACAAAAGTATCACGTAAGACTCCCCACAAATAAACATGGGTAAGTTTTTACCTTACGCTAACTAAAACATTTGATAGGAAATCCGATTGTATTATAATAGGGTCTAGGGTTTTCAAGTAAAATACAGAAATAGCTGAAATGCTTACATCTCACATTCCAACATAGTTGGGCACAACTAATACGTACGGCACTTATTGGAGTTTGGATTCCATACAATGGCAGGGCTACTGGGGTACCGCCCGTCACAGTACGTGGCCTAGATCACCGTACTGAGGAGTACGCCCGCTCCCCTGCAACACAAAGCCGGAACCATCCCTTACTGGATAATCCCGAACAAGACAATCCCGTAGTTGGCGCGACCAACCACACACTAAGCCGAATAAAATAAAGGGACCTCTAGACAGGGATCTATCTTGCTCTCAGTGGGTGCTACCCACGAAGCCTTGCTGCACCTCCCCTGTTTTAGCCATTCCCGGTTGATGAGGCTTGAGGTTACGATTACCTTTAATCAGAACATATCACTTAGAATGCTCATCGTCCGCCTGACGATGTGCTGAAAGCATTCAATCCATACAAGTTCGTTCCGGGTTCGAACGAAACCGAAGGCATTATCTCGTTACACTCGTTTTGGAATCACCCTCAGAGTTAACGACAATAACCCTTGCACTCTGAATCTTCATCTTCACTTGAGATTCACGACCTATCGTAAATTTAGATCGATGTGGTATTCGGGTCTCCAGACCTGGAATACCGGTATACGGAAACCCGATCCCGGTCTCATCGAAATCCAAAACGTATCTTTTAAGGCCAAGTTGTTTAAAGGTTAAACAATTTAACTTATCTATATTCATACAGATAGATAATTCACAATTCACAATTGATAATCACATTATCAATTAAACAGATGATTCATAACCAAATAGGTAATCCATATCAACATCATAATAGTTAATCTATATTATCATCATAATGCAACCAAGCATTCATATCACACAACATCTTATCTCATTTCTGAGATTACATCCATTCAAGACAATCAATGTCATCCATTCTTATATAAGCAATGATTTACTTAATCACAACATAATTAATTTAAAATGAATTAAATTAACTATCTCTATCGTATTTGTTAATTACATTTTATATTTAATCCGCTGCGAATGTGAGATGTTGTGTTTTCTGTTCTTCTTTCTTCTTTCTGTTTCTTTCTTCTATCTCTCTTCTTTTTCTCCTAACTATCTGTAATTTTCGGGTTCGAAAAGTCCGGGTCGTTACAAGTCCGAAGGAACATGAAGAGTTGCGGAGGCAGGTAGAGGAATTGCTTGAACAGGGGCGTGTGCAGGAGAGTCTGAGTCCTTGTGCTGTACCAGCTTTATTGGTACCCAAGAAGGATGGGACATGGAGGATGTGCACTGACAGTCGAGCATTGAATAAGATTACCGTGAGATATAGATTTCCAATGCCGAGGTTGGATGACTTGTTGGATCAGATAAGCGGAGCTACTATCTTTTCTAAGATTGATTTGAAGAGTGGATATCATCAAATTCGTATCAGACCAGGAGATGAGTGGAAGACTGCTTTTAATACCAGGGAGGGTCTATACGAATGGTTGGTCATGCCATTTGGTTTATCCAATGCACCAAGTACTTTCATGAGGGTGATGAATCAGATTTTTCGACCGTTCATTGGGAATTCGTGGTGGTGTATTTCGATGATATTCTTATTTACAGTGGGAGTCCAGAGGAACATTTGAATCATCTTAGAGAAGTGTTGATGGTATTACGACAAGAACAATTCTATGCTGCAACGAAGAAATGCGTGTTCATGACGCACAGTGTTTTATTTCTGGGGTATGTTGTTTCAGAGAAAGGAATACAGGTTGACCAAAGTAAAGTTGAGGCGATCAGAAATTGGCCGCAGCCCAAGACGATAATGGAAGTTCGTAGTTTTCACGGGTTGGCTTCATTCTATCGGAGGTTTATACCACACTTTAGTAGTGTGATGGCACCTGTTACAGATTGCATGGAAGGTAAACAGTTTGCATGGACAGAGGAAGCAGGGAGTGCTTTTGGGAAGATCAAGGAATTGCTGACGTCTGCACCAATTCTAGTGCTACCTGATTTCCAGTTAGTGTTTGAACTACACACTGATGCATCCAAGGTTGGAATTGGAGGAGTGTTGAGTCAGAAGGGACGTCCAATTGCCTATTTCAGTGAGAAGTTGTCAGGAGCAAAGATGCGATACAGTACATATGATGTAGAGTTTTATGCTGTTGTACAATCTATTAAACACTGGAGACACTATCTATTTCAGAAGGAGTTTGTTCTGTATACTGATCATGAAGCATTGAAGCATTTGCAAGGACAAGATAAGATTTCAGCGAGACATGCATCGTGGATTGCATATCTGCAACAGTTTACTTTTGTTGTTAAACACAAGTCAGGGGTGACGAATCGAGTGGCGGATGCTTTAAGTAGAAGGAGTCATTTGTTGACTACGCTGAAAGTTGAAGTGACGGGGTTTGAAATGTTGCCGGAATTATTTGTTGAAGATCCTTACTTCATGAAGTTTGTTGATAAAGTTAAGGAGGGAAAGACGGATGAGTTTTTGATGGTAGATGGTTTTCTTTTCAAAGGAAGTCGATTGTGCATACCGGAGGGTAGTCTGAGAATGAAGATTATCAAGGAGTTACACGAAGAGGGACATGTTGGGAGAGACCGTACCTTGCAATTGATTTCACAATCCTACTTTTGGCCATCAATGAGGAAAGAGGTGGAAAGGTTTGTGGAGCGTTGTCATATTTGTCAGGTTTCGAAAGGAACTGCGACTAATGCTGGTTTATACATGCCATTACCTGTACCAAATAAACCATGGGTTGATGTGAGTATGGACTTCGTGTTGGGATTACCGAGGACACAGCGTGGTAACGATTCCATATATGTGGTGGTAGACAGATTTTCGAAGATGGCACATTTTATTGCTTGCAAGAAGACGGCGGACGCTGTTCATGTTGCTCAGTTGTTTTTCAGGGAGATCTATCGACTTCATGGATTGCCAGAATCGATCGTGTCGGACAGGGATACTCGTTTTCTGAGTCATTTTTGGCTAAGTTTGTGGAAAATAGTGGGAACGAAGCTGAAGTTTAGTAGTGCTTATCACCCGCAAACGGATGGACAGACCGAGGTTGTAAACAGATCATTGGGGAACTTGTTGAGGTGTCTTATTCAAGATAATCTGAAGAGTTGGGATGTGAAGTTGTGTCAGGCAGAGTTTGCCCATAATCATGCTGTGAATCGAAGTACTGGGTTCAGTCCATTCCAGATTGTCTATTCGAGCTTACCGAAAGGGCCGTTAGATTTAACGGTGATACCACATTCAAAGGCGACAATTAAGAAAGCAGCTGATTTTGTTGAAGGGCTGACGGAATGTCATAAAATCGTTCAAGAACGATTAGAGAAAACAAATGAGAAGTATAAGCGTTCTGCAGATTTGAAACGAAGGAATGTTGAATTTCATGAAGGTGATTTGGTTTATGCAGTGTTGACGAAAGATCGTTTTCCGGTGGGAACGTACAATAAATTGAAAGCACGAAAGATTGGTCCAGTAGAAATTTTAAAGAGAATCAATGAAAATGCTTATAAATTGAAACTACCAGAAGATGTGTATACGTCTGACGTATTCAATGTTAAACATCTCGTACCATATCATGGGGATGAGAGTGTTACGGGGGAAGAAAGTGCAAATTCGAGGACGAATTTTTCTCAACCTGGGGAGGATGATGCAGGCCAAGTACTAAGTCGTCACCGACTTAAGGAGAATGAAGCTATAAGTCGCGACCGACTTAACATGATGGAAATAAGTCGTGACCGACTTAACATGATGGGGGACTTAAGTCGTGACCGACTTAAGAGAGTGGAAGACATAACTCGTAAAGAGGTACGGGTTATCAAAGAACTTAAGGCGCCAAGACGACCTACCGAGTTACTCAGAGAGAAGGCAACGCAAACTGTTGAAGTAATAGGTCGTAAACGACTTAACAAGTCAAACGATAAGTCGGAACCGAGTTACGACTTAGTTAAGTCGTACCATCTTAAGTTGCAGAGGCCTGAGCCGTTGATTCCTCTGCCGAGTTAATCTCTACCGTGGATTTCTTAAGTCGTAAATCTGGGATGCCGCATGTTTTAAGTTGCTGAAGCTGTTGCCGTTGATCTTTATGCCGAGTTAATCTGGACCGCTATTCTTAAGTCGTTACTAGTTGCGTCGTGTGGAGCTGTTAAGTCGGCAACGACTTAAGCGGGTCTGTTTGTTTTTTCTGTTTGTAAGTCGGTATGTGGTAAGTCGGCAACGACTTAAGGAGTTGTCTGTTGTATTTTCTGTTGTAAGTCGGTATGTTGTAACTACTTGGGTTTAAGTCGTGTACGACTTATGTTAAGCCGGAGACGTTGATAAGTCGGAACCGACTTAGGAGTTAGGAAATTCTGTTGTTTTTGTGTGAGTTGTAAACGCCTATAAATAGGCCGGGTCTCTCATTTGTAAAGGTTGTTGAATATTGAATAAAATTCTCTTTTGATTGCTTTGTGCTTTCATTCAAATTGGTAGTTGAGTGTAATCTCCTATCTCCTCTTTCGGATAATCGAGTGCGCTCGATACAACGATTGTAGAAGCCGATTCGCGGAATCAAGTGCGCTTGATCAACGCTTGAAGAATTGAAGATCTTTGAACCCGGTATCGTGCGCGATCAACGAGTTCGAGATAGCTAGAGTTCGGTATCTTCGGATCAACGAATTCGGGCAATTCAGCATTCATCAATCCATCGACTGCTACTTTCACCGATCTACATTTGTTTTGATTAATCCGCTGCGTCAAACACCCAGTGAAAATACTGGAAAACTTTTAAAAACAGATATGGAAAGTACAATCCAAACAAAAAAAACAAACAAATCATGGATCGCAGATACACAATGGTTACGCCTGGGTCCCCCAGGAAACATCCGTACCCTTTAAGCATTCACTGCCTTGCGAATTTCGCCATGCAACAAAACTGTGGAGCGCAGGATACATAAAAATGGTTACGCCTGGATCCCCCAGGAAACATCCATACCCCTTAAGCAATCTCTGCCTTGCGGATTTCGCCACTAACACGACCATAGATCGTAGATACACAATGGTTACGCCTGGATCCCCCAGGAAACATCTGTACCTTTTAAGCAATCACTGCCTTGCGAATTACGCTATGCAGTCGAGTTCGTAAGACCATGGGTAACGCCATGGAATTCGAAGGACACTCGAGTATCATATCCGGAAAACCAAAAATCAGAGAGAATAATATCGATAGAATGAATCCAAGATGTGGCCACAAATCGGATATCAAGCAGAAGGCACTTTCCATATCTTTACTTCGAAAATACGTATCATATAGTACCTTTTCAAATCACTTTCAAATATCGTACTTATATAAAATCCATTATATATAAGATTTAATTTTCAAATCAAATACTTTCCAAAATCAATAGTATATCAAATCATACTTATATAGACTTTAATTATATAAGATTTCACTTTTCAAATTGAGTACTCTTTTCAAATCCATAGTTTTCGAATCAATTTCATACTCATACAAATCAATTTTAGTAACACACGGTTCTCAAATTTCAATTTGTTTCAATATCAGTTCAATTTCAAAATCATATACAATTTCACCAATTTATTTCTTCTCAAATTAATTATCTTTACTTTCAAAGTTTCCAAAATAATAGATTTAGAAAATAAATCCAAATTTCCAAATCAATAATTTAAGTCAACCAATTCATTTCCAAAATCAATGGTTTTCAAAATCATCTTATATTTACGTATGGTCCGTCTTATATAAGGTTCAAATTTTTCAAAATAAATTTCGCTGTATGAAGAGCCATATGGGATTGAATATCTTTGCTTTTATGGGTTAAATATCTTTGCAATTTAAATTGGAATTTTTCTTTTAGTGAGCAAGGATATTCTAACATGACAGCTTTCAATTTCAACGTCAAAATATATCAATGATATTAGAATATAAGATGTACATACGTCATCATTTCGCAGAATCACATTTGATCGCTCGCTCGATCACAAAAGTTCGCTTTCGAACTAGTATTGTTCATTCGACTTCTCTAATGCGGATTTCGATGTGGTTTCTCGACTAGAAGCCATCATCTCCTTGCATAGCCATATACTATGATAGAGAATTCTAGAATCAAGCCCAAAATCCATATCAATATTCGCCATCAAGAATCGAATGAAAAATCCTAACACGAAATGGTGTAATTCACCTCGAACTTGTGTATTCAAACCTGGATCAAACTAATTATGCGAATAAAACATCATACGTACAACTTATATATTTATTCCAACTTGTTAAATATATAGTTTCATAAAGATGTTACTAAGTTAAAACAATTAAACTAATTTTTATTCAAAATATCTTGAAGACTAAATTCTTTTCAAAACATTTCAAATCTAAATTTCATATTAGAAAAATTTTAAAATTGCCTTATTCATTTACTTAAAATCAGTTTCAACTTATTTAAATCATATTACTACATACTTTAACATACATACCAAACTTATATACTTTAAGCTTTTCAAAATTTCTTAGCATTGAAAAGTTAACCTTGATTTGGAAGTGCTCGAACCTTCGAAATAGTTGAAAAAATCATTTTCAAATTTAAGAGTTGGAAATCAGCAACAAATCAGTAAATCAATTTTAATAGATAGGGTTATATCAAATTCGAAACTCGAGGACTGAACACCGGCTTACTTCAAATCATTTCAAATCTATATATATATATACATATATCTTTCGAATATCAAATCTTACTTCGGAATTTGAAATCAAAATGGTTTCACAAAATCACTCGAATAGCAAAGCTACTGAAGTGGCCTATCTCCCACTCTGAAACTCGAAAATCAATGTCGATGATGCGTGCACTCATCACCGAAATTATTTTCCAGCGACATAAGTGAGTTCTGGACTTCTATTTTCTCAAACTTCTTTTGAATTTTCTTCGAAATCATTCGAAACATTTCTTATTTGGAAAAATACTTTTAAATCATATTATTATTATATATTTCAAAATCTTAAAACCAATTTCAAAATACCGGAGTTCAATTCTCGAATTTCAAATTTAAAATCCTTCGGTTATAAATCATTTTTTTTAGATAAATCAAATTTCTTATTTAATTTTTTTTTTCCAAAATTGCAAATCCTTCCTAAACCTCAAATTCTCATTTTTTAAAAATCTTTATCGAAAACATTTTACTTTTATATATAGAATATAATCATACTTATCAAAATAATAATTTCGATATATAAAACACTTTCTAAAATACAAACAAACCCGATTTTCAAAGGATGATTCTAGAATGAATCTCGGAACGAGGTAAAGGTCGAAGTCAAATTCAAAAGGGATCCTACTTAATGAGAATCCTAACCAAGATTTCGAGGTATATTAACCTATATCAATTCAAGGGAATTTATTCCATTAGTGAAAGAAAAAAAAACAAATTCTCATCAAACGAAATGGTAAAGCATCTTTATAAATCTTAAGTTCGACACATCGACTTTTACTAGGTAAAGGATATAATAGAGTTTACTTAATACAACTTAACTTATACCACTGATACAAAGAGATTTCACTGATCCATACTTCTACAAGAATAATGCATCGGTATTAATCCTACCGGGTGGTGCTTCAACGGGTCCAGTACACTCCACATCAAGGTGCCCCCAACTATGACATTTCTTGCATGAGTACACTATTCTCCCATCGTCCCTAGTGAACTTTGGGAAGGCAGCAGCTCGAGCAGGACGTAACACAGCTTGCCTTCCGCGCTGTCTCTCAGAACAATCTCTGGCTATATGTCCAGTCTGTCTACAGTGGTAGCAAATGGTTGACTAGTCGGTAGATGCCGTGAGTGCCGATTTCACTTTCTTCACTTCCAGGCAGCGACTTGGGAAGTGTCCCTTCTTACGACACTTAAAACAGAAAATCTCGGATCGAAAGCGCTTGCCCTCCTTCTTTTTCCCTTTCCATCTCTTTCCGCACATGGCTGCATAATGCCCCTTTTCCTGACACCGATAACAAATGACATAGTCATAAGGACCAGGTTCTGCCCTTTCTCTCCACAGCCTCTCTTGTTCCTCAATTGCTTCCTCCCGTTCCTTACGGGCCAGTGCTCTTCGTGCCCGACGGGCTGCTTTCTACTCTTCAGATTTTTCCATTTACCAAAATATTTTCCTATCATTCAATGAGTCCAAAATCAACAAGATAGAAGTTCAAAATTTTAAGGGGAAATTAAATCAAAGGAAGTTTCAAAATAAAAAGGAAAGGACTCGCACAAAGATGAGATAATTAATATTCAAAAAGAAGATGAATATACATATATAAATCGCGGGCGACCTTAACCGGATCAACCGTGACTTCAAGAACAGATCGATGCAGAATTCCAAGAAAAATCAACATTCGATCGTAAGAGATAGCGGCATCTAAATCAAAGATATCGAAATCTCTGGTGAATCAATGCCAATTGTAAAGGATTTCCACCTCTTTACAATCATTCAAAGATTTGCGGGATCGCCTATTCTTATAGAGATCATTCGAAGTGGAGTTATGGGATACTTCAGAATCAAAGAATACAAATAGGGAGAGACAAGAATGAATTTTGGAACTGTAGGGAACGTTCCAAAGTTCAAAGGAAATCGAGTCAAAAGGAAGAGATTAAACTCGAACGAAAGTGATTCTGTAAATAAATTTACTATATATGCTAAGTTTTGCCTAGAACTTGGCTCTGATACCAACTGTAACGACCCGCTATTTTGGACCATTCAAATCGACAATAAATCCACACATGTCGGACTTGAATAATTCAAAATACCGAATTGTTAATTTAAATTTGGCAAAAACTCAGCATATGCAGTAAATAAATCAATCCCAGAATCACAAACACAGAGTAATACAATAATACGCAGCGGAATAGATAAAATAGTAGTTCATGAAGCTACTATATAAACATTAGAGTTAGAAATAAAATACAACAGAATATCTCAAATACAGTGAAGTCTCCAATCCAAACAGATGACTTCTGTGAACGAATCAACTGGAAAGCTGGAAGCTGAATCAATAGTTGGATCTCCAAACGAAGCTCCAAACTCCAAAGGTGAGTCTCAAATGATGTATCACTCGGTCTGACCCGAGCGTAAAGCAAAACACAAAACACTCGAGTCAGGATTAACATTCTTATACTAATAAATCCAACTCAAGTGAAATATCAACTGAAATACAAGTAACTTAAAGGATGTTTGGGATAACCATCCTCTAAGGATCCATGGAATTATCTATAATGTAGAAATATACACTATAACACCGTGGTCATTTCAATTAAATTTATACTTCAAAACCCACATATCATTTCATTTCAAATATATCTATTTTCCAAAATAGTATATATATATATATATTAAATGATTTAAAAAGTAAAGTATTTAAATTTCCTCAAGTCTCGCAAATTGATTCAAATCAACTTCAAATTCCAGATTCAAATTTATTCAAAGCCCAATTCATCAATTTAATTCAGTTCTAAATATACCATTTATTTTTTAATATATTTCAAAGCTTTAATATTCAACATTTTCAAAGATAGATTTAACAGTTTCATATAGCTCTTGATTTAACTTCATTCTTATTTAATCAGGGAATATTCGTTTAATAAATTCAATATCATTTAACTAGCCTTAAATTTCATTTTTACTTAAATCAAACCCAAGTTATAAATCATATCTTAAATCTCAATTTCAATAAGTTTCAAATCGGTTTAATTAAATAAAATTATCTTTACTAAATTCAAATTATCATCCCCACCTTAACTTATTCAAAATTTTACCAAAATCTATTTTGAAATATAAATTTTATACTTAACATATTATATGTATTAAATCCATCTTAATTAAATTAAATATCATTATTAAATCTATATATATCATTACCATTTATATATAAAATTTTAAGAATCAACATTTGTTAAAACCATATATTTCTTTCCAAAACCATAGAATTCAATTTCAAAATATTTATATATATATCGACCAACGGTGTTTGTATATATATTTATCATATGGTTAAGTGATACGGATATTTATCATTACAATCTGAGATTTAAATATATACGGGTAGATATCATTTCGACCCGTAATCCCAATTTCAATTCAAATGAAAATCGCTTGGGTTTATCATTTCAACCCATAACGATTTCTCCTATTCTAAAGTCCGTTCGGGTATGTATCATTTGAACCCATAGTGAATTCTATACTAACAGGGAACTTGCAGAGTGATAACAGATAATATAAAATATATATAACAACAGGCATATATCATCAATATAAATAACAGATACTGGTGTCAGATGTCACAGGTGAACATATACAGATAATAGTAATAACAGGCATATAAATACTAGATACTGGTGTCAGATGTCACAGGTGAACATATACAGATAATAGCATATATAACAATTTAAATAACTACAGCATCATATTTCAATTGTCGTTTCAATTGAAATCAATTAATAGATACAAGAATGTTAATCGTGAGTGATTACTCACCTTTCGAGGCTAGAGAAAGATGGACAGGAATGGAAGCGAATTGTGAATCCAAACATGCTTTTCAAAGCGAAACAAGATGGGCGCAAATACGACGGATAGGGCTGATAAATAGGAATTGACGGAATAATTAGAATCAACTTGATAGAGACAGAAAATGTATATATTATTATTATTTCCTTGGACTCAAAAATTTAATTCAAGATAAATATCAAAATAAAATAAAAATATATATAAATAAAACACTATTTTATAAAGCATATATACGAAAAAAAAAATTATAATAATACACGGTCCTTAGAATATATGCACTGTAAACTTCTATATATCTATATACATTGAAAAATCAAAATACTGCAGGCATACGTATACTTAAGATAGTATCTAGTTTAACCTACATACATACACTTTTTGTATAAAATAAACTTAACAGGAACAAATAGATGTGATGTAAAGTAATATATATATCATACACAGACACTTACAAAACACAGTAATCCCATGTATAAGAATTGAAAGATTTACATATAACCAAAATATAATAAGGTATATAATACTTGTATACTGAAACCTTTAAACAAACAGACTATTATCAAATCATCTCATATAGCAGACTTACAGTAACTATATATATGCTTTTATATATCAAATCAGAATATAACTTATATACTTGTTATATTAATATACAATATATCCTATGCCAACCTATACAAGTACAAAACAAATATACTTTATGAAGTGGTAGTAGCCTCAAAATATACGCTGGCAAATATAACATACATACCTATATTTTGAAAAATTGAGATATATTATATACTAAATACGAATTACACAAAACTTTTATTAACATTATATACAGAGACAAGACCAATATTGTAACAACCCGCTTTTCCGTACCCCTTGAATAGACACTAATCTCCATCTATTTACTCAAGGTGAACGAAAAACCGAACCATTAGGGTTTTTAAAAGAAGAGGTAGAAGAAAAGATAGAAGAAAAGAGAAAGAAGAAACAAAAGAACAACATCAGAAACAGAAACAATATCAGAATCTCACATATCGCAGCGGAACAATATATAATAGATAAATGAATAATCTTTAAACAAAGAACTATATCATTTTATACATACATCAATCAGAGTCAATATACAACTCAATACAATACATCACAATGGACAGTTATATAACTTGTCCTCATACAGAATACACAGCGGAATAAATATATCAGATACAAGTACTACGTCTCGCCATCCAGCTCATCTCCAAAGCTCCAGAATATCCAGTTTTATCCTGATAATATAACTCTAGGCTGCCCGTGTGGAAAATTTGAGGGCACCCAGAGTTTAGAAGGGAACAATAAACTCCGAGTCAGTCATGGTGACTGGTGTGAGATCGTAAAACAGTTATTTTTTAAAATAAACAACAGGATAATTTTAAAGTCAATTCGAAATGCTTTTGGAAAATGAAACTACCATAAGACCTCCCGCCACACACACAATGCAAACGCAGAATTGGAGGAGATTTCTTCTTATGATAGTCAAAGATGCTTACTACGCAAAATCAAATCATTTTTGATATTATTATTAGTGCATAGTGTAGAAAACATTTCGAAAGTATAGTATTAATCTTAGCCAGCATAGGTACCATGATACTATGCCTACTATAGCTGCTATATTAGATAGCAGGTTCTACAACTAAAACCGTACAAATTTCGTATTTGGGAAATGGATTTCCAACAAATGGTCAGGCTAAGGAACTTCCTTTCCTCCTGCCGATTGGGATCGCCTCTGGCTGGACGTCCCGAGAGACAAACTGCTCTCTGCCAAACAAGGCCGGGTTACCCCTGTAACAGGTAACTCACGAATATGTCATCACCCGGTCCTTTGGGACCTTTATCCGAGCGCTCGATATCCAACATCACACATCATAAAGAAAGTGTATCCACATGAGTAAGTATCTGGGCTCCATACCATGATACCACCCCTTTCCAGAAGGAAATGACATACCCTAAAGGGCGCGACCCTCATAACCTTGCCGCAACATTCCTGTTTCGACCATTTCCGGGTTGTTGAGGCTCGATGAAGTCTCGTCCACAAAGCTACGCTTTTTCAAAAAGCCACGCTTTGGGTCAACAGATGATCAACCTATGATCACAAAGATAAATGATCAAACAAATGATCATATCACAAATGATCAAACACTGATCATCACACAGCAACACTCAGCATGCCACATTACCAAATTGGGATATATTGCTGATGAATTTCAACTACATAACCTCTGAGCTCGTACGTCTCAGAGAAGGGTGTTAAGCTAAGAGAATAAATTCTCCGCCACCAACAGATATGTATTTGAAAGAAATCGGCTTTATATCTCAAAGTGTAATGTCAGACATACAATCCATACAAGTCTGTTCCGGGATCGAACAGAACCGAAGGCACTTCTCACGAAGCCCTTGCATATCCGGATAATTTTCAATCACGTCGGGACTTCCCGTCACTAAGGGTGATAAAACCTCTAAACCGGAGATCAGCCGATGTAGAGTAACTCGACGGTAATCCTTCCGTTTTCAAAAATATCCGGTCTTCAACACCGGTCTTCGAATGCAATTCATAACGACGTATCACATATTCGGAATGGGTTATACGACCCCATGGTCCTTTCCCGGTTAACCCGAATAGTGAGCGTTTATTTAAAAACAAGTGTGGCATTCAAATTCATCCAATTCACAACAAATACCTATCTAAAGGTAATTATTGATAGTCGGTTATTTAACTATCAATAAAGATGCGCAACATCATCAGATTCCAAATAATTTTCCCCAAATTATTTTATCTTCCAAAATATCTTTACTAGATATAAAATTTCCACACTTAACCGTTTGAAAACAATTTCAAATCAATTTTCACATTTCATTTTATCTTTGAAGATAAAATCTCAAAACAGTTCATTTCATATTGGAAAAGCATTTCCATACTTATTTAAAAATAAGTATTTCACAAATCATTTATTTTCAACATTTGAAAATATTCGATATACTTAAATCAAAATTAAGTATATATTCATTCTTTAAGGAAATCATTCTCTTTAAACACATTTATTTGAGTCAAAACGAATGTTACGTAAAACATCGTTACGACGACTCAAAATCACTAGTATAGGGATTCGGAATTTAGATAGATATATGAATCCCAATACCGTACAAAAATATTTCCTTTCGGAAACCATTTACTATAACAACAGTGTTATAGTCCACCATTTCCTTATTTCTCGAAAACGTCTATTTCAACAATAAATGTTGAAATCTATGTATTCGATATTTAACACGTTTAAAACATCTTTTAACAATTAACTTCATTTTACAATATCGCTTTTCCAAAACAAGTTCATTTTACTTAACAATATATTCACTATCCAAAATCGTGAATATACTTTACTATTTACATTTCACTATTTTCTACACGTTTTATTTCGATAAAAATTCGCTATCCAAAATCGCGAATATATCTCCTTTGATAACCTTCTATATTTAATTTATCAAATTCAATCGATTGGTTTCCGAATTTATAAAACAACGTTTTATAAATTCCATTTTCTATTTTCTATAACAACTCCGGTTTATAATCTCATTTTATTAATCTTCAAAAATTCACTTATAAGAATAAGTGATTTCGGATTTATAAAACAACGTTTATAAATCACATTTGTACTTTATAACGATTTCAACTTACAAAATCATTTCATTTTGCAATTTCTATTTATATCCTATCTAAGTGCAAAAGTCAAATTTATAAGTAAATTTCTTATAAATCTTTTATTCTACAATATCTATTTACTTTATAACTTCACGTTATAAATCTATTAATTTCATTCACTTATGAAATCCATTTATACTTCTCTCTAACACTTATAAAAATTCGTTTTATAAGTCCAATATTTTGATTTACAAAAATATCAATTTTTATAAATCTTTCTATACAAATCGTTTATAGTTATTCAAAAATCCCAACTTAAACCATTTTATAAATAAATCGACTTTTATTTCAAAAACGACACTTCGGTTATATTTCACTAAAAATTATAACTTTTTATAACTTCAAAATTTTACGTTTATAAATTGATTCAAAAATTCCATAAAACGTATATTTTCAAAAAATCACTTTAAAAATCCTTTTAAATTAAAAGTCGTCATTTTTTTTAAGTTCAAAACTGAATCTGATGATGCCACAACACCAATCAGTCCATCACAACAGTCAATATCATATATCATCATATGATAACAGAATATATCAAAATATCTGTAAATAAATAACTACTGGTGAGGAATCCAGTTGGATCCCTCCAACCTGTTTCCCTGCATCCACAGATGTTAGCACAATACCAATTCCGCTCCAGTACGGAATTATCGCGGTATATAGGTTTTATAAAAATCCGCTTACTAACGGCGCAATAGGGTCTCATCCGCTATACGAGGCGGGAAATCATCAATCCAATATATACATATGCCAATATGTATATATCGCTATATATATATAGATATATCCTATCATATCTAATACCACATCCAATAGCAATCAAATCATCAATCAATAAATAACTGAAAATTCCACTTTTCATTTGAGTGAGAAAAATCTCACCTTGATTTTAATTCTGATTTCAGCGTTTACTTCGAATAAAATTAAACACGCGTTTAATTTTACCCGAAATTCCAACTAGCTCCAAACGACTTCAAACCAATTGCATTGCGAAGTACACGTCGAGACGATTCCAACACATTTTGTTTCGTCAAATTCTGATCACGCAGCAAAAAGATATGATTTTTCAAAGTTATACGAATTTGAATATAATTAATTTACATTTAATATTACATCTCCTAACCTAAGCAAATCCTGGCCGTTAGTTTCCTCACACCAGATCTAAGCCGCGCGTATCATCTCCTCAAACACGTTCGTTCTCGTTCGAATGAACCCAAGCTAGCCGGCCCTAACCCTAATCACGCAACCACCATCGTCGACTTTGGAGACGATCAACCACCTCCTCTCGAACGCCCTCGCCATGCTCTACTCTCGGCCGTGATATGGGCGCACTCGGTCCCACCATTTGCACAAACAAACGTGCGTAACTGACTTCGAACGTGACCCTGTAGCTCCACCTCTGGTCGACTAAACAACATCTCGCCCGTATGGATTTAAAGCTCACTCGATGCTCTTCACTTTACTAGTTGATAACTTTTCAAATCGATGTGTGGATTGGGAGTAATTGGGGGAGGAAGGAGGAGTATTCCTGGCCTTCGGTTTTAGAAATGGCGGCCACGAACATGATGAAACCCTAGCTAATAATTTTTCTTTTATTTTGTGATTAATCGTCTATTTATAGCAAATATCGAACACTATTCATCCGGTTTTCCCAAACTCCAATCTACGCGCTGTAACTGGCATTTTTGGGGTTTATCCCGCGTTCCGGACACAATGGAACAGGTTTCGAAAGCTAATTCGATCGTCTGTGTGAGATATGGATTTAAACGATCAATTTAAATTAAACCGATTTAAATCAATTTCGAGGCGTTTTAATTTGTACCGGACAAATGGTAAATCCAAAAATTACGAAATTTGAAATCTTACAATAATATCACATTACGGATCCGATGAAACTGGTTTCGTCGAAATCCGAGACCGTTTGAAAAATGACTATTTTAACTCGACGATTTAAAATTAAAACGATATCGATGCGTTTCGAGCTGCCACGGTCAAACGACAACTTCGATTGATACGAAAATTGGAATCCGATAATAACTAACTATTACGGATCCAATGGAACTGGTCTCGTTCAATTCTGAGACTGTCCGAAAATTGGCTATTTTTACAGTCGATAATTAAATATTAAAATATTCAATTTTCATAGATTAACTCCAAATTCAATTTTAAAAGTTCTATAACCTTTCTATAATTCCAGTATGATTAAATAAAATTTTACAAATCATTTTCAATCAATTTAAACTCGATTTTTAATTATCTCTGGAATTCCACTATTTAATTTATCGATTTAATTATCAAATAAAACCCAATATTCGAAAAATAAATCATTCGACTTCTAAATTCCATTTATTAATATTTAAAATCAATTAAATATTCGAATTTTAATTATCAAAAATTCTGGGTCGTTACAGACTTCCCCCCTTAAAAGAATTTCGTCCTCGAAATTACAAGTTAGGAAGAAGATACAAAATCCGTTAACTTTCCAAAACAAACTATTCAAATTAGATTTTCAAATCTGTTAAGTGTTTAACTTCTCCAAAATTCATAGTTAACTTCTCACAAAATCTTTACTAAGTTTTCAAATCATAACTTAGTTTTCAAAATTTTCAAATTTCTCAAAAATATTCTAACGCCTTAAATTTTCAGAAAATTTCGCCAGCGTCTCCTTTGCGCGGCTCGATCCGAAAAAAAAAATGACAGTGTATATATATCACAAATATACATCTCATCAAGTGATGAGGCATCCCGTAGGGAAAAAGTGTAAAAGTACGATATTTAATCCGAGATATGTACCTTATTATATTTTTAGCGAGCGTATACGGCTAATATAGCGCGAAAGCGAGCTCCAAATGCGAAGCAACGCCATCCGCACCTACTAAACACTCAACAAACCATATGAGAACATGTAGATATGAAAATATAGTCAATATACATCATATAGCAACATAATACTACATATGTCAACATAGCAAATGCAACAAACAACAAATGCATTCAGAAGCAACAATGCAACCATCAAACCATCATCATCCAATAAACATCCAACAAATCCATACCGAATCAATATTCATTCATTTCTCATTAATATTCATTGAATTGGTTTTCAATTTACTCACATTTGATTCGTTAATATTGGATTTAACTAACATTCATTCATTTGTTTCCAATTAGTTTACATTCACTAATTTACATTCATGTTGGTTCATTTTCAATTTGAATCAAATTCATTTCTATTCAAATTTACATATTATCAATTTGAATTTAATCACTTTGCTTCCAATTTGTCGATTCAATTTCATTAACCCTTAATGCATTACACGAAATCAACTAACAATCAATCTAACAACCAATGTATAACCAATCATAACCAAATTTATTCAATTTACATTTCTTTACATTCAATTTGGTTCAACACTTTAAGTTTCAATTTGTTGATATTAAATTGATTTCCATTCAATTATTCAATTCCTTTAGCTTCTAATGAATTAACACTTATATTCATTGCTTCATATCAATTATTTATATTCAATTGATTGACATTCAATCCATTTATTAATTCAATTGCTAATTCATTTTAACAAATACAATTGAATTTTATATAACTCAAGTTCACATTCACTTAATAAATTCACTTTATTAATTTCTTTGATATCAAAATCAACTTCGTTCAACATTACTTAAGTTATTTTCCATTTCAAACATCATTTGTTCAACTTAACTTAAGTTTCCACTTATGAATCCAATTCAGATTTTGTTTTTCTTAACAAAATTCATTTAACCTTTTACCAAAATCAAATTTCATCAATCATTCAAATTTATATCACATTTGACTTTCTTTTAGTTAAATTTCACATCATATTTCATCATGCTACTCAAATTCATTAACTTTACCAAAGTTAAATCTATTATCTCATATCATAAGTATAAATCTTATTTCACTTATATTTACCATATTTAAATTTGGACTTAAATTTTCAAATTTGTTTATCACAACAAAACCTCAATTTCCAATTTACTAAGGTAGCAAATCAATCACACAGAAACTCGAAAATGATACCGATGATGCTGCAGTCATCACCCTTATTATTTCCCAGCAACAATAGTGAAATCAGTGCTTAAATTCTTTCAAAAAAAAAATTCCTTGATTTATAAATCTCATTACAAATCTTTTTACTTATAAAATTTCTCTATTTATATATAAGATTATTTTACCATTGTAAATCATATTAATTATAACTCCATATTTTATAATTCATTGGTTTATACAATTTACTCTTTCACAATTGTTGTTTTAATTCAACTTATTCAAACAATCTTAACAATCAATTCATATACACTTTAATAATTCTTAAGAATTTATTTCTTTATATACAAAATATAATCAAGGTAAAATTATTTCATTTACCCAATTTTAAAACAATATCGTGCCGAATTGTTCTATATAAGTGTTTAGAGATCCCTATCGATAGAGTTGTACGGACAATACCGACCAGAATCCATATACCACTCAACAAACCAATCATCACAATATAAAACAATTTTTATATTAACTAACAAATACGCACTCGTATCTATTATTACACTCAAACTCATTCTAGAGTACTGCTGACTCTATCTCTAATGAGTAACACCCAACAGAGCAGGGTTGTCGCTTAACCATATGCTCTGATACCAAATGTAACATCCCGAAAGAAGCGGTCACAACCGGTAGGCTTTTCAACCATCCCGGCCCCACCGTGGCTGACAATGGTACCCCAAACTTGCTTTTACGGCCAGCCTCTCGACTGTCACGGCATCTGCCTAACCAACCCATCCCTCTCAGGGACATGTAGGGGTAAGAGTCTCCCGTTCACCACCAAACTGCGAAGCGAGAACCCCCTATCATGCTGTAATATAGCAAGACTGGTGTGAGATCGTAAAACAGTTATTTTTTTAAAATAAACAACAGGATAATGTTAAAGTCAATTCGAAATGCTTTTGGAAAATGAAACTACCATAAGACCTCCCGCCACACACACAATGCAAACGTAGAATTGGAGGAGATTTCTTCTTATGATAGTCAAAGATGCTTACTACGCAAAATCAAATCATTTTTGATATTATTATTAGTGCATAGTGTAGAAAACATTTCGAAAGTATAGTATTAATCTTAGCCAGCATAGGTACCATGATACTATGCCTACTATAGCTGCTATATTAGATAGCAGGTTCTACAACTAAAACCGTACAAATTTCGTATTTGGGAAATGGATTTCCAACAAATGGTCAGGCTAAGGAACTTCCTTTCCTCCTGCCGATTGGGATCGCCTCTGGCTGGACGTCCCGAGAGACAAACTGCTCTCTGCCAAACAAGGCCGGGTTACCCCTGTAACAGGTAACTCACGAATATGTCATCACCCGGTCCTTTGGGACCTTTATCCGAGCGCTCGATATCCAACATCACACATCATAAAGAAAGTGTATCCACATGAGTAAGTATCTGGGCTCCATACCATGATACCACCCCTTTCCAGAAGGAAATGACATACCCTAAAGGGCGCGACCCTCATAACCTTGCCGCAACATTTCTGTTTCGACCATTTCCGGGTTGTTGAGGCTCGATGAAGTCTCGTCCACAAAGCTACGCTTTTTCAAAAAGCCACGCTTTGGGTCAACAGATGATCAACCTATGATCACAAAGATAAATGATCAAACAAATGATCATATCACAAATGATCAAACACTGATCATCACACAGCAACACTCAGCATGCCACATTACCAAATTGGGATATATTGCTGATGAATTTCAACCACATAACCTCTGAGCTCGTACGTCTCAGAGAAGGGTGTTAAGCTAAGAGAATAAATTCTCCGCCACCAACAGATATGTATTTGAAAGAAATCGGCTTTATATCTCAAAGTGTAATGTCAGACATACAATCCATACAAGTCTGTTCCGGGATCGAACAGAACCGAAGGCACTTCTCACGAAGCCCTTGCATATCCGGATAATTTTCAATCACGTCGGGACTTCCCGTCACTAAGGGTGATAAAACCTCTAAACCGGAGATCAGCCGATGTAGAGTAACTCGACGGTAATCCTTCCGTTTTCAAAAATATCCGGTCTTCAACACCGGTCTTCGAATGCAATTCATAACGACGTATCACATATTCGGAATGGGTTATACGACCCCATGGTCCTTTCCCGGTTAACCCGAATAGTGAGCGTTTATTTAAAAACAAGTGTGGCATTCAAATTCATCCAATTCACAACAAATACCTATCTAAAGGTAATTATTGATAGTCGGTTATTTAACTATCAATAAAGATGCGCAACATCATCAGATTCCAAATAATTTTCCCCAAATTATTTTATCTTCCAAAATATCTTTACTAGATATAAAATTTCCACACTTAACCGTTTGAAAACAATTTCAAATCAATTTTCACATTTCATTTTATCTTTGAAGATAAAATCTCAAAACAGTTCATTTCATATTGGAAAAGCATTTCCATACTTATTTAAAAATAAGTATTTCACAAATCATTTATTTTCAACATTTGAAAATATTCGATATACTTAAATCAAAATTAAGTATATATTCATTCTTTAAGGAAATCATTCTCTTTAAACACATTTATTTGAGTCAAAACGAATGTTACGTAAAACATCGTTACGACGACTCAAAATCACTAGTATAGGGATTCGGAATTTAGATAGATATATGAATCCCAATACCGTACAAAAATATTTCCTTTCGGAAACCATTTACTATAACAACAGTGTTATAGTCCACCATTTCCTTATTTCTCGAAAACGTCTATTTCAACAATAAATGTTGAAATCTATGTATTCGATATTTAACACGTTTAAAACATCTTTTAACAATTAACTTCATTTTACAATATCGCTTTTCCAAAACAAGTTCATTTTACTTAACAATATATTCACTATCCAAAATCGTGAATATACTTTACTATTTACATTTCACTATTTTCTACACGTTTTATTTCGATAAAAATTCGCTATCCAAAATCGCGAATATATCTCCTTTGATAACCTTCTATATTTAATTTATCAAATTCAATCGATTGGTTTCCGAATTTATAAAACAACGTTTTATAAATTCCATTTTCTATTTTCTATAACAACTCCGGTTTATAATCTCATTTTATTAATCTTCAAAAATTCACTTATAAGAATAAGTGATTTCGGATTTATAAAACAACGTTTATAAATCACATTTGTACTTTATAACGATTTCAACTTACAAAATCATTTCATTTTGCAATTTCTATTTATATCCTATATAAGTGCAAAAGTCAAATTTATAAGTAAATTTCTTATAAATCTTTTATTCTACAATATCTATTTACTTTATAACTTCACGTTATAAATCTATTAATTTCATTCACTTATGAAATCCATTTATACTTCTCTCTAACACTTATAAAAATTCGTTTTATAAGTCCAATATTTTGATTTACAAAAATATCAATTTTTATAAATCTTTCTATACAAATCGTTTATAGTTATTCAAAAATCCCAACTTAAACCATTTTATAAATAAATCGACTTTTATTTCAAAAACGACACTTCGGTTATATTTCACTAAAAATTATAACTTTTTATAACTTCAAAATTTTACGTTTATAAATTGATTCAAAAATTCCATAAAACGTATATTTTCAAAAAATCACTTTAAAAATCCTTTTAAATTAAAAGTCGTCATTTTTTTTAAGTTCAAAACTGAATCTGATGATGCCACAACACCAATCAGTCCATCACAACAGTCAATATCATATATCATCATATGATAACAGAATATATCAAAATATCTGTAAATAAATAACTACTGGTGAGGAATCCAGTTGGATCCCTCCAACCTGTTTCCCTGCATCCACAGATGTTAGCACAATACCAATTCCGCTCCAGTACGGAATTATCGCGGTATATAGGTTTTATAAAAATCCGCTTACTAACGGCGCAATAGGGTCTCATCCGCTATACGAGGCGGGAAATCATCAATCCAATATATACATATGCCAATATGTATATATCGCTATATATATATAGATATATCCTATCATATCTAATACCACATCCAATAGCAATCAAATCATCAATCAATAAATAACTGAAAATTCCACTTTTCATTTGAGTGAGAAAAATCTCACCTTGATTTTAATTCTGATTTCAGCGTTTACTTCGAATAAAATTAAACACGCGTTTAATTTTACCCGAAATTCCAACTAGCTCCAAACGACTTCAAACCAATTGCATTGCGAAGTACACGTCGAGACGATTCCAACACATTTTGTTTCGTCAAATTCTGATCACGCAGCAAAAAGATATGATTTTTCAAAGTTATACGAATTTGAATATAATTAATTTACATTTAATATTACATCTCCTAACCTAAGCAAATCCTGGCCGTTAGTTTCCTCACACCAGATCTAAGCCGCGCGTATCATCTCCTCAAACACGTTCGTTCTCGTTCGAATGAACCCAAGCTAGCCGGCCCTAACCCTAATCACGCAACCACCATCGTCGACTTTGGAGACGATCAACCACCTCCTCTCGAACGCCCTCGCCATGCTCTACTCTCGGCCGTGATATGGGCGCACTCGGTCCCACCATTTGCACGAACAAACGTGCGTAACTGACTTCGAACGTGACCCTGTAGCTCCACCTCTGGTCGACTAAACAACATCTCGCCCGTATGGATTTAAAGCTCACTCGATGCTCTTCACTTTACTAGTTGATAACTTTTCAAATCGATGTGTGGATTGGGAGTAATTGGGGGAGGAAGGAGGAGTATTCCTGGCCTTCGGTTTTAGAAATGGCGGCCACGAACATGATGAAACCCTAGCTAATAATTTTTCTTTTATTTTGTGATTAATCGTCTATTTATAGCAAATATCGAACACTATTCATCCGGTTTTCCCAAACTCCAATCTACGCGCTGTAACTGGCATTTCTGGGGTTTATCCCGCGTTCCGGACACAATGGAACAGGTTTCGAAAGCTAATTCGATCGTCTGTGTGAGATATGGATTTAAACGATCAATTTAAATTAAACCGATTTAAATCAATTTCGAGGCGTTTTAATTTGTACCGGACAAATGGTAAATCCAAAAATTACGAAATTTGAAATCTTACAATAATATCACATTACGGATCCGATGAAACTGGTTTCGTCGAAATCCGAGACCGTTTGAAAAATGACTATTTTAACTCGACGATTTAAAATTAAAACGATATCGATGCGTTTCGAGCTGCCACGGTCAAACGACAACTTCGATTGATACGAAAATTGGAATCCGATAATAACTAACTATTACGGATCCAATGGAACTGGTCTCGTTCAATTCTGAGATTGTCCGAAAATTGGCTATTTTTACAGTCGATAATTAAATATTAAAATATTCAATTTTCATAGATTAACTCCAAATTCAATTTTAAAAGTTCTATAACCTTTCTATAATTCCAGTATGATTAAATAAAATTTTACAAATCATTTTCAATCAATTTAAACTCGATTTTTAATTATCTCTGGAATTCCACTATTTAATTTATCGATTTAATTATCAAATAAAACCCAATATTCGAAAAATAAATCATTCGACTTCTAAATTCCATTTATTAATATTTAAAATCAATTAAATATTCGAATTTTAATTATCAAAAATTCTGGGTCGTTACAAATATAAACTTATAAAAACTGTACACATTATAACCCCTAAACTCATACTACTTTATATAACTGTATAAATATTTGTATATACTAATGTATAACAAAAATCAAAGCAAAAGATAAATAGCAAAATCTGTATATACTAACAGGTCGTATATATATACATTTTATATATGCATACCTGCTTAAGGAAAGAAAGGGCAAGAGTCGGCTGCTAGAGGGGGTGAAGGCCGAAAGAGAAGGAGGTGGGCTAGGCTGTCAAGGGGAGGAGGAACATGGCTTTGGCCATTGGTGGAGGAGGCACGTTCGGTGGAGAAGGAGGTCGTTTGGCAGTAGCTCGGTCGAGATCTGGGGAGGAGTAGCGAAAAAAATGGTGACAGAGCTTAGGTGATGGGATGGGTTGATGAGTTCGGTCGTGGTGGTTGCGAGGCGGACGAAGGGAGGGATGATGGAGGGAGATTCGGCCGGAGCTAGGTGTTCACGAGGCAGGGATCATGGGCGGAGGAGGGAGAGCTTGGACGTGCGTGCTGTCTGGAGGAAGGAGGAAGGGGAATGATGGCTTCAGGCAAACAAAATGAAGAAAATGAGTAAGGCAAAATAAAATGAGAAGAGAGAGAGGTAGTGGAAGGCTATAAATTTGCAAATGAATGTTGGTAACGTGTCAGCTTCCCAATTTATTATTTATGCTCTCAAAAGATGTAAATAGAAATAAAGGAGAGAAAGGAGCAAAAGAAACGTTCCACCTAAATTTGTAGATATAAATTCAAAAGCCAAAGGAACGTGCAGTTATCCATTGATTCCGCAAAAGTTTTAAAGCAATTAATTGTGATGCTTGGACAGCACGTCATCAGATTTTGAAACCAAAGAAATAGTAAAGCCACAATTTTAGGGTACCGTTACAACGAACAGTTAATTGTTTTCCGGCGCGTACCGGACCTCAAAATACAAAAATAAATATACCGTGGTGATCAGCGTGACATGACGATCAAAACGGTATACAGATATTGGTGGTATGATCATCCGATCAAAAGTCGATAATCGGTACCGAAAATGCTGCTATTTTGCCAGAATTAAGATAAACGGAGCAGTAGAAGTCCAAATTTGGAAAAACGAAAGATGACATCTTACTCAGAAGATGGTTTAGAAATTTATTATATAAAAATATTTAAGTTTGGAAAACGATTTATTATCATCGATTTTTACCGATCTGAGTTGAAATAAAATTACACAATAAAATAAACTTCAATATTATCAGATGAAAATTTACCAGCTGCTATGATTAAATAGGCGTATTCCAAATAATAAATTTTTAATTTCAAATTTTATTGTTTAAAATTTCACAAATTTCCAGTTAAATATACTTTTAAAACCATTAAGTTTTGCGGGTCGTTACAATATTTTTGTTCTCAACAAATCCTGTAACGACCCGATATTTTCAACCAAGTGCATAGGCAGACACACATGCCGGAGTTGAATTGCTCAAAATACCGCGTTGTAAATAAAATTTGGCAAATCTCAGAGTATACAGTAAATAAATATAATCACAGATCACAGACACAGAGTAAAATAATGCAGCGGAAGTAAAAGAAATAGTAGTTCATGAAGCTACTATGTAAATATATCAGAGTTACATAAGATACAACAGAAGAAATAGAGTACAACAGAAGTATCAATAAGATAACCAAGTACAAGCTGAACAGAGCAACATAACTAAAGTAGATAGAAGAAGACTAGCAGATAATCTCCAGCGATTCAAATCTCCAGAAGGTGGAAATCCAAATCTGTGAATAACTCAGGCTGACCCGAGCGTAAAGCAAAACACAAAACACTCGAGTCAGGACAATATATACTTATATAATGTAAACCAACTCAAGTGAACTGTAATAAAGGTACAAGTAACTTAGAAGATGCTTGGGACCGCCCATCCTCTAAGGATCCGTTAAAATATCTACTATGTAGTAATATTCGCTATTATTATAGTGTCTAAATAAGTAAAGTATAATCATATCGGAAAATAGCGTTAAGGGGATGGAGAACCTTAACGCGGTCGGATCTTAAAATCATAATCGTAGTAAAGCTCGATATGGTAGGTGACACGGCACAACTAGGCAATGCCAGGGTAGATATACCAATTACGCACACGGACTGATGGATACGCATAGCAGCCACTACCGTTCCACCTCGAACAACACTCCCAAATCGGAGGATGGCCATCTAATCAATCACAAGTAAGAGTATAATATTGAAGAAATGTGTCCGAGAAGAGGTGCTACCTCACTGGTCCGAGATCGCTCCTGTTTTAGCCACCTTATGCCAACTCACGGGAGTTGGGTCCACGTAACATACCTTAAGAACGTCGCCACCATCCTACTTCATTCTGGAATCTCCACCGCGTACACGGTTGTCAAAGTGGTTTTGGGTATCGACAGAGAGTATGTCCATATCCGATCCCGGTCTCTTTGCCAACCAATCGTTATTATAACCCGTAGTTATAACTTTTAAAAATAGTTTATGTTTCAAATCAAAATACATCCTTTAAACCATTTCAAAAATCATATCATTTATTTCAAACTAATACATACTTTCAAACCCAAAACATATCTATTCAAAACCAATTCAAAAATATATCATTTCCATTTCAAAACCAATTCAATAATATATCATTTCAATAAAACCCAAATTTCAAAATCACTGAATATTTCCTTTAATTTATTAAACCTGAAATCTTCCTTTAAATTATCATAGCAATTTGGTAATGTAACCTTAAGGAATCATAGCATTTTTGGAATGTAATACTTCCCAATTTAACATTTTATATAATCAAAGTATTTATATACTTACAAATTTTTTAACATGGTCATTTTATCATAGCCTTATAGTTAAATAAACTTTGTTACTGTAATATCCAATTTAATGCTAAAATTCTTATGTTAAGTTAAGAGTACCTTATTAACTTACATTATCATTACAATAAAGAAACTTTATTATTTTAGTCATTAAAATATGTCATTTACATTAATTAAAACTTACATATTAAATGTACTTTTTAACTTACATTCCTATTACAGTAAAGAGCATTTATCATTTAATCAATATTACACTAATTAAACTTACATTATCGAATGTACGTTTTAATTTACGTTTTATTACAAAAGGGGCATTTATTATTTTAAATCAATATTACACAAATTAAGACTTACATGTTTCTTTCATTAATTAAGACTTTACATGTTTCTTTCAGTAGGTAAAACTTTACATATTTCTTTCATTAATTTGAACTTTACACGTTTCTTTCATAAATTAAACTTTACATATTTCTTTCATTAATTAGAACTTTACACGTTTCTTTCATAAATTAAACTTTACATATTTCTTTCATTAATTAGAACTTTACACGTTTCTTTCATAAATTAAACTTTACACATTTCTTTCATAAATTAAACTTTACATATTTCTTTCATTAATTAGAACTTTACACGTTTCTTTCATAAATTAAAAACTTTACATATTCTTCCATAAATTAAAACTTTACATGTCTCTTTCATAAATTAAAACTCTACATATTTCTTTCATTAATTAGAACTTTACACGTTTCTTTCACAATAAATTTCTTATAATAAAATCCAATTTTCAACAATTTACTTAATAAGTTTAAGTGTAAAAGTCCCAATTCTTCACATTTCAACAAATAGACTTAACACTTCAAATTTAAATTACCATTTCACAATTTAACAAAATTTCCAATTTTATTTAATTAACTTATACCTTTAATTAAAACCAAATTTCACATTTCCTAGTCAAGTTATATTTTAAAAGATCACTTTTAAACATTCATTTATTTAACCACTTAAATTCATAGAAAAATCAATAATACTTAATAATCACTTAAATTCAAATTTAATCAAATTATCATATTTACCATTTCCAAATAAAATTTAATATCCATTTTATTTATATAACTTAAGTATCATTTTTAACCAAAATTCCAAATTTCCAACTTAAGTTATATTTCAAAAATCAAGTTAAACCATTCATTAATTACATTTTTAACACATAGAAAAATCATAATTTCTTTAATTCAAAATATTTCAAAATCTGTTTAAATCAAATTTCATAAATTTATATTTTTAAAATACTTAAAAATATTCAAAACACTTTATAAAATAACCACGGGCTTGTATATAATTTTCTAACCTAGGTCAAGTGATACGGATATGTATCATTTCAATCCGCAGTTAAAAAAGAAAAATCCGGGTTCTATCATTTCAAACCCGCAATCCCAAGTTAAAATAATTTAAATAAAAATCATTCAGGCCTATCATTTCAGCCCATAACGATTTTTCCCTATTCTAAAGTCCGTTCGGGTATGTATCATTTCAACCCATAGTGATTCTAATCTACAGGGAACTTGCAATGGTGATAACAGATATAAATAACAGAATAACATTAAATAATAGTAACATATGATATAATAAGTGTAATAACAGGTGTGAACATCATATGATAATAATATAAACATATATAACATGATGATATACATTACAGATTCAAATGGTGTCGGTTTATCAGTTATATAGGTACATATTGTCTGGTGAGAATAACTCACCTTTTTATGCTGGAGTTAGCGATCAAAACACACAAAATAGATTCCATAAAGCACGACAAACACGATATAGCATGACTTTTGATTTGAATGAATATAGAGCCTTGATATTTATCTTGTAAACAATAACCAAAACAAGATAATATATACATAAATATTTAACACAAACAATGTTGAAAAAATGAAGATAAGAGACAACAAAGGAATGAATGTTTTTGCCTAGCTTTCTACACTTGCTAGCATGACTTAGGGAATATTTTGGTTCAGGTTTGGACATGGTTTGGGGTCTGGTTTGGACCTAAAAAGGCATGGCTACAGGGCAAGAGCAAGGTGGAGGTTACAAGCATGAGAATACAAGGGGTCTAGGCTTGACAGTGGAGTTTTGGTGCATTTTTGGCTCATCCAAAAGAAAGTGGGGCTCGGCCCTTGCATGGTTCAGATCTGGACAGTAGATGGAGGGGTGTGGGGATGTCTGGAAAAGGTGGTGGTGGCGGCCTATAGTGGTGGCCAAGGTGGTGGATGAAGGTGGTGAAGTAATAGTGGTGACTAGTGCATTATTTTGGAGTTTTATGCAAGTTTAGATGGATTTTTGTGATGATCTTCATCATGGCTTGGCTTGGCCTGAGGAGAAGAAGTGTTAGGCTGTGTGATGGTCAGAGAAAAGTGGTGGTGGTGGTCAGCCACAGCTTGGAGGAAGGGGAATACAACTATGAAGGTGGAGAGCATGTGCAAATTCAAGTAGAAAATCAAAAAAAGACAAGAAGAAGATATAATTTTTTACCTAAGCTTCACAAGGAGAATAGCCGTGATCTTTTTGTGAGAGGAGGAGAAATGAATTTCCTGAAAGTGAAAAAAAAAATGCAGCTGAAATGAGTAGATTACATGCCCAAAACAATTAAGAGAATAGTTGGGAAAATGAAAGGTCGGGAGATGGAAAGCCTTAGGAGTTTCAAGAGTTTAAAACTTTTCAAATTTCCTCTATTTATTTTTAATAAGTTTAAATATCTGGAAATACATATAATTTCAGTTAAAATTCGAAAATGTAACAAATAAAAAAATATATAAATAAATAAATATTAATTATAAATAATTAAATCAAGAAAATAGCAAAAATTGTCAACTAGGCTAGAAAAATTGAAAATGAATGGTATAAACTTTAGAAAATTCATATGAGCTTGTAATATATTTTTAAACATAAATAATAACATAAAATAAAAATACATTCACAAAATAAATATTTAAAATTTAATTTACATATAATTTTTAATGAAGAAAATAGCAGAAAATAGGAAAACAACCTTTAAAAATGAAAAATAAATACAGTAAATTTTGGAAAAATTCCATTATCATTTTAAAAATATAAAAAGACAAAATATACATAAAATAACATATTAACACATATTAAAACAAAATATAAGAAAGAAAATATGATTTATAAAATTTAAAATAGGCAAAATTGCACAATAAAACAAATTATACTAAAAATTGAAATGTACATAACTTTTACATTTTAACCCCGTTTTCAGCAAAACGAAAAGCAATATTCATGTTATTAAATCTATTTTCATAATAAAAGATAAAATTTATAATTTCAAATATTTAAAATTTAAATTTAAAAGTCAAAGTTTGACTATTGACCAAAATTCACATTTTCTGGAAATATTAAATTTAGTCATATTTGGAATTCTAATCCACATCAAATCAAAGTTTATACTTAAAATAACAAAATTTATTCTTTTTCATAAATAAAGCTTTTGAATCTAGAAAAATCAATTTAAAAATATTTATAAAATACAGGGTTGTTACAAATCCAAATCGAAAATCCTCAAGCTAATAATTATAAATTGGATTTCGTTGAACAAATGAACGAAATTTACAATGATCACATGGATTCGTTGTTTGAAACTTATATGAAACAACATGAACAACAAAACCAAATCCCAACGTGTGACGAGTTAAGTAATAGTCCATCTTTTACCCAAATCGACGATTTTCAAATAACAACTTTTGAAATTGAAAACGACAATCATAATGAAGTTGTTGAAAACACGGTAATTGAATTGGATTTCAATTCTTTTAAGGGTGAGAAACTCGATTTAAATTTCGATCTTCCTTTTTCTGAAAATTTGAATACAACAACTTTAGATTTTGAAATGGATATATTCGATGAAGTTGTTGATAATCCAACGAAGGAAGATGAATTTAACGAACACGAGTTTTATGGACTTTTCGAAAATGAGTCATTAAATTCTGATGGGGAAGATTTGGATCGCCATTTTGACTTTGAAATCGATAACTTGGAAGAAGTTTTCAATGATAAACTTGAATTTCAATTTGGTGAAAATAAATGTGAATTTCGATCAATTGTTTTATCAACCCCAAAAATCATTGAAAACAAAACAACTCGTACGATTTTTAATAAAACGACATTCGTTTTTCCAAATCCAAATTCAACTTTGAAATCTTTTACGATTTGGTTTTCCAAGCTTGAGTTGTGTCTCGTATACTTGACGAGACAAATGAATCGGTCTTTGGAAGACCGTTTCATTTACTTTTTGATGATATACTTTCCGATCTCGTGTAAATACCATTAATTTTCATTTAAATAAAGGTCATGTTTTTATTTTTATTTTTCTCCTTCTACTTCGATTGACTGTGGGGACACATTCAAAATCAAGTGTGGGGGGAGACTCACCATCATTTTCAATTTTTCCAAAAGTTTAAAAAAAAATCTCAAAAATAAAAAAAAAAACAAACAATTTTTTTTAAGCATTTTAATTTATTTTTAAAGAAACACTATAAGATAAATATATGGTTTTGGTTTATTAAATTGAAATTCTTTAAAATTTATTCGTCTTAACAAAAGTAAAAATGAAGTTTGATTACAAATAATAATGGTTTAACTAGTATATAGGAAGATTCATATGTGATAATTATGAAATATATCCTAATTGAAAATCTTTGTTTTAAAAAAAATGGTTGATTTAAAGTAAAGGATACAATATTTTTTTTTTCTTCTAAGTTAAGTGGTGCTAAGATGGTTTTGCAAAAACTCTCTCTTTCTATAAAAAAATAAAAATTTGAAAAAAAAAAGAAAAAGAAAAAAATACATTTGTATATATGTAAATATTTTTTATTAACACCTACGGTCGACAGGTGTGCACACTTGTGTTTACACTCGCCATGCTCTGTACCTTTCTCACGTAAGCCCGAAAGGCAGTGCATGATCGGTATATCTGGCCTCAGTTTATCTGAGCTAGGTGTATATATATAAAAATTCTTTTTAATAACGCCTATAGTCAATAGGTGTTCACACTCGTGTGTTCACTCGCCACGCTCTGTATTTGTAAAGACCCGCAAATCCGTCTTCCGAAAACCCGACACTGCTACGTCCACTGTAGCAATTGCCGAACAATCGGATGGCGAAAACGTGAAACTTTAATATTTAAAAGAAGAGGAGGAAGAGAAGATAGAAGAAAAAGAGAAGAAGAACAACAAAACAACAACAGATACAGAACAGAGACAATATCAGAATCTCACATATCGCAGCGGAACAATATATAATAGATAAATGAATAATCTTTAAAACAAAGAATTTTATCAGTTTATACATACATCAGTCATCAGAGTCAATATACAACAATGGACAGTTATATAACTTGTCCTCATACAGAATACACAGCGGAATAAATACTATCAAATACAAATACTACGTCTCGTCATCCAGCTTGCTTCCAAAGCTCCAGAATATCCAGAATATCCTGATAATATAACTCTAGGTTGCCCGTGTGGAAATTAGTGGGCACCCAGAGTTTAGAAGGGAAACAATAAACTCCGAGTCAGTCATGGTGACTGGTGTGAGATCGTAAAACAGTTATTCTTTAAAATAAACAACAAAATAATTTTTAAAGTCAATTCGAAATGCTTTTGGAAAATGAAACTACCATAAGACCTCCCACCACACACACAATGCAAACGCAGAATTGGAGGAGATTTCTTCTTATGATAGTCAAAGATGCTTACTACGCAAAATCAAATTCTTTTTGATATTATTATTAGTGCATAGTGTAGAAAACATTTCGAAAGTATAATATTAATCTTAGCCAACATACGACCAGTATCGTATGCCTACTATAGCTACCATCTAAACAGTGGTGACCACCGTACGTAAATGGCAGGTTCTACAACTAATACCGTACAAAGTTCGTATTGGAGTTTGGATTTCCAACAAATGGTCAGGCTAAGGAACTTCCTATCCACGATGGGTACGTCCCTGGAATAGACGACCCGAGAACCTAACCGGATCTCTGCCAACACAAGGCCGGGTTACCTCTGCAAAAATAGGTAACTACTGACACGCGTATGCCATCCCCCAATCGTCACCGATCTTCCCGAGGATCCCCGATTCGCAACAAACCACATAGATAATAATAATGCAGTAACCACAGAGGTTAAGTATCTGGGCTCCATACCATGATACCACCTTTATCCAGAAGGAATGACATACACTAAGGGGCGCTACTCCCTAGAACCTTGCTGCATCCTTCCTGTTTTGACCATTTCCGGGGTGTGAGGCTCGACGAAGTCTCGTCCACAAAGCTACGCTTTCTACAAAAAGCCCTGCTTCGGGTCAAACAAAATGATCAACCTATGATCACAAAGATATAAGATCAAACAAATGATCATATCACAAATGACCAAACACTGATCATTTCACAGCAACACTCAGTATGCCACGTTACCAAATTGGGATATATCGCTGATAAATTTCAACTACATAACCTCTGAGCTCGTACGTCTCAGAGAAGGGTGTTAAGCTAAGAGAATAAATTCTCCGCCACCAACAGAAATGTATTTGAAAGAAATCAGCTTTATATCTCAGATTGTAACGTCAGACACACAATCCATACAAGTCTGTTCCGGGATCGAACAGAACCGAAGGCACTTCTCACGAAGCCCTTGCATATCCGGATAATTTTCAATCACGTCAGGACTTCCCGTCACTAAGGGTGATAAAACCTCTAAATCGAAGATCAGTCGATGTAGAGTAACTCGACGGTAATCCTTCCGTTTTCAAAAATATCCGGTCTTCAACACCGGTCTTCAATTGCGATTCATAACGACGTATCACATATTCGGAATGGGTTATACGACCCCATGGTCCTTTCCCGGTTAACCCGAATAGTGAGCGATTATTTAAAAATAAATGTGGCATTCAAATTCATCCAATCACAACAAATACCTATCTAAAGGTAATTATTGATAGTCGGTTATTTAACTATCAATAAAGATGCGCAACATCATCAGATTCCAAATAATTTTCCAAATTATTTTATCTCCAAAAAATATCTTACTAGATATATAATTTCCACACTTCAAAAATAAATCAACGTTTATTTTTTTAAAACGAATTCCCATTTCTTTATAAATTCCATATTGAATTTATATTTCAAAATATCTTCTGATATACGATTTTCAAATCGATTTTCAATATTCAATTTCAATTTATCTTTTACAAAGATAAATTCTCAAAACGTTCATTTCATTGGAAAAGCATTTCCATACTTATTTAAATATAAGTGTTTCACAAATCTATTCATTTTCAACACTTGAAAATATTCGATATACTTAAATCAAATTAAGTATATATTCATCCTTAAAGGAAAATATTCTTTTAACACATTTATTTGAGTCAAAACGAATGTTGCGTAAAACATCGTTACGACGACTCAAAATCACTAGTATAGGGATTCGAAATTTAGATAGATATATAAATCCCAATACTACATTAAAAACATTTCCTTTCGGAAATCATTTACTATAACAACAGTGTTATAGTCCACCATTTCCTTATTTTCTCGAAAACGTCTATTTCAACAATAAATGTTGAAATCTATGATTTCGATATTTAACACGTTTTAAAACATCTTTTAAAACAATTACTTCATTTTATAATATCGTTTCTCCAGAACATATCCATTTTTCTTAAGAGTATATTCACTGTCCAAAATCGTGAATATAATTCACTTAACTAAATTTCAGCCATCTCTACACGTTTTATTTTCAATAAAGATTCGCTATCCAAAATCGCGAATATATCTTCTTTAAAAATCTTCTATATTTAATTTATCAAATCCAATTGATTTCGAATTTATAAAACAACGTTTATAAATTCTATTTCTATTTATAAAAAAATCAATTTATAAATCTTCTTTATTTACCAATTCAATTCACAATTCAATTTATATACCACAATTCATATTATAAGTTAAATACTTATAATTTCATTTATTTACAAAGATCATTCTTTTAAAACTTTACAACTGTGAAGTTTACCCTTTTATAAACCCATTTTAACATCATTTCCAAATACTACATCAATTACAGATTGATTTCCAAAATTTTATCATTTCTAAATAATTTCCTTATTCTTTCCAATTTATTCAATATTCTTTTTTTTAAAAGAATTCTTCAATTTGAAATCATTTTCACATTGATTTCCCAAGTTATTTCAATTCATAAATTTAATTTCTAATTGGACTTCCACTTATTTTATTTTAAATAAATTCCTTTTGAAGAGGATAAATTTCTTTGTCTCTTTCAATCTATTTAAAAATCCAAATTTAAATTAAATTCTTCAATTTAAAATCACTATTATACGAAATTCATTTATTTAACATTTTTACTTGATTCTGGAATAAATTCAATAAGATCTCAAAAATCAGCCTTTATTCTTTTAAATTCTTTTCTTCAAATTTATTAAATTTCTAAAAATAAATTTACTTAAAAATTTCTACTTGAATTACAAAAATTCAATTTCATTTAGTTTTGGAATCCAATGATATCAAACATCCATTCAGCTAAATTTTTAGCTTTCAATCAATTTCCAGACATCGATATGATCAATAACATCAATATAATCATTCATCGATTCATACCACAGTATAAACAAAATCAATCAATGTGAGGGGTCCAGTTGGATCCCTCCAACCTGTTTCCCTGCATCCAAAGACGTTAGCACAATACCAATTCCGCTCCAGTACGGAATTATCGCGGTATATAGGTTTTTATAAATCCGCTTACTAACGGCGCAATAGGGTCTCATCCGCTATACGAGGCGGGAAATCAATCAATCCAATATATACATATGCCAATATGTATATATTGCTATATATATAGATATATCCTATTATATCTAATAGCACATCCAAATAGAAATCAAACAGTCAAAAATAACTGTAAAATCAAATTTCCTTCGAGTGAGAAAATCTCACCTTTGCATTTAAATTTGCTATCCCACTTCGATTCCAATTTGGTTTTCACGATCTTTTGACCTTGTATAAATATTGTATAATTTATTAATATTCAATATAAATCGAATAATCAATTTTTTTCGTTTTGATAGTTTTAATTAACGAATTTCTCCTTTAATAAACTAAATTAACTAAGATAGGCATGAGTATATATTTTCTTTTATTACATATATATACATATCTAAAGAGAAATCTGATTTTATAACTTTCAAACCTCATTAAAATTTCATATATATATATATGTATACTTTCGTGAAGATATAAATTCATATATGAACTGTATTCAAATTATTTACAGTAAACTACATTTCTTTTTCTTTTCTAATATATATATAAATTATTAAATCAAATTTATATTGAAATAAAAATTAGAATACCTCACTGCCCAGAAACCTGATCTTCCTCGAATCTGATCTCCTATATACGAAATGAGAAATCCCGGTCCCCCACTAGCGTGCGCTCGAACCAACTGAGAACCCGAACTCCAGCCACCCCATGAATCACCACTTCGACCATTTCCACGCGACACCACACGATGCCGGAATCGCCTGCAGCCCCGATAGCCACTCACGCGCACGACCACTGAATCGCCTACCCTCCAAAGTCGCGAGCCCACTCAGAAACTCTAGCCCTAGCTTCACTGCGACCTCGCCCGAGCACGTACGCGAGCGCCTGCGCCTCCACCAGTCCTCCCACGATTTTCGCCACCACGAGATCGAAGTGAGAACCCCTCAATCGCGACCATCGACCTCAACTTCACCTGCCGCCGTCGCGACACCCAACATCCCTAAGTCGACGAGCCACCATCTTCATCCCCTGAACTACGACGCGTTCGAACCACTGCGAGACTCCCTCCCCCACGACGTCGCGCGCCAACATCCACCTCCACGTATCGCGATCCCCCAAATCGAGACCACCACGAATTTCGTATGCGATTTCGTTTGAATTTGTTGGAGGGCTGAAGTTAGAGGAGGAATAAATTTCGAACTGAGGATGGGGCTACAGCCATTTTTAAATTGGACGAGGTGATTTTTGTTTAAGGAACGAAAGGGGAAAGGGACGAGTATACGTGATGGGGTGCACGATTATTCTCGTGATTGCAGGCGTGATTCTAGGGAGAGAAAGTGTAGACATTTGACTTAAATTTAAATTTCAAATTTAAATTGAATATCGTTAAAGCTTTAACGCGTATATATATCGTGTGCTCACGTATCCACTCAGAAAATTATGAAAATTGAAATCCGGCAATAATACAACATTCCGGACCCAATGGAACTGGTTTCGTCGAATTCCGAGACTGTTTGAAAATTGACTATTTTATAAATATCGGTTCGAGTGATTATTTTCAAAACTGAACAAAACAGTTCGAAATTAAATTCTGAAGCTTCTATCATCTTCAGTATTATCAATACGAATTTTAAAAGCTTTCGAAATATTTTTCTTCAGCTTAAAATTGTAGAATCAAAATTTTTTTTATTTAGCTTCAATCGATTAAATTTTATAATCAAATCACGAATTTAAACTTATATCGGGAATTCAAATTAAATCGTCGTTCAAATATTTAAAATAAATTAAATATTTTCAATTTAATTCGTTCAAAATTCTGGGTCGTTACAGACTTCCCCCCTTAAAAGAATTTCGTCCTCGAAATTACAAGTTAGGAAAAAGGACCTTAACTCGTCTACTATCTTTCACAATTCAATAGTTTTATCAATTTATCGAAACGAATCATTCTACTAAAGTGTCGTTATCAATTCAACCAACTTTCTAAACATTTTCAAAATCTTCAAACAACATTGTTTTCTTAACAATTCAAATTTGAGTTTAAATTCAAATTTAAACTTTCAAAAATTTCTCAAAAATTTTCTAACACTCGGAATTTTCGAAAAATTTCGCCAGCGTCTCCTTTGCGCGGCTAATACGGTACGACTACAAAACGTCCCTACGGACTCTCAGATTTCAAAAAGAAAAAGAAAAAGCCAAGCGGCTAGACCAGAAATCATCAAAAACTCATATTATAATTCAAATACATACCTTTTTCGAGCAATTCGAATTATCTGTGAAATAACTTTTCCAATCCCTTTATACACCTGTATATCTACTAGCCATTATATCTAGTTACAGCATTCAAATCATTTTGCAAATTCTATTACAAAATTTCAAATATAAACTGTTTACACATTTTTAACTTACTATTGAAGTTACATATCTATTCTCATTCAATTTTACATTTCAATTCTCATTCGAATTCAATTCACAATTCCAATCTAATTTGGATTTAGTTTACTTCTGGATATTGAATTTTATCAATTAAATTTAGTTCACTTCAAACTAATCTCAAAACTTCATTTAATTTCACACAATTCAACTTCATTTTCAATATTCAGTTTTAACTCCAGCTTTATCCTTTTACTCATTTCCAAAATTTATTTTCAGTTTGCTATTTTGGTTTGTAACCACTCACATTTAACTGGATTTCCAATTCGAATTCAATTTATCTTTCTTTTACAATTATTGAATTTAATTCGTTCCAAACCTTATTCATTTGGTTAATATTCAATTAGCTTCACTTACTAATTTTAGTTTAATAGTTCACTTCGTTTTCCACAAATCAAATTCAATTGCAGTTTTATTTACTTACAAGTTCAAAATGAATCTCAACTTTCAATTTCACTTTCATTTATTCAAATTCATTCACTTATACTTTCTTAAATTTAACTCCATTCTTTTAAGTTAAACTTATTCTATCAAGATTCAATTTGTATAAGTTATCAACTCATTTCTTATTCCATAAATATTTTAAATAGGATTCCAGAGTCTTTTCAACTTTTTTTTTTCAAAACCATTTGAAAACAATTCAAATTCCATTTGAATTTCCTAAACAAAAACCCAAATTTTCAAACAACTCCTATTTAAAACAATTTAACAGCAATTTCTCTTTTGGAAACCCGAAAATGAAATCTAATGATGTGGCCACCATCATCAGGATTATTTTCCAACGACCGAAAAGAGTTTAGAGCTTCTCATTCCTCCCAAAATACTTTTCAAAACCCTTGAAATCCATTTTCAAATCCAAAAATGATTTAAACTTTTCAAATCTCCAAAATTTTCAAATTCTTTTCAAAACATTTCCAAAACTTCTCTGGAATCCCGTTTTAAATTACAATTCACATTTATAATTTACATTCTCAATTTCATTGGTATATGAATTTTATTTTAACCTTGGAGTTATAATTCCACTTTCTCATTCAATTTTAATGATAATAGATTAATATTATCACCTCTAACAACCATGCAACCATATACTGTAATAATTTACAGAAAATCATTTCTTTTCTATACAAAAATAGATTTGGGTAAAATTATTTCATTTACCCTATTTTAAAACAATACTGTGCCGAACTGTTCTATTCGAGTGTTTAGAAACCCCTTCGATACAGTTTTGCAAGACTGTGCCGACGAAGGTTCATATACCACTCAATAAACCAATCATCACAATATAAATCAATTTTTATATTCAATAACAAATACGCGCTCATATCTATTATTACACTCAACTCATTCTAGAGTACTACTGACTCTATCTCTAATGAGTAACACCCAACAGAGCAGGGTTGTTGCTTAACCATATGCTCTGATACCAACTGTAAAGACCCGCAAATCCGTCTTCCGAAAACCCGACACTGCTACGTCCACTGTAGCAATTGCCGAACAATCGGATGGCGAAAACGCGAAACTTTAATATTTAAAAGAAGAGGAGGAAGAGAAGATAGAAGAAAAAGAGAAGAAGAACAACAAAACAACAACAGATACAGAACAGAGACAATATCAGAATCTCACATATCGCAGCGGAACAATATATAATAGATAAATGAATAATCTTTAAAACAAAGAATTTTATCAGTTTATACATACATCAGTCATCAGAGTCAATATACAACAATGGACAGTTATATAACTTGTCCTCATACAGAATACACAGCGGAATAAATACTATCAAATACAAATACTACGTCTCGTCATCCAGCTTGCTTCCAAAGCTCCAGAATATCCAGAATATCCTGATAATATAACTCTAGGCTGCCCGTGTGGAAATTAGTGGGCACCCAGAGTTTAGAAGGGAAACAATAAACTCCGAGTCAGTAATGGTGACTGGTGTGAGATCGTAAAACAGTTATTCTTTAAAATAAACAACAAAATAATTTTTAAAGTCAATTCGAAATGCTTTTGGAAAATGAAACTACCATAAGACCTCCCACCACACACACAATGCAAACGCAGAATTGGAGGAGATTTCTTCTTATGATAGTCAAAGATGCTTACTACGCAAAATCAAATTCTTTTTGATATTATTATTAGTGCATAGTGTAGAAAACATTTCGAAAGTATAATATTAATCTTAGCCAACATACGACCAGTATCGTATGCCTACTATAGCTACCATCTAAACAGTGGTGACCACCGTACGTAAATGGCAGGTTCTACAACTAATACCGTACAAAGTTCGTATTGGAGTTTGGATTTCCAACAAATGGTCAGGCTAAGGAACTTCCTATCCACGATGGGTACGTCCCTGGAATAGACGACCCGAGAACCTAACCGGATCTCTGCCAACACAAGGCCGGGTTACCTCTGCAGAAATAGGTAACTACTGACACGCGTATGCCATCCCCCGATCGTCACCGATCTTCCCGAGGATCCCCGATTCGCAACAAACCACATAGATAATAATAATGCAGTAACCACAGAGGTTAAGTATCTGGGCTCCATACCATGATACCACCTTTATCCAGAAGGAATGACATACGCTAAGGGGCGCTACTCCCTAGAACCTTGCAGCATCCTTCCTGTTTCGACCATTTCCGGGGTGTGAGGCTCGACGAAGTCTCGTCCACAAAGCTACGCTTTCTACAAAAAGCCCTGCTTCGGGTCAAACAAAATGATCAACCTATGATCACAAAGATATAAGATCAAACAAATGATCATATCACAAATGACCAAACACTGATCATTTCACAGCAACACTCAGTATGCCACGTTACCAAATTGGGATATATCGCTGATAAATTTCAACTACATAACCTCTGAGCTCGTACGTCTTAGAGAAGGGTGTTAAGCTAAGAGAATAAATTCTCTGCCACCAACAGAAATGTATTTAAAAGAAATCAGCTTTATATCTCAGATTGTAACGTCAGACACACAATCCATACAAGTCTGTTCCGGGATCGAACAGAACCGAAGGCACTTCTCACAAAGCCCTTGCATATCCGGATAATTTTCAATCACGTCAGGATTTCCCGTCACTAAGGGTGATAAAACCTCTAAATCGAAGATCAGTCGATGTAGAGTAACTCGACGGTAATCCTTCCGTTTTCAAAAATATCCGGTCTTCAACACCGGTCTTCAATTGCGATTCATAACGACGTATCACATATTCGGAATGGGTTATACGACCCCATGGTCCTTTCCCGGTTAACCCGAATAGTGAGCGATTATTTAAAAATAAATGTGGCATTCAAATTCATCCAATCACAACAAATACCTATCTAAAGGTAATTATTGATAGTCGGTTATTTAACTATCAATAAAGATGCGCAACATCATCAGATTCCAAATAATTTTCCAAATTATTTTATCTCCAAAAAATATCTTACTAGATATATAATTTCCACACTTCAAAAATAAATCAACGTTTATTTTTTTAAAACGAATTCCCATTTCTTTATAAATTCCATATTGAATTTATATTTCAAAATATCTTCTGATATACGATTTTCAAATCGATTTTCAATATTTAATTTCAATTTATCTTTTACAAAGATAAATTCTCAAAACGTTCATTTCATTGGAAAAGCATTTCCATACTTATTTAAATATAAGTGTTTCACAAATCTATTCATTTTCAACACTTGAAAATATTCGATATACTTAAATCAAATTAAGTATATATTCATCCTTAAAGGAAAATATTCTTTTAACACATTTATTTGAGTCAAAACGAATGTTGCGTAAAACATCGTTACGACGACTCAAAATCACTAGTATAGGGATTCGAAATTTAGATAGATATATAAATCCCAATACTACATTAAAAACATTTCCTTTCGGAAATCATTTACTATAACAACAGTGTTATAGTCCACCATTTCCTTATTTTCTCGAAAACGTCTATTTCAACAATAAATGTTGAAATCTATGATTTCGATATTTAACACGTTTTAAAACATCTTTTAAAACAATTACTTCATTTTATAATATCGTTTCTCCAGAACATATCCATTTTTCTTAAGAGTATATTCACTGTCCAAAATCGTGAATATAATTCACTTAACTAAATTTCAGCCATCTCTACACGTTTTATTTTCAATAAAGATTCGCTATCCAAAATCGCGAATATATCTTCTTTAAAAATCTTCTATATTTAATTTATCAAATCCAATTGATTTTGAATTTATAAAACAACGTTTATAAATTCTATTTCTATTTATAAAAACTTCAATTTATAAATCTTCTTTATTTACCAATTCAATTCACAATTCAATTTATATACCACAATTCATATTATAAGTTAAATACTTATAATTTCATTTATTTACAAAGATCATTCTTTTAAAACTTTACAACTGTGAAGTTTACCCTTTTATAAACCCATTTTAACATCATTTCCAAATACTACATCAATTACAGATTGATTTCCAAAATTTTATCATTTCTAAATAATTTCCTTATTCTTTCCAATTTATTCAATATTCTTTTTTTTAAAAGAATTCTTCAATTTGAAATCATTTTCACATTGATTTCCCAAGTTATTTCAATTCATAAATTTAATTTCTAATTGGACTTCCACTTATTTTATTTTAAATAAATTCCTTTTGAAGAGGATAAATTTCTTTGTCTCTTTCAATCTATTTAAAAATCCAAATTTAAATTAAATTCTTCAATTTAAAATCACTATTATACGAAATTCATTTATTTAACATTTTTACTTGATTCTGGAATAAATTCAATAAGATCTCAAAAATCAGCCTTTATTCTTTTAAATTCTTTTCTTCAAATTTATTAAATTTCTAAAAATAAATTTACTTAAAAATTTCTACTTGAATTACAAAAATTCAATTTCATTTAGTTTTGGAATCCAATGATATCAAACATCCATTCAGCTAAATTTTTAGCTTTCAATCAATTTCCAGACATCGATATGATCAATAACATCAATATAATCATTCATCGATTCATACCACAGTATAAACAAAATCAATCAATGTGAGGGGTCCAGTTGGATCCCTCCAACCTGTTTCCCTGCATCCAAAGACGTTAGCACAATACCAATTCCGCTCCAGTACGGAATTATCGCGGTATATAGGTTTTTATAAATCCGCTTACTAACGGCGCAATAGGGTCTCATCCGCTATACGAGGCGGGAAATCAATCAATCCAATATATACATATGCCAATATGTATATATTGCTATATATATAGATATATCCTATTATATCTAATAGCACATCCAAATAGAAATCAAACAGTCAAAAATAACTGTAAAATCAAATTTCCTTCGAGTGAGAAAATCTCACCTTTGCATTTAAATTTGCTATCCCACTTCGATTCCAATTTGGTTTTCACGATCTTTTGACCTTGTATAAATATTGTATAATTTATTAATATTCAATATAAATCGAATAATCAATTTTTTTCGTTTTGATAGTTTTAATTAACGAATTTCTCCTTTAATAAACTAAATTAACTAAGATAGGCATGAGTATATATTTTCTTTTATTACATATATATACATATCTAAATAGAAATCTGATTTTATAACTTTCAAACCTCATTAAAATTTCATATATATATATATGTATACTTTCTGTGAAGATATAAATTCATATATGAACTGTATTCAAATTATTTACAGTAAACTGCATTTCTTTTTCTTTTCTAATATATATATAAATTATTAAATCAAATTTATATTGAAATAAAAATTCGAATACCTCACTGCCCAGAAACCTGATCTTCCTCGAATCTGATCTCCTATATACAAAATGAGAAATCCCGGTCCCCCACTAGCGTGCGCTCGAACCAACTGAGAACCCGAACTCCAGCCACCCCATGAATCACCACTTCGACCATTTCCACGCGACACCACACGATGCCGGAATCGCCTGCAGCCCCGATAGCCACTCACGCGCACGACCACTGAATCGCCTACCCTCCAAAGTCGCGAGCCCACTCAGAAACTCTAGCCCTAGCTTCACTGCGACCTCGCGCGAGCACGTACGCGAGCGCCTGCGCCTCCACCAGTCCTCCCACGATTTTCGCCACCACGAGATCGAAGTGAGAACCCCTCAATCGCGACCATCGACCTCAACTTCACCTGCCGCCGTCGCGACACCCAACACCCCTAAGTCGACGAGCCACCATCTTCATCCCCTGAACTACGACGCGTTCGAACCACTGCGAGACTCCCTCCCCCACGACGTCGCGTGCCAACATCCACCTCCACGTATCGCGATCCCCCAAATCGAGACCACCACGAATTTCGTATGCGATTTCGTTTGAATTTGTTGGAGGGCTGAAGTTAGAGGAGGAATAAATTTCGAACTGAGGATGGGGCTACAGCCATTTTTAAATTGGACGAGGTGATTTTTGTTTAAGGAACGAAAGGGGAAAGGGACGAGTATACGTGATGGGGTGCACGATTATTCTCGTGATTGCAGGCGTGATTCTAGGGAGAGAAAGTGTAGACATTTGACTTAAATTTAAATTTCAAATTTAAATTGAATATCGTTAAAGCTTTAACGCGTATATATATCGTGTGCTCACGTATCCACTCAGAAAATTATGAAAATTGAAATCCGGCAATAATACAACATTCCGGACCCAATGGAACTGGTTTCGTCGAATTCCGAGACTGTTTGAAAATTGACTATTTTATAAATATCGGTTCGAGTGATTATTTTCAAAACTGAACAAAACAGTTCGAAATTAAATTCTAAAGCTTCTATCATCTTCAGTATTATCAATACGAATTTTAAAAGCTTTCGAAATATTTTTCTTCAGCTTAAAATTGTAGAATCAAAAATTTTTTTATTTAGCTTCAATCGATTAAATTTTATAATCAAATCACGAATTTAAACTTATATCGGGAATTCAAATTAAATCGTCGTTCAAATATTTAAAATAAATTAAATATTTTCAATTTAATTCGTTCAAAATTCTGGGTCGTTACAGTATTCCCCTCACATCAGTCCGCAAGGCAGTGCATGGTTAGTATATCTGCCTCAGTTTATCTGAGTTAGGCATTTGTAAATATTGTAAATAGCAATAAAATTTTCAAAAAATGGAGAGAGTAAGCAAATGAAATCCAAGCACTATTTTAACATATTTGATTTGATTTGTTATTAAAATGAAATGAAATACCACTTTAATAAACTTTGATAATCAACTAAGGACCTATTTCATGGTTACACTTTGCTATCAACCGAAACAACGAGTTAAACTATAGTTTATTTGTTATGATAACATAATTTTTTTTGTAAATTTTGACGAGTAAATGACTTAAATTTTCAAGATAATAACCAAAGCTATATCTAACTTATTTGTGTTAATTTAAAAATAAATCCTTCATTGTAAATATTTTCAAAAACTTGCATTCATCTCCTTGTAAATAAATCTTGCATTGTGTAAATACTTTCATTCTGCATTTGGATTTTGTGGGTAGTATCCGCTGAAAACCCTCACGAGACAACACTCGTCCTACTAGGGACACCCAGAGGTTTAACGGCTTGTCGCATACGCTCAATGCAATCGTGCTCCCTTCGAACACGGATTTATCTTAGTTTTTCTTTATTCGAGGACGAATAAAAAGATAAGTGTGGGGTATTTGATGTGCATGTAAATGTGCATATTTTTACCACCATATTTAATCTATTTAAATTAAATAAATGATCATATCGGGTATTTTAACTTGTTTAAACCAAAATTCAAATTATTTGAAATTGTCACATATTCATCTTCATATAGGGGCAAAATGGTCATTTTTATGCATTTATTAAATTGTGAAAATTTACTTGGAATTTTCTATGTTGTTTTGTAGGAAATTTGGTGAATTTTACAAGTGGTTACACGATGATATATGCATGCACAAGAGTGAAGAGAACAAATGAAGATGGAAATAATTCAAAGTAAAGAATATGGAGGACCCCACCTACCCACCTACCTTAATGTACAAATTAGAGGCTAATGCACATGCTTATGGAATTAATGGCTTCATGTACACTTAAATGAGGATTATTTGAAGCTAATGATTACTTGGCCTCCACACTTCCTAAGAGGGTATTTTGGGCATTCCCCAAAAATATGAATTATGGTTTAACACATGTATAAAATCCCCCTATGTTTCATGTAACCTTCTTCCTCTTCCTTAGTCTCTCTTTTATGCTCTCTTCTCTTAGCCTCTTCTCTTAGGAAAATAAATGAGAGCTCTCTTTCTTTTCAGGGCTACTTAGCCATTTCTTCTTTTCATGTAACTTTTTATGCAATTTAATACATGTTCTTTTCATTTTCTTGTTTATTTCCTTTCATGTTGTAGTGTAGATCTCATTTATTTTATGCAATTAGATTAGTTTTCTTTTCCATTAGCTTTCATTTTCCACTTCTTTTTATTTTTGTTTTTTCATGTTGCTTTCTACTAGTGTTGACATAATAACACAAATGAGAGGCTAATCCATATAATTTAGGGGTAATGATGCTCTCTTGAATAATGTAGATGCAACATAATTTCTCATTTATGTCTCTTTTGTGCTTAATGGAAAGTTGGATGTGTGTGTGATTTTGTGTTTAATATTGAGTTTGATAGCTTATGTTGTTTAAAACAAATAGGCTATGCTTAGTCATATGAATCACTAATTACCTTTTCGTCTACATATGATCATGGTAATGGAAGTGGATTTAGAATCAAAATTTGATGGTTTATGTTTCTAATTCAATAGTTAATAAACCATGCTTAAAATAGATTCTGCTTTTAATTTCATATCATTTTCATTGAAGTTAGTAAGTGGGTTAGAGGGTGCATTAAAGTTTGATGGTTTAAGTGTGTTAATTAATAACACAATTAGGCCATGCTTATGATAAATGCATCAACTAATGTCACAAATGACCAAAAAGAGATCATAATTTCATTATGTTGATTTATGTGATCATTAGAGGGGATTTGCCTCTAAATTGCTCTTTAATCTCATCTTTTTATTCTCCATAGTTTTAGTTTGTTTTTACTTTCTGTTAACGTCAAAAGTGTGAACGCCAACACTCGGTGTGTGTAGTAAGATTGTGAAAGCACCACCCGCGTAACGGGAACAGAAATCAAGCAGGAAAATAGCAGAAATGCAGTAAAAGACAGCAATTTATAGTGGTTCGGCTTAAGATTTAGCCTACATCCACTTTGAATCTCTTTATTATTGAATCTGATTACAAATTGATACAAATCTCCTATGAAAACAGTACAACTCGATCACAAGAAGCAATCTTGACTACTAGCTCAATCTTCAGCGATGAAACTCGACGAATCCATATCGGATGTTATGAATTTCTCTCGAAGTTTGTTGTAGTGTCTTGAATGCTTGAAGGATCTTGGTTTGCTGAATGATTGGAGAGTTCGGCAGAGTAACGGCGCTTTAGAAATGAATTGCCAAAAGTCCCCACCATGTTGGAGGTTATGGGGTATTTATAGGAGCAGATCTGAGTGCTAATTTTCTGCTAAGTCTTAGGTCGCAAACGACCTAAGTTAGGTCTTAGGTCGCGAGCGACCTAAGATAAATCCTCTTCCTTTGGTAACCTTGCAGCTTGAGTTATAAGTGCGGTCTTAGGTCGGGGACGACCTTAATTGGGTCTTAGGTCGCAAGCGACCTAAGATAAGTTATGGACTTCAAATTGCTCTAGGTCGTAACACTGCTAAACCGTGAAACCTTTAGGTCGTTGAGTCTTTTCAGCAGTAAAGTTGCTAACTTCTTTAGGTCGTGACATTCCTGTAGCTTAGGTCGCGAACCTTTAGGTCGCTAGCTACCTTAGGTCGCAAACTTCTTAGGTCGCGAACTCTTCTGTAGTTAGGTCGCGAACTCTTCTGTAGTTAGGTCGCGAACCTTTCTGTAGTTAGGTCGCGAACCTTTCCTGTAGCTAGGTCGCGAACCTTTAGGTCGCTAGCTACCTTAGGTCGCAAACTTCTTAGGTCGCGAACTCTTCTGTAGTTAGGTCGCGAACTCTTCTGTAGTTAGGTCGCGAACCTTTCTGTAGTTAGGTCGCGAACCTTTCCTGTAGCTAGGTCGCGAACCTTTAGGTCGCTAGCTACCTTAGGTCGCAAACTTCTTAGGTCGCGAACTCTTCTGTAGTTAGGTCGCGAACTCTTCTGTAGTTAGGTCGCGAACCTTTCTGTAGTTAGGTCGCGAACCTTTCCTGTAGCTAGGTCGCGAACCTTTAGGTCGCTAGCTACCTTAGGTCGCAAACTTCTTAGGTCGCGAACTCTTCTGTAGTTAGGTCGCGAACTCTTCTGTAGTTAGGTCGCGAACCTTTCCTGTAGCTAGGTCGCAAACCTTTCCAAGTCCTTAGGTCGCTAGCTACCTTAGGTTGTTGAGTTCCATAGGTCGCAATCCTTTCTGTTGCTAGGTCGCGAGCCTCTTAAGCTGTTAGGTCGCGAGGTCACCCTGGATCTTAGGTCGCACACTTCCTTGACTCGCTCAATATTTTAGGTCGCTTCTTAATGGGAGTTAACATTTGCCCCTCGAAGTACGGGCCGAAGTCATAGGTCGCGTGCTTCGACTTAACTCCGCTAGGTCGCGAGCGACCTAAAACACTAACTTGCTTGTCTATTCATCTTCCTTTCTTGGTTTCATATAAACCGGTTAGGTCGCTTCTTCCTCCCTACTCTACTACTTCGATCCCTTGCTGCCATTGACGAATTTTTCGAGTTTTCAAAGGAGAATTCAACCTATTCCAGTCATCGATTCTTCCTTACCATTACACCCCGTAAGTGAGTTTGACATCCATCCTATCATAATCATCGTTTAATCTTGAATCCCTGCTTTTTCGACCTTAGCCCCATTCTATGAGTTGTGCACCGTTTCAAGTGGCTGTCGTGGTTGACTCTCGATAGTTGCTTTGGCTGATTCATGAGGGCATAGTAATGTGTTGGATCTGCGATGGATTAGGGATGTGTTGAATCGCTCTTGGTATCTTTCGACGAATTGAAGGGGTGAGGAAGGCGATGGGTTTATAGGTGTAATTGATAACGGGTTATAGGGTTTGGTGGTTTGTGGCGTGGAGAGGAAGTTAGTAGTAAGGGTTTCAGGCGACTTAAGACCATTCGCGACCTAAGGAATAGTTCGGCCTAAGGAAGACTGGAACCTGTGTTAGGTCGCTGAACGACCTAACTTTCTCGTGACATAAGCTTTAAATCGCAGCCGAGTTAGGACTTGATCAAATCTGTATTGCTTTTAACCCTTCAGTTGCACTGTGCGACCTAAAGGTGTTTCGACCAAGAATAGGTCGCCGAATGACTTAGAACTTAAAACAATTCTGCATAGCCCTGAATGCTTTTATTTGCACTGCACGACTTAAAATCACTCCAACTTATGTTAGGTCGTGAACGACCTGGGACTTAGAAATTTAGGCAGAATTTGGCTGATTTTTTGAATTGTTTTAGACTTTGTTGCACTTCTTTTCAGATTGCCTTAACTTTAATGCTGATAACCTGTTTAGAAACAATATTCACAGAAAAAATGGGATGAATATACTGCCATTGATTGCCCACATCAAATGACAGATTAGTTGACAAAGAATATCAAACTTAAATGAACTTCGCGAATGAAATGTTGTGAACTAACAAATCTAAGTGAAGTATTAAAGCAAAATTGAAACGATCAACTAAAGCTGATTTATTTGCATCAACACAACACTGTTCTTGGACTTAAGATATCAAGCCCCGAAACTTTATAATCGACAAGTATCAATTAATTTAGTTTCATTTATATTTGCTTGTTATTGCGTTAGTTTTGCACAACACTTCACTCTTTTTTAGGAAACGTGCACCTTAATATTTGATCGTCCAGTTCCTTGTGTAGAATGGCATCCCAACAGGAAGACTTGGAAATAGCTGGAGAGGCTTTTCCAATTGCTACTCCATTGAACGACCCTCCGGAACGGACTTCTACTACTCTAAGCCACAAGATCTTCAGACAATTGTGCATCCAGTTCGGCATTGCCGAAGCAGATGCTTTACTTCCTGGGTCAAGCGACACTGCTGACAGGCCGCCTCTTGGCTTTGTTGCCGTGAATGGTCAGATGTGCTTGAGCGGAGCTATTCCACCCTTTAATGATTGTCTTCGAGAACTTCTCCTTCGGCTATCTATCTCCCCTTTTCAACTGCACCCTAATGGATACTCCATCCTGCTGGGACTGTGTGTGCTTTTCAGGAGAACGTTGGGCCGTTTTCCCAGTTTTGCCGAAATTCGCTTCTTGTGCACATTTGTAAAGAACAAAGATCATCCCTCTATTACACTTGTGAGAAGTGCCAGGAACCGCAAACTAATTCTGGACTTGTCTGAAAGTGCCCACGGATTTTTGACTCAATTCTTTTATGTCCGCTGCCCTCCGGGATTCTACGCCATTTGGAGAGTGGGAAGTACGATTATCTATCTTTCCGATTTGTTCTCAAAACTTTTCAGAATTCGAACTGTCAAATGCTTAACTCCATTCTTTCTTTTTTGCAGCACTTCCTCCCCCTCTTCGAGATGCCAGTCACAAGGTGACTTTTGAGAGGCTTATGGCCGTGCCAGTCGAGGAGAGAAGTGTTCAATTTTTATTGAGAGATGAGTTCCTCCACGAATTTGGACTCTTACATCCTTCCCGTTCCGCTCAGCCACATGAAATCCCTGATTCTCCTGCTGAGGAGTCGAATGCCCCTGTTCCTGCTGAAGAACCTTTATTGCAAGAACTTACCGCTGAGACTTCATTGGTAAAGTGTTCTACTCGTTCCGGCATTGCTGAGACGTCCAGTAAGTTAGCACTTGCCCCGGTTGTTGAAGAGGAGGAAAATCTTCACACTGTTGAAAAGACGGCTGAGATGGAAATTGAGAAAGATAATTCTCCCACGCACCATGGCGATGATACTTTCGATAGTCTGAGCGACATCATGATAACCTCTCAGGAGCTCTTTAAAGATGATGTTTCTAAAGTGGTTCCTCCTGTTATCAAAGCAACTTCTTCTTTGCAACAATCCACAACACCTTCCACACAACTTATTGCCATTTCTACACCCAAAAGTGGTTTGTAGTCTGACGCGCGTAGTTTACACATCACACACACTTAGAATTTTGGTACTTATATGCACTTAGCTTCTTCAACTTGAGGATTTCTAAAACTGGTCTTTTTCTTCAATTTCAGGTTCTCTGATGGGGCGAAGCGGCTCTTACTTCAACAAATTTCAGCGCTACGGAAGCCGTGAAGCTTACGACTTTAGGAGTTATATCAGTGCCGTGAAAGAAACTGATGAGGAGAGAGCTGCTCGAAAGGCTCATGAGAGGCGAGCTCATGAAGAGCATCGCCGGAGAGAAGATGAGGAATACTACGGGAGAAGGGACGAGCAACATGACTCTTCTCGCAGAAGCGACGATCCTTATAAAAGGAAATCTTACGACGATAAGGGGAAGAGTCACACTTCTGATGATTCCAGTAAACGTGCCAGACTTGGTGAGAAAGACACATCTAACATCTCGGAAAAGACAACCGCTTCTGTTCCTCCTAATACATCTTCCGGTTCTCCTACCCTTAAGGAATCTGACATCCAGACCATCATTAATAGGCCACAGTACCAAGCTGGAGATGGTCCTCCCACACTCCAGAGCCGATTTCCGAATTGGTGTCTGAAAGGAGTGCGTTTTGATTTGGACTTGGTCCCCATTGATAAGCAAGCGATGCTGAAAAATGTCGATGCCGTAAAGCTTGACATCGAAAGAATGTCTGGGTGGCAGAAGCTGGTTGACGAACTTCAAAGGGTCAACCATCTGAACCTTGAAGCGATGATGACAATGGAAAATGATAAATCTGAGTGGGACAAATGGCGCAAACAGCATGACTCGGAGATGAAAAGCATTAGCGATGGTTATGTGAAGCTCGAAGCCGAAGTTGAAAGGCTTAAAAAAGAGCTTGCTACTTCTTCCACTTCTTATTCTCAGAAAGAGGAAATGCTTCAAAAACAAGTTCGAGACGCCCACGCTGCTCAGAGAGATACTGAAGTCAAACTTGAAGCAGAACAACATGTTACTAGAAAATATCGTGATGACGCTGCTCAACTTCAGGAGAAACTCAGCTCTCGAGACTTAGAAATTGCTAGGCTACAATCCCAGTTACTGAAGGCTGAAAGAGAATGTGATGAAGTTCTCTCTGGTAAAGTTGCAGCCGAAGAATCCCATAAGGCGACCCTAGCCACCGTTGACGCGACCCTGTTTGACTTCTATATGCATTGTGTCCTGGGGCGTGGGAGCCTTTCATTTTTGGGACCAGAGTATGAAGTCACCCTAGCGGAGGTGTGGGAGGCAATCATTGACTTATTTGGTGGTGCCGGATATTCCGAAACAGATCTTCAAGCTACCTACCTAAGTGAGAGCGATCGCGATGCCCTTGCCAAAGGAAAAGAGCAGCTCGTCCGAGTGCGGGCCGAAGCGACGGGAGAGAAGCTTCCTGGGAAAGAAACACCCCCTATTGCTCCTGCTTATACTTCGACTTTAGCTCATGCGGATATTGCTGGCTCTAGTTCTCATTCCACGCCTCCTGCTAAGGTTGACACAGAAACTACAACCACCCCTACAGAGGAAGAGGCAATGAAAGACTTCCAAGCTCGGGAATTTGAGATTGATCTCGCTAAACCGGCTTCTCCAGGTAACTTTGACAATTCACGGTTTTCTTTTTTCTCGGAGAATACTGATTTTGATATCTTTTATTATGCAGCAGACGCCCCAGAAACTGCCCCAACTCTTCCTTCTTCAGCTGCCGTTCCTCCCCCTTCTCAAGTTATACCTCTTCCGGCTTCCCAACCTGGTTCACAGGAAGAACCAATAGCGGCCCTTCAAGGTTTAGATGAACCATCTGCTTCCGAAGAACAGAAGGCAGAAGGTTTGGAAGATAGCGAGAAGACCCCGGAGCAGTCTTTCGATTATGACACAAAGCTTTCTACATTTCTTGCCCCGGGGAGTGAGTCTTCTTCCAAGAAGAAGGGGAAGCGTGTGGTTTCAAAGAAAGGAAAGAAGAGTTCCTCTGCTGCTGGGGATGAGGCAGATATTGATCCGGCTGAGTCTCTTTCTCCTTCTTCTCCGATGCGGCCTACGAAGCTAATTACCAGGCCGGGTAAAAGCTCCAAGGGTGGGAAGAAGGAGAAATGAGTTTGATTTTGCATTTTCTGCTTTTTGTATTGACCGGGGATTGTGCGGATACCGGTCTCCGCTTCTTTTTGTAACCTGTACAATGTAAAAATTTCTCATAGTATTGAAATAAATAGATATTTTTCTTGTACAAATCCTTGTGTATGTAGGAATACATCTGTTTTTCATTTGAAGTATAGAGTAAACGATTCTTTTCACTTGTACAAATTTTCTGTCTGTGTTTCAAGAACGCATTTACTCCACATCTTTATTACGTGATATTGCAATGAACTTGTGGTATGTTGCTTGTATATTACTTTTATTAATGTAACTGAATTGTATAGTGTTGCCCCCACACCACAAGTATATTGTAATATTTCTTGATTTCACAAGACCGATACTCTTATTTTAGAGAATAACTTTCCACTTTTTCAGGGAAGAATTATTCTGCTTTTAATAGAGTATATCTTGTCTTTGGAGAAATCTTTATTTTCTTTTTCTTCCTGAAGAACATTTCGACTTCTGGGAATGATCACTTTTATTTGTTTGAAAGTGAATTTTCCTACACAGTGAAATGAGCTTCCGCAGAAGGTTTTGATTTTTGTGCCCCAGTAAAGGGTTTATTTTTGGTATTTCAAGCAAGGTGAAGTACGCCTCTGAAGAGGTCTTTTGGTCTCCGAAGAGAAGCGATTTTGGAATTTCATCTCTGGTGAAGTGGGTCTCCGAAGAGAAGCATTTTGCACTTCTACACGGGTGAAATGTGCCTCCGAAAAGGGCTTTTGCCTCCGAAGATGGCTTGTGCCTCCGAGGAGGGCTTGTGCCTCCGAAGAGGGCTTGTGCCTCCGAAGAGGGCTTGTGCCTCCGAAGATGGCTTGTGCCTCCGAAGAGGGCTTGTGCCTCCGAAGAGGGCTTGTGCCTCCGAAGAGGGCTTGTGCCTCCGAAGAGGGCTTGTGGTTGCCTGGAAGTTACTTTCTCATGGTCGGAGGGGTCCACGGGACAAGCGTAAGTCGTTCGATTGGATGTTTGTTTGTACAAACGATCGCAATCGATTAACAAGGTGCCCCTTTTTGGTAGTCCCACCGATCTTTTTGATTGAGGAAAGCTCTCCATTTATTGGCGTGCCTCGTTAGAGGGCTTTGTTGACCCTTGGGAAGGAGCATCAGTTGGTTGGTGTGCCAGGAAGGTTGCGTCTTAGGGGCAAGTGGATCCATGGGATGGACACAAGCTGCCTGATCGGATGCATCACAATCAGCCAGCGAGGGTCTTATTCCTTCTGCTCGGGAAGGTATCCCTTTAGTGGATCTACCTGCTTTCCTGTTGAGAGGCATACCTTCCTTTGGCTGCTTCCTTGTTTGCCTGCTCATGTTGTATCATCATCCGCCAATCTGCAATCCTTTATCATCGTTTCCAAGTGCGTGTTCCCTTCTTTTGCAAGTTAATTGCTTTATCCGAAGAAGTAGACTTCACTGTTGAATGACTCCACAGAGTAAACGCAAGTTATTTGGTTGGATGCCTTTTTATATTAACTATCGCAACCAGTTAACGAGGGCTTGACATAGCGGAGCCGTCAACTTTTTATGTGAAGCTTCTCTTGTATGGGATTTGAGTTTGAAATTTTTGTTGCTTGGAATTTGCTAAATGATTTGTAAGGCTCGCTTAGCTTTGCGATGGGTGAGCTTTGCTTTAATGGCCTGCAGTATTAGATCGATATTTTAGCAATACATTTAGAGTATTTAGACATCGAAATATAACAGGCATTTTATAACAGAAAACACAATGCATAGTTTTTCATTATTGAGTCACGCTGATTTCTCAACGGTTTACAATGCAGAAGTTACACATCTATTATTATCTTTACACATTCAAGCAATGCTGTTAAGTAAAAATGAATGCTAGTTATTATTGTTTCAGAATCTCCAAGCTGGATTTCCATTTGTGCTTGATTCATAGCTTTTGGATTTTTATGCCAGAGAAATTGAGAGATGCCCCAGCCGCAGTTTTGTGGGTAATTAGTAGTCATCCCAACTTCTGCTTGCTGGGTATAATCCGCCTGTGATAGCATTAATGACAAGCTTTTCTGAATCTTGCACTGCAGTGTTGTTGTGAGAATCGGATTGATGGGTAGGATGTTGTTGATCCCGAGTGGATGAGGTTGGATTGACTCCGCTTTTCTTAACGTATTGTTGGAGTTTACCTTGTTCCAACAATTCTTCAATTACTTTCTTTAACTGGCGACATTGGTCAGTGTCATGGCCAGGTTGATTGTGAAATTGGCAGAATTTCCCATTACTCTTTGCACCTTTCGTCATCTCAGGTGGCTTAGGATACTGGACAACGTCTTTTGTTGCAAAATAGATATTCCTTGGTGTATCAGTTAAAGGGGTATAATCTGAAGAATTAAAGCGGCGAGGTTTCTTTTCATTTCCCTGGTTCTTTCCTCCTTCATTCTCCCTTTTCTGACTTTCAGATTCTCTTTTCTTAGATAGGACACTGTTGTTATTAGTTTGGGCAGCAACCACCTTTGACGTTGTAGAAAGGTTTTCAAGGCGAATGAACTCGTCGGCCTTTTTATAGAATTTATCAAGTGAGTTCGGTTCCTTCATCTTTAGCCATATTCCAAATTTACTCGATTTATCAATGGCTCGCATCAAATAAGTCAGGATCATGCGTGGTTCCGCATTTTCCACTTCGGCTAAAGCTATATTGAAACGGCTCAAGAAAGATTTGATTGATTCTCCGGGCGCTTGTTCAAGGTTAGACAGTGACATTATATCCTTAGCTTTTGAAGCATACAATCTGAACTGTTCCTTAAACTTTTGTGTTAAGTCGGAGAACTTATCTACAGACCGAACTGGAAGCTTTGTGAACCAAAGTAAACCCACACCTTCCAGGTATACCGGAAAGTACCGACACTTGATCTCGTCTGATGCTCTTGCACCGGTCATATGCCAATCGTATTTGTATAGGAAATGATTAGGGTCAGTGGTTCCCCTATAGGCTTGGATAGTAGGAGGTGCAAATTTCCTTGGGAATTCTGCTCTCAGAATCCTTTCAGTAAACGGAGTTCTGCTTGGCGCAAATCCCCAGTCAGCCTCATCCTCTTCCCTTTGCATGCTCTCTTTCATGATGCGGCCAACCATTTCAGACAGGTACTCTTTATTGTTCAAAGACACCTCTGGGCAAGCACCAGTTCTTCCCTCGGAAGTTTGCCCGGGCATATGTTCATGACAAGTTGGTTGCGGCCTAGAACCATCAGCTTGGAAAGGTGGCGTTTCAGGAAGGGTGGTTTGATGGTTTTCTGGTTGACGATTTGCCCCAAGCAGGGCAGTTATTCTATCCATCATCAAAGCATTTTGAGTTTCAATTTGTTGGTATAATCCAGAAACTGCGTCATCCAATTCAGCCCTGGTGACTCCAACGGTTGGAGTTGCTTGATCTGTTGTTGGGGAAGCGAAAGTCCCTTCGTGAGCATTTCCGGATCTGACGGGTCTACCTCTTCTTCCAGGAGCCATTATCTCGGATCTGGTTTTTTAAGAGAGGTTCTTTTTATGAATCTTTGCGAAGCAACGGTGGATGATTGCCTGAGTTCAATTCTCAGTGAAAGCACCAAAATGTTAACGTCAAAAGTGTGAACGCCAACACTCGGTGTGTGTAGTAAGATTGTGAAAGCACCACCCGCGTAACGGGAACAGAAATCAAGCAGGAAAATAGCAGAAATGCAGTAAAAGACAGCAATTTATAGTGGTTCGGCTTAAGATTTAGCCTACATCCACTTTGAATCTCTTTATTATTGAATCTGATTACAAATTGATACAAATCTCCTATGAAAACAGTACAACTCGATCACAAGAAGCAATCTTGACTACTAGCTCAATCTTCAGCGATGAAACTCGACGAATCCATATCGGATGTTATGAATTTCTCTCGAAGTTTGTTGTAGTGTCTTGAATGCTTGAAGGATCTTGGTTTGCTGAATGATTGGAGAGTTCGGCAGAGTAACGGCGCTTTAGAAATGAATTGCCAAAAGTCCCCACCATGTTGGAGGTTATGGGGTATTTATAGGAGCAGATCTGAGTGCTAATTTTCTGCTAAGTCTTAGGTCGCAAACGACCTAAGTTAGGTCTTAGGTCGCGAGCGACCTAAGATAAATCCTCTTCCTTTGGTAACCTTGCAGCTTGAGTTATAAGTGCGGTCTTAGGTCGGGGACGACCTTAATTGGGTCTTAGGTCGCAAGCGACCTAAGATAAGTTATGGACTTCAAATTGCTCTAGGTCGTAACACTGCTAAACCGTGAAACCTTTAGGTCGTTGAGTCTTTTCAGCAGTAAAGTTGCTAACTTCTTTAGGTCGTGACATTCCTGTAGCTTAGGTCGCGAACCTTTAGGTCGCTAGCTACCTTAGGTCGCAAACTTCTTAGGTCGCGAACTCTTCTGTAGTTAGGTCGCGAACTCTTCTGTAGTTAGGTCGCGAACCTTTCTGTAGTTAGGTCGCGAACCTTTCCTGTAGCTAGGTCGCGAACCTTTAGGTCGCTAGCTACCTTAGGTCGCAAACTTCTTAGGTCGCGAACTCTTCTGTAGTTAGTTCGCGAACTCTTCTGTAGTTAGGTCGCGAACCTTTCTGTAGTTAGGTCGCGAACCTTTCCTGTAGCTAGGTCGCGAACCTTTAGGTCGCTAGCTACCTTAGGTCGCAAACTTCTTAGGTCGCGAACTCTTCTGTAGTTAGGTCGCGAACTCTTCTGTAGTTAGGTCGCGAACCTTTCCTGTAGCTAGGTCGCAAACCTTTCCAAGTCCTTAGGTCGCTAGCTACCTTAGGTTGTTGAGTTCCATAGGTCGCAATCCTTTCTGTTGCTAGGTCGCGAGCCTCTTAAGCTGTTAGGTCGCGAGGTCACCCTGGATCTTAGGTCGCACACTTCCTTGACTCGCTCAATATTTTAGGTCGCTTCTTAATGGGAGTTAACACTTTCTTTTTGTTAGTTAACAATCACTCGACTTTGGTTTAATTTGATTGAATAGAATTTTAAAATCATCAATTCCCTATGGATCGACCCGTATTCGCCACGTGCTACATTCGTACACCATGGCTTGCTGTTAATTTTATTTCTAAATTCGTTCGACGGTTTTCTAAACCGATAGAAAATCCGTCGACGAACAAGTGTTTGGCGCCGTTGTCGGGGAATTTCTTTGATTTTGAATTTCTATTCTTCGAATTATTTTTCTTTGATTTTTGTGTGTTTTTATTTTATGTGTGTTTGCATTTAAAAAAAAATTAGTTTGTTGTTTGATTTTGGTTTGAGTGTTTGTTTTGTGTGCATTTGAGTTGTGTGAGTATAGTTGTTCCATTTGTTTTCTTCTTGCATTTTCAATTTTCATTTCTATTAAAAAAAAACCTTTCACACAATCTCAATTGAAAAGGAAAAAAAGGTTTTATTCCATTCTTTTTCTGTTTATATTTTTTTGTTTACATTGTACAGTATACATCTCTCTGTTTTTTCAATCGGTACACTTCAAAAACTTCCTCTAATTGCTCCACAAACTACCATCATTACTGAGCCAACAATTACCGAACTGCACACTCCATAACCAAACTGCCCTACCTCCCAATTCCATTGCTCACCACCTACACTTCACCTACTTGCACTGTCCATACCCACATATCCAATATCAACTATGCATTCTCAACAAAACAGCTCTGCCATCTAACCTTCTTCCCTCACAATTACATCCCACTGCCTCTTTCCCTCTCCTTCCATTTCAAACCCCACAAACACCCCTTGTCTACCAGACTTACAAACTGTCAAACCACTTCATTCACCTCTTACCACAACCATCCCTACCCCCGACTGCACCTGTGCCTGTCCATACTTCTCCAAGATCACTGATCTATATACGACATTGCAACAAATTGCCCGTGTGCACAAACTTCTGTGCACAAGCAATCACTCACCTGTTCCACTAAAATTGTGCACTGTACATTTCAATTCATAGCATCAGTGCTAACCACTACATTTGTTGACCATCCCACAACATATTCATCAACAATCCACGATCACTGCCATTATCACAACCTGTTCAACTACCATACAACTGCAGTTCCAACCATCAACTGACCACCAATACTCACCTAGATCACCCCGCCTGTCACTTCAACAGTTCACATACTTTCATTTATCGAATCTCCAACTAAATTGCACCCACCGGATACTGCCACCGAACCACGTCCATCCATTTCCAGTCAACAACCAAACAAACTTCAACCTGCCTGAACAACTTCATCAATTTATTCAAATCAACTTCAAATTCCAGATTCAAATTTATTCAAAGCCCAATTCATCAATTTAATTCAGTTCTAAATATACCATTTATTTTTCAATATATTTCAAAGCTTTAATATTCAACATTTTCAAAGATAGATTTAACAGTTTCATATAGCTCTTGATTTAACTTCATTCTTATTTAATCAGGGAATATTCGTTTAATAAATTCAATATCATTTAACTAGCCTTAAATTTCATTTTTACTTAAATCAAACCCAAGTTATAAATCATATCTTAAATCTCAATTTCAATAAGTTTCAAATCGGTTTAATTAAATAAAATTATCTTTACTAAATTCAAATTATCATCCCCACCTTAACTTATTCAAAATTTTACCAAAATCTATTTTGAAATATAAATTTTATACTTAACATATTATATGTATTAAATCCATCTTAATTAAATTAAATATCATTATTAAATCTATATATATCATTACCATTTATATATAAAATTTTAAGAATCAACATTTGTTAAAACCATATATTTCTTTCCAAAACCATAGAATTCAATTTCAAAATATTTATATATATATGGACCAACGGTGTTTGTATATATATTTATCATATGGTTAAGTGATACGGATATTTATCATTTCAATCCGAAATTTAAATATATACGGGTAGATATCATTTCGACCCGTAATCCCAATTTCAATTCAAATGAAAATCGCTTGGGTTTATCATTTCAACCCATAACGATTTCTCCTATTCTAAAGTCCGTTCGGGTATGTATCATTTGAACCCATAGTGAATTCTATACTAACAGGGAACTTGCAGAGTGATAACAGATAATATAAAATATATATAACAACAGGCATATATCATCAATATAAATAACAGATACTGGTGTCAGATGTCACAGGTGAACATATACAGATAATAGTAATAACAGGCATATAAATACTAGATACTGGTGTCAGATGTCACAGGTGAACATATACAGATAATAGCATATATAACAATTTAAATAACTACAGCATCATATTTCAATTGTCGTTTCAATTGAAATCAATTAATAGATACAAGAATGTTAATCGTGAGTGATTACTCACCTTTCGAGGCTAGAGAAAGATGGACAGGAATGGAAGCGAATTGTGAATCCAAACACGCTTTTCAAAGCAAAACAAGATGGGCGCAAATACGACGGATAGGGCTGATAAATAGGAATTGACGGAATAATTAGAATCAACTTGATAGAGACAGAAAATGTATATATTATTATTATTTCCTTGGACTCAAAAATTTAATTCAAGATAAATATCAAAATAAAATAAATATATATATAAATAAAACACTATTTTATAAAGCATATATACGAAAAAAAAATTTATAATAATACACGGTCCTTAGAATATACGCACTGTAAACTTCTATATATCTATATACATTGAAAAATCAAAATACTGCAGGCATACGTATACTTAAGATAGTATCTAGTTTAAACTACATACATACACTTTTTGTATAAAATAAACTTAACAGGAACAAATAGATGTGATGTAAAGTAATATATATATCATATGCAGACACTTACAAAACACAGTAATCCCATATATAAGAATTGAAAGATTTACATATAACCAAAATATAATAAGGTATATAATACTTGTATACTGAAACCTTTAAACAAACAAACTATTATCAAATCATCTCATATAGCAGACTTACAGTAACTATATATATGCTTTTATATATCAAATCAGAATATAACTTATATACTTGTTATATTAATATACAATATATCCTATGCCAACCTATACAAGTACAAAACAAATATACTTTATGAAGTGGTAGTAGCCTCAAAATATACGCTGGCAAATATAACATACATACCTATATTTTGAAAAATCGAGATATATTATATACTAAATACGAATTACACAAAACTTTTATTAACATTATATACAGAGACAAGACCAATATAAACTTATACTACTTTATATAACCCCTAAACTCATACTACTTTATATAACTGTATAAATATTTGTATATACTAATGTATAACAAAAATCAAAGCAAAAGATAAACAGCAAAATCGGTATATACTAACAGGTCGTATATATACACTTTATATATGCATACCTGCTTAAGGAAAGAAAGGGCAAGAGTCGGCTGCTAGAGGGGGTGAAGGCCGAAAGAGAAGGAGGTGGGCTAGGTTGTCAAGGGGAGGAGGAACATGGCTTTGGCCATTGGTGGAGGAGGCACGTTCGGTGGAGAAGGAGGTCGTTTGGCAGCAGCTCGGTCGAGATCTGGGGAGGAGCAGCGAAAAAAATGGTGACAGAGCTTAGGTGATGGGATGGGTTGATGAGTTCGGCCGTGGTGGTTGCGAGGCGGACGAAGGGAGGGATGATGGAGGGAGATTCGGCCGGAGCTAGGTGTTCACGAGGCAGGGATCATGGGCGGAGGAGGGAGAGCTTGGACGTGCGTGCTGTCTAGAGGAAGGAGGAAGGGGAATGATGGCTTCAGGCAAACAAAATGAAGAAAATGAGTAAGGCAAAATAAAATGAGAAGAGAGAGAGGTAGTGGAAGGCTATAAATTTGCAAATGAATGTTGGTAACGTGTTAGCTTCCCAATTTATTATTTATGCTCTCAAAAGATGTAAATAGAAATAAAGGAGAGAAAGGAGCAAAAGAAACGTTCCACCTAAACTTTTAGATATAAATTCAAAAGCCAAAGGAACGTGCAGCTATCCATTGATTCCGCAAAAGTTTTAAAGCAATTAATTGTGATGCTTGGACAACACGTCATCAGATTTTGAAACCAAAGAAATAGTAAAGCCACAATTTTAGGGTACCGTTACAACGAACAGTTAATTGTTTTCCGGCACGTACCGGACCTCAAAATACAAAAATAAATATACCGTGGTGATCAGCGCGACATGACGATCAAAACGGTATACAGATATTGGTGGTATGATCATCCGATCAAAAGTCGATAATCGGTACCGAAAATGCTGCTATTTTGCCAGAATTAAGATAAACGGAGTAGTAGAAGTCCAAATTTGGAAAAACGAAAGATGACATCTTACTCAGAAGATGGTTTAGAAATTTATTATATAAAAATATTTAAGTTTGGAAAACGATTTATTATCATCGATTTTTACCGATCTGAGTTGAAATAAAATTACACAATAAAATAAACTTCAATATTATCAGATGAAAATTTACCAGCTGCTATGATTAAATAGGCGTATTCCAAATAATAAATTTTTAATTTCAAATTATATTGTTTAAAATTTCACAAATTTCCAGTTAAATATACTTTTAAAACCATTAAGTTTTGCGGGTCGTTACAATATTTTTGTTCTCAACAAATCCAAATCGAAAATCCTCAAGCTAATAATTATAAATTAGATTTCGTTGAACAAATGAACGAAAAATACGATGATCACATGGATTCGTTGTTTGAAACTTATATGAAACAACATGAACAACAAAACCAAATCCCAACGTGTGACGAGTTAAGTAATAGTCCATCTTTTACCCAAATCGACGATTTTCAAATAACAACTTTTGAAATTGAAAACGACAATCATAATGAAGTTGTTGAAAACACGATAATTGAATTGGATTTCAATTCTTTTAAGGGTGAGAAACTCGATTTAAATTTCGATCTTCCTTTTTCTGAAAATTTGAATACAACAACTTTAGATTTTGAAATGGATATATTCGATGAAGTTGTTGATAATCCAACGAAGGAAGATGAATTTAACGAACACGAGTTTTATGGACTTTTCGAAAATGAGTCATTAAATTCTGATGGGGAAGATTTGGATCGCCATTTTGACTTTGAAATCGATAACTTGGAAGAAGTTTTCAATGATAAACTTGAATTTCAATTTGGTGAAAATAAATGTGAATTTCGATCAATTGTTTTATCAACCCCAAAAATCATTGAAAACAAAACAACTCGTACGATTTTTAATAAAACGGCATTCGTTTTTCCAAATCCAAATTCAACTTTGAAATCTTTTACGATTTGGTTTTTCGAGCTTGAGTTGTGTCTCGTATACTTGACGAGACAAATGAATCGGTCTTTGGAAGACCGTTTCATTTACTTTTTGATGATATACTTTCCGATCTCGTGTAAATACCGTTAATTTTCATTTAAATAAAGGTCATGTTTTTATTTTTATTTTTCTCCTTCTACTTCGATTGACTGTGGGGACACATTCAAAATCAAGTGTGGGGGGAGACTCACCATCATTTTCAATTTTTCCAAAATTTAAAAAAAAATCTCAAAAATTAAAAAAAACAAACAATTTTTTTTAAGCATTTTAATTTATTTTTAAAGAAACACTATAAGATAAATATATGGTTTTGGTTTATTAAATTGAAATTCTTTAAAATTTATTCGTCTTAACAAAAGTAAAAATGAAGTTTGATTACAAATAATAATGGTTTAACTAGTATATAGGAAGATTCATATGTGATAATTATGAAATATATCCTAATTGAAAATCTTTGTTTTAAAAAAAGTGGTTGATTTAAAGTAAAGGATACAATATTTTTTTTCTTCTAAGTTAAGTGGTGCTAAGATGATTTTGCAAAAACTCTCTCTTTCTATTAAAAAAGAAAAATTTAAAAAAAAAAGAAAAAGAAAAAAATACATTTGTATATATGTAAATATTTTTTATTAACACCTACGGTCGACAGGTGTGCACACTTGTGTTTACACTCGCCATGCTCTGTACCTTTCTCACGTAAGCCCGAAAGGTAGTGCATGATCGGTATATCTGGCCTTAGTTTATCTGAGCTAGGTGTATATATATAAAAATTCTTTTTAATAACGCCTATAGTCAATAGGTGTTCACACTCGTGTGTTCACTCGCCACGCTCTGTATTCCCCTCACATCAGTCCGCAAGGCAGTGCATGGGTAGTATATCTGGCCTCAGTTTATCTGAGTTAGGCATTTGTAAATATTGTAAATAGCAATAAAATTTTCAAAAAATGGAGAGTATAAGCAAATGAAATCCAAGCACAATTTTAACTTATTTGATTTGATTTGTTATTAAAATGAAATGAAATACCACTTTAATAAACTTTGATAATCAACTAAGGACCTATTTCATGGTTACACTTTGTTATCAACCGAAACAACGAGTTAAACTATAGTTTATTTGTTATGATAACATAATTTTTTTTGGAAATTTTGACGAGTAAATGACTTAAATTTTCAAGATAATAACCAAACCTATATATAACTTATTTGTGTTAATTTAAAAATAAATCCTTCATTGTAAATATTTTCAAAAACTTGCATTCATCTCCTTGTAAATAAATCTTGCATTGTGTAAATACTTTCATTCTGCATTTGGATTTTGTGGGTAGTATCCGCTGAAAACCCTCACGAGACAACACTCGTCCTACTGGGGACACCCAGAGGTTTAATGGCTTGTTGCATACGCTCAATGCAATCGTGCTCCCTACGAACACGGATTTATCTTAGTTTTTCTTTATTCGAGGACGAATAAAAAGATAAGTGTGGGGTATTTGATGTGCACGTAAATGTGCATATTTTTACCACCATATTTAATCTATTTAAATTAAATAAATGATCATATCGGGTATTTTAACTTGTTTAAACCAAAATTCAAATTATTTGAAATTGTCACATATTCATCTTCATATAGGGGCAAAATGGTCATTTTTATGCATTTATTAAATTGTGAAAATTTACTTGGAATTTTCTATGTTGTTTTGTAGGAAATTTGGTGAATTTTACAAGTGGTTACACGATGATATATGCATGCACAAGAGTGAAGAGAACAAATGAAGATGGAAATAATTCAAAGTAAAGAATATGGAGGACCCCACCTACCCACCTACCTTAATGTACAAATTAGAGGCTAATGCACATGCTTATGGAATTAATGGCTTCATGTACACTTAAATGAGGATTATTTGAAGCTAATGATTACTTGGCCTCCACACTTCCTAAGAGGGTATTTTGGGCATTCCCCAAAAATATGAATTATGGTTTAACACATGTATAAAATCCCCCTATGTTTCATGTAACCTTCTTCCTCTTCCTTAGTCTCTCTTTTATGCTCTCTTCTCTTAGCCTCTTCTCTTAGGAAAATAAATGAGAGCTCTCTTTCTTTTCAGGGCTACTTAGCCATTTCTTCTTTTCATGTAACTTTTTATGCAATTTAATACATGTTCTTTTCATTTTCTTGTTTATTTCCTTTCATGTTGTAGTGTAGATCTCATTTATTTTATGCAATTAGATTAGTTTTCTTTTCCATTAGCTTTCATTTTCCACTTCTTTTTATTTTTGTTTTTTCATGTTGCTTTCTACTAGTGTTGACATAATAACACAAATGAGAGGCTAATCCATATAATTTAGGGGTAATGATGCTCTCTTGAATAATGTAGATGCAACATAATTTCTCATTTATGTCTCTTTTGTGCTTAATGGAAAGTTGGATGTGTGTGTGATTTTGTGTTTAATATTGAGTTTGATAGCTTATGTTGTTTAAAACAAATAGGCTATGCTTAGTCATATGAATCACTAATTACCTTTTCTTCTACATATGATCATGGTAATGGAAGTGGATTTAGAATCAAAATCTGATGGTTTATGTTTCTAATTCAATAGTTAATAAACCATGCTTAAAATAGATTCTGCTTTTAATTTCATATCATTTTCATTGAAGTTAGTAAGTGGGTTAGAGGGTGCATTAAAGTTTGATGGTTTAAGTGTGTTAATTAATAACACAATTAGGCCATGCTTATGATAAATGCATCAACTAATGTCACAAATGACCAAAAAGAGATCATAATTTCATTATGTTGATTTATGTGATCATTAGGGGGGATTTGCCTCTAAATTGCTCTTTAATCTCATCTTTTTATTCTCCATAGTTTTAGTTTGTTTTTACTTTCTTTTTGTTAGTTAACAATCACTCGACTTTGGTTTAATTTGATTGAATAGAATTTTAAAATCATCAATTCCCTATGGATCGACCCATATTCGCCACGTGCTACATTCGTACACCATGCGCTAGCTGTTAATTTTATTTCTAAATTCGTTCGACGGTTTTCTAAACTGATAGAAAATCCGTCGACGAACAAGGGAAAATGGAACTATGGGATTTATAAACGAAGTTTATAAATAAAGTGAAGTAATTATCGGTGGATAATTTGAAATTTATAAATTCACGGCGGGAATTTATAAGGAGATGGATAAATCGTTCTAAAAATAAATAGTGGTTTTGTTTTAAAAAAATGTGGAAAAGGAAATTTTTGGAGTAGGAATGTAAATTTAAACTGGAGATAAATCGAGAGGGATTTATAAACTATTAGGCCGGCTTCATTGAAATGGAAAATGTATTTTTCTGAAAAGTTAAGTGTATTTTAAAGGAAAGATTTTAAAGGATTTATTAGAAAATTAAAAGTGTTTAAAAGAATGTTTTTAGAAAAAGTATTGTTTAGTTGTTCAAAAATTGTTTAAGTATTTATAAATTAAGTTAGTTATAGTAGTTAATTATTTTTAAATGGATAAATTAGTATTACGATTTTAAAAGGAAAAATTATTAAATATTAATATTTTATATAATAGCTTTATTTTAAAAGTAGTTTTTGGCTAAAGTTTACTTGGAGAATTATTATAGAATTTCATAACTATTATATTGAATAAAGTGATTTAAGTAGCTTTATTTTTATTTTAAGTGTATATTTTTAGATAAAGTGATTTAATTTATTTAAAATCTAAATTAAATAATACTTGGTGTTTTTCAGTGGAAATAAAATAATTGGTTGAATGCTTATTTAATTTGATAGTTAAATAACCGACTATCAAATCTGGACCCAAATGTAACTTTGGAAATATCTAGAAGAAGTACTGGAATTATATGGTACAGTTACCATTCGAGGTGATATACTATACGTATAAACTTGTTGTGTTCTTTTAGGACTTTTATGAGGAAATCCACCCACTAATGGTTAGGAGGTGATCTCCAATCTTATTCACGTATGTGTATTTCCTAAAGAACCGAGTTGAGTTTCCGGGAAATAGCGAACGTTGTTTCGAAGAGATCAAGATCGGATTTGTGATCCGAAAACCACTTCGATCCAACGAGTATGTTTTTGAAATGAAGACAAGAGCTTGGAGTCGAAGATGGAGCAGTGAAATGCAAGGGCTATTCACTACTAATCACGAGGGTGATTCCAAAAAGGATGTAGTAGGAGTAGTGCCTTCGGTTTCGTTCGGACCGGGAACGGACTTGTATGGATGAATGCTATCAGTACATTGTCATTGGAGAACAATGAGAATTCTAAGTGAATATTCCTAAAAAGGTAACGCTTAGCCTCGAGCTTCATCAACCGGGAATGACTGAAAATCAGGGGATATTGCTGCAAGGCTAAGTGGGTCGCACCCAAGTAGGTAAGGTAACCCCTATCTAGAGTCCCTTTATTTCGGCTGTGTGAGCGGTTGTTGATCCCAACCGCGGGATGATCTTATTCGGGCTATCTAGTAAGGGGTAGTCCGGTCTTGTGCTGTAGGGGATCGAGAGTGGTCCTTGGTACGCTGATCTAGACAGGTACCGTGACAGGTTGTTAACTCATATTTTAGTGCCGACCTAAAACTCTACGACCTAAAGACTCTGCGACCTAAGGAAGTTAGCGACCTAACGACCTAAGGGGATTCCTGACCTAAAGACTCTGCCACCTAAGGATGTTAGCGACCTAACGACCTAAGGGGGTTCCTAACCTAAAGACTCTGCGACTTAAGGAAGTTAGCGACCTAACGACCTAAGGGGGTTCCCGACCTAAAGACTCTACGACCTAAGGAAGTTAGCGACCTAACGACCTAAGGGGGTTCCCGACCTAAAGACTCTGCAACCTAAGGAAGTTAGCGACCTAACGAACTAAAGTTGTTTACGACCTAACGAGCTAAGGAGCTTCGCAACCTAGCGACCTAAAGCTTCGCGACCTAACTTCACAAAGCAGCTTAACGAGCTAAAAGAAAAGAAAGGGTGCACGACCTATCTTAGGTCGCTCATGGCCTATCTTAGGTCGCTTACGACCTATCTCTTGTTCAGATAAGATCGAGTACAACTTCATCAGCCTAACTTCTTAAGTCACGAATGTACTACGACCTAGCTTAGGTCGCTCGTGACCTACGACTTAACTTAGGTCGTACACGACCTAAGACTTGGCAAAAATTCCGTCCAGAATCGCTTCTATAAGTACCCCCTAACTCCAACGGCAAAAGGACTTTTGGCCAATCATTTTCTGAAGCGTCATTACTCTGCCGAATTCTCAACTCATTCAACATTCGAAGAACTCCAGACATTGAAGATACTACAACAAGCTTTGAGCAAGATTCTACACATCCGACATGGATTCATCAAATCTCATCATCAAAGTTTGAGTTAGTAATCTGAAGTGTTTGTGTGATCGAAGTGAATTGTATTCGAAGTGCATTGTATCATTTTGTAACCAGAATCAGCAATAACGAAATTCAAAGTGGACGTAGGCTTAATCTCAAGCCGAACAACTATAAACTGCTGTCTTTTACTACTTTTTTCGCTATTTTACTGCTTATTTCTTGTTCTCGTCACACGGGTGGTGCTTTCACAACTTTACTACATACACCGGGTGTTAGCGTTCAATTTTCAGCGTTAACATTTTGGTGCTTTCACTGAGAACCCAACCAAGTAATATTGTCGTCATTGCTTCACGAAAGTTTGTTGAAAATGTTTCTCTCATGACCAGAAGTCTGTCAGACATAATGGCTCCTGGAAGAAAACGCAGATCTGTTAGATCCGAAGATGCTCGTGATAATACCGCCACTTCTCCTTCTCCAAGTCAAGCAGCTCCAAGCGTTTGTGTGACGCGAGAAGAGTTAGATGCTGCTGTGTCCGGGCTGTATCAGCAATTTGAAACTCAGAATACTCTAATGATGGAAAAGTTAAATGCTTTGCTTGGGGCTAGTCAAAGACCAGTAAATAATGAAGAAAACTTTGTTGATGTCGTTCACAACTCCGAAGGGAGAAATATTCCTCAAGGGGGATCTGGTGCTGCTGAAGGGGAACCTCTCCAGGCTGAAGGATCCAGGCCATCGCCAGTTCTCCGCGAGCATTTCCCCGGGCAAACCTCCGAGAAAATGGCCGAAGTTTATTCCGCAAAGTCATTAAACAATGAGGAATATCTCTCCGGCATGATTCGACAAATAATGAAAGAAAGCATGCTGAGAAACGAAGATGAGAGCGAGTGGGGATTTGCTTCGAGTAAAACTCCATTTACTGAGAAGATTCTAAAAGTTGAGTTTCCCAGAAAATTCGTTCCTCCAACCATACCTGCTTATCGAGGAACAAGTGACCCGAATCAATTCTTGTACAAGTAGGATTGGCACATGACAAGCGCTAGAGCAACTGATGAGATTAAATGCCGGTATTTCCCGGTATACTTGGAAGGAGTGGCGCTACTTTGGTTTACCAAGCTTCCTGTACGATCCGTTGATCAATTTTCCGATCTAACTCGGAAATTCAAGGAACAATTCAGATTATACACTTCAAGAGCAAAGGATATAATGTCTCTTTCGAGCCTCGAACAGAACCCTGGAGAACCCATCAAATCCTTCTTGAATCGCTTTAATATAGCCTTAGCTGAAGTTGAAAACGTAGAACCGCGAATGATTTTAACCTACTTAATGCAGGCTATTGACAAGTCAAGCGAATTTGGAAAATGGTTAAAAATGAAGGAACCAAATTCGCTCGAAAAGTTCTACAAAAAGGCTGATGAGTTCATGCACCTAGAAAATCTCTCCGCGTCAGCTAAAGTTGTGAAAACAGTGGTGGAAAATAATGCTACTGCTCAGAACAAAAAAGAATATATAAATCAGAAGAGGGAGAGTAGTGGTGGAAAGAAGCAAAAGGATCTCAAAAAACCCCTCTTTCTCAAGCCCTCAGATTTTACCCCTCTAACTGATACACCGGAGAATATTTTCATCGCCACTAAAGATGCTGTTGAATATCTGAAGCCACCATCAGTAAAAGTAGGAAAAAATGCTGCTTAAAGTGGCAGATTCTGCCAATTTCATAATCAACCAGGCCATGATACCAACGAGTGCCGTCACTTGGAAAGCTTGATTGAAGAATTGTTAAGAGAGAATAAGTTGCAGCAGTACGTTAAAAGGAATAGAAAAGACCCGTCTTCATCTAACCAGGGGCAGCAACCTCCAGCTCATTCATCTAGTTCAGGAGAGAGGCCTGCTGCATAAGAAAAGGAAAGACCTGTTATAAATGTGATCACAGGAGGAACCCACCCGGCTGGCAAGAGTTGGGGTGAGATGGAGAGGTATGCTAGAGCTTTGAAGTATGCCCTAGCTGAAGAAAGTGTCTTGGTCTTGGAAGATGCTGCACCTTTGAAGCAGCAAAAGACTTTTCATGATGATATCATGTTCAGAACCAGGGATTCTATTGATGTGGAGGCTCCTATCGAGGACCCTTTGGTTGTCTCTGTCGGTATTGGGCCGGCTATTGTAAGGAGGGTGCTGGTTGATAGCGGTGCCTCGTGCAACATACTATTTAAAAAGACATTTGACCAAATGAAAATTCCAATGGCAGATGTACAGGCTTCATCTCACAAGATTGCCGGATTTACAGGGGAGCTGAAACAGCCAATTGGAACAGTGGACTTGTTTGTTGAAATGGGCGAAGGGCATAAGAAGGTGGTTCGGAAGCAAACTTTTGTAATTGTTGATGGATTCTCCGCCTATAATGCTTTCTTGGGTCAGCCTACTCTTGCTGCTTTCAGGGCCGTCCTCGCTCCGTGGTGCTTGACAATGAAATTTCCCACTCATAATGGAGTTGTTTTCATTAAGGGAGATCAGAACGCGGGGCGAGAATGTTATCTTGTAGAGCTCCGAGAGGCCAGGAAAAGAGAGATGGGAAAAGATGCGGCAGCTCCGCTCCGCAGCAAGGAACCAGCCTTGTAGGAACTATGGGGTGGCCCCTGTACTGGCAAACACAGCAATGCAAGGAAAGAAATGGACCCCAGAAAAGCCAGTACAGGGGAGAATAGAGTGGTACCTGTGGAAGTGACGGTACCAATACCTGTTGACTCGAAAGACCCAAACAAAGTACTCAATGTGGGTTCACAACTGAGCATAGCAGTTCAAAGCACGCTGATATCATTTTTAAAAGCAAATCTGGATGTGTTCGCTTGGTGTCACGCTGATATGTGTGGGATCTCTCCGGAAATTGCTGTACATACTCTGAATATCGATCCAAAATTCACGCCAGTGAAACAGAAAAGAAGAACCCAAGATCCAGAAAGGTCAACAGCGCTAAAGGAAGAGGTAGATCGGCTCATGGAGAATGATTTCATCAGGGAATCCACTTACCCAAATTGGGTTTCAAATCCAGTACTGGTCAAGAAGGCAAATGGAAAGTGGAGAGTATGCATCGACTTTTCAGATCTAAACAAAGCTTGCCCTAAAGACTGCTTCCCACTGCCCATAATCGATCAGTTGGTGGATGGAACAGCTGGGCATGAGTTGTTATCTTTTATGGATGCTTACTCCGAATATAATCAGATTATGATGCATGAGCCGGATCAGGAAGACACAAGCTTTATCACGGATGTAGGACTCTACTGCTACAAAGTTATGCCTTTCGGATTAAAGAATGCTGGGGAAACTTACCAAAGACTCGTCAATGCTATGTTCAAACCTCAGATCGGCAAAACTATGGAAGTTTATGTTGATGATATGTTGGTAAAGTCAAAGAAAGCAGTAGACCACATGGATCACTTGGCGGAAATGTTTGCAATTCTTCTAAAGTACGGAATGAAGCTCAATCCTTTGAAATGTTCATTCGGAGTAGAGTCCGGAAAATTCTTTGGTTTCATTTTGAGTGCAAGGGGCATCGAGGCCAATCCTACTCAAATCACAGCTCTAAGAGAGGTCAAAGCCCCTAGAACAAAGAAAGAACTGCAAAGCCTCAATGGAAAAGTCGCTGCTCTGAGTCGTTTCATTTCCAAAGCCACAGACAAATGCATTCCCTTCTTTGACGCTCTTAAAAAAGGAAAGAAAAATTTTGAATGGACTCCCGAATGCCAGAATGCTTTCGATGAATTAATTCGTCATATGGAAACGCCTCCAGTTCTATCCAAGCCTAGTAATGGTGAAGACCTTTTCATCTATTTATCAATTTCATCTCATGCTCTTAGTGCAGCACTTGTACGGGAAGATGTGAAAATACAACGTCCAGTTTATTACATCAGCAAACGGTTCACTGGGGTAGAGATGAATTATTCGAAGATAGAAAAGCTTGCCTATTGTTTGCTAATTGCTTCCAGGAAGTTGAGGCCATACTTTCAAGCTCATTCTATCAAGGTCCTTACTGATCAACCTCTAAAGCAAGTCCTGTTCCATCCTGAAACTTTGGGTCGTCTTTTAAAATGGAACATCGAACTCAGCCAGTATGATATCACTTACCATCCCCGAAGAGCAATCAACGGACAAGCTTTAGCAGATTTCATTACGGAATCTACTGACAAAGATGATAGTGAGAAGGAAACAACTGATGGCACTCCAATCCAATGGAAGTTGTATGTTGATGGCTCGAGAAATGATTACTGTTCTGGGGCAGGGGTTGTGCTTGAAACCCCCGAAGGACGATCATTGTGTTATGCATTGAGACTGGAATTTCCTTCAACGAACAATGAAGCAGAGTATGAAGCTCTTATTGCCGGTTTAAAAATTGCCAAGGAACGAAACATCAAAGTGTTACAGATTTTCAGCGATTCTCAACTTATTGTTTGCCAGGTAAAGAAAGAGTTTCAAGCTAAAGGTGGAAATCTGCCCGCATACTTGTCAAAGGCATGTGAGCTTCTCGAAGATTTTGATCATTACACGATAAGTCACATTCCTCGAGTAGAAAACATGAAGGCGGATTCTCTAGAAAAGTACTCAAGTTCTGGAGAGGCTCAATTATTGGGATTAGTCCCTATGGATGTTCTGTCGGCCCCAAGCATTGATGAGATGGATATTGATTGGATTATCGCTGCGTCTCAAGAGCATGAATCGTGGATGACTCCAATCAAAGAATATCTACTCAATGGTTCCCTGCCAGAAAGTCCTAAGGAACGCCGAAAGCTGTTAAGAAAAGCATCAAGATATATAATTCAAGATGGCCGATTATACAAACGGGGATTCTCAATGCCATTACTCCGATGTGTAACTAAGGAAGAAGCCAAGACGATTCTAGCTGAGATACACGGAGGAGAGTGTGGGGATCATTCAGGTGGCCAAACTCTAGCCAAGAAAGTTCTCCGATATGGGTATTTCTGGCCAGATATTAATCGAGATGCTGTTATTTACTCCCGGAAGTGCGACAAGTGCCAAAGATTTGCAAAAATCCCAAAAGCGCCTTCCACCGAACTCGCGCAAATGGTCAGCCCATGGTCGTTCGCCATTTGGGGAATAGACTTGATTGGACCATTACCAATCGCTAAATCTGGAATCAAATATGCTATTGTTGCTATTAATTATTTCACTAAATGGGCTGAAGCTGAACCCTTGGCCACTATTACCTCTAAAAAGATGATAAATTTCGTAACTAAAAATATCATTTGCAGGTATGGTGTGCCGCAGAAGATAATCACAGAGAATGGTACTCAGTTTGAAAGTGAAGAATTCCAGGACTTTTGCAAACGGTTCAGAATTCGAAAAAGCTTCTCAGTAGTGGCTCATCCGCAGGCAAACGGGCAAGTGGAAGCAGTGAACAAAATTATCAAGTCAACCATCAAAAAGCAACTCGAAAAAGCAAAAGGTGGTTGGGTTGATAAGCTGCCACTAGCACTATGGGCATACAGAACTACTCACAAAACTGCGACTAGGCACACTCCATTTTCACTGGCATATGGATCAGAGGCAATGATTCTAGTGGAAATAGAAGTTCCTTCACACAGAAGAATTCATTTCAATGAGCTTGAAAATGAGAAATTGCAACTTGAAGCCCATGATTTTCTTGATGAAAAAAGAGAAGAAGCTAGGCTCAGAGTTTCAGCTTATCAACAAAGGATAGCCAGGCACTTCAACTCTAAAGTTCGCCAACGCAGCTTTGAGGTCGGAGACTTAGTCTTGAAAAGAATCATGACAGCAACCGGGGTGTTTTGGCCAAACTGGGAAGGGCCATATGTCATAGGCAATAAACTTCTTGATGGCACTTTCAAACTCATAATTGTTGAAGGAGATCCAATTCCAAGAGCCTGGAACAGCAACCACTTACGTCCTTATTTTACTTAAAAAAGCTTCGCTCAAAATTGTAAAATAGTGATGGATGTATCAGTTGTATTGTAAGACATTGTAAATCAGTGCAAGTTAATAAAAGCTATAAAGTGGATGTAGGCCCGATTCTTGGCCGAACCACTATAAATCTTGTGTTCTTTACTACTTTATAATGCCTGTTTCATTTCGACATGTAAATACTTTAAATGTATTGCTAAAATGTCGATTCAAAATTGCAGGACATTAAAACAAGGCTTACTCGTCACAAAGCCAAGCGACCCCTATAAGTCACTTATTAAGCAAATACCAAGCAACAAAAATTCTAGATTCAAATCTCATACAAGAAGAACTTCACATAAAAAGTTGGCGACTCCACTGTGTCAAGCCCTCGTTAACTGGTTGTGATCGTCGGTATAAACAGATATCCAGCTAGGTAACTTGCGTTTGTCCCTTGAAGTCATTCAACAGTGAAGTCCACTTCTTTGGATAAAGCAATTTACTTGCAAAGGAGAAGGAAGACGCGCTTGGAAACGATAATAAAGGATCACTGATGAGCAGTTGATGAGAAAACATGGGCCGGCAAACATAGAAGCAGCCAAAAGGAGATGTGCCTCTCAATAAGAGGGCCGGTAGATCCACTAAAGGGACACCTTCCCAAGCAGAAGGAACATGGCCCTTGCTAACTGGTCGTGATGCATCCGATCAGACAGCTTGCGTCTGCCCCGTGGATCCACTCTCCCCTGAGACGCAACCTTCCTGGCACACCAACCAACCAAAGATTCTCTCCAGAGGCCAACAAAGCCCTCTAACGAGGCACGCCAAAAAATGAAAGTGCTTTCCTCAATCAAAAACGATTGGTGGGACCACCGGAGGGGCACCTTCCCAAGCTGAAGGAACAGGGCCCTTGTTAATTGATTGTGATCGTTTGTGCAAATGAACATCCAATCAAACGACTTGCATCCGCCCCGTGGATCCATTCAACCATGAGAAAGTAACTTCCAAGGAATCGACAAGCCCTCTTCGGAGGCACATGCCCTCTTCGGAGGCAAAAGCCCTCTCTCGAGGCACCACAAGCCCTCTTCGGAGGCACATGCCCTCTTCGGAGGCAAAAGCCCTCTCCCGAGGCACCACATGCCCTCTTCGGAGGCAAAATCCCTCTCCCGAGGCACCAAAAGACCTCTAACGAGGCACAAGCCCTCTTCGGAGGCACAACATTTCAAAGAAACTCTCTACGGAGGCATACTTTAACTCTCAAAGGAAGGATAATTTATTTATCTCAAAAAGTTCTTCCTAAAAGTTGAAATGCTACATAAAGCCCTTTTCAGAGGGCCGCTTTACCGTGTAAGAGATTACACTTCTCAGAAATATGAAGTGACCATCTCCGAAAGTTGAAGCGTAAAACCATTCCAAAAAATGAGATACGCTCTATTAAAAGCAGAATGATTCTTCCCTTAAAAGTGGAATAGTTATTCTCCGAAATAAGAGTATCAGTCTTGTAAAAGCAAGAGATATTGCAATGCACTTGTGGTATGGGGGCAATATTATACAATCTAGCTACATTAACAAAAGTAATGTACAAGCAACATACCACATGTTCATCACAATATCACACAAAGAAAATATGGAATAAATGCATTCTCAAGCATAGACGAAAAGTTCGTATAAGTAAAAAGAATCGTTTATTCTACAGTAAAATTGAGAAATAAATGTATTCACACATACACAAGAATTTGTACAAGTGAAAGAATTATTTTATTCAATATTGTGAAAATTCTTTACATGTGCAGATATCAAAAAAGCGGGTACCGGTTCCCGCACAATTTACGGTCAATACATGCAAAAAGCAAAACAAGAAGAAAAAGATCCAGGTTGTTATCCCTACTTCCCGCCACCTTTGGAACTCTTGCCCGGTTTGATGGTTAGTTTCGGAATCTGACGTGGACGGGTTGGAGAAGGAGGGGTAGTCGGATCTTCTTCTGCTTTGTCTTCTCCGACGGAAGTGCTTTTCTTCTTCTTCCTTATCGCACGCTTCCCCTTCCACTTCGAAGAAGACTCACTTCCCGGAGAGAGCAACGTGGAAAGTTTTGTTTCATCATCAAATGACTGCTCCGGAGTATTCTCACTGTCCTCCGTCTCTTCCGCTTTCTGCTCCTGGGAAGAAGGTGGATCCTCTAAGCCGTGAAGGGCTGCTATCTGTTCTTCCTACGACCCTGGCTGAGAAGCGGAAGTAACTTGAAGGGATGGAGGAGGAATAGCTGGAAGAGGAGGAGAGTGCACAATGCTTGGTGCTTCCGCTACAGAAGAAAAGAAGTCAAAATCAGTATTCTTCGAAAAAAGAGAAGATATTGGATCACCAGGACTTAAGTAATAAGCGAGAAACTCTTCAAGATCAATTGAGTCAAATGAATAATCCACTTGAGCCAGATCTGAATCGAAGTTACCTGGAGAAGTCGGTATTGACAATTCAATTTCAAATTTTTCAGCATCAAAGTCTTCTTGGCTCTTTTCCTCAATTTGGGTAAGGGGAGACACGGTAGTGACGGGCTTAGCCTCAACGTCTTTTGCAGTAGGAGAAAAGTGAGAGCTGGAACCAACGATATCAACGTCGGTCGAAGTCGAAGTGTGGACAGGGGCAGTTAAAGATATTTTCTTTTCTGGATGTTCTTCTGCCACTGTTCCAGCTCTAGCTTCAGCGAGTTGCTCTTTTCCTCTAGCAAGAGCGGCACGAGTATCATCATCAAGGTAAAGTGCCTCAAGCTCCGTCTCATTGTAGCCAGCTCCCTCGAGCATATCGATCGCAGCCTCCCATACTTCAGCTAGGGTGATTTCATATTTTGGTCCCAAGAATGAGAGACTCCCGCGCCCCAAAACGCTGTGGATGTAAAAGTCAAATAAAGTAGAGTCGATGCTGGCTTTGGTTGCCTCGTGAGACTCTTCGGCTGCAACTTGTCCGGCAACCGCGTCATCGCGCTCCTTCTCAACTTTAAGAAGCCTAGCTTTTAGTATTTCTATCTTTGCGTTCTGGGAGTTAAATGTTTCCCGCAGTTGAGCGTTTTCCTTGCGGTATTTTTCAGTGATATGCTATTCGGCTGCAAGTTTCATCTCGGCGTCCCTTTGAGCAGCGTGCGCATCCCGCACTTGTTTCTGAAAAACTTCCTCTTTCTGGGAATGAGAAGCGGAAGATGTAGCAAGATCCTCCTTGAGCTTCTTAACTAGAGACTCGAGTGTTGTATTATCATCGGCAATGCTTGACATTTCAGCATCGTGTTGCTTGACAATTTTCTTCCACTCCGAGTGATCATTTTCCATTGTCAGCATGGCCTCAAGATTCATGCGGTTGACCCTTTGAAGGTCATCAACCAGTTTCTGCCATCCGGACATTCTCTCAATGTCAAGCTTAATAGCATCAAGATTCCTCAGCATGGCCTGCTTATCGATAGGGACCAAATCTAAGTCAAAGCGCACTCCTTTTAAGCACCAATTCGGAAATCAGCTTTGAAGTGTTGAAGGCCCGTCTTTAACTTGATACTGAGGCCTGTTTATTATTGCCTGGATGTCGGACTTCTTTAAGGCAGGAGAGCCGGATGGGATGTTAGAAGAGATAGGAGTGTCAGTTTTTTCAGAAATTGCAGACGCGTCCTTTTCATCAAGTCTAACCCGTTTACTCGGGTCTTCAGTAGCATGGCTCTTCCCTTTATCGTCATGATATTTTCTTTTATGGGAGTCATCGTCCCTTCTTCTCTGCTGCTCTTCGTAGGCTTGCCTCTCTCGAGCTTTTCTAACTGCTCGCTCTTCGTCAGATTCTTTGCGAGTGGGGAGATAGCATCCGTAATCGTAAGAATCGCGCCCTCCATAGCACTGAAAGTTGTCGTAATATGAGCCACTTCGCCCCATTGAAGAACCTGAGATTGAAGAAAAGACAAGTCTTAGATATTTTTTGATGTAGAGAAGTTAAGTGCATATAAGTGCTTAGCATCCTAAGTGTGTGTGGCGTGCAAGCTACGTGCGTCAAACTACAAACCACTCTGTGGTGTAGGAATGGTAACAGCTTGTGTAGGAGGAGTTGTAGTTTGTCGCAAAGAAGAAGTCGCTTCAACGACAGGAGAAATCGCTTTTGAAATGTCATCTTTAAAAAGCTCCGGAGAAGTTATCATTATATCGCTCAAATTATCAAAAGTATCATCGCTGTGATGCCCAGCAGAATTCTCTTTTTCAACTTCCACATTAGCCGTCTTTTCAGAAATTTGTGGATTTTCTTCCTCTTCAATAACTGGAGAAAGTGTTAACTTGCTAGACGAACCCACAACACCAGTAGAAGTAGAACACTTCACCAGTGAAGTCTCAGTGGTGGGTTCTTTCAGTGAAAGTTCTTTAGCAGCTCCATCTGGGCATCTGACGTCATTGTCGGAGAATCAGGAATTTCATGAGGCTGGATGGAACGGGAAGAATGTAGAAGTTCAAACTGGTGCAAAAGTTCATCTTTCAACAAGAATTTGGCGCTTCTTTCTTCCATGGTCACAGCATTTAAAGTTTCGAAGATTGACTTGAGGCTGGGATTTCTAAGTGGGGTAGGAAGTGCTGAAAAAAGAAAAGAATGAAAATAAACATTTGATAATTCGGGTTTCAAAAAGCTCATGAGAAGAACAAAGAAAGGCAATCTTACTCCCGACTCTCCAAATGGCATAGAATCCCGGTGGACATCGGACAAAGAAGAATTGACTTAGAAACCCGTGAGCACTATCGGGCAAATCCAAAATCAATCTCCGATTTATGGGGCCTCTTACGAGCATGATTGAAGGATGATCTTTGTTCTTTGAAAAGGTGCATAAATAGAAAATTTCATCGAAGCTCGGGAGATGGTCGAGCGTCCTCCTAAACAGAACACACAATCCCATCAGAACAGCATAACCGTTGGGGTGTAGCTGGAAGGGCGAGATGGCTAATCGAAGAAAGAGTTCTCGGAGAAATTCGTTGAAGGGTGGAATAGCTCCACTCGAGCACATCTGGCGATTGACTGCAACAAAGCCAAGGGGCGGCCTGTCAGCAGTATCGTTCGCCCTAGGAAATAAAGCATCTGTTTCGGCAATCCCGAATTGGATGCACAACTATCTGAAAACTTTATGGCTCAATGTAGTAGAAGTCCTTTCCGGAGGATCAATGAGTGGTGTAGCAATCGGAAAAGCTTCTCCGGCTGGTCCTATATCTTCTTGTTGAGATGCCATTCTACACAAGGAACTGGATATTCAAATATGAAGGTGCACGTTTCCTAAAAAGAGTGAAGTGTTGTGCAAAACTAATACAATAACAAGCAAATATAATTGAAACTAAGTTAATTGATATTTGTCGATTATAAAGTTTCGAGGCTTGTCATTTTAAGTTCAAATACAATGTTGTGTTGATGCAAACAAATCAGCTTAGATTGATTATTTCAGCTTTGCTTTAATACTTCATTTGAATTTGTTGTTTCACAGCATTTCATTCATAGAATTCATTTAAGTTAATTGTTCTTTGTCGACTAATCTGTCATGAGATGTGGGCAGTCAATGGTAGTATATTTGTCCCGTTTTTCTGCAAATGTTGTTTTTAAACAGGTTATTAGCATTAAAATTAAGACAATCTGAAAAAAATTGCAACTCAGTTCAAATCCAAAGCTCAGTCAACTTCTGGCCAAACTTCACAAGTCCTAGGTCGTTCAGCGACCTATCATAGGACGAGGCATTTTTAGGTCGTACTGTGCAAATTAAAACGTTCAGGGCAATGCAGCGTTGGTTCAAGTCCTAGGTCGTTCAGCGACCTATCATAGATCGAGGCATCTTTAGGTCGCATAGTGCAAGTAAAAGATTCAAGGCAAGTTTCTCAAAGTCCTAGGTCGTTCACGAACTAGCATAGGTCGGAAACTACTTAGGTCGTAGGAATCCTTAGATCGGTCAGGTTTCTCACGACCTAACTTTTAGATCGTCCAGATTTGATAGATCGCTGACTTCCTCCCCACACACACTTACTAAACCCGATAACCCGACAATGCCATCACAAAGAAAATCTATCATCCTCTTCACGAATTTCATTCATCTCCACATACCATCAAATCGCCTAAAAAATCTACTTCAAACCCCTCCGATCCCTTATAAAAATTTCCGTGCATTCTTGAGTTACCACAACGTATCAAACGACGATAAAAAATCGATCGAAATAACCATTCAAAATGAAGCATGACACGTGAAATTGGACTTGGGACGGGAAACATGGATTCATGATCGAACGGCGATTATGGTGGAGTAGGGATTGGATCCACTTACGTAGTATGCTGGTAGAAATGGATCGACGATTGATTAGATTGAGTTCGTCTTTGGAAGTTTGAAAATTCGTCAATGGCGGTGGAAGTTCGGAGCAGTAAGGTAGGGAGGAATGAGCGACCTAACTAATTTATATGAGTCCGGGAGAGGAAGGCGAGTAGGCGTTCGAGTTAGCATGAGTTTTAGGTCGTTCACGACCTATCAAGGTTAAGTCGAAGCACACGACCTATGACATAGGTCTACACTTCGAGGGGCAAATGTTAACTCATATTTTAGTGCCGACCTAAAACTCTACGACCTAAAGACTCTGCGAACTAAGGAAGTTAGCGACCTAACGACCTAAGGGGGTTCCCAACCTAAAGACTCTACGACCTAAGGAAGTTAGCGACCTAACGACCTAAGGGGGTTCCCGACCTAAAGACTCTACGACCTAAGGAAGTTAGCGACCTAACGACCTAAGGGGTTTCCCGACCTAAAGACTCTACGACCTTAGGAAGTTAGCGACCTAACGACCTAAGGGGGTTCCCGACCTAAAGACTCTGCGACCTAAGGAAGTTAGCGACCTAACGACCTAACGAGCTAAGGTGCTTCGCGACCTAGCGACCTAAAGCTTTGCGACCTAACTTCACAAAGCAGCTTAACGAGCTAAAAGAAAAGAAAGGGTGCACGACCTATCTTAGGACGCTCACGGCCTATCTTAGGTCGCTTACGACCTATCTCTTGTTCAGATAAGATCGAGTACAACTTCATCAGCCTAACTTCTTAAGTCACGAATGTACTACGACCTAGCTTAGGTCGCTCGTGACCTACGACTTAACTTAGGTCGTACACGACCAAAGACTTGGCAAAAATTCCGTCCAGAATCGCTTCTATAAGTACCCCCCTAACTCCAACGGCAAAAGGACTTTTGGCCAATCATTTTCTGAAGCGTCATTACTCTGCCGAATTCTCAACTCATTCAACATTCGAAGAACTCCAGACATTGAAGATACTACAACAAGCTTTGAGCAAGATTCTACACATCCGACATGGATTCAGCAAATCTCATCATCAAAGTTTGAGTTAGTAATCTGAAGTGTTTGTGTGATCGAAGTGAATTTTATTCGAAGTGCATTGTATCATTTTGTAACCAGAATCAGCAATAAAGAAATTCAAAGTGGACATAGGCTTACTCTCAAGCCGAACCACTATAAACTGCTGTCTTTTACTGCTTTTTTTGCTATTTTACTGCTTATTTCTTGTTCCCGTCACACGGGTGGTGCTTTCACAACTTTACTACATACACCGGGTGTTAGCGTTCAATTTTCAGCATTAACACAGGTGGTGCCCCAGTGCCTAGTCATTCAGTTGGAAATCCATTCTCCATACGTGCCTTTACGGTTTTGATTGTAGAGCCTAGTATTGCTGGAATTTAATTAATGTAACAATTTCGGCTATTTGATTTAAGTATTTGTACTTAGACACTATTATAATATCAGAGGATTTTGATATGAAGTGTTTTGGTTATCGTAAGGTAAAACCCGACATGTTTAATTATGGCGTAGTCTTACGAGATACCTTTGATTTCAAAGGATTTTGAAAACTTTAATAATTCAATTGAGTGTGTTTTCTCATGCTGGTTTTCCAGACTGACTTGTGTGTTATTTTATTATAATGCTCAGGTCAGACCGAGTATTACAGATTCTGGATGGAATGCTATGGAGCTCAGGAGACGAGCTGGATAACGAAGGCGTATACCACGTACCTGATTTATATTCCGCTGTTTATGGTATGCTGTATATTCAGCTTTTATGAGGAAAAGTTATTATAATTGTCTAGTATTGTGCTATTTTTGGTGTTGTACTCTTATGATGTAATGTATAGAAACATTTATAGTTTCTTTTATATAAAGGTCAGTTGTTATGTATTATATATTGTTGCACTGCGATTGTGAGATTCTAATGTTGTTTTTCTTATTTTCTCTTCTACCTCTTTCTTCTTTCTCTAATGATTTGGTATTTCCGGCATTCGATTGTTCGGCATGTAATACAGTGGATGTATTGGTGTCGATTTTCGGAGGTCGAAAATCGGGTCGTGACAAGTTTACTTCACATTTACAATTTAGTTCGATTTTCCTTTTTTTCATCATTTACTTTTCTTTTCTCAGTCATAAGATGTTTATTTTCATTAATTTACATTCGTTATTACTTACAAAAGTTCATGTCCCTTCTATTCATATAGTGTCATTTTCTTTCATTTTGTTACTTTACATTCATTGCTTAAATAAGTCATTTTTATTTCAATTATTGGATTATACATTATTAGGTAAGTTTCTTTACAATTTATTTCACCTTTTATAGATTATTTCTTTTTCACATTCATTCTTCCATATAAAGTATCATTGAATATTAACTCCATTTCTAAATCATTTCCAATGTTCTCTAAAGTTATAATCATTCAATTTATATATAGTACTCATTTGAATTATTAGCGGTTTCAATATTAATTCAAGTTTCATAATTATTTACTTATAGTATTCACCTTTCTCATTCAATCTGATTATAAATAACTTAAATTTAACTTAAGCTTGTAATCATTTTTCTTGCATTATTCACTTTTACTTACATTTAATTAGTATCATTTCAAATTATCAACTTAAGTTCATAATAATTTATAACATTAGAATTCTTATTTATAGAAGTAATTCCGTTGAACACTTTCATCATTTTTGTTCCAAATTTTACTTGTATAATATTCTAGTAAATATTCTTTTTAACATTTCAAATTTTAATAATTTAGTAAGTTATATATATATGTCTTTCAGAATGCAATAGAAAGTTGCACAAGTTATTATATTTAATAACAGAATGTTCAATAGTTACATTTTCTTATTTTCATTTCCTTTTTATCTATAGTTTTCAAAATTTCAGTTTCTTATCCATTTCATTAATCATTTTAAGATAGCATTTTATTTCTTAATTTTTTTAGGAATTCCTATTATTTAATAGTTAAAATTTCATTTCATTACAATAATTAACATCTCTAATTTGTAGAAATTTATGAACTAAATGCCGGGTTCTGTAAGGACCCATAAATTTTCGATAATTAAATTGTTAATTTAATAGAATTGTGGAAATTCAATATGGAAAGAAATAAAAAGTTGTAATTTAATAATGAAATGAATGCCAAAATGAAATGTAACAATGCTAATTAAGCTAATTATTAACAATTGAAATGAAATTCCAATAATGAAATAATGTAAATTGTTATACTTGGTTATAAACTGAGTATATGAAATAAATGTAATTATGGAATTAATTAATGAAATAATATAATAAAAGGTAATTGATGATATTAAAGTTGACTTATTAAAAAATTAATGAGCAATGAACGGAAATGAAATAAATTTAGTGTAATGTGTGATAACCCGGGTTTTGGACGTCTGTTAGTCGGGAAATTAACTGATTTTATTTTTGAAATATTAATATTAATTAGTTAATCGAATAAATTTTTGATAATTAAAATATCGGGATATATTAATTGATTTGAAAACTATAATAAATATTGAAATATAGAATCCCGGGACACAAAAATCTCATAATAAATAAATCTTATCAATATTTAAACACAAGTATAAAACAATATATTGTTATAAGCATAAGTATGAATACATATATAAATTAAGTGGTGATAGTTTAAACTTAAATAGAAATAAATGTTCAAATGTATTTATGGTTATGTAAAAATATGAAATAAACACTTTGAATAATTCTATAATTATATATATTAACTATACAAAGACAGGTATATATAGATATGTATTTTTGGGAGAACTATGATCTGGGAATATAAAATGAAAGCTTTTGAATATGTAAAATAACATTTATGTTACAAAGCAACAAGAATAAAGTAAGAAAATGAAGTATATTTGTGTACACGAATATAGATAAGTATATATAAATATCTAGCAAGGAAAGTATAAGACAAAGGAAGAAAACAAACATAAATGTGTATATAGTAGCTTACAAAGGAAGATAGATAGAGTCAACTGTATAATATGAAAAGAAATGACAACAATAATTAAAGGCAAGATCATGCAGCCACCAAGTGTTGTCTCAGCCTCCAAAATGAGAAAATATCACTGATAAAATTGTACAAACAAATATCAACCTGTACAAATATATTACCTTGTAACTTCACTTTCCACATATCAATTTCATTTCAGTTCGTAAATCAAGCTGAGGAAAATTTAAAGTAATTATCATCTCAAACAAACAAATCAACATACAAATGCAATACAACCAGAGATTGAACAGACTTCAGCAAGCAAAGATACTATAGCCTGTCTCAGCATAGATGGAACTCTGTTCTTCTTATCTGGGAAACAATGTGAGTAAACACTTTTACTAAAAACTTAAGTAGTAAATTTTCAGTTGCATATGAGTTGTGATGATCTTTATTTTAGATAAGTTTGTCTTTGTTCTCTATGTAAATAAATATGAAATATGTGTTGTTATGCCTTGAATTTGTGCATGCTTGATTTCATTGATCTTCTCTGTTTTTCCTTACTACAAAATCTAAGTCAAAATTAGAACTTCAAGCTATTTCTATTTAAACATCTGTTAGGACTTAGATTCAGACAGAATAGGTTAGTTTAAGTATAAACTAAGAATTTAAAAATAGAACAAAGTTTCTGGTATTTGAAATTTATCTAGAAACAAACAATGCAGTAACATTTTAACATTAATGATTGAAAAAAAAATGTTGAAATTGGATAAACTAATCAGTTAAACTAGATTATCACTGGAAAATATGAATTTTAGAAGGGGAATCTCAATTTTTAATAAAGTATTGAATGAGAATTTGGGTTTTGCTGGAAATGGGTTTTTGAGTGATTTCTGGAGGCTGATGCAATTGGAGTGGTCGAGATTGCTACTAGAGGTGGAGGAGGAAGTATGGATTCAGGCAAAAATGGCATGTGAATTTATTAATCACCATGGCATTAGAAATTGATTAAGGTAGGGTTTAACACCAAGTTTGCTCGTAGTTATTTTTTTGACTATTGTGGTGTCTTGGGTGGTTCGAGTTACTCAAGAATGGAAGGAAAGCAGCATGGAGGGCTTATGAGTGTGTGGCCGTGATTGCAAACTCTCTAGTGGCCGGAGCTGGGTGGTCGAAAGAAGTTTGTGGGAAGCTTTGTTTGGGATCAGGCGAACTGGGTTGTAAATTTTGATCGAAGTCGCGTTTGTGAGGTTTTGTGGTCGAATTGGGTTTCTGTGATGATGAGTGAGTTGCCGGAGGCGATGACGTTGGTCGGAGGCGACCCACGGCGGCGTGCATGTGCACGTGATGGTGGGTGTGTGTCAGAAGGGTTTGGCTGTGAAGTCTCAAAGCCGCGTTCGAGTTTTTTGCATGGGAAGCTCGAGTTCATTCTCGAGTATGATGGGTAAGGATTAGCCTGTGGATTTGTTAAACTTCAGTTTTAATCAAAGAAAAAAAAAGATGGAAGAAGTGAAACTCGGTATGGCCGAGTAAGCTTTTATATAAATTACTTGATGTTTAATAAACGTTTTCTTAAACATATTTTAAGAAGTTTTGAAGTTTGTTGAATTTAAACTTGTTAAGAAATTTTAAATTGATTTTAAAAATCGAGTTATGAATATAATTTTAAAAGTCAATATAAAAGACAAGTTGTTCAATTTAAATTGAAACTCGCTTTTAAAATTTATTGATAAATATTTATGTTATTTAAAGTGTGTTTTGATAACTTTAATTTATCAAGTTAAATGATTGTTTTATTTTAAAAACTTAAATAATAATTTAATTAAGTAAAGATAGTTTAAAGGTAAATGATGTAAATATGTTAAGGGTAATTAAGAATTGATTAACTGCTAATTAAGGATGGGTTAACAGTTAATTAAGGATTAATCAAATGATTAATTAACGGGTGATTAAAGAATAATTTAAACTGTAATTGTGAAGACCCAAAAGTTGGCCTTCGAAAATCGGCACCCGTACTTTACATCGTACTCGAATGTCGTAGATTCAAATGCCAAATCTGGTTCTCCGGAGCTTATAACAACATTAAGTAAATAACACAGCGGAATAAATGAATAATACATTGATATACAATGACAGATACAAAATCTGATACAACAGAGTGACACAATGAATATCAATATACATCAGAGATATGATACAACAAATAGCAGCGGAAAAGAAAACAATAACATCAACAGCGGATAATTTCCATCTTCAAAGCAACAATCCAGAAATAGCTCGAACTCCCAATAACGATATACCAAGATAAGCAAGTGCAGTCCGATCCAAAGACTGAACTAGCTCCAGATAATCTACTAAATCTGAATATCTGAAAAACCCAACTCTAGACTGCTCGTGTAGAAAAATTTTGAGCATCCAGAGTTTAGGAAATAAACAATAAACTCCGGATCAGTCATGGGACTGGTGTGAGCAACAAAAACAGTTTATCTTTAAACAACACAAAAGAATTTAAACATTGAAAACCGCAATGCTTTTGGAAAATGAAACTACCATAAGACCTCCCACCACACACACAATGCAAACGCAGAATTGGAGGAGATTTCTTCTTATGATAGTCAAAGATGCTTACTACGCAAAATCAAATCATTTTTGATATTGTTATTAGTGCATAGTGTAGAAATCATTTCGAAAGTATAATATTAATCTTAGCCAACATACGACCAGTATCGTATGCCTACTATAGCTACCATCTAAACAGTGGTGACCACCGTACGTAAATGGCAGGTTCTACAACTAAAACCGTACAAGTTCCGTATTGGAGTATGGATTTCCAACAAATGGTCAGGCCAAGGAACTTCCCTTTGCCACATGGAAACGCCTCTGGAATGACGTCCCGAGAACCTAACCGGATCTCTGCCAACACAAGGCCGGGTTACCTCTGCAAAAATAGGTAACTACTGACACGCGTATGCCATCCCCCGATCGTAACCGATCTTCCCGAGGATCCTCGATTTCCAACAACCACATCAGAATAATAATGCAGTAACCACATAGGTTAAGTATCTGGGCTCCATACCATGATACCACCTCTATCCAGAAAGAAATGACATACACTAAGGGGCGCTACTCCCTAGAACCTTGCCGCATCTTTCCTGTTTTGACCATTCCGGGGTGTGAGGTTCGACGAAGTCTCGTCCACAAAGCTACGCTTTGTACACAAAGCCATGCTTCGGGTCAAACAAATGATCAATCAATGATCACAAAGATATAAAATCAAATAAATGATCATATCGCAAATGATCAAACACTGATCATCACACAGCAACACTCAGCATGCCACATTACCAAATTGGGATATATCGTTGATAAATTTCAACTACATAACCTCTGAGCTCATACGTCTCAGAGAAGGGTGTTAAGCTAAGAGAATAAATTCTCCGCCACCAACAGAAATGTATTTGAAAGAAATCGGCTTTATATCTCAAAGTGTAATGTCAGACATGTAACCATACAAGTCTGTTCCGGGTTCGAACAAAACCGAAGGCACTTCTTACGAAGCCCTTGCAATTCCGGGTATTCACAATCCCGTCCGGACTTCCCATCACAAAGGGTGATAAAATCTCTATACCGGCGACCAGTCGGTGCAGAGACATTCGACGAGTTGTCCTTTCGTTTTCGTAAATATCCGGTCTTCAACACCGATCTTCAAATGCTATCCATATACGACGTATCATTATTCGGAATGGGTTATATGACACAAATGTCTTTTCCCGGCTAACCCGAATAACGAGCGCAATCTTTAAAAACATATGGATATTGGGATTTCAATTAAGTCACAACTTATTACCCAAACTTTTCTTTTAAATGGTTTCAATCAATTACCATTTCAAATCTTTTAAACAAAAAGATTCATTTCACAAAGTTTACTTCGTTTTCACAAAGATTCATTCACAGTTTTCAAAACAATTTCCATTACGAATTTAATTAATTCGTTAAATCTTTAAATCAAAGATTTAACTTATAGCTTTCAAAACAATTTCATTTCGAATGGTTTAAACAAATCATCATTTTAAATCTGTTAAAAATAAACAGATTCAATTTATAGCTTTCAAAAACAATTTCATTTCAATTTCAAACTTGAAACTTCTCAACCCAAATTGGAAGTTCATTACTTACGTGAAAGCTTTAATTATTTGAAACAAACAGTTTTTATTTTCAGAAAAAATCCAATTTTATCTACGCGAGTTAAAACTTTTGAATTTATATTCAAATTCGCAAATCAATACTTTTAAAATAATTTAACCCATATATTCCTAGTTTCAAATTTTAAGATTCAATTTCAAACTTGAATTCAAATCCAATTTTAAATTTTCAAAACTCGATTAAGTTATTCAAAATAACTTTTATCTTTGAAATTCCATTTCAAAAGCTTTTCACTTTAAACCCAAATTTCTAATTTCAAAATCTATTGAAATTAAAATTTCAATTTCAAAAACATCAAATTTAAATTATCTGTGACTTAACCGATTTCCACGTGAAATCCATATTTGTGTGTGTATGGTGTAGTCCAGGGGTTTTACACATAATAGTGCAACATCAATCATCATAGATATATCGATAAGCGGTATAATCGATAACGCTTATCTTCATTCACAGATTCATAGAAAAAATAAATTTATCAATCACAAAGATTCACTATTACAATTCGATGTGGGTTTCGGATAACCAACTGAAATCGGACTCCCTGTCGCATCGAAATTCAAATGTCGTTCTACGGGCAATGGGGTTTCATATTCACAGTAATATATCACAGAAACAGGAATCACAGATCACGACATAAATCAGGACGTATCACAAAGCATCATATATCAGGGAATATCAACAATCAAATCATCCAATAAAATCCAAACATCCATAAGTAAGGTAAGTTAATTGTCTGATTAATTCAAAACAGATTTATTACTTATGAATTACTAATCCAGGTTAATATCAAAAATTTACAATCATTTTGATAAATTATTCTTTAATCATTTATTAATTAACCATTAATAATAAATTAATTAACCTTTAATTTTTAAATAATTTACTTTTAATTATTTAATCCACCATTTAATTAATTATCTTTAATTAATAAATTAATTAGCTTTTAAATTTATAATTAATTGATCTTTAGTTAATTTTAAATCATTAATCAATTTAAAATTAACTTAACTTTTAAGTTAACACATTAAAACATTTAATCAACTTCTTAATTACTTAATTTAGTTTTATTAAAATAAACCCTTTTCAAATATAAGTTTAAAACATTTTAATTAAACTTAATTAACTTTAGAAATATTATTATTTCAAAAACTATTCACACAATTTCATATTAGTACTTAACAACAATCATTATTTTTTTAAGAAAAATAAGTTGACAAATTAAATTGACTTAAATTTGTTCAAGTTATAAAAACTGGAAATTAACAACCCGAGACCTACTTCGGGTATTCCCCGAGAAAAATGACTACTTGCTTCGAGTTTTGTTAGAAGTTTACCCGAGTGCCAAAATTTCAATTTTTAAAAAATCTTCTAAGTATTTTCGACCCGAGTCCCCCACGTTCTTGCTTCGAGTAAACTACTCGAATTTCTCGAGTCAATCCCTCGTTTTCTCGTGACCATCCCCCGAGTCTCCATCTTCCCCTCTGCTTCATTCCCAAATCATTCGAACTACTCCAAGATAAATGTGCACCGTGCACGTGCACTGCCACCGGAGCCACTTCCGATCATCCACGGCAACTTCGACACATCGATCATCGACGCAGCAACCCCCTCTCGATCACCAAACCCGAATCATGAACCCTCGACAAAATTTAGCATTCCAGTTGAAAACTGGAAGCAGCTCAATGGCCAACATCCTCCTCGAAGTCGCTCCTCTGACCATCAGACGACAAGCGTCTCCGTTCACTTCCTCTCCGTTCATCCACGAAGCTGTTACACATGGTCCCATCGAACTCGATCACCTTGAGACACTGCCACGATCCCATTTCCAAACATACCCAAAACATGAACCGAAACCCTAGTTTAGCCGCTCCACGTGTGACGACCCGACTTTCCACTCCCGGAAAATCGCATCGACAGAAAGAAAGAAAGGGGTGAGAAATAGAAAAGAGAAGAAGAGAAAAGAAAACAACAACAGATACTCACAGCGGAAACGAAACGAAATATAATATATCACATAAATATTACATAGTATCATATACATCATCTATCAGAGTTACACAGATTACACATCACATACTAGACAGTTATAAACATCTGTCTAGTTATTACATCTCAACACAATACAGATCAATACAAAGATCAACACAGCGGAAAACTACTATCTATATCTACAACGCCGAAGCCTCCTGCTCCATTGCTCCTCCAGATTACTCGTCAAAGCTAAACCTGAATCCCTTGGCTACTCGTAAAAATTTGAGTACCCAAGAGTTTATAAAACAGAAATAAACAACTTGGGTCAGACATGGGTCTGGTGTGAGTAACAGGTTAAACTTGTTTAACTTCAAAACCTTTTGAAAGAAAAGGTATCACGTAAGACTTCCCACTAATAAATATGGGTAAGTTTTTACCTTACGCTAACCAAAACATTTGATAGGAAATTCGATTGTATTATAATAGGTCTAGGGTTTTCAAATAAATATGAAATAGCTGGAATGCTTACATCTCACGTTCCAACATAGTTGGGCACAACTAAAACGTACGGCACTTATTGGAGTTTGGATTCCATCAATGGCAGGGCTACCGGGGTACCGCCCGTCACAGTACGTGGCCTAGATCACCGTACCGAGGATCACTCCCAATCCCTTGCAACACAAGGCCGGAACATACCTTACTGGATAATTCCCGCACAAGATACCTCACGGTTGTCATGACCAACCGCACACACTAAGTCGAAAATAGAAAGGGACATCTAGACAGAGGTCATCTTGTCCTACTTGGGTGCTACCCACTAACCTTGCTGCACCTCCCCTGTTTTAGCCATTCCCGGTTTGTGAGGCTTGAGGTCACGATTACCTTTTTAAAAGAACACATCTATCTTAGAATGCTCATCGTCCACCTGACGATGTGCTGAAAGCATTCAATCCATACAAGTTCGTTCCGGGTTCGAACGAAACCAAAGGCATTATCTCGTTACACTCGTATTGGAATCACCCTCAGAGTTAACGACAATAACCCTTGCACTCTAAATCTTTATCTCGAATCTGAAAGTACTATCTCCGTCAACTCATTACGGAATCACCCACAGAGTTATACTGACAAAGAATCGTTCTTACACCTCGAGTCTTCACTTGCTCCATTTGGATTTCACAACCTAACGTAAATTTGGATCGATGTGGTATTCGGGTCTCCAGACCTGGAAATCCGGTATACGGAAACCCGATCCCGGTCTCATCGAAATCCAAAACGTATCTTTTAAGGCCAAGTTGTTTTAAAGGTTAAAACAATTTAATTCAATTATCTTTATACACTTAGAAAGATAATTCACAATATCACAATAGATAATCAACATTATCAATATAAATAGATAATCCATATTATCACAATTCAACTAAACATCCATATCACATAGCATATATCTCATCAGAGATATCAATCAAATGCAAAGCATTCAGTATTATCATCCATCCATAAGTAATGATCTATATCATCTCTAATTAATTTAAAGTTAATTAAATTAATTACTTTTATTTTATAAATCCTTCTTACTTAAACATTAATTAATTACAAATTAATTAATTATCCTCTAATTACCTTTTTCAATTAATCATCTTTGATTAATTATCTTTTAATTACCTTCAAGTAATTTATCTTTAATTAATTACTCAAATTAATTAACCTTAACCACTTATAGTAATTAACCTTTAATTACTTCATTAATTACTTAACTATAATTAATTAAATTAATCACTATAATTAATTATATTAAACCTTAATTAATTACATTAATTAATCACTTCATTTATTAATTATACTTAATTAATCAATCTTAATTACATCATTAATTATATTAATTAATGATCCTTAATTACAACTTAATTATTAATTACTTAAATTAAATTAATTACATTAAGTAATTAACTTTAAATTAAACAACATTTATTAATCACCTTGATTAATCTTAAATCAGTAATTAACTACCCTTAATTACTTTCATTTACTAAATTAATTCTCCTTAATTAATTTCTTAATTAATCCCTTGATTTATTATTCAAAGTAATTAAACTTAAATTACTTTCCTTAACACATAACTATCAATTAATTACTTCAAGTAATTATCTTATTATTTACTTCCTAAATAATCATACCTTAATAATTACATTAAGTAATTATTTATCAAATCATCCATTGATTAATTTAAATTAATTAAACTTAATTAATTAACTTAACTAAATCAAATTAACTTCAATTAATTACAAATGATTAATTAATTCCTTAATTACTTTTATTAAGTAATTACATTTAAACCATTTTCACAAATGATTATCTTTAAATCAATTAATCTAATTAATTATCAAAATTAATCACATTAATTATTTATTTAAATAATCTCAAGTTAATGACCTTCATTAACAATTATTTAATTACTTTTCTTAAGTAATTATCTTAGATTAATTATTATTAATTTCAAATTAATAAATCTTAATAACCAATTAAATTAATCTCTAATTATTTAATTAATTAAGTGTTAATCATAACTTAATTAATATTTAATTATTTTATAAATAAATTCTTAATCATTAATTAATATTCTAATTTATAATCCTTAATTATAAATTAATTTATTCCTAATTAATTATTCTTAATCATTAATTAATTAGTTTAAACCTTTAATTACCTATTTAATTAATCCAAATGATTAATTAATCAATTAAATTAATTATCCATTAAATTTCCTTATAAATTTAATGAACACAAATCTCTAATTTACTTAAAAATAAAACTTTGTTCTTATTGATAATCAAGTTATCATTTACAAAGTATTTTAAATTCTTGATTATAAATTTATTAATCAAATCATTAATTAATTAAATTAATTAAACCATTTTAATTACCTTAAAGATTTAATGATTTAAACTTATTTATATTCAATCTAAAATTTAAACTAACCGGAATCTATATTAAAACTTTGATGTAAATTTTCTGTTTAAATATTGCTCTACAAATTTACATTCAATTTCAAAATTTAAGCAAACAGGTTTTTGTAAAAGCCTGGAAACACTAATAGTACTCGAGAACACCATAGATTACTTCGAGTCACCTCTCCAAAATCTTCGAGCATCACTCGATCAAAATTCAAGAAAAACTCGAGCCATACTTCTCTGTTAAAACCCAACTTCACCCAGATATTCGATCGCGTGCACGTGCACACCCCATTGCCAGAGCTCCGATCATCGATGACGACCCCAACACATCGGCGATCGACCACAAACTCGATTACGACCATCACCTCTTCTATCTATACTCGAAATCGAGATCGAGTATTTCGAGCCCCAACTGGAATACATACTTCCTCCAAAACCTGGCAACAATCCCTTGTTTTCGAAATCACGATCACCAGAATGCTAGCGACTTCGGCGACGAGTTCGTCCATGTCATAACTTCAATTTCCCAGAGTTCTATTGAACTCGATCGACCAGAGACGTCGGGGAAGACCAATTTCCGATTACTACAAAAATTAGGGCTAAAACCCAATTCTGATCACCGCCGCCTCCAAAATGTTTAGAACACCTTCCAGATAATTTTCCTCTGATCTTCGATCCTTCCTCCATCAACACTGAAGGTCCCAGCCTCTACGATCAAACAGATCACCAGGAAAGCCCCAAAATACAAATCCTGAACAAACTCGAACTGCTCGTTCGATTCAACTCTAAAAATTAAGATTTTAGTTTTAAAAATCATGTTTTTGTTTAGGGTTTGAGTTTATATACCTGAACTAAGTAATTATGAATTTTGAGTTTTGCCAAAACTTAAGCTTGTACTGTTCTTGTTATTTTTCCAGAGCAGATTTAATTTGTTTAGCTTTCATAAAATTTTAAAGTTTAATCTATGCTTAAACAAACAAATTTTATTTGAATTCTAAGAGTTAACAGAATTTATTTAAAGAGTTAATGGATTCTTTGAAACAGAACTTGGTCTTGAAACTGGAAAAATGTTACAGGTATTTCACAACATGCACTCATCTAACATCCAAATATTTACAGAAATTTCATATATGTATACTAACATTCTCACTTCAGAGATTTACAGGTAACCACATTTATACTTAAGCATTTTAGAATAGATGCTACTCCCCTAAAACAAATGTTGAACAGAGCACTTAAACAGCATGCATAAAATATCAACATTCACTTATGAAGTATACACTTATACTCAACCATACTAGCATTCAACCCAATTGTATTTTAAATTTTTAAAAAGTTACTCACATGATTTAAACAGAGGCAGTTCTTTAATTTTTGAAGACTTTAGACTTGAAACAGGGAAACTTGAATTCCTCTTTAGATTTGATTCTAAACTTGAGTTGTTGAAGCTTAAATTGCTTTAATCTAAATGCATGCTTGTTTTCCAGGTTGAAGAAATGAATGGAGACTGATTTTTGAAGATGATGCAGAGCATCTCCTTTTTGCTTTGAACATGATTCCAGAGATGAAAGAATTTCAGCAGGCTTTGATTTCAGATTTTAATTTAGAGAATTTGTTTGAGTTTTGGTTACTGATCTGATTTTCAGATTTGTATTTAGAGAAAAATCTGAGTTTATCTTGTTTTGAGAAGAAAAATAGAAAGAATGAAATAAGGGAATGCATATGTATATATGTAAGTGAATTTATGATTTTATAAAAATAAAAGAAAATGAAAAATAAATAAGACACTTGTCATAAACATTGATTACTTACATTACACATGTTAATACAAAGACTTTAGATAAAGACACATGTCTTTTAAGTATTTATCTTATTTCTATTTATTTTAAAGTAATTAAAAAGCCTTTTTCTTATTTATTAAACACTTATCTATATATATATATCATTTTAAAGAAACAAAACCAATTATATTTATAATTAAAAGTTATACAAATATTATAATATCCAAACAATTTAAATATTTATTCTCTTGAATTTCAAAGCTTAAATTCAAATTCAATTAAATTAAATCCTAAGATTCAATTTAAAAAGTCAAGTTATATATATATACACATATATAACTATTTATTCAATTAAATAACAATTTCATATTCTTTAAAATCCATTCATATTAATAAAAATAATACATTATACTTATTATTTGAAATTAACATATTTGATATTTAAATAATTTATATAAGAGATTATATTATCAAGTGATATTTTAAAAAGAAACAAAACAAGCCTTACATGTCAAATCTTATTTATTTAAACTTAAGTAAAAATATCTTAAACTAATTAAAGTATTTTAAAACTATAAATTTACTAATTTAAATAACTTTGAAAAGTCATATTAAATTAAATCTAAATTCCCAATTTACCCAAAGCTTCTATTTACAATATATATAAATAAATATATATATTCAAATAGAAAATATCTTATTAACTTTTAAAATATAAAATCACCAATTAATACTAATTTAATCAGATTATTAAATTAAATTCAAATCTTATTATCAAAGATCATCAATATCAATTTAATTATTTAACAGATTATTAAATTGATATTGTTAAAATTTCCGGGATATTACATTCCTTCCCCCTTAAAATAATTTCGTCCCCGAAATTTAAACAAAGGTAATTTAATAATCTTATTAAAGATTTTAAATTTTAAAACACAAGCATATACTATCATCCATATGCTAACAACCATAGCAACCAATTCATTCAATCAATCAAATCTAACTATCCAGACAAAATTCTAGATAGAATTCCTCGAGTTTCCCCAAGTATATATATATCGGGATACTCGTTCTACAAACAATCTAAACTACTAAGCTATAGATCTCCTACTCATCTAGATCTACAGAACTAAACAGAATATCAGACTACAGCCGAGTCTGACTCAACAACTAAACCTTCCAAAACTGCTGATTCTAAAACCAGAGATAGATCTTACACGTACCTCTCAGAGATACATAAAACTCAATGAATTCCAATTGTCCAAACTGACAATTCAATCCTGAAAACCCAATACTTATCCAAATCAGAACACAGAAGATATCCAAACATAACTTTACTTCACAACATCAGTAGATTCCAAACTTACTTCTTCTATCCAGAGATATACTCCAAACTGCTTTCGCTGCTCAATTCTGATCTGAGGTAGAACACAAGCACAGACTGGACAACTCATTCCAGAAATAAGGTTCACTGATCCATAAATAAAACTCAGATACTTCATCAAAACTTGAGTTGCTGCACCAACTCCATCTCTAGGAAACATCCTTCAACTAGACTGAACTACCGGTACTACTCCTGGAATCCAGTCGATAAGAAAACTCAACCTTCAGATGCGGACAACTCCTGACTTCTCTGAAGACACTCAGAAAAACTCTGATAACCCAAGAGAACCCTCAAACTATCGCAAGTCACTTTTGCGATCAACCCAGCCTATTTCCAAAGAAAACTGTTCTCTCCTTACCAATCAGAACAGCTCATACTTAACTATCCAATTCACTGAAGAAATGGATGCACTCTGCTGCTTCTGAACTTCACCTCCAGAAAAACTACTCAGCCTGACAACTTCCTGCCATCACAGAATACTCCGAGCTGCACTGCTGATACTGATGCCAAGGACTTTCTATCCAAAGATCTTTGAGAAACTCGAACTCCAAACCAAACAGAAATACCATGCTGAACTCAGCCATAACACTGAAACAGACACACTTCCTTAAACTCGTTCCAAAGAAAACATCTTCGGGAACATCCATCGTCACTGCATCTCATCACACAGCTACTATTACCTGAGGTATCAAGATACCATCACTTGCTTCTGTTCAACCGATAGATCCAAACTCTACTCATCCAACTTTACAGATAAACTCCGAACCTTAACAGGTTTCCTTCAGAGATTCGATGAAATCCTTCATCACAGCAAAACTTACTCGAGACAGTATTGGGTCTACAGTCTCGATAAATACACTTCCAACCTTAATTCCAACCATTGGTAGTCGTGTTTCATACACTACTACCCTATCTACCTTTATAACTCATATTGGAAAACCTGAACGGGTAACCCAACAATATAGGTAGAATATATATATATATAGTTATATAAAAATTACAAATACGCTCTCTCACGATAGATACCACTCCAGAGCTAGGTATTCACTCAACCAATAGCTCTGATATTCACTTAACCAAAAGCTTAGGCATTCGCTCAACCTAAGCTCTGATACCACGTGTGACGACCCGACTTTCCACTCCCGGAAAATCGCATCGACAGAAAGAAAGAAAGGGGTGAGAAATAGAAAAGAGAAGAAGAGAAAAGAAAACAACAACAGATACTCACAGCGGAAACGAAACGAAATATAATATATCACATAAATATTACATAGTATCATATACATCATCTATCAGAGTTACACAGATTACACATCACATACTAGACAGTTATAAACATCTGTCTAGTTATTACATCTCAACACAATACAGATCAATACAAAGATCAACACAGCGGAAAACTACTATCTATATCTACAACGCCGAAGCCTCCTGCTCCATTGCTCCTCCAGATTACTCGTCAAAGTTAAACCTGAATCCCTTGGCTACTCGTAAAAATTTGAGTACCCAAGAGTTTATAAAACAGAAATAAACAACTTGGGTCAGACATGGGTCTGGTGTGAGTAACAGGTTAAACTTGTTTAACTTCAAAACCTTTTGAAAGAAAAGGTATCACGTAAGACTTCCCACCAATAAATATGGGTAAGTTTTTACCTTACGCTAACCAAAACATTTGATAGGAAATTCGATTGTATTATAATAGGTCTAGGGTTTTCAAATAAATATGAAATAGCTGGAATGCTTACATCTCACGTTCCAACATAGTTGGGCACAACTAAAACGTACGACACTTATTGGAGTTTGGATTCCATCAATGGCAGGGCTACCGGGGTACCGCCCGTCACAGTACGTGGCCTAGATCACCGTACCGAGGATCACTCCCAATCCCCTGCAACACAAGGCCGGAACATCCCTTACTGGATAATTCCCGCACAAGATACCTCACGGTTGTCATGACCAACCGCACACACTAAGTCGAAAATAGAAAGGGACATCTAGACAGAGGTCATCTTGTCCTACTTGGGTGCTACCCACTAACCTTGCTGCACCTCCCCTGTTTTAGCCATTCCCGGTTTGTGAGGCTTGAGGTCACGATTACCTTTTTAAAAGAACACATCTATCTTAGAATGCTCATCGTCCACCTAACGATGTGCTGAAAGCATTCAATCCATACAAGTTCGTTCCGGGTTCGAACGAAACCGAAGGCATTATCTCGTTACACTCGTATTGGAATCACCCTCAGAGTTAACGACAATAACCCTTGCACTCTAAATCTTTATCTCGAATCTGAAAGTACTATCTCCGTCAACTCATTACGGAATCACCCATAGAGTTATACTGACAAAGAATCGTTCTTACACCTCGAGTCTTCACTTGCTCCATTTGGATTTCACAACCTAACGTAAATTTGGATCGATGTGGTATTCGGGTCTCCAGACCTGGAAATCCGGTATACGGAAACCCGATCCCGGTCTCATCGAAATCCAAAACGTATCTTTTAAGGCCAAGTTGTTTTAAAGGTTAAAACAATTTAATTCAATTATCTTTATACACTTAGAAAGATAATTCACAATATCACAATAGATAATCAACATTATCAATATAAATAGATAATCCATATTATCACAATTCAACTAAACATCCATATCACATAGCATATATCTCATCAGAGATATCAATCAAATGCAAAGCATTCAGTATTATCATCCATCCATAAGTAATGATCTATATCATCTCTAATTAATTTAAAGTTAATTAAATTAATTACTTTTATTTTATAAATCCTTCTTACTTAAACATTAATTAATTACAAATTAATTAATTATCCTCTAATTACCTTTTTCAATTAATCATCTTTGATTAATTATCTTTTAATTACCTTCAAGTAATTTATCTTTAATTAATTACTCAAATTAATTAACCTTAACCACTTATAGTAATTAACCTTTAATTACTTCATTAATTACTTAACTATAATTAATTAAATTAATCACTATAATTAATTATATTAAACCTTAATTAATTACATTAATTAATCACTTCATTTATTAATTATACTTAATTAATCAATCTTAATTACATCATTAATTATATTAATTAATGATCCTTAATTACAACTTAATTATTAATTACTTAAATTAAATTAATTACATTAAGTAATTAACTTTAAATTAAACAACATTTATTAATCACCTTGATTAATCTTAAATCAGTAATTAACTACCCTTAATTACTTTCATTTACTAAATTAATTCTCCTTAATTAATTTCTTAATTAATCCCTTGATTTATTATTCAAAGTAATTAAACTTAAATTACTTTCCTTAACACATAACTATCAATTAATTACTTCAAGTAATTATCTTATTATTTACTTCCTAAATAATCATACCTTAATAATTACATTAAGTAATTATTTATCAAATCATCCATTGATTAATTTAAATTAATTAAACTTAATTAATTAACTTAACTAAATCAAATTAACTTCAATTAATTACAAATGATTAATTAATTCCTTAATTACTTTTATTAAGTAATTACATTTAAACCATTTTCACAAATGATTATCTTTAAATCAATTAATCTAATTAATTATCAAAATTAATCACATTAATTATTTATTTAAATAATCTCAAGTTAATGACCTTCATTAACAATTATTTAATTACTTTTCTTAAGTAATTATCTTAGATTAATTATTATTAATTTCAAATTAATAAATCTTAATAACCAATTAAATTAATCTCTAATTATTTAATTAATTAAGTGTTAATCATAACTTAATTAATATTTAATTATTTTATAAATAAATTCTTAATCATTAATTAATATTCTAATTTATAATCCTTAATTATAAATTAATTTATTCCTAATTAATTATTCTTAATCATTAATTAATTAGTTTAAACCTTTAATTACCTATTTAATTAATCCAAATGATTAATTAATCAATTAAATTAATTATCCATTAAATTTCCTTATAAATTTAATGAACACAAATCTCTAATTTACTTAAAAATAAAACTTTGTTCTTATTGATAATCAAGTTATCATTTACAAAGTATTTTAAATTCTTGATTATAAATTTATTAATCAAATCATTAATTAATTAAATTAATTAAACCATTTTAATTACCTTAAAGATTTAATGATTTAAACTTATTTATATTCAATCTAAAATTTAAACTAACCGGAATCTATATTAAAACTTTGATGTAAATTTTCTGTTTAAATATTGCTCTACAAATTTACATTCAATTTCAAAATTTAAGCAAACAGGTTTTTGTAAAAGCCTGGAAACACTAATAGTACTCGAGAACACCATAGATTACTTCGAGTCACCTCTCTAAAATCTTCGAGCATCACTCGATCAAAATTCAAGAAAAACTCGAGCCATACTTCTCTGTTAAAACCCAACTTCACCCAGATATTCGATCGCGTGCACGTGCACACCCCATTGCCAGAGCTCCGATCATCGATGACGACCCCAACACATCGGCGATCGACCACAAACTCGATTACGACCATCACCTCTTCTATCTATACTCGAAATCGAGATCGAGTATTTCGAGCCCCAACTGGAATACATACTTCCTCCAAAACCTGGCAACAATCCCTTGTTTTCGAAATCACGATCACCAGAATGCTAGCGACTTCGGCGACGAGTTCGTCCATGTCATAACTTCAATTTCCCAGAGTTCTATTGAACTCGATCGACCAGAGACGTCGGGGAAGACCAATTTCCGATTACTACAAAAATTAGGGCTAAAACCCAATTCTGATCACTGCCGCCTCCAAAATGTTTAGAACACCTTCCAGATAATTTTCCTCTGATCTTCGATCCTTCCTCCATCAACACTGAAGGTCCCAGCCTCTACGATCAAACAGATCACCAGGAAAGCCCCAAAATACAAATCCTGAACAAACTCGAACTGCTCGTTCGATTCAACTCTAAAAATTAAGATTTTAGTTTTAAAAATCATGTTTTTGTTTAGGGTTTGAGTTTATATACCTGAACTAAGTAATTATGAATTTTGAGTTTTGCCAAAACTTAAGCTTGTACTGTTCTTGTTATTTTTCCAGAGCAGATTTAATTTGTTTAGCTTTCATAAAATTTTAAAGTTTAATCTATGCTTAAACAAACAAATTTTATTTGAATTCTAAGAGTTAACAGAATTTATTTAAAGAGATAATGGATTCTTTGAAACAGAACTTGGTCTTGAAACTGGAAAAATGTTACAGGTATTTCACAACATGCACTCATCTAACATCCAAATATTTACAGAAATTTCATATATGTATACTAACATTCTCACTTCAGAGATTTACAGGTAACCACATTTATACTTAAGCATTTTAGAATAGATGCTACTCCCCTAAAACAAATGTTGAACAGAGCACTTAAACAGCATGCATAAAATATCAACATTCACTTATGCAGTATACACTTATACTCAACCATACTAGCATTCAACCCAATTGTATTTTAAATTTTTAAAAAGTTACTCACATGATTTAAACAGAGGCAGTTCTTTAATTTTTGAAGACTTTAGACTTGAAATAGGGAAACTTGAATTCCTCTTTAGATTTGATTCTAAACTTGAGTTGTTGAAGCTTAAATTGCTTTAATCTAAATGCATGCTTGTTTTCCAGGTTGAAGAAATGAATGGAGACTGATTTTTGAAGATGATGCAGAGCATCTCCTTTTTGCTTTGAACATGATTCCAGAGATGAAAGAATTTCAGCAGGCTTTGATTTCAGATTTTAATTTAGAGAATTTGTTTGAGTTTTGGTTACTGATCTGATTTTCAGATTTGTATTTAGAGAAAAATCTGAGTTTATCTTGTTTTGAGAAGAAAAATAGAAAGAATGAAATAAGGGAATGCATATGTATATATGTAAGTGAATTTATGATTTTATAAAAATAAAAGAAAATGAAAAATAAATAAGACACTTGTCATAAACATTGATTACTTACATTACACATGTTAATACAAAGACTTTAGATAAAGACACATGTCTTTTAAGTATTTATCTTATTTCTATTTATTTTAAAGTAATTAAAAAGCCTTTTTCTTATTTATTAAACACTTATCTATATATATATATCATTTTAAAGAAACAAAACCAATTATATTTATAATTAAAAGTTATACAAATATTATAATATCCAAACAATTTAAATATTTATTCTCTTGAATTTCAAAGCTTAAATTCAAATTCAATTAAATTAAATCCTAAGATTCAATTTAAAAAGTCAAGTTATATATATATACACATATATAACTATTTATTCAATTAAATAACAATTTCATATTCTTTAAAATCCATTCATATTAATAAAAATAATACATTATACTTATTATTTGAAATTAACATATTTGATATTTAAATAATTTATATAAGAGATTATATTATCAAGTGATATTTTAAAAAGAAACAAAACAAGCCTTACATGTCAAATCTTATTTATTTAAACTTAAGTAAAAATATCTTAAACTAATTAAAGTATTTTAAAACTATAAATTTACTAATTTAAATAACTTTGAAAAGTCATATTAAATTAAATCTAAATTCCCAATTTACCCAAAGCTTCTATTTACAATATATATAAATAAATATATATATTCAAATAGAAAATATCTTATTAACTTTTAAAATATAAAATCACCAATTAATACTAATTTAATCAGATTATTAAATTAAATTCAAATCTTATTATCAAAGATCATCAATATCAATTTAATTATTTAGCAGATTATTAAATTGATATTGTTAAAATTTCCGGGATATTACACCACGCAACTCCAATCATCAGAAAATTCTCGAACTATTTTTCCAGTGATCGTCAAACCACCAGCCACCCTCGACATCAACCCCGAAGTTCAATGTTGCCGTGATCACCAGAAAATGATAAAAATGCCTATTTTGTCCAACTACTAACTGCAACTAGGATAGCCAACTAAAAATCTTCATATTAGTTTTAAAAATCCTATTTTTTGATGTAGATTCCAATTATATACTTGAATTGCATAATTAACATGATTAAATTTTAACAGAGACTTTGAGTTTCCTGTTTAATTTGATTTCCAGAGCAATTTAAGGTTGTTTTAACTTAAATGAAATTTTAAATTAAAGCTTAAGGTAAAACAATCAAGTTTGTTTAGACATCAAAGTCTATAGAGGATTAGAGGAAGAAATTTGAATTTCTACATCAAGTTAAAGCCTGTGGACTAACAGAGACATATATATCTGTTTATACAGATATGCACAGACATATGCACATAGTTTATATACATGCAAAACACATACATCTATCATTTTCCTAGGCATTCATCATCACAGATATTAGAATCAAGAGAATGGTTTCGAAAATGAAGTTTGCTCACCTTAAAATGAAGACAGAAAACAGAACTTCTATGAACAAGCTTGAAAGTTTGCAAAGTTGAAACTTTTCTGTTTGATATCTGGTTTTGATCTTGATAACTGAAGCTTCTTTGCTTCTTGATTCCCAGGATTTCACATTGTTTTGTTTTGCATGATATTACTTTAGATTTCTTTTCCAGTCTAAAGATTTTTTTTCTTTTTTTTTTCTCTGGTTTTGTTTGATGAAGACATCACTTAGTTTTCTTTTACTCAGTTTTCCTTAGCCAAGAATAAACGAATTTGAAATGGAGTTGATATATATAAAAGTGAAGTTGATTATTTGTTTATACAAAGCAGGTACAAGTGTTCATATTTTATCAGAGATTTTTATTTGCTTATGGGGGCAGATCTGCTGCATGCATCTATATTGTATGCTAAGATGTCTTTGCATTAATTAAGTTGTACAAAGTGATATAAATGCTTGTACCTTATTTTACTTACTTCACCTTCTTTTCGGCTGAGAGGTATATATTGTGTAGGGTACTAAAGAAGATATTAATAGGACTTGTACCAATATACATTTTATAACTTTCCCTACTCTAGTTCGGCTGATACATTTGTTTTGGGCTAAAGATTTCTTTGTTTCTTCTATTTGCTTTGTACATAGATGTTTTCTTTTCTTCCTTATGTCCTACAGCTTAGCATTGTAATCAAGTATGTCTAGTTTAGTTACTTTATAATGTAACAATTCTTACTTTAAGATGTTGTTTAAATTTAGTTATGTTTTACTTTATTTTCTTTATAATCTGTAAACAAGCTATTTAATTTATATTTGAGTTGAGTATATTTGTTGTTTTAAATTCGTTAATGTATTACTTTAAAATCTAATGAAGTTCTATTTTTATGTAATATAAATAACTTCTAATCTAATTTTGTTGATAATTCTCATTTGAGTTTTACTTTTTTTTTATAGTTCATCTTCTATTTATTTCTATTTATAACTCAATCATTTATTTTACTTTAAATATTTTATTTCAAACCCAAAATATACATATATATTCACATATATATAAATCGTTTAAATTCATATGACTTAATATAGATTCTATTTGAATCGGGGAAACTCGAATCAATTTAACAATAAATTTTACAATTTTTATTTAAAAATTCATTAAATTATCAATTAAAATTAAATTAAAATCTAGGGTCGTTACAAACTTCCCCCCTTAAAAGAATTTCGTCCTCGAAATTCGCAGGCACGAAAGCAACAAAGAGATAGACAGATTCGATCTCCTATAACTCCTCTAACACAAGATACGGATTCCGAATTCAAGTCGGAATATCTCAGAATACATACCAATTGTCCCTCTTCGGACTTTGGTTTTCAAAAGAAATTACAATAAAATTTCAAATTTGGTTTCAAACCATATCGTTTTATCGATACAATTCAAATTTAGCTTCATATTCTATTAATCAATTTACCTCAATTTTAAAATTTCTAATTTCAAATTCATTAAGGTTTAAATCAAAAAGCTGATAAGAAACCGATGAAATACTAAGTAAGGACTTTCTACAACGATTCATAGAACCATCATCACACCGAAACTACTTCTGGAGCTGTCACGAAGCAATCAAAAGAATTTTGGAAACTTTTTAAAGGAGATTGATAAGAAGGTTATTTCCACTGTTACAGGGTATTGACCATTTATAGTCATACTCCCCTGTCCCCTATCTCGTCCTCTTCTTGCACTCATACTCACTATTAGTGGATAGTAAGAGAATTTACTGAGACATTCAGACAGATATCTTAGGGATATACTCATTCTAGAGTTTACTTCACTCTATCTCTAATGAGCTACTTAACGTGTTATACTCCTGAGCTAAAGTTCAACCTTAGCTCTGATACCACTTGTGAAGACCCAAAAGTTGGCCTTCAAAAATCGGCACCCGTACTTTACATCGTACTCGAATGTCGTAGATTCAAATGCCAAATCTAGTTCTCCGGAGCTTATAACAACATTAAGTAAATAACACAGCGGAATAAATGAATAATACATTGATATACAATGACAGATACAAAATCTGATACAACAGAGTGACACAATGAATATCAATATACATCAGAGATATGATACAACAAATAGCAACGGAAAAGAAAACGATAACATCAACAGCGGATAATTTCCATCTTCAAAGCAGCAATCCAGAAATAGCTCGAACTCCCAATAACGATATACCAAGATAAGCAAGTGCAGTCCGATCCAAAGACTGAACTAGCTCCAGATAATCTACTAAATCTGAATATCTGAAAAACCCAACTCTAGACTGCTCGTGTAGAAAAATTTTGAGCATCCAGAGTTTAGGAAATAAACAATAAACTCCGGATCAGTCATGGGACTGGTGTGAGCAACAAAAACAGTTTATCTTTAAACAACACAAAAGAATTTAAAAATTGAAAACCGCAATGCTTTTGGAAAATGAAACTACCATAAGACCTCCCACCACACACACAATGCAAACGCAGAATTGGAGGAGATTTCTTCTTATGATAGTCAAAGATGCTTACTACGCAAAATCAAATCATTTTTGATATTATTATTAGTGCATAGTGTAGAAATCATTTCGAAAGTATAATATTAATCTTAGCCAACATACGACCAGTATCGTATGCCTACTATAGCTACCATCTAAACAGTGGTGACCAACGTACGTAAATGGCAGGTTCTACAACTAAAACCGTACAAGTTCCGTATTGGAGTATGGATTTCCAACAAATGGTCAGGCCAAGGAACTTCCCATTGCCACATGGAAACGCCTCTGGAATGACGTCCCGAGAACCTAACCGGATCTCTGCCAACACAAGGCCGGGTTACCTCTGCAAAAATAGGTAACTACTGACACGCGTATGCCATCCCCCGATCGTAACCGATCTTCCCGAGGATCCTCGATTTCCAACAACCACATCAGAATAATAATGCAGTAACCACATAGGTTAAGTATCTGGGCTCCATACCATGATACCACCTCTATCCAGAAAGAAATGACATACACTAAGGGGCGCTACTCCCTAGAACCTTGCCGCATCTTTCCTGTTTTGACCATTCCGGGGTGTGAGGTTCGACGAAGTCTCGTCCACAAAGCTACGCTTTGTACACAAAGCCATGCTTCGGGTCAAACAAATGATCAATCAATGATCACAAAGATATAAAATCAAATAAATGATCATATCGCAAATGATCAAACACTGATCATCACACAGCAACACTCAGCATGCCACATTACCAAATTGGTATATATCGTTGATAAATTTCAACTACATAACCTCTGAGCTCATACGTCTCAGAGAAGGGTGTTAAGCTAAGAGAATAAATTCTCCGCCACCAACAGAAATGTATTTGAAAGAAATCGGCTTTATATCTCAAAGTGTAATGTCAGACATGTAACCATACAAGTCTGTTCCGGGTTCGAACAAAACCGAAGGCACTTCTTACGAAGCCCTTGCAATTCCGGGTATTCACAATCCCGTCCGGACTTCCCATCACAAAGGGTGATAAAATCTCTATACCGGGGACCAGTCGGTGCAGAGACATTCGACGAGTTGTCCTTTCGTTTTCGTAAATATCCGGTCTTCAACACCGGTCTTCAAATGCTATCCATATACGACGTATCATTATTCGGAATGGGTTATATGACACAAATGTCTTTTCCCGGCTAACCCGAATAACGAGCGCAATCTTTAAAAACATATGGATATTGGGATTTCAATTAAGTCACAACTTATTACCCAAACTTTTCTTTTAAATGGTTTCAATCAATTACCATTTCAAATCTTTTAAACAAAAAGATTCATTTCACAAAGTTTACTTCGTTTTCACAAAGATTCATTCACAGTTTTCAAAACAATTTCCATTACGAATTTAATTAATTCGTTAAATCTTTAAATCAAAGATTTAACTTATAGCTTTCAAAACAATTTCATTTCGAATGGTTTAAACAAATCATCATTTTAAATCTGTTAAAAATAAACAGATTCAATTTATAGCTTTCAAAAACAATTTCATTTCAATTTCAAACTTGAAACTTCTCAACCCAAATTGGAAGTTCATTACTTACGTGAAAGCTTTAATTATTTGAAACAAACAGTTTTTATTTTCAGAAAAAATCCAATTTTATCTACGCGAGTTAAAACTTTTGAATTTATATTCAAATTCCCAAATCAATACTTTTAAAATAATTTAACCCATATATTCCTAGTTTCAAATTTTAAGATTCAATTTCAAACTTGAATTCAAATCCAATTATTTAAATTTTCAAAACTCGATTAAGTTATTCAAAATAACTTTTATCTTTGAAATTCCATTTCAAAAGCTTTTCACTTTAAACCCAAATTTCTAATTTCAAAATCTATTGAAATTAAAATTTCAATTTCAAAAACATCAAATTTAAATTATCTGTGACTTAACCGATTTCCACGTGAAATCCATATTTGTGTGTGTATGGTGTAGTCCAGGGGTTTTACACACAATAGTGCAACATCAATCATCATAGATATATCGATAAGCGGTATAATCGATAACGCTTATCTTCATTCACAGATTCATAGAAAAAATAAATTTATCAGTCACAAAGATTCACTATTACAATTCGATGTGGGTTTCGGATAACCAACTGAAATCGGACTCCCTGTCGCATCGAAATTCAAATGCCGTTTTACGGGCAATGGGGTTTCATATTCACATAGTAATATATCACAGAAACAGGAATCACAGATCACGACATAAATCAGGACGTATCACAAAGCATCATATATCAGGGAATATCAACAATCAAATCATCCAATAAAATCCAAACATCCATAAGTAAGGTAAGTTAATTGTCTGATTAATTCAAAACAGATTTATTACTTATGAATTACTAATCCAGGTTAATATCAAAAATTTACAATCATTTTGATAAATTATTCTTTAATCATTTATTAATTAACCATTAATAATAAATTAATTAACCTTTAATTTTTAAATAATTTACTTTTAATTATTTAATACACCATTTAATTAATTATCTTTAATTAATAAATTAATTAGCTTTTAAATTTATAATTAATTGATCTTTAGTTAATTTTAAATCATTAATCAATTTAAAATTAACTTAACTTTTAAGTTAACACATTAAAACATTTAATCAACTTCTTAATTACTTAATTTAGTTTTATTAAAATAAACCCTTTTCAAATATAAGTTTAAAACATTTTAATTAAACTTAATTAACTTTAGAAATATTATTATTTCAAAAACTATTCACACAATTTCATATTAGTACTTAACAACAATCATTATTTTTTTAAGAAAAATAAGTTGACAAATTAAATTGACTTAAATTTGTTCAAGTTATAAAAACTGGAAATTAACAACCCGAGACCTGCTTCGGGTATTCCCCGAGAAAAATGACTACTTGCTTCGAGTTTTGTTAAAAGTTTACCCGAGTGCCAAAATTTGAATTTTTTAAAAATCTTCTAAGTATTTTCGACCCGAGTCCCCCACGTTCTTGCTTCGAGTAAACTACTCGAATTTCTCGAGTCAATCCCTCGTTTTCTCGTGACCATCCCCCGAGTCTCCATCTTCCCCTCTGCTTCATTCCCAAATAATTCGAACTACTCCAAGATAAATGTGCACCGTGCACGTGCACTGCCACCGGAGCCACTTCCGATCATCCACGGCAACTTCGACACATCGATCATCGACGCAGCAACCCCCTCTCGATCACCAAACCCGAATCACGAACCCTCGACAAAATTTAGCATTCCAGTTGAAAACTGGAAGCAGCTCAATGGCCAACATCCTCCTCGAAGTCACTCCTCTGACCATCAGACGACAAGCGTCTCCGTTCACTTCCTCTCCGTTCATCCACGAAGCTGTTACACATGGTCCCATCGAACTCGATCACCTTGAGACACTGCCACGATCCCATTTCCAAACATACCCAAAACATGAACCGAAACCCTAGTTTAGCCGCTCCACGCAACTCCAATCATCAGAAAATTCTCGAACTATTTTTCCAGTGATCGTCAAACCACCAGCCACCCTCGACATCAACCCCGAAGTTCAATGTTGCCGTGATCACCAGAAAATGATAAAAATGCCTATTTTGTCCAACTACTAACTGCAACTAGGATAGCCAACTAAAAATCTTCATATTAGTTTTAAAAATCCTATTTTTTTGTGTAGATTCCAATTATATACTTGAATTGCATAATTAACATGATTAAATTTTAACAGAGACTTTGAGTTTCCTGTTTAATTTGATTTCCAGAGCAATTTAAGGTTGTTTTAACTTAAATGAAATTTTAAATTAAAGCTTAAGGTAAAACAATCAAGTTTGTTTAGACATCAAAGTCTATAGAGGATTAGAGGAAGAAATTTGAATTTCTACATCAAGTTAAAGCCTGTGGACTAACAGAGACATATATATCTGTTTATACAGATATGCACAGACATATGCACATAGTTTATATACATGCAAAACACATACATCTATCATTTTCCTAGGCATTCATCATCACAGATATTAGAATCAAGAGAATGGTTTCGAAAATGAAGTTTGCTCACCTTAAAATGAAGACAGAAAACAGAACTTCTATGAACAAGCTTGAAAGTTTGCAAAGTTGAAACTTTTCTGTTTGATATCTGGTTTTGATCTTGATAACTGAAGCTTCTTTGCTTCTTGATTCCCAGGATTTCACATTGTTTTGTTTTGCATGATATTACTTTAGATTTCTTTTCCAGTCTAAAGATTTTTTTTCTTTTTTCTTTTCTCTAGTTTTTTTTGATGAAGACATCACTTAGTTTTCTTTTACTCAGTTTTCCTTAGCCAAGAATAAACGAATTTGAAATGGAGTTGATATATATAAAAGTGAAGTTGATTATTTGTTTATACAAAGCAGGTACAAGTGTTCATATTTTATCAGAGATTTTTATTTTCTTATGGGGGCTGATCTGCTGCATGCATCTATATTGTATGCTAAGATGTCTTTGCATTAATTAAGTTGTACAAAGTGATATAAATGCTTGTACCTTATTTTACTTGCTTCACCTTCTTTTCGGCTGAGAGGTATATATTGTGTAGGGTACTAAAGAAGATATTAATAAGACTTGTACCAATATACATTTTATAACTTTCCCTACTCTAGTTCGGCTGATACATTTGTTTTGGGCTAAAGATTTCTTTGTTTCTTCTATTTGCTTTGTACATAGATGTTTTCTTTTCTTCCTTATGTCCTACAGCCTAGCATTGTAATCAAGTATGTCTAGTTTAGTTACTTTATAATGTAACAATTCTTACTTTAAGATGTTGTTTAAATTTAGTTATGTTTTACTTTATTTTCTTTATAATCTGTAAACAAGCTATTTAATTTATATTTGAGTTGAGTATATTTGTTGTTTTAAATTCGTTAATGTATTACTTTAAAATCTAATGAAGTTCTATTTTTATGTAATATAAATAACTTCTAATCTAATTTTGTTGATAATTCTCATTTGAGTTTTACTTTTTTTTATAGTTCATCTTCTATTTATTTCTATTTATAACTCAATCATTTATTTTACTTTAAATATTTTATTTCAAACCCAAAATATACATATATATTCACATATATATAAATCGTTTAAATTCATATGACTTAATATAGATTCTATTTGAATCGGGGAAACTCGAATCAATTTAACAATAAATTTTACAATTTTTATTTAAAAATTCATTAAATTATCAATTAAAATTAAATTAAAATCTAGGGTCGTTACAGTAATTAAGTTGTTAATTAATATTTAATAATTAGGTTATTAGTTAGTAATTAAGAAATAATTAATTAGTTAATTGATGATTAATTAATTAATTATAAAAGTAGTTATGGACTAATTGATTTGTATTAAGAGATATTGATAAATAATTAAGGTTATAAATCGATAGTTTATGAATAATTAATCAGCTAATTAAAGGTTGATGAATTGATTATGAAAGTAATTAAGGGTTAATTTCTTTGTATTAAAGGAGATTAAGTAATAATTAATTGATAAATAAAGGATAATTAATCTGGATTTAGGAATTGATTAATTGAGTTAATCAAGGATGTGATTAATTAATTAAGGTTAGTAATTAATTAATGATTGTATAAGCAAGATTTAGTGATTAATTCTTTTTAGGAGTTAATCTAATTTAAGTAATTAAATCAATTATGATATGAATTGATAATGCTTGCTTATTGAATGTCTGGGTTGGATGATACCTGTTGGATTGATATCTATTGATGAATAATCAAGATTGATTAATAAATGTAATTAAGTTAAAGGTTTATTATTATATGATATGTAAGAATAATTTACTAATAAAAGTAATTAGAGGATCATTGAATTTATGTAATTAATGAAGGTGATCAATCTTGCTTATAAATGATTGAATTATGATGAGTACTTTGAATTGGTGGATATCTCTATTTTGAATTGATATGTGATATGATATGTTGGATGGGCATTGATAATGTGATTATCAATCAATTAGGAATTGATGTGTAAAATGTATCCGATAATTAAAGTTGAGATGTATTCAATTGGATAACTTGGTTTTAAATGACATTGGATTCGAAGAGACCGGAGTCGGGTATCTTAAATACCCGAAACCACTTCGATTCCTTATAGATTGATATGTGGAATCAATATGCTGAATAGGGAATGATTTAAGTAGGTTGGGCCATTTAATCTAAGTTTGACACTTAGAAATTGACGTGTGAAATAAGTATTGTCTATAACAACTTGTGAAGTTGTAAATAGGTAAGTTACCTGAAATGACCCACCAAATTATACTCTAATTTCATAAGGAATTTTTTTTTCTGAAATGGAATTCAAAAATGATTAAGCAAGGATATTTGTTTTGTATGATGGATCTTAGGCAAAATAAAATATATATATGCAGATAGGTAGATAACAAGTTTCAAATTGTACAGAAGAAAAATGCAAAAAAAAAAATGGAAAACAAAAATTGTGTTTGAACCGACCAGCATAGCACTCGAACTCGTGACCTTGTATGTATAAGTTAGGCGCGTTTCCATTACGCCTAGATGTTGCTTGTGTTTCCTTAGGATCCACTTTATTTTATACTGATTTTGACACTATTCAGAACTTAACACAAACATCTATATTAAAAGCTTGTTTACTACTGATTATTTCTTGATCACTTCTTAGTTAGTATAAACAGACTAATGTGTTTGTTCCCAGTGGATTGTTTAAAAAAAAAAAATATATGAAATAAATTAGCAATCCAACATCCTCTTATTTTTCAAAACTCTGATTCAAACAAGAGAGGCATATACATCCTCACATGTATGTGCTTATTTTTGTAAATGTACTGATATATTTATATTGGTTGATTATTGTGATCCTGGATATATTTGATTTATTGGAAAAAGAAAGTGACCCTGAGAATGATAATTGAAATGGATGATATATCTATATATATATATATATATATATCCTCTTTACTTAAAAAAAAAAATTCCTTATGAAATTAGAGTATAATTTGGTGGGTCATTTCAGTTGGTATCAGAGCTATGTTATTCAACATAGTAGAAGTAAGGATCAAGTCCTTAGATAGAAATAAAATTAAAAGGAACTAAATATCTAACTAACCAGCTATGTAAATTATTATTAGCAAACTATGGTAGGGAGACCACCAAATCAGGGAGCAGGATCTTCCCATGCACCACCAATGGTCAATCTGCAAGACTTGGTGAGAGCATTTAGGGATGGGGCAGGACAAAGGCAAGAAAATCCCTATGAAGAACTCTCAAAACTGCTTAAGACATATACTCATTTAGGAGGCAAAAGCTTTGAAGGGACAGAGAGTATCATGGAAATTCAAACATGGTTGAGAACATTGGAAAGAATTTTCAATGACATGCAACTTGATGATCAAAGAAAGAGGCAAGTGGCTTCAAGACAGCTGAAAGGAGTAGCTTTAGGCTGGTGGGAAGTAATCATTGCAGGAAGGAATGAGAATGAAATCACTTGGAATCAATTCAAAGAGATGTTGGAAGCAAGGTTTGTACCAGCATCAGCAAAGACTACCTTGTTAGAAGAATTCATTAGGCTTAGACAAGGGACCATGACTGTCACAGAATACACTCAAAGGTTTGAGGGGCTTTCCACATATGGAGCAATGCTTGTGGCAGATGAGGCATCTAAAAATGATAGGTACATAAAGGGTTTGAATCCAGGACTTAGCAGAGCCATGTTACCCTATGCAGACAAGACTTTTGACCATGTGATAGACTTAGCTTTGAGGTTGGAGCAGCATGACAAGGAAAGGGAGAAGTTCAGAAATTTTAAGAGCAATAATAACAAGAAAGGTAAGGGGAGGTATCACCCTTATGATAAGAAGAAAGAAGAGGCTAGTAACAAAAACACTGGAGATGTCAAGGCTAAGGAAGACAAGAAGAAAATTGTGTGCCATCAGTGTGGAAAGGAAGGGCATATCAAACCAAAATGTCCAGAATTGAAAGGAGGAGCTTTCAAATGCTATCTATGTGGGAAAGAGGGGCATATGAAGAGGAATTGTCCTGAGTATAAACAGCAAGGCAAATTGGCAAATTTGGAAGGAAAAGGCAAAGCCACAGTGGAGAGTAACACTGTAAACCATAGCCAAGTGGAAGGTACATTACTTATTTGTACCATACCCATAACAGTAGTATATGATACTGGGGCAACTCACTCCTTAATTTCTTATGAACTGGTTAGAATGCTAAAACTGAATTGCATATTGGTTGAAACCCCATTGCATATACACAGTCCATTGGGGAGTTCTAGTGTTTTAAATATGATTTGTGTGGATGTGGGATTAAACATAGGGGGAAATATTTTTATTTCCAATTTATATGTTTTAAATTACCCAAATATAGGTGTTATATTGGGGGTAGACTGGTTAAGGCAATTTAAAGCCATAATTAATTTAGACTCATCCACCATATCATTGCAAAATTCTAGAGGCCAGAGAATCACAGTTTTATGTGAGGTAGCTAAGGAAGGAAAACTATATCATTTAGTTGACTCAGAAAAAGATTTCAGTGAACTAACCATTGAAGAAATTCCCATAGTCAATGAATATTTGGATGTGTTTGGTGAGGTCAAGGGTATTCCACACCATAGACCAGTAGAATTCCAGATCAATTTAGTTCCAGGAGCAAGCCCAGTGATTAAAAAGCCAACTAGAATGGGGCCAAATGAACTAAAGGAACTAAAGAAACAGTTAGAAGAATTGGAAGAAAAGGGTTTTATAAGACCAAGTAATTCTTGCTGGGGAGCACCAGTGGTATTTGTTAAGAAGCAAGATGGTTCTTTAAGACTCTGCATAGATTATAGAGAATTAAACAAAGTAACTATTAAAAATAAATACCCATTGCCAAGAATAGATGATCTTTTTGATCAATTGGCAGGGGCAAAAGTATTTTCTAGACTAGACTTAGCATCTGGTTTTCATCAAATGAAGGTGGAAGAATCAAGCATCAAGTACACTGCCTTTAACACTAGGTATGGGTTGTATGAATTTTTGGTTATGCCATTTGGCTTGACCAATGCACCATCTTACTTTGTGGATTTAATGAACAGAACCTTTAGAGATTGTTTAGACAAGTTTGTGCTTATTTTTATAGATGACATTTTGATTTATTCTAAGACAGTGGAAGAACATAAGCATCATTTGCACCTGGTTTTATCTAGACTAAGGGAAAAAGATTTAAAGGCAAAATTTTCGAAATGTGTGTTTTGGAAGGAGGAAGTACATTTTCTTGGCCATGTTATATCTGCCAAAGGAATTTCTGTGAACCCCAATAAAGTAGTGGCTATCCAAGCATGGAAGAGGCCAAGCACTGTGAGTGAAGTGAGGTCATTTATGGGGATGGCAGGATATTATAGAAGGTTTATAAAAGATTTTTCAAAAATTTCTACACCACTCACTAACCTAACCAGGAAGAACCAAGCTTTTGTTTGGTCAGAAAAATGTGAAAAATCTTTTGAACAATTGAAGGAGGCATTGGTGAATGCTCCAATTCTAAAAGTACCACATGGAAATGAAGAATTAGTGGTATACACTGATGCTAGTGGATTTGGCTTGGGTGCAGTGTTGATGCAACAAGGTCAAGTCATTGCATATGCATCCAGACAACTTAAACCCCATGAAGTAAGGTATGCCACACATGATCTCGAATTAGCAGCTGTGATATATGCTTTAAAACTTTGGAGACATTATTTATTAGGCACCAAGTTTGAACTCTACACTGACCACAAGTCTCTAAAATATTTGTTTTCACAAAAAGATTTGAACATGAGGCAACACAGATGGGTGGAGTTCTTAGCTGCCTATGATTTTGACATACTCTATACACCAGGCAAAGCAAACAAAGTTGCAGATGCTCTAAGTAGACAGCATGCTAAATTGGCTATGATGATGATGGCAGAATTTAAAGATTTGTCTTTGCTAACTGAGTTAGAGATTGAGGAGAATGGTTGTGTGCACATTAATGAGCAAATGCATGGTGCACAAGAAGATAAAGGGAAGTTAAGCTTAATGACACTTCAACCAGATTTAATTCTGAAGGTAGGAAAAATGCAAGAACAAGATGCTCACTTATTAGAGAAGAGAATGCTCCTCTCAAGAGGGGAGGAAGTAATGAATCACCACATTGATAAAGATGGTTATGTGAGATACCAGAATAGGATGTGTGTACCAGAGGACATAGAATTGAAGAAGGAGATATTGGATGAATATCACAGAAGTAAATACTCCATACACCCAGGTAACACAAAAATGTATCAAAATTTGAAAAGAGACTTCTGGTGGAAGGGGATGAAATCTGATATAGCTAAGTACATTGCCAAATGTATGACTTGCCAACAAGTCAAGGCTGAAACTCAAAGACCATCAGGGTTGATGCAACCTCTTAGTGTACCACAGTGGAAGTGGGAAGACATATCTATGGACTTCATAGATGGACTGCCTAGATCTAAGAGAGGTAATACAAGTATATGGGTGATAGTGGATAGGCTAACCAAGGTAGCACACTTCATCCCAGTCAAGTCAGAAAGAACAGCCCCAAAACTAGCTCAAATTTTTATAAAAGAAGTGGTAAGGTTACATGGCATTCCCAAAACCATTGTGAGTGATAGGGATACCATCTTCACTTCAAAATTCTGGAGAAGCTTTCAAGAAGCAATGGGAAGTGAACTATGTTTAAGTACTGCCTACCATCCTCAATCAGATGGGCAGACTGAGGTGGTAAACAAAGTTTTGGAGGACATGTTGAGGGCATGTATATTGGATTTTGGGGGCAACTGGGAAGATTATCTTCACCTAGTTGAATTTACCTACAACAACAGCTACCAAAGCACCATAGGAATGGCTCCATTTGAAGCCTTGTATGGTAAACCCTGCTTGTCACCTGTTTGCTGGGTAGAAGCAGGAGAAAGGTCTATTTTAGGACCTGAGTACATACAAGAAACCAAGGAGAAAATTGAGTTGATAAGAAAAAGAATGACAGCAGCTCAAGATAGGCAAAAGAAATTTGCAGACATGAGAAGGAGGCAGGTAGAATATGAGGTGGGAAATTTTGTTTTCATCAAAATCTCACCCATGAAAAATGTGCTGAGGTTTGGAAAACAAGGCAAATTAACCCCAAGATATATTGGACCATACAAAATTCTGGAGAGAATTGGTCCTTTGGCATATAAGTTGGAATTACCAGAAAACATGCAAGGCATACATGATGTTTTTCATGTATCACAATTGAGAAGGTGGGTCCATGACAAGGCAGAAATTCTTGAAACCCCAACCCAAGTGCAGATAAATCCTAATTTGGTTTATGAAAAGGATCCAGTGGGAATTTTAGCAAAAGATGTGAAGAAGTTGAGGAATAAATCTCTGAAACTTGTGAAGGTACAGTGGAGTCTAGATCCTAGTGATTGCACATGGGAATTAGAAGACAAAGTTAGGATGAATTATCCTAAGCTATTTTCAGATTAAGGTAATTCTGATTTTTGATTGTTTTCTTTATTTTGGATGAATATATTTTTAGTTAGTATAGAACTAAAAATCTATTTGGTAGAGAATATACTTGTTCTCTGAGTTAAGTTTAAAATTTATTTTAAGCTTAGAAAAATTGTGGGACACAATTTCTAAAAGGAGGGGTGTATGTAATGACCCAAGAATTTAGGAATTTATCCTGAAAAATATAAATGAATTTAAAATAATTTTTAAATAAATTTTGGAAGGAGATTGTTATGGCTTGATAGTGTATCAGTATGTGTGTACATGTGTGCACAGGGTATACACATGAACTAAAGCTAAAAATCTCTGAACTTTAAGAATAAATACATATTGATATGTATGGGAATATATATATATATATATATATTAAATCTTTAAAAAGCTGAATGTATAAGTAAATATAAATATATGTATGCTACTGAATATTTTTCTTAAGTATACATGTGCATGTGTGTGTCAGTACAGAATGATATATATATATAAATATATATATGTGTGTTAATAAAATACTAGAGTTCAAACTAGTGAAATAAAATATATATATAGACATATTTTAATATAAACAGAAATAAAAAGAAAGAAGATATAAAAAGAACTAATTCTCTTATAAATAAATGAAGGAGGTACATACCATTTACATGAAAGCTAAAAATAGGAAAATAAGATAAAAACAGAGAAGTTCTTGGTATAGGCAGAATTAGAAAAGAGTATTTAATAAATAACAAAACCAAGTCACATTTTTAGCATGATTGTAGACAAGGGGGAAAAGTATTTTCTGAAAAGCAATCTCTGAAAGAAAAATGTGTAACCACTTTTCTCTTCACCCAAATTAAGCCGGGGAGGGGGTAAAACTTTGGGTTAAAATTCAGATAACATGATTTTCTGGTGGGCAAAAATGGCTTTAGCCAATACCCAAAACCCTAAGAGAGACCCTGCATATATATACATGTATATGAAGCAGCCTCCTCTTCTCTTCAGAAAAGAATTTTGAAAAAAAAACAATACCACAGAAATCATAAGACAAGGGAAGAAAGAGAGCTTGAGGATAAGAGCAGGAGTTCATCAGTTAATTAAGGAAACAAAGGAGAGAGCTAGGTGAGAAAACTCACTCAAAAATCTAAGGCAATAAGTCCTAATGTAGGTAGCCAGATAAAAGTATTTTTATTAAAAGAGTATTTTCATATATATGTTTATCTGTGAATTTAAATCTAAATATGTTTTGATTTTCTTTGATTGATCATTTGTTTTATTATAACAAAGTTTTATGTGTTGAATCTGTTTATACACTCAGATCTCTGATATGTTAATATTTAGGAATATAAACAAATACCCAGAAAATAAAATGTTGAGAATAGGCAAGTAGTATTGGTTTTGGCTTAACCCAGAAAAATGCAAATAATGTTGAGCTGCAATATACTCATGTATATAGTGCTGAGGCTTGAAATAGAAAGGAATTAGGGGTGCAATAGGGTTGCCTATGTGCTGATGCTCCTGATTCAATAAAATACATAGCAAACAAAATTTTGTGATTCAGTGAAACCAGATTATTCTGAGTTTAACTCAAGCACAAATGTTTGCAAAAGAAAACTCTCCCAGAAGCTATAAGCCAATGTTAGTTGCCTAAACTCCTTCTAGAATACCAAGATGAATATATGTATATACAGAACCTTATTTTGTAATCACAAATGGTTGTTGCTTGTTTGTCTCTGTATGATTATGAATAATATGAGATGCCATGTTATGGATGTTTTAGCTAATGAAATGAATCACTGAAGGGTTTTGCCATGAACAATCAAAAGAGCTATTATTAACTTAAAACCTGATTAGGAAATTGGGGTCAAGAACACTGCAGGAATGACTTGTGTGCTTGAGTAACATAAGTTGACACATGGCTTGTTTAAGTCCTGAGATCTTTGTGTAATGGAGTGAATTAGTTCATTACAGTGTGTCCATTGATTCATAAGTATTGCAGGTGAGACCAAGGATAGATAAATATACCAAGGAAGTAATACTTGAGCAGATGAGAAAACTAGAGTTTTTCCCAGATTTGAAATATGAGTATTGAATGAGTGATTTAACTCATATTAGTTATTTTCCTGTTTGGTATGAATGATTGTTTGTCTATGATTGAATTGTATGCTTGAATGTTTGTGCTATATATATATATATGTAGTCTCTGGGAAGAAAATTTAAGTGTGCACATGCACAATGACACAGAGCATGCACACAAGTATTTACCTAATTCCAAAGGACAGAACCTTATGTATTTGTATTTAACTTGATTTTAAACTAATTAACAAATTGCTTTTGTGAATTTTCTCATACCAGACATGTGTCTGACCCTAGTGTGCTATTGGCATCTGGGGTGTCTCATTTAAAATGAGGCAGTTTCCAATGCTTTTTCAGGGATTGCAGCAACTAAATAGGAGTAGGAGCAAGGCCTTGAGAAGAAGATATAGCATGCTAAAACTTAGTTAGATAAGAGCCTAAATGTTGAAATCTGCATGTATTGACAATTTAAATTGCTACTTGTATTAAGTGTTGAATATTGGATTGATATTTTGTTAGGCATTTTGTTAAGAATTTGACTTGTATCTGGAATCTATGAACCTAGTTAAATCTCTGTTATGCTTAAAAAGGATTTTGATCAAATCTTGTAAGTAGATTTAGCAAGAACACTATGTTAAAAAAAAAATTGAATGATTACATTTTATAAATGTATTAGTCAATCTTGAGACTTTAAAAAGGATTTAAGTTTTTGGAAAATCTGGAGAGTTGATTCTCAGATAATCAAACTGGTTTTATTTTCTAATATAACATATGTATGCAAAAGAAATAGACATAGGTTGAATGTTTTTATATGGCTGCAAGGTTTATTTAACTTGTTCCATACAAATGCTTCATGTCCTATTTTTAAATAAAGAAAGGATATGTAGTAAGATAGATGGAAGCCAGATTCAAATAGTTGCAGATATATATGCACATAAACATGTTTAAGTGCAGATTTTACCTCACCTTTTCCTTTGTATCTGAAATAAGAATCTGAATTTTACTCAGATTCTAACCAAATGCATTTTAAATGCCAGACAAATCTTATAAGAAGAAATACAAACCTGGAAAATGATAAACACTCTTATCATTCAATCATGAAGCCTTCTAGGTTGTAGGAATGGAATTCAAAAATGATTAAGCAAGGATATTTGTTTTGTATGATGGATCTTAGGCAAAATAAAATATATATATGCAGATAGGTAGATAACAAGTTTCAAATTGTACAGAAGAAAAATGCAAAAAAAAAAATGGAAAACAAAAATTGTGTTTGAACCGACCAGCATAGCACTCGAACTCGTGACCTTGTATGTATAAGTTAGGCGCATTTCCATTACGCCTAGATGTTGCTTGTGTTTCCTTAGGATCCACTTTATTTTATACTGATTTTGACACTATTCAGAACTTAACACAAACATCTATATTAAAAGCTTGTTTACTACTGATTATTTCTTGATCACTTCTTAGTTAGTATAAACAGACTAATGTGTTTGTTCCCAGTGGATTGTTTAAAAAAAAATTAATATATGAAATAAATTAGCAATCCAACATCCTCTTGTTTTTCAAAACTCTGATTCAAACAAGAGAGGCATATACATCCTCACATGTATGTGCTTATTTTTGTAAATGTACTGATATATTTATATTGGTTGATTATTGTGATCCTGGATATATTTGATTTATTGGAAAAAGAAAGTGACCCTGAGAATGATAATTGAAATGGATGATATATCTATATATATATATATATATATCCTCTTTACTTAAAAAAAAAAAATTCCTTATGAAATTAGAGTATAATTTGGTGGGTCATTTCATTACCCGGGTTTATATAAGTTGCATGATTTTGTACTTATGTTAGATGGGTTTACTCACGATGGTTTCCAGCCTGATCCGGGTGTTACTTTGATGTAATGCTCGGGTCAGACCGAGTATTACAGATTTTCAGGTAAGGACGTTCTGGAGCTCAGGAGACGAGCTGGATGGCAGGAACGTATGGAGTGTATTCCGCTGTGATATATTGTAGTTGACTGAGACATGTTGTTTTGTATATTTCCAGTATCTGTGTATATATTGTAACTCTGATGTATAAAAATGTAAATTAACTGATAAAATTTTCCTTTGTATAACTGTTATTTATTTGATATTATATTTTGGTCCGCTGCGAAAGTGAGAATCTGTGTTGTGATCTATTTCTTCTTCTTCTATCTCTTTCTTCTTTACCTAACTATCTGGAGTTTTCGAGATCGAAAACTCCGGGTCGTTACATTTGGTATCAGAGCGAAGGTTAAGCGAGAACCTTGGCTCTGGTGGGTGTACTCATTAAGGATAGGGTCAATAGTACCCTAGAATGAGTTGAGTGTATATGAGAGAGCGTACTTGTTATTTTCTTATATAAAGATTTTAAATGATTTTATATAAGATTATATTCCGATATATAAAACAATATTTCTTGCTAATAAATATTTAGGAAATTGGCTGTTAAATTATTAGAATTAAAGTAAGAAGTAATATAATACAACCAACCTGAAATTAAACAAAGATAAATTTGAACTGGATTCAAACTGAAATTGAAATCTTGAATTGAAAAAGTATTTCAGAATAAGATGATAATGGATGGTTTTAGATATGATAATTTTGGTTATTATCATAAATGATTATTTCGTGTTTAATAATAAGATGTGTATTAATGAGAAAGCAAATGAAATGTTTAAAAGAAGTAAAACACTTAGACAATTATGACTTGTAAATTGGAACTGGAGTAGATCTGAATTCTGGAGTTTTAAAATCTGGGTCCAGAATTTGAAATTTTGTTTCAAGGTGCTGAAAGAAATAATAAATAAGTATTATTTGAGTATAATAGACTTGTTGCAAACAATGGGTTGTTTGAAAAGTTGATTTGAATTTAAAAACCAAAGGGTGGTTTAAAATTTTAAAACATGGCTGGGAGGACCTAGAAATATATATGTGTATGTGTATAGATATACATGATATCAAAGATAATTTGAAATAAACTCTTAGGTGTTGAGTTTTGATTTTCCCTGAAGTGTGATGTATAAACCCTAAGTGATATAAGTTTTGAACTTATAAGAGGGAAAGAATTTTACAATTTGAAGTGGGAATTCAAATTTGAGAAGGGTTGATTGGATTAAGTAAATTGAATTTAACTTGGGAGAAGTTAAATAAGTTGGCATGAACAACTTGAATTACAAATTTTATGATGAAATTGGAATTAAACTTGGAAAGTTAAGTGGTAATTTGAATTGGGAGTTTGTGCGATCTCAAATTGGGATTGAGATCTGGAAATTGGAAATGAATGGATATTTTAAAAAAAATTGGATGATATCACCTATTGTTATTAATAATCTTTAAATTGTAAATTGGATTTGTTTTAAATGAATGAGAAATGAAATATCCATTATTGAGATAAAAGGGAAAATTTAACTTTAATTTGAAATTAAGGATATGGAATTACTTCGAACTGAAAATTTGAATAATTGAATTTGTAAATTAAATTTGTTTAAGAATTGGTTTCAAACTAGAAGATAAAATTAGGTAATAAATTAAATTCTTAAAATAAAATTGTATTGAACTCTTATTTGAATCTTGAAATACATAAGTAAAGATAATTTCAAATAGAATGTTGAGAATTGGACTCAGAAATTAAATTGTTTAAAAGATGTTAATAAAGGTTAACATAATTTAAAGGGTTAAACCAACCTTTGAGAATTTAACTTGAATTTATATAATACGAGATGGTTTAAAATTTGAGATTGAAATTGAATTAGTCCAAATTGATTGGAATAACTTGGGATTGTAATTAAAGTTGAATATGTTTAAAATCAAATGGAATTTGATTTGAAGTTGGAAAGAAATTGAGGATTAATTCAACTTGAATTGAGACTGGATCAATTTAATGGGAAAATTGATTGAAATGGAGATCGGGAAGTTGAACAGTTTGACTCTGGACTATTTTCAAAATAAATTGTTTTAATATGAATCTATTTTTTTTAAAACTATTTACTACACAAATTTCTTTTAAACCTAAAACTGTTTTAAACTTGTCTGACGATTGCTTTGGAACTATTTAACTATTTTACAACTGTTTTATAAACTAATTACTATTGTTCTACTACTTTATAACGGATTACTGTTTTACAACTATTTTACAATTACTAAATTTTTTTACAGTTTTTTACAGTTAATAATTATTTTTCAACTACTTATCTATTTTAAATTTTTCAAGCTATTTTCTAAATATAAACTGGTCGGAGTTCAAACTGTTATTGAGTAAATACCCAACTGAGATAAGAATTGAAGTGATAATCCAAATGGGGATTAAGGCAACAGTAAATAAGTAAATAGAATCATAAGTGAATGTGAATAGAAAGAGAATTGATTTAACTGATAATCAATGAAGATAATACGTAGGATGTACGTATATTATTCTATTCGCATAGTGGTTTGATCCAGATTCGAGCACAGAATTTCGAGATAGTATTATCGATCTGAGTTGAGATTTTTCGCTCGATTTTCGACGGCGAACCTGGATATGGATTTTTGATTGGTTCTGGATATTCTCTATCATAGATGTGACTATGCAAGGAGAATGACGGTTTCTGATCAAGAAACCAGATCTGAGTCCGCACTAGAAAGTCGGGTGGACAATACTAGTTCGGAAGTGAAATTGTGTGATCGAGTAAGCGATCAGATTGATATTGCGTACGGATGATATGTGGACATCGTAAGAGTTTGAATGAAATTGTTATTGAATTGGAGATAAGGACTGTAATCTAATTTTTGAAATGGAAATAAATTTTGACAAATATACAAAAAAAATAAATTGAAAATGGAATATCTTTATGGTTAAAAATTTACTTTATCAAAGTAAACAATTTGGCAAATGACTTTATAAATAATCTAATTTGAATATTTGATTTGGAATAAACAAAGTTATATATCTTTGTTATATATGGTAAACTCTCCTTTTTGAATCTATTGCTAGAAGAAAATGATTTTTGGAAAGTATTTGAAGTATAAAAGTGAATTTATACATGTTAACGCTAAAAAGTGAACGCTAACACCCAGTGTGTGTAATAGAATTGTGAAAGCACCACCCGTGTGACGGGAACAGAATTTAAGCAGTAAACTGGCGGAAAAGTAGTAAAAGACAGCAATTTATAGTGGTTCGGCTTGAAATTAAGCCTACGTCCACTTTGAATCTCTTTATTTCTGAATTCGGTTACAAATCGATACAAATCTCTTATCAAAACAGTACAACTTGATCAAAAGAAACAATCTTGACTACTAGCTCAATCTTCGTCGATGAAATTCGATGAATCCATGTTGGATGTAGGGAATTATCTCTTGAAGATTGTTGTAGCGTCTTGAATGTTTAAGGATCTTTGATTGCTGGATGAATGGAGACTTCGACAGAGTAACGACGCTTGAAGAAATGATTTGGCCAAAAGTCCTTTTCATGTTGGAAGTGGTGGGGTATTTATAGGAGCTGATTTGGACTCTGGAAATTTTCCTAAGTCCTAAGTCATCGCCGACTTAGTATAAGTCGTGGCCGACTTATGATAGGTCGCAGCCGGCTCATCAACACTTCCATAGTAGTTCACCTCCTCTTCTAGCATAAGTCCTAAGTCGTCGAAGACTTAAGGTAAGTCGGTGACGAGGTAAAGGTGTAAGGTGTTCTGAGATTACATACGACTCGGTATAAGTCGTAGGTCGGCGACGACTTAAGAGATAGGTCGTAGGTCTTTAAGTCGAAGCCTTTTTTAGATCTGAGCAGAGTTGACTCGCAGTCTTAAGTCGGCAATTTTTAACTCGGAAGCCCTTGCTAACTCGCAGTTTGTTAAATCGGTTGGCTTCCTTAAGTCGGTAGGCTCCTAGGTCGGCACACATCTTAAGTTGGCAGCTCTTCTCAGTAGTTAGATCGACAACTGTTGGGTCAGAGCTTTCTTAGGTCGTAGCTTGTTAAGCCGGAGATCTTTTTAGGTCGGAGCCTTCCTTGAGTCGGCTACTATTAAGTCGGACCTGTAGCTTAGGTCGTATGTTGCCTTAAGTCAGATCTGTTAGGTCGGTCTTCGTCTTGAGTCGGTTGCGCTTTTAACTCATTAGGTTATGAACCGAAAGAGGGTTAACATTTGCCCCTCGAAGCATACGCCTAAGACGTAGGTCGTGTGCTTCGATTTTCTTAGCCTGCTTCTTGATGAGTGCGTTAGATCGTGACCGACTTAAAATGAGTCGTAAGTCGTCTGTGCCGATTCACATCTCACCGCCCCTGTATAAATAGCTTAAGTCGTTCCTTTTCCTCCTTCACTTGTTCCTATCATCTCATTCTGCCATTTGCAAGCATTCGAGTTCTTGTAAGACGAATTCAATTATTCAATCGCCAGTTATCCTCATCGTTATACTGCGTAAGTGAACTCGATTATTCAATCCCCGACTGTCACTGAATTATGATCTCCATTTTCAACCCACTTTTATTCTGCCACGCTTCACTGCAGCCTTTGTTTCAATTGGTTATTGATGGATTCTAGATGATTTGTCTTAGCCTTGGACAGTCTTGTGTGAACAAGGCGACGGATTGCGGCGATTCAGTTTGACCGATTTGTGATACGTGATGGAATATCATTATACTGGGCGTATGGTGATTTCGGGATGATTGAATACGTTGAGGGGACGAGAGTTTTGGTTGAAGGAGAGGCTAATGGGTTAACGGGTTGACGGGCTAGGAGTTAGGCGAATTGATGTACTGGGGAGAATGAACGACTTAACACCTTTGAACAGAAAACGCAACTAAATTTTTGACGACCTAAAGTAGGTCGTAGGTCGGCAACGACCTAGGACATTGCATTTTTGCATTCAGACTTGGAACTTTTCCTTGCAGTGCGACTTAAAGGACTGTTGACTTGACTTAACTCATAGGGAACCTTCCTTAAGTCGTCACCGAGTTAGCATTTGAGTCTTCGGCGACTCAGCAGATGACTTTTAAACTTTGCTTGGACTTCAAACTATTGAACTATGAACTGTGTTGCATGTTATTCTTTTTACAGATTGCTTCAATTTGCAAGTTAACAGTCCTGTTTAACACAACATTCACAGAGTACTGGGACGAATATACTGTCACTGACTGCCCACATCGAATGACAGATTAGTTGGTAAAGAGAAAGTTAAATTGAATGAATATGAATGAGATGCTGTACAATAACCAATTCAAGAGAAGTATTAAAACAAAATCGTAATAGTCAAATGAAACTGATTTGTCTGCATTAACACTGCACTTGAACATTGATAAGTTCTGAAATTCTGTAATCGATTGATTGTCAACTAATTTAATTCCAGTTATGCTTGTCTTTTATTTTCATTAGTTTTGCACAACACTTCACACTTTTTTAGGAAACGTGCACCTTCACATTTGAACACTCAGCTGATTGTGTAGAATGTCTTCTCCACAAGAAGGAACAGAGCAAGTTGAAGATGCATTTCCGGTTGCTGTCCCGCTAAATGATCCTCTAGAAAGGACTCCTACCACCCTGAGCCATAAAGCCTTTCGTCAATTATGCATCCAGTTTGGCATTGCCGAAGCTGACGCTTTGCTTCCTGAAATAAATGATACTGCTGATAGGCCGCCCCATGGCTTTGTCGCAGTTAACCGCCAGATGCTCTCGAGCGGAGCTATTCCCCCATTCAATGACTGCCTTCGAGAACTTCTTCTCCGACTATCTATCTCCCCTTTTCAATTACACCCCAATGGCTACGCCATCCTGCTGGGACTATGCGTGCTTTTTAGGAGAACTCTGGACCGCTTTCCTAGTTTTGGAGAAATTCGCTATCTGTGTACTTTTGCCAAAAACAAAGATCACCCCTCTATCATAGTCGTGAGGAGTGCTAGAAATCGCAAGTTGATCACCGGTCTCCCTGAAAGTGTTCATAGTTTCCTGAGCCCGTTTTTCTATGTTCGCTGTCCCCCGGGGTTTTATGCTATTTGGAGAGTAGGAAGTAAGATCACTTGCCTCTGTTTCTTATGTTCTTTCAAACTTACTGAAGTCCGAGTTATCAAGTGCTAACTTTGCCTTTTTTCCTTTTCAGCACTTCCTCTTCCCTCTAAAGATCCCGGTCACAAAGTGATTTTTGAAAGGCTTATGGCGGTGCCGATAGAGGAGAGGAGTATCCAGTTTTTATTAAATGATGAGCTTTTGCACCAATTTGGGCTTTTACATCCTTCCAGATCGACTCGAATTCATGAAATTTCTAGTTCTGATGCGGAAACGTTAGTTGCTTCGGGTTCTCAAGCAGAGGCCTCGAATGCCCCAACTTCTGTAGATGAAATTGCATCAAAAGCACCCGTTGTAGAAGCTGCTTTGGTAAAATGTTCCGCATCCATCGATGTTGGAGGGTCAGTCAGCAAGTCGGCGCTTGCCCCAATTATTGAGGAAGAAGAGAATCCTCGAGTTTCTGAGAAATCCATTGATATGGAAGTTGAAAAGGAGAAGTCTGCTGAGCTCCAGGGTGATGACACTTTTGATTGCTTGAGCGATATCATGATAACTTCTCAAGAGCTTTTCGGGGATAATAATCCAAAAGTGACTTCTCCCGTTGTTGAAGCGACTTCCACCCTAAAACAAACCCTGACGCCTACTACGCCAGTCGTCTCTGTTTCCATATTAAAGCGTGGTCTGTAGTTTGACGCATGTAGCTTGCACGCCGCACACACTTAGGATTTTTCAGCACTTATAAGCATTTATCCTCTTTTTCTGGAAATTTCTAAACTTTACTTCTTTTCCGTTTTTCAGATTCTCCGATGGGACGTTCCGGCTCATACTACAACAACTTTCGGCGCTACGGAGGGCGTGATTCTTACGATTATGGACGTTATCTTCCCTCCCGCAAAGAATCTGACGAAGAGCGTGCAGCTAGAAAAGCTCAAGAAAGGCGTGCTTACGAAGAGCAGCAAAGAAGGAGAGACGATGACTCTCATAAAAGAAAATATCATGATGACAAAGGGAAGAAGCATGTTACCGATGACCCAAGTAAACTGGTTAAACTTGATGAGAAGGACGCGTCTGAAATTTCTGAAAAAACTGACGCTCCTATCCCTTCTGATATTCCGGCCAGCTCTCCTCCTCTAAAGAAGTCTGATATTCAAACAATCATTAACAGGCCACAATATCAAGTTAAAGACGGCCCTCCAATGCTTCAGAACCGATTTCCAAATTGGTGCCTAAAAGGAGTGCGCTTTGATTTGGATTTGGTTCCGATTGATAAGCAAGACATGCTTAAAGGTCTTGACGCGGTCAGGCTTAATATCGAGAGGATGTCACAATGGCAGAAACTTGTCGACAAACTCCAAAGGGTTAATCACATTAATCTTGAGGCGATGATGACTATGGAGAATGATAAATCAGAATGGGACAAGTGGTGTAAGCAGCATGATGCGGAGATGACAAGCATTGCAGATGACAACGCAAAGCTTGCATCTGAAGTCAAGCGACTAAAGGAAGATTTGGCCTCATCTTCTGCATCGCACACTCAAAAGGAAGAAGTCTTTCAGAAGCAAGTGCGGGATGCACATGCTGCGCAAAGGGACGCCGAAATGAAGCTTGCAGCTGAGCAGCACATTACTGAGAAATATCGCACAGAAAATACTGAGCTGCAGGGAACAATTGCGTCCAAAAATGCAAAAAATGAGATGCTGAAAGCTAAGCTTCTTAAAATTGAGAAGGAGCGTGATGACGCGGTCGCTGGACAAGTTGCGGCCGAAGAGTCTCACGACGCCACTAAAGCTAGCATCGATTCTACTCTATTTGACTTCTATATGCACAGCGTTTTGGGCCGCGGCAGCCTTTCATTCTTGGGTCCCAAATATGAGACTACACTTGCTGAAGTTTGGGAGACCATACTTGATACATTTGCCGGTTATGCGGAAGCAGACCTTGTAGCTCTTTATCTAGACGATGAAGCACGTGATGCGCTTATTAGAGGCAAAGAGCAACTTGCCGAAGCTAGAGCTGGGACAGTGGTAAAGGAACATCCAGAGAAGACAACATCACTACCTACCCCTGTCCATACTTCAACTTTGACTGATGTTGATATCATCGGTTCTAGCTCTCAATCTCCGCTTGCTGCAAAAGATGCTGAAGCTAAACTCGATATTTTCGAGACTCCTCTTTCCCAAATTGAAGAGAAGAGCCAGGAAGAAACTGAGGCTGATAAATATGAAATTGAACTTGCGAAGCCAACTCCTCCAGGTAACTTTGGCGAAGTTTCGGGTCTAATGAACCAGTTATTTGATTTAACCGAGTTTGATGACCTTCTTACTTGTTGCTTGAACTTTGGTGAACCGATACCTTCTCTATTTTCAGAAGATGTTGATTTTAACTTCTTTTCTTCTACAGCGGAGGCACCAAACACTGCACAAGTTTCCACTCCTTCAGTTGCCGTCCCTCCATCTTTATAGGTTACTCCTCCTTTTGCTTCCCAACCGGGATCACAGGCAGAGAAAATCGAAGCTCTTCAAGACATGGATGATCCGGCTGCTTCACAGGAACAGAAGGCGGAGGACCTTGAAGACGTCGAGAAGACCCCGGAGCAGTCCCTTGATGATGACACGAAGCTTTCAACACTGCTTGTTACTCCGGGGAGCGAATCTTCTTCAAAGAGGAAAGGGAAGCATGGCATAAGGAAGAAGAAGAGAAGTGCTTCAACTGGGGAGGAAGCAGAAGTTGATCCAGCCGTGCCTTTTTCCCCTTCTGCCCCGACCCGTCCACAACGGCTCCAAAAACTAATCATTAGGCCGGGGAGAGGCTCCAAAGGTGGCGAGAAGAAGGAATAACGAGCCAGATTTTCTACTTCTTACTTTTGCTTTTTTGCATGTATTGACCGGGGATTGTGCGGGTACCAGTCCCTGCTTTTGCTTTTTGAGATATCCGCACATGTAAAGAATTTTCATAGTACTAAATAAAACAATTATTTTACTTGTACAAACTCTCGTGTATGTGAGAACGCATCTGTTTCTCTTTTTTAGTGTAGGATAAACGATTCCTTTTACTTGTACAAACTTTTTGTCTGTGTTTGGGAATGAATTTATTCCACATCTATTTTTCGTGATATTGCAACGAACTTGTGGTATGTTGCTTTTATTAATATAATTGAATTGTATAGTATTGCCCCCAAGCCGTAAGTGCATTGCAATATTCCTAGCTTTTTCAAGACTAATACTCTTATTTCAGAGGATAATTATTCCACTTTTAAGGGGAGAATTATTCTGTTTTTAATAGAGTATATCCAGTCTTTAGAAGAATTTTTATTTTCTCTTTTTGAAGAATGCTTCAACTTTCGAGGATAATCACTTTTATTCATTAAGAAGTGAATTTCCCTATGAAGTGAAATGAACTCTTCTGAAATAATTTTGTAGTATTTCAACTTTTTTAGGAGGAACTTTTTGAGATGAACAAGCTAATCCTTCCTTTGAGAGTTGAACTGTGCTTCCAGAGAATGCTTTTTGTTTGAGTATTTTATTTTGGGACATGCCTCCGGAGAGGGCTCCTCTTAAAGAGTTGTGCCTCCGAAGAGGTCTTGCGCCTTCGAAAAGGGCTTGTGCCTTCGAAGAGGGCTTGTGCCTCCAAAGAGGGTTTGCGGTGCCTTGGGAAAGGGCTTTTGCCTCCGAAGAGATCATGTGCCTCCGAAGAGGGCTTGTGGTGCCTTGGGAAAGGGCTTTTGCCTCCGAAGAGGTCATGTGCCTCCGAAGAGGGCTTGTGGTGCCTTGGGAAAGGGCTTTTGCCTCCGAAGAGGTCATGTGCCTCCGAAGAGGGCTTTTTGATTGCCTGGAAGTTACTTTCTCATGGTTGAGTGGATCCACGGGGCAGACGCAAGTTGCTTGATTGGATGCTCGTTTGCACAAACGATCGCAATTAAGTAACAAGGGCCCTGTTCCTTCAGCTTGGGAAGGTGCCCATCCGGTAGTTCCACCAATCTTTTTTGATTGAGAGAAGTACTTTCATTTTTTGGCGTGCCTCGTCAGAGAGCTTTGTTGAACTTTGGGAAGGAGCGTTGGGTGGTTGGTGCGCCAGGAAGGTTGCGTCTCAGGGGCAAGTAGATCCACGGGACGGGCGCAAGCTGCCTGATCGGATGCATCACGATCTGTCAGCAAGGGCCCTGTTCCTTCTGCTTGGGAAGGTGTCCCTTCGGTGGTTCTTACTGGCCCTTTTATGGAGAAGCATACCTCCTTTTGGTTGCTCCTTTGTTTGCTTGGCAATGTTCTCTCATCATCTGCTCATTAGCGATCTTTTGTTATTGTTTCCAAGCGCATCTTCTTTCCTTACATTGCTATGTTTGAAGAAATGGATTTCACTGTTGAACGATTTCACGGGACAAACGCAAGTTATTTAGTTGGATGTTTGTTTATATCGACAATCTCAACCAATTAACAAAGGTTTGTCACAGTGGAGTCGCCAACTTTTTATGTGAAGTTCACTTTGTATAGGATTTGTATTTGGAATTTCTTGTCGCTTGGTATTTGCATAACAGGTGATTTATAGAGGTCGCTTGATTTTGTGACGAGCAAGCATTGTTTTGATGTCCTGCAATTTTGAATCGACATTTTAGCAATACATTTAAAGTATTTACATATCGAAATAAAACAGGCATTATGAAATAGTAAAGAACACAAGATTTATAGTGGTTCGGCCAAGAATCGGGCCTACATCCACTTTATACCTTTCATTCATTCACACTGATTTACAATATTTTACAATACAACTGATACATTCATCATTATTTCGCAATTTTGAACAAAGCTTTTTCTTTCAAGTAAAATAAGGACGTAAGTGGTTGCTGTTCCAGGCTCTTGGAATTGGATCTCCTTCGACAGTTATGAGTTTGAAAGTGCCATCAAGAAGTTTACTGCCAATGGCATATGGTCCCTCCCAGTTTGGTCCAAACACACCAGTTGTCGTCATGATCCTTTTCAAAACTAAGTCCCCGACCTCAAAGCTACGTTGGCGAACTTTAGAGTTGAAGTGCCTGGCTATCCTTTGCTGATAAGCTGAAACTCTGAGCCTAGCTTCTTCTCTTTTCTCCTCAAGAAAATCAAGCGCTTCAAGTTGCAACTTTTCATTTTCAGCTTCGTTGAAATGAACTCTTCTATGTGAAGGAACTTCTACTTCTACTTGAATCATTGCCTCTGATCCGTATGCCAGTGAAAATGAAGTGTGCCCAGTTGCAGTTTTGTGAGTAGTCATGTATGCCCATAGTGCTAATGGAAGCTTATCAACCCAACCACCTTTTGCTCTTTCGAGTTGCTTTTTGATGGTTGACTTGATGATTTTATTCACTGCTTCCACTTGCCCGTTTGCCTGCGGATGAGCCACTGCTGAGAAGCTTTTCCGAATTCTGAATCGTTTGCAGAAATCCTGGAACTCTTCACTTTCAAACTGAGTACCGTTGTCTGTGATTATTTTCTATGGCACACCACATTTGCAAATGATATTTTTCGTTACAAAATTTATCATCTTTTTAGAAGTAATGGTGGCCAAAGGTTCAGCCTCAGCCCACTTGGTGAAATAATCAACGGCTACGATAGCATATTTGATTCCTGATTTGGCAACTGGTAATGGTCCAATTAGATCTATACCCCAAATGGCGAATGGCCATGGGCTGACCATCTGTGAGAGTTCGGTGGAAGGTGCTCTTGGGATTTTCGCAAATCTCTGGCACTTGTCGCACTTTCTAGAGTAGATAGCATCATCTCGGTTAATGTCAGGCCAGAAATACCCATATCGGAGAACTTTCTTGGCTAAAGTTTGACCAGCTGAGTGATCTCCACATTCTCCTCCGTGTACCTCGGCTAGAATTGTCTTGGCTTCTTCCTTAGTTACACATCGGAGCAGAGGCATTGAAAATCCCCGTCTGTATAATCGGCCATCTTGAATTATATATCTCGATGCTTTTCTCAATAATTTTCGACGTTCCTTAGAATTTTCTGGCAGGGAACCATTGAGTAAGTATTCTTTGATCGGATTCATCCATGATTCATGCTCTTGAGACGTAGTCATAATCCAATCAACATCCATTTCATCGATGCTTGGAGCTGACAGAACTTCTACAGGAACTAATCCCAGTAATTGAGCTTCTCCAGAACTTGAGTACTTTGCTAGAGAATCTGCTTTCATGTTCTCTATTCGAGGAACATGACTTATCGTGTAGTGATTGAAATCTTCGAGTAATTCACATGCCTTTGACAAATATGCGGGCAGATTTCCACCTTTAGCCTGAAACTCTTTCTTTATCTGGCAAACGATGAGTTGAGAATCGCTGAAAATTTGCAACACTTTGATGTTTAGTTCCTTGGCAATTTTTAAACCGGTGATAAGTGCTTCATATTCTGCTTCATTGTTTGTTGAAGGAAATTCCAGTCTCAATGCATAACACAATGATCGTCCTTCGGGGGTTTCAAGCACAACCCCTGCCCCAGAACAGTAATCATTTCTTGATCCATCAACATACAACTTCCACTGGATTGGAATGCCGTTAGTTGTTTCGTTTTCACTATCGCCTTTGTCGGTAGATTCTGCGATGAAATATGCTAAAGCTTGTCCGTTGTTTGCTCTTCGGGGGTGATAAGTGATGTCATACTGGCTAAGTTCAATGTTCCATTTCAAAAGACGACCCGAAGTTTCAGGACGAAACAGGACTTGCTTTAGCGGTTGATCAGTAAGAACTTTGATAGGATGAGTGTGATATCCCGGGTTTTTGGGCAATATAAATTTAATAATCTTTATTAATAATTAAATTGGATTGATAATTATCCTATATAATTTTAATTTAAAATTGGTAATTTAATCTTTTAAAAGATAATAAATACTTAATCTGACAATATTGATAAGATTTGTTTGTTAAAGCTAATAAAATTTTATTCTATTTATAATATATATATTTGATATATATATTGTGAATGGAAATATCTTTTGTTTAAATAAAAGATTATAATATATATGTATGTATATGTTATAATTTGGATTGTTTTGAATTTAATTTAATCTATTGATAATTTATATATGTATGAATTGTGATTTAAAGCTTTGTTTTAAAATTAATATTTTTCAAAGGTTAGTTTAGATTAATTCAATTGTTTTCAAAATATAAGATAATTGTTTATTTTAAATATAATTAGCTTTAGAATAATTTCTTTTAAAAGTAATTTATTTATACATATGTGAAATTTATTTATTAAGAGAATTAAAGTATGTAAGTTTATCTTTACATTTAAATTAAATAAAAATTTATTTAAAATACTTAAGTACATGTGTAACCATGTTAATCCCCTTAATAACACTTGTTAATCATTCAAGCTAGCTTATGACAAATGTAAGTTTAGTTAACAAGTGGCAACATATTTATATTTATTTTCAATAAATGTTTTAAGAAGAAAAACTAGTTTTTACATAACACTTTCTCTTCTTTGTTTTCTTTTCTTAACTCAAATTAATGGCAACCAGAAATCTTTTTCAAATCTGAAAATTTAAAACTAAAAGCAAATCAAAATCTGAAACCTGAAATTCAAAATCAAGCAAAGTTCTTCACAACAATAAAAACTGCAACTTCAACCTGCTATTCAAATAAAGTTCAACTGCAAGTCAGATCTGTTCAACATTTTAAATCAACAAATCTGTAAGCATGCAAAGGCACTCAAATTCAACAGCAAGTTCAACATCAGTTTGTAAGCATGCAAAGATTTTCATCAACAAAACACTTCAGATATTCAAGCCTGGAACATGCTCACTGTTCTCTGCTTTATTATCTGGTGAGTAAACAAATTTTAAAAACAGTTTAAATTGGTTTTAAACTAAAATGCATGTGATGGTATTGGTTTATATTGAATTCTTTAGCTCGAATTTAATCGGGATTTATATATATATGTATATGAATTGCCTGTTCTCTGTTTTAACCTGTGAGTAAATTATTTTAAAAACAGTTGATCTTAGATTTCTTCGTGATTTTGTGATGATATAACAATGTTATATGCAATATCTGTTTTAAATTGAATGCATGTTGAATTGAATACTTTGAATTGCCTGTAGAGTAAAGGATTGTTACTGTGTTTATAAACAGTTTTCAAATCTGAGAAAAATTTCAATATCTTGATTTTGAATACGAACTGGATTTTGATTTGTAAAGGAAGGTTGTTTGTAATCATGTAAATTATCATCTAAAAATAATTCTAGGATTTTATAATTTGAAATTTCCCTCGAATTGAAGAAAATACAGTGAAATTAAAATATAAGTTAAAAATCAATTGCTCTAAATTCTAAATTGAATTATATATAGGAAATCGTACTGGAAAACCATGAATTTAGGCATGCATATCAAAAATTTTAGTTTGGAAATTCGAATGTAATTTGGGTTTGTTCGAATTTGGGTTGATCAGCGATTAGTGGTGATCCGCATGTTGTAGTTGAACGATTTTTGGTATGGAAGAGGGTTGATTGATTGTGATCATGGGAAAAATACAATCGTATTTTTCCAATGTTTGAATTGTTCGAATTCGAACGATTTAGGGTTTTAGCTAGTTTTTGTTTCGATTTGAATGTCGTGACTGTCGCGACTTGGAGATTCGACCGGAGTCGATCGCATTTGGGCAAAGTTGGAGCTCGTGACGTGGCGTTTCGATGGTGGGGTCGGCGAGGTCTAACGGCGTCGTGGTGATCGGCCGTGGGTGGTATTGGGTCGAATGGTTCTGCAGTTTTTCGAGCTGATGTTCGAATTTCGATTTGTGGGTTATTTCTTGGATCTGGGTTCGTATTCTCGCTCGCGTGTGATATTGGGATCGTCGCCGATGGTCGCGACGACCTTGGTTGGTCTGAGGCATTTGGGTAGGTGCACGGTGCACGTTTGTGTGCACTGGAAAGAGAGGAGTTGGGGAAGACGAAGGCGACTCGGGGAAAGTCTCGTGTTATATTGCAGTCGACTCGAAGTCGTGGAGTACGAGAGTTTTTCTCGTGAGTGACTCGGGTTTTAGTGATGTTTACTCGAGTTTTCTTTGTTCAGACTCGGGTTGTTTTACTTAAGTAACTTGGTTTTGAAAATTTAAAAGTAAATTATATCTGAGTTTTAAAATTTAAAGCATAAACAAGTTTTTAAGTATTTGGTAAATTTGGAAATGATTTATAAATGTTTTATCTCCAAGTAAGGTTAATATTATGATTTTGTAAATCAAGTTAATAATTTGTTTTGAATAATGAGATTTAAAATAATTCAAATAATTTATTTATAAGGATAATAAGGTTAAATTAGTATTGATATGAATTTAAGAATACTTAATTTAAATATGATTTAAGTAAAGTTTAATTAAGAATAATGGTTTCATAATTAATTAAGGATTTTTTTAAATATAGAATGTTAATTAATTAATTGTTTAATTAATTTTAAATAATTAGTTAATTGTTTATTTAATTTTTAAATAATCACTTAATTATGGATTAATTAAGTGTAATTACTTAATAAAGTAATTATTGGTTTATTATTGAATGAAATTACTTATGGAAGTAATTAATAGGAAATTAATCATGGGGTAATTAGTTAAAGTGATAAAAGGGTAATCACTTGATGTTATTAATCTAAGGAATTGATTAATATAATTGTTGAGATTAATTAATTATGGAGTAGTTAATTAATTAATGAATTACTTATTTGTTAAGTAATTAATTAAGAAAGTAATCAAGATTATTAATGGAAGTAATTAGAAGATAATTACTTATGTAAGTAATTAAGAGTTAATTACTTAATTATTTTAGTTAAGTAATTAAAGTGATTAATAAATTAAGGAATGTGATTAATTTGAGGATAATTACTAAGTGTAATTAATTAAAAAGTAATTAATTAAAAGTAATTAATTAAGGATTATTTGTTAAATTAAAATTGATTAATAATACTTAATGAAGTAATTAAAGATTAATTAATTAGATTAATTAATCAAGGTTAATATAATTAATTAAGAAGTAATTAATTAAGATAAGTAATTACAAATTGTTAATTACTGTTTATGATTAATTAAGACTAATTAATGAAGTGGTTGATTAAAATTTGTTATTTAATTAATTAAAAATTAATTAGTAAGGATTATTTAATTAATGAATTAATCAAGGTTGATTAATAAAAGTAATTAATTTAAGTATGGTTAATTAATTGTAATTAATTAAGGATTAATATAATTAATTATAGTTAATTAATTAATAAGGGTTCATTGATTATTATAATTAATGATAGTAATTAAAGGTTAATTACTGTATATGGTTTAAGGATAATTACTTGAATGTAATTAAAATAATTAATCAAGGAGATTAATTAAAAGAAGATCATCAGGAGATGATTAATTAATTAATTTATAATTAATTAATGCTAGTAAGCAGGATTAAGGTAATCCAAGTAATTAAAGGATAGTAATTAATTTAATTAAAGGTTAATTAAATTGATTTGGAATTAATCAATTCTGCTTTTGAATGATTGGTTAATATTGGATGGTTGATATTGGGTGATTGGTTGATATTGGATGATTTGGATATCTCTGATATATGTGATAGGCTGCTTTGTGAAATGAATGTTGATATGAATTATCTATTGTGATAATGTGATTCATTTATCTGTTTTTATATCATTATGTATATAAGTTTAAATGTTTAAACCTTTAAACAACTTGGCCTTAAAAGATACGTTTTGGATTTCGATGAGACCGGGATTGGGTTTCCGTATACCGGAATTCCAGGTCTGGAGACCCGAATACCACATCGATCCAAATTTACGATAAGTCGTGAATCTCAAGTGAAGATGAAGATTCAGAGTGCAAGGGTTATTGTCGTTAACTCTGAGGGTGATTCCAAAACGAGTGTAACGAGATAATGCCTTCGGTTTCGTTCGAACCCGGAACGAACTTGTATGGATTGAATGCTTTCAGCACATCGTCAGGCGGACGATGAGCATTCTAAGTGATATGTTCTGATTAAAGGTAATCGTAACCTCAAGCCTCATCAATCGGGAATGGCTAAAACAGGGGAGGTGCAGCAAGGCTTCGTGGGTAGCACCCACTGAGAGCAAGATAGATCCCTGTCTAGAGGTCCCTTTTCTTTTTATTCGGCTTAGTGTGTGGTTGGTCGCGCCAACTACGGGGTTATCTTGTTCGGAATTATCCAGTAAGGGATGGTTCCGGCTTTGTGTTGCAGGGGAGCGGGCGTACTCCTCGGTACGGTGATCTAGGCCACGTACTGTGACGGGCGGTACCCCAGTAGCCCTGCCATTGTATGGAATCCAAACTCCAATAAGTGCCGTACGTATTAGTTGTGCCCAACTATGTTGGAATGTGAGATGTAAGCATTTCAGCTATTTCTGTATTTTACTTGAAAACCCTAGACCCTATTATAATACAATCGGATTTCCTATCAAATGTTTTAGTTAGCGTAAGGTAAAAACTTACCCATGTTTATTTGTGGGGAGTCTTACGTGATACTTTTGTTTTCAAAGGTTTTCAAAGTTAAGCAATCTAACCGTTTACTCACACCAGACCCATGTCTGACCCAAGTTGTTTATTTCTGTTTTATAAACTCTTGGGTACTCAAATTTTTACGAGTAGCCAAGGGATTCAGGTTTAGCTTTAACGAATTGTGGAGGAGCAATGGAGCAGGAGGCTTCAGCGTTGTAGATATATATAGTAGTTCCGCTGTGTCTGTATCTCTGTACTGTATTGAGTTGTAATGTCTAGACAAATGTTATAACTGTCTAGTAAGTGATGTATATGCTGTGTAACTCTGTAAAGTGTTGTATACTATGTAATAGTATATGTTATTAATATAATTTATTCGTTCCGCTGTGAGATCGTTGTTGTTGTTTCTTTCTTTCTTCTCTTCTTTTCTATTTTCTACCCCTTTCTTTCTTATTAATGATACGACTTTCTGGTGGTAGAAAGTCGGGTCGTGACAGTTGGTATCAGAGCAGTAGGTTGAGTGAATACCTAGGCTCTGAAGTGGTGTCTATCTTGAGAGCGCGTAATTGTTAGTTATATAAAAAAAATGGTTTTATATTGTGTTAATTGATCGGTTGAGTGGTATATGGATTCTGGTCAATACGAGTAGCTAACGTTATTGATAGGGATCTCTAAACACTTGACCAGGCCAACGGACACAATATTGTTTTATAGAGGTAGATGAAATAATTTTACCCAGAAATAATTTCTATATAAAAAATATATCATTTTAAATATATATATTTATGTATTTCTACCTATTTATTGGGTTACCTGTTCGGGTTTTCCAATATAAGTTATAAAGGTAGATAAGGTGGTAGTGTGTGTAACACAATTACCAATAGTTGGAGTTTGAATGTTTGAGGTTGGAAGTATATATCGAGACTGTAAACCCAATACCGTCTCGAGTAAAGCTTTGTTGTGGTGTAGGATTTCATCGATCTCAGAAGGAAATCTTTTCAAGATTCGGAGTCCATTATTGGAATGTAAGATTGGTTGAGCTCGGGTGAGCAGATTTTCTAGAGTTGAATCTATCAGTTGTGCAGAAATAAGTGATGGTAGCTTGGCGACTTCAGGAAGGAGCAGTTGTGTGATAAGACGCAGTATCTATGGATGTTCCCGAAGGAGATTTTCTTTTGGAACAAGATTAAGAAGGTATTGGAGGAACAGTTGATGTCTACCGCAGGAAAGACTCGACTGTATAGGAATTCTCTGATATCAAGTAAGAGAGTTTTATCTGTTTGGAAGTATGGGACTAAGGTCGATTAGTTGTTCTTCGGACATGGTTTCATTGTTCCCTTAAGAAGAGTAAGTTATTGGCGTTTGGTTTGAGGATCGAGTTTCTCGAAGAGCTTTGGTTAGGAAGTCTTTGGCATCTGTGGCAGCGTTGCAGCTCGGAGTGTTCTGTGTGCCGACAAGGAGATCTTTGGCTAAGCAGTATTCTAGTGGTGGAGTTCAGAAGCAGCAGAGTGGACCATTTCTTCGATGGATTGGATAGTTAAGCGTAAGCTGTTCTGATTGGTAAAGAGAGAACAGTTTCTTTGCAATTTGGCTGGGTTGATCACAAAAGTGACTTGCGATTAAATTGGGAATTCATCTTGGGTAATCTTTTGTTTGAGATTGAGGTTTCTCATATGGAAGTAGGAGCTACTGAAGTAGTCAGAATTTTTCCGGATGTCTTCGAAGAAGTAGAAGTTTGTCTTCATCTGGAGTTGAGTTCCGTATCGACTTGGTTCCAGAAGCGATACCGGTGGTTAGTCTGGTAGTAGGATGGTTCCTAGAGAGAAGAGTTGGTGTAGCAGCTCAGAAATATTTTTGGAAATGGATTGGTCAGATCTAGTTTTCAAGTTTGGATTTCAGCAGATTTTGGAAAGATCATATTGTTGATAGGATCTAGAGATCATTTTGTTCTTGGTCCAGATTTGTTTTTAGAGGCATCAGCAAGGGTTGAGCTGATCAGGAAGAGATGAGGTAGCCCAGGATCGTCTGATGAGTTATGCAGATATGAGACAGAGTTTGGAATTCGGAATTGGAGATTGGAAGTTGTTTAAGTTTTTCTCCGATTAAAGAAGCTATAAGATTTGGTAAGTCTGGAAAGCTAGCGCTGAAGTATTTTGGATATTTTGGATTTCCTCGTGTTCTCGAGAGGAGTAGTTCTTTGATCTACAGGATTGAATGGCCAGTTTGGATGGCTGGGATTCATTGTATTTCAAGTATCTCTGAGGGAGTACGTGTATGATTCATCGCTGGTTGTGGGATCTGCAGTTCAGTTGGATTTGGAGTTGAGCTGGACTTGGATGTGATCTGATATTCTATTCAGATTGGTGGATCTAGAGATGAGAAGAGCTCTGGATTATAGTGGTGTTGTTTTAGCTTCTGTAGAGCGAGTCTCCGTGTAATTTATACTTGGGAAACTCTAGATAGTGTTAGTGAAGATCTATCCTGATTTGTATCAGAATAGTTAGTTAGGTTTGTTTGTTTGATTGGTTGCTATGGTTGTTAGTTACTGGATGATAGGTATGCTTTGCTGTTTTAAAATATTTGATGTATTAATAAATTAACTTTGTTTTAATTTCGGGGACGAAATTATTTTAAGGGGGGAGGAATGTGATATCCCGGGTTTTTGGGCAATATAAATTTAATAATCTTTATTAATAATTAAATTGGATTGATAATTATCCTATATAATTTTAATTTAAAATTGGTAATTTAATCTTTTAAAAGATAATAAATACTTAATCTGACAATATTGATAAGATTTGTTTGTTAAAGCTAATAAAATTTTATTCTATTTATAATATATATATTTGATATATATTGTGAATGGAAATATCTTTTGTTTAAATAAAAGATTATAATATATATGTATGTATATGTTATAATTTGGATTGTTTTGAATTTAATTTAATCTATTGATAATTTATATATGTATGAATTGTGATTTAAAGCTTTGTTTTAAAATTAATATTTTTCAAAGGTTAGTTTAGATTAATTCAATTGTTTTCAAAATATAAGATAATTGTTTATTTTAAATATAATTAGCTTTAGAATAATTTCTTTTAAAAGTAATTTATTTATACATATGTGAAATTTATTTATTAAGAGAATTAAAGTATGTAAGTTTATCTTTACATTTAAATTAAATAAAAATTTATTTAAAATACTTAAGTACATGTGTAACCATGTTAATCCCCTTAATAACACTTGTTAATCATTCAAGCTAGCTTATGACAAATGTAAGTTTAGTTAACAAGTGGCAACATATTTATATTTATTTTCAATAAATGTTTTAAGTAGAAAAACTAGTTTTTACATAACACTTTCTCTTCTTTGTTTTCTTTTCTTAACTCAAACTAATGGCAACCAGAAATCTTTTTCAAATCTGAAAATTTAAAACTAAAAGCAAATCAAAATCTGAAACCTGAAATTCAAAATCAAGCAAAGTTCTTCACAACAATAAAAACTGCAACTTCAACCTGCTATTCAAATAAAGTTCAACTGCAAGTCAGATCTGTTCAACATTTTAAATCAACAAATCTGTAAGCATGCAAAGGCACTCAAATTCAACAGCAAGTTCAACATCAGTTTGTAAGCATGCAAAGATTTTCATCAACAAAACACTTCAGATATTCAAGCCTGGAACATGCTCACTGTTCTCTGCTTTATTATCTGGTGAGTAAACAAATTTTAAAAACAGTTTAAATTGGTTTTAAACTAAAATGCATGTGATGGTATTGGTTTATATTGAATTCTTTAGCTCGAATTTAATCGGGATTTATATATATATGTATATGAATTGCCTGTTCTCTGTTTTAACCTGTGAGTAAATTATTTTAAAAACAGTTGATCTTAGATTTCTTCGTGATTTTGTGATGATATAACAATGTTATATGCAATATCTGTTTTAAATTGAATGCATGTTGAATTGAATACTTTGAATTGCCTGTAGAGTAAAGGATTGTTACTGTGTTTATAAACAGTTTTCAAATCTGAGAAAAATTTCAATATCTTGATTTTGAATACGAACTGGATTTTGATTTGTAAAGGAAGTTTGTTTGTAATCATGTAAATTATCATCTAAAAATAATTCTAGGATTTTATAATTTGAAATTTCCCTCGAATTGAAGAAAATACAGTGAAATTAAAATATAAGTTAAAAATCAATTGCTCTAAATTCTAAATTGAATTATATATAGGAAATCGTACTGGAAAACCATGAATTTAGGCATGCATATCAAAAATTTTAGTTTGGAAATTCGAATGTAATTTGGGTTTGTTCGAATTTTGGTTGATCAGCGATTAGTGGTGATCCGCATGTTGTAGTTGAACGATTTTTGGTATGGAGGAGGGTTGATTGATTGTGATCATGGGAAAAATACAATCGTATTTTTCCAATGTTTGAATTGTTCGAATTCGAACGATTTAGGGTTTTAGCTAGTTTTTGTTTCGATTTGAATGTCGTGACTGTCGCGACTTGGAGATTCGACCGGAGTCGATCGCATTTGGGGAAAGTTGGAGCTCGTGACGTGGCGTTTCGATGGTGGGGTCGGCGAGGTCTAACGGCGTCGTGGTGATCGGCCGTGGGTGGTATTAGGTCGAATGGTTCTGCAGTTTTTCGAGCTGATGTTCGAATTTCGATTTGTGGGTTATTTCTTGGATCTGGGTTCGTATTCTCGCTCGCGTGTGATATTGGGATCGTCGCCGATGGTCGCGACGACCTTGGTTGGTCTGAGGCATTTGGGTAGGTGCACGGTGCACGTTTGAGTGCACTGGAAAGAGAGGAGTTGGGGAAGACGAAGGCGACTCGGGGAAAGTCTCGTGTTATATTGCAGTCGACTCGAAGTCGTGGAGTACGAGAGTTTTTCTCGTGAGTGACTCGGGTTTTAGTGATGTTTACTCGAGTTTTCTTTGTTCAGACTCGGGTTGTTTTACTTAAGTAACTTGGTTTTGAAAATTTAAAAGTAAATTATATCTGAGTTTTAAAATTTAAAGCATAAACAAGTTTTTAAGTATTTGGTAAATTTGGAAATGATTTATAAATGCTTTATCTCCAAGTAAGGTTAATATTATGATTTTGTAAATCAAGTTAATAATTTGTTTTGAATAATGAGATTTAAAATAATTCAAATAATTTATTTATAAGGATAATAAGGTTAAATAAGTATTGATATGAATTTAAGAATACTTAATTTAAATATGATTTAAGTAAAGTTTAATTAAGAATAATGGTTTCATAATTAATTAAGGATTTTTTTAAATATAGAATGTTAATTAATTAATTGTTTAATTAATTTTAAATAATTAGTTAATTGTTTATTTAATTTTTAAATAATCACTTAATTATGGATTAATTAAGTGTAATTACTTAATAAAGTAATTATTGGTTAATTATTGAATGAAATTACTTATGGAAGTAATTAATAGGAAATTACTCATGGGGTAATTAGTTAAAGTGATAAAAGGGTAATCACTTGATGTTATTAATCTAAGGAATTGATTAATATAATTGTTGAGATTAATTAATTATGGAGTAGTTAATTAATTAATGAATTACTTATTTGTTAAGTAATTAATTAAGAAAGTAATCAAGATTATTAATGGAAGTAATTAGAAGATAATTACTTATGTAAGTAATTAAGAGTTAATTACTTAATTATTTTAGTTAAGTAATTAAAGTGATTAATAAATTAAGGAATGTGATTAATTTGAGGATAATTACTAAGTGTAATTAATTAAAAAGTAATTAATTAAAAGTAATTAATTAAGGATTATTTGTTAAATTAAAATTGATTAATAATACTTAATGAAGTAATTAAAGATTAATTAATTAGATTAATTAATCAAGGTTAATATAATTAATTAAGAAGTAATTAATTAAGATAAGTAATTACAAATTGTTAATTACTGTTTATGATTAATTAAGACTAATTAATGAAGTGGTTGATTAAAATTTGTTATTTAATTAATTAAAAATTAATTAGTAAGGATTATTTAATTAATGAATTAATCAAGGTTGATTAATAAAAGTAATTAATTTAAGTATGGTTAATTAATTGTAATTAATTAAGGATTAATATAATTAATTATAGTTAATTAATTAATAAGGGTTCATTGATTATTATAATTAATGATAGTAATTAAAGGTTAATTACTGTATATGGTTTAAGGATAATTACTTGAATGTAATTAAAATAATTAATCAAGGAGATTAATTAAAAGAAGATCATCAGGAGATGATTAATTAATTAATTTATAATTAATTAATGCTAGTAAGCAGGATTAAGGTAATCCAAGTAATTAAAGGATAGTAATTAATTTAATTAAAGGTTAATTAAATTGATTTGGAATTAATCAATTCTGCTTTTGAATGATTGGTTAATATTGGATGGTTGATATTGGGTGATTGGTTGATATTGGATGATTTGGATATCTCTGATATATGTGATAGGCTGCTTTGTGAAATGAATGTTGATATGAATTATCTATTGTGATAATGTGATTCATTTATCTGTTTTTATATCATTATGTATATAAGTTTAAATGTTTAAACCTTTAAACAACTTGGCCTTAAAAGATACGTTTTGGATTTCGATGAGACCGGGATCGGGTTTCCGTATACCGGAATTCCAGGTCTGGAGACCCGAATACCACATCGATCCAAATTTACGATAAGTCATGAATCTCAAGTGAAGATGAAGATTCAGAGTGCAAGGGTTATTGTCGTTAACTCTGAGGGTGATTCCAAAACGAGTGTAACGAGATAATGCCTTCGGTTTCGTTCGAACCCGGAACGAACTTGTATGGATTGAATGCTTTCAGCACATCGTCAGGCGGACGATGAGCATTCTAAGTGATATGTTCTGATTAAAGGTAATCGTAACCTCAAGCCTCATCAATCGGGAATGGCTAAAACAGGGGAGGTGCAGCAAGGCTTCGTGGGTAGCACCCACTGAGAGCAAGATAGATCCCTGTCTAGAGGTCCCTTTTCTTTTTATTCGGCTTAGTGTGTGGTTGGTCGCGCCAACTACGGGGTTATCTTGTTCGGAATTATCCAGTAAGGGATGGTTCCGGCTTTGTATTGCAGGGGAGCGGGCGTACTCCTCGGTACGGTGATCTAGGCCACGTACTGTGACGGGCGGTACCCCAGTAGCCCTGCCATTGTATGGAATCCAAACTCCAATAAGTGTCGTACGTATTAGTTGTGCCCAACTATGTTGGAATGTGAGATGTAAGCATTTCAGCTATTTCTGTATTTTACTTGAAAATCCTAGACCCTATTATAATACAATCGGATTTCCTATCAAATGTTTTAGTTAGCGTAAGGTAAAAACTTACCCATGTTTATTTGTGGGGAGTCTTACGTGATACTTTTGTTTTCAAAGGTTTTCAAAGTCAAGCAATCTAACCGTTTACTCACACCAGACCCATGTCTGACCCAAGTTGTTTATTTCTGTTTTATAAACTCTTGGGTACTCAAATTTTTACGAGTAGCCAAGGGATTCAGGTTTAGCTTTAACGAATTGTGGAGGAGCAATGGAGCAGGAGGCTTCAGCGTTGTAGATATATATAGTAGTTCCGCTGTGTCTGTATCTCTGTAGTGTATTGAGTTGTAATGTCTAGACAGATGTTATAACTGTCTAGTAAGTGATGTATATGCTGTGTAACTCTGTAAAGTGTTGTATACTATGTAATAGTATATGTTATTAATATAATTTATTCGTTCCGCTGTGAGATCGTTGTTGTTGTTTCTTTCTTTCTTCTCTTCTTTTCTATTTTCTACCCCTTTCTTTCTTATTAATGATACGACTTTCTGGTGGTAGAAAGTCGGGTCGTGACAATGAGCTTGAAAATATGGCCTCAATTTCCTGGAAGCAATTAGCAAACAATAGGCGAGCTTTTCTATCTTCGAATAATTCATCTCTGCCCCAGTGAACCGTTTACTGATGTAATAGACTGGACGCTGTATTTTCATATCTTCCCGAACAAGTGCTTCGCTGAGGGCGTGAGATGAAATTGCTAAATAGATGAAAAGATCTTCACCGTCAGTAGGCTTGGAAAGAACCGGAGGTGTTTCCATGTGATGTATTAGTTCATTGAAAGCATTCTGGCATTCTGGAGTCCACTCAAAATTTTTCTTTCCTTTCTTTAGAGCGTCAAAGAAGGGAATACATTTGTCTGTGGCCTTGGAAATGAAGCGACTCAGAGCAGCGACTTTTCCATTGAGACTTTGCATTTCTTTCTTTGTTTTAGGGGCTTTGACTTCCCTTAGAGCTGTGATTTAAGTAGGATTGGCTTCAATGCCCCTGGCGCTCACAATGAAACCCAAAAATTTCCCAGATTCTACTCCGAATGAACATTTCAATGGATTGAGCTTCATTCCGTACTTTCTTAGAATTGCGAACATTTCCTCCAAGTGCCCCATGTGATCTACATCTTTCTTTGATTTTACCAACATATCGTCGACATAAACTTCCATGGTTTTACCAATCTGAGGCTTGAACATTGCATTGACGAGTCTTTGGTAGGTTGCCCCAGCATTTTTCAATCCGAAAGGCATAACTTTGTAGCAGTAGAGACCTACATCTGTAATAAAGCTTGTGTCTTCCTGATCCGGCTCATGCATCATAATCTGATTATATCCCGAGTAAGCATCCATAAACGATAACAACTCATGCCCAGCTGTTCCATCCACCAATTGATCAATTCTAGGCAGCGGGAAGCAATCTTTGGGGCATGCTTTGTTTAGATCTGAGAAGTCTATGCATACTCTCCACTTTCCATTTGCCTTCTTGACCAATACTGGATTCGAAACCCAATTTGGATAAGTGGAGTTTCTGATAAAACCGTTCTCCATGAGCCGATCGACTTCTTCCTTTAGTGCTGTCGATCTTTCTGGGCCTTGAGTTCTTCTCTTCTGTTTTACTGGTGTGAATTTCGGATCTATGTTCAGAGTATGTACAGCAATTTCCGGGGAGATCCCACACATATCAGCGTGACACCAAGCGAACACATCTAGATTGGCTTTTAAGAATGATATCAGTGTGTTTTGAACTGTTATACTTAGCTGTGAACCCACATTGAGTACTTTGTTCGGGTCTCTCGAGTCTACAGATACTGGTACCGTTACCTCCACGGGTACCACTATATTCTCCCCTGTACTGGCTTTCCTGGGGTCCATTTCTTTTCTTGCATTGCTGTGTTCGCCAGTACAGGGGCCGCTCCGTAGTTGCTACAGGGTCGGTTCCTTGATGCGGAGCGGAGCTGCCGCATCTTTCCCCATTTCTCTTCTCCTGGCCTCTCGAAGTTCTACAAGATAACATTCTCGTCCTGCGTTCTGATCTCCTTTAATAACAGCAATCCCATTATCAGTAGGAAATTTCATTGTTAAGCACCAAGGAGCGAGGACGGCCCTGAAAGCAGCAAGAGTAGGCCGGCCCAAGAAAGCGTTATAGGCGGAGAATCCATCAACAATTACAAAAGTTTGCTTCCGAACCAATTTCTTGTGCCCTTCGCCCATTTCAACAAACAAGTCCACCGTTCCAATCGGTTGTTTCGGCTCCCCTGTAAACCCGGCAATCTTGTGCGAAGAAGCTTGTACATCAGTCATCGGGATTTTCATTTGATCAAATGTCCTTTTAAAGAGAATGTTGCATGAGGCACCACTATCTACCAACACTCTTCTAACAATAGCCGGCCCAATAACGACAGAGACAACCAAAGGGTCCTCAGTAGGAGCTTCCACATTAATAGAATCCCTGGCTCTGAACATAATATCATCATGAAAAGTTTTCTGCTGCTTTAGAGGTGAAGCATCTTCCAAGATTAAGACACTTTCTTCGGTTGGTGCATACTTCAAAGCTTTTGCATACCTTTCCATTTCACCCCAACTCCTGCTAGCCGGGTGAGGTCCCCCTGTGATCACATTGATAACAGGTCTTTCCTTTCCAGCAGGCCTCTCTCCTGAATCAGATGAATTAGTTGGAGGTAACTGCCCTTGGCTGGATGAAGATGGATCCTTTCTATTCCTCTTGACGTATTGCTGCAACTTATTCTCTCTTAGAAATTCTTCAATCAGGCTTTTCAAATGGCGGCACTCATTGGTATCATGCCCTGGTTAGTTGTGAAACTTGCAAAATCTTCTGCTTTGAACAGCATTCTTCCCAAATTTCACGGCCGGTGGTTTTGGAAATTCAACAGCATCCTTAGTGGCGATGAAAATATTCTCCGGGGTATCGGTCAGTGGAGTAAAGTCTGAAGGTTTAAGGAAGCGGGGCTTTTTGAAGTCTTTCTGTCTTTTCCCACCATTACTTTCCCTTTTCTGATCTGTCGATTCTTTCTTGCTTTGAACAGTAGCATTATTTTCCACCACCGTTGTCAAAACTTTAGCTGGTGCGGAAAGATTCTCTAAGCGTATAAATTCGTCAGCCTTTTTGTAGAATTTCTCGAGCAAATTTGGCTCCTTCATCTTCAGCCATTTTCCAAATTCGCTCGATTTGTCGATAGCACGCATCAAATAGGTCAAGATCATTCGTGGCTCTACGTTATCGACTTCTGCCAGAGCTAAGTTGAAGCGGTTCAAGAATGACTTAATAGGCTCTCCCGGATTCTGTTCAAGACTGGACAGTGACATTATATCTTTTGCCTTTGAAGCATATAGCCTGAATTGCTCTTTGAATTTTCGGGTCAGATCAGAAAACTGATCTACAGATCGGACAGGGAGCTTGGTAAACCAGAGAAGTGCCACTCCTTCTAAATAAACTGGGAAATATCGGCACTTTATTTCATCGGTTGCTCTTGCGCCGGTCATATGCCAGTCGTATTTATACAAGAACTGATTTGGATCACTTGTTCCCCGATAAGCAGGAATGGTGGGGGGAACAAATTTTCTAGGAAATTCAGCCTTCAGAATCTTCTCGGTAAACGGAGTTCTACTTGGTGCGAATCCCCATTCGCTTTCGTCTTCATCTCTTTGCATGCTCTCTTTCATTATTTGCTTGATCATACCAGACAGATATTCCTCATTGTTCAGAGATTTCGCAGAATAGGCCTCAGCCATCTGTTCGGGGGTTTGTCCAGGTAAATGCTCATGAAGAACTGGTGATGGCCTGGATCCTTCGGCCTGGAGGGGTGCCCCTTCGGCAGCACCTGATACCCCGTGAGGAATATTTCTTCCCTCGGAATTGGGAGCAGCATTAGCAAAGTTTCCCTCATTACTTACTGGTCTTTGATTCGTACCAAGTAGAGCATTCAGCTTTTCCATCATCAGATTATTTTGAGTTTCAATCTGCTGATACAGTCCGGATACGGCAGCATCTAACTCTTGTCGCGTCACACCGACGCTCGGAGCTGTCTGATTTGGAGAGAGAGAAGTGGCAGTATTATCACGGTCATCATCAGTTCTGACAGACTTTTGTTTCCTTCCTGGAGCCATTATGTCTAATAAACTTCTGGTTTTGTAGGAAATTCTTTCAGCAAACCTCTGAGAAGCAATGGTGAGTGGTAGCCTGAGTTGGGTTCTCAGTGAAAGCACCAAAAATGTTAACGCTAAAAAGTGAACGCTAACACCCGGTGTGTGTAATAGAATCGTGAAAGCACCACCCGTGTGACGGGAACAGAATTTAAGCAGTAAACTGGCGGAAAAGTAGTAAAAGACAGCAATTTATAGTGGTTCGGCTTGAGATTAAGCCTACGTCCACTTTGAATCTCTTTATTTCTGAATTCGGTTACAAATCGATACAAATCTCTTATCAAAACAGTACAACTTGATCAAAAGAAACAATCTTGACTACTAGCTCAATCTTCGTCGATGAAATTCAATGAATCCATGTTGGATGTAGGGAATTATCTCTTGAAGATTGTTGTAGCGTCTTGAATGTTTAAGGATCTTTGATTGCTGGATGAATGGAGACTTCGACAGAGTAACGATGCTTGAAGAAATGATTTGGCCAAAAGTCCTTTCCATGTTGGAAGTGGTGGGGTATTTATAGGAGCTGATTTGGACTCTGGAAATTTTCCTAAGTCCTAAGTCATCGCCGACTTAGTATAAGTCGTGGCCGACTTATGATAGGTCGCAGCCGGCTCATCAACACTTCCATAGTAGTTCACCTCCTCTTCTAGCATAAGTCCTAAGTCGTCGAAGACTTAAGGTAAGTCGGTGACGAGGTAAAGGTGTAAGGTGTTCTGAGATTACATACGACTCAGTATAAGTCGTAGGTCGGCGACGACTTAAGAGATAGGTCGTAGGTCTTTAAGTCGAAGCCTTTTTTAGATCGGAGCAGAGTTGACTCGCAGTCTTAAGTCGGCAATTTTTAACTTGGAAGCCCTTGCTAACTCGAAGTTTGTTAAATCGGTTGGCTTCCTTAAGTCGGTAGGCTCCTAGGTCGGCACACATCTTAAGTCGGCAGCTCTTCTCAGTAGTTAGATCGACAACTGTTGGGTCAGAGCTTTCTTAGGTCGTAGCTTGTTAAGCCGGAGATCTTTTTAGGTCGGAGCCTTACTTGAGTCGGCTACTGTTAAGTCGGACCTGTAGCTTAGGTCGTATGTTGCCTTAAGTCAGATCTGTTAGGTCGGTCTTCGTCTTGAGTCGGTCGCGCTTTTAACTCATTAGGTTATGAACCGAAAGAGGGTTAACAATACAAGTACAAATTGATTCAAAGATTTTACAAAACTTATATATATATATATATATTTATAAAAAGGATTTGTGAAAATGATTTTGAGGAAAGATTTTTGGAACCTTTGAATTTTGGGAAAGGCTTTTGATTTTGGGAATCAATATTTGAATTTGGAAAGCCTAATTTGAGGATTATCGATTTTGAGAATCTATTTTGTAAAGGAGCTTTATTTGTGATTCATACTCGGTGTATGATTTGAAAATACTATATGTGTATAGTATAAAGTGTTTTGAAAGTGGCTCTGGGGAAAAAGGCGCTCCCTTGAATGAACTTCTCAGGAGTGCCACTGAGTGGTACTGCCTTGAGCCTCTAAGAGGGAGGTTCTAAAGTTGATCCTGTGAGGAGTCCGGACAAACTAGTTCCTGAGGATTATTTGGTAGCGAAAGTCGATGGCGATGATGCCTACAGGGGCATTTGGGTTATGCTGTGACGACAGTGTAACTTGATGTCGCTGCGACCTACTGTGTGTGGACCATAGCGAAAATCGTGTGGAGGATGAGTGCCAACGGTCTACACTTGATTTTGCCGGGAAGGCAACGCAACATCGGTAGACTGCGATCTATGGTCAAGTGGAGGAGTTTCATTCTTTTAGCAGCGAAATTCGGTGGCATTGATGCCTACAATTATATAGGCCTTTGCTGTGATAGCAACGTATAGCCCGGGTATAACTGCGATCTGTAGCGGGTTCCATGGCGTAATCGAGGAGCGTGGAGACCTACAGTTATCTGTGGATTTTGCCGGGATGGCAACGTAACCATCGGGTTAACTGCGACCATGGATGGGGGTGATGATTTCCAGAGCATTTTTACCAAAGATATTTCCTCTATTTTCGAAACAGTTTTCTATATTTTCAATAAAATCATTTTCCAAAGTATTTTCACTGGGTGTTGGAAACGAGTTTACCAAGTACTTATAGATTTTCAGTCCTACGCCTGATCAACATGTGACCAAATTTCTATGAGAACAAGGATGGACTTGTTGGAACATCGAGTTATAAAAGTATTTTTATAAAAACTATTTTAGTAATATTATATAGATTTTAAAGTGGTTTAAAAGTGATTAAAGAATATTTATCTGATTGTAAGCATTATATAAATTTTTGTTTCGTTCTTTTCGAGGACGAAAAGATTCAAAGGGGGAAGGAATGTGATAACCCGGATTTTGGACGTCTGTTAGTCGGGAAATTAACTAATTTTGTTTTTGAAATATTAATATTAATTAGTTAATCGAATAAATTTTTGATAATTAAAATATCGGGATATATTAATTGATTTGAAAACTATAATAAATATTGAAATATAGAATCCCGGGACATAAAAATCTCATAATAAATAAATCTTATCAATATTTAAACACAAGTATAAAACAATATATTGTTATAAGCATAAGTATGAATACATATATAAATTAAGTGGTGATAGTTTAAACTTAAATAGAAATAAATGTTCAAATGAATTTATGGTTATGTAAAAATATGAAATAAACACTTTGAACAATTCTATAATTATATATATTAACTATACAAAGACAGGTATATATAGATATGTAGTTTTGGGAGAACTATGATCTGGGAATATAAAATGAAAGCTTTTGAATATGTAAAATAACATTTATGTTACAAAGCAACAAGAATAAAGTAAGAAAATGAAGTATATTTGTGTACACGAATATAGATAAGTATATATAAATATCTAGCAAGGAAAGTATAAGACAAAGGAAGAAAACAAACATAAATGTGTATATAGTAGCTTACAAAGGAAGATAGATAGAGTCAACTGTATAATATGAAAAGAAATGACAACAATAATTAAAGGCAAGATCATGCAGCCACCAAGTGTTGTCTCAGCCTCCAAAATGAGAAAATATCACTGATAAAATTGTACAAACAAATATCAACCTGTACAAATATATTACCCTGTAACTTCACTTTCCACATATCAATTTCATTTCAATTCGTAAATCAAGCTGAGGAAAATTTAAAGTAATTATCATCTCAAACAAACAAATCAACATACAAATGCAATACAACCAGAGATTGAACAGACTTCAGCAAGCAAAGATACTCGAGCCTGTCTCAGCATAGATGGAACTCTGCTCTTCTTCTCTGGGAAACAATGTGAGTAAACACTTTTACTAAAAACTTAAGTAGTAAATTTTCAGTTGCATATGAGTTGTGATGATCTTTATTTTAGATAAGTTTGTCTTTGTTCTCTGTGTAAATAAATATGAAATATGTGTTGTTATGCCTTGAATCTGTGCATGCTTGATTTCATTGATCTTCTATGTTTTTCCTTACTACAAAATCTAAGTCAAAATTAGAACTTCAAGCTATTTCTATTTAAACATCTATTAGGACTTAGATTCAGACAGAATAGGTTAGTTTAAGTATAAACTAAGAATTTAAAAATAGAACAAAGTTTCTGGTATTTGAAATTTATCTAGAAACAAACAATGCAGTAACATTTTAACATTAATGATTGAAAAAAAATGTTGAAATTGGATAAAATAATCAGTTAAACTAGATTATCACGGGAAAATATGAATTTTAGAAGGGGAATCTCAATTTTTAATAAAGTATTGAATGAGAATTTGGGTTTTGCTGGAAATGGGTTTTTGAGTGATTTCTGGAGGCTGATGCAATTGGAGTGGTCAAGATTGCTACTAGAGATGGAGGAGGAAGTAGGGATTCAGGCAAAAATGGCATGTGAATTTATTAATCACCATGGCATTAGAAATTGATTAAGGTAGGGTTTAACACCCAGTTTGCTCGTAGTTATTGTTTTGACTGTTGTGGTGTCTTGGGTGGTTCGAGTTACTCAAGAATGGAAGGAAAGCAGCATGGAGGGCTTATGAGTGTGTGGCCGTGATTGCAAACTCTCTAGTGGCCGGAGCTGGGTGGTCGAAAGAAGTTTGTGGGAAGCTTTGTTTGGGATCAGGCGAACTGGGTTGTAAATTTTGATCGAAGTCGCGTTTGTGAGGTTTTGTGGTCGAATTGGGTTTCTTTGATGATGAGTGAGTTGCCGGAGGCGATGACGTTGGTCGGAGGCGACCCACGGCGGCGTGCATGTGCACGTGATGGTGGGTGTGTGTCAGAAGGGTTTGGCTGTGATGTCTCGAAGCCGCGTTCGAGTTTTTGGCATGGGAAGCTCGAGTTCATTCTCGAGTATGATGGGTAAGGATTAGCCTGTGGATTTGTTAAACTTCAGTTTTAATCAAAGAAAAAAAAAGATGGAAGAAGTGAAACTCGGTATGGCCGAGTAAGCTTTTATATAAATTACTTGATGTTTAATAAACGTTTTCTTAAACATATTTTAAGAAGTTTTGAAGTTTGTTAAATTTAAACTTGTTAAGAAATTTTAAATTGATTTTAAAAATCGAGTTATGAATATAATTTTAAAAGTCAATATAAAAGACAAGTTGTTCAATTTAAATTGAAACTCGCTTTTAAAATTTATTGTTAAATATTTATGTTATTTAAAGTGTGTTTTGATAACTTTAATTTATCAAATTAAATGATTGTTTTATTTTAAAACTTAATTAATAATTTAATTAAGTAAAGATAGTTTAAAGGTAAATGATGTAAATATGTTAAGGGTAATTAAGAATTGATTAACTGCTAATTAAGGATGGGTTAACAGTTAATTAAGGATTAATCAAATGATTAATTAACGGGTGATTAAAGAATAATTTAAACTGTAATTAATTTGTTAATTAATATTTAATAATTAGGTTATTAGTTAGTAATTAAGAAATAATGAATTAGTTAATTGATGATTAATTAATTAATTATAAAAGTAGTTATGGACTAATTGATTTGTATTAAGAGATATTGATTAATAATTAAGGTTATAAATCGATAGTTTATGAATAATTAATCAGCTAATTAAAGGTTGATGAATTGATTATGAAAGTAATTAAGGGTTAATTTCTTTGTATTAAAGGAGATTAAGTAATAATTAATTGATAAATTAAGGATAATTAATCTGGATTTAGGAATTGATTAATTGAGTTAATCAAGGATGTGATTAATTAATTAGGGTTAGTAATTAATTAATGATTGTATAAGCAAGATTTAGTGATTAATTCTTTTTAGGAGTTAATCTAATTTAAGTAATTAAATCAATTATGATATGAATAGATAATGCTTGCTTATTGAATGTCTGGGTTGGATGATACCTATTGGATTGATATCTATTGATGAATAATCAAGATTGATTAATAAATGTAATTAAGTTAAAGGTTTATTATTATATGATATGTAAGAATAATTTACTAATAAAAGTAATTAGAGGATCATTGAATTTATGTAATTAATGAAGGTGATCAATCTTGCTTATAAATGATTGAATTATGATGAGTACTTTGAATTGGTGGATATCTCTATTTTGAATTGATATGTGATATGATATGTTGGATGGGCGTTGATAATGTGATTATCAATCAATTAGGAATTGATGTGTAAAATGTATCCGATAATTAAAGTTGAGATGTATTCAATTGGATAACTTGGTTTTAAATGACATTGGATTCGAAGAGACCGGAGTCGGGTATCTTAAATACCCGAAACCACTTCGATTCCTTATAGATTGATATGTGGAATCAATATGCTGAATAGGGAATGATTTAAGTAGGTTGGGCCATTTAATCTAAGTTTGACACTTAGAAATTGACGTGTGAAATAAGTATTGTCTATAACAACTTGTGAAGTTGTAAATAGGTAAGTTACCCGGGTTTATATAAGTTGCATGATTTTGTACTTATGTTAGATGGGTTTACTCACGCTGGTTTCCAGCCTGATCCGGGTGTTACTTTGATGTAATGCTCGGGTCAGACCGAGTATTACAGATTTTCAGGTAAGGACGTTCTGGAGCTCAGGAGACGAGCTAGATGGCAGGAACGTATGGAGTGTATTCCGCTGTGATATATTGTAGTTGACTGAGACATGTTGTTTTGTATATGTCCAGTATCTGTGTATATGTTGTAACTCTGATGTATAAAAATGAAAATTAACTGATAAAATTTTCCTTTGTATAACTGCTATTTATTTGATATTATATTTTGGTCCGCTGCGAAAGTGAGAATCTGTGTTGTGATCTGTTTCTTCTTTTTCTATCTCTTTCTTCTTTACCTAACTATTTGGAGTTTTCGGGATCGAAAACTCTAGGTCGTTACATAATGAGAGTTGTTATAATAATTGTTTGTAAAAGGTTAAACTTACAAATTTTATAAAAAGTATAATGGTGACAATTGTTGTTGTTACCAATCTACTTAATCGATTGCAAATAAATGTCAATAAAATGTTGCATTAATGAGAGTTAAGACAAATGCTAAAAAATTGTGAATATAATAAAAGGGATAGGAATGTAACTATATTCATAAGGTAGTGATGGATTTAACAGAAAGGTGAAATCAGGATAAATAAACTAATTTGAGATTTTAATTTTTAATTAATGAGTGAAATTGACCAAATTCAATATAATTGTAATATAATAGTTAATACAAATAAAAGATAGAAATTGGAGTATATTGATGAAATGAAATATAAACAATGTTAATTATGTTAGTTGAGTAATAATTGATTGAATATTAAGTTTAGAATCAAATAAAATCAAACTTATGGGAATTAATTTGTAATTAATTGGATTAATTGCAGTTGACATTTGAACATTGTATGTATTGAAATAATTAACACTAAATTGATATGTGAATTTTCTTTTAGTTATTATAAATATCTAAGGGGTCAAAAATGGTAAAAATCTGCTATTTAATAAATATTGAATTTATAAGGTGACTAATTAATTTAATATTAATTTATTTAATTAATGCGAAATAGCCATTTTGGCCATTAACTCGGATTTTGACGAAACCAGTTTCATTAGATCCATAACAGTGAATTATTGTAGGATTTCAAGTTTCGTAGCGATCGAACTTGTCGTTTGATCGTACGGGCTCGAAACACGTAGAAATCAATTTAATTAAATTCAATTGAAATCAATTTGAAATAAGCCGATTTTAACATAACTTCTTCATATGATGGAATTTGGACTTGAAACTTGTTCCATTGAATTTGAAATCATCAAAAACATCTATTTTGATATATGGGATGAAACATTTTCGTTCCGGAGTCAGAATGGGCTTTTCGGGTCGTTTATCGTTCCAATTCAAATCAAGTCTTGTCCATCCATTCTAGTTTCAGATTTATGTATAAATTGCCCGTTATAAACCCTATCCACTCCTCATTTTCATTGTCTGTACGTACATTTCCAGTCTTCTCATCCTTCTCAATGGCAGACAAACCAAACAAACTTCTCAATTCAATTTCAAAATCAAATTCAAATCAAAATTTTAAACTCCACAAATTATATTGAATTATATATCGATTTGAAGCTCTCGATGAGCGCATACCAGATCTATAATTTGTTTTCCAATTTGAACCTCTGTCTATCCAGAATTGAAGAACAATCCTCGGCCATTCAATTCATCACGATCGACTGCAACCGATCGTCGAATAGATGATACTGGGACGAGGAGAGCGACGAGTGCAGTTCATCGGAGTAAGTGGTTCGATGAGTTGATGGTCGGATCGGCTCCTAAAATTCACTAGGGTTTCGTTCAAATTGGCGGCGGTGTATTCTGGATGGACGTCGGAGGTGACTCCGTGGTGGTTGGGGGGAGCGACTGAGGGCGGGGAGTGCGACGCTGCTGGTTGATCGTCGTCTAAGCGTGTCAGGCGGTGGCGATTTTAGCCGAAGGGGTGGTGGTCGGTCCTTGTTTCAGAACGATCGAGTTGCGCTGTAGGGTTTTTGTGCTTACGTGTTGGGTGACGTGGTAACATTTAAAATTTTTATTTGTTTACTCTATTTATTAAATTAAATCGTCCATCTTCTTATTGTCATAACTTTTACATACGAGGTCCATTCCATGTGCAGTTTCTTACGTTGGGATCGTATTGAAATTTCAGACATTTTAACGCTGGTTGGGACGAATTCTGAGAGTGTTTAAATTTTGGGTTTAAATTTGATTTCAAATCAATTTAAATTCAAAAGGTGAGTGTTTAACCTACTCACAACTTGTAAAATTTCTTATGTTTGTTAAATTGAATTTATAAAGTGATTAGAAATTTATTGGTTGTTGTTTGGTATGTTAAATGGTCATTCTGGTTCAAATTTGACTTTTTTGTATTAAATTATCATTTAATTGGATGTTAAATTTTAATTTGTCAATTTAATACGTGTATTGATTATTAGTTATATTGATGTTTATTGACTGAATTGGATGATGTTCGTGATGAATGTTTGATTGTTTGTGTTGGATGAATGGATGTTGTATTCTATATTGTTATAACTGCAAGTTCTCTATGGGTTGAAATGATACATACCCGAATGATCTATAGATTAGGGAAAATTTGTTATGGGTTGAAATGATAGACTCGAGCGATTTTATGAATTTTAATATTTTCGGGATTGCGGGTTGAAATGATATATATCCGTAAATATAGATTTTTAAATTGCCGATTGAAATGATAAATATACGTACACTTGATCCTAGGGTAGAGAATTATATACGAACATCGGATTGGTTAAATTTAAATGATCTTGAATCCTTAAATTTTGCATTGAGTTAAATGATATTTTGAAATAAGATTTGATTTATATAAATTGAAATTTATCGAATTTTGAGTTTTATATTAACATTGAATTGTTTTAAAAGAAGTGTTAAAGGGAAAATTTTTGAAATTTTATAGTGAATTTGAAATATAAGTGAAGTTTATCGAAATTGAGTTATTAAAATTATTGAAGTATAACTTTGAAATATATTGAAATTGGAGTAATTAAATCGATGTTTCAACATGGATTGAAGCGATATTGAATTAAATATTTTATTGAGAATTTTGAATTGGAAAATTTGAAATTGGGTTTTGGGACATTGAAATGGTCCAAATGGATTGGAATGAAATAAACAGTTTAAATTGATGTAAATTCCAAATTCATATTTTTTAATATGAACTGTTTTAAAAATATATTATTTTAAAGACTTTAATTATTAAGATTTTCAACTTTTAACTAATTAAACCACTTTAACTTATTTTAAATCTAATTAATCTATTTTAAAGCTATTTAATCTATTTTAATTAAATTAAATCTATTTTAAATCCATTTAACTATCTTAAATCAATTTAACAATATCTTTAATCTATAGCTAAACTATTTTTGAGTATTTTAATTAATTATAACTATTTTAACTATTTATAAATATTTAAACTATTTTCTAAATTCCAGGCTAAGTAAAGTAGAAGTGTTTACATTCTATTCATTGGTTTAAAAGAGAATAAGGTTAAACGATGTTATAACTTAAGTTAGGTTTTAAATTTTATAATAAAATTGAATATGATGATTTTGAAGTGAGGATTTAACCTAATTGGAAAAGTGATTTTCAAAAGAAATTATGATTTCGGAAACGATACGATTTAAAGGTTAATATGAATTCAATTTGAATATGATTTCGAAAGTGATTTGGTTTTGGGAACATGATATTTTGATATGTAAGTGTGAACTGACTTTTGAAATGTAAAAGAACCATCCGGTGTGAAATAAGTGTTTGGTTTTTAAAGAGACCAGGATCGGATATTGTCATACTCTCTTCCAATGCTGAAAACCACTTTAACAACTGTGTACGTGGTGGAGATTCCAGAAATGAAGTAGGATGGTTTGGCGAACGATTTCTGTATAAAATATGACCTGACTCCTGTGAGTCAGCCTAGATGTGACTAAAATCAAGAGCTACGCCGGTTCAAGTGAGGTCATTCCTCCGATCGGGCACATTCCTTCTATATTATATTCTGACTTTGTGATTGATTTGGTGGCCACCTTCGATTTTGATTTGGGTGTGTGTTTCGAGGTGTGCGGTAGTAGCTGCTATGCGATACCACCAGTTTGGATCAGCAAATGGTATATCTACCCTGGCATTTCCTCAGGTTTCATGTTCACATGTCCTAGAGCGCTTTCTACGAGTTTGTTTTGTACCATACCTATGGGGTGCCCTCTGTGTAAACCTCTCGGAGGAGCGTACGGTACTGTATAGACTGTGGGAATATATTAAATGTGTTAAGGGGGATATGGGTAACGCCTTAACGCTATTTTAATACTTTTACTTTATTATAGACATATTACAAAAGCGTATTGTACTACATAGTAGATAAATTAACAGATCCTTAGGAGATGTGAATCCCGAACATCTCTTGAGTTACTACACTCAGGTTAAACACTAGATAGGAGATGTCAAACCACGTAAACATCTTTGATGCCGTAACATGCTTATTTACCATTGATTTGACTTACATAAGATCTTTTAGTTCTGACTCGAGTGTTTTGTCTTTTCAATTCCCTCGGGTCAGCCTGAGCATTTCAGGATCTGAAGACCTTATTTTTGGAGAACGAAGACGAAGATTTGTACTACTATTATTTACTATATTTATGCCACTGTATCATGTTGTTCCGCTGCATTTATGTACTTGTCTCTATTTTATGTAACTTTGATTCAGTATTGTATTAGTATAATCAAATGTTTTGTAAATAGCTTCATGAACTGTTGTTTGATTATTATATTTTTTCATTCTGCTACGAGATTCTGTTTTGTTTTTTTTCTTTCTCTGCTTTTTCTTATTTACCCCATAACAATATGCCCTTTTGAATGGTTTGAGTTGACATGTGTGTCTACTAAAAACGTCCAAAATGGCTGGTCATTGCAGTTGGTATCAGAGCTTTGGTTTAGCGATAACCTTAGCTTTGTGGGGTTTGACTCATTTTAAATAGGGTAGTAATACCTTAGAATGAGTCGTTGAGTGTGTGTGTGTATATATATATATATATGAGAGAGCGTATTTGTTGGTGTTATAAAAGGATTTTAATATTGTGTTAATTTGTTCCGTTTTGTATTTATAAATTCTGGTTGGTGCATAGGATGCAATGACATCGATAGGGATTTCTAAACACTTAATAGGACAGACCGATAAAATATTTGTTTTGAAATATAGGTAATTGAAATAATTTTACATATTATATATTTTGTATATAAAATAATAAATTTTATAAATGATATATTTCATTGTAATATATTTGTTTGTTAAGAAGTGAACTTTATAGGTTTTGGTTGAAAAATAAGCTTGTAAATAAAAAAAATGAATATAAACTGAAATTTAAGAACTTAATTTTCGGGATTTTTTAAAATTTCTTTCAAAGGATTTGGAATATAATATTTGTATTATTTAAAAGTATTTCCGATATAAATATTTCAATATAATTTGAAGGAAATGCTTTAAGGTAATTTTGGGAGGAAATGAGTTTTGTACTCCCCTCTCTATCGTTGGAAAATAAATTCGGTGATGAGTGCACGCATCATCGATGTTCATTTTCGAGTTTCAAAGTGGGAAGGCCGTGTAGTAATTTTACTACACAATTGTTTTGATAAATTTATCTTAAATTTTAATTCCAATTATGATTTGATATATATAAGGATATGATTACATATTATTTTAAAGGATTTGAAAGGAAACCGACATTTAGTTCTTAAATTTTTATAAATTAGATATTTCAATTATTTTAATGAAATAAAACTTTAACCATTTAGTAATTGGAACTTCTAAAAATGAAAATGAGAAAGTAAATGCTCAGTTATAAATGAAATATATAATAAATTTGAAACTTGTAATATGTAAATAAAAGGGGTATGAAAATGAGGAATGATAACTATTGAACTTTATCCTAATTAAAATAAATAAGATAAACTTGTGTAACTTTCAGTTGCATTCTTAAATGCACATATAGATAACTTACCAAATATTAAAAGTTGAAATGTTTAATAAGAAAATGTAATGGAAGATTATACATGTAAAACTTATGTAATTAACATGTTCAATGAATCATTTTTATAAATAAGAATTTGATGTTATATTTGTTATAAACTTAAGTTATAATTGAAATGTTACTATAACAAAATGTGATAGAAAGTGAGTGTTGTAAGTAAATAATTATAAGCTTAAGTAAAAGAATTGATATGCTAAGTAACTGAATTGAACATGAATATTATAAATAAAGGATTATAAATTTAAGTTAATGTTTGAAGCTATCTATAGTTAAAGAAAATAATAAAATGAATACTATATTGAATTAAATGATTATAAATTCAGAAAAGTTGAATTGGTTTAGAAAATGGATTCAATATTCAATGACAATAAATAAGAAAATTAATGTCAATTTAACAAGTAAGAAACTTAAGTATGAACTTATGCAAATGAATATTAATATCTAATAAAACCAGATATATAAATTAATAAATGTGAACTAAACTGCAATAAAATATATGTAATACTTGGATAATAAATTCATTGATTTTATAATCAATTGAATGGAAATAACTTATGTAAAGAAATAAATAGAAAGGAATGAAAAGAATTTTCATTATATGAATGAATAAAGAAAAAACGAATTTGTAAGTAAATGAATGTAAATAAATGAATGAATGGGGTTTGGATTTTTGTAAAGAATAAATGTAAACTAAGGAAATGATAATTGAAAAAAGAAATCAATAAGAATAAACTTGAACTATATTTGGAATTTGTTGTTGTTTTGGTTTATGATTGTTTGGAAAAAAGATACTTCTAATTGCTTAGGATGTGTGAATAATCTATTGAGTTTTATCTAAGACTGTTGAGTAAATGGTATACGTAGTAGTTTATTTGTCATTCTGTGCAATTAAAAGTTTCTGAACCCGAACGAACCATTTGTTTGTTGATATGGATGTATGACTATTTACATTGGTTTTATATGATGATTACATGCTTTTGGGTTGCAAGTTCTTATTGCATGTTGTTTGCAAGTGAATGTTGTTATGATTTGTTTGTTATAAATTTGAAGCAATATAAATGTTTCTCTTATATAATTATTAACTTCTTTGGATTATATAAGTGAAATACAGGTTATGGAAGCAATTGCTACTGCTTTTGGTTTCATAAAAATATGCGTTATTTGCTCGATAAATAGGTACGTTCTCGGATTACGGTTTTCTAGCGATATTATATTATTTTTCCCGTGTTGGAATATATTATTTTGGAAAATATAAGGTATATATTTTTTATTTTGATATTACTATTTCTCCCATACTTCTCCGTACAAAGGAGACTCTGCCAAAATTTTCAATGAATTTTGGACTTAGAAATTTTCTGAAATGTTTCCAAATTATTACTTTGAGTATAAAATGATTTAATGTTTATAAATTGATATATTTTGTTTGAATTATTTAATTTTGTAAATTTATTTGTTTATAAATTTAATATTTTGAATAAGATATATTGATTTCTAAATTCCTTATTTTCCCTTCTTTTCCTTTTCGGGGACGAAAAGTTTTGAGTGGGGGAGAGTGTAACGACCCGTAAATTTTCGGTAATTAAATTATTAATTTAATAAGATTGTGGAAATTCAATATGGAAAGAAATAAAAAGTTGTAATTTAATAATGAAATGAATGCCAAAATTAAATGTAACAATGGTAATTAAGTTAATTATTAACAATTGAAATGAAATTCCAATAATGAAATAATATAAATTGTTGTACTTAGTTATAAACAGAGTATATGAAATAAATGTAATTATGGAATTAATTAATGAAATAATATAATAAAAGGTAATTGATGATTTAAAAGTTGACTTATTAATAAATTAATATGAAATGAATGGAAATGAAATAATTTAGTGTAATGAGAGTTGTAATAATAATTGTTTATAAAAGGTTAAACTTACAACTTTTATAAAAAGTATAATGGTGACAATTGTTGTTGTTACCAATCTACTTAATCGATTGCAAATAAATGTCAATAAAATGTTGCATTAATGAGAGTTATGACAAATGATGAAAAATTATGAATATAATAAAAGTGATAGGAATGTAACTATATTCATAAGGTAGCAATGGTGTGACGACCCGCCTTTCTTAGCCTAGAAAGACGCATCATCTTGAAGAAAGAAAGGGATAGAAAAGAGAAAAGATAGAGAAGAAAGAAAGAACAACACTAGAATCTCAATAGCGGAACGAATAAATTATATTTATAACATAAGTATTACATAGTATCATATACAACAGCTATCAGAGTTACACAGCTTATACAACACATACTAGACAGTTATAAACACCTGTCTAGTTATTACAACTTCAAATACAACTTAAACAAATGACTCAGAGATCAACACAGCGGAACCACTTAAATATCTACAAACGCTGAAGCCTCCTGCTCCATTGCTCCTTCAGAATTCGTCAAAGCAAACCTGAATCCCTTGGCTACTCGTAAAAATTTGAGTACCTAAGAGTTTATAAAACAGAAAATAAACACTTGGGTCAGACATGGGTCTGGTGTGAGTAAACGGTTGAAATTGCTTAACTTCAAAACCTTTTGAAAACAAAGGTATCACGTAAGACTACCCACACATAAACATGGAAAAGTTTTTACCTTACGCTAACCAAATCTTTGTTAGGAAATCGAGTTATATTATAATAGTGTCTAGGGTTTTGAAATAAATATTCACATAGTCGAAATTGTTACATTATTAAATTCCAGCATACATAGGTATACAATCAAGTCCGATGGCGCTTATTGGAAGTAGGATTTCCATACAATGGCAGGGCTACTGGGGTACCGCCCGTCATAGTACGTGGCCTAGATCAACGTACCGAGGATCACTCCCGACCCCCTGAAACACAAGGCCGGAACCATCCCTTACTGGATTATTCCCGCATAAGAAACCCCAGCGGTTGTAGCTATTCAACCGCCCACTCAGCCGAATAAAAAGGGACTCTAGACAGGTGAAATATTATCCTACTTGGGCGCTACCCACTAACCTTGCTGCACCTCCCCTGTTTTAGCCATTCCCGGTTGATGAGGCTTGAGGCTACGATTACCTTTATAGAACACATCTATCTTAGAATGCTCATCGTCCACCTGACGATGTGCTGAAAGCATTCAATCCATACAAGTTCGTTCCGGGTTCGAACGAAACCGAAGGCATTATCTCGTTACACTCATTTTGGAATCACCCTAAGAGTTAACGACAATAACCCTTGCACTCTGAATCTTCATCTTCACTTGAGATTCACGACCTATCGTTAATTTGGATCGATGTGGTATTCAGATATCCAAATCTGGAAACCAGATCCCGGTCTCATCGAAATCCAAACGTATTTTAAAGACCAAGTTGTTTAAAGGTTTAAACAATTCAATTCAATACTTGAATTCACATAGCATTTAACATAGATAAATGTGGAAATTAGCCACAAGGGCCTCTTTAGCAAGTGCAATTAGTTTCTAGGACACACAACTGAAATAATTACTTTTAAGGACAAAATGCAAAATAATTAGTTTCTAAGGCCTAAAAACCTATAAAATTATGTTCTTGAAAGTAATTGGACTGCTGACTTTGTCCTTAAAAGTAATTATTCTGCTCACTTTGGCCTTGAAATTAATTTCTGTGGATGTGTGTCCTAAAAACTAATTGGACTGCAAAGTTTGTCCTTCTAGTGAAATGCCCCTAGATAAATATCACACATTTATCACAAATATATCCAATATCATATCACAAAATATCATAGCATATCATCCAATAGATATCATCCAATTCAGATATTCTACACAAACAATCATCCATAAGCAACAATTATTACTCCATATTATAATTAATTTAATTAACTTAAATTAAATTAATTACTTAAGAATAAATTATCTAACCTTGCTTAATCAATCATTAATTAATTACAAACGTTTAATTAATTAATTACTCATTAAATATTAATCATCCTTGATTAATTATTCATTAATTACATAGTGTAATTACCCTTTAATTAATTTCACAAATTAATTATTCTTAACCATTAACAGTAATTAACCATTTATTTACTTCATTAATTTATTAACTATAATTAATTACATTAATCCTTAATTAATTATATTAATTAATTAAACTTTAATTAATTACCTCCATTAGTTACCCTTAAATAAATCATAAACAGTGATTACCATCCTGTAATTACTTACCCTAATTAATTAACTTCTTAATTAATTATTTTAATCCTTTAATTAATTACACCAAATAATTAATCCTTAATTACTTTTATACTTCAATTACTTCCTATTAAGTAATTCCCTTTAATTAATTACATCTTGTAATTATACATTAATTACTTAGAGTAATTACACTTATTAATTTCATTAAGTATTTATACTTAATCAGCATCAAGATTATCTTTAATTAATTTACAAATTAATTAACTTAAATTAATCACATCCATTTATTATTTACAATTGAGTAATTCATTCCTTAATTACTCTTAAACAAATTAATTAATCTCTAATTACAGATTAATTATTCTTTTAATTATTAATTAATAAACCTTAATTATCAAATAATAAAACTTAATAACAAATTAATTAATCCTTAATTATTAGTTAATTAATCCTAAATTAATCTTTATAGATTAATAATTTCTTAATTATTAATTAATAAACCTAAATATTAATTAATATAACTTAATTATAAATTAAGTACTTCTTAATTACCCATTAATTATCCTCTAATTAATTAATTAATTAATTAATTTCTAATTATAAATTAATTTAATCCCTAATCATTAATTAAATAAATCTTAATTATTTTAAGACAAAACAATATCTTATTAATAACTTAGTTATCATTTAAAACATTTAATCTTAATAATTAACTTTACTTAATTAAGTTTTGAAATAAAATAACACTTAACTTGATAAATAAAAGTTACCAAAAATTCCTTTAAATACTTAAGACATTATCAAGTAATAGTTTAAACTAGTTTCAATTTAAGTATAAAACTTGTTTTTTATAAAAACTTTTAAAGTTCCATTTCTAATTTAGGGCTAAAATAACTTTGAACTTTACTTAACCAATTTTAAATTAAATAAATTTCAAAAACTTCTTATTCAATGTTAAAGAAACAATTATATACATATATAGTAATTTATACAAGAAGTTTAATCTAAATTTATTCTTAAATTTTCAAACCTTGTTTTTCAAAGCTTTTTTTTTATATCTGCTCGGTCTTTACTTTGGGTCAAACCCGAAGATTACTCTTGTTTTCCCCGAGTTTCTTCTGCTTCCTGTCTTTTATAATTTTTAAAACTTAGATTTGTTTAAGTATAAAAACTCAGCCATACTCACTAATCTACTCGAGTATAAACTCGAGTTATAAACCCCGAAAACTCGATACTCCCTTCGAGTTACCCCACAACCCAACCTTCCAAGCACCAAAACATCGCCGTGCACACGTGCACGTGCACGATCGCCTGAACAACTTACGACCATTGCCGTGGTCTTCGATACATCATCGACAACCCCTCCGATCACCACGACCACCCAACTCCTACGAACTGGCCTGGAATCAAAAACGAGTTACTTCGACGAAATTTGAAACTTGAACCTGATCGATAGAACCCCTCTCTGACCATCGCCTCCGTTCACCTGAACACACGCCACCCTATCCAAAGCTTCGCCACACCACGACACGTCGATCTAACCCATACCGGTCACCTCCGGTTTCCCCACGGCTACGCAGCAACCAAGAGAACCCAACCATCCCAAACCTGACCTTAAACCCTGCATCATCTAAATTCCGATGCCACGATGATCGATAGCCTCTTCCACCATTTTTGCCGACATTTCCGATCTCCAATCTTGCTTCGACAAAAACCCCAACCCCACTAATGTCGTCGATCACCAGAATTTCCCCTAAACCCATTATCTGATCAACCACGAATTTCTCACTCGAAACGAAACTAAAAATCATTATTTTTCTTTTAAAAATCCTAGTTTTCAAAGACGATTCATATTATATAAGTGAATTCTAGAATCATAATATTTGATTTTATCATGTTTAAAAGAAATTTCACTGTCTTCCCATTTTAAAACTTATTTGTTGAATTTTAAATCCTGAAACACTTTTTAAAATCATCATCGTACATTAACAGCCATTTTTCATTTAAACATCACAGTCTGATACTGATTCTTTTTGGAGATTTGAATTTTCCTAAGAAAAACAAATCTTGTAAATAAAACTGAGAAGATGAATTTATACAGGCACCTATATTCTCAGACATTTCACAATTCCAACATGCTTTCATAAACCATATTCATATAAACACATATACATCATCACAACACAATCTATCACATGCATCAAAATTTAACCATAGATTTTTAAAAATGTTTTTAAAATATTTAATCACCAGACAATAAAGCAGAGAATAGTTATGTTCTTGTTTTTCTGGAGCTTTGTATTTGAATTTTATTGTTGAGTTGATCCTTATTGCTTGCTGTTGTTGAGATGATTTCTTTAAAAACTTGAAGCTTGTTGATCTTTGTTACAGGCTACAAGCTTTGATGAATGGTTTACTGGGTTTTGAATTTTGGTTTGAGAAATGTTTTCAGGCTTTGAGCATAATGGTTACAGGCTTGAATGACAAAGTGTTTTACAAAGTTTGGCTTTGAGTTTGAGAATTGTCACAACTTTTAGTTTATGAATTTTTTTTGATTTTTATAAAATATTTCAGGTGAAGTTTTCTTGCTTTAGGAATGAGAATAGAAAAAAAATTGGAAGAAGGAAGATGTATGTTTATATAGATTTAAATTATTAATTATTAAAATTTAAAGAAAAATAAAAAGAAAATGACACTTGTTCAATTACATCAACATTTGTCAATACCCATTTTAATTAACTTACACATGTACTTACAAGCTCTATTATCCTAACACTTGTAATTATATCATTTTTATTTATTTTTAAAAGTTTTTAAAAGCTTTATATTAATTTCTTAATTAATAAATACATTTGTAATTAAATAAATACTTTCTTAATCTTATACAAATAACACCTTTAATGAAAATAAAATAAAAACTAATTATATTTTAAATAAAATCATATATAGTATATTTAATCCATTTTTAAATGATAATTCAAAAGCTTTTGTATTTATTCCTATTAAATAAATACTCTTTCAAATTTCTATAAATAAATTTCTTTAAAGAGAATAATATAAAACAAATCTTATTTTTAAATAAAAATTTTATTCATCTATTTTAAATCAAAACTATATTATTATTTTTATTTTAAGATATATATATTCCTTTAAATTAAAATTTTAAATTCAAATTCAAAGTCAATTTAAAACCCAAATTAAAAATCAATTCAATTAAATATATATATTAAATTTAAACAAACACATTATTAATTGTAAATAATTATCCTATTTAAAATATATTTAAATATACATATATATACATATTTAAACAACACTTATTAGATTAGAAAATAATAAGTCTATTTAAAATCTATTTCTAAATAACACAAATTAAATTTGTAACAAATTATTCCATTCAAAAATCTATTTATATCCATATTTAAAAACAACTTGTTATTAAATTGTTTTGAAAATAACAAACTTTACCAATTTTAAATAATTAATAAAGAGATTATCACATTTTAAATTCCTTGAAATTCCGGGATATCACAGATGGATTTAACAAAAAGGTGAAATCAAGATAAATAAACTAATTTGAGATTTTAATTTTTAATTAATGTGTGAAATTGACCAAATTCAATATAATTGTAATATAATAGTTAATACAAATAAAAGATGGAAATTTGAGTATATTAATGAAATGAAATATGAACAATGTTAACTACATTAGTTGAGTAATCATTGATTGAATATTAAGTTTGGAATCAAATAAAATCAAACTTATGGGAATTAATTTGTAATTAATTGGATTAATTGCAGTTGACATTTGAACATTGTATGTATTGAAATAATTAACACTAAATTGATATGTGAATTTGCTTTTAGTTATTATAAATATCTAAGGGATCAAAAATGGTAAAAATCTGCTAGTTTATAAATATTGAATTTAAAAGGTGACTAATTAATTTAATATTAGTTTATTTAATTAATGTGAAATAGCCATTTTGGCCATTGACTAAGATTTCGACGAAACCAGTTTCATCGCATCCGTAATAGTGAATTATTGTAGGATTTCAAGTTTCGTAGCGATCGGACTTGTTGTTTGATCGTACGGGCTCGAAACGCATAGAAATCAATTTAATTAAATTCAATTGAAATCAATTTGAAATAAGCTGATTTTAACATAACTTCTCTATACGATGAAATTTGGACTTGAAACCTGTTCCATTGAATTTGAAATCATCAAAAACATCTATTTTGATATATGGAATGACCCATTTTCGTTCCGGAGTCAGAACGGGCTTTTTGGGTCGTTTATCGTTCCAATTCAAATCAAATCTTGTCCATCCAATCTAGTTTCAGCTTTGTCTATAAATAGCCCGTTATATACCCTAGCCACTCCTCATTTTCATTTGTATGTACGTACATTTCCATTCTTCTCATCCTTCTCAATGGTAGACAAACCAAACAAACTTCTCAATTCAATTTCAAACTCCATAAACTATATCGATTTGAAGCTCTCGAAGAGCGCATCTCAGATCTGTAATTCGTCTTCCAATTTGAACCCCTGTCTGTCCAGAATTGAAGTACAATTCTCGGCCGTTCAATTCATCACGATCGACTGCAACCGATCGTCAAATAGATGATACTGGGACGAGGAGAGCGACGAGCTAAGTTCATCGGAGTAGGTGGTTCGAATGAGTTGACGGTCGGATCGGTTGCTAAAATTCACTAGGGTTTCGTTCAAATTGGCGGCAGCATATTTTGGATGGACGTCGGAGGTGACTCCGTGGTGGCCGGGGGTGCGACTGAGGGTGGGGAGTGCGACGCTGCTGGTTGATCGTCGTCTCAGCGTGTCAGGCGGCGACGATTTTAGCCGGTGGTGGCCGGTCCTTGTTTCAGAACGATCGAGTTGTGCTGTAGGGTTTTCATGCTTACGTGTTGGGTGATGTGGTAACGTTTAAAATTTTTATTTGTTTACTCTATTTATTAAATTAAATCGTCCAACTTCTTATTATCATAACTTTTACATACGAGGTCCAATCCACACGCGTTTTCTTGCGTTATTATTGTGTTGAAATTTCAGACATTTTAATGCTAGTTGGGACGAATTTTGAGACTGTTCAAATTTTGGGCTTAAATTTGATTTCAAATCAATTTAAATTCAAAATGTGAGTGTTTAACTCACTCAGAACTTCTAAGATTTCTTATGTTTGTAAAGTTGAATTTATAAAGTGATTATAAATTTATTGATTGCTGTTTGGTATGTTAAATGGTCAGTCTGGTTCAAATTTAACTTTTTTGCATTAAATTATCATTAAATTTGATATTGAATTTTAATTTGTCAATTTAATACCTATATTGATTATCATTTATATATTGATGTTTATTGACTGAACTGGATGATGTTCATGATGAATGTTTAATTGTTTGTATTGGATGAATGGATGTTGTATTCTATATTGTTATAAGTGCAAGTTCCTTATGGGTTGAAATGATACATACCCGAATGATCTATAGATTTGGGAAAAATCGTTATGGTTTGAAATGATAGACTCAAGAAATTTTATGAATTTTAATATTTTCGGGATTGCGGATTAAAATGATATATATCCGTAAATATAAAATTTTAAATTGCGGATTGAAATGATAAATATACATATCACTTGACCCTAGGATAGAGAATTATATACGGACAACGGATTGGTTAAATTTAAATGATCTTGAATCCTTAAATTTTGCATTGAGTTAAATGATATTTTGAATTAATATTTGATTTGTATAAATTGAAATTTATCGAATTTCGAGTTTTATATTAACATTGAATTGTTTAAAAAGAAGTGTTAAAGGGAAAAATTTTGAAATTTTATAGTGAATTTGAAATATAAGTGAAGTTTATCGAAATTGAGTTATTAAAAACGTTGAAGTATAAATTTGAAATATATTTAAATTGGTGTAATTAAATCGATGTTTCAACATGGATTGAAGCGATATAGAATTAAATATTTTATTGAGAATTTTGAATTGGAAAATTAGAAATTGGGTTTTGGGACATTGAAATGGTCCAAATGGGTTGGAATGAAATAAACAGTTTAAATTGATGTAAATTCCAAATTCATATTTTTTAATATGAACTGTTTTAAAAATATATTATTTTAAAGACTTTAATTATTAAGATTTTCAACTTTTAACAAATTAAACCACTTTAACTTATTTTAAATCTAATTAATCTATTTTAAAGCTATTTAATCTATTTTAATTATATTAAATCTATTTTAAATCCATTTAACTATCTTAAATCAATCTAACGGTATCTTTAATCTATAACTAAACTATTTTTGAGTATTTTAACTAATTATAACTATTTTAACTATTTTAACTATTTATAACTATTTAAACTATTTTCTAAATTCCAGGCTAAGTAAAGTGGACGTGTTTATATTCTATTCATTGGTTTAAAAGAGAATAAGGTTAAATGATGGTATAGCTTTAGTTAGGTTTTAAATGTTATAAGAAAATTGAATATGATGATTTTGAAGTGAGGATTTAACCTAATTGGAAAAGTGATTTTTGAAAGAAAATATTATTTCGGAAACGATACGATTTAAAGGTGAATATGACTTCAATTTGAATATGATTTCGAAAGTAATTTGGTTTGGAGAACACGATTTTTTGATATGAAAGTGTGAACTGACTTTTGAAATGTAAAAGAACCATCCCGTGTGAAATAAGCGTTTGGTTGTTAAAGAGACCGGGATTAGATATTGTCATACTCCCTGCAAATACCGAAAACGACTTTAACAACTATGTACGTGGTGGAGATTCCAGAAATGAAGTAGGATGGTTTGGCAAACGGTTTCTGTATGAGGTATGACGTGACCCTGACTCCCATGAGTCATCTTAGATGTGACTAAAATTAGGAGCTACGCTGGGCCAAGTGAGGTCATTCCTCTGATCGGGCACATTCCTTCAATATGATATTCTGACTTTGTGATTGATTTGTGACGCAGCGGATATTACACTAATGATGTAGATCGTTGAATGTAGCAATCGGTGGATTGGAAGATGCTGAAATGCCCAAATTCGTTGATCCGAAGATACCGAATTCTAGCTATCTCGAACTCGTTGATCGCGCACGATACCGGGTTCAAAGATCTTCAATTCTTCAAGCGTTGATCAAGCGCACTTGATTCCGCGAATCAGCTTCTACAATCGTTGAATCGAGCGCACTCGATTATCCGAAAGAGGAGATAGGAGATTACACTCAACTACCAATTTGAATGAAAGCACAAAGCAATCAAAAGAGAATTTTATTCAAAAATCAACAACCTTTTACAAATGAGAGTCTCGGCCTATTTATAGGCGTTTTACAACTCACACAAAAAATCAACAAATTTACACAAGTCCTAAGTCGGCTCCGACTTATAACAAGCGACTCAACAATAGCCGTCCTACCATAAGTCGTATACAACTCAACAGTTTACAACACAACCGACTTACCACCTTCCGACTTACGACTCATAACATCTTCCGACTTAGCCTATGCACACGTCTTACGAATTACCACACAGAAAGATAACTCTGCGACTTATCTCTTAAGTACAACGACTCACGACTTATACAAAACATACGACTTAAAGGCAGAAAAGTACAAACAGAACATTACTTAAGTCGTTACCGACTTAACAACATATCACGATTCATCAATAGCAATGACTTCAGAAACAACGGTCCAGATTAACTCGGCAGGAAATCCATGGCTTCATGGTTTTCGCGACTTAAAATTTCGACCGACTTAAATAAGTCGTAACTCGGTGCCGACCTATCACTTTCCTTAAGTCGTATCCGACTTAAGCCTTCACATTTTCCACCTCGTGTTGCTCCTCCTGTAGTTTTAGGTCGTAGCTCGTTCGAGTTGAGTCGGTCACTACTTATGTCTTCTCTCCAGTTAAGTCGGTCACGACTCATGCCTGTTTCTATAAGTCGGTCACGACTTATAATTCCTCTGTTAGCTTTAACTCGTGTACGACTCACGACATTGTCCTTAAGTCGTTGATGACTCATAGCACCTTCCTTAAGTCGGTCACGACTTATACCTTCGCCTTCCATAAGTCGGTCACGACTTATGTCTTTTGCTCTGATAAGTCGGCTACGACTTATGCCTTGGGAAATTATAGCTTGGCCTACATCATCCTCCCCAGGTTGAAAGAAATTCGTCCTCGAATTTGCACTTTCCTCCCCCTCTATATGCTCATTCCCGTGATATGGTACGAGATGCTTCACATTGAATACGTCGGATGTATACACATCATCTGGTAGCTTCAATTTATAAGCATTTTCATTAATTCGTTTCACGACTTCTACCGGACCAATTTTCCGTGCTTTCAATTTATTGTAAGCGCCTACTGGAAAACGATCTTTCGTTAAAACTGCATAAACTAAATCACCTTCATGAAATTCAACACTTCGTCGTTTCAAATCTGCAGATTGTTTATATTTTGCATTTTCCCTTTCTAATCGTTCTTGAACGATTTTATGACACTCCGTCAGCCCTTCAACAAAATCAGCAGCTTTCTTAATTGTCCCCTTTGAGTGTGGTATCACTGTTAAATCCAACGGTCCCTTCGGTAAGCTCGAATATACTATCTGAAATGGACTGAACCCAGTACTTCGATTCATAGCATGATTATGAGCAAACTCTGCCTGGCATAACTTCACATCCCAACTCTTCAGATTATCTTGAACAAGACACCTCAACAAGTTTCCCAATGATCTATTAACCACCTCAGTCTGTCCATCCGTTTGTGGGTGATAAGCACTACTAAACTTCAGCTTCGTTCCCACCATTTTCCACAAACTTAGCCAAAAATGACTCAGAAAATGAGTATCCCTGTCCGACACAATCGATTCTGGCAATCCATGAAGTCGATAGATCTCTCTGAAAAACAACTGAGCAACATGAACAGCATCCGCCGTCTTCTTACAAGCAATAAAATGTGCCATTTTCGAAAATCGATCAACCACCACATAAATGGAATCATTACCACGTTGCGTTCTCGGCAACCCCAACACAAAGTCCATACTCACGTCAACCCATGGTTTAGTAGGTACCGGTAACGGCATATATAAACCCGCATTAGTCGCAGTTCCTTTCGAAACTTGACAGATATGACATCTCTCAACAAACCTCTCCACTTCTTTCCTCATCGATGGCCAAAAGTAGGATTGTGAAATTAACTGTAAGGTACGGTCTCTTCCAACATGTCCTTCTTCATGTAACTCCTTGATAATCTTCATTCTCAAACTACCCTCCGGTATGCACAATCGATTTCCTTTGAACAGAAAACCATCTATCATCACGAAATCATCCGTCTCTCCCTCCTTGACTTTATCAACAAATTTCATAAAGTAAGGATCTTCAACAAATAATTCCGGCAACATTTCAAACCCCGTCACTTCAACTTTCAGCGTAGTCAACAAATGACTCCTCCTACTCAAAGCATCAGCCACTCGATTTGTCACCCCTGACTTGTGTTTAACAACAAAAGTAAACTGTTGCAGATATGCAATCCACGATGCATGTCTCGCTGAAATCTTGTCTTGCCCTTGTAAATGCTTCAATGCTTCATGATCAGTGTAAAGAACAAACTCCTTCTGAAATAGATAGTGTCTCCAGTGTTTAATAGATTGCACAACAGCATAAAACTCCACATCATATGTACTGTATCGCATCTTTGCTCCTGACAACTTGTCACTGAAATATGCAATAGGACGCCCCTTCTGACTCAACACCCCTCCAATCCCAACCTTGGATGCATCAGTATGTAGTTCAAACACCAACTGAAAATCAGGTAGCACTAGGATTGGTGCAGACGTCAACAATTCCTTGATCTTCCCAAAAGCACTCCCTGCTTCCTCTGTCCATGCAAACTGTTTACCTTTCATGCAATCTGTAACAGGTGCCATCATACTACTAAAGTGTGGTATAAACCTTCGATAGAATGAAGCCAACCCATGGAAACTACGAACTTCCGTTATCGTCTTGGGCTGCGGCCAATTTCTGATCGCCTCAACATTACTTTGGTCAACCTGTATACCTTCCTTCGAGACAACATATCCCAAAAATAAAACACTATGCGTCATGAACACGCATTTCTTCGTTGCAGCATAAAACTGTTCTTGTCGTAACACCATCAACACTTCTCTAAGATGATTCAAATGTTCCTCTGGACTCCCACTGTAAATCAGAATATCATCGAAATACACCACCATAAATTTCCCAATGAACGGTCTAAAAATCTGATTCATCACCCTCATAAAAGTACTTGGTGCATTGGATAAACCAAATGGCATGACCAACCATTCGTATAGACCCTCCCTGGTTTTAAAAGCAGTCTTCCACTCATCTCCTGGTCTGATACGAATTTGATGATATCCGCTCTTCAAATCAATCTTTGAAAAGATAGTAGCTCCGCTTATTTGATCTAACAAGTCATCCAACCTCGGCATTGGAAATCTATATCTCACGGTAATTTTATTCAATGCTCGACTGTCAGTGCAGATCCTCCATGTCCCATCCTTCTTGGGTACCAATAAAGCTGGTACAGCACAAGGACTCAGACTCTCCTGCACACGCCCCTGTTCAAGCAATTCCTCTACCTGCCTCCGCAATTCTTCATGTTCCTTCGGACTCATTCGATAATGTGGTCTATGTGGCAACACAGCACCTGGAACAAGATCTATCTGATGTTGTATATCCCTCAACGGTGGCAATTCCGTTGGTAACTCCTCTGGAAATACATCGTCAAATTCTTTCAAAACTGGTTTAACTTCTTCTGGAACTTCAACTTCTTCACTACTCTCACGCCCAATCAACAAGAATACTTCCGGCTCTTCTTCAACTTCTTTAACAAACTCCTTTAAAGTCAATAAAGTTTTCAGCTCTTCAATTTCTTCTGACTTACTTTCTTCTTGTGATCGCTTCTTCGGAACTAAGATAATCTTCGTGCCTTTAAACATAAAACTGTAGCTATTGGTCCGACCGTCATGTTGTACTGCTCGATCATACTGCCATGGTCTTCCCAATAATAAGTGGCAAACATCCATCTCTACTACATCACACCATATTTCATCTTTGTATTTCTTCCCAATAGAGAATGGTACACGAACTCGTCTATCCACTTTCACTTCTCCTCCTTTTCTCAACCATGCTAACTTGTATGGACTCGGATGTTTCTCTGTTTTCAATTTCAACTTCGTCACAGCCTCGGTGGAAATAATATTATCACAGCTTCCTGCGTCAATCACAAACTTACACACCTTTCCCAGAATAGTACATGTTGACTGAAAGATACTACTCCTCAACCAACTAGCTTCTTCCTGCTTCGGTGTTAAACACGATCTCCTCAGCATTAGATTACAACCTTCGTCTCCTGACGCAATATCCTGCTCATCTTCCTCAACTGGACTAGAACAATCCCCATCAACATCCTCATCGTCAACTTCCACAATCATGGTTCTCTTCTTTGGCTTTGGACACTCACTGCTTTTATGACCCAATTCCTGACAATTGTAACATTTGAAACCATTGTTAACTTTCGTCTTCTCAACCTCTTTCACAACTGGTTTTGCAATAGCTTTTGAAACATTCGAACTTCCACTAACTCCCTTCATCGGATTGTTGGAATTTGTAAACACACCTCCTCCTCGTCTCCCTTGTTTTTCCCAAGCCAACGCTTTCTGATGTGCTTCTGCCACAGATCTTGGATCGAACATATTAACCATATCCTGAATCTGCATTCTCAATCCCCCAATGAACCTAGATGTCAGCTGCTCTTCTGTTTCCATAATATCATTCCTTGCAATGAGTTGATAGAATTCATCAACATAGTCATTAACTGTCTTTGTGCCCTGCCTCAAGTTCTGCAAACGTTGATACATCAAAGATTGATAATTGTAAGGTAAGAACGTTGCTTTCATCAATTTCTTCATCTTCTCCCAAGATTCAACTTTTGTCTTCCCCATACGTTCACGTGTAAGCTTGGTTTGCTGCCACCATGCCAAAGCTCTACCCCTCAGCCTCGTAGCAACCAACTTTACTCTACGATTTTCTGGAACTTCTTTAAAGTCAAAAATTTCCTCAACATTAGCTACCCAGTCTAGAAACTCCTCCGCTTGCATACCACCCTTGAATTCAGGAATTTCTGTCTTCATCCCCGACTCCCATTTGTGATCATACTCATAATAGTTTCTTCCTTGACCTCTTCCTTGATTACTACCACCATCATATTCCTCTTCAAAATCAGATGCATAACGATGTCGATTCTGACCACCAACATCTCTACTACCATTACGCCTTCCACCTTCATCCCTTCTATCGACATTCCTCCGTTCACGATCATTCACGTTCCTCCCACGTCCTTGATCATTTACAACACTTCTGTCTCGATTGGAATGTGGCGAGACTCTACTACCCCCATGGTTAGATTCTGGTGAAACCCTTCTCCGATTTTGATTCATCTCCGTCATAAGCTTTTCTAACCGGCCAATTCCTTCGTTAAGCTTTTCACTAAAATTCTCATTGATTCTTTGCTCCATCTCATCAGCCTCTTCTCTTCGATATAAAGCTTCTACGTTTTGGTGGCGATTAGCTCTTCTTGGCGGCATACTCGAAAACTTCACAAATTCTTCAACACTTCAAATTCAAACACTTTCCGGATTTTGATCCAAAATGAAACGGATCGAAAACTTCCACTTTGTAGCAAATCGCGATGAACACGATGGACAAAGTTTCGGCCTCCAATGCAAATCCGATCAAACAATCTTCGAACAATGATGACTCTTCTTCCTCTCGGCCACGGCTCAACACTTCAAGCTCTCGGCTTCTCTTCAAACTTCAAAACTCTTCAAATGATTAGGCTCCAAGTCTCGATCTAACTATGATTGGTTAGAACAAGCTCTGATACCAAAACTGACGCAGCGGATATTACACTAATGATGTAGATCGTTGAATGTAGCAATCGGTGGATTGGAAGATGCTGAAATGCCCAAATTCGTTGATCCGAAGATACCGAATTCTAGCTATCTCGAACTCGTTGATCGCGCACGATACCGGGTTCAAAGATCTTCAATTCTTCAAGCGTTGATCAAGCGCACTTGATTCCGCGAATCGGCTTCTACAATCGTTGAATCGAGCGCACTCGATTATCCGAAAGAGGAGATAGGAGATTACACTCAACTACCAATTTGAATGAAAGCACAAAGCAATCAAAAGAGAATTTTATTCAAAAATCAACAACCTTTTACAAATGAGAGTCTCGGCCTATTTATAGGCGTTTTACAACTCACACAAAAAATCAACAAATTTACACAAGTCCTAAGTCGGCTCCGACTTATAACAAGCGACTCAACAATAGCCGTCCTACCATAAGTCGTATACGACTCAACAGTTTACAACACAACCGACTTACCACCTTCCGACTTACGACTCATAACATCTTCCGACTTAGCCTATGCACACGTCTTACGAATTACCACACAGAAAGATAACTCTGCGACTTATCTCTTAAGTACAACGACTCACGACTTATACAAAACATACGACTTAAAGGCAGAAAAGTACAAACAGAACATTACTTAAGTCGTTGCCGACTTAACAACATATCACGATTCATCAATAGCAAAGACTTCAGAAACAACGGTCCAGATTAACTCGGCAGGAAATCCATGGCTTCAGGGTTTTCGCGACTTAAAATTTCGACCGACTTAAATAAGTCGTAACTCGGTGCCGACCTATCACTTTCCTTAAGTCGTATCCGACTTAAGCCTTCACATTTTCCACCTCGTGTTGCTCCTCCTGTAGTTTTAGGTCGTAGCTCGTTCGAGTTGAGTCGGTCACTACTTATGTCTTCTCTCCAGTTAAGTCGGTCACGACTCATGCCTGTTTCTATAAGTCGGTCACGACTTATAATTCCTCTGTTAGCTTTAACTCGTGTACGACTCACGACATTGTCCTTAAGTCGTTGATGACTCATAGCACCTTCCTTAAGTCGGTCACGACTTGTACCTTCGCCTTCCATAAGTCGGTCACGACTTATGTCTTTTGCTCTGATAAGTCGGCTACGACTTATGCCTTGGGAAATTATAGCTTGGCCTACATCAATTTGGTAGCCACCTTCGATTTTGGTTTGGGAGTGTGTTCCGAGGTGGGCGGTAGTAGCTGCTATGCGTTACCACCAGTCCGGATCCACAAATGGTATACTTACCCTGGCATTTCCTCGTGTGTCGTGTTCACATGACCTAGTGTGCCTTCTACGAGTTTGTTTTGTACCATACCTATGGGCTGCCCTCTGTGTAAACCTCTCGGAGGAGCGTACGGTACTGTATAGACTATGGGAATATATAAAATGTGTTAAGGGGGATATGAGTAACGCCTTAATGCTATTTTAATACTTTTTCTTTACTATAGACATATTACAATAGCGTATTGCACTAAATAGTAGATAGTTTAATGGATCCTTAGGAGATGTGAATCCCGAACATCTCTTGAGTTACTGCACTCACGTTAAACACTGGATAGGAGATGTCAAATCCCGTAAACATCTCTGATGGTGTCACACACATATTTACCATATATTTAACTTACATAAGATCTTTTAGTTCTGACTCGAGTGTTTTGTCTTTTCAATTCGCTCGGGTCAACCTGAGCATTTCAGGATCTAAAGACCCTATTTCTGGGGGACGAAGACGAAGATTTTTACTACTATTATTTACAATATTTATGCCACTTTATCATGTTATTCCGCAACATTCATGTATTTATCTATGTTTTATGTAACTCTGATTCTGTGTTGTATTACTATAATCAAATGTTTTATCACTCTGATTCTGTGTTATATTTCTGGAGGACGAAGACGAAGACGAAGAAATGTGTCCGATAGGAGGAATGACCTCACTTGGCCCAGCATGTCTCCTATTTTAGTCACATCTAAGCTGACTCATGGGAGTCAGGGTCATGTAAATACCTCATACATAATCGTTCGCCAGGCACTGCCTCCTCGATCGAGCTGCCGCACCTTGCTCCACGCCTCAGGCCAACCCAGCCATGGCCTCCGACCACCCTCCGACCGCCTCTAAAACCCAGCCGCCGCCAGTTGATCGAAACCCTAAATGAAGTTTCCACGGCGATCTGGCCGTCGACTCATCACATAAACCCCATGGATGAACTCCCTCCGTCAATCTCCACCAACCCATACCTTCGATTCGACCATCGGTTGAAGATCAACGAACACCAATGAATGGTCGAGACTTCATCACACAATTCGGGCCACACTGAAACCCAAATCGAAAAACAGACTGCGGATTTGACTTGCGCTCGTCGAGAGCATCAAATTGATATATAATTTGATATATTTTGGGGAGATTAAATTTTTGTTTTGATTTTGATTTGCAATTGAATTTGGAATTGGTTTTGGTCTGTCTGCCATTGAAAAGAGAGAAGCAGATATAATTGTACGTATAGACAAATGGAATAGGAAATAGCTAGGGTTTATAATGGACTATATATAGGCAGATCATAAATAAAAATGAATGGACAAAATTGATTCGAAAGTTGAATGATAAATGACCCGAAAAGCCCGTTTCATTCCTGAAACGAATATGGGTCATCCCATATATCAAAGTAGGTGTTTTCCATATTTTTAAACTCAATGGAACATCATATGAAGAAGTTAGCTTAAAATTAGCTTGTTTCAAATTGATTTCAATTGATTTTAATTAAATTGGTTTCTACACGTTTCGAGTCCATACGATCAAACATTAAGTCTGATTGCTATGGAACTTGAAACCTTACAATAATTCACTATTAGGGACCCGATGAAACTAGTTTCGTCGAAATCCGAGGCAGTGGCCAAAATGGCTATTTTCACGTTAATTAAATAAATTAAAATTAAATTAATTAAATCACCTTTTTAATTCAATATTCATAAACTAACAAATTTCATCATTTTTGATTACTTAGACATTTAAAATAACTTAAAGCAAATTTACATATCAATTCGTGTTGAATATTACGCTAATTACAGTGTTCAATTTCAAATGTAATTAAATCCAATTAATTATAACTTAAAATCCAACAACTTCATTTATCTTGGTTTCATTATTATTATTAAATCAATTTATTTCTTATGAGTGTAATTGACATATCTGTACATTTTATTACATTCCCAATTTGCAATTATCGTATTAACTCACCTTAATGTAACATTTATTTACATTTATTTGTAATTAATTATTTAAATTGGTAACGAATAACAATTGTCACCATTTCTACATTAAATAACATTTGTAAGTTTATTATTTACAAACAAATGTCATAACAACTCACATTGCATGAATTTTATCCAATTCAATCTATTACACATTATTTCATTAATAAATCAATTTTTTAAATTATCAATTACTCTTTAAATCCAATTATTAATTAATACATGTTATTACAATTTATTTATTTACAATCTATACCAATTATAATTCTTAAATCATTTTAATTAATTGGGATTACATTACAGCAGTTATAAATTACTTTAAATTAATACTGTTACATTTTATTCCAATTACATTCTTATTATTAAATCACAAAATTTTATTTCTTCCAACATGAAATCACAAAACCATATTAAATTAACCATTTTTAATTATTGAAAATTACGGGTCGTTACACAATCTGCCCTTTTGTATGGTTTGAGTCTGACGTGTGTGGTTTATCGTCGATTTAAACCGTCCAAAAAGGCGGGTCTTTACAATAAGCATACCTTAGCTAATGGAGCAGATATAGCACTATGGGTTAGCAAAACCCCTGGATTGTGCATCCTACTCCATCGTTAGTCATTTTCTCGACGTCGAGGCTACGTTCGTCATCTTTCACATGAGTGTTCATCACTCGAATAAATCATGAATACCCAAATGCATTCCAGCATCTCGAATAGATCTCGAAACCACATACAAGTTCCAGCATCTTAAACAGATCCACTTCCCAAAGATAGAACACATATCTCAGTCTTGAAGTAAAACACTTACCAATCCTGGTCTCTTCAAGACTAAATCAACGAACTTGGTCACATTCAACAACAATGTAAATGATCGCATGAGAAAACTGAGTTGCGTATACTTTCCCATAAGGAAGTAAACATACAAGAACATCAATTCATACAAAGCACGATCAAGTCACCAAAACGACTTTTAATATCATTTCTATTAATTTTCACCTTTAATAATCTAAAAGCTCTTTATTAGTAAAACCCCTTTTATCTAATAAAACTTCTTTCATTAATCAAAAATTCCTTTATTAATTAATACTCCTTTATTAATTAAAACTTCTTTTATATACTTGTATATATATTTAATTTCTCTTTATAAAAGATATATGCTTGTCTTCTACTATTTCACTATTCACTTATACTATTTTCAATATTTAAAAAGTGTTCATAAAATTATCTCAATGGTATAAGTATATTCACAAATCACTTAACAAAGTTTCCTTACTTAAAATATAATCAAAGGGTTTAAAAATAAAAGTTACTAAAACGCTGTTACTATAATGCCCTTCTCTTTTATAAATTAAACATATAACTTTTTCTATAAAAGATTTCAATACTTGTTATTAACTTTAAAATTCCAGTTTAAAGATCTAATTATATTTATAATATTTTTCCTCTTTAAAATATAATTTAAAGATTTAAAAACAAATGTTACTAAAATATTGTTTACTACAAACCCAAAACACTTCACATTTAATCTTTTCTTTAAAACTCTCTTTAAATGATTAATTACATTTACATGGGCTTAAGATAGGTGTTACTCAAATATTGTCACAACCAACCTAAAACCATTTCATATTTTAAATACAATTCTCTTTAAACTTTCTTTTTAAGATCTAATCATACTTAAGGGTTTAAGACAGTTGTTGTTTAAAATATTATCATGACAAACCCAAAACCATTTCATACTTTAAAAACATTTCTCTTTAAACTTTCTTATTACTGATTTAATTATACTTAAAGGGTTAATACAAGTGTTGTTTAAAACATTGTCACAACAAACCAAAAACATTCATTTATACTTAACCTTAAAGTATTCACTTTAAATATATAATTATATTCCTATGTATAATTAATGATAAGGGTTAAAATGAAATGTAATGAAAACAATGTTTACTACAAACCCAAAACCATTTCATACTCAACAATTTTCTTTAAAACTTTCCTTTTAAAGATTTAATTAAATTTGAGGGCTAAAGAAAATTGTTTCTCAAACATTTTTCACAACGAACCCAAAACCATTCACTTATAACTAACTACTAAATATTCATTAGTAAATATCTAATTATATTCCTAAGTATAATTAACAATAAGGGTTAAAAATAAATGTAACTAAAACATTGTTTACTACAACCCAAAACCATTTCTTTACTTAAACATTTTCTTTAAAACTTGTTTTCTAAAGATCAAAGCATATCCACACTTATTAAATTAAGGCAATAAACTTTTAAGTGATTCCATAAAACCATTTATTTTAACTTAAGTGTTAAAATCCAAACTTCCTTTATTATATTTAGAAAATACTTAACTTGTTTTTAAAACTTATATATATAGGAATACCTTTAGAATACTTATTAATATCTTAAAACACTTTTAAACTACTTGAAAATATATTATAATCATTTATGTAGAATATCATGCAAAATAACAATTTTGGAAATAAATAGAAAAACCAAAATAAACATATTTTATTTTAAAAGTCACTTACTTTTAAAAATACATAATTAGTTTTTAAAAATATATTTAAACGTGAAACCAATTTTAAAACACTCTAATATAAGCTAGAAAACAATCCTAAAAATCTTAGAGAAAAATACTTAATTTAAATATCATATTTGCATATCTTATAGTTTAAAACAGCAAGGATGGCATTTCTAGAAATGCTGTCTAAAGTTCTGTTGCATGCTTTTAACATATTTTGCTACAACTTTGCGTCCGGTTTTCGATGCCTTAACAAATGATTTTTGATCCATTCTTTTTAAAATAGTTAGTATACTTTGGGTATTTAAAAACCATAAAAAATCGAAAAGAATAACTTTGGTATTTTATAGAAATTTCTAAAAACAAGGTATTTTTCCGAACTACTCGTATAATAATGTTTTCGCTATAACTTTTGTAGCTACGTTCCTCTAGCTATCGAATGATTTAAGCTTCAAAATATTTACAATAAGAATAAAATATATTTTAATTACCAAAATTTGTAAAGAAACCGCTAAGGATTTCTTTATAAAAATAAACGTTATTTCCTAAAAATAAGGAATTTTAAAAGTGTCGATATATTGACTATTTTTACTTCAAACTTCTTACCTTTATTCAATTTATTTCACAACTTTCCAAACTTATCCTTTACTGTCTAAAACACTTACAAAAGTGTGGATAACAACCAAAGTAAGTTATATTAAGATATGTTTACAAATCACAAAATTACACAAGTTAATGTTAAGGGGATTTAAAATGTGTTTATAGCAACTATCGCTTTACGGATAATTCCATATTCAATATCCAAACATTCTAATATACGTCATTATACATGTTCATTCAAATTACATAAATGAAAGCCTTCCAAGGCAAAGCCAATACCCAAATAATATGTTATTCAAAGCATACAAATATGAGTTTATAACTTTACTTAGTCAGGGTCTATTATCATTCTTTGTTGCAAGCAAATTAACAAGTTTTTAACAAACTATTTGTCATATTATTGTTTTTCATTCTAGTTAAGATAAGTCACATGTATTCAAATCAAACACTACCATCTTCCTATCATCATTCAAGCAAACATTAAAGCACTTCATACTTCTACCAAAGCTCACGTCCATAGCATCCCTTCCTCTTGTTGCTCTCAGCCTAGCATTCCACCACTCACTATTGCTCATGGCCAAGCCATCCTTCCCCCATCATAACTCATGTCCCAAGGGAGAAACTACCCCATAACACCATTATTTCCTCACTTGTTAGATGTTAAACGATGTTCTAATGATGATATAAGAAATTTGTGAAAGTTTGGAGGAGAAAGAAGTTGGTTTGATATGATTTCTAGAAAGTTAGAGAGGAGGAAGAAGAAGATGAAGTCATTGATTTTTGAGTTTATGAATTAGAGAGAAATAAAGAGAACCCCTCCACTTATTTATAGCATTAGGAATATATGGAAATGACCTAAGATGACCTTCTTAGCCATAAATAATGTAACAACACGCATATTTTATGATTGAATATTTAAATATTTTATTTAAATATAGAATCTTTAATCGGAGTTATGTCCGAAAAGCTACTTTTTGCAAACAGTCGAATTGGGACTCGAGACCACCTCCATTGAGTCCAAAATGGCGTTTACAACTTTTTTGAGTATAAGCTTCGATATGTTTGGGGTGAGTTGAATTTTGCTATTTTCTATTTGGCTTTTTGGGTTTGGGTTTCACCCAACTCATTCTATTACCCTAACTCAGTCCCCTCTTAATCCATTCACTTATTTCTTTTTGCAAACACTCAAGCTCAACTAAAATAGGGGAAGAGAAAGGGAGATAGAAACTACAAGCCCTAGTTTTCATTTGCAAATTCAAGATTCTAACTCCAACATCAAATAAAAGCTTTGGTAAGCTCCCTCTTCATCTTCTTCATCTCTTCTCCTCTTTAATTTCAGAAATTTCTTAAACCTAACTTGGGAAATGTTCTTCTTTTGAGTTTAGATTCAAGCTTCTAGGGTTGGAGTTGAAGTGTAGTTGATCTTCCTTTGCTTTCAAGCTTCTCCTTCGTCGTTTTTGGGTTTAAATGTGAGTTTTTGAACTCACATCTATTTCTATAGATATTGTTGTTGTTGGGCATGAATTCCTAACACTTATTTATGTTCATTTGCTTTCGATTTGGATTGATTTGGTAAATTGTTCAGTTTTTGGTTTTTGGAATCCAATTTTTGTAAAAATCAAATCTTTGCTGTTTGAACACGTTAGTGGAGCGTTTCGGAGGGCCATACAAGGTTGGTTTGTCGTTAGGCGTAAATCCTCAGTCGTAGTTGCTCGTTCGTTCACTTCCGTCCGTGTTATCGAATTTTCCCAAAAGGGGGGCAAGGCTGAATGTGCTTCTGAACCAGGTTCAGTCGACTGAACAAGTGGTTCAGTCGACTGAACCAGAATATCAAAATTGCTTAGAAGCAGGTTCAGTCGACTGAACCAGACCCAAGAAATTGCCTGTGTCACGTACGGAATTTTCGACTTTCGAAAATTCGACATCGATACTCACTTTATCGACTGTCGAGCAATCGAGTGCCGAAAACTCCAATAGTGAGGGTTTTAGAAAGAAGAAAAAGGTAGAAGAAGAAGAAGAGAAGAGTAGAAAAGATAGAAGAAGAGAAAATAAAGAGAAGAAGAAAGAAGAACAACAGAACAACATAAGAATAGAAAACAATATCAGAATCTCACATATCGCAGCGGAACAATATATAATAGATAAACACTAGACTTTTAAAACAAAGAATTATATCAGTTTTTTTTATACATACATCAATCAGAGTCAATATACAACAATGGACAGTTATATAACTTGTCCTCATACAGAATACACAGCGGAATAAATATATCAGATACAAATACTACGTCTCGCCATCCAGCTTATCTCCAAGCTCCAGAATATCCAGAATATCCTGATAATCTAACTCTAGACTGTCCGTGTGGAAATTGGTGGGCACCTAGAGTTTAGAAGGGAAACAATAAACTCCGAGTCAGTCATGGTGACTGGTGTGAGATCGTAAAACAGTTATTTTATCTTTAAAATAAACAACAGAAAAATTTTAAAGTAAATTCGCAATGCTTTTGGAAAATGAAACTACCATAAGACCTCCCGCCACACACACAATGCAAACGCAGACTTGGAGGAGATTTCTTCTTATGATAGTCAAAGATGCTTACTATGCAAAAATCAAATTCTTTTTGATATTATTATTAGTGCATAGTGTAGAAAACATTTTGAAAGTAGAATATAAATCTTAGCCAACATAGGTACCATTATAGTATGCTTGCTATAGCTACCATATTAAATGGCAGGTTCTACAACTAAAACCGTACAAGGCTCGTATTGTTTCTTTGGATTTCCAACAAATGGTCAGGCTAAGGAACTTCCTATCCACGATGGGTACGTCCCTGGAATAGACGACCCGAGAACCTAACCGGATCTCTGCCAACACAAGGCCGGGTTACCTCTGCAAAAATAGGTAACTACTGACACGCGTATGCCATCCCCCGATCGTCACCGATCTTCCCGAGGATCCCCGATTCGCAACAACCACAAAGTAATAAATTTGCAGCAACCACAGAGGTTAAGTATCTGGGCTCCATACCATGATACCACCTTTATCCAGAAGGAATGACATACACTAAGGGGCGCTACTCCCTAGAACCTTGCTGCATCCTTCCTGTTTCGACCATTTCCGGGGTGTGAGGCTCGATGAAGTCTCGTCCACAAAGCTACGCTTTCTACAAAGCCCTGCTTCGGTTCAAACAAAATGATCAACCTATGATCACAAAGATATAATATCAAACAAATGATCATATCACAAATGATCAAACACTGATCATTTCACAGCAACACTCAGTATGCCACGTTACCAAATTGGGATATATCGCTGATAAATTTCAACTACATAACCTCTGAGCTCGTACGTCTCAGAGAAGGGTGTTAAGCTAAGAGAATAAATTCTCTGCCACCAACAGAAATGTATTTGAAAGAAATCAGCTTTACATCTCAATTTGTAACGTCAGACACACAATCCATATAAGTCTGTTCTGGGATCGAACAGAACCGAAGGCACTTCTCACGAAGCCCTTGCAATTCCGGATAATTTTCAATCACGTTCGGACTTCCCGTCACTAAGGGTGATAAAACCTCTAAATCGAAGATCAGTCGATGTAGAGTAACTCGACGATAATCCTTCCATTTTCAAAAATATCAGGTCTTCAACACCGGTCATCAAATGCAATTCATTACGGCGTATCACATATTTGGAATGGGTTATACGACCCCATGGTCCTTTCCCGGCTAACCCGAATAGTGAGCGATTATTCAAAAATAAGTGTGGCATTCAAATTCATCCAATTCACAACAAATACCTACTCAAGGTAATTATTGATAGTCGGTTATTTAACTATCAATAAAGAAGCGCAACATCATCAGATTCCAAATAATTTTCCAAATTATTTCCTTTCCAAAAATATCTTGATAAGATATATTATTTCCACACTTAACCATTTGAAAACAATTTCAAATCAATTTCCACATTTCAATTTATCTTTGAAGATAAAATCTCAAAACAGTTTATTTCATATTGGAAAAGCATTTCCACACTTATTTAATAATAAGTATTTCACAAAACATTTATTTTCAACACTTAGAAAATATTCGATATACTTAAATCAAAATTAAGTATATATTTCATTCTTTAAGGAAATCATTCTCTTTAAACACATTTATTTGAGTCAAAACGAATGTTACGTTAAACATCGTTACGACGACTCAAAATCACTAGTATAGGGATTCGAAATTAAGATAGGTATATAAATCCCAATACTACATAAAACATTTTCTTTCGAAAATCATTTACTATAACAACAGTGTTATAGTCCATCATTTCCTTATTTTTCGAAAACGTCTATTTCAACAATAAATGTTGAAATCTATGATTTCGATAATTCACACGTTTTAAAACATCTTTTAAAACAATTACTTCGTTTTATAATATCGCTTTCCCAAATCATATCCATTTTATTTAATAATATATTCACTGTCCAAAATCGTGAATATACTACGTTATCCAAATTCAACATTTCTACACATTTTATTTAAAAGCTTATCCACTGTCCAAAATCGTGGATATAATTCCTTTAATTAACTTCTACAATTCACTTATCAAAATAAGTGATTTCAGATTTATAAACAACTTTTATAAATTCCAATTCTATTTATAAAAACTTCAATACCAAATCAATTTCAATATTGATTTCTAAATTTATTTTCCATTCCAACTCATTTTATATTGACTTTCCAAATTCGTTTCAATTTGCCAATTAAATTTATAGTTGGACTTCCAACTTATTTCCTTTTTAAATAAATTCCTCTTAAAGAAAATAAATCTCTTTATCTTTTTCAAACTATTTAGAAATCCAAATTTTAATTAATTTCTTCAATTTGAAATCACTATTTTTACGAAATCCATTTATTTAACATTTTCGCTTGATTCTGAAATTTATTCGATAAGATTATAAAAATTAACTTTTTATATTTTAAAATTCCTTTCTTCAAATTCATTCAACTTCTAAAAATTTATTTACTTAAAAATTTCTATTTTGATTTCAAAAATTCAATTTCATTTATTTTTGGAATCAAATGATATCAAACATCCATTCAGCTAAATTTTAGCTTTCAAACAATTTCCAGATATCAATTCAATAACATCAATAATCATTCACAGATTATCACATCACAGTAGAAATAAATTCAATCAATGTGAGGGGTCCAGTTGGATCCCTCCAACCTGTTTCCCTGCATCCAAAGATGTTAGCACAATACCAATTCCGCTCCAGTACGGAATTATCGCGGTATATGGGTTTTATAAAAATCCGCTTACTAACGGCGCAATAGGGTCTCATCCGCTATACGGGGCGGGAAATCATCAATCCAATATATACATATGCCAATATGTATATATTGCTACATATATAGATATATCCTATTATATCTAATATCACCTTTGCTTTTTAATAGAGAAATCAAATCAATCAATAAATAACTGAAAATTCGACTTTCATTTTTGAGTGAGAAAAATCTCACCTTTGCTTTTTAAATTTGCCATCCATTTCCATTTCTGCTTTGATTTCTCTATTTAAGACCTTGAATAAACATTATAAAATTTTATTAATATTCGAACAAATCGAATAATCCATTTTCCATTTTATAATTCAATTAACTAGTAATTTATTTTGAACTAAAAATTTTCCCTTTGATAAATTTAATTAACTAACAAATTTGATTTTCAAACTAAATTTCCTTTTCTTATAAATTATTTTGAAATAATCCATTAAGTTAAAATGCGCAAATGTATATTGATTTTCCCAAAACCTTCCTTTATATATTTTTCTGTTTTAAACTTTACATATATCTCAAAATTGTATATACATTTATTTCAAATCTTAAATAGCAAACCAATGTATATTTTCTAATCCATATATACTTTTATATGTATGTATAGAATTAACTAAATAGCTATACCTCACTGTCGAATCGAATTCACAGCCGAGCTCGACTGTTCCCCATGGCCAGCGCCTCCACCAAATCGCCTGACCATCATCGCAAACCCCCCCACTACGATCCAAAACTGCTGCGACTCCTCCCCTTGCGATCAGCCATCAATGGCGATGCCTCCTCCACGCAGTCGAACGTGACCCTACCAAGCAACATCGAACTCCTCTCGATTCCGCCCCACCCATTTATTTAAATCGATCGTCGAAAGCCCAACGATATCAGCCTCCCTTCGTATGCGAAATCGAACTCGCGATGTACTGATTCGCGAATCCCCCTAATTGCCAGCGAATCGCCCACGTCGACAGTCGCTCGAACGACAACACCAGCGTCGCCGCCCTGACGATCACGCTACCCTTCCCCTGCTCGAATTCACGACCTCGTCCATTACTTAGTTTAAACGAAACAAGCCCCAATTGAATTTATTTCGAACGACAGAGCCTTGGCCATATCTTTCGTTCGGCACGATGGGAAGTGGAGAATTTCGATTTCAATTGAAAGAAAAAGGGAAAGGAGGTATGCAGTTTTAATTTGAGGAGAAAGGGGCTTCGGCCATTAAGTTGTTTTGATTTCGAACGAAAAATTTCGTTTGGTTTTCTATCCTTTGAACATGAAGGAGAGTATTTGAAACCGAGGGAGGTATGGACTTCGTGATGGGTTGCACGTTATTCTCGTGATTGCAGGCGTATTCCACGGGGAAAGAATAGCTGATGTGGACGTAATTTAAAATTTTAAAATTCAATTTGAATTCGATCAAATCTAACTGCGTTTATTTATCGTACGGTCACGTATTAACTCTGAAAAATATGAAAATTGAAATCCGACAATAATTCAATATTACGGACCCAATGGAACTGGTTTCGTCGAATTCCGAGACTGCGCCTCGGACGGCTATTTTTAAATTCAATTTAAACGATTTAATTTCAAAACTGAACGAAACACTTTGAAATTAGATTTTGAAGCATCTGTTACCTTCAGTATCATCAATACGAATTTTAAAAGCTTTTGAAATATTTTTCTTCAGCTTAAGATTGAAGATTCAAATTTTTATTCAACTTCCAATCGATTAAATATTATAATTTAATTGCCAAATTCAAATTTAAATCGGGGATTCAAATTAAATCATCGTTCAAATATTAAAAATTAATTAAATATTCTCAATTTAATTTGTTCAAAATTCTGGGTCGTTACAGACTTCCCTCCTTAAAAGAATTTCGTCCCGAAATTACAAGTTAGGAAAAAAGATCCTTAACTCGTTTACTATTTTTCACATTTAATAGTTTTATCAAATTTTCAAAACAAATCTTTCTACTAAAGATTCGTTATCATTCAACTTAATTTCCAACTTCAATTATAAGTTTCAAATAACATTGTTTACTTCTTTATTCAAATTTAAATTCAAATTTTAAACTTTCAAATTTTCTCAAAAATTTTCTAACGCCCTAAATTTCCGAAAAATTTCGCCAGCGTCTCCTTTGCGCGGCTAATACGGCACTACTACAAAACGTCCCTACAGACTCTCAGATTTCAAAAAGAAAAAGAAAAAGCCAAGCGGCTAGACCAGAAATCATCAAAAACTCATATTATAATTCAAATACTTACCTTTTGTCGAGCAATTCAAATTATCTTTGAAATCAAATCCAATTCCTTTATACACCTGTATGTCCTACTAGCCATAATATCTAGTTACATATTCAAACCATTTTGCACATTGTATTACAAAATTTCCAATATAAACTACTTATATCATCCTTAAGTTCGCTATTGAAGTTATATATCCATTATGATTCAATTTTACATTTCACATTTATTTGAATTCAATTCACAATTCCAATCTAATTTGGATTCAGTTTATCTTCTGAATATTGAATTTTATCGATTTACTTTCCTTTACAACTATACTATTTTAAATTAGTTCCAATTACTAATTCAAATTGATATCAATTCAATTTATTTTAATTCTACTTCGGTTAAAGCTACTTATCTTTAAACTGGATTTCAATTTCCATACGAATTTTAATTCATCTTTCATTTACAATTATTCAATTCAATTCATTTGCTTACAAATTCGAAATGAGTTTCAACATTTAATTTCACTTTCATTAAATTGATTCGCTTGTATTTACATTCATTTAACTTCATTCTTTAAGCTTTACTTACTAATTTTAGTTTAACTTCACAAATCAAATTCAATTCCAGTTATATTCACTTATACTTACTTTGATTTAACTTCATTCTTTAAGTTAAAATTATTCTATCAAAAATCAAATTGTATAAGTTATCAACTTGATAATATTTCATAAATATGGTATTCCAGAGTCTTACCAACATTTCAAAAATCATTTTTGAAAACAAATCAAATTATCTTTTGAATTTCCAAAACAAAATCCAAATTTTTCAAACAACTTTCATTTAAAAACAATTTGGCAGCAATTCCTCTTTTGGAAACCCGAAAATGAACACCGGTGATGTCGCGATCATCATCGGAATTATTTTCCAGCGACCGAAAAGAGTTTAGAGCTTTCATCCCTTCAGAACATTTTTCAAAACCTTTGAAATTCATTTCCAACTCCAAAAATGATTTAAACTTTCCAAATCTCCAAAATTTCCAGATTCTTTCAAAACATTTCCAAAAACTTCTCTGGAATTCCGTTTTAAATTACAATTCACATTTATAATTTACATTCTCAAATTTCGTTTGTATATGAATTTATTTCTTAACTTTGGAGTTATGATTTCAATTTCTTATCCGATTTCATAGAATAATGATAACATTTCAATATTATCACTTTCCTAATAAACAAGCATCCATATACTATGATAATTCACAGAAAATGATTTCTTTTCTATACAAAAATAGTTTTGGGCAAAATTATTTCATTCACCCTATTTTAAAACAATACTATGTCGTCTTACCTCGTTTAAGTGTTTAGAAATCCCTATCGATAATATGTCGTCCCACATACCGACCAAAATTCATAAACATCTCAACGGATAAGCAAACACAATATAAATCATTTTTATATTCACTAACAAATATGCGCTCATATCTATTATTACACTCAACTCATTCTAGAGTACTACTGACTCCATCTCTAATGAGTAACACCCAACAGAGCAGGGTTGTCGCTTAACCATATGCTCTGATACCACTTTGTCACGTACGGAATTTTCGACTTTCGAAAATTCAACATCGATACTCACTTTATCGACTGCCGAGCAATCGAGTGCCGGAAACTCCAATAGTGAGGGTTTTAGAAAGAAGAAAAAGGTAGAAGAAGAAGAGAAGAGTAGAAAAGATAGAAGAAGAGAAAATAAAGAGAAGAAGAAAGAAGAACAACAGAACAACATCAGAATAGAAAACAATATCAGAATCTCACATATCGCAGCGAAACAATATATAATAGATAAACACTAGTCTTTTAAAACAAAGAATTATATCAGTTTTTTTTTATACATACATCAATCAGAGTCAATATACAACAATGGACAGTTATATAACTTGTCCTCATACAGAATACACAGCGGAATAAATATATCAGATACAAATACTACGTCTCGCCATCCAGCTTATCTCTAAGCTCCAGAATATCCAGAATATCCTGATAATCTAACTCTAGACTGCCCGTGTGGAAATTGGTGGGCACCCAGAGTTTAGAAGGGAAACAATAAACTCTGAGTCAGTCATGGTGACTGGTGTGAGATCGTAAAACAGTTATTTTATCATTAAAATAAACAACAGAAAAATTTTAAAGTAAATTCGCAATGCTTTTGGAAAATGAAACTACCATAAGACCTCCCGCCACACACACAATGCAAACGCAGACTTGGAGGAGATTTCTTCTTATGATAGTCAAAGATGCTTACTACGCAAAAATCAAATTCTTTTTGATATTATTATTAGTGCATAGTGTAGAAAACATTTCGAAAGTAGAATATAAATCTTAGCCAGCATAGGTACCATTATAGTTGCTTGCTATAGCTACCATATTAAATGGCAGGTTCTACAACTAAAACCGTACAAGGCTCGTATTGTTTCTTTGGATTTCCAACAAATGGTCAGGCTAAGGAACTTCCTATCCACGATGGGTACGTCCCTGGAATAGACGACCCGAGAACCTAACCGGATCTCTGCCAACACAAGGCCGGGTTACCTCTGCAAAAATAGGTAACTACTGACACGCGTATGCCATCCCCCGATCGTCACCGATCTTCCCGAGGATCCCCGATTCGCAACAACCACAAAGTAATAAATTTGCAGCAACCACAGAGGTTAAGTATCTGGGCTCCATACCATGATACCACCTTTATCCAGAAGGAATGACATACACTAAGGGGCGCTACTCCCTAGAACCTTGCTGCATCCTTCCTGTTTCGACCATTTCCGGGGTGTGAGGCTCGATGAAGTCTCGTCCACAAAGCTACGCTTTCTACAAAGCCCTGCTTCGGGTCAAACAAAATGATCAACCTATGATCACAAAGATATAAGATCAAACAAATGATCATATCACAAATGATCAAACACTGATCATTTCACAGCAACACTCAGTATGCCACGTTACCAAATGGGGATATATCGCTGATAAATTTCAACTACATAACCTCTGAGCTCGTACGTCTCAGAGAAGGGTGTTAAGCTAAGAGAATAAATTCTCTGCCACCAACAGAAATGTATTTGAAAGAAATCAGCTTTACATCTTAATCTGTAACGTCAGACACACAATCCATATAAGTCTGTTCTGGGATCGAACAGAACCGAAGGCACTTCTCATGAAGCCCTTGCAATTCCGGATAATTTTCAATCACGTTCGGACTTCCCGTCACTAAGGGTGATAAAACCTCTAAATCGAAGATCAGTCGATGTAGAGTAACTCGACGGTAATCCTTCCGTTTTCAAAAATATCCGGTCTTCAACACCGGTCATCAAATGCAATTCATTACGGCGTATCACATATTCGGAATGGGTTATACGACCCCATGGTCCTTTCCCGGCTAACCCGAATAGTGAGCGATTATTCAAAAATAAGTGTGGCATTCAAATTCATCCAATTCACAACAAATACCTACTCAAGGTAATTATTGATAGTCGGTTATTTAACTATCAATAAAGATGCGCAACATCATCAGATTCCAAATAATTTTCCCAATTATTTCTTTTCCAAAAATATCTTGATAAGATATATTATTTCCACACTTAACCATTTGAAAACAATTTCAAATCAATTTCCACATTTCAATTTATCTTTGAAGATAAAATCTCAAAACAGTTTATTTCATATTGGAAAAGCATTTCCACACTTATTTAATAATAAGTATTTCACAAAACATTTATTTTCAACACTTAGAAAATATTCGATATACTTAAATCAAAATTAAGTATATATTTTATTCTTTAAGGAAATCATTCTCTTTAAACACATTTATTTGAGTCAAAACGAATGTTACGTAAAACATCGTTACGACGACTCAAAATCACTAGTATAGGGATTCGAAATTAAGATAGGTATATAAATCCCAATACTACATAAAACATTTTCTTTCGAAAATCATTTACTATAACAACAGTGTTATAGTCCATCATTTCCTTATTTTTCGAAAACGTCTATTTCAACAATAAATGTTGAAATCTATGATTTCGATAATTCACACGTTTTAAAACATCTTTTAAAACAATTACTTCATTTTATAATATCGCTTTCCCAAAACATATCCATTTTATTTAATAATATATTCACTGTCCAAAATCGTGAATATACTACGTTATCCAAATTCAACATTTCTACACATTTTATTTAAAAGCTTATCCACTGTCCAAAATCGTGGATATAATTCCTTTAATTAACTTCTACAATTCACTTATCAAAATGAATGATTTCAGATTTATAAACAACTTTTATAAATTCCAATTCTATTTATAAAAACATCAATACCAAATCAATTTCAATATTGATTTCTAAATTTATTTTCCATTCCAACTCATTTTATATTGACTTTCCAAATTCGTTTCAATTTGCCAATTAAATTTATAGTTGGACTTCCAACTTATTTCCTTTTTAAATAAATTCCTCTTAAAGAAAATAAATCTCTTTATCTTTTTCAAACTATTTAGAAATCCAAATTTTAATTAATTTCTTCAATTTGAAATCACTATTTTTACGAAATCCATTTATTTAACATTTTCGCTTGATTCTGAAATTTATTCGATAAGATTATAAAAATTAACTTTTTATATTTTAAAATTCCTTTCTTCAAATTCATTCAACTTCTAAAAATTTATTTACTTAAAAATTTCTATTTTGATTTCAAAAATTCAATTTCATTTATTTTTGGAATCAAATGATATCAAACATCCATTCAGCTAAATTTTAGCTTTCAAACAATTTCCAGACATCAATTCAATAACATCAATAATCATTCACAGATTATCACATCACAGTAGAAATAAATTCAATCAATGTGAGGGGTCCAGTTGGATCCATCCAACCTGTTTCCCTGCATCCAAAGATGTTAGCACAATACCAATTCCGCTCCAGTACGGAATTATCGCGGTATATGGGTTTTATAAAAATCCGCTTACTAACGGCGCAATAGGGTCTCATCCGCTATACGGGGCGGGAAATCATCAATCCAATATATACATATGCCAATATGTATATATTGCTACATATATAGATATATCCTATTATATCTAATATCACATCCAATATAGCAATCAAATCAATCAATAAATAACTGAAAATTCCACTTTCATTTTTGAGTGAGAAAAATCTCACCTTTGCTTTTTAAATTTGCCATCCATTTCCATTTCTGCTTTGATTTCTCTATTTAAGACCTTGAATAAACATTATAAAATTTTATTAATATTCGAACAAATCGAATAATCCATTTTCCATTTTATAATTCAATTAACTAGTAATTTATTTTGAACTAAAAATTTTCCCTTTGATAAATTTAATTAACTAACAAATTTGATTTTCAAACTAAATTTCCTTTTCTTATAAATTATTTTGAAATAATCAATTAAGTTAAAATGCGCAAATGTATATTGATTTTCCCAAAACCTTCCTTTATATATTTTTCTGTTTTAAACTTTACATATATCTCAAAACTGTATATACATTTATTTCAAATCTTAAATAGCAAACCAATGTATATTTTCTAATCCATATATACTTTTATATGTATGTACAGAATTAACTAAATAGCTATACCTCACTGTCGAATCGAATTCACAGCCGAGCTCGACTGTTCCCCGTGGCCAGCGCCTCCACCAAATCGCCTGACCATCATCGCAAACCCCCCCACTACGATCCAAAACTGCTGCGACTCCTCCCCTTGCGATCAGCCATCACTGGCGATGCCTCCTCCACGCAGTCGAACGTGACCCTACCAAGCAACATCGAACTCCTCTCGATTCCGCGCCACCCATTTATTTAAATCGATCGTCGAAAGCCCAACGATATCAGCCTCCCTTCGTATGCGAGATCGAACTCGCGATGTACTGATTCGCGAATCCCCCTAATTGCCAGCGAATCGCCCACGTCGACAGTCGCTCGAACGACAACACCAGCGTCGCCGCCCTGACGATCGCGCTACCCTTCCCCTGCTTGAATTCACGACCTCGTCCATTACTTAGTTTAAACGAAACAAGCCCCAATTGAATTTATTTCGAACGACAGAGCCTTGGCCATATCTTTCGTTCGGCATGGTGGGAAGTGGAGAATTTCGATTTCAATTGAAAGAAAAAGGGAAAGGAGGTATGCAGTTTTAATTTGAGGAGAAAGGCGCTTCGGCCATTAAGTTGTTTTGATTTCGAACGAAAAATTTCGTTTGGTTTTCTATCCTTTGAACGTGAAGGAGAGTATTTGAAACCGAGGGAGGTATGGACTTCGTGATGGGTTGCACGTTATTCTCGTGATTGTAGGCGTATTCCACGGGAAAAGAATAGCTGATGTGGACGTAATTTAAAATTTTAAAATTCAATTTGAATTCGATCAAATCTAACTGCGTTTATTTATCGTACGGTCACGTATTAACTCTGAAAAATACGAAAATTGAAATCCGACAATAATTCAATATTACGGACCCAATGGAACTGGTTTCGTCGAATTCCGAGACTGTGCCTCGGACGGCTATTTTTAAATTTAATTTAAACGATTTAATTTCAAAACTGAACGAAACACTTTGAAATTAGATTTTGAAGCTTCTATTACCTTCAGTATCATCAATACGAATTTTAAAAGCTTTTGAAATATTTTTCTTCAGCTTAAGATTGAAGATTCAAATTTTTATTCAACTTCCAATCGATTAAATATTATAATTTAATCGCCAAATTCAAATTTAAATCGGGGATTCAAATTAAATCATCGTTCAAATATTAAAAATTAATTAAATATTCTCAATTTAATTTGTTCAAAATTCTGGGTCGTTACAGCCTGGGTCTGTATCAGTCGACTGACCATCTGGCTCAGTCGACTGACCCTGGGGATACAAAATTCGTATCCCTATGTCAGTCGACTGACCACCTGGTTCGGTCGACTTACCTGATTATCTCAGCCTACTTAATTATTTTGCTTCGATTTCTAGTTTTTATCGATTCGAGGTTATCCGATTTGTTGTTATCATTTATTATCTACTCTGATGACTTCTTTTTCGGGATTTTTGTGGTTATCCATTTTTGATAGATTCGGGATCAATTTCTGTGGATTTGATTCACGTCTTCGAATGTGAATTTTTGACGGTTGATTGTTTCTACAATCATTTATGTGCTTTGTCACTTTAAAATAAAAAGGTTTCTATACTAATAGTAAATATTCAAATTCTTTACAAAGATGATTTCAACTCTATTTTTAATACAAAGCTCGTTTATAAAAACCATTTTCTAATCTATTAGTATATACGAACCTTTACCGTATTCGTATGAGAAAATCTAATTAAACGGCTTAGCAAAACAAGTGGTATGAAATGTTTGCGTTTACTTCGTCGGTTAATTTATGGACTTGTTCGATTGAAAATCTTGTGGCAATTTTCGAGTGGAAATCTACAATTTGTTCGTAAATATTTAAGTTAAGCTAGTGGTTATGGGACATGAAGCTAAACTCATATATTTACTGGCTTAGTGTAATTCACACTTTTTATTGATCGACGATGATCATTTTGTGATTTAGACTAGCGATGAGCGATGTCTATTTGTCTGCGAGGGAGACTAAAGCCCGTTTCTATTGAACTTCGGTTAAATTTGGCTGGGTAGCGACCCGTGGTCTTCGGGCCGTTTGTGGAGCTTCGGCTCAATATTTATGGTTACCGACCATGGAATAGCGTTCCGTTTGTGATACACGTGTTGGTGAGTTTTCATGCTCCCGTTTGTGATAGGCTCCCCCTTTGTGATTTCTGGATTTCTCATTGATGATTTCTATAATTTGTGTTTCACCAACTTTTGCGATTGGCATTAATATGTTTGTCAATATTTGTAGTTTGGTGAATAAAATAAAGAATATGAAATTCTTTTTGGTGCTTTGAGATTTTTGAGATATTATATGATTTTGTTGTTGTTTAAATCATATTTGCCCTAGTATGACATTATTGTTATCATACGTTCTTATTATATCTCTATGTATATCTCATTTATTTATCTGATATTATAGCTAGACTGATTCGTTTATTATTTTCTTATTAAATAATACTCGGGTCAGACCGAGATGTTACATGTTCTTCTGCTTGACTCCTTATCTGGGATCATCTTCTGACTTTTGTCTAACTACATTACATTTGTAGTTTTTGTTGTTATACATTCGAGATATAGACTCCATGATGTATACGTTTTCTTTTGTCTTGCACCTGTATCTATTCTTTTGTGATATTGTGGATCTTATTTGACCACTACTCTGATGTACACTTCTTTGTGTTATATATTCATATCTGTTTCCGCCTTTGTGATATGAACATCTGTGACTGATTTATGTTATGTTTATGTAACGACCCCAGATTTTAATTTAATTTATAATTTATAATTTATTGAATTTTTGAATAAATATGGGTAAAATTAATTATAAATGGATTAATTGATTGCGAGTTTCCCCGATATCCAAATATATTTTGTATAAATCATTTAAATTTAATAAATATTGCATATATGTGGATATATATGTATTTGGGCATATACGAGTGAATTTGAAAATAATAAATATATAGATATATATATATATATATTTGACTTGAATTTAATATATATGTAAAATGAACTACAAACAAAGTATATTTATAAAATATAAATCTATGTATATAGAATGAAGACAAGCATCTAGGCAAACAAACATAAGATATGTACACAAGCACTAAAGAAGAAAAACAAAGTGTACAAAGCAAAGATATGCATGTAAACTAAAATTGAAACATATGTACTTGAGGCTATCACCTCAACCTGTAAACAAATGAGGAACCAGGAAAAGAAAGTATGCAAGCCTCAATATAAAAATACAATACAAAACATCATCATATTTGTACAGCCGAGACAAGCAAGAGGAAAGCAAAAATATAGGCAAGTAAAAGAAACAAAGTACATAAAGTAAAAAGCAAAAGCAAATAAAAAAAAATGTAACCTGGAAGCAAAACAAGACATAAAATACCATGGTAATAAATGCTACATACTTGCAATTAATGCTTTCAAACTTCAGCCATACTCAAGTTATTTGAAATATTCACAAGGTACAAACCCTCTCCTTTATATGTACTCATGCAAAGTTGCTTTAATTCATTTAAAACAAATCTTAGCAAAACACTGAAAGAAAAATAAAAGCAAACACCACTATTTGTTTACAACTTCAAATCCAATTTATAAAACAAAACAGATTCAAGAAAAGGAAATCTGAAGTAATATCAAATCTGGAAGTTACAAACTTGAAGCAATGTAAAGAAGATCAAGCAAACAACTTCAACTAAAATCAAGTGATGCTAAATAAAAAAATTCCAGATCAAAGTTTAAAACAGTTCTCTGCTTTCAAACATCAAGTTCAGGTGAGTAACATTTTATTTCAAGAATTTTGTTCTAATAAGAGAAGCTCTGTTTTCTTTCCTGGCAAACAACACTGAGCAAACTCTATTTCTTTTGAAACCAGATCTTGTTAACTAGTATGCCTGTGCTAATGTTGGTTGAAATTTTTTGTATGTATGGAAATTTGTCTGTACGCATATGTACACATGGATAATCTTGATGTGCATGGTTGTGTCCAGGCAAAAACTTGCCTCTGTTTATACATAACAGATTTTATTTTCTTTAAAACCTGTTCTAAAACACAAATCTCTGTTTCTAAATAATTTAGTTAGATATGTTAAAACAAAAATGGTATGAAACAACAAGATATTAATTTTAAAAATAGTTTTATGAAGTAAAAATGTAAACAAGAGGAAAGATTAAATTTTTTCAGAGGTAACTTCAAAACAGGAAAAAATTCAATCAGAACAAAACGTTGATTTAAATATATATCCAGAATCCCGGTTGGAAAAGGTGATTTTTAACATAAATATGAGGATTTTTCATTTGGTATTTTATGAGCAGTTCAAAGATGAATGGCAAGTGGTTCTTGGCCAATTTCCGGCAACGCTGTGACCTAGGGATATCGGGGTTGGTCGAGAAGGTGGAGGAGCTTACCACGGTGATAGGAAAAATAGCCGGAGGTGGCATTGGCCACGGTGGCGACAGCGGCGAAGGGGTTAAGTTTATAAACCTAATTTCTATGGTGATCGAACTTTTGATCGCCGCGGCCTCAATGGAGCATCGAGTGGGACATGGCTCTGGGTAGTGGTGGATGGGTGGTGGACGAAGTCGAGTGTGACGACCGCCCATGACCCCTGCACTGAATCTAGAGATAGTGCGCTGTAAAGTGTGCCAGGCGACCATGGACGATTGTCAGGGTAGATTAAAAACAACAGAATCTATCGTATTACTCACAGCGCATGGACAAAATACAATAGAACATATGTATAGTGAAGCTTTACAGAACAAAATGACATCATATAAAACCCCATAATAGTTGAATACAAGCATCCACATAGTCAATACATCTAGCCTCACTACATATCTCTCAGAGAATACAAAACAGCGGAATATCCAGTACATATAATAAGAAGATAATATGCAACCCTCTAGCTCGTCTTCGATATCAGCATCGTGAGAAGAGAATAGCACCTGTCACCTGCTACCTAGTCTGCCCGTCCCAAAGTGGACGAACAGCTCAAGGCAATAAGAATTAAACATAAAGCCTTGAGTCAGACAACAGTCTTAGTGAACAGTAAATTAACTAACAACATACCAAAAGAGCATAAAGGAAAAGGAATAGGAATACAACCCTCCCACTCCAACCTCATTCTACAGTGATAGCCCCCAGACACACACTAAGCAGAAGCAAACATAGTAGAGCATACAATTTAAAGTAAAGCTACTATCACTCGAGTCAAGGGCGATGTTTTCCAAGTACCAAGGCCTAAATCAGATAAGTACCCAGAAAATTCCGCTCTTGAGTCCGAATGACGATACAACCAAACATCCATGACTCTGGCTATCACTGTTATCATTGCTTCGATATCACCGTTGATTGAATGACCGGCTCATTCTTTCAGCCGTCCGTCAAGGGCTAATGGAAACCCCGGTTCTAGACATAACTCCCGCACGTCGTCGCAGCCCGTGCCTAGGACTATCGAATCTGCCCAGAGTACTCGACCATCAACAGTTAGCCGTTGGGACTATCGAATCTGCCCAAACATACCCTTTCTTAGAGCATGCTAGAACCTTCAACAATGATGCTATCCAAGCCTCCTAGTCATCCTCCTCGACGACTATTCTCATATCCATTCATTATCCTCAACTCGAATCATATCACCGAGTTATCAACATGCTTGGAATGATCCCGTCTGGATTAGACCAAGTCTTCATCACATGATGCCTCGCTTCATTACATCCTCGCAAAGCCTCATCTCAACATCACATCATCAAATCTATGCATAAGAGCTTCATCATCCCGCTACATATGCCACGAGCAGCTTTCCCAATTCAAGAGCCTTTCCCTTAGCTTTTGAATCATCTTCGATCTAAATCTAATCATCAATCATCTAGTTCATAACAATCAATCAAATCAAACATCAATCCAAGCAATCAAGCATTCAAAAATGATCTAAGTAGACAATTATAACAATAATGGAATTTTCGTAATTAAAGAGTTGAAAGTCCAATAAGCATGAAAACATGGATTATATTTCTACAAACTTGATGAATGAACTTGCATAGGTTAACATATGATAAAATGGATGTAACATCATCATGAACAATGGATCTATATGGATCTACACTTAGGATGAAGAAAATGCATGGAAATCACTATTTTAACACCAAATCGAGCCAACGATCCGATATACTCCTTTGGATCCGTGTGAGAGATAATCACCACTCACCAAATCCCCTAAACAAACCCAAATCAACACGCTTCTGATCTTGACAGCGAAGGATGAAGCTTGATCTATCACGAATCCGCTTCAAACGAAGAAATCTCTCTTGAAAAGATGAAGATCTTCAATCTAAGCTCTTGGATCTTCAATTTGATCTTCAAATTGGATGGATGGAAGCACTAGATTAGAGTGGAGAAAAGAAGTGAAGAAGTGTAGAAGTCGAGCTCTCAAAATGGCAGCACTTCGTCGCTTCAAAATCCGGATCCCAAAAAGTGAGAACAACCCCTCCTATTTATAGCTGAAATTCCTTAAGTCGAAATCTGGCTATCTCCCTAAGTCGCTTCCGACTTACGACCTAAGCCTCTCCGACCTAACACTTCTGCGCATCCAAACACCCAGCGACCTACGACCTAACGCAACGCGCGACTTAACACATAGGCTACGACTCAACTCCTCAGCGACCTAACACATCGCGACTTAACAACCATAGAAGTCCACGACCTAACTTAGGTCGTTGCCGACCTAACTGCCTACAACACACACGTCTTAACGCGACCAACCACTTAACTGCCTTGCCGACTTACAACATAACGAGGTTACGACTTAATACCTTAGACTCCCACGCGACCTAACGCTTAAGCCAACATGCAACCTAATAACATCACGTGACCTACGACTTAACCAATCACAAATACTCAACCACTCCTAAGTCGCCTAGACGACCTAACGATGCTACGACCTAACACTTATGCGACCTATCTCCTTAGGTCGCTAACACCCCAACTCCTTAGGTCGCTAACAAGCTAACTCCTTAGGTCGTTAACACGGCAACTCCTTAGGTCGCTAACAAGCTTACTCCTCAGGTCGCTAACACGACAACTCCTTAGGTCGCTAACAAGCTAACTCCTTAGGTCGCTAACACGGCAACTCCTTAGGTCGCTAACAAGCTAACTCGAACTGCCGACCTAAAACTTAACTCACCCATTCACTTAGGTCGCTCACAACAGTTTCCTTAGGTCGTTGCCGACCTACTCTACCCCACGACCTAACCCCAGAATACTTAGGTCGCCTACTACTCTTCCTTAGGTCGCCTAAACCTCTTGAGTCGGTCACGACTTAGCTCTTAGGTCGTTCACGACCTAGGACTTAGACAAATCTGCCTAAAAATCTGAAATGACTTGAAAGTGCTAAAATTCCAGATTTTGACGAACTTGTCGATCCGTAAAAATACGGGTCGTTACATTCTCTCCCCCTTAGGAATTTCGCCCCCGAAATTCCAAGCAATCAAAAACTATTCTGTACGCCTACCATCCATAGCAATCAACAAACCATGCATCCAATTCTAACTTAGCGTACAGAATTCTAAAATTAGAACAAGTTACAATATCGTGAGATGACACGACACCTTAGGGCCATACCTTGAAGAGTTCAGGATAAGCTGCCTTCATCCTCTCTTCCACCTCCCACGTACAGTCGTTATCATCATCACTCCATTGTATCTTGAGCAACTTAACTACCTTCCTCCTAAGCTGTTTCGTGTCGGTTTCAACAACACGAAGCGGCTTACGAGGTCTTCTATCAACTGGGTCAACTTCAAAATCTTCACAGCTGTCAACAGAAACCACCGTATTCGAGTCGTGCACATACTTCCGTAGATATGATACATGAAAAACATTGTGCACACTCGACATCTTCTCTGGTAACTCCAATCTGTAGGCGAGCTTTCCAATTCGCTCGATGATCGGGAATGGTCCAACAAATCTCGGAGTCAACTTTCCTTTCTTCCCGAATCGAATAACATTCTTCAGTGGAGAAATCTTCACAAAAACCATATCTCCTACGTTGAATTCCAAATCCTTACGACGCTTATCGGCATAACTCTTCTGACGGTCTTGGGCTGCCTTCATTCGTTGCCGAATGATCTCTATACAATCTGAAGTCTGCCGAATCATCTCTGGCCCAAGCATCAACTTTTCTCCAGTTTCCGACCAACATGTCGCAGAGTTACACGGTCTTCCATACAATACCTCATACGGTGCCATACCAATACTTGACTGGTAACTGTTGTTGTATGCAAACTCCACCAAATGAAGGTGATCTTCCCATGATCCTCCGAAATCCAAAACACAAGCTCTAAGAAGATCTTCCAAAACTCGGTTGACTCTCTCGGTCTGACCATCCGTTTGGGGATGATAAGCTGTACTTAAACACAACTCGGTTCCCAAGACTTCCTGGAAGCTCTTCCAAAATCCACTAGTGAACAATGGGTCTCGATCGCTCACTATACTCTTCGGAATACCATGGAAACGAACTATCCACTTAACATACAACTCAGCCAACTTTGATGCGGTCCTAGTCGATCGAACAGGAATGAATCTTGCGCTCTTAGTCAGACGATCTACAATGACCCAAATCCCTTCATTTCCCATTCTAGTTCTAGGTAGTCCATCAATAAAATCCATCGATATCTGCTCCCACTTCCATGTAGGAACTTCTAATGGCTGAAGCAATCCACTTGGCTTCTTCTGTTCGGCTTTTACCAACTGGCAGTTCATACATTTGGAAATAAAATTTCCAACATCCTTCTTCATACCTTCCCAATAGTAGGTTCTCTTCATATCCCGATACATCTTATTTCCACCTGGATGAATTGTCAACTTCGAGTGATGACTTTCCTTCAGAACTTCACTCCTCAATTCATCTATATCGGGAACAACTAGTCGTCCTTGCTTCCGAAGCCAACCCTCTCGATCGACCTCGAATCCTTTATCCTTTTCCGGATCCAATCCAGATTCCAAATCACGGATAATCCTGACAAGCTTATCGTCTTGCTTTTGGCTCTCGCCAATCCTTTCCACAAGAGTCGGTCTTATTGATAAGTTTGCCAACATCTCAGGTTCCAATTCACATCTAGGCCTGAAGTCAAATCCAGCTAAATACTCGAGACTCTTCCATTCTGAAAACATGGCTCCCAATCCTGCATGTCTTCGACTTAACGCATCTGCCACTGCGTTACCTTTTCCCGGAGTATAAGCTATACCAAAATCATATGATGCTAAAAACTCTAGCCAACGTTGCTACCGAAGATTCAAATCCTTTTGGGAGAAAAGATACTTCAACGACTTATGATACGTAAACAACTCGAATCGAACTCCCAACAGATAATGTCTCCACATCTTCAGAGCAAATACAATCGCCGCTAACTCCAAATCATGAGTCGGGTAATTCCTTTCATGCGGCTTCAGTTGTCGACTGGCATACGCAACAACTTTATCCTTCTGCATCAGCACCGCTCCAAGTCCAGTACCACATGCGTCGGTGTAAACCACCATCTCATCATTCCCACTTGGAATAGTCAAAACAGGAGCACTCGTCAATCTCTCTTTCAGGATTCTGAAAGCTTGCTCACACTTAGCATCCCAACTGAACACTTGGTTCTTTTTCGTCAATCCTGTTAACGGTGCAGCTACCTTGGAGAAGTCTTTGATAAACCGTCGATAATATCCTGCTAATCCAAGAAAACTTCTCACATCAGATGCATTCTTAGGTCTAACCCAATCCTGGATTGCTGCCACTTTAGCGGGATCAACCGCTATTCCATTTCCAGAAATCACATGGCCTAAGAACCTCACTTCACTCTTCCAGAAGTGACACTTCGAAAACTTAGCCTTCAGCTGATGTTTCCGCAAGATTTCCAAAACAATACGCAGGTGCGTCTTGTGCTCCTCTTCCGTTCTGGAATAAATCAGAATATCATCCACGAACACAAGTACGAACTTGTTCAACTGATCTCTGAACACTCTATTCATAAGATCCACAAAATATGCTGGCGCGTTAGTCAATCCAAACGGCATTACCAGCCACTCAAAGAAACCGGATGGTGTCCTAAAAGCAGTCTTCGGCACACTATCCTTAGCCACTCTCAACTGGTGAAATCCCGTTGCCAAATCCATCTAAGAAAACACCTTGGCTTCGTGAAGCTGATCAAACAAGTCATCTATTCTCGGCAATGGATACTTGTTCTTCTTAGTCACCTTATTCAGCTCACGATAATCGACGCACAATCTCAACGACCCATCTGCCTTGGTTGCAAACACAACTGGTGCACCCCACTCGGACACACTACGCCGAATGAATCCTTTCTGTAAAAGGTCATCAACTTGCACCTTCAACTCATGCTGTTCCCTAGGCGCCATCCGCCTAAGAGGCATCACAACAGGTCTGGCTCCTTCCACTAGATCTATACGAAACTCGATCTCTCTATGCGGCGGCAACCCTTTGACTTTGTCAAAGACATCCTCGAATCCATTAGCGATCGGTACTGATGACAGTCCATCCCGTGGAACAACTAGCGAATACATGAAGCTCATGAAGACGCCTTCTTCATGCTTACATCGTATCACAACCTTTCGCCCCTCCACATTCTCGACTGTCACTTCCAACCTCTCGCAATCAACCTTTGCCGCATACTTCCTAAGCCAATCCATACCCAAAATAATTCCGAACCCCGCAAAGTTCAGAACAAAGCAATCACAAACAAAAGAGCAACCATGACTCGATACAACTAGACCACGGCATAACATACACAAACAAGACGAACCCCCAACTGGATTAGTCACAACTAATGGCCTATCAACAATATCCGGCTTCAAATCTAACCGACCTACTAGTTCATTACAAACAAACGAATGCGACGCTCCAGTATCAAACAGAACTCTAACTGGAACACCACATAGGAAAAGAGTACCTTGAACAACCAAACTCTTCCCTTTCTCTTCAGCAGTAGGAGCTTTCGAAGACGACGGAACAGCTCCCAAAGCATAAGCTTGCACAATCTGCTTGTCCCTCCTCGGTTCTGGGCAATTCTTCCTAAAATGCCCTGGCTTGTCACAGTTGTGACACTTCATCGGCACCTTCGGATTCTTACAATCCTTCGAGAAATGGCCCTTCTGCTGACAATTGTAGCAAGTCACCTCGCCTTTCGGCTTCTTCTGGCCATCCTTACCCTTCTACTGTTGCTGCTTCCTCTTCTGGTTTCCACCCTGCTGTGGTTTAGACTCTCCCTGGTAACAGCAACAACAGGTCCTTCCTTAGGAAACAGACTCTCATGCCTAAGAGCTTTCTCCACAAGCTTCTCAAATGAATCGTCCAAATGATCCACCAACTGTCTCCCAAGATAACCATCCAAGCCGATCACAAACTTCTCATTCTTCTGGTAGGAAGACTCAATATATGACCATGCATACTTGGACAAAGCTTCAAACTCAGAAACATACTCAAGAACTGATCTTCCACCCTGCTTGAGCTCTACAAACTTCTTGAACAGAATAGACTTCTGAGCTGTAGAAATGAACTTAGCTTCAAATCTGACTTGGAATTGCTCCCAAGTAATCTCTTCTTCCGGAGTAGTGATGGTAATAGAGTTCCACCAATCAGAAGCTCTCCCTTGAAGCTGTCTCGATGCCAACTTTCTCTTAGTTGCATCATCAATTCCCAAATCACCAAAGATCCTTCTACAAGCATCTATCCACCTCTGGACCTCAATGGTAGATTCTGTTCCCAAGAAAACCTTCCCTCCAAGAGCAGTATAATCCTTGCACAGCTTAGCAAAATCCACTGGTTTCGGAGTTTGGACTTGAACTCCAACATCAACTGCTGCCCCCGGAACTGGTATCCTTCTCATGATCGAAGTCATCATAGCTTCGAACATGGCTGCATAATCAGCAGTCTCTTCAGTATCACGGCCTTCCCTAGCAGCTGGTCTCCCTCTTCGACTCATTCTCAATATCTATAAAAAGGAATGATTAGAACATCTAGAGAAACAACTGCCTAAAGGACTCAAACTCAACTAAACTACTATATTATATATAGTAATCATCCATCAAAATACAATTACGTCTCTCATACGTAGTTACGTCAGCGAGCGTTGGGTAAAATCGATTAACCAAAGCTTTGATACCAAATGTGACGACCGCCCATGACCCCTGCACTGAATCTAGAGATAGTGCGTTGTAAAGTGTGCCAGGCGACCATGGACGATTGTCAGGGTAGATTAAAAACAACAGAATCTATCGTATTACTCACAGCGCATGGACAAAATACAATAGAACATATGTATAGTGAAGCTTTACAGAACAAAATGACATCATATAAAACCCCATAATAGTTGAATACAAGCATCCACATAGTCAATACATCCAGCCTCACTACATATCTCTCAGAGAATACAAAACAGCGGAATATCCAGTACATATAATAAGAAGATAATATGCAACCCTCTAGCTCGTCTTCGATATCAGCATCATGAGAAGAGAACAGAACCTGTCACCTGCTACCTAGTCTTCCCGTCCCAAAATGGACGAACAACCCAAGGCAATAAGAATTAAACATAAAGCCTTGAGTCAGACAACAGTCTTAGTGAATAGTAAATTAACTAACAACATACCAAAAGAGCATAAAGGAAAAGGATTAGGAATACAACCCTCCCACTCCAACCTCATTCTACAGTGATAGCCCCCAGACACACACTAAGCAGAAGCAAACATAGCAGAGCATAAAATTTAAAGTAAAGCTACTATCACTCGAGTCAAGGGCGATGTTTTCCAAGTACCAAGGCCTAAATCAGATAAGTACCCAGAAAATACCGCTCTTGAGTCCGAATGACGATACAACAAAACATCCATGACTCTGGCTATCACTGTTATCATTGCTTCAATATCACCGTTGATTGAATGACCGGCACATTCTTTCAGCCGTCCGTCAAGGGCTAATGGAAAACCCGGTTCTAGACATAACTCCCGCACGTCGTCGCAGCCCGTGCGTAGGACTATCGAATCTGCCCAGAGTACTCGACCATCAACAGTTAGCCGTTGGGACTATCGAATCTGCCCAAACGTACCCTTGCTTAGAGCATGCTAGAACCTTCAACAATGATGCTATCCAAGCCTCCTAGTCATCCTCCTCGACGACTATTCTCATATCCATTCATTATCCTCAACTCGAATCATATCACCGAGTTATCAACATGCTTGGAATGATCCCGTCTGGATTAGACCAAGTCTTCATCACATGATGCCTCGCTTCATTACATCCTCGCAAAGCCTCATCTCAACATCACATCATCAAATCTATGCATAAGAGCTTCATCATCCCGCTACATATGCCACGAGCAGCTTTCCCAATTCAAGAGCCTTTCCCTTAGCTTTTGAATCATCTTCGATCTAAATCTAATCATCAATCATCTAGTTCATAACAATCAATCAAATCAAACATCAATCCAAGCAATCAAGCATTCAAAAATGATCTAAGTAGACAATTATAACAATAATGGCATTTTCGTAATTAAAGAGTTGAAAGTCCAATAAGCATGAAAACATGGATTATATCTCTACAAACTTGATGAATGAACTTGCATAGGTTAACATATGATAAAATGGATGTAACATCATCATGAACAATGGATCTATATGGATCTACACTTAGGATGAAGAAAATGCATGGAAATCACTATTTTAACACCAAATCGAGCCAACGATCCGATATACTCCTTTGGATCCGTGTGAGAGAAAATCACCACTCACCAAATCCCCTAAACAAACCCAAATCAACACGCTTCAGATCTGGACAGCGAAGGATGAAGCTTGATCTATCACGAATCCGCTTCAAACGAAGAAATCTCTCTTGAAAAGATGAAGATCTTCAATCTAAGCTCTTGGATCTTCAATTTGATCTTCAACTTGGATGGATGGAAGCACTAGATTAGAATGGAGAAAAGAAGTGAAGAAGTGTAGAAGTCGAGCTCTCAAAATGGCAGCACTTCGTCGCTTCAAAATCCGGATCCCAAAAAGTGAGAATAACCCCTCCTATTTATAGCTGAAATTCCTTAAGTCGAAATCTGGCTATCTCCCTAAGTCGCTTCCGACTTACGACCTAAGCCTCTCCGACCTAACACTTCTGCGCATCCAAACACCCAGCGACCTACGACCTAACGCAATGCGCGACTTAACACATAGGCTACGACTCAACTCCTCAGCGACCTAACACATCGCGACTTAACAACCATAGAAGTCCACGACCTAACTTAGGTCGTTGCCGACCTAACTGCCTACAACACACACGTCTTAACGCGACCAACCACTTAACTGCCTTGCCGACTTACGACATAACGAGGTTACGACTTAATAACTTAGACTCCCACGCGACCAAACGCTTAAGCCAACACGCAACCTAATAACATCACGTGACCTACGACTTAACCAATCACAAATACTCAACCACTCCTAAGTCGCCTAGACGACCTAACGATGCTACGACCTAACACTTATGCGACCTATCTCCTTAGGTCGCTAACACCCCAACTCCTTAGGTCGCTAACAAGCTAACTCCTTAGGTCGCTAACACGGCAACTCCTAAGGTCGCTAACAAGCTAACTCCTTAGGTCGCTAACACGGCAACTCCTTAGGTCGCTAACAAGCTAACTCCTTAGGTCGCTAACACGGCAACTCCTTAGGTCGCTAACAAGCTAACTCGAACTGTCGACCTAAAACTTAACTCACCCATTCACTTAGGTCGCTCACAACAGTTTCCTTAGGTCGTTGCCGACCTACTCTACCCCACGACCTAACCCCAGAATACTTAGGTCGCCTACTACTCTTCCTTAGGTCGCCTAAACCTCTTGAGTCGGTCACGACTTAGCTCTTAGGTCGTTCACGACCTAGGACTTAGACAAATCTGCCTAAAAATCTGAAATGACTTGAAAGTGCTAAAATTCCAGATTTTGACGAACTTGTCGATCCGTAAAAATACGGGTCGTTACATCGAGGCTGGAAGCTCGAGGCGTCAAATGGTCGAAGGCGTTGGGAAGACGAGAGTTTTGGCCATGGTGGTTTTCCTGTTTGGTCGAGATACCTCATTTTTGATTCGCTTAGTTTTCGATCGATCTGGGTTCGAATGTGAGTTCGCATGGGTTCGAGTGACTGAAGCGTGACGCCGCGATGACCACCGGAGGTCGAGGTCGATGGTGCACGTGTATGCGTATCACTGTGTATCAGTGGTGATTTTACTTTGGGGAAGAAGATAGGAACTCGGAGCCAAGCACGTGAAAACGAGAGATTTTCTCGAAGCACTTTACTATTTGTCTCGGGTTGAGTTTGTTGTTACAGGTTTTTATAAAGACCTGTCTGTAGTTTAAAATTTAAAGCAAATTTAAACGTTTAAACAACTTTAAAATGTTTTAATGGTTGGAATTTTTAAACTTCGATAAAGTGAAATTTTAAAAGTAAACTTGAAATGGAAATTGCTTTAAAACCCTTTTTGATAATGATAATTTAATCGTTAATAAGAATGAGGTTTATCTTAAAGTCAAGGAAGATTTAACGATTTGAAATTCATTAAATTATGTTAGTCAAGATAGATAATTTATTTATTTTAATTAATTGATGAATTGGACTAACTAAATAAGTAATTAAAGGGTTAAAATCATAAATGAAGAATTATTAATCAAATATTAATTAATGATTAAAATTGATAAATCAAGTGATTAATAAATAATTGATTTAGGGAAATTTAGTTAATGATTAAAGTTGATTAGTTTATCAAATGATTAGTGAAAGGATAATTAATCAATATGGTTAATAGATTAAAGCAATTAATTTAAAGATAAATAATTAAAGATTAATTGATTAATGTAAGTGGTTAGGGATGATCACTTACTGAAATTTTGTTTATTTAATGGTAATTAGTTAATTAAGGGTTAAATTATTAATTAAAGATAAATTATTAAATGGTGAATTAAATAATTAAAAGTTAATTATTTAATAATTAAAGGTTAATTAATTTATTTTTAATGGTTAATTAATAAATGTTTAAAGAAAAAATTAATCAAAATAATTTGTAATTTATTAATACTTGATTAACCATGATTAGTAATTTATTCATAAGAAATAAATCTGATTTGAATAAATCAGATAATTAACTGACCTTACCTATGAATGTTTGAATTTTATTGGATGTTGAATTAATTGTCCTATCTGATTTGTGATGCTTTGTGATACATTCTGATTTATGTTGTGGTATGAAATTTCTATTTCTGTGATATATTACTATGTGAATATGAAACCCTTGACCCGTAAACGACATTTGAATTTCGATGGGACAGGGAGTCGGATTCCAGTTGGTTATCCGAAACCCACATCGAATCGTAATAGTGAATCTTTGTGACTGATAAATTTATTTTATCTATGAATCTGTAAATGAAGATAAGCGTTGTGGATTATACCGCTTATCGATATTGATATATCTGTGATGATTGAAAAATGTTGCACTATCGTGTTGAACCCTTGGGCCACACTGTTACACCCACAAATATGGATTTCACGTGGAAATCGGTTAAGTCACAAATAATTTAAATTTGATGTTTTTTTTGAAATTGAAATTTTAATTTCAATTGATTTTGAAATTAGAAATTTCGGTTTAAAGTAAAAAGATTTTAAAATGGAATTTCAAAGACAAGAGTTATTTTGAATAACTTAATCGAGTTTTGAAATTTAAATGTTTGATTTAAATTTAAATTCAAGATTTGAAATTGAATTCTATGATTTGAAACTAGGGATTAAAGATGTTATACCCGTTATATAAGGGTTAAACTATTTTAAAAGTATTAATTTTGGAATGTGAATATAATTCAAGGACTTTAACCCGTGCAAATATGATTGGATTTTTCTTAAATGAAAACTATTTGTTTTCAAATAATAACAGCTTTCATATAAGAAGTGAACTTCCAATTTGTGTTGAAAGGTTTCAAATTTAAAATGAAATTGAAATGTTTTGAAAGGTTATGAATGAATTCTTTTGAAAAGCTATGAGTTGAATCTGTTTATTTTTAACAGATTTAAAATGATGTTTTGTTTAATCCAATTGAAATGGAGTTGTTTTGAAAGCTATGAGTTAAATCTTTGATTTAAAAATTTAACGAATTAATTTAATTCGTAATGGAAATTGTTTTGAAAACTGTGAATGAATCTTTGTAAAAATTAAGTGAACTTTGTGAATTTAATCTTTTTGTTTAAAAGATTAGAAATGGTAATTGGTTTAAACCATTTGAAAGAAAGTTTGGAATTATTAAGTTATGACTTAATTGAAATCCCATATCCATTTGTTTTTAAATATTGCGCTCATTATTCGGGTTAGCCGGGAAAAGACAATTGTGTCATATAACCCATTCCGAATAGTGATACGTCATATATGGATAGCATTTGAAGACCGGTGTTGAAGACCGGATATTTTCGAAAATGAAAGGACAACCTGTCGAATGTCTCTGCACTGAGTGGCGCCGATATAGAGATTTATATCACTCTTTTTGTGATGGGAAGTCTGGACGTGATTAGAAAATTATCCGGATTTGCAAGGACTTCATTGGAAGTGCCTTCGGTTCTGTTCGAACCCGAAACAGACTTGTATGGTTACATGTCTGACATTACACTTTGAGATATAAAGCAGATTTCTTTCAAATACATTTCTGTTTGGTGGCGGAGAATTTATTCTCTTAGCTTAACACCCTTCTCTGAGACGAACGAGCTCAGAGGTTATGTAGTTGAAATTTATCAGCGATATATCCCAATTTGGTAATGTGACATGCTGAGTGTTGCTGTGTGATGATCAGTGTTTGATCATTTGTGATATGATCATTTTTATGATCATTTATCTTTGTGATCATAGGTTGATCATCTGTTGACCCGAAGCATGGCTTTGTGACAAAGCGTAGCTTTGTGGACGAGACTTCGTCGAGCCTCACACCCCAGAAATGGTCAAAACAGGAAGGATGCAGCAAGGTTCTAGGGAGTAGCGCCCCTTAGTGTATGTCATTCCTTCTGGATAAAGGTGGTATCATGGTATGGAGCCCAGATACTTAACCTATGTTGATACTGCTTATTATGTGGTTGTTGGAAATCGAGGATCCTCGGGAAGATCGGTTACGATCGGGGGATGGCATACGCGTGTCAGTAGTTACCTATTTTTGCAGAGGTAACCCGGCCTTGTGTTGGCAAAGATCTAACCGTAATGTTAGGTTATTTCTCGGGACGTCATTCCAGAGGCGTTCCTTCGTGGCATAGGAAGTTCCTTAGCCTGACCATTTGTTGGAAATCCATCTTCCAATACGAACTTTGTACGGTATTAGTTGTAGAACCTGCCATTTACGTACGGTGGTCACCACTGTTTAGATGGTAGCTATAGTAGGCATACGATACTGGTCGTATGTTGGCTAGGATTGATATTCTATTTTCAAAATACTTTTTCCACTATGCACTAATAATAATATCAAAAATGATTTGATTTTACGTAGTAAGCATCTTTGACTATCATAAGAAGAAATCTCCTCCAATTCTGCGTTTGCACTGTGTGTGTGGTGGGAGGTCTTATGGTAGTTTCATTTTCTAAAAGCATTTCGAATTGACTTTAAATTCTTTTGTTGTTTGTTTTAAAGATAAACTGTTTTTATTGCTCACACCAGTCCCATGACTGATCCGGAGTTTAGTGTTTCATTCCTAAACTCTGGATGCTCAAAATTTTTCTACACGAGCAGTCTAGAGTTAGGTTTTTCAGATAGTCAGGATTTGTAGATTTTTTGGAGCTAGTTCAGTCTTTGGATCGGACTGCACTTGCTTATCTTTGTACATCGTTATTGGGAGTTCGAGCTATATTTGGATTTGCTGCTTTGAAGATGAAGATTATCCGCTGCTGTTGTTATCGTTTTCTTTTCCGCTGCTATTTGTTATATCATATCTCTGATGTATATTGATATTCATTGTATCATTATGTTGTATCAGATATTGTATATCAATGTATTATTCATTTATTCCGCTGTGTTATGTACTTAATGTTGTTATAAGCTCCGGCGACTCGGATTTGAACGGTCGAATCTACGGCATTCGAGTACGATGTAAAGTATGGATGTCGATTTTTGAACGCAAAAATCTGCGATCGTTACATTTAGTATCAGAGCTAAGGGTTGAACTTTAGCTCAGGAGTATAACACGTTAAGTAACTCATTAGAGATAGAGTGAAGTAAACTCTAGAATGAGTAATCCTTAAGATATCAGTCTGAATGTCTCAGTAAATTCTCTTACTACCCACTGATAGTGAGTATGAGTGCAAGAAGAGGACGAGATAGGGGACAAGGGAGCACGACTATCAATGGTCAATACCCTGCAACAGTGGAAATAAACTTTCTTATCAATATTCTTTGATTCGTTTCCAAAATTCTTTTGATTGCTTCGTATCAGCTACAAGAAGAAGTTTCGGTGCGGTAATGCTCTACGAATCATTGTAGAAAATGCTTACTTTGTATCTTCATCGTTTCTTATCAGCTTTTGATTTAAACTTTAATGAATTTGAAATTGGAAATTTTAAATTGAATTAAATCGATTAATAGAATATGAGGCTAAATTGGAATTGAATAGATAAAACGATTTTGTTTAAAACCAAATTTGAAATTCTATTAAAATTTATGGTGTATACCAAAGTCCAAAGAGGGACAAATTGGTATATATTCTGAAATATTCCGACTTGAGTTTGGAATCCATATCGTAAAGTTTGAAGAATTATAGGAGAACGAATTTATCTTTGATCTATCTGTCTTTGTTTCGTGCCTGCGAATTTCAAGGACGAAATTCTTTTAAGGGGGGAAGTTTGTAATGACCCCAGATTTTAATTTAATTTAAAATTTATAATTTATTGAATTTTTGAATAAATATGGGTAAAATTAATTATAAATGGATTAATTGATTGCGAGTTTCCCCGATATCCAAATATATTTTGTATAAATCATTTAAATTTAATAAATATTGCATATATGTGGATATATATGTATTTGGGCATATACGAGTGAATTTGAAAATAATAAATATATAGATATATATATTTGACTTGAATTTAATATATATGTAAAATGAACTACAAACAAGGTATATTTATAAAATATAAATCTATGTATATAGAATGAAGACAAGCATCTAGGCAAACAAACATAAGATATGTACACAAGCACTAAAGAAGAAAAACAAAGTGTACAAAGCAAAGATATGCATGTAAACTAAAATAGAAACATATGTACTTGAGGCTATCACCTCAACCTGTAAACAAATGAGGAACCAGGAAAAGAAAGTATGCAAGCCTCAATATAAAAATACAACACAAAACATCATCATATTTGTACAGCCGAGACAAGCAAGAGGAAAGCAAAAATATAGGCAAGTAAAAGAAACAAAGTACATAAAGTAAAAAGCAAAAGCAAATAAAAAAAAATGTAACCTGGAAGCAAAACAAGACATAAAAGACCATGGTAATAAATGCTACATACTTGCAATTAATGCTTTCAAACTTCAGCCATACTCAAGTTATTTGAAATATTCACAAGGTACAAACCCTCTCCTTTATATGTACTCATGCAAAGTTTCTTTAATTCATTTAAAACAAATCTTAGCAAAACACTGAAAGAAAAATAAAAGAAAACACCACTATTTGTTTACAACTTCAAATCCAATTTATACAACAAAACAGATTCAAGAAAAGGAAATCTGAAGTAATATCAAATCTGGAAGTTACAAACTTGAAGCAATGTAAAGAAGATCAAGCAAACAACTTCAACTAAAATCAAGTGAGGCTAAATAAAAAAATTCCAGATCAAAGTTTAAAACAGTTCTCTGCTTTCAAACATCAAGTTCAGGTGAGTAACATTTTATTTCAAGAATTTTGTTCTAATAAGAGCAGCTCTGTTTTCTTTCCTGGAAAACAACAGTGAGCAAACTCTATTTCTTTTGAAACCAGATCTTGTTAACTAGTATGCCTGTGCTAATGGTGGTTGAAATTTTTTGTATGTATGGAAATTTGTCTATATGCATATGTACACATGGATAATCTTGATGTGCATGGTTGTGTCCAGGCAAAAACTTGCCTCTGTTTATACATAACAGATTTTATTTTCTTTAAAACCTGTTCTAAAACACAAATCTCTGTTTCTAAATAATTTAGTTAGATATGTTAAAACAAAAATGGTATGAAACAACAAGATATTAATTTTAAAAATAGTTTTATGAAGTAAAAATGTAAACAAGAGGAAAGATTAAATTTTTACAGAGGTAACTTCAAAACTGGAAAAAATTCGATCAGAACAAAACATTGATTTAAATATATATCCAGAATCCCGGTTGGAAAAGGTGATTTTTAACATAAATATGAGGATTTTTCATTTGGTGTTTTATGAGCAGTTCAAATATGAACGGCAAGTGGTTCTTGGCCAATTTCCGGCGACGCTGTGACCTAGGGATATCGGGGTTGGTCGAGAAGGTTGAGGAGCTTACCACGGTGATAGGAAAAATGGCCGGAGGTGGCATTGGCCATGGTGGCGACAGCGGCGAAGGGGTTAAGTTTATAAACCTAATTTCTATGGTGATCGAACTTTTGATCGCCGCGGCCTCAATGGAGCATCGAGTGGGACAAGGCTCTGGGTAGTGGTGGATGGGTGGTGGACGAAGTCGAGGCTGGAAGTTCGAGGCGTCAAATGGTCGGAGGCGTTGGGAAGACGAGAGTTTTGGCCATGGTGGTTTTCCTGTTTGGTCGAGATACCTCATTTTTGATTCGCTTAGTTTTCGATCGATCTGGGTTCGAATGTGAGTTCGCATGGGTTCGAGTGACTGAAGCGTGACGCCGCGATGACCACCGGAGGTCGAGGTCGATGGTGCACGTGTATGCGTATCACTGTGTATCAGTGGTGATTTTACTTTGGGGAAGAAGATAAGAACTCGGAGCCAAGCACGTGAAAACGAGAGATTTTCTCGAAGCACTTTACTATTTGTCTCGGGTTGAGTTTATTGTTACAGGTTTTTATAAAGACCTGTTTGTAGTTTAAAATTTAAAGCAAATTTAAATGTTTAAACAACTTTAAAATGTTTTAATGGTTGGAATTTTTAAACTTCGATAAAGTGAAATTTTAAAAGTAAACTTGAAATGGAAATTGCTTTAAAACCCTTTTTGATAATGATAATTTAATCGTTAATAAGAATGAGGTTTATCTTAAAGTCAAGGAAGATTTAACGATTTGAAATTCATTAAATTATGTTAATCAAGATAGATAATTTATTTATTTTAATTAACTGATGAATTGGACTAATTAAATAAGTAATTAAAGGGTTAAAATCATAAATGAAGAATTATTAATCAAATATTAATTAATGATTAAAATTGATAAATCAGGTGATTAATAAATAATTGATTTAGGGAAATTTAGTTAATGATTAAAGTTGATTATTTTATCAAATGATTAGTGAAAGGATAATTAATCAATATGGTTAATAAATTAAAGCAATTAATTTAAAGATAAATAATTAAAGATTAATTGATTAATGTAAGTAGTTAGGGATGATCACTTACTGAAATTTTGTTTATTTAATGGTAATTAGTTAATTAAGGGTTAAATTATTAATTAAAGATAATTTATTAAATGGTGAATTAAATAATTAAAAGTTAATTATTTAATAATTAAAGGTTAATTAATTTATTTTTAATGGTTAATTAATAAATGATTAAAGAAAAAATTAATCAAAATAATTTGTAATTTATTAATACTTGATTAACCATGATTAGTAATTTATTCATAAGAAATAAATCTGATTTGAATAAATCAGATAATTAACTGACCTTACCTATGAATGTTTGAATTTTATTGGATGTTGAATTGATTGTCCTATCTGATTTGTGATGCTTTGTGATACATTCTGATTTATGTTGTGATCTGAAATTTCTATTTCTGTGATATATTACTATGTGAATATGAAACCCTTGACCCGTAAACGACATTTGAATTTCGATGCGACAGGGAGTCGGATTCCAGTTGGTTATCCGAAACCCACATCGAATCGTAATAGTGAATCTTTGTGACTGATAAATTTATTTTATCTATGAATCTTTAAATGAAGATAAGCGTTGTGGATTATACCACTTATCGATATTGATATATCTGTGATGATTGAAAAATGTTGCACTATCGTGTTGAACCCTTGGACCACACTGTTACACCCACAAATATGGATTTCACGTGGAAATCGGTTAAGTCATAGATAATTTAAATTTGATGATTTTTTTGAAATTGAAATTTTAATTTCATTTGATTTTGAAATTAGAAATTTTGGTTTAAAGTAAAAAGATTTTAAAATGGAATTTCAAAGACAAGATTTATTTTGAATAACTTAATCGAGTTTTGAAATTTAAATGTTTGATTTAAATTTAAATTCAAGATTTGAAATTGAATTCTATGATTTGAAACTAGGGATTAAAGATGTTATACCCGTTATATAAGGGTTAAACTATTTTAAAAGTATTAATTTTGGAAGGTGAATATAATTCAAGGACTTTAACCCGTGCAAATATGATTGGATTTTTCTTAAACGAAAACTATTTGTTTTCAAATAATAACAGCTTTCGTATAAGAAGTGAACTTCCAATTTGTGTTGAAAGGTTTCAAATTTAAAATGAAATTGAAATGTTTTGAAAGGTTATGAATGAATTCTTTTGAAAAGCTATGAGTTGAATCTGTTTATTTTTAACAGATTTAAAATGATGATTGTTTTAATCCAATTGAAATGGAGTTGTTTTGAAAGCTATGAGTTAAATCTTTGATTTAAAAATTTAATGAATTAATTAAATTCGTAATGGAAATTGTTTTGAAAACTGTGAATGAATCTTTGTGAAAATTAAGTGAACTTTGTGAATTTAATCTTTTTGTTTAAAAGATTAGAAATGGTAATTGGTTTAAACCATTTGAAAGAAAGTTTGGAATTATTAAGTTGTGACTTAATTGAAATCCCATATCCATTTGTTTTTAAATATTGCGCTCATTATTCGGGTTAGCCGGGAAAAGACAATTGTGTCATATAACCCATTTCGAATAGTGATACGTCGTATATGGATAGCATTTGAAGACCGGTGTTGAAGACCGGATATTTTCGAAAATGAAAGGACAACCTATCGAATGTCTCTGCACTGAGTCACGCCGGTATAGAGATTTATATCACTCTTTTTGTGATGGGAAGTCTGGACGTGATTAGAAAATTATTCGGATTTGCAAGGACTTCATTGGAAGTGCCTTCGGTTCTGTTCGAACCCGGAACAGACTTGTATGGTTACATGTCTGACATTACACTTTGAGATATAAAGCAGATTTCTTTCAAATACATTTCTATTTGGTGGCGGAGAATTTATTCTCTTAGCTTAATACCCTTCTCTGAGACGGACTAGCTCAGAGGTTATGTAGTTGAAATTTATCAGCGATATATCCCAATTTGGTAATGTGACATGCTGAGTGTTGCTGTGTGATGATCAGTGTTTGATCATTTGTGATATGATCATTTGTTTGATCATTTATCTTTGTGATCATAGGTTGATCATCTGTTCACCCGAAGCATGGCTTTGTGACAAAGCGTAGCTTTGTAGACGAGACTTCGCCGAGCCTCACACCCCGGAAATGGTCAAAACAGGAAGGATGCAGCAAGGTTCTAGGGAGTAGCGCCCCTTAGTGTATGTCATTCCTTCTGGATAAAGGTGGTATCATGGTATGGAGCCCAGATACTTAACCTATGTTGATATTGCTTATTATGTGGTTGTTGGAAATCGAGGATCCTCGGGAAGATCGGTTACGATCGGGGGATGGCATACGCATGTCAGTAGTTACCTATTTTTGTAGAGGTAACCCGGCCTTGTGTTGGCAGAGATCTAACCGTAATGTTAGGTTATTTCTCGGGACGTCATTCCAGAGGCGTTCCTTCGTGGCATAGGAAGTTCCTTAGCCTGACCATTTGTTGGAAATCCATCTTCCAATACGAACTTTGTACGGTATTAGTTGTACAACCTGCCATTTACGTACGGTGGTCACCACTGTTTAGATGGTAGCTATAGTAGGCATACGATACTGGTCGTATGTTGGCTAGGATTGATATTCTATTTTCGAAATACTTTTTCCACTATGCATTAATAATAATATAAAAAATGATTTGATTTTACGTAGTAAGCATCTTTGACTATCGTAAGAAGAAATCTCCTCCAATTCTGCGTTTGCATTTTGTGTGTGGTGGGAGGTCTTATGGTAGTTTCATTTTCTAAAAGCATTTCGAATTGACTTTAAATTCTTTTGTTGTTTATTTTAAAGATAAACTGTTTTTGTTGCTCACACCAGTCCCATGACTGATCCGGAGTTTATTGTTTCTTTCCTAAACTCTGGATGCTCAAAATTTTTCTACACGAGCAGTCTAGAGTTGGGTTTTTCAGATAGTCAGGATTTGTAGATTTTTTGGAGCTAGTTCAGTCTTTGGATCGGACTGCAGTTGCTTATCTTTGTGCATCGTTATTGGGAGTTCGAGCTATATTTGGATTTGCTGCTTTGAAGATGAAGATTATCCGCTGCTGTTGTTATCATTTTCTTTTCCGCTGCTATTTGTTATATCATATCTCTGATGTATATTGATATTCATTGTATCATTCTGTCGTATCAGATATTGTATATCAATGTATTATTCATTTATTCCGCTGTGTTATGTACTTAATGTTGTTATAAGCTCCGGCGACTCGGATTTGAACGGTCGAATCTACGGCATTCGAGTACGATGTAAAGTATGGATGTCGATTTTCGAACGCGAAAATCTGCGATCGTTACAGTTTATTTCTATATTTGTTTCCGAAGGTCCACTTAGCCACTGTGTGGTAGCTTTGAGTTTGTATCGGTATGTCGGATTTCCTCTTGAAATGAAATGTATGTTATATTATCTGACATATCGGTACTCGCACAAAGCAATTACACAGATGGTCGCTCCTCAACATCCTTATTCTTCGCGCTAGTCGACAGCGTTACCCAGTAGTGTTCTTGGCTAGCGTGAGCATAGAGGTGGGGCGTCACAGCTTGGTATCAGAGCCAAACTTCGGAACAATGTAGAATAATCTAGCAAGGATCATTGTCCTAAGTCTTTCTTAGGAATTGTGCCATAGGATTTAATTCGAGTCTTCGTACCGTTCTATCCTATTTTCTTTGTGATGCCTTTTTTATCAATCAAGTTTGTTTGATATTCATTTTGTGAATAACCATTTTCCTCTTCTTTCTTTCTTTCTTAAAGAAGAAGAAATGGTTAGATCTGGCAGTCCTAGCGCTGGTCAATCCAGTAGTCCTTCTCTGGATGGCGTATTCATGACTGCCCAACAACTTTTGGATCTTGTAGAGAATCAAAGGTATATCTGTGCTTTGAGTAAGAACCCTGAAAAGGTTTTACCTCTGGAATTAGAAGTGCCTTTCGACCATTTTTTAGATATCACTCTTCGACTAGAAGAAGCCGATAAAGAAAGTGGTGTTGAAGTTGTGGATGCCAAACAAAACTTCAACATCAACAAGAAAAGGCATATTAAGTTCAAAAGCCCTAATCCCAACAAGAAGGGAAAGCAAGCAACACCAGTAGCAAATACTCCTACCTCCCGCCGTGGAGAATGTTACAATTGTGGTTCTAAGGACCATTATGAAAACAAGTGCCCGAAGCCTCTTTTCTGCCGCTATTGCAAGAGTTCGGGTCATACTATATCTTTGTGTCCCAAACTTAAAGGCATGAAGGAGGGCAAGCTAAATGTTGTACAAGCCCCTTCTAACACTTCTCGTGATCAAGGTATTTCTCATTCTATCCTTAATGGTATTATTATATTTCGTGATCCTTTCATTCGAGTTCTTTTTTATATGGGTGCATCTCACTCTTTTATATCGAAAGAACTTGTTGATGCTTTGTCTTTGAATGTTATTGACTTGATGACTTCGTTAGGGATTGCGAATCCAGTTGGTGGATCCGCAACACTCAGTTTACTATGTAAAGATGTCGAAATTATTTTATGTGATTACCCTTTCCGAGCCGATTTGCATGTTATGCGTTACTTAGGCTTCAGAATGATTTTGAGGATGGATTGGCTTAACCGTTATGAAGCTCATATCCTATGTCCTAAACAGACTATATCTTCGGTGTTAAGCCGATTTCTCTCGTTCTGAAAGATTCAGATTCCAATTCGAAAGCATCCTTGTATTCTCTAAATCCTCATGATGACGATAATGATGATGAGGAAGATGTCATTTCTCTCATTCACATTGTTCGTGAATTTCCCGACATATTTGAGCCCGTTCTAGGATTACCACCTAAGCGAGCAATTCAATTCAGAATTAACCTAATCCCTAGAGCTCTGCCTATTACTCGTCCTCCTTATCGTATGTCCAACAAAAAAATGAGGAGATGCGCAAACAATTATCCGAATTGGAAGCGAAGAAATTTATTCAATCTAGTTCTTCTCCATGGGGAGCTTCAACAATTTTTGTGAAGAAATCTGATGGTACACTTAGGCTTTGTGTTGACTACTACAAGCTTAACAATCTCACCATCAAGAATAAATATCCCTTGCCTCAGATTGATGATTTATTCGATCAGCTTAGTGGTGCTAAAGTCTTTTCACAGTTAGACTTAGCAACCGGTTTTCATCAGCTCCGTATTGGAGAGGATAACATTCCTTTGACATTGTTCCATACTCGTTATTGATCTTATGTAACGACCCGTAAATTTTAACTGTTTTAATAATGTGATTAAATCGTTTTTTCGTGAAATTTTGTGAAATTTAAACAATAAAATTTTGAAATATAAATTTGATATTTGGAATGCGTCTATTTAAACATAGCAACTGGTAAATTTTCATCCGAAAATATGAAAGTTTATTTCGTGCGTAAATTTACTTCAATTTAATCAGCTAAAAAGTGATGAAAATAAAACGGTTTCGAAACCAAAATATTTTTATATAGAAAAATTCTAAATCGTCTTCTGAGCAAGGCGTCATTTTTCATTTTTCCAAATTCGGACATCTTTAGCTCCGTCGATTTTATTCTTCTGCGTTTTTACTGCATTTTCCGCTGGTAGAAAATTCGAATTTTTTTAATTTAATCATACCACTGATATCCATATACCATTTTGATCGTCTAGTCGTGTTGATCCCTACGGTATATTCAATTGTTAATTTCGAGATCCGAGAGACGGCGAAATCTACGGAAACAATTTTTATATCGGTTCCGCATTTGACCCTTTAGTTTCCGGTGTCTTTTCAATTGTCAGCGGCATAATATCAATAGCCATCTACTTTATGTATATCCAGAAATCAATGCGTGACTATTAATATTCATGTGCTTTCAAAATATATTCCTAGATTTGCTCTTCTCCTGTCCATTTCTCTCCTCTCAATTTTTTTATGAAAGATCAAAAAGAAAAAAAGAAAAAAAAAGAGAACCATCAACCTGCTCTTCTTCCTTACCAATCTCTCCCCCTCTCCTCTTCACAAATATAATAAGATTTATATATAAAATTTACCCAGACCTTCCCTTCATTACCGCACTATCTTCTCCTCCCGAACCTTATGCCTTGCATCCCTCCTCCTCCCTTAGGCCGAACAACTCTACACCCACCGGTAGCCACCCTCGATTGACAACCAAGCCTAGTCACAACCGAACACCACCCGGTTATTCACTTAGCAACACTGCCGACGGCCCACACCGGACCCTGCTTACTTCCCACCATCGCTCAACACGCTAGCATCTCTTCCCGGCCGTGCACATCCACTCGAACCGACCCCACTTCCAGGCCACCCGCATGCTTCTTCCTTTGCAATGCCGTGAAAGGCATGAATTCATAGGTGATATATTTTTTTTATTATGTTGTTGGTATATATTTAGTTGAGTATGTGTTGTTGTATATGTACAAGTTTATAATAATATTTATATGTAATCGACTGTTGTATATGAAGTTGTATATATGTATATTTATAGACTTTGCCGATTTTATATAAATGGTGATAAGTTTATATATATATAAGTTATAATTTGTTACCGAAATTTATATATATATTGTAAAACAGTTCTTTGTAAAGGTAGAAATATCTATTTGATGTGTATATACATAAAAGTTATATAAGTTTGTTTATTTTATATTGAAGATATATTAGTATATTTTATACATTTGTTTTGTTTCGGTTTATTTACTTATAAGTTTTAAATAATTTATAAAAATTATATATATATTTACTGTATGATACATGTTCACAGTAGTATAGATAGGTTTCATTGCTGTACATAGATTATTTTACACTGTTGCAAACACGACCAGTGTCTATGTTTGGCACAGTGTATCTCCTGTATTTCTTGTCGAAAGTCAACGATTTTTTTTTGTTTGGAAGTTGAGATTATCTAGTATATGTCTGCAAAATTTCATTTCATTCGGATGTAATTTGTTACACCGTTTTGATGTCCGAAAGTTGGACTGTTGAATGTTTTCAGCTGTACTTAGAATTATTCACGCAGTTACAAACACGACCAGTGTCCATGTTCGATGCAGCGTATCTCTTTCATTTCCTATCGAAATTCAACGATTCTTTTTTTTATTAAAAGATGAGATTCTCTAGTTTATGCATGTAAAATTTCAGTCCAATCCAAGGCCGTTTGGTCCTCTGTTTTATACCTGAAAGTTGCAATCAAACTGATTTTGCAATTGTTTGGTTTATTTTTTTTTGAACAGCAGTTAGACTTCATGTTCACGATATCATATCTCACTCATGTTTTATCGGAATGGGTTGATTCTTTTTTTACAAAAGAGTTGAAGTTACCTAGTTTATGCATGTCAAATTCCAGCAAAATCCGACATCGTTTGATTAGTGGTCGAGGATCTGGAAGTTGAACCCATGCAGCTGTTCTTTTGTACTTGAAATTATTTTACACTGTTGCAAACACGACCTGAGTTCATGTTTGATGCATCATATCTCTTTCGTCTAACGTCAGAATATAGTGATTCCTTTTTTTAAAAAGATAAAGTTTTCTACTTTCTGTATATAAAATTTTAGCTTCATACGAGGTGGTTCAGTTCTTTGTTTCTTACCTGAAAGTCAGACGCAGAGGGGTTTTTAGACCTGAACATTTGACAGTCGCAACATGGCCTGAGTCTATGTTCGTGACATCGTAACTTTTCTCGTCTCTTGTCCAAATCAAGTGATTCTTTTGCAGTTTGAAATACAAGTTTTGATCTTTATTCATACCAAATTTCAGACCATTTCGATCTCGGTAGCACATAGAATTTTATTGTTAAATATTGACGCAGAATATGTTTTTATATGGTTCTATGTTGAATGTTTTGATTTGATTTCGGCAATTCCTATTTAACAGCTTTGATCGTAGATTCATGCTAATCTAGTTTATTTCGGAAGTCGTGCTTGCAATTCGTAACTCAACTTCATTGTCTATTCTCGCTCCCTAGCCTCAAAAGGTGAGCAATCACTCACGATTAATGTTCTTTTATTTATTAAATTTAATTTCAATTGAAATGACAATTGAAATGCTGCTATTAGTTATTTACACTGTTATATATGCTATTACCTGTATCTATTCACCTATGACATTTGACACCATTATCTGTCATTTATGCGATGATAATACAGTTTGGTTGATAATTGATTGATTGTTGATGTTTATATTGGACGTTAAACTGTTAATGTTAAAGTGATAAATAATATGCAATTGAATTGATATTTGATAGTTAACCATTTAAATTGAATCTATATGTTGAATTTGATTAGTTAAAATATTGTATAATATGACCCCCTTTAAATGTTTGATAAATTGACACGTAGAAATTTGGTTAAGTGCACTTTGAACCATTTAATGTATGTTGAAAAAGTTATGTAGTATTGAATTGAATAATAGATTACCATGTGAAGAACCGCATAGAATATTAGTGCAATAATCTTTAATCTACATGAAATGATAGTGTAGATTCTAGAAATAATTATATTAATTTGCATAAACAACAATGTAAATTAATATGATTATTTCGGGATTATTTGAATTAATTATTGGATTGTTATTGATTGTTGTTATTGCTTGTTTATTTACTTTGACACCATCCCAGTTATCACACTGCAAGTTCCCTTTGCTATGCTTTGATTTTGAATTGAATTGGAATCGGGTTGAAATGATAAATACCCAAAATAAAACTTTGACCTAGGATAGAAAATTAAATAAAACTCGATTGGTCAATAATTTGATTTAAAAATAAAATAAAGATTTTATTTGAATAAATAATAAGGTTTTGAAATGAAGTTGGAAATTTAAATTTTTATGAAAGGAAAATGTTAATATGTAATAATCCGAAACAAAATATTAACATAGTAGTTGATAAAAGAATGTTGTTTAAAATTTAATTATTAAGTTTGAAATTATTTAATAATTAAGTTTTTTTTGGAAATTATTTAATAATTAAATAAGATTGAATTATTTAATAATTAAATGAAATTGAATTCTTGATATGTGAAATTGAACTTCGTAATAAGTGAAATTGAACTTCTTTAATAAGTAAAGTTGAGTTATGAAATAATTAAGTTTTGAAATTTATGACTAAGTAAATAAATAAGTCAAATTGAATTTCTTTAACAAGAAATAAAATGGGATTTATTGAAATTAACGTAAGACTTGTAATTGAAAGATTTGATTTGATGAATTTAATCTAATGCAATTTGTAAGTTTTGATATAATGGAGTTGAACTTAAATAGTTGATTTAATAAATTGGAAGTTAAATAGAAATTGTTTGAAGGATAATTTACTTAACGAATATTGAATGAAATCGATTAATGGATTTAAATGGTTTTGAATGTAGATTAAATCATTTTAAATGATTTCAAAATGAAACTTATATACGAATTTAAATGAATATTGGAATCGTTTAAATATAAAATGAAATTGAATTATAAGATTTTGAAATGGTAATTTGAAAGTTTTGAAATGTAAATTTTGGAAATTGATTTAGAAAGTCAAATGAAATGTTGGTTTACAAATTTTATTTGAAATTGAAATTGATTTGGTTTTGAAATATATAAACGACCAATCGGTGTAATAATTACGAAAGTTATTAAAGAGATCAGAATCTGTTAGGGACATACTCACTGTCTAAACCGAAAACCACTTTAATAACTATACGCGGAGTGTGATCCAGAATGAAGTCATTGGAATGATGTACGTGGTGACTGAAGAAAGAGAACGATAATGGAAAGCCTTGACACTTGTGTCAAATTGGAAATGACTAAAACAGGAGCCGTGCCTGGCCAAATGTGGGTTAGCTACCTCGAGCGAACACACTTCTTCGAAAACTACTCATTACTTGTTGTCGATTGGTGCACCATTGATTTGGGAGTGTTGTTTCGCGGTGTTGCGATCGCTGCGGCGATGCGTTCTCACCAGTCCGGATCAGGCAAACGGTAGTTTCACTACCTTGGGTATTGCCTCATGTGCCTTGTCATACTTGTATCCCTATATACGCGACCACTACGATTTGTTTTGTGTTATACCTATGGAGTACTCCCTGATATCCCACTAGTTTACGGTGGAGTTTACAGTGTTGTATAGACTATAACGCTTATATAAAATGTGTTAAGGGGGATAATGGTAACGCCTTAACACTATTTTGATACTTTATATTACTGATAGGCATTATCTACTTATCGTACACTACTATATAGTAGATAGTTTAACGGATCCTTAAAGGATGGTTATTCCAAACATCCTTTGATTTACTTGTATTTCAATTGTTATTTCACTTGAGTTGGATTTATTGATATAAGAATATTAATCCTGACTCGAGTGTTTTTTGTTTTGCTTTACGCTCGGGTCAGACCGAGTGTACCAGTATTCGAGACTCACGTTTGGAGTTGGAGCTTCGCTTGGAGATCCAACTGTCTATCCAGCTTTCAGATATCCAGTTGATTCCAATGATGGTATTCTGATTCTTGTATTTGACTATTGTATTTGAGACATCTGTTGTACCTTATTTAACTCTGATAAGTATATAGTAGCTTCATGAACTACTATCTTTTGTTTCCACTGCATTTATTACTCTTTGTCTGTGATCTGTGATTATTTATTTACTGTATATGTTCAGTTTTGCCAAATTTAAATTAACAATTCGGTATTTTGAATTATTCAAGTCCGACATGTGCGGATGCGAATGGTCCAAAATAGCGGGTCGTATGAATGGCTTGTTATACCATTTGGTTTGTTGAATGCTCCAGCTTATTTCGTTGACCTTATGAATCGAGTTTTGAAAGACTTCCTCGATCGATTTGTTCTCATTTTTATCGATGATATTCTTATTTATTCTAAAACCGAAGATGAGCATGAAAAACATATTCGGATTATGCTGGAAACTCTTAGGAGCAACCAATTAAAAGTAAAATTTTCTAAATGCCACTTTTGGCAATCTCGTGTGAAATTTTTGGGGCATATCATTTCTGAATCCAGAATTTCCGTGGATCCTTCAAAGATTGAAGCGATTCAAAATTGGAAGAGACCGGAGAGTGTAACCGAAATTCGTAGCTTTCTCGGATTAGCGGGCTATTACCGTCGGTTCAAAAAAGACTTTTCTAAGATTTCTGTACCTCTTATTAATCTGACAAAGAAGGGAGTTAAATACATTTGGTCAGACATGTGTGAAGCTTCATTTCAAAATTTAAAAGAACTCCTTTCCGATGCGCCTATTCTTGTGATTCCCGATGGGAACCAAGATTTTATTGTTTATATCGATGCTAATCGTGTTGGTTTGGGAGCCGTTCTCATGCAAAGGGAATATGTTATCGCTTATGCTTCTAGAAAATTAAAGCCTGCCGAGACTAAATATGCCACTCATGATTTAGAGCACGCGGCTATTGTTTTCGCCCTTAGAATTTGGCGTCATTATCTTTCGGGAGAGAAATTTATTCTCTATACCGATCATAAATCTTTGAAGTATTTATTTTCCCAAAAGGAACTTAATTTGCATCAACAATGTTGGCTCGAGTACTTTGCCTCTTATGATCTTGATATTCTTTATACTCCTGGAAAAGGAAATCGTGTTGCCGATGCCCTTAGCCGAAAGCAATAAGCGGTTGTGTTAACGCTGAAATAGGAACGCTAACACCCGGTGTGTGTAATGGAATTGTGAAAGCACCACCCGTGTGACGGGAACATAAATTAAGCAGTAAAATAGCAGTAAATCAGTATAGGACAGCAGTTTATAGTGGTTCGGCTTGAGATCGAGCCTACGTCCACTTTGAATCTCTTTATTACTGAATCCGATTACAAATCAATACAATTCACTTATGAAATCAATACAATTTGATCACAAAGACAATCTCGACTGCTAGCTCAAACTTCGATGATAAAACTCGATGAATCCGTGTTGGATGTAAGAGGTTTCTCTCGAAGCTCGTTGTAGTGTCTCGATTGTTTGGAGATCTTCGATTGTTGAATGAGTTGAGAGTTCGGCAAAGTAACGACGTCTCTGAAATGATTTGCCAAAAGTCCCCTTCATGTTGGAAGTGGTGGTCTATTTATAGGGAAAAATCTAGGTGAGATTCTGTTCCTCAAGTCCTAGGTCGGAGCCGACTTATAGCAAGTCGTAGGTTTTAGGTCAGCGACGAGATAGGAGCTCTTGTCTTTTAGTTACTCCTGAATACGAGCTATTCAACTGCAAGTCATAGGTCGGCAGCGACTTACCATAAGTTGTAGGTCGGAGATCCTTAAGTCATCAAGTTGGCAACAGCCTTAAGTCGTAGACTTTTTGAGTCGGAACACTTTAACTCGTACACTGTTAGGTCGGTAGCCCTCCTTATCTCGGAGCATTCCATAACCCGGAGCATTTCTTAGGTCGGTAACCTACTTAAGTCGGTTTTAGCTCTTAAGTGGTAGATTATCTTAAGTCGTACGCTGTTAGGTCGGACCTGTAGCTTAGGTCGTATGCTGCTTAAAGTCGTACGTGCTTAGGTCGGAGACTACTTTAACTCGTACGCTGTTAGGTCGGACTCTTCCTTAACTCGTCTCCTGTTAAGTCGCGAATAAGAGGATTAACATTTGCCCCTCGAAGTGTGTGCCTAGGTCGTAGGTCATATACTTCGATTTTCTTAACTTGCTTTTTGGTTAGGTCGGCAGCGACTTAACATAAGTCTTAGGTCGTACACCGTGTAAGTCGACTCACCTTCCAGCGTATAAATAGTTGAATCCTTCTTCCTCCTCCTCATCTGTTCTTCTTCTCGAATCAGCCATTGACGCAATTTAGAGATTTCAGAGATAAACTCCAACCATCCAATCGCCGATCATCTTCCTGTTATACTTCATAAGTCAATCCGATCTTCGTTCAACCATGTCCATTGTCGAATTGATAACCTCCCAATTTTCGACTTCCATTTGTTTTAGGCGCCACGATTCATCATGAATAACCCTTCGATTGTCCTGCAATTGCCATCGACCATGTTGTAGTTGTGTAGGGCAGTAATACATCGGATCCGCAGCAAATCTGATTCGATTCGAATTGGCTCCTTGGGTGATCCAATGGTGTGGTGGAATGAGGATTGTCATTGACTGTGAGGTTATTAGGCTAACGAGTTAAGGGTTAGGGAAGAAAGTTGGTTGAGGTACTGACTCGGTCACGACATAGCGATTTCATGCGATCCAGTGATTTCCATGATTTAAGTCGGAACCGACTTAGCAATTTCATGTGACCTAGGTTTTGAGTCGCTTCCGAGTTAGGACTTGGAGGATTTCTTGTTGCCTCGAACTAGAGTTTTTGCTTCTTTATCCGACCTAAGACTCGGGGACTGCTGACCTTGACCCATAGGGAATCTTTCTTAAGTCGTCACCGAGTTAGTACTTGAGTCTTCGGCGACTTAGCAGATGACTTTAAAACTTTGCCTGGACTTCGAACTGTTGAACTATGAACTGTGTTGCATGTATTTCCTTTTACAGATTGCTCCAATATGCAAGTTAACAATCCTTCTTAATACAACATTCACAGAATACTGGGACGAATATACTGTCACTGACTGCCCACATCGAATGACAGATTAGTTGATAAAGAAAAAGTTAAATTGAATGAATATGAATGAAATGTTGTACAATAACCAATTCAAGTGAAGTATTAAAACAAAATTGTAATAGTCAACTGAAACTGATTTGTCTGCATTAACACTGCACTTGAACATTAACAAGTTCTGAAATTTTGTAATTGATTGATTGTCAACTAGTTTAATTCCAGTTATGCTTGCCTTTTACTTTCATTAGTTTTGCACAACACTTCACACTTTTTAAGAAACGTGCACCTTCATATTTGAACATCCAGTTGATTGTGTAGAATGTCTTCTCCACAAGAAGAAATAGAGCAAGTTGAAGAGACTTTTCCAGTTGCTGTTCCATTGAATGATCCTCCAGAAAGGGTCTCGACCACTCTGAACTACAGAACCTTTAACCAGTTGTGTATTCAATTCGGAATTGCCGAAGCAGACGCACAACTACCCGGGAAGCCTGATAATGCTGATAGACCTCCTCGTGGTTTTGTTGCGGTAAATCGACAAATGTGCCAGAATGGAGCTATCCCTCCTTTTAATGACTTCCTGCGAACACTTCTTCTACGATTAATTATCTCCCCTTTCCAGCAGCATCCCAACGGATACGCCATCCTGATGGGACTTTGTGTGTTATTCAGGAGAACGTTGGATCGTCTCCCAAGTTTTGATGAAATTTGTTATTTGTGCACTTTCGCTAAAAACAAAGATCATCCTTCTATCACAGTCGTGAGGAGTGCTAGAAACCGTAAGTTGATCATCGGTCTCCCTGACAGTGTTCACAGTTTTCTAAGCCAGTTTTTCTATGTTCGCTGTCCCCCGGGGTTTTACGCTATCTGGAGAGTAGGAAGTAAGATCACTTGTCTCTGTTCCTTCTGTTCTTTCGAACTTGCCAAAGTCCGAGTTGTCAAGTGTTAACTTTGCCTTTTTTCTTTTCAGCACTTCCTCCTCCTTCTAGAGATCCCGGTCACAAGGTGACTTTTGAGAGGCTTATGGAGGTGCCGGTTGAGGAAAGGATTATCCAGTTTCTATTGACAGACAAATTTTTACATCAATTCGGTCTTTTACACTCTTCTCACTTTACCCAGCCTCGTGAAGTTTCTAATCTTCCAGCACAGACATCAGATGCCCCAGCTTCAACGGAAGAGATGGCTTCAAAGGAGCCAACTGTAGACACTGCATTAGTAAAGTGTTCTACTTCTATTGGTGTTGCGGGAACGTCCAGCAAACCGGCACTTGCTCCAATTATTGAAGAGGAAGAAAATTCTCGAATTTCTGAAAAATCAGCCGATGTGGAAGTTGAAAAGGAGAATTCTACTGAGTATCGTAATGATGACACCTTTGATGACTTGAGTGACATAATGATAACTTCTCAAGAGCTTTTCAAGGATAATATTCCAAAAGCGAACTCTCCTGTCGTTGAAGCGACTTCCTCTTTGAAACAAACTTCGACGCCTTCTACACCTGTCGTCTCCGTTCCCGCACTAAAGCGTGGTTTGTAGTTTGACGCACGTAGTTCGCACGCCGCACACACTTAGGATTTTTCAGCACTTATAAGCATTTATCCTCTTTTTTTGGAAATTTCTAAACTTTACTTCTTTTTCGGTTTTCAGATTCTCCGATGGGGCGTACCGGCTCATACTATGACTCATTTCAGCGCCATGGAGGTCGTGGATCTTATGACTTTAGGAAATATCTTGGTGACCAGAGAGAGACAGATGAGGAAAGGGCTCAAAGGAAGGCTCAAGAAAAATGGGATTATGAGCAGCGGCAGAGAAGAAGAGACGCTGATCGATATGATTCTTCTCATAGAAGTTACGATTTCTATAAGCGAAAGTTTTATGATGACAAGGGGAAGGCTCATATTATTGACGAATCGAGCAAACGGTCCAAGCCAAGTGACGCGTCTGTAAATTCTGAGAAGACTGATGCTCCTATCCCTTCTGATATTCCGGCCGGCTCTCCTCCTTTAAAGAAAACCGATATCCAAACGATCATCAGCAAGCCCTAATATCAGGTTAAAGACGGCCCTCCAACACTTCAAAGCCGGTTTCCGAACTGGTGCTTAAAAGGAGTGCGTTTTGACCTGGATTTGGTCCCAATCGATAAGCAAGACATGCTTAAAAGTCTTGATGCAGTTAGGCTTAACATTGAGAGGATGTCGCAATGGCAGAAACTTGTTGATGAACTCCAGAGAGTCAACCATATGAATCTTGAAAACATGATGACTCTGGAGAAAGATAAAGCTGAATGGGATAAATGGTGCAAGCAGCATGACGCGGAGATGACAAACATCGCGGATGACAATGCAAGGCTTGAATCTGAAGTCAAGCAGCTTAAGGAAAATCTTGCCTCTTCTTCTGCATCACATACTCAAAAAGAAGAAGTCTTTCAGAAGCAAGTGCGGGATGCACATGCTGCACAAAGAGATGTCGAAATGAAGCTTGCCGCCGAACAGCACATTGCTGAGAAATATCGCACAGAAAATGCTGAACTACGGGAAAAAGTTAACTCCTAGAACGCGGAGATTGAATTACTGAAGTCTCAACTTGCTAACACTGAGAAAGAGCGTGATGAGGCCGTTGCTGGTCGAGCTGCAGCTGTCGCCGAAAAAGAGGCGGCTGAGCAATCACATGAGACAACAAAAGCTAACATCAACTCCACCTTATTTGACTTTTATCTTCACAGCGTTCTGGGTCGTGGGAGCCTCGCTTTTCTGGGTCCTGATTATGAAATTACTCTGGCTGAAGTGTGGGAAGCTGCAGCTGATATGTTTAAAGGTGCCGGCTACAATGAAGCAGAACTTGAGGCACGCTATCTTGATGATGAGGCTCGTGCCGCTCTTGTTAAAGGGAAGGAGCAGCTTGCTAAAGCATGAGCTGAATCAGCGGGAAAAGAGCTTCCAAAAGAGGAAGCTCCTTTAACTGCCCATGTTCATACTTCAACTTCGGCCGATGTTAACATTATGGATTCTAGCTCCCATTCTTCACTCCCAGCTAAAATTGCCCAAGAAACTGCGACCACTCCCACTGAGGATGAGGCACCGGACGATATTGAAGCCGAGAAATTTGAGATTGAGCTTGCAAAGCCAACTCCTCCAGGTAATTTTGGCGTTGTCCCGGGCTCAATGAACCAGTTATTTGATTTAACCGAGTTTGATGACCTTCTTACTTGTTACTTAAACTTTGGTGAACCGATACCTTCTCTATTTCCGGAGAATGCCGATTTTAACTTCTTTTCTTCTACAACGGAGGTACCGAATACTGCACATACTTCCACTCCTTCTGTTGCCGTTCTTCCAACTTTACAGATTACTCCTCCCTCTACTTCCCAACCGGGATCACAGGCAGAGAAGATTGAAGCTCTTCAAGGCCTGGATGATCCGGCCGCTTCACAGGAGCAGAAGGCGGAGGATCTTGATGACACCGAGAAGACCCCGGAGTAGTCTCTTGACGATGACACGAAGCTTTCTACAATGCTGGCTACTCCGGGGAGCGAATCTTCTTCAAAGAGGAAGGGGAAGCGTGCCATAAGGAAGAAGAAGAAGAATATTTCCGCTGGAGAGGAAGCAGAAGTTGATCCAGCCATGCCCCTTTCTCCTTTTGCCCCGACCCGTTCGCAACGGCTTCAAAAACTAATCATTAGACCGGGGAAAGGCTCCAAAGGTGGCGAGAAGAAGGAATAACAAGCTGGATTTTCTTCTTCTTATTTTTGCTTTTTGCATGTATCGACCGGAGATTGTGCGGGTACCGGTCCCCGCATCTTTTTGTGATATCTGCACATGTAAAGAATTTTTATAGTACTAAATGAAACAGTTATTTTACTTGTACAAATTCTTGTGTATGTGAGAACACATCTGTTTCTCATTTTTAGTGTAGAATAAACGACTCTTTTTACTTATACAAACTTTCTGGTCTGTGTTTGAGAATGCATTTATTCCACATCTATTTTTCATGATATTGCAATGAACTTGCGGTGTGTTGCTTGCATATTCCTTTTATTAATGTAGTTGAATTGTATAGTGTTGCCACCATACCACAAGTGCATTGCAATATTTCTAGCTTTTACAAGACTGATATTCCTATTTTAGAGGATAATTATTCCACTTTTTAGGGTAGAATTATTCTGCTCTTAATAGATCATATCTCGTTTTTGGAGAAATTTTTACTTTATCTTTCTTTCTGAAGAACACTTCAACTATCGGGGACGATCACTTTCATTTGTCAAAATAGAAAGAAGATTTCCCTATGTAGTGAAATGAACTTTTCTGAAAAAAATTTGTAGCATTTCAACTTTTTTAGGAGGAACTTTTTGAGATGAACAAGTTAACCTTCCTTTGAGAGTTGAACTATGCTTCCGGAGAAGGCTTTTTGTTCGAGTATTCTATTTTGGGACATGCCTCCGGAGAGGGCTCCTCTTAAAGAGTTGTGCCTCCGAAGAGGTCTTGTGCCTTCGAAAAGGGCTTGTGCCTCCGAAGAGGGCTTGTGGTGCCTTGGAAAAGGGCTTTTGCCTCCGAAGAGGTCACGTGCCTCCGAAGAGGGCTTGTGGTGCCTTGGGAAAGGGCTTTTGCCTCCGAAGAGGTCATGTGCGTCCGAAGAGGGCTTGTGTCTCCGAAAAGGGCTTTTTGATTGCCTGGAAGTTACTTTCTCATGGTTGGATGGATCCACGGGGCGGACGCAATTTGTTTGACTGGATGCTCGTTTGCACAAACGATCGCAATCAATTAACAAGGGCCCTGTTACTTCAGCTTGGGAAGGTGCCCCTCCGGTGGTTCCACCAATTTTTTTTTTGATTGAGAGAAGTACTTTCATTTTTTTGGCGTGCCTCGTTAGAGGGCTTTGTTGACCTTTGAGGAGCATTAGTTGGTTGGTGTGCCAGGAAGGTTGCGTCTCAGGGGCGAGTAGATCCACGGGACGGACGCAAGCCGCCTGATCGGATGCATCACGATCAGTTAGCAAGGGCCCTGTTCCTTCTGCTTTGGAAGGTGTCCCTTCGGTGGTTCTACCGGCCCTTTTATTGAGAGGCATACCTCCTTTTGGCTGCTTCTTTGTTTGTTTGGCCATATTCTCTCATCATCTGCTCATGAGCGACCTTTTATTATCGTTTCCAAGTGCATCTTCTTTCCTTTTGCAAGTAAGTTGCTTTATCCGAAGAAGTGGACTTCACTGTTGAACGACTCCACGGGACAAACGTGAGTTATCTAGTCGGGTGTTTGTTCATATCGACAATCACAACTAGTTAACGAAGGTTTGCCACAATGGAGTCGCCAACTTTTTTTGTGAAGTTCTTCTTGTATAGGATTTGAATTTGGAATTTTTTTTTGTCGCTTGGTATTTGCGTAATAGTTGATTTATAGAGGTCGCTTGGCTTTGTGACGAGCAAGCCTTGTTTTAATGTCCTGCAATTTTGAATCGACATTTTAGCAATACATTTAAAGTATGTACATATCGAAATGAAACAGGCATTATGAAATAGTAAAGAACACAAGATTTATAGTGGTTCGGCCAAGAATCGGGCCTACGTCCACTTTATAACTTTCATTCATTTACACTGATTTACAATGTTTTACAATACAACCGATACATTCATCAATATTTTACAATTTTGAGCAGAGCTTTTTTTTTAAAGTAAAATAAGGACGTAAGTGGTTGCTGTTCCAGGCTCTCGGAATTGGATCTCCTTCAACAGTTATGAGTTTGAAAGTGCCATCAAGAAGTTTACTGCCTATGACATATGGCCCTTCCTAGTTTGGCCCAAACACCCCAGTTGCTGTCATGATCCTTTTCAAGACTAAATCTCTGATCTCAAAGCTGCATTGGCGAACTTTAGAGTTGAAATGCCTGGCGATCCTTTGCTGATAAGCTGAAACTCTGAGCCTAGCTTCTTCTCTTTTTTCATCAAGAAAATCGAGTGCTTCAAGTTGCAGCTTTTCATTTTCAGCTTCATTGAAGTGAATTCTTCTGTGTGAAGGAACTTCTACTTCCACTGGAATCATTGCCTCTGACCCGTATGCCAGTGAAAATGGAGTGTGCCCAGTCGCAGTTTTGTGAGTAGTTCTGTATGCCCATAGTGCTAATGGAAGCTTATCGACCCAACCACTTTTTTCTTTTTCGAGTTGCTTTTTGATGGTTGACTTGATAATTTTGTTCACTACTTCCACTTGCCCGTTTGCCTGCGGGTGAGCCACTACTGAGAAGCTTTTTCGAATTCTGAATTGCTTGCAAAAATCCTGGAACTCTTCACTTTCAAACTGAGTACCGTTGTCTGTGATTATCTTCTGTGGCACACCATATCTGCAAATGATATTCTTCGTTACAAAATTTATCATCTTTTTAGAAGTAATGGTGGCCAAAGGTTCAGCTTCAGCCCATTTGGTGAAATAATCGACAGCAATAATAGCATATTTGACTCCTGATTTGGCAACTGGTAATGGTCTGATTAGATCTATCCCCCAAATAGCGAATGGCAACGGACTGACCATTTGTGTTAGTTCAGTGGAAGGTGCCCTTGGAATCTTTGCAAATCTTTGGCACTTGTCGCATTTTCGGGAGTGGATAGCTGCATCTCGATTAATATCGGGCCAGAAGTACCCATATCGGAGGACTTTCTTGGCTAGAGTTTGACCGGCTGAATGATCTCCACATTCTCCTCCATGTATCTCGGCTAGAATTGTCTTGGCTTCTTCCTTAGTTACACATCGGAGCAGTGGCATTGAAAATCTCCGTCTGTGTAATCGGCCATCTTGAATTACATATCTTGACGCTTTCCTCATTAGTTTTCGATGTTCCTTAGAACTTTCTGGCAGGGAACCATTGAGTAGGTATTCTTTGATTGGAGTCATCCATGATTCATGCTCTTGAGACGTAGCCATAATCCAATCAACATCCATTTCATCAATGCTTGGAGCTGACTGAACTTCTACAGGAACTAATCCCAGTAATTGAGCTTCTCCGGAACTTGAGTACTTTGCTAGAGAATCTGCCTTCATATTTTCCTCTCGAGGTATGTGGCTTATTGAATAGTGATCGAAATCATTGAGGAGTTCGGAAGTTTTAGTCAAATATGCAGGCAAATTTCCTCCTTTGGCTTGAAATTCTTTCTTCACCTGGCAAACAATAAGCTGAGAATCGTTGAAAATCTGTAACACTTTGATGTTTAGTTCCTTGACGATTTTTAAACCGGCAATAAGTGCTTCATATTCTGCTTCATTGTTTGTTGAAGGAAATTCCAATCTCAATGCATAACATAATGATCGTCCATCGGGGGTTTCAAGTACAACCCCTGCCCCAGAACAATAATCATTTCTTGAGCCGTCAACATACAACTTCCATTGTATTGGAATGCAGTCAGTTTTTTCTTCCTTATTGTCACCTTTGTCAGTAGACTCCGCAATGAAATCTGCTAAAGCTTGTCCGTTGATTGCTCTTCGAGGGTGGTAAGTGATGTCATACTGGCCAAGTTCAATGTTCCATTTCAAAAGATGACCCGAAGTTTCAGGACGAAACATGACTTGCTTTAGAGGTTGATCAGTAAGAACCTTGATAGGATGAGCTTGAAAGTATGGTCTCAATTTCCTGGAAGCAATTAGCAAACAATAGGCGAGCTTTTCTATCTTCGAATAATTCATCTCTGCCCCAGTGAACCGTTTGCTGATGTAATAGACTGGACGCTGTACTTTCATATCTTCCCGTACAAGTGCTGCGCTGAGAGCATGAGATGAAATTGCTAAATAGATGAAAAGATCTTCACCATCACTAGGCTTGGAAAGAACTGGAGGCATTTCCATATGACGAATTAGTTCATCGAAAGCATTCTGGCATTCAGGAGTCCATTCGAAATTTTTCTTTCCTTTCTTTAGAGCATCAAAGAAGGGAATGCATTTGTCTGTGGCCTTGGAAATGAAGCGACTCAAAGCAGCGACTTTTCCATTGAGACTTTGCATTTCTTTCTTTGTTTTAGGGGCTTTAACCTCCTTTAGAGCTGTGATTTGAGTAGGATTGGCTTCGATGCCCCTGGCGCTCATAATGAAACCCAAGAATTTCCCGGACTCTACCCCGAACGAACACTTCAATGGATTGAGCTTCATTCCATACTTTCGAAGAATTGCAAACATTTCCTCCAGGTGACCCATGTGGTCTACAGCTTTCTTTGACTTTACCAACATATCGTCAACATAAACTTCCATGGTTCTGCCAATCTGAGGTTTGAACATTGCATTGACGAGCCTTTGGTAGGTTGCCCCAGCATTCTTCAATCCGAAAGGCATAATTTTGTAGCAGTAGAGACCCACATCTGTGATAAAGCTTGTGTCTTCCTGATCCGGCTCATGCATCATAATCTGATTGTAACCGGAGTAAGCGTCCATAAATGATAACAACTCATGCCCAGCTGTTCCATCCACCAATTGATCGATTCTGGGCAGTGGGAAGCAATCTTTAGGGCAAGCTTTGTTTAGATCTGAAAAATCGATGCAAACTCTCCACTTCCCATTTTCCTTCTTAAAAATACTGGATTCGAAACCCAATTTGGATAAGTGGAGTTTCTGATGAAGCCGTTGTCCATGTGTCGATCGACTTCTTCCTTTAGTGCTGTCGACCTTTCTGGGCCTTGAGTCCTTTTCTGTTTCACTGGCTTGAATTTTGGATCAATGTTCAGAGTATGTACAGCAATTTCTGGGGAGATCCCACACATATCAGCATGACACCAGGCGAACACATCCAGATTGGCTTTTAAGAATGATATCAACGTGTTTTGAACTGTTATGCTTAGCTGTGAACCCACATTGAGTACTTTGTTTGGGTCTTTTGAATCAACAGATATTGGTACTGTTACTTCCACAGGTACCACTCTATTCTCCCCTGTACTGGCTTTTCTGGGGTCCATTTCTTTCCTTACATTGCTGTGTTCGCCAGTACAGGGGCCACTCCGTAGCTGCTACAAGGTTGGTTCTTTGATGCGGAGCGGAGCTGCCGCATCTTTTCCCATCTCTCTTTTTCGGGCCTCACGGAGCTCTACAAGATAACATTCTCGCCCCGCGTTCTAATCTCCCTTAATGACAGCAACCCCATTATCAGTGGGAAATTTCATTGTTAAGCACCACGGAGCGAGGACGGCCCTGAAAGCAGCAAGAGTAGGCCGACCCAAGAAAGCATTATAGGCAGAGAATCCATCAACAATTACAAAGGTTTGCTTTCGAACCAACTTCTTATGCCCTTCGCCCATTTCAACAAACAAGTCCACCGTTCCAATTGGCTGTTTCAGCTCTCCTGTAAATCCGACAATCTTGTGCGAAGAGGCTTGTACATCTGTCATCGGAATTTTCATTTGGTCAAATGTCTTTTTAAAGAGTATGTTGCACGAGGCACCACTGTCAACCAACACTCTTCTGACAATAGCCGGCCCAATACCGACAGAAACAACTAAAGGGTCCTCAGTAGGAGCTTCCACATTAATAGAATCCCTGGCTCTGAACATAATATCATCATGAAAATTCTTCTGCTGCTTTAGAGGTGAAGCATCTTCTAAGATTAAGACACTTTCTTCAGCTGGGGCATACTTCAAAGCTCTAGCATACCTTTCCATTTCACCCCAACTCCTTCCAGCCGGGTGAGGTCCTCCTGTGATCACGTTGATAACAGGTCTTTCCTTTCCAGCAGGCCTCTCTCCTGAATCAGATGAATGAGCTGGGGGTAACTGCCATTGGTTAGATGAAGACGGGTCTTTCCTATTCCTCTTGACGTACTACTGCAGCTTATTCTCTCTTAACAATTCTTCAATCAGACTTTTCAAGTGGCGGCACTCGTTGGTATCGTGGCCTGGTTGATTATGAAATTTGCAAAATCTTCCGCTTTGAACAGCATTTTTCCCAACTTTTACTGCTGATGGTTTTGGAAAATCAACAGCATCCTTAGTGGCGATGAAAATATTCTCCGGGGTATCAGTCAGAGGAGTAAAATCCGAAGGTTTGAGGAAGCGGGGCTTTTTGAGACCTTTCTGCTTCTTTCCACCATTACTTTCCCTCTTCTGATTTGCAGATTCTTTCTTGTTCTGAACTGTAGCATTATTTTCCACCACTGTTGTCACAACTTTAGCTGACGTGAAGAGATTCTCTAAGCGCATGAACTCATCAGCCTTTTTGTAGAATTTTTCGAGCGAGTTTGGTTCTTTCATTTTTAACCATTTTCCAAACTCGCTAGACTTGTCAATAGCCCGCATCAAGTAGGTTAAGATCATTCGCGGTTCCGCGTTATCAACTTCTGCTAGGGCTAAATTAAAGTGATTCAAGAAGGATTTAATGGGCTCTCCAGGATTCTGTTCAAGACTTGAGAGAGACATTATATCCTTTGCCCTTGAGATGTATAATTTGAATTGTTCCTTGAATTTTCGGGTCAGATCAGAAAATTGGTCGACAGATCGCACGGGAAGCTTGGTGAACCAAAGTAACGCCACTCCTTCTAAGTATACCGGGAAATACTGGCATTTAATCTCGTCAGTTGCTCTGGCACCAGTCATGTGCCAATCATATTTGTATAGGAATTGATTTGGATCACTCGTTCCTCGATAAGAAGGAATGGTGGGAGGAACGAATTTTCTCGGAAACTTAGCTTTTAAGATCCTTTCAGTGAATGGAGTTTTACTCGGAGCGAATCCCCAATCGTTCTCATCTTCGTTTCTTTGCATGCTTTCCTTCATTATTTGCCGAACCATGCTAGAGAGATATTCCTCATTGTTTAGAGATTTCGCGGAATAGACTTCGGCCATCTTTTCGGAGGTTTGCCCAGGCAAATGCTCACGGAGAACCGGTGACGGCCTGGATCCTTCAGCCTGGAGGGGTTCCCCTTCAGCAGCACCTGATCCCCCTTGAGGAATATTTCTCCCTTCAGAATTGGGAGCAGCATTAGCAAAGTTCTCCTCATTACTTACTGGTCTTTGATTAGCCCCAAGCAGAGCATTCAGCTTTTCCATCATCAGATTATTCTGAGTTTCAATCTGCTGGTACAGTCCGGATACAGCAGCATCTAACTCTTGTCGCGTCACACCGACGCTTGGAGCTGCCTGATTTGGAGAAAGAGAAGTGGCAGTATTGTCGCGGTCATCATCAGTTCTGACAGACTTTCGTTTCCTTCCAGGAGCCATTATGTCTGATAGACTTCTGGTTTTGTAGGAAATTCTTTCAACAAACTTCCATGAAGCAATGGTGAGTGGTAGCCTGAGTTGGGTTCTTAGTGAAAGCACCAAAATGTTAACGCTGAAATAGGAACGCTAACACCCGGTGTGTGTAATGGAATTGTGAAAGCACCACCCGTGTGACGGGAACAGAAATTAAGCAGTAAAATAGCAGTAAAGCAGTATAGGACAGTAGTTTATAGTGGTTCGGCTTGAGATCGAGCCTACGTCCACTTTGAATATCTTTATTACTAAATCCGATTACAAATCAATACAATTCACTTATGAAATCAATACAATTTGATCACAAAGACAATCTCGACTGCTAGCTCAAACTTCGATGATAAAACTCGATGAATCCGTGTTGGATGTAAGAGGTTTCTCTCGAAGCTCGTTGTAGTTTCTCGATTGTTTGGAGATCTTCGATTGTTGAATGAGTTGAGAGTTCGGCAAAGTAACGACGTCTCTGAAATGATTTGCCAAAAGTCCCCTTCATGTTGGAAGTGGTGGTCTATTTATAGGGAAAAATCTGGGTGAGATTCTGTTCCTCAATTCCTAGGTCGGAGCCGACTTATAGCAAGTCGTAGGTCTTAGGTCGGCGACGAGATAGGAGCTCTTGTCTTTTAGTTACTCCTGAATACGAGCTATTCAACTACAAGTCATAGGTCGGCAGCGACTTACCATAAGTTGTTGGTCGGAGATCCTTAAGTCATCAAGTTGGCAACAGCCTTAAGTCGTAGACTTTTTGAGTCGAAACACTTTAACTCGTACACTGTTAGGTCGGTAGCCCTCCTTAACTCGGAGCATTCCATAACCCGGAGCATTTCTTAGGTCGGTAACCTACTTAACTCAGTTTTAGCTCTTAAGTGGTAGATTATCTTAAGTCGTACGCTGTTAGGTCGGACCTGTAGCTTAGGTCGTATGCTGCTTTAAGTCGTACGTGCTTAGGTCGGAGACTACTTTAACTCGTACGCTGTTAGGTCGGACTCTTCCTTAACTCGTCTCCTGTTAAGTCGCGAATAAGAGGATTAACAGGTTGTTTCTATGATGATATCCGAGAGGAATGATCTCGCGACTTTATCCACTTGAGAGATTCGAGAACGTGAATCCAACTCTTGTTCATCTCTTGTTTTATGTAGCCTTAAGGCTCATCCTTCTCTTTTTGACCGCATTCTTGAAGCTCAAAAGCATGATCTCAAATTGGTTCTACTTAGCCAAAGTTGTAGGGATAAAATCAATATCGAAGATTTGAAAGACGTTAATATTGATACTCGTGGCGGTATTCAAAAATTTGGTAGACTTATTGTGCCAAATATTATTGGTCTTCTTAAAGATATTTTAGAAGATTCTCATCGTTCTAAATTTACCATTCATTCCGGTAGTAGTAAAATGTACGCGGATATGAAGCGACTTTATTATTTGGATGGAATGAAATCTTATATTTCTAACTTTGTTAAGCGTTGCATGACTTGCCAACTTGTAAAGGCCGAGCATCAAAGGCCCGGTGGGTTATTGCAACCATTGGAAATTCTAATATGGAAGTGGGATCAAATTTCCACGGACTTTATTAACGGTCTTCCCCGTTCCCGTTTGGGACATGATAGCCTATGGGTGATAGTATATAGACTTACAAAATCCGCCCATGTTATTCCCATTCGGTCCAATCGGACCGTACTTATTTTGGCTAAACTCTTTGTCAAGGAAATTATCAAATTGCATGGAGTTCCTACTTCTATTGTTAGCGATCGGGATCCATTGTTCACTAGTGGATTTTGGAAAGGACTTCAAAAAGCTTTGGGAACGAAGCTTAATTTTAGCACCGCTTATCATCCCCAGTCCGACGGATAAACCGAGCGGGTGAATCAAACTCTTGAAGATCTTCTTCGTGTATGTGTTCTCGATTTTGGTGGAAGTTGGGAAGATCATATTTCTCTTGTCTAATTTTCTTCCTATAATAGCTTCCAATCTTTTATTGCAATGGCACTTTTCGAGGAACTCTACGGAAGGCCATGCCGATTTCTTTGTGTTGGCTTAAAGCCGATGAGAAGCTGGTTTTAGGTCCAGATTTTATTGGTGGTCATTCATGTTTCACCTAGGATGGGTGTTGTGCATTTTGGTAGATCGGGAAAGTTAGCACCTCGATATTTTGGTCCATTTCCCATCACCAAATGTATTTGTTCCATGGCTTATCGCCTTTTTATTTACCGGCTCAGTTTTTTTTCTTGAGCCCGGTGTAATTGAAGAAATTGAGGTTTCATCAAATTTGACTTATGAGCAACATTCTATTCGAATAATTGCTTCGGAGGTTGAACGCCTTCGAAATAAAGATGTTTCTCTTGTGAAAGTTCGATAGTTCTCAAATCCTAAGAATTACTCTTGGGAATCTTGGGAATTCATCGAGCCAACACATCCGGTCTTACTCTTTCGTGCTCTTTATGGTGAACTTCTTATTTCAAATTTTCTTTTGTGTTGATATGCTTTTATGATTGTTACTCTTTATTTTCTTCTTAAGTATTGCGAGGACGCAATTTCTTTAAGGAGGGGAGTCTGTAACAACCCGCATATTTTACGATTGAATATTTAAATATTTTATTTAAATATAGAATCGTTAATCAGAGTTATGTCCGAAAACCTACTTTTTGCAAACAGTCGAATTGGGACTTGAGACCACCTCCATTGAGTCCAAAATGTAATTTACAACTTTTTTGAGTATAAGCTTCGATATGTTTTGGGGTGAGTTGAATTTTGCTATTTTCTGTTGGGCTTTTTGGGTTTGGGTTTCACCCAACTCATTCTATTACCCTAACTCAGCCCTTTCTTCATCCATTCACTTATTTCTTTTTGCAAACACTCAAGCTCAACTGAAATAGGGGAAGAGAAAGGGAAATAGAAACTACAAGCCCTAGTTTTCATTTGCAAATTCAAGATTCTAACTCCAACATCAAATAAAAGCTTTGGTAAGCTCCCTCTTCATCTTCTTCATCTCTTCTCCTCTTTAATTTCAGAAATTTCTTAAACCTAACTTGGGAAATTTTCTTCTTTTGAGCTTAGATTCAAGCTTCTAGGATTGGAGTTGAAGTGTAGTTGATCTTCCTTTTCTTTCAAGCTTCTCCTTCGTCGTTTTTGGGTTTAAATGTGAGATTTTGAACTCACATCTATTTCTATAGATATTGTTGTTGTTGGGCATGAATTCCTAACACTTATTTATGTTCATTTTCTTTCGATTTGGATCAATTTGGTAAATTGTTCAATTTTTGGTTTTTGGAATCCAATTTTTGTAAAAATCCAATCTTTGATGTTTGAACACGTTAGTGGAGTGTTTCGGAGGGCCATACAAGGCTGGGTTGTCGTTAGGCGTAAATCCTCAGTCGTAGTTGCTCGTTTGTTCGCTTCCGTCCGTGTTATCGAATTTGCCCCAAAGGGGGGATAGGCTGAATGGGCTTCTGAAGTAGGTTCAGTCGACTGAACCAGTGGTTCAGTCGACTGACCAGAATATCAAAATTGCTTAGAAGCAGGTTCAGTCGACTGAACCAGTGGTTCAGTCGACTGAACTAGACCAGGAAATTGCCTGGGTCTGTATCAGTCGACTGACCATCTAGGTCAGTCGACTGACCCTGGGATACAAAATTTGTATCCCTGTGCCAGTCGGCTGACCACCTGGTTCAGTCGACTGACCTAATTATCTCAACCTACTTAATTATTTTGCTTCGATTTCCATTTTTATCGATTCGAGGTTATCTGATTTGTTGTTATCATTTATTATCTACTCTGATGACTTATTTTTTGGGATTTTTGTGGATATCCATTTTTGATAGATTCGGGATCGATTTCTCTATATTTGATTCACGTCATCGAATGTGAATTTTTGATGGTTGATTGTTTCTACAATCATTTCTGTGCTTTGTCACTTTAAAATACAAAGGTTTCTATACTAATAGTAAATATTCAAATTCTTTACAAAGATGATTTCAACTCTATTTTTAATACAAAGCTCGTTTATAAAAACCGTTTTCTAATCTATTAGTATATACAAACCTTTACCTCATTCGTATGAGAAAATCTAATTAAAAGGCTTAGCAAACCAAGTGGTATGAAACGCTTACATTTACTTCGTCGGTTAATTTATGGACTTGTTCGATGGAAAATCTTGTGGCAATTTTCGAGTGGAAATCTACAATTTGTTCGTAAATATTTAAGTTAAGCTAGTGGTTATGGGACAAGAAGCTAAACTCATATATTTACTAGCTTAGTGTAATTCACACTTTTTATTGATCGACGATGATCATTTTGTGATTTAGACTAGCGATGAGCGATGTCTATTTGTCTGCGAGGGAGACTAAAGCCTGTTTCTATGGAACTTCGGTTAAATTTGGCTGGGTAGCGACCCGTGGTCTTCGGGCCGTTTGTGGAGCTTCGGCTCAATATTTATGGTTACCGACCATGGAATAGCGTTCCGTTTGTGATACACGTGTTGGTGAGTTTTCATGCTCCCGTTTGTGATAGGCTCCCCCTTTGTGATTTCTGGATTTCTCATTGATGATTTATATAATTTGTGTTTCACCAACTTTTGCGATTGGCATTAATATGTTTGTCAATATTTGTAGTTTGGTGAATAAAATAAAGAATATGAAATTCTTTTTGGTGCTTTGAGATTTTTGATATATTATATGATTTTGTTGTTGTTTAAATCATATTTGCCCTAGTATGACATTATTGTTATCATACGTTCTTATTATATCTCTATGTATATCTCATTTCTTTATCTGATATTTATAGCTAAACTGATTCGTTTATTATTTTCTTATTAAATAATACTCGGGTCAGACCGAGATGTTACAGGTGCTTCTGCTTGACTCCTTATCTGGGATCATCTTCTGACTTATGTCTAACTACAATACATTTGTAGCTTTTGTTGTTATACATTCAAGATATAGACTCCATGATGTATGCTTTTTCTTTTGTCTTGCACCTGTATCTATTCTTTTGTGATATTGTGGATCTTATTTGACCACTACTCTAATGTACACTTCTTTGTGTTATATATTCATATCTGTTCCCGCCTTTGTGATATGAACACTGTGACTGATTTATGTTATGTTTATTTCTATATTTGTTTCCGAAGGTCCACTTAGCCATTGTGTGGTAGCTTTGAGTTTGTATCGGTATGTCGGATTTCCTCTTGAAATGAAATTTAAGTTATATTATCTAACATATCGGTACTCGCACAAAGTAATTACACAAACGGTCGCTCCTCAACAGCCTTATTCTTCGCACTAGTCGACAACGTTACCCAGTAGTGTTCTTGGCTAGCGTAAGCATAGAGGTGGGACGTTACAAATAAAAAGGACTCTAACATCACAAAGCCGTACCTTAGTACATGCAAAACATACCCTTACACAAACCATACTCTCCTTGAGGTAAGCCTTGATTTATGGGGTTCTTTAGTCGCTATGTCTTTATTTAGGCTTAAACAAGTTTTATTAGCTAAAGAGAGGTTTTAAGTTGTTAATTATATGTTGTCATATTACTGTAGAAGTTTGAAAATATTTATACAACTTGTATTAAACAAAAAGTTAATTTTTAAAAAAACATGTTCGGTCACATTTTCAGTATTTCTACAAAGTATATATTTTTGTAAACACATTTCAAAGACAAGTTTTATATCATTTGTTATTATTAAAAGGTGTTTAACATGGTTATAAAATCATATTTATCCATAACAAATCCTGGACTCAAAAATATTTAAATAATCTGGATATTTAAATACGAAATGTTTGAAATTCCAAGTCATTACACAAAATTATTTCAAAACAAATTAAATTAACATGTATAACATAAAACTAAATCCATTAATAAATTGTCACAAAATATTATTCAAATAAAAATTTTTGAAGTAAAAGAATTAGACGACTTAGGCATACATAAATTCATGATAATGAGATTTAAAGCTAAAATAAATACACAATATGAAAAACATACAAAAGCAGTAATGAATCCATAATTATTATCATTAATAACACATGAATATCATAAGAAAGAAAAGGAGGATGTTAAAACATATCAACATGATGATAATACAACAGATTCATAAAGGAGAAATTTAATATTCAATTCATAATCCAAAATTCTTACAAGTAAAAGAGATGGAAGAGGATGAGGATTAAAAGCATATAGACATGATAATTTACAAATAAATAAAATAGAAAATTACGTTTACGAAGTAGCCAAGCGAAACACCTTGAATAAAGAATCAATTCCTAAACTCAATGAATCATTCTTTATATCTTGCATCAATCGAGAGATAACCATATTCTAATTTAATTTGTTTGGATTTTGTAAGCCTACCCACCACGGAAATTCGGCTCTGGTAGGATGATCAGAGAATTGTAGATGACCGAGGATAAACAAATTAAAGAAGGAAAATAAGGATCACATTAAAGATATGATGACACACCTTCTGTAACGACCCGTAAATTTTGATTAATAGATTTGTTAGTCTAATTTAAATTTTGCAATTAAATTTAGGAAGAAAGAAAATTTTAGAAGTTATAACGAAGAAAATGTTAGAAATTTAAAGGTAGAGATTGAAATTAAGATTTACAAATTCAAAATGAAATGGCAATTAACTAAATTTATGAAATTTGTCATACTTGGTTAAAGTTTAATATAGGAAACAAATAGGAATATTGATTTAACTAATGAAATGTTATAATCAGAGGTAGTTGAATGAATTCAATATTATGTAACATATTTTAGTAATTGGATGGAAATATAAACATAAGAAAAATTGAAATGCTACTAATCTAATATAATAAAAAGGTAAGTAATGTAAATAAATGATCGTAAACTTTAGTAAATGAATTAATGTGCAAAAGGAATTGAATTAAACATGAATAGCATGAATAGCATGAATATTAATAAATGAAGTTATGTAATAATTAATAAATGATGGCATTAATGAATGAAATAAGGTTTGTTAGTAATAAGGGAATAATTAAAATAAACATTGAACCAATGAATAAAAGAAAAAGGTGTAAGAAGTAAAATGTAAAGTAAATGGATAGAATATAAGTGAATGGAATTAGTAGTATGGAAAAATGCCAACATTGATTGTAAGTAATAAGGGCCTATTTATGTGACAACGAGTAACGGTAATGTTTATTTAGGTTACCTATTTAATTAGTTTGTTAATTGGAATTTGAAATTGTAATAAATGCAAATAAATGTTACAGTTGTGTGGAATGTAATAAAATGGTTAGGAGTGTTAGAATGGATATATTAAAGTAATGAATGGGAAAAAAGAATCAATTAATATATGTATTTTTTAGTATGTTGCATAAAATTTGGAAATCAAATTTGCAATTAAAGCAAATTAGGTAGTACGTTATTTGGAAAAAAAAAACTTAAGGGTAGGATAACAACTATTTTAAACTATCTAATTAATTGGTCAATGAATTTATTGGGAAATAAGTTCAAATTATGTAAAATGGAGAAATTAATACGAGAAGTATGTAAAGTAATAACTAAGAAAGTAATACGTATAAAGTGAATATAACATAAACTTAAGTGTAGTACAATCCAAATTTATGTAAATTTGTGAAGTTCTAATTGATTGAAATTGGTAGAATTGGAAATGGATTAAAGGTTATATACATTGATGTAATAACACGTAATGAATTGTAGATGATAGGATAAATTAGAATTACATGGAAGGAATTTAATTTAAATGTAATAAAGTGGATTCATTTGGGAAATATTAATGTGCCTAGATATAGCCTTTGCTAATTAAAGTCAAAAATTAATAAATTTAATGAAAGGCCAATTTATGAAAATGAATGGAAATCAAGATTTATTTATTTATTTAAAAGTAAGGTTAAATGATTGAGTTTATTGAAATAAGTAGAATTAAACCTTAAATTTTTCGTTAATTGAAATGAAGATGGAATAAGAAAATATTAATGCAATAGTTTGAATCAAATGATAAATCCATCTATTTGACAATAATGAATGAATATAATTTTTGATTGATGTAATTAAATGGAAATTTTTGGAAATTTATTTACATATTCTGAATTCAATAAATTTAGGTTAATACTGAAATCGATAAGATAATTAACTTCAAATTTACTTTTAATATGTTTAAAACCATCGTAAATGATTGGGAAATTGAGAATAATAAGAATGGGCAAATTTTAGAATTTAAATTGGAAATTTGATTTAATTAATCAATTATTTATTTGTTTAATTACTATAAAAATAGCCATTTTGGCCACTGACTCGGATTTCGACGAAACAAGTTTCATTGGATCCGAAACGGTGAAATATTGTAGGGTTTCAAGTTTCGTAACCATCGGATTTGTCATTTGATCGTACGGACTCGAAACGCCTTGAAATAAATGTAATTGTAATCAATTTGAAATTTTTGATTTTAGTATAACTTCTTCATACGATGGAATTTGGACTTGAAACCTTTTCCATTGTGTTTAAAATATTTTAAAACATCTATTTTGATATATGGGTTGACCCAATTTCGTTCCGGAGTCGAAACGGGCTTTTGGGCCATTCATCGTTCAGCGCGTTTATAGATCGGGTCCATCTATCCTATTTTGACTTTGCCTATATATATCCAGTTATAAACCCTAGCATCCTTTATTCCTCATTTCTATACGTACAGAAACTTCTGTACACCTCTTCTTTAATGGCAACAAACAACTCTAGATCCAAAATCAAATTTAAAAAAAAAATTGCAAACTTACAGCACGAGTCGCGCTTCGGGTTTCAGGGGGAAAATCCCTGGAGCTACTTCGGGTAACGAAGAAAATCACTCGGGTCTCCGGGTCGTTTTGGAAAAAACTCAGAGCAAGCACCAGGTATTTGAGGAGGCGGACCGGGTTGAACTCGAAGTCGACTCAGGACCAGAATTTTCCAATCTTCAAATTTTCATAACTTTTTCATACGAGCTCGGATTTGGACGCGGTTTGTTTTGCTGGGTTCGTATCGAAATTTCGGACACTTTGACCCTGGTTTGGATGAATTTGGAGACTGCTCAAAATTTGGGTTTAAATTGGATTTGAATTCAATTTAAATTCAAAAGGTGAGTGTTTTAACCCACTCACAACTTCTAAGATTTCTTATGTTTGTTAAATTAAATTTTGATATGATTTAAAATTTATCTATGATTGTTTGGGCATATATTTAATCATCATCTCAGTTGGATAACATTTAGTTAAATTTAATTGTTATTTAATTTTATTATTGCATATAATTTGACAGTTAAATTTATTTATTATTGCATATAAACTGCTAGTTAAACAGTTATTAATTTTTATTGAATATAAACTATTCGTTGATGCCTGTTATATTTTATATGCTTTATATTGATGTTTTATTTAAATTGGATGATGATTGTAATAAATTGTTGTTTATTGATATTTGGATGAATGGATGCTATATTTTATTGTATAAACTGCAAGTTATTATGCATTTTCATTCCATTCGGGATTGCGGTTTGAAATGATATATAACCGTAAACTTTTATTTTTAAAATTACGGATTGAAATGATAAATATCTGTATCACTTGACCATAGGATAGAAAATTATATACATGCACCGTGGTCTATATATAAAATATTTTAAAGTGATTTTCTATGGGTTTTGGAAAATAAGAGTTTATATATATACTAATTTTGATATTATATAAATATTATTTTATATATGGTTAAATTCGAAAATTTAAGCTATGTATAACTTGATGATGTTTTAAGTTTGATTTACGAATATTTCAAGTTTGAGCTTTATTTAAGTGATATTGAATTTATTAAATAAATATTTCTAAACTAAATAATAGTAAATTGAATTAAAGTATATATAAGATTATCAGATTTGGTTGGGAATTTTGGAATATTTAAAGACTTGAAATATATCAAAATTGAAATGTTTTATTGAAATTAAGGTATTATTGTTTTCAAAGTATTGGTTTTCGAAATTGTTATAACTTTGAAAGTAATATGGTTTGAAAAATGAATTTATTTGAAATAGAATTTATTTAAGAATTATCTGTGTATATATATGGATTTTAAAACCTATTGAGATTGGAAATTTAGAAATATGACTTCAAAATGTGGTTTGGGTTTAAGATGATTTAAAAGAATATTTCAAGTTATCTAAATTAAGAAAGATTAGTGATTGGAAATTTGGTTTTATTTAAATAAGATATTATTGAATTGTTTTGGAAATGGAAATGATATATTATTGAATTTGGTTTTGAAATGGAAATAATACATTGATAATTTGGGTTTGAAATAGTAATAATATTTTGGTTTAAAGTATATACTATTTTTAAAGGATATGTTTGAAATAGTAATAATATTTTGGTTTAAAGTATATACTATTTTGAAGTAAAGGATATGTTTTGAAATGGCAAAAATATTTTGGTTTTAAGTATATACTATTTTGAGTAAAGGATATGGTTTGAAATGGCAATAACATTTTGGGTTTTGAAGTATATACTATTTGAAATAAAGAATATGTTTTGAAAGGGCAATGATTGTGTTTTAAAAGTATATATTTTTAAATGACCACGGTGTTATAATAACGTTTGGTTGTAAAAGAGACCGGGATCGGTTATGGACATACTCTCTGTAAATACCGAAAACCTCTTTGACAACTGTGTACGCGGTGGAGTTTCCAGAATAAAGTAGGATGGTGGCGACGATCCTAAGGTATATACGTGGACCCAACTCCCGTGAGTTGGCATAAGGTGGCTAAAACAGGAGCGATTGATGGACCAAGGAGGTAGCACCTCTGATCGGACACACTTCTTCGATACCATTATATTACTTGTGATTGATTTGGCGGCCACCATCGATTTGGGAGTGTTGTTCGAGGTGGGCGGTAGTGGCTGCTATGCGTCACCACCAGTCCGGATGCGTAATTGGTATATCTACCCTGGCATTGCCTAGTTGTGCCGTGTCACCTAACATAGCGAGCTTTACTACGATTTGTGATTTCTCCCATAGCTTGGGGAGTATCGAGGGTAGCCCCCATTTTGGGAGTATGCTAATACTGGATAGACTACTGGGACTATTACGTGTTAAGGGGAATATTGCGTCACTCCTTAATGCTATTTAAAAGTATGTTTATTTTATATTAGACATTATTATAATAGCGAATATTACTACATAGTAGATAGTTTAACGGATCCTTAAGAGATGTGAATCCCGAACATTTCTTAAGTTACTGCACTCACGTTAGACACTGGATAGGAGATGTCAAATCCCGTAAACATCTTTGACGCCGTTTACACTCATATTTATTTCATTGATTTAACTTACATAAGATCTTTTAGTTCTGACTCGAGTGTTTTGTCTTTTCAATTCGCTCGGGTCAGCCTGAGCATTTCAGGATTTGAAGGCCCTATTTCTGAAGGACGAAGACGAATATTTTATTATTACTATCTGTTATATATTCCACTACACCATTGTATTCCGTTGCATAATTATCATTCTCTGGTATGTGTAACTCTGTATTAACGCTTAAAATTGAACGCTAACACCCGGTGTGTGTAATAAAGTTGTGAAAGCACCACCCGTGATACGGGAACAAGAAATAAGCAGTAAAAGAGCAGAAAAATAGTAAAAGACAGCGATTTATAGTGGTTCGGCTTAAGATCGAGCCTACGTCCACTTTGAATTCCTTTTTTGCTGATTTTCGGTTACAAGTTGATACAATGCATTTGAAAATACAATATATTTCGATTCCAAAACACTCTAGACTAATAGCTCAAACTCCGATGTAGAAGATCTCCTCGAATTCATGTTGAATGCGGTAGATTCCTCTCGAAGCTTGTTGTACTGTCGTGAATGTTTGGAGTTCTTCAAGTATCAGATGAGTTGAGAATTCTGCAGAGTAACGGCGCTTCAGAGAATGATCCAAAAGTCCCCCTGCCGTTGGAGTTATGGCCGTATTTATAGGGGTGGTTCTGGGTGGAATCCAATCTCGCAAGTCCTAGGTCGTTCACGACCTAAGGTATGTCGTAGGTCGGTAGCGACCTAGAAGATGAGTCTTGTCTGCACTGAGCTGTCTGAACGAGTCAGTAGGTCGTGAGTGACCTAAGATAGGTCATGAGCGACCTAAGATAAGTCATGAAACCCTTCTCTGCTTTAGCTTGCTTAGGTCGTGATATTGCTAGATCGCAATACTCCATAAGTCGTTAAGTCGTGAAGCTCCTTAGGTTGTGATATTGCTAGGTCGTAATACTCCATAAGTCATTAAGTCGTGAAGCTCCTTAGGTCGTCTCTATAGTTAGATCATTCTCTTCTTTCCGGAGTTAGGTCGTGAAGACTCTAGGTCATTAAGTCGTGAAGTCTGTTAGATCGTTAGGTCGTTCTGCCTCTTAGGTCGTTTAAGGCCCTTAAGTCGTTAAGTTCCTTAGGTCGTTAGGTTCCTTAGGTCGTTAATAGCTGTTAGGTCGCAGAGTTTTAGGTCGCCGAAATAAAGGAGTTAACATTTGCCCTCGAAGTACATGGCTATGCCATTGGTCGTGTGCTTCGACTTACCTTTGCTAGGTCGTGAACGACCTAAAACTGTGCTAACTCGTGTGCCTATTTACCTTCTTCTCTCATCCCCATATAAATTGTTAGGTCACTTTCTTCCTCCTTACCTTACTGCTCTGATTTCCCACTGCCATTGACAAATTTTGGAACTTCCAAGGGAGAATTCAACTCATTTAGTCGTCGATTCATCCTTACTAACATACTACGTAAGTGAGTTCAATCTCTATCCCACCATAATCGCCGCCCAATCATGAATTCGTGTTTTCCGACCCAAGTCCAATTCCATGCGTCATGTTTCATTTTTGAATGATTATTATAATCGACTTCCGATCGTCGTTTGATATGTTGGTATGATTCATGAATGCATGGTAATGTTTGTAATGGATCAGAGGGATTTGAAATCGACTTTTTTGGGGGATCTGGCGGTATGTGGAGATGAATGAAATTCACGAAGAGGATGATAGTTTTCTTTGTAATGGCGATATCGGGTTATCGGATCTAGTAAGTGATTGCGTGGAGAGGAAGTCAGCGACTTAACAGATATGCACAACTTAAGAGTTAGGTCGTGTTGAGATTTTCACGACCTATGACTTACGACCTAAGATTCTTGACCGACCTAAACATTCTTACGACCTAAGAAATTGTTTGGACTCGATCGAACTTTGAGTAGAACGACTTAACAATTCAACGACCTAATTGCCTTAAGTGAATGCAGGACGGCTTAAAATACCAACGACCTAACTTTTGCGGCATAAGCTCTAAGTCGCGGCCGAGTTAGGACTTGACAAATTTACATCGCCTTGAACTTTCTAATTTGCACTGTGCGACCTAAGGAGATTCCGACCTATGTTAGGTCGCTGGACGACCTAATACTTATGAAATTTGGTCAGAACTTGACTGAACTTTGAATTTGAACTGTGTTGCACTTCTTTGTAGATTGTTTTAACTTTTATGTTGATATCCTGTTAAACACAACATTTGCAGAAAAACGGGACAAATATACTGCCATTGACTGCCCACATCGAATGACAGATTAGCCGATAAAGAATAATCAACTTAAATGTACTTATGTGAATGAAATGTTGCGAGTTAACAAGTCTAAGTGAAGTATTAAAGCAAAGCTGAAATAATCAACTAAAGCTAATTTGTTTGCATCAACACAACACTGTACTTGGACTTAAGATAACAAGCCTTGAGACCATATAATCGACAAATATCAATTAACTTGGTTTCAGTTATATTTGCTTGTTATTGTATTAGTTTTGCACAACACTTCACACTCTTTAGGAAACGTGCACCTTCATATTTGAATATCCTGTTCCTTGTGTAGAATGGCATCTCAGCAAGAAGATACAAGACCACTTGGAGAAGCTTTTCTGATTGCTACCCCATTAATTGATCCTCCAGAAAGGACTTCTACTACATTGAGCGATAGTGTTTTCAGACAGCTGTGTATCTAGTTCGGCATTGCCAAAACAGATGCTTTATTTCCCGGGGCAAACGATACTGCTGACAGGCCACCCCTTGGTTTTGTCGCAGTTAATCGTTAAATGTGCTTGAGTGGAGCTATTCCACCTTTCAACGAATTTCTCCGAGAACTCTTTCTTCAATTAGCTATCTCTCCGTTCCAGCTACACCCCAACAGTTACGCCGTCTTGAAGGGGTTGTGTGTTCTGTTTAGGAGGACGCTCAACCGTCTTCCAAGCTTCGATGAAATTTGCTACTTATGCACCTTTTCGAAGAACAAAGATCACCCTTTAATCGTGCTTGTAAGAGGCGCCAGAAACCGGAAATTGATTTTGGATTTGCCCGATAGTGTTCATGGGTTTCTAAGTCAATTCTTCTTTGTCTAATGTCCTCCGGGATTCTACGCTGTCTGGAGAGTCGGGAGTAAGATTGCCTTTCTCTGTTCATCTCATGAGTTTTTCGAAACCCGAGTTATCAAATGCTTATCTTCATTCTTTTCTTTTTTCAGCAATTCCTCCCCCGCTTAGAAATCCCAGCCTCAAGTCAATCTTTGAAACTTTAAATGCTATGGCTATGGAAGAGAGAAGCGTCAAATTCTTGTTGAAAGATGAACTTTTGCACCAGTTCGAACTTCTACATTCTTCCCGTTCCATCCAGCCTCATGAAGTTCCTAATTCTCCAATAAAAACATCAGATGCCCCAGCCCCTACCGAAGAATTTACACTGAAAGAACTCACCACTGAGACTTCACTGGTGAAGTGTTCTACTTCTACTGACGTTGTGGGGTCGTCCAACAAGTTACCACTTTCTCCCGTTATTGAAGAGGAAGAAAATCCTCGAATTTCTGAAAAGACGGTCGATGTGGAAGTTGAAAAAGAGAGTTCTGTTGGGCATCACGGCGATGACACTTTTGATAATTTGAGCGATATAATGATAACTTCTCAGGAGCTTTTTAAAGACGATATTTCAAAAGCGATCTCTCCTGTTATTGAAGCGACTTCTTCTTTGCAACAAACTACAACACCTTCTACACCAGCTGTCTCCATTCCCACACACCAGAGTGGTTTGTAGTTTGACGCGCATAGTTTGCACGCTGCACACACATAGGATGCTTAGCACTCTCATTCACTTAGCTTCTTTAATTTGAAGGTTTTTAAGACTTGTCATTTCTTCAATTTTAGGTTCTTTGATGGGGCGAAGTGGTTCACATTATGACAACTTTCGGCGCTATGGAGGGCACGACTCTTATGATTACGGACGCTATCTCCCTGTTCGTAGGGAATCTGATAAGGAGCGAGCAGTTAGAAAAGCTCAAGAGAGACGAGCTTACGAAGAGCAGCAAAGAAGAAGGGATTATGACTCCCACAAACGAAAATCTTATGAAACAAAAGGGAAAAGCCATGCTGCCGAAGACCCGAGTAAACAGGTTAGACTTAGTGAAAAGGACGCGTCTGTAGTTTTTGAAAAGTCTGACTCTCCTATCTCTTCTGATATCCCATCCGGCTCTCCCGCTTTAAAGAAATCCGACATCAAGTCGATTATCAGCAGGCCACAATATCAAGTCAAAGATGCCCCTCCCACTCTTCAAAGCCGATTTTAGAATTGGTGCTTAAAAGGGGTGCGTTTCGACTTGGACTTGGTTCCGATTGATAAGCAAGCTATACTTAGGAATCTTGATGTTGTTAAGCTGGATATTAAGAGGATGTCCCAATGGCAGAAACTTGTTGATGAACTCCAAAGAGTCAATCATATGAATCTTGAAGCCATGTTGACTATGGAGAACGACAAGATGGAATTGGATAAAATATGCAAGCAGCACGACGTAGAGATGGCGAGCATTGCAGATGATAATGCAAGACTTGAATCTGAAGTCAAAAAACTTAAGGAGGATCTCGCCACTTCTGCTTCTTTGCATTCTCAGAAGGAAGAAGTTTTCCAAAAACAATTGCGGGATGCGCACGCTGCTCAAAGAGATGCTGAGCTGAAGCTTGAGGCCGAGCAGCTTATTACTGAAAAATATCACAATGACACTGCTCAACTGCGAGAATCAGCTATCTCCCAAAACATGGAGATTGAGATGTTAAAAGCTCGACTTCTTAAAGTTGAGAAAGAGCGCGATGATGCGGTTGCCGGACAAGTTGCAGCCGAAGAGTCTCACGAGGCTACCAAAGTCAACATCAACTCTACTTTATTTGACTTTTATATGCACAGTGTTCTGGGTCATGGTAGTCTTTCATTCTTGGGCCCTAAATATGAGATTACACTGGCCGAAGTTTGGGAGGTCGTACTTGATATGTTTGCTGGCTATGCGGAGGCAGATCCTGCAGCACTTTACCTGGATGATGAAGCACGTGCTGCGCTTGCCAGGGGAAAAGAGCAGCTTGCTAGGCAGCGAGCCGAAGTGGCAGGAGAAGAGTGTTTAGAGAAAGCACCTTTAACCGACCCTGCTCATCTTCCGGCTTCAGTTGACCCTGACATTATCGGCTCTAGTTCTTATTCTCCACCTCCCGCAAAAGCCGAAGTTAAGATCACAACTACCGAGCCTCCCACTACTCAAGTTGAGGAGAAGACCCAAGACGACACCGAAGCTGAAAATTATGAGATTAAACTGACAAAAACGACCTCTTTAGGTAACTTTGATTCAGATCTGGGTCAAGTGGATTATTCATTCGATTCAATTGAACTTGATGAATTTCTCGCTTATTACTTTAAGTCCTGATGATCGAATATCTTCTCTTTTTTCGGAGAGTGCTGATTTTAACTTCTTTTCTTCTATAGCGGAAGCACCGAGCATTGTGCACTCTTCTCCCCTTCCAGCTGTTCCACCTCCATCTCTTCAAGTCACTCCCGCCTCTCAACCAGGGTCGCAGGAAGAGAAAATAGAAGCCCTTCGAGGCTTGGATGAACAACCTGCTTCTCAAGAGCAGAAAGCGGAAGATCTGGAGGACAGCGAGAAGACCCCGGAGCAATCTTTTGATGACAACACAAAACTTTCTACGTTGCTTTCTCCGGGGACTGAGTCTTCTTCGAAGAGGAAGGGGAAGCGCGCCTTGAGGAAGAAGAAGAAAAGTATCTCAGTTGGAGAAGATAAAGTGGAAGAAGATCCAGCTACACCTTCTTCTCCTTCTTCTCCGACCCGTCCACGCCGGAATCCAAAACTAGTCATCAAACCGGGCAAGGGTACTAAAGGTGGGAAGAAGGAGTGATAAGCTGGATTCTACTTTTCTTATTTTGCTTTTTAATTGTATCGATCGGAGATTGTGCGGGTACCGGTCCCCGCTTTTTTGAGATCTGCACATGTAAAGAATTCTCATAGTATTGAATAAAATAATTCTTTTACTTGTACAAATTCTTATGTATGTAAGAATGCATTTATTTCTTATTTTAGTGTAGAATAAGCGATTCTTTTTACTTGTACAAACCTTTTGTCTGTGTTTGAGAATGCATTTATTCCACATCTTTTTTTTGTGTGATATTGTAATGAACTTGTGGTATGTTGCTTGAATACAACTTTTATTGATGTAGTTATCTTGCGCGATATTACCCCCGTACCACAAGTGCATTGGAATATCTTTTGTTTTGACGAGACCTGTACTCTTATTTTAGAGAATAACTATTCCATTTTTGAGGAAAAATCATTCTGCTTTAATGGAGCATGTCTCTTTTTTGGAGAAGTTTTTACGCTTCAACCTTCGGAGATGGTCACTTCATTATTTTTTTGTGAAGTGAGTTCTCCTACGTGGTAAAGCGGGCCTCTGAAGAGGGCTTCATGTAGCACTTCAATTTTTAGGAACAACTTTTCAAGCTGAATGAGTTAATCTTCCTTTGAAAATTAAAGTGCGCCTCCGAAGAGAGCTTGTGCTTTCGAAGAAATCTCTTGCCTACGAAGAAGTCCTTGTTTTTGTGCCTCCGAAGAGGGCATGTGTTTGGAACTTCAAGCGTGGTGAAGTGTGCCTCTAAAGAGGGCTTTTGTTTGATGCTTTAAGAAAGGTGAAGCGTGCCTCCGAAGAGGGCTTTTGTTTGATGCTCGAAGCATGGTGAAGCGTGCCTCCGAAGAGGGCTTTGGTTTGATGCTCCAAGCATGGTGAAGCATGCCTCCGAAGAGGGCTTTTGTTTGATGCTCCAAGCATGGTGAAGCATGCCTCCGAAGAGGGCTTTTGTTTGATGCTTCAAGCATGGTGAAGCGTGCCTCCGAAGAGGGCTTTTGTTTGATGCTCCAAGCATGGTGAAGCGTGCCTCCGAAGAGGGCTTTGGTTTGATGCTCCAAGCATGGTGAAGCGTGCCTCCGAAGAGGGCTTTTGTTTGATGCTCCAAGCATGGTGAAGCGTGCCTCCGAAGAGGGCTTGTGTTTGATGCTCCAAGCATGGTGAAGCGTGCCTCCAAAGAGGGCTTTTGTTTGATGCTCCAAGCATGGTGAAGCGTGCCTCCGAAGAGGGCTTTTGTTTAGTGCTTCAAGCATGGTGAAGCGTTCCTCCGAAGAGGTCTTGTATTGATTAGCTCGCCTATGTCTCTTTGTGGTTTGATCATTAGTGGTCCCCTGTTATCGTCTCTGAACCCGTGTTCCTTTCTTTTGCAAGTAGTTGCTTTATCCAAAGAAGTGAACTTCACTGTTAAGTGATTCCGCGGGGCAGGCGCAAGTTATCTAATCAGATGTCTGTTTGTATGGACGATCGTAATTAGTTAACAAGTGTCTGGTTCCTTTTCTTTCGAAAAGCACCCCTTTAATGGAATTATTAATCTTTTGTGTGAAGTTCATGTCATGTTGGATTTGAATTTGGAACTTTTTGCGGCTTGATATTCGTTTATTGAGTGATTTACGGGGCTTACTTGGCCTTGCGACGGGTAAGCTTTGTTTTAATGACCTGCAATGTTAAACCGATATTTTAGCAATACATTTAGAGTATTTACATATCGAAATGAAGTAGGCATTTTATAGTAATAAAGAACACATAATTTATTGTCTTTTATTATTGAATCACACTAATTTCTCAGCGGTTTACAATGCAAAAGTTTTACATCCACCATCATTTTACAAATTTAAGCAATGATGTTAAGTAAAAAATGGATGCAAGTGATTGCTGTTCCAGAATCTCCGGATTGAATTCCAATTTCCACTGGATTCGTAGTTTTGGATCCTTATGCCAGAGAGAGTGAAAGGTGCCCCAGCTGCAGTTTTGTGGGTAGTTAGCAGTCGTCCCAACTTCCACCTGCTGGGTGTGGACCCCCTGTGATAGAATTAATGACAAGCTTTTCGGATTCTTGCTCTGCAGTGTTGTTGCGAGAGCCGGATTGATGGGTAGGATGTTGTTGCCCATGAGTGGACGAGGTTGGATCAACTCCATTTTTCTTCACATACTGTTGGAGTTTACCCTGTTTTAGCAATTCTTCAATCACATTCTTTAACTGGCGACATTGGTCAGTGTCATGGCCAGGTTGGTTGTGAAATCGGCAGAATTTCCCATTACGCACTACACCTCTTCCCATCTTGGGTGGCTTAGGATATTTGACAACATCCTTTATTGCGAAGAAGATATTCCCCGGTGTATCAGTTAAAGGAGTAAAATCTGAAGGATTAAAGCGGCGTAGTTTCTTCTCATTCTCCTGCTTCTTTACTCCGTCATTTTCCCTTTTTTGATTTCCAGATTCTCTTTTATTAGAAGCAAGATCATTATTGTTGTCCTTAGCAACAACCACCTTTGCTGGTGCGGAAAGGCTTTCTAGGCGTATGAATTCATCGGCCTTTTTATAAAACTTCTCAAGTGAATTTGGTTCCTTCATCTTTAGCCATTTTCCAAATTCACTCGATTTATTGATGGCTCGCATCAAATAGGTCAGGATCATACGCGGTTCTGCATTATCCACTTCGGCTAAAGCTATATTGAAACGGCTCAAGAAAGATTTGATTGGTTCTCCGGGAGCTTGTTCAAGGTTAGATAGTGACATTATACCCTTAGCTTTTGAAGCATACAATCTAAACTATTCTTTGAACTTTCGCGTTAAGTCGGAGAATTGATCTACAGACCGAACTGGAAGCTTTGTGAACCAAAGTAGAGCCACACCTTCCAAGTACACTGGAAAGTATCGACACTTAATCTCATCTGATGCTCTTGCCCCGGTCATATGCCAGTCGTACTTATATAGGAAATGATTAGGGTCTCTCGTTCCCTTATAAGCTGGGATAGTAGGCGGTGCAAATTTCCTTGGAAATTCTGCTTTCAGGATCCTCTCGGTGAACGGAGTTTTACTTGGTGCAAATCCCCAGTCACTCTCATTTTCTTCCCTCTGCATGCTCTCTTTCATAATTTGGCCAACCATCTCCGATAGGTACTTTTTATTGTTCGAAGACATCGCTGGGCAGGCATCTGAAGTTGGCTGGGGCCTTGAACCTTCAGCTTGGAAAGGTGGCTTCTCGGCAAAGGTTGTTTCATGATTTTCTGGCTGACTATTTGCCCCAAGGAGAGCGTTTAATCTATCCATCATCAAAGCGTTTTGAGCTTCAATCTGTTGGTATAATCCAGAAACTACGTCATCTAATTCAGCCCTTGTGACCCCAACAGTAGGAGTTGGCGGGTTCTCTGTTGGGGAAGCAGAGGTCCTCTCATCAGCATTTCCAGATCTGGCAGGTCTACGTCTTCTTCCTGGAGCCATTATTTCAGATAGAGTTCTGGTTTTCAAAGAAACTTTTTCCATAAACTCTCGTGAAGCAATGATGACAATACTCTTGAGTTCAATTCTCAGTGAAAGCACCAAAATGTTAACGCTTTAAATTGAACGCTAACACCCGGTGTGTGTAATAAAGTTGTGAAAGCACCACCCGTGATACGGGAACAAGAAATAAGCAGTAAAAGAGCAGAAAAACAGTAAAAGACAGTGATTTATAGCGGTTCGGCTTAAGATCGAGCCTACGTCCACTTTGAATTCTTTTACTGCTGATTTTCGGTTACAGGTTGATACAATGCACTTGAAAATACAATATACTTCGATTCCAAAACACTCTAGACTAATAGCTCAAACTTCGATGTAGAAGATCTCCTCGAATTCATGTTGAATGCGGTAGATTCCTCTCGAAGCTTTTTGTAGTGTCGTGAATGTTTGGATGTCTTCAAGTATCAGATGAGTTGAGAATTCTGCAGAGTAACGGCGCTTCAGAGAATGATCCAAAAGTGCCCATGCCATTGGAGTTATGGCTGTATTTATAGGTGTGGTTCTGGGTGGAATCCAATCTCGCAAGTCCTAGGTCATTCACGACCTAAGGTATGTCATAGGTCGTAGGTCGGCAGCGACCTAGAAGATGAGTCTTGTCTGCACTGAGCTGTCTGAACGAGTCAGTAGGTCGTGAGCGACCTAAGATAAGTCATGAAACCCTTCTCTGCTTTAGCTTGCTTAGGTCGTGATATTGCTAGATCGCAATACTCCATAAGTCGTTAAGTCGTGAAGCTCCTTAGGTCGTGATATTGCTAGGTCGCAATACTCCATAAGTCGTTAAGTCGTGAAGCTCCTTAGGTCGTCTCTGTAGTTAGGTCGTTCTCTTCTTTCCGGAGTTAGGTCGTGAAGACTCTAGGTCGTTAAGTCGTGAAGTCTGTTAGATCATTAGGTCGTTCTGCCTCTTAGGTCGTTTAAGGCCCTTAAGTCGTTAAGTTCCTTAGGTCGTTAGGTTCCTTAGGTCGTTAGGTTCCTTAGGTCGTTAATAGCTGTTAGGTCGTAGAGTTTTAGGTCGCAGAAATAAAGGAGTTAACACTCTGATATGTATTGTATAAGTATAATCAAATGTTTTGTAAAACAGCTTCATGAACTGTTATTTGATTATTATATTTTATCGTTCCGCTGCAAGATTCTATTTTGTTTCTTTTATTTCTCAACTTTTTCTTATTACCCCATAACAATCCACCCTTCTGTATGGTTTAAGTTGGCACGTGTGTCTGCTTAAGCATACAAAAAGGTGGGACGTTATAGTTGGTATCAGAGCTTTGATTTAGCGATAAACCTTAGCCTTGTGGGGTTTGACTCTTTACTAATAGGGTAGTAATACCCTATGGGAGTCGATGAGTGTATTTATATGAGAGAGCGTATTTGTTAGTGTTATAAAAAGGTTTTAATATTGTGTTAATCGGTTCCGTTTTGTATTTATAAATTCTGATTGGTGCATGGGACGCTATGACATCAATATGGATTTCTAAACACTTAATAGGACAGACCGACATAATATTAGTTTTAATATAGGTGAATGAAATAACTTTGCCTATTATATTTTCTATATATAAAAATATTTTATAAAGATATATATTTGTTGCTATAGATTGGGTGTTAGGTAATGAAAATATAAATAATAGTTGAAACTAAGTTGAAAATAAAATAAATGAAAACTGGAAATTTAGAGCTTAAGTTCCGTGGTTTTTGAAGATTTCTTTCAATTAATTTTGGAATATAATAATAATATTGTTAGAAGTATTTTCTGATATAAATATTTCAAAAGAATTTGAAAGAAATGTTTTAAAAGAAATTCCGCAAAGAAATAAGTTGTACTCCCCTCTCTTTTGTTGGAAAATAATTTCGGTGATGGCGGCCGCATCATCGACATTCATTTTCGAGTTTCGAATTGGGAATGCCACTGTAGTAGTTTTACTACAAGATTTTTTTGATAGACAAATAAACATTTTAAATTGTTTTAAATATAATCGGATATATAAATTTTAAGTATATATTTATCTATTATTTTAAAATGATTTGAAATTTAACTCGCCATTTGATTTTTAAGTTTTCGTTAATTAATAGTTTCAATTAGTGTAGAAAATGGAAGTTAATTAATAATTGGAACCTTTAATTAAAATAAGAGATTAAATGCAAGGTTATAAATGGAATTAAAGGTAGTTGAAATTGTAATCTTATAAAACGAAAGATAGTTATTGAACAAAAAAAAAGAGAAAACTTGTATAACTTTCAATTACATCCTTAAAAGCATATATATAACTTACCCAAATAATAAAAGTTGAAATGTTAATAAGAAAATGTAATAAATATTATACAAGTAATGAACTTATGGTAATAAAGGTAATTAATGAAATTCTTTAATAAATAAAAATTTGATGTTGTAATTGTATAAACTTAAGTTATAATGGAAATCTTACTGATTAAATATAATAGAAATGTAAGCATTAAATAAATGAATGAAATGGAGAAATGCATAAATGTAATGCAATAAAAAGAAACTTACATGACCTGAATTAAGGAAAATGAATAATTGTAAGTAATAAGTGAAAATAAATGAAATTTAAAGTTTGTTAGAAAAAATGTAAATTAAAAGGATAAATCATTGTATAAATAAAAAGAAAATCACTTTACTTATTATAAATTTCATTTCATACATTTGTTGTTTGAATTTGTTGTTTTGGGGTATGGTTGTTTGGGTAAGATATTTTAAAAATTTGGATTGGATGAATGAATAATCTATTTAGTTTTATCTAAAGCTGTTGAGTAAATGATGCGCTAGTAGTTTATTCTTCATTCCGTATAATTTAAAAGTTTGGAACCCGAACAACTATTTGTTTGTTGATTGAATGGTTGTTTTGTATTTGTTGTGTATGTTGTTGTTGAAATGGATGGTTGTTGTATTGATTGTTGTTAGTGATTGAACAACTTAAATATTTCATTCTATAAAATTTCTAACTCTTATCGGATTTATATAAGCGAAATACAGGTTATGGAAGCAATTTCTACTACTTTTGGTTTCATAATTAAGCATATATTGCCCGACAAATAGGTACGTTTTTGGATTACGTTTATAGTGCTATTATATTGTTTTCCCGTGTTGGGATATATATTATTTTGGAAAATATATGTTATATATTGTTATTTTTTATATTATATTTTCTTATGAGCCTCTCCGTACAAAGGAGACTCTGTCGAAATTTTTCGAAAATTTCAGACTTAGAAATTATTTTGAAATTTTTTTCCAAATTTTATTAATTTGAGTATAAAAGGTTTATTGGTTATATATTGTAGATTTTATTTAAAAAATTTTTTTTTGAAAATTTAGCTGTTTATAAAGTTAATATTTTAAGTAAGATGTATTGATTCCTAATTCTTCTTTTCCTTTTCGGGGACGAAAAGTTTTGAGTGGGGGAGAGTGTAACGACCCGTAAATTTTGATTAATAGATTTGTTAGTCTAATTTAAAATTTTCAATTAAATTTAGGAAGAAAGAAAATTTTAGAAGTTATAACGAAGCAAATGTTAGAAATTTAAAGGTAGAGATTGAAATTAAGATTTACAAATTCAAATTGAAATGGCAATTAACTAAATTTATGAAATTTGTCATACTTGGTTATAAGTTTAATATAGGAAACAAACAGGAATATTGATTTAACTAATGAAATGTTATAATCAGAGGTAGTTGAATGAATTCAATATTATGTAAGATATTTTAGTAATTGGTTGGAAATATAAACATAAGAAAAATTGAAATGCTACTAATCTAATATAATAAAAAGGTAAGTAATGTAAATAAATGATCGTAAACTTTAGTAAATGAATTAATGTGCAAAAGGAATTGAATTAAACATGAATAGCATGAATATTAATAAATGAAGTTATGTAATAATTAATAAATGATGGCATTAATGAATGAAATAAGGTTTGTTAGTAATAAGGGAATAATTAAAATAAACATTAAACCAATGAATAAAAGAAAAAGGTCGTAAGAAGTAAAATGTAAAGTAAATGGATAGAATATAAGTGAATGGAATTAGTAGTATGGAAAAATGCCAACATTGATTGTAAGTAATAAGGGCATATTTATGTGACTACGAGTAACGGTAATGTATATTTAGGTTACCTATTTAATTAGTTTGTTAATTGGAATTTGAAATTGTAATAAATGCAAATAAATGTTACAGTTGTGTGGAATGTAATAAAATGGTTAGGAGTGTTAGAATGGATATATTAAAGTAATGAATGGGAAAAACGAATCAATTAATATATGTATTTGTTTTTCTTTAGTATGTTGCGTAAAATTTGGAAATCAAATTTGCAATTAAAGGAAATTAGGTAGTACGTTATTTGGAAAAAAAACTTAAGGGTAGGATAACAACTATTTTAAACTACCTAATTAATTGGTCAATGAATTTATTGGGAAATAAGTTCAAATTATGTAAATGGAGAAATTAATACGGGAAGTATGTAAAGTAATAACTAAGAAAGTAATAGGTATAAAGTGAATATAACATAAACTTAAGTGTAGTACAATCCAAATTTATGTAAATTTGTGAAGTTCTAATTGATTGAAATTGGTAGAATTGGAAATGGATTAAAGGTTATATACATTGATGTAATAATACGTAATGAATTGTAGATGACAGGATAAATTAGAATTACATGAAAGGAATTTAATTTAAATGTAATAAAGTGGATTCATTTGGGAAATATTAATGTGCCTAGATATAGCATTTGCTAATTAAAGTCAATAATTAATAAATTTAATGAAAGGCCAATTTATGAAAATGAATGGAAATCAGGATTTATTTATTTATTTAAAAGTAAGGTTAAATGATTGAGTTTATTGAAATAAGTAGAATTAAACGTTAAATTTTTCGTTAATTGAAATGAAGATGGAATAAGAAAATATTAATGCAATAGTTTGAATCAAATGATAAATCCATCTATTTGACAATAATGAATGAATATAATTTTTGATTGATGTAATTAAATGGAAATTTTTGGAAATTTATTTACATATTCTGAATTCAATAAATTTAGGTTAATACTGAAATCGATAAGATAATTAACTTTAAATTTACTTTTAATTTGTTGAAAACCATCGTAAATGATTGAGAAATTAAGAATAATAAGAATGGGCAAATTTTAGAATTTAAATTGGAAATTTGATTTAATTAATCAATTATTTATTTGTTTAATTACTATAAAAATAGCCATTTTGGCCACTGACTCGGATTTTGACGAAACAAGTTTCATCGGATCCGAAACGGTGAATTATTTTAGGGTTTCATGTTTCGTAACGATCGGATTTGTCATTTGATCGTACGGACTCGAAACGCCTTCAAATAAATGAAATTGTAATTAATTGAAATCAATCTGAAATTTTTGATTTTAGTATAATTTCTTCATACGATGGAATTTGGACTTGAAACCTTTTCCATTGTGTTTAAAATATTTTAAAACATCTATTTTGATATATGGGTTGACCCAATTTCGTTACGGAGTCGAAACGGGCTTTTGGGCCATTCATCGTTCAGCGTGTTTATAGATCGGATCCATTCATCGTATTTTGACTTTGCCTATATATATCCAGCTATAAACCCTAGCATCCTCTATTCCTCATTTCTGTACGTACAGAAACTTCTGTACACCTCTTCTTCAATGGCAACAAACAACTCTAGATCCAAAATCCAATTTAAAAAAAAAATTGCAAACTTGCAGCACGAGTCGCGCTTCGGGTTTCAGGGGGAAAAACCCTAGAGCTACTTCGGGTAACGAAGAAAATGACTCGGGTCTCCGGGTCTTTTTGGAAAAAACTCGGAGCAAGCACCGGGTATTTGAGGCGGCGGACCGGGTTGAACTCGGAGTCGACTTAGGACCAGAATTTTCCAATCTTTAAATTTTCATAACTTTTTCATACGAGCTCGGATTTGGATGCGGTTTGTTTTTCTAGGATCGTATCGAAATTTCGGACACTTTGACGCTGGTTTGGATGAATTTGGAGACTGTTCAGAATTTGGGTTTAAATTGGATTTGAATTCAATTTAAATTCAAAAGGTGAGTGTTTTAACCCACTCACAACTTCTAAGATTTCTTATGTTTGTTAAATTAAATTTTGATGTGATTTAAAATTTATCTATGATTGTTTGGGCATATATTTAATCATCATCTCAGTTAGATAACATTTAGTTAAATTTAATTGTTATTTAATTTTATTATTGCATATAAATTGACAGTTAAATTTATTTATTATTGCATATAAACTGCTAGTTAAACAGTTATTAATTTTTATTGAGTATAAACTATTCATTGATGCCTGTTATATTTTATATGCTTTATATTGATGTTTTGTTTAAATTGGATGATGATTATAATAAATGGTTTTTTATTGATATTTGGATGAATGGATGCTATATTTTATATTGTATAAACTGCAAGTTATTATGCATTTTCAATCCATTCGGGATTGCGGTTTGAAATGATATATAACCGTAAACTTTTATTTTTAAAATTACGGATTGAAATGATAAATATCTGTATCACTTGACCATAGGATAGAAAATTATATACAGGCACCATGGTCTATAGATAAAATATTTTAAAGTGATTTTCTATGGGTTTTGGAAAATAAGAGTTTATATATATACTAATTTTGATATTATATAAATATTATTTTATATATGGTTAAATTCTAAAATTTAAGCTATGTATAACTTGATGATGTTTTAAGTTTGATTTACGAATATTTCAAGTTTGAGCTTTATTTAAGTGATATTGAATTTATTAAATAAATATTTCTAAACTAAATAATAGTAAATTGAATTAAGGTATATATAAGATTATCAGATTTGGTTGGGAATTTTGGAATATTTAAAGAGTTGAAATATATCAAAATTGAAATGTTTTAAAGAAATTAAGGTATTATTGTTTTCAAAGTATTTTTTTTCGAAATTGTTATAACTTTGAAAGTAATATGGTTTGAAAAATGAATTTATTTGAAATAGAATTTATTTAAGAATTATCTGTGTATATATATGGATTTTAAAACCTATTGAGATTGAAATGTTAGAAATATGACTTCAAAATGTGGTTTAGGTTTAAGTTAATTTAAAAGAATATTTCAAGTTATCTAAATTAAGAAAGATTAGTGATTGGAAATTTGGTTTTATTTAAATAAGATATTATTGAATTGTTTTAGAAATGGAAATGATATATTATTGAATTGGGTTTTGAAATGGAAATATTACATTGATAATTTGGGTTTGAAATAGTAATAATATTTTGGTTTAAAGTATATACTATTTTTGAAGGATATGTTTGAAATAGTAATAATATTTTGGTTTAAAGTATATACTATTTTGAAGTAAAGGATATGTTTTGAAATGGCAAAAATATTTTGGTTTTAAGTATATACTATTTTGAAGTAAAGGATATGGTTTGAAATGGCAATAACATTTTGGGTTTTAAAGTATATACTATTTGAAATAAAGAATATGTTTTGAAAGGGCAATGATTGTGTTTTAAAAGTATATATTTTTAAATGACCACGGTGTTATAATAACGTTTGGTTGTTAAAGAGACCGGGATCGGTTATGGACATACTCTCTGTCGATACCGAAAACCACTTTGACAACTGTGTACGCGGTGGAGTTTGTAGAATGAAGTAGGATGGTGGCGACGATCCTAAGGTATATACGTGGACCCAACTCCCGTGAGTTGGCATAAGGTGCCTAAAATAGGAGCGATTGACGGGCCAAGGAGGTAGCACCTCTGATCGGACACACTTCTTCGATACCATTCTATTACTTGTGATTGATTTGGTGGCCACCTTCGATTTGGGAGTGTTGTTCGAGGTGGGCGGTAGTGGCTGCTATGTGTCACCACCAGTCCGGATGCGTAATTGGTATATATACCCTGGCATTGCCTAGTTGTGTCGTGTCACCTACCATAGCAAGCTTTACTACGATTTGTGATTTCTCCCGTAGCTTGTGGAGTATCGAGGGTAGCCCCCATTTTGGGAGTATGCTAATACTGGATAGACTACTGGGACTATTACGTGTTAAGGGGAATATTGGGTCACTCCTTAATGCTATTTAAAAGTATGTTTATTTTATATTAGACATTATTATAATAGCGAATATTACTACATAGTAGATAGTTTAACGGATCCTTAAGAGATGTGAATCCCGAACATTTCTTAAGTTACTACACTCACGCTAGACACTGGATAGGAGATGTCAAATGTAACATTCCCCCTTCTGACCGCCTCCAGTCGGTAATTAAACCAACTTGAAACGTTCAAAAAGACGAATTGTTATTTAGTTTATAAAGTTTAAACAGAATCAGCCACAGAAACACAGAATAATAACAATGAATTAAAACAAATGAATCTTTATTTCATTACTATAAATCTTTTTTTCGTACATCAGAGTTTATACAAAGTATTTAACTGATACAGCGGTATATCTTAAAATACAATTTTTCTGAACTAAAATGATTCTTTTACCCTCTCTCTCTAACTTCGATGCTCGAAAATCTTCAAGCTATAAAATACTCGGTCTGACCCGAGTATTACATTCAAAAGAAAATAATACACAGGTCAGTCTAATTCAAACTTAGTTATTAATGCATAAAAGCAATAATAATCAAACAGTCAAATAGACGACAGTTAAATATAATTCCCGTCTATCCAATCCTTTTAACAAAGAAATCGGATAACGGTAAATGTAACACTAAACAGTGTTAAATAACAAATTAGCAGATTTTAAATATCAGTAGAGATAAATGAAAAGATTTCTAAATGAAGATGATTTAGAAAAGAATAGAATTTTTGCCGAAAACGACGATTAATAATAAAAAGTATCAGATTTAAAACCAAATCAAAATATGATTTAAAATATATAGAAAGGGGCAACATAAAACAATTCTAGAAACAGCAAAACATCAAGTTTTGATTGGCTGCCGTACACGCACGCATGTACGGCCTCGCCAATACGTCATACGAAATATGAAACGAATCAATGAATCAAAACAAAAGAAACATCAATTTAAAATTTATAATGAGTGGCTGCAGTACACGCTAACGTGCACGGCCTCGCCACATTAAAATGTGTGGCTGCAATACACGCTAACGTGTACTGCCTCGCCAACTCAGTACACAAGGTCAAATCAAAATTTTATTCAACACAAGTGATAATGGGCTCAACCGAAATTTAAGGTATCATTGCATAATAAAACTGTGCATGTACACAGGTACATGAAAAAGAAAGCGGTTTCAACCTCAAGAAGCAACAAAGTCAAGTTTTGAAATAGTTCAATTGAAAAGCATGAACAACACTGATTCAAATGAATCAGTGATACAAAACAGTGCAAACGAACGCACCAAGCAACATGTACAGACAAGGTCAAGCTGCATGTACACTGAAGGCAACAGCAATGAAAGCAACAACCAAAATCAAAGACCAATGAATCTGCACAAGGAATGTTAAAGACCAACATGACGCAAGAACAACTAAAGACAACAGTGACCAAGTATCATGCAGACTCAAATATGGACAGTGACAGAAAAATACAAATGAAGATCAACAGTGACCAACTAAAATGAATATATATATATGCATGCATACAGTACACGCAAAATCATATGGAAAGAGGAATCAAACAGGCATAGTATCAAAGACTAGGATATCAGAGCAACTACATGTGCAATGCTCAAGCACAAATGATGACATAACAGAGACCAAAGACTAGCATACATGAAGGCCACATACGTGAAACAGTGGTAACTACATAGAGCTCAGTGCAACTGAATGGAATGGAATGCAACAATGCAACAGCAACAGAGAAGATGATTCAAGTACAACAACTGAAATGAAACAGTGAAATTCGACAACATGCACAAGAGATACAAGTGCAGACACAACAGCTACAAGTGTACAACACAGTGAAGATCTGCACAGTGCACACCACAAAACCCAAGATGAGTGCAAAGTGAATCAACTGAGCAAGACAACCAGTAAACAACAAGTGCAGACTACTAATTCAAGTTCATCAGACCAAGCTACAGAAATGCGACCAAACCAGACTCAAGTAAAGTGCATCAGGTCAGAAGTGAAATAACAAAGCTAGCATGTACAAAGAAATCTTTCAAGTGCAGTGAAGACTCAATGAAGTGTAATTGAAACAAGTCATACACATCAAGACTACAACAAGTATTCAGTAGAGTCGAATGCATAAGAAAAGAATTCACAGTGAAGAGTATGGCAGTGTCAAATGCACAACTAGTAAACATCAGCTACAAGTATGCTGCAGGACAGAGGGATTTAAACATATCACAGAACAAAGTCGAGACGATACAAAATCAAAGCCGTATGTTTGAAAAAGTCAGAGACATGAATCAAGTTTTAAAATTGTTTAAAACAGTCAAGAATCAATTATTAAAAATATGGAAACAGTCAAGTTGTATAATTTAGGAAAGTATCAGGTTCGACTTTTCAAACAGAGGATCGAACATTCAAAAACAGAAGCCGAACCCAAAAAGGAACGACATCAACATCGTAAATTCAAGTAAGCGAAAACAGAAATCACCAATCATCAAACAAATTTAAATGCCAAAATGAAAATTCAACAACAATGGATCAGCTGAAGCCCGATATAGCCCAGAGATTAAGCAACAAAACTCATGAATTAAAACAAAGTAAAAATCATCTAGATTTAAATTAGATGTGAGTGAGGGGGGTCACTCACCTTTGTTCGATGAGAGCCACTATCGCTCGGCAAGGTCGGCGCCGCGATGGTGAGGAACGAGCGAAGAGGAAGACGAAGCCCTAAATTTCCAAAGCTCCGAGGAGCAGCTGCGAATGAGCGCAAGGCCGAAGCAAGTCAGAGAATAATCAAGTCGTCATCGACGAATAGAAGAAGCCGAAGCCAAGCCAAGCAGATCAACTGCTCAAGACCTAATTTCCAAGTAGAGCGCAAAAGGAATGAAAGCCCTAATTTTGGAAACGAGGCCGAAGTCTAGAATCGCCAGAGAATCGAAATCGCCGAAGCCCTAGTTTTTAAGTCGCCATTTTTTTTCGTTCTGTTGATCGATTTTACTTAGGGTTACAAATGAGAAAAGATAGAGGGGGCGGGTACGTGGTTTTACAGAGGGAAACCATGATTTTAGGCGTGAACTAAGGAGAGTGCGTGGGTTAAGGTATGGGCTGGTACTAGAGGTATGGTATAAGGCATGGTAATTTTTTTTCTTTTTTTATTTTGTTTTTATCTTAAAAAAAATATGTTATTTACTTTGTAGATATAATTTTGTTTTAAAGTTCAACTATCAATTATCAAACATCCATTTATATTAACATGTTTTACAATTAAATTTTATACTTGTATTTTGCATTTATAAAACTTATTCCATTTAGATTAAGTTAAAGAAAAAATGTTATTAAAACTAACCATCAATTTATTAATTACATAAGTAATAATTCTTATATCAAACTATTTTCCCAAGTCATTATTTTGAATTTTAAATACAGAGTTAATATTCAATTTCAAACTCCTGGCTCAAATTTTAAATTCAAATATATTCCTCATATTTTAAACTTAACAAATTCAAACAAATTCACAATTTAAATCAAAATTTAATTCAATTTTCAATTTAAAATAGTTTAAAAATTTGGGATCGTTACATCAAATCCCGTAAACATCTCTGACGCCGTTTACACTCATATTTATTTCATTGATTTTACTTACATAAGATCTTTTAGTTCTGACTCGAGTGTTTTGTCTTTTCAATTTTCTTGGGTCAGCCTGAGCATTTCAGGATTTGAAGGCCCTATTTCTGAAGGACGAAGACGAAGATTTTATTATTACTATTTGTTATATATTCCACTACACCATTGTATTCCGTTGCATAATTATCATTCTCTGGTATGTGTAACTCTGATATGTATTGTATAAGTATAATCAAATTTTTTGTAAAACAGCTTCATGAACTATTATTTGATTATTATATTTTATCGTTCCGCTGCAAGATTCTATTTTGTTTCTTTTATTTATCCACTTTTTCTTATTACCCCATAACAATCCACCCTTCTATATGATTTAAGTCGGCACGTGTGTTTGCTTAAGAATACAAAAAGGTGGGACGTTACACCTTCCATTAATTAAGATTTGCCTCTTCATTTCAAAATAAAAGCATCTTCTAATTCCTCATAGAATGGCCGACCATGTTATGCACTGTTTGACCTAAAACAATTCCAAAAACCAATTTGTATTATTCCTATTTAAATCCAATTTAAATTTTCTATCGATATCGTGTACCAATGCGTGGATTTATAACTTTTATATATGGACTTTAATTAATACTACTGGTATTCAAACAAATCATATAAATTTTAAATAATTAACATTTCACAACTATTAATTAATTTAACTATTTAAAGTCCTTTTAGTATCTTATTTAAACTGAATTTAAATATTCTATCGATATCGCATATTGAAACATGCATTTCTAACATTTATACACGCCCAATTTAATTACTAATGGTATATAAGCAAATTCAATAAAATTCAATAATTAATATTGTGTAAATACTAATAAATTGAATTAATTCCCAAAGACTAAAAATCAATTAAATTGTTGGTTCATTCGAAATAGTCATCATTACAATTGTGTGACTTAAAAGTTTAAACTCGATCAGCAATTTATATTTAACAATTCAAATATTAACGTTCACACATCACCTTTGCTAGCGGTGTGAAATTTTGGCTGAATTTATCACTTAAAAATCTTTTGGTAAAATCCAATTTTACTTATTCTAAGCGGTCCCTGGTATTAATGATTATTCATACTGATTTTCTTCATTAAAACTATATCGTATTGGGACTTATGGAATTTGGTTTTGATCAAAATTTAAACATCATCCACATTCAACTTCGTAAGTCCAAAAACAAAGTCCTTGGTTCAATAATAACTTCTATTATTAATTGTACTACTATGGCTAGTGATTTTGACTTTGAATTGACTACAGTTGATCATGATACTAATCTCATATAACTGAGGAGAAGTAATCTTTATTGACTAGCGCTTCCCTTCCATACTCTAACTCATACTTAGCTATAGTCATTCAGTGGATGCCATGCCATGATTTAACTGCAATCAAAGTGAAGTGTGTGTATTGATGTTCAACAGTATTATCAAGTCAAGAGAACCATGCAACATCGTCACTTCATGATTCTCTGTTTAATCTTAGCTATATTAACCAACAAAAAAATCTTAAGTGAGTCATTCCATGGTTATTCAACAATTATTAGTACGTAACATGCAACAGCCATGAGTAGTACACTCCCTAACATTTGGAGAACGTTATGTACTCCAGTCTCAATGGATGTATCAATATCAAGTCTCGATAAATCTTGACTAGGAATATTTAAAACGATATGTTCATTATATTGTGACAAATTGTTCATGATTACAACACATCGTAAATACTATCACAAAAATACCATTATGGATTTTCCATTAAATATAAATAAAGTAAATAATTAATTTATATAACACGTTATATCATCATATAATAGAAAGGAAAATGCCTTTTATTTCAAATGAGTTTTATTATAGAGTTAATAATTCATAATGAATTACAGAATTACTCCTAGGGCACACTCTTATCCAACCAAAATAATTTCCCACTTGCACTTGGAGCAAATTATGAAATCACAATCCTATCCCTTTGATTAGCTTCACGAGAACCGACTGAACTTGTCCCTTTGTGAATGGATCTGTTATGTTATCCTTTGTATCTAATCTTTGTATCATAATATCTTTCTTCACAATGGAATCTCGAATTACGTGGAAATTTTGAAAAATATGTCATAATTTCTTGTAAACTCTAGGCTCCTTTCCAATCAGTATCGCTGTATTGTTGGATTCTTCATTTAAAAAATCATTCCTAGCTCACTTAAAATCTTGCACATCCATACCGCTTCCATAGTTGCTTCATTGAGGCCTATGCATTCTGCCTTCATCATGGAATTAGCTACTGTTTCCTATTTGGAACTTTTCTAACTTACGTCCCCTCATTATTGTAAAACGTAACCTGACACTGGCTTGCTATCGTTGGTATCACTTTGAAATCTAGAGTTTGTATGCCTCTTTGAGGTTTCCATTCCTATATATAAGGAATAAGTAATAGCATTTCTAAAATACTTTAGTATACATTTTTCTTCTATCTAATGTTTCTCTTCAGGATTAGACTAGTATCGGACTGCGCATCCAAATGTGTACGCCACATCTAGTCCTGTACATAGCATGGCATGAATTACGGTACTGGTTGCTGATACACGTGGTATTCTCTTCATATGCTCTTTCTTCTCATCAATTTGAGGACCATCTTCTTAGAGAGGATGATTTTGGATTGCGTTGGAACATTTATGCACTTGGATTCTCCATAATGAACCTTTTTAGTATGATATCTATGTGCGTGGATTGGGACAATCCCAATAGCCACTTGGATCTATCTCCATATGTAACGACCCCCCCATTTCGAACCATTCAAATCGACAATCATCCACACATGTCAGACTTGAATTTCTCAAAACAATATTTTGTTATTTATATTTGGCAAAACTTTGCATATACAGTAAATAAATCAGTCACAGAATCACAGACACAGAGTAATACAACAATACGCAGCGGAATAGATAAATAGTACTTCATGAAGCTACTATAGAAATATCAGAGTCTAAAGAAAATACAACAGAAATCCTAATACAAAGAAGTCTCTAATACATAAGAAAATAACATGTATGAACATAAATAATTGGAAATAACTGAAAAGCTGAATAGATAAAGATAGATCTCCAAGCAAAGCTCCAAGCTCCAAAGGTGAGTCTAAAATGTTGTGACAATTAGCCTGACCCGAGCATAAAGCAAAACACAAAATCCTCGAGTCAGGATTAACATTCTTATGCAAGTAAATCAACTCAAGTGAAATGTCAAGTGAAATGTAGTATAACTTAAAGGATGTTTGGGATTCCAATCCCTTAAGGATCCGTTAAACTATCTACATACATATTACAATATGCTACATAGGTAATGTCTACAGCAAAGTAAAATATTAAAATAGCATTAAGGTGTTACCCATATCCCCCTTAACACATTTTTATATAAATGTCGTAATCTATATAGTATCGTAATTCCTTCATAAACTGGCGGGCTATCAGAGGGCACTCCATATTGTACGACACAAACAAAACTCATAATGGGCTCGATAAGGCATATGACAAGGCACGCGAGGCAATGCCTAGGGTAGGATACTACCGTTTTGCAGAACCGGGCTGGTGGTAATGCAAAGCAGCTACTACCGCCCACCTCAAGACACACTCCCATAATCAAAGATGCACCCAATCAAATCACAAAGTAATAGACATGGTTTTGAAGAAGCATGCTCGATCAGAGGTGCGACCTCACTTGGTGAAACGACCCAAAATTTTCGATCCCGAAAATTTCAGATAGTTAGGAAAAGAAGAAAGAGATAGAAGAAGAAACAGAAACAAAACACAGAATCTCACATTCGTAGCGGATCAAAATATAATATCAAATAATAACAGTTATACAAAGAAAATCTGTACTTGTCCAATTACACTTTAATACATCAGAGTTACAACATATACACAAACACTGGACAAATACAATAAACATGTCCCATACAAACTACAATATATAACATCGGAATACACTCCATACGTTCCTGCCATCCAGCTCGCCTCATGAGCTCCAGAACGTCCTTACCTGAAAATCTGTAATACTCGGTCTGACCCGAGCATTACATCAAAGTAACACCCGGGTCGGGCTGGAAACCAGCGTGAGTAAACCCATATAACATGAAATACTAATCCAATTTAAAAGGAAGCCCGGGTAACTCGAACTTCTCTACGAGTTCATTACTTGTTGTGCTCAACACTTATGACTCATATACTAAGTATTCTAACTTAGTTCAAAGGTTCATATTATTACCTTCCAGCCAATTGACATCACATATCAATTTATATATAGAATCGAAGTGGTTTCGGGTATTAACTAATACCCGACTCCTGTCTCTTCGAATCCAATGTCATCTTAACCCAAGTTATTCAAATGATATACAATTCAAACTTTAAATACAGGATGTCACTGTTTTAACCCAAACATTTTATATCACATAACATTCCATATCACATACCAAAGATATCAGCTAATCTAAGGCATACAATATCATTTAATCATTCATAGCAAGATTAATCAACCCTTCCATCTCTAATTAATTTAATTAACCACAAATGAATTAAATTAATTGCTTCAATTACTTTTAAATCATGCATACTTAACATTAATTAATTACCAACCAATTAATTAATCATCCCTTAATTATCCGTCTTAATTAATCATCCCTGATTAATTACTCTTTAGTTACATTAAGTAATTACCCTTTAATAAATTAATTATTCTTTAACCATCCACATTAATCAATACTTAATAATCCTTCATTAATTATCTTTACTAACCAATAATATTTCTTTAAATACTTTCTTAAGAAATTTTCTTAGATTTAAATCATCATTTATCATTTCTAATTAATTAAATTTATTAATTTATAAATAAAATAAATCATTCTTTAATCACCTTATTAATTAAATCATTTTAATTACCTTAATTATCTCTAAGGTAACCCATTTCCTTATTAATGACTTAATTAACATCAACATATATATTTTTAAACATTTACTTTTGAACTTACAATTTAGTTCAAATTTGAATTTAAGTTTAAATCATCATCTATCCAAAAAGAAAAATTCAAGAAATTTCTTTAGCTAATTCATTAAAGCTTTAAAGCTGGAAATATAAAAAAATTTCTAGGCAACCCCAGTGACTCCCCGAGCTGAACCCCCATGAACTCGAGCTTTACTTCAAGTTTTCCAGAAATCGACCCGAGTGACCCAGAATTTTCATTATTAAAAATTTCTCTAAGTATTTTTATTTCGCATCAGGATCTTGCTTCGAGTTCCTAACCCCAAACTTCGAGTCGATCTCCCATTTACCCAAGCTAACACCCGAGGCAACAACCTTCTTCCCAAATTCAACAACACCAGACATCAACGGTACCTCGTGCACGTGCACGAGAGTTCGCCAGTGCTCAGACCAACGTCGACGCCTTCGACAAGTCGATGTCGACCATCTCAAACCCTCAGACCACCAAGTTTGACGATTTCTCCTAATAATCGAAATCGAGCTATTACGCAACTTCCTAGAACCAGCTTAGTCAACAAAACCACCCAATCGCCGTTGATCCCAGCCTCGATCATCCACGCCATCTCGACCAAAGCTTCATCACCATCCCACGCATCGATCCCCCTAGGTCCGGTCAATTCCGGTCCACCCAAGACAACGCAGCGATCAAATTCCAACACTAACTAAAAATTTGGGCTTAAACCCTAAACCTTCATCGTACCATCACCTCGATCATTAATAAATTCAACTGTTATTTTTCCGGTGATCCCTAGACCCCCGACCACCTCCAGCAACCATCACGTCATCTAACTCATCGCCGATTGTCGGCAATAGACGAAAAGACCCAAAACCTATTTTCTGATAACACTCGAAATGCTCACTCAATAAAAATCTAAAAATTTAGATTTTACTCTTAAAATTCACGAATCTTGGTGACTATCAGGATTATATCTGTGAAACATTAAGTTCTGATACTTGAATTTTAACAAGTTTCTAATTCCTACCGTATGACCTTGTTTTACAGAAATATATGAACTTGTGATGCTTGCATATATTTTTAAATCTTAATTTATATTCAAACAAACATAATTTGTTTGAAATCTAAGGCTTATTAGTGATTAATTAAGGATATTTTGAATTTTTGATCAAAATTTAAGCTCTGAAACTAAGAACAGAGTTCACACATGTTCATCAACTATGCATACTTCTATTAAATCATATAAACATAAATCATACTTATAATTATAAATGCATAGCATACTTCTTTCCAGGAATTCACATGGATCAGGCATTATCTACTTGAAATCTTTAAATAAAATGTTTACTCGTAGTTATATAAAATCAGTTGGAAACTAGAGTGTTATCCTCACCTTTATCCTCTGAGACCAGAGTATTGCTGTGCCTAAAGCCTAGTTTTTGTTTTGATCTTCCTGCTTTGTTTGATTCTAATTGCTGAATTTGGTTTCCAGGTTGCTATACTATCTTTATTTATATGATCTTAATTTCTTTTTTTGATACTCGAAATGAAAATAAGAGAGGATGAATAAAAGAGAAGTGTACAGGCTGTGATACTTATACCAGACACTTCTTTGTACTGGAAATATATTTGTTTATCTTCTGGCCAGAGATTTTTTTATAAATTGTTGGCTGAAATGATTTATGGAGGCTAACATTTATTATCTTTGTCCTGTTTAAATTATCATACTTGTCCTATATTATTATTTTTCTACCTGTATTCATTTGATCTTTGCCTTGTCCTAGAAGTTAATATATATATATATATATATCTTTTGGTTTTATTTTTAAAGCTTATTCATTTCATATTTTACTTCTTTTTCTCACATAACTATAACTCTTAAATTTTAAAATTATGTATTTCTATACTTATGTCAATATCATAACATCTTAAGCCTAAAATAATTATATTTATTTTCAAATAATATACTTGTTTATACTTAAATTTAATATTGATAAGATTTATTTTACTTGAATCATTTTTATCCCGATTATATCATATATATATATATATTTTTAAATCACATATTAATAAAGTTAAATCAGATAGATTTCACATTTAAAATATTTAGAAACTCTTTATTTTAATTCCAAACCATAGCTTCTCCCAATACATATATATATATATATTTTTTCTTTAAAATGGAAAGCTGTATTTTAATTAATTCAATTAAATATTTATTAAAACAACACTACAAAAAATCCGGGATGTCACACTTGGCCTAGGTATAGCTCCTGTTTTAGTCATATGAAGTTGACCCGAGGGGGTAGGGCTGCGTTCATACCCAATACAGTAGCGTTCGCCAAATCATCCTACTTCATTCTGGATTTTGTACCACGTGCATAGTTATTAAAGTGGTTTTTGATATTGGCACAGAGTATGACAATATCCGATCCCGGTCTCTTTAGCAACCAAATGATTATTTCACACCGTGGTCATTTTATAAAAATCACTTTTATAAAAATTTAAATAAAATCTCAAATCACAAAATTAAATCAAAATTAAATATTCAACTTCAATTTTATTTAATTAGAAAATATTCACTTAATCACTTTTTATAAATATTAAAATAAAATCTTAAATTACAAATTTAAATCAAAATTAAATATTCAATTTCAATTTTATTTAAATTTGAAAATATTCATTTAATCACCTTTAATCAAAATCATGTTATCAAGTTATAAAATTCATATCTTTAAAATATTAAAATCAATAAGTTCAAACCAATTCTTATTTAAATTCAATTCCTAACAAATTAAATTACAAGACTGCTTAATTTATATTTCCAACCTTTATTTATTAAAGTTATCACAAAATCTATTTTCAAAGTATTAATATAAATTTTAAATAAATAATTTAAACATAATTTATATATATTAGTTAAATTAAATTTTATTATATTAAAAAAATTTATTACGTTAAATCTTATTATTAAATTTATTTTATATTAAATCTTATTATATATATATATATTTCAAAATAGAAAAATTATAAGTAAAATCTTAAAATTTACATTTTTCAAAACTTAACTTATAAATTTAAAATTTCCAAACATATAATTTAAAAAAATCTAAAATTTACACATATATTAAAATATCTTTAAATTTTATTTAAAAATCAATACACATATATTTTTCTTTTCAATCCGCAATCCCAAAATCAATACACATATATTTACGGGTATCTATCATTTCAACCCGCAATCCCAAAATTTTCAAAATCAGTAAAACCGTTTAGGTTTATCATTTCAACCCATAACGATTTTTCCTAATGTATATGATCATTCAAGTATGTATCATTTCAACCCATAGGGATTTCCTAAAATAACAAGGAACTTGCAGTGTGAGAACAATATAATAATAATATAAAATAGCATAACATATCGATTGACGAGCATGGATCATAACTAACAATTTAAAAATAATATATATACAGCTTGTTATGGTGTCATATGTCAATTACCGTAGGTTAACAAATTTAAATAATAACATATCATTTAACGATTTAATTACTAAATAATTTAACAATATATTCAATCGTCGTCTCATGTGAACTAAATTTACTAAACATAAGACTGTTCATTGTGAGTGATCGCTCATCTTTCGAGGCTAGAGAAACAATGAGAATTAGTAAGCAACATAAGCGACAAAGGAACTGCTGCTAAAATACTCCGGACAGCAAGCACAAAAGCAAAGTATGAGAACTAGAAATCAATGAATCAAATATATATATATATATATATATATATATATATTTCTTTTTTTATAATAAAGAGGAAGAAAAATTGTTGCTCGGGGTTGGCTGAAGTGGAGATCGGCCTGGGACGAGGCACTCTGGGTGCGGTCAGGTGGCAGGTTCGTCTTGCTCGGCTGCTGTTAGGTGATGGAGGGGTGGTGTGAGGCGTAGAGACATGCGGTGCTCGATCGGGGAAACTGGGTTAAAGGATGCGTGCTTAGCTATAGAGTAGGAGGGTGGAAAGGTTCGAGAAGGTGGCTGGCAGATGATGGAAGTGGGTGTGGCTCTTCTGGCATGGTGGGAGCCGTGGATGAAGGTGATGGCGATCGGAGCGGCTGAGTAGGGGAGGAGAGGGGATCAGGTTTGTGTGATGCTGGTCGAGGTTGGAGGGTGATGCGAAGGGTATGCTGCGGCCATGGGAGGGGTTTGCAGCGTGGGTGGTAGGCTGGGTGCAAGGGGCGTAGGCGGTTCTACTGCGAGGGAGGAGGGGGAGGCTGAAGTAGGGGAGGGAGAACGATTAGAGCAAGGGTTGATGGAGAGGGTCAGTTTGGAAAGCAAGGGTGATGCGGCGCAGGATGATTGCTCGAATGTTTTAGGTCGCTCGTGCTCGAATGTTTTAGGTCGCTCGTGGGCTTTAGGTCATTCACTTGTCTTAAGTCACCAGCAACTTAACAGGATGGATACTACAGTAGAGGAGCGACCTAATCTGTTAAGTATTAGGTCACCAGAACGACCTAAGATAAGTCGTTTGCTTCGTGTGAGCGACCTAGCGACCTATGACACAATTCATTAGGTCGTTTACAATATGGCGCTGATATCTGATGCCGCATTCTTTATAATTCGCTTGATGTTGTGCTTCATTAGGTCGTTTGCGAGTTAACTGGGTTTATGCCGCCATGTTCTTAGGTTGCTCGACCATATGTCGCTCAAGTTTTAGGTCGCATGAAGCTTATATCGCATGGAGCTTGGATTTCGTAAGTCGCTGAGTCCTTAGGTCGTGTGAGTTGTATTCTTAGGTCGAATATTTGTAACTCGTGTATGTTGTGTTGTAAATATTAAGTCACATGTCTTTGTGTTGAGTCGCTGTTTGTTTTTAGGTCGCGGGTTTGTTAGGTCGTTCATGACCTAGTGTGAGTTGTAAGCCTATAAATAGGCGGGTGGTATCATTTGTAACAGTTAGTTGATTTTGAATAAAACTTTGTTTGAGTGCTTTGCACCTCTTCTTAAATTGGTAGTTGAGTGTGATCTCCTATCTCCACCTTCGGTATTTGAGTGCGCTCTAATCAACTATTGTTGAAGCCGATTCACGGAATCAAGTGCGCTTGAGCAACGTAGAAGAATCGTAGATCTTTAAACACGGTATCGTGTGTGATTAACGTGTTTGAGATAGCTAGAATCCGGTAACTCTGGAGATCAACGGATTTGGGCGTTTGGTATTTTCAATCCACCGATTGCTACTTTCATCATTGTATTCATTTATGTTATTTCCGCTATGTCATTTGGTATCAGAGCTAGACTTAGCCAATCATAGCAAAGCCGAGTCTTGGAGCCAAGGGGAAGAGTTGAGGAGTTTCTGCCGAGCTAAGTGAAGTGTTGTTCAGAGAACAGGCCGAACCGAGTACAGTTGGTTTGTGCGAGTTGAAGTGTAGATCCGAGCTAGTTGAAGGTCGTGCATCACTTTTGTAAATCCAAGCCGAGTTGTAAAAGATTGTTTGATTCGACAATGCCGCCGAGAAGAGCCAATCACCATCAAAATGTTGAAGATTTGTACAAAAGAGAAGATGCTGAACAAATGGAACAACGCATTAGCAACAAATTCAATGAGAAGTTGGATGAAGGTATTTGTAGATTGGAGAAATTGATGATTGATATGAATCAAAGTCAAAGGAGAAGGTCGTCAATCTCGAACCATGGAGGAAATAGAGTTTCGCCATTGGTTACGGAAGAAAGGATGGTGTCGCCACAATCTGCTCGAGATAGAAGAGAATCATCAGTTTTGATGAGAAGAGATCACCATGAGTATCAAGATGAAGAAAGAAGAACTAAACGTGAGTTTGAGTATGAGCCATATCGTGATGATGAAAGACATAGTAGAGGAGACATGCGTGATCGAAGAGATGTTGATGGTCGAGATCGATACCGAAGTACACGTGATTATGATGAAGAGGGTGATAGAAGTAATATTCATTATCGAGATCGAGACCAAGTATGAAATGCATATCGGGATATTGAAGATGATCGTCGATGGGAATCGGGGATGAAAACTAAAATTCCAGAATTCAAGGGTGGTATGCAAGCTGAGGAATTTTTGGATTGGTTATCTAATGTTGAAGAAATTTTTGACTTTAAGGAAGTTCTCGAGCATCGGAGAGTTAAGTTGGTTGCTACTCGTTTGAGAGGAAGAGCTATGGCATGGTGGCAACAAAATAAACTTACACGGGAGAGGATGGGAAAGTCAAAGATTGAGTCATGGGAGAAGATGAAGAAGTTAATGAAGGCTACATTCTTGCCGTATAATTATCAATCTCTTATGTATTAACAATTGCAGAATCTAAGACAGGGAACAAAGTCAGTGAATGATTATGCGGATGAATTTTATCAATTGATTGCGAGGAATGACATCATGGAGACAGAGGAACAGTTGACCGCTAGATTTGTTGGAGGGTTGAGAATGCAGATTCAAGATATGGTGAATATGTTTGATCCCAGATATGTTGCTGAAGCACATCAAAAGGCTCTAGCTTGGGAGAAGCAAGGTAGGAGAGGTGGTGGTGTGTTTACAAATTCCAACAATCAAATGAAAGGGGCTAGTAGCAATGTGAATGTTTCCAAGGCTGTTGCGAAACCGGTTGTTAGTGAAGTTGCTAAGACCAAGGTCAATAGTGGTATCAAATGCTTCAATTGTCAGGAGTTTGGTCACAAAAGCAATGAATGTCCGAGGCCAAAGAAGCGAGTGATGGTAGCTGAGGTTGAGGATGAGGATGTAGAAGCTGAATTTTCTAATCCACCACATGTTGAGGAGGAAGAAGAGTTGTCAGGAGATGAGAATTGTAATTTGATGAGGAGGTCTTGTTTAACACCAAAACAAGAGGATGATTCTAGCTGGTTGAGGAGTAACATCTTTCAGTCAACATGCACTATTCTGGGTAAGGTTTGCAAGTTTGTTATTGATGCGGGCAGCTGTGATAACATCATTTCTACCAAGGCTATGAAGAAGTTGGCATTAAAGACTGAGAAGCATCCGAAACCTTACAAGTTAGCTTGGTTGAGGAAAGGTGGGGAGGTGAAGGTTTGACGTAGAGCTTGTGTTAATTTTTTGATTGGGAAGAAATACAAAGATGAAATTTGGTTTGATGTTGTGGATATGGATGTATGCTATTTGTTGTTGGGGAGACCATGGCAGTATGATAGAGCTGTGGAACATGATGGACGTACCAACAGCTATAGTTTCATGTTCGAAGGCACAAAAATCACTTTAGTTCCCAAGAAGCGACAACAAGAAGAAAGCAAGTTGGAGGAGATTGAAGAACTTAAAACTTTGCTATCTTTGAAGGAGTTTGTTAAGGAAGTAGAAGAGGAGCCTGAAGTATTTTTGTTGATTGGACGTGAGAGTAATAATGTGGTGAAATTCCTGAAGAAGTAAAGCCAATGCTGGAAGAATTTGAAGATGTATTTCCTAAAGAGTTGCCAACGGAGTTACCACCGTTGAGGGACATACAACACAAAATTGATCTTGTTCCAGGAGCTGTGTTACCACATAGACCACATTATAGAATGGTCCAAAGGAGCATGAAGAATTGAGAAGGAAGGTGGAAGAGTTGCTTGAACAAGGGCGTGTACAGGAAAGTTTAAGTCCTTGTGCAGTTCCAGCCTTGTTAGTGCCGAAAAAGGATGGAACGTGGAGGATGTGTACTGATAGTCTAGCACTAAACAAAATTACAGTGAGATACAGATTTCCTATGCCTAGATTGGATGACTTGTTGGATCAACTTAGTGGAGCTACTATCTTTTCGAAGATCGATTTGAAGAGTGGTTATCATCAAATTCGAATTAGACCAGGGGATGAATGGAAAACAGCGTTCAAGACATGAGAGGGGTTGTACGAATGGCTGGTTATGCCGTTTGGTCTTTCGAATGCACCTAGTACATTTATGCGGGTGAGGAATCAGATTTTTAGAACATTTATTGGGAAGTTCGTGGCGGTGTATTTTGATGATATATTGATATATAGTGGAAGCGCAGAAGAACACTTGCTACATCTGAGAGAAGTGTTGATACTGCGACAGGAACAATTTTATGCTACAACGAAGAAATGTGTGTTCATAACGCATAGTTTTTTATTTTTGGGATATGTTATATCAGAAGGAGGTATACAGGTGGATCAGATGAAAGTTGAAGCAATCAGAAATTGGCCACAACCCAAGACGATAACAGAAGTTAGAAGTTTTCATGGTTTAGCATCATTCTACCGAAGATTTATTCCACACTTCAGTAGCGTGATGGTTACTAATTGTATGAAGGGGAAGCAATTTTCATGGTCTGAGGAAGCAGGATTAGCTTTTGAGCAGATCAAGGAGCTTTTGACGACAGCACCAATTCTAATATTACCAGACTTTCAGTTGTTGTTTGAGCTACATACTGATGCATCTAAGGTTGGAATTAGAGGGGTGTTAAGTTAGAAGGGACGTCCTATTGCATATTTCAGTGAGAAGCTATCGGGAGTAAAGATGAGATATAATACATATGATGTAGAATTCTATGATATTGTACAAGCTGTGAAGCATTGGAGACATTACTTGTTTCATAAGGAGTTTGTCTTGTATACAGACCATGAGGCGTTAAAGCATTTGCAAGGATAGGATAAAGTCGCAGCTAGACATGCTTCATGGATCGCATACTAGCAACAGTTTACATTTGTGGTGAAGCATAAGTCGGGAATTACAAACCGTGTGGCAGATGCATTGAGTCGAAGGAATCATTTGTTGACTACAATGAAGGTTGAAGTGATGGGGTTTGATGTATTGACAGAATTGTTTGTTTATGATCCTTACTTTGCCAAGGTGATTGATGAAGTCGAGAAGGGGAAGACGGATGAGTATGTGTTGGTGGATGGTTTTCTTTTTAAAGGGAATCGATTGTGTATACCAGAGTGCAGCTTACGAATGAAGATTGTGAAGGAGTTGCATGAGGAAGGTCATGTGGGTAGAGATCGTACTTTGCAGTTAATTTCTGAATCATATTTTTGGCCATCTATGAGGAAAGAGGTTGAATGATTTGTGGAAAGTTGTCATATATGTCAAGTTTCCAAAGGAACAGCGACGAATGCGGGATTATATATGCCATTACCTGTGCCTACTAGACCATGGGTTGATATCAGCATGGATTTTGTTTTGGGATTGCCAAGAACTCAGCGAGGGAATGATTCCATATATGTGGTGGTGGATAGATTTTCCAAGATGGCGCATTTCATAGCTTGTAAAAAGACCGCGGATGCAATCCGTGTTGCTCAGTTATTCTTGAAGGAAGTGTATCGACTACATGGGCTACCTGAATCCATTGTATCAGACCGGGATACTAGATTTCTAAGCCATTTTTGGATGAGTTTATGGAAGATGGTTGGAACGAAGCTGAATTTTAGTAGTGATTATCATCCGCAAACAGATGGGCAAATGGAAGTGGTGAATAGATCATTGGGAAACTTATTGAGATGTCTTGTGAAAGATAATTTTAAGAGCTGGGATATGAAGTTATGTCAGGCGGAATTTGCACATAATCACGTTATTAATCGAAGTACTGGTTTCAGTCCGTTTCAAGTTGTATACTCAGCAAGTCCGAAGGGACCGTTGGTTTTGACGACAGTGCCATATCAGAAGGGAGTTGTTAAGCGAGCTTGTGATTTTGTGACTGAGTTGCAGGAGTGCCATAGAACTGTTCATGAACGATTGCTTGCATCAAACGGGAAGTATAAACAATGGGAGGATAAGAAGTGGAGGAGTGTGAACTTCAGAGAAGGTGATTAGGTTTACGCCGTTTTGACGAAAGATCGTTTTCCAGTTGGAACTTACAACAAGTTGAAAGCTCGAAAAATTGGTCCAGTGGAAGTCTTGAAGAAGATCAATGAGAATGCGTATCAGTTGAGATTGCCGGATAATGTTCATACTTATGATGTTTTTAATGTCAAATATTTGATTCCGTATCATGGGGATGAGCTTGTTGTGGAAGAGGAAGGTGCAAATTCGAGGACGAATTCTTGTCAACCGGGGGAGGATGATGCAGCGCAGGATGATTGCTTGAATGTTTTAGGTCGCTCATGCTTGAATGTTTTAGGTCGCTCATGGGCTTTAGGTCGTTCACTTGTCTTAAGTCACCAGCGACCTAACAGGAAGGATACTGCAGTAGAGGAGCGACCTAACGTGTTAAGTATTAGGTCGCCAGAACGACCTAAGATAAGTCGTTTGCTTCGTGTGAGCGACCTAGCGACCTATGACACAATTCATTAGGTCGTTTACAATATGCCGTTGATATCTGATGCCGCATTCTTTATAAGTCGCTTGATGTTGTGCTTCCTTAGGTTGTTCGCGAGTTAACTGAGTTTATGCCGCCATGTTCTTAGGTCGCTCGACCATATGTCGCTCAAGTTTTAGGTCGCATGAAGCTTATATCGCATGGAGCTTGGATTTCTTAAGTCGTTGAGTCCTTAGGTCATGTGTGTTGTATTCTTAGGTCGAATATTTGTAACTCATGTATGTTGTGTTGTAAATATTAAGTCGCATGTCTTTGTGTTGAGCCACTGTTTGTTTTTAGGTCGCGGGTTTGTTAGGTCGTTCATGACCTAGTGTGAGTTGTAAGCCTATAAATAGGCAGGTGGTATCATTTGTAACAGTTAGTTGATTTTGAATAAAACATTGTTTGAGTGCTTTGCACCTCTTCTTAAATTGGTAGTTGAGTGTGATCTCCTATCTCCACCTTCGGTATTAGAGTGCGCTGGAATCAACGATTGTTGAAGCCGATTCACGGAATCAAGTGCGCTTGATCAACGTAGAAGAATCATAGAACTTTAAACACGGTATCGTGCGCGATCAACGTGTTTGAGATAGCTAGAATCTGGTATCTCTAGAGATCAATGGATTTGGGCATTTGGTATTTTCAATCCACCGATTGCTACTTTCATCGCTGTATTCATTTCTGTTATTTCCGCTACGTCAATGGGGGAGGCCAAACTATTCTCAGGCAAATATATGAATGCTTAATATTCTTTTTTTAAACAAGCACAAAATGAAAAATGAAAGGAGGAGAAAGAAGGAGATGAACCAATATAAATATCAAACAATGGGAATAGTGAAGGTCAAATGTTGAATTATAGAAGCTCCTGGCCCTTTGTTTTCAACCGGTGGATAAATGAATTGACACAGAGAAACCAAAAAGCTCAAAAATGGGTACCGATATGGCTAAACGTTTTGCAGATTTCGCCGTGCACCGGACGCCGAAATGCACCAATGAATATACTACGAAGATCAGCACGATGAGATTAAAAAGATGGTACACAGACACATGAGACACGATCCTCTTATCAAAACTCGATTTTTGCTGCCAAAAATGCTGCTAAACCGCCGAAAATAATTTAAACGGGGCTAGCAACCCAAATTTTGCGAAACGAATTACGACATCTCACTCAAAAAATGATTTACATTTTTCGTATATAAAAATATTCAGATTTCAAAAATATTTTATTTCCATCTATTTAACTGATTTTAAATTAAAATTTCACAATAAAACAAACTTATATATTGTTTGATAAAAATCTACCACTTGCTATGCTAAAATTGATGTATCCCAAATATTCAATTTCCATTACAAAATTTTATTGTTTAAATTTCAAGAAAAATTTAGTTAATTACGATATTTAAATCGTTAAAATTTATGGGTCGTTACACTCTCCACACCCAAAACTTCCGTCCCCAAAAAGGAATGAGATAGGAAAACAGAAGCAAACAGAAAGATAAGATAAATTCAAACGAATAGCACTTGAGACAAACAATTCAGGATTTGAAGCACGCATGGACTACTCAGTTTCCCAGGTGCAATCGCGATCATCTATACTCCACTGTACTTTCACCAGACTGACAGATTTCCTCCTCAGCTGCTTTGTACCTCTATCGACAAAATGAAGTGGCTTCCTCTCGATAGTGAGATTTGGATTGACATCCAAATTCTCTAATGAAGCAGGCTGAACAATCCAGGATGGATCATGAAGATATTTGCGAAGGTGAGATACATGAAACACGTTATGCACACCTAATAACTTCTCCAGCAAATCCACTTTTTAAGCGAAAGGACCAACTCTTTCCAAGATGCGTAAAGGACCAATGAATCTAGGAGCAAGATTCCCTCTCCGACCAAAGTGAACCACATTCTTCAATGGCAAGTCTTAAGAAAGACCTGATCACCCACTGAAAATTCCAAATCCCTTCTACACCTATCAGCATACTTCTTCTGCCTATCCTAAGCAATCCTTATCTTCCTCCTAATCTCCCAAACGTTCTCAGAATCTTCCAGAATCATATCAGGCCCAAGAACTAAGCGATCACCAGATTCAATCCAGCAAGATGGAGATTTGCAAGATCGTCTGTAAAGAGCGGCAAACATAGACATTTTGATGCTTGCCTGAATTCAAAAGAATGGGAGTTAATTGATTTGAGCTTAAGATGATTTAAAATTCTCAAAATAAAGTTATACCTGATAGCTGTTATTATAAGTGAATTCAACGAGATGGAGATGATCTTCACAAGATCCTCCATAATCAAGAACACAGGCACGAAGAAGATCTTCCAGAATCTGATTTGCCCTTTTCGTCTAACCATCAGTCTGAGAATGGTAAGCAGTACTAAGGTTCAAATAAGTACCCAAAGCTTCCTGAAAAGTTTTCCAAAACACGCTGGTAAAGATAGGATAACGATCACAAACAATACTAGACGGGACCCCATGGAGTCGGACAATCTCTCGCATATAAACCTCGTCTAAGCTCGAGTAGTTCGATTTGACTTGACAAGAATAAAATGAGTAGATTTGGTCAATCGATCGACAACTACCCATATACTCTCGTTACCCCTTCTAGTCCTTGATAACCTATTAATAAAGTCTATAGAAACCTAATACCACATCCAAATGGGAATCTCAAGGGGTTGCAACAATCCAGCAGTCTTCTGATGATCAACCTTAAACTACTGACAAGTGGCACATCTACTAACATAAATGGAGATATCCCGCTTCATACCACTCCACCAATGCAGCCTCTTCATATTCTGAAACATCTCCATGAGACCTGGATGGATAGAGAGTCTGGACTGATGATTCTCCCTAAGAACCTCTTACCTCAAACCGTCGACATTCGGAACACAAATTCAGTTATTAATCGTCAAAACTCCATTTTGATCAATTTATGCTCCTAACTCGCTTTGGTTATCACCTTCCCTATTCCGAATATTCTCCTTCATAAGCTTAAGCATCTCATCTCCATCCTGCTTAGCTGCAATACGATTCATAAGAGACGAAGAAGCTACTATTTGACACAACATGGCTCTTTTCCGACTTAAGGCATCGACCACAACATTGGCTTTTCCAGGAGTGTAGTTGATGTCGAAGTCATAAGATGCTAAGAGCTCAAGCCATCTAACCTGCCTTTTGTTCAAATCCTTTTGGGTGAAAATATACTTAAGAGACTGATGATCCATAAAGAGCTCAAACTTAGTTACCAAAAGGTGGTGCCTCCATAACTTCAAAGCAAACTCAACACCAAGCACTTCCAAATCATTAGTGGCATAGTTGGCTTCATGGGGCCTAACCTGACGACTTGCATAAGCAATAACCTTCCCATCCTGTATCAAGACAGCACCCAAACCTTCTCAACTAGCATCGGTATAAACTGATAATCCTTCACTCCCATTCGAAAATGGTAAGAATAGGAGCTGAAGTAAGCTTTTGCTTCAAATCATTAAATGCTGCTTCACATTTATCACTCCAAACAAACTTAGCATTCTCAAAGCATTGAGAGGTGCAGCTATTCGAGCAAAATTCTCCATGAATCTCCGATAATAACCGGTTAGGCCCAAAAAGCTACGAATATCGGAAGGAGTCTTGGGTGTCTCCCAATCCTAGAATAAAATAGGGTGGATAATTTCAAAGGAAGATAAGATAAATAAATTACAAAATAGGAAAGGTGGATAGACTTACATTAATCGCGGCGACCTTAACCTGGTCGACCGAGACTCTATTTTCTTAAACAATGTGCCTAAGAAATCAGACATCATCCCTCCAAAAATGGCATTTAGAAAATTTGGCTTTCAACTGATGTTTCCCAAGAGTTTGGAGAACATAGCTCAAATGAGATTCATGCTCCTTCTCTGACTTAGAAAAGACGAGAATATCATCAATGAAAACCAGGACAAACTTGTTGAGAACATTGTGGAAAACGCGATTTATGAGACCAACGAAGAAGGCAGGAGCATTGGTTAATCCAAAAGGCATGACTAACCATTTATAGAAACCATTATCTATTCGGAAAGCTTTCTTGGGAATTCTCTCCTTAGCTACATGAAGCTGGTGAAAACCGGTAGCAAGATCAAGCTGAGAGAATACTTTAGCTTCGTAGAGCTGATCGAACATATCATTGATGCAAGGCATAGGATATCCGTTATTAAGAGTAATCCTATTCAGCTCTCTATAATCAACACACATCCTCAAAGAACCATCAGATTTGGTGACAAAGATCACAGCTGCTCTCCATTCGGAAAAACTCTGCCTAACCAATCCTTTGGAGAACAAGTCTTCAATCTACTCCTTAACTCCGCTTTCTCTCTATGTGCCATCAATCTGGGAGGAAGAACAAAAGGCGGGCTCCGGGAATAAGATCGATGCGGAATTTAATTTCTTTCTTAGGAGATAGAGAAGTGACTTCACCAAAAACATCTGGATAATCCTTGACTATCGAGGTGGAGTCAAGATCACTAGGTAGATAACCAAGAGAAAAGATAAAACTACCTGTATAATCCTGAGGTATTCGACATTCGATCACAAGAGAATTACCCCGGTCGTCTACGAAAGAAACGGTTTGGGCTTTGCAGGAGATGACAGCATTATATCGCTTTAACCAATCACCTCCAAGTAAGATATCAAATGCATTAAAACTGAGGACATAGAATCTCCAATGAATCGATGCATGTTGTAAAGGAGTTTCACCCCTTTACAAATCATACTAAGGTTGGCAGGACCGTTGATGGGGTTAGTCACGTATAACGATGAAGTTGCTAATTGAGGTAGCAAGATGTGCACAAATTTATTGCAGAGATCAACAAAAATAAAGCTATGGGATGCTCCACTATCCAAAAGAACACGAACGGGAAAATCATGGAAAGAAAAGGTTCCCTAAAGAGTACCTTGGGTATCACTGGCACAAGGAGGAGTGGAAGAGGTCATGGTAAGGACTCCAGATGTCATGCCTCTCTACTGAGTGGGACAATCCTTCTTAATGTGGCCAGGCTGCAAACAAAGGTGGCAAAGGTTGTTCCTGGTCATCTGAGCTGGAGGAATGGCAGCTCCGGTAGGAGATGGACAGCTATTAGCATTATGACCTTTCTGGTCGCACTTGAAACAAGTGATGGAAGACAAGTCAAGAGATCGCTTCTGAGAAGAATATCCAATACCTTAAGAATTCTACCATTTCTTCTTCTGCTCATGAAATTGGGCTTCCTCTTCTTCGAACTGCTAGAATTTCCCTAAGATGCTGAAATAGCCTGCTTTCCTTTGGAAATAGGATTCTCAAATCTGGTGGCCTTATCCATAAGACAAGTGAAGGTGTCGTGAACATGACTAATCAAACGGTGTTAATACTCCGGACGACCAACATAGATAAACTTCTCATTCTTCTGGAGCGGGGTGTTGATCAAACTGGGCCCAAACTTTGAAAGCTCATTAAACTTCGTCTCATACTCTGCAAAAGTCATATCCCTTTGCTTAAGATCCATAAATGCCCAATATAACCGAGACTTTCCGGCTTAGGGAATCCACTTAGCCATAAAAGCATTCATGAAAATATGGCTCCAAGATAAAGATAGAGTTCAAAGAGATAAATTTCAAAGAGATAACCTAGCAAAAGGACACAAAAGATCTCACCTAAACTGCTGCCAAGTGATATTAGCCTCGATAGTTTGACCAGGAACAAACTCCCGCCAATCCTGGGCAGACTCCTACAACTGCCAAGTAGCTAACTGACGCATCTAAGCAATAGTGATCTAAAGTCCGGTGAAAATCCTCACTAAACTCTTCAGCCGTTGTTGGGCCTCAATAATACTCTCTGCTCCAGTGAACTTAGTACCTCCAAGCTGAGAGTACTCCTTACAAAGAGTGGTGAACTTAACTGGCTGAGCTAGTGAAATGGGAGCAACAACTTGTGGTGTGGGGACATTTCCACGGCCCCTACCGTGAACATTCCTATAGTTACTTATCTGGAAAAGACAAACATGGATTTCATAACAAAGGTAAAATTACAAATTCAAAAGAAACCCTAATTAAAGAGAAATCTAACTAAGAATTTCAAGCTCGAACAAAGATAATTCTATAACTAATTCTACTCATTCTAGGGTATTACCACCCTATCACTAATGAGTTTTAACTCCATATGCTAAGTTTTGCCTAAACCGGGCTCTGATACCAACAGTAACGACCCGCCATTTCGAACCATTCAAATCGACAATCATCCACACATGTCAGACTTGAATTGCTCAAACAACAGATTGTTATTTTTATTTGGTAAAACTTAGCATATGCAGTAAATAAATCAATCATAGAATCACTTACACAGAGTAATACAATAATACGCAGCGGAATAAATAAATAGTAGTCCATGAAGCTATTATAGAAACATCAGAGTTTAAAGCAAATACAACATAAATCCCAATACAAAGAAGTCTCTAATAATAAGAAAACGACAAGTCTGAACATAAATAACTGGAAATAACCAAAATAACTCAAAATCTAAATAGATAAAGATAGATCTCCAAGCAAAGCTCCAAGCTCCGAAGGTGAGTCTCAAATGCTGTGACACTTAGGCTGACCCAAGCATAAAACAAAACACTAAACACTTGAGTTAGGATTATTCTTATGCAAGTAAATCAACTCAAGTGAAATGCAATATAATTTAAAGGATGTCTGGATTCCCATGTCTTAAGGATTCGTTAAACTATCTACATATATAGTCCAATACGCTACATAGATAATGTCTACAGTAAAGTAAAATATTAAAATAGCATTAAGGCGTTACTCATATCTTCCTTAACACGTTTTTATCTAAATGTCGTAGTCTATACAATACCGTAATTCCTCCGTAAACTGGAGGGCTATCAGAGGGCACTCCATAGTGTACGACATAAACCTAACTTGTAATGGGCTCGATAAGGCATATGACCAGGCACGCAAGGCAATGCCTAGGGTAGGATACTACCGTTTTGCAGAACCGGGCTTGTGGTAACGCATAGCAGCTACTACCGCCCACCTCGAGACACACTCCCATAACCAAAGGTGCACCCAGTCGAATTACAAAGTAATAAATATGGTTTCGAAGAAGGATGCTCGATTGGAGATGTGACCTCACTTGGCCCAGGTATAGCTCCTGTTTTAGTTATATCAAGCTGACCCGAGGGGTCAGGGCTGCGTTCATACGTCATACAGTACCGTTCGCCAAACCATCCTACTTCGTTCTAGATTCACAACTGCTTGCAAAGTTGTTAAAGTGGTTTTCGGTATTGGAAGAGAGTATGACAATATCTGATCCCGGTCTCTTTAACAACCAAACGCTTATTTCACATCGTGGTCATTTTATAAAAATCACTTTAATAAACATTTAAATAAAATCTCAAATCACAAAATTAAATCAAAATTGAATATTCAACTTCAATTTTATTTAATTAGAAAATATTCACTTAATCACTTTATATAAATATTTAAATAAAATCTCAAATTACAAATTTAAATAAAAATTAAATATTCAATTTCAATTTTATTTAAATTTGAAAATATTGCTCGAATGTTTTAGGTCGCTCGTGCTCGAATGTTTTAGGTCGCTTGTGGGCTTTAGGTCATTCACTTGTCTTAAGTCACCAGCGACTTAACAGGATGGATACTACAGTAGAGGAGCGACCTAATCTGTTAAGTATTAGGTCGCCAGAACGACCTAAGATAAGTCGTTTGCTTCGTGTGAGCGACCTAGCGACCTATGACACAATTCATTAGGTCGTTTACAATATGGCGCTGATATCTGATGCCGCATTCTTTATCAGTCGCTTGATGTTGTGCTTCATTAGGTCGTTTGCGAGTTAACTGAGTTTATGCCGCCATGTTCTTAGGTCGCTCGACCATATGTCGCTCAAGTTTTAGGTCGCATGAAGCTTATATCGCATGGAGCTTGGATTTCGTAAGTCGCTGAGTCCTTAGGTCGTGTGAGTTGTATTCTTAGGTCGAATATTTGTAACTCGTGTATGTTGTGTTGTAAATATTAAGTCACATGTCTTTGTGTTGAGTCGCTGTTTGTTTTTAGGTCGCGGGTTTGTTAGGTCGTTCATGACCTAGTGTGAGTTGTAAGCCTATAAATAGGCGGGTGGTATCATTTGTAACAGTTAGTTGATTTTGAATAAAACTTTGTTTGAGTACTTTGCACCTCTTCTTAAATTGGTAGTTGAGTGTGATCTCCTATCTCCATCTTTGATATTCGAGTGCGCTCTAATCAACTATTGTTGAAGCCGATTCACGTAATCAAGTGCGCTTGAGCAACGTAGAAGAATCGTAGATCTTTAAACACGGTATCGTGTGTGATTAACGTGTTTGAGATAGCTAGAATCCGGTATCTCTGGAGATCAACAGATTTGGGCGTTTGGTATTTTCAATTCACCGATTGCTACTTTCATCATTGTATTCATTTATGTTATTTCCGCTACGTCATTTGGTATCAGAGCTAGACTTAGCCAATCATAGCTAAGCCGAGTCTTGGAGCCAAGGAGAAGAGTTGAGGAGTTTCTGCCGAGCTAAGTGAAGTGTTGTTCAGAGAACAGGCCGAACCAAGTACAGTTGGTTTGTGCGAGTTGAAGTGTAGATCCGAGCTAGTTGAAGGTCGTGCATCACTTTTGTAAATCCAAGCCGAGTTGTAAAAGATTGTTTGATTCGACAATGCCGCCGAGAAGAGCCAATCGCCATCAAAATGTTGAAGATTTGTACAAAAGAGAAGATGCTGAACAAATGGAACAACGCATTAGCAACAAATTCAATGAGAAGTTGGATGAAGGTATTTGTAGATTGGAGAAATTGATGATTGATATGAATCAAAGTCAAAGGAGAAGGTCGTCAATCTCGAACCATGGAGGAAATAGAGTTTCGCCATTGGTTACAGAAGAAAGGACGGTGTCGCCACAATCTGCTCGAGATAGAAGAGAATCATCAGTTTCGATGAGAAGAGATCACCATGAGTATCAAGATGAAGAAAGAATAACTCAACGTGAGTTTGAGTATGAGCCATATCGTGATGATGAAAGACATAGTAGAGGAGACATGCGTGATCGAAGAGATGTTGATGGTTGAGATCGATACCGAAGTACACGTGATTATGATGAAGAGGGTGATAGAAGTAATATTCATTATCGAGATCGAGACCAAGTATGAAATGCATATCGGGATATTGAAGATGATCGTCGATGGGAATCGGGGATGAAAACTAAAATTCCAGAATTCAAGGGTGGTATGCAAGCTGAGGAATTTTTGGATTGGTTATCTAATGTTGAAGAAATTTTTGACTTTAAGGAAGTTCCCGAGCATCGGAGAGTTAAGTTGGTTGCTACTCGTTTGAGAGGAAGAGCTATGGCATGGTGGCAACAAAATAAACTTACACGGGAGAGGATGGGAAAGTCAAAGATTGAGTCATGGGAGAAGATGAAGAAGTTAATGAAGGCTACATTCTTGCCGTATAATTATCAATCTCTTATGTATTAACAATTGCAGAATCTAAGACAGGGAACAAAGTCAGTGAATGATTATGCGGATGAATTTTATCAATTGATTGCGAGGAATGACATCATGGAGACAGAGGAATAGTTGACCGCTAGATTTGTTGGAGGGTTGAGAATGCAGATTCAAGATATGGTGAATATGTTTGATCCCAGATATGTTGCTGAAGCACATCAAAAGGCTCTAGCTTGGGAGAAGCAAGGTAGGAGAGGTGGTGGTGTGTTTACAAATTCCAACAATCAAATGAAAGAGGCTAGTAGCAATGTGAATGTTTCCAAGGCTGTTGCGAAACCGGTTGTTAGTGAAGTTGCTAAGACCAAGGTCAATAGTGGTATCAAATGCTTCAATTGTCAGGAGTTTGGTCACAAAAGCAATGAATGTCCGAGGCCAAAGAAGCGAGTGATGGTAGCTGAGGTTGAGGATGAGGATGTAGAAGCTGAATTTTCTAATCCACCACATGTTGAGGAGGAAGAAGAGTTGTCAGGAGATGAGAATTGTAATTTGATGAGGAGGTCTTGTTTAACACCAAAACAAGAGGATGATTCTAGCTGGTTGAGGAGTAACATCTTTCAGTCAACATGCACTATTCTGGGGAAGGTTTGCAAGTTTGTTATTGATGCGGGCAGCTGTGATAACATCATTTCTACCAAGGCCGTGAAGAAGTTGGCATTAAAGACTGAGAAGCATCTGAAACCTTACAAGTTAGCATGGTTGAGGAAAGGTGGGGAGGTGAAGGTTTGACGTAGAGCTTGTGCTAATTTTTTGATTGGGAAGAAATACAAAGATGAAATTTGGTTTGATGTTGTGGATATGGATGTATGCTATTTGTTGTTGGGGAGACCATGGCAGTATGATAGAGCTGTGGAACATGATGGACGTACCAACAGCTATAGTTCCATGTTCGAAGGCACAAAAATCACTTTAGTTCCCAAGAAGCGACAACAAGAAGAAAGCAAGTTGGAGGAGATTGAAGAACTTAAAACTTTGCTATCTTTGAAGGAGTTTGTTAAGGAAGTAGAAGAGGAGCCTGAAGTATTTTTGTTGATTGGACGTGAGAGTAATAATGTGGTGAAATTCCTGAAGAAGTAAAGCCAGTGCTGGAAGAATTTGAAGATGTATTTCCTAAAGAGTTGCCAACGGAGTTACCACCGTTGAGGGACATACAACACAAAATTGATCTTGTTCCAGGAGCTGTGTTACCACATAGACCACATTATAGAATGGTCCAAAGGAGCATGAAGAATTGAGAAGGAAGGTGGATGAGTTGCTTGAACAAGGGCGTGTATAGGAAAGTTTAAGTCCTTGTGCAGTTCCAGCCTTGTTAGTGCCGAAAAAGGATGGAACGTGGAGGATGTGTACTGATAGTCTAGCACTAAACAAAATTACAGTGAGATACAGATTTCCTATGCCTAGATTGGATGACTTGTTGGATCAACTTAGTGGAGCTACTATCTTTTCGAAGATCGATTTGAAGAGTGGTTATCATCAAATTCGAATTAGACCAGGGGATGAATGGAAAACAGCGTTCAAGACACGAGAGGGGTTGTACGAATGGCTGGTTATGCCGTTTGGTCTTTCGAATGCACCTAGTACATTTATGCGGGTGATGAATCAGATTTTTAGACCATTTATTGGGAAGTTCGTGGCGGTGTATTTTGATGATATATTGATATATAGTGGAAGCGCAGAAGAACACTTGCTACATCTGAGAGAAGTGTTGATGATACTGCGACAGGAACAATTTTATGCTACAACGAAGAAATGTGTGTTTATAACGCATAGTGTTTTATTTTTGGGATATGTTATATCAGAAAGAGGTATACAGGTGGATCAGATGAAAGTTGAAGCAATCAGAAATTGGCCACAACCCAAGACGATAACAGAAGTTAGAAGTTTTCATGGTTTAGCATCATTCTACCGAAGATTTATTCCACACTTCAGTAGCGTGATGGTTACTAATTGTATGAAGGGGAAGCAATTTTCATGGTCTGAGGAAGCAGGATTAGCTTTTGAGCAGATCAAGGAGCTTTTGACGATAGCACCAATTCTAATATTACCAGACTTTCAGTTGTTGTTTGAGCTACATACTGATGCATCTAAGGTTGGAATTGGAGGGGTGTTAAGTTAGAAGGGACGTCCTATTGCATATTTCAGTGAGAAGCTATCGGGAGTAAAGATGAGATATAATACATATGATGTAGAATTCTATGCTATTGTACAAGCTGTGAAGCATTGGAGACATTACTTGTTTCATAAGGAGTTTGTCTTGTATACAGACCATGAGGCGTTAAAGCATTTGCAAGGATAGGATAAAGTCGCAGCTAGACATGCTTCATGGATCGCATACTAGCAACAGTTTACATTTGTGGTAAAGCATAAGTCGGGAATTACAAACCGTGTGGCAGATGCATTGAGTCGAAGGAATCATTTGTTGACTACAATGAAGGTTGAAGTGATGGGGTTTGATGTATTGCCAGAATTGTTTGTTGATGATCCTTACTTTGCCAAGGTGGTTGATGAAGTCGAGAAGGGGAAGACGGATGAGTATGTGTTGGTGGATGGTTTTCTTTTTAAAGGGAATCGATTGTGTATACCAGAGTGCAGCTTACGAATGAAGATTGTGAAGGAGTTGCATGAGGAAGGTCATGTGGGTAGAGATTGTACTTTGCAGTTAATTTCTGAATCATATTTTTGGCCATCTATGAGGAAAGAGGTTGAATGATTTGTGGAAAGATGTCATATATGTCAAGTTTCCAAAGGAACAGCGACGAATGCGGGATTATATATGCCATTACCTGTGCCTACTAGACCATGGGTTGATATCAGCATGGATTTTGTTTTAGGATTGCCAAGAACTCAGCGAGGGAATGATTCCATATATGTGGTGGTGGATAGATTTTCCAAGATGGCGCATTTCATAGCTTGTAAAAAGACCGCGGATGCAATCCGTGTTGCTCAGTTATTCTTGAAGGAAGTGTATCGACTACATGGGCTACCTGAATCCATTGTATCAGACCGGGATACTAGATTTCTAAGCCATTTTTGGATGAGTTTATGGAAGATGGTTGGAACGAAGCTGAATTTTAGTAGCGATTATCATCCGCAAACAGATGGGCAAATGGAAGTGGTGAATAGATCATTGGGAAACTTATTGAGATGTCTTGTGAAAGATAATTTGAAGAGCTGGGATATGAAGTTATGTCAGGCGGAATTTGCACATAATCACGCTATTAATCGAAGTACTGGTTTCAGTCCGTTTCAAGTTGTATACTCAGCAAGTCCGAAGGGACCGTTGGTTTTGACGACAGTGCCATATCAGAAGGGAGTTGTTAAGCGAGCTTGTGATTTTGTGACTGAGTTGTAGGAGTGCCACAGAACTGTTCATGAACGATTGCTTGCATCAAACGAGAAGTATAAACAACGGGAGGATAAGAAGTGGAGGAGTGTGAACTTCAGAGAAGGTGATTAGGTTTACGCCGTTTTGACGAAAGATCGTTTTCCAGTTGGAACTTACAACAAGTTGAAAGCTCGAAAAATTGGTCCAGTGGAAGTCTTGAAGAAGATCAATGAGAATGCGTATCAGTTGAGATTGCCGGATAATGTTCATACTTATGATGTTTTTAATGTCAAATATTTGATTCCGTATCATGGGGATGAGCTTGTTGTGGAAGAGGAAGGTGCAAATTCGAGGACGAATTCTTGTCAACCGGGGGAGGATGATGCAGCGCAGGATGATTGCTTGAATGTTTTAGGTCGCTCATGCTTGAATGTTTTAGGTCGCTCATGGGCTTTAGGTCGTTCACTTGTCTTAAGTCACCAGCGACCTAACAGGAAGGATACTGCAGTAGAGGAGCGACCTAACGTGTTAAGTATTAGGTCGCCAGAACGACCTAAGATAAGTCGTTTGCTTCGTGTGAGCGACCTAGCGACCTATGACACAATTCATTAGGTCGTTTACAATATGCCGTTGATATCTGATGCCGCATTCTTTATAAGTCGCTTGATGTTGTGCTTCCTTAGGTTGTTCGCGAGTTAACTGAGTTTATGCCGCCATGTTCTTAGGTCGCTCGACCATATGTCGCTCAAGTTTTAGGTCGCATGAAGCTTATATCGCATGGAGCTGGGATTTCTTAAGTCGTTGAGTCCTTAGGTCATGTGTGTTGTATTCTTAGGTCGAATATTTGTAACTCATGTATGTTGTGTTGTAAATATTAAGTCGCATGTCTTTGTGTTGAGCCGCTGTTTGTTTTTAGGTCGCGGGTTTGTTAGGTCGTTCATGACCTAGTGTGAGTTGTAAGCCTATAAATAGGCAGGTGGTATCATTTGTAACAGTTAGTTGATTTTGAATAAAACATTGTTTGAGTGCTTTGCACCTCTTCTTAAATTGGTAGTTGAGTGTGATCTCCTATCTCCACCTTCGGTATTAGAGTGCGCTCGAATCAACGATTGTTGAAGCCGATTCACAGAATCAAGTGCGCTTGATCAACGTAGAAGAATCATAGAACTTTTAACACGGTATCGTGCGCGATCAACGTGTTTGAGATAGCTAGAATCCGGTATCTCTAGAGATCAACGGATTTGGGCATTTGGTATTTTCAATCCACCGATTGCTACTTTCATCGTTGTATTCATTTCTGTTATTTCCGCTACGTCAAAGGGGGAGGCCAAACTATTCTCAGGAAAATATATGAATGCTTAATATTCTTTTTTTTAAACAAGCACAAAACGAAAAATGAAAGGAGGAGAAAGAAGGAGATGAACCAATATAAATATCAAACAATGGGAATAGTGAAGGTCAAATGTTGAATTATAGAAACTCCTGGCCCTTTGTTTTCAACCGGTGGATAAATGAATTGACACAGAGAAACCAAAAAGCTCAAAAATGGGTACCGATATGGCTAAACGTTTTGCAGATTTCGCCGTGCACCGGACGTCGAAATGCACCAATGAATATACTGCGAAGATCAGCACGATGAGATTAAAAAGATGGTACACAGACACATGAGACACGATCCTCTTATCAAAACTCGATTTTTGCTGCCAAAAATGCTACTAAACCGCCGAAAATAATTTAAACGGGGCTAGCAACCCAAATTTTGCGAAACGAATTACGACATCTCACTCAAAAAATGTTTTACATTTTTCTTATATAAAAATATTCAGATTTCAAAAATATTTTATTTCCATCTATTTAACTGATTTTAAATTAAAATTTCACAATAAAACAAACTTATATATTTTTTGATAAAAATCTACCACTTGCTATGCTAAAATTGATGTATCCCAAATATTCAATTTCAATTACAAAATTTTATTGTTTAAATTTCAAGAAAAATTTAGTTAATTACGTTATTTAAATCGTTAAAATTTATGGGTCGTTACACTCTCCACACCCAAAACTTTCGTCCCCAAAAAGGAATGAGATAGGAAAACAGAAGCAAACAGAAAGATAAGATAAATTCAAACGAATAGCACTTGAGACAAACAATTCAGGATTTGAAGCACGCATGGACTACTCAGTTTCCCAGGTGCAATCGCGATCATCTATACTCCACTGTACTTTGACCAGACTGACAGATTTCCTCCTCAGCTGCTTTGTACCTCTATCGACAAAATGAAGTGGCTTCCTCTCGATAGTGAGATTTGGATTGACATCCAAATTCTCTAATGAAGCAGGCTGAACAATCCAGGATGGATCATGAAGATATTTGCGAAGGTGAGATACATGAAACACGTTATGCACACCTAATAACTTCTCCAGCAAATCCACTTTTTAAGCGAAAGGACCAACTCTTTCCAAGATGCGTAAAGGACCAATGAATCTAGGAGCAAGATTCCCTCTCCGACCAAAGTGAACCACATTCTTCAATGGCAAGTCTTAAGAAAGACCTGATCACCCACTGAAAATTCCAAATCCCTTCTACACCTATCAGCATACTTCTTCTGCCTATCCTAAGCAATCCTTATCTTCCTCCTAATCTCCCAAACGTTCTCAGATGCTTCCAGAATCATATCAGGCCCAAGAACTAAGCGATCACCGGATTCAATCCAGCAAGATGGAGATTTGCAAGATCGTCTGTAAAGAGCGGCAAACAGAGACATTTCATTGCTTGCCTGAATTCAAAAGAATGGGAGTTAATTGATTTAAGCTTAAGATGATTTAAAATTCTCAAAATAAAGTTATACTTGATAGCTGTTATTATAAGTGAATTCAACGAGATGGAGATGATCTTCACAAGATCCTCCATAATCAAGAACACAGGCACGAAGAAGATCTTCCAGAATCTGATTTGCCCTTTTCGTCTAACCATCAGTCTGAGAATGGTAAGCAGTACTAAGGTTCAAATAAGTACCCAAAGCTTCCTGAAAAGTTTTCCAAAACACGCTGGTAAAGATAGGATAACGATCACAAACAATACTAGACGGGACCCCATGGAGTCAGACAATCTCTCGCATATAAACCTCGTCTAAGCTCGAGTAGTTCGATTTGACTTGACAAGAATAAAATTAGTAGATTTGGTCAATCGATCGACAACTACCCATATACTCTCGTTACCCCTTCTAGTCCTTGATAACCTATTAATAAAGTCTATAGAAACCTAATACCACATCCAAATGGGAATCTCAAGGGGTTGCAACAATCCAGCAGTCTTCTGATGATCAGCCTTAAACTACTGACAAGTGGCACATCTACTAACATAAATGGAGATATCCCGCTTCATACCACTCCACCAATGCAGCCTCTTCATATTCTGAAACATCTCCATGAGACCTAGATGGATAGAGAGTCTGGACTGATGATTCTCCCTAAGAACCTCTTACCTCAAACCGTCGACATTCGGAACACAAATTCAGTTATTAATCGTCAAAACTCCATTTTGATCAATTTATGCTCCTAACTCGCTTTGGTTATCACCTTCCCTATTCCGAATATTCTCCTTCATAAGCTTAAGCATCTCATCTCCATCCTGCTTAGCTGCAATACGATTCATAAGAGACGAAGAAGCTACTATTTGACACAACATGGCTCTTTTCCGACTTAAGGCATCGGCCACAACATTGGCTTTTCCAGGAGTGTAGATGATTTCGAAGTCATAAGATGCTAAGAGCTCAAGCCATCTAACCTGCCTTTTGTTCAAATCCTTTTGGGTGAAAATATACTTAAGAGACTGATGATCCATAAAGAGCTCAAACTTAGTTACCAAAAGGCGGTGCCTCCATAACTTCAAAGCAAACTCAACACCAAGCACTTCCAAATCATTAGTGGCATAGTTGGATTCATGGGGCCTAACCTGACGACTGGAATAAGCAATAACCTTCCCATCCTGTATCAAGACAGCACCCAAACCTTCTCAACTAGCATCGGTATAAACTGATAATCCTTCACTCCCATTCGAAAATGGTAAGAATAGGAGCTGAAGTAAGCTTTTGCTTCAAATCATTAAATGCTGCTTCACATTTATCACTCCAAACAAACTTAGCATTCTCAAAGCATTGAGAGGTGCAGCTATTCGAGCAAAATTCTCCATGAATCTCCGATAATAACCGGTTAGGCCCAAAAAGCTACGAATATCGGAAGGAGTCTTGGGTGTCTCCCAATCCTGGAATAAAATAGGGTGGATAAGTTCAAAGGAAGATAAGATAAATAAATTACAAAATAGGAAAGGTGGATAGACTTACATTAATCGCGGCGACCTTAACCTGGTCGACCGAGACTCTAGTTTTTTAAACAATGTGCCTAAGAAATCAGACATCATCCCTCCAAAAATGGCATTTAGAAAATTTGGCTTTCAACTGATGTTTCCCAAGAGTTTGGAGAACATAGCTCAAATGAGATTCATGCTCCTTCTCTGACTTAGAAAAGACGAGAATATCATCAATGAAAACCAGGACAAACTTGTTGAGAACATTGTGGAAAACGCGATTCATGAGACCAACGAAGAAGGCAGGAGCATTTGTTAATCCAAAAGGCATGACTAACCATTTATAGAAACCATTATCTATTCGGAAAGCTTTCTTGGGAATTCTCTCCTTAGCTACATGAAGCTGGTGAAAACCGGTAGCAAGATCAAGCTGAGAGAATACTTTTGCTCCGTAGAGCTGATCGAACATATCATTGACGCAAGGCATAGGATATCCGTTATTAAGAGTAATCATATTCAGCTCTCTATAATCAACACACATCCTCAAAGAACCATCAGATTTGGTGAAAAAGATCACAGCTGCTCTCCATTCGGAAAAACTCTGCCTAACCAATCCTTTGGAGAACAAGCCTTCAATCTACTACTTAACTCCGCTTTCTCTCTATGTGCCATCAATCTGGGAGGAAGAACAAAAGGCGGGCTCCAGGAATAAGATCGATGCGGAATTTAATTTCTTTCTTAGGAGATAGAGAAGTGACTTCACCAAAAACATCTAGATAATCCTTGACTATCGAGGTGGAGTCAAGATCACTAGGTAGATAACCAAGAGAAAAGATAAAACTACCTGTATAATCCTGAGGTATTCGACATTCGATCACAAGAGAATTACCCCGGTCGTCTACAAAAGAAACGGTTTGGGCTTTGCAGGAGATGACAGCATTATATCGCTTTAACCAATCACCTCCAAGTAAGATATCAAATGCATTAAAACCAAGGACATAGAATCTCCAATGAATCGATGCATGTTGTAAAGGAGTTTCACCCCTTTACAAATCATACTAAGGTTGGCAGGACCGTTGATGGGGTTAGTCACGTATAACGATGAAGTTGCTAATTGAGGTAGCAAGATGTGCACAAATTTATTGCAGAGATCAACAAAAATAAAGCTATGGGATGCTCCACTATCCAAAAGAACAAGAACGGGAAAATCATGGAAAGAAAAGGTTCCCTAAAGAGTACCTTGGGTATCACTGGCACAAGGAGGAGTGGAAGAGGTCATGGTAAGGACTCCAGATGTCATGCCTCTCTACTGAGTGGGACAATCCTTCTTAATGTGGCCAGGCTGCAAACAAAGGTGGCAAAGGTTATTCCTGGTCATCTGAGCTGGAGGAATGGCACCTCCGGTAGGAGATGGACAGCTATTAGCATTATGACCTTTCTGGTCGCACTTGAAACAAGTGATGGAAGACAAGTCAAGAGATCGCTTCTGAGAAGAATATCCAATACCTTAAGAATTCTACCATTTCTTCTTTTGCTCATGAAATTGGGCTTCCTCTTCTTCGAACTGCTGGAATTTCCCTAAGATGCTGAAATAGCCTGCTTTCCTTTGGAAATAGGATTCTCAAATCTGGTGGCCTTATCCATAAGACAAGTGAAGGTGTCGTGAACATGACTAATCAAACGGTGTTAATACTCCGGACGACCACCATAGATAAACTTCTCATCCTTCTGGAGCGTGGTGTTGATCAAACTGGGCCCAAACTTTGAAAGCTCATTAAACTTCGTCTCATACTCTGCAAAAGTCATATCCCTTTGGTTAAGATCCATAAATGCCCAATATAACCGAGACTTTCCGGCTTCGGGAATCCACTTAGCCATAAAAGCATTCCTGAAAATATGGCTCCAAGATAAAGATAGAGTTCAAAGAGATAAATTTCAAAGAGATAACCTAGCAAAAGGACACAAAAGATCTCACCTAAACTGCTGCCAAGTGATATTAGCCTCGATAGTTTGAGCAGGAACAGACTCCCACCAATCCTGGGCAGACTCCTACAACTGCCAAGTAGCTAACTGACGCATCTAAGCAATAGTGATCTAAAGTCCGGTGAAAATCCTCACTAAACTCTTCAGCCGTTGTTGGGCCTCAATAATACTCTCTGCTCCAGTGAACTTAGTACCTCCAAGCTGAGAGTACTCCTTACAAAGAGTGGTGAACTTAACTGGCTGAGCTAGTGGAATGGGAGCAACAACTTGTGGTGTGGGGACATTTCCACGGCCCCTACCGTGAACATTCCTATAGTTACTTATCTGGAAAAGACAAACATGGATTTCATAACAAAGGTAAAATTACAAATTCAAAAGAAACCCTAATCAAAGAGAAATCTAACTAAGAATTTCAAGCTCGAACAAAGATAATTCTATAACTAATTCTACTCATTCTAGGGTATTACCACCCTATCACTAATGAGTTTTAACTCCATATGCTAAGTTTTGCCTAAACCGGGCTCTGATACCAACGATAACGACCCGCCATTTCGAACCATTCAAATCGACAATCATCCACACATGTCAGACTTGAATTGCTCAAACAACAGATTGTTATTTTTATTTGGTAAAACTTAGCATATGCAGTAAATAAATCAATCATAGAATCACTTACACAGAGTAATACAATAATACGCAGCGGAATAAATAAATAGTAGTCCATGAAGCTATTATAGAAACATCAGAGTTTAAAGCAAATACAACATAAATCCCAATACAAAGAAGTCTCTAATAAATAAGAAAACGACAAGTCTGAACATAAATAACTGGAAATAACCAAAATAACTCAAAAGCTAAATAGATAAAGATAGATCTCCAAGCAAAGCTCCAAGCTCCGAAGGTGAGTCTCAAATGCTGTGACACTTAGGCTGACCCAAGCATAAAACAAAACACTAAACACTTGAGTTAGGATTATTCTTATGCAAGTAAATCAACTCAAGTGAAATGCAATATAATTTAAAGGATGTCTAGATTCCCATGTCTTAAGGATTCGTTAAACTATCTACATATATAGTCCAATACGCTACATAGATAATGTCTACAGTAAAGTAAAATATTAAAATAGCATTAAGGCGTTACTCATATCTTCCTTAACACGTTTTTATCTAAATGTCGTAGTCTATACAATACCGTAATTCCTCCGTAAACTGGAGGGCTATCAGAGGGCACTCCATAGTGTACGACATAAACCTAACTTGTAATGGGCTCGATAAGGCATATGACCAGGCACGCAAGGCAATGCCTAGGGTAGGATACTACCGTTTTGCAGAACCGGGCTTGTGGTAACGCATAGCAGCTACTACCGCCCACCTCGAGACACACTCCCATAACCAAAGGTGCACCCAGTCGAATTACAAAGTAATAGATATGGTTTCGAAGAAGGATGCTCGATTGGAGATGTGACCTCACTTGGCCCAGGTATAGCTCCTGTTTTAGTTATATCAAGCTGACCCGAGGGGTCAGGGCTGCGTTCATACGTCATACAGTACCATTCGCCAAACCATCCTATTTCGTTCTAGATTCACAACTGCTTGCAAAGTTGTTAAAGTGGTTTTCGGTATTGGCAGAGAGTATGACAATATCTGATCCCGGTCTCTTTAACAACCAAACGCTTATTTCACATCGTGGTCATTTTATATAAATCACTTTAATAAACATTTAAATAAAATCTCAAATCACAAAATTAAATCAAAATTGAATATTCAACTTCAATTTTATTTAATTAGAAAATATTCACTTAATCGCTTTATATAAATATTTAAATAAAATCTCAAATTACAAATTTAAATAAAAATTAAATATTCAATTTCAATTTTATTTAAATTTGAAAATATTCATTTAATCACCTTTAATCAAAATCAAGTTATCAAGTTATAAAATTCATATCTTTAAAATCTCAAAATCAATAAGTTCAAATCAATTCTTATTTAAATTCAATTCCTATCAAATTAAATTACAATTCAACTTAATTTATCTTTCCAAACTTTATTTATTAAATTTATTACAAAATCTATTTCCAAAATATTAATATAAATTTTAAATTAATGCTTTAAACATAATTTATATATATATATATATATATATATTAGTTAAATTAAATTTTATTAAATTAAATTTTATTATACTAATTTTTTTTATTAAGTTATGTCTTATAATTAAATTTATTTTATATTAAATCTTATTATATATATTTAAAAATAGTAAAACTATAAGTAAAATCCTAAAATTTACATTTTTCAAAGCTTAACTAATAAATTTAAAATTTCCAAACATATAATTTTAAAAAATTTAAATTTTAAACATATATTAAAATTAAAATATCTTTACATTATATTTAAAAATCAAAACACATATATCTTTTCAAAATTTTAGAAATCATTTAAAAGTAGAAACGGTGTCCATATATAGTTTCTAACCTATGGTCAAGTGATACAGATATTTATCATTTCAATCCGCAATAATTTATATTTATGGGAATCTATCATTTCAACTCGCAAACCGAAAATTTCAAAACCAATAAAATCGTTTGGGTTTATCATTTCAACCCATAACGATTTCCTCTAATCTATAAGATCATTCGGGTATGTATCATTTCAACCTATATGGATTTCCAAAACTAACAAGGAACTTGAAGTGTGAGAACAATATAATAATAATATAAAATAGCATAACATATCAATTAACGAGCATGGATTATAACTAACAATTTAAAAATAATATATACACAACTTGTTATGGTGTCATACGTCAATTATTGTAGGGTAACAAATTTAAATAATAACATATCATTTAACAATTTAATTACTAAAAGTTTCAAATTTAACAACATATTCAATCGTCATTTCATGTGAACTAAATTCACTAAACATAAGACTGTTAATCGTGAGTGATCGTTCACCATTCGAGGCTAAAGAAACAACGAGAATAAGCAAGCGGGACAAGCGATAAATAAAGGAACTATTGCTAAATACTCTAGACAGCAAGCACAAAAGCAAAGCATGAGAACTAGAAATCAATAAATAATATATATATATATATATATGTATATATATCTAAACATATTTCTTTTTTTCATAATAAAGAGGAAGAGAAACTACTGCTCCGGTTGGCTGAAGTGGAGTTTGGCCCAGGACGAGGCACTCTTAGTGCGGTCAGGTGGTGGGTTCGGCATGCTCGGCTGCTGTCAGGTAATGGAGGGGTGGTGTAAGGCATGGAGATATGCGATGCTCGGCCGGGGAAACTGGGTTAAAGGCTGCGTGCTTGAGTTATAGAGTAGGAGGACAGAAAGGTTGGAGAAGGTGGCTGGCGGATGATGGAAGTGGGTGTGGTTGTTCTGGCGAGGTGGATGTGGCGAATGAAGGTGATGGCGGTTGGAGCGGCTAAGCAAGGGAGGAGAGGGGCTCGGGTTTGAGTGTTGCTGGTCGAGGTTGGAGGGTGATGCGAGGGTGTTTTGCGGCCAGGGGAAGGGATTGCAGTGTGGGCGGTAGGCTGGGTGCAAGGAGTAGATGCGGATCTGTTGCGAGTGAGGAGGAGCGAGGCCGGATTAGGGGAGGGAGAACGGTCGGAGCAAGGTTTGATGGAGGGGTGAGTTTGGAAAGGAAGGGATAGGCCGAACTATTCTCAGGAAAATATACGAATGCTTAATATTTTTTTCCAAACAAGCACAGAACGAAAACAGAAAAGAGGAGAAAGAAGGAGATGAACCAATATAAATATCAAACAATAGGAATAGTGAAGGTCAAAGGTTGAATTCTGGGAATTATAGAAGCTAATGGCCCTTTGTTTTCAACCGTGGATAAATGAATGGACACAGGGAAACCAAAAGGCTCCAAAATGGGTACCGATACGGCTAAACGTTTCGCAGATTTCGCCGTGCACCGGACGCCGAAATGCTCCAATGAATATATTAATATTATTAATGAAACCTTATTTAATTAATTTAGTAAACTAATTAATTAACATTTTTTCTATTTTATATTATTCCATCAAACATTTTATATTGAATATGTATACTATAACATTTATAATTATTCACGTATATCTTTATATACAAGTGTGAACCCGTGCTACGCATACAACATATAAAGATTTTCAATGAATTTAGTTTAAAATATTTATAGTAATTATATTGTTTATTATGTGCTTGTAGAAATTTTTAGCACATTCAAATATGTTTGTTTTGTCTTTAAAACACCAATCATAATCTTGTATTTATTTTAGATTACAAAAATAATCTAGATCATTTTTCATTAAGTTGGATTGAGTTAAAAAATAAATTATTTGGAAAAGCTTGATTGACGACATAGTTCTGCATTAATGACATATGATATCTAACTCCTATAGATAAGAATTATTGGTCGGTTAAAAAATTTATGTTAACATTATTTCATAAAATGAAGGTATCTTAGTTAGCTTCATATAGTATATTATTTTTAATGCATACATAGTGAAACACAATTGATGCATATACATACATACATACATACATACATACATACATGTAATATATATTAATGTGTGTATGTATGTATATGTATATGTATATATATTTGTATGTGTGATGTTTTCAAAAATAAATAAATAAATGAGCAATTACAATACATGTGTGTGTATCAATGCACACCACACACTTATATGGATGTTGGTATATCCATCCACTAAATTACATTATATGAAATTTAATTATTTTTGGTGGTGTGGGATGTGTGTAAGGAGAATTCTTATATATTTTATTGGGTATATATAAAGGTGGAAGAACGAAGATTGTGTCACGCGGTTAAAATATTAGAAATATAGGATAAGAATAGTACTAAATATAACATAGGATAAGAATAGTTGGACAGTAATCCATATATTCAAAATTATGCTAAAATCATACTTTCTATAATAGCTAAATGAATTTATTTTAATATTTAGTCTTATCACAATAATATTAGTTGCATGGATGACCATATATGATTACTACTACTACATTAATTTAACTGCTAAGTGCTTTCTTGTTCTGCTCCTTTAAAATGTTGAGCTAAAATTTATAAGAGGAATTTTATAACGTGGTTTGCAAAACTTAAAGGAAGATTAGTTAAAGGATAAAAAGATTTTCATAAATGGTCTTAGATATTTATAAAAAGTTTTAGAAATGGGTTTATTGATTTATAAAAGTAGTGTATAAATGGTTTTATGAATTTATAAAGGGTTTATAAATGGTTTTAGGAATGCATAAAAGGTAGTTTTATAAATAATTTCATAGATTAATGAATGGGGTTATAAATGGGTTTAGGGATTTATAAAGGAATAACTAAATTGTTCTAGAATTGTGTGAAAAGGAAATCTTCCTCCATTCCATGAATATACTTATACTGTTGAGATAAGTACATAGATATTTTCCAACAATCGAAAATATAGGAGTTTGTAGGTATATCTTCGTAAAGATATTTTTAGATAAATATTTGGAAAGTGTGTTAATTAATGAAAAATTAATTAAAGAGGCTTAGTGTTGCTTGGTGCTTAACCAGTGTTACTTCCTTTTAAAATTTGACCTTTGGTTGGATTGTTTGTTTATTTGATATTTAAATAACCGACTATCAAATGTTGGACAGTTTATAAACTAACATTGTCGGTTCAGAGAGACCGGGATCGGATACATTACCCGAAAACCACTTCGACCAGCATAAGCATTTCGAATTGGAATATTTTGAAGATAATCGAAATGGAGTTTGAAGTGCAAGGGCTATTTGCTACTAATCCTGAGGGTTATTCCAAAATGGGTGTGGTAGAAGTGGTGCCTCCTATTTTGATCAGTCTCAGAACGGACTTGTATCGATGAATGTTGGCATTGCATTATCTCATGGAGGACAGTGTTTGCATTCCAAGTGGGAAGTGCTATATAAAGGTAAAGGCAGATTCGAGCCTCATCAACCAGAAAATGACTACAATCGAGCATGCTGTAGTGCCAAGTGGGTCTCCCCCATCAAGGTATGGTCATCCAAAAATCTAGATTGATTACTATCTACTCATGTATGCTTCGGGGCCCATTAACGAAAGGGCGTGATCATATTTGATACTACTAGTCAAGTGGTAGGTCAGTCTTGTGTGGCAGGGGTACAAGATGTTCTTGTCAGACCCCGATACATTTTATCTATAGATGTATAGTAGTTCCTTACCTTGTTATAGTATGGAATCCATTCTCCAATACGAGCTCTACCAACTTAGTTGTACCCAACTATGCCGAAATGTGAGATGCAAGCATTTTGGCTATTTTATAGATTTACTTTGAATTCTTAGACATTTTTATAATATTGATGGATTTTCTATAGAAAATTGTTTTGGTTATCATAAGGTAAAAACCCGTCTGTGTTTATGTGCGGCGTGGTCATATGTGGTACCTTTATTTTGAAAAGAGTTTGATAATTTTATAATTCCAACTGGGTGAGTATTCTCACGCTGGTTTACCAGACTGACTCAGGTTTTATTTTATTCTAATGCCCGTGTAATGGCCCAAATTTCCATACCCTTTAAGTCGACACACATGTCCAACCTGAATTGAACGAAAAGATGAATCTTTAAAAGTAAGAAAGAAAAGTAGACTGAATAGAATCTCACTCAATTGAAAAAATATATATTATTAAATAATAGTCCTTATAGCAGAAAAGTTTTAATATACATATATCAGAGTATAACCTAAATTCAGCTTGGACAGTTATAATACATGTCCTTACAATTGTTGAAAAATATCATACAAATGCAGCGGAAATAGAATACGTTCATATGTTGATGTAGATCTCCAGCTCTCCTCTAGAAATTCCAAGTGTCTTCGACTAATCTTGAAACTACTCGGATCCGACCCGAGTATAAAATACCCAGATCAGTCCGGCAAACCAACATGAGAAACTTAATTTATACATGACAGTGTCATAGATCAGAGATTAGTGACGAAAATCTTTTGAAAAGAAAGATAATCTCATAAGACCACGCCGCACATAAACACGGACGGGTTTTTACCTTATGATAACTAAAACATTTGTATCAAAACATTTGTATTAATTTTAATGATATTCTTTGAAACTATTTGCAAGTAAACTTATTAATCTTAGCCGAAATTGTTACATTGATTAAATTCTAGCATAGTAGCAACAAAGTGGGTTCTACAAACAAAATGGAAGGCACTTATTGAAGAATGATTATCCATACAAATGACCAAGTGAAGGGGCTACCTTCCGGTAGTACATCTCGGGAGGAATGTACCAAGGCCGAACTAATGGTCCTCTACCAACACAAGCCCGGCCAACCTTTTCCTAGATAGTACCGAAAATGTCATCACCCCTGTCGTTACCAACCTATCCGAGCGCTCGTTTACCGTACACCTCATTAATTTAAACCCGAAGGTTATAGCAGGTAGAAATATATCTAGAAAGGGATGATCATACACTAATGGTTGTGAATCACATAGCCTTGCTGCACCTACCCTGTTTTGGTCATTTTTGGATATGGGGCTTGAGGTAACGATTACCTTTTCACATAGTACATCATCCTTCTTCTTTGAATCCCACATTTCCATTCCATAATCACACAACTGACTTTTATAAACGTATAACTCCTGAGATCATACGTCTCAAGAAAGGGTGTTAAGCTAAGAGAAGTTGCCTTCTCCACCACCAAGCAGATGATTCATTTATAAAGATCAATTAATGTGATTTTAAAATGCAACCTCAGACATTCGCCCATACAAGTTCGTTCCGGGACTAAACGAAATCGAAGACACTCCTCCTACCACATCCAATTTGGGAATCACCCCTAGGATCAGTAGTGATTAGTCCTTGCAATTCGAAGATTTTCATAACGGAGCACTACTACCAATATATATGATATGGTAAATTTCTCCGAGGGTCTAGTGGCAAGTAGCCCTACAACATGAATATCCTCATCTTCAATGATCTTATCTCAACATGTTTTACTTTGAAACATAAATTGGTTTGAAGTGGTTTTCGGATAGGTATTAACCAGATCCAACCTCGGTCTCTTTGAAATCCAATCATCGATAAAAATGTGAATATGGGTATACAGGATTTGCTAAGCCTCTTTTCATTTTATCTTTTTTACCGATAAATCAAAATTCTTTTAACTTTGGAAATCTTCATGTCATTTAATTTCTAAAAATTCCATCTTTCGAAAACATGTCTTAATTGGGTCAAAAAAAATTATTTAAAACATCGTTTACTGTAAACCCAAAATCAGTTATATTGAGTAAAATATTAGACTAATTTTACCTAGATTAATTCCCATATTCAACTCGTACTACTTGCGGAATAACGGTGGAAAATCTTAAATTTATGCGGATAGTACAAACTTCCACCCTCATAACTTAATATAGAGTTTGACTAGAACATTCTTTATATTAATAAAAAAGCTTGTACAATCGTTCTTAGTTTGGAAAAAAATTAAACATGATCTTTTCATTTAGAGCTTCTAGGCTTACCCTTCGATTCGTTCCACCCCTCGCCTAGAAAGGAAAAATAGAGGCCAGGTAAGTTCAGGGCACTGGTTGCTCTATTCCTAACCTTAGTTACACACCTTGTTTTATCTTTCTGGATCTTATATGCAAGTCATATGTACTAGTCATTTCCGCATACTCAATTTGTTGTTACATTCAATACTTTTAAGGCAAAAGTTACAGTTTAAGTGTTATAAATAATTTCTCTTAACAATTTATTTAAATTCTTATTAAACTTCCAAATCATCTTTAAAATACTAAATTATATATTTAAAGACATTTATAAATGGTATGGAAAAGAATAGTTAAGTTTAATTCTCCATTTCTAAAGTTTAGTAAAACTGCTATAGAAAAGTGCTACGAAAAGTGCTTTTAAAAGCTTATTTGATTAAAACAAATTTTCTACCATTCGGAAATCTATATTTATAACTCAAATCTATTTTAAAATATTTTAACATATTTATCAAATTTATTTCATATTTTTAACATTTAAAAATATTCATTTTAAAGAATTTTACACTTTGGTCACTTAACTACAAAAGCGCAATTTTTCTGAAAACTTGATTTGGACATATTTTAAAATATACAAGATGAAATCTTGATTTTCTTTCTTCGTTGGAAAACTATGGATACAATAGTCCGGAAAATTCTTATCTCGATGAATTCCAAGCTATATTCCATTATCTAAACTCATTTTAAATCTTCGGCGTGAAATCGCGAACTACAATTGCACGACGCATCTAATTTTAACTTGTTTTTCAATATTTGTCGCAACACTTCCAAATAAGTTTTTATTTATTTATAAATTATTTAAAATCAAATATTTATCATTTTGATTATTAATATCTATTTTTCACTTATTTCAAAATAACTCATATTATATTATTATAATAATAAAATTGCCATCTTTTAAACTTTTTATACCATGTACTATTTATTTTTGAAATTTTAAACCTTTAAAATTCATTATCTTTAAAATCTCAAATATTAAATTCCATTTCCAAAATAATTTCAATCATCTATTTTTTTTAAACTTTTTAATTTTCAAATTAATTTCCATCTTTTTCCAAAATGAATTTCTTTCCAAAATTTATTTTGAAAAGAGGCTTACTATGCAAATATACCATATAAATGGTCTTAATTAACAAAGGGAATGGTTAATCATTTCAAATAAGTAAACATAACCAATTTAACTAAGATGCCAATAAATTATCATCAATAATTCATTCATTCAACCATACTCATCCATATAACATCCAAATATTCATATTAACACTAAATGGTGTTAGTTACCACAACATCATAACTACTTTTAATATTTATGCTAACCATTTTAGAATTAATTTCAAATTATAAGAAATATGTATTTAAATCGAGTTCTCACCTTTAACCGAATCGTTTCACTCCCTACCAACATTCTTATCCAACAACACTTCTTCTAACATTTTCTACTCCATCAAAACATCGTCCAAAACCTTCCTCTTCCCTCAAAAAGTTCGTGGCCATCATCACCACTCCAATGCTCACGGCCAAGGGGATATTTCTCCATACTCCATCATTCTTTAATTTTTTAGGTGCTAAACCATGTTTAAATAATATTCTAAGGTCCTTGGCATAGATTGGTGGAGTTCGAAATTGATTTGATATGTTTTTAAGAAGTAGTAAGGGTGGGGAAGAGAAGAAGCCATTAAAACTCTAAGGAAGAAGAAGAAGAATTTTTTTTTAAAAAAAGAAGAGAAGGTGTGAAGAAATAAAAGAATGAAAGGTCCTAATTATAGGAAAAGTTTTGGAATAAAATATTATAACTTGAAATGACAAAAATGCTCTTACTTGACCTTTAAGTAAACTTACCTTTTCGACGGTTACCATCAGCTTTCACTTCACAACTTTATGTTGTGACGCCCCACTCTGAGACCTACATTAACAAAGAGTATTACTAGGTAATACCGTCTGCTAATGCGGAGAATATGGCTTGTTAGGAGCGACCATCTATAGCCTTGTCTTAAATTTCTATTGAATATATTGATAAATTCTCAATATTTTTTTTTCTAATTTAAGTGGGTTGACATATCCAATAAATACTTAATACAGAGCCATAGGTGGCTACAGGATCTATTAGAACAAAATACAACAACTAAAATGCATAACACATCACAAAACATCAAACATATATATATATACATATATACTGATACATCCCAATACAATACCAATAATACATCTTAAGTTGTATGACGACCACAATATACACATGAGTCAAAACAATATACATATCAGAGTAGCGACACAAAAGGACTACAATAAAAAGGGCTAGTAGATAAGTCCATGCAGAAGCAGAATAGGCTAAGTCCATAAGTGTACCTAACCTAAAACACCTCGGTGTGACCCAAGTATAAAATAAATGGGTCAGTCTAGCTAAACAAATCAATTTATAAAGATAAGCTGTAATAGATGCATAAGGATAAGTGTAATGTTCTTCTTAAACAAGAAGGAACAATACTGAGTAAAAGCATGAGTATAAGTATGGTATGGTTACTCTAAGTGATGAGATGATATCATTTACACAAACATATAATCTCAAAAGAGATAAGACAATCCATAAAATGTTAAATATAGCAAGCCTCATATCATCGGCATATCACAAATCATCATTAGTGGTTTAGGGAAAATATAACTCTTAAAAAAGGAGAAATCCTCAACTCGCCATATCGGCAAACTCAAAGAAATCTCCATCTTAAAATACGCCATAAGTTAATCAAATATAAATCTCCAACATAGGAGACTATAATCCCAAATAAACGCCAAAAGGCAAATCTCATATAATAATGCCAATAGGCAAATCTCAAATAATACGCCAAAAGGCAAATCTCAAATAACGCCAGTGTTGGCAACTCAAATTCCTATAAGGTAATTGCCATATATATATATCGAATGGTTCAAAGGACCAATTCCGAAAAGGGGCAATACACTAGGGAAAATAGTTTAAGAAATCATCTCAAAAGTGTTTGCACGTGCATGCGGCCGAAGCCTTGCCTAGTATTGTTACCTCAAATAGGTACCTCGCCCGAAGGCAAAATGTCACAATGACAAATACGCCGCAATGGCTAATACGCCTTAATGGCGAATACACCGCAATGGCAAATGCCATAATAGCAAACGTCTCGAAGACAAATACACCGCAATGGCAAACACTGCAATGGCAATGACCCGAAGGTCCAGTACTGGCACGCCGCGATGGCAAATGTGTCACAAACTCTTGGATAGGAAACCCAACAGTGTTAACGCGTGCCTCATACCACATGTTCGCACTAAATGGTTTACTAACCACTAGTAAATTGCACACTCAATGCAGTAAAAAGTATACCTCATCTTATCGGTAAACTCGACTCAAAGGTCAAAATGATCAAACGGACAAGTTAGGAATTAACCAATAAGATAAATGCACGTGTCGCATACCACGTGTTTACCAAACAATTTAATTCTCCTTCTCATTCGCTCGAATGGTGCAAAACCATGTAATTTATATATAAAATAATTTACTTTAGGAAACAAGCTTTGAAAACCAGTTTTCGAAACCAATTTGAAAACTCATATTTGGAAATTCCCTTTTTGTAGAGAATAAATAGATTTTGCACTTGAAAATACTTCAAAATATTATATAATAATTATTTTGAAATCCCCATTAATTTTAAAAACTATTTCAAAAAGATTCGGAGAAAACCGTGCTCGAAAACGAATAAAAACAAGGAAAATCACTCAAACCGATATTCGAATTTAAATTCAAATTAAATTCAAAATTTAAATTTAAAAATCTCCAACTTTGGCTTGTCTATTGATAGACATCATGGCCTTTGAATACAACCAGAAATATCTCAAAATACGGCAAGAAAATAGCAAGAAAACAAGTAGAAAACACACAAACAATGAGCAAAGAAGGCATCCAAAAGGGGCTTCAACCAGGTCGACCTCCTTGGTCCCTAGGTCACATAGGAGGCATTTGGTCGAAAGGCATGTCGACCAATGGAGAGGGGCAATCAACTTAGCTTACGTATTTTCTTCCAGTTGGTTTCTAGGTCGTGAACTGATTTTCCAGCAAGAGTTTGACATAGCTAATGACCATAATTTTCAACATAAAATTACAAAGATGAATTTCTACATGCAAGCTACAAAATGTAGAAATCCGGAAGAATTTCGTTACCAGAATCACATGATATAAGGATTCAAAGATGCCACACAAACTGGATATAAACAAGCAAAATATTCACTACAAGAAATTACAAACGGAGGCAAAATTTTACAGGTTCAAGCACTAGAACTTTTGTTTTGGCTAGTTTGTGAGTTTATACAACTCACCTTGCTAATTAGATGCAAATACCCAGATTAGAGTTGCAAAATTGAAGCTGTCAGCTAGATTTGGTCTTCTAAAGCCTATAGGAAGAAGCTACAGAACATGCAAACCAATATTCACAGTAAATTCGAAAAACTTCTCTTTACAAATAAGAATTTTGATGAAATAGTGAGGTTTGGAGTGAGAATACCTTTTATTTTCATATTAGATTCGATAAAACTCTCAGTTTGTTGAAGAAATTTGAATATTTTAGCTTGGAAATTGAAAATAGAGGGAGTTGGGTTTCATTTTTCCTTTTTCTAGTTAGAAGGTGATGCAGCGCAACCCACAACTTTCAAAGGCATAAGTCGGCTACGACTTAAGGTAGTAGGCATAAGTCGTCCACGACTTAAGGGAGCGCCACGAGATAACAAAGTAGCAGCGCGTGTTGAAGGCCTAAGTCGGCTACAACTTAACTGGAAACCAAAGGGAGAAGTTACTTTGAGTTCACGACCTAACGAAGCGGCCATAAGTCGTCCATGACTTAACGAAGATGAAGGCCTAAGTCGTCCATGACTTAACGAAGCTGAAGGCATAAGTCGTTCACTACTTAACTCAAGCAAGTTACGACCTAAAGCTACAGGAGGAGCAGCACGAGTTGAGAATGCGCAAGGCTTAAGTCGGCTACGGCTTAAGGGAAGTGTTCGACCTAAGATAAGTCGCGTACGACCTACGACTTAGATAGGTCACGTGACGAGATGCAGCAGTTTTCTCTTGAGTCACTGAGTCTAAGTCGTAGCAATAATAAGTCGTTAGTTGTTGAGTCGTGAGTCGCGGCATCTGTTAACTCGCGAGCATTGTTAAGTCATCATGTGTTAGGTCGTGTATCGTTGATATCTTACTGTGATGTGTTGTATGTCATGTTTGTAAGTCGCTGAATGTTGTAAGTAGGTCGTTGCCGATCTAAGTTGAGTCGTGAGTCGTGAGTCGTGGGTTGTTAGGTCGGAAACGACTTAAGAGTTGTAATGTTTTGAGTCGTATTGAGTTGTAACTTCTATAAATAGGCCGGTGGTTCCATTTGTAATAGTTTAGTTGATTTGAAAAAAAACTCTTGTTTTGTTAGCTTTGTGTTTTCACCAAATTGGTAGTTGAGTGTAATCTCCTATCTCCACTTTCGGTTAATCGAGTGCGCTCGATTCAACGATTGCTGAAACCGATTCGCGGTATCAAGTGCGCTTGATCAACGCTTGAAGAATTGAAGATCTTCTTTCACGGTATAGTGCGCTATCAACGTGACGAAGATAGCTAGAATTCGGAATCTTCGGATCAACGAATTTGGGCATTCCAGTATTCTTCATTCCATCGATTGCTACTTTCACATAATCATCATTTTGTTATTTCCGTTGCTGCACTAGAAGGAGAAGAGGAGATAAAATGAACGTACTGGTAAACTCTCTTCTCACTATCTCATTACCAGGCTAAGAGAAAATAGACCAAAGGACCCAAAATTAAAAGAAAAGATAAATTAGCGTAAGGTTAAATTCAACACTTAACACAAAAATGCATATACACATAGTATATTATAAAACAAGGACATTTTCTTTCAAGTTTTCACTCAAATGAAATATGTAAACTTATATACACATGAAATTAATTATTTTGCACCATATAAAAAGATTCATTTTTATTTTAAATTTTTTTTTATTATTAAAATTCTTTATTTCACATGAATACACAATTTTCACCAAATAAATGTAAAAGTCTACATTTTTAACTTCTAAAATTCCACAAAATTTATTTTCTCACTTAGAAAAATATTTCGAACCATTTTCAAACATAATTTATAGCCAAAACATATTTTAAAATCAATTTCCACCTTTTTATTTAAATAAAACACCTTAAAAATTCTCATACTTCTTTTAAAAATTATTAAAAGAAGTAATTGGCAATAATTAATACAATTATTGCATGTTCTCCAAATAAAACCCATTTTCCAATCATTATTAACCCAATTAAATATATTAAAGTTCCAAACTTTATTTTTCTCATTTTATTTTCAAAATTCATTGTTTATTCCAAATAAACAATTAAAATTTCAAATTTTATTTTAAATTTACAATATTAAATTATAACTACCATTATAATTTAATATTAATAGGTAATCTCCAAAACCATGGTTTTTACAGGCTTAATCACTTAACCATTAAGAAAATAAAGTAAGATTTTATTTTGTTTTTGATGTGATTTGATTTGATATTTTTTTTGACTTTTATTTGCGTACTTACTTTTACTAATGACATTCTAGAATTTCCTAATGATACTTAGTAAAAGCAGTCTGGATTTGTGATGACCCGGAATTTTGGACATTTCAAAATTGGGATAATTAAGTATTTTTAAATATTTGAAAAGTTAGTTTTAACTTGAATTTCAAATATCACTATTTACTGGATAATTAAATTATTGAATTTAATTGCTGGAAATTTGGTAAAATGTTAAATCGGGAATTTTAAGCTCGTTAAAAATAATTTGAAGGGTTGTAAAATTTATATTAATAATATTGAAGGTGATAGAACTTTTAAAATTGAATTTAAAAGTGTTTTGTTCGGTTTTGAAATTATATCGAAAATTTAGTAAACTAACTGGGTCCAAAAAACTACATTCTCCATACGATCGAATTAGGACTCGAAACCTTTTCCATTGCATTTGGAATAGGGGTATAACAGTATAAACGCCTAGCGGTACGCCTCGATAGGAGGTCAAGATTTTGAGTTGCGTTTATCGAGACCATTTTACTTTAAATTTGAAATATATTATTTATATTCTGGTCGACTTTCAGCTCCAATTCCATTCACATCAAACGTTTTTCTTTCTTTTCCATCACTATAGCAAGCAACCAAGAGGATTTCATTATCGTTTCAAAAACAAGAAAAGAAAGCATGGCCGAAAACAATTTTCTGCTCTAAAATCAAGTCCCCGGTCCAATGAAAATCAAAATCGAACGCATTCTTTTCCTCTCCCTTCTTCTAATCGAACCCATAATTTAATGGCCGAGCCTCGATTCGAAATTCAATATTTCACGAAGGAATCGAGCGACTTTTAGGAAGGGCGGAATTCGCGACCAGATCACCTCTGGCAGGAGGCGCTCAAGCGAAGGATGGGGAGATGTCACCGGCAAGCGAGCCGTCAGGTTAGGGCTTAAGGAGGCTAGGGCACTGGAGTTTGACTGAGAAGCTCGTCATGACCATCGCGGTTGTGGAGTTCAGAGTTTTGGGGGTGGTGATTTTTGTTGATGTCAGGAAGGAGAGTTGCGACAGGGAGTTCGACAACCCGACCTTGGAAATGAAGGCGCGGTGTCAAATCATCACTGTAGGGTTCGGTGAAGGGGGTCATTCGTTCGACGGTAAGAGTAGCAGTTTTGGTCATGTGTCGTGCTAGTAAGGAAGGTAATTGGTTCTGTTTTTTTATCCAATATATTTACATTAGAGAAAAAAAATGCATGCTTTAAACTTACTGACTAAAATTTAAGATATATATACAATGATAATTAGGATATGCATATACATTATTTATTGTAATTAAAATATATATCTGTCTATATGTATGTATATGTATATATATATATATAGATTTGAAAAATATAATCAACTTACTGTTCAACTTTAAAATATGAACAATGGTAACAAGGATTTGTACATATACACCCTGTAAATAAATTCATGATTTGGTCAGAGAAAAAAATATATTTATTATAAGGAAATTGGTTTAAAATTAAATTTTCTTAAATGGTAATTGATCATTCGATTAGTTCAAGTGTTAATAAAAACGTATAATGTTTATACATGGTCTAAAATCGTGGAGAGACAAGCCGGGTTGGGTCGGTTTGCAAAACGAAGGTCAAAGGTGAGTTAATCTCACTCAAATTGGATTGCTAGTGGATTTAAATAGTTAAAATTTAAATTATCACTACACCAAATATTGAGATTTGCAACTAACCATCCGCGCATTTGGCAACGGTTATTAACCGTTGCCATTTAGAAACGGTTAATCACTGTCTTGGTTCAGTTAGCAACGCTTTTTTATCGTTGCTAATTGGGAACGGTTATTAACCATAGCTTCTTTGGAGACAAATGATGGCGGTGAATTTCATCCTTTCGCGCCATAATTTTTGGCGCGCTTCGTTCCAACTAGCAACGGTTTTCAACCGTGGCTAATTAGCAACGGTTTGTAACCGTCGTAAATGTTGTGGCATATAATGGCGCTAATTTTGTGCCAAATATTCGCTGGGAGCCAAAAAGAATTGGCCCGTCACTTTTCCTTCCCTCCTTTCCATTGATATTCGTTTCTTCCTCTTTCAACGAAAAGAAAACCTAAATAAAAAAACCCCAATTCCACCAATTCGATTTGCTTCAACCCGCTCATCTTTCCATCTAATCGTGAAATCATCTTCCATCCAACCGCGAACCTATCTTTCCACCTAATCGTGTTCAGTTGCGAACTCATTTTCCTTCCAGCAGCACCAGTTCTTCCTTCATTCAACGCCAATCGGTGGCCCTCTCAGATCTGTGTTCGGAGAAGTATTACAACGTGAATTTATCGAATACCTACTCCATGTTGGGTACTCATTTTTAATTATTTGATTTCTATTTTAAATTTGATTTTGTTTCATACTTGTATTATAAAATCTAATTTGAAATCTTAATTATCTCAAATCTGTGTATCTTTGATATTTGGTTCCTCAAGTTTCATTGGCATAATCGAAGAGAGCGCATAACTGCCTGGTAACCTTTGTTTTGTAATAATACTTATTGTCAATTGAAATGGAAACTCTGTGTACATGTATTTGCGGTGCATTGTTATATCATAATACTTATGTGTAGAATTAAAAGAACCTTTAACTTCATACGTTGCTCGGCTAAGTCTTGAAGAACCTGGTTCAAATTTAACGTGTCATGGTGATAAGATAAACTTTTAACTATGTACCAAGGATTTTCTTATTCTTCTCGGCCAAAAATTTGCCACCTTTTGCTTGTTCCATGTCGCTGAAAAGAGATTTAGGACGAATGTTACAGTCACCTTGAAAATTGACTTATCACAACTTAGTTAAAAGATTGTCAAATGCAATGATAACAAATTAATCTGTAATCCAAACATGATTAATAGAAATCAATAAATTATTTGGAAAACAAGCATGTGTGTTTCTACTCAGTGCTTTATATGTATTGTCGACGACTGGCTGTCTGTACACGGTGAATCCATTCGTTTCTATGGTTGAATAATAGGAAAAGATTACATGCTTATATTTGTAGTTTAGAATAATAAAGAAGGGATGCAACACAAGTTAAGGAATAGTTTATTCCCTATAGTGCTTGCTTATGGGTTTGTTTAGTGTTACCATATAAGTTGTCATTTGAGTTCCATCATTATCTTCATCTTTTGGGATTGATGTTTCATTAAGTTTTTGGGGATTGATTATAGTCAATATCTACTACTCTTTAACAGTTTTCCAAAGTAGAGATGTACCTTCTAATCTGAACCATCAGAATACATATTTGATGTTTTAAGTGTACAGTGTTAGAGAACCAAGAAACAATTGGGTATGCAAAGGATGATCTTTTTACATTTATATATGATTTGTTTTACAAATTGTACAATGTGAGATAATCTAACACGTCCCCGTACGTGTGGTGTATCATCAGCCAAACATTGAAACATGGAAGAGAAGTAGTGTTGTAGTGTGCATTCTTATATTTACTAATGCCTAAATGTTGTACTGTACTGCATGCTAGTTAGACATAGCTGCTTATAGTGACTGCTAGGGTATAAGTTGATGCAATGAATTTTGTTTTACTAAATATGAGACCATATTCAGTAAGTGGATAAAATTGTTGTTAATGGCGCAAGCCATGTATCAGGAGAGGGGTAATGCATAGACATTACTCTGGTGCTACAAAATGGTGCCATTGTAATGGCAATTTTTTTGGAAACAGTTTGATGCTAATGTTAAATTTCAAGTGAAATCAGAAGAATATACATCTTTTTAGTTAATATCATAGTTGAACTTGGTGGAAAGCCATAAGATATTGTTACCTATGATTTCTTATTAGCTCTTGTTATTTTCTTTCAGTATGTCTTTTAGTATAGACAAACAATGGATGAATCAATCTAATCGAAGAAATACAGAATATGTGGAAGGTGTGAGAAATTTCGTTAAATTTGTTGCTGAAAACGGTGGCAATAAGGGAAAGTATTCGTGCCCTTGCACGCGGTGCAAAAATGAAGATACATTCAAATTAAATAACATTCATTTTCATTTGCTTAGATATGGTATTGTTCAATCATATACCGTGTGGTGTTTTCACGGGGAAAGAATACCGGAGAAGCCAAAACAACAACCGGTTAGTCATGCCACAAATACTGATGAGTCCGAACATATTAGGATGGAGGATTTGATCAATGATGCAGATAGATTCCATCATTTTCAACCTACAAGTCAGTTGCATGATAATGCTAATATTGGTGAGCAGTTTGCGGATAAATCATTTTTTGATAGTGCAACTACAACAGAGCCATTGTATCCTTCTTGTCCAAAAGAGATTACAAAGTTGTATGCCATTGTGAAACTGAATAGCTTGAAGACCCAATACGGCTTTTCAAACAATGGTGTGACTGCACTACTCAAATTCATAAAGGAGTTACTCCCCGAAGGTAACACGCTACCGTCAAAGTACCCCGACGTGAAGAAGATCATTAAGCAAGTTGGGATGAATTACATAACATATGATGCATGCATTAATGACTGCATCTTGTACTGGAAAGATAATGCGAACAAAGTTTCATGTACAAATTGCAATGCACCAAGATATAAGACATCATTCGACGAAGAGAGAAAAGATACCACAGTACCTCAAAAGACCTTAAGACATTTTCCTTTAATTTCTAGATTGAGAAGACTGTATACTATACCATGGATAGCAGAAGCGATGACCTGGCATGGTCGTGCCAAGTCCGGTACAACCGTAATGCGTCATCCGCGTGATACTTCTCAATGGAAAACTACAGATTCTTTTGATTCTTCGTTTGCTGCTGAACCACGAAATATCACGCTTGGAATAGCAACAGATGGTTTCTGTCTGAATGCTTCTTTAACTAACCCTTACAGCTGTTGGCCAGTAATTGTAGTACCATATAACCTTCCTCCGTCTTTGTGCATGAAAAGAGAGTTCTCAATGTTAACACTGTTGATTTCTGGGCCAAAACAACCGGGGAAGGATATTGATGTTTATTTAGTACCTTTGAGAGACGAGTTAAAGCAGTTATGGGAAGGAGTCGTTACATTTGATTCATTTAAGAAATCTGAGTTCATAATGAGAGCTAGAGTGTTGTGGGAAATCCACGATCATCCCGCTCTTGGGACTTTATCGGGATGTACAACTCACGGCTACTTTGCATGTCCTATTTGTGGAGAAGAAACTACATCTGTTTATCTTCCTGAAAGTAAGAAGATTTGTTACATGGGACATCGTAGATTTCTTCTCGTCCGGGCACAAGTTTCGATACGATAAGACAAATTTCAACAACGAGCAAGAACTTAAGCGTCCTCCAAAACCACTGACTGGTTATCAAGTTGAAAAAAGGTAGCGAATATAAAAATGAAAGTTGTTACAAACATACCGGAAATTGGTCGAAAACGGAAAAAGACAATCGATGAAGAAGTTCCTGCATGGTATAGGAGGTCGAAGTTCTTTGATTTGCCATATTAGAAAACAAATTTGACCCGACATAATATTGATGTTATGCATACGGAGATGAATGTCACGAAACATTTGATCACCACAATTATGAACCATAAAGACATGTCAAAAGATGGGATCAATGCACGGAAGGATTTGAAAATCATGGGTATAAAACAAAAGTTGTGGGTGATAGAAGATCCTGAAACAAGTAAAGTAACCATACCAAATGCGAGTTTCACTTTGAGCAAAGAAGAAAAGATACGGTTTTGCACCATTTTGAAAAATTTGAAAGTGCCGAGCAAATTCTCTTCGAACTTCCATAACAATGTGAGCATCAACCCTCCAGAACTAAAAAATATGAAGTCACATGATTACCATGTCATAATGCAACATTTACTTCTGGTATTGCTTCAGCATTGTTTTCCGCAACATAAGGATCTACGGAATGCTATTCACCGCATTAGTCTCTTTTATAACATTTTGTGCTCAAAGGTGATCAACAGGGAACATCTTCTAAAAGCAAAGGCTAGTTTGGTAGAAGCAATGTGTGTTATTGAAAAACATTTTTCGCATGCATTTTTTGATATCAGTATTCACCTTATGGTTCATTTAGCCGATGAAGCATTGATTTCTGGTCCTGTTAGATATAGGTGGATGTACCCATTTGAACGGTAAATTACTAATTTTAGTTATGTACATAATTATTCGATTTAAATAGCTATTGATGTCTACATTTTACAATTATTCATCTTCATAGGTTGATGAAAACATATAAAGGATATGTGTGCAACAAAAGATATATTGTAGGGTGTATTGCAGAAGGATATATTGTACAAGAAGCTAGTCTTCACTGCATGGAGTATATGCCAAAAGGAGGTGCTGGCACTCATAAACATACCCGTGAAGCGTTTTTAGACGAGGATGATGAGTTTGCTGATGAAATAGCACTAGATAATGGTAAAGATATAACGTTAACTCAAGTGCAATTTCAACAAGTGCGTAAATGGGTCCTTGATAAGTACGACGGATTGGATGAATGGAAGAAGTAAATTCATGAATTTGTTCTGAATTCTTATTATTGTAAATCAATTCATATATATAGTGTTTATTGTGTGTTTTTCATAGGAGGTATAACACCTATGTTCAAAGCACCAAATCTCAAACTCGAGGCGGGGGTACATCTGGGGAAGCTATTAAAAATTTCAATTTTTAGTTACGTGAGGAGGTATATGTATTAAATATTTAACGTATTTTCAAGTTGACCATACACCTCCTTGACAATGTTTTTTTACTTAATGTGTTTGTTGTAGTTGTTGAAGACCGTCGATGTTGACTCAACTCTTTGGCGGTTAGTTAACGGGCCGAAGTTTGATGCCCGTAGTTATATGAAGTACCAAGTGAATGGGTTTTTATTTTCTCCGAAGAGTTATGAAGAGCGAAATCTAACACAGGATAGTGTTGTATGCATGAGAGCAATTACACAATTTAGAGCGAGTGGGAAGGATAAAAATTTTAAGGAAGCAGAAACAACTTATTATGGAGTCATTCAATAGATAATTGAGTTGGATTACATTGACTTCAAACAAATAGTTTTTTATTGTGATTGGGTAAAGGTCGAAGATAAGATCAATGGTTGTAAAATAGATTCTGTTTCAAGCTTGATCACAGTTAACTTGGGAAAATTGAAGAATAAAGATAGCGTGAATGATGAGCCATTTATTCTTGCATCGGAAGCGAGTCAAGTGTTCTACTCAAAAGATTTAAAAAATAACGGATGGTTTGTGGTTTTGCATACACCAAAACGGTTGACCATAAATGTGGATGACACTGAGTTTCCCACCATTTATCAATCAGCTTTTGAAGACAATGAAAAATTAGAAGATCTTATCAAATGCATATGTTAACTTTGTATTTCAGAGCAGTTATTGTACCTTAACAAAATATTTATTTAAAATGGTGTAAAATGTAAAATGGTGTGTTATATGATAGTAATAGATGCATTATATTTTTTATTAGTGCCATTATAATATCCTGATGGATCCATAAGGATGGATATATTGCAAGAGTTCATTTTGTGTTTGTAGTTGTAGGTACTTACATATGATCACATACATACACACATGTACACATACATACGTGTGATCAGCTTGACTATTCTTTCTTTCTTTGTGTTTGTAGGTAGATAGGCAGTTCAAGATATTGTATTTGCACCCTTTAGTTCAGCAGTGCTAAGGTAATATATTTTTGTATTTGCATCCTTTATTTCAGTCAGTATTTTAGATATTGTTTTGAATCTTCTTAAGTTTAAAATTCTGGTGATGCAGGAAGACATTATCACTGCCGCATAAAAGTGAATGTTCCCCTTCCCGCCCATCCCTGTGATGCCCGATTGTTGTTAGCCAAATTATTGCACGGATTCCCCTCCATAACAAGATCAAACGCATTATATGACTTAATAAAGTTGCTCCAAGCGATTACTGGTAAGCTGCTGTACATCTGATATAGTAAACAACGTCCCCTTTTGATTTGTCTGATCCCACCAGTTTCTCATCACATTACGATTATTGTCAGTCGGATTGACAAAAATCGTAATGTGGTGAGAAGTTGGTGGGATCAGACAAATACAATAAAGTGACGTTGGTTCATATATCAGATGTACAACAGTAATAAGGGGACGTTATGGAGGGGACTCCGTGCAATAATTTGGCCGACAGCAATCGGGCATCACAGGGATGGGTTGGAAGGGGAAGAAATGTACGTCATAATTTTGATAGGATTATTTTAGGATTTTAGACTTTGCAGCACATAATGTCACAAGATGCCACACCACCGTCAAATGATACAACTTCACAATCATCCACTTTAAAACGGGAGAAAATTGATATAGACAAATACGGTTCTCCAGTCAGAAAAAATGGTTCAAAGGTCACTACGAAGATTGGTAAACTAGTAAGAAATCATGTGCCAATCTCATATCCAAGTTGGAAAAAAGTTACGCTAAATTACAAGGAAGAAGTGTGGAATCAATTGGAGGTAAGTTCTCCAATCTCATAACCATTTTTATGTACTATTTCTATTTGTAAAATATAGTCGTCTGATTGTAATATGCACCCTTTTTACGTAATGTTTCTGTTTCTGTACTGTTTCAGTTTCTGATTGTAAAATAGGCCTGAATGAGCGAGGGTTCATATGAGACCATATTTATGTACTGTTTCTGTTTCAAGATATATTCTTTTATGATATTTATAGGATATTTATATTGATCACTTTATTCATAGAGACTAATGAAACCATATACGTTGAAATGTAAAAATCCATACACTTTGAAATGTAAACTGTGTACATGAACTTAGATGGTTTAAATTCATTTATAATGCATTCAATACATAAATAAAAAATTATTTACATGCATTTTTTGTTATGCAGAAATATTATGAGCTCGATCCACTATCAAAGGACCTTATTATGAAAAAAATGTCCGAGGCTTTTAGGAGAAACAAGAATGATTTGCGCAAGAATCATTATGACCATTTCAGCACTGACGAAGAAAGAATGAGAAATTGTCCACTGAAAATTGCTCAAGATGATTGGGATGAGTTCATAAGAAACGAATCAAAACCCAAGGCGAAAGAAAAAAGGAAGCGAGGCAAACAAAATAGATCAATGCTCGAATATGGTCATCATTCGGGACTTAAGAGTCATGCTATGATTACTCAAGAAATGGTATGTGTCATTGAATTGGTGCATCACATTGCATATACCATTAGTTCCAAATATAATTTTAGGTCATTGTATGCTGGTCGATTCAAGTAGTCCGGGAACAGAAGTATCACGTCTTCAAGTATGGGAGAAAACGCATAAGAGAAAAGATGGCAGCACGTCAAATGCGACATCTTCCTACTTTGTAAGTTAAACAAATAATAACGCCTCTAAATTAAATTTTCATTATTCATATATATGTATTTACTTTTTAGGACAAAATTGAAAAAGAAAAGGAAACGATGAGTGGTGGTGATGAAGCCGTCTTTATATCAGTGTTTGGTAAAGATGTAAAGGGCAGCAGCCGAAGTATTGGGAACAATATAGCTCCTAGCCAAGTTAAGAGTGCCGCCATTCCATGCAAACGGCTCAAACAGGCCCAAGGAGTATATGAGCAGCGACTGCAAAATGTGGAGCAAAAATTGATGAAGCTGGACAATATGGAAGATAAACTGGAGCGTCTTCTCAGCATAGCCCAAGATAATCGTCAAGTAGGCAGTGAAATCGCATCTTCTCAGATTGCCACTCCGAACAATCAGTTAATCGACCAAAGATGTGAAATCCTGAACTTCGAGGATGAAGTAATTGCAACAGGTACTATTTTAATCGACCAATCAGTCTTTTTGTGCTTCAACCGAGTTTACTGCTCTCTGTTATTGTGCATATAAACAAATTAATGAGTATTAGTGCATGTGTATTTATAGATTCCAAATTATCTTTTGTTATAGAAAAAGAGGTTAGGCAACAAAGGTTCACGATTGACATGTACGTCATAATTAGGTTCACAAGAGGTATATATGACATTTTCACATAATCATAAGATATAAGAGAATATTTAGCAATATTTATAATGTTATAACCATAGGGTAGAGCAAATCAAGCAGTTTTAAGTAGTTTTAGCAACTCAATAACAATGATCACATGGATAAGTTCTGGTGAGCACAACCTTCACTAAATTCTTGCTTGGCTGAAAGTACAGTGTTATTTAAAAAAAGGTTGTGTTCATGATTAGATTTGAGAAACAGTGAGAGATAGCAAGAAATGATGAAGAATCACGTAAAAGTTCAAAATGCTATTGCAGAGCCGGAGTTTGAGACAGCGAAAGAATGACAGAGATGAGAAGGAATTCATTGTCAATAGCGATCTAGTTTGTATACTTATACTCATCGTAGTCTTTATCTTATATCTGTTTTGGTTTCAATTTTCATTGACACTCACAATAGCCATTATGTCCAAAAATAAATCAGTAAACTCCAAAACGAAAAAGGATATAGAAAGATCATAAAAGTTTACGCCTTCCATTCCAATCTTGCATGATTTTTAAGATCGAATATCGCATACACAATGGGTCTAGGACTTGTGTAGCTCTGCACAATGGTCTTAAATGTTTGGGAGCTTGTTAGTTCTTAAATGTGATTCCATATATTTACTCCAGAAATGCTTATATAACAGGTACTATATGCCGAGATTCCACAGCATTAGTAATTCATGGAAAACCAATACCACCCACATATGAAAAAGTGTTATTGGACAAAATTTTATTGCCGGATGAGCTAACCGCCAAAATATGTCGACAATTTACCGAGACCTTTGGGGATGTTGGAGCCGGAGGTTATGTGAGGCATCAAAAGTGTTTGATACGATATCTTTAGTCGGAGGTATTGATATTTCTGACTTGTTCTTTGCATATATTGCTGATTTTCTTTTCTTTGCAGTATATGAAATTTGCATATGCAAATGCATGTGTATTTTGTCCTGGTCTGTCTTGTTTACAAGATAATCGACAATTTATCAAATAATAGGAAGTAAAGTCAAAATTCAAGGACAAAATCAAAAAACAAAAAACATGATCAATGTGCCTGAACGATGAATGGAGGTCCAATAAACTAAAATTGATTGGCTAAAAAAATTTATGTGTGTATCGTACTAATTGGGTTTAATGGGTGGTAAAATAATTTGGTTATGATGTAGGGGAGGGGACTAAAATGGTAGGGGACTGGAATGTTTGGTAGGGAACTGGAGTGGTTACTGGAGTGTTTACTGGTGGTTGGAGTGGTTGATACTGGTGGTTTGTGGTAGAGTTGGTGAATAGGAAGTGCGAGGCAGTTTGTAATGCTGGAATTGGATAGAATACTGTATGCACAATAGCATGAGCCAAAGAAATATCAGCTTCGGCTAACTTGCTCAGCATCCTTTTAATGTGTTTATTGTATGTAGACTTCACTGCTTGCAAAACAATGTAGTGTAATTAATGAAATCTTTGTAGTGTAGTGTAATAAACAATGCAGTGTAATAAGTATGATATTCCGGCACGGTAGCATTCTGTTTGTAAAACAATAGTGTAATTATAAGTTTGATAATTTTATATGTATGGAATATGTGCGATATGTTTATAGTGCTTGTGTACCAATATTTTGATATTCTGGCATATTTTGATATATATTGATATTCTGGTATATATACTGAGATATGAGTGTAACGCAGTAGTGAGTTACAGATGTGATTTTGTAGGAGCAGGAGCAAACACTATATGCAACGGGTGTTAACCGTTGCTTTATGTGTGACTTTGGGCATAAAGCAACGGTTTTTAACCTTTTTTACTGGACATAAAGCAACGTTTTTTGGCCATAAAGCAACGCTTGCACCCGTTGCTTTTTGGACAGAAAGCAACGGTTTATATCCATTGATTTTTTGCCCATTAAGCAATGGTTCGTAACCGTTGCCTTTTGTACATTAAGCAACGGTGTATACCCGTTGCCTATTGTCCATAAAGCAACGGTTTATACCCGTTGCCTTTGGCCCAATTTGCAACGGTTTATACCCGTTGCCTTTGGCCCAATTTGCAACGGTTAATACCCGTTGTCTTTGGCCCAGTTTGCAATGGTTTATACCCATTGCCTTTGTCCCAATTTGCAACGGTTTATACCCGTTGCCTTTTGGACATAAAGCAACGGTTTTCTCCCGTCGCTAAATTCAACCACTCCTGTGTTGAAGACGGTTTTTACCCTTTGCTTTTGGACTTAACAACGGTTTTTACCCGTTGTTAATAGCTTATAATGGTGTAGTGTATAGTTGATTGATTGCATTGATAATTTATTATCAGTCTGGATGTGATATTATATGTAGTATATATATATATATTTGGAGTGATTGATATTCCCATATTATATAGCGGATGAGACCCTATGCGCCGCATAATTGCGGATGACCCTACATACCCCGATATCCCCCTCGAAGTGGGATTAGTATTTTTATATTGTGCTAACATCTGTGGATGCAGGGAAACAGGTTGGATGGATCCAACTGGATTCCTCAAAACGTTGAATTATCTCATATTCTGTGATATGATTTAATTAGTAACCTGTGATAGATTATATTGGTAATTGGAAATATTGAATTTTTGGTTTGACTGAATATATTTTGGGTATATTGAGATATCAAAAATATAAAGATTGGTTTTTTGAAGGAAAATCAAAGAGAAAATTTTAAGTAAAACAATTATAGTAAATTTGGATAAAATAAAGATTGAACTTGGAAAAGAATAAAAGTTTGATTTAAAGATTTTATTAAATAAAGTCCGAGTGTGAAAAATAATAATAACATAGATTTTAAATGAATGGGAATAAAAGAGTTTGAGGACTTAAGTGATACGGTTTTAAAGAAAAGGATTTATTTTTAAATTCAAGATTAGAATGAGTTGGAGAAAAAAATAAAAGGGGATCTTGAAAGAAGCATGAAATTGGTATTTCAGTTTTAAATAAGATTTTAAATCATAATAAGGGAGTAAACCTGGAATTAACGGATTTTGAAATAAATTTAGATAAATCAAGAAATAAACTTTGAAGGTAATTTAATGTAGAGAATCGGTTTGAAAATCGATTAAGCGTTTTGAAAATAATGATTAAAAAAGAGAAGGAGATTATGGAATCTATAAACGGGTTTTATAAGTAAAGTGAAATATTTATCAGTGGATAATTTGGGATTATAAATTCACGTTGGGGATTTATAAGGGAAGAGCAAATTGTTATAAAATGTGAGACGTTTTATTTGAATAGACTTTGTGATGGGGTTTTTATGGAAAGGTTGGCATTCTGAAATTTGAATTGTTTATTAAAAACAACTGGGTTTAAAGATGGTGTTTGGATTCGGAGAGACCGGGATCGGATATCAGTAATATTTGAAACCACTTCGATTTAATAAGTACTTCAATCTTTATGGGTTGATTCATAGAATCAAATAGGCTGGAATTAAATAAAATTAAGTAAATTCAACTATTTTGAATAAGTAACTGTATTTAAAGATTATTTTAAATAATGGACTTAGCAACAAAGTATTGGTTTTAAAAGATAAGATCTCGTAATGTTGGATGGGTTACCATGATTTAAAAGGCTTTTTTTACAACTTTAGTATTTCAAATTAAAGAGGTTTTCTCACGCTGGTTTCCAGCCTGACTCCGGTGTTACTTTATTGTAATGCTCGGGCAGACCGAGTATTACAGATTTTCAGGTTTGGACGTTTGGAGCTCTAGGGATGAGCTGGATGGCAGAGACGTACAGATTATATTCCACTGTATATTATGGGTTGTATAGATAGTAGTTGAGGACAAGTTGTTACAACTGTCCAGTTTTGTTGTACTTTGATATTTTGTGTATATATTGACAGTTACAACTTTTCATTATATAGAATGTTGTTATTTGTATATTATATTTGTTCCGCTGCGATTGTGAGATTCTGTGTTGTTGTTTTCTATTTTTTCTTCTACTTCTTTTTCTTCTTAACTATAACAGTCTGGGGTTTTCCAGCACTCGATTGCTCGACACTCTATACAGTGAACGTATTAGTGTGGATTTTCGGGGTCGAAAATCTTTCGGGCCGTCACAGTGGTATCAAAGCTAAATGGTTAAGCGAGAACCTTGGCTCTGGTAGGGATTACTCATTAGAGATAGGGTCAGTAGTACCCTAGAATGAGTTGAGTGTATTATATGAGAGCGTACTTGTTATTTTCTTATATAATGATTTAAAAATGATTTTGATATAAGCTTATATTTTTATATATAAAGTAATAGTTTTTCAAATTATTGTAGTATATTTGGGTAATTGGTTGTTGTTATTAAAATTAAATAAGACCTAAGTGAAACATATGTATAACCAAATAAAAAGTTGGGGTAAGAATAAATTATACAAATATGTTAAGTTAAAAATAGACTCAAACCTGAGTTTTAAATTTTTGAAAATTTATAGAAGTGTTAAAAGATATAATAAGTAATATTACTCGGAATAAAAAACAATAAAACAAAGTGAAATGTTTTAAGAAAGTAAAATTGAATAAGTTAAATGTATAAAATGTGACTTATAAATTAAAGATAAATTTAAATTGTGAAGCTTTAAATCTAAGCTAAAAGAATTTTGAAATTGTTTCAAAAGGTTTAAAGAAAATAATATTGTTTATTTTGAATATATGAATCTTTTTTTAAAACAAGACGTGTTTGGAAATGAAGTTTTTTTAAATTGAAAACCAAGAATTGTTTAAAATTGGAATTTTGACTTGAGATGACAATGGGATAAAAATGTATATATATGTGGATACATGTGATTTCAAAATTGATTTGAAATAAATAGTAATGTAGATAGAAAATTTAAATTTGAAGGGAGAATTTAAATTGAGTAGAGTTGAATGGATTAAATGAATTGAGATTTAACATAGGAAAGTTAAATAAGTTGGACCTATAATCTAAAACCGGGAAATTTCAAGATGGAATTGAGATTTAACTTAAGGAAGTTAAATGGGTCAAATTGAAAGGAGAGTTATGTATGGTCTCAAACGGGTTTCAATGAATTGTTTGAAATAAATTAAGAAGTGGATTGAAATGATATACATCCATTGTTGAAATTAAATGGAATTAAAACTTTATTCTGAAACTACTTAAATGATTTTGACTTTTAGAAATAAAAATTAAACTTAGGAAAATGGAATTACGTTGGACTTAAGATTGAAATGTTAAAAATGGACTTATTAACCAGAATTGTTTAAGGGATTGGGTTTAAAAATTTGTAGTATAATTGGGAGATCAATTGAGTTCTGAAAATTGTAGTGTGAGAACAATATAATAATAATATAAAATAGCATAACATATCAATTAACGAGCATGGATTATAACTAACAATTTAAAAATAATATATACACAACTTGTTATGGTGTCATACGTCAATTATTGTAGGGTAACAAATTTAAATAATAACATATCAATTAACAATTTAATTACTAAAAGTTTCAAATTTAACAACATATTCAATCGTCATTTCATGTGAACTAAATTCACTAAACATAAGACTGTTAATCGTGAGTGATCGTTCACCATTTGAGGCTAAAGAAACAACGAGAATAAGCAAGCGGGACAAGCGACAAATAAAGGAACTATTGCTGAAATACTCTAGACAGCAAGCACAAAAGCAAAGCATGAGAACTAGAAATCGATGAATAATAGATATATATATATATATATATATGTATATATCTAAACATATTTCTTTTTTTCATAATAAAGAGGAAGAGAAACTACTGCTCCGGTTGGCTGAAGTGGAGTTTGGCCCAGGATGAGGCACTCTTAGTGCGGTCAAGTGGTGGGTTCGGCATGCTTGGCTGCTGTCAGGTAATGGAGGGGTGGTGTAAGGCATGGAGATATGCGATGCTCGGCCGGGGAAACTGGGTTAAAGGCTGCGTGCTTGAGTTATAGAGTAGGAGGACAGAAAGGTTGGAGAAGGTGGCTGGCGGATGATGGAAGTGGTTGTGGTTGTTCTGGCGGAGTGGATGTGGCGAATGAAGGTGATGGCGGTTGGAGCGGCTAAGCAAGGGAGGAGAGGGGCTCGGGTTTGAGTGTTGCTGGTCGAGGTTGGAGGGTGATGCGAGGGTGTTTTGCGGCTAGGGGAAGGGATTGCAGTGTGGGTGGTAGGCTGGGTGCAAGGAGTAGAGGCGGATCTGTTGCGAGTGAGGAGGAGCGAGGCCGGATTAGGGGAGGGAGAACGGTCGTAGCAAGGGTTGATGGAGGGGTGAGTTTGGAAAGGAAGGGGGAGGCCGAACTATTCTCAGGAAAATATACGAATGCTTAATATTTTTTTCCCAAACAAGCACAGAACGAATAAAGAAAAGAGGAGAAAGAAGGAGATGAACCAATATAAATATCAAACAATAGGAATAGTGAAGGTCAAAGGTTGAATTCTGGGAATTATAGAAGCTAATGGCCCTTTGTTTTCAACCGTGGATAAATGAATGGACACAGGGAAACCAAAACGCTCCAAAATGGGTACCGATACGACTAAACGTTTCGCAGATTTCGCGGTGCACCGAACGCCGAAATGCACCAATGAATATATTAATATTATTAATGAAACCTTATTTAATTAATTTAGTAAACTAATTAATTAACATTTTTTCTATTTTATATTATTCCATCAAACATTTTATATTAAATATGTATACTATAACATTTATAATTATTCATGTATATCTTTATATACAAGTGTGAACCCGTGCTACGCATACAACATATAAAGATTTTCAATGAATTTAGTTTAAAATATTTATAGTAATTATATTGTTTATTATGTGCTTGTAGAAATTTTTAGCACATTCAAATATGTTTGTTTTGTCTTTAAAACACCAATCATAATCTTGTATTTGTTTTAGATTACAAAAATAATCTAGATCATTTTTCATTAAGTTGGATTGAGTTAAAAAATAAATTATTTGGAAAAGCTTGATTGACGACATAGTTCTGCATTAATGACATATGATATCTAACTCCTATAGATAAGAATTATTGGTCGGTTAAAAAATTTATGTTAACATTATTTCATAAAATGAAGGTATCTTAGTTAGCTTCATATAGTATATTATTTTTAATGCATACATAGTGAAACGCAATTGATGCATATACATACATACATACATACATACATACATACATGTAATATATATTAATGTGTGTATGTATGTATATGTATATATATTTGTATGTGTGATGTTTTCAAAAATAAATAAATAAATGAGCAATTACAATACATGTGTGTGTATCAATGCACACCACACACTTATATGGATGTTGGTATATCCATCCACTAAATTACATTATATGAAATTTAATTATTTTTGGTGGTGTGGGATGTGTGTAAGGAGAATTCTTATATATTTTATTGGGTATATATAAAGGTGGAAGAACGAAGACTGTGTCACGCGATTAAAATATTAGAAATATAGGATAAGAATAGTACTAAATATAACATAGGATAAGAATAGTTGGACAGTAATCCATATATTCAAAATTATGCTAAAATCATACTTTCTATAATAGCTAAATGAATTTATTTTAATATTTAGTCTTATCACAATAATATTAGTTGCATGGATGACCATATACGATTACTACTACTACATTAATTTAACTGCTAAGTGCTTTCTTGTTCTGCTCCTTTAAAATGTTGAGCTAAAATTTATAAGAGGAATTTTATAACATTGTTTGCAAAACTTAAAGGAAGATTAGTTAAAGGATAAAAAGATTTTCATAAATGGTCTTAGATATTTATAAAAAGTTTTAGAAATGGGTTTATTGATTTATAAAAGTAGTGTATAAATAGTTTTATGAATTTATAAAGGGTTTATAAATGATTTTAGGAATGCATAAAAGGTAGTTTTATAAATAATTTCATAGATTAATGAATGTGGTTATAAATGGGTTTAGGGATTTATAAAGGAATAACTAAATTGTTCTAGAATTGTGTGAAAAGGAAGTCTTCCTCCATTCCATGAATATACTTATACTGTTGAGATAAGTACATAGATATTTTCCAATAATCGAAAATATAGGAGTTTGTAGGTATATCTTCGTAAAGATATTTTTAGATAAATATTTGGAAAGTGTGTTAATTAATGAAAAATTAATTAAAGAGGCTTAGTGTTGCTTGGTGCTTAACCAGTGTTACTTCCTTTTAAAATTTGACCTTTGGTTGGATTGTTTGTTTATTTGATATTTAAATAACCGACTATCAAATGTTGGACAGTTTATAAACTAACATTGTCGGTTCAGAGAGACCGGGATGAGATACATTACCCGAAAACCACTTCGACCAGCATAAGCATTTCGAATTGGAATATTTTGAAGATAATCGAAATGGAGTTTGAAGTGCAAGGGCTATTTGCTACTAATCCTTAGGGTTATTCCAAAATGGGTGTGGTAGAAGTGGTGCCTCCTATTTTGATCAGTCTCAGAATGGACTTGTATCGATGAATGTTGGCATTGCATTATCTCATGGAGGACAGTGTTTGCATTCCAAGTGGGAAGTGCTATATAAAGGTAAAGGCAGATTCGAGCCTCATCAACCAGGAAATGACTACAATCGAGCATGCTGTAATGCCAAGTGGGTCTCCCCCATTAAGGTATGGTCATCCCAAAATCTAGATTGATTACAATCTACTCATGTATGCTTCGGGGCCCATTAAAGAAAGGGCGTGATCATATTTGGTATTACTAGTCAAGTGGTAGGTCAGTCCTGTGTGGCAGGGGTACAAGATGTTCTTGTCAGACCCCGGTACATTTTATCTATAGATGTATAGTAGTTCCTTACCTTGTCATAGTATGGAATCCATTCTCCAATACGAGCTCTACCGACTTAGTTTTACCCAACTATGCCGAAATGTGAGATGCAAGCATTTTGGCTATTTTATAAATTTACTTTGAATTCTAAGACATTTTTATAATATTGCTGGATTTTCTATAGAAAATTGTTTTGGTTATCATAAGGTAAAAACCCGTCTGTGTTTATGTGCGGCGTGGTCATATGTGGTACCTTTATTTTCAAAAGAGTTTGATAATTTTATAATTCCAACTGGGTGAGTTTTCTCACGCTGGTTTACAAGACTGACTCAGGTTTTATTTTATTCTAATGCCCGTGTAATGGCCCAAATTTCCATACCCTTTAAGTCGACACATATGTCCAACCTGAATTGAACGAAAAGATGGATCTTTAAAAGTAAGAAAGAAAAGTAGACTGAATAGAATCTCACTCAATTGAAAAAATATATATTATTAAATAATAGTCTTTATAGTAGAAAAGTTTGAATATACATATATCAGAGTATAACCTAAATTTAGCTTGGACAGTTATAATACATGTCCTTACAATTGTTGAAAAATATCAAACAAATGCATCGGAAATAGAATACATTCATATGTTGATGTAGATCTCCAGCTCTCCTCTAGAAATTTCAAGTGTCTTCGACTACTCTTGAAACTACTCAGATCCGACCCGAGTATAAAATACCCAGATCAGTCCGGCAAACCAACATGAGAAACTTAATTTATACATGACAGTGTCATAGATCAGAGATTAGTGATGAAAATCTTTTGAAAAGAAAGAGTATCTCATAAGACCACGCCGCACATAAACACGGACGGGTTTTTACCTTATGATAACTAAAACATTTGTATCAAAACATTTGTATTAATTTTAATGATATTCTTTGAAACTATTTGCAAGTAAACTTATTAATCTTAGCCGAAATTGTTACATTGATTAAATTCCAGCATAGTAGCAACAAAGTGGGTTCTACAAACAAAATGGAAGGCACTTATTGAAGAATGGTTATCCATACAAATGACCAAGTGAAGGGGCTACCTTCCGGTAGTACATCTCGGGAGGAATGTACCAAGGCCGAACTAATGGTCCTCTACCAACACAAGCCCGGCCAACCTCTTCCTAGATAGTGCCGAATATGTCATCACCCCTGTCGTTACCAACCTATCCGAGCGCTTGTTTACCTTACACCTCATTAATTTAAACCCGAAGGTTATAGCAGGTAGAAATATATCTACAAAGGGATGATCATACACTAATGGTTGTGAATCACATAGCCTTGCTGCACCTACCCTATTTTGGTCATTTTTGGATATGGGGCTTGAGGTAACGATTACCTTTTCACATAGTACATCATCCTTCTTCTTTGAATCCCACATTTCCATTCCATAATCACACAACTGACTTTTATAAACGTATAACTCCTGAGATCATACGTCTCAAGAAAGGGTGTTAAGCTAAGAGAAGTTGCCTTCTCCACCACCAAGCAGATGATTCATTTATAAAGATCAATTAATGTGATTTTAAAATGCAACCTCAGACATTCGCCCATACAAGTTCGTTCTGGGACTAAACGAAATCGAAGACACTCCTCCTACCACATCCTATTTTGGGAATCACCCCTAGGATCAGTAGTGATTAGTCCTTGCAATTCGAAGATTTTCATAACGGAGCACTACTACCAATATATATGATATGGTAAATTTCTCCGAGGGTCTAGTGGCAAGTAGCCCTACAACATGAATATCCTCATCTTCAATGATCTTATCTCAACATGTTTTACTTTGAAACATAAATTGGTTTGAAGTGGTTTTCGGATAGGTATTAACCAGATCCAACCTCGGTCTCTTTGAAATCCAATCATCGATAAAAATGTGAATATGGGTATACAGGATTGGTTAAGCCTCTTTTCATTTTATCTTTTTACCGATAAATCAAAATTCTTTTAACTTTGGAAATCTTCAAGTCATTTAATTTCTAAAAATTCCATCTTTCGAAAACATGTCTTAATTGGGTCAAAAAAAATTATTTAAAACATCGTTTACTGTAAACCCAAAATCAGTTATATTGAGTAAAATATTAGACTAATTTTACCTAGATTAATTCCCATATTCAACTCGTACTACTTGCGGAATAACGGTGGAAAATCTTAAATTTATGCGGATAGTACAAACTTCCACCCTCATAACTTAATATAGAGTTTGACTAGAACATTCTTTATATTAATAAAAAACCTTGTACAATCGTTCTTAGTTTGGAAAAAAATTAAACATGATCTTTTCATTTAGAGCTTCTAGGCTTACCCTTCGATTCGTTACCCCTCGCCTAGAAAGGGAAAATAGAGGCCAGGTAAGTTCAGGGCATTGGTTGCTCTATTCCTAACCATAGTTACACACCTTGTTTTATCTTTCTGGATCTTATAGGCAAGTCATATGTACTAGTCATTTCCGCATACTCAGTTTGTTGTTACATTCAATACTTTTAAGGCAAAAGTTACAGTTTAAGTGTTATAAATAATTTCTCTTAACAATTTATTTAAATTCTTATTAAACTTCCAAATCATCTTTAAAATACTAAATTATATATTTAAAGACATTTATAAATGGTATGACAAAGAATAGTTAAGTTTAATTCTCCATTTCTAAAGTTTAGTAAAACTGCTATAGAAAAGTGCTACGAAAAGTGCTTTTAAAAGCTTATTTGATTAAAACAAACTTTCTACCATTCGGAAATATATATTTATAACTCAAATCTATTTTAAAATATTTTAACATATTTATCAAATTTATTTCATATTTTTAACATTTAAAAATATTCATTTTAAAGAATTTTACACTTTGGTCACTTAACTACAAAAGCGCAATTTTTCTGAAAACTTGATTTGGACATATTTTAAAATATACAAGATGAAATCTTGATTTTCTTTCTTCATTGGAAAACTATGGATACAATAGTCCGGAAAATTCTTATCTCGATGAATTCCAAGCTATATTCCATTATCTAAACTCATTTTAAATCTTCGGCGCGAAATCGCGAACTACAATTGCACGACGCATCTAATTTTAACTTGTTTTTCAATATTTGTCGCAACACTTCCAAATAAGTTTTTATTTATTTATAAATTATTTAAAATCAAATATTTATCATTTTGATTATTAATATCTATTTTGCACTTATTTCAAAATAACTCATATTATATTATTATAATAATAAAATTGCCATCTTTTAAACTTTTTATACCATGTACTATTTATTTTTGAAATTTTAAACCTTTAAAATTCATTATCTTTAAAATCTCAAATATTAAATTCCATTTCCAAAATAATTTCAATCATCTATTTTTTTTAAACTTTTGAATTTTCAAATTAATTTCCATCTTTTTCCAAAATGAATTTCTTTCCAAAATTTATTTTGAAAAGAGGCTTACTATGCAAATATACCATATAAATGGTCTTAATTAACAAAGGGAATGGTTAATCATTTCAAATAAGTAAACATAACCAATTTAACTAATATGCCAATAAATTATCATCAATAATTCATTCATTCAACCAAACTCATCCATATAACATCCAAATATTCATATTAACACTAAATGGTGTTAGTTACCATAACATCATAACTACTTTTAATATTTATGCTAACCATTTTAGAATTAATTTCAAATTATAAGAAATATGTATTTAAATCGAGTTCTCACCTTTAACCGAATCGTTTCACTCCCTACCAACATTCTTATCCAACAACACTTCTTCTAACATTTTCTACTCCATCAAAACATTGCCAAAACCATCCTCTTCCCTCACAAAGTTCGTGGCCATCATCACCACTCCAATGCTCACGACCAATGGGATATTTCTCCATACTCCATCATTCTTTAATTTTTTAGGTGCTAAACCATGTTTAAATAATATTCTAAGGTCCTTGGCATAGATTGGTGGAGTACGAAATTGATTTGATATGTTTTTAAGAAGTAGTAAGGGTGGAGAAGAGAAGAAGCCATTAAAACTCTAAGGAAGAAGAAGAAGAAGTTTTTTTTAAAAAAAGAAGAGAAGGTGTGAAGAAATAAAAGAATGAAAGGTCCTATTTATAGGAAAAGTTTTGGAATAAAATATTATAACTTGAAATGAAAAAAATGCTCTTACTTGACCTTTAAGTAAACTTACCTTTTCGACGGTTACCATCAGCTTTCACTTCACAACTTTATGTTGTGACGCCCCACTCCGAGACCTACATTAACAAAGAGTATTACTAGGTAATACCGTCTGCTAATCCGGAGAATATGGCTTGTTAGGAGCGACCATCTATAGCCTTGTCTTAAATTTCTATTGAATATATTGATAAATTCTCAATATATTTTTTCTAATTTAAGTGGGTTGACATATCCAATAAATACTTAATACAAATCCATCGGTGGCTACAGGATCTATCAGAACAAAATACAACAACTCAAATGCATAACACATCACAAAACATCAAACAGATATATATACATATATACTGATACATCCCAATACAATACCAATAATACATCTTAAGTTGTATGACGACCACAATATACACATGAGTCAAAACAATATACATATCAGAGTAGCGACACAAAAGGACTACAATAAAAAGGGCTAGTAGATAAGTCCATGCAGAAGCAGAATAGGCTAAGTCCATAAGGGTACCTAACCTAAAACACCTCGGTGTGACCCAAGTATAAAATACAAGGGTCAGTCTAGCTAAACAAATCAATTTATAAAGATAAGCAGTAATAGATGCATAAGGATAAGTGAAATGTTCTTCTTAAACAAGAAGGAACAATACTGAGTAAAAGCATGAGTATAAGTATGGTATGGTTACTCTAAGTGATGAGATGATATCATTTACACAAACATATAATCTCAAAAGAGATAAGACAATCCATAAAATGCTAAATATAGCAAGCCACATATCATCGGCATATCACAAATCATCATTAGTGGTTTAGGGAAAATTTAACTCTTAAAAAGGAGAAATCCTCAACTCGCCATATCGGCAAACTCAAAGAAATCTCCATCTTAAAATACGCCATAAGGTAATCAAATATATATCTCCAACATAGGAGACTATAATCCCAAATAAACGCCAAAAGGCAAATCTCATATAATAACGCCAATAGGGAAATCTCAAATAATACGCCAAAAGGCAAATCTCAAATAACGCCAGTGTCGGCAACTCAAATTCCTATAAGGTAATCGCCATATATATATATCGAATGGTTCAAAGGACCAATTCCGAAAAGGGGCAATACACTAGGGAAAATAGTTTAAGAAATCATCTCAAAAGTGTTTGCACGTGCATGCGGCTGAAGCCTTACCTAGTATTGTTACCTCAAATAGGTACCTCGCCCGAAGGCAAAATGTCACAATGACAAATATGCCGCAATGGCTAATACGCCTTAATGGCGAATACACCGCAATGGCAAATGCCACAATAGCAAACGTCTCGAAGACAAATACACCGCAATGGCAAACACTGCAATGGCAATGACCCGAAGGTCCAGTACTGGCACGCCACAATGGCAAATGTGTCACAAACTCTTGGATAGGAAACCCAACAGTGTTAACGCGTGTCTCATACCACATGTTCGCACTAAATGGTTTACTAACCACTAGTAAATTGCACACTCAATGCAGTAAAAAGTATACCTCATCTTATCGGTAAACTCGACTCAAAGGTCAAAATGATCAAACAGACAAGTTAGGAATTAACCGATAAGATAAATGCACGTGTCCCATACCACGTGTTTACCAAACAATTTAATTCTCCTTATCATTCGCTCGAATGGTGCAAAACCATGTAATTTATATATAAAATAATTTACTTTAGAAAACAAGCTTTGAAAACCAGTTTTCGAAACCAATTTGAAAACTCATATTTGAAAATTCCCTTTTTGTAGAGAATAAATAGATTTTGCACTTGAAAATACTTCAAAATATTATATAATAATTATTTTGAAATCCCCATTAATTTTAAAAACTATTTCAAAAAGATTCGGAGAAAACCGTGCCCGAAAACGAATAAAAACAAGGAAAATCACTCAAACCGATATTCGAATTTAAATTCAAATTAAATTCAAAATTTAAATTTAAAAATCTCCAACTTTGGCTTGTCTATTGATAGACATCATGGCCTTTGAATACAACCAGAAATATCTCAAAATACGGTAAGAAAATAGCAAGAAAACAAGTAGAAAACACACAAACAATGAGCAAAGAAGTCATCCAAAAGGGGCTGCAACCAGGTCGACCTCCTTGGTCCCTTGGTCACCTAGGAGGCATTTGGTCGAAAGGCATGTCAACCAATGGAGAGGGGCAATCGACCTAGCTTACGTATTTTCTTCCAGTTGGTTTCTAGGTCGTGAACTGATTTTCCAGCAAGAGTTTGACATAGCTAATGACCATAATTTTCAACATAAAATTACAAAGATGAATTTCTACATGCAAGCTACAAAATGTAGAAATCCGAAAGAATTTCGTTACCAGAATCACATGATATAAGGATTCAAAGATGCCACAGAAACTGGATATAAACAAGCAAAATATTCACTACAAGAAATTACAAACGGAGGCAAAATTTTACAGGTTTAAGCACTAGAACTTTTGTTTTGGCTAATTTGTGAGTTTATACAACTCACCTTGCTAATTAGATGCAAATACCCAGATTAGAGTTGCAAAATTGAAGCTGTCAGCTAGATTTGGTCCTCTAAAGCCTGTAGGAAGAAGCTACAGAACATGCAAACCAATATTCACAGTAAATTAGAAAAACTTCTCTTTACAAATAAGAATTTTGATGAAATAGTGAGGTTTGGAGTGAGAATACCTTTTAGTTTAATATTAGATTCGATAAAACTCTCAGTTTGTTGAAGCAATTTGAATATTTTAGCTTGGAAATTGAAAATAGAGGGAGTTTGGTTTCATTTTTCCTTTTTCTGGTTAGAAGTTGATGCAGCGCAACCCACAACTTTCAAAGGAATAAGTCGGCTACGACTTAAGGTAGTAGGCATAAGTCGTCCACGACTTAAGGGAGCGCCACGAGATAACAAAGTAGCAGCGCGTTTTGAAGGCCTAAGTCGGCTACAACTTAATTGGAAACTAGAGGGAGAAGTTACTTTGAGTTCACGACCTAACGAAGCGGCCATAAGTCGTCCATGACTTAACGAAGATGAAGGCCTAAGTCGTCCACGACTTAACGAAGCTGAAGGCATAAGTCGTTCACTACTTAACTCAAGCGAGTTACGACCTAAAGCTACAGGAGGAGCAGCACGAGTTGAGAATGCGCAAGGCTTAAGTCGGCTACGGCTTAAGGGAAGTGTTCGACCTAAGATAAGTCGCGTACGACCTACGACTTAGATAGGTCGCATGACGAGATGCAGCAGTTTTCTCTTGAGTCACTGAGTCTAAGTCGTAGCAATAATAAGTCGTTAGTTGTTGAGTCGTGAGTCGTGGTGTGATATCCCGGGATTTCAAGGAATTTAAAATGTGATAATCTTGTAAGTTAATTATTTAAAATTGGTAAAATTGTTATTTTCAAACAATTAAATAATGAGTTGTTTTTAAATATAAATATAAATAGATTTTAAATAGACTTATTATTTTCAAATTTAATAAGGGTTGTTTAAAATGTATATATATATATATATGTGTGTGTGTATTTAAATTTATTTTAAATAGGATAATTATTGACAATTAATAATGTGATTATTTAAATCTAATATATATATTTATTTGAATTGATTTTTAAAATGTAGATTTTAAATTGACTTTGAAATTGAATTTAAAAATTGAGTTTAAAAGAAAAATATATATATCTTAAAATAATAATATAGTTTGGGTTTAAAAATATAGGAATAAAAGTTTTTATTTAAAAATAAGATTTCTTTTATATCATTTTCCTTAAAGGAATTTATTTATATGAATTTATAAAGTATTTAGTTGATAGTAGATAAATATAAAAGTTTTATATTAGCATTTAAAATGGATTAAATATACTATATATGATTTAGTTAAAATCTAATTGGTTTTTATTTTTATTTTCTTTTAAAAGTTTTATTTTTATAAATTAAGAAAAGCATTTATAAAATAAGATATGTATTTATCTATTTAGGAAATTTAATTTAAAAGCTTTAAAAATCATTTAAAAATAATATAAAAAGTAAATAATTACAAGTGTTTAATTGTAAGGACTTGTAAATACATGTGTAAGATAATTAGCATTCAAATTGACAAGTGTTAACATTTGAAAACAAGAGTCATCCTTTATTTTTATTTCTTTTAATTTTTAATAATTTATAAATTACATTATATAAACAAACATCTCCTCTCTTCCATTTCTTTTCCTATCTTCTCATTTTTTTTAAAAAGAAAGTAACGCAGCCTGTAAACTAATTCCTCAAACCAGAAAATGTCATCAACCTGTGATATTCATAGCAGAGGCAAAATCAGAATCAAAAGCCTGTAATCTCCTCTAAAACAAATGCAACCCGAAATCAAAGATCTTAAAGTTTTCAAATTCCAGTTTATCAAGCAACTAGGCATTTCAGTTTTTAAGAAGAAGACAACAGATTTCCTTTTCAAAGTTTCATCTCAACAAAGTCAAATTTTCAGTCTAAAGATCATCAAGCAATACCAAGTTTTTCAAATTGTCAAAAGATTCAGTTTTCATCTCAGTTTTAAGCTCTCTGCATTTTGGTTAAAGGTGAGTAAACCTTTATTTTTAAAACAGTTTAAAAATCTGAGAATAAAATGTTGTGATGAATGTTATGGTAATATGGTTTGCATATGATTTCATCTGTGAATGCATGCTTGTATAATAAAATGCCTGTACTAAAATTAGTATGTATAAATATTTGCTTCCCTGTTAGTTAAAGTGATTAAACTTTCTTCTAAAAAAAGTAATTTATATCTGTTTATGTTGTTTGCTTGTGATGATCTTTAATGTATGGTATAAATTATGCTTGTATGTATATGGATTCTTGGATATATGAATATATTAAGGTATGCATGTCTGTTATGTTCATATTTAACTCTGTTTACAGATACAAGGTTTAGATTTAACTTTAAAATTCAAATCACCTTAACTAATTACTGTTAGGCCTTGAGTTTCAAAACAAAAGTTGTTTGTTAAACACAATTTAGTTTTTAAAATTTAATTTATATGAATTAAGTTTGAAACTCTCTGGGAAGTGGAAAAATAACAGTGAAAGTTTAGATTTGGGTTAAATCAAGTGCAAGGATTTATAAATTCAAGTTTATAATCTGATTCATCTTTGAGAAATAGGATTTTTAAAACTTAAATCTCGATTTTTAGTTATATATAAGGGGTGCAGTTTGAAGTTGAACAGAGAATGTATTTTTACTTTTTCCGGCGATCAACGAACCATTGGATGGTCGGGTTTTTGTCGAAGTTAGCTTGGCAACTGGGAAGATCGGGAAAAATAGTGGAAGCATCTATCATTTGCCGTGGCATCGGAAATTGAATGAAGTAGGGTTTTGTAGTTGATTTGGGTAAGCCATGTATTCGAGACGATGGCGACGGCTATGAAGTTTCGGGCTCGATCGCGAGGATGAGGAAAGGTTCATCGGAGTTTAGGGTAACTTTGGGTAGGTCGGCTTGTGTTCTAATGGTCGGAGATGGTGACCGGTGGAGTTTTTGGCCGATCAGGTTGCTTCAGTTTTCGATCGACTTGTTCGATTTCGTTTCGCCGGAGGAATCATCGAGGTAGGTGGTTGAGAGGGTAGGTAAGGTCAACGTGGATCTGACTATGGTCGGAATGTTGACCAGAGGTGGTCAGATTCGTGTGCACCATGCACACGTGTGCATCGATCTGGAAAGAACGAAGGCTTCGGGGAAGAAGTGTGATTTCCCGAGTCGTTTGCTTGATTTACTCGCGTTTTGTCTCGTGCACGAGAGTGTTTAATCACAGCAGTTTTTAAAAATTTATAGCTAAGTTTTTAAAAAGAAAAAGGAAAGGAAGGTGAAGGAAAACTCGAAGATGAACTCGAGTAAATAACGGGTTGAACCCGAAGTAAGTGGTAAGCAGAAATTTTAATAATGTTTTAAAAGTTTTTAAAGCAATGTTTTGGAAAAAAATTGGATTGTTTTAAAACTTTTCTTAAATAATTTCTTCCTATTATAAATGTTTCTTTAACCTTTAATTAAGAAAATAATATGATTGTTTAACTTATGTTTGTTAAGTTAAAATTTATGATATTTTAAACTTAATTCTTTATAAATATAATTAAATGTTAATTAAAGGTTAAATGTTTTTAAATAATGTGATTAGGTAATTAATAAAGATGATGATTTATCTTAAAGGTAATTAAGATTTTAATAATTAAATGAAGTAATTAAAATATGATTAATTATATTAATTATTGATTAAGTAGTTAATTAATTAATTGTTAAGGATTATAAATTAATTAATTAAGAGGTTAATTAGTTGTAATTAAGAATTATTAATTAGATAATTAGAGGTAATTAATTTATAATTAGTGGTTAATTAATTTGGTAATTAATTTATGATTAGTGATTAATTAATTAAGTAATTAAGTTGTAATTAGTGACTAATTAATTAAGTAATTAGAGAGTGTTAATTAAGTAATAAAGGTAAATTAATTGGTAATTAAGAAGTACTTAATTTGTAATTAAGTCTTATTAATTAATAATTAGGTTTTATTAATTATTAATTAAGGGGTGATTAATTTGTAATTAAAGATTAATTGAGGATTAATCAAATGGTAATTAAGGATTGGTTAACTGATAATTAAAAATTTATTAATTTGTTATTTAGTTTTATTAATTAATAATTGAGGATTATTATTTAATAATTAAAAGAATAATTAATTTGTAATTAAAGATTAATTAATTTGTTTAAGAGTAATTAAGGATGAATTACTCAAGTGTAATTAATGAAATGAATGTGATTGATTTAAGTTAATTAATTTGTAGATTAATTAAAGATAATCACTTGATAAAGGGTTAAGTATGAATACTTAATAAGATTGATATGTGTAATTACTTAGTATTAGTAATAATTACAGGATGTAATTAATTAAAGGAAATTACTTAATGAGAAGAAATTAAAGTATAATTACTTAGGAGAAGTAATTAAGGATTAAGTATTTGGTGTAATTAATTAAAGAATTAATATGATTAATTAAGAAGTTAATTAATTAAGGTAAGTAATTATAGGATGATAATTACTGTATATGATTAAATAAGGTAGGTTAATAGAAATGATTAATTAAAGTTTAATTAATTAATGTAATTAATTAAGGATCAAGGTAATTAATTAATTATAGTTAATTAACTAATGGAAGTAATTAATTAAGGATTATTAATTAATGTAATTAATGAAAGTAATTAAAGGTTAATTACTGTTAATGGTTAAGAATAATTAATTTGTAAAATTAATTTAAGAATAATTACTTTATGTAATTAATAAATAATTAATCAAGGATGATTAATAGTTAATGAGTAATTAATTAATTAAAGGTTTGTAATTAATTAATGATTGATTAAGCAAGGTTAGATAATTAATTCTTAAGTAATTAATTTAATTTAAGATAATTAAATTAATTATAATATAGGGTTAATAATTGTTGCTTATAGCTGATTGTTAATATAGAATATCTAAATTGGATGATATCTATTGGATGATATGTTATGATATTCTGTGATATGATATTGGATATATCCGTGATAAATGTGTGATATTTATCTATGTTAATGCTGTGTGAATTCAAGTATTGAATTGAATCAAATTGTTTAAACCTTTAAACAACTTGGCCTTAAAAGATACGTTTTGGATTTCGATGAGACCGGGATCGGGTTTCCGTATACCGGATTTCCAGGTCTGGAGACCCGAATACCACATCGATCCAAATTAACGATAGGTCGTGAATCTCAAGTGAAGATGAAGATTTAGAGTGCAAGGGTTATTGTCGTTAACTCTGAGGGTGATTCCAAAACGAGTGTAACGAGATAATGCCTTCGGTTTCGTTCGAACCCGGAACGAACTTGTATGGATTGAATGCTTTCAGCACATCGTCAGGTGGACGATGAGCATTCTAAGTGATGTGTTCTGATTAAAGGTAATCGTGACCTCAAGCCTCATCAACCGGGAATGGCTAAAACAGGGGAGGTGCAGCAAGGTTAGTGGGTAGCACCCAAGTAGTATAAGATTCCTCTGTCTAGAGTCCCTTTTTATTTCGACTGTGTGGGTGGTTGTTTGGCCCCAACCACGGGGTTTCTTATGCGGGAATTATCCAGTAAGGGATGTTCCGGCCTTGTGTTGCAGGGGATTGGGAGTGATCCTCGGTACGTTGATCTAGGCCACGTACTGTGACGAGCGGTACCCCGGTAGCTCTGCCATTGTATGGAATCCAAAATCCAATAAGTGCCGTACGATTTAGTTGTGCCCAACTATGTTGGAACGTGAGATGTAAGCATTCCAGCTATTTCTGTATTTTACTTGGAAACCCTAGACCCTATTATAATATAACTGGATTTCCTATCAAATGTTTTGGTTAGCGTAAGGTAAAAACTTACCCATGTTTATTTGTTTGGAGTCTTACGTGATACCTTTGTTTTCAAAAGGTTTTGAAGTTAAGCAATTTAAACCGTTTACTCACACCAGACCCATGTCTGACCCAAGTGTTTATTTTCTGTTTTATTAAACTCTTGGGTACTCAAATTTTTACGAGTAGCCAAGGGATTCAGGTTTGCTTTGACGAATCTATGGAGGAGCAATGGAGCAGGAGGCTTCAGCGTTCGTAGATATAGTGTTCCGCTGTGTTAGTCTGTATGAGTCATTTATTGAGTATATTTGAGTTGTAATGATTAGACAGATGTTTATAACTGTCTAGTATGTGTTGTATGAGCTGTGTATCTCTGATGTATATGATACAATGTAATATCTTAATTGATTAATATAATTTATTCGTTCCGCTGTTTAGATTCTGATGTGTTTCTTTCTTTCTTCTCTATCTTATCTCTTTTCTATCCCTTTCTTTCTTCTTGATGATACGACTTTTTGTGGAGAAAAAGCCGGGTCGTCACAGTTGGTATCAGAGCCAGGTTGAGCGAATACCTAAGCTCTGGTGTGGTGTCTATCTTGAGAGAGCGTATTTGTAATTTTTATATATAACTATATATATAGATATTCTACCTATTTGATTGGGTTACCTGTTCGGGTTTTCCAATATAAGATATAAAGGTAGATAGGGTGGTGGTGGGTGTAACACAACTACCAATGGTTGGAGTTTAAATGTTGAGGTTGGAAGTATCTGACGAGACTGTAGACCTAATACCGTCTCAAGTAAGCTTTGTTGTGGTATAGTATTTCATCGATCTCCGAAGGGAACTGTTAAAGTTCGGAGTTTATCTCTGAAGTTGGATGAGTAGAGTTGGATCTGTCGATTAAGCAGAAGCAAGTGATGGTATCTTGATAACTTCTGGAAGAAGTAGCTGTGTGAGGAGACGCAGTGACTATGGATGTTCCCGAAGATGTTTTCTTTGGAACAAGTTTAAGAAATGTGTCTGCTTCGGTGTTGTGGCTGAGTTCAGCAGAGTCTTTTCTGTTTGGTTTGGAGTCCGAGTTTCTCGAAGCTTTGGATAGGGAGTCTTGGCATCTGTGTCAACGATGCAGCTCGGAAGTGTTTTGTGTTCCAGCAGGAAGATCTTTTGGCTTTGTAGTTTTCTAGAGGTGGAGTTCAGAAGCTGCAGAGTGGATCCATTTCTTCGATGGATTGTCTAAGTCAAGCATAAGCTGTTCTGATTGGTTAAGAGAGAACAGTTTTCTTTGGATTTAGGCTGGGTTGATCGCAAAAGTGACTTGCGATAGTTTGAGTGTTCTCTTGAGTAGTCAGAGATTTTTCGGGATGTCTTCAGGGAAGTCAGAGGTTTGCCTTAGCATCTGTATATTTGAGTTTTCTTATCAACTAGGATTCCAGGATTGGAACCGGTGGTTCAACTAGTTGAAGGTTGATTCCTAGAGATAGGTTGGTGAAGCAGCTCAGTATTTCATGGAACTTCTGAGTTTTCTCTTTATGGATCTGTGGAACCATATTTCCAGGATGAGTTGTCTAGTCTGTGCTCGAGTTCATCGACAGCTTTCTCATTTTCTCCAGATCAGAGTTGTGTAGCGGAAGCAAGGTGACAGCTGGAAGAACCGGAAGTTGCAGTGTTTGGATTAGAGGATTTCTACAGGAAATATTTCTGGATTTAAGTCCAGATTGGTTAGTGCATCTGTTTTGTCTTTTCCAAATAGGAGAAGTAAGATGTAATCTTCTGATATTGAGGAGTAGAGTTTGTGTTTCTTGATTCTAGTTAATCTTGAGGAGATCATTTGTTGAATTGTTTTTGGTCCTGTTTGTTTCGAGAAGCATCGGCAAAGGATGAGCTGATCAAGAAGGATGTAGGCAGCCCAGGATCGTCAGAAGAGTTCTGTGGATTACGGAGGAATTTGGAATTCGAAGTTTGAGATTTCGTTGTTGTTGAAGTTTTCTCTGGTAAAAGGGAGCTATAAGATTGGGTAAGTCTAGGAAGTCAGCTCCGAGTTGTTTTAGATCTCTTCTATATTCTGATTTGGATAAGTGTTTGATCTACAGGATTGAATGGCCAGATTGGATAACTGGAATTCGGAGTATATCGCGTATCTTTGAGGAAGTACGTGTTTGATCTATCTCTGGTTTTGAATCAGAAATTCAGGAAGGTTTGGTTGTAGAGTCAGACTCGTCTGTAGTCTGATATCCTGTTTAGTTTTGTAGATCTAGATGAGTAGGAGCTCAGTAGCTCAGTAGTATAGCTAGTTTTGGATTCTGTTGAGCGAGTATCCCGGTATATATATACTTGGGGAAAACTCGAGGAAATTTTAGGAAGCTTATCCGGATCTGTGTCCGGGTAGCTAGTATAGTTGTTTGGATAAAATTGTTTGTTTGGATGAATAGTTGTTTGTTGATAGTGTATGGTTGATAAGTAGGCTTGAATTGTTTTAAAATTGGTTAAAATAAAATAAAAACTTTAGATTATCTTTTGTTTTAAATTTCGAGGACGAAATTCTTTTAAGGGGGAAGGAATGTGATATCCCGGGATTTCAAGGAATTTAAAATGTGATAATCTTGTAAGTTAATTATTTAAAATTGGTAAAATTGTTATTTTCAAACAATTAAATAATGAGTTGTTTTTAAATATAAATATAAATAGATTTTAAATAGACTTATTATTTTCAAATTTAATAAGGGTTGTTTAAAATGTATATATATATATATATGTGTGTGTGTATTTAAATTTATTTTAAATAGGATAATTATTGACAATTAATAATGTGATTATTTAAATCTAATATATATATTTATTTGAATTGATTTTTAAAATGTAGATTTTAAATTGACTTTGAAATTGAATTTAAAAATTGAGTTTAAAAGAAAAATATATATATCTTAAAATAATAATATAGTTTGGGTTTAAAAATATAGGAATAAAAGTTTTTATTTAAAAATAAGATTTCTTTTATATCATTTTCCTTAAAGGAATTTATTTATATGAATTTATAAAGTATTTAGTTGATAGTAGATAAATATAAAAGTTTTATATTAGCATTTAAAATGGATTAAATATACTATATATGATTTAGTTAAAATCTAATTGGTTTTTATTTTTATTTTCTTTTAAAAGTTTTATTTTTATAAATTAAGAAAAGCATTTATAAAATAAGATATGTATTTATCTATTTAGGAAATTTAATTTAAAAGCTTTAAAAATCATTTAAAAATAATATAAAAAGTAAATAATTACAAGTGTTTAATTGTAAGGACTTGTAAATACATGTGTAAGATAATTAGCATTCAAATTGACAAGTGTTAACATTTGAAAACAAGAGTCATCCTTTATTTTTATTTCTTTTAATTTTTAATAATTTATAAATTACATTATATAAACAAACATCTCCTCTCTTCCATTTCTTTTCCTATCTTCTCATTTTTTTTAAAAAGAAAGTAACGCAGCCTGTAAACTAATTCCTCAAACCAGAAAATGTCATCAACCTGTGATATTCATAGCAGAGGCAAAATCAGAATCAAAAGCCTGTAATCTCCTCTAAAACAAATGCAACCCGAAATCAAAGATCTTAAAGTTTTCAAATTCCAGTTTATCAAGCAACTAGGCATTTCAGTTTTTAAGAAGAAGACAACAGATTTCCTTTTCAAAGTTTCATCTCAACAAAGTCAAATTTTCAGTCTAAAGATCATCAAGCAATACCAAGTTTTTCAAATTGTCAAAAGATTCAGTTTTCATCTCAGTTTTAAGCTCTCTGCATTTTGGTTAAAGGTGAGTAAACCTTTATTTTTAAAACAGTTTAAAAATCTGAGAATAAAATGTTGTGATGAATGTTATGGTAATATGGTTTGCATATGATTTCATCTGTGAATGCATGCTTGTATAATAAAATGCCTGTACTAAAATTAGTATGTATAAATATTTGCTTCCCTGTTAGTTAAAGTGAGTAAACTTTCTTCTAAAAAAAGTAATTTATATCTGTTTATGTTGTTTGCTTGTGATGATCTTTAATGTATGGTATAAATTATGCTTGTATGTATATGGATTCTTGGATATATGAATATATTAAGGTATGCATGTCTGTTATGTTCATATTTAACTCTGTTTACAGATACAAGGTTTAGATTTAACTTTAAAATTCAAATCACCTTAACTAATTACTGTTAGGCCTTGAGTTTCAAAACAAAAGTTGTTTGTTAAACACAATTTAGTTTTTAAAATTTAATTTATATGAATTAAGTTTGAAACTCTCTGGGAAGTGGAAAAATAACAGTGAAAGTTTAGATTTGGGTTAAATCAAGTGCAAGGATTTATAAATTCAAGTTTATAATCTGATTCATCTTTGAGAAATAGGATTTTTAAAACTTAAATCTCGATTTTTAGTTATATATAAGGGGTGCAGTTTGAAGTTGAACAGAGAATGTATTTTTACTTTTTCCGGCGATCAACGAACCATTGGATGGTCGGGTTTTTGTCGAAGTTAGCTTGGCAACTGGGAAGATCGGGAAAAATAGTGGAAGCATCTATCATTTGCCGTGGCATCGGAAATTGAATGAAGTAGGGTTTTGTAGTTGATTTGGGTAAGCCATGTATTCGAGACGATGGCGACGGCTATGAAGTTTCGGGCTCGATCGCGAGGATGAGGAAAGGTTCATCGGAGTTTAGGGTAACTTTGGGTAGGTCGGCTTGTGTTCTAATGGTCGGAGATGGTGACCGGTGGAGTTTTTGGCCGATCAGGTTGCTTCAGTTTTCGATCGACTTGTTCGATTTCGTTTCGCCGGAGGAATCATCGAGGTAGGTGGTTGAGAGGGTAGGCAAGGTCAACGTGGATCTGACTATGGTCGGAATGTTGACCAGAGGTGGTCAGATTCGTGTGCACCATGCACACGTGTGCATCGATCTGGAAAGAACGAAGGCTTCGGGGAAGAAGTGTGATTTCCCGAGTCGTTTGCTTGATTTACTCGCGTTTTGTCTCGTGCACGAGAGTGTTTAATCACAGCAGTTTTTAAAAATTTATAGCTAAGTTTTTAAAAAGAAAAAGGAAAGGAAGGTGAAGGAAAACTCGAAGATGAACTCGAGTAAATAACGGGTTGAACCCGAAGTAAGTGGTAAGCAGAAATTTTAATAATGTTTTAAAAGTTTTTAAAGCAATGTTTTGGAAAAAAATTGGATTGTTTTAAAACTTTTCTTAAATAATTTCTTCCTATTATAAATGTTTCTTTAACCTTTAATTAAGAAAATAATATGATTGTTTAACTTATGTTTGTTAAGTTAAAATTTATGATATTTTAAACTTAATTCTTTATAAATATAATTAAATGTTAATTAAAGGTTAAATGTTTTTAAATAATGTGATTAGGTAATTAATAAAGATGATGATTTATCTTAAAGGTAATTAAGATTTTAATAATTAAATGAAGTAATTAAAATATGATTAATTATATTAATTATTGATTAAGTAGTTAATTAATTAATTGTTAAGGATTATAAATTAATTAATTAAGAGGTTAATTAGTTGTAATTAAGAATTATTAATTAGATAATTAGAGGTAATTAATTTATAATTAGTGGTTAATTAATTTGGTAATTAATTTATGATTAGTGATTAATTAATTAAGTAATTAAGTTGTAATTAGTGACTAATTAATTAAGTAATTAGAGAGTGTTAATTAAGTAATAAAGGTAAATTAATTGGTAATTAAGAAGTACTTAATTTGTAATTAAGTCTTATTAATTAATAATTAGGTTTTATTAATTATTAATTAAGGGGTGATTAATTTGTAATTAAAGATTAATTGAGGATTAATCAAATGGTAATTAAGGATTGGTTAACTGATAATTAAAGATTTATTAATTTGTTATTTAGTTTTATTAATTAATAATTGAGGATTATTATTTAATAATTAAAAGAATAATTAATTTGTAATTAAAGATTAATTAATTTGTTTAAGAGTAATTAAGGATGAATTACTCAAGTGTAATTAATGAAATGAATGTGATTGATTTAAGTTAATTAATTTGTAGATTAATTAAAGATAATCACTTGATAAAGGGTTAAGTATGAATACTTAATAAGATTGATATGTGTAATTACTTAGTATTAGTAATAATTACAGGATGTAATTAATTAAAGGAAATTACTTAATGAGAAGAAATTAAAGTATAATTACTTAGGAGAAGTAATTAAGGATTAAGTATTTGGTGTAATTAATTAAAGAATTAATATGATTAATTAAGAAGTTAATTAATTAAGGTAAGTAATTATAGGATGATAATTACTGTATATGATTAAATAAGGTAGGTTAATAGAAATGATTAATTAAAGTTTAATTAATTAATGTAATTAATTAAGGATCAAGGTAATTAATTAATTATAGTTAATTAACTAATGGAAGTAATTAATTAAGGATTATTAATTAATGTAATTAATGAAAGTAATTAAAGGTTAATTACTGTTAATGGTTAAGAATAATTAATTTGTAAAATTAATTTAAGAATAATTACTTTATGTAATTAATAAATAATTAATCAAGGATGATTAATAGTTAATGAGTAATTAATTAATTAAAGGTTTGTAATTAATTAATGATTGATTAAGCAAGGTTAGATAATTAATTCTTAAGTAATTAATTTAATTTAAGATAATTAAATTAATTATAATATAGGGTTAATAATTGTTGCTTATAGCTGATTGTTAATATAGAATATCTAAATTGGATGATATCTATTGGATGATATGTTATGATATTCTGTGATATGATATTGGATATATCCGTGATAAATGTGTGATATTTATCTATGTTAATGCTGTGTGAATTCAAGTATTGAATTGAATCAAATTGTTTAAACCTTTAAACAACTTGGCCTTAAAAGATACGTTTTGGATTTCGATGAGACCAGGATCGGGTTTCCGTATACCGGATTTCCAGGTCTGGAGACCCGAATACCACATCGATCCAAATTAACGATAGGTCGTGAATCTCAAGTGAAGATGAAGATTTAGAGTGCAAGGGTTATTGTCGTTAACTCTGAGGGTGATTCCAAAACGAGTGTAACGAGATAATGCCTTCGGTTTCGTTCGAACCCGGAACGAACTTGTATGGATTGAATGCTTTCAGCACATCGTCAGGTGGACGATGAGCATTCTAAGTGATGTGTTCTGATTAAAGGTAATCGTGACCTCAAGCCTCATCAACCGGGAATGGCTAAAACAGGGGAGGTGCAGCAAGGTTAGTGGGTAGCACCCAAGTAGTATAAGATTCCTCTGTCTAGAGTCCCTTTTTATTTCGACTGTGTGGGTGGTTGTTTGGCCGCAACCACGGGGTTTCTTATGCGGGAATTATCCAGTAAGGGATGTTCCGGCCTTGTGTTGCAGGGGATTGGGAGTGATCCTCGGTACGTTGATCTAGGCCACGTACTGTGACGAGCGGTACCCCGGTAGCTCTGCCATTGTATGGAATCCAAAATCCAATAAGTGCCGTACGATTTAGTTGTGCCCAACTATGTTGGAACGTGAGATGTAAGCATTCCAGCTATTTCTGTATTTTACTTGGAAACCCTAGACCCTATTATAATATAACTGGATTTCCTATCAAATGTTTTGGTTAGCGTAAGGTAAAAACTTACCCATGTTTATTTGTGGGGAGTCTTACGTGATACCTTTGTTTTCAAAAGGTTTTGAAGTTAAGCAATTTAAACCGTTTACTCACACCAGACCCATGTCTGACCCAAGTGTTTATTTTCTGTTTTATTAAACTCTTGGGTACTCAAATTTTTACGAGTAGCCAAGGGATTCAGGTTTGCTTTGACGAATCTATGGAGGAGCAATGGAGCAGGAGGCTTCAGCGTTCGTAGATATAGTGTTCCGCTGTGTTAGTCTGTATGAGTCATTTATTGAGTATATTTGAGTTGTAATGATTAGACAGATGTTTATAACTGTCTAGTATGTGTTGTATGAGCTGTGTATCTCTGATGTATATGATACAATGTAATATCTTAATTGATTAATATAATTTATTCGTTCCGCTGTTTAGATTCTGATGTGTTTCTTTCTTTCTTCTCTATCTTATCTCTTTTCTATCCCTTTCTTTCTTCTTGATGATACGACTTTTTGTGGAGAAAAAGCCGGGTCGTCACACGTGGCACCTGTTAACTCGCGAGCATTGTTAAGTCGTCATGTGTTAGGTCGTGTATCGTTGATACCTTACTGTGATGTGTTGTATGTCATGTTTGTAAGTCCCTGAATGTTGTAAGTAGGTCGTTGCCGATCTAAGTTGAGTCGTGAGTCGTGAGTTGTTAGGTCGGAAACGACTTAAGAGTTGTAATGTTTTGAGTCGTGTTGAGTTGTAACTTCTATAAATAGGCCGGTGGTGCCATTTGTAATAGTTTAGTTGATTTGAATAAAAACTCTTGTTTTGTTAGTTTTGTGCTTTCACCAAATTGGTAGTTGAGTGTAATCTCCTATCTCCACTTTCGGTTAATCGAGTGCGCTCGATTCAACGATTGCTGAAGCCGATTCGCGGTATCAAGTGCGCTTGATCAACGCTTGAAGAATTGAAGATCTTCTTTCACGGTATAGTGCGCTATCAACATGACAAAGATAGCTAGAATTCAGAATCTTTGGATCTACGAATTTGGGCATTCTAGTATTCTTCATTCCATCGATTGCTACTTTCACATAATCATCATTTTGTTATTTCCGCTGCTGCACCAGAAGGAGAAGAGGAGATAAAATGAACATACTGGTAAACTCTCTTCTCACTATCTCATTACCAGGCTAAGAGAAAATTGGCCAAAGGACCCAAAATTAAAAGAAAAGATAAATTAGCGTAAGGTTAAATTCAACACTTAACACAAAAATGCATATACACATAGTATATTATAAAACAAGGACATTTTCTGTAACGACCCGCCACTCATTCCACAGAATGACGCATCATTAATAAGAAAGAAAGGGATAGAAAAGAGAAAAGAAGAGAAAAGAGAAAGAAACAACAACAGATACTCACAGCGGAAACGGAACAAAATATAATATATCACATAACTATTACCTAGTATACAACACTTATCAGAGTTACACAGTATATACACATCACATACTAAACAGTTATAAACATCTGTCTAGTTATTACATCTCAATACAATACAGAGATCAATACAAGATCAACACAGCGGAAACTACTATCTATATCTACAACGCTGAAGCCTCCTGCTCCATTGCTCCTCCATAATTCGTCAAGGCTAACCTGAATCCCTTGGCTACTCGTAAAAATTTGAGTACCCAAGAGTTTATAAAACAGAAATAAACAACTTTGGTCAGACATGGGTCTGGTGTGAGTAACAGGTTAAACTTGTTTAACTTCAAAACCTTTTGAAAGAAAAGGTATCACGTAAGACTCCCCACAAATAAACATGGGTAAGTTTTTACCTTACGCTAACCAAAACATTTGATAGGAAATCCGATTGTATTATAATAGGTCTAGGGTTTTCAAATAAATATGAAATAGCTGAAATTGTTACATTATTAAATTCCAGCATACTAGCCAACAAAGTGGGTTATACAATCAAATCCGTTGTCACTTATTGGAAATTGGATTCCATACAATGGCAGGGCTACCGGGGTACCGCCCGTCACAGTACGTGGCCTAGATCACCGTACCGAGGATCACTCCCAATCCCCTGCAACACAAGGCCGGAACATCCCTTACTGGATAATTCCCGCACAAGATACCTCACAGTTGGGATCAACAACCGCACCACTAAGTCGAAAATAGAAAGGGACATCTAGACAGAGGTAATCTTGTCCTACTTGGGTGCTACCCACTAACCTTGCTGCACCTCCCCTGTTTTAGCCATTCCCGGTTTGTGAGGCTTGAGGTCACGATTACCTTTAAATAGAACACATCTATCTTAGAATGCTCATCGTCCACCTGACGATGTGCTGAAAGCATTCAATCCATACAAGTTCGTTCCGGGTTCGAACGAAACCGAAGGCATTATCTCGTTACACTCATTTTGGAATCACCCTCAGAGTTAACGACAATAACCCTTGCACTCTGAATCTTCATCTTCACTTGATTCACGACCTATCGTTAATTTGGATCGATGTGGTATTCGGGTCTTGTAACGACCCGATATTTTCAACCATTCGCATCCATTATAAGTGTATAGGTAGACACTCATGCCGGAGTTGAATTGCTCAAAATACCGCGTTGTAAATAAAATTTGGCAAATCTCAGAATATACAGTAAATAAATAAAATCACAGATCACAGACACAGAGTAAAATAATGCAGCGGAAGTAAAAGAAATAGTAGTTCATGAAGCTACTATATAAATATATCAGAGTTACATAAGATACAACAGAAGAAATAGAGTACAACAAAAGTCTCAATAAAATAACCAAGTACAAGCTGAGTAGAACAACGGAACTGGAATAGATAGGACATGACAAGCAGATAATCTCCAGCGATTCAAATCTCCAAGAGAGTGGAAATCCAAATCTGTGAATAACTCAGGCTGACCCGAGCGTAAAGCAAAACACAAAACACTCGAGTCAGGACAATATATACTTATATAATGTAAACCAACTCAAGCGAACTGTAATAAGGGTACAAGTAACTTAGAAGATGCTTGGGACCGCCCATCCTCTAAGGATCCGTTAAACTATCTACTATGTAGTAATATACGCTATATACAGTAGTGTCTAAATAAGTAAAGTATAATCATATCGGAAAATAGCGTTAAGGGGATGGAGAACCTTAACGCGGTCGGATCTTAAAATCATAATCGTAGTAAAGCTCGATATGGTAGGTGACACGGCACAACTAGGCAATGCCAGGGTAGATATACCAATTACGCATCCGGACTGGTGGTGACGCATAGCAGCCACTACCGCCCACCTCGAACAACACTCCCAAATCAAGGGTGCGCACCAAATCAATCACAAGTAATAGAATGGTATCGAAGAAGTGTGTCCGATCAGAGGTGCTACCTCATTGGTCCGTCAATCGCTCCTGTTTTAGCCACCTTATGCCAACTCACGGGAGTTGGGTCCACGTATATACCTTAGGATCGTCGCCACCATCCTACTTCATTCTGGAATCTCCACCGCGTACACGGTTGCCAAAGTGGTTTTCGGTAAGACAGAGAGTATGTCCATATCCGATCCCGGTCTCTTTAACAACCCAACGTTATTATAACCCGTGGTTATAACTTTTAAAAACAATACTTTACTTCAAAATAAAATATCATTTCAAACCATATCTTTATCAAAATAAAGATTAAATCAATTCCAAACCATTTCCATATATTTAAATTTTCATATAATTTCAAAACTTCATTTCAAATCATTTTAATATAATAAAATATCATATCCTTACAAAACTTCATTTCAAATCATTTTAATAAAATAAAATATCCTATCAGTTCAAATCCAATATTCAACTTTAAATACCTTTTAAATTCAAAGATATCGTTCATTTACTATCATTTCAAATCACCTTTAAATAGTTTATATTCCAATCAAAATAATTCATTTAAACCTTTTTAAAAGTGTAATTATTATATTTTCAAATCAAGTATTCAATTTCCAAAGTTTCAAACCATTCTGAGTTCGTTTACTAAGTCAAAAACCCTAATTATTAAAATTTCAGCATTTCACAGCATTTAAAAACAACTGCTATAAGTTATATTTGAAAACATTTTTAATTCAGCAAAGACAGCACTTAAAACTGCTGTTAAAACTCAGTTTTAGTTGAATTATAGTTCAAAACAGAAAAGACAGCAATTCAGAAGTGCTGCGGTAGTTCAGATTTCAAAACAAGGGTTAAATTTGGTTTCAGCAAAGACTGCAGACCATTATAGCATTTCCAGAGAATGCTATAATAGACCTGGGTTCAATATTAGCCTATAAGTTCAACTGCAGCAACTGCAGCATTTCAGAAATGCTGTAGTAGCCCTTTTATTCAAATTTTAGTGTAATTCAGAACCATAGCATTTCTGAATGCTATTAAAAGTGATTTCCAGCTTTTTAGTGTATTTCCAGCAATTAAATAACTTCATTTTAAACTCTTTAAACATTTTAAAAATCATAATTTAACATTTAAAATGTTTATTTACATATCATTTAACATGTATCTTTTTCACAATAAATTTCTTATAATTAAATCCAATTTTCAACAATTTACTTAATAAATTTAAGTGTAAAAGTTTCCAATTCTTCACATTTCAACAAATAACTTAACACTTCAAATTTAAATTACCATTTCACAAATTTAACTAAATTTCCACTTTTATTTAATTAACTAAAACCTTTAATTAAAACCAAATTTCACATTTCCAAGTCAAGTTATATTTTAAAAGATCACTTTTAAACATTCATTTATTTAACCACTTAAATTCATAGAAAAAATCAATAATACTTTAATAAATCACTTAAATTCACATTTAATCAAATTATCATATTTACCATTTCCAAATAAAATTTAATATCCATTTTATTTATATAACTTAAATATCATTTTTAACCAAATTCCAAATTTCCAACTTAAGTTATATTTCAAAAATCCAGTTAAACCATTCATTAATTACATTTTTAACACATAGAAAAATCATAATTTCTTTATTTTAAACATTTCAAAATCTATTTAAATCAAATTTCATAAATTTATATTTTTTAAAATACTTAAAAATATTCAAAACACTTTATAAAATAACCACGGGCCTGTATATAATTTTCTAACCTAGGTCAAGTGATACGGATATGTATCATTTCAATCCGCAGTTAAAAAGAAAAATCCGGGTTCTATCATTTCAAACCCGCAATCCCAAGTTAAAATAATTTAAATAAAAATCATTCAGGCCTATCATTTCAGCCCATAATGATTTTTCCCTATTCTAAAGTCCGTTCGGGTATGTATCATTTCAACCCATAGTGATTCTAGTCTACAGGGAACTTGCAATGGTGATAACAGATATAAATAACAGAATAACATTAAATAACAGTAACATATGATATAACAGGTGTAATAACAGGTGTGAACATCATATGATAATAATATAGGCATATATAACATGATAATATATTTCTACAGATTCACAGGGTGTCAATTTACTAGTTATATAGGTACATATTGTCTGGTGAGAATAACTCACAGGTTTGAGCTGATGACACAACGACGAATTGCACAAACGAGATCTACACAAGCACGAAAGCACGACACATATTTGAATGGAGGAGCCAAAAGTCAAATTCCTTGGATCCACATCAAACAAAAATAATATAACAACAATAAGTTCCAAACTGACAACGATTAAACTATGCTATAATAAACTGCACAGGATCGCATTGGAATGCTTGCACTTGCTTCCAACCTTTGCTAGGCTCAGTCATAAGGGTAAATACATGATAATAGCAGGTGTTTGGATCAGGTTTGGGTTGGGTAGGGGTCGGCCAACAAGTTTGGATGATGGTGCAAAAGTGGGTGAAGGCAAACAATATCACAAAGCATGCATATATGGATTTGTCTTGATTTTTAGGGCTCGGCCAAGGCCCTATATGCCACGGCCACTACTGTGGGGTCCACTGGGATGGTGTGGCCGAGAGTTCTGGAGGTGCTGGAGGTGGTGGAGGTGATGTAGGTGGCGGCTAAGGGGGTGGTGAAGTGGTGGATGTGAGGTAGTGCTCGGCTATGCAAGTATTGGTGGTGTTTTGATAATTTGATGAATACTCATCAACCAAGGGGGTCACGGCATGGGTGGCTGGTGAGGAGGTGGTGTTGGTGGTGTGCCATCAAGTGGTGGAGGTAGCTAGGCAGCCAAGGGGCTATGGCCGAACCTAAAGAGGTGAAACAAGTGCAAGAATTCAACTAGAAAATCAACATAAGAAGAAAATAGATAAAAGAACAAAGGGTTTTTTTTTTTTTTTTTTTACCAAACTTTCCCAAACAAATGATGGCCGAATTTTTTTTTTGTTTCAGGAAGGAGAAAGTGTTTTACGTGAATGAGAAATCATAACAGCTGAAAGTGTGGGGAGTTATGTCAAAAGAAATGAAGAGTTGTGTGGAAAATGAAGAGGCGGAATCCAAAAAGGCAAAGGGCAATTCAAAGGTCAAAACCTTTTCATATTTCTTTATTTTTATTTATATAACTTTATATTTCTGGAAATAATAATAATACCAGATAAAATTTCGAAAATTTAACAAAATATAAAAATATATATAATATTTATTAATTTATATAAAGTTAAAATAAGAAAATAGCTAAAATTAGTAACCTAGTCTAGAAAATTTGAAATTAATTGAAATAAATTTTGGAAAAATTATATGATCTTGTAATATATTTTTAAACATAAATAATAACATAAAATAAAAATGCATTCACAAAATAAATAATTAAAATTTAATTTAAATAAAATTTTAATGAAGAAAATAGCAGAAAATAGGAACTAGGCTTTATAAATTGAAATAAATTCAAGTAATACTTTAGAAAATTTATATTATCATTTTAAAAATATTAAAAGACATAAAATAACCTATTAACACAAATTAAAACAAAATATGACAATAAAAATATAATTTATATGATTTAAAATAAATAATATTGCAAAATAAACAGTTTATACACAAAATTGAAACTTACATAACTTCTACAATATAAGTCCGTTTTCAACGAAACGAAAAGCAGTATTCATGGTATTAAATCTATTTTCATAATAAAAGATAAAATTTATAATTTCAAATATTTAAAATTTAAATTTAAAAGTCAAAGTTTGACTATTTTAACCCAAAATTCACTTTTTGGAAAATTATTCTATTCAGTCATATTTGTAATTCTAATCCATATCAAAATCAAAGTTTATATTTAAAATAACAAAATTTATTCTTTTTCAAAAATAAAGCTTTTGAATCTGGAAAAATCAATTTAAAAATACTTGTAAAATACAGGGTTGTTACACTCTCCCCCACTCAAAACTTTTCGTCCCCGAAAAGGAACAAGGTACGGGAAAGCACAGAAAAAGATAGAATGAAATGGAATTAAGACAAGATGATAAGAAGATTGGAATTACACCTGATAACTATTGTTATAGGTAAGTTTAACAAGATGGAGGTGATCAAATCAAGAATATAAGCACGAAAAAGATCCTCTAGAGTTTGAATCTCCCTTTTCACTTGACCGATAGTCTATGAATGGAAAAACAGTGTTCAGATCCAGATGAGTAACAAAGATTATCAAAGATTACAGAAGGATTTCTAAACAGACTGGTATAAGCAATAGCCTTTCCATTCAGTAACAAGATAAGAGAAATAAGGACAACCAAAAGATAGTTTGGAAAGAAAAAAAAAAAATAATAATAAGATAATAAATTTGAAACCATAATGCTTTGAAATCATAACAATTTAGGGATGTTTATCATTTGGAAATCATACTACTAAAATCATAACCCTTTGGAAATGTTATTCTAAAAAAAACATAATACTTAGAAAATCATAACACCTTTAAAAATAATCTTTATTTAAACCATTTTAATTCAAGGTCAAATAATATTCATTTTAAAGTTGTAACATTTCTAAGTTCATTCAATTATAAAATTTCTAAAACATTGTATTTTCAAAACAGCATTACTTATAAAATGCTACAGTAGATATATTAATATTTCAAATCAGTTTAATATCAGAAATATTCATTTGGATATCATTTAACTTATGACTTATTAAAACAAACTGTTATGAATGGAATATTCAAATCAAACTATACTTCATTTATTAAGTTAAAAGTTCACTATTTTAGTTAGCTCTTAATTTAACACATAACCTAACACTTTATTTAAAATACCCGTTTCATAAATAGATATTTCTTTAATAAGATACACTTAAAATTCCATTTGAAAACCAAATTCTCAATTATCAAGTTTTAGTGATGTTAAAATACATGTGATCTATTTAAATCATAATTATTCATTTTTCAAGACATATCAATTTCATAAATAAAATATTTATCATAGCAAATATAACAATCAAATTTCTTTGCACATTTATTCATTTAGACATCAATTAAACTATGAATTCAAGTTAAATAAACTTTATTACAAAATGTCCAATTCAAATGTATTTTTTATTTTATCTATTCAAAGATACATTATTTATTATACAACATATTCATTTCAGGAAATAACCTTTATTAAAATTCCTAGGTTAGACTTAAGGTTCCATATTAAATCAATTTGATTATTAAGTTATTTAAATAAAATCTCTTTAAATTCCTTTTTCACTATTTACCTCTGTTAATCTTTTATAACTAATATTTAAGTGTATAAAAATCCTTTTTATATTGTATATTATCCAATTACATTGTTAACTTCTAAAAAAAATTTAAGGTAAGTTATATTTGAATGCAATTGTAATATACAAATAAAACTATCCAATTCAATTATCTCAAGTTTGAATCATTTATCCAAAATTTTGATTTTTCTTTTTATAATTGAAATTATTCTTTAAGAAAAAATTTAAGAATTTGAATCTTCGAACATCTTCAAACCATTTGGAGATAAGTAATTATATATACATAATATGTTAAATCAAATTTAAATCATATATCTTTATATTTATTATAATCCAGTCATATTTAGAAATTCAAATCAATTAGATTTTCCAAAACAAAGCTGTAGCAAGACTACAGAACAGTCTCTTCACTTCGAAACTCGAAAATGAACGTCGATGATGCTGCAGTCATCACCGAAATTATTTTCCAGCGACAAAGAGAAGAGCACTAAATTTTTAAACTTTAAAATTCTTTAGAGACAAATTTTTATTCAAAATACTTTAAATAATATCCTTTTAAAAATTTTAAACACAAGGTTTGAAACCATCGGAAATTAAATCCTTTAACTTTCTTGTTTTAAATTCATTTCAGTTCCCAAATAAATTTATAAACAACTATTTATAAATTCATTTGTAGAACAATAAATGATAAATCAAGTATTATCATTTCAAATTATCAATTTAAATCAATTTATTAAGTTCCATAAAATTATATATCCAAATTTATTTCATTAACCAAATTTTAAAATAATATTGTGTCAGTTTGTTCTGTCAAAGTGTTTTAGAAATCCTATCGATAGCGTTGATCAGACGAATCGATCGGAAACCCAAATCAACATTAACAACTCAAACAACACAATATAAAACAAAACATTAATTTACAAGTACAGTTGAAAATGTTTGGAAGATAGATTGGAACAAAAGACAAGATGATTAAACGGAGTAGAGAGATAGGTAAGCTTAGATAAATCGCGGACAACCTTAACCGGGTCAACCGTGACTCAATGGATAAGATCAAATGTGGATTTTCTGGGGTAAATCTACCTTCAATCTCAAGAGATAGAGTTTGGAATAATAAAAGATATTAGCATCTAAACCAAGGATAAATATAAATCTCTGGTGAATCGATGCTGATTATAAAGAATTTTCACCATTTTACAAGAAAATTAGAATATTGGCGAGACCGCCAATTCACTATAAAGATCATTGGAAGTGGAGTCATGGGATACTCCAGAATCAAAAGATGATGAATAGTGAGGGACACGAATGAATTTCAGAACCGCAGGGAACGTTCCAAAATTCAAAGGAAAACGAATCAAAGGAAGAGATTCAAACTCGAACGAAAGTGATTCTGTAAATAAATTTACCATACATTCTAAGTTTTGCCTCAAAGCCAAAGCTCTGATGCCAACTGTAACGACCCGATATTTTCAACCATTCGCATCCATTATAAGTGTATAGGTAGACACTCATGCCGGAGTTGAATTGCTCAAAATACCGCGTTGTAAATAAAATTTGGCAAATCTCAGAATATACAGTAAATAAATAAAATCACAGATCACAGACACAGAGTAAAATAATGCAGCGGAAGTAAAAGAAATAGTAGTTCATGAAGCTACTATATAAATATATCAGAGTTACATAAGATACAACAGAAGAAATAGAGTACAACAAAAGTCTCAATAAAATAACCAAGTACAAGCTGAGTAGAACAACGGAACTGGAATAGATAGGACATGACAAGCAGATAATCTCCAGCGATTCAAATCTCCAAGAGAGTGGAAATCCAAATCTGTGAATAACTCAGGCTGACCCGAGCGTAAAGCAAAACACAAAACACTCGAGTCAGGACAATATATACTTATATAATGTAAACCAACTCAAGCGAACTGTAATAAGGGTACAAGTAACTTAGAAGATGCTTGGGACCGCCCATCCTCTAAGGATCCGTTAAACTATCTACTATGTAGTAATATACGCTATATACAGTAGTGTCTAAATAAGTAAAGTATAATCATATCGGAAAATAGCGTTAAGGGGATGGAGAACCTTAACGCGGTCGGATCTTAAAATCATAATCGTAGTAAAGCTCGATATGGTAGGTGACACGGCACAACTAGGCAATGCCAGGGTAGATATACCAATTACGCATCCGGACTGGTGGTGACGCATAGCAGCCACTACCGCCCACCTCGAACAACACTCCCAAATCAAGGGTGCGCACCAAATCAATCACAAGTAATAGAATGGTATCGAAGAAGTGTGTCCGATCAGAGGTGCTACCTCATTGGTCCGTCAATCGCTCCTGTTTTAGCCACCTTATGCCAACTCACGGGAGTTGGGTCCACGTATATACCTTAGGATCGTCGCCACCATCCTACTTCATTCTGGAATCTCCACCGCGTACACGGTTGCCAAAGTGGTTTTCGGTAAGACAGAGAGTATGTCCATATCCGATCCCGGTCTCTTTAACAACCCAACGTTATTATAACCCGTGGTTATAACTTTTAAAAACAATACTTTACTTCAAAATAAAATATCATTTCAAACCATATCTTTATCAAAATAAAGATTAAATCAATTCCAAACCATTTCCATATATTTAAATTTTCATATAATTTCAAAACTTCATTTCAAATCATTTTAATATAATAAAATATCATATCCTTACAAAACTTCATTTCAAATCATTTTAATAAAATAAAATATCCTATCAGTTCAAATCCAATATTCAACTTTAAATACCTTTTAAATTCAAAGATATCGTTCATTTACTATCATTTCAAATCACCTTTAAATAGTTTATATTCCAATCAAAATAATTCATTTAAACCTTTTTAAAAGTGTAATTATTATATTTTCAAATCAAGTATTCAATTTCCAAAGTTTCAAACCATTCTGAGTTCGTTTACTAAGTCAAAAACCCTAATTATTAAAATTTCAGCATTTCACAGCATTTAAAAACAACTGCTATAAGTTATATTTGAAAACATTTTTAATTCAGCAAAGACAGCACTTAAAACTGCTGTTAAAACTCAGTTTTAGTTGAATTATAGTTCAAAACAGAAAAGACAGCAATTCAGAAGTGCTGCGGTAGTTCAGATTTCAAAACAAGGGTTAAATTTGGTTTCAGCAAAGACTGCAGACCATTATAGCATTTCCAGAGAATGCTATAATAGACCTGGGTTCAATATTAGCCTATAAGTTCAACTGCAGCAACTGCAGCATTTCAGAAATGCTGTAGTAGCCCTTTTATTCAAATTTTAGTGTAATTCAGAACCATAGCATTTCTGAATGCTATTAAAAGTGATTTCCAGCTTTTTAGTGTATTTCCAGCAATTAAATAACTTCATTTTAAACTCTTTAAACATTTTAAAAATCATAATTTAACATTTAAAATGTTTATTTACATATCATTTAACATGTATCTTTTTCACAATAAATTTCTTATAATTAAATCCAATTTTCAACAATTTACTTAATAAATTTAAGTGTAAAAGTTTCCAATTCTTCACATTTCAACAAATAACTTAACACTTCAAATTTAAATTACCATTTCACAAATTTAACTAAATTTCCACTTTTATTTAATTAACTAAAACCTTTAATTAAAACCAAATTTCACATTTCCAAGTCAAGTTATATTTTAAAAGATCACTTTTAAACATTCATTTATTTAACCACTTAAATTCATAGAAAAAATCAATAATACTTTAATAAATCACTTAAATTCACATTTAATCAAATTATCATATTTACCATTTCCAAATAAAATTTAATATCCATTTTATTTATATAACTTAAATATCATTTTTAACCAAATTCCAAATTTCCAACTTAAGTTATATTTCAAAAATCCAGTTAAACCATTCATTAATTACATTTTTAACACATAGAAAAATCATAATTTCTTTATTTTAAACATTTCAAAATCTATTTAAATCAAATTTCATAAATTTATATTTTTTAAAATACTTAAAAATATTCAAAACACTTTATAAAATAACCACGGGCCTGTATATAATTTTCTAACCTAGGTCAAGTGATACGGATATGTATCATTTCAATCCGCAGTTAAAAAGAAAAATCCGGGTTCTATCATTTCAAACCCGCAATCCCAAGTTAAAATAATTTAAATAAAAATCATTCAGGCCTATCATTTCAGCCCATAATGATTTTTCCCTATTCTAAAGTCCGTTCGGGTATGTATCATTTCAACCCATAGTGATTCTAGTCTACAGGGAACTTGCAATGGTGATAACAGATATAAATAACAGAATAACATTAAATAACAGTAACATATGATATAACAGGTGTAATAACAGGTGTGAACATCATATGATAATAATATAGGCATATATAACATGATAATATATTTCTACAGATTCACAGGGTGTCAATTTACTAGTTATATAGGTACATATTGTCTGGTGAGAATAACTCACAGGTTTGAGCTGATGACACAACGACGAATTGCACAAACGAGATCTACACAAGCACGAAAGCACGACACATATTTGAATGGAGGAGCCAAAAGTCAAATTCCTTGGATCCACATCAAACAAAAATAATATAACAACAATAAGTTCCAAACTGACAACGATTAAACTATGCTATAATAAACTGCACAGGATCGCATTGGAATGCTTGCACTTGCTTCCAACCTTTGCTAGGCTCAGTCATAAGGGTAAATACATGATAATAGCAGGTGTTTGGATCAGGTTTGGGTTGGGTAGGGGTCGGCCAACAAGTTTGGATGATGGTGCAAAAGTGGGTGAAGGCAAACAATATCACAAAGCATGCATATATGGATTTGTCTTGATTTTTAGGGCTCGGCCAAGGCCCTATATGCCACGGCCACTACTGTGGGGTCCACTGGGATGGTGTGGCCGAGAGTTCTGGAGGTGCTGGAGGTGGTGGAGGTGATGTAGGTGGCGGCTAAGGGGGTGGTGAAGTGGTGGATGTGAGGTAGTGCTCGGCTATGCAAGTATTGGTGGTGTTTTGATAATTTGATGAATACTCATCAACCAAGGGGGTCACGGCATGGGTGGCTGGTGAGGAGGTGGTGTTGGTGGTGTGCCATCAAGTGGTGGAGGTAGCTAGGCAGCCAAGGGGCTATGGCCGAACCTAAAGAGGTGAAACAAGTGCAAGAATTCAACTAGAAAATCAACATAAGAAGAAAATAGATAAAAGAACAAAGGGTTTTTTTTTTTTTTTTTTTTACCAAACTTTCCCAAACAAATGATGGCCGAATTTTTTTTTTGTTTCAGGAAGGAGAAAGTGTTTTACGTGAATGAGAAATCATAACAGCTGAAAGTGTGGGGAGTTATGTCAAAAGAAATGAAGAGTTGTGTGGAAAATGAAGAGGCGGAATCCAAAAAGGCAAAGGGCAATTCAAAGGTCAAAACCTTTTCATATTTCTTTATTTTTATTTATATAATTTTATATTTCTGGAAATAATAATAATACCAGATAAAATTTCGAAAATTTAACAAAATATAAAAATATATATAATATTTATTAATTTATATAAAGTTAAAATAAGAAAATAGCTAAAATTAGTAACCTAGTCTAGAAAATTTGAAATTAATTGAAATAAATTTTGGAAAAATTATATGATCTTGTAATATATTTTTAAACATAAATAATAACATAAAATAAAAATGCATTCACAAAATAAATAATTAAAATTTAATTTAAATAAAATTTTAATGAAGAAAATAGCAGAAAATAGGAACTAGGCTTTATAAATTGAAATAAATTCAAGTAATACTTTAGAAAATTTATATTATCATTTTAAAAATATTAAAAGACATAAAATAACCTATTAACACAAATTAAAACAAAATATGACAATAAAAATATAATTTATATGATTTAAAATAAATAATATTGCAAAATAAACAGTTTATACACAAAATTGAAACTTACATAACTTCTACAATATAAGTCCGTTTTCAACGAAACGAAAAGCAGTATTCATGGTATTAAATCTATTTTCATAATAAAAGATAAAATTTATAATTTCAAATATTTAAAATTTAAATTTAAAAGTCAAAGTTTGACTATTTTAACCCAAAATTCACTTTTTGGAAAATTATTCTATTCAGTCATATTTGTAATTCTAATCCATATCAAAATCAAAGTTTATATTTAAAATAACAAAATTTATTCTTTTTCAAAAATAAAGCTTTTGAATCTGGAAAAATCAATTTAAAAATACTTGTAAAATACAGGGTTGTTACAGGTCTCCAGACCTGGAAATCCGGTATACGGAAACCCGATCCCGGTCTCATCGAAATCCAAAGCGTATCTTTTAAGGCCAAGTTGTTTTAAAGGTTAAAACAATTTAATTCATTATCTTTATACACAAAGAAAGATAATTCACAACAGATAATCAACATTATCAGATAATCCATACAATTCAACTAACATCCATATCATAGCATATATCTCATCAGAGATATCAATCAATGCCAAGTATTCAATACTATCACCCATTCATAAGTAATGATTTATATTATCTCTAATTAATTTAAAGTGAATTAAATTAATTACTTCATTTTATAAATCCTGCTTACTTAACCATTAATTAATTACAATCAATTAATTAATTATCCTCTAATAATTCATTTCAATTAATCATCTTGATTAATTATCTTTTGATTACATTCAAGTAATTTATTCTCAATTAATTACTTAAATTAATTATCCTTAACCACTTATAGTAATTAACCTTTAATTACATCATTAATTAATTAACTAAAATTAATTAACTTAATCAACTATAATTAATTACATTAATCCTTAATTAATTACATTGATTAATTACTTCATTTATTAATTATTACTTAATTAACCAATCTTAATTACATCATTAATTATATTAATTAATGATCCTTAATTACAACTTAATTATTAATTACTTAATTAAATTAATTACATTAAGTAATTAACCTTTAATTAAACAACATTTACTAATCACTTTTGATTAATCTTCAATCAGTAATTAACTATCCTTAATTACTTTCACTAACCAAATTAATTACTTCTTAATTAATTTCTTAATTAATCCCTTGATTAATTATTCAAAGTAATTAACTCAAATTACTTCTATTAATAAAATCATTATTCAACTAATTACTTCCAGTAATTATCATTTTATTTACTTCCCTAAATAATCTTACCTTAATAATTACATTAAGTAATTATTATCAAATCACATCTTGATTATTCTAAATTAATTAAACTTAATTAATTAACTTAAATAAATCAAATCAACTTAAATTAATTACTATAAGTAATTAATTCTTAATTACTTCCAACAAGTAATTACATTTAAACAATTTCATAAATGATTATCCTTAAATTAATTCAACTAATTAATTATCAAAATTAATCCTATTAATTCATTATTTAATAACCCATAGTTAATGACCTCATTAACTATTATTTAATTACTTTCCTTAAGTAATTAACTTATATTAATTATTATTAATTCTAAATTAATAAATCTTAATAACCAATTTATTAATCTCTAATTACTAAATTAATTAAGTGTTAACCATAACTTAATTATTACTCTATTAATTAATTCTTAATCATTAATTAATACTCTAATTTATAATCCTTAATTATAAATTAATTATTCCTAATTAATTAATCTTAATTATTAATTAATTTGTTTAAACCTTTAAGTATCTATTAATTAATCCAAATGATTAATTAATCAAATAAATAAATTATCCATTAAATTCCTTATAAATTTAATGAACACAAATTTCTAATTTTCTTAAGATAAAACTTTGTTCTTATTGATAATCAAGTTATCATTTACAAAGTATTTTAAATCTTTAATAATAAATTAATTAATCCAAAACATTGATTTATTAAATTTATTAAACCATTTTTAATTACCTTTAAGTTTAATGATTTAAACTTTAAGATAAAACTTTTCTTCTCCATGGTTAAATTATCATTCAAAATTTCATTTGAAAACATCCATTTCAAATTTACCTTTAAATTTCATTTTAAATTCTAGATTTAAAATGAATACCAATTTGTCTTTAACAAAGTTTTAAAACTAATTTTAAAACCTTTTATATGTTAAAGAATTTCTTATATTTTATAAAAGAACTTAAAGAATTTAAATCAAATTTACTTTTAAATTCTATCCATTTAATATACCATTTAAACACTAAAGTTATTTAAAACAATTTAATTTAAAAACTGCTTTTTATTACAAATCTGAGATACGGATTTAAACTTTCCTAGATTTAAACTTTATATTTAAAAGTTCTGTTTAAATGTCTCTTTACAAATTTAGTTTAAAACTTAACCAGACAGTTTCCCTTTTGAAAGCCTGGCAACATCAAAATTACCCGAGACAATACTAATTTACTTCGAGTCGCCTCTCCAAAACACTCGAGCCACTCACCTGAACAACTCGAGTACGAACTCGAGAATGCCTTCTTCCCCAACGCTTTAACATTCCAGAAATTTACCCAGATACACTCACGACCTCGTGCACGTGCACGATCACCAGCGTCCACTCCGTCCATCCACGATTACTCCACCACATCGGCGTTCATCTTCCTACCAGAATCTCATCACTCGAGCAACGAAACGAAGACGAGATCAAACTCGAGCATAAAACCCAACCTGGAACAAGAACAATCGCAATGACCAAAACGTGTCAACAATCCTTCGTGCTCGCGATTCCGACCACCATCATCTTCCATACTCCGGCGAAAGCTTCCTCAAACTACCATCTACCAGTACGCAAACAATGGTTGAACTCGATCAACCGAGGAGACCACACTAGAGCAAAAGCAGTGACCCAATAAAACTAGGGTTAAAATCTTAGATCCTAAATCATTTCTGCCTTACTACTTTAAAAATCCTCCTGACAATTTTCCTATCATCCATGATCATTCCACTATCCCTAGTGAAGAATTCAACATACCAATCCATCTAGATCAGCCGAATTACCCAAAATCCCATTTTTAGTTCATCACAGAACTGCACTCTTATTACCAAACTAAGAATTATGATTTTAATGTTAAAAATCATGTTATAACTTATATATTCAATACATATACTTGAATTTATAAATTACCAAGTTTAAGTTTTACTTTATTTTGACATGCATTGATATTTTAGACTTCCAGAGACTCTCAGATTTCAATTTGCCTTAACTAAAAATTTTAAACCTTAGTTTATGATAAAACAAACTTATTTTGTTTTAAAACTTAAGTCTATCAGAGATCAGATAAGGAGATAGAGATTTATATCAAGAATCTGAGCTTAAAGAAGATATAAAACAGGGATATCATACAAAACAGACATGCATATATATATATATATCTATACATCCATATATCTATCTATAGAAACTCACATATATACACAAGAACATACTTCTTTCAAAGTTAACATGCAAACAGATTCTTATATTTAAACTCTAAAAATGTTACTCACCGGGCAAAACAGAGACAGAGCCTTATATTTTGAAAATCTTGAAACTGGTTTTGACTTAAAACTGAAATGCCTTGCTTTGAATCTGATTTTAAACTTGATTTGTTGAGCTTTAAAACTGCTTTGAATTACATGCATGCTGCTCCCAGATTGGAAATTGAATGCAAGCAGGCTACAGACTTGATTTGATTCCAGTTTGAAAAGAATGTTGCAGACTGGTTTTTGAATTTATTTCAGAGATGAAAAGAATGTAGACCTTTTGATTTCAGATTTTTAACTTGGTTACAGGGATTTGATTTCCCTTGAATTCGAAAATTGCAGACTGGTTTCTTTGATTTGGTTTGAAGCATTTGATTACTGATTTGTATTTCAGATTTTAGACTAGAGAATGTTTTGAGAAGTGGTACTGATTTGGTTTTCAGATTTTTATTAGAGAAAAAGGTTTTGAGTTTCTTGTTTTGAAAAGAAATTTGAAAGAATGAAGTAAAGGAAATGTATATGTTTATATAAATAAATTTATGATTTTATAAAAATAAAAGAAAATGAACATAATTAAGACACTTGTCACATATACTTGTTACTTAAATTACAAGTGTTAAAATAAAGCTTTAGATAAAGACACATGTCTTTTAAGTAATTATTCATATTTTTTTATTATTTTAAAAGTAAATAAAAGTCTTTTTCTTAATTTATTAAACACTTATCTATATATATATATATTACTTTTTAAAGAGAAACAAAAACTAATTATATTTTATACATAAAAGTTTATACAAATATTCTAAAATCCAAAACAATTTAAATATCTATTCTTTTGAATTTCAAAACTTAAATTCAAATTCAAGTTAAATTAGATCCTAAGATTCAATTAAAATATACAATTATTTATCAATTTAAAAATAACAATTCTATAGTCTTTTAAAATTCATACATATTAAAAATAATACATTATACTTATTATTTGAAATTAACATATTTGATACTTATTTAATTAGATTATTAAATTAAATTCAAATTTTATTATCAAAGATCATCAATATCAATTTAATTATTCAACAGATTATTAAATTGATATTGTTAAAATTTCCGGGATATTACATTTTCTTTCAAGTTTTCACTCAAATGAAATATGTAAACTTATATACATATGAAATAAATTATTTTGCACCATATAAAAAGATTCATTTTTATTTTAAATTTTGTTTTATTATTAAAATCCTTTATTTCACAAGAATACACAATTTTCACCAAATAAATGTAAAAGTCTACATTTTTAACTTCTAAAATTCCACAAAATTTATTTTCTCACTTAGAAAAATATTTCGAACCATTTTCAAACATAATTTTTAGCCAAAACATATTTTAAAATCAATTTCCACCTTTTTATTTAAATAAAACACCTTAAAAATTCTCATACTTCTTTTAAAAATTATTAAAAGAAGTAATTGGCAATAATTAATACAATTATTGCATGTTCTCCAAATAAAACCGATTTTCCAATCATTATTAACCCAATTAAATATATTAAAGTTCCAAACTTTATTTTTCTCATTTTATTTTCAAAATTCATTGTTTATTCCAAATAAACAATTAAAATTTCCAATTTTATTTTAAATTTACAATATTAAATTATAACTACCATTATAATTTAATATTAATAGGTAATCTCCAAAACCATGGTTTTTACAGACTTAAACACTTAACCATTAAGAAAATAAAGTAAGATTTTATTTTGTTTTTGATGTGATTTGATTTGATATTTTTTTTGACTTTTATTTGCGTACTTACTTTTACTAATGACATTCTAGAATTTCCTAATGATACTTAGTAAAAGCAGACTGGATTTGTGATGACCCGGAATTTTGGACATTTCAAAATTGGGATACTTAAGTATTTTTAAATATTTGAAAAGTTAGTTTTAACTTGAATTTCAAATATCACTATTTACTCGATAATTAAATTATTGAATTTAATTGCTGGAAATTTGGTAAAATGTTAAATCGGGAATTTTAAGCTTGTTAAAAATAATTTGAAGGGTTGTAAAATTTATATTAATAATATTGAAGGTGATAGAACTTTTAAAATTGAATTTAAAAGTGTTTTGTTAGGTTTTGAAATTATATCGAAAATTTAGTAAAATAACTGGGTCCAAAAAACTACCTTCTCCATACGATCGAATTAGGACTCGAAACCTTTTCCATTGCGTTCGGAATAGGGGTATAACATTATAAACGCCTAGAGGTACGCCTCGATAGGAGGTCAAGATTTTGAGTTGCGTTTATCGAGACCATTTTACTTTAAATTTGAAATATATAATTTATATTCTGGTCGACTTTCAGCTCCAATTCCATTCACATCAAACCTTTTTCTTTCTTTTCCATCACTATAGCAAGCAGCCAAGAGGATTTCATTATCGTTTCAAAAACAAGAAAAGAAAGCATGGCCGAAAACAATTTTCTGCTCTAAAATCAAGTTCCCAGTCCAATGAAAATCAAAATCGAACGCATTCTTTTCCTCTCCCTTCTTCTAATCGAACCCATAATTTAATGGCCGAGCCTCGATTCGAAATTCAATATTTCACGAAGGAATCGAGCGACTTTTAGGAAGGGCGGAATTCGCGACCAGATCACCTCTAGCAGGAGACGCTCACGCGAAGGATGGGGAGATGTCACCGGCAAGCGAGCCGTCAGGTTAGGGCTTAAGGAGGCTAGGGCACTAGAGTTTGACTGAGAAGCTCGTCATGACCATCGCGGTTGTGAAGTTCAGAGTTTTGGGGGTGGCGATTTTTGTTGATGTTAGGAAGGAGAGTTGCGACAGGGAGTTCGACAACCCGACCTTGGAAATGAAGGCGCGGTGTCAAATCATCACTGTAGGGTTCGGTGAAGGGGGTCATTCGTTCGACGGTAAGAGTAGCAGTTTTGGTCGTGTGTCGTGCTAGTAAGGAAGGTAATTGGTTCTGTTTTTTTATCCAATATATATACATTAGAGAAAAAAAATGCATGCTTTAAACTTACTGACTAAAATTTAAGATATATATACAATGATAATTAGGATATGCGTATACATTATTTACTGTAATTAAAATATATATCTATCTATATATATGTATATGTATATATATATATAGATTTGAAAAATATAATCAACTTACTGTTCAACTTTAAAATATGAACAATGGTAACAAGGATATGTACATATACACCCTGTAAATAAATTCATGATTTGGTCAGAGAAAAAAAAAATATTTATTATAAGGAAATTGGTTTAAAATTAAATTTACTTAAATGGTAATTGATCATTCGATTAGTTTAAGTGTTAATAAAAATGTATAATGTTTATACATGGTCTAAAATCGTGGAGAGACAAGCCGGGTTGGGTCGGTTTGCAAAACGAAAGTCAAAGGTGAGTTAATCTCACTCAAATTGGATTGCTAGTGGATTTAAATAGTTAAAATTTAAATTATCACTACACCAAATACTGAGATTTGCAACTAACCATCCGCGCATTTGGCAACGGTTATTAACCGTTGCCATTTAGAAACGGTTAATCACCGTCTTGGTTCAGTTAGCAACGGTTTTTTATCGTTGCTAATTGGGAACGGTTATTAAACGTAGCTTCTTTGGAGACAAATGATGGCGGTGAATTTCATCCTTTCGCGCCATAATTTTTGGCGCGCTTCGTTCCAACTAGCAACAGTTTTCAACCGTGGCTAATTAGCAACGGTATGTAACCGTCGTAAATGTTGTGGCATATAATGGCGCTAATTTTGTGCCAAATATTCGCTGGGAGCAAAAAAGAATTGGCCCGTCACTTTTCCTTCCCTCCTTTCCTTTGATATTCGTTTCGTCCTCTTTCAACGAAAAGAAAACCTAAATAAAAAAAACCCCAATTCCACCAATTCGATTTGCTTCAACCCGCTCATCTTTCCATCTAATCGTGAAATCATCTTCCATCCAACCACGAACCTATCTTTCCACCTAATCGTGTTCAGCTGCGAACTCATCTTCCTTCCAGCCGCACCAGTTCTTCCTTCATTCAACGCCAATCAGTGGCCCTCTCTGATCTGTGTTCGAAGAAGTATTACAACGTGAATTTATCGAATACCTACTCCAGGTTGGGTACTCATTTTTAATTATTTGATTTCTATTTTAAATTTGATTTTGTTTCATACTTGTATTATAAAATCTAATTTGAAATCTTAATTATCTCAGATCTGTGTATCTTTGATATTTGGTTCCTCGAGTTTCATTGGCATAATCGAAGAGAGCGCATAACTGCCTGGTAAGCTTTGTTTTGTAATAATACTTGTTGTCAATTGAAATGGAAACTCTGTGTACATGTATTTGCGGTGCATTGTTATATCACAGTACTTATGTGTAGAATTAAAAGAACCTTTAACTTCATACGTTGCTCGGCTAAGTCTTGAAGAACCTGGTTCAAATTTAACGTGTCATGGTGATAAGATAAACTTTTAACTATGTACCAAGGATTTTCTGATTCTTCTCGGCCAAAAATTTGCCACCTTTTGCTTGTTCCATGTCGCTGAAAAGAGATTTAGGACGAATGTTACAGTCACCTTGAAAATTGAGTTATCACAACTTAGTTAAAAGATTGTCAAATGCAATGATAACAAATTAATCTGTAATCCAAACATGATTAATAGAAATCAGTAAATTATTTGGAAAACAAGCATGTGTGTTTCTACTCAGTGCTTTATATGTACTATCGACGACTAGCTGTCTGTACACGGTGAATCCATTCGTTTCTATGGTTGAATAATAGGAAAAGATTACATGCTTATATTTGTAGTTTAGAATAATAAAGAAAGGGATGCAACACAAGTTAAGGAACAGTTTATTCCCTATAGTGCTTGCTTATGGGTTTGTTTAGTGTTACCATATAAGTTGTCATTTGAGTTCCATCATTATCTTCATCTTTTAGGATTGATGTTTCATTAAGTTTTTGGGGATTGATTATAGTCAATATCTACTACTCTTTAACAGTTTTCCAAAGTAGAGATGTACCTTCTAATCTGAACCATCAGAATACATATTTGATGTTTTAAGTGTACAGTGTTAGAGAACCAAGAAACAATTGGTTATGCAAAGGATGATCTTTTTACATTTATATATGATTTGTTTTACAAATTGTACAATGTGAGATAATCTAACACGTCCCCGTACGTGTGGTGTATCATCAGCCAAACATTGAAACATGGAAGAGAAGTAGTGTTGTAGTGTGCATTCTCATATTTACTAAAGCCTAAATGTTGTACTGTACTGCATGCTAGTTAGACATAGTTGCTTATAGTGACTGCTAGGGTATAAGTTGATGCAATGAATTTTGTTTTACTAAATATGAGACCATATTCAGTAAGTGGATAAAATTGTTGTTAATGGCGCAAGCCAAGTATCAGGAGAGGGGTAATGCATAGACATTACTCTGGTGCTACAAAATGGCGCCATTGTAATGGCAATTTTTTTGGAAACAGTTTGATGCTAATGTTAAATTTCAAGTGAAATCAGAAGAATATACATCTGTTTAGTTAATATCATAGTTGAACTTGGTGGAAAGCCATAAGATATTGTTACCTATGATTTCTTATTAGCTCTTGTTATTTTCTTTCAGTATGTCTTTTAGTATAGACAAACAATGGATGAATCAATCTAATCAAAGAAATACAGAATATGTGGAAGGTGTGAGAAATTTCGTTAAATTTGTTGCTGAAAACGGTGGCAATAAGGAAAAGTATTCGTGCCCTTGCACGCGGTGCAAAAATGAAGATACATTCAAATTAAATGATATTCATTTTCATTTGCTTAGATATGGTATTGTTCAATCATATACCATATGGTGTTTTCACGGGGAAAGAATACCGGAGAAGCCAAAACAACAACCGGTTAGTCATGCCATAAATACTGATGAGTCCGAACATATTAAGATGGAGGATTTGATCAATGATGCAGATAGATTCCATCATTTTCAACCTACAAGTCAGTTGCATGATAATGCTAATATTGGTGAGCAGTTTGGGGATAAATCATTTTTTGATAGTGCAACTGCAACAGAGCCATTGTATCCTTCTTGTCCAAAAGAGATTACAAAGTTGTATGCCATTGTGAAACTGAATAGCTTGAAGACCCAATACGGCTTTTCAAACAATAGTGTGACTACACTACTCGAATTCATAAAGGAGTTACTCCCCGAAGGTAACACGCTACCGTCAAAGTACCCCGACGTGAAGAAGATCATTAAGCAAGTTGGGATGAATTACATAACTTATGATGCATGCATTAATGACTGCATCTTGTACTGGAAAGATAATGTGAACAAAGTTTCATGTACAAATTGCAACGCACCAAGATATAAGACATCATTCGACGAAGAGAGAAAAGCTACCACAGTACCTCAAAAGACCTTAAGACATTTTCCTTTAATTTCTAGATTGAGAAGACTGTATACTGTACCATGGATAGCAGAAGAGATGACCTGGCATGGTCGTGCCAAGTCCGGTACAACCGTAATGCGTCATCCGCGTGATACTTCTCAATGGAAAACTACAGATTCTTTTGATTCTTCGTTTGCTGCTGAACCACGAAATATCACGCTTGGAATAGCAACAGATGGTTTCTGTCCGAATGCTTCTTTAACTAACCCTTACAGCTGTTGGCCAGTAATTGTAGTACCATATAACCTTCCTCCGTCTTTGTGCATGAAAAGAGAGTTCTCAATGTTAACACTGTTGATTTCTGGGCCAAAACAACCGGGGAAGGATATTGATGTTTATTTAGAACCTTTGAGAGACGAGTTAAAGCAGTTATGGGAAGGAGTCGTTACATTTGATTCATTTAAGAAATCTGAGTTCATAATGAGAGCTAGAGTGTTGTGGGAAATCCACGATCATCCCGCTCTTGGGACTTTATCGGGATGTACAACTCACGGCTACTTTGCATGTCCTATTTGTGGAGAAGAAACTACATCTGTTTATCTCCCTGAAAGTAAGAAGATTTGTTACATGGGACATCGTAGATTTCTTCTCATCCGGACACAAGTTTCGATACGATAAGACAAATTTCAACAACAAGCAAGAACTTAAGCGTCCTCCAAAACCACTGACTGGTTATCAAGTTGAAAAAAAGGTAGCAAATATAAAAATGAAAGTTGGTACAAACATACCGGAAATTGGTCGAAAACGGAAAAAGACAATCGATGAAGAAGTTCTTGCATGGTATAGGAGGTCGAAGTTCTTTGATTTGCCATATTAGAAAACAAATTTGACCCGACATAATATCGATGTTATGCATACGGAGATGAATGTCATGAAACATTTGATCAACACAATTATGAACGATAAAGACATGTCAAAAGATGGGATCAATGCACGGAAGGATTTGAAAATCATGGGTATAAAACAAAAGTTGTGGGTGATAGAAGATCCTGAAACAAGTAAAGTAACCATACCAAATGCGAGTTTCACTTTGAGCAAAGAAGAAAAGATACGGTTTTGCACCGTTTTGAAAATTTTGAATGTGCCGAGCAAATTCTCTTCGAACTTCCATAACAATGTGAGCATCAACCCTCCTGAACTAAAAACTATGAAGTCACATGATTACCATGTCATAATGCAACATTTACTTCTAGTATTGCTTCAGCATTGTTTTCCACAACATAAGGATCTACGGAATGCTATTCACCGCATTAGTCTCTTTTATAACATTTTGTGCTCAAAGGTGATCAACAGGGAACATCTTCTAAAAGCAAAGGCTAGTTTGGTAGAAGCAATGTGTGTTATTGAAAAACATTTTTCGCCTGCATTTTTTGATATCAGTATTCACCTTATGGTTCATTTAGCCGATGAAGCATTGATTTCTGGTCCTGTTAGATATAGGTGGATGTACCCATTTGAACGGTAAATTACTAATTTTAGTTATGTACATAATTATTCGATTTAAATAGCTATTGATGTCTACATTTTACAACTATTCATCTTCATAGGTTGATGAAAACATATAAAGGATATGTGTGCAACAAAAGATATATTGAAGGGTGTATTGCAGAAGGATATATTGTACAAGAAGCTAGTCTTTACTGCATGGAGTATATGCCAAAAGGAGGTGCTGGCACTCATAAACATACCCGTGAAGTGTTTTTAGATGAGGATGATGAGTTTGCTGATGAAATAGCACTAGATAATGGTAAAGATATAACGTTAACTCAAGTGCAATTTCAACAAGTGCGTAAATGGGTCCTTGATAAGTACGATGGATTGGATGAATGGAAGAAGTAAATTCATGAATTTGTTCTGAATTCTTATTATTGTAAATCAATTCATATATATAATGTTTATTGTGTGTTTTTCGTAGGAGGTATAACACCTATGTTCAAAGCACCAAATCTCAAACTCGAGGCGGGGGTACATCTAGGGAAGCTATTAAAAATTTCACTTTTTAGTTACGTGAGGAGGTATATGTATTAAATATTTAACGTATTTTCAAGTTGACCATACACCTCCTTGACAATGTTTTTTTACTTAATGTTTTTGTTGTAGTTGTTGAAGACCGTCGATGTTTACTCAACTCTTTGGCGGTTAGTTAACGGGCCGAAGTTTGATGTCCGTACTTATATGAAGTACCAAGTGAATGGGTTTTTATTTTCTCCGAAGAGTTATGAAGAGCGAAAGCTAACATAGGATAGTGTTGTATGCATGAGAGCAATTACACAATTTAGAGCGAGTGGGAAGGATAAAAATTTTAAGGAAGCAGAAACAACTTATTATGGAGTCATTCAACAGATAATTGAGTTGGATTACATTGACTTCAAACAAATAGTTTTTTATTGTGATTGGGTAAAGGTCGAAGATAAGATCAATGGTTGTAAAATAGATTCTGTTTCAAGCTTGATCACAGTTAACTTGGGAAAATTGAAGAATAAAGATAGCGTGAATGATGAGCCATTTATTCTTGCATCGGAAGCGAGTCAAGTGTTCTACTCAAAAGATTTAAAAAATAACGGATGGTTTGTGGTTTTGCATACACCAAAACGGTTGACCATAAATGTGGATGACACTGAGTTTCCCACCATTTATCAACCAGCTTTTGAAGACAATGAAAAATTAGAAGATCTTATCAAATGCATATGTTAACTTTGTATTTCAGAGCAGTTATTGTACCTTAACAAAATATTTATTTAAAATGGTGTAAAATGTAAAATGGTGTGTTATATGATAGTAATAGATGCATTATATTTTTTATTAGTGCCATTATAATATCCTGATGGATCCATAAGGATGGATATATTGCAAGAGTTCATTTTGTGTTTGTAGTTGTAGGTACTTACATATGATCACATACATACACACATGTACACATACATACGTGTGATCAGCTTGACTATTCTTTCTTTCTTTGTATTTGTAGGTAGACAGGCAGTTCAAGATATTGTATTTGCACCCTTTAGTTCAGCAGTGCTAAGGTAATATATTTTTGTATTTGCATCCTTTATTTCAGTCAGTATTTTAGATATTATTTTGAATCTGCTTAAGTTTAAAATCCTGGTGATGCAGGAAGACATTATCACTGCCGCATAAAAGTGAATGTTCTTCTTCCCGCCCATCCCTATGATGCCCGATTGTTGTTAGCCAAATTATTGCACGGATTCACCTCCATAACAAGATCAAACGCATTATATGACTTAATAAAATTGCTCCAAGTGATTACTGGTAAGCTGCTCTACATCTGATATAGTAAACAACGTCCCCTTCTGATTTGTCTCATCCCACCAGTTTCTCATCACATTACGATTATTGTCAGTCGGACTGACAAAAATCGTAATGTGGTGAGAAGTTGGTGGGATCAGACAAATACAATAAGGGGACGTTGGTTATATATCAGATGTACAGCAGTAATAAGGGGACGTTACGGAGGGGACTCCGTGCAATAATTTGGCCGACAGCAATCGGGCATCACAGGGATGGGCTGGAAGGGGAAGAAATGTACGTCATAATGTTGTTAGGATTATTTTAGGATTTTAAACTTTGCAGGACATAATGTCACAAGATGCCACACCACCGTCAAATGATACAACTTCACAATCATCCACTTTAAAACAGGAGAAAATTGATATAGACAACTACGGTTCTCCAGTCAGAAAAAATGGTTCAAAGGTCGCTACGAAGATTGGTAAACTAGTAAGAAATCATGTGCCAATCTCATATCCAAGTTGGAAAAAAGTCCCGCTAAATTACAAGGAAGAAGTGTGGAATCAATTGGAGGTAAGTTCTCCAATCTCATAACCATTTTTATGTACTGTTTCTATTTGTAAAATATAGTCGTCTGATTGTAATATGCACTCTTTTTATGTACTGTTTATGTTTCTGTACTGTTTCAGTTTCTGATTGTAAAATAGGCCTGAATGAGCGACGGTTCATATGAGACCATATTTATGTACTGTTTCTGTTTCAAGATATATTCTTTTATGATATTTATAGGATATTTAGATTGATCACTTTATTCATAGAGACTAATGAAACCATATACGTTGAAATGTAAAAATCCATATACTTTGAAATGTAAACTGTGTACATGAACTTAGATGGTTTAAATTCATTTATAATGCTTTCAATACATAAATAAAAAATGATTTACATGCATTTTTTGTTATGTAGAAATATTATGAGCTCGATCCTCTATCAAAGGACCTTATTATGAAAAAAATGTCCGAGGCTTTTAGGAGAAACAAGAATGATTTGCGCAAGAATCATTATGACCATTTCATCACTGACGAAGAAAGAATTAGAAATTGTCCACCGAAAATTGCTCAAGATGATTGGGATGAGTTCATAAGAAACGAATCAAAACCCAAGGCGAAAGAAAAAAGGAAGCGAGGCAAACAAAATAGATCAATGCTCGAATATGGTCATCATTCGGGACGTAAGAGTCACGCTATGATTACTCAAGAAATGGTATGTGTCATTGAATTGGTGCATCACATTGCATATACCATTAGTGTAACGACCCCGGATTTTAATAAAATTTAAATTGATAATTAACTGAATTTTTAAAGACAATTAGTAAATTAAATTGATAAATTGAAGCGAGTTTCCCCGAACTAAAATTTGAATTGGAATAAATCATTTAAATTTAATAATATTGTAAATATTGTACATATATGTGAATATATATAGGTGATTTGAATCTTAGATAGATGTTTTAAAATATAGATAATAATAATAAATAATTTTGAATTTATGGTTTAATAAATATTTGGGTTAATAAAATATATATAGTAATACATGAAATAAAATAACAAATACAACTTGAACAAAAGTAAAATAAATAATTTAAGTTAAAATAAAAGAGGAATAAAAATGAGACAATGTCTCTGGCCACTAAAACAAAATCATTTCAGCCTCAATATAAAATAAAGTGAATTTTGTACAAAGCAAAAGTAAAGGAATGAAATAAGTATAAAATAGAATACATCAAGCAAGAAAAAGATTTTATAACTAAACTTGCATAGGGGAAACTAATGTTCGAAATGATATACAGGCAAACTTCAAGGCAACAAAACCAAAAGAGTGTAGGCTGCAAAAGAAAAGAAAGCACAAATATCATAAGTAGGAACATAAAGTACACTTACACAAAACAAAATAAATAAGTATGTACCTGAAACATAATATAATCTCTTAGCCGAAATGAAGGTAAAGCAAGTAACATAAAGTACTTAGCATTTAATGCTTTCCATTCTTATTTCAAGGTCAAAGTTCAATTTGGGTATTTATCATTTCAACTCGATTCCAATTCAATTCAAAATCAAAGCATAACAAAGGGAACTTGCAGTGTGATAACTGGGATGGTGTCAAAGTAAATAAACAAGCAATAACAACAAACAATAGCAATCCAATAATCAATTCAAATAATCCCGAAATAACCGTATTAATTCGCATTGTTATTTTTACGAATTAATATAATTATTTCTAGAATCTACACTATCATTTCATGTAGATTAAAGATTATTACACTAATATTTATACGGTTCTTCAATTTGTCATTCGATTTCAATTTTATACTACAACAATTAATCCAATATACGTCGATGGGTCATAGTGTAATTATCACTATTCTACATGACAATTAATTTAACAATCAAAAGGGGTCATATTCATCTAATCAAATTCAACATATATGTTGATTCAAATTTTAATTATCCTACGTGTCAATAAATTTAACAGTTAAAGGGGTCATGTTATACAAATGTCATTTAATCAAATTTAACATTTAACTATCCTATATCAAGTTCAATTGCATACTATTTATCATTTAACATTAACAATTTAACGTCCAATATAAACATCCACAATCAATCAATTACCAGCCAAACTGTATTATCATTGCATATACAACAAATAATGGTGTCAGATGTCACAAGTGAACTGATACAGGTAATAACATTGTAAATACCTAACAGCAGCATATTTCAATTGTCGTTTCAATTGAAATCAAATTTAATAAATAAAAGAAAAACGTTAATCGTGAGTGATTGCTCACCTTTTTATGCTGAAGTTTGCAAAGCAAACACACAAACAAAATCCGGAAAGCACGAAAGCACGACTAGACACAATTCTGATTTGAATGGATGGAGAGCCAAGATATTGATCTTGTATATAACAAATACACAAATCATAAGAATTAAGATTCAACACAACAAAATGAATTAAATTATGCAATTACGAATCAAAGAACATAACCTTGCTTTCAACCACCAAGTGGGCTTTGCCATGGTCTAATAGTGAGGAGGAGGTAATGTTGTGGTGGTGGAGGCTGAGCTATGCAAGGAGAAAACAAAAGGAAAAAGAGGACAAAATATAAAAGTGAAAGAAAAAAAAAGAGAGAAGGAAGCCATGGATCTAGACTTTTTCCTTCCTCACTCAAATAATTCAATGAGAAACCCTTTTTTTTATTTCACGTGAATGATAAGAGGCGGCTAGGTTTAAAAAGATTTGAATGGCTAAAGTTTAGGAATAGTTAGAAAATAAAAAGGCAAGGAAATTTAAAAAGGCATAATTTAAGTAGGGAAAAGATCTTGTATATATAAATCTTAAACAAATGAACAAAGGAGTTTGATAACTTTGTACGTGATTGAAAAGGAGAAAATCACGTCTATGCATTTATGAATAGATATGGTAGAAGATTAAAAGGTGGGTAATATATAAAGGCAATAAATAAATTAAGAAACGTATGCCTATATTTAAAACGTATCTTAATTGATTTGTTACTTATCCAATAAATATAGATGTATATACACAAAAGAGACCTTCACTAAATAAATAAAGTTTATACACACCATAGAAGTAAATAAGAAGATGGAGGCTAAGCCTAGCTTGAAGGAAAACAAAGAAAATAGAAGAGAAAGAAAAAAAAATAGAAAAACAAAAGAAAAAGAAGCCATTACTTACAAGAAAATTTCTCACGTGAAGATGCAAATGAAAATGAGATTTGGTAAAAGGTTTTTGTACGTGAATTGGAATTTAATAGGGGAGTTATTCACGCCTAATCAAGTGCAATGAATTGGCAAGAAATTAAGTGCTTAAATGGCTAGAGATTTGAAGGGATTTATTTCCTATTAAATAAAAAGAAACAATGGAACAAAATGGGGTAAGTTACTTGCTTTTTCATGTGAATTGATAGGTTATGAATGGCTAAAGAGGAGTAAATGATAGAAAAACAAAAAACTAGGAAATAAAAGGAAAGAAATAAGAAGAAAGAAACACACACACACACACACACACACACACACACACATATATATATATATATATATATTATTCTTAAATGCAATTGGAAAAAAAAGATATTTTGAGATGTTTGTACGCGATTAATAAGAGCAATTCATGGCTATGAATGGTGAATGGCTAGGGTAAGTAATAAAGAGGGTAGGTAAATAAAAAGGCAAGCATTAAAGAAATGTAACGCATGTCTCCTTGATTTCTTCCAAGCCTTTTATGAAAAGATATACACACAAGTGAAATCCAATAAATAAAGTTTAGATAAACAAAATAGAAAAATAAAATAAAATAACATAGAAAATAAAATATAGAAACGCACATAGAAAACTAGAAATTGAAATACAGAAAATAACTGCGTGTAAAAACGCTGTAATTTATCTAATTTAAAAAGTATAACTCAGAATTTAATGAAACGAAAAGCAGAACAGATATCACAAATATATTCTGCTTCAAAGAAAAAGATTAAAATTTAAAATTCATTTTTTTTACTGAAAATTCAAATTTTGACCAAAATATAAAATTTTCAAAAATCGTTTATTTATTGCATTTGGAAAATAAATTACAAACAAATTCCAAACTTACATTGGAAAAATTCTAAAAATTCACTTTTAAATGATTTTAAAAATCAAAATTTCAAATAAGATTTTAATTAAAAATATTCACAAAATTATGGGTTGTTACAATACCCAAATGTGGTCAACGAGGTTAAAGAGGATAGTTCGTCTTCGACGTAGCATCGGAAGGCATCGGACCGGGGGGAAAATAAACATGGGGTATCGGTGGAGCTCAGGAAGTGATTTCGGGGTTGTTGACGATCTGTGGCAGCGGTACGTGGTGATTCTGGCAACTGAGTTTGGTTCTAGTTTTGAGTCGTAGCGTTCGATTTTGAATTCATGTCGAAGTGAGTGATCTGAGCTTTAGTAAGGGATGAGGGGGTGTTCGTCGTCGTGCCTGAAATCTCGATGATGATCGGAAGTCGACTAGATAATCGTGCACGTGCACGGGGTTGGGTGTGTGCACTGGGGAAAGTTGTTTGGAGAAGACGATGGGAAACTCGAAGAAAAGCTCGCGTGTGTTTTGGGTGCAACTCGAAGATGTTGGAGTTGGGTTTACTTCGGGGATGACACGGGAGTTTCTGCGTTTGGACTCGGGATTTTCTTAGCTTGGTCTTGTAGAAGGTAGATGCAGATTAAACTTGTTTAAAGTAAATCAAATATGTTAAAGTGAAAACTTAATTTATATTTCAAATTTAAAAATGTATTAGGATGTTTGATTTTAAAAATAATTATCTTAATTAAGTTTAAAATTCAAACTTAAAAGAGAAATTTGAATTTAGTTATTAAGTCAAAGTAATTAAATAAAAAAAAATATGAAACTTATCTTTACTTAAATTAAGATTGTTATGTATAAAGTATAATCAATTAGTGAAATAAATTTAAAGTTAATCACTTATTGTAATTAGAGGATAATGAATGAATGAAATTAATTAGAGTATTAATTAATTTAAAAGATAAATTAATTTGGGCAATTAATTAAAGAATAATTGTTTTATGTGATGAAGGAATTAAAGGTAATTAATTTCTTGAAGATAATTACGTAATTAAGAGTAATTAATGATTAAAGTTAATTAAATAATGATTTGAATATTAATAAATTAAAGTGATTAAGAAATGATAATTAATTCGTGGTAAATTGATTTATGTAATTAATTAAGTATAATTAATTAAAGTGGTAATTAATTAAGGGTTAATTAATTAAAAGAAAATTAAGTGATTAAAAGTTAATTACTTAAAGATTAAAGGTTATTATTAAAGTACTTAATAAGAGGATAATTAACTTAATGTGATTAATTAAGGAATAATTAATTAAAGGAAGGTAATTAATTAAGGTTAATTAATTACATTAATTAATGTCAAATGATTTGTATTTAATCAGGAGTGGGTAATTAATTCATGAGTAATTAATTAGAAATTTAATTGGTTTAATTAGGGATTGAACAATTAATTAATCCTACTTATAAATGATTATTGAATACTTGGATTCTATTAAATGTGAATTGTTTGATATCCCTGATATACGATACTTTGTTATACACCCTGATTTATGTTATGATCTGTGATGTAATTTATTATCTGTGATATTTATATATCTGTGATCTGTGAATGAACGATAAGCGTGATAGTTTATACCGCTTATCAACTATATTTCTGTATACTGATCTGTGATGATTGATGATGTTGCACTATTGTGTGTGAAACCCCTGGACCACACTTTTACACACACAAATATGGATTTCACGTGGAAATCGGTTAAGTCACAGATAATTTAAATTTGATGTTTTTGAAATTGAAATTTTAATTTCAATTGATTTTGAAATTGGAAATTTGGGTTTAAAATGAAAAGCTTTTGAAATGGAATTTCAAAGATAAAAGTTATTTGAAATAACTTAATCGAGTTTTGAAAATTTAAATAAGTTGATTTAAATTTGAATGCAATATTTGAAATTGAATTCTATGATTTGGAAACTAGGGTTTGAAAAGACTGTTCAACTTATTTATGAGTTCATATGAAATTAAACCATTTTAAAAGTATCGTTTGAGAATTTAGATTTAACCCAAAGATTTCAACTCGTATGAATGAATCAGATTTCCTAAATGAAAACTGTTTGTTTTCAAAAGAATAAAAGCTTTCAGATAAGAAATGAAATTCCAGATTAATTAAAGGAATTTCAGGATTGAAGCGAAAATGGTTTTCCAAGTTATGAATGAATTGTTTTAAAAAGCTATGAATTAAATCTGTTTATTTTTAACGGATTTAAAATGATGATTTGTTTAAACTATTTGAAATGGAATTGTTTGAAAGCTATAAGTTAAATCTTTGATTTAAAGATTTAACGAGTTAAATTGAAATGGAAATCGATTTGGAAAATATGTGAATGAATCTTTTGTTTAAAAGATAAAAATGTGGAAAATTGTTAAACCATTTAAGGTTGTTAAAATGAATCTTTTTGTTTAAAGATTTGAAAATGGTAATTTGTTAAACCATTCGAATGAAAAGTTTTGGGTTTTAAGTTGTGACTTAATTGAAATCCCAATATCCATATGTTTTTAAATATCGCGCTCACTATTCGGTTTAGCCGGGAGAGGACCTTTGTGTCATATAACCCGTTCCGAATACTGATACGTCGTATATGGATAGCATTTGAAGACCGGTGGTGAAGACCGGATATTTCCGAAAACGAAAGGACAACTCGTCGAATGTCTCTGCATCGACTGGTCCCCGGTATAGAGATTTTAGCACCCTTTGTGATGGGAAGTCCGGACGTGATTGGAAATTATCCGGAATTGCAAGGGCTTCGTGAGAAGTGCCTTCGGTTCTGTTCGAACCCGGAACAGACTTATATGGATTGTATGTCTGACATTACACTTTGAGACATAAAGCCGATTTCTTTCAAATACATATCTGTTGGTGGCGGAGAATTTATTCTCTTAGCTTAACACCCTTCTCTGAGACGTACGAGCTCAGAGGTTATGTAGTTGAAGGTTATCAGCGATATATCCCAATTTGGTAATGTGGCATGCTGAGTGTTGCTGTGTGATGATCAGTGTTTGATCATTTGTGATATGATCATTTGTTTGATCTTATATCTTTGTGATCATAGGTTGATCATCCGTTGACCCAAAGCGTGGCTTTTTGAAAAAGCGTAGCTTTGTGGACGAGACTTCATCAGGGCCTCACAACCCGGAAATGGTCGAAACAGGAATGTTGCGGCAAGGTTATGAGGGTCGCGCCCTTTAGGGTATGTCATTTCCTTCTGGAAAAGGGTGGTGTCATGGTATGGAGCCCAGATACTTACTCATGTGGATACACTTTATTATGTGTGATGTTGGTTATCGAGGCCTCGGATAAAGGTCCCAAAGGACCGGGGGGTGGCATATTCGTGAGTTACCTGTTACAGGGGTAACCCGGCCTTGTTTGGCAGAGAGCAGTTTGTCTCTCGGGACATCCCGCCAGAGGCGTTCCCATGCGGCGGAAGGAAGTTCCTTAGCCTGACCATTTGTTGGAAATCCATTTCCCAATACGGAACTTGTACGGTTTTAGTTGTAGAACCTGCCATCTACTTATGGTGGCGCCCCACTGTTTAGATGGTAGCTATAGTAGGCATAGTTCGAAATGTCTATGCTGGCTAAGATTAATATTATACTTTCGAAATGCTTTCTGCACTATGCACTAATAATAATAATCCAATGATTTGCGTAGTAAGCATGTTTGACTATCATAAGAAGAAATCTCCTCCAATTCTGCGTTTGCATTGTGTGTGTGGCGGGAGGTCTTATGGTAGTTTCATTTTCTAAAAGCATTGCGGATTTTAATGTTTAAGATTCTTTTGTGTTTGTTTTAAAGATAAACTGTTTTTGTTGCTCACACCAGTCCCATGACTGATCCGGAGTTTATTGTTCCCTTCCTAAACTCTGGGTGCCCATTATTTTCCACACGGGCAGTCTAGAGTTGGGTTTCTCAAACATTCAGGTTTAGTAGATTATCTGGAGCTAGTTCAGTATTTGGAGTTCATTCATCGGAGTGCTCATCTTGGAATTGTGGATTCATTCTGTCTGAAGATCATTTTGGAGTTATCACTTCTATTGATATTGTTCCGCTGTTGATGTTATCTTTTCTTTCCGTTACTATTTCTTGTATCTCTGATATTGTTGTATCATATTGATATCATTGTTGTATATCATACTGGATATTGTATTCATTGGAGTTGTATATGATATCATCTATTTTTATTCCGCTGTGTTGTTATACTTAATGGTGTTATAAGCTCCGGAGAACCAGATTCGGCGTTTGAATCTACGGCATTTTGAGTACAAGTGAAGTACGGATGCCGATTTTCGAAGGTCGACTTTTGGGTCTTTACAACGTGGTATCAGAGCTAAGGTTGAACTTTAGCTCAGGAGTATAACACATTAAGTAGCTCATTAGAGATAGAGTGAAGTAAACTCTAGAATGAGTAATTCTCAGATATCCGTCCGTATGTCTCAGTAAATTCTCTTACTATCCACTGATAGTAAGTATGAGAGCGAGAAGAGGATGAGATAGGGGACAGGAAAATACGATTATAAATGGTCGATACCCTGCAACAGTGGAAGCGATCTTTTCTCTATCAATCTCTTTTGTTCAGCATTTTTCTTCTCAATTCTTCGATAGTTTCTGGTAGATCCAGAAAGGAAATTCGATGTATTAATATGGGACATAAACTCCAGATAGACCAAAATTGTTGGTTTGGATGAATTGGTTGCTTTGATTGCTATGGTTGATAGGTATAATTTAGTTTCTAAACTGAGAGTTTTGAAATTGTATCCATATATCTATCTATTCTTTGGGTCCGGATATATTCTACGAATGGTTAGTTATCCTTTCGAACTAACCGATGCCACTGTATATTTCGTAGATCTGGATAACCCGAGTATCTTATGAAGTGTTAAATAGATTCGATCTTGTATCTATTATCGATATTCTGATTTGGTAAGCCAAATGCAGAATAGATCGATGTTCAGTTGATTCGATGAAATATTTTTCATCTATCTTTTTGTCTACTTGGTAATTTCGAGGACGAAATTCTTTTAAGGGGGGAAGTCTGTAACGACCCCGGATTTTAATAAAATTTAAATTGATAATTAACTGAATTTTTAAAGACAATTAGTAAATTAAATTGATAAATTGAAGCGAGTTTCCCCGAACTAAAATTTGAATTGGAATAAATCATTTAAATTTAATAATATTGTAAATATTGTACATATATGTGAATATATATAGGTGATTTGAATCTTAGATAGATGTTTTAAAATATAGATAATAATAATAAATAATTTTGAATTTATGGTTTAATAAATATTTGGGTTAATAAAATATATATAGTAATACATGAAATAAAATAACAAATACAACTTGAACAAAAGTAAAATAAATAATTTAAGTTAAAATAAAAGAGGAATAAAAATGAGACAATGTCTCTGGCCACTAAAACAAAATCATTTCAGCCTCAATATAAAATAAAGTGAATTTTGTACAAAGCAAAAGTAAAGGAATGAAATAAGTATAAAATAGAATACATCAAGCAAGAAAAAGATTTTATAACTAAACTTGCATAGGGGAAACTAATGTTCGAAATGATATACAGGCAAACTTCAAGGCAACAAAACCAAAAGAGTGTAGGCTGCAAAAGAAAAGAAAGCACAAATATCATAAGTAGGAACATAAAGTACACTTACACAAAACAAAATAAATAAGTATGTACCTGAAACATAATATAATCTCTTAGCCGAAATGAAGGTAAAGCAAGTAACATAAAGTACTTAGCATTTAATGCTTTCCATCCTAGCACAAAACAAAGACTGTTCGCAAATGCTTTCAGCCCCCAAACTTCATAAAAATCTCTGGCCATATTAGTACTAGAGAAGAAAGATATATCATATTGTACAAGCAATATAAAATAACCTGTACAAAACATTATTAGCCATCTCCATTTAATTCGTTCATTCATAGTTATGTTGAACTGAAGAAAACAAACTACAACTTTAAACAACAATCCAGATCATTATCAAACCCGAGATCAAATTGAAGATTTCAAGTGGAAAATTCAAAACCTGTTTCAAGAAGATATGACCTGTTCATTTTCTGGAAAATAAAGTGAGTAAACTCTCTTTAAAACCCAATTTTTCTTTTCTTGATCTATGCTCTATGATGATGAACGATATGGATGATGTTATAACTATGCTTGTATATATAAATATATATGTATACATATGTGTACAGATTTAATAATGCATGTCTGGTTTAAAGGCAATATTTGCCTCTGTTGATTACAGGCTTCCAAACCTGTCTTCAAAATAAAAGAAGAATTAAAGTGCTCCTTCTATGATCATTTTAGCCAGAAATGTAGAAACAAACATGTTTAAAATCATCATAACTTAATTTTAAAAATATATTTTCAATATAATATGAAGTGTATAAAGGTGAAACAATCTGTGCTTGTTTATTTAAAAGTATGTAATGCCTCTGTTTATGCAACAGGTGCAAACACATTCAAATAAAAAATCGATTTCTCTTCTTATATTCAATTCTAAGTTATGAGATCTGAAGATGAAATGTGTATAAGGATGCAATATTATTTTTAAGAATAATTCCAAGCAGAAATAATTAGAAAATATTTTGAAAATAAAACATTACAGTAATGAACAATATTAGTCAAAAAAATTCGAATGATCTATTTTCAAGTTTTGATTTGATAAACTATCTCGAATCGGCAAATGATGATTTTTGATCAGAAAATCTAGATTTTTAGGATTGGGAATAACGGTAATTCGAGGGCTGAACGGAATTGGCTTTCTCGTCAAATTCCGATGACCAGTGGAGCGTTTGGTCTCGTAATCGTGCCTGGGGTTGGCTCGCAAGTCAGGGTTCATGGGAAAAATATTCGCTCAAATTCTTGTTCGCCATGGTGGCTGAACGAGAGCGAAATAGGGTTTTATACCCAAATGTGGTCAACGAGGTTAAAGAGGATAGTTCGTCTTCGATGTAGCACCGGAAGGCATCGGACCGGGGGGAAAATAAACATGGGGTATCGGTGGAGCTCAGGAAGCGATTTCGGGGTTGTTGACGATCTGTGGCAGCGGTACGTGGTGATTCTGGCAACTGAGTTTGGTTCCAGTTTTGAGTCGTAGCGTTCGATTTTGAATTCATGTCGAAGTGAGTGATCTGAGCTTTAGTAAGGGATGGGGGGGTGTTCGTCGTCGTGCCTGAAATCTCGATGATGATCGGAAGTCGACTAGATAATCGTGCACGTGCACGGGGTTGGGTGTGTGCACTGGGGAAAGTTGTTTGGAGAAGACGATGGGAAACTCGAAGAAAAGCTCGCGTGTGTTTCGGGGGCAACTCGAAGATGTTGGAGTTGGGTTTACTTCGGGGATGACACGGGAGTTTCTGCGTTTGGACTCGGGATTTTCTTAGCTTGGTCTTGTAGAAGGTAGATGCAGATTAAACTTGTTTAAAGTAAATCAAATATGTTAAAGTGAAAACTTAATTTATATTTCAAATTTAAAAATGTATTAGGATGTTTGATTCTAAAAATAATTATCTTAATTAAGTTTAAAATTCAAACTTAAAAGAGAAATTTGAATTTAGTTATTAAGTCAAAGTAATTAAATAAAAAATAAAATATGAAACTTATCTTTACTTAAATTAAGATTGTTATGTATAAAGTATAATCAATTAGTGAAATAAATTTAAAGTTAATCACTTATTGTAATTAGAGGATAATGAATGAATGAAATTAATTAGAGTATTAATTAATTTAAAGGATAAATTAATTTGGGCAATTAATTAAAGAATAATTGTTTTATGTGATGAAGGAATTGAAGGTAATTAATTTCTTGAAGATAATTACGTAATTAAGAGTAATTAATGATTAAAGTTAATTAAATAATGATTTGAATATTAATAAATTAAAGTGATTAAGAAATGATAATTAATTCGTGGTAAATTGATTTATGTAATTAATTAAGTATAATTAATTAAAGTGGTAATTAATTAAGGGTTAATTAATTAAAAGAAAATTAAGTGATTAAAAGTTAATTACTTAAAGATTAAAGGTTATTATTAAAGTACTTAATAAGAGGATAATTAACTTAATGTGATTAATTAAGGAATAATTAATTAAAGGAAGGTAATTAATTAAGGTTAATTAATTACATTAATTAATGTCAAATGATTTGTATTTAATCAGGAGTGGGTAATTAATTCATGAGTAATTAATTAGAAATTTAATTGGTTTAATTAGGGATTGAACAATTAATTAATCCTACTTATAAATGATTATTGAATACTTGGATTCTATTGAATGTGAATTGTTTGATATCCCTGATATACGATACTTTGTTATACACCCTGATTTATGTTATGATCTGTGATGTAATTTATTATCTGTGATATTTATATATCTGTGATCTGTGAATGAACGATAAGCGTGATAGTTTATACCGCTTATCAACTATATTTCTGTATACTGATCTGTGATGATTGATGATGTTGCACTATTGTGTGTGAAACCCCTGGACCACACTTTTACACACACAAATATGGATTTCACGTGGAAATCGGTTAAGTCACAGATAATTTAAATTTGATGTTTTTGAAATTGAAATTTTAATTTCAATTGATTTTGAAATTGGAAATTTGGGTTTAAAATGAAAAGCTTTTGAAATGGAATTTCAAAGATAAAAGTTATTTGAAATAACTTAATCGAGTTTTGAAAATTTAAATAAGTTGATTTAAATTTGAATGCAATATTTGAAATTGAATTCTATGATTTGGAAACTAGGGTTTGAAAAGACTGTTCAACTTATTTATGAGTTCATATGAAATTAAACCATTTTAAAAGTATCGTTTGAGAATTTAGATTTAACCCAAAGATTTCAACTCGTATGAATGAATCAGATTTCCAAAATGAAAACTGTTTGTTTTCAAAAGAATAAAAGCTTTCAGATAAGAAATGAAATTCCAGATTAATTAAAGGAATTTCAAGATTGAAGCGAAAATGGTTTTCCAAGTTATGAATGAATTGTTTTAAAAAGCTATGAATTAAATCTATTTATTTTTAACGGATTTAAAATGATGATTTGTTTAAACTATTTGAAATGGAATTGTTTGAAAGCTATAAGTTAAATCTTTGATTTAAAGATTTAACGAGTTAAATTGAAATGGAAATCGATTTGGAAAATATGTGAATGAATCTTTTGTTTAAAAGATAAAAATGTGGAAAATTGTTAAACCATTTAAGGTTGTTAAAATGAATCTTTTTGTTTAAAGATTTGAAAATGGTAATTTGTTAAACCATTCGAATGAAAAGTTTTGGGTTTTAAGTTGTGACTTAATTGAAATCCCAATATCCATATGTTTTTAAATATCGCGCTCACTATTCGGTTTAGCCGGGAGAGGACCTCTGTGTCATATAACCCGTTCCGAATACTGATACGTCGTATATGGATAGCATTTGAAGACCGGTGGTGAAGACCGGATATTTTCGAAAACGAAAGGACAACTCGTCGAATGTCTCTGCATCGACTGGTCCCCGGTATAGAGATTTTAGCACCCTTTGTGATGGGAAGTCCGGACGTGATTGGAAATTATCCGGAATTGCAAGGGCTTCGTGAGAAGTGCCTTCGGTTCTGTTCGAACCCGGAACAGACTTATATGGATTGTATGTCTGACATTACACTTTGAGACATAAAGCCGATTTCTTTCAAATACATATCTGTTGGTGGCGGAGAATTTATTCTCTTAGCTTAACACCCTTCTCTGAGACGTACGAGCTCAGAGGTTATGTAGTTGAAGGTTATCAGCGATATATCCCAATTTGGTAATGTGGCATGCTGAGTGTTGCTGTGTGATGATCAGTGTTTGATCATTTGTGATATGATCATTTGTTTGATCTTATATCTTTGTGATCATAGGTTGATCATCTGTTGACCCAAAGCGTGGCTTTTTGAAAAAGCGTAGCTTTGTGGACGAGACTTCATCAGGGCCTCACAACCCGGAAATGGTCGAAACAAGAATGTTGCGGCAAGGTTATGAGGGTCGCGCCCTTTAGGGTATGTCATTTCCTTCTGGAAAAGGGTGGTGTCATGGTATGGAGCCCAGATACTTACTCATGTGGATACACTTTATTATGTGTGATGTTGGTTATCGAGGCCTCGGATAAAGGTCCCAAAGGACCGGGGGGTGGCATATTCGTGAGTTACCTGTTACAGGGGTAACCCGGCCTTGTTTGGCAGAGAGCAGTTTGTCTCTCGGGACGTCCCGCCAGAGGCGTTCCCATGCGGCGGAAGGAAGTTCCTTAGCCTGACCATTTGTTGGAAATCCATTTCCCAATACGGAACTTGTACGGTTTTAGTTGTAGAACCTGCCATCTACTTATGGTGGCGCCCCACTGTTTAGATGGTAGCTATAGTAGGCATAGTTCGAAATGTCTATGCTGGCTAAGAATAATATTATACTTTCGAAATGCTTTCTGCACTATGCACTAATAATAATAATCCAATGATTTGCGTAGTAAGCATGTTTGACTATCATAAGAAGAAATCTCCTCCAATTCTGCGTTTGCATTGTGTGTGTGGCGGGAGGTCTTATGGTAGTTTCATTTTCTAAAAGCATTGCGGATTTTAATGTTTAAGATTCTTTTGTGTTTGTTTTAAAGATAAACTGTTTTTGTTGCTCACACCAGTCCCATGACTGATCCGGAGTTTATTGTTCCCTTCCTAAACTCTGGGTGCCCATTATTTTCCACACGGGCAGTCTAGAGTTGGGTTTCTCAAACATTCAGGTTTAGTAGATTATCTGGAGCTAGTTCAGTATTTGGAGTTCATTCATCGGAGTGCTCATCTTGGAATTGTGGATTCATTCTGTCTGAAGATCATTTTGGAGTTATCACTTCTATTGATATTGTTCCGCTGCTGATGTTATCTTTTCTTTCTGTTACTATTTCTTGTATCTGTGATATTGTTGTATCATATTGATATCATTGTTGTATATCATACTGGATATTGTATTCATTGGAGTTGTATATGATATCATCTATTTTTATTCCGCTGTGTTGTTATACTTAATGGTGTTATAAGCTCCGGAGAACCAGATTCGGCGTTTGAATCTACGGCATTTTGAGTACAAGTGAAGTACGGATGCCGATTTTCGAAGGTCGACTTTTGGGTCTTTACAATTAGTTCCAAATATAATTTTACGTCATTGTATGCAGGTCGATTCAAGTAGTCCGGGAACAGAAGTATCACGTCTTCAAGTATGGGAGAAAACGCATAAGAGAAAAGATGGCAGCACTCCAGATGCGACATCTTCCTACTTTGTAAGTTAAACAAATAATAACGCCTCTAAATTAAATTTTCATTATTCATATATATGTATTTACTTTTTAGGACAAAATTGAAAAAGAAAAGGAAACGATGAGTGGTGGTGATGAAGCCGTCTTTATATCAGTGTTTGGTAAAGATGTAAAGGGCAGGAGCCGAAGTATTGGGACCAATATAGCTCCTAGCCAAGTTAAAAGTGCTGCCATTCCATGCAAACGGCTCAAACAGACCCAAGGAGTATATGAGCAGCGACTGCAAAATGTGGAGCAAAAATTGATGAAGCTGGACAATATGGAAGATAAACTGGAGCGTCTTCTCAGCATAGCCTAAGATAATCGTCAAGTAGGCAGTGAAATCGCATCTTCTCAGATTGCCACTCCGAACAATCAGTTAATCGACCAAAGATGTGAAATCCTGAACTTCGAGGATGAAGTAATTGCAACAGGTACTATTTTAATCGACCAATCAGTCTTTTTGTGCTTCAACCGAGTTTACTGCTCTCTGTTATTGTGCATATAAACAAATTAATGAGTATTAGTGCATGTGTATTTATAGATTCCAAATTATCTTTTGTTATAGAAAAAGAGGTTAGGCAACAAAGGTTCACGATTAACATGTACGTCATAATTAGGTTCACAAGAGGTATATATGACATTTTCACATAATCATAAGATATAAGAGAATATTTAGCAATATTTATAATGTTATAACCATAGGGTAGAGCAAATCAAGCAGTTTTAAGTAGTTTTAGCAAATCAATAACAATGATCACATGGATAAGTTCTGGTGGGCACAACCTTCACTAAATTCTTGCTTGGCTGAAAGTACAGTGTTATTTAAACAAAGGTTGTGTTCATGATTAGATTTGAGAAACAGTGAGAGATAGCAAGAAATGATGAAGAATCACGTAAAAGTTCAAAATGCTATTGCAGAGCTGGAGTTTGAGACAGCGAAAGAATGACAGAGATGAGAAGGAATTCATTGTCAATAGCGATCTAGTTTGTATACTTATACTCATCGTAGTCTTTATCTTATATCTGTTTTGGTTTCAATTTTCATTGACACTCACAATAGCCATTATGTCCAAAAATAAATCAGTAAACTCCAAAACAAAAAAGGATATAGAAAGATCATAAAAGTTTACGCCTTCCATTCCAATCTTGCATGATTTTAAAGATCGAATATCGCATACACAATGGGTCTAGGACTTGTGTAGCTCTGCACAATGGTCTTAAATGTTTGGGAGCTTGTTAGTTCTAAAATGTGATTCCATATATTCACTCTAGAAATGCTTATATAATAGGTACTATATGCCGAGATTCCACAGCATTAGTAATTCATGGAAAACCAGTACCACCCACATATGAAAAAGTGTTGTTGGACAAAATTTTATTGCCGAATGAGCTAACCGCCAAAATATGTCGACAATTTACCGAGACCTTTGGGGATGTTGGAGCCGGAGGTTATGTGAGGCATCAAAAGGGTTTGATACGATATCTTTAGTCGGAGGTATTGATATTTCTGACTTGTTCTTTGCATATATTGCTGATTTTCTTTTGTTTGCAGTATATGAAATTTGCATATGCAAATGCATGTGTATTTTGTCCTGGTCTGTCTTGTTTACAAGATAATCGACAATTTATCAAATAATAGGAAGTAAAGTCAAAATTCAAGGACAAAATCAAAAAACAAAAAACATGATCAATGTGCCTGAACGATGAATGGAGGTCCAATAAACTAAAAATTGATTAGCTAAAAAAATTTATGTGTGTATCGTACTAATTGGGTTTAATGGGTGGTAAAATAATTTGGTTATGATGTAGGGGAGGGGACTAAAATGGTAGGGGACTGGAATGTTTGGTAGGGAACTGGAGTGGTTACTGGAGTGTTTACTGGTGGTTGGAGTGGTTGATACTGGTGGTTTATGGTAGATTTGGTGAATAGGAAGTGCGAGGCAGTTTGTAATGCTGGAATTGGATAGAATACTGTATGCACAACAGCATGAGCCAAAGAAATATCAGCTTCGGCTAACCTGCTCAGCATCCTTTTAATGTGTTTATTATATGTAGACTTCACTACTTGCAAAACAATGTAGTGTAATTAATGAAATCTTTGTAGTGTAGTGTAATAAACAATGCAGTGTAATAAGTATGATATTCCGGCACGGTAGCATTCTGTTTGTAAAACAATAGTGTAATTATAAGTTTGATAATTTTATATGTATGGAATATGTGCGATATGTTTATAGTGCTTGTGTACCAATATTTTGATATTCTGGCATATTTTGATATATATTGATATTCTGGTATATATACTGAGATATGCATGTAACACAGTAGTGAGTTACAGATGTGATTTTGTAGGAGCAGGAGCAAACACTATGTGCAACGGGTGTTAACCGTTGCTTTATGTGTGACTTTGGGCATAAAGCAACGGTTTTTAACCGTTTTTTACTGGACATAAAGCAACGTTTTTTGGCCATAAAGCAACGCTTGCACCCGTTGCTTTTTGGACAGAAAGCAACGGTTTATATCCATTGATTTTTTGCCCATTAAGCAACGGTTCGTAACCGTTGCCTTTTGTACATTAAGCAACGGTTTATACCCGTTGCCTTTGGCCCAATTTGCAACGGTTAATACCCGTTGTCTTTGGCCCAGTTTGCAACGGTTTATACCCGTTGCCTTTGTCCCAATTTGCAACGGTTTATACCCGTTGCCTTTTGGACATAAAGCAACGGTTTTCTCCCGTCGCTAAATTCAACCACTCCTGTGTTAAAGACGGTTTTTACCCGTTGCTTTTGGAATTAACAACGGTTTTTACCAGTTGTTAATAGCTTATAATGGTGTAGTGTATAGTTGATTGATTGCATTGATAATTTATTATTAGTCTGGATGTGATATTATATGTAGTAGTATATATATGTATATTTGGAGTGATTGATATTCCCATATTATATAGCGGATGAGACCCTATGCGCCCCACATAATTGCGGATGACCCTACATACCCCGATATCCCCCTCGAAGTGAGATTGGTATTTTTATATTGTGCTAACATCTGTGGATGCAGGGAAACAGGTTGGATGGATCCAACTGGATTCCTCAAAACGTTGAATTATCTCATATTCTGTGATATGATTTAATTAGTAACCTGTGATAGATTATATTGGTAATTGGAAATATTGAATTTTTGGTTTGACTGAATATATTTTGGGTATATTGAGATATCAAAAATATAAAGATTGGATTTTTGAAGGAAAATCAAAGAGAAAATTTTAAGTAAAACAATTATAGTAAATTTGGATAAAATAAAGATTGAACATGGAAAAGAATAAAAGTTTGATTTAAAGATTTTATTAAATAAAGTTCGAGTGTGAAAAATAATAATAACAGAGATTTTAAATGAATGGGAATAAAAGAGTTTGAGGACTTAAGTGATACGGTTTTAAAGAAAAGGATTTATTTTTAAATTCAAGATTAGAATGAGTTGGAGAAAAAAATAAAAGGCGATCTTGAAAGAAGCATGAAATTGGTATTTCAGTTTTAAATAAGATTTTAAATCATAATAAAGGAGTAAACCTGGAATTAACGGATTTGAAATAAATTTAGATAAATCAAGAAATAAACTTTGAAGGTAATTTAATGTAGAGAATCGGTTTGAAAATCGATTAAGCGTTTTGAAAATAATGATTAAAAAAGAGAAGGAGATTATGGAATCTATAAACGGGTTTTATAAATAAAGTGAAATATTTATCAGTGGATAATTTGGGATTATAAATTCACGGTGGGGATTTATAAGGGAAGAGGAAATTGTTATAAAATGTGAGACGTTTTATTTGAATAGACTTTGTGATGGGGTTTTTATGGAAAGGTTGGCATTCTGAAATTTGAATTGTTTCTTAAAAACAACTGGGTTTAAAGATGGTGTTTGGATTCGGAGAGACCGGGATCGGATATCAGTAATATTTGAAACCACTTCGGTTTAATAAGTACTTCAATCTTTATGGGTTGATTCATAGAATCAAATAGGCTGGAATTAAATAAAATTAAGTAAATTCAACTATTTTGAATAAGTAACTGTATTTAAAGATTATTTTAAATAATGGACTTAGCAACAAAGTGTTGGTTTTCAAAGATAAGATCTCGTAATGTTGGATGGGTTACCATGATTTAAAAGGCGTTTTTACAACTTTAGTATTTCAAATTAAAGAGGTTTTCTCACGCTGGTTTCCAGCCTGACTCGGGTGTTACTTTATTGTAATGCTCGGGTCAGACCGAGTATTACAGATTTTCAGGTTTGGACGTTTGGAGCTCTAGGGATGAGCTGGATGGCAGAGACGTACAGATTATATTCCACTGTATATTATGGGTTGTATAAATAGTAGTTGAGGACAAGTTGTTACAACTGTCCAGTTTTGTTGTACTTTGATATCTTGTGTATATATTGACAGTTACAGCTTTTCATTATATAGAATGTTGTTATTTGTATATTATATTTGTTCCGCTGCGATTGTGAGATTCTGTGTTGTTGTTTTCTATTTTTTCTTCTACTTCTTTTTCTTCTTAACCATAACAGTCTGGGGTTTTCCAGCACTCGATTGCTCGGCACTCTATACAGTGAACGTATTAGTGTCGATTTTCGGGGTCGAAAATCTTTCGGGCCATCACAGTGGTATCAAAGCTGAATGGTTAAGCGAGAACCTTGGCTCTGGTGGGGATTACTCATTAGAGATAGGGTCAGTAGTACCCTAGAATGAGTTGAGTGTATTATATGAGAGCGTACTTGTTATTTTCTTATATAATGATTTTAAAAATGATTTTGATATAAGCTTATATTTTTATATATAAAGTAATAGTTTTTCAAATTATTGTAGTATATTTGGGTAATTGGTTGTTGTTATTAAAATTAAATAAGACCTAAGTGAAACATATGTATAACCAAATAAAAAGTTGGGGTAAGAATAAATTATACAAATATGTTAAGTTAAAAATAGACTCAAACCTGAGTTTTAAATTTTTGAAAATTTATAGAAGTGTTAAAAGATATAATAAGTAATATTACTCGGAATAAAAAACAATAAAACAAAGTGAAATGTTTTAAGAAAGTAAAATTGAATAAGTTAAATGTATAAAATGTCTTATAAATTAAAGATAAATTTAAATTGTGAAGCTTTAAATCTAAGCTAAAAGAATTTTGAAATTGTTTCAAAAGGTTTAAAGAAAATAATATTGTTTATTTTGAATATATGAATCTTTTTTTAAAACAAGAGGTGTTTGGAAATGAAGTTTTTTTAAATTGAAAACCAAGAATTGTTTAAAATTGGAATTTTGACTTGAGATGACAGTGGGATAAAAATGTATATATATGTGGATACATGTGATTTCAAAATTGATTTGAAATAAATAGTAATGTAAATAGAAAATTTAAATTTGAAGGGAGAATTTAAATTGAGTAGAGTTGAATGGATTAAATGAATTGAGATTTAACATAGGAAAGTTAAATAAGTTGGACCTATAATCTGAAACCGGGAAATTTCAAGATGGAATTGAGATTTAACTTAAGGAAGTTAAATGGGTCAAATTGAAAGGAGAGTTATGTATGGTCTCAAACGAGTTTCAATGAATTGTTTGAAATAAATTAAGAAGTGGATTGAAATGATATACATCCATTGTTGAAATTAAATGGAATTAAAACTTTATTCTAAAACTACTTAAATGATTTTGACTTTTAGAAATAAAAATTAAACTTAGGAAAATGGAATTACGTTGGACTTAAGATTGAAATGTTAAAAATGGACTTATTAACCAGAATTGTTTAAGGGATTGGGTTTAAAAATTTGTAGTATAATTGGGAGATCAATTGAGTTCTGAAAATTGATTTGCTTAAGAAGATTTTAACTCTCACTCGAACCTTGAAATAAGTTAAGTAAAGATAATTTAAATGAATATTTGAAATTGGGACTCAGAATTGAATTATTAAAGACTTGGGTTGTTAAATTGATTATTAAAGGTTAATTTGATTTAAGTAATTAAATCGGTATTTTGGAATCGAACCTGAATATATATAAATCAAGATGGTCAGAAATTGAGAATGGAATTGAGATTAATTTGGAATAGAATTGAGCTAATTGGGAGTGTAGTCGAGGTTAAATAAGTTGAAAATTCAAATGGGAATTGATTTGAATTAGAATTGGAATCGAAGTTAATTCAAATTGAATTGAAATTGAATCAATTTAAATGGAAGTGGAGATTTAAGTTGAAAATTGATTGAATTGGAGATTGGGAAATTGAACCAGTTTGACTCTGAAATTATTTTCAAATAAATTGTTTTAATATAAACTGTCTTAAATATATTTTTCCAAGTGAATTACTATACAACCTTTCTTTTAAAAACTCAAACTATCTTATAATAGCTATTTAACTATTTTACAACTATTTAACTATTTTGCAACTACTTAACTATTTTAAACTATTCAAACTATTTTCTAAATTTCAAACTGGTGAGAGTGGAACCAATTGATTTTTAAAGGATTTTGATTTTGGGAAAAATCAATTTTTGGAGCTTGGGAAGCCAAGTTTGAGAATTATCAATTTTGAGATATCGATTTTGTGTAAATGGGATTTATATGTGATATATATATATATATATATATATATATATATATATATATATATATATATAAAGAGCATGATTTGAAAGATACTATAAGTGTATAGTATGAAATGTTTTGAGAATGCTAAGGGGAAAAACGCGCTCCAATTTAGAGTTGAAACTTATAGTAGGAGATCCACTGGGTGGTTCTGCCTTGAGCCCTAAGGGGACTTCTAAATTTTGATCCCAGAGGATGTCCGGACTAAACTGTAGTTCCTATGGATTATGATTGGGGTTGCGAAAGTCGAGGGCGCTAATGCCTACAGAGACATTGGGGTTATGCTGTGATGGAAGTGGAACTATGGTGTAACTGCGATCTAATGCATACCATAGCGTAAGTCGAGGGGCAACGATTGCCTAAAGTCTACGTTTGATTTCACTGGGAGAGTGACGTAGCATCAGTAGATTGCGATCTATGAGGACATAGTAAAAGTCCTGTGGCGGTGAGTGCCTAAAGGCTACATTAGGACTCGACTGATGTAGTCTACGATCTATGTGGTGAAGTTTCATTTGGCATTGAAATTCGAGGGGGCTGATGCCTACAGTTACATGGTTTTTGCCGTGATGGCAACGTAACCCTGGGTGTAGCTGCGATCTGTGGCGGTTCCATGGTGACATCGAGGGGTGCGGATGCCTACAGTTTTCTATGGTTTTCGCCGGGATGGCGACGTAATCATCGGGCTAACTGCGATCCATGGAGGGGGTGATGATTTCCAGGGCATTCACACAAGAAGGAAAAAAAAGGAAAAAAATTATTTTCCAAGTATTTTCACTGGGTGTTGAAAACGGGTTTACTAAGTACTTAAGGATTTTCAGTCCTGCACCTGATCAACGTTTGACTGAATTTCTTTGAGAACAAGGATGGACTTGTTGAGACACCGAGTTATAAAAATTATTTTTATAAAGATAGTTTTGGTGATGAATAAAAATGAAAGGTAAATTGAATTCAAAAAGAATTGGAAATTTAAGTTTAATGAAAATATATATGAAAGCTTAAGTGGTAAAGTGAAAATAAATATAAGAAGTATATAAAATATATATTAAACTTAAGAAATGGATGGTGAAATCTTTAATTAAATTGGTATTAGAAATATACGAAGTTAATATTTGAATGAAAGTTTAATAAAAGTGGTGAAAAGGGAAATGTGAACAAGTGAATAGAAATCAAATCAATGTGAAAAAAAGAGAATTGATATAAATAATAATCAATTAGAAATTAATATGTAGGATGTACGTATATTATTTTATCCGCATAGCGATTTGATCCAGATTTGATCCAGATTCGAGCACAAAATTTCGAGATAGTTATATCGATCCGAGTTGGGAATTTTTCACTCGATTTTCGACGACGAACCCTGGATATGGATTTTTGATTGATTCTGGAAATTCTCTATCATAGTATATGGCTATGCAAGGAGAATGCCGGTTTCTGATCAAGAAGCCAAATCTGAGTCCGCACTAGGAAGTTGGGTGGACGATACTAATTCGGAAGTAAAATTGTGTGATCGAGTAAGCGATCAGATTGGATATTTGCGTACGATTGATATACGGACATTGTATGGGCTGGAATAAAATAGATATTGAAATTTTGTAAAAGAAGTGAATAAAATGATTTTGACTTCTGTGATTAGATATTATTGTTGAATAGGATATAGGTATTAAAAGCAAAAGGAAAATTGATGTTTTCAAATTCAGAAGATAAAAATTTGAATTGCCCGACTAAAAGGTATGTGTTTAAATTTTCGTATGAAATTTGATGGTTTTCTGATCTAGCCACTTTGCTTTTGTTTTCTTTTGAAATTTGGGGGCCTGTAGAGCAATTTTGTAGTTGTTTCGACTTAGCAGCGCAAAGGAGATGATGGCGAAATTTTTCGAAAATTTGGAGAGTTAGAAAAATTTTGAGAAATTTTTGATAAGTTTAAAATTTTGATTTTGAATTATAATTTGAATGGTTGAGTAAGTAGTGTTGTTTGGAAACTATGGAAGAGTCTAGAAAGTTAGTAAGGGTGATAGTGTGACTTCAATAAAAAGATTCTTTTGGGTGTTGTTAGAATTGTGTGGTTTTGGGAAATTAAAAAAAATATTTGAATTGGGGAAATAGTTAACTGGTATTGGACCATTCTTCTTAACTAGTAATTTCGGGGACAAAATTCTTTTAAGAGGAGAGGAATGTGACGACCTGGGATTTTGGACATTTGAAATTGGGATACTTAAGTAATTTTAAATATTTGAAAAGTTAGTTTTAACTTGAATTTCAAATATCGCTATTTACTGGATAATTAAATTATTGAATTTAATTGCTGGAAATTTGGTAAAATGTTAAATCGGGAGTTTTAAGCTCGTTAAAAATAATTTGAAGGGTTGTAAAATTTGTATTAATAATATTGAAGGTGATAGAACTTTTAAAATTGAATTTAAAAGTGTTTTGTTCGGTTTTGAAATTATATCGAAAATTCAATATAATAATTGGGTCCAAAAAGCTACCTTCTCCATACAATCGAATTAGGACTCGAAACCTTTTCCATTGCGTTCGGAATAGGGGTATAACATTATGAACGCCTAGTGGCATGCCTCGATAGGAGGTCTAGATTTTGAGTTGCGTTTATCGAGATAATTTGAATTTAAATTTGAAATATATATTTTATATTCTGGTCAACTTTCAGCTGCAATTCCATTCACATCAAACCTTTTTCTTTCTTTTCCATCATTGTAGCAAGTTAATTTGAGCACGCTAGCATCCCATCTTGTTCCCTCCGTTCTTTTTAAAAATCACAAGCAGTCATGGGGATTTCATTATCATTTCAAAAACAAGAAAAGAAAGCATGGCCGAAAACAATTTTCTGCTCCAAAATCAAGTCCCTAGTCCAATGAAAATTGAAATCGAACCTATTCATTTCCTCTCCCTTCTTCTAATCGAACCCAAAATTAAATGGTCGAGCCTCAATTCGAAATTCAATATTTCACGAAGGAATCGAGTGACTTTCAGGAAGGGCGGAATTCGCGACCAGATCACCTATGGCAGGAGGCTTTCACGCGAAGGATGGGGAGATGTCATCGGCAAGCGAGCCGTCAGGTTAGGGCTTAAGGAGGCAAGGGCGCTGGAGTTTGACTGAGAAGCTCGTCATGACCATCGCGGTTGGGGAGTTCAGAGTTTTGGGGTGTCAATTTTTGTTGATGTCAGGAAGAAGAGTTGCGATAGGGAGTTCGACAGCCCGACCTTGGAAATGAAGGCGCGGTGTCAAATCGTCACTATAGGGTTCGGTGAAGGGGGTCGTTCGTTCGATGGTCAGAGTAGCAGTTTTGGTCATGTGTCATGCCAGTAAGGAAGGTAATCAGTTCTGTTTTTTTATTTTTTATCCAATATATATACATTAGTGAAAAAAAATGCATCCTTTAAACTTACTGACTAAAATTTAAGATATATATACAATGATAATTAGGATATGTATATACATTATTTACTGTAGTTAAAACATATATGTATATATATGTATGTATGTATATATATATAGTTTTGAGAAAATATAATCAACTTACTAATCAACTTTAAAATATGAACAATGGTAACAAGGATATGTACATATACACCCTGTAAATAAATTCATGATTTGGTAAGAGAAAAATATATATATTTAATATAAGGAAATTGGTTTAAAATTAAATTTGTTTAAATGGTAATTGATCATTCGATTAGTTCAAATGTTAATAAAAACGTATAATGTTTATACAAGGTCTAAAATCGTGGAGAGACAAGCCGGGTTGGGTCGGTTTGCAAAACGAAGGTCAAAGGTGAGTTAATCTTACTCAAATTGGATTGCTAGTGGATTTAAATAGTTAAAATTTAAATTATAGTTGATTGATTGCATTGATAATTTATTATCAGTCTGGATATGATATTATATATAGTAGTATATATATATTTGGAGTGATTGATATTCCCGCATTATATAGCGGATGAGACCCTATGCGCCCCGCATTATAGCGGATAACCCTATATACCGCGATATTATAACGACCCCGAATTTTTGACATTGGAAATCAGAATATTTAATTGAGTTTAAATATTCGAATGATAGTTTAGTTTGAAATTCAAATATCAGAATGAATTTGGCAATTCAATTATTGAATTTAATATATTAAAATTGGGTAAAAATTTAAATCTTCAATTTGAAGCCTGTTAAAAATGATTTGAAGGCTTAGAAAATTTATATTCATAATACTGAAGATATAGGAAGCTTCAGAATTGAATTTGAAACTGTTTTGTTCAGTTTTGAAATTTTATCGTTTAAATCGATATTTGAAAATAGCGTTCCGGGGCACAGTCTCGGAATTCGATGAAACTAGTTCCATTGGGTCCGTAATATTGAATTATTATTGGATTTCAAATTTCGGAATGTTTGGAGTGATCGTTTGGCCATATGATAAGCAAACGCGCTAAAATTAAACCGAAAATTTAATATTTTAACTGGGTACAAAAAGCTATTTTCTCCATACGATCGAATTTGGGGTCGAAACATTTTCCATTGTGTTCGGAATAGGCGTATAACATTATAAACGCCTAGCGGCACGCCTCGATAGGAGGTCAAGATTTTTAGTTGTGAAATCGAGACGATTTGAATTTAATTTAAAATATATATATTTATATATCCTGGATAACTTCAGTCGATATTATTTCACGTCAACACTTTTCCCTTTCATTTCGAAACACTGTAGCTCTGCAAAAATCTTCTCTACGCAGACATCTCTTCCCCTTTATTTCATTTCACAGCCGAACACTTTGAAAATAAGGAAAGAAAAAATCTCGTCCAAAGCAAATTTATGGCCGCCTCCTCTTTCCAATAAAATAGAATAATAATAACGAAACGAACAAAAATTACAGACACTTCTGTCTTCTCCTCCGTTCATTCACAAAACTGAATTGTGCCATTTCTACTTCGTTCACTTTTGGTTCGGATTCAAGTGCTTTGGAAAAATGGCATACCACTTCAGCGATTTTGTTTGAATCGAAAATCTAATCGATTGAAAAGAAAAGAAAAAAAAGATCGTTTACGAGCATGGGTTCATTTCTATTGGAGGATGCGGCTGCTATCGCGAGCCATCTAGTGTATCGCGACTTCAACTTGAGCTAGGGGTTCTCCTAGCTGTGGGAAGTGGAGCGACGGGCATCGCGAGGCTGGATGTTCGCAAGGCTGGGCGATCGAATTTCGTGGCCGAGCGAAAGATCGACAGGCGAGCAAGAGGAGGAGCATGAGGCGATGGGGTGGGCGAACCATAGGAGCGCACGGGCACGCGCTCGTAGGCGCAGCTGTCTCTGTGGCTATGGGATTTCGACGAAGTGATGGCAATTTTTGTGGGTTGACTTTCGATTTTGCCTGGAACGAGTTCGATTTTGCCTGAGTACTGTTCGCGTTAATTGTAGTGAGGTATATCTGCTTTTGGTTTTAATTTAATATATATAGATGAATAGTAGATATATATATGGATAAGGCTTTGAAGGGATTTCTACATGTTAAAGGGAATAAATATACATATATACACATTTTCAATTACTAGTTTATTTTATAATTATAGTGATCGACTTATTTACTTATCTTAAATACTAAGAGATTTTTAAAAGGGATTGTTAGTCTAAAATAAATTATTAGTTAATTAAATTAATAAATGGTAATTAATTGTTCGATTTAATTCGAGTATTAATAAATTGTATAATTGTTTATACAAGGTCTGGAATGGAGAAAAACAAATCAGAATGGAAAATGGATTGCAAAATAAAAGCAAAGGTGAGATCTTCTCACTCAAATAAAAAATTGGAAATTCAGTTATTGATTGATTGATTATTTGGGTGATAGTATATATAGTAGTATATAGCAATATATATATATTGGAATATATATATTGGAGTTGTTGATTTCCCGCATTATATAGCGGATGAGACCCTATGCGCCGCATAATAGCGGATGATATTTTATAAATCCCATATACCGCGATATTCCACCTCGAAGTGGAATTGGTATTGTGCTAACATCTGTGGATGCAGGGAAACAGGTTGTAGGGATCCAACTGGATTCCTCAAATTATATGAATTTGTTTCATATATTCTATGAATTTGTTTCATATGCTGTGTGATAATTTATTTATAATATGTGAATGATTATATGTGTGATTGAAATTGTTGAAGGCTATAAGTTAGCCGAATGTGTTTTTGGTATCGTTGGATACCAGAAATAAATAAAATTGGATTTTTGAAATTAAAGTTGGAATTTTAAGTAAATTCCTTTTGAAAGAATTTGGTGAATTTAAAAGAAGAATTTAAAAGCATAAGGCTAATTTTGAAATCTTATCGAATTATTTCCAAAAATATGGGAAGAGATATTAATAATTGGGTTTTGAATAGTATTGTTCGAAAGTTGAAGAATTTATTTTAAAAAATGGAATTTTAAATAGTTTGGAAGAGATAAAGGAATTTATTTGAAAAAGTGGTAAATTTGTTTGAAATCAAATTGATAATTTATTTGGTATTTGAAAATAAATCTTTGAGAAATCGATATGAAAATTTATTTGATGTTGAATGAAAAAAATTGATTTGTGTTGAAATAAATTGGAAATCGATTTGGAAAATGATTTGGTGTTGAAATAAATTAGAAGTCAATTTGGAATTTGATTTGGTGTTGAAAGTGAATATTTGGAAATTTAAATTCATAATGGAATTTATAAAGAAAAAAGGGAAATAGATAATATCGGTAAGTGATTTGAAATTTGTTTTCAAAGTGATGAAGTGCGAAATATGATTTGAAATTTGTTTTCAAAGTGTGGAAAATATATATCTTGCAAAGATATTTTGAAAATAAATAATTTGGGAAAATTATTTCAATCTGATGATTGTTGTGAATGTTGTTGATAGTTAAATAACCGACTAACAATATTTTCCTTTGAAGTGGCACTTGAATTTGTTTTTAAAACAAGCGCTCATTATTCGGTTTAGTCGGGAGAGGACATTGTGTCATATAACCCATTTCGAATAATGATACGACGTTAATGGATAACATTTAAAGACCGGTGTGAAGACCGGGTATTTTCGAAAATGAAAGGACAACCTGTCGAATGTCTCTGCATCGAGTTGCTCCGGTATAGAGATTTATATCTGATGCAGCAGCGAATAACAGAAAATGATTACAATGATGAAAGTAGCAATCGGTGGATTGAAAATACCAAATGCCCAAATCCGTTGATCCCAAAGATACCGGATTCTAGCTATCTCAAACACGTTGATCGCGCACGATACCGTGTTTAAAGATCTACGATTCTTCGACGTTGATCAAGCGCACTTGATTCCGTGAATCGGCTTCAACAATCGTTGATTCGAGCATGCTCAAATACCGAAGGTGGAGATAGGAGATCACACTCAACTACCAATTTGAGAAGAGGCACAAAGCACTCGAACAAAGTTTTATTCAAAATCAACCAACCTTTTCAAATGACCCACATCCCTATTTATAGGGGAACAACTCACGCTTACATCACAAAACACACGACCTAAAACAGACAGCGACTCACGACCAAGTATTGGTCGTTAACGACCTATCAGGTTATAACATCACGCGACTTATAAATTTACAACATCACTCGACTCATGACTTACAACATAAGAAAATAACAGCATGCGAATTAACAAATTTACAACACAACAACATAAAACGACTTTCAACAATGTGACTCAACTTATATACAATACGACCTAAAACAGCAGCGACCTAAGAAATGCTTGCATCAGAAGTTCCAGCGACTTAATGATCAGCGACTTAAGAAAATAGTTTCTGGAAATCTTCACACGATCTAACACTTGAGCGACTTAAGGCCTCACGACTAAGCAAACATTACCGCTTAGCGACCTATAGTTGAGCGACTTATAGTAGGTCGTTGGCTCCCCTTTCCCTGCATAACTCGCTTCACCACACAACCTTGACACCTCGCTAGGTCGTAACTCGCAGCGCGACTCAACACATAGGTCATTGGCGGTTGGCGTTGCATCTCCTTCTTCTCTTATCTCATAATCCTTCAACCCGTTAGGTCGCACGCGACTTAACAGCTCGTTAGGTTGCTCGCGACCTAAGACTTCATCAGGCTGGGCTGCATCATCCTCCCTTGGTTGGGAAAAATCATCCTCAAATTTAAAAGTTCTTCCCCATTCGATTGTTCATCTCCATAATAAGGTATAAGGTGTTTAACATTAAACACGTCAGAACTGTACACATCCTCCAGCAGCTTCAACCTATAAGCATTTTCATTGATCCGTTTCACAATCGTTACAGGACCAATCATTCGAGCTTTAAGTTTATTGTATGCTCCTACTTGAAAACGATCCTTCGTTAGTATAGAATATGCCAAATCTCCTTCATTAAATTCAACACTTCTTCGCTTTAGATCCGCAGATCGTTTATACTTTTCATTCGCCTTGTTCAATCATTCCTGAACGATTCTATGGCATTCTGTCAACCCATCAACAAAATTAGCAGCCCGCTTAACTGTCCCCTTCGGTTGTGGTACTATCGTTAAATCCAACGGCCCCTTTGGCAAGCTTGAACATACAATCTGAAATGGACTGAAACCCGTACTACAGTTGATAGCATGATTATGAGCAAACACCGCCTGACACAACTTCATATCCCAACTCTTCAAATTATCCTGCACAAGACATCGCAACAAGTTTCCCAATGATCTGTTCACCACTTCTGTTTGCCCATCTGTTTGAGGATGATAGGCGCTACTAAAATTCAGCTTCGTTCCAACCATCTTCCATAGACTCAACCAAAAATGACTTAGAAATCGCGTATCCCGATCAGAAACAATAGATTCAGGTAGCCCATGTAATCAATACACCTCTTTAAAGAACAATTGAGCAACACGGACTGCATCCGCGGTTTTTTTACAAGCAATAAAATGTGCCATCTTGGAAAATCTATCCACCACCACATATATGGAATCATTCCCACGTTGAGTTCTCGGCAAACCCAAAACAAAATCCATGCAAATATCAACCCACGGTCTAGTAGGCACAGGTAATGGCATATATAATCCCGCATTCGTAGATTTCCCTTTGGAAACTTGACATATATGACATCTTTCCACAAATCTTCCAACCTCTTTTCTTCATAGAAGGCCAAAAGTATGATTGCGAAATCAACTGCAATGTACGGTCTCTTCCCACATGACCTTCTTCATGCAACTCCTTCACCATCTTCATTCGTAAGCTGCACTCTGGTATACATAATCGATTCCCTTTAAAAAGAAAACCATCCACCAACACATACTCATCCGTCTTCCCTTCCTCAACTTCATCAACCACCTTGGCAAAGTAAGGATCATCAACAAACAATCCTGGCAACACATCATACCCCGTCACTTCAACCTTCATTGTAGTCAACAAATGATTCCTCTGACTCAATATATCTGCCACTCGATTCGTAATTCCCGACTTATGCTTCACTACAAATGTAAATTGTTGCAAGTATGCGATCCATGAAGCATGCCTGGCTGCAATCTTATCCTGTCCCTGCAAGTGCTTCAACGCTTCATGATCAGTATATAAAAAAAATTCTTTATGAATCAAACAATGTCTCCAATGTTTCACAACTTGCACGATAGCATAAAATTCCACATCATAAGTATTATATCTCATCTTGGCTCCCGAAAGTTTCTCACTGAAATATGCAGTTGGTCGTCCTTTCTGACTCAACACCCCTCCAATCCCAACTTTAGATGCATCAGTATGTAACTCAAACGACAACTGAAAATCTGGCAATACTAGAATTGGTGATGTCGTCAAAAGCTCCTTGATCCGTTCAATTTGGGTTGGACATATATGTTTTATTGGGAGCTTTAACTGTGCGGATTTGTGGGTTGTTACAATTCTGTCAAGTTGGAAATGGTAATGCGTAGAAGAACTTACCTTGAATTAAAGAGCAATTCCTTCCTCCTTTCTTCCCTCTTCTTTCTTTCTCTACAAGTGTTCTTCAATTCAATTTAGATGAACAAGCTTATGCTTCAATTGATTGTTTAGTGTAGATTATTATCTAGAAGCTTGGATTTTACTATGAAAATTCATGGGATTTTATATAAATTTGTTTTGATTTCCAAAGTAGAAGAATGATGGTGTGAATTTTAAACTTTCCCATAAAGAATAAGAGAGTGTTGGGGAGCTATATATATTTGGAGGTTAAACCTCTAGATATAGTAAACTACAGAGTCCATTAACATGTGATATGAATTTGGTTTGGGCTTAATAGAATTGGGCTTTATTTTATTAGTAATTATTTTGCATCTTTTCTTTATATTTCATGAAAACAATTTCTACACACTTCTAGCCCAATTCATTTTCATGAAATATGGGTTGGGTTTGGGTTCATAGAATGTTAAGCTTTACTTTACTAACTTAATTTACTTCCTTCATCTTTCTTTGTTTTCCATTTAAATTCATTTGTAAATGAAATTTCAAATTCTTTTAATGTTATGAAATTATTTCTATCATAAAAATAAATTTTTACTTACTTATTTTAGATAGAGTTAGGGGTATGCCCTAGGAGGCAATTATGTAATTTGCTACATATATCTAACTTGTTGAACAATCTTGTTCATAATAAAGGTGTTTCTTTCTATTATATACATTGTACAATGTGTTTATATTAATTAATCAATTTAATTAAAAGTATATTTAATTGAAAATCCATAAATGGCATATTTTGTGATAATAGTTACAAAATGATGTAACCGTGAGTAATTTATCACAATAAAACAAATTTATTATTTTAAATATTCCTAGTCAAGATGCATCGAGACTGGATATCGGTGTATCTGTTGAGAATAGAGTATGTAATGCTCTCAAAATATTGGGCAGTGTATTATTTATGACTACCGGGGGTAACTAGGGGTTACATACTAATAGTTATTGGATAACTATGGAACGACTCACTCGATAGTTTTATGTTGGTTAATATAACTAGGGTCAAACATAAACTATCAATGCGACTGATTTACACAGTTCTCTCGACTTGAGAATACCGAGGATCTTCAATATGAAAGCTCCGCTTTGATTATAGTCAAATTTTGATATGGTGTTCCATCGAGTGACTATATTTGGGTCGAGTGGAAGTAATGAAAGTGAAGCACTATTCATGAAAGGATTCGTCTCCTCAGTTATATGGAGTTAGTATCATGGTCAACTCAAGTCAACTCAAAGTCAAAGTCCTTGGCCAGAGCATTTTGGTTAATAATAATTGTTATTATTGTACTAAGGACTTTGTGTTTGGACTATAAAGTTGAATGTGGATGACATTGGAATTTTGACCATTACCAAATTCCATAAATCCAAAGTGATATAGTTTTGATGAAGAGAATTGGTCTAAACAATTGTCACTATTAGGTACCGCTTATAATAAGTAAAATTGGATTTTACCAAAAGATGTGTATAACGGACGGGGATTTTCGACCCTCGAAAATCAACATTAATACGTCCACTATATAAAATGCCGAGCAGTCGAGTGCCGGAAATACCAATTCATTAAGGGCGAAGAAGAAAAAGGTAGAAGAAAAATAGAAACAACAACACGGAATCTCACAATCGCAGTGGAACAAAATATAATATATAACAACAGATTTTAAATACAAGAACTATACTGTTAATATACATACCACTATCAGAGTACAACAATTTAATCATCAAACTGGACAGTTTAATAACTTGTCCTCACAAAGCAGAAATAACCAAGTACGTGATATACGTTTGAGCCCCTCTAGCTCGTCTCCTGATCTCCATAGCCTTTAACCTGAATCTGTAATACTCGGTCTGACCTGAGCATTATAATAAAATAACACCCGAGTCAGTCTGGAAAAACAGCGTGAGAAAAATACACTGAATTTGATAATAAACTTTTTCAAAATCCTTCGAAAACAAAGGTATCTCGTAAGACCACGTCACACATAAACACAATGGGTTTTTACCTTACGATAACCAAAACAACTTTTATAAAAATCGTCTGATATTATAATAATGTCTATAGAAAGTAAATAGAAATTAGCTGAAATGCTTGCATCTTATGTTCCAACATAGTTGGGCGCAATCAAAACCGTACATCGCGTATTGAGAATGGATTCCATCGAATGACTGGGCCATTGGGTACCGCCCACCAAAGTACACCTCTAGAACAATGTACCGAGGACCACGCCGGGATCCCCTGCTACACAAGACCGGCCTACTCCTGACCTGGATAGACCGAATATGTTATCACCCTGGTTGTTCCCACCTTTACCACCGAGCGTTCCTTCCATGCACGACCATATCCATAAGTAATACGTTTCTGAGGACATCTAGAAAGGTGATAACATACCCTACTTTGGTGCGACCCACTTAGTCTTGCTGCATCTCCCCTGTTTTAGTCATTCCCTGGTTGATGAGGCCCGAGGCTAAGCGTTACCTTTCAAGAACGGTTTTACTCAGAATGCTCATCATTCTCCAATGACGATGTGCTGATAGCGTTCATCCATATAAGTTTTCCTAGGTCTGGACAAACCGAAGCACCATCTTCATCATCTTTACGGTATTCATTCGTAACGTTCAAACCGGATGGAGGTGGTTTTCGGAGAATTAAACCTGATTGTAACGACCCTAGATTTTAATTTAATTTAAATTAATAATTTAATGAATTTTTGAATAAAAAATTTGTAAAATCAATTTTTAATTGAAGCGAGTTTCCCCGATATCCAAATATATTTTGTATAAATCATTTAATTTAATAAGTGTTGTATATATGTGTATATATGTAATTGGGCATACATGAGTGAATTTGAAAATAATAAATATATATAGATATATATTTGACTTGAATTTTAAATTGTAAATAAATGGTTAATAATAATTTGAATTTATAAATTAAAAATATAAGACGATAAATAAAATAAAATGAATACATAGATAAATCCAATTATATTACACGATAATAAAATTTGTAAAAATATAAAGTGAATACATTAGAGAAATTTAACAACAAAATAGAAATGTAATTATATTGTAAAGTAGTATGAACAAAGGCAAAGCAAATATATTCAAGTATTCAACAAGTAAAAGATAAATGTGAGCAAAACCAATTATATAAAGATAAGTATGCACACTTGTAATATGAAACAAAACAGCAACATGCATTCATAAGCATGAACACTTGAAAAGAATAAAAATAAATGTTAAGTGCATTCATACTTAAAGCAAAAGAAAATATACATTCCTATGTAGCCTGTAAGAAAATAAAGCAAAGTCAGGAAGGAAATGTAAAGCAAAATAATAAGCAAAATATCTATGACACATGAAACATACAATAATCTAAATTGGAGACATAAGTACTCAAAGCATTTATTGCTTCCATCTCTTAGCAGCAATTAGGTCATTCGAAATGTTTGAAGTATCATTTCAGCCTCCAAGCAAAAGAGTATCCCTGCATATTTTTGTACAACCCATAATCAACTCGTACAAAAATAATACATCAACCTGGTAACTTCATTTCTTTATATCAACATCCTTCTCATATCAGTTCGTTCATTTCAAACTGAGAAAGTATGGAGCAAGCATCATCTCAACTTAAATCACCATTCAACTTAAACAAACTTCAGCAAAATCCAACTTAACATCTCAGCTATGAATCCATACAACCAAAGAATCAGGGGAGGAAGTTCAGCCTGTAAAATTTCAAATCTGTGTCAAGAGAAAAACATAGAAGCAACTCTGATCATCTTTTAAACAAGGTGAGTGACATATTTTCCTTAACTTTTAAGGGTATAAATCTGTTGTTCACATATACATATCTCTGTGAATAAACTCGTTTAGATATGCATGGATTCTCTGAATACATCTAAGAAAAACTGGAAGTATGTGTATTTGCTTGTATACATCCTCTGCTTTGAAACGTCTGTGAGTAAATTTTTGATCTTAAATCAGTTTAAAATCTGAGACTTGAATATAGTACATGAATGGAACCTTGTAGTTAAATAGTTTGAAGTGATTTGTATGTATGTTTAGAGATAAATGGATGTGCATACATGTTGTGATATGGCTGATGATCATCCCTGTTTATTTACAGTGCCATTCATCAAATAAACAGGTTTCATATTCTTAATATTATTCAATAATTCAATTTTTAACCCAAACCAGCACATGATGTATAAACAAAGGTTGTTTGTAATCAAGTAATCTTTCATCTAAAAACAGTTATAGATTTTTAAAAAGAATGATTTGCTCGAAAATTTCGAATTCACAGAAAAAAATCAAATTGGGTCAAAAATCAGTGAATTAAATTTTTTTGTTTCAATTACATGAATGAATTAATAATGGAAAATCATGATTTTTAATATACATTTCGTGATTTTTAGTTTGATATCTTTTGGGAATCTTCGAGATGAACGTTTGGGGCATTTTTAGGAATTGCCGATGATCGGCGTGGTGGGATTGGTCGAGCTTTGGGTTGGAGGAGGCCGAAGTGTTGCCGGCCTATGGAAAAATGGCTGAAGAATTTTCTGGTGGCTGTGGTGGCCAGGAAAGGTTATAGTAGGGTTTTTGCTCAATTTTATTGGATGATGGGTTCGTGAGTTTCGCTGTGACATGGAGGTGACCGGGTATGATCGCGATCGGGGGAAATTGTGCGTGAATGTCTGGTGCATCTTATGGTGTGATGGCGATTTGGATGATGATCGGAAGCGGCGTCGACAAGGTCATTTTCGTCTATGAGTTTTTGTTCCAGTTCGATCGAGTTACTCATTTTTGATCCATGGCGATATTGAGTGTTCTGGGTGTTCGAGTTCATCAGAGGAACCATGTTTGACTGGTCGAAGGGGATGGGGTTGGTCGGAGATGATCCGAGCTCTGGTGCACGTGCACGCGAGAAGCTGGTGTATCAGGAAGAATGTTGATATCTGGAGAGTTGGTTTGCGGCAGAGAGGTTGGGCTCGAAGTTTTCTCGAAGTAGTTGGGTAGTTTACTCAAAGCAAGAACGTGGGGGACTCGGGTCGAAAATACTTAGAAGATTTTTTAAAATTGAAATTTTGGCACCCGGGTAAACTTTTAACAAAACTCGAAGCAAGTAGTCATTTTTCTCGGGGAATACCCGAAGCAGGTCTCGGGTTGTTAATTTCCAGTTTTAAACTTTAAACAAAATCAAGTTAATTTAATTTCTAAATTTATTTTTTTAAATAATGATTGTTTGTTAAGTTAAAATGGTAATTTGTTTAACTACGTTAAAAAGGTTTAAGTAGTTTGAATTCTAAGGGGAAGTTTGAATTGTAAGTAAGGTTTAAAATCGGAGATTTAAATCTGAATTCAAATCTTAGTCTTGAAATAAAAGGAGTTTTAAATTTAAATTGTAATTAAAAATGATAAATCTTGGTAAATTACTTTGAGAAAAGTAATTAAAGAATTGTTAATAGTTAGTGAAGGTCATTAACTAGGATTATGATAATAACGAACTAATAAAATAAATTTTGATAATTAATTGAATTAATCAATTGAAGATAATAAATTGTAAACTGTTAATTACTTAATGAAAGCAATTAAGGGGTTAATTAATTAAGTAATTAGTTTAAGGTTAATTGATTAATATGATGTATAAATTAAGGAAATTAATTTGAGGATAATTAATAAATGATTTAAAGGTTACTTAATTAAAATGGTTTAAAAATTAATTAATGATTAATTAACCAAGATTTGTATTTTATTCATAAGTAATTAATCGGGTATAAACTAATTATAATCAGGTATAAATTGACCTTACTTGTGATTGTTTGGATTCTATTGGATGATGTGAATTGTTTGATATCCCTGATATATGATGCTTTGTGATACGTCCTGATTTATGTCGTGATCTGTGATTTCTGTTTCTGTGATATATTTCTATGTGAATATGAAACCTTTGACCCGTAAAACGGCACTTGAATTTCGATGCGACAGGGAGTCGGATTCCAGTTGGTTATCCGAAACCCACTTCGAATTATAATTGTGAATCTTTGTGACTGATAAATTTATTTTATCTATGAATATGTGAATGAAGATAAGCGTTATCGATCATACCGCTTATCGATATATCTGTGATGATTGATGTTGCACTATTGTGTGTAAAACCCCTGGACCACACTTATACACACACAAATATGGATTTCACGTGGAAATCGGTTAAGTCACAAATAATTTAAATTTGATGTTTTTGAAATTGAAATTTTAATTTCAATTGATTTTGAAATTAGAAATTTGGGTTTAATGTGAAAAGCTTTTGAAATGGAATTTCAAAGATGAAATTTATTTTGAATAACTTGATAAAGTTTTGAAGTTTAAATAATTTGATTTAAACTTAAATTCAATATTTGAATTGAATTCTATGATTTGAAACTAGGGATTAAAAAATATAATACCCGTTATATATGGGTTAAACTATTTTAAAAGTATTGATTTTGAAATGTGAATATAATTCAAGGGCTTTAACTCGTTCAAAATAAAATGGAATTTTTCTAAAACAAAAACTACTTGTTTTCGAATAATAACATCTTTCATATAAGAAGTGAACTTCCAATTTGTGTTGAAAGGTTTCAAATTTAAAATGAAGTTGAAATGTTTTGAAAGGCTATGAATGAATTCTTTTGAAAGCTATGAATTGAATCTGTTTATTTTTAACAGATTTAAAATGATGATTTGTTTAAACCCTTTGAAATGGAATTGTTTTGAAAGCTATGAGTTAAATCTTTGATCTAAAGATTTAACGAATTAATTAAATTCATAATGGAAATTGTTTTGAAATCTGTGAATGGATTTTTATGAAACTGGGTGAACTTTGTGAAATAAATCTTTTGTTTAAAAGATTTGAAATGGTAATCGATTGAAACCATTTAAAAAGAAATTGAATTATTAAGTTGTGACTTAATTGAAATCACATATCCATATGTTTTTAAATATTGCGCTCATTATTCGGGTTAGCCGGGAAAAGACATTTGTGTCATATAACCCATTCCGAATAGTGATACGTCGTATATGGATCGCATTTGAAGACCGGTGGTGAAGACCAGATATTTACGAAAACGAAAGGACAACTCGTCGAATGTCTCTGCATCGACTGGCCCTGATATAGAGATTTTATCACCCTTTGTGATGGGAAGTCCGGACGGGATTGTGAATACCCGAAATTGCAAGGGCTTCGTAAGAAGTGCCTTCGGTTCTGTTCGAACCCGGAACAGACTTGTATGGATACATGTCTGACATTACACTTTGAGATATAAAGCCGATTTCTTTCAAATACATTTCTGTTGGTGGCGGAGAATTTATTCTCTTAGCTTAACACCCTTCTCTGAGACGTACGAGCTCAGAGGTTATGTAGTTGAAATTTATCAGCGATATATCCCAATTTGGTAATGTGGCATGCTGAGTGTTGCTGTGAAATGATCAGTGTTTGATCATTTGTGATATGATCATTTGTTTGATCTTATATCTTTGTGATCATAGGTTGATCATTTGTTTGACCCAAAGCATGGCTTTGTGAACAAAGCGTAGCTTTGAGGACGAGACTTCGTCGAGCCTCACACCCCGGAAATGGTCAAAACAGGAAAGATGCGGCAAGGTTCTAGGGAGTAGCGCCCCTTAGTGTATGTCATTCCTTCTGGATAAAGGTGGTATCATGGTATGGAGCCCAGATACTTAACCTCTGTGGTTGCTGCATTTTTACTATGTGGTTTGTTGTGAATCGGGGATCCTCGGGAAGATCGGTGACGATCGGGGGATGGCATACGCGTGTCAGTAGTTACCTATTTTTGCAGAGGTAACCCGGCCTTGTGTTGGCAGAGATCCGGTTAGGTTCTCGGGTCGTCTATTCCAGGGACGTATCCATCGTGGAAAAGGAAGTTCCTTGGCCTGACCATTTGTTGGAAATCCAAACTCCAATACGAACTTGTACGGTATTAGTTGTAGAACCTGCCATTTACTTATGGTGGTCACCACTGTTTAGATGGTAGCTATAGTAGGCATAGTTCGGAATGTCTATGCTGGCTAAGATTTATATTCTACTTTCGAAATGTTTTCTACACTATGCACTAATAATAATATCCAAAGTGATTTGATTTTTGCGTAGTAAGCATCTTTGACTATCATAAGAAGAAATCTCCTCCAATTCTGCGTTTGCATTGTGTGTGTGGTGGGAGGTCTTATGGTAGTTTCATTTTCCAAAAGCATTGCGAATTGACTTTAAATTCTTTTGTTGTTCGTTTTTAAAGATAAACTGTTTTTGTTGCTCACACCAGTCCCACGACTGACTCGGAGTTTATTGTTCATTTCCTAAACTCTGGGTGCTCATAATTTTCTACACGAGCAGTCTAGAGTTGGGTTTTTCAGATAGTCAGGTTCAGTAGATTTTCTGGAGCTAGTTCAGTCTTTGGATCGGACTGCACTTGCTTATTCTTGGTGTATCGTTATTGGGAGTTCGAGCTACTACTGGAGTTCTCTCTTGAAGACTATCTTAGAGTTATTTGTTCCGCTGCTATTTCTTGTATCATATCTCTGATGTATATTGATATTCATTGTATCACTCTGTTGTATCAGATTTTGTATCTGTCATTGCATATCAATGTATTATTCATTTATTCCGCTGTGTTATTTACTTAATGTTGTTATAAGCTCCGGAGAACCAGATTTGGCATTTGAATCTACGGCATTTTGAGTACAAGTGGAGTACGGGTGCCGATTTTCGAAGGCCAACTTTTGGGTCTTTACACTGATCCCGGTCTCTTCGAAACGATTAACGACATTGGCCAAAATTGATAGTTGGTTATTTAACTATCAACACACATCCATAAACAATCATCAGGCCTTATTATATATTTTCCAAAAAATTATCCCAAAATATCTTTATAAGATATTACTTCCAGTTCTTCAACATTTGAAAACAGTTTTCAAATACTTATATTTTTCAATGGAACATTTCCAACCCATCCCAATACTTAGAATATTTTCCCACTTCATTTGATATTCAACACTTTGAAAATATCCCTTTTTTCATTTTTCTTCTCTTAAAATCGTTTATAATTTTATTTGTAAAATCCTTGACCAGTTTACAACAAATTTTATAAATTTCGGAATTCCTTAATTAATTCCCTTAATATTTTCAAAACCAATTATACTTGCTTATAATTCAATTTCTCTTCTACTTCTTTTAATGAATTATATTTCATTTTTCTAAACCTACTTTTATTTAACTACTTCATAATTTCCTAACTTTTCCCAAGCTTCGCTTTTGAGAATTCTCTTATAAGTCCGATCTATTAAATAACCCTATCCATCTCTCGAGAAGATTTATAAATAAATTTTAAAACCCTTTCAAAACTATATATATACATATGTAAATAAAAAAAATATTTAAAAGAAAATACTAATGATTTATTTTTAAGACATATTCAAATAATTATTTAAAATATTGAAAACACCTTTTTATAACATCATTTTCAAAACTGGTTTTAAATTCATGATTTTATTGAAATAATTATTGAGTATTTAAAAATTCACTTCTGAAACATTTCAACGCTAACTAACTTTGAAATTTATATAGTTTAATAAATAAAAAATTTCCTTTTAAAATAAAAATTTAACTTATCGAAAGAAATAAATTTTTAAATCTCAATAACCAAATTTCAGTTTATAAATCTTCTCGATTTCCATCACATTAATTCTATTCCGGCTTCCTTAACCATTTCACTTTAAAAATAGTATCTATTATTTTTCTCACCTATTTCCTATTCCAATATAAATTCTTCCCGTAATTTTATATTCCCAAATTATCATCCGATATCACTTCCCTTCATTTACAACTTTGTTTACTAATTTTAATAACTCCTTTGAGTTTCGCTAAAAATAATCTCATTTATAAATTCCATTTTATAAATTCATTTTCTTATAAATCCCATTTATTTTTACCAAATCTATTTTAATATTGATTTTAACTTCTTCTATATTTTTCGAATTATCATTTTTAAAAAAACTCGTCTTTAAAAAGAAATTCCTTTATATAATTTATTTAAATTTTCTATTTAAAATATTTTCCCGCATAATTTAATACGGTCAAAAATTTATTTTGCTTATTCAAAACAGTCTCCTTTAATAGCCCAAGGTTTGATATATATATTTTTAACTTAAAAATATCTTTTTAATTCCTTAAAAATTGTGACGACCGCCCATGACCCCTGCACCGAATCTAGAGATAGTGCGCTATAAAGTGTGCCAGGCGACCATGGATGATTGTCAGGGTAGATTAAAACATCAGAATCTATCGTATTACTCACAGCACATGGACAAAATACAATAGAACATATATATAATGAAGCTTTACAGAATAAAATGCCATCATATAAAACTTCATAATAGTTGAATACAAGCATCCAAATAGCCAATACATCAAGCCTCACTACATAACACTCAGAGAATACAAAACAGCGGAACATCCAGTACATATAATAAGAAGATAATATGCAACCCTCCAGCTCGTCTTCGATATCAGCATCGTGAGAAGAGAACAGCACCTGTCACCTGCTACCTAGTCTGCCCGTCCCAAAAATGGACGAACATCCCAAGGCAATAAGAATTAAAACATAAAGCCTTGAGTCAGACAACAGTCTTAGTGAGCAGTAAACTAACTAACAATATACCAAAAGAGTACAAAGGAAAAAGGAATAGGAATACAACCCTCCCACTCCAACCTCCTTCTACAGTGATAGCCCCCAGACACACAGTAAATAGAAGAAAACATAGCAGAGCATACAATTTAAAGTAGAGTAATAATCATTCGAGTCAAGGGCGATGTTTTCCAAGTACCAAGGCCTAAATCAGATAAGCACCCAGAAAATACCGCTATTGAGTCCGAATGACGATACAACCAAACATCCATGACTCTGGCTATCACTATTATCGTTGCCTTGACATCACCGTTAATTGAATGACCGACACATTCTTTCAACCTTCCGTCAAGGGCTAATGGAAACCCCGGTTCTAGACATAACTCCCGCACGTCATCATGACCCGTGCCTAGGACTATCTAATCTGCCCAGAGTGCTTGACTATCAAACATTAGCCTTCAGGGACTATCTAATCTGCCCAACGTACTCTTGCTTTGAGCATGCTAGAACCTTCAACAACGATGAGATCTCAGCCTCCTAGTCATCCTCCTCGATGACTATTTCCATACTAGCTCAAGCGCCTCTCGAGCAACCATTACCCTTAACTCGAATCATATCACCGAGTTACCAACGTGCTTGGAATGATCCGGTCTGGATTAGACCAAGTCTTCATCACATGATGCCTCGCTTCATTACATCCTCGCAAAGCCTCATCTCAACATCACATCATCAAATCTATGCATAAGAGCTTCATCATCCCGCTACATATGCCATGAGCAGCTTACCTAATTCAAGAGCCTTTCTCCTAGCTTTTGAATCATCTTCGGTCTAAATCAAACCATCAATCATCTAATTCATAACAATCAATCAAACCAAACATTAATCCAAGCAATCAAGCATTCAAATATGATCTAAGTAGATAATTATAACAATAATGGCATTTTCGTAATTAAAGAGTTGAAAGTCTAACATGCATGAAATCATAAGAAATATCTCTACAATCTTGATGAATGAACTTGCATAGGTTAACACTTAGTAAAATGGTTGTCAAATCATCATGAACAATGGATCCACATGGATCTACACTTAGGATGAAGAAAATGCATGGAAATCACTATTTTAACACCAAATCTGCCAACAATCCGATATACTCCTTTGGATCCGTGTGAGAGATAATCACCACTCACCAAATCACCTAAACAACCTCAAATCAACACGCTTCAGATCTGGACAGCGAAGGATCAAGCTTGATCTATCACGAATCCGCCTCAAACGAAGATATCTCACTTCAAAGGATGAAGATCTTCAACTTTAGCTCTTGGATCATCAATCTTGATCTTCGATTTGGATGGATGGAAGCACTAGATTAGAGTGGAGAAAAGAAGTGAAGAAGTGTAGATGTCGAGCTCTCAAAATGGCAGCACTTCATCGCTTCGAAATCCGGATACCAAAAATGAAGCCAACCCCCTCTATTTATAGCTGAAAACTGCCCTTAGGTCGCTCGGAGTTAGGTCATCCATGACCTACGACCTAAAACCTACCGACCTAAAGACTTACCAACCTACGACTTAACAAAACCCTCAGCCTCTACGACCTAACCTAACGCGCAGCTGCGACCTAGCGCTTAAGCACATCTTCGACCTAACTGCTAAGCCTTACACGACCTAACAAATAACTGGGTATACGGCTTACGACCTAACTACAAGGTCATACTCAGCGACTTAACAGATATGCACGCGCGCCCCAACTCCTAGGTCGCTCATGACCTAACGGCTTAGCAGAACTCCGCGACCTACGACATAAGGAATTCTCAAGCGCGCGACTTAACTTACATGCGACTTAACAACTACTAAGTCGCTCACGACCTATCACTCAGGCAGAAACCCAGCGACCTAACACCTTAAGTCTTCACGCGACTTAAAACATGTTACGACCTACGACTTACGACTTAGTAGTCCAGCGACCTAAGACTTAAACCAAAACACATGCTACAGCAACCCAACGACTTAACAGGCACACTACCTCGCGACCTAACAACTTACGACTTAACACGTACGACTTAACTCCTTAAGTCGCTCACTACTACTTAGGTCGTTGCCGACCTAACTACACTAACTCGCTAACCTTCTTAAGTCGCTGCCTATCCTTAAGTCCTTAAGTCGCTCAACCCTATAGGTCGCTAACTCCTATAGGTCGCTAACTTCTATAGGTCGTCCCAACCGACCTAACAACTTAATCACTAAGTCGCTAACCCGGAATCACTAGGTCGCTAACTCTCCCAGCCGACCTAACACTTAACCAAAACTTAGGTCGCATAATTCTATAGGTCGCTCTAACTAACCCACGACCTAAACCACCATACGACTTAAGACAATACGAGCTATTTCTTAACTCGGTCAAAACCTTAAGTCGGCAACTCGACCCAGACTTTTATCTCTTAACTCGTCCAAACCGACTTAGGACTTAGAAAAATTCTGAACGACTTATCAACAATGCAACCAATTGTTAATTATTTTACGATGTTTCGATCCGTAAAATACGGGTCGTTACATTCTCTCCCCCTTAGGAATTTCGCCCCCGAAATTCCAAGCAAACAAAGCAATCAAAGACTATTCTGTACGCCTACCATTCATAGCAATCAACAAACCATGCATCCAATTCTAACTTAGCGTACAGAATTCTAAGACTTAGAACAAGTTACAATATCGCGAGATGAAACGACACCTTAGGGCCATACCTTGAAGAGTTCAGGATGAGCTGCCTTCATCCTCTCTTCCACCTCCCACGTATAGTCGTTATCATCATCACTCCATTGTATCTTGAGCAACTTAACTACCTTCCTCCTAAGCTGTTTCGTGTCGGTTTCAACAACACGAAGCGGCTTACGAGGTCTTCTACCAACTGGACCAACTTCGAAATCTTCACAGCTATCAGCAGAAACCACCGTACTCGAGTCGTGCACATACTTCCGTAGATACGATACAAGAAAAACATTGTGCACACCCGACATCTTCTCCGGTAACTCCAGCCTATAGGCGAGCTTTCCTATTCGCTCGATGATCGGGAATGGTCCAACAAATCTCGGAGTCAATTTTCCTTTCTTCCCGAATCGAATAACATTCTTCAGTGGAGAAATCTTCACAAAAACCATATCACCTACGTCGAATTCCAAATCCTTACGACGCTTATCGGCATAACTCTTCTGGCGGTCTTGGGCTGCCTTCATTCGTTGCCGAATGATCTCTATGCAATCCGAAGTCTGTCGAATCATCTCTGGCCCAAGTAACGGCTTTTCCCCAGTCTCTATCCAACACGTCGGAGAGTTACACGGTCTTCCATACAATGCCTCATACGGTGCCATACCAATATTTGACTGGTAACTGTTGTTATATGAAAATTCCACCAAATGAAGGTGATCTTCCCATGATCCTCCGAAGTCCAAAACACATGCTCTAAGAAGATCTTCCAAAACTCGGTTGACTCTCTCGGTCTGACCATCTGTTTGAGGATGATAAGCTGTACTCAAGCACAACTCGGTTCCCAAAACTTCCTGGAAGCTCTTCCAAAATCCACTAGTGAACAATGGGTCTCGATCGCTCACTATACTCTTCGGAATACCATGGAATCGAACTATCCACTTAACATACAACTCAGCCAACTTTGATGCAGTCCTATTCGATCGAACAGGAATAAATCTTGCACTCTTAGTAAGGCGATCTACAATGACCCAAATCCCTTCATTTCCCGTTCTGGTTCTAGGCAATCCATCAATAAAATCCATCGACACTTGCTCCCACTTCCATGTAGGAACTTCTAATGGCTGAAGCAATCCACTTGGCTTCTTCTGCTCGGATTTTACCAACTGGCAGTTCATACACTTGGAAATAAAATTTCCAACATCCTTCTTCATACCTTCCCAGTAGTAGGTTCTCTTCATATCCCGATACATCTTATTTCCACCTGGATGAATTGTCAGCCTCGAGTGATGACTTTCCTTCAAAACTTCACTCCTCAATTCATCTATATCGGGAACAACTAGTCGTCCTTGCTTTCGAAGCCAACCCTCTCGATCGACTTCAAACCCTTTATCCTTTTCTGGATCCAATCCAGATTCCAAATCACGGATAATCTTGACAAGCTTATCGTCTCGCTTCTTACTCTCGCCAATTCTCTCCACAAGAGTCAGTCTTATCGATAAGTTTGCCAACATCTCAGGTTCCAATTTGCATCTAGGCCTGAAGTCAAATCCAGCTAAATACTCGAGACTCTTCCATTCTGAAAACATGGCTCCCAATCCTGCATGTCTTCGACTTAACGCATCTGCCACTGCGTTACCTTTTCCCGGAGTATAAGCTATACCAAAATCATATGATGCCAAAAACTCTAGCCATTCAAATCTTTTTGGGAGAAAAGATACTTCAATGACTTATGATCTGTAAACAACTCAAATCGAACTCCCAATAGATAATGTCTCCACATCTTCAGAGCAAAAACAATCGCCGCTAACTCCAAATCATGAGTTGGGTAATTCCTTTCATGCGGCTTCAGTTGTCGACTGGCATACGCAACAACTTTATCCTTCTGCATTAGCACTGCTCCAAGTCCAGTACCACATGCATCGGTGTAAACCACCATCTCATCATTCCCATTAGGAATAGTCAAAACAGGAGCACTCGTCAATCTCTCTTTCAGGATTCCGAAAGCTTGCTCACACCTAGCATCCCATCTGAACGCTAGGTTCTTCTTTATCAATCCTGTTAACGGTGCAGCTACCTTGGAGAAGTCTTTGATAAACCGTCAATAATATCCTGCTAATCCAAGAAAACTCCTCACATCTGATGCATTCTTAGGTCTGACCCAATCCTGGATTGCTGCCACCTTAGCGGGATCAACCGCTATTCCATTTCCAGAAATCACATGGCCTAAGAACCTCACTTCACTCTTCCAGAAGTGACACTTCGAAAACTTAGCCTTCAGCTGATGTTTCCATAAGATTTCCAAAACAATACGCAAGTGCGTCTTGTGCTCTTCTTCCGTTCTGGAATAAATCAGAATATCATCCACGAACACTAGCACAAACTTTTTCAACTGATCTCTGCACACTCTATTCATAAGATCCACAAAGTATGCTGGCGCGTTAGTCAACCCAAACGGCATTACCAGCCACTCAAAGAAACCCGATGGTGTCCGAAAAGCAATCTTCGGCACACTATCCTTAGCCACTCTCAACTGGTGAAATCCCGTTGCAAAATCCATCTGAGAAAACACCTTGGCTTCGTGAAGCTGATCAAACAAGTCATCTATTCTCGGCAACGGATACTTGTTCTTCTTAGTCACCTTATTCAGCTCACGATAATCGATGCACAATCTCAACGACCCATCTGCCTTGGTTGCGAACACAACTGGTGCACCCCACTCGGACACACTACGCCGAATGAATCCTTTCTGTAAAAGGTCATCAACTTGCACCCTCAACTCTTGCTGTTCCCTAGGTGCCATCCGCCTAAGAGGCATCACAACAGGTCTAGCTCCTTCAACTAGATCTATACGAAACTCGATCTCTCTATGCGGCGGCAACCCTTTGACTTCGTCAAAGACATCCTCGAATCCATTCGCGATTGGCACTAATGACAGTCCATCCCGTGGAACAACTAGCGAATACATGAAGCTCATGAAGACGCCTTCTTCATGCTTACATCGTATAACAACCTTTCGCCCCTCCACATTCTCGACTGTCACCTCCAACCTTTCGCAATCAACCTTAGCCGCATACTTCCTAAGCCAGTCCATACCCAAAATAATTCCGAACCCCGCAAAGTTCAGAACAAAACAATCACAAACAAAAGAGCAACCATGACTCGACACAATCAAACCACGGCATAACATACACAAACAAGACGAACCCCCAACTGGATTAGTCACAACCAATGGCCTATCAACAATATCTGGTTCCAAACCTAACCGGCCTACGAGTTCACTACAAACAAACGAATGCGACGCTCCAGTATCAAACAGAACTCTAACTGGAACACCACATAGGAAAAGAGTACCTTGAACCACCACACTCTTTCCCTTCTCTTCAGCGGTAGGAGCTTTTGAAGACGAAGGAACAGCTCCCAAAGCATAAGCTTGCACAATCTGCTTGTCCTTCCTTGGTTCTGGACAATTCTTCCTGATGTGCCTTGGCTTGTCACAGTTGTGACACTTCATCGGTACCTTCGGATTCTTACAATCCTTAAAGAAATGGCCCTTCTGCTGACAGTTGTAGCAAATCACCTCGCCTTTCGGCTTCTTCTGGCCATCCCTTCCCTTCTGCTGCTGCTGCTTCCTCTTCTCCTTTCCACCCTGCTGGGGTTTAGACTCTTCCCTGGTCATAGCAACAACAGATCCTTCCTTAGGAAACAGACTCTCATGCCTGAGAGCTTTCTCCACAGCTTATCAAATGAATCATCCAAATGATCCACCAATGACGCAGCGGATTAATCAAAACGATCTTCAATCGATGAAAGTAGCAATCTGTGGATTGATGGATACTGAAATGCCCGAATTCGTTGATCCGAAGATACCGAACTCTAGCTATCCCGAACTCGTTGATCGTGCACGATACCGGGTTCAAAGATCTTCAATTCTTCAAGCGTTGATCAAGCGCACTTGATTCCGCGAATCGGCTTCTGCAATCGTTGAATCGAGCGCACTCGATTAACCGAAAGAGGAGATAGGAGATTACACTCAACTACCAATTGGAATGAAAGCACAAAGCAATCAAAAGAGAATTTTATTCAAAAATCAACAACCTTTTACAAATGACCCAACTTGCCTATTTATAGGCTACAACTCACGCAGTACAAAAATTCACAACTCCTAGGTCGGAAACGACTTATAGATGACGACTTACGACCTATCTAAGGTCGGCGACGACCTATGCTCAACACAGCGACTTATCAACATTACAAACAAACAGGCTACGACCTTACAACATTACAACGACTCAATGATAAACGACTCACGACTTAAGAAAACATACAACACATTACAACGACTTACATAGGTCGTACACGACCTAAAGTACACACTTAAAAGACAGAACGACCTACGACTTAAACAGACGCGACCTATCTTCAATACATCTGCTTCCTTCAGCGACTTAAGAATCAACGGCAGAGATCAATGCGGCATAAGAATCTAAGGCCTCAGTCTTCAGCGACTTAACTTAGGTCGGTAACGACCTAAAAACAACAAGTAACGACTTAAGAAATCAACAGCTGAGATTAAGTCGGCAAACAAGATCTACGACAACAAGTCTTCAGTGACTTTAAAACATGCGCATCTCAGATCAGCGACTCAAAGAAATCAAAGGTAGAGATTAACTCGGCAGAAACATCAATGGCATCCAGAGCTTTGCGACTTAAAGATAACATAACTCCGCGACCTAAGCCTGTACGACTTAAAACCTCGCGACCTAAGAACCCTGGCATCTTAACCATCTTTATGCGACCTAAATTCTTGCAACCTAACTTAGGTCGAGACATTTTCCTACGACTTAGTATAGGTCCTTTCATTTTAATCTGGAGCACTTTTAACTCGGTAAGTCGTACTAGCGACCTATCTTCCAATTCGTTAGGTCGTCTGAGCGCTTTTCCACTAGGTCGTTGATCTTCACTAAGTCGTTGGAGCGACTTATAGGCTTCGTTAGGTCGGTCGCGACCTATGACTTCAACTTTCCACCTTCCTTCACGAAATACTGACTCCTTAGCTTTAGGTCGGATTCGACCCATCAACATGTTACGACCTACGAGTTTGCTAGGTCGGTCACGACCTAGTACTTGGACTGCATCATCCTCCCCTGGTTGAGAGAAATTCGACCTCGAATTTGTAAATTCTTCCACATCAGCTCGTTCATCCCCATGATATGGTACGAGATGTTTAACATTGAACACATCAGAAGTGTACACATCTTCTGGCAGCCTCAACTTATAAGCATTTTCATTAATTCGTTTTATGACTTCCACCGGACCAATTTTCCTGGCTTTCAACTTGTTATAAGCGCCTATTGGAAAACGATCTTTTGTTAACACTGCATAAACCAAATCACCTTCATGAAACTCAACCTTCCTTCGTTTCAAATCTGCAGATTATTTATACTTCTCATTTGCTTTCTCCAATCGTTCCTGAACGATTTTATGACATTCCGTCAACCCCTCAACAAAATCAGCAGCTTTCTTAACTGTCTTCTTTGATTGTGGCATTACCGTTAAATCCAACGGCCCTCTTGGTAAGCTTGAATATACTATCTGAAATGGACTGAACCCAGTACTTCGATTCACAGCATGATTATGGGCAAACTCTGCCTGGCATAACTTCACATCCCAACTCTTTAGATTATCTTGTACAAGACACCTCAGCAAGTTTCCCAATGATCGGTTTACCACCTCAGTCTGTCCATCTGTCTGCGGATGATAAGCGCTGCTAAAGTTCAACTTCGTTCCCACCATCTTCCACAAACTTAACCAAAAGTGACTCAAAAATCGAGTATCTATATCCGACACAATAGATTCTGGCAATCCATGAAGTCGATAGATTTCCTTGAAAAACAACTGTGCAACATGAACAGCATCCGCCGTCTTCTTACAAGCAATAAAATGTGCCATTTTCGAAAATCGATCAACTACCACATAAATGGAATCATTACCACGCTGCGTTCTCGGCAACCCCAACACAAAGTCCATACTCACATCAACCCATGGTTTAGTTGGTACCGGTAACGGCATATATAACCCAACATTAGTAGCAGTTCCTTTCGAAACCTGACAAATATGACAACGCTCCACAAACCTCTCTACCTCTTTCCTCATTGATGGCCAAAAGTAGGATTGTGAAATCAACTGTAATGTACGGTCTCTCCCAACATGTCCCTCTTCGTGTAACTCCTTGATAATCTTCATTCTCAGACTACCCTCCGGTATGCACAATCGATTTCCTTTGAACAGAAAACCATCTACCATCAAAAACTCATCCGTCTTTCCCTCCTTGACTTTATCAACCACCTTTGCAAAGTAAGGATCATCGACAAATAATTCTGGCAACACATCGAACCCTGTCACCTCAACTTTTAGTGTAGTCTACAAATGACTCCTTCTACTCAAAGCATCAGCCACTCGATTCGTCACCCATGACTTGTGTTTAACAACAAAAGTAAACTGCTGCAGATATGCAATCCGCGATGCATGTCTTGCTGAAATCTTATCTTGCCCTTGCAAATGCTTCAATGCTTCATGATTAGTATACAGAACAAACTCCTTCTGAAATAGATAGTGTCTCCAGTGTTTAATAGATTGTACAACAGCATAGAATTCTACATCATACGTACTGTACCTCATCTTCGCTCCTGACAACTTCTCACTGGAATATGCAATTGGACGTCCGCTCTGACTCAGAACTCCTCCAATCCCAACCTTCGATGCATCAGTATGTAGTTCAAACACTAGCTGAAAATCAGGTAATACTAGAATTGGTGCAGCTGTCAGCAACTCCTTGATCTTCTCAAAAGCACTCCCTGCTTCCTTTGTCCATGCAAATTGTTTACCTTTCGTGCAATCTGTAACAGGCGCCATCACACTACTAAAGTGTGGAATAAACCTTCGATAAAATGAAGCCAACCCATGAAAACTACGAACTTCCGTTATCGTCTTGGGCTGTGGCCAATCTCTAATTGCTTCAACTTTACTTTGGTCAACCTGTATTCCTTTTTCCGACACAACATATCCCAGAAATAAAACGCTATGCGTCATGAACACGCATTTCTTCGTTGCAGCATAAAATTGTTCTTGTCGCAATACCATCAGCACTTCTCTAAGATGATTCAAATGTTCCTCTGGACTCCCACTGTAATCAGAATATCATCAAAATACACCACCACAAATTTCCCAATGAACGGTCGAAAAATCTGATTCATCACCCTCATAAAAGTACTCAGTGCATTGGATAAACCAAATGGCATGACCAACCATTCGTATAGACCTTCCCTGGTTTTAAAAGCAGTTTTCCACTCATCGCCTGGTCTGATACGAATTTGATGATATCCGCTCTTCAAATCAATCTTCGAAAATATAGTAGCTCCGCTTATTTGATCTAACAAGTCATCCAACCTCGGCATTGGAAATCTATATCTCACAGTAATCTTATTCAATGCTCGACTGTCAGTGCACATCCTCCACGTCCCATCCTTCTTGGGTACCAATAAAGCTGGTACAGCACAAGGACTTAAACTCTCCTGCACACGCCCCTGTTCAAGCAATTCCTCTACCTGCCTTCTCAATTCCTGATGTTCCTTCGGACTCATTCGATAATGTGGTCTGTGTGGCAACACAGCACCTGGAACAAGATCTATCTGATGTTGTATATCCCTCAACGGTGGCAACTTCGTTGGTAACTCCTCTGGAAATACATCGTCAAATTCTTTCAAAACTGGTTTAACTTCCTCTGGAATCTCAACCTCTTCACTGCTCTCTCGCCCAATTAACAAAAACACTTCAGGTTCCTCCTCTACTTCCTTCACAAACTCCTTCAAAGATAACAAAGTTTTGAGCTCTTCAATTTCCTCCAACTTGTTTTCCTCCTGTTGTCGCTTCTTTGGAACTAGAGTAATCTTTGTGCCTTCAAACATGAAACTGTAACTGTTGGTACGCCCATCATGTTGTACTGCTCTATCATACTGCCACGGTCTTCCCAGCAACAAATGACAAACGTCCATATCTACCACATCGCACCAGATTTCGTCTTTATATTTCTTCCCAATTGAAAATTTCACACGAGCCCTTCGTCCAACCTTCACCTCCCCGCCTTTCCTCAACCAAGCTAGCTTGTACGGTTTCGGATGTTTCTCAGTCTTCAATGCCAACTTCCTCACAGCTTCTGACGAAATTATATTATCGCATCTTCCAACATCAATAACAAATTTGCAAACTTTCCCCGGAATGGTACATGTTGACTGAAAAATATTGCTCCTCAACCAACTACAATCCTCCTCTTGCTTTGGTGTTAAATAGGACCTCTTCATCATAAGATTGTACCCTTCGTCTCCCGTCACTTCTTCTTACTCCTCATTAGGTGGTGAATTGGAACATTCAGCTTCTTCATCCTCATCCTCAACTTCTGCAATCATGGTTCTCTTCTTTGGCTTTGGACACTCACTGCTTTTATGACCCAATTCCTGACAATTGTAACATTTGAAACCATTGTTAACCCTTGCCTTCTCAACCTCCTTCTCCACTGGTCTACTGATAGGTTTAGAAACATTAGAACTTCCACCAACACCCTTCGCTTGATTGTTAGAATTAGTAAACACACCACTTCCTCGTCGTCCCTGTTTCTCCCAAGCCAACGCTTTCTGATGTGCTTCCGCTACAGATCTTGGATCGAACATATTAACCATATCCTGGATCTGTATTCTCAATCCCCCAATGAACCTAGATGCCAGCTGCTCTTCTGTTTCCATAATATCATTCCTTGCAATAAGTTGATAGAATTCATCAGCATAGTCATTCACAGATTTCGTCCCTTGTCTCAAATTTTGCAAACGTTGATACATCAAAGATTGATAATTGTAAGGTAAGAACGTTGCTTTCATCAACTTCTTCATCTTCTCCCAAGATTCAACTTTTGACTTTCCCATCCGATCACGTGTAAGTTTGGTTTGCTGCCACCATGCCAAAGCTCTACCCCTCATCCTCGTAGCAACCAACTTCACTCTACAATTTTCTGGAACTTCTTTAAAGTCAAAAATCTCTTCAACATTAGCTACCCAATCTAGAAACTCCTCTGCTTGCATACCACCCTTGAATTCAGGAATTTCAGTCTTCATCCCCGACTCCCACTTGTGATCATACTCAGAGTAATTTCTTCCTTGGCCTCGTCCTTGTCCTCGAACACTACCACCATCATACTCCTCTTCAAAATCAGATGTATATCGTTGTATATCTCGTCCACCCACATCTCTACTACCATCACGTCTACCACCATCATCCCTTCTATCTACATTCCTCCGTTCACGATCATTCATGTTCCTCCCATGCCTTTGATCATTTTCAACACTTCCGTCTCGATTGGAATGTGGCGAGACTCTACTAGCCCCATGGTTAGATTCAGGTGAAACCCTTCTCCGATTTTGATTCATTTCTGTCATAAGCTTATCTAACCGGCCAATTCCTTCATTAAGCTTCTCACTAAAGTTTTCATTGATTCTTTGCTCAATCTCATCAGCTTCTTCTCTTCGATACAAAGCTTCTACGTTTTGGTGGTGATTAGCTCTTCTTGGCGGCATACTTGAAAACTTCACAAACTCTTCAACACTTCAACATTCAAACACTTTTCGGATTTTGATCCAAAATGAAACGGATCGAAAACTTCAACTTTGTAGCAAATCGCGATGAACACGATGGACAAAGTTTCGGCTTCTCTTCAAACTTCCAAATGAATAGGCTCCAAGTCTCGATCTAGCTATGATTGGCTAGAACAAGCTCTGATACCAAACTGACGCAGCGGATTAATCAAAACGATCTTCAATCGATGAAAGTAGCAATCTGTGGATTGATGGATACTGAAATGCCCGAATTCGTTGATCCGAAGATACCGAACTCTAGCTATCCCGAACTCGTTGATCGCGCACGATACCGGGTTCAAAGATCTTCAATTCTTCAAGCGTTGATCAAGCGCACTTGATTCTGCGAATCGGCTTCTACAATCGTTGAATCGAGCGCACTCGATTAACCGAAAGAGGAGATAGGAGATTACACTCAACTACCAATTGGAATGAAAGCACAAAGCAATCAAAAGAGAATTTTATTCAAAAATCAACAACCTTTTACAAATGACCCAACTTGCCTATTTATAGGCTATAACTCACGCAGTACAAAAATTCACAACTCCTAGGTTGGAAACGACTTATAGATGACGACTTACGACCTATCTAAGGTCGGCGACGACCTATGCTCAACACAGCGACTTATCAACATTACAAACAAATAGGCTACGACCTTACAACATTACAACGACTCAAATATAAACGACTCACGACTTAAGAAAACATACAACACATTACAACGACTTACATAGGTCGTACACGACCTAAAGTACACACTTAAAAGACAGAACGACCTACGACTTAAACAGACGCGACCTATCTTCAATACATCTGCTTCCTTCAGCGACTTAAGAATCAACGGCAGAGATCAATGCGGCATAAGAATCTAAGGCCTCAGTCTTCAGCGACTTAACTTAGGTCGGTAACGACCTAAAAACAACAAGTAACGACTTAAGAAATCAACAGCTGAGATTAAGTCGGCAAACAAGATCTACGGCAACAAGTCTTCAGCGACTTTAAAACATGCGCATCTCAGATCAGCGACTCAAAGAAATCAAAGGTAGAGATTAACTCGGCAGAAACATCAATGGCATCCAGAGCTTTGCGACTTAAAGATAACATAACTCCGCGACCTAAGCCTGTACGACTTAAAACCTCGCGACCTAAGAACCCTGGCATCTTAACCATCTTTATGAGACCTAAATTCTTGCGACCTAACATAGGTCGAGACATTTTCCTGCGACTTAGTATAGGTCGTTTCATTTTAATCCGAAGCACTTTTAACTCGGTAAGTCGTACTAGCGACCTATCTTCCAATTCGTTAGGTCGTCTGAGCGCTTTTCCACTAGGTCGTTGATCTTCACTAAGTCGTTGGAGCGACTTATATGCTTCGTTAGGTCGGTCGCGACCTATGACTTCAACTTTCCACCTTCCTTCACGAAATATTGACTCCTTAGCTTTAGGTCGGATTCGACCCATCAACATGTTACGACCTACGAGTTTGCTAGGTCGGTCACGACCTAGTACTTGGACTGCATCAACCAACTGCCTCCCAAGATAACTGTCCAAGCCTGTCACAAACTTCTCATTCTTCTGATATGCAGATTCAATATATGACCGGGCATACTTGGACAACGCCTCAAACTCAGAAACATACTCAAGAACTGGTCTTCCTCCCTGCTTGAGCTCTACAAACTTCTTGAACAGAAAAGACTTCTGAGTTGTAGAAATGAACTTAGCTTCAAATCTAACTTGGAATTGCTCCCAAGTAATCTCTTCCTCCGGAGTATTGATGGTAATAGAGTTCCACCAATCAGAAGCTCTCCCTTGAAGCTGTCTTGATGCCAACTTCCTCTTAGTTGCATCATCAATTCCCAAATCACCAAAGATCCTTCTACAAGCATCTATCCACCTCTGGACCTCAATAGTTGATTCTGTTCCCAAGAAAACCTTCCCTCCAAGAGCAGTATAGTCCTTGCACAACTTAGCAAAATCCACTGGTTTCGAAGTTTGGACTTGAACTCCAACATCAACTGCTGCCCCCGAAACTGGTATCCTTCTCATGATCGAAGTCATCATAGCTTCGAACATAGCTACATAATCAGCAGCCCCCTCAGTAGCACGGCCCTCCCTAGCAGCTGGTCTCCCACTTCGACTCATTCTCAATATCTATAAAAAGGAATGATTAGAACATCTAGAGAAACAACTGCATAAAGGACTAACTTACTGCTAAACTACTATCTTATATATAGTAATCATCCATCAAAATACAATTACGTCTCTCATACGTAGTTACGACGGCGAGCGTTGGGTAAAATCGATTAACCAATGCTCTGATACCAAATGTGACGACCGCCCATGACCCCTGCACCGAATCTACAGATAGTGCGCTGTAAAGTGTGCCAGGCGACCATGGACGATTGTCAAGGTAGATTAAAACATCAGAATCTATCGTATTACTCACAGCGCATGGACAAAATACAATAGAACATATATATAGTGAAGCTTTACAGAATAAAATGCCATCATATAAACTTCATAATAGTTGAATACAAGCATCCAAATAGCCAATACATCAAGCCTCACTACATAACACACAGAGAATACAAAACAGCGGAACATCCAGTACATATAATAAGAAGATAATATGCAACCCTCCAGCTCGTCTTCGATATCAGCATCGTGAGAAGAGAACAGCACCTGTCACCTGCTACCTAGTCTGCCCGTCCCAAAAATGGACGAACAGCCCAAGGCAATAAGAATTAAAACATAAAGCCTTGAGTCAGACAACAGTCTTAGTGAGCAGTAAACTAACTAACAACATACCAAAAGAGTACAGAGGAAAAAGGAATAGGAATACAACCCTCCCACTCCAACCTCTTTCTACAGTGATAGCCCCCAGACACACACTAAATAGAAGCAAACATAGCAGAGCATACAATTTAAAGTAGAGTAATAATCATTCGAGTCAAGGGCGATGTTTTCCAAGTACCAAGGCCTAAATCAGATAAGCACCCAGAAAATACCGCTCTTGAGTCCGAATGACGATACAACCAAACATCCATGACTTTGGCTATCACTGTTATCGTTGCCTTGACATCACCGTTAATTGAATGACCGGCACATTCTTTCAGCCGTCCGTCAAGGGCTAATGGAAACCCCGGTTCTAGACATAACTCCCGCACGTCATCATGACCCGTGCCTAGGACTATCTAATCTGCCCAGAGTACTTGACTATCAAACATTAGCCTTCAGGGACTATCTAATCTGCCCAACGTACTCTTGCCTTGAGCATGCTAGAATCTTCAACAACGATGAGATCTCAGCCTCCTAGTCATCCTCCTCGACGACTATTTCCATACTAGCTCAAGTGCCTCTCGAGCAACCATTACCCTTAACTCGAATCATATCACCGAGTTACCAACGTGCTTGGAATGATCCCGTCTGGATTAGACCAAGTCTTCATCACATGATGCCTCGCTTCATTACATCCTCGCAAAGCCTCATCTCAACATCACATCATCAAATCTATGCATAAGAGCTTCATCATCCCGCTACATATGCCACGAGCAGCTTACCTAATTCAAGAGCCTTTCTCCTAGCTTTTGAATCATCTTCGGTCTAAATCAAACCATCAATCATCTAATTCATAACAATCAATCAAACCAAACATTAATCCAAGCAATCAAGCATTCAAATATGATCTAAGTAGATAATTATAACAATAATTGCATTTTCGTAATTAAAGAGTTGAAAGTCTAACATGCATGAAATCATAAAAATATCTCTACAATCTTGATGAATGAACTTGCATAGGTTAACACTTAGTAAAATGGTTGTCAAATCATCATGAACAATGGATCTACATGGATCTACACTTAGGATGAAGAAAATGCATGGAAATCACTATTTTAACACCAAATCGAGCCAACAATCCGATATACTCCTTTGGATCCGTGTGAGAGATAATCACCACTCACCAAATCACCTAAACAACCTCAAATCAACACGCTTCAGATCTGGACAGCGAAGGATCAAGCTTTATCTATCACGAATCCGCCTCAAACGAAGAAATCTCACTTCAAAGAATGAAGATCTTCAACTTTAGGTCTTGGATCTTCAATCTTGATCTTCGATTTGGATGGATGGAAGCACTAGATTAGAGTCGAGAAAAGAAGTGAAGAAGTGTAGAAGTCGAGCTCTCAAAATGGCAGTACTTCGTCGCTTCGAAATCCGGATTCCAAAAATGAAGCCAACCCCCTCTATTTATAGCTGAAAACTGCCCCTAGGTCGCTCGGAGTTAGGTCGTCCACGACCTACGACCTAAAACCTACCGACCTAAAGACTTACCAACCTACGACTTAACAAAACCCCCAGCCTCTACGACCTCACCTAACGCGCAGCTGCGACCTAGCGCTTAAGCACATCTTCGACCTAACTGCTAAGCCTTACACGACCTAACAAATAACTGGGTATACGGCTTACGACCTAACTACAAGGCCATACTCAGCGACTTAACAGATATGCACGCGCGCCCCAACTCCTAGGTCGCTCACGACCTAACGGCTTAGCAGAACTCCGCGACCTACGACATAAGGAATTCTCAAGCGCGCGACTTAACTTACACGCGACTTAACAACTACTAAGTCGCTCACGACCTATCACTCAGGCAGAAACCCAGCGACCTAACACCTTAAGTCTTCACGCGACTTAAAACATGTTACGACCTACGACTTACGACTTAGTAGTCCAGCGACCTACGACTTAAACCAAAACACATGCTACACCAACCCAACGACTTAACAGGCACACTACCTCGCGAGCTAACAACTTACGACTTAACACGTACGACTTAACTCCTTAAGTCGCTCACTACTACTTAGGTCGTTGCCGACCTAACTACACTAACTCGCTAACCTTCTTAAGTCGCTGCCTATCCTTAAGTCCTTAAGTCGCTCAACCCTATAGGTCGCTAACTCCTATAGGTCGCTAACTTCTATAGGTCGTCCCAACCGACCTAACAACTTAATCACTAAGTCGCTAACCCGGAATCACTAGGTCGCTAACTCTCCCAGCCGACCTAACACTTAACCAAAACTTAGGTCGCATAATTCTATAGGTCGCTCTAACTAACCCACGACCTAAACCACCATACGACTTAAGACAATACGAGCTATTTCTTAACTCGGTCAAAACCTTAAGTCGGCAACTCGACCCAGACTTTTATCTCTTAACTCGTCCAAACCGACTTAGGACTTAGAAAAATTCTGAACGACTTATCAACAATGCAACCAATTGTTAATTATTTTACGATGTTTCGATCCGTAAAATACGGGTCGTTACAAAAATTAAAAAGAATATTTATGATATTTAATATACCAAAAATTAATTTCCACGCCTTTATGACATTTAAAATTTTACAGCATAAAATAATCCTGTATTTTACATATATGAAAAATAATAACATATTTGAGGAATCCAGTTGGATCCCTCCAACCTGTTTTTCCTGCATCCATAGATGTTAAACAACAATAAAATACCAATCCCACTTCGAGGGGGATATCGCGGTACATAGGGTCATCCGTTATTATGCGGGGCGCATATGGTCTCATCCACTATAAAGTGCGTGAATATCACTCCAATACTAATATATATACTACTATATATATATAGTCATCCATTAGATAAATTATAAATTTATAAATCGATCAAGCATCCAAATTTAAATTTAAATTTAAACATTCAAATTTAAATACAGTAATCCAAATGAGTGAGAAATTCTCACCTTCGATTCATATTTGCAATCCGTTCCAATTTAATTATGTATCCTAGATCGTTCCGAATCCAACGCCACTGATCTGTGATTTTTGAACCTCGCATTCAAAAAGTTATACGATTTCAATTTTTATTATAATTAATCAATTACTTACTAAATGTAACCAAATTATCTATTTAAAAATTTTAACTGAGTTTTGATGATAAATTTTAAATTAACTCAACTACATTAAAAAGATTTTTTTTAAAACAAAATTACCTCACTAATTGGTTCGAATCCTTGATGCCCAAACCCCCATCACCACGCTCGCGCCCTACTCCACGATTTAGCCTGAACCCTACTCGAACGTGACAGCCTCCACGCGCGTACAGAAGCAGATCACCAGAAATCCAACCATCACCAGAAAATGCATCGCAGAGTACGCGACTCCTTCCTTCCACTATCGCGCCTCAACTATACATGCGCTCGCCACTAGGTTGACCCAGAACCCAAAGTCGTAACCCTAGCCTACTATAGTTGCTCCACCTACAACTAGCCCTCGCAACCGCGAGCCATCCCAGCCCTCGACCTCCACAAATGCCACCTCCAGATCGCGTACACCCCCCAAGTCGCTGCAAGCTCGATTGTAACGACCCATAATTTCATGGATTTAATTTGGTTAAATTAATAAGTTTGTAATTAAATTTAGAAGAAAAAAAACTACTTATAGTAATTCGAAGTTAATTCAAATGATTTTAAGTAGTGAAAAGAATTTTACCTGTATATGAATTGAATATCAGGATTTAAGGAAAATATTAAACTGATATAATGTAATAAACACATTCTCAACAGTAAATGGAATATGATAATACGAACAATTGCAAGTTTTGTATTTATGGGCAAATTAATATTGATAGGTAATAATTGTTGTAGAGAATAAATTTCAAATGTAAAAAAAGAAATTTAAAATGGTGACAACTATTGTCCGTTAACAATGCATGTAATTAATAGCGATTAAAATGAAATTAATCATTTTTTTTTGCAAGTTAAGAGAATAACTGGAAATTTTGAAGGTAAAATCAATATAAAGGTTAACTAAATGCATAAGATGGAAAGTTGAACAGAATTCAAATAAATGATAATAATGGAAAACGTATACAATCAATGTAGGTAATTAGTAATTACGATGTTGTTGAAATTATTAAACATTTCTTGTGACAATTAATAAACAACGAAAGGAGTGAGCGTATTTATTTAGAGTATTAATTACATTCAGTTTGGGAATTTAAGCAACAATGTAATGCAAGGTAATTAATGCTAAATTTAAGTAAATAATAATGAATAGTGGTTGAATAACGATAAATTCAAAATTTGTAAACATATATTATAAATTACCTACTTATTTGTTAATGAAATTTGAATTGATAATAAGTGATAAGGAAATAAATGTTACACTAATGGAAATGAAGTAACGTTCGTTTAAAAGTTGAGTAATAGTAAGGTCGTATTTATTATTAGCGTTACTTTAATAATAATGGTTAATTGTGAAATTTATGCAAGAAGTATGTGAAATAGTAACTAAGAAAGGAATACGTATAAATTGATTATGACCTAAATTTAAGTGTAAGTTAAAAAGTGAAATTGAATCTAATACATTAAATTTGGAAACTTATTTTAATAAATTAGATTCAATTTATAATGAAGGGGGTTATTTTAAGAAATTAAAATAATTACTATGATTTGGTAAATTTAGTTACTTTAAAATTTAGAAGGGAATTGGTTTAAAGAATTATGAATTAATAAGTAAATCAAGATGATGAACTTTATGAATTATTAAAGTTGAATCTTTAATAATGAGTTAATTTGTTAATTTATAATAGTTGGACTTATTGAAATAAATGAAATCAAAATTTAATTATTACGTTAAATTAAAAATTAAGTTGAATAATGGGAAATATTTATGTAATAATTTTAAATCCAATGGCAAGCCCTCCTATTGAAATATGAATGGGATAATCATCGATACATTTAATTTAATAGAATTATTAAAAAGTTAATTTATAATTTTGAATTTAATGAAATCGAGGATTAATATTGAATTTATAAATGAATCATCTAAATTTACGTTTTTAATTTGTTTAGAATCATTGTAAATGATTGAGGAATCATAAGTGATAAAATTTTCAAATTCTGAAACTGAAATAAAAAAAATGGATTTATTTACAAATTCTTAATTTATTTAATTAATATAAAAATAGCCATTTTGGCCACTGACTCGGATTTCGACGAAACTAGTTTCATCGGATCCGTATTAGTGAATTATTGTAGGGCTTCAAGTTTCGTAGCGATCGGACTTGTCGTTTGATCGTACGAACGCGAAACGCCTTGAAATTTATGCAATTGAAATCAATTGAAATCAATTTGGAAAATATTGTTTTTAGCATAACTTCTTCATACGACGGAATTTGAACCTGAAACCTTTTCCATTGAATTTAAAATATTTTAAAACACCTATTTTGATATATGGGTTTACCCAATTTCGTTCCGGGGTCAGGACGGGCTTTTTGGGGCACTTTGGCGTTAGCGCGTACACCTGTTTTATCCATCTATTCTATTTTCAACCTTCTCTATAAATATCCCCGCTAAACCCTAGCCTCCGCCTATTCTCATTTGTGTGTGTGTAAAATTTCTTCAGCTCCTACTCCTCCTCAATGGCAGACAAAATTTCGGATCCAGATCCATTTCAAAATCAGAGTCAAAAATTCAACTTCCTCAGAAAAATCTCAAATTAATATATGTTGAAGTTCTCGACTAGCGTAATTCACTGTTGAAATTCGTTTTGCGTTTTGGTTCATCGTCTGATCAGTAGAAATTAAAGAAGTCTCGGTCGTTCATCACGTCGAAATCAAACTCGACGGATCGACGAACCGTTTCTGGGTTTTGAAGAGAGGACCGAGGGGACTTCATCCATGCAGTCTATTTCGCGAATCGACGGCTAGATCATCGTCAAATTTTGATTTGGGTTGCTCAATTTGGAGGTGGCGGCTGCAAAAATTCCTCTCAGCATGGCTTGTCGTGACGCGGTCGCTCGAGGCGGAGATGAAGTGAACGGCAGGGGATTGGGGTCTGACAGGTCTGCATGGCACTAGCGGCGACGGCGATGGAAGCGACGTGGTGGCGTGCGTTTTGGTTGATGAAGCGGCCTGTAGGGTTTGAACGAAAGCTACAGTGCGTGCATTCTTCTTCTGATGACGTGGTGAATGGAGGTGAATAAATGTGTTTTTCTTTTCTTAATTTTAATTTTGAAATTCAATCACAATTTTCGCTATAACTTTTGCATACGATATCCGTTTTACGCGCGGTTTTTTTTGTTAGGATCGTATTGAAATTTCGGACCTGATGACGCTAGTTTGGACAAATTCTAAGACGATCAAATTTTTGGGTTTAAATTGAATTTAAATTCAATTTAAATTCAAAAGGTGAGTGTTTTAACCCACTCACAACTTCTAAGATTTCTTATGTTTGTTAAATTAAATTTTGATGTGATTTAAAATTTATCTATGATTGTTTGGGCATATATTTAATCATCATCTCAGTTAGATAGCATTTAGTTAAATTAAATTGTTATTTAATTTTATTATTGCATATAATTTGCCAGTTAAATTTATTTATTATTGCATATAAACTGTCAGTTGAATAGTTATTAATTTTTATTGAATATAAACTATTCGTTGATGCCTGTTATATTTTATATGCTTTATATTGATGTTTTGTTTAAATTGGATGATGATTGTAATAAATGGTTGTTTATTGATATTTGGATGAATGAATGCTATATTTTATATTGTATAAACTGCAAGTTATTATGCATTTTTATTTTATTCGGGATTGCGGTTTGAAATGATATATAACCGTAATTTTATTTTAAATTGCGGATTGAAATGATAAATATCTGTATCACTTGACCATAGGATAGAAAATTATATACAGGCATCGTGGTCTATATATAAAATATTTTAAAGTGATTTTCTATGGTTTGGAAAGAAATATACGGTTTAATAAATATTAAATTTTGATATTATATAATTATTATTTTATATATAGTTAAATTCTAAAATTTAAGCTATGTGTAACTTGATGATGTTTTAAGTTTGATTTATGAATATTTCAAGTTTGAGTTTTATTTAAGTGATATTGAATTTATTAAATAAATATTTCTAAACTAAATAATAGTAAATTGAATTAAGATATATATAAGATTTTCAGATTTGGTTGGGAATTTTGGAATATTTAAAGACTTGAAATATATCAGAATTGAAATGTTTTTATTGAAATTATGGTATTATTGCTTTCAAAGTATTGGTTTTCGAAATTGTTATAACTTTGAAAGTAATATGTTTTGAAAATGAATTTATTAGAAATAGAATTTATATAAGAATTATCTTTAAATATATTGATTTGAAACCGATTGAAATTTTGAGATTAAGAATATGACTACATTATGTGATTTGGGTTTAAGATGGTTTTAAAGAATATTTTAAGTTTTATAATTAAAAGTAAGAATAGTGATTGAAAATTTGGATTTTTTAAATGATATATTATTGAATTTGGTTTTAAAATATATACTATTTTGAAGTAAATGATATGTTTTGAAATAGCAATAATATTTTGGTTTTAAAGTATATACTATTTTGAAGTAAAGGATATGGTTTGAAATGGCAATAATATTTTGGTTTTTGATGTATATACTATTTTGAAATAAAGAATATGTTTTGAAAGGCAATGATTGTGTTTTAAAAGTATATATATTTTTAAATTATCACGGTGTTATAATAACGTTTTGTTGTTAAAGAGACCGGGATCGGATATGGACATACTCTCTGTCGATACCGAAAACCACTTTAACAACTGTGTACGCGGTGGAGATTCCAGAATGAAGTAGGATGGTGGCGACGTTCTTAAGGTATGTTACGTGAACCCAACTCCCGTGAGTTGGCATAAGGTGGCTAAAATAGGAGCGATCTCGGACCAGTGAGGTAGCACCTCTTCTCGGACACATTTCTTCGATATTATACTCTTACTTGTGATTTGACTAGATGGCTATCCTCCGATTTGGGAATGTTGTTCGAGGTGGAACGGTAGTGGCTGCTATGCGTATCCATCAGTCCGTGTGCGTAACTGGTATATCTACCCTGGCATTGCCTAGTTGTGTCGTGTCACCTACCATATCGAGCTTTACTACGATTATGATTTTAAGATCCGACCGCGTTAAGGTTCTCCATCCCCTTAACGCTATTTTCTATATGATTATACTTTACTAATTAGACACTACTGTATATAGCGAATATTACTACATAGTAGATAGTTTAACGGATCCTGAAGAGACGTGAATCCCGAACATTTCTTAAGTTACTACACTCACGTTAGACACTGGATAGGAGATGTCAAACCCCGTAAACATCTCTGACGTCGTTTACACTCATATTTATTTCATTGATTTAACTTACATAAGATCTTTTAGTTCTGACTCGAGTGTTTTGTCTTTTCAATTCGCTCGGGTCAGCCTGAGCATTTCAGGATTTGAAGGCCTTAATTCTGGAGGACGAAGACGAAGAATTATTACTACTATTTGTTATATATTCTACTACACCATTGTATTCCGCTGCATTTATTATCATTCTCTGGTATGTGTAACTCTGATATGAATTGTATAAGTAAAATCAAATGTTTTGTAAAACAGCTTCATGAACTGTTATTTCATTATTATATTTTATCGTTCCGCTGCAAGATTCTATTTTGTTTCTTTTATTTCTCCACTTTTTCTTATTACCCCATAACAATCCGCCCTTCTGTATGGTTTAAGTTGGCACGTGTGTCTGCTTAAGCGTACAAAAAGGTGGGATGTTACATCTGGTATCAGAGCTTTGGTTTAGCGATAAACCTTAGCTTTGTGGGGTTTGACTCTTTACTAATAGGGTAGTAATACCCTATGGGAGTCGTTGAGCGTATATATATGAGAGAGCGTATTTGTTAGTGTTATATTTTTTTTTAATATTGTGTTAATCTGTTCCGTTTTGTATTTATAAATTCTAGTTGGTGCATGGGACGCTTTGACATCAATAAGGATTTCTAAACACTTAATAGGACAGACCGACATAATATTTGTTTTAATATAGGTGAATGAAATAACTTTGCCTATTATATTTTCCATATATAAAAATATTTTATAAAGATATATATTTGGTTGCTATAGATTGGGTGTTAGGTAATGAAAATATAAATAATAGTTGAAACTAAGTTGAAAATAAAATAAATGGTAATTGGAAATTTAGAGCTTAAGTTCCGGGGGTTTTGAAGATTTCTTTCAATTGATTTTGGAATATAATAATAATATTGTTAGAAGTATTTTCTGATATAAATATTTCAATAGAATTTGAAAGAAATGTTTTAAAAAGAAATTCCGCAAAGAAATAAGTTGTACTCCCCTCTTCGTCGCTGGAAAATAATTTCGGTAATGGCGGTCGCATCATCGACATTCATTTTCGAGTTTCAAAGTGGGAAGGCCACTGTAGTAGTTTTACTACAAGATTATATTATTTTAAATTGTTTTAAATATAATTGGATATATAAATTATAAGTATATATATTATATATTATTTTAAAATGATTTTTGAATAAAACCCGGTATTTAATTCTTAAGTTTCCATTAATAAATAGTCCTAATTACTGAAGTGAATTGGAACGTAGGTAATGAATAAATTGAAACCTCTAAAGGAAATAAGAGATTTAATGCTAGGATATAAATGGTATTAAATAAAAGTTGAAATTGTAACCTATAAATAAAGGAAATAATTATTGAACATTAAAATAATTAAAAGAAATGAGAAAACTTGTATAACTTTCAATTTCATTCTTTAAAAGCATAAATATAACTTACCAAAAATTTATAAAAGTTGAAAATGTTTAATAAGAAAATGTATAGTAAATTGTACAAGTAAACATATGTATTGAAAATATTCAGTGAATTTCTTTTATTAATAAGAATTAAAGTATAACTGTTATGCCAAGTAACTAAAATTGAACATGAATATTTTTAAGAAATGAATAAATGAAATTAATAAGTATCGATGTTCTAATTGTTAGGGATTTTAGTATTATAAAAAAAACTTAAGTAATAAGTTGAAGTTAACTCAGAATAAAATAAGAATAAAAGATGAGTACTGGAAAATGACTGTAAACTTAAGTTAATAAAATAATGAATAAAGAAAAAAATCAAACAACAATATATCGAATGAAATTAATAATGATGAACTTGATCTATTGTTGAATTTGTTGTTTTTTTGGCTTATGGTTGTTTGGGCAAGGATACTTTAATATTGTTTGGATGTAGGAATAATCTATTTAGTTTCACCTAAGACTGCTGAGTGAAGGGTACATTTAGTAGTTTATTCTTCATTCTATACGATTTAAAGTTATGAACCTGAACAACTATTTCTTTTATTTGTATGAATGAATGATTGATTTTATGATTGTATGCCTTGTTGCAAGTGTTTGTTGTATTGATTATTGTTGTGATTGAAACATCCTTAAATATTTCATCTTATATAATTGTTAACCCTTTTAGATTATATAAGTAAAATTCAGGTTATGGAAGCAATTGCTACTGCTTTTGGTTCCATAAATAAGCGTTAATTGCCCGACAAATAGGTACGTTTTCGGATTACGGTTTATAGCGCTATTATATTGTTTTTCCCGTGTTGGGATATTAAATTTTGGATATTATATGTTATATATTGTATATTTTGATATTATATTTTTTCCCCGAGCCTCTCCGTACAAAGGAGACTCTGCCAAAATTTTCCGTAAATTTTGGACTTAGAAAATATTTTGAAAAATGTTTTCCAAACTTTATTAATTTGAGTATAAAAAGTTTAATGGTTATAAATTTAGATATTATCTAAATTAATTAATTTTGTAAATTTAATTATTTGTAAAGTTAATGTTTGAATAAGGTATATTGATTTCTTAGTTTTTCTTTTTCCTTTTCGAGGACGAAAAGTTTTGGGGGGGGGGAGAGTGTAACGACCCGTAATTTCATGGATTTAATTTGGTTAAATTAATAAGTTTGTAATTAAATTTAGAAAAAAAAACTACTTATAGTAATTCGAAGTTAATTCAAATGATTTTAAGTAGTGAAAAGAATTTTACCTGTATATGAATTGAATATAAGGATTTAAGGAAAATATTAAACTGATATAATGTAATAAACACATTCTTAACAGTAAATGGAATATGATAATACGAACAATTGCAAGTTTTGTATTTATGGGCAAATTAATATTGATAGGTAATAATTGTTGTAGAGAATAAATTTCAAATGTAAAAAAAAATTAAAATGGTGACAACTATTGTCCGTTAACAATGCATGTAATTAATAGCGATTAAAATGAAATTAATCATTGTTTTTTTTGCAAGTTAAGAGAATAACTGGAAATTTTGAAGGTAAAATCAATATAAAGGTTAACTATATGCATAAGATGGAAAGTTGAACAGAATTCTAATAAATGATAATAATGGAAAACGTATACAATCAATGTAGGTAATTAGTAATTACAATGTTGTTGAAATTATTAAACATTTCTTGTGACAATTAATAAACAACGAAAGGAGTAAGCGTATTTATTTAGAGTATTAATTACATTCGGTTTGGGAATTTAAGCAACAATGTAATGCAAGGTAATTAATGCTAAATTTAAGTAAATAATAATGAATAGTGGTTGAATAACGATAAATTCAAAATTTGTAAACATATATTATAAATTACCTACTTATTTGTTAATGAAATTTGAATTGGTAATAAGTGATAAGGAAATAAATGTTACACTAATGGAAATGAAGTAACGTTCGTTTAAAAGTTGAGTAATAGTAAGGTCGTATTTATTATTAGCCTTACTTTAATAATAATGGTTAATTGTGAAATATATGCAAGAAGTATGTGAAATAGTAACTAAGAAAGGAATACATATAAATTGATTATGACCTAAATTTAAGTGTAAGTTAAAAAGTGAAATTGAATGTAATACATTAAATTTGGAAACTTATTTTAATAAATTAGATTCAATTTATAATGAAGGGGGTTATTTTAAGAAATTAAAATAATTACTATGATTTGGTAAATTTAGTTACTTTAAAATTTAGAAGGGAATTGGTTTAAAGAATTATGAATTAATAAGTAAATCAAGATGATGAACTTTATGAATTATTAAAGTTGAATCTTTAATAATGAGTTAATTTGTTAATTTATAATAGTTGGACTTATTGAAATAAATGAAATCAAAATTTAATTATTACGTTAAATTAAAAATTAAGTTGAATAATGGGAAATATTTATGTAATAATTTTAAATCCAATGGCAAGCCCTCCTATTTGAAATATGAATGGAATAATCATCGATTCATTTAATTTAATAGAATTATTAGAAAGTTATTTATAATTTTGAATTTAATGAATTCGAGGATTAATATTGAAATTTATAAATGAATCATCTAAATTTACGTTTTTAATTTGTTTAGAATTGTGACGACCCGGGTTTTCTGACGTCTGTAATTGGGTAAAAAATTGATTTTTATTTATTGAATTACTAATTTTATAAGTCGAACCAATAAAATTTCTGATAATTCAAAATATCTGGATATATATATACATTAGTTTAAACACTATATACAAACTTAAGTTATAACATATATGGACCGATTTAAAACCTATATTAGATATTGGACTATAATTCTTTGGATATGACAAATCCCATAGAAAATAAATGATAAACTCATCATTTAAATTTGAATGAAATATCCTTAAATACATGTATAAATAAATAGATACAACCTTGTGATGTTGAAAATATATACATATATAAGTATATACATATACAAGAATATAAATATATGTATATACCTATGTGGAATGAAATATAGGAGAAGTTTGTTTGAATGTGAATATATATATATATGTATATAAAGCAATGTATATTAAAATATGTATAAATATAAGTGTGTGTTTATGTCATGTAAGCAAATAAATATGCAAACGTATAGGTATATGTAGCTATATATACATATAGATATATGTAAGCAAGAGTGTATATAAATATATATACATATGAAACACCATCATAGCAAGCATTTAATGCACAGACATCTTGAGCATACAATATATCATTTCAAACATTGTACCAAGTTAATAGCAGATCAAACCTTTCCAGATAAAACCTGTACAATGCCTTAGCTTCCACTGCATATTTCTTTTTATCTAAGTCTATACGGCCATCTTAGTGTAAAATGTTAAAAAAGAAAAGAAGAAGATAAGCTTAAGCTTATAAAACAAGCCAAGGTCAATAAATGCAAGCTCAACAAATATCATTTCAGCCACCTTACAAAAGGAAAAAAAAATCTCTAACAGTACAATAATATCTTGTACTTGTATAAACTTCAGCCTACATATTGTTTTGTGTATCATCCCTTCTTATCTCATTTCGTTACAAAACTTAGAAGCAAACCTGAGGAAGAAAAAAATATAATAAATAAAATAAACATCTTTACTTTATAAACTCAAACAAATTCATCAACAAAGCAAGAGATTGGGAAAGCAAGATCAAGACTGTGTTCTTCTCAAAGCCTGAAACTATTCTCTGTTCTAAAATTTCAGGTGAGTAAACTTTGCTTAGAAACAGTATTTAAACATTTCTGTGGTATAAGTTTTATTGCATGTGATGAAATGTGCTGTGAAAATTGCCTAGTATACATATATAATGATTTCTATATATATATATATATATATATATATGAGATGTGCAGGCCAGGGTTTACCCTGTTTTGAATTTCTGGTGTAATAAAATTCAAAGATCGGTTGGTTCCTTCACCGATTAGTGGTGTAGTGGAATGTTTAAACAAAGTTTGTTTAAGATTGCAAGATATAAAATTTAAAAAAAAAGTGAAAGCAAGAATTAAGAAGAATATCAACCAGAATATTCAATATACAAACAAACTCAGAATTTACCAGGAAATTGATTTCAACAATTGATTGTTTCAAGTATACTGCTTGAATCTACTTCGAGAATTAGGATTTTTAAGATGGAAATTTTGATTTTTTAATAGTGTGTATTGTGAGAAATCATTGGTAGAACAAAAAACAAATTTTGACCTTTATCTGATGATCGACGAATTGTTGATGGTCGAAGTTTTTGTCGAGGCTAGCACGTCAATCAGGGAGGCCGGAAAAATTATTTGATGGAGCTCCAGATCACCATGGAGGCATCGGTTGGTTGAGGGAGTTTCTAAACCTAGTTTTGGGTCGTAGATGGTTTCGAGAGGATTTAGCCACCCTGAAGAGACCGGAGTCAATCGCAAGACGTGGGATAGCCGCATAGGGACGTAGTGTTGCTCTGGAGCGAAGCCGGTAAGTTCCATCCATCGTGATCATCGGCGGCGAGAGGATTTTGTCATCAGTGTTCATTCCAGTTTTGATCGAGAGGCCGTTTTTCGATTTGCATTGTCGTCTTCGATTCTGGGTTGTCGGAAGAAGTAGTGGAGTCGTAGACGACTGGCAGATGGTCGTGATGATGACCGGCGGTGGCCGGGGGTTCTGTACACGTGCACACGTGCACGTTGTGGCGGGTTTGAGCATGGCAGTGTGTTCAAGATTTGGATGGAGTTTGCCTGGGTTTAGTTGGGGCGATTTCGTGTTTGTCTCGAAGTATTGAAGTAAGGAGATAAGTTCGTGAGTGATGCAGGGTTAGCTCGGTGATTTTGTGGGTTTTGCTCGAGTTTTATCTGGAATACTCGGGTACTGTTTGTTCTACGAACTGTTTCTTTTTGAAAATAAGAATAGGGAACAGTTTTATTAATAATAAGGTACAGGTTGTTTAAAGCAACAAAAATAAGTTGCTAAGCCTAAGTATTTATCAAATTCCAAAGTAAATTGTTTAATCAAGTTGTAAGAGTTTAACAAAAATGGATAAGTTTTAAAGAAAAATATAAACCAAGATCTAAAATAAAGTATTAGCAAGTTTAAACGAGTTTTTTTTAGGTTTTAAAAATACTTTAAAATTGTTGTTTAAAAGCAATTATATAATATGTTTCAAAGGTGATTTAAATGATGTAATTTAATAAAGTATTGATTTTTAACGTATTAAAGGATCGTAAATTAATTAATGTGATCAGTAAGGAATTGATTAATTAACTTAAGGTAATTTAATTTGTGTAATCAATTTAAAGGATTTATTTATTTATGCAATTAATTAACGATAATCACAGAATGAAGGTAATTAGACAATAATTACTTAGTGTCATTTGTTAGGGTGGGTAATTAATGGGTGATTACTAAAAGTGATTTATTAAATGATAATTACTTAATTTTAAGTAATTAAAGGATTAATATGCTAAAGGTTAATTATTATAATAAGAAATTTGGGGATAACTAATTAAAATTTAGGTTAATTAATTAAGGATAATCAATCAGTGGGATAATTACTTAATGAAAGTAATTATGGATAATTAATTTAGATTAATAATTTAAGAAAGGTGTAATTAATATTTATTAAGCTGGGTTAGGTAATTAATTAATTTATTTGGAGATTAATTTACCTTTCTTATAGATGATTGAATGATATTGAATTACCCTGGGATGATTGATATCTCTGATATGTGAATTGTGATGCTATGTGAGATGATATGTTAGGTTGAACACTGATAATATGGTTATCTATCAAGGATAAACTACTGTGTACAGGTTGGCATCTAGTATTTAAAAGAAAAATTTAATTCACTTGAATAACTTGGGTTAAGATGACATTAGATTCGAAAAGACCGGAGTCGGGTATTTGTTAATACCCGAAACCACTTCGATTCTTTATAAATTGATATGTGAAATCAATAGGCTGGAATGGAATGATTTAAGTAAATTGGACCATTTAATCTAAGTTTGGTACTTAGAAATTGATGTGTGAAATTAGTGATGACTATAACAAGTTGAAGAATTGTAAATTGATATGAGTTACCCCGGGTTCTATATAAGTTGTATGCTTTTACATTTCTGGTTAGATGGGCTTACTCACGTTGGTTTCCAGCCTGACCCGGGTGTTACTTTGATGTAATGCTCGGGTCAGACCGAGTATTACAGATTTTCAGGTGATGCAGTGCAGAAAGCTAAGGGTCTAGGTCGCTCACGACCTAAGGAGTGTGTAGGTCGCTCACGACCTAAGGAGTTAAAGGGGGGAGTGAGTGATACCGAGAAGAAAGTCCAATTCGGTGAAGTGTTAGGTCGCATACGACCTAACAAGGCTTTTAAGTTGGAGCTACGACCTAACAGAAACGAGGTGCTGAAACGACCTAACATGTTCTTAGGTCGCGTACGACCTAACTGTGCAGTGCAACATGGTGAACGATCTAACATAACACCAAGTACAGAGCTACGACCTAACGGGTTAGTGGATGGCGAACTAAAACAAGGAGATAGGTCGCTGGAACGACCTAACATGCTTTTAGGTCGCGTACGACCTAGCGAGATAGGAAAGAGGGGGCTGGAACGAGCTAATGGGGTGCTCCGACCTAACAAATCACGACTTAAGATAGGTCGCAAAGTCTTAGGTCGCAAAGGCCTAGGTCGCAAAGTCTTAGGTCGCAAAGGCTTAGGTCGCATAGTCTTAGATCGCAAAGGCCTAGGTCGCAAAGCCTTAGGTCGCAAAGGATTAGGTCGCAAGGCCTTAGGTCGCGAAGGCTTAGGTCGCGAAGAATCTCTGAAGCCGCTTCTGTTAGGTCGCAAACGAAGGGATGCCGTTCATTCTTAGGTCGCAAAGCTCTGGAGGCCATTGATTTCCCCAACTCGCCGATCTGGAATGCTGTGTGTTCATTTGTTAAGTCGTGGAATAATGTAATTAGGTCGTTACCGACCTAAGTGAGTTGTTTGTCTTTTAACATGTTTGTTAGGACGCGTCTGTACTAGGTCGCAACATTCAAGGTCGAAGGTCGTTTTCGACCTAAGTACTTGTAATATTTTGAAACTTTTCTGCTGTGTTGAGTTGTAGCCTATAAATAGGCGTGTATGGTCATTTGTAAAGGTTGTTGATTTTTGAATAAAATTCTCTTTTGATTGCTTTGTGCTTTCATTCAAATTGGTAGTTGAGTGTAATCTCCTATCTCCTCTTTCGGTTAATCGAGTGCGCTCGATTCAACGATTGTAGAAGCCGATTCGCGGAATCAAGTGCGCTTGATCAACGCTTGAAGAATTGAAGATCTTTGAACCCGGTATCGTGCGCGATCAACGAGTTCGAGATAGCTAGAGTTCGGTATCTTCGGATCAACGAATTCGGGCAATTCAGCATCCATCAATCCATCGACTACTACTTTCACCGATCTACATTGTTTTTGAAATATCCGCTGCGTCAGTTTTTGGTATCAGAGCCTGTTCTAGCCAATCATAGCTAGATCGAGACTAGGAGCCTAATCATTTGAAGACTTTTGAAGTTTGAAGAGAAGCCGAGTGCTTGAAGTGTAAAGCCGTGGCCGAGAGGAAGAAGAGTTCATCTTGTTCGAAGTTGTTTGATCAAAATTTGCATTGGAGGCCGAAACTTTGTCCATCGTGTTCATCGCGATTTGCTACAAAGTGGAAGTTTTCGATCCGTTTCATTTTGGATCAAAATCCGGAAAGTGTTTGAATTTGAAGTGTTTGAGAATTTGTGAAGTTTTCAAGTATGCCGCCAAGAAGAGCTAATCGCCACCAAAACGTAGAAGCTTTATATCGAAGAGAAGAGGCTGATGAGATGGAGCAAAGAATCAATGAGAATTTTAGCGAGAAGCTTAATGAAGGAATTGGCCGATTAGAGAAGCTTATGACGGAGATGAATCAAAATCGGAGAAGGGTTTCACCAGAATCTAACCATGGAGGTAGTAGAGTCTCACCACATTCCAATCGAGACCGAAGTGTTGAAAATGACCAAGGGCGTGGGAGGAACGTGAATGGTCGTGAACGGAGGAATGTCGATAGAAGGGATGAAGGTGGAAGGCGTAATGCTAGTAGAGATGTTGGTGGTCAGAATCGACATCGTTATGCGTCTGATTTTGAAGAGGAGTATGATGGTGGTAGTGTTCAAGGAAGAGGTCAAGGAAGAAACTATTCTGAGTATGATCACAAGTGGGAGTCGGGGATGAAGACTGAAATTCCTGAATTCAAAGGTGGTATGCAAGCAGAGGAGTTTCTAGATTGGGTGGCTAATGTAGAGGAGATTTTTGATTTCAAAGAAGTACCAGAACATCGTAGAGTGAAGTTGGTTGCTACGAGGCTGAGGGGTAGAGCTTTGGCATGGTGGCAGCAAACCAAGCTTACACGTGAACGAATGGGGAAGTCAAAGATTGAATCTTGGGAGAAGATGAAGAAATTGATGAAAGCAACGTTCTTACCATACAATTATCAATCTTTGATGTATCAACGTTTGCAGAACTTGAGGCAGGGCACGAAGACAGTTAATGACTATGCTGATGAATTTTATCAACTCATTGCAAGGAACGATATTATGGAAACAGAAGAGCAGCTGACATCTAGGTTCATTGGAGGATTGAGAATGCAGATTCAGGATATGGTGAATATGTTCGATCCAAGATCTGTAGCAGAAGCACATCAGAAAGCGTTGGCTTGGGAAAAACAAGGGAGACGAGGAAGTGGTGTGTTTTCTAATTCTAACAATCAAGCGAAGGGTGTTGGAGGAAGTTCTAATGTTTCTAAAACTATCAGTAGACCAGTGGTGAAAGAGGCTGAGAAGGCGAAAGTTAACAATGGTTTCAAATGTTACAATTGTCAAGAATTGGGTCATAAAAGCAGTGAGTGTCCAAAGCCAAAGAAGAGAACCATGATTGCAGAAGTTGACGAAGAGGATGTTGTTGAGGATTGTTCTAATCTAGTTGAGGAGGATGAGCAGGATATTGCGTCAGGAGACGAAGGTTGTAACCTAATGCTGAGGAGATCGTGTTTAACACCGAAGCAGGAAGAAGCTAGTTGGTTGAGGAGTAATATCTTTCAGTCAACATGTACTATTCTGGGGAAGGTGTGTAAGTTTGTGATTGACGCAGGAAGCTGTGATAATATTATTTCAACCGAAGCTGTGACGAAGTTGAAATTAAAGACAGAGAAACATCCGAGTCCATACAAGTTAGCATGGTTGAGAAAAGGAGGAGAAGTGAAAGTGGATAGACGAGTTCGTGTACCATTCTCTATTGGGAAGAAATACAAAGATGAAATATGGTGTGATGTAGTAGAGATGGATGTTTGTCATTTATTATTGGGAAGACCATGGCAGTATGATCGAGCAGTACAACATGACGGTCGGACCAATAGCTACAGTTTTATGTTTAAAGGCACGAAGATTATCTTAGTTCCAAAGAAGAGATCACAAGAAGAAAGTAAGTCCGAAGAAATCGAAGAGCTGAAAACTTTATTGACTTTGAAGGAGTTTGTTAAAGAAGTTGAAGAAGAGCCGGAAGTATTCTTGTTGATTGGGCGTGAGAGCAGTGAAGAGGTTGAAATTCCAGAAGAAGTTAAACCAGTTTTGACAGAATTTGACGATGTATTTCCAGAGGAGTTACCAACGGAGTTGCCACCGTTGAGGGATATACAACATCAGATAGATCTTGTTCCAGGTGCTGTGTTTCCACACAGACCACATTATCGAATGAGTCCGAAGGAACATGAAGAATTGCGGAGGCAGGTTGAGGAATTGCTTGAGCAGGGGCGTGTGCAGGAGAGTCTGAGTCCTTGTGCTGTACCAGCTTTATTGGTACCCAAGAAGGATGGGACATGGAGAATGTGCACTGACAGCCGAGCATTGAACAAGATTACTGTGAGATATAGATTTCCGATGCCGAGGTTGGATGACTTGTTAGATCAAATAAGTGGAGCTATTATCTTTTCGAAGATTGATTTGAAGAGCGGATATCATCAAATTCGTATCAGACCAGGCGATGAATGGAAGACTGCTTTTAAAACCAGGGAGGGTCTATACGAGTGGTTGGTCATGCCATTTGGTTTATCCAATGCACCAAGTACGTTCATGAGGGTGATGAATCAGATTTTTCGACCATTCATTGGAAAATTCGTGGTGGTATATTTCGATGATATTCTTATTTACAGTGGGAGTTCAGAGGAACATCTGAATCATCTTAGAGAAGTGCTGATGGTACTGAGACAAGAACAATTTTATGCTGCTACGAAGAAATGCGTGTTCATGACGCACAGTGTTTTATTTCTGGGGTATGTTGTTTCAGAGAAAGGAATACAGGTTGACCAAAGTAAAGTTGAGGCGATCAGAAATTGGCCGCAACCCAAGACGATAACGGAAGTTCGTAGTTTTCACGGGTTGGCTTCATTCTATCGAAGGTTTATACCACACTTTAGTAGTGTGATGGCACCTGTTACAGATTGTATGAAAGGCAAACAGTTTGCATGGACAGAGGAAGCAGGGAGTGCTTTTGGGAAGATCAAGGAATTGCTGACGTCTGCACCAATCCTAGTATTACCTGATTTTCAGCTAGTGTTTGAACTACATACTGATGCATCCAAGGTTGGGATTGGAGGGGTGTTGAGTCAGAAGGGGCGTCCTATTGCATATTTTAGTGAGAAGTTGTCAGGAGCGAAGATGCGATACAGTACATATGATGTGGAGTTTTATGCTGTTGTACAATCTATCAAACACTGGAGACACTATCTATTCCAGAAAGAGTTTGTTCTGTATACTGATCATGAAGCATTGAAGCATTTGCAAGGGCAAGACAAGATTTCAGCGAGACATGCATCGTGGATTGCATATCTGCAACAGTTTACTTTTGTTGTGAAACACAAGTCAGGGGTGACAAATCGAGTGGCTGATGCTTTGAGTAGGAGGAGTCATTTGTTGACTACACTGAAAGTTGAAGTGATGGGGTTTGAAATGTTGCCGGAATTATTTGTTGAAGATCCTTACTTCATGAAGTTTGTTGATAAAGTTAAGGAGGGAAAGACGGATGAGTTCTTGATGGTAGATGGTTTTCTTTTTAAAGGAAGTCGATTGTGCATACCGGAGGGTAGTCTGAGAATGAAGATTATCAAGGAGTTACACGAAGAAGGGCATGTTGGAAGAGACCGTACCTTACAATTAATTTCACAATCCTACTTTTGGCCATCGATGAGGAAAGAAGTGGAGAGATTTGTTGAGAGATGCCATATCTGTCAAGTTTCGAAAGGAACTGCGACTAATGCAGGTTTGTATATGCCGTTACCAGTACCAACTAAACCATGGGTTGATGTGAGTATGGACTTTGTGTTGGGGTTGCCGAGAACACAGCGTGGTAATGATTCCATTTATGTGGTGGTTGACAGATTTTCGAAAATGGCACATTTCATTGCTTGTAAGAAGACGGCGGATGCTGTTCATGTAGCCCAGTTGTTTTTCAGGGAGATCTATAGACTTCATGGATTGCCAGAATCTATTGTGTCGGATAGAGATACTCGATTTCTGAGTCACTTTTGGTTGAGTTTGTGGAAACTGGTGGGAACGAAGCTGAAATTTAGTAGTGCTTATCACCCGCAAACGGATGGACAGACCGAGGTTGTAAACAGATCATTGGGGAACTTGTTGAGGTGTCTTGTTCAAGATAATCTGAAGAGTTGGGATGTGAAGTTATGTCAGGCAGAATTTGCCCATAATCATGCTGTGAATCGAAGTACGGGGTTCAGTCCGTTCCAGATTGTTTATTCAAGTTTACCGAAGGGACCGTTAGATTTAACGATGATACCACACTCGAAGGGGACAATTAAGAAAGCTGCTGATTTTGTTGAAGGGCTGACGGAGTGTCATAAAATCGTTCAAGAACGATTAGAGAAAGCAAATGAGAAATATAAACAAGCTGCAGATGTGAAACGACGAAAAGTTGAGTTTAATGAAGGAGATATGGTTTATGCAGTGTTAACAAAAGATCGTTTTCCAGTGGGCGCGTACAACAAGTTGAAAGCCAGGAAAATTGGTCCGGTGGAAGTTGTGAAACGAATCAATGAAAATGCTTATAAACTGAAGCTGCCAGATGATGTGTATACATCTGACGTATTCAATGTTAAACATCTTGTACCATATCATGGGGAAGAGTTTGTTGGGGATGAAGAGTGTGCGAATTCGAGGTCGAATTTCTCTCAACCAGGGGAGGATGATGCAGTGCAGAAAGCTAAGGGTCTAGGTCGCTCACGACCTAAGGAGTGTGTAGGTCGCTCACGACCTAAGGAGTTAAAGGGGGGAGTGAGTGATACCGAGAAGAAAGTCCAATTCGGTGAAGTGTTAGGTCGCATACGACCTAACAAGGCTTTTAAGTTGGAGCTACGACCTAACAGAAACGAGGTGCTGAAACGACCTAACATGTTCTTAGGTCGCGTACGACCTAACTGTGCAGTGCAACATGGTGAACGATCTAACATAACACCAAGTACAGAGCTACGACCTAACGGGTTAGTGGATGGCGAACTAAAACAAGGAGATAGGTCGCTGGAACGACCTAACATGCTTTTAGGTCGCGTACGACCTAGCGAGATAGGAAAGAGGGGGCTGGAACGAGCTAATGGGGTGCTCCGACCTAACAAATCACGACTTAAGATAGGTCGCAAAGTCTTAGGTCGCAAAGGCCTAGGTCGCAAAGTCTTAGGTCGCAAAGGCTTAGGTCGCATAGTCTTAGATCGCAAAGGCCTAGGTCGCAAAGCCTTAGGTCGCAAAGGATTAGGTCGCAAGGCCTTAGGTCGCGAAGGCTTAGGTCGCGAAGAATCTCTGAAGCCGCTTCTGTTAGGTCGCAAACGAAGGGATGCCGTTCATTCTTAGGTCGCAAAGCTCTGGAGGCCATTGATTTCCCCAACTCGCCGATCTGGAATGCTGTGTGTTCATTTGTTAAGTCGTGGAATAATGTAATTAGGTCGTTACCGACCTAAGTGAGTTGTTTGTCTTTTAACATGTTTGTTAGGACGCGTCTGTACTAGGTCGCAACATTCAAGGTCGAAGGTCGTTTTCGACCTAAGTACTTGTAATATTTTGAAACTTTTCTGCTGTGTTGAGTTGTAGCCTATAAATAGGCGTGTATGGTCATTTGTAAAGGTTGTTGATTTTTGAATAAAATTCTCTTTTGATTGCTTTGTGCTTTCATTCAAATTGGTAGTTGAGTGTAATCTCCTATCTCCTCTTTCGGTTAATCGAGTGCGCTCGATTCAACGATTGTAGAAGCCGATTCGCGGAATCAAGTGCGCTTGATCAACGCTTGAAGAATTGAAGATCTTTGAACCCGGTATCGTGCGCGATCAACGAGTTCGAGATAGCTAGAGTTCGGTATCTTCGGATCAACGAATTCGGGCAATTCAGCATCCATCAATCCATCGACTACTACTTTCACCGATCTACATTGTTTTTGAAATATCCGCTGCGTCATCAGGTAAGGACGTTATGGAGCTTAGGAGATGAGCTGGATGGTAGGACGTATGGAGTGTTTCCGCTGTGACTATTATTTCTATTTATCAGAGATATATTTGATTTGTATATACTCAGTGTTGTGTATGAGAGTAACTCTGATGTATTATAAAGCAAATTGACAGATATAGTATTCTTTTGTAAACTGCTATTATTTGATATTATATTTTATCCGCTGCGAATGTGAGAATCTGTATTGTGTTTCTGTTTCTTCTTCTTCTATCTCTTTCTTCTTTTCATAACTATCTGGAATTTTCGGGATCGAAAATTCCGGGTCGTTACAGTTGGTATCAGAGCAAAGGTTAAGCGAAAACCTTGGCTCTGGTGGGTGTACTCATAAGGATAGGTTCAATAGTACCCTAGAATGAGTTGAGTGTGTATATATATATATATATGAGAGCGTACTTGTTATTTTCATATATAAAGATTTCAAATGATTTTTATATAAGATTATATTTGATATATACAATATTACTTTTAATAAATATTAAGGTAGTTGGTTGTTAAATCCTTGGAATCAAATAAAATAATGAGAATTAAGAGTTAATAGTAATACAACCAAATTGTAATTGAATAAAGATAAATTTGAAATGGATTTGAACTGAAATTAAACCTTGAATTTGGGGAAAAGTTTTAGAGTAAGATAATATTGAATTGGTTTCCCAGATATGATAATCTTGGTTATTATCATAAGTGGTTGTTGTATTTAATAGTGGAATGTGTGTTAATGAGTAAGCAAAATAAAATGTGTTAAGGATATAAACTTAGAGGAGTATAACTTGTAAATTAGAACGGATTTAAATTGTGAAGTTTAAACCTAAGTTTAGAAACATTTGAATTGTTTCAAAGTGTTAAAAGAAAAGAATAAATAATACTGTTCAGAATATACTTGAATGTGATCTTATTTTAAATAAGAAGTTGTTTGAAAACTTAAAAAGAGATCTGTCATAAATTAAAACCAAAGGTGGTTTAAATTTTAAAGTATAGCCTGGCAGGCTAAGAAATAAATATGTATATATGGATACAAAGATGGTTTGAAATAAACTCTAAATGTTGAGTTTAAAATTGGGAATGAGATGTGATACCCAGAGGTGATAAGTTTTTGAACTTATAAGATTATGTGAAGTTTAAAATTTGGAGTGGGAATTCAAATTTGAGTAAGTTTGACGAGATTAAATTGAGTTTAACTTAAAAGAAGTTAAATAAGTTTGGAACGAGCAACCTGAATTGGAAGTTTCAAGATGAAATTTAGATTTAACTTGGGAAGTTAAATGGTTAATTTGAATTGGGAGTGTGTGTGATCTCAAAATGGGTTTGAGATCTAGAAATTGGAAATGGATGTATGTTTTAAAATAAATTAGATGATGTCATCCTATTGTTATTAATAATCTTTAAATTGTGAATTGGATTTGTTGAAATGAATGAGGAATGAAGTGTGGTAATACATCCATTGTTGGAATAAAAGGGAAATTAAACTTTAATTTGAAATTAAGGATAAGGGTTACTTTGAACTAAAATTTGAATGATTGAATTTATAAATTAAAATTGTTTAAGAACTGGTTTCAAACTGAAAGATAAAAATTGAGTAATAAATTAAATTTTTAAGATAAAATTGCTTTGAACGCTTATTTGAACTTTGGGAGAAGTTAAGTAAAGATAATTTAAAAATGGAATTTTGAGAACTGAACTCAGAAATTAAATTGTTTAAAGATATTGATTTGAAGATAAATGTTAATTGGATTAAGGGAATAAATCAACATTTGAAAATTTAACTCGAATTTATATAATTCGAGATGGTTTGAAATTGAGATTTAAATTGAATTAGTTCAAATTGAATTTGATTTGAACTAATGGGAATTGTGATTTATGATGGATAAGTATAAAATTCAAATGAGAAATTTGAATTGGATTAATTTGTAATAAAATTGAAGTTATTCAAATTGGGATTGAGTCAATTTAAATGTAAGTGGAAATTTAAATTGAATTTAGGGAAATGGAGATGGGGTATTAAACAGTTTGACTCTGGACTATTTTCAAATAAATTGTTTTAATATAAATCTATTTTCCAAACTATTTACTATACAACTTTCCTTTTTAAAACCTAAAACTATCTTAAACTTGTCTTACAATTGCTTTGGAACTATTTAACTATTTTACAACTGTTTTATAAACTAATTACTATTTTTCTACTACTTTATAAACTGATTACTGTTTTTCAACTATTTTATAAGTAATTACTATTTTTCAATTATTTTACAGTTACTTAACTATTTTACAGCTATTTTACAAATTAATAATTATCTTTCAACTATTTATCTATTTTTAAAATTTTCAAGCTATTTTGTAAATATAAACTGGTCGGAGTTCAAACTGTTATTGTTTAAATACCCAACTGAGATAAGAATTGAAGTGATAATCCAAGTGGGGATTTAGCCAAATGTGAATAAGTGAATAAAATCAAAGTGAGGGTGAATAGAAAGGAAATTGATTTAACTGATAATCAATGAAGACAAATACGTAGGATGTACGTATATTATTCTATTCGCATAGTGATTTGGTCCAGATTCGAGCATAGAATTTCGAGATAGTATTATCGATCCGAGTTGGGATTTTTCGCTCGATTTTCGACGGCGAACCTGGATATGGATTTTTGATTGGTTCTGGATATTCTCTATCATAGGTGTGACTATGCAAGGAGAATGACGGTTTTTGATCAAGAAACCAGATCTGAGTCCGCACTAGGAAGTCGGGTGGACGATACTAGTTCGGAAGTGAAATTGTATGATCGAGTGAGCGATCAGATTGGTATTGCGTACGAATGATATGGGGACATCGTACGGGTTTGAATGAAATTGGCATTGAAAATTTGTGGATAAAAACTGAAAAGATTTTTGAAATTGAAAGTATATTTTGAGAATTTGACAATGAATAAAGGTGGAAATTGATTTTGAAGTTGTAGATAAAAGGTTATAAGATGATTTTTGAAATGGAAAATATATTTGTGAATATATGAGGAACTAAAATAAAATAAATTTAAAATTTATATTTCTATGGTAGAAATTAACTTTATGGAAATAAAGTGGAAATTGAATATTTTTCTGAGTTAAAGTTTACTTTATAATAAAAGTAAGAAATTTGGCAAGTGACTTTATAAAGTAATCAAATTTGAATATTTGATTGGGAATAAACAAAGTTACGTATCCTTGTTATATATGATAAAACTCCCCTTATTGAATCCATTGCCAGAAGAAAAAAGGTTTTCAAAAGTTTTGAAGTATACAAAGGAAACTTATATAAGTATGAAGTGATTTAAAGATTTCCCAAGAAAATTATATATATGAATATATATATAAAAAAGATTTTTTGGAAATGGTTTTGAGAAAAAGGTTTTGGGAACCTTTGGATTTGGAAAAGGCTTTTGATTTTTGGATAAAATCAATATTGGGATTTGGGAAAGCCTGATTTGTGAATTATCGATTTTGAGAATCGATTTTGTGTAAAAGCATTTATATGAGATTCATACTAGGTGTATGATTTGGAAAATACTATATGTGTATAGTATAAAGTGTTTTGAGATTTGCTCTGGGGAAAAAGGCGCTCCCTTGAAATGAACTTCTCAGGAGTGCCACTGGGTGGTACTGCCTTGAGCCCCAAGGGGGGGTTTCTAAAGTTAATCCTGTGAGGAGTCCGGACAAAACTAGTTCCTGAGGATTATTTGGTAGCGAAAGTCGATGGCGCTGATGCCTACAGGGGCATTTGGGTTATGCTGTGACGACAGTGTAACTCGATGTCGCTGCGATCTACTGTGTGGGGACCATAGCGAAAATCGTGTGGAGGATGAGTGTCAACAGTCTACACTTGATTCTGTCGGGATGGCAGCGCAACATCGGTAGACTGCGATCTATGGTCAAGTGGAGGAGTTTCATTCTTTTGGCAGCGAAATTCGGTGGCGCTGATGCCTACAGTTATATGGGTCTTTGCTGTGATAGCAACGTATAGCCCGGGTATAACTGCGATCTGTAGCGGGTTCCATGGCGTAATCGAGTGGCGCGGAGACCTACAGTTATCTGTGGATTTTGCCGGGACGGCAACGTAACCATCGGGTTAACTGTGACCATGGATGGGTGTGATGATTTCCAGAGCATTCTCACCAAAGATATTTCCTCTATTTTCGAAACTGTTTTCTATATTTTCAATAAAATTATTTTCCAAAGTACTTTCACTGGATGTTGAAAGCGAGTTTACTAAGTACTTACAGATTTTCAGTCTTACGCCTGATCAACGTATGACCGAATTTCTGTGAGAACAAGGATGGACTTGTTGAAACATCGAGTTATAAAAGTATTTTTATAAAAACTATTTTAGAAATATTATATATTTTTAAAGTAGTTTAAAAATGATCAAAGAAATTTATTTGATTTTAAGCATGCTAATAAAAATGGCTTCGTTCCTTTTCGAGGACGAAAAGATTTAAAGGGGGGAGGAATGTGACGACCCGGGTTTTCTGACGTCTGTAATTGGGTAAAAAATTGATTTTTATTTATTGAATTACTAATTTTATAAGTCGAACCAATAAAATTTCTGATAATTCAAAATATCTGGATATATATATACATTAGTTTAAACACTATATACAAACTTAAGTTATAACATATATGGACCGATTTAAAACCTATATTAGATATTGAACTATAATTCTTTGGATATGAAAAATCCCATAGAAAATAAATGATAAACTCATCATTTAAATTTGAATGAAATATCCTTAAATACATGTATAAATAAATAGATACAACCTTGTGATGTTGAAAATATATACATATATAAGTATATACATATACAAGAATATAAATATATGTATATACCTATGTGGAATGAAATATAGGAGAAGTTTGTTTGAATGTGAATATATATATATATGTATATAAAGCAATGTATATTAAAATATGTATAAATATAAGTGTGTGTTTATGTCATGTAAGCAAATAAATATGCAAACGTATAGGTATATGTAGCTATATATACATATAGATATATGTAAGCAAGAGTGTATATAAATATATATACATATGAAACACCATCATAGCAAGCATTTAATGCACAGACATCTTGAGCATACAATATATCATTTCAAACATTGTACCAAGTTAATAGCAGATCAAACCTTTCCAGATAAAACCTGTACAATGCCTTAGCTTCCACTGCATATTTCTTTTTATCTAAGTCTATACGGCCATCTTAGTGTAAAATGTTAAAAAAAAAGAAGAAGATAAGCTTAAGCTTATAAAACAAGCCAAGGTCAATAAATGCAAGCTCAACAAATATCATTTCAGCCACCTTACAAAAGGAAAAAAAATCTCTAACAGTACAATAATATCTTGTACTTGTATAAACTTCAGCCTACATATTGTTTTGTGTATCATCCCTTCTTATCTCATTTCGTTACAAAACTTAGAAGCAAACCTGAGGAAGAAAAAAATATAATAAATAAAATAAACATCTTTACTTTATAAACTCAAACAAATTCATCAACAAAGCAAGAGATTGGGAAAGCAAGATCAAGACTGTGTTCTTCTCAAAGCCTGAAACTATTCTCTGTTCTAAAATTTCAGGTGAGTAAACTTTGCTTAGAAACAGTATTTAAACATTTCTGTGGTATAAGTTTTATTGCATGTGATGAAATGTGCTGTGAAAATTGCCTAGTATACATATATAATGATTTCTATATATATATATATATGAGATGTGCAGGCCAGGGTTTACCCTGTTTTGAATTTCTGGTGTAATAAAATTCAAAGATCGGTTGGTTCCTTCACCGATTAGTGGTGTAGTGGAATGTTTAAACAAAGTTTGTTTAAGATTGCAAGATATAAAATTTAAAAAAAAAGTGAAAGCAAGAATTAAGAAGAATATCAACCAGAATATTCAATATACAGACAAACTCAGAATTTACCAGGAAATTGATTTCAACAATTGATTGTTTCAAGTATATTGCTTGAATCTACTTCGAGAATTAGGATTTTTAAGATGGAAATTTTGATTTTTTAATAGTGTGTATTGTGAGAAATCATTGGTAGAACAGAAAACAAATTTTGACCTTTATCTGATGATCGACGAATTGTTGATGGTCGAAGTTTTTGTCGAGGCTAGCACGTCAATCAGGGAGGCCGGAAAAATTATTTGATGGAGCTCCAGATCACCATGGAGGCATCGGTTGGTTGAGGGAGTTTCTAAACCTAGTTTTGGGTCGTAGATGGTTTCGAGAGGATTTAGCCACCCTGAAGAGACCGGAGTCAATCGCAAGACGTGGGATAGCCGCATAGGGACGTAGTGTTGCTCTGGAGCGAAGCCGGTAAGTTCCATCCATCGTGATCATCGGCGGCGAGAGGATTTTGTCGTCAGTGTTCATTCCAGTTTTGATTGAGAGGCCGTTTTTCGATTTGCATTGTCGTCTTCGATTCTGGGTTGTCGGAAGAAGTAGTAGAGTCGTAGACGACTGGCAGATGGTCGTGATGATGACCGGCGGTGGCCGGGGGTTCTGTACACGTGCACACGTGCACGTTGTGGCGGGTTTGAGCATGGCAGTGTGTTCAAGATTTGGATGGAGTTTGCCTGGGTTTAGTTGGGGCGATTTCGTGTTTGTCTCGAAGTATTGAAGTAAGGAGATAAGTTCGTGAGTGATGCAGGGTTAGCTCGGTGATTTTGTGGGTTTTGCTCGAGTTTTATCTGGAATACTCGGGTACTGTTTGTTCTACGAACTGTTTCTTTTTGAAAATAAGAATAGGGAACAGTTTTATTAATAATAAGGTACAGGTTGTTTAAAGCAACAAAAATAAGTTGCTAAGCCTAAGTATTTATCAAATTCCAAAGTAAATTGTTTAATCAAGTTGTAAGAGTTTAACAAAAATGGATAAGTTTTAAAGAAAAATATAAACCAAGATCTAAAATAAAGTATTAGCAAGTTTAAACGAGTTTTTTTTAGGTTTTAAAAATACTTTAAAATTGTTGTTTAAAAGCAATTATATAATATGTTTCAAAGGTGATTTAAATGATGTAATTTAATAAAGTATTGATTTTTAACGTATTAAAGGATCGTAAATTAATTAATGTGATCAGTAAGGAATTGATTAATTAACTTAAGGTAATTTAATTTGTGTAATCAATTTAAAGGATTTATTTATTTATGCAATTAATTAACGATAATCACAGAATGAAGGTAATTAGACAATAATTACTTAGTGTCATTTGTTAGGGTGGGTAATTAATGGGTGATTACTAAAAGTGATTTATTAAATGATAATTACTTAATTGTAAGTAATTAAAGGATTAATTTGCTAAAGGTTAATTATTATAATAAGAAATTTGGGGATAACTAATTAAAATTTAGGTTAAATAATTAAGGATAATCAATCAGTGGGATAATTACTTAATGAAAGTAATTATGGATAATTAATTTAGATTAATAATTTAAGAAAGGTGTAATTAATATTTATTAAGCTGGGTTAGGTAATTAATTAATTTATTTGGAGATTAATTTACCTTTCTTATAGATGATTGAATGATATTGAATTACCCTGGGATGATTGATATCTCTGATATGTGAATTGTGATGCTATGTGAGATGATATGTTAGGTTGAACACTGATAATATGGTTATCTATCAAGGATAAACTACTATGTACAGGTTGGCATCTAGTATTTAAAAGAAAATTTAATTCACTTGAATAACTTGGGTTAAGATGACATTAGATTCGAAAAGACCGGAGTCGGGTATTTGTTAATACCCGAAACCACTTCGATTCTTTATAAATTGATATGTGAAATCAATAGGCTGGAATGGAATGATTTAAGTAAATTGGACCATTTAATCTAAGTTTGGTACTTAGAAATTGATGTGTGAAATTAGTGATGACTATAACAAGTTGAAGAATTGTAAATTGATATGAGTTACCCCGGGTTCTATATAAGTTGTATGCTTTTACATTTCTGGTTAGATGGGCTTACTCACGTTGGTTTCCAGCCTGACCCGGGTGTTACTTTGATGTAATGCTCGGGTCAGACCGAGTATTACAGATTTTCAGGTAAGGACGTTCTGGAGCTTAGGAGATGAGCTGGATGGCAGGACGTATGGAGTGTTTCCGCTGTGACTATTATTTCTGTTTATCAGAGATATATTTGATTTGTATATACTCAGTGTTGTGTATGAGAGTAACTCTGATGTATTATAAAGCAAATTGACAGATATAGTATTCTTTTGTAAACTGCTATTATTTGATATTATATTTTATCCGCTGCGAATGTGAGAATCTGTATTGTGTTTCTGTTTCTTCTTCTTCTATCTCTTTCTTCTTTTCATAACTATCTGGAATTTTCGGGATCGAAAATTCCGGGTCGTTACAAGAATCATTGTAAATGATTGAGGAATCATAAGTGATAAAATTTTCAAATTCTGAAACTGAAATAAAAAAATTGGATTTATTTACAAATTCTTAATTTATTTAATTAATATAAAAATAGCCATTTTGGCCACTGACTCGGATTTCGACGAAACTAGTATCATCGGATCCGTATTAGTGAATTATTGTAGGGTTTCAAGTTTCGTAGCGATCGGACTTGTCGTTTGATCGTACGAACGCGAAACGCCTTGAAATTTATGCAATTGAAATCAATTGAAATCTATTTGGAAAATATTGTTTTTAGCATAACTTCTTCATACTACGGAATTTGAACCTGAAACCTTTTCCATTGAATTTAAAATATTTTAAAACACCTATTTTGATATATGGGTTTACCCAATTTCGTTCCGGGGTCAGGACGGGCTTTTTGGGGCACTTTGGCGTTAGCGCGTACACCTGTTTTATCCATCTATTCTATTTTCAACCTTCTCTATAAATATCCCCGCTAAGCCCTAGCCTCCGCCTATTCTCATTTGTGTGCGCGTAAAATTTCTTCAGCTCCTTCTCCTCCTCAATGGCAGACAAAATTTCGGATCCAGATCCATTTCAAAATCAGAGTCAAAAATTCAACTTCCTCAGAAAAATCTCAAATTAATATATGTTGAAGTTCTCGACTAGCGTAATTCACTGGTGAAATTCGTTTTGCATTTTGGTTCATCGTCTGATCAGTAGAAATTAAAGAAGTTTCGGTCGTTCATCACGTCGAAATCAAACTCGACGGATCGACGAACCGTTTCTGGGTTTTGAAGAGAGGACCGAGGGGACTTCATCCATGCAGTTTATTTCGCGAATCGACGGCTAGATCATCGTCAAATTTTGATTTGGGTTGCTCAATTTGGAGGTGGCGGCTGCAAAAATTCCTCTCGGCATGGCTTGTCGCGACGCTGTCGCTCGAGGCGGAGATGAAGTGAACGGCAGGGGATTGGGGTCTGACAGGTCTGCACGGCACTAGCGGCGACGGCGATGGAAGCGACGTGGTGGCGTGCGTTTTGGTTGATGAAGCGGCCTGTAGGGTTTGAACGAAAGCTACAGTGCGTGCATTCTTCTTCTGATGACGTGGCGAATGGAGGTGAATAAATGTGTTCTTCTTTTCTTAGTTTTAATTTTGAAATTCAATCACAATTTTCGCTATAACTTTTGCATACGATATCCGTTTTACGCGCGGTTTTTTTTGTTAGGATCGTATTAAAATTTTGGACCTGATGACGCTAGTTTGGACAAATTCTAAGACGGTCAAATTATTGGGTTTAAATTGAATTTAAATTCAATTTAAATTCAAAAGGTGAGTGTTTTAACCCACTCACAACTTCTAAGATTTCTTATGTTTGTTAAATTAAATTTTGATGTGATTTAAAATTTATCTATGATTGTTTGGGCATATATTTAATCATCATATCAGTTAGATAGCATTTAGTTAAATTAAATTGTTATTTAATTTTATTATTGCATATAATTTGCCAGTTAAATTTATTTATTACTGCATATAAACTGTCAGTTGAATAGTTATTAATTTTTATTGAATATAAACTATTCGTTGATGCCTGTTATATTTTATATGCTTTATATTGATGTTTTGTTTAAATTGGATGATGATTGTAATAAATGGTTGCTTATTGATATTTGGATGAATGAATGCTATATTTTATATTGTATTAACTGCAGGTTATTATGCATTTTTATTTTATTCGGGATTGCGGTTTGAAATGATATATAACCGTAATTTTATTTTAAATTGCGGATTGAAATGATAAATATCTGTATCACCTGACCATAGGATAGAAAATTATATACAGGCACCGTGGTCTATATATAAAATATTTTAAAGTGATTTTCTATGGTTTGGAAAGAAATATACGGTTTAATAAATATTAAATTTTGATATTATATAATTATTATTTTATATATAGTTAAATTCTAAAATTTAAGCTATGTGTAACTTGATGATGTTTTAAGTTTGATTTATGAATATTTCAAGTTTGAGTTTTATTTAAGTGATATTGAATTTATTAAATAAATATTTCTAAACTAAATAATAGTAAATTGAATTAAGATATATATAAGATCTTCAGATTTGGTTGGGAATTTTGGAATATTTAAAGACTTGAAATATATCAGAATTGAAATGTTTTTATTGAAATTAAGGTATTATTGTTTTCAAAGTATTGGTTTTCGAAATTGTTATAACTTTGAAAGTAATATGGTTTGAAAATGAATTTATTAGAAATAAAATTTATTTAAGAATTATCTTTAAATATATTGATTTGAAACCGATTGAAATTTTGAGATTAAGAATATGACTACATTATGTGATTTGGGTTTAAGATGATTTTAAAGAATATTTTAAGTTCTATAATTAAAAGTAAGAATAGTGATTGAAAATTTGGATTTTTTAAATGATATATTATTGAATTTGGTTTTAAAATATATACTATTTTGAAGTAAATGATATGTTTTGAAATAGCAATAATATTTTGGTCTTAAAGTATATACTATTTTGAAGTAAAGGATATGGTTTGAAATGGCAATAATATTTTGGTTTTTGATGTATATACTATTTTGAAATAAAGAATATGTTTTGAAAGAGAATGATTGTGTTTTAAAAGTATATATATATTTAAATGACCACGGTGTTATAATAACGTTTGGTTGTTAAAGAGACCGGGATCGGATATGGACATACTCTCTGTCGATACCGAAAACCACTTTAACAACTGTGTACGCGGTGGAGATTCCAGAATGAAGTAGGATGGTGGCGATGTTCTTAAGGTACGTTACGTGAACCCAACTCCCGTGAGTTGGCATAAGGTGGCTAAAACAGGAGCGATCTCGGACCAGTGAGGTAGCACCTCTTCTCGGACACATTTCTTCGATATTATACTCTTACTTGTGATTTGACTAGATGGCTATCCTCCGATTTGGGAATGTTGTTCGAGGTGGAACGGTAGTGGCTGCTATGCGTATCCATCAGTCCGTGTGCGTAATTGGTATATCTACCCTGGCATTGCCTAGTTGTGCCGTGTCACCTACCATATCGAGCTTTACTACGATTATGATTTTAAGATCCGACCGCGTTAAGGTTCTCCATCCCCTTAACGCTATTTTCTATATGATTATACTTTACTAATTAGACACTACTGTATATAGCGAATATTACTACATAGTAGATAGTTTAACGGATCCTGAAGAGACGTGAATCCCGAACATTTCTTAAGTTACTACACTCACGTTAGACACTGGATAGGAGATGATGTGATATCCCGGGATTTCAGGGAATTTAAAATGTGATAATCTTGTAAGTTAATTATTTAAAATTGGTAAAATTGTTATTTTCAAACAATTTAATAATGAGTTGTTTTTAAATATAGTTATAAACAGATTTTAAATAGGTATATTATTTCAAATTTAATAAGTATTGATTAAATGTATATATCTATATATGTATATATTTAAATTGTTTTTAAATAAGATAATTATTTACAAATCTAATAATGTGTTTATTTAATTTTATATATATGTTGAGTTGATTTTAAATTTGGATTTTTAAAGTTGCATTTGAATTTGGATTTAAGAATTGAATTTAAAGAAAATATATATCTTAAATTGAAAATAATAATATAGTTTGAATTTAAAATATATGAATAAAGTTTTTATTTAGAAATAAGATTTGTTTTATATTTTTCTTTTTAAAGAAATTTATTTATAGAAATTTGAAAGAGTATTTATTTAATAGGAATAAATACAAAAGCTTTTGAATATTCATTTAAAAATGGATTAAATATAATATATATATGATTTTATTAGAACATAATTGGTTTATATTCTATTTCCTTTTAAAGATTGTATTTACTTAAGGTTTAGAAAAGTATTTATAAATTAAGAAATGTATTAATCAATTAGGAAATTAATAATAAAAAGCTTTAAAAATAATATGAATATAAATAATTACAAGTGTTAGCTTCTTAACCATGTTAAATACATGTGTTAAGTAATTGAATAAGGTATGAGACAAGTGTCTCTTTTATTTTCTTTTTCTTTAAATTTTAATAAAATCAAAATTTACTTATATAAACTTCTATCTTTCCCCTTCATTCTTTTTCTCTAATTTTCAGTTCAAAGACCAAAAACCCAAAACCAGAAAAGTTATCTATCCCGAAATGATCTCCACAACCCAAAAACTAAAATTTATTTCCAAACTCAAGAATCAAATCTGAAATCTTCTTCTCAAAAACAAATGCAAACCAGAAATAAATCTAAATCCTGTAAAGCTTCTTCTTCAACTTGTAAACTGTTTTATTCTCAAGCCTACAATCTCCTCAAAACCGAATGCAAACCAGAGAATTATATGTGACGACCGCCCATGACCCCTGCACCGAATCTAGAGATAGTGCGCTGTAAAGTGTGCCAGGCGACCATGGACGATTGTCAAGGTAAGATTTAAAACAAAAGAATCTATCGTATTACTCACAGCGCATGGACAAAATACAATAGAACATATGTATAGTGAAGCTTTACAGAACAAAATGACATCATATAAAACTCCATAATAGTTGAATACAAGCATCCATATAGTCAATACATCCAGCCTCACTACATATCTCTCAGAGAATACAAAACAGCGGAATATCCAGTACATATAATAAGAAGATAATATGAAATCCTCCAGCTCGTCTTCGATATCAACATCGTAAGAAGAGAACAGCACCTGTCACCTGCTACCTAGTCTGCCCGTCCCAAAATGGACGAACAGCCCAAGGCAATAAGAATTAAAACATAAAGCCTTGAGTCAGACAACAGTCTTAGTGAGCAGTAAATTAACTAACAACATACCAAAAGAGCATAAAGGCAAAGGAATAGGAATACAACCCTCCCACTCCAACCTCATTCTACAGTGATAGCCCCCAGACACACATTAAGCAGAAGCAAACATAGCAGAGCATACAATTTAAAGTAAAGCAATTGTCACTCGAGTCAAGAGCGATGTTTTCCAAGTACAAATCCCAAGGTCTAAAACCAAGGTCAGATAAGCACCCAGGAAATACCGCTCTTGAGACCGAATGACGATACAACCAAACATCCATGACTCGGCTATCACTGTTATCATTGTTGCGATATCACCGTTAATTGAATGACCGGCACATTCTTTCAGCCGTCCGTCAAGGGCTAATGGTAACCCCGGTTCTAGACATAACTCCCGCACGTCATCGTGACCCGTGCCTAGGATTATCGAATCTACCCAGAGTACTTGACCATCAACTTAGTCTTTTGGGCGTCCCCATGTACTCTTGCTTAGAGCATGCTAGAACCTTCAACAACGATGAGATCTCAACCTCCTAGTCATCCTCCTCGACGACTATTGCCATACTAGCTCAAGCGCCTCTCGAGCATCCATTATCCTCAACTCGAATCATATCACCGAGTTATCAACATGCTTGGAATGATCCCGCCTGGATTAGACCAAGTCTTCATCATATGATTGCCTCGCTTCATAACATCCTCGCGAAGCCTCATCTCAACATCACATCATCAAATCTATGCATAAGAGCTTCATCATCCCGCTACATATGCCACGAGCAGCTTTCCCAATCCAAGAGCCTTTCCCTTAGCTTTTGAATCACCTTTGGTCTAAATCTAATCATCAATCATCTAGTTCATAATAATCAATCAAATCAAACATCAATCCAAGCAATCAAGCATTCAAAAATGATCTAAGTAGACAATTATAACAATAATGGCATTTTCGTAATTAAAGAGTTGAAAGTCCAATAAGCATGAAAACATGGATTATATCTCTACAAACTTGATGAATGAACTTGCATAGGTTAACATATGATAAAATGGATGCAACATCATCATGAACAATGGATCTACATGGATCTACACATAGGATGAAGAAAATGCATGGAAATCACTAATTTAACACCAAATCGAGCCAACAATCCGATCTACTCCTTTGGATCCGTGTGAGAGATAATCACCACTCACCAAATCACCTAAACAACCTCAAATCAACACACTTCAGATCTGGACAGCGAAGGATGAAGCTAGATCTATCACAAATCCGCTTCAAATGAAGAAATCTCTCTTGAAAAGATGAAGATCTTCAATCCAAGCTTTTGAATCTTCAATCTCGATCTTCGATTTGGATGGATGGAAGCACTAGATTAGAGTGGAGAAAAGAAGTGAAGAAGTGTAGAAGTCGAGCTCTCAAAATGGCAGCACTTCGTCGCTTCAAAATCCGGATCCCAAAAAGTGAGAACAACCCCTCCTATTTATAGCTGAAAACTGCCTGAGTCGTAACTCGGCTATCTCCTTAAGTCGTTGCCGACCTAACATATGCCGACCTACGACCTAAAAACCCCCACGACTTAACAGAGCCTCCGACCTAACCCTTAGCCAACAACTCCGACTTAACAGATACGCGCGCCTCAACTCCTACGATCTAACACTTAGACGAAACCCAGCGACCTACGACTTAACAGGTTACGACCTAACACTTAGACGAAACCCAGCGACCTACGACTTAACAGGTTACGACCTAACACTTAGACGAAACCCAGCGACCTACGACTTAACAGGTTACGACCTAATTCCTTAAGCCTCCACGCGACCTAACACTTAGCCTAACTCCTAAGGTCGCCAACTTGTTAACTCCTTAGGTCCTTAGGTCGCCAACTACTAGGTCGCTAACTCGGCAACTACTAGGTCGCTAACTCGGCAACTACTAGGTCGCTAACTCGGCAACTACTAGGTCGCTAACTCGGCAACTACTAGGTCGCTAACTCGGCAACTACTAGGTCGCTAACTTTCCCAGCCGACCTAACACTTAACAAAACTTAGGTCGCTCACAACATTCTCTTAGGTCGTTGCCGACCTAACTCTACCCCAGAATACTTAGGTCGCCTACTACTCTTCCTTAGGTCGCCTAAACTTCTTAAGTCGGTCAGTCTTTAGGTCGTTAACTCGCCCTGCCGACCTAATTACTTAACTAAATCCTAGGTTGCACAATTTTATAGGTCGCTCCAACTAACCCACGACCTAACACTAACTCGCAAGTCCTTAACTCGGTCACGACTTAGCTCTTAGGTCGTCCACGACCTAGGACTTAGACAAATTTCCCCAAAAATCTGAAATGACTTAAAAATGCAAAAATTCCAGATTTGACGAACTTTTCGATCCGTGAAAAATACGGGTCGTTACATTCTCTCCCCCTTAGGAATTTCGCCCCCGAAATTCCAAGCAAACAAAGCAATCAAAGACTATTCTGTACGCCTACCATCCATAGCAATCAACAAACCATGCATCCAATTCTAACTTAGCGTACAGAATTCTAAAACTTAGAACAAGTTACAATATCGCGAGATGAGACGACACCTTAGGGCCATACCTTGAAGAGTTCAGGATGAGCTGCTTTCATCCTCTCTTCCACCTCCCACGTACAGTCGTTATCATCATCACTCCATTGTATCTTGAGCAACTTAACTACCTTCCTCCTAAGCTGTTTCGTGTCGGTTTCCACAACACGAAGTGGCTTACGAGGTCTTCTATCAACTGGATCAACTTCAAAGTCTTCATAGCTATCAGCAGAAACCACCGTACTCGAGTCGTGCACATACTTCCGTAGATACGATACGTGAAAAACATTGTGCACACTCGACATTTTCTCTGGTAACTCCAATCTGTAAGCGAGCTTTCCAATTCGCTCGATAATCGGGAATGGTCCAACAAATCTCGGAGTCAATTTTCCTTTCTTCCCGAATCGAATAACATTCTTCAGTGGAGAAATCTTCACAAAAACCATATCTCCAACGTCGAATTCCAAATCCTTACGACGTTTATCGGCATAACTTTTCTGACGGTCTTGGGCTGCCTTCATCCGTTGCCGAATGATCTCTATGCAATCCGAAGTCTGTCGAATCATCTCTGGCCCAAGCATCAGCTTTTCTCCAGTTTCCAACCAACATGTCGGAGAGTTACACGGTCTTCCATACAATGCCTCATATGGTGCCATACCAATGCTTGACTGGTAACTGTTGTTGTACGCAAACTCCACCAAATGAAGGTGATCCTCCCATGATCCTCCGAAATCCAAAACACAAGCTCTGAGGAGATCTTCCAAAACTCGGTTGACTCTCTCAGTCTGACCATCTGTTTGAGGGTGATAAGCTGTACTCAAACACAACTCGGTTCCCAAAACTTCCTGGAAGCTCTTCCAAAATCCACTAGTGAACAATGGGTCTCGATCGCTCACTATACTCTTCGGAATACCATGGAATCGAACTATCCACTTAACATACAACTCAGCTAACTTTGATGCAGTCCTAGTCGATCGAACAGGAATAAATCGTGCACTCTTGGTCAAACGATCTACAATGACCCAAATCCCTTCATTCCCTGTTCTGGTTCTAGGCAATCCATCGATAAAATCCATCGATATCTGCTCCCACTTCCATGTAGGAACTTTTAATGGCTGAAGCAATCCACTTGGCTTCTTCTGTTCGGCTTTTACCAACTGGCAGTTCATGCATTTGGAAATAAAATTTCCAACATCTTTCTTCATACCTTCCCAGTAGTAGGTTCTCTTCATATCCCGATACATCTTATTTCCACCTGGATGAATTGTCAACTTCGAGTGATGACTTTCCCTCAAAACTTCACTCCTCAATTCATCTATATCGGGAACAACTAGTCGTCCTTGCTTCCGAAGCCAACCCTCTCGATCGACCTCGAATCCTTTATCCTTTACTGGATCCAAGCCAGATTCCAAATCACGGATAATCTTGACAATCTTATCATCTCGCTTTTGACTCTCGCCAATCCTTTCCACAAGAGTCGGTCTTATTGATAAGTTTGCCAGCATCTCGGATTCCAATTCGCATTTGGGCCTGAAGTCGAATCCAGCTAAATACTCGAGACTCTTCCATTCTGAAAACATGGCTCCCAATCCTGCATGTCTTCGACTTAACGCATCTGCCACTGCGTTACCTTTTCCCGGAGTATAAGCTATACCAAAATCATATGATGCCAAAAACTCTAGCCAACGTTGCTGCCGAAGATTCAAATCCTTCTGGGAGAAAAGATACTTCAACGACTTATGATCTGTAAACAACTCGAATCGAACTCCCAACAGATAATGCCTCCACATCTTCAGAGCAAATACAATCGCCGCTAACTCCAAATCATGAGTTGGGTAATTCCTTTCATGCGGCTTCAGTTGTCGACTGGCATACGCAACCACTTTATCTCTCTGCATCAGCACTGCTCCAAGTCTCGTACCACATGCGTCGGTGTAAACCACCATCTCATCATTCCCACTTGGAATAGTCAAAACAGGAGCACTCGTCAATCTCTCTTTCAGGATTCCGAAAGCTTGCTCACACTTAGCATCCCAACTGAACACTTGGTTCTTCTTCGTCAATCCTGTTAACGGTGCAGCTATCTTGGAGAAGTCTTTGATAAACCGTCGATAATATCCTGCTAATCCAAGAAAACTTCTCACATCAGATGCATTCTTAGGTCTAACCCAATCCTGGATTGCTGCCACCTTAGCGGGATCAACCGCTATTCCATTTCCAGAAATCTCATGGCCTAAGAACCTCACTTCACTCTTCCAGAAGTGACACTTCGAAAACTTAGCCTTCAGCTGATGTTTCCGCAAGATTTCCAAAACAATACGCAAGTGCGTCTTGTGCTCTTCTTCCGTTCTGGAATAAATCAGAATATCATCCACGAACACAAGTACGAACTTGTTCAACTGATCTCTGAACACTCTATTCATAAGATCCACAAAATATGCTGGCGCGTTAGTCAATCCAAACGGCATTACCAGCCACTCAAAGAAACCGGATGGTGTCCTAAAAGCAGTCTTCGGCACACTATCCTTAGCCACTCTCAACTGGTGAAATCCCGTTGCTAAATCCATCTGAGAAAACACCTTAGCTTCGTGAAGCTGATCAAACAAGTCATCTATTCTCGGCAATGGATACTTGTTCTTCTTAGTCACCTTATTCAGCTCACGATAATCGACGCACAATCTCAACGACCCATCTGCCTTGGTTGCAAACACAACTGGTGCACCCCACTCGGACACACTACGCCGAATGAATCCTTTCTACAAAAGATCATCAACTTGCACCCTCAACTCCTGCTGTTCCCTAGGCGCCATCCGCCTAAGAGGCATCACAACAGGTCTGGCTCCTTCAACTAGATCTATACGAAACTCGATCTCTCTATGCGGCGGCAACCCTTTGACTTCGTCAAAGACATCCTCGAATCCATTTGCGATTGGCACTAAAGACAGTCCATCCCGTGGAACAACTAGCGAATACATGAAGCTCATGAAGACGCCTTCCTCATGCTTACATCGTATCACTATCTTTCGCCCTTCCACATTCTCGACTGTCACCTCCAGCCTCTCACAATCAACCTTAGCCGCATACTTCCTAAGCCAGTCCATACCCAAAATAATTCCGAACCCCGCAGAGTTCAGAACAAAACAATCACAAACAAAAGAGCAACCATGACTCGGCACAACTAGACCACGGCATAACATACACAAACAAGACGAACCCCCAACTGGATTAGTCACAACCAATGGCCTATCAACAATACCCGGTTCCAAGCCTAACCGGCCTACAAGTTCACTACATACAAACGAGTGCGACGCTCCGGTATCAAACAAGACTCTAACTGGAACACCTCATAGGAAAAGAGTACCTTGAACCACCACACTCTTTCCCTTCTCTTCTGCGGTAGGAGCTTTCGAAGACGACGGAACAGCTCCCAAAGTATAAGCCTGCACAATCTGCTTGTCCCTACTCGGTTCTGGACAATTCTTCCTGAAATGCCCTGGCTTGTCACAGTTGTGGCACTTCGCCGGCGCCTTCGGATTCTTGCAATCCTTGGAGAGATGGCCTTTCTGCTGACAGTTGTAGCAAGTCACTTCGCCTTTCGGCCTCTTCTGACCATCTTTACCCTTCTGCTGCTGCTGCTTCCTCTTCTTGTTCCTACCCTGCTGGGGTTTGGACTCTTCCCTGGTTACAGCAACAACAGATCCTTCCTTAGGAAACAGATTCTCGTGTCTGAGAGCTTCCTCCACAAGCTTCCTAAATGAATCGTCCAAGTGATCCATCAATCTTGGAGCCTGTACTTGATCCCCAACATCTACTGATGGCCCCGGGGCTGACATCCTTCTCCTGATCGAAGTCATCATGGTTTCGAACATAGCAACATAATCAGCAGCCCCTTCAGTAGCACGGCCTTCCCTAGCAGCTGGTTTCCCTTTTTGACTCATTCTCAATATCTATAAAAAGGAATGATTAGAACATCTAGAGAAACAACTGCATAAAGGACTCAAACTCTACTAAGCTACTATATTATATATAGTATTCATCCATCAAAAATACAATTACGTCTCTCATACGTAGTTACGACGGCGAGCGTTGGGTAAAATCGATTAACCAATGCTCTGATACCAAATGTGACGACCGCCCATGACCCCTGCACCGAATCTAGAGATAGTGCGCTGTAAAGTGTGCCAGGCGACCATGGACGATTGTCAAGGTAAGATTTAAAACAAAAGAATCTATCGTATTACTCACAGCGCATGGACAAAATACAATAGAACATATGTATAGTGAAGCTTTACAGAACAAAATGACATCATATAAAACTCCATAATAGTTGAATACAAGCATCCATATAGTCAATACATCCAGCCTCACTACATATCTCTCAGAGAATACAAAACAGCGGAATATCCAGTACATATAATAAGAAGATAATATGAAATCCTCCAGCTCGTCTTCGATATCAACATCGTAAGAAGAGAACAGCACCTGTCACCTGCTACCTAGTCTGCCCGTCCCAAAATGGACGAACAGCCCAAGGCAATAAGAATTAAAACATAAAGCCTTGAGTCAGACAACAGTCTTAGTGAGCAGTAAATTAACTAACAACATACCAAAAGAGCATAAAGGCAAAGGAATAGGAATACAACCCTCCCACTCCAACCTCATTCTACAGTGATAGCCCCCAGACACACATTAAGCAGAAGCAAACATAGCAGAGCATACAATTTAAAGTAAAGCAATTGTCACTCGAGTCAAGAGCGATGTTTTCCAAGTACAAATCCCAAGGTCTAAAACCAAGGTCAGATAAGCACCCAGGAAATACCGCTCTTGAGACCGAATGACGATACAACCAAACATCCATGACTCGGCTATCACTGTTATCATTGTTGCGATATCACCGTTAATTGAATGACCGGCACATTCTTTCAGCCGTCCGTCAAGGGCTAATGGTAACCCCGGTTCTAGACATAACTCCCGCACGTCATCGTGACCCGTGCCTAGGATTATCGAATCTACCCAGAGTACTTGACCATCAACTTAGTCTTTTGGGCGTCCCCATGTACTCTTGCTTAGAGCATGCTAGAACCTTCAACAACGATGAGATCTCAACCTCCTAGTCATCCTCCTCGACGACTATTGCCATACTAGCTCAAGCGCCTCTCGAGCATCCATTATCCTCAACTCGAATCATATCACCGAGTTATCAACATGCTTGGAATGATCCCGCCTGGATTAGACCAAGTCTTCATCATATGATTGCCTCGCTTCATAACATCCTCGCGAAGCCTCATCTCAACATCACATCATCAAATCTATGCATAAGAGCTTCATCATCCCGCTACATATGCCACGAGCAGCTTTCCCAATCCAAGAGCCTTTCCCTTAGCTTTTGAATCACCTTTGGTCTAAATCTAATCATCAATCATCTAGTTCATAATAATCAATCAAATCAAACATCAATCCAAGCAATCAAGCATTCAAAAATGATCTAAGTAGACAATTATAACAATAATGGCATTTTCGTAATTAAAGAGTTGAAAGTCCAATAAGCATGAAAACATGGATTATATCTCTACAAACTTGATGAATGAACTTGCATAGGTTAACATATGATAAAATGGATGCAACATCATCATGAACAATGGATCTACATGGATCTACACATAGGATGAAGAAAATGCATGGAAATCACTAATTTAACACCAAATCGAGCCAACAATCCGATCTACTCCTTTGGATCCGTGTGAGAGATAATCACCACTCACCAAATCACCTAAACAACCTCAAATCAACACACTTCAGATCTGGACAGCGAAGGATGAAGCTAGATCTATCACAAATCCGCTTCAAATGAAGAAATCTCTCTTGAAAAGATGAAGATCTTCAATCCAAGCTTTTGAATCTTCAATCTCGATCTTCGATTTGGATGGATGGAAGCACTAGATTAGAGTGGAGAAAAGAAGTGAAGAAGTGTAGAAGTCGAGCTCTCAAAATGGCAGCACTTCGTCGCTTCAAAATCCGGATCCCAAAAAGTGAGAACAACCCCTCCTATTTATAGCTGAAAACTGCCTGAGTCGTAACTCGGCTATCTCCTTAAGTCGTTGCCGACCTAACATATGCCGACCTACGACCTAAAAACCCCCACGACTTAACAGAGCCTCCGACCTAACCCTTAGCCAACAACTCCGACTTAACAGATACGCGCGCCTCAACTCCTACGATCTAACACTTAGACGAAACCCAGCGACCTACGACTTAACAGGTTACGACCTAACACTTAGACGAAACCCAGCGACCTACGACTTAACAGGTTACGACCTAACACTTAGACGAAACCCAGCGACCTACGACTTAACAGGTTACGACCTAATTCCTTAAGCCTCCACGCGACCTAACACTTAGCCTAACTCCTAAGGTCGCCAACTTGTTAACTCCTTAGGTCCTTAGGTCGCCAACTACTAGGTCGCTAACTCGGCAACTACTAGGTCGCTAACTCGGCAACTACTAGGTCGCTAACTCGGCAACTACTAGGTCGCTAACTCGGCAACTACTAGGTCGCTAACTCGGCAACTACTAGGTCGCTAACTTTCCCAGCCGACCTAACACTTAACAAAACTTAGGTCGCTCACAACATTCTCTTAGGTCGTTGCCGACCTAACTCTACCCCAGAATACTTAGGTCGCCTACTACTCTTCCTTAGGTCGCCTAAACTTCTTAAGTCGGTCAGTCTTTAGGTCGTTAACTCGCCCTGCCGACCTAATTACTTAACTAAATCCTAGGTTGCACAATTTTATAGGTCGCTCCAACTAACCCACGACCTAACACTAACTCGCAAGTCCTTAACTCGGTCACGACTTAGCTCTTAGGTCGTCCACGACCTAGGACTTAGACAAATTTCCCCAAAAATCTGAAATGACTTAAAAATGCAAAAATTCCAGATTTGACGAACTTTTCGATCCGTGAAAAATACGGGTCGTTACATTATAAAAGCCTGTAATCACTTCCACAAATACAAGCCTGAAATTTATTTCCAAAACTCAAAATCGAAATCTGTAAAGCAATCACCAGATCAACTCAAAACATTTTTCTCAAGCCTGTAACCATCCTTCAAGTATGCATGCAAGTATATCTGAAGCCAAAGCAAAAGTTTCCAAAGCTTTGCAGTTTTAAGGAAATCAAGCAAATTCTTTCCAGTTCAAATCAAAGCATTCAAGTTTTCAAATTGTCAAGAGATTCAGTTTTCAAATCTCAGTTTTCAAGTCTCTGCAATTCATTAAAAAGGTGAGTAAACCTTTATTTTTAAAACAGTTTTAAAATCTGAGAATAAACTTAAATGTTGTGATGAATGTTATAGTAGTTTGGTTTGCATATGATTTACCTGTGAATGTATACTGGTAAAATAAAATGCATGTTCTAAAAATTAGTAGGTATACACATATACTTCTCTGTTATTTTAATGTGAGTAGATTTAACTTAAACAGTTTTAATTAAATTCATATGATAGATATTTGAAGTAGAAGTATGATGCATGTTGAATATATGTATGCATGTTGATGTGAATATGAATATATGTGTATAAATTAGTATAGAATTTTGTGTGTATGATTTTATTCAGGTGTGCATGTCTGTTTGAATCCCTGTTCTCCTCTGTTTCATATTACAGGTTTCAAATACTAGAATTAAGCTCAAATCTCTTTACCTGTTATTGTTAAACTTTGGGTTAGAAATAAAATGGTTTAGTATATTAATAATCTATGTACTAAAAATAGATTCAGGTATCTGATGTTGGAAATCCTCTGGAAACTTAGAAATTTAGTAACCATTCCAACATAAATGTTAAAATCAAATGATGTAATTTGATGAATCAATTATACAAATTGTATTGTCTTTATAAAATATGAATTTTAAAAAGAAAATCAGAATTTTTAGTATTAAAATGAAGATGCATTTTGGGAATATCGGGAAATTGTTTTCTGAGCATTTTCTGGCGATCAGAACATTTTTGGTGATCGTGGTTTCGTCTGGAGATAGCTTGATTATCAGAGAGTTTGGGAAAAATGCTAAGTGATTTTATTTATCACTGAGGTATTGATGATCGATCGAATTGGGTTTAAACCCTAGATTTTGTGTGGTCTGGAAAATGGATCGTGGCAGTGTCTCAAGGTAATCGAGTTCGATGGGAACAAGCGTAATGGCTTCGTGGATGATCGAAGGTAGTGTGACTGTGGTGGCGTGATCTCTGGTTGTCGGAGTCACTAGGATGAGGGGGATTCGTGATTGAGGTTCTGGTTCCAGTTCTCTCCATTGTCTCGATTTCGATTTTGTGTCTGTGGTGATCTATGGGTGGTCAGAATCGAAGTGATGGACCATTTATGACTTGTCGAGGGTAGTGGGGTTGGTCGGAGTTCTGGCGAGCTAGCGTACACGTGCACAGCGACGTTGTGATGTCTGGGAGGATGGGTTCGTGGCGACTCGGAGGGAGACTCGGGATTTTGGGAGATAAACTCGAGTCTGGCATCGTGTTCGTGAGTGTTACTATTATGGTTTTTAACAGTTTTTAAGATTTAAACTAAATACTGTTTTTTTTTTTTTATAAGAAGAAGGTGGAGAAAACTCGGGTTGGACTCGAGCAGGGTAAAGGTTTTACCCGAAGCAAGATTAGTTAAGGAATGATAAGCATGTTAAAAGTTTTTATAAAGTAAATTTAATTTTTGAAATTTAGAAACAAATTTAGTTTAAAGTTCCTTAGATAAATTCATAAATAAATGTTCTCCTTAACATTTGATTAAGAAGTTTGAAATTTGTTTAAAGTAAATTTTATTAGGTAAAATTTAAAGTTATTTTAAACTTAAGTTAAAAATGCAATTTTAAAGGTTTTATAAAAACAAGTTTTAAAGTTTAAATTGAAAACCAGTTTAAACCATTACTTGTAGATGTTTAAGGCATTTAAGGGAGGTTATGTTTTATTAACTTTAATTTATCAAATTAAATGATTATTTATTTTAAACCTTAATTAATGATTGAATTAAGAAAAGTTAGTTATTAAGATAAGATGGTTTAATCTTAAGATAATTAAAGTTTTAATGTCTTGATATTAATTAAGTTAATTAAGAAAATTAGGTATAATTAATTAATTTAATTAATAATGATTAAGGATTAGTTAAGGAATTGATTAAGCATAATTAATTAACTCAATAATGAAGGTTGATTTAATTAATGACTAAAGAATAATTAATTTGTAATTAATTAATTAAGTAATTAGAGGTTGATTAATTTGAAATTAAGAAGTACTTAATTAAGTTTATTAATTAATAATTAGGTTTTATTAATTAATAAATAAGAAATAATTAATCTATAAAGATTAAATAAAGGTTAATTAACTGTTATTAAGAATTGATTAACTAATAATTAATGATTAATTAATTTGTTATTAAGATTTATTAATTGATAATTAAGGTTTATTAATTAATAATTAAAAGAATAATTAATTTGAAATTAGAGATTTATTTAATTAAAGAGTAATTAAAGGATAAATTACTCAGCTATGATTTATAAATTATGAATGTGATTAATTTAAGTTAATTAATTTGTTAATTATATAAAGATAGTCACTTGGTAATTGATTAAGTATAAATTACTTAATGAGATTGATAAGTGTAATTACTTAGTATAAGTAATTAATAAATAAATTACTGAATGTAATTGATATAAGGGAATTACTTACTGGGTAGTAATTGAAGTATAATTACTTTGCAAAAGTAATTAATAATTAATTATTTGGTGTAATTAATTAAAGGATTAAAGTAATTAATTAAGAAGTTAATTAATTAAGGTAAGTAATTATAGGATGATAATTACTGTATAAAATTAATTAAGGTGGATTAATAGAAATGATTAATTAATTAATGGTAGTAATTAATTAAGGATTATTAATTAATGTAATTAATGAAAAGTAATTAAAGGTTATTACTGTTAATGGTTAAGAATAATTAATTTGTGAAATTAATTAAAAGATAATTACTTTATGTAATAAATAATTAATCAAGAGTGATTAATATTTAATGATTAATTAATTAAATGGATTGTAATTAATTAATGTTGATTAAGCAAATTCTTAAGAAATTAATTTAATTTAAGTTGATTAAATTAATTATAATAGAGATTAATAAATGGTTGCTTATGAATGATGGTTGAGTAGAATGTCTGATTTGGTTGATATCTATTAAATGATATGCTATGATATTCTGTGATATGATATTGGATATATCTGTGATAAATGTGATATTTATCTGTGTTAAATGCTGTGTAAATTCAAGTATTGAATTAAATTAAATTGTTTAAACCTTTAAACAACTTGGCCTTAAAAGATACGTTTTGGATTTCGATGAGACCGGGATCGGGTTTCCGTATACCGGTATTCCAGGTCTGGAGACCCGAATACCACATCGATCCAAATTAACGATAGGTCGTGAATCTCAAGTGAAGATGAAGATTCAGAGTGCAAGGGTTATTGTCGTTAACTCTGAGGGTGATTCCAAAACGAGTGTAACGAGATAATGCCTTCGGTTTCGTTCGAACCCGGAACGAACTTGTATGGATTGAATGCTTTCAGCACATCGTCAGGTGGACGATGAGCATTCTAAGTGATGTATTATGATTAAAGGTAATCGTAGCCTCAAGCCTCATCAAACCGGGAATGGCTAAAACAGGGGAGGTGCAGCAAGGTTAGTGGGTAGCACCCAAGTAGTATGAGATTCCTCTGTCTAGAGGTCCCTTCTTTTTATTCGGCTGTGTGGGCGGTTGAATAGCTACAACCGCTGGGGTTTCTTATGCGGGAATTATCCAGTAAGGGATGTTCCGGCCTTGTGTTGCAGGGGATTGGGAGTGATCCTCGGTACGTTGATCTAGGCCACGTACTGTGACGGGCGGTACCCCGGTAGCCCTGCCATTGTATGGAATCCAAAATCCAATAAGTGCCGTACGATTTAGTTGTGCCCAACTATGTTGGAACGTGAGATGTAAGCATTCCAGCTATTTCTGTATTTTACTTGAAAACCCTAGACCCTATTATAATATAATCGGATTTCTTATCAAATGTTTTGGTTAGCGTAAGGTAAAAACTTACCCATGTTTATGTGTGGGAAGTCTTACGTGATACCTTTGTTTTCAAAAGGTTTTGAAGTTAAACAACTTTAACCGTTTACTCACACCAGACCCATGTCTGACCCAAGTGTTTATTTTCTGTTTTATTAAACTCTTGGGTACTCAAATTTTTACGAGTAGCCAAGGGATTCAGGTTAGCTTTGACGAGTTATCTGGAGGAGCAATGGAGCAGGAGGCTTCAACGTTCGTAGATATAGTGTTCCGCTGTGTTAGTTTCTCTGAGTCATTTGTTGAGTTGTATTTGAGCTGTAATAACTAGACAGGTATTTATAACTGTCTAGTATGTGTTGTATAAGCTGTGTATCTCTGATGTATATGATACAATGTAATATCTTATTTGATTAATGTAATTTATTCGTTCCGCTGTTTAGATTCTGATGTGTTTCTTTCTTTCTTCTCTATCTTTTCTCTTTTCTATCTCTTTCTTTCTTCAAGATGATACGACTTTTTGTGGAGAAAAAGTCGGGTCGTCACAGTTGGTATCAGAGCATTAGGTTGAGTGAATACCTAGGCTTTGGAGTGAACTCTTTCTTGAGAGAGCGTATTTGTAATTTTTAACTATATATATTTTTATTCTACCTATTTGTTGGGTTACCTGTTCGGGTTTTCCAATATAAGATATAAAGGTAGAAAGGGTGGTGGTGTGTGAAACACGACTACAAATGTTTGGAATTTGAATGTTGAGGTTGGAAGTCTATCTGACGAGACTGTAGACCCAATACCGTCTCGAGTGAACTTTGTTATGGTGTAAAGATTTCATAAATCTCTGAAGGAACTGTTAAGGTTCATATTTGAAGTTTGGATGAGTAGAGTTAGTTCTGTCGGAAGAGCAGAAGCGAGTGATGGTATCTGGGTATCTCAGGAAGCAGTAGTTGCGTGATGAGACGCAATGACTGGATGTTTCTGAAGATGTTTTCTTTTGAAGCAAGTTTGAAGAAATGTGTCTGTTTCGGTGTTGTGGCTGAGTTCAGCAGGGTCTTTTCTGTTCGGTTTGGGGTCCGAGTTTCTCGAGAAGCTTTGGATAGGAAGTCTTGGCATCTGGGTCAGCGGTGCAGCTCGGAAGTGTTTTGTGTTCCAGCTAGAAGATCTTTTAGCTTAGCAGTTTTCTAGAGGTGGAATTCAGAAGCAGTAGAGAGGATCCATTTCTTCGATGGATTGGTTAAAAAGCATAAGCTGTTCTGATTGGTAAAGAGAGAGCAGTTTCTTGGATATTAGGCTGGGTTGATCGCAAAAGTGACTTGCGATTGCTGAGTATTCTCTTGAGTTATCAGAGTTTTTCTGGATGTCTTCAGCGAAGTCAGAAGTTTGTCTGCATTTGAGATTGAGTTCTGTATCAACTTGATTTCAGGATTGCTACCGGAAATTCAGCTAGGTCGAAGAATGTCTCCTAGAGAAAGGATTTGGTGAAACAGCCCGGTATTTCATAGAACTTCTGAGTTTTATTTTTATGGATCTGTTGAACCTTATCTCCAGAATGTGTTGTCTAGTCTGTGCTTGAGTTCATCGACGGCATTCTCATCTTCTCTAGATCAGAGTGGTGCAGCGGAAGCAAGATGGCAGCTGTTCTAGAATGGAAGAAACCGGAAGTTGCAGTGTTTTGGGATTAGAAAATTTCTACATGAAATATTTCTGGATTTAAGTCCAGATTGGTTAGTGCATTTGTTTTGTCTTTTCCAGATAGGAGAAGTAAGTTGTCTACTGAGGTTTGTGAAGTAGAGTTTGTGTACTGGATTTCTGTAAATCTTGAAAGGATCCGTTTGTTGGATTGTTTTGATCCAGTTTGTTTCTAGAAGCATCGGTAAAGGTTGAGCTGATCGGAATGGATGTAGACAGTCCGGAATTGTCAAAAGAGTTCTAAAGATTAGAGACGGAGGAATTTGGAATTCGAAGTTGGAGACTTCGTTATTATTGAAGTTTTCTCTGGTAAAAGGGAGCTATAAGATTGGGTAAGACTGGGAAGTCAGCTCCGAGTTGTTTTGGATCTCTTCTGTATTCTGATTTGGATAAGTGTTTGATCTACAGGATTGAATTGCCAGTTTGGATAACTGAGATTCAGAGTATATCGCGTATCTTTGAGGAAGTACGTGTTTGATCTATCTTTGGTTTTGGAACCAGTAGTTCGGGAAGGATTTGGTTGTTGAGTCAGACTTGTCTGTAGTCTGATATCCTGTTTAGTTTTGTAGATTTAGATGAGTAGGAGCTTTGTAGCTTCGTAGTTTAAGATTGTCTTTACAACGAGTATCCCGGTATATATGTATACTTGGGGAAACTCGAGGAAATTTAGGAAGCTTATCCGGGATCTGTATCCGGATAGCTAGAATTGTTTGTTTGATTGAATTGTTTGTTTGGATAAAATTGGTTGTTTATTTGTGTTGGCTGATAGGTATGCTTAGATTGGTTGAAATAAAATAAAAACTTTGGATTATCTTTTGTTTTAAATTTCGAGGACGAAATTCTTTTAAGGGGGAAGGAATGTGATATCCCGGGATTTCAGGGAATTTAAAATGTGATAATCTTGTAAGTTAATTATTTAAAATTGGTAAAATTGTTATTTTCAAACAATTTAATAATGAGTTGTTTTTAAATATAGTTATAAACAGATTTTAAATAGGTATATTATTTCAAATTTAATAAGTATTGATTAAATGTATATATCTATATATGTATATATTTAAATTGTTTTTAAATAAGATAATTATTTACAAATCTAATAATGTGTTTATTTAATTTTATATATATGTTGAGTTGATTTTAAATTTGGATTTTTAAAGTTGCATTTGAATTTGGATTTAAGAATTGAATTTAAAGAAAATATATATCTTAAATTGAAAATAATAATATAGTTTGAATTTAAAATATATGAATAAAGTTTTTATTTAGAAATAAGATTTGTTTTATATTTTTCTTTTTAAAGAAATTTATTTATAGAAATTTGAAAGAGTATTTATTTAATAGGAATAAATACAAAAGCTTTTGAATATTCATTTAAAAATGGATTAAATATAATATATATATGATTTTATTAGAACATAATTGGTTTATATTCTATTTCCTTTTAAAGATTGTATTTACTTAAGGTTTAGAAAAGTATTTATAAATTAAGAAATGTATTAATCAATTAGGAAATTAATAATAAAAAGCTTTAAAAATAATATGAATATAAATAATTACAAGTGTTAGCTTCTTAACCATGTTAAATACATGTGTTAAGTAATTGAATAAGGTATGAGACAAGTGTCTCTTTTATTTTCTTTTTCTTTAAATTTTAATAAAATCAAAATTTACTTATATAAACTTCTATCTTTCCCCTTCATTCTTTTTCTCTAATTTTCAGTTCAAAGACCAAAAACCCAAAACCAGAAAAGTTATCTATCCCGAAATGATCTCCACAACCCAAAAACTAAAATTTATTTCCAAACTCAAGAATCAAATCTGAAATCTTCTTCTCAAAAACAAATGCAAACCAGAAATAAATCTAAATCCTGTAAAGCTTCTTCTTCAACTTGTAAACTGTTTTATTCTCAAGCCTACAATCTCCTCAAAACCGAATGCAAACCAGAGAATTATAAAAGCCTGTAATCACTTCCACAAATACAAGCCTGAAATTTATTTCCAAAACTCAAAATCGAAATCTGTAAAGCAATCACCAGATCAACTCAAAACATTTTTCTCAAGCCTGTAACCATCCTTCAAGTATGCATGCAAGTATATCTGAAGCCAAAGCAAAAGTTTCCAAAGCTTTGCAGTTTTAAGGAAATCAAGCAAATTCTTTCCAGTTCAAATCAAAGCATTCAAGTTTTCAAATTGTCAAGAGATTCAGTTTTCAAATCTCAGTTTTCAAGTCTCTGCAATTCATTAAAAAGGTGAGTAAACCTTTATTTTTAAAACAGTTTTAAAATCTGAGAATAAACTTAAATGTTGTGATGAATGTTATAGTAGTTTGGTTTGCATATGATTTACCTGTGAATGTATACTGGTAAAATAAAATGCATGTTCTAAAAATTAGTAGGTATACACATATACTTCTCTGTTATTTTAATGTGAGTAGATTTAACTTAAACAGTTTTAATTAAATTCATATGATAGATATTTGAAGTAGAAGTATGATGCATGTTGAATATATGTATGCATGTTGATGTGAATATGAATATATGTGTATAAATTAGTATAGAATTTTGTGTGTATGATTTTATTCAGGTGTGCATGTCTGTTTGAATCCCTGTTCTCCTCTGTTTCATATTACAGGTTTCAAATACTAGAATTAAGCTCAAATCTCTTTACCTGTTATTGTTAAACTTTGGGTTAGAAATAAAATGGTTTAGTATATTAATAATCTATGTACTAAAAATAGATTCAGGTATCTGATGTTGGAAATCCTCTGGAAACTTAGAAATTTAGTAACCATTCCAACATAAATGTTAAAATCAAATGATGTAATTTGATGAATCAATTATACAAATTGTATTGTCTTTATAAAATATGAATTTTAAAAAGAAAATCAGAATTTTTAGTATTAAAATGAAGATGCATTTTGGGAATATCGGGAAATTGTTTTCTGAGCATTTTCTGGCGATCAGAACATTTTTGGTGATCGTGGTTTCGTCTGGAGATAGCTTGATTATCAGAGAGTTTGGGAAAAATGCTAAGTGATTTTATTTATCACTGAGGTATTGATGATCGATCGAATTGGGTTTAAACCCTAGATTTTGTGTGGTCTGGAAAATGGATCGTGGCAGTGTCTCAAGGTAATCGAGTTCGATGGGAACAAGCGTAATGGCTTCGTGGATGATCGAAGGTAGTGTGACTGTGGTGGCGTGATCTCTGGTTGTCGGAGTCACTAGGATGAGGGGGATTCGTGATTGAGGTTCTGGTTCCAGTTCTCTCCATTGTCTCGATTTCGATTTTGTGTCTGTGGTGATCTATGGGTGGTCAGAATCGAAGTGATGGACCATTTATGACTTGTCGAGGGTAGTGGGGTTGGTCGGAGTTCTGGCGAGCTAGCGTACACGTGCACAGCGACGTTGTGATGTCTGGGAGGATGGGTTCGTGGCGACTCGGAGGGAGACTCGGGATTTTGGGAGATAAACTCGAGTCTGGCATCGTGTTCGTGAGTGTTACTATTATGGTTTTTAACAGTTTTTAAGATTTAAACTAAATACTGTTTTTTTTTTTTATAAGAAGAAGGTGGAGAAAACTCGGGTTGGACTCGAGCAGGGTAAAGGTTTTACCCGAAGCAAGATTAGTTAAGGAATGATAAGCATGTTAAAAGTTTTTATAAAGTAAATTTAATTTTTGAAATTTAGAAACAAATTTAGTTTAAAGTTCCTTAGATAAATTCATAAATAAATGTTCTCCTTAACATTTGATTAAGAAGTTTGAAATTTGTTTAAAGTAAATTTTATTAGGTAAAATTTAAAGTTATTTTAAACTTAAGTTAAAAATGCAATTTTAAAGGTTTTATAAAAACAAGTTTTAAAGTTTAAATTGAAAACCAGTTTAAACCATTACTTGTAGATGTTTAAGGCATTTAAGGGAGGTTATGTTTTATTAACTTTAATTTATCAAATTAAATGATTATTTATTTTAAACCTTAATTAATGATTGAATTAAGAAAAGTTAGTTATTAAGATAAGATGGTTTAATCTTAAGATAATTAAAGTTTTAATGTCTTGATATTAATTAAGTTAATTAAGAAAATTAGGTATAATTAATTAATTTAATTAATAATGATTAAGGATTAGTTAAGGAATTGATTAAGCATAATTAATTAACTCAATAATGAAGGTTGATTTAATTAATGACTAAAGAATAATTAATTTGTAATTAATTAATTAAGTAATTAGAGGTTGATTAATTTGAAATTAAGAAGTACTTAATTAAGTTTATTAATTAATAATTAGGTTTTATTAATTAATAAATAAGAAATAATTAATCTATAAAGATTAAATAAAGGTTAATTAACTGTTATTAAGAATTGATTAACTAATAATTAATGATTAATTAATTTGTTATTAAGATTTATTAATTGATAATTAAGGTTTATTAATTAATAATTAAAAGAATAATTAATTTGAAATTAGAGATTTATTTAATTAAAGAGTAATTAAAGGATAAATTACTCAGCTATGATTTATAAATTATGAATGTGATTAATTTAAGTTAATTAATTTGTTAATTATATAAAGATAGTCACTTGGTAATTGATTAAGTATAAATTACTTAATGAGATTGATAAGTGTAATTACTTAGTATAAGTAATTAATAAATAAATTACTGAATGTAATTGATATAAGGGAATTACTTACTGGGTAGTAATTGAAGTATAATTACTTTGCAAAAGTAATTAATAATTAATTATTTGGTGTAATTAATTAAAGGATTAAAGTAATTAATTAAGAAGTTAATTAATTAAGGTAAGTAATTATAGGATGATAATTACTGTATAAAATTAATTAAGGTGGATTAATAGAAATGATTAATTAATTAATGGTAGTAATTAATTAAGGATTATTAATTAATGTAATTAATGAAAAGTAATTAAAGGTTATTACTGTTAATGGTTAAGAATAATTAATTTGTGAAATTAATTAAAAGATAATTACTTTATGTAATAAATAATTAATCAAGAGTGATTAATATTTAATGATTAATTAATTAAATGGATTGTAATTAATTAATGTTGATTAAGCAAATTCTTAAGAAATTAATTTAATTTAAGTTGATTAAATTAATTATAATAGAGATTAATAAATGGTTGCTTATGAATGATGGTTGAGTAGAATGTCTGATTTGGTTGATATCTATTAAATGATATGCTATGATATTCTGTGATATGATATTGGATATATCTGTGATAAATGTGATATTTATCTGTGTTAAATGCTGTGTAAATTCAAGTATTGAATTAAATTAAATTGTTTAAACCTTTAAACAACTTGGCCTTAAAAGATACGTTTTGGATTTCGATGAGACCGGGATCGGGTTTCCGTATACCGGTATTCCAGGTCTGGAGACCCGAATACCACATCGATCCAAATTAACGATAGGTCGTGAATCTCAAGTGAAGATGAAGATTCAGAGTGCAAGGGTTATTGTCGTTAACTCTGAGGGTGATTCCAAAACGAGTGTAACGAGATAATGCCTTCGGTTTCGTTCGAACCCGGAACGAACTTGTATGGATTGAATGCTTTCAGCACATCGTCAGGTGGACGATGAGCATTCTAAGTGATGTATTATGATTAAAGGTAATCGTAGCCTCAAGCCTCATCAAACCGGGAATGGCTAAAACAGGGGAGGTGCAGCAAGGTTAGTGGGTAGCACCCAAGTAGTATGAGATTCCTCTGTCTAGAGGTCCCTTCTTTTTATTCGGCTGTGTGGGCGGTTGAATAGCTACAACCGCTGGGGTTTCTTATGCGGGAATTATCCAGTAAGGGATGTTCCGGCCTTGTGTTGCAGGGGATTGGGAGTGATCCTCGGTACGTTGATCTAGGCCACGTACTGTGACGGGCGGTACCCCGGTAGCCCTGCCATTGTATGGAATCCAAAATCCAATAAGTGCCGTACGATTTAGTTGTGCCCAACTATGTTGGAACGTGAGATGTAAGCATTCCAGCTATTTCTGTATTTTACTTGAAAACCCTAGACCCTATTATAATATAATCGGATTTCTTATCAAATGTTTTGGTTAGCGTAAGGTAAAAACTTACCCATGTTTATGTGTGGGAAGTCTTACGTGATACCTTTGTTTTCAAAAGGTTTTGAAGTTAAACAACTTTAACCGTTTACTCACACCAGACCCATGTCTGACCCAAGTGTTTATTTTCTGTTTTATTAAACTCTTGGGTACTCAAATTTTTACGAGTAGCCAAGGGATTCAGGTTAGCTTTGACGAGTTATCTGGAGGAGCAATGGAGCAGGAGGCTTCAACGTTCGTAGATATAGTGTTCCGCTGTGTTAGTTTCTCTGAGTCATTTGTTGAGTTGTATTTGAGCTGTAATAACTAGACAGGTATTTATAACTGTCTAGTATGTGTTGTATAAGCTGTGTATCTCTGATGTATATGATACAATGTAATATCTTATTTGATTAATGTAATTTATTCGTTCCGCTGTTTAGATTCTGATGTGTTTCTTTCTTTCTTCTCTATCTTTTCTCTTTTCTATCTCTTTCTTTCTTCAAGATGATACGACTTTTTGTGGAGAAAAAGTCGGGTCGTCACAGATGTCAAACCCCGTAAACATCTCTGACGCCGTTTACACTCATATTTATTTCATTGATTTAACTTACATAAGATCTTTTAGTTCTGACTCGAGTGTTTTGTCTTTTCAATTCGCTCGGGTCAGCCTGAGCATTTCAGGATTTGAAGGCCTTAATTCTGGAGGACGAAGACGAAGAATTATTACTACTATTTGTTATATATTATACTACACCTTTGTATTCCGCTGCATTTATTATCATTCTCTAGTATGTGTAACTCTGATATGTATTGTATAAGTAAAATCAAATGTTTTGTAAAACAGCTTCATGAACTGTTATTTGATTATTATATATTATCGTTCCGCTGCAAGATTCTATTTTGTTTCTTTTATTTCTCCACTTTTTCTTATTTACCCCATAACAATCCGCCCTTCTGTATGGTTTAAGTTGGCACGTGTGTCTGCTTAAGCGTACAAAAAGGTGGGATGTTACATCGATCGACCGCCATTCGATCAGTTCCTATTTTACTTACCTTAACCTCAAATACGAATTCAACTTCATGAACACTAGGAGCATTCGAAAATAAATACGAGATTTTGATTTATACTTTACTTTTTTTTCTCTTTCTGATCGATTTACGAATTCGATTTTGGTTTGATTTTCTTTTTCAAATGAGATGATTTTTGATTTGAAAAAAGAACAAGCGTACGCGATATAAAGTGAAAAAAAGGCGGCTTCGTACCCTAAAGGGTGGTGTGTTTGAATGGTAATGGGTACAATGAAAGGAAAGCTTGACTAGACGATTTTTTTATTATTTAATTTTTAAAAATATCTTGATTCTCATAACTTAAAATCTCGAACTCCCATCGAGGCATGCTGCTAGGCGTTCATAATGTTATACCCCTATTCCGAAAGCAATGGAAAAGGTTTCGATTTCTAATATCGTATGGAGAAGATAACTTTTTTGGACCCAATTATTATATTGAATTTTCGATATTAATTTCAATGCGTTTCTATCCCGTATGATCAAACAATAACTCCAAACGCTACGAGAAATCCGATAATAATACTCTATTACGGATCTAATGGAACTGGTTTCTTCGAATTCTGAGACTATGCCTCGGAAGCCTATTTTAAATGCCAATTTAAACGATATATTTTAAACTGAACAAACCACCTTTAAATTCAATTTTAAAAGTTGCATTATCTTTAGTATTATTGATATAAATTTTATAGGCCTTTAAATTATTTTTATCGGGCTTAAAACTCAGGATACAATAATTTACCCAATATTCAATTATAAAACTCAATATTTAATTTATCCAATAAATGGCTACATTCAAACTCTGCATTTATTTTATAAATAAAACCCAAATTTTCCTATTCAAAAAACAAATTATATCCCACATTCATATTTAAAAGCACTTAAATATTCAAAATCAAACGATGAAAATTTCGGATCGTTACAATGTGTAAGCGATGAATTCAGCCAAAATGTCACACCACCTACTAAGTGACATGTGAACATTAATATCTGAATTGTTCAATATTAATTGCTGACTGAATTTACACCTTTGAGTTGCACAACTATAATGATGAATTCTTCGAAAAAACACATGATTTAATTAATTTATAAAAAGTTGTAAATTAATTAGTATTTGAGAAATATTAATTATTATTTATCTTATTTGATGTTTGGGAGTTATTTGTAGTTATTTGATTGCATTTATAAAAGTTATATTTACGCGCATTGATATATGATATCATTGTAATTAAATAAAAGGTAATTACATGCGTTAATTTATGGAATCTTATGTCATTTGATGGCACGTAATTTTCAGCCATACTTGTAAAGAAATAGGAGTGAAAAGAGAAAGTTAATCAAGAGAATAAATTAGAGAAGTTTTTAATTAAAGAATGAGAAAGGTTTCCTTCCTTCAAATAAAACATATTCTCTAATTCATTCTATACGAACAATTCATTCTTTCTCATTCATTCTTTTTCTTTCTCTCCTCCAAACTTTTCATGGCAGAAAACAAAAAAAATTCAAAATTCTTTCAACTCCATAAGAAAACATCAAAAAATAAATAAAACTAAAGTGGTTCATCCATCTCTTGCAGGGATGGGATGGGTATCTTGAAGATATGAGGAGATATCATCATTCAAGGTGTAACTTCTAGGCAACATCCTAAGGGGAGTCCATTTTCAAGATGTGCTTCAAGGCTTTGGGTAATATGGTATGTTTTTTAATAGATAATGATATTTGATGTAATGTTTGTTGAAAGAGAAATTTAATCATCGTAATTTGTATGTACATATCACTGCCTCATTTAAGTTGAGAATTATTTGTATAGCTTGAATTGTTTGTTGAATAATTAATAGATGTTTTACTTAATAAATCAAAACTAATATCTGTATACCTTTAAATATAATGTTTTATTTTGGAACTATGTTATATACATTCAATTTAAAGTCTAATTTTAAGATCAAAATTTGGTATGCTCATTTTCTCAATTGAGTTCTTATTTTGTTAAATTAAAATTAAAATTTATATATGTTTGAATACAGTGTTTTATTATAGATCATTATTATAAACATTCAATTCAAAGAATAATCCTTTAGATTTAAAATTTTGTATGTTTATATTATTATTATTGAATTTTATTTTAACAAATTAAGCTAAAATTTGTTTATGAATATTACAGTGTTTTATTTAAGATTCATGTCTTAATTCATATAAAGAAAAATGTAATTTTAGATTTGAAAGTTTATATGTATGTAATTTGTGTTTATATTGTTTTGAGAATTAGAAAAAAAGAAGATGTTTTGGCAATAAATCTAAATTTTGATTTCATTACTATAGTCTCTAATTTTTATTAATTAAAGATATTTCATTGAATATTACATACATACAATTAATGTTTTGACAATAAACCTACTTCTAAATTGATATAAATCTCTAATTTTTATTATTTAGAAAGACTTGATTTAAACTTATATACTCACAATTAATTTTATATGTATGTTTGCATATATAAAATTTATTACATGTATTTCATATTTTCAAAGTATGATTAGATTTCATTCCGAAAGGAGGAAACAATTTAAATGAGGCAATAATTTATACATTCATTTATTTTCGACTACTTATATCCTTACACTATGATGCCTATAATTTTTCATTTATATGCTGCATTAGTTAAGTTTATGAAATGGGATATTGATTCAATCATCATTGTTTTCCTTTATTTATTTCCCATTTTTCCATTATGTGATTAGCTATCCATTTAATTTTGTATATATGTTTACACCTTGCAATTAATTAATTACACCTATCATATATTGCACTTACAGAATTTACACTATAACATATATTTGTTTATACTTATATTCATGCCATATACATGTTTCTAATTAATGACATTCATATAATCAATCAATTTAATTAATAAGAGAGAAATGAAAGGTTTCTCTCTCCATAAAAATTTATGCCTATCATTAATTGAATAATTTAAGGGGAAGTAAATAAAAAGTTTCCTTATCTAAATAATTTATGCCCCGTCATTAATTGAATAATTTAAGAGATAGGAAATAAAAAGTTTCCTTCTCTAAATAAATTTAATAAGTTACCGTTACACACAATACATAAGAGTATATTTGATGTACTCTAATTTACATACATTCTAAATTAAAGTAAAACTTTATTTATAAAATTAAATAAAATATTGATTTTATTTAAAAGAAACTTAGAAAAGTTCTAAGTATATTTAGACTTCGTAGGTCCATTAAAGATCCAAAATGGCAAAAAAATGAAATCCACCTATTTCTTCAGCTGTGGGCCGGCCCAGTTCCTTCAATGGTATTAGAGCCCACTAGCCTATGCGATCCAAATTAGTCATGATAGGGCTAACTAATTAAGCTTGTGCACTTAGTATGGTATCTAGAAAGGTGATGTTTAGGATTGGAATTGGGTAATCAAGTACCCTGTCCTACCTATCCTGAAAGGTGATGTGAGCCCAAAGGTTGCCCCTAATAGAAAAGACATGTTTTTATTAGGCCTTGGGCTAATTTTCAAAATAGTTTTGAAGATTAAGACATGTTTTTAAATTTAAAAGTTAAATTTAAAAAAAACATGTTTATTATAAAAGGTTATAATATAACATAAATTTTCAAAATGTTTGAAAATGTAATGAAAATTTCAAAATGTTTAAAACTGTTATTTTAAAATTTTAAAATTTGTTAATAAGATTAATAAAAAAATAATTAAATGAGTTAATTAATTAATACTTATATGCATGTATTATATATGTTGATATATGTTATGTTATTTTAAAGTGTTCAGATAACATAATTGTACATATATGTAAGATAAATTTTGAAATTGATATAATTTAATTAAAATTGTTTAATTAAATAAATTAATATATGGTTAATTAATTAAATAAAAAATACGCATATATAAGATATATGTATTATACTATAAAGGTTATAGTATACACTGTAAAGGTTATAATAGATATGTCCAATATAAAAGTTGATTGGAGTACTAATTTTAAATTAATTAAAGAATTAATTAATTAATTAAGATTTAATTAATAAAATGTTATACATATGATTATTGTATAAGTTAATTAAAATATAAAAGTTATATAATAATGAAACTTATATAATATTAGTGTATAAACTAAAGGTGGAGCATTAAAGAAACCCAAATAGACTTAAGGAATATATACATACGTAAATGTATGTATACTGTGATTTTTGATGTGTTTGACACTTGAATCACGAGGGTATTTCATAAGAAATGCATTAATCTATAAGTCGATATCACTCAATATATTATATTGAATATTATGAATCTTCAATATAATGTTGTCCTCTACCGTATATATATTAATAAATTACTTGCATACTTGTAACAACCCTGAGATTGCAATTACCGAATAATAAATTAAAATTATGATTTTAAGTTGAAAAGGGAGCTAAACAAAATTTTGGGAATTTAAATTTGCAATTGGTTTGAAATTAAAGTATTTTGGGTTTAAAATGGGGAAATTAATATTTTTGGAATTTTATATTTAAAAGGGGAATTTTTAAATGTGATAATGGGTTTAATTGGCTAATGAGACAATTATATGGTTTTAATTAAAACTAGGATGCCTCTTAGGATTTTTGTTCACATGATAACCTTAGAAATTAAACTAAGTCCTAAAGCGTTTAAAAACCTCCTAACATAGCCCATTAACCAACCCACTCCTATATAATATCTCAATCCCCTTCCATAAACCCTAACCCTCCTCTTCATAATTCCTAAACCTAGATCTAAACATAATTAATGGCCTACCCTTTAGAAGACCCATCTCCTTCTCTTCATAATTAGACTAGTTTAATCTTTGAAAGGCAATGCAATCTCCCCTATTCTCTAATCCATCTTAATCCCTATTTTATCTCTACCATCTTGTTCTAATCTTTGTTTTGTTTTTTTGATTTTTGGATCCTTGAAGTTGCTTGATCTTTTGCTTTGGGGTTGAGAATGTTGGCTTGCTTTGGTTGTTGCACACAAACTATTTGATCCTTTGCTTCATTGAGGTAATTACTATCTATTAGTGATTATTGCTAATTACTATCTATTAGTGATTATTGCTAGTTAATTTTGGTGAAAATTTGATGCCAAAACTTGAAAAAAACATCCCAAATCACCTAAAACACAAAAAACTGTTGGCTGGAAATTGTTCAGCCTGAAAAACAGGCTGAAACAGGGCCTGAGAGTCCAAAACAGGCCTGGGTTGCACCCAGACACAGCAGGCTAGCCCAGTTGGGCTAGCCAGTAGCAGGCCAGCCCCTAGTGGGCTGGTACACAATCCCCACCCCCAGCCCGCGTGGGCTGGGCTGTGTCTCCCCAGCCCAGGCGGGCTGGGGCTGTCTCCCCAACACGCGTGGGCTGGGGCTCTGTCTCCCCAGCCCAGGCGGGCTGGGGCTGTGTCCCCAGCCCGCGTAAGTTGGGGCTGTGTCACCAGCCCTGGCGGGCTGGGGTTGTGTCCGCAGCCCACGTGGGCTGGGGCTGTGTCCCCAGCCCGCGTGGGCTGGGGCTGTGTCCCCAGCCCAGGCGGGCTGGGGCTTGTCTGACCCCAGCCCGCGTGGGCTGGGGCTTGACTGAACCCAGCCCATGCGGGCTGGGGCTTGACTGAACCCAGCCCATGCGGGCTGGGGCTTGCTATTACTTCCCCAGTCCAGACGGACTGGGCTAAAAAAAAAATTATCATGTTTCCAGATTTTTTTTACCTCCACTTCACGAGGCCGCCACGATCGCATTCTAAGTCGGAATTCGACGTTTTTGGTCTCGTTGGAAAGGTGGAGTATCAAGCTTCATTTTTGGAAAATTTGGGCAACATCGGAGTTCGTTTGTTACTTCGAATTTCGTGTCGAAGTTGAACTCTGGTCGATGTTGGTAAACCGTATGAATCTTTTTCTGGGTCCAACTTTGAGATGTCGCTGCCACTTCATCTCAACTCGGAATCCAGAAATTATTTTTACATCTTAAAGTAGGCCTGTTGGATTACATGTCTGCAAATTTTCATGACATTTTGACACCGTTTGCTGGTCCAAATAAATTGCCGAACTTGGGTTCGCAGCTGTTTTTGAATGTTTACACACTTAGAATATTTTTTAGTGATTTTCTGGTTTTATTGATTTCTTTGAGATTTGTCTCTAGATTTCGTACACGGGTTTTATGAATCATTTTCAAAAGATTTTTCACTCCTAAATGGCTTTCGAAATTATTATATATTATTATTTTTAATTATTAAATTAATTACTCCATAATAGGAGAGTTTTCAAAAGCCGTTTTAAAGTGATTTCAAAATCAATTATAAATCCGTTTCGCACCATTATTTTCTATAATAAAAATCTCACACTCACTTTTTAGCACGTCGAGCGAAGTGGAAAGGTGCTTAAACGGTTAGGAAATCTCCGGCCTATGGAACCGTGTGTATTTTCTTTCCGGTTAATCCCCGACCTATTCGATTGATTGTTTTGACCTTTGGGTCTAGTTTACCGATGATACGAGGTGGACTTTTTATTGTTTGGAATGTGAGCTTGCTATTGGTTAGTAAGCCGTTTAGTGCGAACGTGGGGTATGGGACTCATTGTTAACACTTTACGGGTTCCTCTCCAAGAAGTTTGTGACACATTAGCCTCTGGGCGGCCAGTACTGGACCTCTGGGTCACCACGCCTCTGGGCAACCGTCTCTGGACACCTGCTCTTTGGAGCAGTTTATTTTTTGGCATGCAATACTTGGCAACAACGACTCTGGTCGGTGCACGTGCAATATTGGTATTATTGGATGATTTTTATATCCATTCGAGTACCGCCATTTGGTGTTGGTTCTATGGAACCATACGATGTAAGTGTGATTGCCTTGTGGATTCACGGTGTCTCTGGACACTGCTTTTCAGTGTTGGATTTTATTGACTTTTCAGTTTATCCCCATTGCTCTTTGGAGCATCGATCTTTGCTTGGGCAATGATTACAATCTCTGGTCACTCTTGGGATTATTTCCTATGGGCATCTTTTTATAGCTTTGGCTAGGCCGATGATATGAGGCGATTTTATTTATTCTACACTTTGGTGTTGATTTCTCTTTGAAGATTTTTATTGTTTATTGATGATTAGGGATCGTCATTACATTCATGTGGTTCATAATATACTTCTCTTTGGATAAGTACTGTTTTATTTATGTACCGCATTATTATATATCTCAGTTATTACTGATTGTTTAGCTAGCCTGACCCGAGTGTTTTCGCTCGGGTCCGACCGAGTTGTTTCAGGTTAGGTCTCTGGACTTAGCTTCTGTGCTTCCACTTGGACATTATCTGCTATGCTGATAGATAGCGCTTTTATTTGTCCACTATTCCGCTACTCTGTCAGTATTCAGACTTTGATATGTACATATTTTTGACTCACATGTGTGAGCAGTGGCTTTGTACCCACTTATAGTATTTGGATCTGTATTGATGATATATTGTTCTGGGATTTTATATCTGTTATGTGATTCTGTTCTGTGATGTTTTATTATTTTATCACTATGCTTATTCTGTTAGATCTTTAGCCATTGTAATTTCATTATAAATATTTATTGAATATGTCGAACCACTTGAAAAAAAAATAGATACCACCCTTTCGACGTATTCAGTAGATAGTTATAGCTTGATTACAAATGGTCGCTTCCACTATACTCTATTCTCCGCTTTAACAGACGGTATTACTCCCGTAATACTCTTTGTTACAGTGGGTCTCAGAGTGGGGCGTTACAGTTTGGTATCAGAGCCTGGTTTCAGGAATAAGCATAATAAACACAGAACATATACACTTAGTACAATACATTTTAATTGGATCCAAATTAAATCAAATCCCTTCCTTGTGCCTATTGATAGATAAGTCAGGAATATGTGTAGGAATCTGTTATATTCCGTAGTATTCCTTAATTAATTATCTATCATTGAATCATGTCTAACTCTAATTCCCGTTTGACCTTCAGTATGTCTGGACGGGGAAGAGGGAGAACCACACGTCAGACCAGTGCTGCTGGGCAGTCCAGCAACACTCATCCAGAGGGCGTGTTCATGACCACCGACCAGATCATGGAGCTAGTTCGGAATTCCCAGTCTCATTCTCAGTCTCCAGCCCTAGTTGCTGATACTCCGCGCAAGTCTACTTTTGCGCGTCTCTGCAGTGATTTTACCCACTTCAGAGGGAAGCCGTTCAGTGGCTCCAAGAATGTCTTAGAGGTCCAGGCTTGGATTCGGATATGCGAGCGCATTTTCACTCGTATGGATATCCCGGATCATGACCGTGTTCTTATTGCTTCCAGTCAGCTTTAGAGTCGTGCCCTTGATTGGTACGAACTCCTTATTGCCGATATCGATGAGACCACACTTACTTGGGCTCAGTTTCGTGAGAGATTTGAGCTCAAATTCATCCCAGAGTCAGAGAAGAACTCCCTTGCTCGTCGCTTTCTTGATCTCAAGCAGGGGAAGTCTTCTGTTTCTCACTATGTCTCTTCCTTCGAGGCCCTGTCCAAGTACGGCCTTGAGTTTATTGCTACTCCTTATAAGAGGAACCTCAAATTTGTTGAGGGCTTGAAGAAATATCTGAAGAGGCAGCTTTTGCTACAGCTTGAGCTCTCATTCGAGAAGCTAGTCGATGGAGCTCTACATCTTGAGTCAGTCGAGATGGAGCATAGTGATGATGGTGGTGTGGGTTCCACAAACCCCACCAAGAAGAGGTTTCCTCCTGGCCAGTCTGGCTCTTCTTTTCAGCACAAGAAGAAGAAAGCGATCAGCTCTAGTTCTCAGCCTCAGACTCAGTCCCAGACTCCTGCTCCGCCTAGTGGGACCCGTCCTCCGAGGAAATGCTTCAACTGCGGTTCTCCAGATCACTTTATTCGAGAGTGTCCCAAACCTCTCTATTGCACCTTCTGTAAGAAGGAGGGACACAGGATCTCCACTTGTCCTATTGCTCTAGCTAGTGCCAAGCCTGGCAGGCTTAATGCTGCCAAGGCTCCTACCACTTCTACTCAGCCGAAAGGTACACATCCTTCCGTTCTTGAAGGCTCTATTTTATTTCATGGTAGATCTATTAGAGTTCTTTTTGATACGGGTGCCTCTCACTCATTCGTATCAAAGGAACTAGTTGATACTTTATTTTTGGATGTTACTTGTATGGTTTCTTCACTAAGGATTGTGAATCCCATTGGTGGACCCACGACCATTAGCTTGCTCTGTGAGAATATAGATATTAATCTTTGTGGCTTTTCTTTCCGTGCAAATCTTCACGTTATGGAGTATTTGGGCTTTGATATGATTCTTGGCATGGATTGGCTCATTCAGCACGATGCCAAAATTATTTGTTCGGAGTGGGTATTATTCATTCATCACCCTGACTCGTCCTCTCCGTTGGCTATTGTTCTTCAAGATGTTGGGCTTTCTGATGTTACTTTATTTTCTCTAGATTCACAAGATGATGAGTTAGACATATCTCGTATTCCTATTGTTCGTGATTTCCCCGATATATTCGAGCCAGTATCAGGCCTGCCGCCAAAGCGGGCCATTGAGTTCCTCATCGATCTCATTCCAGGCTCTCATCCAGTTGGGCGTCCTCCTACGAGAATGTTTACTAAAGAGAACGAGGAACTCAAGAAGCGGTTAGTTGAGCTTGAAGCGAAGCAGTTCATTCATTCCAGTTCTTCGCCATGGGGTGCTACTGTGGTCTTCGTTAAGAAGGCCGATGGCTCTCTTAGGCTTTGCATTGACTATCACAAGCTTAATGAGTTGACCATCAGAAATCGTTATCCATTGCCGCGGATAGACGATATGTTTGATCAGTTGAGCGGTGCGAAGGTCTTTTCTTAGCTTGACCTTGCCACCGGATTCCATCAGCTACGAGTCGCAGAAGACAACATTCCTCTTACATCATTTCGCACTCGTTATGGTTCTTTTGAGTGGTTAGTCATGCCATTCGGCTTGACGAACGCTCCGGCTTTCTTTGTCGATCTTATGAATCGAGTATTCCGGGAATACATCGATAGATTTGTTCTGGTTTTCATCGACGATATTCTTATTTATTCTAGATCCGAGGCAGAGCATGCTCATCATTTGCGGATCGTCTTGGATACTCTTCGTCAGCATCAGCTTAAGGCCAAGCTCTCCAAGTGCCATTTTTGGGAGAGAAAGGTTAAGTTCTTGGGCCATATTGTATCATCTGAGGGTATTTCTGTCGATCCTTCCAAGATCGAAGCTATTCAGAATTGGAAGCATCCCGAGAACGTTCATGATATTCGCAGTTTCCTTGGTCTGGCGAGTTATTACCGTCGATTTATCAAGGATTTCTCTCGTGTTGCACTTCCCCTCACGACTCTAACTCGTAAGGGTGTTCGCTTTATTTGGTCTGATAAGTGTGAAGCTTACTTTCAGCAACTGAAGGAACTTCTCACCCATGCTCTTATTCTGGTGGTTCCTGAGAGTAACCAGGATCTTGTTATTTACACCGACGCTTGCGGTAGCGGCCTCGGTGCTGTGCTTATGCAGAAGGATTGGGTAGTTGCTTACGCTTCTAGGTAGCTACGTCCAAATGAGGTTCGCTATCCTACTCATGATCTTGAGTTGGCAGCTATCGTCTTTGCTTTGAAGACGTGGCGTCACTTTCTATTAGGCGAACGCTTCATTCTTTACACCGATCACAAGTCACTGAAGTATTTATTCAGTCAGAAGGATCTCAATATGAGGCAGCAGCGATGGCTTGAGTTTCTCGCCTCATATGACTTAGACATTCAGTATACCCCTGGCAAGGGTAATCGTGTGGCTGATGCACTCAGTCGTAAACACTCGGCGGTAGTTTCTATGATGATAGCCGAGTGGGATATTCTTGAGACCCTATCTTTGTGTGATATTCGAGATCAAGCTCCATCTTATGATTCTCCGGTCTTATTATTCAGCTTGGAAGCTCGTCCTATCTTATTGGATCGCATTGCCCGTGCTCAGCGGCAGGATCCAGAATTATTGCATCTTATTCATCTTCTCGAGTCGGGATCCAGTGATGAGACATTGCTGGATTATTCTCTTGATTTTCATCGGTGTCTTCGTAGGAGGAACCGTATTGTGGTGCCATCTGATTTATCACTTAGGCGTGACATTCTAGACGAGTGTCATCGCACTAAGTACACTATACATCCCGGTTCGAGTAAGATGTATGCCGACATGTGCCGGCTATATTATTGGGAGGGTTTGAAGAGTGATGTTGCAAGTTATGTAAGCCGTTGCATGACTTGTCAACAGATCAAAGCCGAGCATCAGCGTCCATCTGGTCTTCTTCAACTGCTAGAGATTCCATTGTGGAAATGGGATCAGATATCCATGGATTTTATTGATGGCCTGCCTCGATCGAGGTCAGGCCATACTTCTACTTAGGTCATCATCGATCGCTTGACCGAATCAGCTCATTTCATTCCTGTTAAGTCCACTCGGACTGCACCTCAGTTGGCCAACCTCTATGTGAAGGAAGTCGTTCGACTTCATGGCATTCCTAGCTCTATCGTCTGTGATCGAGACTCTATCTTTACTAGTCACTTCTTGAAGTGCCTACAGTCTGCTTTGGGTTCAAAGCTGAATCTCTCGACTGCTTATCATCCTCAGACCGACGGTCAGACGGAGAGGGTGAATCGTGTTTTGGAGGATCTTTTGCGCTGTTGTAGTCTGGATTTCGGAGGTAGTTGCGAGGATCACTTACCGCTTGTAGAGTTCTCCTACAACATTTGCTTTCAGTCTAGTATCGGCATGGCACCTTTCGAGGCTCTTTACGGAAGGCCATCTCGCTCTCCTGCTTGTTGGTTAGAATCTGGTGAGAAGCACCTTCTTGGTCCAGATTCAGTTCGGGAATCTTCTGAGAAGATTATTCTTATTCGTCAGAGAATGAAAGAGGCGCAGAACCGTCAGAAATCCTACGCGGACAGCCGTAGGAAGCCTCTTGAGTTCTCTATTGGTGATCATGTCTTTATTCGGATATCTCCCATGAAGGGGGTTGTGCGTTTCAGCTCTACAGGGAAGTTGGCTCCTCGTTATGTCGGACCATTTCCTATTACGGAACGCATCGGCCCCGTTGCTTATCGTGTGGCTCTACCTGCTCATTTCTCTGGAATACATGATGTGTTCCATGTTTCTCAGCTTCGCAAGTGTGTGCGCGACCCTGATTCTATTATCGAGCCTCATATCATGCCCGATTTGGAGATCTCACCCGATCTATCTATAGGGCAGCAACCTCTTCGTGTGCTTGATGCGGAGATCAGACATCTTCGAAACAAAGAGGTTCCGCTTGTGAAGATTCAATGGTCGTCTAATCCCAAGGACTGCACATGGGAGACCAGAGAATTTATCGAGCGTACTTATCCTGGTTTTCTTCCATCTTCCAGCACGGGTGAGCATCTATATTTTATCCTCTGTATTCCTTTGTGGATTAGATGTTATAGACGACTTCTATATTTAAGGAAATTGCGGGGACGCAATTTTCTTAAGGGAGGGAGTCTGTAACAACTCTGAGATTGCAATTACCGAATAATAAATTAAAATTATGATTTTAAGTTGAAAAGGGAGCTAAACAAAATTTTGGGAATTTAAATTTGCAATTGGTTTGCAAATTAAAGTATTTTGGGTTTAAAATGGGGAAATTTATATTTTTGGAATTTTATATTTAAAAGGGGAATTTTTAAATGTGATAATGGGTTTAATTGGCTAATGAGACAATTATATGGTTTTAATTAAAACTGGGATGCCTCTTATGATTTTTGTTCACATGATAACCTTAGAAATTAAACTAAGTCCTAAAGGGTTTAAAAACCTCCTAACATAGCCCATTAACCAACCCACATCTCAAACCCCTTCCATAAACCCTAACCCTCCTCTTCATAATTCCTAAACCTAGATCTAAACATAATTAATGGCCTCCCCTTTAGAAGACCCATCTCCTTCTCTTCATAATTAGACTAGTTTAATCTTTGAAAGGTAATGCAATCTCCCCTATTCTCTAATCCATCTTAATCCCTATTTTATCTCTACCATCTTGTTGTAATCTTTGTTTTGTTTTTTTTGATTTTTGGATCCTTGAAGTTGCTTGATCTTTTGCTTTGGGGTTGAGAATTTTGGCTTGCTTTGGTTGTTGCACACAAACTATTTGATCCTTTGCTTCATTGAGGTAATTACTATCTATTAGTGATTATTGCTAATTACTATCTATTAGTGATTATTGCTAGTTAATTTTGGTGAAAATTTGATGCCAAAACTGGAAAAAAACACACCAAATCACCTAAAAACACAAAAAACTGCTGGTTGGAAATTGTTCAGCCTGAAAAACAGGCTGAAACAGGGCCTGATAGCCCAAAACAAACCTGGGTTGCACCCAGGCACAGCAGGCTAGCCCAGTTGGGCTAGCAGTAGCAGGCCAGCCCCTAGTGGGCTGGCACACAATCCCCCCCAGCCCGCGTGGGCTGGGGCTGTGTCTCCCTAGCCCAGGCGGGCTGGGGTTGTCTCCCCATCCCGCGTGGGCTGGGGCTCTGTCTCCCCAGCCCAGGCGGGCTGGGGCTATGTCCCCAGCCCAGGCAGGCTGGGACTGTGTCCCCAGCCCGCGTGGGCTGGGGCTGTGTCCCCAGCCGTGGCGGGCTGGGGCTGTGTCCCCAACCCGCATGGGCTGGGGCTGTCTCCCCAGCCCAGGCGGGCTGGGGCTTGTTTGACCCCAGCCTGCGTGGGCTGGGGCTATTTCCCCAGCCCAGGCGGGTTGGGGCTTGACTGAACCCAGCCCATGCGGGCTGGGGCTATTTCCCCAGCCCGCATGGGCTGGGGCTTGCTATTACTTCCCCAGCCCAGACGGGCTGGGCTAAAAAAAAAATCATGTTTCCAGATTTTTTTTACCTCCACTTCGCGATGCCGCCACGATCGCATCCTCAGTCGGAATTCGACGTTTTTGGTCTCGTTGGAAAGGTGGAGTTTCGAACTTCATCTTTGGAAAATTTGGGCAACATTGGAGTTCGTTTGGTACTTCGAATTTTGTGTCGAAGTTGAACTCTGGTCGTTGTTGGTAAACAGTATGAATCTTTTTCTGGGTCCAACTTTGAGATGTCACTGGCACTTCGTCTCAACTCGGAATCCAGAAATTCTTTTTGCATCTTAAAGTAGGCATGTCGGACTACATGCCTGCAAATTTTTATGACATTTTGACACCATTTTCTGGTCCAAATAAATTGCCGAACTTGGATTCGCAGTGATTTTCTGGTTTTATTGATTTCTTTGAGATTTGTCTCTAGATTTCGTACACGGGTTTTATGAATCATTTTCAAAAGATTTTTCACTCCTAAATGGCTTTCGAAATTATTATATAATATTATTTTTAATTATTAAATTAATTACTCCATAATAGGAGAGTTTTCAAAAGCCGTTTTAAAGTGATTTCAAAATCAATTATAAATCCGTTTCGCACCATTATTTTCTATAATAAAAATTTCACACTCACTTGTTAGCACGTCGAGCGAAGTGGAAAGGTGCTTAAACGGTTAGGAAATCTCCTGTTTGCACCAAAATTGGTCACAAACCCCAAGTGTTGTGAAAGCACCAGTGTATGAACACAAATCAACAATATTCAATCACAAATATCAGATCTAAGCAAGCAAAAAACAACAATCCAGAAATAATGGACAGTGACACACGATTTATAGTGGTTCGGCTATATCCGGCCTACGTCCACTTCAAGGATTTTATCTTTTATTGATGTTCTTCGATGATTACAGCAAATACAATGAATGAATCTGAGTATGACAGCAATGGAAAGGAGTAGAGTTGAATCCGGCAGAGTCTGGACGTTGAATGGCCAAAAAAGATCCCTTTTCTGTAGGCTTCAGGGGGCTATTTATAGGTGTAGGAGGCCCAGATCTCGCCCAAACTTCAGGAGACTTTTTCTGGCATGTGAGTGGGCCCACGCGACCGGTCCCACCAAGTTTCGACTCGATCTGCGATCGATACGAAGTGATTTCGTATCCATCAAGGATTAGTCCAATCGAGCTGAAACTTGGCAGGAACATTCTTTACCTTGTATGGAAGCTACTGAAAATTTCATAGCATTTGGATTTGTAGATTGGGAGATATGATCGATACGAGTAAGGGTTTCCGGGTTGGCTGTTCGTTTCGACTCGATCACTTCGACTCCACGCCTTCGAATCGATGTATGCACGTGTCTTTGAGACAACGTGGCGCGCATATCTTGCATCGATCCACCCTTTGCTCCGAGTTGACCGCTTCGAATCCACGAATTTCGCCTTTTTCGCATCAAGTCTCACGACCCAGTTTGAACCGATGGATACGAATCATTGATCGATACGAACTGGATCAAGACGAGTTGAATGGATACGAACAGGGCAGGTTTCGTGGACACGAAATAGTGACTTGCCACTGATGATGAATGCGAGGTCGATTGATGCGAGGTAGTGCATGGGGATGGATACGAAACCGATCGATTCGAAGTAGGGTGCACCAATGGATGCGAAGCAGTGGTGATTGATCGATGCGAACGCCATCGATTCGAACCTGGTGGATACGAACCAGCATGTTTTTTCTAACTTGTATCGATCATATCTCATTAATACGAACTCCGATTGTCCTGAAATTTGAAATGCTGGCTCCCATGACTTTGCTTGCCGTGTCCTATCAATTGCAGCTTGATTCGAGCTTTGGAAAAAATTCGTCGATATCCATGGTGAAGCAATGTCCAGCCAGTCTTTGAGACGAACTATCTTTAGTTTTCCGGTCAACTTTTTGGTGTCACGGCCTTGCCAAAAGGCGGGATAACATTTGGCCCCCAAAACATGCCTTGCGATAGGAAGGTGTGTTTTGTAGTTCCATAAGCTGGATGTTCATATCCTATCATCGACCTGCAAAGAACTTGATAGTCTTTCCTGACCACGAATGACGATCGTTCGCGACCGTATGTCATTTGAAGTAAAATGGGACCGTTCGAGGTCGGATGTCGTTCGCGGCAAATAACAAAATGGGACCGTTCGCGGTCGGGTGTCGTTCTAGACGAGTTGTGACCATTCGCGATTGATTAGCGTGGAAAGAAGAATGTGATCGTTCGCGATCGAGTGCCGTACGAGGCAGAAACATGATCGTTCGCGATCGGGTGTCGTTCTAGACGAATTACGCTGGATTGTGACCGTTCGTGGTCGCATGGTGCACGAGATAAAATGTGATCGTTCGCGACCGGATGTCGCACGAGGCTGGATGTGATCGTTCGCAATCGAATGTCATATTTGGTGAATTGTGACCGTTCGTGGTCGAGTGCCGCACGAGGCAGAGTGTGATCGTTCGCGATCGACTGTTATACTAGATGAAGTGTGACCGTTCGCGGTCGGATGCAATTCGAGGCAAACGGTGACCGTTCGAGGTCGGGTGCCGTTCGACGCGAATGAGAGTGCCCGGGAGGGGACTTAGTATTATCGATGTCAGATTCACGTTCGGGTGAATTTCTGATTCAGCGATCGCGGCGGTTCGTCGCCATACAAGGCGCGCTTGTGGACCATTCGCGATCCAAAGCATACGCGAGTGACTTCTTCTACAGAATTGCAAATATCAAATTAACGTTCGCATGAATTCCATAACAGAAATATCCAAACAAACAAGTCTAAATGTCCAAATCAACATGAAACAGAAAGCAAAGCAAGGATGTCGAAGTGTAAATTCTCACTACGAGACAGTCAATAATCATTCAGAGCATGCCTATGGATCGTTCGCGATCTCATACATGCGTAAATGGTTTGATGTTGTTAGTGAGAAGTTTACGACTTGTTCATCGTTATTTAAATCAATTGATAACCATACGGTGCCCCGGCTCGGGGTCACCCCTGGCTGATTTAGATGGTGGCCGCTCTGGTTCCACCGTTGGAGCTCGCCTCCTTACATACCGAAGTAGCCTACCGTTCCTGATATGCCCTTCTACCTCATCCTTCAGGTGTCTACAGTCATTTGTGCTATGTCCATTCAGCTCGTGGAATAAAAAATATTTGTCTGATTTTCTCTCGTCGGTAGTTGGATCCCGTCGCATTGGTCTGCGATAGGCAACTTGCTCTCGGGTGTCTTGGTAGATTCGTTTCAAACCCTCGTTCAGTTCTGAATAGGTGGTAAATCGCGGCTCCCTCCATTGCCGCTTTGACCTGTCATCATTTTCTTCAGCCTTTCGCTTCCCTTTACCAGTCTCTGTACCTTTTTCAGGTGAATTACCGCCTCTAACTGCATAAACATCGATTTCTTCTTCTCTCTCCGTACGAGCATCCTCTAATCGCAAAAACTTTTCGGCTTCATGATAAAACTCTCCCAGGTCCGTAGGTGGATCCTTATTTAGTGAATTCTTGAACTCCGTGCCATCATATATTCCAGATACGGCTGCCATCATGACCATAGATGGATCTGGTCGATCCACTGACGCTGCTGCCGCATTAAATCGCGTCAGAAAATTCCTCAAAGACTCCCCAGCTTTCTGCTTTAGAGTCGCCAAACTCATCACATTCTTGGGTCTCGAAATATGAACCCTGAATTGTCTCATAAACCTTTCTGTTAAATCTGTCCAAGTCCCAATGGAGCCACTCTCCAGTTGTCTAAACCATAGCGCTGCGATGTCCGACAAATAAAATGGAAAGCACTGAGCCATGACTTCCTGTGATGCCCCCAGCACTTCCATGTGCCTCATATACTTCGTTAGATGGACCGCTGGATCTGTCCGCCCATCATACATTTCCACCGATGGTAGCTTGAAGTTTGGTGGATTCCTGGCCTGCCTGATCGTATGAGTAAAGGGACTCCTATGTACATCCTCCAGATCTCTATTGACTAGTCCGCCTCTCATGGCCCGTCTGACCATCTCCGCCAACCTGTCGTTGTCGCCAAGCTGTGATCTTTGAGTATCGCCTTCGTTCTGCCTCCCTGGCTGAGCGTTCATCCCTTCATTGCCACCAGGTTGCTCGGATGTCCCTGAATCTCTTCCCGGGATTGGATCAACATGCTCTAAGTGTGTGCCCCCCAGCTCCGGTGCTGCGCCAGATGGTCCTGCTCCGTTCTGGATTCTGGTTGTTCCTTGATTTTGCGCTCCAAGTTGTCCAATCTGTTGAAGCAAATTCTGGATCATTTCCTCCTGTCTCTTCATCATTGTCTCCATCTCATCCCTGGTGATGAAGATCGATGCTTGGTTTGCCCCCGAGGAAGCCTCTTGACTCCATTCATGCTGACTTTGCTCTGGCCTTTGCCTTCTACTAGTTTGCCTCGTCATATCTTCTCAGATCTGAGCTCTTAAGTCTTCGAATTCGACTTCTAATTGATAGGACTCCTGAATTAGCCTTCTCAGTGAAAGCACCAAAGTGTTTGCACCAAAATTGGTCACAAACCCCAAGTGTTGTGAAAGCACCAGTGTATGAACACAAATCAGCAATATTCAATCACAAATATCAGATCTAAGCAAGCAAAAAACAACAATCCAGAAATAATGGACAGTGACACACAATTTATAGTGGTTCGGCTATATCCGGCCTACGTCCACTTCAAGGATTTTATCTTTTATTGATGTTCTTCGATGATTACAGCAAATACAATGAATGAATCTGAGTATGACAGCAATGGAAAGGAGTAGAGTTGAATCCGGCAGAGTCTGGACGTTGAATGGCCAAAAAAGATCCCTTTTCTGTAGGCTTCAGGGGGCTATTTATAGGTGTAGGAGGCCCAGATCTCGCCCAAACTTCAGGAGACTTTTTCTGGCATGTGAGTGGGCCCACGCGACCGGTCCCACCAAGTTTCGACTCGATCTGCGATCGATACGTAGTGATTTCGTATCCATCAAGGATTAGTCCAATCGAGCTGAAACTTGGCAGGAACATTCTTTACCTTGTATGGAAGCTACTGTGAAAATTTCATAGCATTAGGATTTGTAGATTGCGAGATATGATCGATACGAGTAAGGGTTTCCGGGTTGGCTGTTCGTTTCGACTCGATCACTTCGACTCCACGCCTTCGAATCGATGTATGCACGTGTCTTTGAGACAACGTGGCGCGCATATCTTGCATCGATCCACCCTTTGCTCCGAGTTGACCGCTTCGTATCCACGAATTTCGCCTTTTTCGCATCAAGTCTCACGACCCAGTTTGAACCGATGGATACGAATCATTGATCGATACGAACTGGATCGAGACGAGTTGAATGGATACGAACAGGCAGGTTTCGTGGACACGAAACAGTGACTTGCCACTGATGATGGATGCGAGGTCGATTGATGCGAGGTAGTGCATGGGGATAGATATGAAACCGATCGATTCGAAGTAGGGTGCACCAATGGATACGAAGCAGTGGTGATTGATCGATGCGAACGCCATCGATTCGAACCTGGTGGATACGAACCAACATGTTTTTTCTAACTTATATCGATCATATCTCATTCATACGAACTCCGATTGTCCTGAAATTTGAAACGCTGGCTCCCATGACTTTGCTTGCCGTGTCCTATCAATTGCAGCTTGATTCGATCTTTGGACAAAATTCGTCGATATCCATGGTGAAGCAATGTCCAGCCAGTCTTTGAGACGAACTATCTTTAGTTTTCCGGTCAACTTTTTGGTGTCACGGCCTTGCCAAAAGGCGGGATAACATTTGCCCCCCAAAACATGCCTTGCGATAGGAAGGTGTGTTTTGTAGTTCCATAAGCTGGATGTTCATATCCTATCATCGACCTGTAAAGAACTTGATAGTCTTTCCTGACCACGAATGACGATCGTTCGCGACTGTATGTCATTTGAAGTAAAATGGGACCGTTCGAGGTCAGATGCCGTTCGCGGCAAATAACAAAATGGGACCGTTTGCGGTCGGGTGTCGTTCTAGACGAGTTGTGACCATTCGCGATCGATTGGCGTGGAAAGAAGAATGTGATCGTTCGCGATCGAGTGCCGTACGAGGCAGAAACGTGATCGTTTGCGATCGGGTGTCGTTCTAGACGAATTACGCTGGATTGTGACCGTTCGTGGTCGCATGGTGCACGAGATAAAATGTGATCGTTCGCGATCGGATGCCGCACGAGGCTGAATGTGATCGTTCGCAATCGAATGTCATATTTGGTGAATTGTGACCGTTCGTGGTCGAGTGCCGCACGAGGCAGAGTGTGATCGTTTGCGATCGACTGTTATACTAGATGAAGTGTGACCATTCGCGGTCGGATGCAATTCGAGGCAAACGGTGACCGTTCGAGGTCGGGTGCCGTTCGAGGCGAATGAGAGTGCCCGGGAGGGGACTTAGTATTATCGATGTCAGATTCACGTTCGGGTGAATTTCTGATTCAGCGATCGCGGCGGTTCGTCGCCATACAAGGCGCGCTTGTGGACCATTCGCGATCCAAAGCATACGCGAGTGACTTCTTCTACAGAATTGCAAATATCAAATTAACGTTCGCATGAATTCCATAACAGAAATATCCAAACAAACAAGTCTAAATGTCCAAATCAACATGAAACAGAAAGCAAAGCAAGGATGTCGAAGTGTAAATTCTCACTACGAGACAGTCAATAATCATTCAGAGCATGCCTATGGATCGTTCGCGATCTCATACATGCGTAAATGGTTTGATGTTGTTAGTGAGAAGTTTACGACTTGTTCATCGTTATTTAAATCAATTGATAACCATACGGTGCCCCGGCTCGGGGTCACCCCTGGCTGATGTAGATGGTGGCCGCTCTGGTTCCACCGTTGGAGCTCGCCTCCTCACATACCGAAGTAGCCTACCGTTCCTGATATGCCCTTCTACCTCATCCTTCAGGTGTCTACAGTCATTTGTGCTATGTCCATTCAGCTCGTGGAATAAACAATATTTGTTTGATTTTCTCTCGTCGGTAGTTGGATCCCGTCGCATTGGTCTGCGATAGGCAACTTGCTCTCGGGTGTCTTGGTAGATTCGTTCCAAACCCTCGTTCAGTTCTGAATAGGTGGTAAATCGCGGCTCCCTCCATTGCCGCTTTGACCTGTCATCATTTTCTTCAGCCTTTCGCTTCCCTTTACCAGTCTCTGTACCTTTTTCAGGTGAATTACCGCCTCTAACTGCATAAACATCGATTTCTTCTTCTCTCTCCGTACGAGCATCCTCTAATCGCAAAAACTTTTCGGCTTCATGATAAAACTCTCCCAGGTCCGTAGGTGGATCCTTAGTTAGTGAATTCTTGAACTCTGTGCCATCATATATTCCAGATACGGCTGCCATCATGACCATAGATGGATCTGGTCGATCCACTGACGCTGCTGCCGCATTAAATCGCTTCAGAAAATTCCTCAAAGACTCCCCAGCTTTCTGCTTTAGAGTCGCCAAACTCATCACGTTCTTGGGTCTCGAAATATGAACCCTGAATTGTCTCATAAACCTTTCTGTTAAATCTGTCCAAGTCCCAATGGAGCCACTCTCCAGTTGTCTAAACCATAGCGCTGCGATGTCCGACAAATACAATGGAAAGCACTGAGCCATGACTTCCTGTGATGCCCCCAGCACTTCCATGTGCCTCATATACTTCGTTAGATGGACCGCTGGATCTGTCCGCCCATCATACATTTCCACCGATGGTAGCTTGAAGTTTGGTGGATTCCTGGCCTGCCTGATCGTAGGAGTAAAGGGACTCCTATGTACATCCTCCAGATCTCTATTGATTAGTCCGCCTCTCATAGCCCGTCTGACCATCTCCGCCAACCTATCGTTGTCGCCAAGCTGTGATCTTTGAGTATCGCCTGCGTTCTGCCCCCCTGGCTGAGCATTCATCCCTTCATTGCCACCAGGTTGCTCGGATGTCCCTGAATCTCTTCCCGGGATTGGATCAACATGCTCTAAGTGTGTGCCCCCCAGCTCCAGTGCTGCGCCAGATGGTCCTGCTCCGTTCTGGATTCTGGTTGTTCCTTGATTTTGCGCTCCAAGTTATCTAATTTGTTAAAGCAAATTCTGGATCATTTCCTCCTGTCTCTTCATCATTGTCTCCATCTCATCCCTGGTGATGAAGATCGATGCTTGGTTTGCCCCCGAGGAAGCCTCTTGACTCCATTCATGCTGACTTTGCTCTGGCCTTTGCCTTCTACTAGTTTGCCTCGTCATATCTTCTCAGATCTGAGCTCTTAAGTCTTCGAATTCGACTTCTAAATGATAGAACTCCTGAATTAGCCTTCTCAGTGAAAGCACCAAAGTGTTTTCACCAAAATTGGTCACAAACCCCAAGTGTTGTGAAAGCACCAGTGTATGAACACAAATCAGTAATATTCAATCACAAATATCAGATCTAAGCAAGCAAAAAACAACAATCCAGAAATAATGGACAGTGACACACAATTTATAGTGGTTCGGCTATATCCGGCCTACGTCCACTTTAAGGATTTTATCTATTATTGATGTTCTTCGATGATTACAACAAATACAATGAATGAATCTGAGTATGACAGCAATGGAAAGGAGTAGAGTTGAATCCGGCAGAGTCTGGACGTTGAATGGCCAAAAAAGATCCCTTTTCTGTAGGCTTCAGGGGGCTATTTATAGGTGTAGGAGGCCCAGATCTCGCCCAAACTTCAGGAGACTTTTTCTGGCATGTGAGTGGGCCCACGCGACCGGTCCCACCAAGTTTCGACTCGATCTGCGATCGATACGAAGTGATTTCGTATCCATCAAGGATTAGTCCAATCGAGCTGAAACTTGGCAGGAACATTCATTACCTTGTATGGAAGCTACTGTGAAAATTTCATAGCATTTGGATTTGTAGATTGGGAGATATGATCGATACGAGTAAGGGTTTCCGGGTTGGCTGTTCGTTTCGACTCGATCACTTCGACTCCACGCCTTCGAATCGATGTATGCACGTGTCTTTGAGACAACGTGGCACGCATATCTTGCATCGATCCACCCTTTGCTCCGAGTTGACCGCTTCGTATCCACGAATTTCGCCTTTTTCGCATCAAGTCTCACGACCCAGTTTGAACCGATGGATACGAATCATTGATCGATACGAACTGGATCGAGACGAGTTGAATGGATACGAACAGGGCAGGTTTCGTGGACACGAAACAGTGACTTGCCACTGATGATGGATGCGAGGTCGATTGATGCGAGGTAGTGCATGGGGATGGATACGAAACCGATCGATTCGAAGTAGGTTGCACCAATGGATGCGAAGCAGTGGTGATTGATCGATGCGAACGCCATCGATTCGAACCTGGTGGATAGGAACCAACATGTTTTTTCTAACTTGTATCGATCATATCTCATTCATACGAACTTCGATTGTCTTGAAATTTGAAACGCTGGCTCCCATGACTTTGCTTGCCGTGTCCTATCAATTGCAGCTTGATTCGAGCTTTGGACAAAATTCGTCGATATCCATGGTGAAGCAATGTCCAGCCAGTCTTTGAGACGAACTATCTTTAGTTTTCCGGTCAACTTTTTGGTGTCACGGCCTTGCCAAAAGGCAGGATAACATTTCCCCCCCAAAACATGCCTTGCGATAGGAAGGTGTGTTTTGAAGTTCCATAAGCTGGATGTTCATATCCTATCATCGACCTGCAAAGAACTTGATAGTCTTTCTTGACCACGAATGACGATCGTTCGCGACCGTATGTCATTTGAAGTAAAATGGGACTGTTCGAGGTCGGATGTCGTTCGCGGCAAATAACAAAATGGGACCGTTCGCGGTCGGGTGTCATTCTAGACGAGTTGTGACCATTCGCGATCGATTGGCGTGGAAAGAAGAATGTGATCGTTCGCGATCGAGTGCCGTACGAGGCAGAAACGTGATCGTTCGCGATCGGGTGTCGTTCTAGACGAATTACGCTGGATTGTGACCATTCGTGGTCGCATGGTGCACGAGATAAAATGTGATCGTTCGCGATCGGATGCCGCACGAGGCTGAATGTGATCGTTCGCAATCGAATGTCATATTTGGTGAATTGTGACCGTTCGTGGTCTAGTGCCGCACGAGGCAGAGTGTGATCGTTCGTGATCGACTGTTATACTAGATGAAGTGTGACCGTTTGCGGTCGGATGCAATTCGAGGCAAACGGTGACCGTTCAAGGTCGGGTGCCATTCGAGGCGAATGAGAGTGCCCGGGAGGGGACTTAGTATTATCGATGTCAGATTCACGTTCGGGTGAATTTCTGATTCAGCGATCGCGGCGGTTCGTCGCCATACAAGGCGCGCTTGTGGACCATTCGCGATCCAAAGCATACGCGAGTGACTTCTTCTACAGAATTGCAAATATCAAATTAACGTTCGCATGAATTCCATAACAGAAATATCCAAACAAACAAGTCTAAATGTCCAAATCAACATGAAACAGAAAGCAAAGCAAGGATGTCGAAGTGTAAATTCTCACTACGAGACAGTCAATAATCATTCAGAGCATGCCTATGGATCGTTCGCGATCTCATACATGCGTAAATGGTTTGATGTTGTTAGTGAGAAGTTTACGACTTGTTCATCGTTATTTAAATCAATTGATAACCATACGGTGCCCCGGCTCAAGGTCACCCCTGGCTGATGTAGATGGTGGCCGCTCTGGTTCCACCGTTGGAGCTCGCCTCCTCACATACCAAAGTAGCCTAACGTTCCTGATATGCCCTTCTACCTCATCCTTCAGGTGTCTACAGTCATTTGTGCTATGTCCATTCAGCTCGTGGAATAAACAATATTTGTTTGATTTTCTCTCGTCGGTAGTTGGATCCCGTCGCATTCGTCTGCGATAGGCAACTTGCTCTCGGGTGTCCTGGTAGATTCGTTCCAAACCCTCGTTCAGTTCTGAATAGGTGGTAAATCGCGGCTCCCTCCATTGCCGCTTTGACCTGTCATCATTTTCTTCAGCCTTTCGCTTCCCTTTACCAGTCTCTGTACCTTTTTCAGGTGAATTACCGCCTCTAACTGCATAAACATCGATTTCTTCTTCTCTCTCCGTACGAGCATCCTCTAATCGCAAAAACTTTTCGGCTTCATGATAAAACTCTCCCAGGTCCGTAGGTGGATCCTTAGTTAGTGAATTCTTGAACTCCATGCCATCATATATTCCAGATACGGCTGCCATCATGACCATAGATGGATCTGGTCGATCCACTGACGCTGCTGCCGCATTAAATCGCGTCAGAAAATTCCTCAAAGACTCCCCAGCTTTCTGCTTTAGAGTCGCCAAACTCATCACGTTCTTGGGTCTCGAAATATGAACCCTGAATTGTCTCATAAACCTTTCTGTTAAATCTGTCCAAGTCCCAATGGAGCCACTCTCCAGTTGTCTAAACCATAGCGCTGCGATGTCCGACAAATACAATGGAAAGCACTGAGCCATGACTTCCTATGATGCCCTCAGCACTTCCATGTGCCTCATATACTTCGTTAGATGGACCGCTGGATCTGTCCGCCCATCATACATTTCCACCGATGGTAGCTTGAAGTTTGGTGGATTCCTGGCCTGCCTGATCGTATGAGTAAAGGGACTCCTATGTACATCCTCCAGATCTCTATTGACTAGTCCGCCTCTCATGGCCCGTCTGACCATCTCCGCCAACCTGTCGTTGTCGCCAAGCTGTGATCTTTGAGTATCGCCTTCGTTCTGCCTCCCTGGCTGAGCGTTCATCCCTTCATTGCCACCAGGTTGCTCGGATGTCCCTGAATCTCTTCCCGGGATTGGATCAACATGCTCTAAGTGTGTGCCCCCCAGCTCCGGTGCTGCGCCAGATGGTCCTGCTCCGTTCTGGATTATGGTTGTTCCTTGATTTTGCGCTCCAAGTTGTCTAATCTGTTGAAGCAAATTCTGGATCATTTCCTCCTGTCTCTTCATCATTGTCTCCATCTCATCCCTGGTGATGAAGATCGATGCTTGGTTTGCCCCCGAGGAAGCCTCTTGACTCCATTCATGCTGACTTTGCTCTGGCCTTTGCCTTCTACTAGTTTGCCTCGTCATATCTTCTCAGATCTGAGCTCTTAAGTCTTCGAATTCGACTTCTAAATGATAGAACTCCTGAATTAGCCTTCTCAGTGAAAGCACCAAAGTGTTTGCACCAAAATTGGTCACAAACCCCAAGTGCTGTGAAAGCACCAGTGTATGAACACAAATCAGCAATATTCAATCACAAATATCAGATCTAAGCAAGCAAAAAACAACAATCCAGAAATAATGGACAGTGACACACAATTTATAGTGGTTCGGCTATATCCGGCCTACGTCCACTTCAAGGATTTTATCTTTTATTGATGTTCTTCGATGATTACAGATGATTACAGCAAATACAATGAATGAATCTGAGTATGACAGCAATGGAAAGGAGTAGAGTTGAATCCGGCAGAGTCTGGATGTTGAATTACCAAAAAAGATCCCTTTTCTGTAGGCTTCAGGGGGCTATTTATAGGTGTAGGAGGCCCAGATCTCGCCCAAACTTCAGGAGACTTTTTCTGGCACGTGAGTGGGCCTACGCGACCGGTCCCACCAAGTTTCGACTCGATCTGCGATCGATACGAAGTGATTTCGTATCCATCAAGTATTAGTCCAATCGAGCTGAAACTTGGCAGGAACATTCTTTACCTTGTATGGAAGCTACTGTGAAAATCTCATAGCATTTGGATTTGTAGATTGGGAGATATGATCGATACGAGTAAGGGTTTCCGGGTTGGCTGTTCATTTCGACTCGATCACTTCGACTCCACGCCTTCGAATCGATGTATGCACGTGTCTTTGAGACAACGTGGCGCGCATATCTTGCATCGATCCACCCTTTGCTCCGAGTTGACCGCTTTGTATCCACGAATTTCGCCTTTTTCGCATCAATTCTCACGACCCAGTTTGAACCGATGGATACGAATCATTGATCGATACGAACTGGATCGAGACGAGTCGAATGGATACGTATAGGGCAGGTTTCGTGGACACGAAATAGTGACTTGCCACTGATGATGGATGCGAGGTCGATTGATGCGAGGTAGTGCATGGGGATGGATACGAAACCGATCGATTCGAAGTAGGGTGCACCAATGGATGCGAAGCAGTGGTGATTGATCGATGCGAACGCCATCGATTCGAACCTGGTGGATACGAACCAGCATGTTTTTTCTAACTTGTATCGATCATATCTCATTCATACGAACTCCGATTGTCCTGAAATTTGAAACACTGGCTCCCATGACTTGGCTTGCCGTGTCCTATCAATTGCAGCGTGATTCGAGCTTTGGAAAAAATTCATCGATATCCATGGTGAAGCAATGTCCAGCCAGTCTTTGAGACGAACTATCTTTAGTTTTCCGGTCAACTTTTTGGTGTCACAGCCTTGCCAAAAGGAGGAATAACATCTCCGGCCTATGGAACCGTGTGTATTTTCTTTTCGGTTAATCCCCGACCTATTCGATTGATCGTTTTGACCTTTGGGTCTAGTTTACCGATGATACGAGGTGTACTTTTTATTGTTTGGAATGTAAGCTTGCTATTGGTTTGTAAACCATTTACGGCGAGCGTGGGGTATGGGACTCATTGTTAACACTTTACGGGTTCCTCTCCAAGAAGTTTGTAACACATTAGCCTCTGGGCGGCCAGTACTGGACCTCTGGGTCACCACGCCTCTGGGCAACTGTCTCTAGACACCTGCTCTTTGGAGCAGTTTATTTTTCGACAAGCGCCTCTGGGCCTTTATCCTTCTGGGAAGGATCTTGCCGTCTCGCGCGTTCCGCATCTGTGCGAGTGATCGATCACTACTCTACAGTACTTGGCAACAACGACTCAGGTCGGTGCACGTGCATTATTGGTATTATTGGATGATTTTTATATCCATTCGAGTACCGCCATTCGGTGTTGGTTCTATGGAACCATACGATGTAAGTGCGATTGCCTTGTGGATTCATAGTGTCTCTGGACACTGCTTTTCAGTGTTGGATTTCATTGACTTTTCAGTATATCCCCATTGCTCTTTGGAACATCGATCTTTGCTTGGGCATTGATTACAGACTCTGGTCACTCTTGGGATTATTGCCTATGGGCATCTTTTTATAGCTTTGGCTACGCCGATGATATGAGGCGATTTTATTTATTCTACACTTTAGTGTTGATTTCTCTTTGGAGATTTTTATTGTTTATTGATGATTAGGGATCGTCATTACATTCATGTGGTTCATAATATACTTCTCTTTGGATAAGTACTATTTTATTTATGTACCGCATTATTATATATCTCAGTTATTACTGATTTTTTAGCTAGCCTGACCCGAGTGTTTTCGCTCGGGTCAGACCGAGTTGTTTCAGGTTAGGTCTCTAGACTTAGCTTCTATGCTTCCGCTTGGACATTATCTGCTATGCTGATAGATAGCGCTTTTATTTGTCCACTATTCCACTACTCTGTCATTATTCAGACTTTGATATGTACATATTTTTGACTCACATGTGTGAGTAGTGGCTTTGTACCCACTTATAGTATTTGGATCTGTATTGATGATGTATTGTTCTTGGATTTTATATCTGTTATGTGATTTTGTTCTGTGATGTTTTAACATTTTATTACTATGCTTATTCTGATAGATCTTTAGCCATTGTAATTTCGTTATAAATATTTATTGAATATGTCGAACCACTTGAAAAAAAATAGATACCACCCTTTCGACGTATTCAATAGACAGTTATAGCTTGATTACAAATGGTCGCTTCCACTATACTCTATTCTCCGCTTTAACAGACGGTATTACCCCCGTAATACTCTTTGTTACAGTGGGTCTCAGAGTGGGGCGTTACAATACTTCTTTGTTGTTGAGCAAACTCAAGCTAGGGATGTTATGCGTAGTATTTTTAATATATTGAACAGATGAGGTAAGATAACTATATGTATTTGTTGACCAAACTCAAGGTACATATACTATATTTAGGCCATCATGATATGGTAGGTACGAGTGATAATCTCTTTCGATTTGTTGAGCAAACTCAAGTTCGAAATAAGATTAGGACAAGGAAAAATAGGTTAGGAGTTGTATGTGATACCACCGATAAGGAGTTATCCATCGTTTGTGGGGCTATGATTTGTTGAGAAAACTCAAAGTTGAAAGACTTCTATGTTTCATCTTAGGGTTTGGAGAAACATAAAAGACTAATGGGAGCCTTATTAGGAAAATGAAATGGTAACATTTAACCTTTCTAATATTGTAAGCACATATGCTAAATAATGATATAATTATCTACAGTGATAAATTTGTTCATTTAATATGATTGATAAAATGTTTATCAATTAACATATACAGACGAACTGAATTGAAAGTTGACAAACGGAAATATAATGCCCACTATTAAATTCCTATTACATGTTAACGTTTTAACACCATGCAAGTGCTTGATTTTACAACTAGTGAATACATTCGTGGTTTGATCACTTATGTATTTATTTGGTCAAGACCATGTATAGCATTCTATAAGTTTCGAACTCTAAAAGCAATACAAGACTATGGATATTTGATCCATATACAATTGCATATAAATGTTACATGGCGAATGGTCAAAATTTGTAATGTACAATATTTCGATGAAACTAGTTCATCAGAAAAACCAAATAAGCCTTAGTGTAAGATCGAGAATTCAATCTGATTTATTACAAAAGGGATCATATTATGCTAATGTAATACAAGACCAAAAACTACAAGATAGATATAAGAACTCGATCGCTGAAATGTCATTTTGATTGGTTTATATAAATTCCAACATATTTAACGTTCTTAAATGTTAAGGATAATCGAATACAATTTTGTAAAGAGTTTGTTATGATATTGTAATATGGTTTTCGTTTGAATAGTTTGACCATTTGAAAGGAAAACGAATGTATAAGAATATATGTAATTTAAGGTATAGTTGGGATGAAAAGAATGAATGGTCACTTATGCTTCATAGAGAAACATTAGAAACGAAAACTTAATATAATAATTGGGTCCAAAAAGCTATCTTCTTCATATGATCGAATTAGGACTCGAAACCTTTTCAATTGTGTTCCGAATAGGGGTATAACATTATAAACGCCTAGCGGCATGCCTCGATAGGGGTTCGGGATTTTGAGTTGCATGGATCGAGATGTTTTGAAATTAAATTCATATATTAATTTGTCAACCTCCCTTTCAGCTGTTGTTCTATCTTTTCACTGTAACTTATACCCATTCAAACACGTTACCTCCATCCTATCGATCCTTTTAAATCTTGAATGTCTTCTTTCCTCCTTTCTCTTCAAATCAGTTTGATTCAAAATTTAAAGAAAAAAAGTATTAAAAGAGAAAAAAATAAAGGAGATAATAACGCGAGCCTCACTCTCTCATTCTACAATCTAATTCACGAAATAAATATGTTAAACTCGGTAAAGGGAGGTAGTGATCGAATGAAATTTCCGCGGCATCGCGAGCTTCATTCATGACTTAAAGGAGGGGAATCACATTTATCACTTTGATTTCTAGTGGTCGACCTCGTTCTCGAGGGCAGGCGCAAGCTTGGCCGTAAGCAGGCAGAGGAAGGTGAGGTTCGCCATCAGATTAGAAGCGTGGAGGGTTTTGGTCTGGGGCCGTTCAAGGAGGCGTGACCCCGTTCGCTTGTTGAGCTAGGGTTTGGGAAGCTCGAAGTCGATCGAGGTGGAAGGGACATCGACGGCGAAGCTAGAGTTGTGTGTGCGAGTTCGAGGGAGGCGAGCGCTCAAGTACGCACGCGCGTTTGAGGGAGGTTAGGGTAGTCGAGGAGTTAACAAGCTTGGCGGCGATTTGGTTCTTGTAGGACCCACTATTTTGGACCATTCAAATTGACAATAATCCACACATGTCAGACTTGAATAATTAAAAATAACAGATTGTAATAAAGTTTGGAGCAAAAAAAATCAATCACAGAATCACAGACATAGAAATATCAAAATAACTCGCAGCGGAAGATAAAATACCATAGTAGTTCATGAAGCTACTATAACAAAGTCTCAAAAACAAATACATAATATCAGTCTGAAAACAAATACAATAAAAATCCAAAATACATAGAAGTCCACTAATATAAGGGCTGAAATAGAACAACTGAAACTAAAATAGATAAATAACTAGATAAGTAGAATCTTCAGCGATTCCTAGCTCTAGAAAGTGAAGTCCAAAGCTGTGAATACTCAGGCTGACCCAAACGTAAATAAAACACAAACACTCGAGTCAGGACATACATACTTATACAATGTAAACCAACTCAAGTGAACTGTAATAAAAGCACAAGTAACTTAAAGGATTCTTGGGACCGCCCATACTCTAAGGATCCGTTAAACTATTCACTATGTAGTAATATTTCGCTATTATAATAATGTTTAGTAGTAAAATAAACATACTTAAAAATAGCATTAAGGCTTTACATTTTCCACCTTAACACATAAAAAGTGCCAGTAGTCTACACAGTACTTGTGTACCTCCAGATCGGGAGGCTACGAGAAGATACTCCATAGGTACGACACAAATCAAACTCGTAGTAAAGCTCGCTATGGTAGATGACACGACACACAAGGCAATGCCAGGCTAGATATACCAATTATGCACACGGGCTGGTGGAAACACGTAGCAGCCACTACTGTCCACCTCGGACACACTCCCAAATCAAAATCGAAGATGGCCATCAAATCAATCACAAGGCAAGTGTGACGCCCCACCTCTATACCCACGCTAGCCAAGAGCACTACGGAGTAATGCTGTCAACTAGCACGGAGAATAAGGCTGTTGAGGAGCGACCATCCATGTAACTTCTTTGTGCGAGCACCGATATGTTAGATAGTATAGCATGCATTTCATTTAAGGAGGAAATCCGACATACCGATACAAACTCAAAGCTATCACACAGTGGCTATATATAAGCTTCGAAAACAAATATAGAAATAAACATAACACCAATCAGTCACAGACATCTATATCACAAAGGCGGAAAAAGATATGAATATATATATATAACACATGAAAGTGTACATCAAAGTAGTGGTCTAAAAGATCCATGATAACACAAAATAATAGCTACAAGCTACACAAAAGAATAAGTATACATCACGGAGTCTATATCTCAAATGTATACAACAAAAACTACTAATCTAAGTAGTTAGCCAAAAGTCAGAGTGATCCCAGTTGAGAAGTCAAGCAGAAGCATCTGTAACATCTCGGTCTAACCCGAGTATTATTTCATAAGAAAATAATAAACGGATCAGTCTAGCTATAAATATCAGATGACATGATATAAAATAAAAGATATGGCATAAACATGTAATAACCAAAATGGCATACTACTATAAGTATGTAACTGAAAATCAACAAGAGATAAATCAATGTCACAATAATCTTCTCAAAGATAAAATAGGGAATCATACCCTAAACTTGTATTCATAACAAGTCAATGACACACAAATTCACCAATGCACAAAAATTGATAAAACTTATCAAAGGAAATCACGAAAATTGGTGAAGCACAAAAATTCCAGAAATCATCTCAAGAAATCACAAGAAGTGGGAGGCCTATCACAAAACGGGAGTATGAAAACTCACCAACACGTGTAACACAAGACGAGACGCTATCTCATGGTAGCTAACCATTAATTTTGAGCCGACGCTCCATAAGAATGTTCCGAAGACCGTGGGGCGCTACCCTACATATGTGATGTAGAAACATCACACAAACGGGGTTTAGTCTCCCTCGTAGACAAAGAGACATCGCACAATTGCTAGTCTAAATCACAAAAATGATCGTCATGATCATCAGGAAGTGTCAACCACACCAAGCTAGTAAATATACGAGTTTAGCTTCATGTCCCATAACCACTTGCTTAACTTAAATATTTACAAACAAAATGTAGATCTTCCCTAGAAAATTGTGACAAAAGGTTCAATCGAACAAGTCCGAGAATTAACCGACGAAGTGAATGCAAGCGTTTCATACCACCTGTTTTACTAAGCCGTTTAATTAGATTTCTCATCCGAGTGAAGTAAAGGCTTGTATATACTAATAGATTGGAAAACAGTTTAAGAAAAAGAGTTGTGTAATAAAATAGTGTTGAAATCATTTTGATGAAAGAGTTTTGATATTTACTACTAGTATTGAAACCTTCATATTTATAAAGTGACAAATCACAAGAATGGTTGTAGAATCAACAAGTCACAAAAACTCACGTTCGAAGACGTGAATGAAATCCAAGGAAATCACTTCCAAATCCATCTAAGTAGAAATATCCATGCGTCCTAACAAGGCCGAGCTAAAGTACAGTGGAATGAACTACAGGTCAAGCGACCTAAGGTAAAACAGGTCGACCGACCTAGTGGAGACGTGGTCATGCGACCTAAGGGAAGTGAGCGACCTAACATGGTCGAACTAGCACGTGGAGCGACTTAAGATAGTGAAGCCGAGCGACCTAAGAAGCTAGCGGCTAAAGGGGTATCACACGACCTAGACGGTGCGACCTAAAGTGTGCGCGACCTAACAAGGTACGCGACCTAAAGTGTGCGCGACCTAACAAGGTACGCGACTTAAAGGAAAATAAGGTCTAACGACCTAATGGGGTGAGAGCTAACCTCCGTAGCATGGTGCGACTTATGTAGGCCGAGCGACCTAACTGGATTGAGGTCAGGCGACCTAACGACCTAATGGTGCAAACGACCTAGTGGTCAAACGGTTTGAGCGACCTAAAGGAAGCGAGCTAGGGGATGGCACGACCTAGGACGTAACGACCTAACCGATCGCGAACTAGGAAACGACCTAGCCAAGTTTTAGATCGCCGAGCGACCTAAGGGATAACCGAGCGAAGGGCGAACGACCTAAGCCCAGAACGAGCTATATGCAGGCAGAGACTTTTTCACGCGAGTAAGCAAGCTAGGCAATACGACCTAATGCCAGATTTTTTCCAAAAACACTAAAATTTGAGGTTTTTCCCCAATTCAATCCAAACCAAATGCAAATCTACATGCTAAAGTTAGAGGGAATCATTCCCAACAATCCAAGATAGTTATAGATAAGAATGTGAGATAAAAATCTCACCTTTTCATGGAAATTGATGGAGATGAAGCTTGAAATCTAAGCAAGAACAAATCTCAAGCTTGAATCAATGTCTTCACTTGAATTTGGAGTAGATGTTGGATTAGCAATGAAGACTAAGGCTTTGGAGTTTTAATTTCCCATTCCCTCCTCCATTTTTGATGAAGCTTGAATGTTTAAGAAAATAGGTGAAGTTATGAAGAGATGATGGGGGTTGGGCTGAGTTAGTAAGGGCAAAAGAGTTCAGCCCAACCCAAAGCCATAAGCATAAAAGTGGCGAAAATTCCACTATCTCCAAACATATCGAAGTTTATACTCAAAAAGATCGTAAACGTCATTTTGAACTCAATGGGGGTGGTCTTGAGTCCTAATTTGACTGTTTGCAAAAAGTAGCTTTTCGGACTAAAATCCGACTAACGATAAAACATTTAAATAAAATATTTGTTAACTCCTCTTCGTTAACGACCTACAGATGCAAAGCGACCTAAGGAGGCAAAGCGACCTAAGGAGTGAAGTGACCTAAGGAGTGAAGCAACCTAATGTGTGAAGCGACCTAAGGAGGCAAAGCGACCTAAAGAGTGAAGCGACCTAAGGAATAAAGCGACCTAGTAGACAAATAAAGACAAAGCGACTCAACAACTTAAGAAGGTAGCGACCTAACTACCTAGAGGTTCAAGTGACTTAACGACCTAAAGTCTTAAGGGAGTTAGCGACTTAGTGGCTTAAACACTCTACGACCTAACAGGGAGCGACCTACTGACCTAAGAGAACCTACGACTTAACGACCTAGTGAGTCAAGCGACATAGCAAGTTAACGACCTATGATAGGTCGCTCGCGACCTAAGCAAACAAAGGCAAATCTCTATGCCGCAACTACTTAAGCCGTTTCCTCCTAGATCGTTGGCGACCTATGACTTGACAGTACATCCAAATGAACAAGCACGTCCCTGTTAAGCCGTGAGACATGCCTGTTAGGTCAGCCATGACCTACGACCTATCCTAGGTCGGTCACGACCTACGACCCAGTCTAGAATCTCCCCTATAAATACAGCGCTAGCTCCAACTAAAAAAGGACTTTTTCCAATCATTCTCTGAAGCGCCGATACTTTGCCACTTTCTTAACTGAACCGACACTTGAAGAACTCCAAACACCGAAGATGCTACAACAAGCTTCGAAAGAGATCTTGCACATCCGACATGGATTCAAAGAGCCTCGTCACATCGAAGTTTGAGCTACTAGTCTGAAGTGTTTTTGTAATCAAAGTGAATTGTATTTGAAGTGCATTGTATCAATTTGTAATCAGATCAGCAATAAAGAAACTTAAAGTGGACGTAGGCTAGCCCTCTAGCCGAACCACTATAAAACTGCTGTCTTTTACTTTTTTTCTGTGATCTTTTGCTTATCTTATGTTCCCGTACCAACGGGTGGTGCTTTCATTTTTACTCTCATTTACACCGGGTGTTAGCGTTCAATTTTCAGCGTTAACATTTTGGTGCTTTCACTGAGAACCCAACTCAGGAATATTGTCATCATTGCTTCACAAGAGTTTGTGGAAAAAGTTTCTTTGAAAACCAGAAGTTTGTCGGAAATAATGGCTCGCGGAAGAAAGCGCAAGTCTACCAGATCCGTCAACACTCATGATAACACTACTACTTCTCCTTCATCAAGTCAAGCAGCTCCAAGCATTGGAGTGACATGAGCGGAGTTAGATGCTGCTGTGTTTGGGTTATATCAGCAAATTGAAACCCAAAACACCTTAATGTTAGAAAGATTGAATGCAATGCTCGGAGCTAACCGTCAACCAGCGAATAATGAGGAGAATTTTGATGATGCTGTTCACAACTCTGAAGGGAGGAACATTCCTCAAAGGGCAGCTGGCACTGCCGAAGGGGCACCTCCCCAAGCCGGAGTGACAAGGCCACAAGCAACTCTCCATGAACGTTTGTTTAAGCAAGCTTCCGAGAAAATGGCTGATGACTGCATCGTAGAGCCTCTGAACAACGAGGAATATCTCTTGGAAATGATACAACAGATCTTGAAAGAGAGCATGCAAATAAATGAAGATGGGAACGACTGGGGGTTCGCTCCAAGTAAGACTCCGTTCACTGAGAAAATTCTAAAAGCTGAATTTCCAAGAAAGTTTGTTCCTCCTACCATTCCAACTTACCGAGTGACAAGCGACCCCAATCAATTTCTGTACAAATACGACTGGCACATGACGGGTGCCAGGGCAACGGATGAAATTAAATGCCGGTACTTTCCGGTGTACTTGGAAGGGGTGGCACTACTCTGGTTTACAAAGCTGCCGGCCCAATCTGTAGACCAGTTCTCTGATTTAACTCAGAAGTTTAAAGAGCAATTCAGACTATACGCTTTAAAGGCGAAAGACATAATGTCATTGTATAGCCTTAAGCAGAATCCGGGAGAGTCTATTAAGTCCTTCTTGAATCGCTTCAACATAGCTCTGGCTGAAGTCGACAACGCGGAGCCACGGATGGTTTTGACTTATCTGATGCGGGCTATCGATAAGTCAAGTGAATTTGGGAAATGGCTGAAAATGAAGGAGCCAAATTCACTCGAGAAATTTTATAAGAAAGCTGACGAGTTCATGCGCTTGGAAAATCTTCCTGCTCCAGTGAAAGTGGTGGCGATAGGAGTGGAGAATAACATTGCTGCTTCAGCTAAGAGAGATTTCGAAGGTCAGAAGAGGGAGAATAATGATGGGAAGAAACAAAAAGATATAAAGAAACTTCGCTTCTTTAAACCATCAGATTTCACCCCCTTAACCGACACTCCGGAGAATATCTTCTTTGCCACCAAAGATGCAGTGGAGTATCCTAAACCAACTGAGATAAAGCCTGGAAAGAATGCTATGCGAAATGGAAAATTCTGACGATTTCATAACCAACCCGGCCATGATACCAACGAATGTCGTCATTTGAAGAGCTTGATTGAAGAATTGCTAAGACAAAACAAGCTGCAACAGTATGTTAAGAGGAACAGGAATGACCCAACTTCGTCTGCTCAGGGGCAGCAACCCCCTACTCACCCATTTGGCTCGGGTGAGGGCACTACTGCACATGAACCTAAAAGGCCTATTATCAATGTGATTACAAGAGGCCCACACCTAATAGGCAGAAGCTGGGGTGAGATGGAAAGATATGCTCGTGCTTTGAAATATACCCCAGCAGAAGAAGATGTTTTTATTTTAGAAGACGCTGCACCCCTGAAACAGCAGAGAACTTCTAATGATGATATTGTGTTTAAAGCTAGGGATTCTATGGGTATTGAAGCTCCAACCATGGAACCCTTGGTCATTTCTGCAGGAATTGGGCCAGCTATTGTAAGGCGGGTGCTTGTTGATTGCGGCGCCTCTTGCAATATACTCTTCAAGAAGACATTTGATCAAATGAAGATTCCAATGACTGACGTTCAGGCTTCATCGTAGAAGATTGTTGGGTTTATTGGGGAACCACAGCAGCCAATTGGAACTGTCGACTTGTTTGTGGAACTTGGAGAGGGACAGAAAAGGGTGGTTCGGAAACAGACTTTTGTAATTGTTGATGGATTTTCTGCCTACAATGCCTTCCTAGGCCGGCCAACTTTAGCTGCATTCAAAGCCATTCTCGCCCCGTGGTGCCTAACTATGATATTTCCCACAGATAATGGTGTTGGTGTCATTAAAGGGGATCAAAATGCTGGGTGGGAATGTTATCTTATAGAGCTTCGAGAGGCAAGGAAGAGAGAGATGTGAAAAGATGCGGCAGCCCCGCTCCGCATCAAAAAGCCAACCTTGTAGCAAGTACAGGGTGGCCCCTACACTGGCGAGCATAGTGGTGCAAGGAGAGAATTGGACCCCAGAAAGGCCAGTGTAGGGGTAAATAGAGTGGTGCCAATGGAAGTAACGGTACTAGTACCTGTTGATCTTAAAGACCCAAACAAAGTACTAAATGTGGGTTCGCAACTCAGTGTGGCAGTCCAAAATATGCTGATAACATTTTTGAAAGAAAATCTGGACGTATTCGCTTGGAGTCACGCCGATATGTGTGGAATATCTCCAGAGATTTCTGTACATACTCTGAATATTGATCCGAAATTCACACCTGTGAAATAGAAAAGGAGAACCCAGGGTCCAGAAAGGTCAGCAGCACTAAAAGAAGAAGTAGATCGGCTCATGGAAAATCGTTTCATCAAAGAGTCCACCTATCCAAATTGGGTTTCAAATCCAGTACTGGTTAAAAAAGCAAATGGAAAGTGGAGAGTATGCATCGATTTCTCAGATTTAAACAAAGCTTGCCCTAAAGACTGCTTCCCGTTGCTGAGGATTGATCAGATGGTAGATGGAACAACAAGGCACGAATTGTTGTCTTTTATGGATGCTTACTCCGGGTATATCCAGATTATGATGCATGAGCCAGATCAGGAGGATACGAGCTTCGTCACCGATGTTGGTCTTTACTGCTACAAAGTCATGCCCTTTGGACTGAAGAATGCAGGGGCAACATACCAAAGGCTTGTTAATGCAATGTTCATATCACAGCTTGGGAAAACTATGGAAGTCTATGTTGGTGATATGTTGGTGAAATCAAAGAAAGCAGTTGACCATATGGATCACTTAGCAGAAATTTTCGCAATTCTCGGAAAGTATGGAATGAAGCTCAATCCTTTGAAATGTTCATTCGGAGTAGAGTCCGGAAAGTTCTTGGGATTTATCGTAAGTGCTAGGGGCATTGAAGCTAATCCTGCTCAAATTACTACTCTGAGAGAAGTCAAAGCCCCTAGGAAAAAGAAGGAACTGCAGAGCCTCAATGGGAAAGTAGCTGCTTTAAGTCGGTTTATTTCCAAAGCCACTGATAAATGCATTCCCTTCTTTGACGCTCTAAAGAAAGGAAAGAAAAACTTCGAATGGACTCCTGAATGCCAGAAAGCTTTCGATGAACTAATCCATCACATGGAAGCGCATCCAATACTTTCCAAGTCCAACAATGGCGAAGATCTTTTCATATATTTGGCAGTTTCGTCTCATGCCCTAAGTGCAGCATTAGTGCGCGAGGATGCAAAAGTTCAACGCCCGGTCTACTATATCAGCAAAAGATTCACTGGGCAGAAATGAATTATTCAAAGCTAGAAAAGCTCGCCTATTGTTTACTAATTGCTTCTAGAAAGTTGAGGCCATATTTTCAAACTCACCCTTTCAAAGTTCTCACTGATCAGCCCCTAAAGCAAGTCCTATTTCGCCCTGAAACTTTGGGCCGTCTTCTAAAGTGGAATATTGAACTTAGCTAATATGATATCGCTTATCATCCCCGAAGAGCGATCAACGGACAAGCTTTAGCAGATTTCATTGCAGAGTACACAGATAAGGGTGACAGTAAGGAAGAGGTTACAGTTGACATCCCAACCAGATGTAAGTTATATGTTAATGGCTCAAAAAATGATTATTGTTCCGGAGCTGGGGTTGTGCTTGAAACCCCCGAAGGGCGATCATTATGTTACGCATTAAGATTGGAATTTCCTTCTACAAATAATGAAGCAGAATATGAAGCTCTAATTGTTGGATTAAAGATTGCAAAGGAACTGAACATCAAAGCATTGCAGATCTTCAATGATTCTCAGCTTATTGTATGTTAAGTCAAGAAAGAGTTTCAAGCTAAAGGAGGAAATCTGCCTGCTTACTTGTCAAAGGCATGTGAGCTTCTCGATGATTTCGATCACTATTCGATAAGCCTCATACCTTGAGTGGAAAATATGAAGGCGGATTCTCTCGCAAAGTATTCAAGTTCCGGAGAAGCTCAATTATTGGGATTGGTTCCTGTGGAGGTCTTGTCAGCTCTAAGCACTGATGAGATGGATATCGACTTGAACAGGGCTCTATCTCAAAAACAAGAGTCATGGATGACCCCGATCAAAGAGTATCTACTCAATGGCTCCCCGCCGGAAAATTCTAAAGAACGCCAAAAGCTGTTAACAAAAGCATCGAGATATGTAATTCAAGACGGCTGGTTATACAGCCGGGGATTCTCAATGCCATTACTCTGATGTGTGACCAAGGAGGAAGCCAAGACAATTTTAGCAGAGGTGCACGGAGGAGAGTGTGGGGATCATTCAGGTGGCCAAATTCTTGCCAAGAAAGTTCTCCGGTATGGGTATTTTTGGCCAGATATTAATCGAGATGCTGTTATATACTCCCGAAAATGCGATGTTAACGCTAAAAAGTGAACGCTAACACCCGGTGTGTGTAATAGAATTGTGAAAGCACCACTCGTTGGTACGGGGACAGAATACAAGCTGAAAATAGCAGTAAAACGGTAAATAACAACAGATTTATAGTGGTTCGGCCCGTAACTGAGCCTACATCCACTTTATAGTCTTTTATTGCTAATTTGATTACAAATCGAAACAAATCTCTTATGAAAATAATACAATTTGATCACAAGAAACAATCTTGACTACTAGCTCAATCTTCGACGATGAAACTCGATGAATCCATGTTGGATGTAAGGAATTCCTCTCGAAGCTTGTTGTAGCGTCTCGAATGCTTGAAGATCTTTGATTGTTGAATGAGTGGAGAGTTCGACAGAGTAACGGCGCTTGAAGAAATGAATGGCCAAAAGTCCCCCACTTGTTGGAGATTGCAATCTATTTATAGGAGAAGAATCTGGCCTGAACTCGGCTTCTAAGTCCTTAGGTCGTTTACGACTTATGATAGGTCGTAAGTCGTCTCCGACCTAAGAAGCTCGGGCTATCTTTTAACAGCTGCACATAATGGCTTCATATATTTGCTAAGGCATAGGTCGTGAACGGGCTAAGGGAAAGTGGTAGGTCGTGAGCGACCTAAGGAAATGGCATGAGAAGCCTTAGGTCTTTGGGTAGAAGCTTTAGGTCGGGGACGACCTAAGATAGGTCGTAGGTCGTTCGCACCTTAGTTCCTCAGGTTGCTGTATTTAAGGACAGGATCCAGTAAGTCATTAGATCGCTACCGCCCATAGGTCGTAAGTTGTTAACTCGTAGGTCCCTGAGTAGTTAGATCGGCAACCACTAGATCGGCATGACTTTAGGTCGTAAGTCATAGCTTGTTAAGTCACTAGTCGTAAATCCTCTGAATAGTTAAGTCGTAGATCCTCTTAAGTCGTAGGCTGTTGAGATCACTTAAGTCGTAGGTCGTTAAACTTTTTAACTCGTAGGTCGTTGAGTCGGACCATTCCTTAGGTCGGAGCCTGTTGAGTCGTAGGTCATCTAAGTCTTAACTCGTTAAGTCTTGCAATCCCTTAACTCGTTAACTCTTGAGTCGTGTACTTCTTAAGTCGTGGAGAATTAAGGGTTAACATTTGCCCCTCGAAATACACGCCTAAGTCGTAGGTCGTGTGTTTCGACTCATCTTAACTCGTGTGGGCCGATTCCAATTCCTTCGAACTGGGGTATAAAATGCTTAGGTCGTTCCTCTTATCTCTGTCTTCCTATTACTCGTTCTTTAAGTCGTATCTGCCATTAATGCAATTTCAAGCTTCCAAAGGCGATTTCGACTTGATTTACTTCCAGCCATTCCCAATTACACCGCGTAAGCATCTTTTCCCTTTTTCCAATCGCCGATCATTGCCGTGGACCTTTGTCTATGATTTCTTCCCTTCGGGCCTTGCAAATACTGTTATACAGGATATCTATGAACTTAAGGTAGCTTGGTATGACTTGCAACGATTTGTGATTTGCGGTGGTTTAGAAATAGGGTTGATGGAGAGGCTAACTAGTTAATGGGTTAACGGGTTGGATAGTTAACGGGTTAGGAGTGAGAAAGCTCAAGAGTTAGGAGGTAAACGGGTTAGGAATTGGATGGGTAGATGGTTAACGAGTTAAGGATTAAGCGAGTCAGGAGTTAGATGGACTGGTAATTTCGCGTGATCCAGCAGTTTTGATGTTACGACTTACGACTTGAAGCCTCTTTTTATTCCTCATGACTTACGACTTAGAGAATAGTTGACCCTAGCTCGCAGGAACCATTTGAGTCGTTCGCGACTTAACACTTGTTCAGATTTGGCTTGAATGTGTAGTACGATTTAAGAGTTACGACTCAACCTGACTCATAGCATATCTTTTAGACCGTGTACGGGCTAGAACTTGAGGAAATTCCGATCCATGCTAAGTCATGAACGAGTTAGAACTTGAGCAAATTTTTCACTGCCTTGAATGTTAAGACTTGAACAGCACGACTTAAAAATGCTCCGACTTATGTTAGGTCGTGAACGACCTAGGACTTGAAATTTGGGCAGAATTTGACTGATTTTTGAATTTGAATTGTTTTCGACTTTGTTGTACTTCTTTTTAGATTGCCTTATCTTTAACGCTAATAACCTGTTTAAAAGCAACATTTGCAGAAAAATGGGACGAATATACTGTCATTGATTGCCGACATCGAACGACAGATTAGTCGACAGAGAATAACAAACCTAAATGAACTTTGTGAATGAAATGCGGTGAACTAACAAATCTAAGTGAAGTATTAAAGAAAAATTGAAATGGTCAACTAAAGCTGATTTATTTGCATTAACACGACGCTGCACTTGGACTTAAGATAACAAGCCTTGAAACTTTATAATCGATAAGTATCAATTAATTTAGTTTCTGTTATATTTGCTTGTTATTGTATTAGTTTTGCACAACACTTCACTCTTTTTAGGAAACGTGCACCTTCATATTTGAATATCCAGTTCCTTGTGTAGAATGGCGTCGCAACAAGAAGATACAGAACCTGCCGGAGAAACTTTTCCGATTGCCAATCCACTAATCGATCCTCCAGAAAGAACTCCGACCACTCTAAGCCACAAAGTTTTCAGACAACTATGTATCCAGTTTGGCATTGCCGAAGCCGACGTTATGCTCCCTGGAATAAATGATACTACTGATAGGCCGCCCCATGGCTTTGTCGCAGTTAACCGCCAAATGTGTTTGAGTGGAGCTATCCCCCCATTTAACGACTGTCTTCGAGAACTTCTCCTCCGACTATCTATCTCCCCTTTTCAACTACACCTTAATGGCTACGCCATCCTGCTGGGATTGTGTGTGCTTTTTAGGAGATCGCTGGACCGTTTTCCCAGTTTTGAAGAAATTCGCTTCCTATGCACATTTGCAAAGAACAAAGACCATCCCTCTATCACACTTGTGAGGAGTGCCAGGAACCGTAGACTGCTTATCGGTCTTCCCGAAAGCGCTTCCGGGTTCTTGAGCCAGTTTTTCTTTGTTCGTTGTCCTCCGGGATTCTATACCATCTGGAGAGTAGGGAGTAAGACCTTTTATCTTCGCTCCTTATTTTTTCAAACTTTTTGAAACTTGAGTTGTCGTGTTAACCTCGCCCTTTCCTTTTGTAGAACTTCCTTCTCCGCTTAGGGATTCTGCCCGCCAGCCAATCTTCGAAACTCTCAGTGCGGTGGCTATTGAAGAGAGGAGCGCCAAATTTCTACTAGATGATGAGCTTTTGCACCAATTTGGGCTTTTACATCCTTCCAGGTCGACTCGGATTCATGAAATTTCTAGTTCTGATGCAGAAACGTTAGCTACTTCGGGCTCTCAAGCAGAGGCATCGAATGCCCCAGCTTCTGTAGAAGAAGTTGCATCAGAAGTACCTATCGTAGAGGTTTCTTTGATAAAATGTTCCGCATCCACCGATGTTGTGGGGTCATCCAGCAAGCCGGCACTTGCCCCAATTATTGAAGAGGAAGAGAATCCTCGAATTCTTGACAAGTCGGCCGATGCGGAAGTTGAGAAAGAGAATTCTGCTGGGCATCATGGCGATGATACCTTTGATGACTTGAGTGATATAATGATAACTTCTCAAGAGCTTTTCAAGGATAATACTTCAAAAGCAAACTCTCCTGTTATTGAAGTGACTTCCTCTTTGAAACAAGCTGCGACAGCTTCTACACCTATCGTTTCTGTTCCCACATTAAAACGTGGTTTGTAGTTTGACGCACGTAGTTCGCACGCCACACACACTTAGGATTTTTCAGCACTTATAAGCATTTATCCTCTTTTTCTGGAAATTTCTAAACTTTACTTCTTTTTCGATTTTCAGATTCTCCGATGGGGCGTACCGGCTCATACTATGACTCATTTCAGCGCCATGGAGGTCGTGGATCTTATGACTTTAGGAAATATCTTGGTGACCAGAGAGAGACAGACGAGGAAAGGGCTCGAAGGAAGGCTCAAGAGAAATGGGATTATGAGCAGCGGTAGAGAAGAAAAGACGCTGATCGATATGATTCTTCCCACAGAAGTGACGATTCCCATAAGCGAAAGTCTTATGATGACAAGGGGAAGACTCATATTACTGACAGCTCAAGTAAACGGGTTAAACTTAGTGAAAAGGACGCGTCTTCAATTTCTGAAAAAACTAACGCTCCTATCTCTTCTGATGTTCCGGCCAGCTCTCCTCCTTTAAAGAAATCTGACATTCAAGCGATCATCAGCAGGCCCCAATATCAGGTTAAAGATGGCCCTCCAATGCTTCAAAGCCGGTTTCCGAACTGGTGTTTAAAAGGAGTGCGTTTTGACCTGGATTTGGTCCCGATTGATAAGCAAGCCATGCTTAGAAATCTCGATGCAGTTAAGCTTGACATTGATAGGATGTCGCAATGGCAAAAGCTTGTTGATGAACTCCAGAGAGTCAATCATATGAATCTTGAAAACATGCTGACTGGATAATGATAAAGCTGAATGGGATAAATGGTGCAAGCAGCATGATGCGGAGATGACGAACATCGCGGATGACAATGCAAGGCTTGAATCTGAAGTCAAGCGGCTTAAGGAAAATATCGCCTCTTCTTCTGCATCACATACTCAAAAAGAAGAAGTCTTTCAAAAGCAAGTGCGGGACGCACATGCTGCACAAAGGGATGCCGAAACGAAGCTTGCAGCTGAGCAGCACATTGTTGAGAAATATTGCACAGAAAATGCTGAACTGCAGGAAAAAGTCACCTCCTAGAACGTGGAGATTGAATTATTAAAGTCTCGACTCGCTAAAGCTGAGACAGAGCGTAATGAGGCTATTGCTGGTCGAGTTGCTGTCGTTGCCGAAAAAGAAGCGGCTGAGCAATCACATGAGGCAACGAAAGCAAACATCAGCTCTACCTTATTCGACTTTTATTTACACAGCATTCTAGGTCGTGGAAGTCTTTCTTTTCTGAGTCCTGACTATGAGGTTACCCTGGCTGAAGTGTGGGAAGTAGCGGTTGACATGCTTGGCGGGGCTGGCTATGATGAAGCGGAACTTGAGGCACGCTACCTTGACGAAGAAGCTCGTGCTGCCCTTGCCATGGGAAAAGAGCAACTTGCCCGAGTGCAAGCTGAAGCCATGGGGGAGAAGCATTCCGAAAAAGAAATACTTCTTGCTGCCCCTGTTCATACTTCGGTCTCAGTTGATGTTGATATCATTGGTTCTAGTTCTCACTCTTCACTCCCTGCAAAAGATATTGTTACGACTCCCACAGAAGAAGAAGCGCTGGAAGATATTGCGGCTCAGAAATTTGAAACTGATCTTGCCAAGTCGATTTCTCCAGGTAGCTTTGACGTCGACCCAGTCCCGGTGAACCATTTATTTGATTTAACTGGGCTTGATGATCTTCTTACTTATTACTTTATCCTTGACGAATCAATATCTTATTTTAAAGAGTACTGATTTTAACTTCTTTTATTATGCAGCGGACGCGCCGGAAACTGCACCAATTTCTCCTTCTTCAGCTGCCGTTCCTCCTCCTTCTCAAGTTAATCCTCTTCCAGCTTCTAAACCAGGTTCACAGGAAGAACAGATAGCAGCCCTTCAAGGCTTGGACGAACCACCTGCTTCCGAGGAGCAGAAAGTAGAAGATCTGGAAGATAGTGAGAAGACCCCGGAGCAGTCTTTTGACTACGACACAAAGCTTTCTACATTTCTTACTTCGGGGAGTGAGTCTTCTTCCAAGAAGAAGGGGAAACGTGTGGTTTCGAAGAAATGAAAGAAAAGTTCTTCTGCTGCTGGAGATGAAGCAGAAGTCGATCCGGTTGAGTCTCTTTCTCCTTCTTCTCCAATACGGCCTCCGAAACTAATTACCAGGCCGAGTAAAGGCTCCAAGGGTGGGAAGAAGGAGAAATGAGTTTGATTTTGTCTTTTCTGCTTTTTGCATGTATTGACCGGAAGTTGTGCGGATACCGGTCTCCGCTTCTTTTTGAGATCTACACAATGTAAATTTTTTTTAATAGTATTGAATAAAATAGCTATTTTACTTGTGTACAAATCCTTGTGTATGTGAGAACGCATTTGTTTCTCATTTTTAGTGTAGAATAAACGATCTATTTTTCGTGATATTGCGATGAACTTGTGGTATGTTGCTTGCATGTTACTTTTATTAATATAATTGAATTGTATAGTATTGCCCCCATACCATAAGTGCATTGCAATATTTCTAGCTTTTTCAAGACTGATACTCTTATTTCAGAGAATAATTACTCCACTTTTAAGGGAAGAATCATTCTTCTTTTAATAGAGTATATCTCGTCTTTAGAGAAGTTTTTACTTTCTCTTTCTTTCTGAAGAACACTTCAACTTTTGGGGATGATCATTTTTATTTGTTAAAAAGTGAATTTTCCTATGCAGTGAAGTGAACTTTCTGAAGAATTTTTTGATTTGTTTAGCGCTTCCGAAGAAGGCTTTGTTTTTGTGCCTCTGAAGAGGGCTTATGTCTGGTACTTCAAGCATGGTGAAGTGTGCCTCCAAAGAGGTCTTTTGGTCTCCGAAGAGAAGCGATTTTGGTCTCCGAAGAGAGGCAATTTTTGGTCTCCGAAAGAGAAGCAATTTGGCATTTCATCTCTGGTGAAGTGGGCCTCTGAAGAGGAGCATTTTGCACTTCTACACTGGTGAAATGTGCCTCCGAAGAGGGCTTGTTAGAATTTCATCTCTGGTGAAGTGGGCTTCCGAAGAAGAGCATTTTGCACTTCTACACGGGTGAAATGTGCCTCCGAAGAGGGCTTTTGCCTCCGAAGAGGTCTTGTAATTGCCTGGAAGTTACTTTCTCATGGTTGAGTGGATCCACAGGGCGGACGTAAGTTGCTTGATTGGATGTTCGTTTGCACAAACGACCGCAATCAATTAACAAGGGCCCTGTTCCTTCAGCTTGGGAAGGTGCCCCTCCGGTGGTTCCACCAATCTTTTTATTGAGAGAAGCACTTCCATTTGTTGGCGTGCCTCGTTAGAGGGCTTTGTTGACCTTTGAGAAGGAGCATCAGTTGGTTGGTGTGCCAGGAAGGTTGCTTCTCAAGGGTGAGTAGATTCACGGGACGGACGCAAGCTGCCTGATCGGATGCATCACGATCAGTTAGCAAGGGCCTTGTTCCTTCTGCTTGGGAAGGTGTCCCTTCGGTGGTTCTACCGACCCTTTTATTGAGTGGTATACCTCCTTTTGGCTGCTTTTGTGTTTGCCTGGCCATCTTCTCCCATCATCTGCTCATTAGCGATCTTTTATTATCATTTCCAAGCGTATCTTCTTTCCTTTTGCAAGTAAATTGCCTTATCCGAAGAAGTGGACTTCACTGTTGAACAACTTCACGGGACAAACGCGAGTTACCTAGTTGGATGTCTGTTCATATCGACAATCACAACCGGTTAACGAAGGCTTGCCCCAGTGGAGTTGCCAACTTTTTATGTGAAGTTCTTCTTGAATAGGATTTGAATATGGAATTTTTGCTTCTTAAATAAATGATTTGTAGGGCTCGCTTGGCTTTGCGATGGGTGAGCTTCGCTTTAATGACCTGCAATATTAGATCGACATTTTAGCAATACACTTAGAGTATTTATATATCGAAATATAACAGGCATTTTATAATAGAAAACACAGAATTCATAGTTTTTCATTATTCAGTCACACTGATTTCTCAACGGTTTACAATGCAGAAGTTACACATCCATTATCATTTTTACAAATTTAAGCAATGCTGTTAAGTAAAAAATGGACGCTAGTGATTGTTGTTTCAGAATCTCCGGGCTGATTTTCCATTTGCACTAGATTCGCAGCTTCGGATTTATATGCCAGAGAAAGTGAAAGATGTTCCAGTTGCAGTTTTTTGGACAATTAGCAGTCGTCCCAACTTCTGCCTGCTGGGTGTGGACCTCCTGTGACAACATTAATGACAAGCTTTTCTGAATCTTGCACTGCAGTGTTGTCGCGAGAATCGGATTGATGGGTAGGACGTTGTTGATCCCGAGTGGGTGAGGTTGGATCGACTCCGCCTCTCTTAACGTATTGTTGGAGTTTACCCTGCTCCAGCAATTCTTCAATCACATTCTTTAATTGGCGACATTGGTCAGTGTCATGGCCAGGTTGATTGTGAAATTGGCAGAATTTTCCATTACGCACGGCACCTCTCTTCATCTCAGGTGGCTTAGAATACCTGACAATGTCCTTTGTTGCAAAAAAGATGTTTCTTGGTGTATCAGTTAAAGGAGTAAAATCTGAAAGATCGAAGCGGCGTAGTTTCCTCTCATTTCCCTGATTCTTTCCTCCATCGTTTTCCCTTTTCTAATTCTCAGAATTTCTTTTGTTTGAAGCAAGATCATTATTGTTGTCCTTGGAAATTAATACTTTTGCTGAGGCGGAAAGGTTTTCCAGGCGCATGAATTCATCGGCCTTTTTATAAAACTTCTCAAGGGAATTTGGTTCCTTCATTTTTAGCCATTTTCCAAATTCACTCGATTTATTAATGGCTCGCACCAAGTAGGTCAGGATCATACGCGGTTCTACATTATCCACTTCGGCTACAGCTATATTAAAACGGCTTAAGAAAGATTTAATTGATTCTCCGGGAGCTTGTTCAAGACTAGACAATGACATTATATCCTTGGCTTTTGAAGCATACAATCTGAACTGTTCTTTAAACTTTTGCGTCCGGTCGGAGAATTGATCTATTGACCGAATTGGAAGCTTTGTGAACCAAAGTAAGGCCACACCTTCCAAGTACACTGGAAAGTATCGACACTTAATCTCGTCTGACGCTCTTGCACCGGTCATATGCCAATCGTACTTGTATAGGAAATGATTAGGGTCACTTGTTCCCCTATAGGCTTGGATAGTAGGAGGCAAAAATTTCCTTGGAAATTCCGCTTTCAGAATCTTTTCCGTAAACGGAGTTCTGCTCGGTGCAAATCCCCAGTCGTTCTCAATCTCTTTCCTTTGCATGCTCTCTTTCATGATGCGGCTAACCATTTCGGACAGGTACTCTTTATTGTTCAGAGATATTTCCGGACAGGCATCAGTCCTTCTCTCGGAAGCTTGCCCGGGTACATGTTCATGATAAATTGGCTACGGCATAGAACCCTCAGCTTGGAAAGGTGGCATTTCTGGAGAGGTTGTTTGATGGTTTTCTGGTTGACGATTTGCCCCGAGCAGAGCAGTTAATCTATCCATCATTAAAGCGTTTTGAGCCTCAATTTGTTGGTATAATCCAGAAACTGCGTCGTCCAATTCAGCCCGGGTGACTCCAACGGTAGGAGTTGCTTGGTCTGCTGTTGGGGAAGCGGAAGTTCCTTCATGAGCATTTCTGGATCTGACAGGTCTACCTCTTCTTCCCGGAGCCATGTTTTCAGATAAGCTTCTGGTTTTAAAGAGATTTTCTCTACCAATTGCTTTGGAGCAATGATGACAATCTTCCTGAGTTGGGTTCTCAGTGAAAGCACCAAAACTATTAACGCTAAAAAGTGAACGCTAACACCCGGTGTGTGTAATAGAATTGTGAAAGCACCACCCGTTGGTACGGGGACAGAATACAAGCTGAAAATAGCAGTAAAACGGTAAATAACAACAGATTTATAGTGGTTCGGCCCGTAACTGAGCCTACATCCACTTTATAGTCTTTTATTGCTGATTTGATTACAAATCGATACAAATCTCTTTTGAAAACAATACAATTTGATCACAAGAAACAATCTTGACTACTAGCTCAATCTTCGACGATGAAACTCGATGAATCCGTGTTGGATGAAAGGAATTCCTCTCGAAGCTTGTTGTAGCGTCTCGAATGCTTGAAGATCTTTGATTGCTGAATGAGTGGAGAGTTCGACAGAGTAACGGCGCTTGAAGAAATGAATGGCCAAAAGTCCCCCACTTGTTGGAGATTGCAATCTATTTATAGGAGAAGAATCTGGCCTGAACTCGGCTTCTAAGTCCTTAGGTCATTTACGACTTATGATAGGTCGTAAGTCGTCTCCGACCTAAGAAGCTCGGGCTATCTTTTAATAGCTGCACATAATGGCTTCATATATTTGCTAAGGCATAGGTCGTGAACGGGCTAAGGGAAAGTGGTAGATCGTGAGCGACCTAAGGAAATGGCATGAGAAGCCTTAGGTCTTTGGGTAGAAGCTTTAGGTTCGGGACGACCTAAGATAGGTCGTAGGTCGTTCGCACCTTAGTTCCTCAGGTTGCTGTATTTAAGGACAGGATCCAGTAAGTCGTTAGATCGCTACCGCCCATAGGTCGTAAGTCGTTAACTCGTTAACTCGTAGGTCCCTGAGTAGTTAGATCGGCAACCACTAGATCGGCATGACTTTAGGTCGTAAGTCATAGCTTGTTAATTCACTAAGTCATAAATCCTCTGAATAGTTAAGTCGTAGATCCTCTTAAGTCTTAGGCTGTTGAGATCACTTAAGTCGTAGGTCGTTAAACTTTTTAACTCGTAGGTCGTTGAGTCGGACCATTCCTTAGGTCGGAGCCTGTTGAGTCGTAGGTCATCTAAGTCTTAACTCGTTAAGTCTTGCAATCCCTTAACTCGTTAACTCTTGAGTCGTGTACTTCTTAAGTCGTGGAGAATTAAGGGTTAACATGCGACAAGTGCCAAAGATTTGCATAATCCCAAGAGAACCTTCCACCGAACTAACAAAGATGGTCAGTCCATGGCCATTCGCCATTTGGGGATAGATCTAATCGGACCTTTACCAATTGCCAAGTCGGGAATCAAATATGCTATTGTTGCTGTAGATTATTTCACTAAATGGGCTGAAGCTGAACCTTTGGCTACTATTACCTCTAAAAAGATGATAAATTTTGTGACTAAAAATATCATTTGCAGGTATGGTGTGCCACAGAAGATAATCATAGACAACGGTACTCAATTCGAAAGCGAAGAGTTCCAGGACTTTTGCAAGCGATTCAAAATCCGAAAAAGCTTCTCAGCGGTGGCTCACCCGCAGGTAAACGGGCAAGTGGAGGCAGTAAACAAAATTATCAAGTCAACCGTCAAAAAGCAGCTTGAAAAAGCAAAAGGTGGATGGGTTGATAAGCTACCACTAGCACTATGGGCATACAGAACAACCCATAAAATTGCGACTGGGCACACTCCATTCTCATTGGCATACGGATCAGAAGCGATGATTCCAGTAGAACTAGAAGTCCCTTCACACAGGAGAATTCATTTCAACCAGAGTGAAAACGAAAAATTGCAACTCGAAGCACTTGACTTCCTTGATGAAAGAAGGGAAGAAGCTAGTCTCAGAGTTGCGGCCCATCAACAAAGGATAGCAAGGCACTTCAACTCTAAAGTCCGTCAACGAAGCTTTGAAATCAGGGACTTAGTCTTGAAGAGGATCATGACAGCAACTGGAGTGTTTGGACCAAATTGGGAAGGACCATATGTCATAGGCAATAAACTTCTTGATGGCACCTTCAAACTCACAACTGTCGAAGGAGATCCAATCCCAAGGGCCTGGAACAGCAACCATTTGCATCCATATTTTACTTAAAAAGCTTTACTTGAAATTGTAAAAGGATTATGGATATATCAATTGTATTGTAAACCATTGTAAAATCAGTGATAATCAATAAAAGAGCTATAAAGTGGATGTACGCCCAATTCTTGGCCGAACCACTATAAATTATGTGTTCTTTATTATTATAAAATGCATGTTTCATTTCGATGTGTAAATACTCTAAATGTATTGCTAAAATGTCGATTTAATATTGCAGGCCATTAAAACAAAGCTTACCCATTACGAGGCCAAGTGAGCCTCGTAAGTCACTCTATAAAAGAATTTCAAGCCACAAAAAGTTCGAAACTTGAATACAACATAAGATGAACTTCAAGCAAAAATGTTGATGATTCCGCCGAAGGGGCACTTCTCCAAGGAAAAGGAACCAGACACTTGTTAACTAATTACGATCGTCTGCACAAACAGACATCTGATTAGATAACTCGCGCATGCCCCGTGAAATCACTTAACAGTAAAGTATACTTCTTCGGATGGAGCAAACTACTTGCAAAAGAAAGGAACACGAGCTCAGAGACGATAACAGGGGACCGCTAATGAGCAAACGACGGGGAGACATGGGCAAGCCAGTCAACAAAAGCCCTCTTCGGAGGCACAAGACCTCTTCGGAGGCGCAACTCTTCGGAGGATAAAGACCTCTACGGAGGCACAAGCCCCCTTCGGAGGCACGCCAAAAAATGGAATTGCTTTTCTCAACAAAAAGGTTTGTGGAACCACCGGAGAGGCACCTTCCCAAGTGGAAGGCATAGGGCCTTTGTTAACTAGTTGCGATCGTTTATGCGAACGAACATCCAATTAAGTAACTTGAGCCCGCTCCGTGGATCCGTTTAACTGTGAGAAAGTAATTTCCAGGCAATCAAATAAAGACCTCTTTGGAGGCACAAGACATCTCCAGAGGCACAAGACCTCTTCGGAGGCACGAGACCTCTTTCGAGGCACCACAAGACCTCTTCGGAGGCACAATCCTTCACCAAAGGCACATACTGCCCTCTCCGGAGGCAGAAGACCTTCCCCAAGGCACACAAGACCTCTACGGAGGCACAAGACCTCTCCGGAGGAACAAGACCTTCCCCAAGGCACACAAGACCTCTCCGGAGGCACAAGACCTCTCCGGAGGCACAAGACCTCTCCGGAGGCACAAGACCTCTTCGGAGGCACGTCCCAGAATGAAATGCTCTTCTCAAACAACAAAGTTGATGGAACCACTGGAGGAGCACCTTCACAACATGAAGGCACAGGGCCCTTATTAATTGGTTGCGATCGCTTGTGCAAACGAACATCCAATCAAGTAACTTGGGTCCACCCCGCGGTTCCATTCAATTGTGAGGAAGTAATTTCAAGCGAACACAACAAATATAAAAGAAAAAAGAAAGAAAGCCCTCCTCAGAGGCACACTTCAACTCTCAAGGAAGATCAACATGTTTATCTTGAAAAAATTCTTTCCCAGATATTGAAGTGCTAAGTAAAATCCTCTTCAGAGGCCCGCTTTACTGCGTAGGAGAGTCCACTTCTCAGAAATAAAAAGTGACTATCTCTGAAAGTTAAACTGTAAAAAACTTCTCCAAAACGAGGTGCATTCTATTGAAGAAGAATAATACTTCCTCAAAAACGGAATAATTATTCTCTAAAATAAGAATACGAGTCTCTTCGAAATGAAGAACACTACAATGAACCGTGGTATGGGGGCATATAGCTATATTAATAAAAACAACGCTCAAACATCATACCACGAGCTCACTACAGTATCATATAAAGAAACTTGTGCAAAAAACAAGGAATAAATGCATTCACACATATACTGACAAGAAATTATACAAGTAAAAAGAACCATTTTATTCCATACTATAAAGTTTTTGTACATGTGCAGGTTTCAAGCGGGTACCGGTACCCACACAATCTCCGGTCAATACATCCAAAAAGCAAAAAGCAAAATAAGAAGCGTAAAGTCCAGCTCATCACTCCTTCTGCCCGCCACCTTTAGAACCTTTGCCCGGTTTGATAATTAGTTTTTGAATCCGGCGTGGACGGGTCGGGGAAGAAGGAGAAGAAGGAGTAGTCGGATCTTCTTCTACTTTATCTTCTCCAGCTGAAGTGCTTTTCTTCTTCTTCCTCATTGCGCGCTTCCCTTTCCTCTTTGAAGAAGACTCACTTCCCGGAGTAAGCAACGTAGAAAGTTTTGTATCATCATCATAAGACTAATCCGGGGTCTTCTCACTGTCCTCAAATTCTTCCACCTTCTGCTCTTGCGAAGCGGGTGGTTCCTCCAAGCCTTGAAGGGCTTCTATTTGTTCTTCCTGCGAACCCGGCTGAGAAGCAGGAGTGACTTGAAGGGATGGAGGAGGAACAGCTGGAAGTGGAGAAGTGTGTGCAGCATTCAGTGTTTCCGCTATAGAAGAAAAGAAGTTAAAATCAGTGTTCTTGGAAAAAAGAGAAGATATTGGATCATCGGGACTTAAGTAATAAGCGAGAAATTCGTCAAGCTCAGTTGAATCGAACGAGTAATCCGCTTGACTTAGTTCAACGTTGAAGTTACCTGAAGAAGTTGGCTTTACAATGTCAATTTCATAGGCTTGTGCTTCGGCGCTTTCTTCACCTTTGTCTCCGCCCTGTGCAGTTGTAATCTCGATTTCAGCTTTAGCAGGAGACAGAGGACATGGACTAGAGCCTATGATATCAACGTCGGCCGAAATCGAAGTATGGGCAGGAGCAGTTGGAGATACTTTCTGTCCTGGATGCTCCCCTGCCGCCGCTTCAGCTCTTGCTCCAGCGAGTTGCTCTTTTCCTCTAGCAAGAGCGGCACGAGTTTCATCATCAAAATAATATGCTTCAAGCTCTGCCTCATCATAGCCAGCACCTCCGAGCATATCAACCGCGGCCTCCCACACTTCAGCCAAGGTGATCTCATACTTCGGGCCCAAGAATGAGAGGCTTCCGCGCCCCACAACACTATGGAGATAAAAATCAAATAAAGTTGAGCTAACTTGGCCTTCGTCGCTTCGTGCGAGTGCTCAGCTGCTTCCTTTCCAGCGATGGATTCATCGCGCTCTTATTCGGTCTTTAATAACTGAGCTTGCAGCCTTGTAATTTCCAAATCTTGAGAGCTAACTTTTTCCCACAGCTGGACGGTGTCATTGCGATATTTTTCAATTACATGCCGCTCTGCTTCAAGTTTCGTCTCAGCATCTCTTTGAGCAGCATGTGCATCTCGCACTTGTTTTTGAAAGACTTCTTCTTTTTGAGAATGCGAAGCAGAAGAAGTGGCAAGATCCTCCTTGAGTTTCTTAACTTCAGACTCTAGTCTTGCATTGTCGTCAGCGATGCTCGTCATTTCTTCATCATGTTGCTTACAAATTTTATCCCACTCCGACTTGTCATTCTCCATAGTTAACATGGCTTCAATATTCATATGATTAACTCTTTGAAGCTCGTCAACAAGTTTCTGCCAGCCAGACATCCTCTCGATATCGAGTTTGACAGCGTCAAGGTTTCTTAACATAGCTTGCTTATCAATCGGCACCAAGTCTAAGTCAAAACGCACTCCCTTTAAACACCAATTCGGAAATCGGCCTTGAAGTGTAGGAGGACCATCCCCGACTTGATACTGAGGGCTGTTGATAATTGTCTGAATGTCAGATTTCTTAAGAGCAGGAGAACCGGAGGGGATGTCAAGAGGGTTAGGAGCATCGGTCTTTTCAGAAATCGCAGACCCTGATTGATCGTTGAGTTTGACCCGTTTGCTCAAATCGTCAGCAACGTGACTTTTCCCTTTAACATCGTAAGACTTCCTCTTGTGGGAGTCATCATCCCTTCTTCTTTGCAGCTCCTCGTAGTCCCGCCTTTCACGAGCTTTTCTAGCAGCTCTTTCTTCATCAGTTTCCCTATGAACAGGGAGATAGCGTCGGTGGTCATAAGTGTCACGCCCTCCATAGCGCCGGAAGTCATCATAATATGAACCACTGCGTCCTATTGGAGAATCTGAAAATGAAAAAGATACGAAACTTCAAAATCTTCAAAGTAAAGAAGCTAAGTGTGTAGAAGTGTCAAAAATCCTAAGTGTGTGTGATGTGGAAACTATGCGTGTCAAACTACAAACCACTCTTCGATTTAGGAGTAATATCGGATTTTGTGGCAGGAGTCAACTCTTGGGTCGACGAAAGCGGTCGTAAAACAAATGTCGCTTCGATCACTAGAGAGGCAACTTTAGCGTTGACGATATCATCTTTAAAAAGCTCGCGTGAAGTCACCATTAGGTCACTTAGCTCACCAAAAATGTCTTCACCATCATGCCGAGTGGAACTTTCTTTTTTAGATTCTTCATCGGCTGCCTTCTCAGAGCGTTGGGGAGATTCCTCCTCTTCGATAACCGGAGAAAGTGTAAGTTTACCAGATGACCCCACGACGTCGGCAGAGGTGGAACACTTCACCAATGCAGCCTCTACAGTAGGTTCCTTCAATATAATCTCTTCTCCAGAAACTGGGGCATCCGATATTTCTGCTTGAGAATCAGAAACTTCATGAATCTGAGTAGATCGAGAGGAGTGTAAAAGTCCGAACTGATGCAAAAACTCATCTTTCAGCAAAAATTTAGCGCTTCTCTCTTCAGCAGCCACAACACTCAAAGTTTCAAGGGTCGGCTTGTGGCTGGGATCCCTAAGCGGAGGAGGAAGTGCTGCAAAAAGTAAAGAACGAAGTTAAGCGTTTGACAATTCGAATCTCGAAAAATTCAGAAAATGAAGTGAACGGAGAAAGGTAATCTTACTTCCGACTCTCCAGACGGCATAGAATCCCGGGGGGGCAGCGGACGAAGAAGAATTGACTTAAGAACCCATGTGCACTATCGGGCAAGTCAAGAATCAATTTACGGTTTCTAGCACCTCTTACAAGTATAATTGAAGGGTGATCTTTGTTCTTCGCAAAGGTGCACAAATAGCAAATCTCCTCAAAACTTGGAAGACGGTCGAGCGTCCTTCTGAACAGCACACACAACCCCATCAAGATGGCATAACCGTTGGGGTGTAGCTGAAAGGGAGAGATAGCTAATCGAAGAAGAAGCTGTTGAAGAAAGTCATTAAAGGGAGAAATAGCTCCGCTTAAGCACATTTGACGATTAACTGCGACGAAACCAGAAGGTGGTATATCAGCAGTGTCACTTTTCTCAGGGAGTATGGCATCTGCTTCAGCAATGCCAAACTGAGTGCACAGTTGGCGGAGAACTTTATATGTTAGTGTGGTTGAGGTTCTTTTGGGAGGATTAGTTAATGGAGCAGGAATAAGAAAAGCCTCTCCAGCTTGAACTATTACCTCTTCTTGTTGAGAAGTCATTCTACACAAGGAACTGGATATTCAAATGTGAAGGTGCACGTTTCCTATGAAGAGTAAAGTGTTGTGCAGAACTAATAAAAATAGCAAGCAAATATAACTGGAATTAAACTAGTTGACAGTTGGTCGATTACAAGATTTCAGGGCTTGTTAATTTAAAACTAAAGTGCAATGTTGGTGCAAACAAATCAGCTTCAGTTGGCTATTTTAGTTTTGCTTTAATACTTCGCTTAAATTTGTTGGTTTACGGCACTTCGTTCACAAAACCTATTTAAATTAATTATTCTTTATCAACTAATCTGTCATTTGATGTGGGCAATCAATGGCAGTATATTCGTCCTGGTTTTCTGTAAATGTTGTATTCAGCAGGTTGTTAGCTTACAAGTTAATATTATCTGTGAAAAACTGCAGCAAAGTTCAAACAGTTTAAAGTCCAGACAGTTCAAAGTTCAAGCAATTCAAAGTTTAGGCAGTTTATTTTGGCAATTCAAGTTGATAATTCAGGTCGATATTACGCTTCAAGGCAGGAAGAATTTTTTAAATCAAGTATTAGCTCGTCCACGACCTAAAGGATGTGCTGCGAGTTAAGTTAAGTCGTCGACCCTTTAAGTCGTAATGCATATGAAGGAAAAGGCCTCAAGTCAAAATAGCACAAATTTCTCCAAGTCCTAGCTCGGCAGCGACCTAAGGCCTATGCCGCAAGCTAGTTAGGTCGCAGGAGAGTTAGGTCGCAGGAAAGTTAGGTCGTAGAAAAGTTGGGTCGTTCGATCAGTTAGGACGCAAGAGTTCTTGAACCGGACAGGTTGTTAGGTCAGCCAAGTTAATTAGGTCGTGAATGTTTTAGGTTGTCCAATCTGCTAAGTCGTTTGCCGAGATACCCAATAACCTCGAGCTATCCCCCATCAGAAATCCTAAGCCATATTCTCTAATCACACTTCACCACATCACCAGAAGCGCCCTAACCTAACCCATTATCTCTCAACATCACCAAATCGTTCGAAACCAAACCAAATCGCCCCAAATCCATCATAAACATGATGCGTTGCCTTGAACTCAAGGAATACAACGGTAGCGCAACCATGGACGAGAAATTGACCACGGTGTGGCTCTTAGTAAAACGCAACGCATGAAATCGAATTAGGACCAAAAAATGGGGGAGGATTTGCGTTTCGATGATGACCGTGATTAAGCAGTGATCGAGATTACTTACGTAGTGTAATGATAGGGATGACTAATGTTCGAGTAATTAAATTCGCCTTCGAGGGCTTGGGAACTTGTTAATGGTAGGATGGAATGTTCGAACAGATGAGGTGAAGGAGGAATGACGTAAGCTATTTATACCCCGGGGCAGTGAAATGCGAATCGGCACATACGACCTAGTTTCCTCGATAGGTCGCTTGCGACCTAACAACTCATCAGAACACGAGTTAAGGGGATCGAAGCACACGACCTACGACCTAGGCGTGTACTTCGAGGGGCAAATGTTAACTCCTCTTGGTTAACGACCTAAAGATGCAAAGAGACCTAAGGAGGCAGAACGACCTAAGGAATGAAGCGACCTAAGGAGTGAAGCGACCTAAGGTGTGAAGCGACCTAAGGAGGCAAAGAGACCTAAGGAGTGAAGCGACCTAAGGAATAAAGCGACCTAGTAGTCAAATAAAGACAGAACGACTCAACAACTTAGGAAGGTAGCGACCTAACTACCTAGAGGTTCAAGTGACTTAACGACCTAAAGTCTTAAGGGAGTTAGAGACTTAGTGGCTTAAACACTCAACGACCTAACATGGAGCGACCTACCAACCTAATAGAACCTACGACTTAACGACCTAGTGAGTCAAGCGACATAGCAAGTTAACGACCTATGATTGGTCGCTCGCGACCTAAGCAAAAAAAGGCAAATCTCTATGCCGCAACTACTTAAGCCGATTCCTCCTAGATCGTTGGCGACCTATGACTTGCCAGTACATCCAAACGAACAAGCACATCCCTGTTAAGCCGTGAGACATGCTTGTTAGGTCAGCCACGACCTACGACCTATCCTAGGTTGGTCATGACCTACGACCCAGTCCAGAATCTCCTCTATAAATACAACGCTAGCTCCAACTAAAAAAGGACTTTTTCCGATCATTCTCCGAAGAGCCGATACTCTACCACTTTCTTAACTGAAACGACACTTGAAGAACTCCAAACACCGAAGACGCTACAACAAGCTTCGAAAGAGATCTTGCACATCTGACATGGATTCAAAGAGCCTCGTCACATCGAAGTTTGAGCAACTAGTCTGAAGTGTTTTTGTAATCAAAGTGAATTGTATTTGAAGTGCATTGTACCAATTTGTAATCAGATCAGCAATAAAGAAACTTAAAGTGGACATAGGCTAGCCCTCTAGCCGAACCACTAAAAAACTGCTGTCTTTTACTGTTTTTCTGTGATCTTTTGCTTATCTTCTGTTCCCGTACCAACGGGTGGTGCTTTCATTTTTACTCTCATTTACACCGGGTGTCAGCATTCAATTTTCAGCGTTAACAATATTTAAATATAAAATCGACAAATATGCGGGTTGTTACAGACTCCCCTCCTTAAAGAAATTGCGTCCTCACAATATATAAGATGGAAATAAAAAGTAATAACCATAAAAGCATATTAACATAAAGTAAATTTGAAATAAGAAGTTCACCTTAAAGAGCATGAGAAAGTAAGTCTGGATGTGTTCGCTCGATGAATTCTCTAGATTCCCAAGAGTAATCCTTAGGATTTGAGGACCATTGAACTTTAACAAGCGGAACATCTTTATTTCGAAGTCGTTTGACCTCCGAAGCAATAATTCGAATAGGATGCTGCTCATAAGTTAAATTCGGCGAAACTTCAATTTCTTCCACAACACCGGGCTCAAGAATAGAATCGGAATCTCGAAGGCACTTCCATAATTGAGAAACGTGAAACACGTCATGCATGGCAGAAAAATGAGCCGGTAATGAAAGGCGAAAAGCCATGGAACCAATACGTTCGGTGATAGGAAATGGCCCAATATATCGAGGCGCTAACTTTCCCGATCGACTAAAACGTACTACACCCTTCATAGGTGAAACACGAACAAATACAAGATCTCCAACAGAAAATTCTAATTTCCTTCTTCGATTATCGGCATAAGATTTTTGTCTACTCTGAGCTTCTTTCATCCTAGGACGAATAAGTTCAATCTTTTCTGTGGAATCACGAATAAAATATGGACCTAAAACCAGCTTCTCACCGGCCTCAAGCCAACAAGAAGGAGATCGGCATGGCCTTCCATAAAGTGCCTCGAAAGGTGCCATACCAATACTAGATTGGAAGCTGTTATTGTAGGAAAATTCAACAAGTGAAATATGATCTTCCCAACTTCCACCGAAATCAAGCACACAAGCACGAAGAAGATCTTCAAGTGTTTGATTCACACGCTCAGTTTGTCCATCGGACTGGGGGTGATAAGCGGTGCTAAAATTAAGCTTCGTTCCCAAAGCTTTTTGAAGACTCTTCCAGAATCACCTGTAAACAATGGATCACGATCACTAAGAATGGAAGTAGGAACCCCATGTAATTTAACAATTTCTTTGATAAAAGAGTTTTGCTAGAAGAGGAACGGTTCGGTTCGACCGAACGGGAATAAAATGGGTGGATTTAGTAAGTCTATCAACGATCACCCATAAGCTATCATGACCCGAACAAGAACGGGGAAGGCCATCAATAAAATCCATAGAGATTTGATCTCACTTCCAAATTGGAATATCCAAAGGTTGCAATAACCCACCGGGCTTTTGATCTTCAGCCTTAACAAGTTGGCAAGTCATGCAACACTTAACAAAGTTAGCAATATCAGATTTCATTCCCTCCCAATAATAAAGTCGCTTCATATCCGCGTACATTTTACTACTACCGGGATGAATGGAAAATTTGGAACGATGAGAATCTTCTAGAATATCTTTACGAAGATCACTAATATTTGGCACTATAAGTCTACCAAATTTTCGAATGTCGCCACGAGAATTAATATCAAAGTCTTTCAAACCTTCAATATCAATTTTATCCTTAATATTTCGGCCAAGAAGGGCCAATTCGGGATCTAGCTTTTGAGCTTCAAGAATGCGGTCTAAAAGAGAAGGATGAGCCTCAAGGCTACATAAAACCAGAGATGAACATAAATCGGAAACACGATCTCTAATCTCACAAGTGGACAAAACCTCGAGATCATGCCATTCAGATATCATCATAGAGACAACCGCTTGTTGCTTACGACTAAGAGCATCAACAACAAGATTTCACTTTCCGGGAGTATAAAGGATATCAAGATCATAAGAGGCAAGGAATTCAGGCCAACGCTGTTGACACAAATTAAGTTCCTTTTGAGAAAATAAATATTTCAAAGACTTACGATCACTATAAAGTATAAATTTCTCTCCCAAAAGATAATGTCGCCAAATTCGAAGGGCGAAAACGATAGCTGCGAGTTCTAATCGTGTGTGGCATATCTAGTCTCAGCCGACATTAATTGCCTAGAAGCATAAGCAATAACACGTTCTTTTTGTATAAAAACGGCACCCAAACCAATGCGACTACCATCGGTATAAACAACAAAATCTTGATTCCCTTCGGGAATAACGAGAATAGGAGCATCAGAAAGGAGTTCTTTTAATTTCTAAAAAGAAGTTTCACATTTATCCGACCAAATGTATTTAACACCTTTCTTTGTTAAGCCAGTAAGAGGCACGGCAATTTTAGAAAAGCCCTTGATAAAACGACGGTAATAACCAGCCAATCCAAGGAAGCTACAGATTTCAGTCACACTCTCCGGTCTCTTCCAATTTTGAATCGCTTCAATCTTTGAAGGATCCACTGATATTCCGGATTCGGAAATGATATGACCGAGAAACTTCACACTAGATTGCCAAAAGTGGCATTTGGAAAATTTTGCTTTTAACTAATTACTCCTAAGAGTTTCCAATACCATCCGAAGATGCTTTTCATGTTCCTCCTCGGTTTTAGAATACACAAGAATATCATCAATAAAGATGAGAACAAACCGATCGAGGAAATCTTTGAAAACTCGATTCATACGGTCAACGAAATAAGCCGGAGCATTCGTTAAACCAAATGGCATAACTAGCCATTCATAAGATCCATAACGAGTACGGAACGAAGTCAAAGGAATATTGTCCTCTACAATACGAAGCTGATGAAAACCAGTAGCCAAGTCTAATTGTGAAAAGACTCTAGCACTACTAAGTTGATCAAATAGATCATCAATCCGAGGTAAATGATATTTATTCTTAATAGTAAGATCATTAAGCTTGCGGTAGTCGACGCAAAGCCTAAGTGTACCATCGGATTTCTTCACGAAAATTGCTAAAGCTCCCCAAGGCGAGGAATTAGAGAGAATAAATTGCTTCGTCTCCAATTCGGATAATTATTTGCGCATCTCTTCATTCACCTTATTGGACATGCGATAAGGAGGACGAGTAATAGGTTGAGCTCAAGGTATAAGATTAATTTTGAACTCAATCGCTCGCTTAGGTGGTAATCCTAAAACGGGCTCAAATATGTCGGAAAATTCATGAACGACGTGAATACTAGAAATGACATCTTCCTCATCATCATTATCATCATCACGAGGATTTAAAGAATATAAAGATGCAGCCAAAGTGGAATCCGAATCTTTAAGAATAATAGAAATCTGCTTTACAGATTGCGGATGTCGGAGGTAAATAGTCCGCTCAGGACATAGGATATGAGCTTCATAACGGTTAAGCCAATCCATACCAAAAATCATTCCAAAGCCTAAATAACGCATGACATGCAAATCGGCTAGGAAAGGAAAATCACACAAAATAATCTCCACATCTTTACAAAGCAAACTAAGAGTTGCGGATCCACCAACAGGATTCGCAATTCTTAAAGAAGTCATTAAAGCAACAACACTTAAGGAAAAAGTATCGACAAGTTCCTTTGATATAAAAGAATGGGATGCACCCGTATCAAAGAGAACTCTAATAGGTTGATCACGAAATATTATAATGCCATCAAGGACAGAATGAGACATACCTTGACCGCGAGATGTGTTGCCAAGGGCTTAAGCCACGTTTAACTTTCCCTCCTTCTTTCCTTGAAGTCTGGTCATAAATGTATATAATGATCCGGGCTTTTACAATAGCGACAAGAATGGGGTTTTGAACACTTGTTCGCAAAATGGTCCTTAGAACCACAGTTAAAGTATTGCCCACTACTTGGGGTAGAAGTCTTTGCTACCGAAGGTGCAGGTTTCCCCTTTTTGTTGGGATAAGGACCTTTGAAATTGTTTGGCCTCTTCTTGTTGTTGAAGTTTGGTTTGGAACCCACTACTTCAACATCACTTTCCCTATCCGCCTCTTCAAGACGAAGAGCGATATCAATGAGTTGGTCGAAAGAAAATTCTAATTTTAGAAGTAATGGCTTCTTGAGATTTTTGTTCAAGCCATAGACAAATCTTTGGTTCTTCTTCAATGGGGTGTTGATGTATTCAACCCCATATTTAGCCAGTGATTCGAAGGATGCGACATAATCTGTCACAGAGGATTCACCTTGAACAAGGTCTATGAAACGACGAGCCAAAGTCACATTCTCTGCTTCTGGCACGAATTTTAATTTGAAGCATTCCCGGAATTGCTCCCAGGTGAGATCCGCTTCATTAATCTCAGAAATAAGAAGTTCGTACCAGTCTAATGCTCTTTCTTGGAGCATACTAGAAGCCACCTGAACATGGTGAAGATCAATAAGATTCATGCAAGAAAAGATTCGATCACATGTTCTTAACCAACCCTGGACTTCAATAATAGTTTCAGAACCTTTGAATGGTTTCCCATCCAAGTTGGTATAATCGTTGCACAAGCATGCAAATCCATACTTAGGGTGAGTAGGTTCCTGATTAGGGCCAGCTGCCTGAGCATTCTTTACTAAATCAAGAAGCTGTTGAGCAGTCATAAAAACTCCGTCCTGGGGAGTAACAGTAGATGGTCCGGCTCCGGGACGGCCTGGTTTTGACATTCTCTTCTTTAAGAAAGAGAGAAGAAGAAAAGTTATTCTCCAAATAAATATCAAGCAAATCTTGATAGATAAAACAAGGATGCATAAAAGGAAATAGGATGAATCGGTACGAAGACCGGAATTAAATCCTAAGGCACGACTCCTAAGTTGGACTTAGGACGATGATCCTTGTTAAGTTATTCTACATTGTTCCGAAGTTTGGCTCTGATACCAAGCTGTGACGCCCCACCTCTATACCCACGCTAGCCAAGAGCACTACGGAGTAATGCTGTCAACTAGCACGGAGAATAAGGCTATTGAGGAGCGACCATCCATGTAACTTCTTTGTGCGAGCACCGATATGTCAAATAGTATAGCATGCATTTCATTTAAGGAGGAAATCCGACATACCGATACAAACTCAAAGCTATCACACAGTGGCTATATATAAGCTTCGGAAACAAATATAGAAATAAACATAACACCAATCAGTCACAGACATCCATATCACAAAGGCGGAAAAAGATATGAATATATATATATATAACACATGAAAGTGTACATCAGAGTAGTAGTCTAAAAGATCCATGATAACACAAAATAATAGCTACAAGCTACACAAAAGAATAAGTATACATCACAGAGTCTATATCTCAAATGTATACAACAAAAACTACTAATCTAAGAAGTTAGCCAAAAGTCAGAGTGATCCTAGAATAGAAGTCAAGCAGAAGCACCTATAACATCTCGGTCTGACCCGAGTATTATTTCATAAGAAAATAATAAATAGATCAGACTAGCTATAAATATCAGATGACATGATATAGAATAAAAGATATGGCATAAACATGTAATAACCATAATGGCATACTACTATAAGTACGTAACAGAAAATCAACAAGAGATAAATCAATGTCACAAGAATCTTTTCAAAGATAAAATAGGGAATCATACCCTAAACTTGTATTCATAACAAGTCAATGACACACAAATACACCAATGCACAAAAATTGATAAAACTTATCAATGGAAATCACAAAAATTGGTGAAGCACAAAAATTCCAGAAATCATCTCAAGAAATCCAGAAATCACAAGAAGTGGGAGGCCTATCACAAAACGGGAGTATAAAAACTCACCAACACGTGTAACACAAGACGAGACGCTATCTCATGGTAGCTAACCATTAATTTTGAGCCGAAGCTCCACAAGAATGGTCCGAAGACCGTGGGGCGCTACCCTACATATGTGATGTAGAAACATCACACAAACGGGGTTTAGTCTCCCTCGCAGACAAAGAGACATCGCACAATTGCTAGTCTAAATCACAAAAATGATCGTCATGATCATCAGGAAGTGTCAACCACACCAAGCTAGTAAATATATGAGTTTAGCTTCATGTCCCATAACCACTTGCTTAACTTACATATTTACGAACAAACTTTAGATCTTCCCTAGAAAATTGTTACAAAAGGTTCAATCGAACAAGTCCGAGAATTAACCGACGAAGTGAACGCAAGCGTTTCATACCACCTGTTTTACTAAGCCGTTTAATTAGATTTCTCATCCGAGTGAAGTAAAGGCTTGTATATACTAATAGTGAAATGACCCTCCTATTTCTACCCTAATTTCATAAGGATTTTTTTTACAGAGATGATATATAGATATATCATTCATTACAAATATATTTCCCAGGGTCATTTTCTTTTTCCAATAAACAAAATATATCCAGGATCAAAATAATTAACCAATATAAATATATCAGTACATTCACAAAGATATGCACATACATGTGAGGATGTATATGCCTCTCTTGTTTGAATCAGAGTTCTGGAAAACAAGAGGATATTGGATTGATTGAATTTAATCAATCCACACATAGTTCAGTGTTATATGTAATAAAAATTCCATTCATGCATGAATACCTATATATATATTTTTAAACTCCTGATTCTTTTCTAAATTCTCTAGGGAGTATAAATTCTAGAAACCAGATAATTGTGATATGATTGTCTATAAATTAATGGTCTGGTGCTTTGGTTCTGAAAAATGATAGAAGTGTTTATCATTATCCATGTTTGATTGTTTTCTTATAAAATCTGTCTGGAATACAGGCTCTTTTTTTTGAATAGTTTAAAGTGATCTAACACATTCAACATCTTGATTCTTGGATGTCAGTATGCCTTAAATTAAATGAAGTGCAAACTTGAGTGGGTTTCCTGTAACCATGGATGTCAATCACACGGATCAACCAGACTCTTTGTTCTGGTGTAACCCATCTGGTCTTAAAATGCATTTGATTAAAATCTGAGTGATATGGAAGTCAGATTCCTATTAAAAATACAAAGGAAAAGGTGTGTTAATATCTGTACAAAACATGTTTATGTGTGTATATAACTGCAACTATTTTGGATCTGGCTTTCAACTCCCATATTACAGATTCTTTCTTTATTTAAAAATTAGGAATGAAACATTTGTATAAAACAAGTTAAATTATGGAAACTTTGCAGTCACATAAAAACATTCAACCTATGTCTATTATCTTTTGTATACATATGCCATGGTAGAAAGATAAAACCATTTAATTTTTCTGAGAATCAACTATCCAGGTTTTCCAAAACTTAAATCATTTCTAAAGACTCAAGATTGACTAATACATTTTTAAAATATAATCATTTAATTTTAACATGGTGTTCTTAGTAAATCCACTTACAATATTTTGATTAACTTCTTTTATATCAGATATTAACTAGATTTATAAATTCCAGATACAAGTCAATCTCTTAATAAAATACTTAACAAAATATCCATCCCATATTCAACACTTAATACAAGTAACAATTTAAATCATTAATACATGCGGATTTTATCATTTAGGCTCTTATCTAACTAAGTTTAGCATGCTATAATCTTCTTCTCAAAGCCTTGCTCCTACTCCTACTTAGTTGCTGCAATCCCTGAAAAAGCATTTGAAACTGCCTCATTTTAAATGAGACACCCCAGATGCCATTAGCACACTAGGGTCAGACACATGTCTGGTATGAGAAAATTCACAAAAGCAATTAGTTAATTAGGTTAAAATCAAGTTAAGTACATATACATAAAGTTCTGCCCTTTGGAATCAGGTCATACTTGTGTGCATGCTCTGTGTCATTGTGCATGTGCACACTTTGATTTTTCTTTCCAGAGACTACATATATAAATATGGCACATAAATTCAAGCATACAATTCAGTCATAGTCAAACAATCATTCACACCAAACAGGAAAATAACCAATATGAGTTAAATCATTTATTCCATCCTCATATTTCAATTCTGGGAATAACTCTAGTTTTCTCATCATCTCAAATAATTTTCCCTTGGTATATTTATCTATCCTGGTCTCATCTGCAATATTTATGAATCAATGGACACACTGTAATGAACTAATTCCCTCCATTACACAAAGATCTCAGGACTTAAACAAGCCATGTGTGAACTTGCATTACTCAAGAACACAAGTCATTCCTGCAGTAATCTTGACCCCATTTTCCTAATCAAGTTTCTCAGGTGTTTTATCCTTTAAATTTTCAGGGTAACCCAGCCAGTGAGTCATTCCACTAAAATAAGCATTCATCTCATAACATTCCTCATCATTCATATAAACAGACAGAGGCAATCAAGCAATTTATTAAAACATGTTCTTGCAATTTAGAAGAGGTATAGACAACTAACATTGGTTTATGGCTCTATTTGGAATATTTTGTTGCAAACATCTGTGCTTTAGTTAACTCAGATTGACCAAGCTTCCTAAATCACAAAATCTATCTGCTAGGTGGTTATTGTATATTTTCTTTGAACCAGGAGTATCAGCACATAGGCAAGCCTATTACACTCCTTATTCCTTTTTGTAATAAGCCTCAGCACATATACATATGTATATTGCAGCCCATATACTTATCAATTCTTCTGGGTTGAGCCAAAACCAACACTACCTGCTTATATTCAACATCTTATTTTCTGGGTATTTATTATATTTCTATCTAATATCATATCAGAAAGAAATCTGGGTTTTTAAATTACCTATTCATGCATACTGATCATATTAAGAATGAAACAATCAGAACAACTAGCAAGCATTAAAGCATCCTTAATTTCTAAAGAACAATCACATATACTTTTAAGAAAAATTCATTTATAACTGGCTGCCTTCATTAGGACTTAGTGCCTTAAGTTGTTGAGTGAGTTTCCTCACCTAGCTCTCTTCTTTGCTTCCTTAATTAATTGATGAACTTCTGCCTTTAGCCTCAAACTCTTTTCCTTCCCTTGCCTTATGATTTCTATGGTGTTTTTTTTTCCAAGTTCTTTTTTTGAGAAGGAGAGGAGGCTGCTGCATATACATATATATATACAGGGTCTTTCTTAGGGTTTTGGGTATTGGCTAAAGCCATTTTTGCCCACCAGAAAAATTGTGTTATCTGTATTTTATTTAAACCCAAAATTCTACCCTTCCTGGCTTAATTTAGGTGAAGAGAAAAGTGGTTATATTCTTTTCAGAAATTTGCTTTTCAGAAAATACTTTTTCCTTTGTCTACAATCATGCTAAAAATGTGACTTGATTTGTTATTTATCAAATACTCTTCCTAATTCTGCCTATAGCAAGCATTTCCCTGTTTTGTCTTATTTTTTCCTATTTTTAGCTTTCATGTAAATGGTATGTACTTCCTTAATTTATTTACAAGAGGACTACTCCTTTTTCTATCCTCAGTTTTTCTTTCTTTCTGCCTATATACTAAAATATGTCCGTATATTTTATCTTACTAATTTGAACTCTAGTATTTTATTAACACAGATATATATATATATTTATATAAGTCTTACTGAAATAATTAGCACACCCATATATATATATATATATTTACACATCATTCTGTATTGACACACACATGCACATGTATACTCAAAAATATTCAGTAGCATCCATATATGTATATTTACTCATGCATACAACTTTTAAGGGTTTAATCTAAATATATATATATATATATATATATTCCCATACATATCAATATGTATTTATTCTTAGAGTTCAGGGACTTTTAGCTTTATTTCATGTGCATTTCCTGTGCACACATGTACACACATACTGATACACTATCAAGCTATTTCAATCCCCTTTCAAAATTTATTCAAATTTTTTTTTGAATTCATTTATATTTGTCAGAATAAATTCCTAAAATCTTGGGTCATTACATACACCCCTCCTTTTAGAAATTGTGTCCCACAATTTTCCTAAGCTTAAAATAAATTTTAATCTTAATTCAAAGAACAAGTACATTCTCAACCAAATAGATTTTTAGTTCTATAATAACCAAAAACATATGCATCTAAAAAAAAGAAAACAATCAAAAATCAGAATTACCTTTAATCTGAAAATAGCTTAGGATAATTCATCCTAACTTTGTCTTTTAATTCCCATGTGCAATCACTAGGATCAAGACTCCACTGTACCTTCACAAGTTTCAGAGATTTATTTCTCAACTTCTTCACATCTTTTGCCAAAATTCCCACTGGATCCTTTTCATAAATCAAATTAGAATTTATCTGCACTTGGGTTGGGGTCTCAAGAATTTCTTCCTTGTCATGGACCCACCTTCTCAATTGTGATACATGAAAAACATCATGTATACCTTGCATGTTTTCTGGTAATTCCAACTTATATGCCAAGGGACCAATTCTTTCCAGAATTTTGTATGGTCCAATATATCTCGGGGTTAACTTGCCTTGTTTTCCAAACCTCAGCACATTTTTCATAGGTGAGATTTTGATGAAAACAAAATTTCCCACTTCATATTCTACCTGCCTCCTTCTCATGTCTGCAAATTTCTTTTGCCTATCTTGAGCTGCTGCCATTTTTCTTCTTATCAACTCAATTTTCTCCTTAGTTTCTTGTATGTACTCAGGTCCTAAAATAGACCTTTCTCCTGCTTCTACCCAACAAACAGGTGACAAACAGGGTTTACCATATAAGGCTTCAAATGGAGCCATTCCTATGGTGCTTTGGTAGCTGTTGTTGTATGTAAATTCAACTAGATGAAGATAATCTTCCCAGTTGCCCCCAAAATCCAGTATACATGCCCTCAACATGTCCTCCAAAACTTTGTTTACTACCTCAGTCTGCCCATCTGATTGAGGATGGTAGGCAGTACTTAAACATAGTTCACTTCCCATTGCTTCTTGAAAGCTTCTCCAGAATTTTGAAGTGAAGATGGTATCCCTATCACTCACAATGGTTTTGGGAATGCCATGTAACTTTACCACTTCCTTTATAAAAATTTGAGCTAATTTTGGTGTTGTCCTTTCTGACTTGACTGGGATGAAGTGTGCTACCTTGGTTAGCCTATCAACTATCACCCATATACTTGTATTACCTCTCTTAGATCTAGGCAGTCCATCTATGAAGTCCATAGATATGTCTTCCCACTTCCACTGTGGTACACTAAGAGGCTGCATCAACCCTGATGGCCTTTGGGTTTCAGCCTTGACTTGTTGGCAAGTCATACATTTGGCAATGTATTTAGCTACATCAGATTTCATCCCCTTCCACCAGAAGTCTCTTTTCAAATTTTGGTACATTTTTGTGTTGCCTGGGTGTATGGAGTATTTACTTCTGTGATATTCATTCAATATCTCTTTCTTCAATTCTGTGTCCTCTGGTACACACATCCTATTTTGGTATCTCATATAACCATTTTTATCAATATGGTGATTCATCACTTCCTCCCCTCTTGAGAGGAGCATTTTCTTCTCTAATAAGTTGGCATCCTGTTCTTGCATTTTTCCTACCTTCAGAATTAAATCTGGTTGAAGTGTCATTAAGCTTAACTTCCGTTTATCTTCTTGTGCACCATGCATCCGCTCATCTATGTGCACACAACCATTCTCCCAAATTTCTAACTCAGTTAGCAAAGACAAGCCCTTAACTTCTTCTATCATCATCATAGCCAATTTAGCATGCTGTCTACTTAGAGCATCTGCAACTTTTTTTGCTTTGCCTGGTGTATAGAGTATGTCAAAGTCATAGGCAGCTAAGAACTCCACCCATCTATGTTGCCTCATGTTCAAATCTTTTTGTGAAAATAAATATTTTAGAGACTTGTGGTCAGTGTAAAGTTCGAACTTTGTGCCTAACAAATAATGTCTCCAAAGTTTTAAAGCATAGATCACAGCTGCTAATTCGAGATCATGTGTGGCATACCTTACTTCATGGGGTTTAAGTTGTCTGGATGCATATGCAATGACTTGGCCTTGTTGCATCAACACTGCACCCAAGCCAAATCCACTAGCATCAGTGTATACAACTAATTCTTCATTTCCATGAGGTACCTTTAAAATTGGAGCATTCACCAATGCCTCCTTCAACTGTTCAAAAGACTTTTCACATTTTTCTGACCAAACAAAAGCTTGGTTCTTCCTGGTTAGGTTAGTGAGTGGTGTAGAAATTTTTGAAAAATCTTTTATAAACCTCCTATAATACCCTGCCATCCCCATAAATGACCTCACTTCACTCACAGTGCTTGGCCTCTTCCATGCTTGAATAGCCACTACTTTATTGGGGTTCACAGAAATTCCTTGAGCAGATATAACATGGCCAAGGAAATGTACTTCCTCTTTCCAAAATACACATTTTGAAAATTTTGCCTTTAAATCTTTTTCCCTTAATCTAGACAAAACCAGGTGCAAATGATGCTTATGTTCTTCCAGTGTTTTGGAGTAAATCAAAATGTCATCTATAAAAATAAGCACAAACTTGTCTAAATAATCTCTAAAGGTTCTGTTCATTAAATCTACAAAGTATGATGGTGCATTGGTCAAGCCAAATGGCATAACCAAAAATTCATACAACCCATACCTAGTGTTAAAGGCAGTGTACTTGATGCTTGATTCTTCCACCTTCATTTGATGAAAACCGGATGCTAAATCTAGTCTAGAAAATACTTTTGCCCCTGCTAATTGATCAAAAAGATCATCTATTCTTGGAAATGGGTATTTATTTTTAATAGTTACTTTGTTTAATTCTCTATAATCTATACAGAGTCTTAAGGAGCCATCTTGTTTCTTAACAAATACCACTGGTACTCCCCAGCAAGAATTACTTGGTCTTATAAAACCCTTTTCTTCCAATTCTTCTAACTGTTTCTTTAATTCTTTTAGTTCATTTGGCCCCATTCTAGTTGGCTTTTTAATCACTAGGCTTGCTCCTGGAACTAGATTGATCTGGAACTCTACTGGTCTATGGTGTGGAACACCCTTGACCTCACCAAACACATCCAAATATTCATTGACTATGGGAATTTCTTCAATGGTTAGTTCACTAAAATCTTTTTTCTGAGTCAACTAAATGATATAGTTTTCCTTCCTTAGCTACTTCACATAAAACTGTGATTCTCTGACCTCTAGAATTTTGCAATGATATGGTGGATGAGTCTAAATTAATTATGGCTTTAAATTGCCTTAACCAGTCTACCCCCAATATAACACCTATATTTGGGTAATTCAAAACATATAAATTGGAAATAAAAATATTTCCTCCTATGTTTAATTCCACATCCACACAAATCATATTTAAAACACTAGAACTCCCCAGTGGACTTTGTATATGCAATGGGGTTTCAACCAATATGCAATTCAGTTTTAGCATTTTAACTAGTTCATAAGAAATTAAAGAGTGAGTTGCCCCAGTATCATATACTACTGCTATGGGTATGGTACAAATAAGTAATGTACCTTCCACTTGGCTATGGTTTTCAGTGTTACTCTCCACTGTGGCTTTGCCTTTTCCTTCCAAATTTGCCAATTTTCCTTGCTGTTTGTACTCAGGACAATTCCTCTTCATATGCCCCTCTTTCCCACATAGATAGCACTTAAAAGCTCCTCCCTTCAATTCTGGACACCTAGGCTTGATATGCTTCTCCTTTCCACACTGATGGCACACAATTTTCTTCTTGGTTTCCTTAGCTTTGACATCTCCAGTGCCTTTGTTACTGGCCTCTTCCTTCTTCTTATCATAAGGGTGATACCTCCCCTTACCCTTCTTGGTATTATTGTTCTTAAAATTTCTGAACTTCTCCCTTTCCTTGTCATGTTGTTCCAACCTCAAAGCTAAGTCTATCACATGGTCAAAAGTCCTGTCTGCATAGGGTAACATGGCTCTGCTAAGTCCTGGGTTCAACCCTTTTATGTACCTATCATTTTTGGATGCCTCATCTGCCACAAGCATTGCTCCATATGTGGAAAGCCCCTCAAACTTTTGAGTGTATTCTGTGACAGTCATGGTTCCTTGTCTAAGTCTAATAAATTCTTCTAGCAAGGTAGTCTTTGCTGATGCTGGTACAAACCTTGCTTCCAACATCTCTTCGAATTGATTCCAAGTGATTTCATTCTCATTCCTTCCTGCAATGATTACTTCCCACCAGCCTAAAGCTACTCCTTTTAGCTGTCTTGAAGCCACTTGCCTCTTTCTTTGATCATCAAGTTGCATGTCATTGAAAATTCTTTCCAATGTTCTCAACCATGTTTGAATTTCCATGATACTCTCTGTCCCTTCAAAGCTTTTGCCTCCTAAATGAGTATATGTCTTAAGTAATTTTGAGAGTTCTTCATAGGGATTTTCTTGCCTTTGTCCTGCCCCATCCCTAAATGCTCTCACCAAGTCTTGCAGATTGACCATTGGTGGTGCATGGGAAGATCCTGCTCTCTGATTTGGTGGTCTCCCTACCATAGTTTGCTAATAATAATTTACATAGCTGGTTAGTTTGATTGGTAATTTTATTATTTCAGTGGTTTTTTTTTCACACTGAAAACATTGATATATATATTTAGTTCCTTTAAATTTTATTTCTATCTAAGAACTTGATCTTTACTTCTACTATGTTGAATAACATAGCTCTGATACCAAATGAAATGACCCTCCTATTTCTACTCTAATTTCATAAGGAATTTTTTTTTACAGAGATGATATATAGATATATCATTCATTACAAATATATTTCCCAGGGTCATTTTCTTTTTCCAATAAACAAAATATATCCAGGATCAAAATAATTAACCAATATAAATATATCAGTACATTCACAAAGATATGCACATACATGTGAGGATGTATATGCCTCTCTTGTTTGAATTAGAGTTCTTGAAAACAAGAGGATATTGGATTGATTGAATTTAATCAATCCACACATAGTTCAGTGTTATATGCAATAAAAATTCCATTCATGCATGAATACCTATATATATATTTTTAAACTCCTGATTCTTTTCTAAATTCTCTAGGGAGTATAAATTCTAGAAACCAGATAATTGTGATATGATTGTCTATAAATTAATGGTCTGGTGCTTGGGTTCTGAAAAATGATAGAAGTGTTTATCATTATCCATGTTTGATTGTTTTCTTATAAAATCTGTCTGGAATACAGGCTCTTTTTTTTTGAATAGTTTAAAGTGATCTAACACATTCAACATCTTGATTCTTGGATGTCAGTATGCCTTAAATTAAATGAAGTGCAAACTTGAGTGGGTTTCCTGTAACCATGGATGTCAATCACACGGATCAACCAGACTCTTTGTTCTGGTGTAACCCATCTGGTCTTAAAATGCATTTGATTAAAATCTGAGTGATATGGAAGTCAGATTCCTATTAAAAATACAAAGGAAAAGGTGTGTTAATATCTGTACAAAACATGTTTATGTGTGTATATAACTGCAACTATTTTGGATCTGGCTTTCAACTCCCATATTACAGATTCTTTCTTTATTTAAAAATAAGGAATGAAACATTTGTATAAAACAAGTTAAATTATGGAAACCTTGCAGTCACATAAAAACATTCAACCTATGTCTATTATCTTTTGTATACATATGCCATGGTAGAAAGATAAAACCATTTAATTTTTCTGAGAATCAACTATCCAGGTTTTCCAAAACTTAAATCATTTCTAAAGACTCAAGATTGACTAATACATTTTTAAAATATAATCATTTAATTTTAACATGGTGTTCTTACTAAATCCACTTACAATATTTTGATTAACTTCTTTTATATCAGATATTAACTAGATTTATAAATTCCAGATACAAGTCAATCTCTTAATAAAATACTTAACAAAATATCCATCCCATATTCAACACTTAATACAAGTAACAATTTAAATCATTAATACATGCGGATTTTATCATTTAGGCTCTTATCTAACTAAGTTTAGCATGCTATAATCTTCTTCTCAAAGCCTTGCTCCTACTCCTACTTAGTTGCTGCAATCCTTGAAAAAGCATTTGAAACTGCCTCATTTTAAATGAGACACCCCAGATGCCATTAGCACACTAGGGTCAGACACATGTCTGATATGAGAAAATTCACAAAAGCAACTAGTTAATTAGGTTAAAATCAAGTTAAGTACATATACATAAAGTTCTGCCCTTTGGAATCAGGTCATACTTGTGTGCATGCTCTGTGTCATTGTGCATGTGCACACTTTGGTTTTTCTTTCCAGAGACTACATGTATAAATATGGCACATACATTCAAGCATACAATTCAGTCATAGTCAAACAATCATTCACACCAAACAAGAAAATAACCAATATGAGTTAAATCATTTATTCCATCCTCATATTTCAATTCTGGGAAAAACTCTAGTTTTCTCATCATCTCAAATATTTTTCCCTTGGTATATTTATCTATCCTGGTCTCATCTGCAATATTTATGAATCAATGGACACACTGTAATGAAATAATTCACTCCATTACACAAAGATCTCAGGACTTAAACAAGCCATGTGTCAACTTGCATTACTCAAGAACACAAGTCATTCCTGCAGTAATCTTGACCCCATTTTCCTAATCAAGTTTCTCAGGTGTTTTATCCTTTAAATTTTCAGGGTAACCCAGCCAGTGAGTCATTCCACTAAAATAAGCATTCATCTCATAACATTCCTCATCATTCATATAAACAGACAGAGGCAATCAAGCAATTTATTAAAACATGTTCTTGCAATTTATAAGAGGTATAGACAACTAACATTGGTTTATGGCTCTATTTGGAATATTTTGTTGCAAACATCTGTGCTTTAGTTAACTCAGATTGACCAAGCTTCCTAAATCACAAAATCTATCTGCTAGGTGGTTATTGTATATTTTCTTTGAACCAGGAGTATCAGCACATAGGCAATCCTATTACACTCCTAATTCCTTTTTATAATAAGCCTCAGCACATATACATATGTATATTGCAGCCCATATACTTATCAATTCTTCTGGGTTGACCCAAAACCAACACTACCTGCTTATATTCAACATCTTATTTTCTGGGTATTTATTATATTTCTATCTAATATCATATCAGAAAGCAATCTGGGTTTTTAAATTACCTATTCATGCATACTGATCATATTAAGAATGAAACAATCAGAACAACTAGCAAGCATTAAAGCATCCTTAATTTCTAAAGAACAATCACATATACTTTTAAGAAAAATTCATTTATAACTGGCTGCCTTCATTAGGACTTAGTGCCTTAAGTTGTTGAGTGAGTTTCCTCACCTAGCTCTCTTCTTTGCTTCCTTAATTAATTGATGAACTTCTGCCTTTAGCCTCAAACTCTTTTCCTTCCCTTGCCTTATGATTTCTATGGTGTTGTTTTTTTTCCAAGTTCTTTTTTTTTGAGAAGGAGAGGAGGCTGCTGCATATACATATATATATATACAGGGTCTTCCTTAGGGTTTTGGGTATTGGCTAAAGCCATTTTTGCCCACCAGAAAAATTGTGTTACCTGTATTTTATTTAAACCCAAAATTCTACCCTTCCCGGCTTAATTTAGGTGAAGAGAAAAGTTGTTATATTCTTTTCAGAAATTTGCTTTTCAAAAAATACTTTTTCCTTTGTCTACAATCATGCTAAAAATGTGACTTGATTTGTTATTTATCAAATACTCTTCCTAATTCTGCCTATACCAAGCATTTCCCTGTTTTGTCTTATTTTTTCCTATTTTTAGCTTTCATGTAAATGGTATGTACTTCCTTTATTTATTTACAAGAGGACTACTCCTTTTTCTATCCTCAGTTTTTCTTTCTTTCTGCCTATATACTAAAATATGTCTGTATATTTTATCTTACTAATTTGAACTCTAGTATTTTATTAACACATATATATATATATATATATATTTATATAAGTCTTACTGAAATAATTAGCACACCCATATATATATATATATATATTTACACATCATTCTGTATTGACACACACATGCACATGTATACTCAAAAATATTCAGTAGCATCCATATATGTATATTTACTCATGCATACAACTTTTAAGGGTTTAATCTAAATATATATATATATATATATATATTCCCATACATATCAATATGTATTTATTCTTAGAGTTCAGGGGCTTTTAGCTTTATTTCATGTGCATTTCCTGTGCACACATGTACACACATACTGATACACTATCAAGCTATTTCAATCCCCTTTCAAAATTTATTCAAAATTTTTTTTGAATTCATTTATATTTGTCAGAATAAATTCCTAAAATCTTGGGTCATTACAAATAGATTGGAAAACGGTTTAAGAAAAAGAGTTGTGTAATAAAATAGTGTTGAAATCATTTTGATGAAAGAGTTTTGATATTTACTACTAGTATTGAAACCTTCATATTTATAAAGTGACAAATCACAAGAATGGTTGTAGAATCAACAAGTCACAAAAACTCACGTTCGAAGACGTGAATAAAATCCAAGGAAATCACTTCCAAATCCATCTAAGTAGAAATATCCATGCGTCCTAACAAGGCCGAGCTAAAGTATAGTGGAACGAACTACAGGTCAAGCGACCTAAGGTAAAACAGGTCGACCGACCTAGTGGAGACGTGGTCATGCGACCTAAGGGAAGTGAGCGACCTAACATGGTCGAACTAGCACGTGGAGCGACTTAAGATAGTGAAGCCGAGCGACCTAAGAAGCTAGCGGCTAAAGGGGTAGCACATGACCTAGACGGTGCAACCTAAAGTGTGCGCGACCTAACAAGGTACGCGACCTAAAGTGTGCGCGACCTAGCAAGGTACGCGACTTAAAGGAAAATAAGGTCTAACGACCTAATGGGGTGAGAGCTAACCTCCGTAGCATGGTGCGACTTATGTAGGCCGAGCGACCAAACAGGATTGAGGTCATGCGACCTAACGACCTAATGGTGCAAACGACCTAGTGGTCAAACGGGTCGAGCGACCAAAAGGAAGCGAGCTAGGGGATGGCGTAACCTAGGACGTAACGACCTAACCGATCGGGAACTAGGAAACGACCTAGCCAAGTTTTAGATCGCCGAGCGACCTAAGGGATAACCGAGCTAAGGGCGAACGACCTAAGCCCAGAACAAGCTATATGCAGGCAGAGACTTTTTCACGCGAGTAAGCAAGCAAGTCAGAACGACCTAATGCCAGATTTTTGCCAAAAACACTAAAATTTGGGGTTTTTCCCCAATTCAATCCAAACCAAATGCAAATGTACATGCTAAAGTGATAGGGAATCATTCCCAACAATCCAAGATAGTTATAGACAAGAATGTGAGATAAAAATCTCACCTTTTCACGGAAATTGATGGAGATGAAGCTTGAAAGCTAAGTAAGAACAAATCTCAAGCTTGAATCAATGTCTTCACTTGAATTTGGAGTAGATGTTGGATTAGCAATGAAGACTAAGGCTTTGGAGTTTTAATTTCCCATTCCCTCCTCCATTTTTGATGAAGCTTGATTGTTTAAGCAAATAGGTGAAGTTATGAAGAGAAGAGGGGGGTTGGGCTGAGTTAGTAAGGGCAAAAGAGTTCAGCCCAAACCAAAGCCATAAGCGAAAAAGTGGTGAAAATTCCACTATCTCCAAACATATCGAAGTTTATACTCAAAAAGATCGCAAACGTCATTTTGAACTCAATTGGGGTGGTCTCGAGTCCTAATTTGACCGTTTGCAAAAAGTAGCTTTTCGGACTAAAATATTTAAATATAAAATCGACAAATATGTGGGTTGTTACAGTAGGTGTATAATATCGAAGGAATGTGCCCGATCGGAGGAATAACCTCACTTGGCCCGAGATCGCTTCTATTTTAGCCAGCTTTAGCCAACTCAGGGGAGTCGGGTCCACGTTCATACCTCAATAGGATCGTCGCCACCATCCTACTTCATTATGGAATCTCCACCGTGTACACAATTGTTAAAGTGGTTTTCGCTATCGATAGAGAGTATGTCCATATCCATTCCCGGTCTCTTTAACAACCAATCGTTATTATAACCCGTGGTTATAAATTTCAAAAATAGTTTATGTTTCAAATCAAAATACTTTATTTAAACCATTTAAAAGTGAAGTCATTATACATTTAAATCAAATACTCAATTCCTAAAAATTTATCCTTTCTGAGCTAATTTTGTAATGACCTGCAAACCCGATCCCCTTGAATTAACATTAATCTTCATCAAATCAACTCAAGAAGAACGGAAATACGAACCATTTGAGTTAAAGATGAAGAGGTAGAAGAAGAAAATAGAAAACAACAACATCAGAATCTCACATTGCAGCGGAATAAAATATAATAGATAACAAATGATCTTTACATAAAGAAACTATATTTGTTTATACATCTCATCATCAGAGTACAACACAATCAATAATACATCACTGGACAGTTATATTAACTTGTCCCACAACAAAATACACAGTATACCCAACACAGCGGAATATACAACAAATATTAGTGATACGTCTCGCCATCCAGCTCGTCTCCTGAGCTCCACAGCGTCATAACCTTTATCCTATAATACTCGGTCTGACCCGAGCATTATAATAAAATAACACCCGAGTCAGTTTGGAAAACCAGCGTGAGAAAACACACCCAATTGGATTATTAAAGTTTTCCAAACCCTTTGAAACCAAAAGCATCTCGTAAGACCACGCCACAAATAAACATGTCAGATTTTTACCTTAGGATAGCCAAAACACTTTTTATCAATCCGTCTGATATTATAATAGTGTCTATAGAAAGTAAAATAGAATCTAGCTGAAATGCTTGCATCTCACGTTTCAGCAATAGTTGGGCACAATCAAAACCACACAGGCACGTAGGGAGAATGGATTTCCATTAATTACTAGGCACTAGGGTACCACCTGTCATAGTACCTGGTCTAGATCAGCGTACCGAGGAGTATGCCCGCTTCCCTGCAACACAAGGCCGGAACCATCCCTTACAGGATAATTCCGAGAAAAATCACCCGACGGTTGGGATCAGCAACCGCACCACTAAGCCGAATATAAAAAGGGACATCTAGATGGGGATGACCTTACTCTCAAGTGGGGGCTACCCACGAAGCCTTGCTGCATAACTCCTGATTTTCACTCATTCCCGGTTGATGAGGTTTGAGGCTAAGCGTTACCTTTTAAGAACATATCCCATAGAATGCCCATCGTCCACCTGACGATGTTCCGAAAGCATTCATCCATACAAGTCCGTTCCGGGTTCGAACGGAACCGAAGGCACTACTCCTACTACATCCATTTTGGAATCATCCTCAGGATTAGTAGCGATTAGCCCTTGCACTTCACTGCTCCATCTTCGACTCTGAACTCGTTTTCCCACGAAAACGTACAAACCGGATCGAAGTGAGTTTTCGGAAAATAAATCCTAATCCCGGTCTCTTCAAAACGATCAGCGCATTGGTCAATATTGATAGTCGGTGATTTAACTATCAATTAACATTCACAAACATCCATCAAACAATAAATAATTTTCCAAATTATTTATTTATCTTAAAATATCTTCGTAAGATATATTTCCACTTTTCACCCATTTAAAAACAGTTTTAAAACCACACTCCTCTTATGAAATAGATTTCCAAATATTTATTACCACTGAAAACACCAAGTACAAAACTTTAGATTTTTAAAATAATTTAAAACTCTTTATTATAGAATATCCTTTAAGACATTTAATTTAAAAAAACTACTTTAATACTTATTCCAAAAATATATATTTTAAAAATATTTAAAATAAAGCTTCTAAATAAAATATAAACCAAATTTTATCCTTTCAAACAATATCAAGTCACTTTTAATATTTACAACTACAATAGATTTTAAAAATACTTCCTTTAGAATTTAAACATTTAGAATAATAAATTTCTAAAACATGCTTTATAAAACAACATTAATAATTTTAACTTATATTTAAAAATTTGCTTTGAAACATACTTTAGATTTAAAATAACTTAAAAACACTTTTATTATAAAATATGATTTAAACGTTTAATAATATATTTTCTAAACATTTCTTTATAACAAATTGTAAAGCCTTTAACTTATACATAAAACTCTTCTTTTAAAATATACTCGGCTTTCCAGGTAAATACACTTCCAATTTCCATTCCCTTAAAAATAAATCACTATTTATTTTTAAATCAAATTTCCATTCTTTTATAAATTACCACCGTGAATTTATTCTTCCAAATATCCACCGATATTTTACTTCACTTTATAAACCCGGTTTATAAATTTCAATTCCAACACTTATATCAATTTACAATTGATTTCCATTTTACTTCCCTTTGAAATAAATTTCCATACTTACTTTATTTTTTTCAAATCCATTTTATTTCTTATTGATGATTTAAAATTCTCTTTAACTGAGAATACCAATTCAAATTTCCCCAAATTCCTTTCTTATCCTTTAAAATAAATTTAACCCTTGAATTTTAAATTAAATTCTTTATTTCTTTAAAATAATCACACTTAAGTTAAAAATTTATTATTTCCCCTTTTATTCGAAATCTCCTTTCCTTACTCGGAATTTATTCACTAGAATTTAAAAATCACTTTTATTCTTTCCAATACATTCTTTAATTTATTTAAATTCTCTATTATATTTTCTTTTTCAAAATCCATTTCTATATATTTGATAACTCTGTACACTGAAGGTATTCAATCAAATCATAGAATCCAATATTCCAATTATCAATAAAATCCATCAAAGGATATCAAATAATCATTCATAGAATATTTAAAAAAATCTAAATATTTGAGGAATCCAGTTGGATCCCTCCAACCTGTTTTCCCAGCATCCACAAACGTTAGTACAATACCAATTCCACTTCGAGGTGGAATATCGCGGTATATGGGTTTATAAAATATCATCCGCTATTATGCGGTGCATAGGGTCTCATCCGCTATATAATGCAGGAATATCAATCACTCCAATATATACTACTATATATAATATACCACAACCAATCAATTCAATAATTCAACCAAACATTTAAATTTAACTATTTAAATTTAAATAACAACTAGATAAGTGAGATTAACTCACCTTTGCTTTTTAATTTGTAGTCCAAACCAACCAACTTGTTTCCATGATTTTAAACCTTGTATAAACGTTACACAATTTATTAATATTTGAATTAACTTAATAATCAATTTGCATGATTAAAAATCTTAATTGACTAACGATTTAATTAAACTAAAAATTTAGTTTTAAACTAATCTTCCTAAAATAAATAAATTTTTCAAACAATTAAAATCCCTATTTTCCAAAGTCTTATATATATTATTATTTTCTGTTTTACCTATATATGTGTATATATATTAGATTCTAATAAGATAAAAGTTCCTCCAAATCCATATATATATAACAAAAGCAGGACTGCTTTCAATTTTATATTTCAACATCAATATTTTTAAATTCCACTACTTTCAAGAAAAATCAACATTTAAATTAAATGTTGACATATCTTACAGAAAATTAAAATCATATCCATCTGTATTATTATTATCATTTACTGTTTCAACCCATATAGTTTAAATTTCCTTTCATCTACAAATAAATTCTATTAAATCAGAACAAAGAGAACGAACCTACAACAAAAATGTGACTCCACAATGTCTTTCCCGAGCTTGAAGACGCCGTCACCATCGTGAATCGATAGCCATGCTTCTAGTTCCACGATCGAGTTCCTCTCGAGCCACTAACCAGCCTCGCAGTCCCTTCGACGATGCTAGCTCGCGAAACTCCTACCTACAATCACGCGCGGAGCTCTCCTTGCGTTGGCTACCACCTTCGAAACTCGAGACCCCCCATCCGATGTCGATTGCAATCGCCATAGCTCACGCGACTCCTTCACGCTTCTCTTTCTTTTCTTTCTTTTTGTTTTTAAAGAAAACGAAACGAACTAAATTTCATTTCAGAAGAGGGGACAAAATTTGATTTTTATTTTGGAATGAAAGAAATGAGGGGCGGCTGGTTTTTATCAACTTTTTTTTGAAATGAAAAGAACGGGTAGAGGATGCGATTGATTCCCCCTATTTTTCGTTTTGAATTCGATTTTGAATCTAGAAAGGGGAAACTCGATTTGGGATTGAAGAAGGCTTCGGCCATTTAATTTTCTTTTAAATGATGTTGAACGAGAAAGGAATTGTATATTTGAGAATGAAGATGCGTGTTGGAGAAGGAACGAGAAAGCTTAGTCTACTACAGTGATTTGATAAGAACTGGAAAAGAGTTGATGTGAGATAATTTCAATTGCAGTAGACTAGTATAAATATATTCTATTTAAATTCAAATTAAAATTCAAATCCAAATGCAACTTAAAATTTCAAACTCCTATCGAGGCGTGCCGCTAGGCGTCTATAATGTTATACCCCTATTCCGAACGCAATGGAAAAGGTTTCGAGTTCAAATTCGATCATACGGAGAAGATAATTTTTTGAACCAGTTATAATATTAAATTTCGATATTAATTTAAGCGCGTTTGTATATCGTACGCTCACACAACAACTCCAAACGCTACGAAAATTGAAATCTGATAATAATACAATATTACGGATCCAATGGAACTTGTTTCGTCAAATTCCGAGACTGTGCCCTGGAAGGCTATTTTTAAATACCGATTTAAACGATACATTTTCAAAACTGAACAAATCACCTTTAAATTCGATTTCAACACTTCTATTGTCTCCAGTATCATTAATATGAATTTTCTAAGCCTTTAAAATATTTTTAACCAGCTTGAAACTGAAGATTCAATATTTTACCCGACTTCTAATTATTAAATTCAATAATTTAATTATCTAATAACTAGTTACATTTGAAATTCGAGTTAAAAATTAACTTTCAAATATTTAAAATCAATTAAACATTCCAATTTCAAATGTCCAAAATTCCAGGTCGTCACATTCCTCCCCCCTTAAAAGAATTTCGTCCCCGAAATTACTAGTTAGGAAGAATGATTCATAACCCATTAACTATTTCCTCAACCCAAATAGTTTTTTAAAACTCCCCAAAACAATCTTTATTCAAAGACACAATGATGCCCTTACTAACTTTCCAAACTCACCCATCTGTCCCAATAATATTATTCCCTCAATAATTCAAATTGTAGTTTAAACCAAATTTTAAACTATGAAAATTCCTTAAAAATTTTCTAACTCCTGAAATTTTTGAAATTTTTTGCCAGCGTTTCCTTTGTGCGGCTAGCTCGGTACTACTACAAAATGCCTCAACAGGCCCCCAGATTTCAAAAGAAAACAAAAAGCCAGGTGGCTAGATCAAAACCCAATCAAAATTTCATAAAAAAATTTAAATACTTACCCTTTTGTCGGCGATTCGAATTTATCTTCTGAAATCAAAATCATCAATTTCATTCTTGCTTTTAAATTCTTGTATTCTACTAAGCCATAATACAGAATTCAAAATTATTTCATTGACTTCCTTACAAAATTTTCAATACCAAATTTACTTAAGAACTTCACCGTTCCCTTTTAAGTGTAATATAAATGTTTTATATACTTCTTATAACTATTTTCACTTCTCCACTTTGATTTATCCATATTTTCATTCGAATTTTCATTTCCAAATTCATTTGAATCCAATATCCCTTTCATTTTTAATATTGAATTCTATTCACATTATCTAATCAATTTTAATTTCCATACCTTTATTATACTAGTCCATTTTGAATTAATTCTTCAACTTTACTTGACCAAATTCAAAATGAATTCCAATACTTCAGTTGTCAATTCTATTTGCTTACAAATTTTAAATCATTTGTCATTAGTGAAAATTTTCAAAAATTTTCAAATATTTTCTAACTCCCAAAATTTTCGGAAAATTTTGGTAGAGTCCCCTTTGTACGAAGGAGCTTTTGCAATTTGACAAGTGATATAAATGTATATACATCGACCCACACGGTCGGAAAAACAAAAACAGTTCATATTTCCTATTTTTATTGCGTAGGCGTACCTTTATTCAGCATTTTTAAGCAAAGCGGTTATTATTAACATTTTAGCACGACCAAAACCAGCGAAACGGATTCCCTGAACCTGTACTTACTCAATTCAAACATGTAAGTGACAAATATATGCAATTAATTAACATTTCACTTACTTTCAATAGCTAAACACATGCATTTCATAAGCAATATTCACAAAATAGTTTTCATAAGCAATTTATAAGGTCTCGATATTAATTCAATTGCTTTTTCTTGATTTTTTTGTATCATCTTATTCAAATTGGAATGATTTCCACTATATTCAATTTTATTTGTAATCCAAACAACTCATATTCATGTCAATTTATTCAAAAATCAATTTTGTTTACTTTTTTTCATTCATAGAATTTTACTCAATTCCATTTTCGTCGAACGACCAGTTTCTTATGCTTTTCGACAATATTCATGTGAATAAATAATTCCAAATTAGTTTACTTCCACTTCCATGTCAATATTTGATTTCTATTTTCAATATCATTTCATGATTTTACTTGAGTTCAATCTAATTTATAATCCGAGTTTAGATTCCTATTCCACTTTCCAAAATACCAAATAAATTTTATTCTGGCTAATTACTTTACTTTTAGACTTTTATAAGTCATACACTTACTACTTTTTTCCACTTCCATTCAAGTTATGATTTTATAACTTATCTCATAAGAATTTCCAATTTCGTTCTGAATTTAATTTTCTTTAATTTTTTTTATTTTTTTTTCCAAATCAGTTTAAATATTGAATTCCATTTTATTCTAACATATTCAAAATTTTATAAATTATCAACCCATTTACATTCTATAACAATCCAGAGTTTAGACAATTTCCCAAAATTTCAAAATCGCCTTTGAAATTAATCATATCCAAACTTCTTGGGTATATCCAATTATCCCTTTGAATTTTAAAACCAAACCCAGTTTTGCTAACAAACACTAATCCAAAACATCCAGGTAGCAATTCTTCTCTTGGAAACTCGAAAATGAACACCGATGATGCCGCGATCATCATCGGAATTATTTTCGATCGACCAAAGAGATTTTAGTGCTTTTACTTCTTTCAAAAATATTTCAAATATTTTAAATTCTAAATCTCACCAGATTTCAATCCTATTCAAAAATATTTTCCAAATAATACCACCATTATTTCTTCAAAATCTTTGAAATTCATTTTCAAACTCAAAGGAATTTAATTTCCGAAATTTCAAATTCCAAATCCCTTTCAATTCATATTCAACATTACTCTGGAATTTTCAACTCAATTTATTTTCAAATATTTCGCTGGAATTCTATTTCAGATTATAAATCACATTTATAGTTTACATTTACACATCTCATTTGTGTATGAATTATTTCTTAGCTTTTAGTTATGATTTCAATTTCTTATTCGATTTCCTTTCAATAGTGATACTAATTTAATATTATCACTCCTTAACAACCAAGCATGCAAATATAACTATAATAATTTACGGAATTTTTTTTTGTTTTATACACAAAAATAATTTGGTTAAATTATTCCATCCTATTTTAAAACAATATTGTGTCGGTTTATCTTGTTTAAGAGTTTAGGAACCCATATCGATGACATGGCGTCCCACGTATCGACCAGAATCCATAAACACTCAACCGATAAATCAACACAATATAAAACCATTTTATATTCACTAACAAATACGCGCTCATATCCATTAATACACTAAATCTCATTCTATAGTACTATGGACTCTATTTCAATGAGTAATTTCCACCAGAGCCAAGGTTATCGCCAGCCTAAGCTCTGATACCACTGTAATGACCCGCAAACCCGATCCCCTTGAATTGACATTAATCTTCATCAAATCAACTCTGGAAGAACGGAAATAAGAACCATATGAGTTAAGAAGAAGTGGCAGAAGAAGAAAATAGAAAACAACAACATCAGAATCTCACATCGCAGCGGAATAAAATATAATAGATAACAACTGATCTTTACACAAAGAAACTATATCCGTTTATACATCTCATCATCAGAGTACAACACAATCAATAATACATTACTAGATAGTTATATTAACTTGTCCCACAACAGAATACACAATGTACACAACACAGCGGAATATACAACAAATACGAGTTATACGTCTCGCCATCTAGCTCGTCTCCTGAGCTCCACAGCATCATAACCTGTATCCTATAATACTAGGTCTGACCCGAGCATTATAATAAAAAAACAGCCGATTCAGTCTGGAAAACCAGCGTGAGAAAACACACTCAATTGGATTATTAATGTTTTCCAAACCCTTTGAAACCAAAAGCATCTCGTAAGACCACGCCACAAATAAACATGTCAGATTTTTACCTTAGGATAGCCAAAACACTTTTTATCAATCCGTCTGATATTATAATAGTGTCTATAGAAAGTAAAATAGAATCTAGCTGAAATGCTTGCATCTCACGTTTCAGCAATAGTTGGGCACAATCAAAACCACACAGGCACGTAGGGAGAATGGATTTCCATTAATTACTAGGCACTAGGGTACCACCTGTCATAGTACCTGGTCTAGATCAGCGTACCGAGGAGTATGCCCGCTTCCCTGCAACACAAGGCCGGAACCATCCCTTACAGGATAATTCCGAGAAAAATCACCCGACGGTTGGGATCAGCAACCGCACCACTAAGCCGAATATAAAAAGGGACATCTAGATGGGGATGACCTTACTCTCAAGTGGGGGCTACCCACGAAGCCTTGCTGCATAACTCCTGATTTTCACTCATTCCCGGTTGATGAGGTTTGAGGCTAAGCGTTACCTTTTAAGAACATATCCCATAGAATGCCCATCGTCCACCTGACGATGTTCCGAAAGCATTCATCCATACAAGTCCGTTCCGGGTTCGAACGGAACCGAAGGCACTACTCCTACTACATCCATTTTGGAATCATCCTCAGGATTAGTAGCGATTAGCCCTTGCACTTCACTGCTCCATCTTCGACTCTGAACTCGTTTTCCCACGAAAACGTACAAACCGGATCGAAGTGAGTTTTCGGAAAATAAATCCTGATCCTGGTCTCTTCGAAACGATCAGCGCATTGGCCAATATTGATAGTCGGTGATTTAACTATCAATTAACATTCACAAACATCCATCAAACAATAAATAATTTTCCAAATTATTTATTTATCCTAAAATATCTTCGCAAGATATATTTCCACTTTTCACCCCTTTGAAAACAGTTTTCAAACCACACTCCTCTTATGAAATAGATTTCCAAATATTTATTACCACTGAAAACACCGAGTACAAAACTTTAGATTTTTAAAATAATTTAAAACTCTTTATTATAGAATATCCTTTAAGACATTTAATTTAAAAAACAACTTTAATACTTATTCCAAAAATATATATTTTAAAAATATTTAAAATAAAGCTTCTAAATAAAATATAAACCAAATTTTATCCTTTAAAACAATATCATGTCACTTTTAATATTTACAACTACAATAGATTTGAAAAATACTTCCTTTAGAATTTAAACATTTAGAATAATAAATTTATAAAACATGCTTTATAAAACAACATTAATACTTTTAACTTATATTTAAAAATTTGCTTTGAAACATACTTTAGATTTAAAATAGGGGCATTTCACTAGAAGGACAAATTTTGCAGTCCAATTAGTTTCTAGGACACACATTCAAAGAAATTACTTTCAAGACCAAAATCAGCAGAATAATTACTTTCAAGGACAAAGTCAGTAGTCTAATTACTTTCAAGGACATAATTTCATAGGTTTTTAGGCCCTAGAAACTAATTAATTTACGTTTTGTCCTTGAAAGTAATTATTTCAATTGTATGTCCTAGAAACTAATTCCACTTACTAAAGAGGCCCTTGTGGCTAATTTCCACTTTAAAATAACTTAAAAACACTTTATTATAAAATATGCTTTAAACGTTTAATAATACATTTTCTAAACATTTCTTTATAACAAATTGTAAAGCCTTTAACTTATACATAAAAGTCTTCTTTTAAAATATACTCGGCTTTCCAGGTAAATACACTTCCCATTTCCATTCCTCTAAAAATAAATCACTATTTATTTTTAAATCAAATTTCCATTCTTTTATAAATTACCACCGTGAATTTATTCTTCCAAATATCCACCGATATTTTACTTCACTTTATAAACCTAGTTTATAAATTTCAATTCCAATACTTATATGAATATCAATTTACAATTGATTTCCAATTTACTTCCCTTTGAAATAAATTTCCATACTTAATTTATTTATTTCAAATCCATTTTATTTCTTATTTATGATTTAAAATAATCTTTAACTGAGAATACCAATTCAAATTTCCCCAAATTCCTTTCTTATCCTTTAAAATAAATTTAACCCTTGAGTTTTAAATTAAATTCTTTATTTCTTTAAAATAATCACACTTAAGTTAAAAATTTATTATTTCCCCTTTTATTCGAAATCTCCTTTCCTTACTCGGAATTTATTCACTAGAATTTAAAAATCACTTTTATTCTTTCCAATACATTCTTTAATTTATTTAAATTCTCTATTATATTTTCTTTTTCAAAATCCATTTCTATATATTTGATAACTCAGTATACTGAAGGTATTCAATCAAATCATAGAATCCAATATTATAATTATCAATAAAATCCATCACAGGATATCAAATAATCATTCACAGAATATTTAAACAAATCTAAATATTTGAGGAATCCAGTTGGATCCCTCCAACCTGTTTCCCTGCATCCACAGACGTTAGCACAATACCAATTCCACTTCGAGGTGGAATATCGAGGTATATGGGTTTATAAAATATCATCCGCTATTATGCAGTGCATAAGGTCTCATCCGCTATATAATGCGGGAATATCAATCTCTCCAATATATACTACTATATATAATATACCACAACCAATCAATTCAATTATTCAACCAAACATTTAAATTTAACCATTTAAATTTAAATAACAACCAGATGAGTGAGATTAACTCTCCTTTGCTTTTTAATTTGTAGTCCAAACCAACCAGCTTGTTTCCATGATTTTAAACCTTGTATAAACATTACACAATTTATTAATATTTGAATTAACTTAATAATCAATTTCCATGATTAAAAATCTTAATTAACTAATGATTTAATTAAACTAAAAATTTAGTTTTAAACTAATCTTCCTAAAATAAATAATTTTTTCAAACAATTAAGTCCCTATTTTCCAAAGTCTTATCAATATTATTATTTTCTGTTTTACCTATATATGTATATATATATTAGATTCTAATAAGATAAAAGTTCCTCCAAATCCATATATATAAAACAAAAACAGGACTGCTTTTAATTTTATATTTCAACATCAATATTTTTAAAGTCCACTACTTTCAAGAAAAATCAACATTTAAATTAAATGTTGACATATCTTACAGAAAATTAAAATCATATCCATTTGTATTATTATTATCATTTACTATTTCAACCCATATTGTTTAAATTACCTGTAACGACCCGATATTTTCAACCATTCGCATCCATTATAAGTGCATAGGCAGACACTTATGCCGGAGTTGAATTACTCAAAATACCGCGTTGTAATTAAAAATTTGGCAAAACTCATCATATACAGTAAATGAAATAATTACAGATCACAGACACAGAGTATTATAATAATAATGCAGCGGAAACAAAGGATAGTAGTTCATGAAGCTACTATATATATACAACAGAGTAAAACAAGATGCAACAGAGGTCTCGAATACAATAGATGTCTCAATACAATAATCAAATACCAGATCTGAATACATCACTGGATCGACGGAATAACTGAAAGCAGGATCGATAGATAGCTGGATCTCCAAGCGAAGCTCCAACTCCAAAGGTGAGTCTCCAATGCTGTATCACTCAGTCTGACCCGAGCGTAAAGCAAAACACAAAACACTCGAGTCAGGATTAACATTCTTATATTCAATAAATCCAACTCAAGTGAAATATCAACTGGAATACAAGTAACTTAAAGGATGTTTGGGATAACCATCCTCTAAGGGTCCGTTAAACTATTTACTATGTAGTAATATTCGCTATTATAATAATGTCTAAATAAGTAAAGTATAATCATATCGGAAAATAGCGTTAAAGGGATGGAGAACCTTAACCCGGTCGGATCTTAAAATCATAATCGTAGTAAAGCTCGATATGGTAGGTGACACGGCACAACTAGGCAATGCCAGGGTAGATATACCAATTACGCACACGGACTGATGGATACGCATAGCAGCCACTACCGTTCCACCTCGAACAACATTCCCAATCGGAGGATGGCCATCTAGTCAAATCACAAGTAAGAGTATAATATCGAAGAAATGCGTCCGAGAAGAGGTGCTACCTCACTGGTCCGAGATCGCTCCTGTTTTAGCCACCTTATGCCAACTCACGGGAGTTGGGTCCACGTAACATACCTTAAGAACGTCGCCACCATCCTACTTCATTCTGGAATCTCCACCGCGTACACGGTTGTCAAAGTGGTTTTCGGTATCGACAAAGAGTATGTCCATATCCGATCCCGGTCTCTTTGCCAACCAATCGTTATTATATCACCGTGGTCATTTCAAAGTAGTTTATACTTCAAAACCATAATATCATTATCGTTTCAAAACCCAATTTAATACGGTATCATTTCGTTTCAAATATATCCATTTTCAAATCATATTACTTTCCAAAGTTATAATGCTTTCGAAATCATAGTCTGAAAATCACAGTATTTTGGCAATCATAACCCTTTCCTTTTAAACAGTTTAGATATTAAAATTTCGTTATAAAATAAATTAGTTTCCTCAAATTTCACAAATCGATTCAAATTAACTCGAATTCCAAAAATTTAATTTATTTTAAACAAATCTCAAATCATCCGTTTCAACTCGATTTAGCTTCTAAATAAACCATTTCAAATTATCGATTTCAAATACATATCTGAACCATAAATAAGCCATTTCAATTTTAATATATATCAAAGCTTTAAATATTCAACATTTCAAAACTAAGTTCGATAAATTTATATACATATCAGATTCACTTTACAATTATTTAGTTTTGAAATATTGGCTTAACATTTCCATAACATTTGAATACAATTTCAATTTTTACAATTTAAATAAACAAACATCTCATTTAAATATTCATACGTTTGAAATATCCATTTAAGTCACCTTCTCAAATTTCAAGTTGTAAATCACTTCTTTAAATTTCAAATTCAATACATTTCAAATCAAACTTATTTAAGTAAAATTCTTAAATAAATACAATTTCAATCAATTTCAAATCATTACAAATTCTATATTTGAAAATATAGATATTAAATAAATACTTAAACATATTATTTATCAACTTTATTAAATCAACTTTAATAAATCTTTTAGATCAATATTCATCAAAACCATATATTTCTTTTCAAAACCATAGAAATCATTTTCAAAACGTTTATATATAGACCAACGGTGCTTGTATATAATTTTCTATCCTATGGTCAAGTGATACGGATATTTATCATTTCAATCCGCAATTTAGAACATATTCGGGTATATATCTTTTCAACCCGAAATCCCAAATTCAATTCAATTGAAAATCGCTTGGGTTTATCATTTCAACCCATAACGATTTCCTCCTATTCTACAGATCGTTCGGGTATGTATCATTTCAACCCATAGTGATTCTATATTAACAGGGAACTTGTAGAGTGATAACAGATATGATAATAATATAACAACAGTAACAGGCATATATCAACAATATAAATAACAGATAATGGTGTCAGATGTCACAGGTGAACAGATACAGATAATGACATATATAACAATGTAAATAACTAACATCAGCATATTTCAATTGATATTTCAATTGAAATCAAATTTAATAAATATAAGAACATTAATCGTGAGTGATTGCTCACCTTTCGAGGCTAGAGAATACAAGCGATGACACGGATATGCACACTGATACGGACATCGAAATTGGATTACAAATCCAAGCAAAGCAAATCGACCCAATTCAACGATCACAGCTGATAATAGAAATCGATGGAACACATCAGAACAAGATCGATGAAGAAGATTGGTATAAGCGAACAAATATATAACTATATATAAAAATCATTTTTTTTATATATTCAAACACTTTTTTTTAAAATTAAAATATACATACGTATTTTAAATCCTTTGTTCCGAATTAAAATACTCATAAAATCAACATATAAATTTTTATCAAAAATCAATACTGTAACTAAATAGAGCCTTATCTTGCTTTATCTCGCAATCAACCTTTATGCATATTCATATACGATACCATATATACGTATACCTCATATAATATAAGTGACTTATAAAACGACTTACATATAAACGTATAATAATATAAATATCAGAACATATACATACTTTGGAAAAAAATATATATAAGACATATAGCTTCGGAATGGAAACTCACATATACTAACGGCATAATTATATAGGCTAATAAAAACTTTAATAGAATATTTATAAATAGCTGATGCGTGTAAACTTACCAAAATTTACAACTATTTACACACACTTCTTTCAACACGCGTATATTTAACTTATACTAGCATATGTATATAATAGTGTACAAAACTTCTTTTAAAATAAAATATAAACTTACAAACACAATTTTTCTAAAGAAAAAAATCAATACTGGTTGTAAAAGAATCAATTTTATAAAACGATTATAAGCTTATACAGCCGAAAATATATACATTAGAAACAAACTCCTTCCTTTACAATACACTCACTGAAACCTCTCATATAAAACATGTACAAAATATAAAGTAAACTTATCTTTGTAACAACATAAAATATATATAAAACAAAGCGTAACTTATTATAACTAATATACACATACGTATAAAATAGTAGAATTAAAACATACCCGAGCTTTAATATAAAGATGTGAACACTTATGAGCGAGAAGGAGGGTGTCAGGGCTAGCACGGTTGGGTTTTGGTGGTGCCTGGTCTCGGATGGGCAGGGGCTGACATGGTGGTGGTGGTTGGCATGGGTTGGAGGGCCGTGGGTTCTCGGCTGGCATTGGAGACGTGGGGATTGGTGATGTTTGGCGTGAGGTGGTGGATGGTCTCGGCCTGGAGGCGAATGGGCAGGGCGTAGGGCGGAGCATGGAGGAGCGGTGGGGTTGGTGATGGTCTCGGTGGTGGAGTGGTGATGACATGGTGTTAGTTGTGGGTTCGTGGAGGAGGCAGGCTGGGGTTTGTCTTGGCGTGGGGACAAGTGGGGTTGGGCAGGTCGTAAGGTGACAGTGTGGGTGGTGATCTGGTGGTTGCCGTGGTGTCGGCATGGAGGCAGATGGCAGGGGTGGAATGTGGTGAAGACGTGGTGAATGGTAGGCCGTGGGTTTCGGCATAGGGGGTGTAAATCTTGGTGGAGGAAGGGATAACAGCAAAAAGAAAAACAAAATGAAAAAGCAGTACAGTCTTTACCTTGAGATGCACGAAAGTTTGAAAAGGAAGCACAGAGAAAGTGAGATCTGGATATATTTGGTTGAGAACATGGAAAGTAAAGCTGCTCCCAATTTGAGGAGAGAGAAGGCAAAAAGAAAAGCTTTGAACGGTTAGAGGAATTTAAGGCAAAAATAAATGTTGAACGAAACGTAAGGAAGGTAAAGGGGTAAGTGGAATAATTCTCACGGCAAAGTAAGGCAAGATTTGAAATTTTCAAACTGAAATATACAGCTGAAATAAATGGACAATGGAACAATGCACGTATAGTGTAACGCCCGAAGTAACGTACAATTTGTTTTATTTCTTTTATTAAATAAACTTAAAAATGTTAACGGTTTCTTAAAATATAACGTATCTTTTTAAACCAAATTTAAAATAGCTATTATCATCATTAAATAAAATTTGATTCTAATGTAAAGTTAAGAACGGACATAAATATACGCAACGAAATGTAAAGTTTAAATTTTTCGTTTCACACAAATTACTACACTTTATATTTAAATCAATATTTCGAACTGTTTATTTTAATTAAAAATTCGTTTAAAATATCGGCTGTTACACTCTCCCCCACTCAAAGCTTTTCGTCCTCGAAAAGGAACAAAGAAGGAAAACAAAGAAAAAATAAGACAGAATAGCAAAAGTACTTGAAATAAACAATTCCGGATTCGATCCAACAAGAAGGAGATCTACAAGGTCGTCCGTAAAGAGCAGAAAACTGAGACGTCTCAATACTGGCCTGGTAACTATTGTTATATGCAAGTTTAACAAGATGGAGGTGATCAAATCAAGAACACAACCACGAAAAAGATTCTCTAGAGTCTGAATCACCCTTTTCACTTGAGTGACGGTCCATGGATGGAAAACAGTGTTCAGATTCCAAAATGAGTAACAAAGATTATAAAAGATTTCTAAACAGACTGGTATAAGCAATAGCATTCCCATTCTGTAACAAGATAAGAGAAATAAGGACAACCAAAGATAGTTTGAAAAACAAAATAAGATAATAAATTTGAAACAATAATGCTTTGAAATCATAACAATTTAGGGATGTTTATCATTTGGAAATCATACTACTAAAAATCATAACACTTTGGAAATGTTATTCTTAAAAAGTGCATAATACTTAGAAAATCATAACACCCTTTTTAAAATAATCTTCCTTTAAACCATTTTAATTCAAGGTCAATAATATTCATTTTAAAGTTGTAGCATTTCTAAGTTCATTCAATTATAAAATTTCCAAAACATTGGATTTTCAACGGCAGCACTTATAAAAATGCTATAGTAGATATATTAGTATTCCAAATCAGTTTTATTCCAGAAATATTCATTTATTAAGTCAAAAGTTCATTATTTTACTTAGCTCTTTATTTAACAAATAACCTAACACTTTATTTAAAATGCCCATTTCATAAATAGATATTCGTTCAATAAGTTACACTTAAATTTTCCATTAAAAAAAATAAATTCTCAATTATCCAATTTAGTGATGTTAAAATACATTTTAACTATTTAAATCATAATTATTCATTTTTCAAGTCATATCAATTTCATAAATAAAATATTTATCATAGCAAATATAACAATCAAATTTCTTTACACATTTATTCATTTAGACATCACTTAAACTATGAATTCAAATTAAATAAACTTTATTACAAAATGTCCAATTCCAATGTATTTTATTTTATCTATTCAAAGATACATTATTTATTATACAACATATTCATTTCAGGAAATAACCATTATTAAAATTCCTAGGTTAGACTTAAGGTTCCATATTAAATCAAATTTGATTATTAAGTTATTTAAATAAAATCTCTTTAAATTCCTTTTTCACTATTTACCTCTTGTTAATCTTTTATAACTAAAATTTAAGTGTATAACATGTATTATAACCACTCAAATTTTATTTATAAAAATCCCTTTTTATATTGTATATTATCCAATTCCATATTCAACTTCTGTGTAATTTAGGTAAGTTATATTGGAATTAAATTGTGTGTTATACAAGTAAAACTTTCCAATTAAATTATCTCAAGTTTGAATCATTCACTCAAATTTTTGATTTTCTTCTTATAACTGAAATTATTCTTTAAAATTTAAGAATTAAACTTCTGATTCTTTTCAAACCATTTAGAGATAAGTAATTATATATACATAATATGTCAAATCAAATTTAAATCATATATCTATATATATTATAATCTAGTCATATTTTAGAAATTCAAATCAATTAGATTTTCCAAAACAAAGCTGTAGCAAGACTACAGAATGGTTTCTTCACTTCGAAACTCGAAAATGAACGTCGATGATGCTGCAGTCATCACCGAAATTATTTTCCAGCGACAAAGAGAAGAGCACTAAATTTTTAAACTTTAAAATCCTTTAGAGACAAATTTTTATTCAAAAATACTTTAAATAATATATCCTTTTAAAACTTTAAACACAAGGTTTGAAACCATCAGAAATTAAATTCTCAAATTCTTGATTTAAATTCATTTCAGTTTCCAAAATCAATTTATAAACATCTATTTATAAATTCATTTATAGAATGATAAATCAAGTATTATCATTTCAAATAATCAATTTAAATCAATTTATTAAGTTCCATAATATTTACTTATATCAAAATTTATTTCATTAAACAAATTTTTTTTTAAATAATATTGTGTCAGTTTGTTCTATCAAAGTGTTTTAGAAATCCTATCGATAGCGTTGATCAGACGAATCGATCGGAAGCCCAAATCAACATCAACAACTCAAACGACACACTATATAAAACAAAACATAGATTTACAAGTACAATTCAAAATGTTTGGAGATATTTCGGAAACAAAACAAGATGATAAATTATCAACATATGAAGATGGATAAGCTTAGATAAATTGCGGGCAACCTTAACCGGGTCAACCGTGACTTAATGAATAAGATCAAATGTGTATTTTTTTCTGGGGTAAATCTACATCTGATCTCAAAAGATAGAGTTTGGAGTAATAAAAGATATTAGCATCTAAACCAAGGACAGATATAAATCCCTGGTGAATCGATGCTAATTTGTAAAGGAGTTTCCCCCTTTACCAGAAAATTAGAATATTGGCGAGACAGCCAATTCACTATAAAGATCATTCGAAGTGGAGTTATGTGATACTCCAAAATCAAAAGAAGATGAATAGTGAGGGACAAGAATGAATTTTGAAACCGCAGGGAACGTTCCAAAAATTCAGAGCAAATTTGAATCAAGAGGAAAAGATTCAAACTCGAACGAAAGTGATTCTGCAAATAAATCTACTCCATATGCTGAGTTTTGCCTCAAAGCCAAAGCTCTGATACCAACTGTAACGACCCGATATTTTCAACCATTCGCATCCATTATAAGTGCATAGGCAGACACTTATGCCGGAGTTGAATTGCTCAAAATATCGCGTTGTAATTAAAAATTTGGCAAAACTCATCATATACAGTAAATGAAATAATTACAGATCACACACACAGAGTATTATAATAATAATGCAGCGGAAACAAAGGATAGTAGTTCATGAAGCTACTATATATATACAACAGAGTAAAACAAGATGCAACAGAGGTCTCGAATACAATAGATGTCTCAATACAATAATCAAATACCAGATCTGAATGCATCACTGGATCGACGGAATAACTGAAAGCGGGATCGATAGATAGCTGGATCTCCAAGCGAAGCTCCAACTCCAAAGGTGAGTCTCCAATGCTGTATCACTCAGTCTGACCCGAGCGTAAAGCAAAACACAAAACACTCGAGTCAGGATTAACATTCTTATATTCAATAAATCCAACTCAAGTGAAATATCAACTGGAATACAAGTAACTTAAAGGATGTTTGGGATAACCATCCTGTAAAGACCCGCAAATCCGTCTTCCGAAAACTCGACACCGATACGTCCACTGTACCAAATGTCGAAAAATCGAATGGCGAAAACGCGATACTTTAGGGTTAAAAGAAGAGGTAGAAGAAAAGATAGTAGAAAAAGAAAGAAGAACAATACAGAAAACACATAACAGGAACAATATCAGAATCTCAACTATCGCAGCGGAATAATATATAATAGATAAATCAATAATCTTTAAAACAAAAGACTATATCAGTTTATACATACATCAATCATCAGAGTTTACAACAATGGACAGTTATATAAACTTGTCCTCATACAGAATACACAGCGGAATAAATAACAAGTACGATAGTACGCTTCGCCATCCAACTCATCTCCAAAGCTCCAGAATATCCAGAATATCCTGATAAAATAACTCTAGGCTGCCCGTGTGGAAAATTATGGGCACCCAGAGTTTAGAAAGGGAACAATAAACTCCAGGTCAGTCATGGTGACTGGTGTGAGATCGTAAAACAGTTATTTTCGCAAAGAAAATAAAACAACTTCGCAATGCCTTTGGAAAATGAAACTAACATAAGGCCTCCCGCCACACACACAATGCAAACGCAGAATTGGAGGAGATTTCCCCTTATGATAGTCAAAAATGCTTACTACGCAAATCAGTTGATATTATTATTAATGTCTAGTGTGGAAAACATTTCGAAAGTATAATATCAATCTTAGCCAACATACAACTATTGTTGTATGTCTACTATAGCTACTACGTTCAATAGCAGGTTACCGCCACATTCCATAGCAGGTAATACAACTAAAACCGTACAGGGTTCGTATTGTTTCTTTGGATTTCGAACAAATGATCAGGCTAAGGAACTTCCTTACACCGAAATAGAAACGCCTCTGGAAAGACGCCCCGGATCCTAACCGGATCTCTACAAACAAAGGCCGACGCTACCTCTGCAAAAATAGGTAACTACTGACACGCGTATGCCATCCCCCGATCGTAACCGATCTTCCCGAGGATCCGCGATTTCCAACAAACCACATAATAAGCAATATCAACATAGGTTAAGTATCTGGGCTCCATACCATGATACCACCTCTATCCAGAAGGAATGACATACACTAAGGGGCGCTACTCCCTAGAACCTTGCTGCATCCTTCCTGTTTCGACCATTTCCGGGGTGTGAGGCTCGACGAAGTCTCGTCCACAAAGCTACGCTTTCTACAAAGCCCTGCTTCGGGTCAAACAAATGATCAACCTATGATCACAAAGATATAAGATCAAACAAATGATCATATCACAAATGATCAAACACTGATCATTTCACAGCAACACTTAGTATGCCACGTTACCAAATTGGGAGTATATCGCTGATAAATTTCAACTACATAACCTCTGAGCTCGTACGTCTCAGAGAAGGGTGTTAAGCTAAGAGAATAAATTCTCCGCCACCAACAGATATGTATTTGAAAGAAATCAGCTTTATATCTCAAATTGTAACGTCAGACACACAATCCATACAAGTCTGTTCCGGGATCGAACAGAACCGAAGGCACTTCTCACGAAGCCCTTGCATATCCGGATAAATTTCTAATCTCGTCCGGACTTCCCGTCACTAAGGTGATAAAAACCTCTAAACCGGAGATCAGCCGATGTAGAGTAACTCGACGGTAATCCTTCCGTTTTAAAAAATATCCGGTCTTCAACACTGGTCTTCGAATGCAATTCATAACGACGTATCACATATTCGGAATGGGTTATACGACCCCATGGTCCTTTCCCGGCTAACCCGAATAGTGAGCGATTATTCAAAATTAAGTGTGGCATTCAAATTCATCCAATTCACAACAAATATCCATTCAAGGTAATTATTGATAGTCGGTTATTTAACTATCAATAAAGATGCGCAACATCATCAGATTCCAAATAATTTTCCAAATTATTTCATCTTCAAAAATATCTTTACTAGATATAAAATTTCCACACTTCAATAAAAATAAATCAACGTTTATTTTTCTAAACAGTTTCCCTTTCCTTTATAAATTCCATAGTGCATTTATATTTTCAAAATATCTACTGATATACGATTCTCAAATCGATTTCAAATATTCAACTTCATTTTATCTTTAAGAAGATAAAATCTCAAACGTTTCATTTCATTTTGGAAAACATTCCCATATTTATTTAAAAATAAGTGTTCACAAATCTATTTATCTTCAACACTTGGAAAATATTCGATATACTTAAATCAAAATTAAGTATACATTTCATTCTTTAAGGAAATCTATTTCTATAAAACATTTATCTGAGTCAAAATGAATGTTACGTAAAACATCGTTACGACGACTCAAAATCACTAGTATAGGGATTCGGATTTTGATAGATATATAAATCCCAATACTACATCAAAACATTTCCTTTCGGAAATCATTTACTATAACAACAGTGTTATAGTCCATCATTTCCTTATTTCTCGAAAACGTCTATTTCAACAATGAATGTTGAAATCTATGATTTCGATATTCATTATATTTGAAAACATCTTTAAAACAATTAACTTCATTTCAAATATCACTTCCCAAAACCATATCCATTTTACTTAAAAATATATTCACTGTCCAAAATCGTGAATATACTTCACTAACCCCATTTCACTATTTTCTACACATTTTATTTCAAGAATAATTCGCTATCCAAAATCGCGAATATATCTCCTTTAACAACCTTCTATATTTAATTTATCAAATCCAATTGATTTCGAGTTTATAAAACAACGTTTATAAATTCTATTTCTATTTTCTAACAACTTCAATTATAAATCTTCTTTAACGACCCATTCAATCTATAACTCAATGTATATACCAAAGGTCCATCTTACAAGTTAATATAACTTATAGTTCATTTATTTTAAAAGAAATCGTTCTTTTAAACTTCACAAAATTTAAAACTTTCAGATTTCATTAACTTATGAAATCCCATTTACATTTCGTTTTAACACTTATAGAAACTTGTCTTATAATTCCAATATTTCAAATTTATAAATATCCATTTTTGTACATCTTTTAAATAAACCGTTTATAATACTAGAAATCCCAATTTAACCCATTTCATAAATTTCTTAACTTTTATTTTAAAAATCACACTTTGATTTTATTTCACAAAAATCTTAACTTTTATAACTTTAAAATTTTAGACGTTTATTTATTTGAAATAAATCAATTCAAAAATTCAATAAAACGTCTACTTTCAAAAATCACTTTAAAATCCTTTTAAAGTAAAAATCGTTATTTTTAAACTTCAAAACTGAATCCGATGATGCAACAGCACCAATTAGTCAATCACAACAACAAACATCATATATCAATATGATAACAGAATATACATCAATATCTGTAAATAAATAAATACTGGTGAGGAATCCAGTTGGATGCCTCCAACCTGTTTCCCTGCATCCACAGATGTTAGCACAATACCAATTCCACTTCGAGGTGGAATATCGCGGTATATGGGTTTTTATAATATATCCGCTTACTAACGGCGCAATAGGGTCTCATCCGCTATACGAGGCGGGAAATCATCAATCCAATATATACATATGCCAATATGTATATATTGCTATATATATATATATATAGATATATCCTACTATATCTAATATCAACAATCCAAACAGACAATCAAACAATAACTGAAAATTCCACTTTTCAATTTGAATGAGAAAATCTCACCTTAGCTTTAAATTTCGCAGTCCATTTTCCATTTTCGGCTATTCCTTGATTTTAAACCTTGTATAAACAATTTATACAATCTATTAATATTCGAGATAAATTGAATAATCAATTTTCGTTTAATAATTTGTCTTAACTAATAATTGGTTTTAAACTAATTTCTGTTGATAAAGTATTTCCTAGTTACCAAAATAATTACATTAGTTAATCACTAAAATAAATTAGTAAATTTAAATTACGTATATAATTTTTTTCTTCCAAAATAATATATAATTTTCTGTATATACTTAAATTCCACGATATGACCTAGATAGTAAACAATCTTTTCCTTTTGAAACTGCATATGCCAAAAAAATAGCCTATGTATATATATTAAAAATCCAACTTTTATTTAAACAAAATCTTATGTATGAATATACTTTGATTAAATTAAACTCAGTTTGAGAAAAGGGTTTAGCAGAGAACCCACAACCTATGCCGATCAAGATATCCAAGAAATAACTCCATACTTCAACCACCATCGTTCCTCCTCGACCGAAGCCTTGCAGTGAAATGCGATCTGACAGGGGCACGAACCCACCATCTCCATTGCGCGGCCCATCGACGATGAAGTCGACCTCTCCCTCGATCGAACTCCCTCCCAATGATAAACTCGCCAACGTTGTTGCCAACCTCCACGACCACGAACTGAGACGCCGCTTCCCTCGCCTCGCGCATCCTCTGACAGACGCGCCTCAACCCATACGAATCGCGATCGAGTTCGTGCTCCCCATGCCTTGCCAAGACGTCGAGCTTCTCCTCAATTCTGATTACTTGTCTCGCGACAGTAGTCCTTATCGCCTCTCTGATGATCGATCGAGCGATCTCCAGATTTTGATAGCTTCGCGAGGTTTGAAACGAATCGTTTCGATTTAATTTAGAACGAAAATGGCATCCCCTCTTTTCTTCGAAAAATCGCACTGAGATGAGGAGGAACGAGCCTTTTCTGATGTTTTCCCCTTTTCTTTTGATTTGATTCGCAGCCATTATTTTTTATTTTAACTGAGAGGAGGGAAGAAAATCATTCTCCCTTATTTTATTTGGGTTCGGCATGATTTCTTTTTTTCTTTGAACGATATTTCTTTTGAGTAGCGTGTGAGATTTGTAAAGCAAATGGGGAGACAAGAGTACGTGATTCTGCAGAGAATACGTGCTTGCCTTACTTTGCCACAGTATTTTGATGGAAAGGCAAAGTACTGATATTTGACTAAATTAAAGTTTAAATTTCAATTGAATTCGATTTAAAATTTCAACGCGTTTATGTGTCGTACGCTCACATAACAACTCCGAAAAATACAAAATTTGAAATCCGATAATAATTCAATATTACAGATCCAATGAAACTGGTTTCGTCGAATTCCGAGACTGTGCCTCGGAACGCTATTTTTAAATTCAATTTAAACGATATAAATTCAAAACTGAACAAAACAGTTTCAATTTCAATTCTGAAACCTTTATTATCTTCGGTATTATAAATATAAATTTTCTAAGCCTTTGAAATATTTTTAATCAACTTTAAACTGAAGATTCAAATTTTTATCCAGTTTCAATAATTAAATTCAACAATTTAATCGCCAAATTCATTCTGATATCCCGAATTTCAAATTAAACTGTCATTCGAATATTTAAACTCAATTAAATATTCACTTTTCAAATGTCAAAAATTCAGGGTCGTTACAAACTTCCCCGCTTAAAAGAATTTCGTCCCGAAATTACAAGTTAGGAAAAATGGTCCTTAACTCGTGTACTATTTTCCATAATCTAAATAGTTTTATCAATTTTCAAACCAATCTTTCTACTAGAGATTCCTTATTACTTTAACTAACTTTCCAACTTCAATTATAAGTTTCAAACAACATTGTTTTCTTAACAATTCAAATTTAAACTTAAATTCAAATCTTAAACTTTCAAAATTTTCTCAAAAATTTTCCAACACTCGAAATTTTCGAAAAATTTCGCCAGCGTCTCCTTTGTGCGGCTAATACGGTACGACTACAAAACGTCCCTACGGACTCTCAGATCTTAAAAGAAAACAAAATGCCAAGTGGCAAAATCAGAAACTCATCAAATTTCATACTGAAATTCAAATACGTACCTTTTTGTCGAGCAATTCAATTTATCTTCAAAATTTAATCCAATTCCATATACCCTGTATGTTTTACCTAACAACAATGGCCAAATTTACTTATTGGATTCTCAATACCCATTTTACTTAAGAATTTCATTTATTCATTTCTTAAGTGCAATATAAGTATTACATACTTCTTATATTCGTTTTTACTTCACAAACAAAGTTATACATTCATTTTCGTTCAACTTTACATTTCAATTCCATTTGAATTCAATTGACAATTTCAATTCTATTTGGAATTCATTTTATCTTCAGATTTTCATTCAGATTTTCATTTCGAATTTTACTTGAATTCGATTCATATTCTAATTCTGAATATTGGGTTTCATTTACCTTTATCTCAATTCAATTCGAAATCACTTGTCGTTAAGTGAACATTTTGATAAATTCCAAATTTTTCTACCTCCCAGTGAAAACAATTAAAAATAATTTTTAAAATGGATATGGAAAGCACGTTCCCCCATGGATCACAGTTACTCGGCGGTTTCGCTACTATCCCAGTAGAATCGCTCATAATCTGTAGATTTCTCATCTCTTAAATTTCGCCATGGTTGTTGCCATAGATCGTAGTTCACACGGCGGTTACACCACTATCCCAGTGGAATCGCTTGTAACTGTAGGCATCTCGCCCCTCGAATTTCACTGTGGCATCTAGATTGCAGTTTACCCAGCGGTTGCGCCACTATCCCAATGGAATCGCTTGTAACTGTGGGCATCTCGCCCCTCAAATTTCGCTAGCATACGTCGTGATCAATCAATATGATCCCATCAAGATCAAACAGATACTCATACTGAGTTCCAACACCTTCACAATTTTTTCAATGGAAGGTACTTTTTCGTATCCTTAGTTTGGAAAACATATGTCATATATGTATAGTACTTCATTTCCAATTGATTCCATTCAATTTTAATTGGCATTTCATTAATCAAATCTCATTGAAAACCATTCAAATCTATTCCATCTACTAATTTAATTAGTATATTCACTCATCCATTCAGAATTTCAAATTTCCATATTCAATTCGTCTCGAATTGATTTTATCAACAACAAGGAAATTTCAATTTATTTTTCTTTCTTACTTGAATTTATATACAAATCCAATCCATTTTATTCAACTTCAATTTAACCAATTAAACCTCCAATTCATTATTTCATGAATTAATAATTTATCAAGTTAGTTTACTTGAATTCAATCCATTTCATTTTATTCCTCCAAGTTTGGATTTTTATTCACTTGATTCAAATCAATCTCATTTCATTTTTCAATTCCAATTCACTTATTTACAAATGTAGTTTCATTTGTTCATTCACAAATTCATTCATTTTCAATTTGAATCTCATTCCAATCAAATTTCAAATATTTTATAAGTTATCAACTTATTTACATTCCATTTGTGAATTTATTTTCAAGTATTCTTTCTGGAATTCTATTTCAATCCGTAAATTACATTTACAATTTACTCTTACAAATCTCATTCGTATATGGATTTATTTCTTATACTTTTAATTCATATTAATAAATTTCATCTGCCAAATGAACTTATCTTCAAATTTTTGGTTATTATTTTTAATTTCTTATTCAATTCCATATAACAATGATAATACTTCAATATTATCTCTCCCTAACAACCAAACATCCATATACTATGATAATTCGTAGAAAATCATTTCTTTTCTATACAAAAATAGTTTTGGGCAAAATTATTTCATTTACCCTATTTAAAACAATACTGTGTCGGTTTATCTTGTTTAAGAGTTTAGAAACCCCTATCGATTACAGTTGGCCACCCTGCACCGACCAGAATATATAAACAATCAACCGATAAGTCAACACAATACAAAACAAAATTTTTTTTGTATTCACTAACAAATACGCACTCATATCTATTATTACACTCACACTCATTCTAGAGTACTACTGACTCTATCTCTAATGAGTAATACCCAACAGAGCAGGGTTGTCGCTTAACCGGATGCTCTGATACCACTTGTAAAGACCCGCAAATCCGTCTTCCGAAAACTCGACACCGATACGTCCACTGTACCAAATGTCGAAAAATCGAATGGCGAAAACGCGAAACTTTAGGGTTAAAAGAAGAGGTAGAAGAAAAGATAGAAGAAAAAGAAAGAAGAACAATACAGAAAACACAGAACAGGAACAATATCAGAATCTCACCTATCGCAGCGGAATAATATATAATAGATAAATCAATAATCTTTAAAACAAAAGACTATATCAGTTTATACATACATCAATCATCAGAGTTTACAACAATGGACAGTTATATAAACTTGTCCTCATACAGAATACACAACGGAATAAATAACAAGTACGATAGTACGCTTCACCACCCACTCATCTCCAAAGCTCCAGAATATCCAGAATATCCTGATAAAATAACTCTAGGCTGCCCGTGTGGAAAATTATGGGCACCCAGAGTTTAGAAAGGGAACAATAAACTCCAGGTCAGTCATGGTGACTGGTGTGAGATCGTAAAACAGTTATTTTCGCAAAGAAAATAAAACAACTTCGCAATGCCTTTGGAAAATGAAACTACCATAAGGCCTCCCGCCACACACACAATGCAAACGCAGAATTGGAGGAGATTTCCCCTTATGATAGTCAAAAATGCTTACTATGCAAATCAGTTGATATTATTATTAATGTCTAGTGTGGAAAACATTTTGAAAGTATAATATCAATCTTAGCCAACATACAACTATTGTTGTATGTCTACTATAGCTACTACGTTCAATAGCAGGTTACCGCCACATTCCATAGCAGGTAATACAACTAAAACCGTACAGGGTTCGTATTGTTTCTTTGGATTTCCAACAAATGATCAGGCTAAGGAACTTCCTTACACCGAAATAGAAACGCCTCTGGAAAGACGCCCCGGATCCTAACCGGATCTCTGCAAACAAAGGCCGACGCTACCTCTGCAAAAATAGGTAACTACTGACACGCGTATGCCATCCCCCGATCGTAACCGATCTTCCCGAGGATCCGCGATTTTCAACAAACCACATAATAAGCAATATCAACATAGGTTAAGTATCTGGGCTCCATACCATGATACCACCTCTATCCAGAAGGAATGACATACACTAAGGGGCGCTACTCCCTAGAACCTTGCTACATCCTTCCTGTTTCGACCATTTTCGGGGTGTGAGGCTCGACGAAGTCTCGTCCATAAAGCTACGCTTTCTACAAAGCCCTGCTTCGGGTCAAACAAATGATCAACCTATGAACACAAAGATATAAGATCAAACAAATGATCATATCACAAATGATCAAACACTGATCATTTCACAGCAACACTTAGTATGCCACGTTACCAAATTGGGAGTATATCGCTGATAAATTTCAACTACATAACCTCTAAGCTCGTACGTCTCAGAGAAGGGTGTTAAGCTAAGAGAATAAATTCTCCACCACCAACAGATATGTATTTGAAAGAAATCAGCTTTATATCTCAAATTGTAACGTCAGACACACAATCCATACAAGTCTGTTCCGGGATCGAACAGAACCGAAGGCACTTCTCACGAAGCCCTTGCATATCCGGATAAATTTCTAATCACGTCCGGACTTCCCGTCACTAAGGGTGATAAAACCCTCTAAACCGGAGATCAGCCGATGTAGAGTAACTCGACGGTAATCCTTCCGTTTTCAAAAATATCCGGTCTTCAACACCGGTCTTCGAATGCAATTCATAACGACGTATCACATATTCGGAATGGGTTATACGACCCCATGGTCCTTTCCCATCTAACCCGAATAGTGAGCGATTATTCAAAAATAAGTGTGGCATTCAAATTCATCCAATTCACAACAAATATCCATTCAAGGTAATTATTGATAGTCGGTTATTTAACTATCAATAAAGATGCGCAACATCATCAGATTCCAAATAATTTTCCAAATTATTTCATCTTCAAAAATATCTTTACTAGATATAAAATTTCCACACTTTAATAAAAATAAATCAACGTTTATTTTTCTAAACAGTTTCCCTTTCCTTTATAAATTCCATAGTGAATTTATATTTTCAAAATATCTACTGATATACGATTCTCAAATCGATTTCAAATATTCAACTTCATTTTATCTTTAAGAAGATAAAATCTCAAACGTTTCATTTCATTTTGGAAAACATTCCCATACTTATTTAAAAATAAGTGTTCACAAATCTATTTATCTTCAACACTTGGAAAATATTCGATATACTTAAATTAAAATTAAGTATACATTTCATTCTTTAAGGAAATCTATTTCTATAACACATTTATCTGAGTCAAAACGAATGTTACGTAAAACATCGTTACGACGACTCAAAATCACTAGTATAGGGATTCGGATTTTGATAGATATATAAATCCCAATACTACATCAAAACATTTCCTTTCGGAAATCATTTACTATAACAACAGTGTTATAGTCCATCATTTCCTTATTTCTCGAAAACGTCTATTTCAACAATGAATGTTGAAATCTATGATTTCGATATTTATTATATTTGAAAACATCTTTAAAACAATTAACTTCATTTCAAATATCACTTCCCAAAACCATATCCATTTTACTTAAAAATATATTCACTGTCCAAAATCGTGAATATACTTCACTAACCCCATTTCACTATTTTCTACACATTTTATTTCAAGAATAATTCGCTATCCAAAATCGCGAATATATCTCCTTTAACAACCTTCTATATTTAATTTATCAAATCCAATTGATTTCGAGTTTATAAAACAACGTTTATAAATTCTATTTCTATTTTCTAACAACTTCAATTTATAAATCTTCTTTAACGACCCATTCAATTTATAACTCAATGTATATACCAAAGGTCCATCTTACAAGTTAATATAACTTATAGTTCATTTATTTTAAAAGAAATCATTCTTTTAAACTTCACAAAATTTAAAACTTTCAGATTTCATTAACTTATGAAATCCCATTTACACTTCATTTTAACACTTATAGAAACTTGTCTTATAATTCCAATATTTCAAATTTATAAATATCCATTTTTGTACATCTTTTAAATAAACCGTTTATAATACTAGAAATCCCAATTTAACCCATTTCATAAATTTCTTAACTTTTATTTTAAAAATCACACTTTGATTTTATTTCACAAAAATCTTAACTTTTATAACTTTAAAATTTTAGACGTTTATTTATTTGAAATAAATCAATTCAAAAATTCAATAAAACGTCTACTTTCAAAAATCACTTTAAAATCCTTTTAAAGTAAAAATCGTTATTTTTAAACTTCAAAACTGAATCTGATGATGCAACAGCACCAATTAGTCAATCACAACAACAAACATCATATATCAATATGATAACAGAATATACATCAATATCTGTAAATAAATAAATACTGGTGAGGATTCCAGTTGGATCCCTCCAACCTGTTTCCCTGCATCCACAGATGTTAGCACAATACCAATTCCACTTCGAGGTGGAATATCGCGGTATATGGGTTTTTATAATATATCCGCTTACTAACGGTGCAATAGGGTCTCATCCACTATAGGAGGCGGGAAATCATCAATCCAATATATACATATGCCAATATGTATATATTGCTATATATATATATAGATATATCCTACTATATCTAATATCAACAATCCAAATAGACAATCAAACAATAACTGAAAATTCCACTTTTCAATTTGAGTGAGAAAATCTCACCTTAGCTTTAAATTTCGCAGTCCATTTTCCATTTTCGGGTATTCCTTGATTTTAAACCTTGTATAAACAATTTATACAATCTATTAATATTCGAGATAAATCGAATAATCAATTTTCGTTTAATAATTTGTCTTAACTAATAATTGGTTTTAAACTAATTTCTGTTGAAAAAGTATTTCCTAGTTACCAAAATAATTACATTAGTTAATCACTAAAATAAATTAGTAAATTTAAATTACGTATATAATTTTTTTCTTCCAAAATCATATATAATTTTCTATATATACTTAAATTCCACAATATGACCTAGACAGTAAACAATCTTTTCCTTTTGAAACTGCATATGCCAAAAAAAATAGCCTATGTATATATATTAAAAATCCAACTTTTATTTAAACAAAATCTTATGTATGAATATACTTTGATTGAATTAAACTCAGTTTGAGAAAAGGGTTTACCGGAGAACCCACAACCTATGCCGATCAAGATATCCAAGAAATAACTCCATACTTCAACCACCATCGTTCCTCCTCGACCGAAGCCTTGCAGTGAAATGCGATCTGACAGGGGCACGAACCCACCATCTCCATTGCGCGGCCCATCGACGATGAAGTCGACCTCTCCCTCGATCGAACTCCCTCCCAATGATAAACTCGCCAACGTTGTTGCCAACCTCCACGACCATGAACTGAGACGCCGCTTCCCTCGCCTCGCGCATCCTTTGACAGACGCGCCTCAACCCATACGAATCGCGATCGAGTTCGTGCTCCCCATGCCTTGCCAAGACGTCGAGCTTCTCCTCAATTCTGATTACTTGTCTCGCGACAGTAGTCCTTGTCGCCTCTTTGATGATCGATCGAGCGATCTCCAGATTTTGATAGCTTCGCGAGGTTTGAAACGAATCGTTTCGATTTAATTTAGAACGAAAATGGCATCCCCTCTTTTCTTCGAAAAATCGCACTGAGATGAGGAGGAACGAGCCTTTTCTGATGTTTTCCCCTTTTCTTTTGATTTGATTCGCAGCCATTATTTTTTATTTTAACTGAGAGGAGGGAAGAAAATCATTCTCCCTTATTTTATTTGGGTTCGGCATGATTTCTTTTTTCTTTGAACGATATTTCTTTTGAGTAGCGCATCAGATTTGTAAAGCAAATGGGGAGACAAGAGTACGTGATTCTGCAGAGAATACGTGCTTGCCTTACTTTGCCACAGTATTTTGATGGAAAGGCAAAGTACTGATATTTGACTAAATTCAAGTTTAAATTTCAATTGAATTCGATTTAAAATTTCAACACGTTTATGTGTCGTACGCTCACATAACAACTCCGAAAAATACAAAATTTGAAATCCGATAATAATTCAATATTACAGATCCAATGAAACTGGTTTCGTCGAATTCGGAGACTGTGCCTCGGAACGCTATTTTTAAATTCAATTTAAACGATATAAATTCAAAACTGAACAAAACAGTTTCAATTTCAATTCTGAAACCTTTATTATCTTCGGTATTATCAATATAAATTTTCTAAGCCTTTGAAATATTTTTAATCAACTTTAAACTGAAGATTCAAATTTTTATCCAGTTTCAATAATTAAATTCAACAATTTAATCGCCAAATTCATTCTGATATCCCGAATTTCAAATTAAACTGTCATTCGAATATTTAAACTCAATTAAATATTCACTTTTCAAATGTCAAAAATTCAGGGTCGTTACACATCCTCAAAGGGTCCGTTAAACTATTTACTATGTAGTAATATTCGCTATTATAATAATGTCTAAATAAGTAAAGTATAATCATATCGGAAAATAGCGTTAAGGGGATGGAGAACCTTAACGCGGTCGGATCTTAAAATCATAATCGTAGTAAAGCTCGATATGGTAGGTGACACCGCACAACTAGGCAATGCCAGGGTAGATATACCAATTACGCACACGGACTGATGGATACGCATAGCAGCCACTACCATTCCACCTCGAACAACATTCCCAATCGGAGGATGGCCATCTAGTCAAATCACAAGTAAGAGTATAATATCGAAGAAATGCGTCCGAGAAGAGGTGCTACCTCACTGGTCCGAGATCGCTCCTGTTTTAGCCACCTTATGCCAACTCACGGGAGTTGGGTCCACGTAACATACCTTAAGAATGTCGCCACCATCCTACTTCATTCTGGAATCTCCACCGCGTACACGGTTGTCAAAGTGGTTTTCGGTATCGACAGAGAGTATGTCCATATCCGATCCCGGTCTCTTTGCCAACCAATCGTTATTATAACACCGTGGTCATTTCAAAGTAGTTTATACTTCAAAACCATAATATCATTATCATTTCAAAACCCAATTTAATACGGTATCATTTCGTTTCAAATATATCCATTTTCAAATCATATTACTTTCCAAAGTTATAATGCTTTCGAAATCATAGTCTGAAAATCACAGTATATCGGCAATCATAACCCTTTCCTTTTAAACAGTTTAGATATTAAAATTTCATTATAAAATAAATTAGTTTCCTCAAATTTCACAAATCGATTCAAATTAACTCGAATTCCAAAAATTTAATTTATTTTAAACAAATCTCAAATCATCCGTTTCAACTCGATTTAGCTTCTAAATAAAACATTTCAAATTATCGATTTCAAATACATATCTGAACCATAAATAAGCCATTTCAATTTTAATATATATCAAAGCTTTAAATATTCAACATTTCAAAACTAAGTTCGATAAATTTATATACATATCAGATTCACTTTACAATTATTTAGTTTTGAAATATTAGCTTAACATTTCCATAACATTTGAATACAATTTCAATTTTTACAATTTAAATAAACAAACATCTCATTTAAATATTCATACGTTTGAAATATCCATTTAAGTCACCTTCTCAAATTTCAAGTTGTAAATCACTTCTTTAAATTTCAAATTCAATAAATTTCAAATCAAACTTATTTAAGTAAAATTCTTAAATAAATACAATTTCAATCAATTTCAAATCATTACAAATTCTATATTTGAAAATATAGATATTAAATAAATACTTAAACATATTATTTATCAACTTTATTAAATCAACTTTAATAAATCTTTTAAATCAATATTCATCAAAACCATATATTTCTTTTCAAAACCATAGAAATCATTTTCAAAACGTTTATATATAGACCAACGGTGCCTGTATATAATTTTCTATCCTATGGTCAAGTGATACGGATATTTATCATTTCAATCCGCAATTTAGAACATATTCGGGTATATATCTTTTCAACCCAAAATCCCAAATTCAATTCAATTGAAAATCGCTTGGGTTTATCATTTCAACCCATAACGATTTCCTCCTATTCTACAGATCGTTCGGGTATGTATCATTTCAACCCATAGTGATTCTATATTAACAGGGAACTTGCAGAGTGATAACAGATATGATAATAATATAACAACAGTAACAGGCATATATCAACAATATAAATAACAAATAATGGTGTCAGATGTCACAGGTGAACAGATACAGATAATGACATATATAACAATGTAAATAACTAACATCAGCATATTTCAATTGATATTTCAATTGAAATCAAATTTAATAAATATAAGAACATTAATCGTGAGTGATTGCTCACCTTTCGAGGCTAGAGAATACAAGCGATGACACTGATATGCACACTGATACGGACACCGAAATTGGATTACAAATCCAAGCAAAGAAAATCGACCCAATTCAACGATCACAGTTGATAATAGAAATCGATGGAACACATCAGAACAAGATCGATGAAGAAGATTGGTAGAAGCAAACAGATATATAACTATATATAAAAATCTTTTTTTTATATATTCAAACACTTTTTTTTAAATTAAAATATACATACGTATTTCAAATCCTTTGTTCCGAATTAAAATATTCATAAAATCAACATATAAATTTTTATCAAAATCAATACTGTAACTAACACAGAGCCTTATCTTGCTTTATCTCGCAATCAACCTTTATGCATATTCATATACGATACCATATACACATATACCTCATATAATATAAGTGACTTATAAAACGACTTACATATAAACGTATAATAATATAAATATCAGAACATATACATACTTTGGAAAAAAAATATAAGACATATAGCTTCGGAATGGAAACTCACATATACTAACGGCATAATTATATAGGCTAATAAAAAGTTTAATAGAATATTTATAAATAGCTGATGCGTGTAAACTTACCAAAATTTACAACTATTTACACACACTTCTTTCAACACGCGTATATTTAACTTATACTAGCATATGTATATAATAGTGTACAAAACTTCTTTTAAAATAAAATATAAACTTACAAACACAATTTTTCTAAAGAAAAAAATCAATACTGGTTGTAAAAGAATCAATTTTATAAAACGATTATAAGCTTATACAGCCGAAAATATATACATTAGAAACAAACTCCTTCCTTTACAATACACTCACTGAAACCTCTCATATAAAACATGTACAAAATATAAAGTAAACTTATCTTTGTAACAACATACAATATATATAAAACAAAGCGTAACTTATTATAACTAATATACACATACGTATAAAACAGTAGAATTAAAACATACCCGAGCTTTAATATAAAGATGTGAACACTTATGAGCGAGAAGGAGGGTGTCAGGGCTAGCACGGTTGGGTTTCGGTGGTGCCTGGTCTCGGATGGGCAGGGGCTGACGTGGTGGTGGTGGTTGGCATGGGTTGGAGGGCCGTGGGTTCTCGGCTGGCATTGGAGACGTGGGGATTGGTGATGTTTGGCGTGAGGTGGTGGATGGTCTCGGCCTGGAGGTGAATGGGCAGGGCGTAGGGCGGAGCATGGAGGAGCGGTGGGGTTGGTGATGGTCTCGGTGGTGGAGTGGTGATGACATGGTGGAAGTTGTGGGTTCGTGGAGGAGGCAGGCTGGGGTTTGTCTTGGCGTGGGGACAAGTGGGGTTGGGCAGGTCGTAAGGTGACAGTGTGGGTGGTGATCTGGTGGTTGCCGTGGTGTCGGCATGGAGGCAGATGGCAGGGGTGGAATGTGGTGAAGACGTGGTGAATGGTAGGCCGTGGGTTTCGGCAAAGGGGGTGTAAATCTTGGTGGAGGAAGGGATAACTGCAAAAAGAAAAACAAAATGAAAAAGCAGTACAGTCTTTACCTTGAGATGCACGAAAGTTTGAAAAGGAAGCACAGAGAAAGTGAGATCTGGATATATTTGGTTGAGAATGTGGAAAGTAAAGCTGCTCCCAATTTGAGGAGAGAGAAGGCAAAAAGAAAAGCTTTGTACGGTTAGAGGAATTTAAGGCAAAAATAAATGTTGAACGAAACGTAAGGAAGGTAAAGGGGTAAGTGGAATAATTCTCACGGCAAAGTAAGGCAAGATTTGAAATTTTCAAACTGAAATATACAGCTGAAATAAATGGACAATGGAACATGCACGTACAGTGTAACGCCCGAAGTAACGTACAATTTGTTTTATTTCTTTTATTAAATAAACTTAAAAATGTTAACGGTTTCTTAAAATATAACGTATCTTTTTAAACCAAATTTAAAATAGCTATTATCATCATTAGTTAAAATTTGATTCTAATGTAAAGTTAAGAACGGACATAAATATACGCAACGAAATGTAAAGTTTAAATTTTTCGTTTCACACAAATTACTACACTTTATATTTAAATCAATATTTCGAACTGTTTATTTTTAATTAAAAATTCGTTTAAAATATCGGCTGTTACATTACCTTTCATCTACAAATAAATTCTATTAAATCGGAACAAAGAGAATGAATCCACAGCAAAAATTGTGACTCCACAATGTTTTTCCCGAGCTCGAAGACGCCGTCACTATCGTGAATCGATAGCCATGCTTCTAGTTCCACGATCGAGTTCCTCTCGAGCCACTTACCAGCCTCGCAGTCCCTTCTACAACGCCAGCTCGCGAAACTCCTACCTACAGTCGCGCGCAGAGCTCTCCTCGCATTGGCTACAACCTTCGAAAATCGAGACCTCCCCCCTCCGATGTCGATTGCAATCGCCATTGCTCACACGACTCCTTCACGATTCTGTTTCAAATTTTTTTTAAAAGAAAACGAAACAAACTCAATTCCGTTTCAGAAGAGGGGACAAAATTTGATTTTTATTTTGGAATGAAAGAAATGAGTGGCGGTTGGTTTTTATCATCTTTTTTTGAACTAAAAAGAATGGGTAGAGGATGCAATTGATTCCCCCCTTTTTTTCGTTCTGAATTCGATTTTGAATCTGGAAAGTGGAAACTCGATTTGGGATTGAAGAAGGCTTCGGCCATTTAGTTTTCTTTTAAATGATGTTGAACGAGAAAGGGATTGTATATTTTAGAATGAAGATGCGTGTTGGAGAAGGAACGAAAAAGCTCAGTCTACTACAGTGATTTGATAAGAATTGGAAAAGAGTTGATGTGAGATAATTTCAATTGCAGTTGACTAGTATAAATATATTCGATTTAAATTCAAATTCAAATCCAAATGCAACTTAAAATTTCAAACTCCTATCAAGGCATGCCGCTAGGCGTCTATAATGTTATACCCCTATTCCGAACGCAATGGAAAAGGTTTCGTGTCCAAATTCGATCGTACGGAGAAGATAACTTTTTGGACCAGTTATAATATTAAATTTCAATATAAATTTCAGCGTGTTTGTATATCGAACGCTCACACAACAACTCCAAACGCTACAAAAATTGAAATCCAAAAATAGTACAATATTCCGGATCCAATGGAACTGGTTTCGTCGAATTCCGAGACTGTGCCGTGGAAGGCTATTTTTAAATACCGATTTAAACGATACATTTTCAAAACTGAACAAATCACCTTTAAATTCGATTTCAACACTTCTATTATCTCCAGTATCATTAATATGAATTTTCTAAGCCTTTAAAATATTTTTAACCAGCTTGAAACTGAAGATTCAATATTTTACCCGACTTCCAATTATTAAATTCAATAATTTAATTATCCAATAACTAGTTACATTTGAAATTCGAGTTAAAAATTAACTTTCAAATATTTAAAATCAATTAAACATTCCAATTTCAAATATCCAAAATTCTGGGTCGTCACACATTTAATCAGTTAAATACTTTAAACATTGAAAATTTCAGCTTTCGCAACACTTAGAAAATGCTACGGTAAGTTATATTTGAAAACAATTCATTTTAGCAAAGACGGCATTTATAAACCGCTGTAGTTCAGGGTTCAATTTGAAAAATTAGTTTAATTCAGCAAAGACAACATTTACAAAATTGCTGCAGCAGTTCAATTACATTTGAAAATCTTCATTTTAGCCAACTGCAGCACTTATCAAGTGCTACTGTAGCCCTTTTATTAGTTTTAGATTTTAACTTTCTTTCTGCAACCACATCACTTACCAAGTGTTGCAGTAGCCTTTAGTTAATCTAGCCTTCAGTTCATTTGCATCAACCACAGCACTTACAAAGTGTTGCAGTATCCTTTAATTCAGATTATAAGTTAGTTTCAAAAATGATAGCATTTCTGAACTGCTATTAATTCAATTGCCAGATTTATAATAAAATTTCAGAAACAAATAAACTTCAATTTTAACCATTTTAACTTATAAAAATCATATTTTTCCACTTCAAAAATGTTCATTTAAATACCCTTTAACTTAATATTTTATAGAGAAAATTTGTACAATAAAATCAAATTTTCCAATAATTTCACTTATTAAATGCAACTGTACCATTTTCCCATTCTTTGCATTTTTAACAATTTACTTTAACACTAAAATTTAAATTTCCATTTCATAAATATAACTTAATTTCCATTTTTATTTGATTAACTTAAACTTTCATTTAAAAATCAAATCACAAATTTCCAAATTAGGTTATGTTTCAAATCACAATTTTTTCATTCATTTATTTAACATTTTTATTACATAGAAAAATCATTATCACTTTATTAAATCATTTAAATCCAAATTTAAATCAAAATATCAAATTTTTACATTTTAAATAATACTTAAAAATTTCCAGAAAATAATATATAAAATAACTACAGGTTTGTATAATATTTTCTAACCTAGGTCAAGTGATACAGATAATATATCATTTCAATCCGTAATTTACAAAGAAAAATCCGAGTTCTATCATTTCAAACCCGCAATCCCAAGTTAAATAAAATAAATAAAAATCGTTCAGGCCTATCATTTCAGCCCATAACGATTTTTCCTTATTCTAAAGTCCGTTCGGGTATGTATCATTTCAACCCGTAGTGATTCTATTCTACAGGGAACCTGCAGTGCGAGAAACAGAATAAAATAAACAATATAACAGAATATAACATAACAGATTATGTGACAAGTTTATAACAAAGTTTAACATCATATAATTCATATCACAGGCAGGTATAACATGGTATAACAATTCTACACATTCACTTGTTATCATTTCACAATTCTATAAATATGAATGTCAAGCGTGACTAACTCACCTTTTCAAGCTGGAGTTCGCAAATCAATACACACATATAAATTCAGAAAGCACGATATAGCACGACTTTGGATTCAAGTGGAGAGAGAGCCAAGATTTTGATCTTGTATACACAAATAAAACAAAGCAAATATAAATATATATACAATACAAAGATTAATTGAAATAAAATGGAAATAGAATTAACAAAGAACACCACCAAGCCTTTAAATCAAAATTGCTTGATCTCAACTCAACTTTTGCTCGACCATACATGTTTATAGGTTAGGCCATGAAGGTTTTATTGGTGGTAAGGCTTGGGTATGGACTCAATTAGGCACGGCTAGCATATGGAATGTGAAAAGAATGGAGTTACAAGCATGGAATGTCAAACTTTGTAAGCAAATGAAATGAAATGGACATGAATGATGATGAGATGTGAAAAGAAGGAAGCCATTAATTTACATTATTTTTTCTCAGAAATGAAATGGACATGAATGATGATGAGATGGGAAGTTTTTCACGTGAATAAGCAAATGAAATGCAGGCTATACTAGAGGAAATGGACGGCCAAGCAAATGAAAAGACAAGAAAAGGAAAAGTCACAAGTTTAAAAGCTTTTTGTCTCTTTGAATTTCCACTTTCTTTTATTCAAAATAAACCAATCAAAATCAAATAAATAAAATAAAAGATAAAACAAAATAAAGTAGAAATGAAAATAAATAAATAAATAGTCTTAGGAAAATAGAAAATAAATAAAGAAAATAGTTCATTATATTGAAACTAGAATTAAAAATTGTAAACAAAATACAACTAATATTGGAAAATTACAACTACACTTTTAAAATGTTTTAAAATAAAAATTTGAAATAAAATCTAATTTAAAAATATTTGCAAAAATCTTGGGTTGTTACACTCTCCCTCACTCAAACCATTTTGTCCTCGAAAAGAACGAAACAAGGAAAATAAGGAAAACAAGATAGAAAAGCAAATAGTACCTGAAACAAACAATTCCGGATTCGAAGCACGAATGCTCTCCTCCATCTCCCAAGTACAATCTTGATCATCTGTACTCCACTGTACTTTGACCAGACTAACAGATTTCCTTCTTAGCTGCTTCGTACCTCTATCGACAATACGAAGTGTCTTCCTCTCGATAGTTAGATTAGGCTCAATATCCAAACTATCAAGCGCAGAAGGATGGACAATAAGAGATGGGTCATGAAGATACCGGCGAAGATGCGAGACATGGAATACATCATACACTCCAGAAAGCTTCTCGGGCAAATCTAGACGATAATGCAAAGAACCAACTCTTTCCACAATGCGGAAAGGACCAATGAACCTAGGAGAAAGCTTCCCTCTATGACCAAAGTGAATGACATTCCTTAAGGGAGAGACCTTAAGGAAAACCTGATCACCAACAGCAAACTCTAAACTCCGCCTACGCCTATCAGCATACTTCTTCTTCCTATCCTGCGCAACCCTCAACTTCCTCTTAATCTCCTCAACTCTCTCAGAAGTCTCCAAAACCATATCAGGACCATGAACCAAATGATTACCGGATTCAATCCAGCAAGATGGAGATCTACAAGGTCGTCCGTAAAGAGCAGCAAACAGAGACATTTTAATACTGGCCTGAATTCAAAGATAGAATGAGATAGATAAAGGATTAAGATAATCTTAAAACAGAAGATTAGATTATACCTGATAACTATTATTATAGGTGAATTCGACAAGATGGAGATGATCTTCCCAAGATCCTCCATAATCAAGCACACAAGCACGAAGAAGATCTTTGAGAATCTGATTCACTCATTCCGTTTGACCATCGGTCTGTGGATGGTAAGTAGTGCTCAGATTCAGATGAGTACCCAAAGATTCCTGAAAACCTTTCCAAAATTGATGGGTAAAGATAGGATCACGATCACAAACAATACTGAGAGGAACACCATGGAGACGAACAATCTCTCTCATGTATATCTCAGACAAGCTAGAAGTAGAACGGGTAGACTTGACCGAAATGAAATAAGCGGACTTGGTCAGTCTTTCCACAATAACCCAGATGCTCTCATTACCCCTTCTAGTCCTCGGTAATCCATCAATGAAATCCATAGAAACCTGTTCCCACTTCCAATTGGGAATCTCAAGGGGCTGCAACAAACCAGGGATCTTCGGATGATCGGCCTTGACTTTTCGACAAGTCGCACACCTACTAACAAAGATAGAGATATCCCACTTCATCCCTCTCCACAAATAAAGCCTCTTCATATCCCAATACATCTTCGTCACACCAGGATGAATATAAAGTCTGGATCGATGATTCTCCCGAAATAACTTCTGTCTCAATCCATAGACATTAGGGACACAAATCCTATCATTAATCCTCAAAATCCCTCTATTATCAATCTGAGCTCCACTACTACCACGACTACTACCACCAACTCTGCTACGAACACTCTCCTTAATAAGCTTAAGCATCCTATTCTCATCTTGCTTAGACTTGATACGATCCAAAAGAGGAGAAGAAGAAACAACCAGCTAACACAACAAAGCCTTCTTCCAACTTAGAGCATCGGCCACAACATTAGCTTTACCAGGAGTATCTCTAATATCGAGGTCGTAAGAAGCCAGAAACTAAAGCCAATGAACTTTCCTTTGATTCAAATCCTTTTGAGTGAAGATATATCTCAAAGACTGATGATTAGTGAAAAGCTCAAACTTAGTTCCCAAAAGATGATGCCTCCAAAGCTTTAAAGCAAAGACAACAACAAGCAACTCTAAATCATGAGCAGCATAATTAGCCTCATGGGTTTTCAACTGACGGCTGGCATAGGCAATGACCCTACCATCCTGCATGAGAACAACACCCAATCCCTCACGACTAGCATCAGTGTATTCCGTCAATCCCTCACTCCCATTCGGAACGGTAAGAACTGGTGCAGAAGTAAGATTCCTCTTTAACTCGTCGAATGCAGCTTCACACTTCTTATCCCAAACAAACTTTTCATTCTTACGAGTCAAAGCAGTGAGAGGTGCAGCAATCCGAGCAAAATTCTCATTGAATCTCTGGTAGTAACCGGCAAGGCCTAGAAAACTACGAATATCAGAAGGAGTCTTAGGAGTTTCCCAATCCTGTAACAGAATATGGAGGAAATAAGAACCACGGAAGAGATAGAATAATTAAATGATAAAGGAAAAAGAGAGGGAAAGAAAGACTTACATTGATCGCAGCGATCATGATTGGATCAACAGAAACTCCATTACCAGAAAACATATGTCCAAGGAATCGGACTTCATCCTTCCAGAAATGACATTTAAAAAATTTAGCCTTCAACTGATGATTTCTAAGAGTATCCAGAACAGATTTCAAATGCGACTCATGCTCTTCCTTGGTCTTAGAGAAGACAAGGATATCATCAAAAAAGACTAGAACAAATTTATTAAGCACATCATGAAATAAATTAATCAAATCAACAAAGAAAGCAGGAGCATTAGTCAAACCAAAAGGAATGACTAACCATTCATAAAAACCATTCTCAGTACGGAAAGTGGTCTTGGGAATACATTCATCAGCAACTCTGAGCTGGTGGAAACCTGAGGCAAGATCAAGTTGAGAGAAAATAGTAGCTCCATAAAGCTGATCAAACATATCGTTGATGCGAGGCATAGGATATCTGTTTTTCATAGTTTGGTTTTTCAGCTCCCTATAATCAACACACATCCTCAAAGAACCATCGGACTCAGTGACGAAAACCACCGCTGCTCCCCATTCTGAATGGCTAGGTCTGATCAGACCCTTGGAGAACAAGTCCTTAATTTGCTTTCCAAACTCAACCTTCTCGTGGGGTGCCATTCTTCTAGGAGGAAGAACTATAGGTCGAGCTCCAGGAATAAGATCAATACGAAAATCAATTTCCCACTTAGGAGGTAAAGCGGTGACTTTAATAAATACATCGGGATAGAATATGACCACACGGGTCGAATGAAGATCACCAGGAGAAGAATCCAGAGAATAAATAAAACTGCCAGCAAAATCCTGAGGCATGCGGCACTGGATAATCAAATAATTACCCGATCGTCAACAAGATAAACAGACCAGGCTTTACAAGAGATATGGGCATCATGCCTACTCAGCCAATCACTTCCAACCAATAAATCAAAAGCATCGAAGTCCTGAACATAGAAATCACCACTAAAGCGATGATCAAAATAGAGAAGTTTCACTTGCTTACAAATCCTATTAAGGTTTGTAGGGCCACCAATAGGATTAGAAACACATAAAGGAATAGAAGCATACTCAGGAGAAAGGAGATGCACAAAATTATCACACAAATCAACATAAATAAAACTATGGGAAGCTCCAGTATAAAATAAAACACGAACATGATGCTGAAATAAAGAAAAGGTGCCCTGAAGAGTACATTGGTCATCAATAGGAGCAGAAGCAGGTGCAGGTGGAGCAGTTGAAGAAGCGGAGGTAAAAGCAAAAATACCATATGGCTTTCCCTTCTGATACAAAGGACAATCATTCTTGAAATGACCAGGTTGCAGACAGACATGACAGAGGTCACGCCTATTCAACTGAGCAGGAGGAGGAACAACAGCACCAACTAAATAGGAAAACTATTGGCATAGTGTCCCTTCTAATCACACTTGAAATAGGTGATGGTAGAAAGGTCAATAGGCTGCCTCTTAAAAGGAGAAGATGAAGATCCCAATCCTGGATGCTTGAGCTAATTCTTCTTCCGCTGATGGAAATTAGGCTTTCTCTTCTTAGAGTTAGCAGAGGAAGATTGAGATGAAGGAGCAACAATAACTGCAGGACTGTAACAACCCTGTATTTTACAAATATTTTTAAATTGATTTTTCCAGATTCAAAAGCTTTATTTATGAAAAAGAATAAATTTTGTTATTTTAAATATAAACTTTGATTTTGATATGGATTAGAATTACAAATATGACTGAATAGAATAATTTTCCAAAAAGTGAATTTTGGTTAAAATAGTCAAACTTTGACTTTTAAATTTAAATTTTAAATATTTGAAATTATAAATTTTATCTTTTATTATGAAAATAGATTTAATAACATAAATACTGCTTTTCGTTTCGTTGAAAACGAAGTTAAACTGCAAAAGATATGTACATTTCAATTTTGAGTATAAATTGTTTATTTTGCAATTTTGTTATTTTAAATTGTATAAATTATATTTTTCTTTGTCATATTTTATTTTAATATGTGTTAATATGTTATTTTTTGTATATTTTGTCTTTTAAATATTTATAAAGTGATGTTTGAATTTTTCCAAAGCTCATTGAATTTATTTTCTATTTTTAAAGGTAGTTTCCATTTTTCTGCTATTTTCTTCATTTAAATTGTATTTAATTAAAATTTATTTATTCATTTTTATGTATGCATTTTTTTATATGTTTTTATCTTTATTTATAAATATTTTTCATGTACATACAATTTTCCCAAAGTTCATTTCATTTATTTTCAAATTTTCAAGCCTAATTTACATTTTCTTTGTTATTTTCTTAATTTAATTATATTTAATTAATATTTATTTATTTATTTTTGTTTATTTACTATATTTTCGTGTTTTATCTGTATTTATACATATTTTACATGTATTTAAAATTTAAAAAGAAATGGTGGAAATTTGAAAGGTTTTATAACTCTTGTAACTCCAATGTCCTTTTATCTACCGACCTTTCATTTCTCAACCTCCTCTTTATTGATTTTTGGCCGTACCTTTACTCCATCTTTCAGCCACATTCCTCACTCTTTCTCACGAAAATTTTATCATCTTTCTTGAGAAAAAAACTCACGGCCATTTGTTTTACAAAAATTTGGTAAATTCTATCATCTTTCTTCTTGTTTTTATGATTTTTCTATTGATTGTTGCATTGATCCTTCTTGTGTTTTGCTAGGCCTAGCCTCTACCACCACCACCACCATCCTCTCCACTATCATTTGCAGCAGCTCCTCCTCCTAATCCTCTGCCATGATCATGCCATACCATTCCCTTGACCAAAATCCCACAAAAACTTGCACAAAACTCCTTAAAACATTGCCTAGACCACACATATCATCACCTACCCTCCATATCTTGCTTTGGCCGCCACCTACTCCACCTCCACCACCAATAGACGACCTGAAACCCACTACCACACCTGTACCTAACCCCCTACAGATCTGGCCGTGGCTAAGGTTGCCTTGGTCGTGGCCTTTGGTTGCATGAAATCATGTTTGTTTGCCCTATAGTTGTAGTTCCATGCACACATACCTTTGCATCATCTTTTCCTATGTATGGACGACTTGTTGAACCCAAAACCTGATCCAAACCTGATCCAAAACCCTTCCATTACAGTGCTTTTACAGCCCATTGCTGAAGCATATGAGGTAGAAAGCAAGTGCAAGCATTTCTATTTGATTCTGTGCAGTCTATTCTAGTGTAGTTTTGATCGTAGCTGATTTGAAACTCATCGTTGTTATATTGTTTTGTTTGACTTGTATTCAAGGGATTTGATACTTTGGCTCCTCCACTCTTATTTGAATCGTGTTATCGTGCTTGTTTGGATCTCATTCGTGCATTCGTCGTTGTGTCTCCAGCACAAAACGGTGAGTTATTCTCACCAGACAATATGTACCTATATAACTAGTAAATTGACACCCTGCGAACCTGTAGAAATATATTATCATGTTATATATGCTTATATTATTATCATATGATGTTCACACCTGTTATTACATCTGTTATATCATATGTTACTGTTATTTAATGTTATTCTGTTATTTATATCTGTTATCACACTGCAAGTTCCCTGTAGATTAGAATCACTATGGGTTGAAATGATACATACCCGAACGAACTTTAGAATAGGGAAAAATCGTTATGGGCTGAAATGATAGGCCTGAACGATTTTTATTTAAATTATTTTAACTTGGGATTGCGGGTTTGAAATGATAGAACCCGGATTTTTCTTTTTTAACTGCGGATTGAAATGATACATATCCGTATCACTTGACCTAAGTTAGAAAATTATATACAGACCCGTGGTTATTTTATAAAGTGTTTTGGATATTTTTAAGTATTTTAAAAATTATAAATTTATGAAATTTGATTTAAATAGATTTTGAAATGTTTTAAAATAAAGAAATTATGATTTTTTCTATGTGTTAAAAATGTAATTAATGAAAGGTTTAACTGGATTTTTGAAATATAACTTAAGTTGGAAATTTGGAATTTTGGTTAAAAATGATATTTAAGTTATATAAATAAAATGGATATTAAATTTTATTTGGAAATGGTAAATATGATAATTTGATTAAATTTGAATTTAAGTGATTTATTAAAGTATTATTGATTTTTCTATGAATTTAAGTGGTTAAATAAATGAATGTTTAAAAGTGATCTTTTAAAATATAACTTGACTTGGAAATGTGAAATTTGGTTTTAATTAAAAGTTTAAGTTAATTAAATAAAATTGGAAATTTAGTTAAATTTGTGAAATGGTAATTTAAATTTGAAGTGTTAAGTTTATTTGTTGAAATGTGAAGAATTGGAAACTTTTACACTTAAACTTATTAAGTAAATTGTTGAAAATTGGATTTTATTATAAGAAATTTATTGTGAAAGAAACGTGTAAAGTTCTAATTAATGAAAGAAATATGTAGAGTTTTAATTTATGAAAGAGACATGTAAAGTTTTAATTTATGGAAGAATATGTAAAGTTTTTAATTTATGAAAGAAACATGTAAAGTCTTAATTAATGAAAGAAACATGTAAGTCTTAATCAGTGTAATATTGAATAAAATAATAAATGCCCTTTTTGTAATAAAACGTAAATTAAAACGTACATTTGATAATGTAAGTTTAATTAGTGTAATATTGATTAAATGATAAATGCTCTTTACTGTAATAGAAATGTAAGTTAAAAAGTACATTTAATATGTAAGTTTTAATTTATGTAAATGACACATTTTAATGACTAAAATAATAAAGTTTCTTTATTGTAATGATAATGTAAGTTAATAAGGTACTCTTAACTTAACATAAGAATTTCAGCATTAAATTGGATATTACAGTAACAAAGTTTATTTAACTATAAGGCTATGATAAAATGACCATGTTAAAAATTTGTAAGTATATAAATACTTTGATTATATAAAATGTTAAATTGGAAAGTATTACATTCCAAAAATGCTATGATTACTTAAGGTTACATTACCAAAATGCTATGATAATTTAAAGGAAGATTTCAAGTTTAATAAATTAAAGGAAATATTCAGTGATTTAGAAATTTGGGTTTTATTGAAATGATATATTATTGAATTGGTTTTGAAATGGAAATGATATATTTTTGAATAGATATGTTTTGGGTTTGAAAGTATGTATTAGTTTGAAATAAATGATATGATTTTGAAATGGTTTAAAGGATGTATTTTGATTTGAAACATAAACTATTTTTAAAAGTTATAACCACGGGTTATAATAACGATTGGTTGGTAAAGAGACCGGGATCGGATATGGACATACTCTCTGTCGATACCGAAAACCACTTTAACAACCGTGTACGCGGTGGAGATTCCAGAATGAAGTAGGATGGTGGCGACGTTCTTAAGGTATGTTACGTGGACCCAACTCCCGTGAGTTGGCATAAGGTGGCTAAAACAGGAGCGATCTCGGACCAGTGAGGTAGCACCTCTTCTCGGACACATTTCTTCGATATTATACTCTTACTTGTGATTGATTAGATGGCCATCCTCCGATTTGGGAGTGTTGTTCGAGGTGGAACGGTAGTGGCTGCTATGCGTATCCATCAGTCCGTGTGCGTAATTGGTATATCTACCCTGGCATTGCCTAGTTGTGCCGTGTCACCTACCATATCGAGCTTTACTACGATTATGATTTTAAGATCCGACCGCGTTAAGGTTCTCCATCCCCTTAACGCTATTTTCTATATGATTATACTTTACTTATTTAGACACTATTATAATAGCGAATATTACTACATAGTAGATATTTTAACGGATCCTTAGAGGATGGGCGGTCCCAAGCATCTTCTAAGTTACTTGTACCTTTAGTACAGTTCACTTGAGTTGGTTTACATTATATAAGTATATATTGTCCTGACTCGAGTGTTTTGTGTTTTGCTTTACGCTCGGGTCAGCCTGAGTTATTCACAGATTGGATTTCCACTCTCTTGGAGATTTGAATTGCTGGAGATTATCTGCTTGTCATGTCCTATCTATTTCAATCCTGTTGTTCTACTCAGCTTGTACTTGGTTATTTTATTGAGACTTTTGTTGTACTCTATTTCTTCTGTTGTATCTTATGTAACTCTGACATATTTAGATAGTAGCTTCATGAACTACTATTTCTTTTACTTCCGCTGCATTATTTTACTCTGTGTCTGTGATCTGTGATTATATTTATTTACTGTATATTCTGAGATTTGCCAAATTTTAATTACAACGCGGTATTTTGAGCAATTCAACTCCGGCATGAGTGTCTACCTATACACTTATAATGGATGCGAATGGTTGAAAATATCGGGTCGTTACAGTTGGTATCAGAGCTTTGGCTTTGAGGCAAAACTCAGCATATGGAGTAGATTTATTTACAGAATCACTTTCGTTCGAGTTTGAATCTTTTCCTCTTGATTCGAATTTCCTTTGAATTTTTGGAACGTTCCCTACGGTTCCAAAATTCATTCTTGTCCCTCACTATTCATCCTCTTTTGATTTTGGAGTATCACATAACTCCACTTCGAATGATCTTTATAGTAAATTGGCGGTCTCGCCAATATTCTAATTTTCTTGTAAAGGGGTGAAAATCCTTTACAATCAGCATCGATTAACCAGAGATTTATATTTATCCTTGGTTTAGATGCTAATATCTTTTGTTATTCCAAACTCTTTCTCTTGAGATCGAAGGTAGATTTACCCCAGAAAATCCACATTTGATCTTATCCATTAAGTCACGGTTGACCCGGTTAAGGTTGTCCGCGATTTATCTAAGCTTACCCATCTCTCTACTCTGTTTAATCATCTTGTCTTTTGTTCCAATCTATCTTCCAAACATTTTGAATTGTACTTGTAAATCTATGTTTGTTTTATATATTGTGTTGTTTGAGTTGTTGATGTTGATTTGGGTTTCCGATCGATTCGTCTGATCAACGCTATCGATAGGATTTCTAAAACACTTTAACAGAACAAACTGACACGATATTATTTTAAATTTGGTTAATGAAATAAAATTTTGATATATAAGTAAATTTATGGAACTTAATAAATTGATTTAAATTGATAATTTGAAATGATAATACTTGATTTATCATTTATTGTTCTACAAATGAATTTATAAATAGTTGTTTATAAATTGATTTGGGAACTGAAATGAATTTGAATCAAGAATTTGAGAATTCAAGTTTCCGATGGATTTCAAACCTTGTGTTTAAAATTTTTAAAAGGATATAATTTAAAGTATTTTTGAATAAAAAATTTGTCTCTAAAGGATTTTAAAGTTTAAAAATTAAGTGCTCTTCTCTTTGTCGCTGGAAAATAATTTCGGTGATGACTGCAGCATCATCGACGTTCATTCTCGAGTTTTGAACTGAAGAGACCGTTCTGTAGTCTTACTACAGCTTTGTTTTGAAAGATTTAATTTATTTGAATTTCTAAATATGATTTGATTTATAATATATATAGATATATGATTTAAATTGATTTGACATATTATGTACATATATTTATTTATCTCTAACTGGTTTGAAGGAAACCGGAAAATTAATTCTTAAATTTCACCTTAAAGAATAATTTCAGTTATAAAAAGAAAAATTAAATTTTTTGAATAAATGATTCAAACTTGAGATAATTGAATTGGAAAGTTTTATTTGTATAATACAATTGCATTCAAATATAACTTACCTTAAAAAAAATTTTAGAAGTTAACAATGTAATTGGATAATATACAATATAAAAAGGATTTTTTAAATAAAATTTGAGTGGTTATAATAAATTTTATACACCTAAATTTTAGTTATAAAAGATTTACAGAGGTAAATAGTGAAAAAGGAATTTAAAGAGAATTTATTTAAATAACTTGATAATCAAATTTGATTTAATATGGAACCTTAAGTCTAACCTAGGAATTTTAATAATGGTTATTTCTTGAAATGAATATGTTGTATAATAAATAATGTATCTTTGAATAGATAAAATAAAATACATTGGAATTGGACATTTTGTAATAAAGTTTATTTAACTTGAATTCATAGTTTAATTGATGTCTAAATGAATAAATGTGTAAAGAAATTTGATTGTTATATTTTCTATGATAAATATTTTATTTATGAAATTGACATGTCTTGAAAAATGGATAATTATGATAGTTATAATGTATTTTAACATCACTAAATTTGATAATTGAGAATTTGGTTTTCAAATGGAAATTTTAAGTGTAACTTATTGAAGGAATATATATTTATGAAATGGGCATTTTAAATAAAGTGTTAGGTTATTTGTTAAATGAAGAGCTAAGTAAAATAGTGAGCTTTTGACTTAATAAACGAAGTATAGTTTAATTTGGATATTCCATTCATAAAAGTTTGTTTTAATAAGTCATAAGTTAAATGATATCCAAATGAATATTCTAGAATAAAACTGATTTGAAATATTAATATATCTACTGTAGCATTTTATAAGTGCTGCTGTTTTGAAAATACAATGTTTTGGAAGTTTTATAATTGAATGAACTTAGAAATGTTACAACTTTAAAATGAATATTATTTGACCTTGAATTAAAATGGTTTAAATAAAGATTATTTTAAAAGGTGTTATGATTTTCTAAGTATTATGTTTTTTTTTAGAATTACATTCCCAAAGTGTTATGATTTTAGTAGTATGATTTCCAAATGATAAACATCTCTAATTTGTTATGATTTCAAAGCGTTATTGTTTCACATTTATTATCTTATTTTGTTTTTTTTTCAAACTATCTTTTGGTTGTCCTTATTTCTCTTATCTTGTTACAGAATGGGAAGGCTATTGCTTATACCAGTCTGTTTAGACATCTTTTTATAATCTTTGAAATCTTTGTTACTCATCTGGATCTGAACACTGTTTTTCCATTCATAGACCGTCGGTCAAGTGAAAGGGGTGATTCAGACTCTAGAGGATCTTTTTCGTGCTTATATTCTTGATTTGATCACCTCCATCTTGTTAAACTTACCTATAACAATAGTTATCAGGTGTAATTCCAATCTTCTTATCATCTTGTCTTAATTCTATTTCATTCTATCTTTTTCTGTGCTTTCCCGTACCTCGTTCCTTTTCGGGGACGAAAAGCTTTGAGTGAGGGAGAGTGTAACAACCCTGTATTTTACAAATATTTTTAAATTGATTTTTCCAGATTCAAAAGCTTTATTTATGAAAAAGAATAAATTTTGTTATTTTAAATATAAACTTTGATTTTGATATGGATTAGAATTACAAATATGACTGAATAGAATAATTTTCCAAAAAGTGAATTTTGGTTAAAATAGTCAAACTTTGACTTTTAAATTTAAATTTTAAATATTTGAAATTATAAATTTTATCTTTTATTATGAAAATAGATTTAATAACATAAATACTGCTTTTCGTTTCGTTGAAAACGAAGTTAAACTGCAAAAGATATGTACATTTCAATTTTGAGTATAAATTGTTTATTTTGCAATTTTGTTATTTTAAATTGTATAAATTATATTTTTCTTTGTCATATTTTATTTTAATATGTGTTAATATGTTATTTTTTGTATATTTTGTCTTTTAAATATTTATAAAGTGATGTTTGAATTTTTCCAAAGCTCATTGAATTTATTTTCTATTTTTAAAGGTAGTTTCCATTTTTCTGCTATTTTCTTCATTTAAATTGTATTTAATTAAAATTTATTTATTCATTTTTATGTATGCATTTTTTTATATGTTTTTATCTTTATTTATAAATATTTTTCATGTACATACAATTTTCCCAAAGTTCATTTCATTTATTTTCAAATTTTCAAGCCTAATTTACATTTTCTTTGTTATTTTCTTAATTTAATTATATTTAATTAATATTTATTTATTTATTTTTGTTTATTTACTATATTTTCGTGTTTTATCTGTATTTATACATATTTTACATGTATTTAAAATTTAAAAAGAAATGGTGGAAATTTGAAAGGTTTTATAACTCTTGTAACTCCAATGTCCTTTTATCTACCGACCTTTCATTTCTCAACCTCCTCTTTATTGATTTTTGGCCGTACCTTTACTCCATCTTTCAGCCACATTCCTCACTCTTTCTCACGAAAATTTTATCATCTTTCTTGAGAAAAAAACTCACGGCCATTTGTTTTACAAAAATTTGGTAAATTCTATCATCTTTCTTCTTGTTTTTATGATTTTTCTATTGATTGTTGCATTGATCCTTCTTGTGTTTTGCTAGGCCTAGCCTCTACCACCACCACCACCATCCTCTCCACTATCATTTGCAGCAGCTCCTCCTCCTAATCCTCTGCCATGATCATGCCATACCATTCCCTTGACCAAAATCCCACAAAAACTTGCACAAAACTCCTTAAAACATTGCCTAGACCACACATATCATCACCTACCCTCCATATCTTGCTTTGGCCGCCACCTACTCCACCTCCACCACCAATAGACGACCTGAAACCCACTACCACACCTGTACCTAACCCCCTACAGATCTGGCCGTGGCTAAGGTTGCCTTGGTCGTGGCCTTTGGTTGCATGAAATCATGTTTGTTTGCCCTATAGTTGTAGTTCCATGCACACATACCTTTGCATCATCTTTTCCTATGTATGGACGACTTGTTGAACCCAAAACCTGATCCAAACCTGATCCAAAACCCTTCCATTACAGTGCTTTTACAGCCCATTGCTGAAGCATATGAGGTAGAAAGCAAGTGCAAGCATTTCTATTTGATTCTGTGCAGTCTATTCTAGTGTAGTTTTGATCGTAGCTGATTTGAAACTCATCGTTGTTATATTGTTTTGTTTGACTTGTATTCAAGGGATTTGATACTTTGGCTCCTCCACTCTTATTTGAATCGTGTTATCGTGCTTGTTTGGATCTCATTCGTGCATTCGTCGTTGTGTCTCCAGCACAAAACGGTGAGTTATTCTCACCAGACAATATGTACCTATATAACTAGTAAATTGACACCCTGCGAACCTGTAGAAATATATTATCATGTTATATATGCTTATATTATTATCATATGATGTTCACACCTGTTATTACATCTGTTATATCATATGTTACTGTTATTTAATGTTATTCTGTTATTTATATCTGTTATCACACTGCAAGTTCCCTGTAGATTAGAATCACTATGGGTTGAAATGATACATACCCGAACGAACTTTAGAATAGGGAAAAATCGTTATGGGCTGAAATGATAGGCCTGAACGATTTTTATTTAAATTATTTTAACTTGGGATTGCGGGTTTGAAATGATAGAACCCGGATTTTTCTTTTTTAACTGCGGATTGAAATGATACATATCCGTATCACTTGACCTAAGTTAGAAAATTATATACAGACCCGTGGTTATTTTATAAAGTGTTTTGGATATTTTTAAGTATTTTAAAAATTATAAATTTATGAAATTTGATTTAAATAGATTTTGAAATGTTTTAAAATAAAGAAATTATGATTTTTTCTATGTGTTAAAAATGTAATTAATGAAAGGTTTAACTGGATTTTTGAAATATAACTTAAGTTGGAAATTTGGAATTTTGGTTAAAAATGATATTTAAGTTATATAAATAAAATGGATATTAAATTTTATTTGGAAATGGTAAATATGATAATTTGATTAAATTTGAATTTAAGTGATTTATTAAAGTATTATTGATTTTTCTATGAATTTAAGTGGTTAAATAAATGAATGTTTAAAAGTGATCTTTTAAAATATAACTTGACTTGGAAATGTGAAATTTGGTTTTAATTAAAAGTTTAAGTTAATTAAATAAAATTGGAAATTTAGTTAAATTTGTGAAATGGTAATTTAAATTTGAAGTGTTAAGTTTATTTGTTGAAATGTGAAGAATTGGAAACTTTTACACTTAAACTTATTAAGTAAATTGTTGAAAATTGGATTTTATTATAAGAAATTTATTGTGAAAGAAACGTGTAAAGTTCTAATTAATGAAAGAAATATGTAGAGTTTTAATTTATGAAAGAGACATGTAAAGTTTTAATTTATGGAAGAATATGTAAAGTTTTTAATTTATGAAAGAAACATGTAAAGTCTTAATTAATGAAAGAAACATGTAAGTCTTAATCAGTGTAATATTGAATAAAATAATAAATGCCCTTTTTGTAATAAAACGTAAATTAAAACGTACATTTGATAATGTAAGTTTAATTAGTGTAATATTGATTAAATGATAAATGCTCTTTACTGTAATAGAAATGTAAGTTAAAAAGTACATTTAATATGTAAGTTTTAATTTATGTAAATGACACATTTTAATGACTAAAATAATAAAGTTTCTTTATTGTAATGATAATGTAAGTTAATAAGGTACTCTTAACTTAACATAAGAATTTCAGCATTAAATTGGATATTACAGTAACAAAGTTTATTTAACTATAAGGCTATGATAAAATGACCATGTTAAAAATTTGTAAGTATATAAATACTTTGATTATATAAAATGTTAAATTGGAAAGTATTACATTCCAAAAATGCTATGATTACTTAAGGTTACATTACCAAAATGCTATGATAATTTAAAGGAAGATTTCAAGTTTAATAAATTAAAGGAAATATTCAGTGATTTAGAAATTTGGGTTTTATTGAAATGATATATTATTGAATTGGTTTTGAAATGGAAATGATATATTTTTGAATAGATATGTTTTGGGTTTGAAAGTATGTATTAGTTTGAAATAAATGATATGATTTTGAAATGGTTTAAAGGATGTATTTTGATTTGAAACATAAACTATTTTTAAAAGTTATAACCACGGGTTATAATAACGATTGGTTGGTAAAGAGACCGGGATCGGATATGGACATACTCTCTGTCGATACCGAAAACCACTTTAACAACCGTGTACGCGGTGGAGATTCCAGAATGAAGTAGGATGGTGGCGACGTTCTTAAGGTATGTTACGTGGACCCAACTCCCGTGAGTTGGCATAAGGTGGCTAAAACAGGAGCGATCTCGGACCAGTGAGGTAGCACCTCTTCTCGGACACATTTCTTCGATATTATACTCTTACTTGTGATTGATTAGATGGCCATCCTCCGATTTGGGAGTGTTGTTCGAGGTGGAACGGTAGTGGCTGCTATGCGTATCCATCAGTCCGTGTGCGTAATTGGTATATCTACCCTGGCATTGCCTAGTTGTGCCGTGTCACCTACCATATCGAGCTTTACTACGATTATGATTTTAAGATCCGACCGCGTTAAGGTTCTCCATCCCCTTAACGCTATTTTCTATATGATTATACTTTACTTATTTAGACACTATTATAATAGCGAATATTACTACATAGTAGATATTTTAACGGATCCTTAGAGGATGGGCGGTCCCAAGCATCTTCTAAGTTACTTGTACCTTTAGTACAGTTCACTTGAGTTGGTTTACATTATATAAGTATATATTGTCCTGACTCGAGTGTTTTGTGTTTTGCTTTACGCTCGGGTCAGCCTGAGTTATTCACAGATTGGATTTCCACTCTCTTGGAGATTTGAATTGCTGGAGATTATCTGCTTGTCATGTCCTATCTATTTCAATCCTGTTGTTCTACTCAGCTTGTACTTGGTTATTTTATTGAGACTTTTGTTGTACTCTATTTCTTCTGTTGTATCTTATGTAACTCTGACATATTTAGATAGTAGCTTCATGAACTACTATTTCTTTTACTTCCGCTGCATTATTTTACTCTGTGTCTGTGATCTGTGATTATATTTATTTACTGTATATTCTGAGATTTGCCAAATTTTAATTACAACGCGGTATTTTGAGCAATTCAACTCCGGCATGAGTGTCTACCTATACACTTATAATGGATGCGAATGGTTGAAAATATCGGGTCGTTACAAGGACCCTTAGAAGTAGGGTTCTCATAACGGATAGCTATATCCATAAGCTCGGTAAAAGTGCCATGAACATGAGAAATGAGACAATCATAATACTCAGGACGAGCACTAGCTATGAACTTCTCATTCTTCTTAAGAGGAGTGTTTATCAGGCCAGGACCGAACTTGGAAAGTTCATTGAACTTCCACTCATACTCAGAAAAGGACATGGTACCCTGCTTGAGATCCATGAATTCACGATAAAGCTGAGATTTACCGGCTTCTAGCATCCATTTTGCCACAAAAGCCTCCCTGAAAGAAGATATAGAAATAAAACTTAACATAGATTCAAGAGAAAGGAAAATATGGGAACAAAATTCAAGATAACACAAAGGATACCTAAACTGCTCCCAGGAAATATCACCTCGTTATTGTGAGCTGTAACAGACTCCCACCAATCCAAGGCTAACTCTTGCAGCTGCCAAGCAGCTAACTGACGCTTCTAGGCATCAGTAAGATCGAGACCGGAAAAGATCATCTCTAAACTATGTAACCATTGCTGGGCTTCAATAATGCTCTCTGAACCGGTAAACTTGGTTCCACCAAGTTGAGAGAATTCCTTACATAGAACAGTGAAACTAACAGGTGCAGCAGGCTGAGGAGCTGGAGCAATACCACGACCCCTACCTCTGGCATTTCCACGATTCATCCTGAAAAAATTAAGAATGAATTTTAGGACAAAGTAAAGAGAAGACAAAGATAAGATAAGATAAGACAAGATAAATTCACTTGGATGAATATCCTAATTAAAGAAAATACTAACAAGGTAGATACGAAAGGAAGGAAGTTTAGAAAATTGCTTTTAAAACAAGAAAAATTTATATCAAAATAATCTTTGAGAAATCATTTTAAAATCATTTTATACTTTGAAAATACGTTCTCTCACAAAGAAATGATTCTGAGGTTGATTTCACTCATTCTAGGGTATTTCTACCCTATCTCTAATGAGTTTTTGCTCCGCAAGCTAAGGTTTGCTAAAAAAACCAAAGCTTTGATACCAACTGTAATGACCCACTATTTTGGACCATTCAAATCGACAATAATCCACACATGTCAGACTTGAATAATTCAAAATAATAGATTGTAATAAAATTTGGAGCAAATAAAATCAATCACAGAATCACATACACAGAAATATCAGAATAACTCGCAGTGGAAGATAAAATGCCATAGTAGTTCATAAAGATACTATAACAAAGTCTCAAAAACAAATACATAATGTCAGTCTGAAAACAAATACAATAGAAATCCCAAATACATAGAAGTCCAGTAATACAATGGCTGAAATAGAACAACTAAAACTGAAATAGATAAATAACTAGATAAGAAGAACCTCCAGCGATTCCTAGCTCCAGAAAGTGAAGTCCAAAGCTGTGAATACTCAGGCTGACCCGAGAATAAAAAAACACAAACACTCGAGTCAGGACATACAAACTTATACAATGTAAACCAACTAAAGTAAACTGTAATAAAAGCACAAGTAACTTAAAGGATGCTTGGGACCGCCCATCCTCTAAGGATCCGTTAAACTATTTACTATGTAGTAATATTTCAATATTATAATAATGTCTAGTATTAAAATAAACATACTTAAAAATAGCATTAAGGCTTTACATTTTCCACCTTAACACATAAATAGTGCCAGTAGTCTACACAGTACCTACGTACCTCCAGATCGGGAGGCTACGAGAAGATACTCCATAGGTACAACACAAATCAAACTCGTAGTAAAGCTCTCTATGGTAGATGACACGGCACACAAGGTAATGCCTGGGTAGATATACCAATTACGCACACGGGCTGGTAGAAACGCGTAGCAGCCACTACCGCCCACCTCGGACACACTCCCAAATCAAAATCGAAGATGGCCATCAAATCAATCACAAGGTAAGAGTATAATATCAAAGAAATGTGCCCGATCGGAGGAATGACCTCACTTGGCCCGAGATCGCTCCTGTTTTAGCCACCTTAAGCCAACTCATGGGAGTCAGGTCCACGTTCATACCTAAATAGGGTCGTCGCCACCATCCTACTTCATTCTGGAATCTCCACCGTGTACATAGTTGTTAAAGTGGTTTTCGATATCGACAAAGAGTATGTCCATATCCGATCCCGGTCTCTTTAACAACCAATCGTTATTATAACCCGTGGTTATAAATTTCAAAAATAGTTTATATTTCAAATCAAAATACTTCATTTAAACCATTTAAAAGTAAAGTCATTATACCTTTAAATCAAATACTCAATTCCCAAAAATTTAGCCTTTCTGAGCTCATTTATTCAGTTAAATACTTTAAACATTGAAAATTTCAGCTTTTGCATCACTTAGAAAATGCTGCGGTAAGTTAAATTTGAAAACAATTCATTTCAGCAAAGACAACATTTATAAACTGCTGCAGTAGTTCAGGGTTCAATTTGAAAAATTAGTTCAATTCAACAAAGACAGCATTTACAAAATTGCTGTCGTAGTTCAATTACATTTGAAAATCTTCATTTCAGCCAACAACAGCACTTGTCAAGTGCTACTGTAACCCTTTTATTAGTTTTAGATTTTAACATTCTTTCTACAACCACATCACTTACCAAGTGCTGCAGTAGCCTTTAGTTCATTTGCATCAACCACGACACTTACAATGTGCTGCAGTATCCTTTACTTCAGATTTTAAGTTAGTTTCAGAAATGATAGCATTTCTGAAGTGCTATTAATTCAATTTCCATATTTATAATAAAATTTCAAAAACAAATAAACTTCAATTTTAACCATTTTAACTTATAAAAATCATATTTTTCCACTTCAAAAATGTTCATTTAAATACCCATTAACTTATGATTTTATAGAGAAATTTTTTACAATAAAATAATATTTTCCAATAATTTCACTTATTAAATTCAAGTGTACCATTTTCCCATTCTTTGCATTTTAATAATTTACTTTAAAAATTAAATTTAAATTTCCATTTCATAAATATAACTTAATTTCCATTTTTATTTGATTAACTTAAACTTCCATTTAAAAATCAAATCACAAATTTCCAAATTAGGTTACGTTTCAAATCACAATTTTTTCATTCATTTATTTAACATTTTTATTACATAGAAAAATCATTATTACTTTATTAAATCATTTTAAATCCCAATTTAAATCAAAATATCAAATTTTTACATTTTAAACAATACTCAAAAATTTCCAGAAAAAATATATAAAATAACCATGGGTCTGTATAATATTTTCTAACCTAGGTCAAGTGATACGGATAATATACCATTTCAATCCGTAATTTACAAAGAAAAATCTGGGTTCTATCATTTCAAACCCGCAATCCCAAGTTAAATAAAATAAATAAAAATCACTCAGGCCTATCATTTCAGCCCATAACGATTTTTCTCTATTCTAAAGTCCGTTCGGGTATGTATCATTTCAACCCGTAGTGATTCTATTCTACAGGGAACTTGCAGTGCGAGAAACAGAATAAAATAAACAATATAACAGAATATAACATAACAGATGATGTGACAAGTTTATAACAAAGTTTAACATCATATAATTCATATCACAGGCAGGTATAACATGGTATAACAATTCTACACATTCACTTGTTATCGTTTCACAATTCTATAAGTATGAATGTCAAGCGTGAATAACTCACCTTTTCAAGCTGGAGTACGCAAATCAATACACACATATAAATTCAGAAAGCACGATATAGCACGACTTTGGATTCAAGTGGAGAGAGAGCCAAGATTTTGATCTTGTATACACAAATAAAACAAAGCAAATATAAATATATATACAATACAAAGATTAATTGAAATAAAATGGAAATAGAATTAACAAAGAACACCACCAAGCCTTTAAATCAAAATTGCTTGATCTCAACTCAACTTTTGCTCGACCATACATGTTTATAGGTTAGGCCATGAAGGTTTTATTGGTGGTAAGGCTTGGGTATGGACTCAATTAGGCACGGCTAGCATAGGGAATGTGAAAAGAATGGAGTTACAAGCATGGAATGTCAAAGGTCAAGGCATAAAAGAGGAGTTTTGGGTTGCATCTAGGCTCGGCCTATGGTCAATATGGGTCCGGCCATGCCACTACAGGTCAGGTCAGAGGCTGATGTGATGTCCAGAGGTGATGTCATGTGTTGGTGGTGGAGCTAGGGGTGATGGCCGAGGCAAACTATGGGATGGTGATGGAATAAAGGGGTTCGGCTATGAATTGTTGCAAGGGTTTGCAAGTTTTTGTGGTGTTTGTAGAACTTGATGGTCACGGCCAGATCTAGTCAGAGGGTATGAGGTGGTTTCTGCTGTGGATGATGAGGAGAAGGTGATGGTGGTGGTCGGTGGAGATGATGGTGGTAATGGCCGAGCAAAGCTAGAGAAGAGCAAGGCAAAAATCAAAGAAAATGAAGAGAAAAAGTAGGAAAAAGGAAGCCATTAACTTACATTATTTTTTTCTCAGAAATGAAATGGACATGAATGATGATGAGATGGGAATTTTTTCAAGTGAATAAGCAAATGAAATGCACGGCAATACTAGAGGAAATGGACTACCAAGCAAATGAAAAGACAAGAAAAGGAAAAGTCACAAGTTTAAAAGCTTTTTGTCTCTTTGAATTTCCACTTTCTTTTATTCAAAATAAACCAATCAAAATCAAATAAATAAAATAAAAGATAAAACAAAACAAAGTAGAAATGAAAATAAATAAATAGTCTTAGGAAAATAGAAAATAAATAAAGAAATTAGTTTATTATATTGAAACTAGAACTAAAAATTGTAAACAAAATACAACTAATATTGGAAAATTACAACTACACTTTTAAAATGTTATAAAATAAAAATTTGAAATAAAATCTACTTTAAAAATATTTGCAAAAAACTTGGGTTGTTACAGTTCTGATGTGGTGGGCTGATGTGCCGGCGCTGGGAAGCCTGAAGCTGCGGGCTTGGTTGAGATCATTGTAGATTGAGTGGTCAGAGCTTAAGCTAGTTAGTTAAGGTGGTTAATTTTATAAAATTTGGTTAATTAAATTTAAATAAGTTACATTTGTTTAGTAAATCATATGCTAATATAATTTAATATTATTTGCATACGAGGTCCAAAAATCATTAAAACAGGTCGAGTTGGTTCGTATCTGGAAAATCTATGCAATAGATTTGGTTAGAGATTTTTCAGAGTTAGCCGGGATTTAGGAAAAATAAAAAAAATCTAGATGTTCAACAAACTAAAAATCAAGGTGAGAATTTCTCACTCATTTGGATTGCCACAATTTAATTTAAAATGTTGGAAATTTAAATTATCGGTTGGTTGAATGATTTGATAATTTTAATTAATTGTTGGATGATTATATAATATATATTAGTATATATATTAGTAGTTGAGTGATATTCTAGCGGATGAGACCCTATGCACCCCGCATAATAGCGGATGACCCTATATATCGCGATATCCCCCTCAAAGTGGGATTGGTATTTTATATTGTCTAACATCTGTGGATGCAGGGAAACAGGTTGGAGGGATCCAACTAGATTCCTCAACTATATTTTGTGTTTTTCATATATACAAAAATATGTGATGTGATTGAATAATCTACTGAATTATTATGTGTTGCAAATTTTTAAATATTATAAATACCATAAATATTATTTTGAATTTTTATGGAACTAATAAGAGATTTTTAATATAAAAATATGTATATCGAAATTTGGAATTATTTTAAAGGGATTGATTTGAATAAGTAATAATTGGTTTTTGATCGTACTAAATAAAGTAGGAAAAATATTATTTAAGTAGAGAATTTAAAATAAATTATATAAAGGAATTTTTAGAGACTAGATTTTAAAATGATATTAAAAAATACAAAAAGAAGTTGAAACCGATATTAGAATTGATTGGCAAAAATTAATGGGATTTATAAGGAACTGAATTCATAAAATGGAATTTTATAAATGAGATTATTTTTAGTGAAACTTTAAGGAGTTTAAAATTTAAAAACGGTGTTTATAGATAAAGGAAATCGATATCAGATGGAATTTTGGAAATATAAATTTACAGGGAGAATTTATGTTGGATATGGAAATAAGGTGAGAGAATAATGGTGGATACTATTTTTGAAGTGAAAATGGTTAAGGAGACCAAAATGGAAGTGATGTGATGGAAATCGACAGGGATTTATAAATTGAAATTTTGTTATTGAGGTTTAAAAATATATTTTTATTAATAAATTTTTATTTTAAGGGAAAATTATATTTATTAAACTATGTAATTTAAAGTCAGTTAGTATTTCAATACCTCAGAAGTGAATTTTTCACATACTTAATATTTATTTTAGTAAATCCTAAATTTTTTCAAAACCTTCTTTGGAAAGTGATGTTATAAAAAGTGTTTCAATTTTTTAGAGAACCTTTTGAACATGTCTTAAAAATAAATTATTATTATTAATATTATTCTTTAAAATACTTATTATATATAGAGTTTTGTAATGTTTTAAATTTATTTATAAATCTTCTTGGAAATCTGGAAAGGGGTCATTCAGTATATGGGATCTATAAGAAAAAGTCTTAAATGGAATTGGGAAGAAAAGTAAGAAAAATTTCCGAAGTAGTTAATAAAAGTGAACTTCGAAGAATGAAATAGAATTCATAAAGAAGTACAAAGGGAAATTGAGTTTATAAGCAAGTATAATTGGCTTTGGAAATATTAAGGGAATTAATTAAGGAATTCCGAAATTTATAGAATTCGTTATAAACCAGTCAAGGAATTTACAAATAAAAATTGTAAATGATTTTGAGAAAAAGAAACAGGAAATAAATGGAATACTTCCTAAGTGTTGAATATAAAATAAAGTGGAAAAGAATATTCTAAGTATTGGAAATGGGTGGGAATATCCTATTGAGAATATAAGGATTTGAAATTGTTTTCTAATGTTGAAGTGTTGGAAGTAATATATTATAAAGATATTTTGAAATAATTTTTGGGAAATTTGAAATAAGGCATGATGTCTGCTTTTGGATGTTTATTGATAGTTAAATAACCGACTATCAATTTTGGCCAATTTCGTTAATCGTTTCGAGGAGACCAGGATCAGATTTAATTATCTGAAAACCACCTCAATCTGGTTTGAACGTTACGAATGAATACCAAGAAGATGATGAAGACGGTGATTCGGTTTGTCCAGAACCAGGATAACTTGTATGGACGAATGCTATCAGAACATCGTCATTGGAGGATGATGAGCGTTCTAAGTAGAATTTTGTTCTTGAAAGGTAACGCTTAGCCTCAAGACTCATCAACCATGAATGACTAAAACAGGGGAGATGCAGCAAAGCTAAGTGGGTCGCACCCAATTAGGGTATGTTACCACTTTTCTAGATGTCCTCAGAAACCTATATATTATGGATATGGTTGTGCATGAAAGAAGGAGCGCTCAATGGTAAGGGTGGGAACATCTAGGGTTCTAACATATTCGCTCTATCCAAGTTAGGGGTAGGCAGGTCTTGTGTAGCAGGGGATCCCGGCGAGGTCCTCGGTACATTGTTCTAGAGGTATACTGTGATGGGCGGTACCCTAGTGGCCCAGTCATTCGTATGAAATCCATTTTCCAATAAGCACTATACGGTTTTAATTGTGCCCAACTATGCTGAAACGTGAGATGCAAGATTTTCAGCTATTTTCTATTTACTTGGTTTAGAAACTATTATAATATCAGATGATTTTGATAGAAATCGTTTTGGTTATCGTAAGGTAAAAACCCATCATGTTTATGTGTGACGTGGTCTTATGTAATGACCCGCGATTTCGTATTGACTTATAATCGTCATTAAACGATTAATCGATTGTTGATTGCTGTTGAGTATTTTAAATCAGCTGAAATTCTTTTGAAAGATTTGTTAAAGAGTTATACGGGCTTTTCTTTATTAATTCAGCCTGTTTCCTTTTGATTGAGATAATGGTTGTACTCATCCCCTTTCATATTCGTTTGCAACCCATTCCCATCTCATTTTTCAAACGGAAAACCCTAATCAACATACGAAAATAAATGGTGGCGCTAGTTCATTCTTCATCATTCAAAAAAGAAATTAGGGCTTCGTTCAACTTCGTGGAGCCGTGGTTTCAATTTGCTCGATCGATTCCTCGTGGCTCACTACGGCTGCTCCTTCTCGCTCATCTTCGAGATGCCGTGGCTTCAATTCCGATGCTCGTTCTTCTTTGACAATTTGGGCTTTCGATTTTCTGGAGCATCGGCTACAAACTTTCGACCGAATGATAAGGTGAGTAATTCTAGTTACTCACATCTAATTCAAGCACATATATTTGTGAGTTGTGATTTTCACTACTTTGAATCCTTGGGTTTTCGTTTGTATACGAACGTTAGAGTTCGTCTTGATTCACCTTGGCCATTCTATTTTGTTTGAATACATAGATGGTTTATCTGACTTTAGCAGTTGTACAATTTTATGCCTGATACTCGCAGAGTTGATTCTTGTATGGATTTCTGGCTTTAATGACTTTTGATTTGGGTTTGACGATGTTGTTTTTGTTCACCCTTGACTATCTCACGACCACCATGGCTTTGAATGGTTGTTGGTATTTTGGGAGTGGCACCGCCTTGAGTTGAAACCGCAGTCCCATGATTTTTGAACTTGTCCTTACTGTTCGATTTGCCTTGCCTTTATTTTGATCACTATCTCGGCTTTTGATTTATCCGAACTTGTTTGATTTTGTTAAAATTCGACTTGGACTATTTATTGGGTATCTAGGTCTTCGGCACAGTTTGTTTGACCTTGTTTTCGTGGAAAAATCGGCTTTGATGCTTTTGCACTGGTACCATGACTTTGATCTTCACTGACCTGTTGTCCCCTGATTTCGTTTATACTGTGAATTCTGTTCTTTGTCAAACTACTTGAGAAATCGATTTCGGTCTGTAGTTTTGTTTCTTTGTAGCTCTGTTGCTCTTAACGTTGTGATGTTGAACTTGGATAGTATATCAGTGATGTATCATCCCTGTTGTATACCTGTAGTTGCATTGTTCATGTTGTAACTGTGCACTTGTCAGTGTAGTCTTCATTTAGGGTAGTCTGCACTGCTTCATGTTGTTGCTTGACCTGTTCCACTATGGTTCCATGCCTTGTGGTTGCATTTTATTCGTGTTTGCTGTCACATTGGGCTTGTAGTTGGTGTAGCTCGCTGTCTTTGAACTCTGCTCTGGTCTATCCCATTTCACTTGGTTACAGAACTTGATGTTCGGTTTTGTTCTTGCTTCTCGTACTACCTGGTCTGGTTCTCGACCTATGGTGTTTATGAAGTCTAATGCCTTTGGTTTTTCATTAGTACATATTGCCTTAAGTACAAGTATGTAGTGCCCGTTTGATCTGTCCATTAAAGTCAGTGATGTGTCTGCATTGCGGTCACATGAATTGAACTTGTTCATTTCAGTTGGGTTATTTTGTATTGAAGTATTTTGTTTTCCACTGTTTGGACATTTGGGTTTTTGAGTTGCAGGGTAATTGTTCTGTTTAGTTTATATTCTCTTGGATGTTGGTTATGTAGTTTTGGATTCTATTACACTACTGATGTCACTCATGTATACCCCTCTGTACCTCACTTCCTTTGGCCTTGCATTTAGTTCTAGCCTGGTATAGTGGTTCACTGCTTCCCAGTTTTATAAATGAGACTGTTGTATTTGGGTTTTGAACCACGACCAGACAGAGTTGCTGCCATTATTGTGGGCACTGACTTCAGTTTGTCTGCACTTTGATGATTAAGTTGTATTGCCTCTGACTTTTGACATACAGTCTTCATTTACTTCGAGTTAGTCGCTTACAGTCGCATTGTTGACCCATTACTCTGGTTGACATTTTGTTATCGCCTACTTGTATCAATCCATATCATCACTTAGTTAGTGTAGTCTTCGAGTAGTTAGTGCACTTGTATACAGCCGCATTGGGTAGTTCTTTGTAGTCTTCACTATACCATATTGTCACTGCATATCTCTTTTGCATTGCTTTCCTTGTGGTTTAGTTGCACACTGCTGTCACTCGTAGTTGCTGCAGTGTTATAGATCACGGTCTTCATTTGAGACAGTGTTCATATACTCTTGAGTCATGTTTCATTTGCTCGAATTGGTTGGGCTAGAGTTGTTGGTTCATGTTGTAGCATCTCTTGTATCTCTTGTGATATCTGTTGAGTCTGTTTCAATTGCCCTGTGTACGTCTCGAACCTGTGAGCTTGATGAGTTGCTTTGTCATAATTGTTTGCATCTGCAGCATTGTTTCATCACTAAAGCCTTGATGCTTTGATGTTTATGATTTCATTTGTGCATTCTTGTAGTTACTTGGGCTTGATCTGTAGCTTGCCTTGACAATTGTATTTAGTTGTCATGTAATTCTTCTTGGCTTTGACATTGCCGAGCTTTTGCCCTTGATAGTATTTTGTGGTCTTTACTTTAGTTCACTGTCATCCAAACTGTTGCCACTGTCTTCTTTGTAGATGCATTCTACCCTTGTCTTTGCAACTGTTTGCCACTGCAGTTTCATCGTGGTGGTTGCTTTGTATTCGTTTATGTCTGCAGTTGCCTGTGTTTTTCAGTTTTCCTCCTGTTGGGATTTGTTTCCGAATTCACTTGAGTTGAATCCGGTACTTCGGGGTTTGACCTTGTGATCATTTGTGGCTTTCACTGAGCTTTTGTGTAACCCTTTGCGATAGTGGCGAGGCAGTACACGCGTGCGTGTACTGCAGCCCTATCAGATTTGACAGTTTTAAATTGATGTTTCGATTTGCTGAATAGTTTCGTTGGTTAAATTCAATGCTTTGGAGTTGTATTCTGATTTGGATTGTTGATTCATCGTTTAACACTGATTTGTGTTATATATATATGTCGTTATCCAATTCTCGTATCGAGAGTTGGATATACGAGATTTCCGTGACTGTCATCTATTTGGTATTGATTATTATTGATTCTATGCACTAATAACTGAGTTTGAATTAGACTGACCCGTGTATTATTTTCTTTTGAATGTAATACTCGGGTCAGACCCGAGTTATTTCAGGTTGTAGATTTTCTGCTTTGAGTTGCTGTTTGAGCCATGAAGACTTTTCACATCTTTTGGAGTAATCATGTCATAGTATAGGTTGATATGTATTCATGTATATTAGTTGATAATGTACGTGTATATATAACTTCCAGAGTCGACAATTGTAGTTGTATCATATGTATTATGTCAACTGTATTGTAACTGACATCAGTTATATATATGAGACTTTTGTTTTTATCTGTGTTCCGCATTCTTTGTGTATCTGTGTTGTTTTTATATATATTGTCCTAAACCATTATGAACCATCATAGCTTGTTTTATACTGGAATTGGGTATGCCGATGGGTGTGAATAAATAAGAGATGGAAAATTTAAAATATATACCACTCCTATCGAGGTAACCAATACTAGTGTAAGGCCAACTACGGATGGCCGCTCCTATCCAGCCTTATTCTTCATAATAACAGACAGTATTTCTTTTAATACTCTTTGTTATTGTGAGTATAGAGGTGGGGCGTTACAGTTGGTATCAGAGCTTGGGGTTTATGGACATAATATAAAACATAACTTGGATGGAACATGTGTTACAACTATCAGTCGACGTTTTATTTGTTCTTTGAGTCAAAACTAAAGATTAAAATTTTTGATGAAAGTTTTTAAATATCAGTATTTAAAAATAAAAAATGAATTTGTGTTCTGATGATTTGATTGATTTGAGTACTGTTTATCAGAGTGCGCAACGGAAACAGTGAAGCTGTCTTCGCTAAGTACAACTGATAATCTATTTGATTTAAAAATTGAAATATGAAATTTAAAATTTCATTGGTTGTTTACATAGCTGTAATTATTTTGTTTCTTTTAGAATTTCGAATCCGAATTGAGGATTCGAAGAAATTACAGTTATGTGATTTTTGTTGAAATTTCCGCTGGCTTTCTTTTGTACTAATTATCTATTGATTAGATTTTGCTATTTTGAATTGTCTTCATTGAAGATATATTTGAATGATTTCTTTGTTCATTTTGTAGTACGTGCAAATTTGAGTTGCACGTTACTGCACTAATTTTACGTTGAACCGATGCTTGGTTATGAAACGTATTTTGTTGCCGTTACCTTTATAACGGGATTTTTACACTAGTGCTATGTTTTGAAGCACGGAGTTTAGTTGAAAATTTTTATGAATGAAAATTCACTGGTGTTACATTGTGGTGTAAATTATTTTGATGAGATTTTGACGTTTAAAAATTACTGTCGCTTTGGCTTCAGTAACCGTCAAATTTTAAAAGTGGATTTTCAAGCGGTTATACCGCAATGCTGATTTGTGACCCGTTTTTACGGTATTTTGAGAAGTACAATTTCCTTATCAAAATTGTTACTAATATTGCTGCTTTAATCACGTGATTGGAAACCGTTTTAAAAATGAAAATTGTTTAATCAATCATATAACCCGATTACAGAAATGAGTTTATGACTCAGTTTTTATAAGAAAATAATTTGATTAATCTACTGAGAAATATGGTATTGAATAATAATAATGGATTAGGCAGTATGAACAAAGAGGTTTATGCTCATGTCTAGTTCATTTAAAAATTGATATGAACAAAGCAATATTGAAAAAAAAAAGTGCGATCAAGCAGAAATGACTTTGAAATGGGTTGTAAAATTTGGCATGAAAGTTGGTATGTTTAGATATGATTTTTAAGGAAAATAAATTCCCTACTTATGAAATGAAGAAAGGATTACAAGAGTATTTCCGAAGTTAAAAAGGAAAATTCCTTAAATGAATAAATATGTATGGTCTCTAAATTACCAAGTAATTTAGGAGAGGTGCCTTGATCTACTCATCATCAGGTGGATGATGGGTATGTGCATGACTTGTTCAAGTCTTGGAGGCCTCTGTGCAAAGGTTAACAGAATTGAGTCCTTTGCAATGCACACTTTGTGTTCAAAGGCAAGAGTTTGGACCATATAAAAATGTAAGATGGAACTGGAAAATAAGCTAGGCAGTGTGAACAAAGGAGGTTCATGCTTATGTCTGATTGTTTTAAATTGGAGATGAACAATGCAATAAATTATTTATGTGCTGATTTGTTCAGATCTAAAGCTAAATGTTTTATAGGTTTTTCTTTAAAACCTTACCCTATGTTCACAATAGAATTGAGTATAAGAATTTTTATAGAATTCTACTGGATTTGTTTAAGAGATCATGACATTCTTGAATATAGGAGATCTGCAAGTGCTAAAACAAATTTTGAATGAGACAACTGGAGAAATAAAATAAAGCATTATTTTCATGAATGAAAGTATGGACAGTTGAGATTTTCTGAAATAAGAAATGAGACTGGTCACTAGATTATAAAACTAATCTAGGAGAGAAGCCTTGATCTATTCATCATAAGGAGTATGATGGATATGTGCATGACTTGTTTAAGTCCTATAGGCCTTTGTGCAGGGGTTAACAGAATTGAGTCCCTTGCAATGCACACATGGTGTTCAATGGCAAAGAGATATGACCAAATTAAATTGATAAATCGAGATTTAGAGCTGAATTATGGAATTAAAATGAGTTAATTCCATAAGAGTATGTGTACATGTATACTATATTGGATAATTGAATATTTGTTGATTTGAGATTCGATTATCGTTTTTGATAATTGAATATTTGTTGATTTGAGATTCGATTATCGTTTTTGATAACTGAATAATTGTTGATTTGAGATTCGATTATCGTTTTTGATAACTGAATAATTGTTGATTTGGGATTTCTGATTATCGTTTTGATAATTAAAGATTATCGTTTTGATAATTTGGCAATTGCTAATTTTGCTGATTGTAAGATTTTCTAGTCTCTAATTGATTCTAGATTATGTTGATTATATTAAACTGCTGTTTTCTATCTATCTCAGTTGATAGTTATAGTTTGCTGATTATGAAGTTCGTGTTTTCTATTTATCTGTTGGATAACTAGATATTTGCAGTTTTGCGATTTGCGAATTTTGTTTTCTAATTATCCTTGTTGATAATTAGATATTGCTGTTTTGTGATTTCTGTATTCTAATTATCTAATTTATAATTGAATATTGCTGACAATTGCATTTATCCAGTTTTGTTGTTTTCTGATTATCTATTTGATGATTAGATTTTGTGAGAATTTGTAAATTTCTTTTATGGAATTAAAAGTTTTCTTCGGTTTTGGTGTTCTCGATCTTTATTTTTCTAGCTTAACCAGTTTATGTTAGAAAAATAATTGTTATTGACAACCTTAATTATGAAAATTGCGAGGACGCAATTTCTATAAGGAGGGGAGTCTGTAATGACCCGGGATTTCGTATTGACTTATAATCGTCATTAAACGATTAATCGATTGTTGATTGCTGTTGAGTATTTTAAATCAGCTGAAATTCTTTTGAAAGATTTGTTAAAGAGTTATACGGGCTTTTCTTTATTAATTCAGCCCGTTTCCTTTTGATTGAGATAATGGTTGTACTCATCCCCTTTCATATTCGTTTGCAACCCATTCCCATCTCATTTTTCAAACGGAAAACCCTAATCAACATACGAAAATAAATGGTGGCGCTAGTTCATTCTTCATCATTCAAAAAAGAAATTAGGGCTTCGTTCAACTTCGTGGTGCCGTGGTTTCAATTTGCTCGATCGATTCCTTGTGGCTCACTACGGCTGCTCCTTCTCGCTGATCTTCGAGATGCCGTGGCTTCAATTCCGATGCTCGTTCTTCTTTGACAATTTGGGCTTTCGATTTTCTAGAGCATCGGCTACAAACTTTCGACCGAATGATAAGGTGAGTAATTCTAGTTACTCACATCTAATTCAAGCACATATATTTGTGAGTTGTGATTTTCACTGCTTTGAATCCTTGGGTTTTCGTTTGTATACGAACGTTAGAGTTCGTCTTTATTCACCTTGGCCATTCTATTTTGTTTGAATACATAGATGGTTTATCTGACTTTAGCAGTTGTACAATTTTATGCCTGATACTCGCAGAGTTGATTCTTGTATGGATTTATGGCTTTAATGACTTTTGATTTGGGTTTGACGATTTTGTTTTTGTTCACCCTTGACTATCTCACGACCACCACGGCTTTGAATGGTTGTTGGTATTTTGGGAGTGGCACCGCCTTGAGTTGAAACCGCAGTCCCATGATTTTCGAACTTGTCCTTACTGTTCGATTTGCCTTGCCTTTATTTTGATCACTATCTCGGCTTTTGATTTATCCAAACTTGTTTGATTTTGTTAAAATTCGACTTGGACTATTTATTGGGTATCTGGGTCTTCGGCACAGTTTGTTTGACCTTGTTTTCGTGGAAAAATCGGCTTTGATGCTTTTGCACTGGTACCATGACTTTGATCTTCACTGACCTGTTGTCCCCTGATTTCGTTTATACTGTGAATTCTGTTCTTTGTCAAACTACTTGAGAAATCGATTTCGGTTTGTAGTTTTGTTTCTTTGTAGCTCTGTTGCTCTTAACGTTGTGATGTTGAACTTGGATAGTATATCAGTGATGTATCATCCCTGTTGTATACCTGTAGTTGCATTGTTCATGTTGTAACTGTGCACTTGTCAGTGTAGTCTTCATTTAGGGTAGTCTGCACTGCTTCATGTTGTTGCTTGACCTGATCCACTATGGTTCCATGCCTTGTGGTTGCATTTTATTCGTGTTTGCTGTCACATTGGGCTTGTAGTTGGTGTAGCTCGCTGTCTTTGAACTCTGCTCTGGTCTATCCCATTTCACTTGGTTACAGAACTTGATGTTCGGTTTTGTTCATGCTTCTCGTACTACCTGGTCTGGTTCTCGACCTATGGTGTTTATGAAGTCTAATGCCTTTGGTTTTTCATTAGTACATATTGCCTTAAGTACAAGTATGTAGTGGCTGTTTGATCTGTCCATTAAAGTCAGTGATGTGTCTGCATTGCGGTCACATGAATTGAACTTGTTCATTTCAGTTGGGTTATTTTGTATTGAAGTATTTTGTTTTCCACTGTTTGGACATTTGGGTTTTTGAGTTGCAGGGTAATTGTTCTGTTTAGTTTATATTCTCTTGGATGTTGGTTATGTAGTTTTGGATTCTATTACAATACTGATGTCACTCATGTATACCCCTCTGTACCTCACTTCCTTTGGCCTTGCATTTAGTTCTGGCCTGGTATAGTGGTTCACTGCTTCCCAGTTTTATAAATGAGACTGTTGTATTTGGGTTTTGAACCACGACCCGATAGAGTTGCTGCCATTATTGTGGGCACTGACTTCAGTTTGTCTGCACTTTGATGATTAAGTTGTATTGCCTCTGACTTTTGACATACAGTCTTCATTTACTTCGAGTTAGTCGCTTACAGTCGCATTGTTGACCCATTACTCTGGTTGACATTTTGTTATCGCCTACTTGTATCAATCCATATCATCACTTAGTTAGTGCAGTCTTCGAGTAGTTAGTGCACTTGTATACAGCCGCATTGGGTAGTTCTTTGTAGTCTTCACTATACCATATTGTCACTGCATATCTCTTTTGCATTGCTTTCCTTGTGGTTTAGTTGCACACTGCTGTCACTCGTAGTTGCTGCAGTGTTATAGATCACGGTCTTCATTTGAGACAGTGTTCATATACTCTTGAGTCATGTTTCATTTGCTCGAATTAGTTGGGCTTGAGTTGTTGGTTCATGTTGTAGCATCTCTTGTATCTCTTGTGATATCTGTTGAGTCTGTTTCAATTGCCCTGTGTACGTCTCGAACCTGTGAGCTTGATGAGTTGCTTTGTCATAATTGTTTGCATCTGCAGCATTGTTTCATCACTAAAGCCTTGATGCTTTGATGTTTATGATTTCATTTGTGCATTCTTGTAGTCACTTGGGCTTGATCTGTAGCTTGCCTTGACAATTGTATTTAGTTGTCATGTAATTCTTCTTGGCTTTGACATTGCCGAGCTTTTGCCCTTGATAGTATTTTGTGGTCTTTACTTTAGTTCACTGTCATCCGAACTGTTGCCACTGTCTTCTTTGTAGATGCATTCTGCCCTTGTCTTTGCAACTGTTTGCCACTGCAGTTTCATCGTGGTGGTTGCTTTGTATTCGTTTATGTCTGCAGTTGCCTGTGTTTTTCAGTTTTCCTCCTGTTGGGATTTGTTTCCGAATTCACTTGAGTTGAATCCGGTACTTCAGGGTTTGACCTTGTGATCATTTGTGACTTTCACTGAGCTTTTGTGTATCCCTTTACGATAGTGGCGAGGCAGTACACGTGTGCGTGTACTGCAGCCCTATCAGATTTGACAGTTTTAAATTGATGTTTCGATTTGCTGAATAGTTTCGTTGGTTAAATTCAATGCTTTGGAGTTGTATTCTGATTTGGATTGTTTATTCATCGTTTAACACTAATTTGTGTTATATATATATGTCGTTATCCAATTCTCGTATCGAGAGTTGGATATACGAGATTTCCGTGACTGTCATCTATTTGGTATTGATTATTATTGATTCTATGCACTAATAACTGAGTTTGAATTAGACTGACCCGTGTATTATTTTCTTTTGAATGTAATACTCGGGTCAGACCCGAGTTATTTCAGGTTGTAGATTTTCTGCTTTGAGTTGCTGTTTGAGCCATGAAGACTTTTCACATCTTTTGGAGTAATCATGTCATAGTATAGGTTGATATGTATTCATGTATATTAGTTGATAATGTACGTGTATATATAACTTCCAGAGTCGACAATTGTAGTTGTATCATATGTATTATGTCAACTGTATTGTAACTGACATCAGTTATATATATGAGACTTTTGTTTTAATCTGTGTTCCGCATTCTTTGTGTATCTGTGTTGTTTTTATATATATTGTCCTAAACCATTATGAACCATCATAGCTAGTTTTATACTGGAATTGGGTATGCCGATGGGAGTGAATAAATAAGAGATGGAAAATTTAAAATATATACCACTCCTATCGAGGTAACCAATACTAGTGTAAGGCCAACTACGGATGGCCGCTCCTATCCAGCCTTATTCTTCATAATAACAGACAGTATTTCTTTTAATACTCTTTGTTATTGTGAGTATAGAGGTGGGGCGTTACATCTTATGAGATACCTTTGCTTTTCAAAGGATTTTGAAAATAATACTAATAATTCAAATTGAGTGTGTTTTCTCATGCTGGTTTTCCAGACTGACTCGGGTGTTATTTTATTATAATGATCGGGTCAGACCGAGTATTACAGACTTAGGATAGGATGCTATGGAGCTCATGAGACGAGCTGGATGACCAAACGTATTTCCGTACTCGATTTGTATTTCTTCTATGTGAGGACAAGTTATTAAACTGTCCGGATTGATTGTTGTATATTGTACTCTGATAATGATATGTATATTAATAGCACAGATCTTGTATTTAAAATCTGTAATTATATATATTATAATTTGTTTCACTGCAATTGTGAGACTTTGTTGTTGTTATTCTATTTTCTTTTACCTTTTCCTTCTTCACCACTAATGAACTGGTGTTTCAGGCACTCGATTGCTCGGCATTCTATATAGTGGACCTATTGATGTCGATTTTCGAGGGTCGAAAAATCTTGTTCGTTACAATTGGTATCAGAGCTGAAGGTTAAGCGAGAACCTTGGCTCTGGTGGGTATTACTCATTAGAGATAGGGTCAGTAGTACCCTAGAATGAGTTTGAGTGTATTAATAGATATGAGCGCGTATTTTTTAGTGAATATAAATTGTTTTATATTGTGTTGACTTATCGGTGTAATGTTTTGTGACGCCCCAACTCTATACTCACACTAGCCAAGGATACTATGGAGTAATGTCGTCGACTAGCACGAAGAATAAGGCTGTTGAGGAGCGACCATCTGTGTAATAGATTTGTGCGAGTACCGATATGCCAGGTAGAAGGTCATGCATTTCATTTCAAGAGGAAATATGACATATCCAATACAAACTCAAAGTTACTACACAATGGCTTTGTGCCCTTCGAAAACAAATATAAAATAAACATAACACAAATTAGTCACAGATATACATATCACTAAAGTGGAAATAGATATGAATATTACACATATAAGTGAACATCAAAGTTGTGGTCATAGAAGATCCACTACATCACAAAAGAATAGGTACAAGTGCTAGACAAAAGAATATGTATACATCAAGGAGTCTCTATCTCGAATGTATAAAAGAAAAAACTACTAAGATAAAGTAGTTAGCCAATAGCCAGAAGCTTGTCCCTGCTAAGAAGTCAAGTGGAAGCACCTGAAACACCTCGGTCTGACCCGAGTATTATTTAAGAAGAAAAATAATAAACAGATTAGTCTAGCTATAAATATCATATAAGATGAGATATGATAAGAGATATGACAAAAATATATGATAACAATAATGTCATACTGTGACAAATATATATTTGATAACAATGAAAATCATACAATATCTCAAATCTTCTCAAACACCAAAAAGAATGTCATATTCTTTTGCTTATTCACCAAACCTCTAATACTGACAAAACATATTAAAGACAATTCGCATAAATTGGTGAGACACAAATTCTAGAAATCAATAATTAGAAATCCAGAAAAACACAAAGGGGGAGGCCTATCACAAACGGGAGCATGAAAACTCACTAACACGTGTGTCACAAACGAGACTCTATCCCATGGGTCACTAACCCATAGAGCCGTTGCAACGACGTAGTACAATGGTGCGCCCGAGGAACCTGAAACTTAACTAAGCCAGAACAACGACGTAGTACAATGGTATGCCCGATGTACCGAACTCTAAAAAATAGTCAAAAGACCATGGGTCGCTAGCCCATATATGTGAGACGAAACTCCATAAAACGAGGTACAGTCCCCTACGTGGACAAAGAATCGCATATCGCTAGTCTAATCCATAAAATGATCACCATTGATCAATAAAAAGTCTAAATTACACTAGGGTAGTAAATAAATGAGTTTAGCTTCATGTCCCATAACCACTGGCTTAACTTAAATATTTACGAACAAATTGTAGATTTCCACTCAAAAATTATCACAAGATTTCAATCGAACAAGTCCAAGAATTAACCGACGAAGTAAACGCAAGTGTTTCATACTACTTGTTTTGCTAAGTCGTTTAATTAGATTTCACATACGAATGAGGTAAAAGTTTGTAAATACTAATATATTGGAAAACGGTTATAAAAACAAGCTTTGTATTAAAAGTTGTGTTGAAATCAGTTTTGTGAAAGAGTTTGAGTATTTACTACTAGTATGGAAACCTTTGTATTTTAAAGTGACAAATCATAAAAACGATTGAAAAAGCAATCTATCACCAAAAATCCACATTAGACGACGTGAATTAAAACCATAAAAATCGGTATCAAATCCATCAAATGGATATACCCAAAAATCCAGAAAAGAAGTTATCAAAGTTGATAATAAATGACAATAACTAACCGGATCAACAAAAATCGATAAGAATTGGAAATCCACTCAAAAACAGCAAAATAGGAAAAATTCAACTGGACCAGACGTCTGGTTGGTTTGGCCAAACGTCTTACCTAGGGTTTGGGAAACTTATTTTTCTTTTCCCTATTTTCTTTTTAATTTCAGAAACCTCCCAGACGTTTGGTAGGTTTGGACCAGACGTCTGGTCCTAGTCTCTACCATTTTTCTTTTTCTGCCATATCTTTTTTTTCTTCCGGTGCCCTAACCAGACGTCTGAGTTCTTCAACCATACATTTGGTTGCATGTACTGGGCAACAGTTTGCTACAACATGGAAGGCCAAATCAATCCGGAAGCGATCGGACGAGCGATGGAGGCTAGGGATTTATGCCAAGCGACAACCCAGCCCTATAAGCTCTTCGATACACCCCAAATAAAATGTACAAACATCCAAAATAGGATCTTTAATGATTTTGACTTCAAAACAGCAAAATATGGAAAATTCACCAAACCAATTCAAATCAAAAGTAAATGAACATGGAATAGATGTTAGGAGTTCATACCCAACAACAATGAAAGCTATAGACATAGATGTGAGTTCAAGAACTCACCTTTAAACTCAAATATAGAAATGAGAATCTCTAAAATAAGCAAAGATTGATTTATCTTCAACAACACCTCTAGAATCTTCAATCTATTATCAAATCAAATGAATTTCCTATGATAGTTTATAGGAATTTCTGGAAATTGAAGAGAGATTGAGATGGTAAGATGAAGAGGATGCTTACCTAAGCTTCTCCTTGATTTTGGAATTTAATTTGAATTTTCTAAGAGAACTAGGGCTTAGGAATTTCTAATCTTCTCTAGTTCCCCCATTTTTCCTATAGCTTGAGTGTTAGGAATTATTATGAGTAGAATGAATGAAGTGGAGAGGAGTTAGGGTATTTGGTAGAGTAGTTTGGGTTCGCTTGTTGGGTTGGTGGGCTAGAACCAAACCCAAAGCCCAAATGAAAATACCAAAATCCTAATCAACTCCAAACATATCGATGTTGATACTCAAAAAAGTTATAAACATCATTTTGAACTCAATTAAAGTGATCTCGAGTCCGGATTCGACCATTTACAAAAAGTCACATTTTAGACATTAAATTTAGCTAACGATGTTATATTTAAATAAAATATTTGTTAGTCCCTAAGGAGTTGGTTTTGATGACAACAACCTTACTTAGAATTAGATTATAAAATATATAATACTAACATTATTGTGTAGATATATATAGATATGTTTGTAGGTACTAAAGAATGAAGAACTATACAATATAAAGATTCAACATCAAAGATTGAAGATATCAAGATTCAAGACTTATGAGTATCAAGAATTTCAAGAGTTCAAGTTTCCAAGATAAGTTATATAGTTAGGAATATTGTTAAAACTCATAGAAAGGCACTGACATCTTAAAATCTATTTTATTCGTGGAATGGAATCCACTTCGTGCTCGTTAAAGGGATGGAACCCTAAGTAGGATGGAACCTACGAAAAATCTAGTGGAACATCTTTTTGTATCCACTTACTTTTATTTCAAAATGATTTTCAAAATATATAGCTTGTTTTTCAAAATGATTTTAAATATTCCTGTTTAAAAACCAAAATCATCTGTCCTAGTTTTTCAATATATTTTAGACTCAAAAATATCCTTAGTTTTAAATATCCTTAATTTTAAATATCTTTGATTTTAAATTATTATCCTAAGTTTTTAAACTACAATTTTGATATTAATATATTTAGCTGTTTATATATTTATACTTAAGATTTAAATATAAAAGTACAGAAAATTATTATATATATTTTAATATTGTTCTCTCTAGTTATTTATGTATTATAACTATATATAAGTATATTTTAAAGTTTAAATATAAGTATAATATAATATAGAAATTATTTTCAAAGAAAAACAAATCACCAAAAAATACAAGGGCATGTCGACATGGTCACATGTACCCATGTCGACATGGTGACAGTTAAATTTTTTTTTGACAAGAAGTGTCTATTCGCCACATCCCTTCACCAATGGACATGGCTATTGATCTACTATAAATAAACGGTGTTTTCAACGAATTTTAATTACTTTTTTTCCGATTTAACTTGTCTTCTTCTTCTCCACTTTCTTATTTACAAATTACACCATTTCTCTGCCGAAATCAACATCAAATCTAATTAGATAATTTCTGGTTTTGATTCTCTCCACTATCTCTACAAGATCGAAGTGCTAATCCGAGTTATAGAATTTTTGTAACCAATAGAACGAGAGAAGGTGTGATTGTAGCCCTGGAAATCAATTGGGTGAACTTGTTGCCCGGTAAATCAAGTATCTCTACCCAGAGGATTGTAAATCTGGAGCGGTGTACCTCGTAGCCTTGAAATCGAGGCTCGTATTTGTAAGAATTGTTTTTGAAAGGAAATCCATACTTGTGTTGCGGGACTGGATGTAGGGTAACTCCGAACCAGTATAAAATCCGATGTGTTCTTTCCTTTACTGCTTTTACTTTATATTTGCATCTGTGTTTGATTCTGTGTTCATATCTGTGTTTGATTAGTGTATACTTTGTTAACAAATTAAGATAAACTCAAAAAGATTAACAAATTTCTTAAAACACTATTCACACCCACTCTAGTGTTAATTCAATATTAAGATCCTTAATCTGCATTCTAACAATTGGTATCAAAGCCAGGTTTTCAAAAGTTTCATAATATGAATTTTGAAAAGTTTTAAAATGGCTATTTTTGAAAAATCTATTAAAACTAGTTTAGAATTGTTTAAATCATCATTGTTCCATGAGTCTGCATATGAATGTTATTCAAATTCTAGTTGTCTACCCAAATTTTATAACGTGCAGGAAAGATGCTTTATGGGTATTAAGGAATCAATCCACAATGGAAAATCTATGCAGATCAAAAGGAATAAGTGGATACTTGATAGTGGATGCTCTAGACACATGACTGGTAATCCGGATATGCTGAATAATATTATATACAAAGACAGAGGACTTGTTAACTTTGGAGACAACTCGAAAGGATATGTGATTGGCATCGGCAATGTCGGTAACTCTGAAACTACTATTATTACTAATGTTTTGCTAGTTAAGAATCTAAAACATAATCTACTAAGTATTAGTCAACTCTTTGATAAAGGATATAAGATTAAATTTGAAAAAGATAAATGTCATATTGAAGATAATAACTCAACCATAATATTTGAGGGAATTAGGAAAAAGAATATTTATATTCTTCGTGTGAAAGTTTCAAATGATAACCTATGTCTTTTGGCAAATACAAGTGACCCTTGTATTTGGCATAAGAGATTTGGACATTTGAATTTCCAACTCTTATCTAGACTGTCAAAACATGATCTAGTAAGATGCCTCCCTAAAATGAATTTTAAAGTAGATAGTTTATGTGATGCATGTCAATTAGGAAAGCTTAGAAAAAGTTCCTTTAAATTAAAAGATATGATTTCAACTTCAAAACCCCTTGAGTTACTTCATCTTGATTTATTTGGTCCATCTCAAATTCAGTCAATAAATCATAGTAAATATGTTTTTGTAATTGTAGATGATTATTCTAGATTTACATGGACAATATTTTTGAAACATAAAAGTGATACTTTTGAATGTTTTAAGAACTTTACAAAAAGGATTCAAAATCAATTACCTTTAAAAATTATAACTATTCGTAGTGATCACGGTAGTGAATTTGAAAATGAAAAGTTTGAGGAATTCTGCAATAAGAAGGGAATAACTCACAATTTCTCACTTCCAAGAACTCCACAACAAAATGGAGTAGTTGAACGTAAAAATAGAATGATACAAGAGTGTGCAAGAACTATGCTTTCAGATAGTAATTTACCAAAACACTTTTGGGCAGAAGCTGTTGCTACCGCCTGTTATATTTTGAATAGAATTTTAATTAGACCTTTAACTGATAAGACACCTTATGAACTTCTTCATGGAAAGAAACCTAAGGTATCATACTTCATAATTTTTGGAAGTAAATGCTTTATTTTAAATACAAAAGATAATTTGGATAAATTTGATCCTAAATCCAACAAAGGAATCTTTATCTGATATTCTAATAGAAGTAAAGCTTATAGAGTTTCTAATTTAAGATCTAACACCATCAAAGAAACAATGCATGTTTCATTTGATGAAAATTTAAAAGATTTTGAAATTACAAATGATGAAGAAGATTTAATTACTAAAAATCAGGAATCAACCGAAATTAATAATGAAATTAATCATCCTAATAAAAGGATTAAACTTTTAAAAGATCATCCTATTGAAAATATAATAGGAGATATGCAATCTATTGTTACAACTAGAAATCAACTAAGTAAAATGAGTAATGTAACATTTATATCATCTATTGAACCCAAAAATCCTAAAGATGCATCAACTGATGATTCATGGATTTTGGCTATGCAAGAAGAATTAAATCAATTCACTAGAAATAAAGTTTGGGAACTTGTTCCTAGACCTGAAGATAAAACTATAATTGGAACTAAATTGGTCTATAAAAATAAAATGAATGAACAAGGTGAGGTCGTTAGAAATAAAGCACGACTAGTCACCCAAGGTTATTGTCAAGAAGAAGGTATAGATTGTGACGAAACCTTTGCTCCGGTAGCAAGATTAGAAGCCATTAGGATTCTACTTGCTTTCGCAAATCATAATAATTTCAAATTATTTCAAATGGATGTTAAAAGTGCATTTTTAAATGGATTTGTAAAAGAAGAAGTATATGTTGAACAACCACCACTTTTTGAAGATGAAAAATTAACAAACCATGTGTACAAACTTAGGAAAGCTTTATATGGTCTAAAACAAGCTTCTAGACCCTGGTATGATAGACTAAGATCTTATTTATTACAATCAAATTTTGAAATTGGTAAATAGATAATACTCTTTTTATTAAAAGAAATAAAAATGATATTCAACTAGTTCAAGTATACGTAGATGATATCATTTTTGGTTCAACTAACTTCAAAATGAATAAAGAATTTTCTGAAATAATGACAAAAGAGTTTGAGATGAGTCATATGGGTGAATTAAACTTCTTTCTAGGATTGCAAATAAAACAATTAGATAATGGTATTTTTATTAGTCAAGAAAAATATGCTAAAGAACTAGTTAATAAATTTGGTTTGACTACTGCGAGTGGAAAACCTACTCCCATGGCAACCAATGAATATCTAAGTAAAGAAGATCTCTTGAAAGATGTAGATCAAAAGTTGTATAGAGGAATGATCGGATCATTGCTCTATATCACTACTAGTAGACCTGATATCATACATAGTGTATGTCTCTATGCAAGATATCAATCTCATTCTAAAGAAACTCAGTTAAAAGCTGTAAAACTTATCATAAGATATATTAAACACACCTCTAATTATGGCTTATTTTATCTTAAAATTGATTCATTTGATTTAATATCATACTGTGATGTTGACTATGCTGGATGTAAATCAGACCGAAAAAGTACAAGTGGAACTTGTCACTTTTTGGGACATTCTCTGGTTTCCTGGTTTAGTAAAAAGAAAAATACAGTTTCTCTATCAACAACTGAAGCAGAGTATATTTCTGCTGCTTTGGCTTGTTATCAAGTAATATATATGCAACAAACCTTAAGAGATTTTGGATTAAATATCTCAAAATCGCAAATTTATTGTGATAATACTAATGCAATAAATTTATCTAAAAATTCTACTCATCATGCTCGAACTAAACATATTGATATTCGACATCATTTTCTTAGAGATAATATAACTAAAGAAGTAATTACTCTCGAATATATAAACTCTGAGAATCAAACTGCTGATATCTTAACAAAACCATTAAATGAATCTATATTTACTAAATTAAAAAGAGAATTAGGTATTTGTTCAATAACTGAAATACGAAACATAAATATATAAGTATAATTAAATAAATTAAAAATAAATTAGAAGCCAAAATTAAAATACCCCTGTCGACAACCCCATATTCCACCATGTCGACATATAACGGTATTTTTTTAAAATTAAAATTCCCACCAAAATTTGAAAAGTTGGTTATATATTCTTCCATATTTCGACTTTCTCTTCATTCTCTCTCATTTTCTTCTAGTTTAACTTCTGAAACAAAGAAAATAATGGCTTCTCCATCAAATTCAAACATAAACTCGACTTTCTCATTTCACTCTCCTACTCCCGGCCCTCTTCAACGCTCCATTCACGTTCAAGCAAACCCGACCTTGATCGAAGAAGAGTCTTCTAGTGGCCATGCACAAGAGGACAGCGAAGAAGAGCCAATGGAAGAGGAAGAAGCACCCTTGGAAGAAGAGGACGCACTTGTTCATGAAGTGCAAGTTGAAGACGACGACAACGTAGTTTGCGTTGGTGAAGTATGTTTTGATAAGGATGGAAACCTTGTCGAATAGCATGGAAACTTCTGTCTCCACTATCCTAATTGTTCGATTCATAGGTCTCCTATTGTCAAGAATACTCCTTAGTGTTCTTTCTTTCATTCTTTCGTTCGTATCGTTGTATATATAGTTGTTTATATTAAAAACACATGTATATTTGTTTACATAGTTTACACACATGTAAATATAACATTATATAATAAATTGTGTTATCTTATTCGTATATTCTCATATCTTTTGAATATATAGTTTATTAGTTAGGAAAAGTAGTTATTAAGAGTTTAGTTTATAGTTAAGTATTGATTGTGTATGATAACACTATCATTATAATCACAAGTAATTTAGTCTTAGTTTCGGGGGAGTTATATAGAATTATATAGTATTATAATTATGGAGTTATATGGTTTTTTTGTTGATGACAAAGGGGGATAAGTATAAAATAGGATAGTTAGTCATAGATTAAGGGGGAGTTATTATAAGTATTAGGATAGAAGTGATATTTTATAAACAAAGGTTGTCATCATCAAAAAAGGGGAGATTGTTAGTCCCTGAGGAGTTGGTTTTGATGACAACAACCTTACTTAGAATTAGATTATAAAATATATAATACTAACATTATTGTGTAGATATATATAGATATGTTTGCAGGTACTAAAGAATGAAGAACTGTATAGTATAAAGATTCAAGATCAAAGATTGAAGATATCAATATTCAAAACTCATGAGTATCAAGAATTTCAAGAGTTCAAGTTTCCAAGATAAGTTATATAGTTAGGAATATTGTTAAAAATCAGGCACTGACATCTTAAAATCTATTTTATTCGTGGAATGGAATCAACTTCGTGCTCGTTAAAGGGATGGAACCCTAAGTAGGATGGAACCTACGAAAATTCTAGTGGAACATCTTTTTGTATCCACTTACTTTGATTTTAAAATGATTTTCAAAATATATAGCTTGTTTTTCAAAATGATTTTAAATATTCCTATTTAAAAACCAAAATCATCTGTCCTGGTTTTTCAATATATTTTAGCCTCAAAAATATCCTTAGTTTTAAATATCCTTAATTTTAAATATCTTTGATTTAAAATTATTATCCTAAGTTTTTAAACTACAATTCTGATATTAATATATTTAGCTTTTTTATATATTTATACTTAAGATTTAAATATAAAAGTGTGGAAAATTATTATATATATTTTAATATTGTTCTCTATAGTTATTTATGTATTATAACTATATATAAGTATATTTTAAAGTTTAAATATAAGTATAATATAATATAGAAATTATTTTCAAAGAAAAACAAATCACCAAAAAATACAAGGGCATGTCGACATGGTCACATGTACCCTTGTCGACATGGTGATAGTTAAATTGTTATTTAAAAAGAAGTGTCTATTCGCCACATCCCTTCACCAATGAACATGGCTGTAGATCTACTTTAAATAAAGGGTGTTTTCAACGAATTTTAATTACTTTTTTTTCCGATTTAACTTCTCTTCTTCTTCTCCACTTTCTTATTTACAAATTACACCATTACTCTGCCGAAATCAACATCGAATCAAACTAGATAATTTCTGGTTTTGATTCTCTCCACTATCTCTATAAGATCGAGGTGCTAATCTGAGTTATAGACTTTTTGTTACCAATAGAGCGAGAGAAGGAGTGATTGTAGCCCTGGAAATCAATTGGGTCAACTTGTTGCCCGGTAAATCAAGTATCTCTACCCAGAGGATTGTGAATCTGGAGCGGTGTACCTCATAACTTTGAAATCGAGGGTTGTATTTGTAAGAATTGTTTTTGAAAGGAAATATGTACTTGTGTTGCGGGACTGGATGTAGGGTAACTCCGAACCAGTATAAAATCTGGTGTGTTCTTTCCTTTAATGCTTTTACTTTATATTTGCATCTGTGTTTGATTCTGTGTTCATATCTGTGTCTGATTAGTGTATACATTGTTAACAAATTAAGATAAACTAAAAAAGGTTAACAAATTTCTTAAAACACTATTCACCCCATCTATTGTTAATTCTAGCCTTAAGATCCTTAATCTGCATTCTAACAATATTTAACTATATAATCGTAAATATGCGGGTTCTTACATGTTTATAAATTCTGGTCGGTACAGTCTGGACAACTGTATTGATAGGGATTTCTAAACTCTTAAACTAGGCAAACCGACACAATATTGTTTTAAAAAGTGGGTAAATGAAATAATTTTACCCAAACCATATTTTGATATAAAAGGAATAATTTTCTAAAATTATTGTAGTATATTGGAGTGTTTGGTTGAAATATTATAATCTAATAAGATTATAAAATTGGAGATAGTTTATAAAAACCAAATAAAAATTGTATAAGTATGGATTATAAAATGAATTATAAATGGAATGTATTCGAACTCGAATTCAAGAACTTAAACCAAGGAAGGGTTAGAAAATATTTTCAGAAAGTTATAGAGATGAAATTGGTGTTATTTCGGAAGCATTTTTGGAAAATAAATAACGGTGATATTATTGTGGAATGTTTTTAAATAGAAAATGTATAAAAATGTATTTTTGAAGAAATATAGTAGTGAACTCACTACAGTCACTAGAAAATAATTCCAATGATGATCGTGACATCATTGGTGTTCATTTTTGAGTTTCTAAGTGATAGTTTTGCAACCATAGTGATTTGATATTAGGATTTTGCTGAAAATATTTTGGAAAGGTAATTTGTGTTGGATAAAACCAAATTGGTTTCGGAAATTCCAAAGAATGGTTTGTTAAAACCAAGGAAGAGCTATATATTTGATTTCAAAATGATTTGAAATAAATACCGGGTGTTTAATAATTCTGGAATCCTTATTTAAATGTTTTAGGAAATATCAGAATACAAGTTATGAACTTATAAATGGTGAATGGTTTTAAAGAAAATATGGAAATTGAATTCGAAAATAAATTTTAACTTGAGTAAGTTATAACGAAGGAAGTTTAACTTTGGCTAAGTTAAATAAAATTAGGTTGTAAATGGTCGATTGGGATTCAGATATAAAATAAATGGGATTCAACTTAAGTTAAGTTGAAGGAATTAAATTAAAGAAATTTAATTGATTGTGATGGGAGTGGGATAAATTTGTGAAGTGGACTAATTAAATGAGTTAAATTAGGATGTGTATTAATTGGATGATAAGAAAGTGGATGTGTATAAATGAAGGGAACTAATAATATAAATTAAAATAAATATTAATAATTAAATTAAATGAATAAAATGGAAGATATCGAATATAAAGTGGAGTTGTGGAATGGGTATATGAATATAAGTTATAAAATTCGAAATGGAATCTACTCAAATAAAGAATATATGAAATGTGGAAAAAAATTTAAATTGGGATTAGAAATGTTATCGAGTTAAATTGAGTATAGTGTTTGAATTAAAAAGTGGTGAGAAAATTATAAGCTACAAATATTTTTGAATGGAATAAAATTTAAAGAGAAAAAAATTATGGAATGGTGAATAAATTTATATAGCTCGTAAAAATTGAAATAAATGGAATAAAAATATACTTAGGCTATAAATAGATGTATAATCTTGAGTTAAAAATAAAATGTGAATATACTCGAGTACAAAATTGGGGGAGAAATGTGATAAAATAAGTTGTATAACTTATAAAAATTCGAAAAATAGAATAGAACAACCAAAATAAAAATGGTGTGGTATTTTAAAGTGAAGAAATAAAGTCCAAACTTGAATTTTAAAATGAAATTGTACTCAAGTAAATTAAATGGATTGATTTTTAGAATAAAAATCTAATTTTGTAATGGAAAATGGAACTAACTAATTAGATGGATTAGTTAGTAGATTGAATTTTGGAATTGAAATTGAAGTGGATTAAGTGAATGAACTAATTAATTAATTAGTAAACGAAATGGAAATTGGTTGAAATGAAAATAAACTTAAGTAATAAGGTGGTAAAAATTTTAAATAATGGATTGACTTAAGTAAATATTTTGAATGGAAGCATAACTTCAATAAATTTGTGAAATGGTTATTTAATAAAATAACATGGAATGATTCTAGGCTTAACAAAATGGATTTGAAAATTATAAATGTGGATATTAATGAAATGTAAATAAATCGATTGAGAATAAATTTGAAATGGAATAAAATTGAATATAAATTGATTTGGAATCAATTTAAAATAGCTATAAGCTTAAATGATTATTCTCTTTAATGAATATCGCTGAAATTGCATAGAAAAATTGGCGTTTGGCGTAAACAAAAGTAAATAGCATTCTATGAATTAATAGGAAGTGAATAAATTGATTTTTAATCAATTTGGAATGGATATGGGTTTGTTTGATATAAAAATAAATTGAATGCATGTAAAGTGAGTTGTAAATCATTTAAATTGAATCAAATGATATATGGATTGACTGGAACTAATTAATTTGGTGTTCGAACCTCATAATTGCTTATGATTATGTGTTAGAATGCATTGTTTATGAAATCTATGTGTGTTACCCATTTGAATGAATGAAATGTTATTAAATTTCATGTTTTGGTGCTTACGAGTTTAAATTGAGCAAGTACACATAAATGGAGCTGTTTGCTTGATTTTTGGTCGCGCAAACTACAACTAAAATAAGCTGCTCGCTTAAAAATGCTAAAATAAGGTACGTTTTCGAATTAAATACCGCAAAATATAAATATTGATATATATATATATATATATATATATATATATATATATATATATATATATATTGTTTTCGACCGTGTGGGTCGATGTATATTATCTCTCTTGTCATATTGCAAAAGGCTCTCCGTACAAGGGAGACTCTGCCAAAAAATTTCGGAAATTTAAGGTGTTAGAAATTTTTTGAAATTTTTGAAAATTTCTGTTAACTAAAATGGTTATTTTGAATTGCAACTGAAATAAAAGGTTTTTGAATTAGAAATGGAAACTTGAGGATTTGGAATGAAACTAAAAGGTTTTAAAAGGTGAATGCCAAGTTTAAATAAGTGGGTTTTGAATAAGAAATGGGTTTAAAGCATTTTTCCTGCCTTAGCAATTTCGGGGACGAAATTCTTTTAAGGGGGGAGGAATGTAACAGCCTGGATTTTCCGTTGTTCGATTTTAAATATTTAAATGGTTTTAAATATTGAATTTGGGATTTATAATTTAATTAGTAAGATTTTAAAATTGGAATTTTAAGCGATTTCGTAAATTTTTGAAATCATCGATTTAATCGACGCGTTTAAATAGCGTTCCGAGGTACAGTCTCGGAATTCAACGAAACTAGTTCCATTGGATCCGTAATAGTGTATTTTTATCGAATTTCAAATTTTGTAGTGTTTGAATTTGTCGTTTGGTCGTACGGGATATAAACACGTTGAATTTAATATCGAAAATTCAATATAATAATTGGGTCCAAAAAGTTATCTTCTCCATACGATCGAATTAGGACTCAAAACCTTTTCCATTGTGTTCAAAATAGGGGTATAACATTATAGACACCTAACGGCACACCTCGATTGTAACGACCCAGAATTTTGAACAAATTAAATTGAAAATATTTAATTAATTTTAAATATTTGAACGATGATTTAATTTGAATCCCCGATTCAAATTTGAAATTTGCGGTTAGACTTTAAAATTTAATCGATTGAATGCTGAATAAAAATTTGAATCTTCAATTTTAAGTTGAAGAAAAATATTTCGAACGCTTGTAAAATTTATATTGATAACAGCAGTTTCAGAATTGAATTTTAAACCGTTTTGCTCAGTTTTTAATTTAAATCGTTCGAATCGATATTTAAAAATAGTGTTCCGGGGCGCAGTCTCGGAATTCGACGAAACCAGTTCCATTGGGTCCGTAACGTTGAATTATTGTCGGGTTTCAATTTTCGTATTTTTCGAAGCTAATACGTAACCGTACGACACATAAACGCGTTGGAAATTTTCAAATTGAATTCAATTTAAAATTGGTAATTATATCAGTTCACATCACCACGATCATTCCCTTTATTTCAGCCTTTAATCAAGCCGAGAATCACGAAAATAAATCGTGTACACCATGCCTCCTTTCATTTGTATAATCTCCCTCATCCCTCTCTGATATTCAAAATCGAAATCTTCTCGAGATAAAAGAAAAATGGCGACAGAAGCTAGAGCCAAAGCCATCTCATTCGAACTCAATGCTCGAACACGTGAAACAATCGCGTATCTTCTTCAAATCGAACTGAGGGAGGGAGGAGTTTCGCGAGTTCAGTTCGAAGGGCAGTATGGGATCGCGATTTAATCGCGACTGAGCGGAGGGTTTCGACGCGGCGTTCGCAAAAAGGGGATGTCGCGATTTCGTTTTCGCGTGAGCTCGAACTCGAGCACGTGGAAGTTGAGGCCGAGATTGTGAGGCTGGGGTAGTCGTGAGTTCGTCGACGAGGCGCGTGGGGTCGAGCGCGATGAGGTGGCGGCAAGTAGTAGGGCAGCTGGGTTCGTTCGTTCGACTGGTGGTGTTCGAATCAGCAGGTATAAGTCGCAGAGACGTGATGGTGGCGAACGCGATGCAGAGGCTAGGATATAGTGGAGACCGGTCGCGTTCGAAGTTAGGTCATGAGGAGATTCTCGTCGATCGTGGAAATACTCGCGAGAGAATTTGGCAGTGAGGTATATGTCGATTTATCCTTAATTGAATCTAAGCATATATATATATATATATATATATATTTGTATATGAGATTTGGACAGTTGATACATACATATGATAAAAAGATAATTCTGTTTAATATATATAAGTTAAGAAGTTATAAAATTTACAGTAAAGTTTTATATATATATAGAAGGTTATTAAGGGTATATATATATATATACAGTTTTTTTTAATATAGGCATTTCTATAGAAAACAGAAATATATGTATATGGATAAGGAGAGAAATAAATATATATGTAGGGGTAAGGTTTTGAAAATGAGGATTTTTATGGTTTGAGAAGTTTTGTATAAAACCAGATTTATAAAAATCTGTATAGATTACTTTAAAAATATACATAGGTTTTATTTTAGTATATGAGGTTTCAAAAGAAAAAAATGTGTATATTTTTAATTTAACAATCTATTAATAAGGAGATTTGTTTAGCTGGCTTAATCAATTATTTTGGCTAATAAAGATAATCTGTTAAAATAAAACAGTCTTAAAACAAATCATTAATAAATTGATAATTGATTATCCGATTTTGTTCGAATATTAATGAATTGTATAAATTGTTTATACAAGGTTTAAAACCGCAAAGAAAACAAATTGGAATAGAAATGGATTGCAAATAAAGAGCTAAGGTGAGATCTTCTCACTCAGATTTAAATTTGGATTGAAGTTATTGATTGCTATTTGGATGTGATATTAGATATAGTAGGATATATCTATATATATATAGCAATATATACATATTGGCATATGTATATATTGGATTGATGATTTCCCGCCTCGTATAGCGGATGAGACCCTATTGCGCCGTTAGTAAGCGGATATTTTTATAAAACCCATATACCGCGATAATTCCGTACTGGAGCGGAATTGGTATTGTGCTAACATCTTTGGATGCAGGGAAACAGGTTGGAGGGATCCAACTGGATTCCTCAACTGTATTTACTTATTTATAGATATTGATGTATATTCTGTTATCATATTGATATATGATATTGACTGTTGTGATGGACTAATCGGTGTTGTTGCATCATCGGTTTCAGTTTTGAAATGTAAAAATAACGACTTTTATTTTAAAAGGGTTTTTAAAGTGATTTATGAAAATATACGTTTTATGGAATTTTTGAATCGATTTATAAACGTAAAATTTTAAAGTTATAAAGGTTATAATTTTTAGTGAAATATAACCGACACCGAAGTGTCGTTTTTGAAATAAAAGTCGATTTATTTATAAAATGGTTTAAATAGAGATATTTGAAATTATTATGAAAGCTCTATATATAAGATTTATAAAATTTGATTTTCATAAATCAAAGTGATGAAATTATAAAGGAGTTTTAAAGACGTTTTAAATGATGTTAAAATGGGTTTTATAAAGGACAGAATAAATGATTTGTGAAGTCCTAAAAGAACGATTTTTGTAAATAAACGAATTATAAGTGTTTAACTTATAGAATGGACTTTTGGTAGAAAATTGAGTTATAAATTGAATTGGATAATAAAAGGGATTTATAAGTTGAAGTAGTTATAAAATAAAAAAATTGTGATTTATAAACGTTGTTTATGAATCCGAAATCACTTATTTTGATAAGTGAATTGTAGAAGTTAATTAAAGGAATTATATCCACGATTTTGGACAGTGAATAAGCTTTTAAATAAAATGTGTAGAAAATATTGAAATGTGGTTAGTGAAGTATATTCACGATTTTGGACAGTGAATATATTGTTAAGTAAAATGGATTTATTTTGGAAGAAGTGATATTTTAAAAATGAAGTTAAACATTTTAAAGAGGTTTTAAAATGAATGTATTATGAATCGAAAGCATAGATTTCAACACTTGTTGTTGAAATAGACGTTTTTGAGAAATTTAAGGAAATGGTGGACTATAACACTGTTGTTATAGTAAATGATTTCCAAAAGGAAATGTTTTATATAGTATTGGGATTTATATATCTATCTTAATTTCGAATCCCTATACTAATGATTTTTGAGTCGTCGTAACGATGTTTTACGTAACATTCGTTTTGACTCAAATTGATGTTGTTATAGAAAATAGATTTCCTTAAAGAATGAACTATATACTTAATTTGATTTAAGTATATTGAATATTTTCAAATGTTGAAAATAAATGGATTTGTGAACCACTTATTATTAAATAAGTATGGAAATGTTTTCCAAAACGAAATGAGATGTTTTTGAGAATTTATCTTCTTAAAGATAAATTGAAATTGAATATTTGAAAACGATTGAAAATCGTATATCAGTAGATATTTTTGAAATTCAAATTCACTATGGAATTTATAAAAAGAAATGGGAATTCGTTTAAAAATAAATATTGATTTATTTTTGAAGTGTGGAAATTTTTTTTATCTAGTAAAGATATTTTGGAAGATAAATAAGTTGGGAAAATTATTTGGAATCTGATGATGTTGCGCATCTTTATTGATAGTTAAATAACCGACTATCAATAATTACCTTGAGTAGGTATTTGTTGTGAATTGGATGAATTTGAATGCCACACTTATTTTTGAATAAACGCTCACTATTCGGGTTAGCCGGGAAAGGACCATGGGGTCGTATAACCCATTCCGAATATGTGATACGTCGTTATGAATTGCATTTGAAGACCGGTGTTGAAGACCGGATATTTTTGAAAACGGAAGGATTACCGTCGAGTTACTCTACATCGGCTGATCTCCGATTTAGAGGTTTTATCACCCTTAGTGACGGGAAGTCCGGACGTGATTGAAAATTATCCGGAATTGCAAGGGCTTCGTGAGAAGTGCCTTCGGTTCTGTTCGATCCCGGAACAGACTTGTATGGATTGTGTGTCTGACGTTACAATTTGAGATATAAAGCTGATTTCTTTCAAATACATTTCTGTTGGTGGCGGAGAATTTATTCTCTTAGCTTAACACCCTTCTCTGAGACGTACGAGCTCAGAGGTTATGTAGTTGAAATTTATCAGCGATATATTCCAATTTGGTAACGTGGCATACTGAGTGTTGCTGTGAAATGATCAGTGTTTGATCATTTGCGATATGATCATTTGTTTGATCTTATATCTTTGTGATCATAGGTTGATCATTTTGTTTGACCCAAAGCATGGCTTTGTAGAAAGCGTAGCTTTGTGGACGAGACTTCATCGAGCCTCACACCCCGGAAATGGTCGAAACAGGAAGGATGCGGCAAGGTTTTAGGGAGTAGCGCCCCTTAGTGTATGTCATTCCTTCTGGATAAAGGTGGTATCATGGTATGGAGCCCAGATACTTAACCTCTGTGGTTACTGCATTATTATTATCTATGTGGTTTGTTGCGAATCGGGGATCCTCGGGAAGATCGGTGACGATCGGGGGATGGCATACGCGTGTCAGTAGTTACCTATTTTTGCAGAGGTAACCCGGCCTTGTGTTGGCAGAGATCTAACCGTAATGTTAGGTTATTTCTCGGGTCGTCTATTCCAGGGACGTACCCATCGTGGATAGGAAGTTCCTTAGCCTGACCATTTGTTGGAAATCCAAAGAAACAATACGATCTTGTACGGTTTTAGTTGTAGAACCTATCATTCACTTATGGTGGTCACCGCTGTTTAGATGGTAGCTATAGTAGGCATAAGTGCGGAATGCCTATGCTGGCTAAGATTAATATTATACTTTCGAAATGTTTTCTACACTATGCACTAATAATAATATCAAAAATGATTTGATTTTTGTGTATCAAGCATCTTTGACTATCATAAGAAGATATCTCCTCCAAGTCTGCGTTTGCATTGTGTGTGTGGTGGGAGGTCTTATGGTAGTCTCATTTTCCAAAAAGCATTGCGAATTTACTTTAAAATTTTTCTGATGATTATTTTAAAGAATAACTGTTTTACGATCTCACACCAGTCACCATGACTGACTCGGAGTTTATTGTTCCCTTCTAAACTCTGGGTGCCCACAAATTTTTCACACGGGCAGCCTAGAGTTATGTTATCAGGATAGTATGGATATTCTGGAGCTTTGGAAGCAAGCTGGATGGCGAGACGTAGTATTTGTATCTAATCGTATTTATTCCGCTGTGTATTCTATATGAGGACAAGTTTATAAAACTGTCCATTGTTGTATATTGACTCTGATTGATGTATGTATAAACTGATATAGTTCTTTGTTTTAAAAAGACTAGTGATTATCTATTATATATTGTTCCGCTGCGAATTTGAGATTCTGGTATTGTTTTTCTGTTCTGATGTTGTTCTGTTGTTCTTCTCTGTTTCTTCTTCTTCTACTTTTTCTTCTTTCTTAAACCATCATATTTCGGGTTTCCGGCATTCGATTTCTTGGCAGTCGATAAAGGGAGTATCGATGTCAAATTTTCGAAAGTTGAAAATCCGGTATGTGACAAAGTGGTATCAGAGCATATGGTTAAGCGACAACCCTGCTCTGTTGGGTGTTACTCATTAGAGATAGAGTCAGTAGTACTCTAGAATGAGTTGAGTGTAATAATAGATACGAGTGCGTATTTGTTAGTGAATATAAAATTGTTTTATATTGTGATGATTGGTTTGTTGAGTGGTATATGGATTCTGGTCGGTATTGTCCGTACAACTCTATCGATAGGAATCTCTAAACACTTGTATAGAACAGTTCGGCACAGTATTGTTTTAAAATAGGGTAAATGAAATAATTTTGCCCAAAACTATTTTTGTATAGAAAATAAATGTTTTTCTATAAAGTACTATAGTATATGGTTGCATGGATGTTAGGAAGTAATAATAGTGAATTATCATCACTAAAATTGAATAAGAAAATTCAAATCATAACTCCAAAGTTAAGAAATAAATTCACATATAAATGAAATTTAAGAATATAAATTATAAATGTGATTTGTAATTTAAAACGGAATTCCAGAGAAGTATTTGGAAATGTTTTGAAAAGAATTTGAAAATTTTGGAGATTTGGAAAGTTTAAATTTTTTTTTTTTGAGTTGAAAATGAATTTCAAAGGTTTTGAAAAGTATTTTGGAGAGATGAAAAGCTCTAAACTCTTTTCGGTCGCTGGAAAATAATTCCGATGATGATCGCGACATCATTGGTGTTCATTTTCGGGTTTTCAAAAGAGGAATTGCTGCCAAATTGTTTTAAATGAAAGTTGTTTGAAAATTTGGGTTTTGTTTTGAAAATTCAAAGGATAATTTGAATTGTTTTCAAAAATGATTTTTGAAAAGGTTGAAAAAGACTCCGGAATGCTATATAAAGATAATTTTGAAAATAAATTGTGAATGAATGAATAATTTTGCAATTGCAAGTACATGAATGTAAATTGAATTCGAATTGAAATCCAGTTTAATATGAGTGGTTATAAACCAAAATGGAAAATTGAAAATAAATTTTGGGAATGAACGAAAAAATAAAACTGGAATTGAAACTGAATGTTGAAAACGAATTTGAATTTGTAAGTGGATTGGAATTTGTAATGAATTAGTAATTGAAACTAATCTAAAATAAGCAGTTGTAAATGAAAGATAATTGATAAATTTAATATTCAGAATAGAAGATAAAATTGAATTCAAATTAAATTGAAATTGTGAATTGAATTAAAATGAAATTTGAAATGTAAAATTGAATGATAATAGATATGTAACTTCAACAGTGAAGTAAAAATGTATAAGCAGTTTATATTGTAAATTTTGTAATAAAATGTACAAAATAGTTTGAATGTGTAACTAGATATTATGGCTAGTAGGACATACAGGTGTATAAAAGGAATTGGAATTTTGATTTCGAAGATAATTTGAATTGCTCGAAAAAGGTATGTATTTAAATTTGAATATGAGATTTGATGACTTATTTCTCTAGCCGCTTGGCTTTTTCTTTTTCTTTTTGAAATCTGAGAGTCCGTAGGGACGTTTTGTAGTCGTGCCGTATTAGCCGCGCAAAGGAGACGCTGGCGAAATTTTTCGAAATTTTCGAGTGTTAGAAAATTTTTGAGAAAATTTTGAAGTTAAAATTTGAATTTAAACTCGAATTTGAATTTAGAAGTTAAACAGTGTTGTTTGAAACTTAAAATTGAAGTTGGGAATTTAGTTGAGGTGATAACGAATCTTTAGTAGGAAGATCTGTTTGAAAAGTGATAAAACTATTTGGATTGTGAAAAATAGTAGACGAGTTAAGGACCTTTCTTTCTAACTTGTAATTTCGGGACGAAATTCTTTTAAGGAGGGAAGTCTGTAACGACCCAGAATTTTGAACAAATTAAATTGAAAATATTTAATTAATTTTAAATATTTGAACGATGATTTAATTTGAATCCCCGATTCAAATTTGAAATTTGCGGTTAGACTTTAAAATTTAATCGATTGAATGCTGAATAAAAATTTGAATCTTCAATTTTAAGTTGAAGAAAAATATTTCGAACGCTTGTAAAATTTATATTGATAACAGCAGTTTCAGAATTGAATTTTAAACCGTTTTGCTCAGTTTTTAATTTAAATCGTTCGAATCGATATTTAAAAATAGTGTTCCGGGGCGCAGTCTCGGAATTCGACGAAACCAGTTCCATTGGGTCCGTAACGTTGAATTATTGTCGGGTTTCAATTTTCGTATTTTTCGAAGCTAATACGTAACCGTACGACACATAAACGCGTTGGAAATTTTAAAATTGAATTCAATTTAAAATTGGTAATTATATCAGTTCACATCACCACGATCATTCCCTTTATTTCAGCCTTTAATCAAGCCGAGAATCACGAAAATAAATCATGTACACCATGCCTCCTTTCATTTGTATAATCTCCCTCATCCCTCTCTGATATTCAAAATTGAAATCTTCTCGAGATAAAAGAAAAATGGCGACAGAAGCTAGAGCCAAAGCCATCTCGTTCGAACTCAATGCTCGAACACGTGAAACAATCGCGTATCTTCTTCAAATCGAACTGAGGGAGGGAGGAGTTTCGCGAGTTCAGTTCGAAGGGCAGTAGGGGATCGCGATTTAATCGCGACTGAGCGGAGGGTTTCGACGCGGCGTTCGCAAAAAGGGGATGTCGCGATTTCGTTTTCGCGTGAGCTCGAACTCGAGCACGTGGAAGTTGAGGCCGAGATTGTGAGGCTGGGGTAGTCGTGAGATCGTCGACGAGGCGCGTGGGGTCGAGCGCGATGAGGTGGCGGCAAGTAGTAGGGCAGCTGGGTTCGTTCGTTCGACTGGTGGTGTTCGAATCAGCAGGTATAAGTCGCAGAGACGTGATGGTGGCGAACGCGATGCAGAGGCTAGGATATAGTGGAGACCGGTCGCGTTCGAAGTTAGGTCATGAGGAGATTCTCGTCGATCGTGGAAATGCTCGCGAGAGAATTTGGCAGTGAGGTATATGTCGATTTATCCTTAATTGAATCTAAGCATATATATATATATATATTTGTATATGAGATTTGGACAGGGGATACATACATATGATAAAAAGATAATTCTGTTTAATATATATAAGTTAAGAAGTTATAAAATTTAGAGTAAAGTTTTATATATATATAGAAGGTTATTAAGGGTATATATATATACAGGTTTTTTTTTAATATAGGCATTTCTATAGAAAACAGAAATATATGTATATGGATAAGGAGAGAAATAAATATATATGTAGGGGTAAGGTTTTGAAAATGAGGATTTTTATGGTTTGAGAAGTTTTGTATAAAACCAGATTTATAAAAATCTGTATAGATTACTTTAAAAATATACATAGGTTTTATTTTAGTATATGAGGTTTCAAAAGAAAAAAATGTGTATATTTTTAATTTAACAATCTATTAATAAGGAGATTTGTTTAGCTGGCTTAATCAATTATTTTGGCTAATAAAGATAATCTGTTAAAATAAAACAGTCTTAAAACAAATCATTAATAAATTGATAATTGATTATCCGATTTTGTTCGAATATTAATGAATTGTATAAATTGTTTATACAAGATTTAAAACCGCGAAGAAAACAAATTGGAATAGAAATGGATTGCAAATAAAGAGCTAAGGTGAGATCTTCTCACTCAGATTTAGCTTTGGATTGTAGTTATTGATTGCTATTTGGATGTGATATTAGATATAGTAGGATATATCTATATATATATAGCAATATATACATATTGGCATATGTATATATTGAATTGATGATTTCCCGCCTCGTATAGCGGATGAGACCCTATTGCGCCGTTAGTAAGCGGATATTTTTATAAAACCCATATACCGCGATAATTCCGTACTGGAGCGGAATTGGTATTGTGCTAACATCTTTGGATGCAGGGAAACAGGTTGGAGGGATCCAACTGGATTCCTCAACTGTATTTACTTATTTATTGATATTGATGTATATTCTGTTATCATATTGATATATGATATTGACTGTTGTGATGGACTAATCGGTGTTGTTGCATCATCGGTTTCAGTTTTGAAATGTAAAAATAACGACTTTTATTTTAAAAGGGTTTTTAAAGTGATTTATGAAAATATACGTTTTATGGAATTTTTGAATCGATTTATAAACGTAAAATTTTAAAGTTATAAAGGTTATAATTTTTAGTGAAATATAACTGCCACCGAAGTGTCGTTTTTGAAATAAAAGTCGATTTATTTATAAAATGGTTTAAATAGAGATATTTGAAATTATTATGAAAGCTCTATATATAAGATTCATAAAATTTGATTTTTATAAATCAAAGTGATGAAATTATAAAGGAGTTTTAAAGACGTTTTAAATGATGTTAAAATGGGTTTTATAAAGGACAGAATAAATGATTTGTGAAGTCCTAAAAGAACGATTTTTGTAAATAAACGAATTATAAGTGTTTAACTTATAGAATGGACTTTTGGTAGAAAATTGAGTTATAAATTGAATTGGATAATAAAAGGGATTTATAAGTTGAAGTAGTTATAAAATAAAAAAATTGTGATTTATAAACGTTGTTTATGAATCCGAAATCACTTATTTTGATAAGTGAATTGTAGAAGTTAATTAAAGGAATTATATCCACGATTTTGGACAGTGAATAAGCTTTTAAATAAAATGTGTAGAAAATATTGAAATGTGGTTAGTGAAGTATATTCATGATTTTGGACAGTGAATATATTGTTAAGTAAAATGGATTTATTTTGGAAGAAGTGATATTTTAAAAATGAAGTTAAACATTTTAAAGAGGTTTTAAAATGAATGTATTATGAATCGAAAGCATAGATTTCAACACTTGTTGTTGAAATAGACGTTTTCGAGAAATTTAAGGAAATGGTGGACTATAACACTGTTGTTATAGTAAATGATTTCCAAAAGGAAATGTTTTATATAGTATTGGGATTTATATATCTATCTTAATTTCGAATCCCTATACTAATGATTTTTGAGTCGTCGTAACGATGTTTTACGTAACATCCGTTTTGACTCAAATTGATGTTGTTATAGAAAATAGATTTCCTTAAAGAATGAACTATATACTTAATTTGATTTAAGTATATTGAATATTTTCAAATGTTGAAAATAAATGGATTTGTGAACCACTTATTATTAAATAAGTATGGAAATGTTTTCCAAAACGAAATGAGATGTTTTTGAGAATTTATCTTCTTAAAGATAAATTGAAATTGAATATTTGAAAACGATTGAAAATCGTATATCAGTAGATATTTTTGAAATGTAAATTCACTATGGAATTTATAAAAAGAAATGGGAATTCGTTTAAAAATAAATATTGATTTATTTTTGAAGTGTGGAATTTTTTTTTATCTAGTAAAGATATTTTGGAAGATAAATAAGTTGGGAAAATTATTTGGAATCTGATGATGTTGTGCATCTTTATTGATAGTTAAATAACCGACTATCAATAATTACCTTGAGTAGGTATTTGTTGTGAATTGGATGAATTTGAATGCCACACTTATTTTTGAATAAACGCTCACTATTCGGGTTAGCCGGGAAAGGACCATGGGGTCGTATAACCCATTCCGAATATGTGATACGTCGTTATGAATTGCATTTGAAGACCGGTGTTGAAGACCGGATATTTTTGAAAACGGAAGGATTACCGTCGAGTTACTCTACATCGGCTGATCTCCGATTTAGAGGTTTTATCACCCTTAGTGACGGGAAGTCCGGACATGATTGAAAATTATCCGGAATTGCAAGGGCTTCGTGAGAAGTGCCTTCGGTTCTGTTCGATCCCGGAACAGACTTGTATGGATTGTGTGTCTGACGTTACAATTTGAGATATAAAACTGATTTCTTTCAAATACATTTCTGTTGGTGGCGGAGAATTTATTCTCTTAGCTTAACACCCTTCTCTGAGACGTACGAGCTCAGAGGTTATGTAGTTGAAATTTATCAGCGATATATTCCAATTTGGTAACGTGGCATACTGAGTGTTGCTGTGAAATGATCAGTGTTTGATCATTTGCGATATGATCATTTGTTTGATCTTATATCTTTGTGATCATAGGTTGATCATTTTGTTTGACCCAAAGCATGGCTTTGTAGAAAGCGTAGCTTTGTGGACGAGACTTCATCGAGCCTCATACCCCGGAAATGGTAGAAACAGGAAGGATGCGGCAAGGTTTTAGGGAGTAGCGCCCCTTAGTGTATGTCATTCCTTCTGGATAAAGGTGGTATCATGGTATGGAACCCAGATACTTAACCTCTGTGGTTACTGCATTATTATTATCTATGTGGTTTGTTGCGAATCGGGGATCCTCGGGAAGATCGGTGACGATCGGGGGATGGCATACGCGTGTCAGTAGTTACCTATTTTTGCAGAGGTAACCCGGCCTTGTGTTGACAGAGATCTAACCGTAATGTTAGGTTATTTCTCGGGTCGTCTATTCCAGGGACGTACCCATCGTGGATAGGAAGTTCCTTAACCTGACCATTTGTTGGAAATCCAAAGAAACAATACGATCTTGTACGGTTTTAGTTGTAGAACCTATCATTCACTTATGGTGGTCACCACTTTTGGATGGTAGCTATAGTAGGCATAAGTGCGAAATGCCTATGCTGGCTAAGATTAATATTATACTTTCGAAATGTTTTCTACACTATGCACTAATAATAATATCAAAAATGATTTGATTTTTGCGTATCAAGCATCTTTGACTATCATAAGAAGAAATCTCCTCCAAGTCTGCGTTTGCATTGTGTGTGTGGTGGGAGGTCTTATGGTTGTCTCATTTTCCAAAAAACATTGCGAATTTACTTTAAAATTTCTCTGATGATTATTTTAAAGAATAACTGTTTTACGATCTCACACCAGTCACCATGACTGACTCGGAGTTTATTGTTCCCTTCTAAACTCTGGGTGCCCACAAATTTTTCACACGGGCAGCCTAGAGTTATGTTATCAGGATAGTCTGGATATTCTGGAGCTTTGGAAGCAAGCTGGATGGCGAGACGTAGTATTTGTATCTAATCGTATTTATTCCGCTGTGTATTCTATATGAGGACAAGTTTATAAAACTGTCCATTGTTTTATATTGACTCTGATTGATGTATGTATAAACTGATATAGTTCTTTGTTTTAAAAAGACTAGTGATTATCTATTATATATTGTTCCGCTGCGAATTTGAGATTCTGGTATTGTTTTTCTGTTCTGATGTTGTTCTGTTGTTCTTCTCTGTTTCTTCTTCTTCTACTTTTTCTTCTTTCTTAAACCATCATATTTCGGGTTTCCGGCATTCGATTTCTCGACAGTCGATAAAGGGAGTATCGATGTCAAATTTTCGAAAGTCGAAAATTCGGTATGTGACATCGATAGGGTTCGGGATTTTGAGTTGCGTGGATTGTGATGTTTTGAAATTTAATTAATATATTAATTTGTCAACATCCCTTTCAGCCGTTGTTCTAACTTTTCACTGTGACTTATAACCATTCAAACACGCGACCTCCATCCTGTCGGTCCTTTTAAATCACGAATGTCTTTTTCCCCCCTTTCTCTTCAAATCAATTCAATTCAAAATTTAAAGAAAAAAAGTGTTAATAGAAAAAAAAGAAAGGAGATAATAACGCGAGCCTCTCTCTCTCTCATTCTACAATCCAATTCACGAAAGAAAAAAAGCGTTTGTCGCTTCGATTTCTCTAGGTCGACCTTGTTCTCGAGGGCAGGCGCAATGTCACGATCCAAATTTCAGCATTCGAAAATCGACATCCGTACTTCAGTTGTACTCGAATGGCGTAGATTCAATCGTTGAAATTCGACTCGTGCCGGAGCTTATAACACATTAAGTATAACAATACAGCGGAAGACAGAAATGAATGATATCATATACATCAAAAATGATACAATATCCAGAATATGATATACAACAATGATATCTATATGATACAAGAATATCAGAGACAAATAATAATGTTACAGCGGAAACAACAAAAGTGATAACTCCAAATGATCTTTAAAAGAGAATGAGTCCAACAACTCCAACATCAAGCTCGAACCACCATCACGTTGCACCAAGATAAGAAAGTGTAGTCGTGAACTCCCAAAACTGAACTGGCTCACAATAATCTACTAAACCTGACTATTTGAAGAAAAACCCAACTCTAGACTGCTCGTGTGGAAAATTGTGAGCACCCAGAGTTTAGGAAGGGAACAATAAATTCCGAGTCACTCATGGGACTGGTGTGAGTAACAAAAACAGTTTATCTTTAAACAAACAACAAAAGAATTTTTAAACATTGAAATCAGCAATGCTTTTTTCGAAAATGAAACTACCATAAGACCTCCCACCACACACACAATGCAATCGCAGACTTGGAGGAGATTTCTTCTTATGATAGTCAAATATGCTTAATACGAGAAAACACTTTTGATGTTAACTCTTTTGATATTATTACTAGTGCATAGTGTGAAAATCCTTTCGAAAATATAATATTAATCTTAGCCAGCATAGGTACCATTATATTATGCCTGTTATAGCTGCCGCCTGAGGAGACAGGTTATACAACTGCAATCGTAAAGGGCTCATATTGTTTCTTTAGATTTTCCAACAAATGGTTAGTCTAAGGAACTTCCTATTGCCACATGGGTATGCCTCTAGAGGGACGTCCCGAGAGACAACTGCTCTCTGCCAACACAAGGCCGGGTTACCTCTTACTAGGTAACTACTACACGAGTATGCCACCCCTCGGTCGTTTGCGACCTTTATCCGAGGCCTCGAGCACAAAGCAACAATCACACGGTAAATGAGATTGGAGCAACCACACAGGTAAATATCGGGGCTCCATACCATAATATCACCTTTTTCCAAAAGGAAATGACATACCCTAAAGGGAGCGACCCTCATAACCTTGCCACATCTTCCTGTTTTGACCATTTCCGGTTTGTGAGGTTCGATGAGGTCTCGTCCACAAAGCTACGCTTTACACGAAAGCCATGCTTTGATCAACAAATGATCAACAAATAATCAGCAACACACTGCAACACTTAGCATACCACACTAACAAATCGGGAGTATATCAATGATAACCTTCAACTACATAACCTCTGAGCTCGTACGTCTTAGAGAAGGGTGTTAAGCTAAGAGAATGAATTCTCCGCCACCAAACAAAAATGTATTTGCAAGAAATCAGCTTTCTATCTCAAAGTGTAATGTCAGACATACAACCATACAAGTCTGTTCCATGTTCGAACAGAACAGACGGCACTTCCTATGAAGCCCTTGCAAATCCGGGTATCCACAATCCCAATCGGACTTCCCATCACTTAGGGAATCTCTATACCGGAGCAACTCATTGTAGAGACAATCGATAGGTTATCCTATCGTTCTTACAAATACCCAGTCTTCACCACCAGTCTTCAAATGCTATCCATTTACGTCGTATCACTATTCGGAATGGGTTATATGACACAATGTCCTCTCCCGGCTAAACCGAATAGTGAGCGAAATATTTTTAAAACATATGGATATTGGGATTTCAGTTAAGTCACAACTTATTACACAAAACTTCTCTTCCAAATGGTTTAAACAAATTACCATTTTAATCTTTTACACCAAAAGATTCATTTCACAAAGTTCACCCAGTTTCACAAAGATTCATTCACTTCTTTTTTTCAAAACAGTTTTCCTTCCAAATTGGATTAACTCGTCCAATCTTTAAATCAAAGATTTAATTGATAGCTTTCAAAACAATTCCATTTCGACCTTTTATACAAAAGGTACACCTTTCCAATTTCAAAGCAAAGTTCAACAATCTTTCACAATGATTTATTCATAACTCTGAAAACCATTTTCATTTCAAACTTGAAATTCTTTTGACACGAATTGGAAATTCATTCCTTCTATGAAAGCTTCTATTATTTGAAAACAAATAGTTTTCATTTCAAAAAATCTGATCTCATTTATCCAAGTTAAACCCCTTGGGTTAAATTCAAATTCCCAAACCAATACTTTTAAAATGGTTCATATAAACACATTTATAACATCTTAACCAAAATTTCAAAACATGGAATTCAATTCCAAATTTTGAATTCAAATTCAAATTAAATTATTGAAATTGAAAAACTTTACCAAGTTGTTCAGAATAATTTTTATCTTAATAACCCCTTTTCAAAAGCTTTAACATTTAATCCAAGTCCATTTCCAAAATCAATTGAAATTAAAATTTCAATTTCAAAACATTAAATTTAAATCATCCGTGACTTAATCGATTTCCTCGTGAAATCCATATTTATGTGTGTATGTTTGTAACGACCCGTAAATTTCAACTGTTTTAATAACGTAATTAGTTGAAATTTTGTGAAATTTTAAACGATAAAATTTTGAAATAAAAATTTAATATTTGGAATACGTCTAGTTAAACATAGCAACTGGTAAATTTTCGTCCGAAAATACGAAAGTTTATTTCACGCGTAAATTCACTTCTATTTAATCAGTTAAAAAGCGATGAAAATAAAATGTTTTCGAAACCTAAATATTTTTACATAGAAAAATTGTAAACCATCTTCTGAGCAAGATGTCAGTTTGTCGTTTTTCCAAATTCGGACATCTTTGGCTCCGTCGATCTTATTTTTCGGTGTTTTTCTTGCATTTTCCGCCGGTAGAAAAATTCGAATTTTATAAATACAATCGTACCACTGATATCTGTATATCGTTTTGTTCGTTTCGCCACGCTGATCTCTGCAGTATATTCGGTTGACCGTTTTGGAATTCGAAACTCGACGGAATCTTTAAAACGACGGACCGTATCGGTAACCAGTGTGTCCATTGGTTTCCTATACCCTTTATTTCCTACCATGCAAATCAATACCAGCCAGCCATTGATCTTCCAGAATTTAAATGTGACCGTCACTCTTCCCAATCTCAACTTTTGGCTTTTGGTTTCCTTGTGCCTTCTGTTCATTTTTTTGGTTCCATGAATTCATTGGTGAAAAGATATAATATCTTATATTGTTAACGTGTATAAAGTTTATATATGTCAGTTGGCATTCTTTGCTATAAGCCTGACAGCTACAGCTTTTGGTCTATTCATTATTTTTTTTTGCTTTTTCAAGTTATTCATTGCTTTTCAGAAAATTTAAAATATAAAATAATATATATATAATAAAACAATGTTGTGTTCTGCTTTCTTCCAATTGCCCGAGAGCTCGTATAAACCCATTCTCCTTCCTCAGATCTCCATTCCTTTCCATTTTTCATTTCTGTTCACTCAAAAAAATGAAAATGAAAGTTAGCTGCCTGCACACTTGATCTTCCTCCAACCACCCTTTTTCTCCCTTCCATGCGCTCGAACCCACCACCCTTCCATTTTGCCTCCCCTCCTCTGAGCAACAGCCGCCTCACCCACCAAGCAGCCCAGCTCAGACCGCATCTCCAACCTCCTCCGCGCCTTACTCCACGTCAGCCCCACTCCAATAGCCACCTTCCAGCCTACCGCCTCCGCACCCTGTGCATCACCAGACCTCCGACCCTCCTCCTTTTCCCCTCTTCCTTGGCTTCCACCTGTGCCGCATCACCAAGCTCACCGAGCAGCCGTACTCAACTGCCATCACCAAACACCCCACTTCATCCGGCCTTGCAACCATGTTCGCCCACTACAGCAACTGCCGAGCCTTCTCCCACGCTGAACCACACCCAGACCCGCATTCATCCACCCACCAACCGTACGCCTACCCGCAACTACAGCCGTGTGCCACATGTCGTATCACAGCAGCCGTCAACCTTGTGCTCCTCCCTGCTCGGCCACCATCTTTGGTCCTTCCTCTTTAGGTATTTATTTAATATATGTATATGTGTCTCTTATATTGTTTTATATGAATTATAGTTACTGTGATAATGTGATATGTATATTTTATTATACCATATTTTATTTTATATGTTGAAGCCCAGCTGAGCAAACCTAAGTACATATATATGCTCTAACTTTTATGAACATCTATATTAGTCTTTACATTGTTTATATCAATAGCATTTCTCTTGGTTGTTGGTTCATATTGGTTATCTGTATAAAGTATACGCAAGTAGGCAGATTTTGATGGATATATGTTTATTTGGAACTTTATATATATTGAGTTATACTTGATTCAAATTTTATTTTATATAAGGGCTTTGACTTTTGAACATATGTATCTCTTTCATATATAAATATTACTCATATAAGTTGCAGTATTGAGTTTTATATATAGGTTATATATAGTCTTGAATATAAAGGTTAGTTTGTACGCATATGTTATATTGCCTATTTCGATCTTCTTTGTATAATAATAGATATGATAAATTTATTTAATAAAAGTCTACTTGTATATAGTATTCGGTTGTGTTTTGTTTAGTACAGTCTGTTATTGAGTATTTTACATTGGTTTTATAAGTGCTTTAGCATACGTATTATAAAGTAACATATATCTTAACTGTTGATGTTTCGGTTTTATACTACAAAGTTTAGCTGAATATGTATGATTAAAGTATTAACATTTTGTGGATATATATGTACCGGTTATAAGTATAGGCTATATTCCGTTGGATATTAAAAGTATTTATAGTTTATAAAAGACTTTGTTTGCTTTGTTTTAGCGCTATATATATATAAAGTAATAAAAATGTATATGTTGATTTTATATATATATTTGTCTTAATTTAAAACTATGATTTTTGAAAACCATATATATATATGTTTAATTTAATATTAGTTTGAATTTAAAAATATGATTTATATATACAGTTACATGTAAGTTCTCCTATACCAATTATACCCATCGATCGAATTCTGATTTGATTTCGTCTATTTCCATTATCAGCTCTTCCCGTCAAATTCTTACCCATCTAGCTTTGTTTGGAATTCGTGCTTGGATATTTTAGTGTCTGTATCAGTGTGCATATCTATGTCATCGCCTGTTCTCTCTAGTCTCGGAAGGTGAGCAATCACTCACGATTAACGTTCTTTTATTTATTAAATTTGATTTCAATTGAAACGACAATTGAAATAGGCTGCTATTAGTTAATTACACTGTTTTATATGCTATTACCCGTATCAATTCACCTGTGATATTTGACACCATTATCTGTTAATTATTTATGTGATGATAATACAGTTTGGCTGATAATTGATTGATTGTTCGATATTTATATTGGACGTTAATTTGTTAGTGTTAAGTGATAAATAGTATGCAAAATTGAAATGGATATAGGATAGTTAACAATTGTAAAACTGATTTATATGTTGAATTTGATTAGTTGAATATGACCCCTTTTAATTGTTAAAGTAATTGACATGTAGAATAGTAATAGTTACACTTTGAACCATCGACGTATATTGGATTAATTGTTGTAGTGTAAAATTTGAAATTTGATGACAAGTGAAAACCGTAATGTAACAATCTTTAATCTACATGAAATGATAGTGTAGATTCTAGAGATAATTATATTAATTCGTACAAATAACAATGCGAATTAATACGATTATTTCGGGATTATTTGAATTGATGATTGGATTGATATTGATTGTTGTTATTGCTTGTTTATTTACTTTGACACCATCCCAGTTATCACACTGCAAGTTCCCTTTGCTATGTTTTGATTTTGAATTGAATTGGAATCGAGTTGAAATGATAAATACCCAAATTAAACTTTGACTTTGGATAGAGAATTAAATAAAAACCCGATTGGTCAATAATTTGATTTAAAAATAAACGAAGATTTTATTTGAATAAATAATATGGTTTTGAAATGAAGTCGAAAATTTGAATTTTTATTGAAAGGAAAGTGTTAATATTTAATAACCTGAAAGCAGAATATTAACAATGTAATTTATGAAAGAATGTTGTTAATTTGAGAAATGATTGAATTAAGTTTGAAATTATAATTAAGTTGAAATTATTAAACTTTGAAATTATTGAATAATTAAGTTTTGAATTATTTTATACTTAAATAAGATTAAATTATTTAATGATTAAATTGAATTGAAATTCTTTAATAAGAAAATTGAACTTTTGAATAAGTGAATTTTACTTCGCAAATAATTGAAATTGAGTTTTCTTTATTAAGTTAGTTTTGGAAAATTATTTAAGAAAGTAAATAAGTGAAATTGGATTTCTTTAACAAGAAATGAAATGTGATATTTTTGAAATTAATACAAGACTTGAAATTTAAAGAATTTGATTTGATGAATTTAATACAATTTGTAAGTTTTGATATAATGAAGTTGAATTTAAATAATGGATTTAATGAATCGGAAATTTAATAGAAATTGTTTTGAACGATAAAGTAACTTAACGAATATTGAATGAAATTGATAAATGAGTTTAAATTGATTTGAATGTTAAATTAAATTTATTTAAATGATTTCGGAATGAAACTTATATACGAATTTAAATTGATATTTGAATTGTTTTGAATAAGAATTGAAATTGAATTATAAGATTTCGAAATGGTAATTTGGAAGTTTTGAAATGTAAATTTCGGAAATTGGTTTTGGAAGACAAATGAATTGTTGGTTTACGAATTCTATTTGAAATTGAATTGATTTGGTTTTGAAATAAATAAACGACCAATCGGTGTAATAATTACGAAAGTTATTAAAGAGACCGGGATCGGTAATGGATATACTCTCTATCTAAACCGAAACACTTTAATAACTATGCGCGGAGTGATGATCCAGAATGAAGTGGTTGGAATGATGTACGTGATGACTGAAGAAAGAGAACGATAATGGATAGCCTTGACACTTGTATCAAATTGGAAATGACTAAAACAGGAGCTGTGCCGGGCCAATGGAGGATTAGCTACCTCAAGTGGACACACTTCTTCGAACTACTTATACTTGTTGTCGATTGGTGCACCCTTGATTTTTGGGAGTGTTGTTTCACGGTGTTGCGGGCGCTGCGGCGTTGCGTTCTCACCAGTCCGGATCAGGCGAACGGTAGTATCACTACCTTGTGTATTGCCTCATGTGCCTTGTCATACTTGTATTCCATTTATGCGCGACCACTACGATTTTTATTTGTACCTTTAGTATATGGATTGCCCTCTGGTGACTTCCGGTTTTGGGGAAACTACGGTCTTGTATATGCTTTTGGGAATAAAAATGTGTTAAGGGTGGAATGGGCCATGACTTAACGCTATTTTGATATCTTATTATTACTAATAGACATTATCTACTTAGCGTATATTACTACCTAGTAGATAGTTTAACGGATCCTTAAAGGATGGTTATTCCAAACATCCTTTGAGTTACTTGTATTTCAATTGCTATTTCACTTGAGTTGGATTTATTAATATAAGAATGTTAATCCTGACTCGAGTGTTTTGTATTTTGCTTTACGCTCGGGTCAGACTGAGTGGTTCAGCTTTCGAGACTCACCTTTGGAGTTGGAGCTTCGCTTGGAGATCCAGCTATCTATCCAGCTTTCAGATATTCGATGATTCCAGTGATGTATTCTGCTTTGTATCTGAAGTATCATATTACTCTTCCGTTGTATCTGGTTTAACTCTGATGTAACTTATATATTTATATAGTAGCTTCATGAACTACTATCTTTTTTATTTCCGCTGCACTTATTACTCTATGTCTGTGATCTGTGATATTTTATTTACTGTATATGTTCAGTTTTGCCAAATTTAAATTAACAACGCGGTATTTTGAACAATTCAACTCCGGCATGAGTGTCTGCCTATACACTTATAATGGACGCGAATGGTCCAAAATAGCGGGTCGTTACAGTTGGTATTAGAGCTTTGGTAGCTCTAGGCAAAACTCAACATATAGGGTAAATGTATTTACAGAATCACTCTCATTCGATTTTCAATCTCTTCATTTGACTCAATTCCTTTGAATTTTGGAACGTTCCCTCGGTTTCGAAATTCATTCATGTCCTTCACTATTCGTTCCGAAATTTCAATCCTGGAGCACCCCATAACTCCAGTCTAAATGTTATCTATAATAGATCGGCGGTCTCGCCAATCTTAGAATGATTTGTAAAGGGCTGAAACTCCTTTATAATAGGCATCGATTTATCGGAGATTTATGTATCCTCGTTTTACGATGCTATCTATTCCCTGCTATACCTGAATTCCATAATTGAGATCGAGTGTTGATTTACCTCATAAATTCAGCATCGATCTTATTCTTGAAGTCTCGGTCGACCCGGCTAAGGTTGCCGCATCTACATAAACCTATCCATCTTCTTATTTCATTATTTAATCATCCTTTCTTCTGTTTCGAACTTATCTTCGAATCGAAATTCTCTTTGATTTGAGTCTATCAAAAATTTGAATCTCTATCCATGCTTGAAATCCATTTTGTATCGTCAAGCGAGAAATGTATTTGTAAGCTAATATTTAAATGTTTTAATATATGCTGTGTTGTTTGAGTTGTTGATGTTGATTTGGGTTTCCGATCGATACGTCTGATGAACGCAATCGATAGGATTTCCAAAACACTTGAACAGAGCAAACTGACACAATATTATTTTCAAATTTGGAAAATGAAATAAATTTGTTTGATTATATTGTGAAAATATAAGAAAAATTTTCTGGAATTTAATAGGTTAATTAAATTGTTTGTTTGAAATGATAATATTTGATTATCATTTATTGTTCTAAATAAATTTATAAATACGGTTTATAAATTGATTTGGAATTTGAAATGAATTTAATTCAGAAATTTGAGAATTTAGTTTCCGGTGATTTCGAACTTTGGTTTTAAAATTTTAAAGTATATTATTGGAAGTATTTTCGAATAGAAATCGTTTTCAAAGAATTTTAAATGTTGAAATCAGTGCTCTTCTCTTTGTCGCTGGAAAATAATTTCGGTGATGGCGGCCGCATCATCGACATTCATTTTCGAGTTTCGAAGTGGAGATACTAGTCTGTAGCTTTGCTACGGTTTTGTTTTGAAAAATTGTTTTGATTTGAATTTCTTCAGTATATTTTGATTTACATATATATAGGTATCTTATTTTAAAATTTAATTTGATTTGATATAAATATATTATATATATCTCTAGACTGTTTAAAGTTAATCGGAATTCTAATTCTTAAATTTTGATAAAAGATTATTTTAATTATAAATAAAACCAAAATTTGGAATAAATATTAAAACTTGAATAATTGAATTGGAAAATTTTATTTGTATATGGTTCAACTGCATTCTAATACAACTTACCTAAATCATTCAGAGTTGAATATGTAATTGGATAATATATATAAAAAAAATTATTTATAAATAAAATTTGAGTGGTTATAACAAATGTTATACACTTAAATTTTAATTATAAAATGTTAATAGAAATAAATAGAATAATAAGATAATTGAAAAATGAATTTTGTTTTGAAGGTTAATTAATAAATTGAAATTAGATCAACTTATAGGAATACCTTGAAATTGAAATCAGATAATGAATATAAATAAATTTAAATTTATATTTATATGATTTAAATTAATTTATATGGTTTAAATTAATTGTTATTTTGTATTTCAAATATGTTTTCTTTCTGGTTGTTTCTATTCTCCTACATCGTTCCTTTTCGGGGACGAAAAGTTTTGAGTGGGGGAGAGTGTAACGACCCGTAAATTTCAACTGTTTTAATAACGTAATTAGTTGAAATTTTGTGAAATTTTAAACGATAAAATTTTGAAATAAAAATTTAATATTTGGAATACGTCTAGTTAAACATAGCAACTAGTAAATTTTCGTCCGAAAATACGAAAGTTTATTTCGCGCGTAAATTCACTTCAATTTAATCAGTTAAAAAGCGATGAAAATAAAATGTTTTCGAAACCTAAATATTTTTACATAGAAATATTCTAAGCCATCTTCTGAGCAAGATGTCAGTTTGTCGTTTTTCCAAATTCGGACATCTTTGGCTCCGTCGATCTTATTTTTCGGTGTTTTTCTTGCATTTTCCGCCGGTAGAAAAATTCGAATTTTATAAATACAATCGTACCATTGATATCTGTATATCGTTTTGTTCGTTTCGCCGCGCTGATCTCTGCAGTATATTCGGTTGTCCGTTTCGGAATTCGAAACTCGACGGAATCTGTAAAACGACGGACCGTATCGGTAACTAGTGTGTCCATTGGTTTCCTATACCCTTTATTTCCTACCGTGCAAATCAATACCAGCCAGCCATGATATTCCAGAATTTAAATGTGACCGTCACTCTTCCCAATCTCAACTTTTGGCTTTTGGTTTCCTTGTGCCTTCTGTTCATTTTTTTGGTTCCATGAATTCATTGGTGAAAAGATATAATATCTTATATTGTTAACGTGTATAAAGTTTATATATGTCAGTTGGCATTCTTTGCTGTAAGCCTGACAGCTACAGCTTTTGGTCTATTCATTAATTTTTTTTTCTTTTTCAAGTTATTCATTGCTTTTCAGAAAATTTAAAATATAAAATAATATATATATAATAAAACAATGTTGTGTTCTGCTTTCTTCCAATTGCCTGAGAGCTCGTATAAACCCATTCTCCTTCCTCAGATCTCCATTCCTTTCCATTTTTCATTTTTGTTCACTCAAAAAAATGAAAATGAAAGTTAGCTGCCTGCACACTTGATCTTCCACCAACCACCCTTTTTCTCCCTTCCATGCGCTCGAACCCACCACCCTTCCATTCCGCCTCCCCTCCTCTGAGCAACAGCCGCCTCACCCCGTAAGCAGCCCAGCTCAGACCGCATCTCCAACCTCCTTCGTGCCTTACTCCACGTCAGCCCCACTCCAATAGCCACCTTCCAGCCTACCGCCTCCGCACCCTGTGCATTACCAGACCTCCGACCCTCCTCCTTTTCCCCTCTACCTTGGCTTCCACCTGTGCCGCATCACCAAGCTCACCGAGCAGCCGTACTCAACTCCCATCACCAAACAGTCCACTTCATCCGGCCTCGCAACCATGTTCGCCCACTACAGCAACTGCCGAGCCTTCTCCCACGCTGAACCACACCCAGACCCGCATTCATCCACCCACCAACCGTACGCCTACCCGCAACTACAGCCGTGTGCCACCTGTCTGTATCACAACAGCCGCCGACCTTGTGCTCCTCCCTGCTCAACCACCATCTTTGGTCCTTCCTCTTTAGGTATTTATTTAATATATGTATATGTGTCTCTTATATTGTTTTATATGAATTATAGTTACTGTGATAATGTGATATGTATATTTTATTATACCATATTTTATTTTATATGTTGAAGCCCAACTGAGCAAACCTAAGTACATATATATGCTCTAACTTTTATGAACATCTATATTAGTCTTTACATTGTTTATATCAATAGCATTTCTCTTGGTTGTTGGTTCATATTGGTTATCTGTATAAAGTATACGCAAGTAGGCAGATTTTGATGGATATATGTTTATTTGGAACTTTATATATATTGAGTTATACTTGATTCAAATTTTATTTTATATAAGGGCTTTGACTTTTGAACATATGTATCTCTTTCATATATAAATATTACTCATATAAGTTGCAGTATTGAGTTTTATATATAGGTTATATATAGTCTTGAATATAAAGGTTAGTTTGTACGCATATGTTATATTGCCTATTTCGATCTTCTTTGTATAATAATAGATATGATAAATTTATTTAATAAAAGTCTATTTTTATATAGTATTCGGTTGTGTTTTGTTTAGTACAGTCTGTTATTGAGTATTTTACATTGGTTTTATAAGTGCTTTAGCATACGTATTATAAAGTAACATATATCTTAACTGTTGATGTTTCGGTTTTATACTACAAAGTTTAGCTGAATATGTATGATTAAAGTATTAACATTTTGTGGATATATATGTACCGGTTATAAGTATAGGCTATATTCCGTTGGATATTAAAAGTATTTATAGTTTATAAAAGACTTTGTTTGCTTTGTTTTAGCGCTATATATATATAAAGTAATAAAAATGTATATGTTGATTTTATATATATATTTGTCTTAATTTAAAACTATGATTTTTGAAAACCATATATATATATATATGTTTAATTTAATATTAGTTTGAATTTAAAAATATGATTTATATATACAGTTACATGTAAGTTCTCCTATACCAATTATACCCATCGATCGAATTCTGATTTGATTTCGTCTATTTCCGTTATCAGCTCTTCCCGTCAAATTCTTACCCATCTAGCTTTGTTTGGAATTCGTGCTTGGATATTTCAGTGTCTGTATCAGTGTGCGTATCTGTGTCATCGCCTGTTCTCTCTAGCCTCGGAAGGTGAGCAATCACTCACGATTAACGTTCTTTTATTTATTAAATTTGATTTCAATTGAAACGACAATTGAAATAGGCTGCTGTTAGTTAATTACACTGTTTTATATGCTATTACCTGTATTAATTCACCTATGATATTTGACACCATTATCTGTTAATTATTTATGTGATGATAATACAGTTTGGCTGATAATTGATTGATTGTTCGATATTTATATTGGACGTTAATTTGTTAGTGTTAAGTGATAAATAGTATGCAAAATTGAAATGGATATAGGATAGTTAACAATTGTAAAACTGATTTATATGTTGAATTTGATTAGTTGAATATGACCCCTTTTAATTGTTAAATTAATTGACATGTAGAATAGTAATAGTTACACTTTGAACCATCGACGTATATTGGATTAATTGTTGTAGTGTAAAATTTGAAATTTGATGACAAGTGAAAACCGTAATGTAACAATCTTTAATCTACATGAAATGATAGTGTAGATTCTAGAGATAATTATATTAATTCGTACAAATAACAATGTGAATTAATACGATTATTTCGGGATTATTTGAATTGATGATTGGATTGATATTGATTGTTGTTATTGCTTGTTTATTTACTTTGACACCATCCCAGTTATCACACTGCAAGTTCCCTTTGCTATGTTTTGATTTTGAATTGAATTGGAATCGGGTTGAAATGATAAATACCCAAATTAAACTTTGACTTTGGATAGAGAAATAAATAAAAATCCGATTGGTCAATAATTTGATTTAAAAATAAACGAAGATTTTATTTGAATAAATAATATGGTTTTGAAATGAAGTCGAAAATTTGAATTTTTATTGAAAGGAAAGTGTTAATATTTAATAACCTGAAAGCAGAATATTAACAATGTAATTTATGAAAGAATGTTGTTAATTTGAGAAATGATTGAATTAAGTTTGAAATTATAATTAAGTTGAAATTATTAAACTTTGAAATTATTGAATAATTAAGTTTTGAATTATTTAATACTTAAATAAGATTAAATTATTTAATGATTAAATTGAATTGAAATTCTTTAATAAGAAAATTGAACTTTTGAATAAGTGAATTTTACTTCGCAAATAATTGAAATTGAGTTTTCTTTATTAAGTTAGTTTTGGAAAATTATTTAAGGAAGTAAATAAGTGAAATTGGATTTCTTTAACAAGAAATGAAATGTGATATTTTTGAAATTAATACAAGACTTGAAATTTAAAGAATTTGATTTGATGAATTTAATACAATTTGTAAGTTTTGATATAATGAAGTTGAATTTAAATAATGGATTTAATGAATCGGAAATTTAATAGAAATTGTTTTGAATGATAAAGTAACTTAACGAATATTGAATGAAATTGATAGATGAGTTTAAATTGATTTGAATGTTAAATTAAATTTATTTAAATGATTTCGGAATGAAACTTATATACGAATTTAAATTGATATTTGAATTGTTTTGAATAAGAATTGAAATTGAATTATAAGATTTCGAAATGGTAATTTGGAAGTATTGAATTGTAAATTTCGGAAATTGGTTTTGGAAGACAAATGAATTGTTGGTTTACGAATTCTATTTGAAATTGAATTGATTTGGTTTTGGAATAAATAAACGACCAATCGGTGTAATAATTACGAAAGTTATTAAAGAGACCGGGATCGGTAATGGATATACTCTCTATCTAAACCGAAACCACTTTAATAACTATGCGCGGAGTGATGATCCAGAATGAAGTGGTTGGAATGATGTACGTGATGACTGAAGAAAGAGAACGATAATGGATAGCCTTGACACTTGTATCAAATTGGAAATGACTAAAACAGGAGCTGTGCCGGGCCAATGGAGGATTAGCTACCTCAAGTGGACACACTTCTTCGAACTACTTATACTTGTTGTCGATTGGTGCACCCTTGATTTTTGGGAGTGTTGTTTCACGGTGTTGCGGGCGCTGCGGCGTTGCGTTCTCACCAGTCCGGATCAGGCGAACGGTAGTATCACTACCTTGGGTATTGCATCATGTGCCTTGTCATACTTGTATTCCATTTATGCGCGACTACTACGATTTTGATTTGTACCTTTAGTATATGGATTGCCCTCTGGTGACTTCCGGTTTTGGGGAAACTACGGTCTTGTATATGCTTTTGGGAATAAAAATGTGTTAAGGGTGGAATGGGCCATGACTTAACGCTATTTTGATATCTTATTATTACTGATAGACATTATTTACTTAGCGTATTTTACTACCTAGTAGATAGTTTAACGGATCCTTAAAGGATGGTTATTCCAAACATCCTTTGAGTTACTTGTATTTCAATTGCTATTTCACTTAAGTTGGATTTATTAATATAAGAATGTTAATCCTGACTCGAGTGTTTTGTATTTTGCTTTACGCTCGGGTCAGACTGAGTGGTTCAGCTTTCGAGACTCACCTTTGGAGTTGGAGCTTCGCTTGGAGATCCAGCTATCTATCCAGCTTTCAGATAATCGATGATTCCAGTGATGTATTCTGCTTTGTATCTGAAGTATCATATTACTCTTCCGTTGTATCTGGTTTAACTCTGATGTAACTTATATATTTATATAGTAGCTTCATGAACTACTATCTCTTTTATTTCCGCTTCACTTATTACTCTATGTCTGTGATCTGTGATATTTTATTTACTGTATATGTTCAGTTTTGCCAAATTTAAATTAACAACGCGGTATTTTGAACAATTCAACTCCGGCATGAGTGTCTGCCTATACACTTATAATGGACGCGAATGGTCCAAAATAGCGGGTCGTTACAATGTTATAGTCCAGCGGTTTCACACACAATAGTGCAACATCATTCAATCGTCACAGATTCAAATACAACAATGTACACTACGCCATAGATTGCATACTGCAACACCAAAAAAGTGATGCAGGATGTGCCAAAAAATGTTGCTGAAGGCTAAAAAAGGGCAAAGGCAACACTTTCTCGGTGTTGCATTTTGCCGCGTTGCCGCAGACCTCAAAGGCAACATTTTGACTATCTAAGGCAACATAAGAAATATTGTTGCAATAGAATCCTATTTGGGTCTATAGCAACATCCATAGGTGCATGTAGCAACATTCCAAAATGTTGCTATAGATATTAACATTCTGAATTTGTGGGGCCCACAATGTAGAGCATATTTTATTTTTTAATAAAAATAAATATTTATTTAATAAAATGCTATTGCACAGAATTTGATATTCAAACAGTAATTTATTTAAATAAATATTTTATTTCAACATTTAAAATAGTACAAATTCCCGACTCCACTATTTTACAATTCAATGATAAATAACACTGATATTCACATATACAGATATTCCTCACTACATCACTCAGTTCACTCATTACATATGCAGTGTCAATTTATACAGACACCGACACTGACAAATATATGACGAGCTGAGTGCCGAGCCGAAGGCGAGCCGAGTGCCGAGTCGAAGGCGAGCCGAGAAGCGGGTCCGGGCGCAGCGCCGGCGGGGGTCCGGGGCACCGCAGTCCCGGCGGGGATCGACCTTTCAGATTGAATCCAAGTGGGCACCGCCCGATTCATCCGATTTCGGAAGATCGAGCCTTCTTTGAAACCTGTCTTCAACTCCATTTCAGATTGAATCCAACATCTGAGCAATCTGCAAAAATACACACTGACGCAGTAAAATTGAAAAGGAAATATTTTTGCAGTATAAAATAAAATGTAATTTTGAAAATATTATTTGCCTCAGTTATTTGGGTGACAATTTGGTCCAAGCAGTTGACAATGCACAAGAACAAAAATGAAACAGAAGCATGCTACAAAAATAAACAGCATGCTCAATGAATTGGTCAGAGCAAACTATACCAGACTTGTATGCCAGACATAAAACAACAATGGACAGAGCTCAACAAAAGAACTCAAACTCACAATTAAACCAAAACTCCAACCATATTCAAAAATACAGACCAACAGAAGTGTCAAGTGAATGAGCTGCAGCAATTTCAAAAATGGCCGAAGTCAGATAATATAAGAAATATGAACTCGAGCAAGTCCAGCTACCATATGAAAGCAACCATACATATATACATGTGTGAAACAGCATGTATATATATAGGCAGTGCAAACAGGCTCAAAGGACCAGTGCATAGATATACAATGACCAATGCAAAGTGGTGAATACAAAAACATGCATCAATGAAACAAGCAGCCTTAACAAGTGAATGGCCAAGACCAAAACAAAGCAAGACTGGCACAAGCGAAAGAAACTTATATGACTCGAAGGCAACTAAATACAAGAGAAGGCCTCAACATCAAATAAAAAACAAACCCAGTGCAACATATATACATGTTCAAGTGCAACAACAAACACATATATACATACATGAATGCATATATATATACATGATAATGGAAAACATAAGTGATACAACAGTTTCAGTGAACAAGTGAAGCACAAAGAGAAAGGTACACAAGTGTGTGTGTGGCACCAATGGAAACAGTATGGTGAAGCAACTTGACTACAAAAACTCAAGTGAAATATATTACAAGTTCAATCTACAGGATGTCAACCAGAAGATATATTACAAGTTCAAGCTACAGGATGAACAGACATAGCCAAAGTCAACCACGAACAGTAGCAAGTTCAACCAATTCAAATCAAGTTGCCGAAGTCTAGTTAAATGTCAAAGGCAAAGTCACGATGAACAATCAATTAAATGACCGATGTCAACAGATATATACGAACGTAAATCTAGGGGTTCGAACCCTATATAAACACATTAACATCATCGGCAGATAGTATCGAGTTCAAGCAAGCAATACAGTAAAGTAAAAGCAACAAATTACATACCCGAATACACAGTTGAACTCAAGCAAAATCGAAGGAGCTGTATTCGAAGCAAGGAGACGATCGATTGCCAAAGCAAATCAGAAGAACAACAATTGTAATCGATCGACAATCAATCGGGTCCTTCGATATTAGACGAAGCCCTAATCGCACAAGGCCGAAGCCCTAGCTAATCTCACAGGAGCGAAGACAAGGCCGAAGCCCTAGCTAATCTCACAGGAGCGAAGACAAGGCCGAAGCCCTAGCTAATCTCATAGGAGCGAACACGAGGCCAAAGCCCTAATTTCAGAGCAAAAGAGGAACAAGATAGGAGCAGCCATTATCACATACGAGAAAAGGGGATCTACTCTAAACTAGTTCAGGTGGTAAAACGAAATTTTGGGGCAAATTGCAGTGGTGATCCATTTTAACAACCAGATTAAATGTAGACCGTTGGATCGTATTCACGCGGATTGCTAATTTTATTAATTTTTTAATTTGAATACATCTATAACTACTGCAACATCTTGTTGATACCTATGCTAACACCTTGAAGTGAGTGTTGTAATAGATAAAAATCAGCATACCTATCGTTACATTATAGCTAGCAACACCTTGTAATTTCGTTGCAGTAGGCCATCTATGGCGTAGTGTGTATTTGATAAGCAGTATAACTATAACGCTTATCCTTATTCACAGATTCACAGATAAAGTCAATTTATCAATCACAAGGATTCATCATAACAATTCGATGTGGGTTTCGGATAACAAACTAGAATCCGACTCCCCCTGTCGCATCGATATTCAAGTGTCCTTTTATGGGCCAAGAGGTTTTTAATTCACAAAGAAACATATCGTAGATATCACAGCTCAGCACAAAGCAATTTATATCACAAAGCATCATATCACAAAGCATCATATCACATATCAGGGTATCAATTATTTCAAGGCATTCAATAGTAATCAGTCATCAACAAGTAAGATGAATTAACCGTGTGATTATAATTAATTAATCACATAATCATTTCCATAAATTATCTTTAATTAAAGATCAATTATCCTTTAATTATAAATTAAATTAACCTTAATCATAAACAGTAATTACCATCCTGTAATTACTTACCTTAATTAATTAACTCCTTAATTAATTATATTAATCCATTGATTAATTACACCAAGTAGTTAATCCTTAATTACTTCTACTAAGTAATTATACTTTAATTACTTCCCATTAAGTAATTCCTTTAATTAATTACATCCAGTAATTATACTAAGTAATTCCACTATTCAATCTCATTAAGTAATTTTACTTAATAAATCATCAAATGATTATCTTCAATTAATTAACAAATTAATTAACTAAAATTTATCACATTCACTTCCTTGATTACAATTGGAAATTCATCTCTTAATTACCTTTAAAACAAATTAAATAATCTTTAATTGTGGATTAATTATCCTTTGATTATTAATTAATTAAATCTTAATCACCTTCATTAATTAATTACTTCTTAATTAATTATCTTTAATTAATCCCTTGATTAATTACACAAAGTAATTAAATTCCAAAATCACTTTCAATCTTCAATTAATTACATTAAGTAATTATACTTATCACATTTACTTTCCAATTTCATTTTAAATTTAAGACTTAAAAATGAATACAAATTTAACTTTAACAAAGTTTAAAACTCATTTTAAAATACCTTTCAAATCTCATGTTAAAGAAATACTTACCTTATAAAAGAAGTTTAAAAAAAATTGAAACCAAATTCATTTTTAAATCCAAACTATTTAGATTATGCTTTAAACATTCAAAGTTGTTTAAAACATTTAAATTTTAAAAGGCTGACAAATTTTAAAACCTGTGACCACACATTTTTTTAAAACATTATTTCATTCAAAGCTAGGATCCAAATTTAGATTTGAATCCATATTTAAACTTAAATTTAAAACATTGTTTAAATATTTATTTTTAGGTTTTAAAATCATTTTAAAAGATTCAGTTCAAAATCGAAAACAGACAGGCTTAAGAACCTGTAACCAGAACATTGACCCGGGGCCACACTAAATTGCTTCGAGTCACAAACCACCCAGCTTCGAGCAAAACTTCAATTGACTTCGAGACAAACCCGAGTACAATCCCTGAATACACCCAACTAAACAACCTAGATTCTAGGAATCAAGTGCACCATGCTCGTGCACGTGCACGTTGCCGATGGCCACCTCTAGTCATCGCCACTACGTCGAGCAAGTCGACAATCACCAACAGCCCATCCTCCGACCATCAGAACGCCACCATCCCCCGCGAAATCGAAATCGACTTCAAAACCAAACCTGGAAACACCCAGACCATCACAACCCACAACCTGTCAATGCCATGCACTCCAAGCTCCAACCATTAGACGACTCGAGACTCCGGCCTTGACTTCGTCAACCCCACAGCCACCATTACCTAGAACCTCGAGCAACTCGATGCTCGAACGAGGATGTGAGGCACGAGATTCCTCTCCACTTCAAAAACTAGGTTTAAAAAATTAAAACTCACGCCGCCGATGCCACAGTCATTATTGCCACCTCCGACCATTTTTCCAGGCATCCCCATAGGCTCCTCCATCTCCAGCCAAAGCCCCGACCAACACGACTCAACTGATCATCGTTATTTGGTCGAATTCCAATTTGCAAACAAAAACGAACTGCTCTCAAATCACACAATTAAAAATCATCAAACCAGGTTTAAAAATCATATCTTCCAGTAAAGATTCAAGTTATATTCTTGAATCAATAATTCGTGAAGTTCGAAATTTCCAGAATTTAAAGTTTTCACTGTAAAAATTTGATCTTTCATTTTATATGCATTTATACTTCACTAAACCATTTTTAGATTATAACTCATACTTAAATACAACTATTTTGTTTTGAAACCAAAGCCTGATATTGATTAGAAAACAAGAAATTGGATTTTCTTTGGATGTTCTATGTCCTGGAACTAACAGAGAAGATGCATTGATCAATATATATATATATACATATATATACACACAAAGCAATTCCAAGATATATATATACTTAAGTTTAAATAGCTGGATGTTACTCACAGTTGTGTTTTGAGAAGATGAATAGAGCACTTCTTTTCTTTGAAACAGACTTTGAAATTCAAGCTAGAATCCTCTTCTTAAATCCTCTGGGTTGTATTGATTGTATTTGTTGTTTGAGTTGCATTTGTTTATAGTTTGAAATGATATTTACTTCAAATTTTTCTCAGCTTGGAATGGACGAATTGATGGAAAGAATTGATATATGGAAATGAGGTAGACAAGGTAATATATTTTCTCTTGCACATCAGGTAATTATATTTTTCTTTGGTAAAATAGGCAGAGATATTTCCTAAGTTTTGTAAGCTGAAATGATGTAGTATGGTGTACTAAGGTTTTCACGCATTAATTATCTTGTACAAATTTATAGATAAAATTATCTATGTACTAGTGTCTTCTTTTATAAGCTTGCTTATCTTCTTCTTCTTTTTCTTTCTTTGTGTTGTCTGGTTTCATTCTTGAGCATATGATGTTGTCTCCTTATGCAAGCTATTCACATATATATCTACTTGTCTCATTTTATTATTCACACAAACTTTGATCTGTTTACACTTGAATATATATATTTTTGTTTCTTTGTTTTACAAGTGTATAGATATATATTTTTATTTGTTTGTGCTTGAATGTATTTTATTTCTTGATTCATATTGGAGTATATTGTTTTCTTTTATTTGATTGAAAGCACTTGAATAAACTTTTATCTTTTCTTTTGTCTTTGTAATAAATAAATTTCTATTTTAAACTTGTGGTTAGATTTTATCAAATGCTTACTTTATATTTTTATAATTTATCTTATATATATTTATTTATTTCTATTTCTAACATAAACCATCAATTCTAATATTTATTATTATCATTTATTATTAAACCATTTACTTGAAATTTAAATTCAAATGATTTAACACATTTTTATTTTTATTTAAATTGGGGAAACTCAAATAAATTTACCAATGAATTTCACACATTTTTATTCTAAAACTAAATTAATTATCAATTTAAATTTATATAAAATTCGGGATCGTTACAGTTTCCCCCCCCCCCTTAAGAAATTTCGTCCTCGAAATTTGCCAGGGAGACACAAAGATAGATGATGAATATTTCATCAAATTAACTGAACCTCTATTCTGCATTTGGCTTACCAAATCAGAATATCAATAATAGATACAAGAACGAATCTATTTTAACACTTCACAAGATACTCGGGTTATCCAGATCTATGAAATATGCAGTGGCATTGGTTAGTCCGAAGGGATAACTAACCATTCGTAGAACATATCCGGACCCAAAAATAGACAGATATATGGATACAATTCCAAAACTTTTAGTTTAGAAACTAAAGTATACCTATCAACCATAGCAACCAAAGCTGACCTATTTGGAATTTATGTCCCATATAAATATATCAAATCTTCTTCCTGGATCTACCAGGAACTATCAAAGAATTGAGAAAAGATGACGAACAAAAGAGATTGATAGAGAAAAGATTGTTTCCTTGTTGTTACAGGGTATTGACCATTTATAGTCGTATTCCCTTGTCCCCTAGCTCATCCTCTTCTTGCACTCATACTTACTATCAATGGATAGTAAGAGAATTTACTAAGGCGTACAGACATATATCTTAGGGATTACTCATTCTAGGGTATACTTCACCCTATCTCTAATGAGCTACTTAATGTGTTATACTCTTGAGGTAAAGTTCAACCTTAGCTCTGATACCAAATTATCACGATCCAAATTTCAGCGTTCAAAAATCGACATCCGTACTTCACTTGTACTCGAATGCCGTAGATTCAATCGTTGAAATTCGACTCATGCTGGAGCTTATAACACATTAACTATAACAACACAGCGGAAGACAGAAATGAATGATATCATATACATCAAAAATGATACAATATCCAGAATATGATATACAACAATGATATCTATATGATACAAGAATATCAGCTTTATATCTCAACATTTCACAAAGATAAGCAAAAGCGGTAGTCGTGAACTCCAAAAACTGAACTAGCTCCCGATAATCTACTAAACCTGACTGTCTGAAAAAAAACCCAACTCTAGACTGCCCGTGTGGAAAATTGTGGGCACCCAGAGTTTAGGAAGGGAACAATAAACTCCGTGTCAGTCATGGGACTGGTGTGAGTAACAAAAACAGTTTATCTTTAAACAAACAACAAACGAACTTTTAAACATTGAAATCCGCAATGCTTTTTTGGAAAATGAAACTACCATAAGACCTCCCACCACACACACAATGCAATCGCAGACCTGGAGGAGATTTCTTCTTATGATAGTCAAATAGGCTTAATATGAGAAAACTCTTTTGATATTAACTCTTTTGATATTATTACTAGTGCATAGTGTGAAAATCCTTTTGAAAATATAATATTAATCTTAGCCAGCATAGGTACCATTATATTATGCCTTCTATAGTTGCCGCTGAGGAGACAGGTTATACAACTGCAATGGTAAATGGCTCGTATTGTTTCTTTGTATTTTCAAACAAATGGTTAGGCTAACGAACTTCCTACTGCCACATGGGTACTCCTCTGGAGGGATGTCCCGAGAGACAACTACTCTCTACCAGCACAAGGTCGGGTTACCTCTTACTAGGTAACTACTACAGGAGTATGCCACCCCCCGGTCGTTTGCGACCTTTATCCGAGGCCTCGAGCACAAAGTAACAATCACATAGTAAATGAGATTGGAGCAACCACACAGGTAAATATCTGGGCTCCATACCATAATATCACCTTTTTCCAGAAGGAGATGACATACCCTAAAGGGAGCGACCCTCATAACCTTGCCGCATCTTCCTGTTTTGACCATTTCCGGTTTGCGAGGTTCGATGAGGTCTCGTCCAAAAAGCTACGCTTTACACGAAAGCCATGCTTTGATCAACAAATGATCAGCAACACACAACAACACTTAGCATGCCACACTACCAAATTGGGAGTATATCACTGATAACCTTCAACTACATAACCTCTGAGATTGTACGTCTCAGAGAAGGTTGTTAAGCTAAGAGAATAAATTCTCTGCCACCAAACAGAAATGTATTTGAAAGAAATCAGCTTTATATCTCAAAGTGTAATGTTAGACATACAACCATACAAGTCTGTTCCGGGTTCGAACAGAAACAAAGGCACTTCCTAAGAAGCCCTTGCAAATTCGGGTATCCACAATCCCGATCGGACTTCCCATCACTTAGGGAATCTCTATACCGGAGCAAATCAGTGACAATCGATAGGTTATCCTATCATTCTTACAATTACCCGGTCTTCACCACCGGTCTTCAAATATTATCCATTTACATCGTATCACTATCCGGAATGGGTTATATGACACAAAGTCCTCTCCCGGCTAAACCGAATAGTGAGCGCAATATTTTTAAAACATATGGATATTGGGATTTCAGTTAAGTCACAACTTATTACCCAAAACTTCTCTTCCAAATGGTTAAAACAAATTACCATTTTAATCTTTTACACAAAAAGATCCATTTCACAAAGTTCACCCAGTTTCACAAAGATTCATTCACAATTTTTTTTTCAAAACAGTTTTCCTTTCAATTTGGATTAACTCGTCCAATCTTTAAATCAAAGATTTAATTGATAGCTTTCAAAACAATTCCATTTCGACCTTTTATACAAAAGGTACAACTTCTAATTTCAAAGCAAAGTTCAACAATCTTTCACAAAGATTTATTCATAACTCGGAAAAACATTTTCATTTCAAACTTGAAATTCTTTTGACACAAATTGGAAATTCATTCGTTATATGAAAGCTTTTATTACTTGAAAACAAATAGTTTTCATTTCGGAAAATCTGATCTCATTTATACAAGTTAAACCCCTTGGGTTAAATTCAAATCCCAAACCAATACTTTTAAAATGGTTCATATAAACACATTTATAACATCTTAAACAAAATTTTCAAACATGGAATTCAATTACAAATTTTGAATTCAAATTCAAATTAAATTATTGTAACGACCCGTATTTTTACGGATCGACAAGTTCGACAGAATTTGGAATTTTAGCATTCTTAAGTCATTTCAGATTTTGAGGCAGATTTGTCTAAGTCCTAGGTCGTGAACGACCTAAGAGCTAAGTCGTGACCGAGTTAAGGAATTCGGCGAGTTAGTGTTAGGTCGTGGGTTAGTTGGAGCGACCTATAGAATTATGCAACCTAGGATTTAGTTAAGTGTTAGGTCGGTAGGGCGAGTTAACGACCTAAAGAACTGACCGACTCAAGGATATGGCGACTCAAGGGTAGGCAGACCTAGTGGAGTTAGCGACCTAGTGGGTACCAGGTTAGCATAGTTAGGTCGGCAACGACCTAGGGGAGCTGGGGTAGCTGGTTAGCGACTTAGTAGAGTGAGCGACCTATGGGATTGACCGACCTAAGAAATAAGTAGTTAGGTCGCATAGGTTGGTAGGTCGCGTGGGAGTTAGGTCGCGTGTTGTTTTAGGTCGTCATGTGTTAGGTCGCTAAGGAGTTAAGTCGTAGCATCTGTTGGTCGCGTGGGTTGCTAAAGTTGTTAGGTCGCAAGGTTTTGTCTAAGTGTTAGGTCGCGATCTGTGTTAGGTCGTAAGTCGTATACAGGTGAAGCGCATGTGTTAAGTCGCGCGTTGCGTTAGGTCGTAGGTCGCTGGGTGTTTGGATGCGCAGAGGTGTTAGGTCGTAGGAGTTGGGGCGCGTGCATCTGTTAGGTCGGAGAAGCTTAGGTCGAGAGGCTTAGGTCGAAAACGACCTAGGGAGATAGCCGAGTTACGACTTAGGGTATTTTCTGCTATAAATAGGAGAGCTTCTCTTCATTTTTAGGATCCGGATTTTGAAGTGACGAAGTGCTGCCATTTTGAGAGCTCGACTTCTACACTTCTTCACTTCTTTTCCCCACTCTAATCTAGTGCTTCCATCCATCCAAATCGAAAATCAAGATTGAAGATTCCAGAGCTTAGATTAAAGATCTTCATCTTTTCAAGAGAGATTTCTTCGTTTGAAGCAGATTCGTGATAGATCAAGCTTGATCCTTCGCTGTCCAGATCTGAAGAGTGTTGATTTGGGTTTGTTTAGGTGATTTGGTGAGTGGTGATTATCTCTCACACGGATCCAAAGGAGTATATCGGATTGTTGGCTCGATTTGGTGTTAAAATAGTGGTTTCCATGCATTTTCTTCATCCTAAGTGTAGATCCATATAGATCCATTGTTCATGATGATGTTACATCCATTTTATCATATGTTAACCTATGCAAGTTCACTCATCAAGTTTGTAGAGATATAATTCATGTTTTCATGATTATTGGACTTTCAACTCTTTAATTACGAAAATGCCATTATTGTTATAATTGTCTACTTAGATCATATTTGAATGCTTGATTGCTTGGATTGATGTTTGATTTGATGGATTGTTATGAACTAGATGATTGATGATTAGATTTAGATCGAAGATGATTCAAAAGCTAAGGGAAAGGCTCTTGGATTGGGAAAGCTGCTCGTGGCATATGTAGCGGGATGATGAAGCTCTTATGCATAGATTCGATGATGAGATGTTGAGATGAGGCTTTGCGAGGATGTGATGAAGCGAGGCAATCATGTGATGAAGACTTGGTCTAATCCAGACGGGATCATTCCAAGCACGTTGATAACTCGGTGATATGATTCGAGTTGAGGATAATGAATGGATATGAGAATAGTCGTCGAGGAGGATGACTAGGAGGCTTGGATAGCATCGTTGTTGAAGGTTCTAGCATGCTCTAAGCAAGGGTACGTTTGGGCAGATTCGATAGTCCCAACGGCCAACTGTTGGTGGTCGAGTACTTTGGGCAGATTCGATAGTCCTAGGCACGGGCTGCGACGACGTGCGGGAGTTATGTCTAGAACCGGGGTTTCCATTAGCCCTTGATGGACGACTGAAAGAATGTGCCGGTCATTCAATTAACGGTGATATCGAAGCAATGATAACAGTGATAGCCAGAGTCATGGATGTTTGGTTGTATCATCATTCGGACTCAAGAGCGGTATTTTCTGGGTGCTTATCTGATTTAGGCCTTGGTACTTGGAAAACATCGCCCTTGACTCGAGTGATAGTAGCTTTACTTTAAATTGTATGCTCTGCTCTGCTTGCTTCTGCTTAGTGTGTGTCTGAGGGCTATCACTGTAGAATGAGGTTGGAGTGGGAGGGTTGTATTCCTATTCCTTTTCCTTTATGCTCTTTTGGTATGCTGTTAGTTAATTTACTGCTCACTAAGACTGTTGTCTGACTCAAGGCTTTATGTTTTAATTCTTATTGCCTTGGGCTGTTCGTCCATTTTGGGACGGGCAGACTAGGTAGCAGGTGACAGGTGCTGTTCTCTTCTCACGATGCTGATATCGAAGACGAGCTGGAGGATTGCATATTATCTTCTTATTATATGTACTGGATATTCCGCTGTTTTGTATTCTCTGAGAGATATGTAGTGAGGCTTGATGTATTGACTATGTGGATGCTTGTATTCAACTATTATGGAGTTTTTATATGATGTCATTTTGTTCTGTAAAGCTTCACTATACATATGTTCTATTGTATTTTGTCCATGCGCTGTGAGTAATACGATAGATTCTGTTGTTTTAATCTTACCTTGACAATCGTCCATGGTCGCCTGGCACACTTTACACGCTCTATCTTTAGATTCGGTGCAGGGGTCATGGGCGGTCGTCACATTTGGTATCAGAGCGAGGTTAATCGATTTTACCCAACGCTCGCTGTCGTAACTACGTATGAGAGACGTAATTGTATTTTGATGGATGATTACTATATATAATATAGTAGTTTAGCAGTAAGTTAGTCCTTTATGCAGTTGTTTCTCTAGATGTTCTAATCATTCCTTTTTATAGATATTGAGAATGAGTCGAAGAGGGAGGCCAGCTGCTAGGGAGGGCCGAGCTGTTGAAGGGACTGTTGATTATGCAGCCATGTTCGAAGCTATGATGACTTCGATCATGAGAAGGATACCAGTTCCGGGGGCAGCAGTTGATGTTGGAATTCAGGTTCAGACTCCGAAACCAGTGGATTTTGCTAAGCTGTGCAAGGACTATATTGCTCTTGGAGGGAAGGTTTTCTTGGGAACAGAATCAACTATCGAAGTCCAGAGGTGGATGGATGCTTGTAGAAGGATCTTTGGTGATTTGGGAATTGATGATGCAACTAAGAGGAAATTGGCATCAAGGAAGCTTCAAGGGAGAGCCTCTGATTGGTGGAACTCTATTACTATCAATACTGCGGAGGAAGAGATTACTTGGGAGCAATTCCAAGCTAGATTTGAAGCTAAGTTCATTTCTACAGCTCAGAAGTCTGTTCTGTTCAAGAGGTTTGTGGAGCTCAAGCAAGGTGGAAGATCAGTTCTTGAGTATGTTTCTGAGTTCGAAGCTTTGTCCAAATATGCCCGGTCGTATATTGAATCTGCTTATCAGAAGAATGAGAAGTTCGTGACAGGATTGGACAGTTATCTTGGGAGGCAGTTAGTGGATCATTTGGACGATTCATTTGAGAAGCTTGTGGAGAAAGCTCTCAGGCATGAGAGTCTGTTTCCTAAGGAAGGGTCTGTTGTTGCTGTGACCAGGGAGGAGTCTAAACCCCAGCAGGGTGGAAACAAGAAGAGGAAGCAGCAGCAGCAGAAGGGTAAGGATGGCCAGAAGAAGCCGAAAGGCGAGGTGACTTGCTACAATTGTCAGCAGAAGGGCCATTTCTCGAAGGATTGTAAGAATCCTAAGGTGCCGATGAAGTGTCACAACTATGACAAGCCGGGGCATTTCAGGAAGAATTGTCCAGAACCGAGGAGAGATAAGCAGATTGTGCAAGCTTATGCTTTGGGAGCTGTTCCGTCGTCTTCAAAAGCTCCTACTACTGAAGAGAAAGGAAAGAGTGTGGTTGTTCAAGGTACTCTTTTCCTATGTGGTGTTCCAGTTAGAGTTTTGTTTGATACTGGAGCGTCGCATTCGTTTGTTTGTAATGATCTCGTAGGCCGGTTGGGTTTGGAACCGGATATTGTTGATAGGCCATTGGTTGTGACTAATCCAGTTGGGGGTTCGTCTTATTTGTGTATGTTATGCCGTGGTCTAGTTGTATCGAGTCATGGTTGCTCTTTTGTTTGTGATTGTTTTGTTCTGAACTTTGCGGGGTTCGGAATTATCTTGGGTATGGACTGGCTTAGGAAGTATGCGGCAAAGGTTGATTGCGAAAGGCTGGAAGTGACAGTCGAGAATGTGGAGGGGCGAAAGGTTGTAATACGATGTAATCATGAGGAAGGCGTCTTCATGAGCTTCATGTATTCGCTGGTTGTTCCACGGGATGGACTGTCATCGGTGCCAATCGCTAATGGATTCGAGGATGTTTTTGACGAAGTCAGAGGGTTGCCGCCGCATAGAGAGATCGAGTTTCGTATAGATCTGGTTGAAGGAGCCAGACCTGTTGTGATGCCTCTAAGGCGGATGGCGCCTAGGGAACAGCAAGAGTTGAGGGTGCAAGTTGATGATCTTTTACAGAAAGGATTCATTCGGCGTAGTGTGTCCGAGTGGGGTGCACCAGTTGTGTTTGCAACCAAGGCAGATGGGTCGTTGAGATTGTGTGTGGATTATCGTGAGCTGAATAAGGTAACTAAGAAGAACAAGTATCCATTGCCGAGAATAGATGACTTGTTTGATCAGCTTCACGAAGCCAAGGTGTTTTCTCAGATGGATTTGGCAACGGGATTTCACCAGTTGAGAGTGGCTAAGGATAGTGTGCCGAAGACTGCTTTTTGCACCATCCGGTTTCTTTGAGTGGCTGGTAATGCCGTTTGGATTGACTAACGCGCCAGCATATTTTGTCGATCTTATGAATAGAGTGTTCAGAGATCAGTTGAATAAGTTCGTACTTGTGTTCGTGGATGATATTCTGATTTATTCCAGAACAGAAGAAGAGCACAAGACGCACTTGCGTATTGTTTTGGAGATCTTGCGGAAACATCAGCTGAAGGCTAAGTTTTCAAAGTGTCACTTCTGGAAGAGTGAAGTGAGGTTCTTAGGCCATGTGATTTCTGGAAATGGAATAGCGGTTGACCCCGCTAAGGTGGCAGCAATCCAGGATTGGGTTAGACCTAAGAATGCATCTGATGTGAGAAGTTTTCTTGGATTAGCAGGATATTATCGATGGTTTATCAAAGACTTCTCCAAGGTAGCTGCACCGTTAACAGGATTGACGAAAAAGAACCAAGTGTTCAGTTGGGATGCTAAGTGTGAGCAAGCTTTCAGAATCCTGAAAGAGAGATTGACGAGTGCTCCTGTTTTGACTATTCCAAGTGGGAATGATGAGATGGTGGTTTACACCGACGCATGTGGTACTGGACTTGGAGCAGTGCTGATGCAGAGAGATAAAGTTGTTGCGTATGCCAGTCGACAATTAAAGCCGCATGAAAGGAATTACCCGACTCATGATTTGGAGTTAGCGGCAATTGTTTTTGCTCTGAAGATGTGGAGACATTATCTATTGGGAGTTCGATTCGAGTTGTTTACGGATCATAAGTCGTTGAAGTATCTTTTCTCCCAAAAGGATTTGAATCTTCGGCAACAACGTTGGCTAGAGTTTTTAGCATTATATGATTTTGGTATAGCTTATACTCCGGGAAAAGGTAACGCAGTGGCAGATGCGTTAAGTCGAAGACATGCAGGATTGGGAGCCATGTTTTCAGAATGGAAGAATCTCGAGTATCTAGCTGGATTTGACTTCAGGCCTAGATGTGAATTGGAACCTGAGATGTTGGCAAACTTATCGATAAGACCCACTCTTGTGGAAAGGATTGGCGAGAGCCAAAAGCGAGATGATAAGCTTGTCAAGATTATCCGTGATTTGGAATCTGGATTGGATCCAGAAAAGGATAAAGGATTCGAGGTCGATCGAGAGGGTTGGCTTCGAAAGCAAGGACGACTAGTTGTTCCCGATATAGATGAATTGAGGAGTGAAGCTCTGAAGGAAAGTCATCACTCGAAGTTGACAATTCATCCAGGTGGAAATAAGATGTATCGGGATATGAAGAGAACCTACTACTGGGAAGGCATGAAGAAGGATGTTGGAAATTTTATTTCCAAGTGTATGAACTGCCAGTTGGTTAAAGCCGAGCAGAAGAAGCCAAGTGGATTGCTTCAGCCATTAGAAGTTCCTACATGGAAGTGGGAGCAAGTGTCGATGGATTTTATTGATGGATTGCCTAGGACCAGAACGGGAAATGAAGGGATTTGGGTTATCGTTGATCGTTTGACCAAGAGTGCAAGATTCATTCCTGTTCGATCGACTAGGACTGCATCAAAGTTGGCTGAGTTATATGTTAAGTGGATAGTTCGATTCCATGGTATTCCGAAGAGTATAGTGAGTGATCGAGACCCATTCTTCACTAGTGGATTTTGGTAGAGCTTCCATGAAGTTTTGGGAACTGAGTTGTGTTTAAGTACAGCTTATCACCCTCAGACGGATGGTCAGACCGAGAGAGTCAACCGAGTTTTGGAAGATCTCCTCAGAGCATGTGTTTTGGACTTCGGAGGATCATGGGAAGATCACCTTCATTTGGTAGAGTTTGCGTACAACAACAGTTACCAGTCAAGCATTGGTATGGCACCGTATGAGGCATTGTATGGAAGACCGTGTAACTCTCCAACATGTTGGTTGGAAACTGGAGAAAAGCTGATGCTTGGGCTAGAGATGATTCGACAGTCTTCAGATAATATAGAGATCATTCGGCAACGAATGAAGGCAGCTCAAGACCGTCAGAAGAGTTATGCCGATAAGCGTCGAAAGGATTTGGAATTCGACGTAGGAGATATGGTTTTTGTGAAGATTTCTCCACTGAAGAATGTTATCCGATTCGGGAAGAAAGGAAAATTGACTCCGAGATTTGTTGGACCATTCCCGATTATCGAGCGAATTGGAAAGCTCGCTTATAGATTGGAATTACCGGAGAAGATGTCGGGTGTGCACAATGTTTTTCATGTATCATATCTACGGAAGTATGTGCACGACTCGAATACAGTGGTTTCTGCTGATAGCTGTGAAGACTTCGAAGTTGATCCAGTCGATAGAAGACCTCGTAAGCCGCTTCGTGTTGTTGAAACCGACACGAAACAGCTTAGGAGGAAGGTAGTTAAGTTGCTCAAGATACAATGGAGTGACGATGATAACGACTGTACGTGGGAGGTGGAAGAGAGGATGAAAGCAGCTCATCCTGAACTCTTCAAGGTATGGCCCTAAGGTGTCGTGTCATCTCGCAATATTGTAACTTGTTCTAATTTTAGAACTCTGTACGCTAAGCTTGAATTGGATGCATGGTTTGCTGATTGTTATGGTTGGTAGGCGTACAAAATAGTCTTTGATTGCTTTGTTTGTTTGGAATTTTGGGGGCGAAATTCCTAAGGGGGAGAGAATGTAACGACCCGTATTTTTACGGATCGACAAGTTCGATAGAATCTGGAATTTTAGCATTCTTAAGTCATTTCAGATTTTGAGGCAGATTTGTCTAAGTCCTAGGTCGTGAACGACCTAAGAGCTAAGTCGTGACCGAGTTAAGGAATTCGGCGAGTTAGTGTTAGGTCGTGGGTTAGTTGGAGCGACCTATAGAATTATGCAACCTAGTCGGCAGGGCGAGTTAACGACCTAAAGAACTGACCGACTCAAGGATATGGCGGCTCAAGGGTAGGCAGACCTAGTGGAGTTAGCGACCTAGTGGGTACCAGGTTAGCATAGTTAGGTCGGCAACGACCTAGGGGAGCTGGGGTAGCTGGTTAGCGACTTAGTAGAGTGAGCGACCTATGGGATTGACCGACCTAAGAAATAAGTAGTTAGGTCGCATAGGTTGGTAGGTCGCGTGGGAGTTAGGTCGCGTGTTGTTTTAGGTCGTCATGTGTTAGGTCGCTAAGGAGTTAAGTCGTAGCATCTGTTGGTCGCGTGGGTTGCTAAAGTTGTTAGGTCGCAAGGTTTTGTCTAAGTGTTAGGTGGCGATCTGTGTTAGGTCGTAAGTCGTATACAGGTGAAGCGCATGTGTTAAGTCGCGCGTTGCGTTAGGTCGTAGGTCGCTGGGTGTTTGGATGCACAGAGGTGTTAGGTCGTAGGAGTTGGGGCGCATGCATCTGTTAGGTCGGAGAGGCTTAGGTCGAGAGGCTTAGGTCGAAAACGACCTAGGGAGATAGCCGAGTTACGACTTAGGGTATTTTCTGCTATAAATAGGAGAGCTTCTCTTCATTTTTGGGATCCGGATTTTGAAGCGACGAAGTGCTGCCATTTTGAGAGCTCGACTTCTACACTTCTTCACTTCTTTTCTCCACTCTAATCTAGTGCTTCCATCCATCCAAATCGAAAAACAAGATTGAAGATTCAAGAGCTTAGATTAAAGATCTTCATCTTTTCAAGAGAGATTTCTTCGTTTGAAGCGGATTCGTGATAGATCAAGCTTGATCCTTCGCTGTCCAGATCTGAAGAGTTTTGATTTGGGTTTGTTTAGGTGATTTGGTGAGTGGTGATTATCTCTCACACGGATCCAAAGGAGTATATTGGATTGTTGGCTCGATTTGGTGTTAAAATAGTGGTTTCCATGCATTTTCTTCATCCTAAGTGTAGATCCATATAGATCCATTGTTCATGATGATGTTACATCCATTTTATCATATGTTAACCTATGCAAGTTCACTCATCAAGTTTGTAGAGGTATAATTCATGTTTTCATGATTATTGGACTTTCAACTCTTTAATTACGAAAATGCCATTATTGTTATAATTGTCTACTTAGATCATATTTGAATGCTTGATTGCTTGGATTGATGTTTGATTTGATGGATTGTTATGAACTAGATGATTGATGATTAGATTTAGATCGAAGATGATTCAAAAGCTAAGGGAAAGGCTCTTGGATTGGGAAAGCTGCTCGTGGCATATGTAGCGGGATGATGAAGCTCTTATGCATAGATTCGATGATGAGATGTTGAGATGAGGCTTTGCGAGGATGTGATGAAGCGAGGCAATCATGTGATGAAGACTTGGTCTAATCCAGACGGGATCATTCCAAGCACGTTGATAACTCGGTGATATGATTCGAGTTGAGGATAATGAATGGATATGAGAATAGTCGTCGAGGAGGATGACTAGGAGGCTTGGATAGCATCGTTGTTGAAGGTTCTAGCATGCTCTAAGCAAGGGTACGTTTGGGAAGATTCGATAGTCCCAACGGCCAACTGTTGGTGGTCGAGTACTCTGGGCAGATTCGATAGTCCTAGGCACGGGCTGCGACGACGTGCGGGAGTTATGTCTAGAACCGGGGTTTCCATTAGCCCTTGACGGACGGCTGAAAGAATGTGCCGGTCATTCAATTAACGGTGATATCGAAGCAATGATAACAGTGATAGCCAGAGTCATGGATGTTTGGTTGTATCGTCATTTGGACTCAAGAGCGGTATTTTCTGGGTGCTTATCTGATTTAGGCCTTGGTACTTGGAAAACATCGCCCTTGACTCGAGTGATAGTAGCTTTACTTTAAATTGTATGCTCTGCTCTGCTTGCTTCTGCTTAGTGTGTGTCTGGGGGCTATCACTGTAGAATGAGGTTGGAGTGGGAGGGTTGTATTCCTATTCCTTTTCCTTTATGCTCTTTTGGTATGCTGTTAGTTAATTTACTGCTCACTAAGACTGTTGTCTGACTCAAGGCTTTATGTTTTAATTCTTATTGCCTTGGGCTGTTCGTCCATTTTGGGATGGGCAGACTAGGTAGCAGGTGACAGGTGCTGTTCTCTTCTCACGATGCTGATATCGAAGACGAGCTGGAGGATTGCATATTATCTTCTTATTATATGTACTGGATATTCCGCTGTTTTGTATTCTCTGAGAGATATGTAGTGAGGCTTGATGTATTGACTATATGGATGCTTGTATTCAACTATTATGGAGTTTTTAAATGATGTCATTTTGTTCTGTAAAGCTTCACTATACATATGTTCTATTGTATTTTGTCCATGCGCTGTGAGTAATACGATAGATTCTGTTGTTTTAATCTTACCTTGACAATCGTCCATGGTCGCCTGGCACACTTTACAGCGCTCTATCTTTAGATTCGGTGCAGGGGTCATGGGCGGTCGTCACAATTATTGAAATTGAAAAACTTTACCAAGTTATTCAAAATAGTTTTTATCTTAAAAAAACCTTTTCAAAAGCTTTAACATCTAATCCAAGTCCATTTCCGAAATCAATTGAAATTAAAATTTCAATTTCAAAACATTAAATTTAAAACATCTGTGACTTAATCGATTTCCTCGTGAAATCCATATTTGTGTGTATGGTGTAGTCCAGGGGTTTCACACACAATAGTGCAACATCATTCAATCATCACAGATTCAAATACAACAATGTATTTGATAAGCGGTATAACTATAATGCTTATCCTTATTCACAGATTCACAGATAAAGTCAATTTATCAATCACAAGGATTCATCATTACAATTCGATGTGGCTTTTGGATAACAAACTAGAATCCGACTCCCTGTCGCATCGAAATTCAAGTGTCGTTTTACGGGCCAAGAGGTTTTACATTCACAAAGAAACATATCATAGATATCACAGCTCAGCACAAAGAAATTTTTATCACAAAGCATCATATCACAAAGCATAATATCACATATCGGGTATCAATTAGTTCAAGGCATTCAATAGTAATCAGTCATCAACAAGTAAGATGAATTAACCGTGTGATTATAATTAATTAATCACATAATCATTTCCATAAATTATCTTTAATTAATGATTAATTATCCTTTAATTATAAATTTAATTAACCTTAATCATAAACAGTAATTACCATCCTGTAATTACTTACCTTAATTAATAGTTCCTTAATTAATTATATTAATCCATTGATTAATTACACCTAGTAAATCCTTAATTACTTCTACTAAGTAATTATACTTTAATTACTTCCCATTAAGTAATTCCTTTAATTAATTACATCCAGTAATTATACTAAGTAATTCCACTATTCAATCTCATTAAGTAATTTTACTTAATAAATCATCAAATGATTATCTTCAATTAATTAACAAATTAATTAACTAAAATTTATCACAATCACTTCCTTGATTACAATTGGTAATTCATCCCTTAATTACCTTTAAAACAAATTAATTAATCTTTAATTGTGGATTAATTATCCTTTGATTATTAATTAATTAAATCTTAATCACCTTTATTAATTAATTACTTCTTAATTAATTATCTTTAATTAATTCGTTGATTAATTACACAAAGTAATTAAATTCCAAAATCACTTTCAGTCTTCAATTAATTACATTAAGTAATTATACTTATCACATTTACTTTCAAATTTCATTTTAAATTTAAGACTTAAAAATGAATACAAATTTAACTTTAACAAAGTTTAAAACTCATTTTAAAATCCCTTTCAAATCTCATGTTAAAGAAATACTTACCTTATAAAAGAAGTTTAAAATAATTTGAAACCAAATTCATTTTTAAATCCAAACTATTTAGATTATGCTTACATTCAAAGTTGTTTAAAACATTTAAATTTTAAAAGGCTGACAGATTTTAAAACCCATGACCACACATATTTTTTTAAACTTTATTTCATTCAAAGCTAGGATGCAAATTTAGATTTGAATCCAGATTTAAACTTAGATTTAAAACATTGTTTAAATCTTTATTTTCAGGTTTTAAAATCATTTTAAAAGATTCAGTTCAAAATCGAAAACAAACAGGCTTAAGAACCTGTAACCAGAACTTTGACCCGGGGCCACACTAAATTGCTTCGAGTCACAAACCACCCAGCTTCGAGCAAAACTTCAATTGACTTCGAGACAAACCCGAGTACAATCCTTGAATACACCCAACTAAACAACCCAGATTCCAGGAATCAAGTGCATCGTGCTCGTGCACGTGCACATCGCCGATGGCCACCTCAAGTCATCACCACTACGTCGAGCAAGTCGACAATCACAAACAACCCATCCTCCGACCATCAGAATGCCACCATCCCTCGCGAAATCGAAATCGACTTCAAAACCACACTTGGAAACACCCAGACCATCACAACCCATAACCTGTCAATGCCACACGCTCCAATCTCCGACCACTAGACGACTCGAGACTCCGGCCTCAACTTCGTCAACCCCACAGCCACCATTACCTAGAACCCCGAGCAACTCGACGCTCGAACGAGGACGTGAGGCATGAGTTTCCTCTCCACTTCAAAAACTAGGTTTACAAAATTAAACCTCACGCCGCCAACGCCACAGTCATCATTGCCACCTTCGACCATTTTTCAAGGCATCCCCGTAGGCTCCTCCATCTCCAGCCAAAGCCCCGACCAACACGACTCAACCGATCATCAGTATTTGGTCAAAATCCAATTTGCAAACAAAAAAGAACTGGTCTCAAATCACACAATTTAAAATCATCAAACCAGGTTTAAAAATCATGTTTTCCAGTTAGGATTCAAGTTATATTCTTTAATCAATAATTCGTGAAGTTCGAAATTTCCAGATTTTAAAGTTTTCACTGTAAAAATATGATCTTTCATTTTATATGCATTTATACTTCACGAAACCATTTTTAGATTATAACTTATACTTAAATACAACTATTTTGTTTTGAAACCAAAGCCTGATATTGATTAGAAAACAAGAAATTGGATTTTCTTTGGTTGTTCTATGTCCTGGAACTAACAGAGAAGATGCACTGATCAATATATATATATACACAAAGCAATTCGAAGATATATATATATATATACTTAAGTTTAAATAGCTATATGTTACTCACAGTTGTGTTTTGAGAAGATGAACAGAGCACTTCTTTTCTTTGAAACAGACATTGAAATTCAAGCTAGAATCCTCTTCTTAAATCCTCTGGGTTGTATTGATTGTATTTGTTGTTTGAGTTGCGTTTGTTTATAGTTTGAAATGATATTTACTTTAGATTTTTCTCAGCTTGGAATGGACGAATTGATGGAAAGAATTGATATATGGAAATGAGGTAGACAGGGTAATATATTTTCCCTTGCACATCAGGTAATTATATTTTTCTTTGGTACAATAGGCAGAGATATTTCCTAAGTTTTGTACGCTGAAATGATGCAGTATGGTGTACTAAGGTTTTCACGCATTAATTATATTGTACAAATTTATATATAAAATTATCAATGTACTAGTGTCTTCTTTTATAAGCTTGCTTATCTTCTTCTTCTTTTTTTCTTTGTGTTGTCTGGTTTCATTCTTGAGCATATGATGTTGTCTCCTTATGCAAGCTATTCACATATATATCCACTTGTCTCATTATATTATTCACACAAACTTTGATTTGTTTACACTTCAATATATATATGTTTTTGTTTCTTTGTTTTACAAGTGTATAGATATATATTTTTATTTGTTTGTGCATGAATGTATTTTATTTCTTGATTCATATTGGAGTATATTATTTTCTTTTATTTGATTGAAAGCACTTGAATAAACTTTTATCTTTTCTTTTGTCTTTGTAATAAATAAATTTCTATTTTAAACTTGTTGTTAGATTTTATCAATTATTTGCTTTATATTTTTATAATTTATCTTATATTTATTTATTTATTTCTATTTCTAACATAAACCATCAATTCTAATATTTATTATTATCATTTATTATTAAACCATTTACTTGAAATTTAAATTCAAATGATTTAACAAATTTTTATTTTTATTTAAATTGGGGAAACTTAAATCAATTTACCAATGAATTTCACACATTTTTATTCTAAAATTAAATTAATTATCAATTTAAATTTATATAAAATCAGGGATCGTTACACGCGAGCTTGGCCGTAAGCAGGCAGAGGAAGGCGAGGTTCATCATTGGATTAGAGGTGTGGAGGGTTTTGGTTTGGGGCCGCTCAAGGAGGCGCGGTCGTGTTCGCATGTTGAGCTAGTGTTTGGGAAGCTTGAAGTCGATCAAGGTGGAAGCGGCATCGACAGCGAAGCTAGGGTTGTGTGTGCGAGTTTGAGGGAGGCGAGCGCTCGTGTATACACGTGCGTAGGAGGGAGGTTAGGGTAGTCGAGGCGTTAGCAAGCTTGGCGGCAATTTGGTTCTGAAGTGGTGGGCTGATGTGGCAGCACTGGGAAGCCCGAAGCCGCGGGCTTGGTTAAGATCATTCTAGCTTGAGTGGTCAAAGCTTAAGCAAGTTAGGTAAGGTAGTTAATTTTATAAAATTTGTTTAGTAAATCATATGCTAATAAAATTTAATATGATTTGCACACGAGGTCCGAAAATCATTAAAACAGGTCGAGTTGGTTCGTATCTGGAAAATCTATGCAATAGATTTGGTTTGAGATTTTTCGGAGTCAGTTGAGATTTAGGAAAAAAAATCTGGATGTTCAGCAAACTAAAAATCAAGGTGAGAATTTCTCACTCATTTGGATTGCCACGGTTTAATTTAAAATGTTAGAAATTTAAATTATCGGTTGGTTTAATGATTTGATAATTTTAATTATTTATTAGATGATTATATAATATATTGTAATGACTTGCCTTTTGGACGTTTTAAACAGACACACACGTAAGACTCAAACCATTCAAAAGGGAAGATTGCTATGGGATAAATAAGAAGAAGAGAAAGAAATAAAAAAATTACAGAATCTTGCAGCAAAATGACAAAATAATAATTAAATAATAGTTCATGAAGTTGTTTACAAATAAATTTGATTATACTTATACAATACATATATTAGAGTTACAGACAACAAGAATAAATAAATAAATGCAGCAGAACAACATGATGTAGTGGAATAATTATAATAAATAATAATAGTACAAATCTTCGTCTTTATCCTCCAAAATTAAGGCCTTCAATCCTGAAATGCTCAAGCTGACCCGAGCGAATTGAAAAGACAAAACACTTGAGTCGGAACGACTAAAAGATCTTATGTAAGTTAAATTAACGGTAAATATGAGTGTGACGGCGTCAAATATGTTTACGGGGTTTGACATCTCTAATCCAGTGTCCAACGTGAGTAGTGACGCCCCACCTCTATACTCACACTAGCCAAGGACACTACGGGGTAATGCCGTCGACTAGCATGAAGAATAAGGTTGTTGAGGAGCGACCATCTGTGTAATTGCTTTGTGCGAGTACTGATATGTCAGATAATATAACTTACATTTCATTTCAAGAGGAAATCCGACATATCAAATACAAACTCAAAGCTACCACACAGTGGCTATGTGGGCTTCGAAAACAAATATAGAAATAAACATAACACAAATCAGTCACGGATATTCATATCACAAAGGCGGAAACATATATGAATATAACACATAAAAGTGTACATCAAAATAGTGGTCAAACTAGATCCACTACATCACAAAAGAATAGATACAAGTGCTAGACAAACGAATATGTATACATCAAGGAGTCTCTATCTCGAATGTATAAAAGCAAAAAAATACTAATCTAAAGTAGTTAGCCAAAAATCAGATAGTGGTCCCAGATAAGAAGTCAAGCAGAAGCACCTGAAATACCACGGTCTGACCCGAGTATTATTTAAGAAGAAAATAATAAACGGATCAGTCTAGCTATAAATATCATATAAAATGAGATAGGATAAGAGATATCACAAAAACGTATGATAACAATAATGCCATACTGTGACAAGTATACATCAGATAACAACAAAAATCATACAATATCTCAAATATTCTCAAACGCTAATAAGAATGTCATATTCTTTAAATTATTCACCAAAACACAAATATTGACAAAACATATCAATGCCAATCACAAAAATTGGTGAAACACAAATTCCAGAAATCATCAACTAGAAATCCAGAAATCAAAAAAAGGGAAAGGCCTATCACAAACGGGAGCATGAAAACTCACCAACACGTGTGTCACAAACAGAACACTATTCCATGGTCGCTAACCATCAAGTTTAAGCTAAAACTCCACAAACGGCCCGAAGACCATGGGTCTCTACCCCACCAATTTGAGTCGAAGCTCCACAAACGGCTCGAAGACCATGGGTCGCTACCCCACCAATTTGAGTCGAAGCTACACAAACGGGGTTTAGTCCCCCACACAAACAAAGAGACATCGCACATCTCTATTCTAAATCACAAAATGATCATCAATGATCAACAAGTGTAAATTACACTAAGCTAGTAAATAAACGAGTTAGGCTTCATGTCCCATAACCACTAGCTTAACTTAAATATTTACGAACAGATTGTAGACTTCCACTCAAAAATAAGTGTAAATTACACTAAGCTAGTAAATAAATGAGTTAGGCTTCATGTCCCATAACCACTAGCTTAACTTAAATATTTATGAACAGATTGTAGATTTCCACCCGAAAAATGTCACGAGAGTTCAATCGAACAAGTCCAAGAATTAACCGATGAAGTAAACGCAAGCGTTTCATACCACTTGTTTTGCTAACCCGTTTAATTAGATTTCTCATACGAATGAGGTAAAGGTTTGTATATACTAATAGATTGGAAAACGGTTTTAAAAGCGAGCTTTATATTAAAAATAACGTTGAAATGATTTTAATGAAGAGTTTGAGTATTTAGTGCTAGTATAAAAACCTTTGTATTTTAAAGTGACAAATCACAGAAATGATTGTAGAAATAATCAATCACCAAAAATTCACATTCGAAGATGTGAATCAAAACCATAGAAATCAATACCAAACCCATCAAATGGATATTCCCAAAAATCCAAAGAAAGAGGTCATAAAAGTCGATAATAAGTGATAACAACTAACCCGATCAACAAAAATAGATTAAAATTGGAAATCCACTAAAAACAGCCAAAATAGGAAAAATGAACAGTTCCAAACGTCTGGTTGTAAATTCAGACATTTGGATTTAGGTTCTGGAAATTTTCAGAAACCTTCCAGACATCAGGTAGACTTTCCCAGACGTCTGCTAGACTTCCCAAACGTCTGGTTGGTTTGGACCAGACGTCTGGTTCCAGTTTCTGCCTTTTTTTCTGCGTTCTTATATATTTTCTCCAGGGACCATAACCAGACGTCTGGACTTGAGCAACCAGACATCTGGTCACCTGGTCTGGGCAATAGTTTTCCTCGGCCATGATGGCCAAAATGATTCGGGAGCGATCGGACGAGCAACGACGACTAGGGATTTATGCCAAGCGACAACCTAGCCTTATAGGCTCTTCGATACACCCTAAATAACACGTCCAAATATACAAGATAGGATCTTTAAAGATTTTGACTTCAAAACACCAAATTTTGGAAAATTCAGCAAGTCAATTCAAATCAAAAGCAAATGAACATACACAAATGTTAGGAATTCATACCTAACAACAATGAAAGTTATAGACGTAGATGTGAGTTCAAAAACTCACCTTTAAACCCAAAACAACAAGTGAGAAGCTTTAAAAGAAAGGAAAGATCAACCACACTTCAACTTCAAGTCTAGAAGCACCAATCTAAGGGCATAAGCAAATATTTCCAAAGTTAGGTTATAGGAAATTTCTGAAATTGGAGAGAGATTGAGATGGAGAAGATGAAGAGGATGCTTACCTAAGCTTCTCTTTGATTTTTGGACTTGAAGTTTTATTTCCTAATCAAACTAGGGTTTAGGAATTTCTATTTCCCATTCTTTTCCCCATTTTTCTTTAGTTTGAAAGTGTTAGGAAATGGATTGGAGTGGGGTGGAGTTAGGGTATTATGTTGGGTTAGCGGGCTGAAACCCAAACCCAAAGCCCAAAAAAGAAAAATAGCAAAATTCTACTCAACTCCAAACATATCGATGTTTATACTCAAAAAATTTGTAAATGCCATTTTGGACTCAATGGAGTGGTCTCGAGTCACAATTCGACTGTTAACAAAAAGTAACATTTCGGACTTTAATTTGATTAACGATGCTATATTTAAATAAAACATTTAAATATATAATCGTGAAATATGCGGGTTGTTACAGACTACCATCCTTAAAGAAATTGCGTCCTCGCAATACTTAAGAGGAAATTTAAAAGTAAGAACCATACTATGGCATAACAACACAAAAGAAGAAATATTGAAATGAGAATTTCACCTTTAGGAGCACGAGAGAGTAAGTCTGGATGTGTTCGCTCGATGAATTCTCTGGATTCCCAAGAGCAATCCTTAGGATTTGAGGACCATTGAACTTTCACAAACAGAACATTTTTATTACGAAGGCGTTTAACCTCCGTAGCAATGATGCGAATAGGATGTTGCTCATAAGTCAAATTAGGTGAAACTTCAATTTCTTCAATAATACCGGGCTCAAGAATAGAATCAGAATCTCTAAGGCATTTCCGTAGTTGAGAGGCATGGAATATGTCATGAATAGCAGAAAATTAAGCCGGTAACAAAAAGGCGATAAGCCACGGAACCAATGCATTCGGTGATGGGAAATGGACGAATATATCGAGGTGCTAATTTTCCCGATCGACTGAAACGCACAACACCCTTCATAGGTGAAACACGAATCAAATATGGACCTAAAACCAGCTTCTCACCGGCTTCAAGCCAACACGAAGGAGATCGGCACGGCCTTCCGTAGAGTGCGTTGAAAGGTGTCATACCAATACTAGATTGGAAGTTATTATTATAGGAAAACTCAACAAGAGAAATATGATCTCCCCAACTTCCACCAAAATCAAGAACACATGCACGAAGGAGATCTTCAAGAGTTTGATTCACACGCTCTATTTGTCATCAGATTGAGGATGATAAGCGGTGCTAAAATTAAGCTTCGTTCCCAAAGCTTTTTGAAGACCTTTCCACAATCCACTAGTAAATAATGGATCACAATCGCTAAAAATAGAAGTAGGAACTCCATGAAATTTAACAATTTCTTTGACATAGAGTTTAGCCAAAAGCGGTACAGTCCGATTGGACCGAACGGGATGAAAATGGGCGGATTTTGTAAGTCTATCTACTATCACCCATAGGCTATCATGACCCGAACGAGAACGGGGAAGACCATCAATAAAGTCCATGGAGACTTGATCCCTCTTCCAAACGGGAATGTCCAAAGGTTGCAATAACCCACCGGGGCTTTGATGCTCGGCGTTTATGAGTTGGTAAGTCATGCAACGCTTAATGAAGTTAGCAATATCAGATTTCCTTTCATCCCAATAATAAAGTCGCTACTACTACCGGGATGAATGGTAAATTTAGAACGATGAGAATCTTCTAAAATGTCTTTACGAAGATCACAAATGTTTGGCACAATAAGTCTACCAAACTTTCGAATGCCACCACGAGCATCGATTTCAAAATCTTTCAAACCATCAACCTTATTTCGATCCCTACAACTTTGGCTAAGAAGAACCAATTCGGGATCTAGCTTTTGAGCTTCAAGGATGCGATCTAAAAGAGATGGATGGGCCTCAAGGCTACACAAAACAAGAGATGAACATAAATTGGATTCACGATCTCGAATCTCACAAGTGGATAAATTCTCAAGATTATTCCATTTGGATATCATCATTGAAACAACTAATTGTTGCTTCCAACTAAGGGCATCAGCAACTCGATTTCCCTTTTCGAGAATATAGAGAATATCAAGATCATAAGATGCAAGGAAATCGAGCCAACGTTGTTGACGCAAATTAAGTTCCTTTTGAGAAAATAAATACTTTAAAGATTTATGATCGGTGTAGAGAACAAATTTCTCTCCCAAAAGATAATGACGCCATATTCTAAGGGCGAAAACAATGGCCGCGAGCACTAGATCATGAGTGAAGTCTTGGTTACCTTCGGGAATCACATGAATAGGAGTATGAGTTCTTTTAAATGATCCTCTTTCCCGGAAAGCTAAGACATTCAAAATTATAATTAACTTTATATAATCATCTTTTAAGAAAATTTTACTTTTTACAAGTCAATTTACTGTGTCTGACTAGCTCATCATAATGTTTAGGAGATTCCTATCGATAACGTTGATCAAGCGCATCGACCAGAATTCTTAAAGCACTCAATGGGCAAAACAACACAAAATCATCTTCTATATTATAAACATGTCTCTTAAAAATTTCACGAATATTCTTTGCTCGTTTTAAGAACAAAATCCAATTATACTTATAAATATCTTATTAAAAAGATTTGCAAATTTTAAATTGTTGTTTTCATCCATAATCAATAAATACAAGAATGGTCTCATCGAGATAGTCGCAGAATACTCGATTCATAAGATGGATGAAATAAGCTGGACAAACTGAATGACATCACGAGTCACTCATAAGAATCATAACGAGTGCGAAATGCAGTAAATGAAATGCTACCCTCCGCAATTCATAGCTGATGAAAACCGGTGGCAAGGTCGAGCTGAAAATACCTTAGCACCACTCAATAGATCACTTAGGTGGTAATTCTTTAGACAAGCTCAAAGATTCTGGGAAATTCACGAACAACTTGAGTAAGGGAAATAACATCTTCCTCATCAAGTGGGTTTAAAGAATAAAATGATGCCACTGAATTGGAATCGAAATCATTAAGAACAATAGAAATCTACTTAACAGATTGAGGATGTCGAAGATGGATAGTCCTCTCGAGACATAGGATATGGGCTTCATATCGATTAAGCCAATCCATTCACAAAATCATTCCGAAACCTAAGTAGCAATCGGATCGGAAAGCATAATCACATAAAATAATCTCGACATCTCCACAAAGTAAACTTAGTGTTGTAGATCCACCAATCGGATTCGCAAATCTCATTGAAGTCATCAAGCCCATAATATTTAATGAAAAAGTAACAACTAGTTCTTTCAATATAAAAGAGTGAGATGCACCCGAATCAAAAGAATTCGAATAGGATAATCACGAAACAAAATAATAATTTCAAGGATAGAATGAGAAATACCTTGGCCAAGAGAAGGGTTACTAGGGGCTTGCACAACGTTCAGCTTTCCCTCCTTCTTGCTTTGAAGTATGGGACACGCAGATATATGATGACTCAAACTTTTGCAATAGCGACAACAAAGGGGTTTTAGACACTTATTTGCATAGTGGTCCTTGGAACTACAATTGTAGCATACTCCACGATTAGGGATTGGAATCTTTGCTACTGAAATTGCCTGCTTCCCTTTCTTGTTGGGATTAGGGCTTTTGAACTTAATATGCCTCTTCTTGTTGATGTTGAAGTTTTATTTGGCATCCACAACTTCAACATCACTTTCTTTATCGGCCTCTTCTAGTCGAAGAGTGATACCTACAAACTGGTCGAAAGACACTTCTAATTTCTAAGGTAAAACTTTTAGGGTTCTTACTCAAAGCACAGATAAACCTTTTATTCTTTACAAGATCCAAAAGTTGCTGGGCAGACATGAATACTCCATCCTGAGGAGTAGCACTGGATTGACCGGCGCTGGGGCGGCCTGGTCTAACCATTTCTCTTCATTAAGAAAGAAAGAAATACAAGGAAAAAGGTTATTCGCAGAATGAATATCAAACAAACTTGATTGATAAAACAAGGCATCACAAAAGAAAATAGGATAGTACGGGTCCTAAGACACGGATAAATCCTAAGGCACGACTCCTAAGAAAGACTTAGGACAATGTTCCTTGCTAGATTATTCTACATTTTCCCGAAGTTTGGCTCCGATACCAAGCTGTGACGCCTCACCTCTATACTCACACTAGTCAAGGACACTACGGGGTAATGCCATCAGCTAGCATGAAGAATAAGGCTGTTGAGGAGCGACCATCTGTGTAATTGCTTTGTGCGAGTACCGATATGTCAGATAATATAACTTACATTTCATTTCAAGAGGAAATCCGACATATCAAATACAAACTCAAAGCTACCACACAATGGTTATGTGGGCTTTGGAAACAAATATAGAAATAAACATTAGCCAAATCAGTCACAGATATTCATATCACAAAGGCGGAAACAAATATGAATATAACAGATAAAAGTGTACATCAAAATAGTGGTCAAACTAGATCCACTACATCACAAAAGAATAGATACAAGTGCTAGGCAAAAGAATATGTATACATCAAGGAGTTTCTATCTCGAATGTATAAAAGCAAAAACTACTAATCTAAAGTAGTTAGCCAAAAATCAGATAATGATCCCAGATAAGAAGTCAAGCAGAAGCACCTAAAATACCTCGGTCTGACCCGTATTATTTAAGAAGAAAATAATAAACGGATCAGTCTAGCTATAAATATCATATAAAATGAGATAGGATAAGAGATATCACAAAAACGTATGATAACAATAATGCCATACCGTGATAAGTATACATCAAAAAACAACAAAAATCATACAATATCGCAAATATTCTCAAACGCTAAAAAGAATGTCATATTCTTTAAATTATTCACCAAAACACAAATATTGACAAAACATATCAATGCCAATCGCAAAAATCGCTGAAACACAAATTCTAGAAATCATCAACTAGAAATCCAGAAATCACAAAAAAGGGAAGGCCTATCACAAACGGGAGCATGAAAACTCACCAACACGTGTGTCACAAACGGAACGCAATTCCATGGTCGCTAACCATTAAGTTTGAGCTGAAACTCCACAAACGGCCAGAAGACCATTGGTCGCTACCCCACCAATTTGAGTCGAAGCTCCACAAACGGCCCGAAGACCATGGGTCGCTACCCCACCAATTTGAGCTGAAGCTCCACAAACGGGGTTTAGTCCCCCACACAAACAAAGAGACATCACATATCGCTAGTCTAAATCACAAAATGATCATCCATGATCGACAAGTGTAAATTACACTAAGCTAGTAAATAAATGAGTGAGGCTTCATGTCCCATAACCACTAGCTTAACTTAAATATTTACGAACAGATTATAGACTTCCACTTAAAAATAAGTGTAAATTACACTAAGCTAGTAAATAAATGAGTTAGGCTTCCTGTCCCATAACCACTAGCTTAACCTAAATATTTACGAACAGATTGTAGATTTCCACTCAAAAATTGTCAAAAGAGTTCAATCGAACAAGTCCAAAAATTAACCGACGAAGTAAACGCAAGCGTTTTATAACACTTGTTTTGCTAAGCCTTTTAATTAGATTTCTTATACGAATGGGGTAAAGGTTTGTATATACTAATAGATTGGAAAATGGATTTAAAAGCGAGCTTTATATTAAAAATAACGTTGAAATCATTTTAATGAAAAAGTTTGAGTATTTACTACTAGTATATAAACCTTTGTATTTTAAAGTGAAAAATTATAGAAATGATTGTAGAAACAATCAATTACCAAAAATTCACATTCGAAGACGTGAATCAAAACCATAGAAATCGATACCAAACCCATCAAATGGATATTCCCAAAAATTCAAAGAAAGAAGTCATCAAAGTCGATAATAAGTGATAACAACTAACCGGATCAACAAAAATCGATTAAAATTGAAAATCCACTAAAAACAGCCATAATAGGCAAAATGAACAGTTCCAGACGTCTGGATTTAGGTTTTGGAAATTTTTAGAAACCTTCCAGACGTCTGGTAGACTTTCCCAAACGTCTGATAGACTTCCCAGACGTTTGGTTGGTTTGGACCAGACGTCTGATTCCAGTTTCTGTCTTTTTTCTGCGTTCTTATATTTTTTCTACAAGGACCATAACAAGACGTCTGGACTTGAGCAACCAGACGTCTGGTCACCTGGTCTGGGCAACATTTTGCCTAGGCCATGATGGCCAAAATGATTCGGAAGTGATCGGACGATTTAAGCCAAGCGACAACCCAGCCTTATAGGCTCTTCGATACACCCCAAATAACACGTCCAAATATCCAAGATAGGATCTTTAAAGATTTTGAATTCAAAACACCAAAATTTGGAAAATTCACCAAATCAATTCAAATCAAAAGCAAATGAACATGCACAAATGTTAGGAATTCATACCTAACAACAATGAAAGTTATAGACGTAGATGTGAGTTCACAAACTCACCTTTAAACCCAAAACAACAAGTGAGAAGCTTTAAAACAAAGGAAAGATCAACCAAACTTCAACTTCAACTCTAGAAGCTCCAATCTAAGGTCATAAGCAAATATTTCCTAAGTTAGGTTATATGAAATTTCTGAAATTGGAGAGAGATTGAGATGGAGAAGATTAAGAGGATGCTTACATAAGCTTCTCTTTAATTTTGGACTTGAATTTTTATTTCCTAATCAAACTAGGGTTTAGGAATTTCTATTTCCCATTCTTTCCCCCATTTTTCTTTAGCTTGAAAGTGTTAAGAAATGGATTGGAGTGGGGTGGAGTTTAGTTATTATGTTGGGTTAGTGGGCTGAAACCCAAACCCAAAGCCCAAAATAGAAAAATAGCAAAATTCTACTCAACTCCAAACATATCGATGTTTATTCTCAAAAAAGTTGTAAACGCCATTTTGTACTCAATGGAAGTGGTCTCGAGTCCCAATTCGACTGTTTACAAAAAGTAACATTTCGGACTTTAATCCGATTAACGATGCTATATTTAAATAAAACTTTTAAATATATAATCGTGAAATATGCGGGTTGTTACATGAGTGTAGTAACTTAAGAGATGTTCGGGATTTACATCTTTTAAGGATCCGTTAAACTATCTACTATGTAGTACAATGCGCTATTATAATATGTCAACAGTAAAGTAAAAGTATTAAAACAGCGTCAAGGCGTTAACCGTATCCCCCTTAACACATTTTTATATATTCCCATAGTCTATATAGTACCGTAATTCCGCCGTAAACTGGAGGGCTATCATAGGGCACTCCATAGGTATGGTACAAATCAAACTCGTTGAAGGCACTCCAGTGCATGTGAACACGACACTCGAGGCAATGCCAGGGTAGATATACCAATTGCACTCTTGGACTGGTGCTCACGCATAGCAACTACTACCACCCACTTCAGACACACTCCCATAATCAAAATCGAGGGGTGGCCACCAAATCAATCATAAAGCAGTAGTATGGTATCAGAGAAATGTTCGCGATCGGAGGAGCGACCTCACTTGGCCCGGTATAGCTCCTGTTTTAGTCACATCTAAGCTGACTCACGGGAGTTAGGGTCACGTCAATACCTCATATAGGAATCGTTCGCCAAACCATCCTACTTCATTTCTGGAATCTCCACCACGTACACAGTTGTTAAAGTGGTTTTTAGTATTGGCAGAGAGTATGAAAATATCCGATCCCAGTCTCTTTAACAACCAAATGCTTATTTCACACCAAATGGTTCTTTACATTCCAAAAGTAAATTTACAATTGATATCAAAATATCATATTCTCAAAACCATATCATTTTCAAATCATATCACATTTGAAATCATATCAGTTTCAAAATCCTATTTACTTAAATATGTCATTTCACAAAAAGGTATCAAATTCAAAATTCCATCTTAGGTTGTATTATCATCAAGGTTTCAGATATAAATACTTCAAATTCACACAGTTTGACATTTTAGAAAATAGTTTAGGTAATTAGAAATAATTTATATATAGTTTTAAAATAGGTTAAATAGATTTAAAATAGTTTAAATAGTAAAATAGTTTAAATAGATTTAATTTGATTTAATTAGATTTTTTAAATGGTCTACTTAAATTTAAAATAGATTAAATAGATTTAAATGATATTAAATAGATTTTCAATAGATTAAATAGATTTATATTATATTAAATAGATTTAAAATATATTAAATAAATTTATTTTGTTTAAAAATTTGGTAAAATAGATTAAATTGGATTAAATTGGTTGTAATAGATTAATATAAATTAAAATAGTTTAAGCTGATTAATATAGTTAATTTAATGAAAATAGTTTAAATTAGTTTAAAATAAATTTCAATGTTATACCCAAAAATTTTAATACTCAATTCCGATAGATTCATTTATTTATGCCGCTTCAACTTTGAAATTCCAATTTAATTCCTTTGAAAAATCATTAAATCAATTCCAATTTCATCCTTTACGTTTGGATTATCAAAAATAATTCAGTTTACAAAAATCAATTTCTATTTTAAAATGCCAGTTATTTGAATTCAAAATTTCAAAGATTCAAAAATCAGTTAATTTAATTTCAAATGCCAGTGATACGGATATTTATCATTTCAATCTTCAATTTAAATTTTTACGGTTATATATCATTTCAAACCGTAATCCCGAATTAAATAAAAATACATAAAATCGCCCGAATCTATCATTTCAACCCATAACGATTTTTCCCTAATCTATAGATCATTCGGGTATGTATCATTTCAACCCATAGGGAACTTGTAATATTATAACAATATAAAATACAACATCCAGTCATCCAATATCAACGATCAAACATACATCACAATAATCATCCAAATAAATCAACAAACATCAATAAATAACTGATGATCAATACAGGTATTTAAATTGGCAATAAAAAATTCAATATTAAATTAAACGATGATTAAATGCAATTAAAGTCAAATTTAGCTAGAATGACAAATTTACGTACCAAACATCGATCAATAAATTTCTAATCATATCATAAATTAAATTTAACTAACATAAGATAATTTAGTTGTTGTGAGTGGGTCTAAACACTCACCTTCGATTTTAAATCGAATTAAAATCGAAAATAGGGCCCAAATTTCAACAATCTCTGAATTCGTCCAAACTAGTTTCATAATATCTGGAATTTCGGTACGATCCCAATGAAATAAACCGCATCTAAGTCCGTGTTCGTATGCAAAAGTTATGTAAGTTAGAACATTTAAAAATTGAATTCAAATAAAAAAACAAAGAAAACCTACCAATAACACAGGGCCACGTCACCCTCCTGCAACACATGACCAAAACCTTATCCTTAGTAACGCACGATCCACCTCGTTCGACATGCACGCTGCCACTCTGGCTGTAGTCGCGCCGCCACCACTTCGGCCAAGACGATCGCCTACGTGCCTCTTGCTCCTCGCGACCCCTGCGCGACCGACTCGGCACGTCGATCGACGCACCAATTAAACAGTCGTCTCCATTAATGATTTTACCTTATCGAATTATTGCGCCCAATCCAACCATTGATTTGCCAAACTAACCACCTAGATGAACTCCACATGACACTCTCTACAACCCAGCACCCTCCGATCGACGATCAGTCGAAGTTGATCGTTGGTCGATGAATGACCGAGAATTAACCTCCCAATTTCGGCCACAGAAACCCAGATCGAAAAAAAACTACAGATTTGACTTGCGCTCGTCGAGAGCTTCAAATGGATATATAATTTGATATGGTTTGGAGGAGTTTGATTTTTGATTTGATTTTGAAATTGGATTGAGGGTTTGTAAAATTGATTTTTTTTCTGCCATTGAGAAGAAGCAGACAGGAAAATGTACATATAGAATAGAAGAATAAGAAATAGCTAGGGTTTATAACATGCTATATATAAGCAGATCAGAAATAGAAATGAATGGACAAGATTTATTTGAAAGTTGAACGATAAACGACCCGAAAAGCGCGTTTCGTTCCTGAAACAAAAATCGGTCATCCCATATATCAAATTAGATGTTTTCGATAGTTTTAAACTCAATGGAATAGGTTTCAAGTCATAATTCCATTATATGAAGAAGTTAGCTTAAAATCGGCTTATTTCAAATTGATTTCAATAGAATTTAATTAAATAGATTTCTAGGCGTTTCGAGTCCATACGATCAAATAACAAGTCTGATCGCTACGAAACTTGAAACCTTACAATAATTCACCGTTACGTATCCGATGAAACTGGTTTCGTCAAAATCTGAGACCGTGGCCAAAATGGCTATATTTCACGTTAATTAAATAAATTAATATTAAATTAATTAATCAATTTTTAATTCAATATTTGTAAACTAACAAATTTTCCTCATTTTGATTACTTAGACATTTAAAATAATGTAAAAAAATTTACATGTCGATTTGATGTTAATTATCTACTAATTATGTTATCCCGCCTTTTGGCGAGGCCGTAATACCAAGGAATTGACTAATAACCAGTGATGGTCCGTCCCAGAGATCAGTTATACATGGGCTCACTACGGATATCGATGAATTTTGTTCGAGTCCGGATCGAGCCAAAATTAGTAGGACATGGCAAGTTAAGCCATGAGAGCCAACATTTCAAATCTCAAGACAATCCGAGTTTGTATGCTCAAGTTATGAGCGATGCAAGATTGGATGAAGATCAAATACCCAATCGACTCGCTCCTTCGACTCGCTCCTTCGACTCGCTTCACATAATCCAGAAAGTAACAACTTCGACTCGCTTCACAGTGCCTAGGAGTGACGTCTTCGACTCGCTTCGCTCAGAGGCCAATCTCAAGTCAATCAGGTTCGACTCGCTCCACATCCCTCAGAGCTGCTCTCTTCGACTCGCTCTAATTTAAAGCCATCAAGAGTGCATACTTCGACTCGCTCCGCTCAGACAACTGATTCGACTCTATTATGATAATATATATTACCATAAAAATAATGATACATTATGCATCATTGTTATCATGATACACTAAATATCACTGCTATATAAAGGAACCAGGCCGATAGGCGGCAGATAAATTTGGTAAATTTCAAAAACCTCCCAGAACGTCCCATTTCGACTCGCTCGACCAGTTCTAGCTTCGACTTGCTCGATCGGTTCTAGCTTCGACTCTGTTAATCCCCTTTTCGACTCACGACCTAAGAAAGTATGCCGAGTTAAGGTGCTTGCCGACCTAAGAAAGCATGCCGAGTTAAGGTGCTTGCCGACCTAAGAAAGTATGCCGAGTTAAGGTGCTTGCCGACCTAAGAAAGTATGCCGAGTTAAGGTGCTTGCCGACCTAAGAAAGCATGCCGAGTTAAGGTGCTTGCCGACCTAAGAAGTATGCCGAGTTAAGGCGCTTGCCGACTTAAGAAAGAAGACGACCTAACAATTTGAAGGCGTAACCGACTTAAGGAAAGCTCCGAGTTAACAAGATCTCCGACTTAACAGGCTACGACCTAAGGAGAGATCTGACCCAACAGTTGCCGATCTAACTACTGAGAAGAGCTGCCGACTTAAGAGGTGTGCCGAGTTAGGAGCCTGCCGACTTAAGGTAATCTGTGACTCAAGGGCTACGACCTAAGGAAGATTCCGAGTTATGAAAGGCTCCGACTTAAGAAGGTTCCGACCTAAGCCTATTCCTTAACTCGCCACCGACCTAAGCCTATTCCTTAACTCGCCACCGACCTAAGCCTATTCCTTAACTCATCACCGATCTACCATAGGTCGGCAGACGACTTAAATACTTAGAGAAAATTCCTAAGTCCAGATCAGCTCCTATAAATACCCCACCACTTCCAACATGAAGGGGACTTTGGGCAATTCATTTCTAAAGCGCCGTTACTCTGTCGAACTCTCCAATCATTCAGAAAACAAGGATCCTTCAAGCATTCAAGACACTACAACAAACTTCGAGAGAAATTCTTAACATCCGACATGGATTCATCGAGTTTCATCGCCGAAGATTGAGCTAGTAGTCAAGATTGCTTCTTGTGATCGAGTTGTATTGTTTTCATAGAAGATTTGTATCAATTTGTAACCAGATTCAATAATAAAGAGATTCAAAGTGGACGTAGGCTAAATCTCAAGCCGAACCACTATAAATTGCTGTCTTTTACTGCTTTTTCTGCTATTTTCAGCTCATATTCTGTTCCCGTACCAACGGGTGGTGCTTTCACAAGTTTATTACACACACCGGGTGTTAGCGTTCACTTTTTACCGTTAACATTTTGGTGCTTTCACTGAGAATTGAACTCAGGCGATCATCCACCGTTGCTTCGCAAAGATTCATAAAAAGAACTTCTCTTTAAAGACCAGATCTGAAATAATGGCTCCTGGAAGAAGAGGTAGACCTATCAGATCCGGAAACGCTCACGAAGGAACTTCCGCTTCCCCAATAACAGACCAAGCAACTCCAACCATTGGGGTCACCAGGGCTGAATTGGATGACGCAGTTTCTGGATTATATCAACAAATTGAAACTCAAAACGCTTTGATGATGGATAGATTAACTGCTCTGCTCGGGGCAAATCGTCAACCAGAAAACCGTCGAACTACTCTTCCTGAAATGCCACCTTTCCAAGCTGATGGTTCTATGCCGCAACCAACTTGTCATGAGCAGATGCCCGGGCAAAATTCCGAGGGAAGAACTAATACTTGCCCGGAGGTGTCTTTGAACAATAAGGAGTACCTGTCTGAAATGGTTGGCCGCATCATGAAAGAGAGCATGCAAAGGGAAGAGGATGAGGCTGACTGGGGATTTGCGCCGAGCAGAACTCCGTTTACTGAAAGGATCCTAAGAGCGGAGTTTCCAAGGAAATTTGCACCTCCTACTATCCAAGCCTATAGGGGAACCAGTGACCCTAATCATTTCCTCTACAAGTACGATTGGCATATGACTGGTGCAAGAGCATCAGACGAGATCAAGTGTCGATACTTTCCGGTATACCTAGAAGGGGTGGCTTTACTTTGGTTCACAAAGCTTCCAGTTCGGTCTGTAGATAAATTCTCCGACTTAACACAAAAGTTTAAAGAACAGTTCAGATTGTATGCTTCAAAAGCTAAGGATATAATGTCACTGTCTAACCTTGAACAAGCGCCCGGAGAATCAATCAAATCTTTCTTGAGCCGTTTCAATATAGCTTTAGCCGAAGTAGAAAATGCAGAACCACGTATGATCCTGACTTATTTGATGAGAGCCATTGATAAATCGAGTGAATTTGGGATATGGTTAAAGATGAAAGAACCAAACTCACTTGATAAATTTTATAAAAAGGCCGATGAGTTCATTCGCCTTGAAAGCCTTTCTGCAACGTCGAAGGTGGTTACTGCCCAGACTAATAATGACAATGTCCCACCTAAGAAAAGAGAATCTGAAAGTCAGAAAAGGGAGAATGAAGGAGGAAAAAGCCAGAGAAATGAAAAGAAACCTCGCCGCTTTAATCCTTCGGACCTTACTCCTTTAACCGATACACCAAGAAATATCTTTTTTGCAACAAAAGACGTTGTCAGGTATCCTAAGCCACCTGAGATGACAAGAGGGGCAAAGCGTAATGGAAAATTCTGCCAATTTCACAATCAACCTAGCCATGACACTGACGAATGTCGCCAATTAAAGAAGGTGATTGAAGAATTGCTAGAGCAGGGTAAACTCCAACAATACGTTAAGAGAAGCGAAACCAATCCAACCTCATCCACTCGGGATCAACAACACCCTACCCATCAATCCGATTCTCACAACAACACTGCAGTACAAGATTCAGAAAAGCTTGTCATTAATGCTATCACGGGGGGACCATACCCAGCAAGCAGAAGTTGGGATGACTACTAATCACTCACGAAACTGCGACTGGGGCATCTCTCGCTTTCTCTGACATGAAAATCCAAAAGCTATGAATCAAGCACAAATGGAAATCCAGCTTGGAGATTCTGAAACAGCAATAACTAGCATTCATTTTTACTTAACAGCATTGCTTAAATTTGTAAAGATAATGATGGATGTGTAACTTCTGCATTGTAAACCGCTGAGAAATCAGCGTGATTCAATAATAAAAAATCATGCATGGTGTTTTCTATTATAAAATGCCTGTTATATTTCGATGAGTAAATACTCTAAATGTATTGCTAAAATATCGATTTAATACTGCAGGCCATTAAAGCAAAGCTCACCCATCGCAAAGCTAAGCGAGCCTTACAAATCATTTAGCAAATTTCAAGCAACAAAAATTTCAAACTCAAATCCCATACAAGAGGAGCTTCACATAAAAAGTTGACAGCTCCACTATGTCAAGCCCTCGTTAACTGGTTGCGATCGTTAATATAAAAAGGCATCCAACCAAATAACTTGCGTTTACTCTGCGGAGTCATTCAACGGTGAAGTCTACTTCTTCGGATAAAGCAATTTACTTGCAAAAGAAAGGAACACGCGCTTGGAAACGATGATAAAGGATCGCAGATTGGTGGATGATGGTACAACATGAGCAGGCAGACATGGAAGCAGCCAAAGGAAGGTATGCCTCTCAACAGGAAAGCAGGTAGATCCACTAAAGGGATAACTTCCCAAGCAGAAGGAATAAGACCCTCACTGGCTGATTGTGATGCATCCAATCAGGCAGCTTGTGTCCATCCCATGGATCTACTTGCACCTAAGACGCAACCTTCCTGGCATGCCAACCAACTGATGCTCCTTCCCAAGGATCAACAAAGCCCTCTAACGAGGCACGCCAATAAATGGAGAACTTTCCTCAATCAAAAAGATCGGTGGGACTACCAAAGGGGCACCTTGTTAATTGATTGCAATCGTTTGTACAAACAAACATCCAATCAAACAACTTACGCTTGTCCCGTAGACCCCTCCGACCATGAGAAAGTAACTTCCAGGCAATCACAAGACCTCTTCGGAGGCACAAGCCCTTTTCGGAGGCACAAGCCCTCTTCGGAGGCACAAGACCTTTTCGGAGGCACAAGCCATCTTCGGAGGTAAAAGCCCTTTTCGGAGGCACATTTCACCCGTGTAGAAGTGCAAAATGCTTCTCTTCGGAGACCCACTTCACCAGAGATGAAATACCAAAACTGCTTCTCTTCGGAGACCAAAACTGCTTCTCTTCGGAGACCAAAATTGCTTCTCTTCGGAGACCAAAACTGCTTCTCTTCGGAGACCAAAACTGCTTCTCTTCGGAGACCAAAACTGCTTCTCTTCGGAGACTAAAATCGCTTCTCTTCGGAGACCAAAAGACCTCTTCAGAGGCGTACTTCACCTTGCTTGAAGTACCAAAAATAAACCCTTTATCGGGGCACGAAAATCAAAACCTTCCTCAGAAGCTCATTTCACTGTACAGGAAAATTCACTTTCAAACAAATAAAAGTGATCATTCCCAAAAGTCGAAGTTTTCTTCAGGAAGAAAAAGAAAATAAAGATTTCTCCAAAGACAAGATATACTCTATTAAAAGCAGAATAATTCTTCCCTGAAAAAGTGGAAAGTTATTCTCTAAAATAAGAGTATCGGTCTTGTGAAATCAAGAAATATTACAATATACTTGTGGTATGGGGGCAACATTATACAATTCAGTTACATTAATAAAAGTAATATACAAGCAACATACCACAAGTTCATTGCAATATCACGTAATAAAGATGTGGAGTAAGTGCGTTCTTGAAACACAGACCAAAAATTTGTACAAGCAAAAAGAATCATTTACTCTACACTTCAAATGAAAAACAGATGTATTCCTACATACACAAGGATTTGTACAAGAAAAATATCTATTTATTTCAACACTGTGAGAAATTTTTACATTGTATAGGTTACAAAAAGAAGCGGAGACCGGAATCCGCACAATCCCCGGTCAATACAAAAAGCAGAAAATGCAAAACAAACTCATTTCCCCTTCTTCCCACCCTTGGAACTTTTACCCGGCCTGGTAATTAGCTTCGTAGGCCGCGTCGGAGAAGAAGGAGAAAGAGACTCAGCCGGATCAATCTCTGCCTCATCTCCAGCAGCAGTGGAACTCTTCTTTCCTTTCTTCGAAACCACACGTTTCCCCTTCTTCTTGGAAGAAGATTCACTCCCCGGAGTAAGAGATGTAGAAAGTTTTGTGTCGTAGTCGAAAGACCGCTCCGGGGTCTTCTCGCTATCTTCCAGATCTTCTGCTTTCTGTTCCTCGGAAGCAGATGGTTCGTCCAAACCTTGAAGGGCTGCTATCGGTTCTTCCTGTGAACCTGGTTGAGAAGCTGGAAGAGGAGTAACTTGAGAAGAAGGAATGGCAGTTGAAGAAGGAAGAATTGGTGCAGTTTCCGGCGCGACTACTGCATAATAAAAGAAATCAAAATTAGTATTCCTCAAGAAAAAAGAAGACCGTGAATCGTCAAAGTTACCTGGAGAAGCCGGTTTGGCAAGATCAATCTCAAATTCCCGAGCCTGAAAGTCCTTCATTGCCTCCTCTTCTGTAGGAGTGGTCACAACTGGAGGTGAAGGATGAGAGCTGGAATCCATAATGTTTGCATCAGCCGAAGTGGAAGCATGAACAGGGGCAGTTAAAAGAGCTTCCTCTTTTGAGAGTTCTTCTCCCAATGATTCAGCCCGTGCCCTAGCAAGCTGCTCCTTCCCTCTAACCAGAGCGGCGCGAGCCTCATCATCAAGATAGCGAGCCTCAAATTTTGCTTCCTCAAATTTTGCTTCATCATAGCCGGCACCTTTAAACATATCAAGCGCGGCTTCCCACACTTCAGCCAGAGTGATTTCATAATCTGGACCCAGAAAAGCAAGGCTCCCACGACCCAGAACGCAGTGTAAATAAAAGTCGAATAAGGTAGAACTGATGCTTGCTTTCGTTGCCTCATGTGACTGTTCAGTCACTTCTTTTTCGGCAATAGCGGCAACCCTACCATTAATAGCCTCATCACGAGCTGCCTCAGCTTTAGCAAGTCGAGACTTTAGTAACTCAATCTCCATGTTCTGGGAGGTGACCTTTTCCCGCAGTTCGGCGTTTTCTGTGCGGTACTTCTCTTTAACGTGCTGTTCGGCGGCAAGCTTCATTTCTACATCTCTTTGTGCAGCATGTGCATCCCGCACTTGCTTCTGAAAGACTTCTTCTTTTTGAGAATATGATGCAGAAGAAGAAGCGAGATTTTCCTTAAGCTGCTTAACTTCAAACGCAAGCTTTGCATTGTCATCTGCAATACTCGTCATTTCCGCGTCATGCTGCTTACGCCATTTGTCCCATTCTGCCTTATCATTCTCCATCGTCATCATCGCCTCAAGGTTAAGGTGGTTGACCCTTTGAAGTTCATCAACCAACTTCTGCCATCCAGACATTCTTTCAATATCAAGCTTGACAGCGTCGACATTTCTCAGCATTGCCTGCTTATCAATGGGAACCAAATCTAAGTCAAAGCGGACTCCTCTTAGACACCAATTCGGAAATCGGCTCTGAAGCGTTGGAGGGCCGTCTTTAACTAGATATTGTGGCCTGTTAATGATGGTTTGAATGTCAGTTTCCTTTAGAGGAGCAGAACCGGCCGGAATGTCAGAAGAAATGGGAGCGTTGGTCTTTTCAGAAATAGCAGACGCGTCACTTGGCTTAGACCGTTTGCTCGATTCATTAGTAATTTGAGTCTTCCCTTTGTCATCATAAGTTTTTCGCTTATGAGAATCGTAAGTTTTGTAAGAAGAATCGTATCGATCAGCATCTCTTCTTCTCTGCCGCTGCTCATAATCCCTTTTTTCTTGAGCCTTCCTTTGGGCCCGTTCCTCATCTGTCTCCCTCTGGTCACCAAGATATTTCCTGAAGTCATAGGATCCACGGCCTCCATGGCGCTGAAATGAGTCATAATATGAGCCGGAGCGTCCCATCGGAGAATCTGAAAACAGGAAAGAAGTAAAGTTTAGAAATTTCCAGAAAGAAAAAGTAAATGCTTATAAGTGCAGAAAAATCCTAAGTGTGTGCGGCGTGCGAACTACGCGCGTCAAACTACAAACCACGCTTCAGTGCAGGAACGGGGACGACAGGTGTCGAAGGCGTCGAGATCTGTTTCAAAGAGGAAGTCGCTTCAATGATAGGAGAGTTTGCCTTTGGAATATTATCCTTGAAAAGCTCTTGAGAAGTAATCATAATGTCACTCAAGCCATCGAAGGTGTCATCGCCCAAGTGTTCGGCAGATTTCTCCTTCTCAACTTCCACATCAGTTGATTTTTCAGAAGCTCGAAGATTCTCTTCTTCCTCAATAATTGGGGGAAGTGCCGACTTGCCAGCTAACCCTACAACATCGGTGGATCCAGAACACTTTATCAAAGCAGCATCCATGACAGGTGTTTTTGATGCAGCTTCTTCCGCAGAAACTGGGGCATTTGACGCCTCTGCTTGAGAACCCGAACCAGCCGACGTTTCTGCATCAGAGCTAGGAATTTCATGAACTCGAGTCGACCTGGAAGGGTGTAGAAGCCCAAATTGGTGTAGAAGCTCATCATCTAATAGAAATTGGATGCTCCTCTCCTCTACAGGCACCGCCATAAGCCTCTCGAAAGTCACCTTGTGACTGAGATTTTTGGAAGGAGGAGGAAGTGCTGAAAAGGAAAAAAGAGCGAAGTTAGCACTTGATAATCCGAACTTCGGTAAATTTGAAAGAACGTAAGAAACAAATGCAAGTGATCTTACTCCCTATTCTCCAAATAGCATAAAACCCAGGAGGGCAGCGAACGTAGAAGAACGGGCTCAGAAAACTGTGAACACTCTCAGGGAGACCGGTGATCAACTTACGATTTCTCGCACTCCTCACAACTATGATGGAGGGATGATCTTTATTTTTGGCAAAAGTACAAAGATAGCGAATTTCTCCGAAGGTAGGGAAGCGGCCCAGTGTTCTCCTGAAAAGCACGCATAGTCCCAGCAAGATGGCGTAGCCATTGGGATGTAACTGGAAAGGGGAAATAGATAGTTGGAGAAGAAGTTCTCGAATGCAGTCATTGAATGGGGGGATAGCCCCGCTCAAGCACATTTGGCGGTTAACCACGACAAAGCCATGGGGCGGTCTGTCAGCAGTATCATTTATTTCGGGAAGCAAAGCGTCAGCCTCAGCAATGCCAAACTGGATGCATAGTTGACGAAAGGCCTTATGGTTCAAAGTAGTAGGAGTCCTCTCTGGAGGATCGTTCAGCGGGATAGCAACTGGAAACACATCTTCAGCTTGCTCTGTTCCTTCTTGTGGAGAAGACATTCTACACAATCAGCTGAATGTTCAAATGTGAAGGTGCACGTTCCCTAAAAGTGTGAAGTGTTGTGCAAAAAACTAATGAAAATAAACAACAAGCATAACGGGAATTAAATTAGTTGACAGTCAATCGATTACAAAATTTCAGAACTTGTCAATGATCAAGTGCAGTGTTAATACAGACAAGTCAGTTTCACTTGACTATTACGATTTTGTTTTAATACTTCACTTGAATTAGTTATTGTACAACATCTCGTTCATATTCATTTAATTTAACTTTCTCGTTATCAACTAATCGGTCACTCGATGTGGGCAGTCGGTGATAGTATATTCATCCCAGTATTCTGTGAATGTTGTATTAAGCAGGATTGTTAGTTTGCAAAATTGAAGCAATGTGTAAAATGCATGCAACACAGTTCATAGTTCAACAGTTCACAGTTCACAGTTCATAGTTCAACAGCTCGAAGTTCGGGCACAGTTCAAAAATCATCTGTTGGGTGGCCGAAAGTCTAAGTCCTAACTCGGTGATGACCTAAGGAAGGTTCCCTATGAGTCAAAGCCAGGAATCCTCCAAGTCCTAACTCGGTGACGACCTAAGGAAGGTTCCCTATGAGTCAAAGCCAGGAATCCTCCAAGTCCTAACTCGGTGACGACCTAAGGAAGGTTCCCTATGAGTCAAAGCCAGGAATCCTCCAAGTCCTAACTCGGTGACGACCTAAGGAAGGTTCCCTATGAGTCAAAGCCAGGAATCCTCTAAGTCCTAACTCGGAGGCGACACAAAACCTAGGTCGCATGGAACTGCTAAGTCGGCTCCGGCTTAAGTCATGAAAGTCACTGGATCGCGTAAAATCCCTAGGTCGTGACCGAGCCAATACCTCGACTAATTTTCTTCCCTAATTCTTAACCCGTTAACCTAATAGCCTCACAGTCAACAACGATCCTCATTCCATCACACCATTGGACCACCCAAGGAGCCAATTCAAGTCGAATCAAATTTGCTGCGAATCCAATGTATTACTGCCCTATTACGATTACAACACGGTCGATGGCGATCGACCAACAATCAAAAAGTTATGCACAATGAATCGCAGCATCTAAACACAAATGGAAGTCAAAAACTGGGAGTTATCGATTCGACAGCGAGCATGGGTGAACGATGACCAGATCGACTTACGAAGTATAACAAGAAGATGATCGGCGATTGGATGGTTGGAGTTTGTCTCTGAGAGCTCTAAAAGTGCTTCAATGGCAGATTCGAGAAAAGGAACAGATGAGGAAGAGGAAGAAGGATGCAACTATTTATATGCTGGAAGGCGAGTCGACTTGCACGGTGTACGACCTAAGGCATTTGTTAAGTCGGCACCGACCTAACCAAAGAATTAAAAGAATCGAAGCATACGACCTATGGCTTAGGCATATACTTCGAGGGGCAAATGTTAATCCCCTTTTCGACTCACGACCTAAGAAAGTATGCCGAGTTAAGGTGCTTGCCGACCTAAGAAAGCATGCCGAGTTAAGGTGCTTGCCGACCTAAGAAAGTATGCCGAGTTAAGGTGCTTGCCGACCTAAGAAAGTATGCCGAGTTAAGGTGCTTGCCGACCTAAGAAAGCATGCCGAGTTAAGGTGCTTGCCGACCTAAGAAGTATGCCGAGTTAAGGCGCTTGCCGACTTAAGAAAGAAGACGACCTAACAATTTGAAGGCGTAACCGACTTAAGGAAAGCTCCGAGTTAACAAGATCTCCGACTTAACAGGCTACGACCTAAGGAGAGATCTGACCCAACAGTTGCTGATCTAACTACTGAGAAGAGCTGCCGACTTAAGAGGTGTGCCGAGTTAGGAGCCTGCCGACTTAAGGTAATCTGTGACTCAAGGGCTACGACCTAAGGAAGATTCCGAGTTATGAAAGGCTCCGACTTAAGAAGGTTCCGACCTAAGCCTATTCCTTAACTCGCCACCGACCTAAGCCTATTCCTTAACTCGCCACCGACCTAAGCCTATTCCTTAACTCATCACCGATCTACCATAGGTCGGCAGACGACTTAAATACTTAGAGAAAATTCCTGAGTCCAGATCAGCTCCTATAAATACCCCACCACTTCCAACATGAAGGGGACTTTGGGCAATTCATTTCTAAAGCGCCGTTACTCTGTCGAACTCTCCAATCATTCAGAAAACAAGGATCCTTCAAGCATTCAAGACACTACAACAAACTTCGAGAGAAATTCTTAACATCCGACATGGATTCATCGAGTTTCATCGCCGAAGATTGAGCTAGTAGTCAAGATTGCTTCTTGTGATCGAGTTGTATTGTTTTCATAGAAGATTTGTATCAATTTGTAACCAGATTCAATAATAAAGAGATTCAAAGTGGACGTAGGCTAAATCTCAAGCCGAACCACTATAAATTGCTGTCTTTTACTGCTTTTTCTGCTATTTTCAGCTCATATTCTGTTCCCGTACCAACGGGTGGTGCTTTCACAAGTTTATTACACACACCGGGTGTTAGCGTTCACTTTTTACCGTTAACAGACTCGCTCGACCAGTTCTAGCTTCGACTCGCTCGACCAATGCTTACTTCCACTCGCTCGAAGCAACATCCAGGACATAGTAAGAATCAAGTGTCACGTCATCGAGTCGAATGGAAGCGAGTCGAAATGTAAGCGAGTCGAAGGAAACAACCCACCGAAAACTCCATTTCGTATCGATCATATCTCCCAATCTACAAGTCCAAATGCTATGAAATTTTCACAGAAGACTACGTGCATGCTAGGGAATGTCCACGCCAAATTTTGACTCCATTGGATGAAATATTTAGCGAGTCGAAATCAGCTCGTGTCAATCACAGATCAGACCGAAACTTCACGAGCGTGGGCATGCAGGCCTGGTCACGTGCTAGAAGGGTCTCCCAAGATCTGAGCGAAATATCAGCCTCCTACACCTATAAATAGACCCCCAAAGCCAACAGAAAAGAGGTTCTTCTTCCTTTTTGAGATCTCCAATGCTCGAACTCGGCCAGATCCAGATCTGAACTCCATTGCTGCTGCTACCAACAAGATTCACTGTTGCAAATCACAATTGAATGCTGTAAATCATTGAATTCACTTATAAACACAAAAGAAAGATCAATAAAGCAAACTACTTCATAGTGGACGTAGGCTATATGCTGAACCACTCTAAATTCTTGTGTCTTCTTGCACTTTAATTATTCTCATTTCTGAAATTTGGAGTTTTTGTTAGATAATCCCTCGTTTTTCATTTAATTTCTTCACTTTATCTCTTCAAAGACTTCCGAAGAGTGTTGTGCCCAATTTTGGTACAAACACTTTGGTGCTTTCACTAAGAACAACTGATTATTCTCCTGCTCTTTGGATCTCCTATCTATAATCGATTGCATAAATCTTAGAAGAAGATCCAGATCTAGAACTTTGAAGCCCTTCCATTCTATTTAGATTTTGCAACCAGATTTAGGAAAGGACTTCACCAATTCATTATGGTGAGCACACGTACCACTGCTACAACTGCTGATCAAGGAGCACGGGACCAACAAAATCCCGTGCAATCACCTCCATCTAACCAAAATGCTGTGGGACCTCCAGATCCGTCAGGTCCAATCACTAGACAAGAATTCCAGACATTGCTTCAAGAGTTGACCCAAAGTCGGCAACAGCTAGCGGAACAACTACGCGCCAACACGGAGTTGACTAACCAGCTAAGTCGCCAAAGGCGAAGAAGATCTAGAAGAGACCTAAATTATCACTCTTCCATAGAAAGTTCAGCCTCCTCTGATGGACAAACTAGGTCCACACGTCCACGGTTAGGTGTAAGCTACACCCAAGCCACGGGACTCCAACCTGCTTCGAACCTTGGACAACCTAGAGCTGGACGGTCCGCTAGTCTCCACACAGAACCTTCAACTCGAGGAGGAGCTGCTCCTTATCATGTTACCGACAACATTGCTACTACCACCGCTGCTGGATGGGGAGGTGACGCTTGAAACCAAGCCGATCCTCTACGTAGTCAACGAGAGCAGACTCCTGAGCCTTATGTCCCTGAGGATGTTGAACCAAGGAGGCGAGGCACGGACCGTCGACCGCGTCCGATCCAGACTCGCGCTGTGGAACCTGACCACATCTTGGCACAAAATGCTCCAAGTGTCCGAACACCAGATAAACCGCCGATGATCCGCCAAATGATCCGTGAAAGTCAGGGTCTCTTTAATGACTACTGGGAAATCTCCCGAAGTCATACCCCTTTCACCGATGATGTTTTTTATGCTGAACCACCTCGGCACTTCAGGATGCCAGCTCTGCCAGTTTATGAAGGAAGTTCTGATCCCAATCAACACGTCCTGAAATACGAATGGCTGATGAATGCTGCTAGAGCTGATGACGCAGTAAAGTGCCGTAGTTTCCCCATTTCCCTAGGGAGCATCGCTACCATGTGGTTCACTCGCCTACCACCGCGATCCATCTCTAACTTTGACCAGATGGCCACCAAGTTTGTTGAACAGTTCCGTATGCACGTGGCGAGACCAAAGGACAATAATACTCTGTCTAGTGTTACGCAAGCTCCCGGAGAAACACTTAGTCGTTACTTGGAGCGATTCCATGCAGCGTGTGTGGATATAAGCAATCCCAATGATAACTCTATCCTGATGGCACTGACTAAGGGGATTGATGCTGATTCCTAGTTTAGAAATTGGTTAGCTGGAAAACCACCTGCATCATTGGACCGTTTCTATTCCAAGGCAGCCCAATTCTTGAGAAGGGAGGATGCGAAAAATATAGGAAACAGGATGGTGCAGGGCCCAACATCGAAGGAATCCAAAGTAACATCGCTATTAAACAGTCCGGAGATAGTTCTGGGAAAGTTCAGTCGAACAAACACAATAAACGAAATCCACAGAGGGACAATGGGAATCAAAGCAAGAAACGCGATCAGGATCGCGGTCCACGGTGTAGGGCTTCCATGTATGATAACTACACTCCGTTAAATACATCACTGGAAAATGTGTATTTGTAGTTCCGCAATACCATGCAATTCAAGAAACCTTCCCCGAAACCACCAACTGAAAGACAAATCCAAACAGGAAAATTCTGTAGATTCCATGAGAGTTATGGCCAAAACACCAATGAGTGTCGTCACCTATAAGACCTCATTGAAAAACTGATACGCGAGCGGAAACTGGATCAGTATGTACGGGCGCCGCAATCCGGTGGTCCGGGCCATCAAATTAGAATCGTGTGCCAAATCAGGAAGGACAGGAAGAACCCACTCGTGCAGACGGGAGGTTGGTCATTAATACAATAAGTGGTGGTCCCCACCCAGTAGATCGAAGTTGGAAGGAGATGGAGTCGTATGCCAGTTCCATTAGGCATGTGGACTTCGAGTGTTACAGCAGTTTTGATGAGGGAGCTCCGGCCAAACAACAGAAAACGATGACGGATGACATCGTGTTCAGGGGCAAAGACGCAGATAAAATCGAAGCTCCCACTATCGATCCACTGGTCCTCTCAGCACAAGTAGGTCCCGCTTGGATGAAAAGGATCTTAGTTGACAGTGGAAGCTCTGTGAATATTCTGTTCAAACGAGCTTATGATCAAATGAGGATGGAAGTCGTAGACTTGAAGCCTTCTCAATCTCAAGTCCATGGTTTCAACGGAAGTGCATCTATACCCACTGGGATGGTGGAACTACCAGTAGAATTGGGAGTCGGAGAACGTCGGAGAGTACGGATGTTGTAGTTCATTGTTTTGGACATAGATTCCCCTTATAATGCTATCTTAGGCCGACCAACCCTCGCTGAATTCAGAATAGCCATAGCCCTATGGTGTTTGACCTTAAAATTTCCCACTGACCATGGAATAGGAATCGTTCAAGGAGATCAAGCCACTGCCAGAGCCTGTTATGTTGCTGAGCTGTGGGAAGCGCAGCGAAAGGAGAAAGGAAAGGGCGTAGAGGAATCTCTCTACGTCCGTTTCACTGATAATTGACAATTAACGCCCGGGCCCAGGCCCGGGCACCCTAGCCAATCCCTCAGGGATCTTGACCCATGAGAAACTGTAGACGAAAGAGAATCCAAAGAAAGTCAAGCAGCCCTGGCCGAACTAACAATCGATGTCCCAATTGACAATGACGATGATTCAAGAATGATAAAGATTGGGTCTCAACTAAGCCGGAAAACTCAAGAGGAATTGGTCGAATTTCTACGGGCGAATCTTGATGTATTTGCCTGGACACACTCTGATATGTGCGGGATCTCGCCGGACATCGCGAGCCACACTCTGAACATTGACCTGCGGCATGTCCCGGTTAAACAGAAAAGGCGCGGTATGGATCCAGAGAGATCTGCCGCCCTTAAAGAGGAAGTAGAAAAGCTTGAAGCAAACAAATTCATTCGAGATGCACTATATACTGAATGGGTGTCGAATCCCATGCTTGTCCGAAAGCCAAATGGAAAGTGGGGAACGTGCGTCGATTATTCCGATCTGAATAAAGCATGTCCCAAAGACAGTTTTCCACTTCCCAGAATCGATCAGCTAGTAGATTCGACAACTGGGCATGAACTCTTATCCTTCATGGACGCATACTCCGGCTACAATCAGATACTGATGCATTTACCCGATCAAGAGCATACCAGCTTCGTGACCAACCTGGGACTTTACTGCTACAAGGTTATGTTGAGTCAAGATTTTTATATAGTTTTGATTTCTGACAAAGGGATAAACCATGATCGACAAAAAGAAGTTATTCATTGAGACACAAAGAGCTTCATACGTTAGAGGTTGATTATTTGGTATGTTAGTAGTATTATTTATGTTAAAATCTATCCTCAAATAATCATGCACCTCAATATAATCGATGTATATACGTTTTGGATGGCATTGCACATTCACTGTGCAATTTAATAGGGACCGGTCGACCGGTACAAAAACAGGCGGTCGACCGTTCTTGTGTAAATTGCACAATGAACGTGCACACATGCACATAACGTCTATATATTTGAAATTTTGTCTACTGGTCATTTTTGACCTGTCGATCGTTTTTAAACAGAAAGCAACCTTTCCCAAAAGACACTTCTTTCTTCAATGGTTGCTTCTCTTACCTTTCATCAATGATCACATCTGTTAATGGCTACTCTTCACAAAGAGTTACAACCATTTATTCTCTATATAAACCTATCTAAATCATTGATTGACATACAACAATTCTTTGCTTTAAAATTCTGATCTTAATTTCTAAATACTCTTACATTCTAAAAGCTCTCTACTTCAAATTGCTTATTGAATCATTGAAATTATTTCATATCTTTTGATTCAAATAAGTAATATACTTCCTTCAATCTTCACAAACATCATTCACATATTTTGAGGATAAGATTATAGGAAGGGTGTACTACAAGTGACAAATCAGTGTTATCAAGAGCACAAGTTGTCAACAGCAATTGTATTTGTTTTTTGTTGAAGTCCTCGGTGTTGTAAGAGGCACGAAATCCCATTCGGCTGTTCGGGTGTTGTAAACCTGTTCCTCCGGGTGAAGCGAGGTAGTTGGTTGTGAAAAACCAGATAGAAGTCTGGGACTGGACGTAGGACGGGAGGTCCGAACCAGTATAAAAATCTCTGGTGTGATTTTTATAGTTTACTATATTTACTTTTCTATATCTGTGAATTGCTATAGTTAGTTTATTGAATATTTATTTGTATTGAAATTGTAAATAACATTCCGCATATATTGTTAGTCCATATTACACGATTCATAATTAGTGTGCATAAGCATACACACTTTCATTTGGTATCAGAGCACGGTCATCATATAACCGTAACACCGTTATTTGATATATTCTTGTAATATGGCAAATAACGCAAGCACTAGCACTAACACTTACACGGAAGGTCAATCAACACAAAGACCTCCATTCTTTAATGGTCTCAACTATAGCTATTGGGCTACACGTATGTCATTTTTTATGCAATCAAATAGCTATGATGCTTGGAATGCTACTCAAAAAGAAATAGTGAATCCAACAACTGAATATTCAGAATGGACAACGGTTGAGAAAACAGCAGCAGCCGTAAATGCAAAGGCAATAAATATATTGTTTTGTGCATTAGACCAAAATGAATATAACCGTGTTAGTATCTGCACTACTGCATATCAAATTTGGCAAACGTTGAAAACCACTCATGAAGGTACTAACAAGGTTAAACAAGCCAAAATAGCCATGCTGAAGAGTCAGTTTCAAAATTTTAAAATGAAACCGAATGAGACAATCAATGATATGTATTCAAGGTTTCAAACTATTCATCATGCACTTATCGGATTAGGAAAAAAATATTCAGATTTTGATGTTGTTTCAACAGTCCTACATTCTCTGACTAGTGAATGGGAAGGAAAAGTATTAGCAATTGAAGAAGCTAATGACCTTTCCATAATGAAGCCAGATGAATTGATAGGAAATTTAATGTCCTATGAAGCAAATTTGCAGGCTAGAAAAGAACAGAAAGAAGAAAAGAAAAATGTAGCATTTCATGCTGAGAAAGATGAAAATGAATCAGATTCTGAAGATGAAGATTTGGCATTCATTGCAAAAGGATTCAAAAAATTCATAAAATATCGAAAAGCCAGTCGTTACAACAAAAGGAAACCTGGATCAAACAAACCATCTTCATCAACTATATAATGTTTCAACTGTCACAAAAAGGGGCACATGCAGAAGGATTGTCCAGAACAGAAGAAGAAGTCAGAAAATGATAAATTCAAACATAAGAAGGACAAGTCAAAGAAACGAGCCTTCTCAGTAACATGGGATGATTCAGACTCATCCTCATCTGAAAGTGAAAGTGATCAGGAGAATGAACAAGCTAATGTTTGTTTTATGGCAACAGAAGATGAGGTACAAATTCCTACATTTGATGAATTAATTGATATTAATTCTGAATTGATAGTCAAATATAAAGACATAAAACGTCAATTAAAAGTAGCCAAAGCAGATTTGAGTAGAGCAGAGTTTGAATGAGATATGTTAAAAGACGAGAAGAAAATATTAGAAGAAGAACTTGAAAAACTTCAAGAATCATCATCTAATGTTGACTCTCAATTATCTCTTTTGAGTCAAGAAATTGAAACTCAAAAAGAGAAAAATGATGCTCTCGCTACTGAAAATCGTGAGCTTAAGGCAAAAGTCAAAAATCTGGACCTAGAAAAGGCGAGCTTACAAACTAAGTTAGATGACATAACTCAAAATGTTTCTAACTTTAACAAAGGTCGAGAAAATTTGACAAAAATCATTGAAAGTTCACAATCTGTTTCAAATAAACAAGGTTTGGGATATAGGAAACAAGAAACCAAGAAACATCTTGGTAATGAAAGGAAAAAGAAAGTACAAAAGACTGGAGCTAAGAAAAATCTTAGTTTATTATATTCCAAACCAAAACCAGTTGTGAAATTTCAGAAGAAAAATGTCAAGACTATCAAAATATGGGTTCCTAAAACAAATAACAATTTGATTAGGAATAAATATATTCAGAATTTCATGAATACTGTGCATCTTAATACTAATTATATATATAAAGGGGATACCGGACCCGTATGGGTTTGGACTCCTAAGACCTAACTCTTAGGACCCCATAAAAAGTGGGTACCATGGACTTAATTTTATTTTTTGCAGGTCCCACTTAAGAAAAGAGGAAAGTGGATATTGGACAGTGGTTGCTCGAAGCACATAACTGGAGACAAGAGCTTATTAACAAATATTACATACTCAGATGGTGGCTCCGCCACTTTTGGAGATAATTCAAAAGGCTATATCATCGGCAAAGGCGATGTGAGCAATTGCGGCTGAACTGTTTTCCAGAAACAGCACCGGTCGACAGATCAAAAATGGCGTACTAGACTCTTGGGTATTATCATATTATGTGACCCTTAACTCTTGATCTATGATAGTAGTTTTATTTTGCTTATACTCTGAATTATATAATTTATATCCTCTATTTAACAAACTCCTTTTCGTCGATGACAAAGGGGGAGAAAATTGTGCTAACAGTATATATGCAGGAAAATATAGAGTTACAGGCACAATCTCAGGGGGAGATCATATACAGGGGGAGATTCATAACTATGTTGTCATCAATCAAAAAGGGGGAGAATGTTGAGTCAAGATTTTTATATAGTTTTGATTTCTGACAAAGGGATAAACCGTGATCGACAAAAAGAAGTTATTCATTGAGACACAAAGAGCTGCATACGTTAGAGGTTGATTATTTGGTATGTTAGTAGTATTATTTATGTTAAAATCTATCCTCAAATAATCATGCACCTCAATATAATCGATGTATATACGTTTTGGATGGCATTGCACATTCACTGTGCAATTTAAAAGGGACCGGTCGACCGGTACAAAAATCGGCGGTCGACCATTCCTGTGTAAATTGCACAATGAACGTGCACACATGCACATAACGTCTATATATTTGAAATTTTGTCTACTGGTCATTTTTGACATGTCGACCGTTTTTAAACAGAAAGCAACCTTTCCCAAAAGACACTTCTTTCTTCAATGGTTGCTTCTCTTACCTTTCATCAATGATCACATCTGTTAATGGCTACTCTTTACAAAGAGTTACAACCATTTATTCTCTATATAAACATATCTAAATCATTGATTGACATACAACAATTCTTTGCTTTCAAATTCTGATCTTAATTTCTAAATACTCTTGCATTCTAAAAGCTCTCTACTTCAAATTGCTTATTGAATCATTGAAATTATTTCATATCTTTTGATTCAAATAAGTAATATACTTCCTTCAATCTTCACAAACATCATTCACATATTTTGAGGACAAGATTATAGGAAGGGTGTACTACAAGTGACAAATCAGTGTTATCAAGAGCACAAGTTGTCAACAACAATTGTATTTGTTTTTTGTTGAAGTCCTCGGTGTTGTAAGAGGCACGAAATCCCGTTCGGCTGTTCGGGTGTTGTAAACCTGTTCCTCCGGGTGAAGCGAGGTAGTTGGTTGTGAAAAACCAGATAGAAGTCTGGGACTGGACGTAGGACGGGAGGTCCGAACCAGTATAAAAATCTCTGGTGTGATTTTTATAGTTTACTGTATTTACTTTTCTATATCTGTGAATTGCTATAGTTAGTTTATTGAATATTTATTTGTATTGAAATTGTAAATAACATTCCGCATATATTGTTAGTCCATATTACACGATTCATAATTAGTGTGCATAAGCATACACACTTTCAGGTTATGCCATTCGGACTCAAGAACGCCGGAGCTACTTATCAACGATTGGTTAATCGGATGTTTGCCAATCAGGTCGGAAAAACAATGGAAGTATATGTCAACGACATGCTTGTGAAGTCACGACTCTCCACTGACCATGTTAAAGACCTGGAAACTATGTTCGAGGTACTCTGAGAATACAAAATGAAGCTAAATCCACTAAAGTGTCACTTTGGAGTTCCATCTGGGAAGTTCCTTGGGTTCATCGTTAACGCTCGAGGAATCGAGGCTAATCCTGCAAATATTTGGGCAATTAGGAATCTTGAAACTCCAAAAACCATAAAGCAAGTCCAAAGTCTCAATGGGAAAGTAGCAGCATTGAGCAGGTTCATTTCAAAGTCAACTGACAAATGCATTCCCTTCTTCGATCTGATCCGAAAAGGAAAACGCAACTTTGAATAGACCACGGAGTGCGAGGGCGCTTTCCAAGCGCTAGTCCAACATCTATCCACACCACCTATCCGGTCAAAGCCCATCGACCATGAGAAACTGTTCATATATTTGGTGATATCAGAGAACGCTATCAGCGCTGCATTAATCCGAGAAGAAGACAAAATACAGAAGCCGGTATACTACGTCAGCAAACGATTGACTGGGGCAGAAAGGAACTACCCGAAGCTAGAAAAGTTGGCCTACTGCCTTGTCGTTGCATAAAGAAAACTCCAACCATAATTCCAGGCGCATTCCATTATTGTTTACACCGACCAGCCATTACGACAGGTCCTTTCGCGGCCTGAGACGTCTGGTAGGTTACTCAAGTGGAACATCGAACTGAGCCAGTTCGATATTACTTACACCCCAAGACGAGCAATCCAAGGACAAGTCCTCGCTGATTTCATAGCTGAATTCACCATTCCAGAGGACTTGCCCGAAATCAGTAAATCCCCCGAATCTATTTGGAAGATGTATACCGATGGTGCATCGAATGACCAATGTTCAAGCGCTGGTGTTGTGCTCGAAACCCCCGAAGGTCGATCTATATGCTACGCTTTGAAGTTTGACTTTAATGCAACTAATAATGAAGCTGAATACGAAACTCTCTTAGTTGGCTTGAGACTCGCCAGGGATCTGAAAATCATCGCTGTGGAAATTTACTATGATTCACAGTTGGTTGTGTGTCAAGTACGGGAAGAGTATCAGGCAAGAGATCGAAGGTTGGCTGCTTACTTAGCTTGAGTTCGGGAAGTACTAAATCAGTTTGATTACTATGCAATCTATTGTATACCTCTGGAACGCAACCAAAAGGCCGATTCGTTAGCAAAACTAGCCAGCACCGGTGAAGCTCAGCAAATGGGACTCGTTCCTATAGAAACGCTACCTTCCCAAGTATCAATCGAATGGAAATTAACTGGGTATGCGAAACTGTTCACGAAAAGGACTCATGGATGACTCCGCTCAAAAATTACATCGAACACGGAATCCTGCTGGAATGCAGGAGTGAAAAGAGACAAGTTCTCCAAAAGGCCTCAGGATTCGTCATTCAAGATGGGGTCATGTATAGAAGAGGGTACACTGTTCCTCTACTCCGGTGTATCGCTCATGATGAAATCAAATGAGTATTGCACAAAGTGCATGAGGGAGAATGCGACGATCACACCGGGGGCCAAGCACTTGCCAAGAAAATACTTCGATATGGATATTACTGGCCAATCGTGAATCGCGATGCATTAGACTATGCAAAGAAATTTGATAGGTGCCAAAAATATGCTCGAATTCCTAGAGCTCCTCCTACTGAGATAACGCAAATGGTCAGCCCATGGCCATTCTCAATGTGGGGTATCGACATCATCAGTGCTCTACCTCTGGCAAAAGGTGGTGAGAAGTACGCCATCGTCGTTGTTGATTACTTTACAAAGTGGGCTGAAGCCGAAGCTCTCGCTACCATTACAACGAAGAAAGTAATCAACTTTGTGGTTCACAACATCATCTGTCGATTCGGTCTCCCACACACTATAATTATGGACAATGGAACCCAATTCGACAGTGCTGAATTCAAAGATTTCTACGATCGATTTCACATCCAAAATAAATTCTCCACAGTTGCACATCCTCAAGAAAACGGGCAGGTCGAGGCAGTTAAGAAAGTTATAAAGTCCATCCTGAAGAAACGACTGGAAAAGGTCAGGGGCAAGTGGGTTGATGAACTTCGTATGGCTCTATGGGCTTACCGAACAACCAACAAGACCGCGACCGGCCACACTCCGTTCTCTCTTTCTTACGGTTCAGAAGCCGTTATTCCAGTAGCGCTAGAAGTACCTTCTCATCATGTGACATACTATGATCCGAAGACAAACGCTATACTACTTGCTGAATCTCTCAATCTACTGGATGAGAAGCGTGAAGAGGCTGATTTGAGGGCAGCTGCGCATCAAAGTCGAGTCGCCCGATTGTACAACGCCAAGGTCCATCCGCGGACCTTCGAGCTAGGCGATCTCGTCTTAAAGAGAATCTATCCGGTTCCTTCACATATGAAGCCGACATGGGAAGGACCGTATGTTATTGAACGAAGACTCGGAGATGGCACATTCAAATTATCGACCGTCGACGGTCTTACCTTGCTGAGAGCTTGGAATAGCGAGAGCCTTCGCCGTTATTACACCTGACAGGCTATCTCTATCCATTTAGTTTACTTTCATTTTCTACAATCTGTTTCTGCATTTCGAAATTAGAACTTGTAATAAGGCAACTGACTTTGCCATACTTTCTTATTTCAGCAATAAAATGCAACCTCTTCGAGCCAGAGCTATGATTTACTTGAAATACTTCATATGACCATCACTATGCACGAGGAGCTAAGTCTCATCATACGGTGGGATTTATTCAAATAGAGAGTGACTACGGTGCAACCAATCACTCACTAAGTGAAACCCAAGCTCGGGGGCAAGCCATCACATCAAAGTCAAAAAAGGATTGATACACGACAATCCTTCATTAATTACGAACTCCCAGAGCGCGAGTCGGAGTATAAAAATTCAACTCTGAACTCCCAGAGCGCGAGTCGGAGTATAAACATTCAACTCCGTATTCCCAGAGCGCGAACCGAAGTATAAACATCCAACTCCGAGTTCCCAAATCATGAACCGGAGTATAAACATTCAACTCCGAACTCCCAGAGCGTGAGTCGGAGTATAAACATTCAACTCTGATCTCCCAGAGCGCGAGTCGGAGTATAAACATTCAACTCTGTATTCCCAAAGCACGAAGCGGAGTATAAATATCCAACTCCGAGTTCCCAGAGCGCGAACCGGAGTATAAACATTCAACTCTGAACTCCTAGAGCGCGAGTCGGTGTATAAACATTCAACTTCGTATTCCCAGAGCACGAAGCGGAGTATAAACATCCAACTCCGAGTTCCCAGAGCGCGAACCGGAATATAAACATCCAACTCCAAGTTCCCAGAGCGCGAACCAGAGTATAAACATTCAACTCCGAACTCCCAGAGCGCGAGTCAGAGTATAAACATTCAACTCCTAACTCCCAGAGCGTGAGTCGGAGTATAAACATTCAACTATGTATTCCCAGAGCGCGAAGCAGAGTATAAACATCCAACTCCGAGTTCCCAGAGCGCGAACCGGAGTATAAACATTCAACGCCGAACTCCCAGAGCATGAGTCGGAGTATAAACATTCAACTCCGAACTCCCAGAGCGCGAGTCGGAGTATAAACATTCAACTCCGAACTCCCAAAGCGCGAGTCGGAGTATAAACATTCAACTTCATACTCCCAGAGCACGAAGCAGAGTATAACACTCAACTCCAAACTCCCAGAGTGCAAATGCCAATTCCAAGTCTCCCGACCACGGACATGTGGTTAAAACTTAAGCCGGCGCGACCAACCGCCAGTAAGCAAATAAGAATCACCAGAATACGGATATGATCATCGACATTCAAACAAGCATGGACGCATTACCCAATCTCCACTTGCTTCAGACATCCGTTCGGTGGCACCAGACTCAACATGTTATAAGATTGAAGCGATGCGATGTCGGAATTCAACTCGCTTCCCGGTCACAAGCCATGTCCATAGTTCCCGAAATTGGCAAACCAAAACAAACTTGATTCGGAACATGAAACATCAGAAGTGCATTTCAGACACCAAAACACTTAGAGAAGTACACAATGACAAAAATGAAAAGTTTCACTTCTATTGATTATAGAAGACGTTCGTGTACAAGTTTCCAAAAATTCCTACTAGTAGGGGCCGAACCCGCATCTATACATGGCTAACAAAATGCAAAAATCAAAATACGCCAGATGATCATGCCTAATCTCTCTTCTTCCTTGGCTTCCTCTTCAATGTTGACCCGCTTGAGCCATCGCCAATCTTCCTCTTCAAGCCCGTGCCTTTCGGCGGTTAGTTTTAAGGCAATGGCATTATGTCGACATCTTCCTCCGAACTCGTGTGAATGAGAATGCTTCCTACGGGCGGAGTCGGAGGAACGAGATCAATTATAGATGGTGGAATGTCCAGGCTGGTGAGAAAGACAGAACCACCAGGAGACATCATTCCGAGCGGGGCAGGTCCCGATGCTGCCATCCCACCTCCAAAGCTACCGCCATAACCCGCTGCTGCCAGTTCAGCGTCAATCTGAGCAAACATCTCGTCTTCAGTCACTGCTTGAGCCCCACTGGGGGCATCAACAATCGGCATTGAAGAGCTTGCAGTAGGATCAGTTCCGCTCATAACAGATGACAAATCAGCACGAGGATCGCCGTGGCAGCGGAAGAGTTCATCAATCAGCTGCTCGTCGAACGTGATCGTACCTCCCTGTAGATCGTCGAGTGGAGCAGTTGTACTCATGGTGGTTGCCTCAGTCACGATAGCCTCCTGCATTTGATATGATTCTTGAGTGGCAGGAGGCATGGCCGGTGCGGCATAAATCACTGGACAAAGAATAAAAGAACTGTTAGGACTTAACTCGATCGAATATTCCGATTTAAGGGAAGTGGAATGTTCAGAATACCTTCCTCAGTTCGACTTGTAGGCGACAGGGCGGCATCGGTAACTTGCGCAGCAGCCGAAGACATCTGTGGCTGATCCGGATTATAAGCAGGAACAACCTGGGGATCGACCGCAGACAAGGATTCGGGCTGGGTTGACACGGGAACTTCGAGACTTGCTTCATGGCGGTCAACTCCAGAACCCTCTCCCACCTCAAAATGCTGGGCGCCAAGCTTTTCCTTCACACGCAGAATCATCGACTCGTGGAGAACCTTCTTTTCATCATCAGTCAGAATGCGGTTCTCGAGTTCGAATTCATCTACGGACTCGCCCTGATGCGCCTCTTTTTCTTCCTCAACCAGACAACTCCAAGCATTGTGGAGATGAGTCGAAAAGTCATCGAACCAGGCTAGGCCCCTATGACTCAGCACGTTAGCGTTGTAAACGACAAGGAGGTCTTCAATTTCGGCCTCTAGCCTGGACTCGGCCAGCTTCACCTTCTCCTCGACCTCAGTCTCCACTTTTTGGACTTTAGCCACCGCCGCATCCCGTTCTCCCCTGAGCAGAACAGCCTGATCACACTCCTCTTGAGCTGCGTTGTTCGCATCGTCTTTTTCTTTGACCAGGCTGGCAAATTTGGCTTTTAGCTCATTAAGCTCTTTGACTGCCGCATCCCGCTCGGCGATAACTTTAGTGTTACGGTGGCCCATCTCCTCCACCAGGGCAACATGTGCCTGACTCAACCTCTCAATTTCTGCCTTTGCTCCGTCAGCCTTCTTAATGGCCCCAATCTCAGATTTCCGAGAAGACTCGGACTCGGCAGAAAGTACTTGGATAATGCGATCCCTTTTTGCAAGATCGGTCTCCATCTTCTCGATCTCTTTAGCACGCTCGAAGGCCACTTTAGAAGCTTTCTCATCAGCCTTCGCCCACTCTCGATATTAGGTGTAGATGTCGTGGACATAATCATGCATCGTGCCTTCTACCCCTGATGGAATTCTCTTCAAGTGGGGAGGGAAGACATAACCGTCGAAGCAAATGTTTGGAAAATCCTTCTTCATTTGGCCCAACTTGAGGGCCTTTTCTCCAGTGGGATCAACAGGGACCTGCTCTATAACCAGGGAAGATGAAGTCTCGACTCTTTGAAGATGAATTTCGAACCTAGAAGCATGATAGGACGTCCTATGACGAGGAGGCTCTAGTGGATATGAAGTTTGAACAGGAGGAGGAGATGGAAGTCTAGGGGGAGGAGAGCGCGATCTAGATCGGTGTCGGTATTCTCTCTCCCTATCACGCACGTATCTATCTTGGTTAGAATAATCGCGATCGCGATCTCTGTCTGAATCCCTCCTGCGGGAATCGTAATAACCAAAAGTTTTTCGAGCAGAACGAAGATTACCAAGCATAGATCCCCTTCCGGACATAATACCTGAAAATAAGAAGCGAAGAAAGAGTTAGTAACTTCCTAAGTCGGGTGAAGTACAATTGTGAATCATGTAGTGTAGTGAAGTGTATGTATATGCAATCCCCCGACCAACCGGAAATGTCGGCCGCACTCGTAGCAAGCGACTTGCTCGGTTCAAAAGCACTATCAAGCCCTTCCATCCCAGCGTCGTGTGGAGACGACACAAAATCTGGGATCGGGATGTCATCAAGCCCTGCAAACGGACTCCCCACTTGCGGGGGAGGAGCCTCTGAAATTCTAATCCCTTGGAAAGGTAAAGACACGACCACAGATTTAAATCTCTTAGATTTAGGGCATTTGTAGGCAGAGGCCTTGCCTGTTCTTTTTTCTCCGAAATCCTGAACATCGGAATAAGGCGCGGCCTGGAGCTTAGTATCGGTAGGCGTTCTTTTTGGATCAACTTCCTCGGTGATCACAACTGCAAGCGCTTTGCGCTTCAAGCATTTCTTTGGGGCCACCCTATGTGTCACATCTAGGTGTATACTCTTCCTTCGTTCTATCAGTCCGACAGCCCTCAAATTCCTATCGGTCAAGACTAAGTCTATGTGCCTCTCTTCACCCGGAAACGCTTGAAGAATTCGAACAAGCTCTTTGAAGTATGCGCCATCGGGCGAGAGATTGCGGCTATAAGAAAGGAAAAGTATGTCAGTTTTTAAGTCAGTCACTAACATCTCAGTAGTTCAAGAGGGGATGTCGACACTTACGTCTATCTAACCACCGCCTAGCAAACCCAGGGGGGCACCGAACGTAGAACCATTCGGACTTGTAATAACTTAGCCTCCCCCAGGAACCCAAGCAAAATATGGCAGCTTCTGACTGCCTCCATGAAGGTGAAGGAAGGTCTATCTCTGCGGCTCTTAACGTTGAATAAATATCTGATCTCGATCGGCTTCGGCGGTCGAAAGAGGATCTCCATGAACAGAATGAAGGTGCTGTTTAACAAGGCATACCCGTTGGGGTGTAGCTGAGACAGAGCTATACCAAGAAATGATAATGTCTCCCTTATATAGTCGTTAAATGGAGGAAGTGTCCCCGTCGTGCAGGCATGACTGTTAAAGGCAATAAACCCTTCCGGGGGATAATGTGGCTTGTCCTTCGGTCCAGGAAGTAGCACGTCGTCAAGCGACAAACCGTGCCTTAAGCAGATCCGACCTAACATATCTTCAGAAATACCCGACGGCACCGAATCGGGTGGAGTACAAATAAACCGAGCCCCTTGACGCTCGTCCGGAGCTATCTTAATAACTTCGGCCTTTATAACCGGTATCTCAATAATTGAAGGAGCGGAGCTTGGAAATTCTGGCTGCTGAGAACTTCAAGGATCCATAACCAGCTAGCTTATAAAAAATCATTGTTAAACTGACAAATAACGCTTGTGCATCCCCTAGTATAAAGTGTGTGAGCGTGTTGTGCAGTGCAATACTGTATATTATTTGGGAAGATCAACCGGATTAAGGAAAACGTGTATCGAAAAAGACTTCAGAATTCAGTCAGAGGGACCGTCATCGCTGACCGTCACAACCGTGCCATCCGGTTATTAGTCATCAGTCCGAGTTAAAATGTGTTATTATTTTTTAGTAAGTTCCACTTTCATCGACGAACTTCAATAGGAAATCAGGCGTGCGGTGAAACAATTAAGTCCAGTTAAGAAAATTTGAAGCTCGTCGGAGTTAAGTGGTCAAAGGCACTAGAATTTTCGATGTCGTCAAAATTGAACCAATGGTCAAAACGTCAAAAGTCCAAGTTCAAGGCAATTATTCGAGTTCGAATTCAAATCATTCACTAAGGCTAGAGGTCGAATTGATCATTTGGGAGTATGCACTTCGACTCGATCCAAGACCATGTCCTTCGACTCGGTCCGAAGCCACGCTCTTCAACTCACTTCGAAGCCATGTCCTTCGACTCGGTCCGAAGCCACACTCTTCTACTCTCTTCGAAGCCTTTACTTCGACTCGATCCCGAACCACGCACTTCAACTCGATCCAAAGCCTCTGCTTCGACTCGATCAAAAGCTACGCAGTTCGACTCGATCTCCAGGCACATCACTTCGAACCATCCCCGGCCTGTACTTCGACTCGATCAAAAGATATACTTTTCGACTCGATCCAGGGCCCTTATTTTGAGTCCATAAGACACAGCCCCTTCGTATTGATCCACATATTTAGAGCATTCGACTCGATGCCAAGCTCCACCATCGATCGATACGAAGGCCTCCGCCTCATCATCTCGAAACCCCTACTCCAGATCGACACGAAGCTAAGGTCGAGGACTCTTCAATCAATCGCGACTCTGACCAATTGAGTGTTAAGACTCGAGTCTCCTCGTTTACGTGATGTTTTCGCTTAATGGATTACCTCAATTTGTTAATTGGTTCAAATAATCGAAGGTATGAATCGATTCGAAGGCAAGGACGTTTGTTCTTTTGGCTCGAGTTTCTGAGCGTTACGAAGGCAGGTAAAGATGAAAGTTAAAAACAAGAAAAAAGGCTAAGTATGGAGTATTTATATGGAGTCGAAAACAAGAGGAATAACCGATTCGAATTTTAGTAGGGTCGAGCACGTGCTTCGACTCCCTCTTCAGTGCACTGATGCGGAGCTCCTTTTCGTATCGCTCCTTTGACTCCATCCCCGTGACTAGTTCGACTCCCTCATGCAGCCATAAAAGACGTCACTTCGACTCACTCAATCAGTGAATGTCTCGACTCATTCCACTGCCTCCTGTATGTTTCGACTCGCTTCTCTGCAATTTGAACCCAAGACCGAGTCAAACGACCAGTTCAACTCCATAAGGGAGTCTACATCGACTCGCTCCACTTCGACTCGCCCAGTTCAAGTCCGTCATCAACTCGACACGCTTACTTCGCTTCCACAAATCCAATGGAAACTATCTTCGATGTTTCAATCCTTCACAATGATTCAGGAGAGGATCGCTACGAAGGGACATTCAAAAACGACCATCAAGCATTTTTACAATGGATTTCACATCGGTTCAGGAGAGGATCGGTACGGAATTCAAAAACAATAAACTGACAACGACTTGAGAACGTACGAACGTCAGCGGGAGTCAGATTAACATGTATGCATGAATGACGGACTAATATTCAATATTCCAGATTTTTAGGAATCAGAAATCTATCCAGTAACCACTAGTACACAGCAATCAGTTGCAACAATACAGGGAACAACAGTCGACAGTCAACAAATTACATTATCAAGAAGGACGGTCAAAGATTACAATTTTCATCGAGAAGACGATAACTATTCAGAATAAAGACTGCAGCACTTCAAAGCACATCATGTTTTCACATGACGTACTTTGGGGGGCAAATGTTATCCCGTCTTTTCGTAAGGCCGTAATACCAAGGAATTGACTAATAACCAGTGACGGTCCGTCCTAGAGATCAGTTATACATGGGCTCACTACGGATATCGATGAATTTTGTTCGAGTCCGGATCGAGCCAAAATTGGTAGGACATGGCAAGTTAAGCCATGAGAGCCAACGTTTCAAATCTCAAGACAATCCGAGTTCGTATGCTCAAGTTATGAGCAATGCAAGATTGGATGAAGATCAAAGACCTAATCGACTCGCTCCTTCGACTCGCTTCGCAACATCCAGGAAGTAAACAACTTCGACTCGCTTCACATCGCCCAGGAGTGACGTCTTCGACTCGCTTCGCTCAGAGGCCAATCTTGAGTCAATCAGGTTCGACTCGCTCCACATCCCTCATAGCTGCTCTCTTCGACTCGCTCTAGTTTAAAGCCATCAAGAGTGCACACTTCGACTCGCTCCGCTCAGACAACTGATTTGACTCCATCAACTTCGACTCCACTGCTCAAACCTCCCAGAACGTCCCATTTCGACTCGCTCGACCAGTTCTAGCTTCGACTCGCTTGACCAGTTCTATCTTCGACTCGCTCGACCAATGCTTACTTCGACTCGCTCGAAGCAACATCCAGGACAGAGTAAGAATCAAGTGCCACGTCATCGAGTCGAACGGAAGCGAGTCGAAATGTAAGCGAGTCGAAGGAAACAGCCCGCCGAAAACTCCATTTCGTATCGATCATATCTCCCAATCTACAAGTCCAAATGCTATGAAATTTTCATAGAAGACTACGTGCATGCAAGGGAATGTCCATGCCAAATTTCGACTCCATTGGATGAAATCTTGAGAGAGTCGAAATTAGCTCGTGTCAATCACAGATCGGACCGAAACTTCACGGGCTTGGGCGTGCAGGCCTGGTAACGTGCCAGAGAGGGTCTCCCGAGATCTGAGAGAAATATTAGCCTCCTACACCTATAAATAGACCCCCAAAGCCAACAAAAAAGGGGTTCTTCTTCCTTTTTGAGATATCCAACTCCCGGACTCTGCCAGATCTAGATCTGAACTCCATTGCTGCTGCTACCAACAAGATTCACTATTGCAAATCACAATTGACTGCTATAAATCATTGAATTCACTTGTAAACACAAAAGAAAGATCAATAAAGCAAACTACTTCATAGTGGACGTAGGCTATACACTGAACCACTCTAAATTCTTGTGTCTTCTTGCACTTGAAATTTGGAGTTTTTCTCAGATAATCCCTCTTTTTTCATTTAATTTCTTCACTTTATCTCTTCAAAGACTTCCGAAGAGTGTTGTGCCCAATTTTGGTACAAACAAATTACAATGTTTAATTTCAACTGTAATTAAATCCAATTAATTATAAATTTAATTCCAATAAACTAGTTATACTTTGATTTCAATCATTATATTCAATCAATTATTACTCTAATAACATAGTTAATATTTTTTGATATCTTATTTCACTAATATGCTTCAATTTCCGTCTTTTATTTGTATTAACTACTATATTTCGATTATATTGAATTTTTGTCAATTTTACACATTAGTTATAATTTAAAATCCCAATTAATTTATTTATCTTGATTTCACCCTTTTATTAAATCAATTATTGCCTTATGAATAAAATTAACATTTCTATTGATTTTATTACATTCACAATTTTCAGTTATTGTCTTAACTCACATAGATATAACACTTAATTACATTTAATTGCAATTGATTAAAAATATTGGCAACAAACAACAATTGTCACCATTACTACATTTAATTACATTTGTATATTTGTTATTTACAACCAAATGTTATAATGACTACTACAACACTAAATTTATTCAATTACAATTCATTGCACATTATTTCATTAATCAATCAACATTTTAATTATCAAATGCTAATTTAATTCCAGTTTCCATTAACACATACATTACCAAAATTTATTTACCATCTATATCAATTATGACTCTTTAATCTTTTTAATTTATTGGAATTAAATTCTAAGCCATTATCAATTACCTTAAATTAATACAATTTCATTGCATTCCAGTTATATTATTATTATTAAATTACCAATTTTTATTTCTACCAACATTAACTAACAAAATCTTTATTAAATTAACAATTTTTAATTGTCAAAAATTACGGGTCGTTACACTTTCCCCGACTCAAAACTTTTCGTCCTCGAAAAGGGAAAAAAGGGAAAAGAAGGAATTAAGAAATTAATATATCTTATTCAAATATTAAATTTATAAACAATTAATTTACGTAAGTATATAATTTAAATAAAATATATCAATTTATAAACAATTAAATCCTTTTATATAGTTAACAAAAGTTTGGAAAACATTTCACAAAATTTTCTAAGTCAAAATTCACGGAAAATTTCGACAGAGTCTCCTTTGTACGGAGAGGTCTGGGAGAAATAATAATATCAATAATAACAATATATATCATATATTTTCAAAATAATATATCCAAACAACGAGAGAAACAATATAATATTGCTAGAAAACCGTAATCCGAGAACTTACCTATTTGTCGGGCAAACAACGCTTAATTTTTATGAAACCAAAAGCAGTAACAATTGCTTCCATAACCTGTATTTCACTTATATAATCCAAAGAGGTTAATAATTATATAAAAGAGAAATGTTTTAAATTATTTTCAACTAATAACAAAACAAATCAGTACAACATAACAACAATCACTTGCAAACAAACAGTACAAACATCATTTCAACCAAGGAATCAACCATCCATCCATAACAACCAAATTAAATGGTTTTTTCGGGTTCAGATCTTCTAATCATATAAAATGATAAATAAACTATGAAGTAAACCATACACTCAGCAGTCATAGATAAAACTTATAGATTATTTATACATCTTTATACAAAATAGAAGTATCCTTTTCAACCAATCCATAAGTCAAACAAACAATAATTCAACACATTTTAGGTTTACTCTATTTATCTTTTTCACATCATTTATTGTTAATTTTTTTTCCTTTCATACAATGATTTTCTTTAATTCACGTTCATTACGTACAAAATTTTAAATTTTCATCCACTCATGTAAGGCTTATTTTATTAATTTACATTCTTTACTTACATAAGTTATACCCGTTTCAATTATTTGGATAATAAATGAATTCATTATTGAAGTATAGTATACATTTTATTTCAATTTACTTCACATTTACAATTTAGTTAGATTTTCCCTTTTTTCATCATTTACTTTTCTCTTCTCATTCATAAAATGTTTATCTTCATTAATTCACATTCATTATTACTTACAAAATTCATTTCCCCTTTATTCATGTAATGTCATTTTCTTTCATTTTATTACTTTACATTCATTGCTTAAATAAGTTATATTTATTTCCATTATTGAATTATACATTATTAGGTAAGTTTCTTTACAATTCAATTTTTCACTTATAGATTATTTCTCTTTCACATTCATTCTTCCATATATAGTATTATTGAATATTAACTCAATTTCTAAATCATTTCAATGTTTTCTAAAGTTATAATCAGTCAATTAACGTAAAACTAATTTTAATTATAAATGGCTTCAACATTAATTCAAGTTTATAATTATTTACTTACAGTATTCACCTTTATCATTAATCTGATTATAAATAGTTTAAATATTAACTTAAGTTTATAATCATTTTTATTACATTATTCACTTTTATTACATTTGATTAGTAGCATTTCAAACTATTAACTTCAGTTTATAACAATTTAAAACATTATAATTCTTATTTACAAAAGAAATTTGTGACGCCCCACCTCTATGCTCATGCTAGCCAAGAACACTACTGGGTAACGCTGTCGACTAGCGTGAAGAATAAGGCTGTTGAGGAGAGACAATCTGTGTAATTGCTTTGTGTGAGTACCGATATGTCAGATAATATAACTTACATTTCATTTCAAGAGGAAATCCGACATACCGATACAAACTCAAAGCTACCACACAATGGCTAAGTGGACCTTCGGAAACAAATATAGATATAAACATAACACAAATCAGTCACAGATGTTCATATCACAAAGGCGGAAACAGATATGAATATATAACACAAAGAAGTCTACATCAGAGTAGTGGTCAAATAAGATCCACCATATCACAAAAGAATAGATATAAGTGCAAGACAGAAGAATAAGTATACATTATGGAGTCTATATCTCGAATGTATAACAACAAAAGCTACAAATGTAATGTAGTTAAACAAAAGTCAGAAGATGATCCCAAATAAGGAGTCAAGCAGAGGCACCTGTAAAATTTCGGTCTGACCCGAGTATTATTTAATAAGAAAATAATAAACGGATCAGTCTAGCTATAAATATCAGATAAAAGAATGAGATATAAGCAGAGATACAATAAGAACATATGATATCAATAATGTCATACGAGAACAAATATGATTTAAACATCAACAAAATCATACAACATCTCATAAATCTCAAAGCACCAAAAAGAATATCATATTCTTTATTTTATTCACCAAACTACAAATATTGATAAACATATTGATGCCAATCGCAAAAGTTGGTGAAACACAAATTCTAGAAATCATCAATTAGAAATCTAGAAATCACAAAGGGGGGAGGCCTATCACAAACGGGAGCATGAAAACTCACCAACACGTGTATCACAAATAGAACGCTATTCCATGGTTGCTAACCATAAATTTTGAGCCGAAGCTCCACAAATGGTCTGAAGACCACGGGTCGCTACCCCGTAAAATTGAACCGAAGTCCCACATAAACGGGGTTTAGTCTCCCTCACAAACAAATAGACATCGCACATCGCTAGTCTAAATCACAAAATGATCATCCTCGATCAATAAAAAGTGTGAATTACACTAAGCTATTAAATATACGAGTTTAGCTTCATGTCCATAACCACTAGCTTAACTTAAATATTTACGAAAAAATTGTAGATTTCCACTCGAAAATTGTCACAAGATTTTTAATCGAACAAGTCCATAAATTAACCGACGAAGTAAACGCAAGCGTTTCATACCACTTGTTTTGCTAAGCCGTTTAATTAGATTTTCTCATACGAATGAGGTAAAGGTTTGTATATACTAATAGATTGAAAACGGTTTTATAAACGAGCTTTGTATTAAAAATAGAGTTGAAATCATCTTTGTAAAGTATTTGAATATTCACTATTAGTATAGAAACATTTGTATTTTAAAGTGACAAAGCACGTAAATGATTGTAGAAACAATCAACCATCAAAAATTCACATTCGAAGACGTGAATCAAATCCAGAGAAATCAATACCGAATCTATCAAAAATGGGAATCCACAAAAATCCTGAAAAAGAAGTCATTAGAGTAGATAATAAATGATAACAACAAATCGGATAACCTCGAATCGATAAAAACTGGAAATCGAAGCAAAATAATTAAGTAGGCTGAGATAATCAGGTCAGTCGACTGAACCAGGTTGTCAGTCGACTGACACAGGGATACAAATTTTGTATCCCCAGGATCAGTCGACTGACCTAGATGGTTAGTCGACTAATACAGACCCAGGCAATTTCCTAGGTCTGGTTCAGTCGACTGAACCACTGGTTCAGTCTACTGAACCTGCTTTTAAGCAATTTTAATATTCTGGTTCAATCGACTGAACCACTGGTTCAGTCAACTAAACCTGCTTCAGAAGCACATTCAGCCTAGCCCCCCTTTTGGGCAAATTAGATAACACGGACGGAAGCGAACGAACGAGCAACTACGATTGAGGATTTACGCCTAACGACAACCCAGCCTTGTGTGGCCCTCTGAAATGCTCCACTAACGTGTTCAAACATTAAAGATTGGATTTTTACAAAAATTGGATTCCAAAAACCAAAAATTGAACAATTTACCAAATCGATCCAAATTGAAAGCAAATGAACATAAATAAGTGTTAGGAATTCATGCCCAAAAACAATATCTATAGAAATAGATGTGAGTTCAAAAACTCACATTTAAACCCAAAAACGATGAAGGAGAAGCTTGAAAGCAAAGGAAGATCAACTACACTTCAACTCCAACCCTAGAAGCTTGAATATAAGCTCAAAAGAAGAACATTTCCCAAGTTAGGTTTAAGAAATTTCAGAAATTAAAGAGGAGAAGGGATGGAGAAGATGAAGAGGGAGCTTACCAAAGCTTTTATTTGATGTTGGAGTTAGAATCTTGAATTTGCAAATGAAAACTAGTTCTTGTAGTTTCTATTTCCCTTTCTCTTCCTCTATTTCAGTTGAGCTTGAGTGTTTGCAAAAAGAAATAAGTGAATGGATGAATAGGGGGCCGAGTTAGGGTAATAGAATGAGTTGGGTGAAACCCAAACACAAAAAGCCCAACAGAAAATAGCAAAATTCAACTCACCCCAAACATATCGAAGCTTATACTCAAAAATGTTGTAAACGCCATTTTAGACTCAATGGAGGTGGTCTCGAGTCCCAATTCGACTGTTTACTAAAAGTATCTTTTCGGAATTTAATCCAATTAACGATTCTATATTTAAATAAAATATTTAAATATTCAGTCGTAAAATATGCGGGTTGTTACAGACTCCCCTCCTTAAAGAAATTGCGTCCTCGCAATCTTTGAGAAACAAATAAGAAGTAACAACAACAAAAGCATATCAACATAAAAAGGAGAAATTTGAAATAATAAGTTCACATTAAGGAGCACGAGAGAGCAAGTCTGGATGTGTCCGCTCGATGAATTCTTTAGATTCCCAAGAGCAATCCTTAGGATTTGAGGACCATTGAACTTTCACTAGAGGTACATCTTTATTTCGAAGGCGTTTAACCTCCGAAGCAATGGTACGAATAGGATGTTGCACATAAGTCAAATTAGGAGAAACTTCAATTTCTTCAATAACACCGAGCTCAAGAACAGAATCGGAATCTCGAAGGCATTTCCGTAGTTGAGAGACGTGGAATACGTCATGAATAGCAGAAAACTGAGCCGGTAATAAAAGGCGATAAGCCACAGAACCAATGCGTTTGGTGATGGGAAATAGGCCAATATATCGAGGTGCTAATTTTCCCTATCGACTAAAACGCACAACAACCTTCATAGATGAAACACGAATGAACACAAAATCTCCCACAGAAAATTCTAATTTCCTTCTTCTATTATCGGCATAGGATTTTTGTCTACTTTGAGCTTCTTTCATCCTATGACGAATAAGGTCAATCTTTTCTGTGGCATTACGAATAAAATCTAGACCTAAAACCAGCTTCTCACCGGCTTCAAGCCAACACGCAGGAGATTGGCATGGCCTTCTGTATAGTTCCTCGAAAGGTGCCATACCAATGCTAGATTGGAAACTATTATTATAGGAAAATTCAACAAGAGAAATGTGGTCTTCCCAACTTCCACCAAAATCGAGAACACATACTCGAAGAAGATCTTTAAGAGTTTGATTCACCCACTCGGTTTGTCCATCGGACTGGGGATGATAAGCGGTGCTAAAATTAAGCTTAATTCCCAAAGCTTTTTGAATACCTTTCCAAAATCCACTAGTAAACAATGGATCCCGATCGCTAACAATAGAAGTAGGAACTTCATGCAATTTAACAATTTCCTTGACAAAGAGTTTAGCCAAAATAGGTACGGTCCGATTGGACCTAACGGGAATAAAATTGGCGGATTTTGTAAGTCTATCTACTATCATCCATAGGTTATCATGTCCCGAACGGGAACGGGGAAGACCATCAATAAAGTCCATGGAAATTTGATCCCACTTCCATATTGGAATTTCCAATGGTTGCAATAACCCACCGGCCTTTGATGCTCGGCCTTTACAAGTTGGCAAGTCATGCAACGCTTAACAAAGTTAGCAATATCGGATTTCATTCCATCCCAATAATAAAGTTGCTTCATATCCACGTACATTTTACTACTACCAGGATGAATGATAAACTTAGAACGATGAGAACCTTATAAATATCTTTACGAAGATCAATAATATTTGGCACAATGAGTCTACCAAATTTTCGAATACCCGCACGAGCATCAATATCAATGTCTATCAAACCTTTAATATCAATTTTATCCCTACAACTTTGGCTAAGAAGAACCGATCCGGGATCATGCTTTTGAGCTTCAAGAATGCGGTCTAAAAGAGAAGGATGAGCCTCAAGGCTACATAAAACAAGAGATGAACATGAGTTGGATACACGATCTCGAATCTCACAAGTGGATAAAGTTACGAGATCATTCCACTCGGATATCATCATAGAAACAACCGCCTGTTGCTTATGACTAAGGGCATCGGCAACACGATTTCCTTTTCCGGGAGTATAAAGAATATCAAGATCATAAGATGCAAGGAACTCGAGCCAACGTTGTTGACGCAAATTAAGTTCCTTTTGGGAAAATAAATACTTCAAAGATTTATGATCGGTACAGAGAATAAATTTTTCTCCCAAAAGATAATGATGCCAAATTCTAAGGGCGAAAACAATAGCCACGAGCTCTAAATCATGAGTGGCATATCTAGTCTCGGCAGGCTTTAATTGCCTAGAAGCATAAGCGATAACATGTTCCCTTTGCATGAGAACGGCTCCCAAACCAACACGACTAGCATCGGTATAAACAATAAAATCTTGGTTCCCATCGGGAATCACATGAATAGGAGCATCAGAAAGAAGTTCTTTTAATTTCTGAAATGAAGCTTCACACCTGTCTGACCAAGTGTATTTAACTCCCTTCTTTGTCAGATTAGTAAGAGGTACGGAAATCTTGGAAAAGTCTTTTATGAACCGATGGTAATAGCCCGCCAATCCGAGAAAGCTATGAATTTCCGTTACACTCTCCGGTCTCTTCCAAGTTTGAATCGCTTCAATCTTTGAAGGATCCGTGGAAAATCCGGGTTCAAAAATAATATGTCCCAAAAATTTCACCCGAGATTACCAAAAGTGGCATTTTGAAAATTTTGCTTTTAATTGGTTGCTCCTAAGAGTTTCCAGCACAATCCGAAGAAATTTTTCATGCTCCTCTTCGGTTTTAGAATAAATAAGAATATCATCGATAAAGATGAGAACAAATCGATCGAGGAAGTCTTTGAAAACTCGATTCATAAGGTCAACGAAATAAGTTGGAGCATTTGTCAAACCAAATGGCATAACAAGCCATTCATAAGATCCATAACGAGTACGGAACGATGTCAAACGAATGTTATCCTCTGTAATACAGAGGTGATGAAAACCGGTTGCTAAGTCTAACTATGAAAAGACTTTAGCACCACTAAGCTGATCGAATAAATCATCAATCCGAGGCAAGGGGTATTTATTCTTGATGGTGAGAACGTTAAGCTTGCGGTAGTCAACGCAAAGCCTAAGTGTACCATCAGATTTCTTCACAAAAATAGCTGAAGCTCCCCATAGAGAGGAACTAGATTGAATAAATTGCTTTGCTTCCAATTCGGATAATTGTTTGCACATCTCCTCATTTTCTTTATTAGACATACGATAAGGAGGACGAGTAATAGGCAGAGCTCCAAGGATTAGATTAATTCTGAACTCAATTTCTCGCTTAGGTGGTAATCCTAGAACGGGCTCAAATATGTCGGGAAATTCACGAACAATGTGAATGAGAGAAATGACATCTTCCTCATCATTATTATCATCATCATGAGGATTTAGAGAATACAAGGATGCTTTCGAATTGGAATCTGAATCTTTCAGAACAAGAGAAATCTGCTTAGAAGGTTGAGGATGTCAAAAATATATAGTCCGCTCAGGATATAGGATATGGGCTTCATAATGGTTAAGCCAATCCATTCCCAAAATCATTCTGAAACGAAGGTAACACATAACATGCAAATCGGCACGGAAAGCATAATCACATGAAATAATTTCCACATCTTTACACAATAAACCGAGTGTTGCGGATCTACCGACCAGATTCACAATTCTCAAAGAAGTCATCAAGCCAATAACATCCAAAGACAAAGCATCAATAAGTTCTTTTGATATAAAAGAGTGAGATGAACCCGTATAAAAAAGAACTCGAATGGAAAGATCACGAAATATAATAATACCATCAAGGATAGAATGTGAAATACCTTGACCACGAGAAGTGTTAGAAGGGGCTTGTACAACATTTAGCTTGCCCTCCTTCTTGCCTTGAAGTTTGGGACACAAAGATATAGTATGACCCGAACTATTGCAATAGAGGCAGAAAAAAGGCTTCGGGCACTTGTTTGCATAATGGTCCTTAGAACCACAGTTGTAACATTCTCCACTGCGGGAGGTAGGATAATTTGCTACCGGTGTTTCTTTCTTTCCCTTCTTGTTGTGATTAGGCTTGAATTTAAAAGGTCTCTTCTTGTTGATGTTTGGTTTGACCTTAGCATCACTATCTTTATCAGCCTCTTCGAGTCGAAGAGCAATATCAACAAGTTGGTCAAAAGAAACTTCCAATTTCAGAAGTAATGGCTTTTTGAGACTCTTGTTCAAGCCATACACAAATCTCTGATTTTTCTTCAATAGGGTATTAATGTATTCAACCCTAAATTTAGAGAGAGATTCAAAAGATGCGACGTAGTCCGTCACGGAAGTTTCACCTTGAATGAGGTCGATAAAGCGCCAAGCTAAAGTTACTTTTTCAGCTTCTGGCACAAATTTCAGCTCGAACCTTTGCTGGAATTGCTCACAAGTAAGATCCGCTTTACTAATTTCAGAGATCAAAAGCTCGTACCAGTCTAATGCTCTTTCTTGGAGCATGCTAGAAGCCACTTGTACTCGGTGGAGATTAATAAGATTCATGCGAGAAAAGATGCAGTCGCACGTTCGAAGACAAGCCTGGACTTCTATAACGCTCTTGGAACATTTGAACAGCTTTCCACCCAAACTGGTGTAATCACTACACAAGCATGCAAACCCAGATTTAGGATGTGTGGGCTCAGGAATAGGTCCGGCAGCTTGAGCATTTCTCACAAGATCTAGAAGTTGCTGAGCAGACATAAATACTCCATCTTGGGGAGTAGCACTAGATTGACCAGCGCTGGGACGGCCTGGTCTAACCATTTCTCTTCTCTAAGAAAGATAGAAAGAAGAGGAAAAAGGTTATTCACAAAATGAATATCAATCAAACTTGATTGAAAAAACAAGGCATCAAAAAAGGAAATAGGAAAGAATGGTACGAAGACTCGAATTAAATCCTATGGCACGATTCTTTAGAAATACTTAGGACAATGATCCTTGCTAGATAATACTACATTGTTCTGAAGTTTGGCACTGATACCAAGCTGTGACGCCCCACATCTATGCTCACGCTAGCCAAGAACAATATTGGGTAACGCTGTCGACTAGCGCGAAGAATAAGGCTGTTGAGGAGCGACTATATGTGTAATTGCTTTGTGCGAGTACCGATATGTCAGATAATATAACTTACATTTCATTTCAAGAGGAAATCCGACATACCAATACAAACTCAAAGCTGCCACACAGTGGCTAAGTGGACCTTCGAAAACAAATATAGAAATAAACATAACACAAATCAGTCACAGATGTTCATATCACAAAGGTGGAAACAAATATGCATATATAACACAAAGGAGTGTACATCAGAGTAGTGGTCAAATAAGATCCACCATATCACAAAAGAATTGATACAAGTGCAAGACAAAAGAATAAGTATACATCATGGAGTCTATATCTCGAATGTATAACAACAAAAGCTACAAATGTAATCTAGTTAGACAAAAGTCAGAAGATGATCCCAGATAAGGAGTCAAGTAGAAGCACCTGTAACATCTCGGTCTGACCCGAGTATTATTTAATAAGAAAATAATAAACGGATCAGTCTAGCTATAAATATCAGATAAAGGAATGAGATATAAGCAGAGATACAATAAGAACGTATGATATCAATAATGTCATACTAGAACAAATATGATTTAAACATCAACAAAATCATACATCTCATAATTCTCAAAGAACCAGAAAGAATATCATATTCTTTATTTTATTCACCAAACTACAAATATTGACAAACATATTGATGCCAATCGCAAGAGTTGGTGAAACACAAATACTAGAAATCATCAATTAGAAATCCAGAATCACAAAGGGGGGATGCCTATCACAAATGGGAGCATGAAAACTCATCAACACGTGTATCACAAACGGAACGCTATTCCATGGTTGCTAACCATAAATTTTGAGCCGAAGACCACGGGTCGCTACCCCGCCAAATTGAACCGAAGTTCAACAGAAACGGGGTTTAGTCTCCCTCGTAGACAAATAGATATCGCACATCGGTAGTCTAAATCACAAAATTATCATCATCGATCAATAAAAAGTGTGAATTACACTAAGCTAGTAAATATATGAGTTTAGCTTCATGTCCCATAACCACTAGCTTAACTTAAATATTTACGAACAAATTGTAGATTTCCACTCGAAAATTGTCAGAAGATTTTCAATCGAACAAGTCCATAAATTAACCGACGAAGTAAACACAAGCGTTTAATACCACTTGTTTTGCTAAGCCGTTTAATTAGATTTTCTCATATGAATGAGGTAAAGGTTTGTATATACTAATAGATTAGAAAACGGTTTTATAAACGAGCTTTGTATTAAAAATAGAGTTGAAATCATCTTTGTAAAGAATTTGAATATGTACTATTAGTATAGAAACCTTTGTATTTTAAAGTGACAAAGTACAAAAATGATTGTAGAAACAATCCACCATCAAAAATTCACATTCGAAGACGTGAATCAAATCCAGATAAATCGATACCGAATCTATCAAAAATGGGTATCCACAAAAATCCCGAAAAAGAAGTCATCAGAGTAGATAATAAATGATAACAACAAATCAGATAACCTCGAATCGATAAAAACTGGAAATCGAAGCAAAATAATTAAGTAGGCTGAGATAATCAGGCCAGTCGACTGAACCAGGTGGTCAGTCGACTGACATAGGGATACGAATTTTGTATCCCTAGGATCAGTCGACTGACCCAGATGGTCAATCGACTGATACAGACCAAGGAAATTTCCTTGGTCTGGTTCAGTCGACTGAACCACTGGTTTAGTCGTCTGAACCTGCTTCTAAGCAATTTTGATATTCTGGTTCAGTCGACTGAACCACTGGTTCAGTCGACTGAACCTGCTTCAGAAGCACATTTAGCCTAGCCTCCCTTTGGGGAAAATTCGATAACACGGACAGAAGCGAACGAACGAGCAACTACGACTGAGGATTTACGCCTAACGACAACCCAGCCTTGTATGGCCCTCTGAAATGCTCCACTAACGTGTTCAAACATCAAAGATTGGATTTTTACAAAAATTGGATTCCAAAAACCAAAAATTGAACAATTTACCAAATCGATCCAAATCGAAAGCAAATGAACATAAATAAGTGTTAGGAATTCATGCCCAACAACAACAATATCTATAGAAATAGATGTGAGTTCAAAAACTCACATTTAAACCCAAAAACGATGAAGGAGAAGCTTGAAAGCAAAGGAAGATCAACTACACTTCAACTCCAACCCTAGAACCTTGAATCTAAGCTCAAAAGAAGAACATTTCCCAAGTTAGGTTTAAGAAATATCTGAAATTAAAGAGGAGAAGAGATGGAGAAGAGATGGGGAAGATGAAGAGTGGGCTTACCAAAGCTTTTATTCGATGTTGGAGTTAGAATCTTGAATTTGCAAATGAAAACTAGGGCTTGTAGTTTCTATTTCCCTTTCTCTTCCACCATTTTCAGTTGAGCTTGAGTGTTTGCAAAAAGAAATAAGTGAATGGATGAAGAGGGCGCTGAGTTAGGGTAATAGAATGAGTAGGATGAAACCCAAACCCAAAAAGCCCAACAGAAAATAGCAAAATTCAACTCACCCCATATCGAAGCTTATACTCAAAAAAGTTGTAAACGCCATTTTGGACTCAATGGAGGTGGTCTCGAGTCCTAATTCGACTGTTTACAAAAATTAGCTTTTCGGACTTTAATCCGATTAACGATTCTATATTTAAATAAAATATTTAAATATTCAATCGTAAAATATGCGGGTTGTTACAAAATTCCATTGAGCACTTTCATTATACTTAAGCTTTACTTATATAATATTCTATTAAAAATTCTTTTTAACATTTCAACTTTTAATAATTGGGCAAGTTATATATATATATATATATATATATATATATATATATATATCTGTGTGTGTGTGTGTCTTTTAGAATGCAATTGAATATTACCCAAGTTTCTCTTATATATTTAGTTAACAAAATGGTCAATGGTTTCCATTTCTTTTCATTTCCTTTATAGTTACCATTTCAAAATTCAGTTTCTTGTCTATTTCATTAATTATATTAACATCAAATTTCTTATTTTCATTTTAGAAGTTTCCAATTATTAATATAGTCAAACTTCCATTCATGACAATAATTTCAATTCCCAATTTACGGAAACTTAAGAACTAACCAACCGGGTTTCATTTCAATCCTTTTAAAATAATATATATATATATATATATATACTCAAAACTTATATATATCCAATCATATTTAGAAAAATTTAGGTTTGTTATTAACAAAAGTGTAGTAAAACTACTGCAGCGGACTTCCCACTTTGAAACTCGAAAATGAACGTCGATGATGTGTGCACTCATCATCGAAATTATTTTCCAGCAATAAAAAGGTGAGTACAAAACTTATTTCCTTTAAACAAATTCTTTTAAGACATTTCTTTCAAATCATCTTGAAATAATTACATTAGAAAATACTTCTAAACACTACTATTAGTGGTGCAGCAGCGGAAATAACAAAATGATGATTCTGTGAAAGTAGCGATCGATGGAATGAAGAATACTGAAATGCCCAAATTCGTTGATCCGAAGATACCGAATTCTAGCTATCTTCGTCACATTGATAGCGCACTATACCGTGAAAGAAGTTCTTCAATTCTTCAAGCGTTGATCAAGCGCACTTGATACCACGAATCGGCTTCAGCAATCGTTGAATCGAGCGCACTCGATTAACCGAAAGTGGAGATAGGAGATTACACACAACTACCAATTTGGCGAAAGTACAAAGCTAACAAACAAGAGTTTTTTATTCAAATCAACTAACTATTACAAATGGCACCACCGGCCTATTTATAGAAGTTACAACTCACGCAAAACAAAAATGTATAACACTTAAGTCGGCCACGACTTTATAAACTGCGAATCACGCCTTATCTATAGGTCGGCGACGACTTATCAGCAGCACCGACTCAAATAAGGTCGTTAACGACTTAACAAATCCACCCACCTTATTTACAAAGTACACGACTCAAGGAACAAACGACACACGACTTATAAGAAACTCAGACATCCACGACTCACGACTTAAGAAAATACACATATATTACAATGTCACGACATACGACTCAAAACCTGACGACTTATCAATGTTCACGAGTTAACTGGTGTCGCGACTCATGACTCAACAGTATCATGACTCAATAACAGACGACTTAACCCAGTTCACGACTTAAGGAAACCAGACGACTTAACTAAGTCGTAGGTCGTAGATGACTTATCTTAAGTCGTTGATTTTCTTCTTCAGTATATCTCACTTCACCTTTATCATTCTTGTTAAGTCGTGGATGACTTATAGCCGCTTCGTTAGGTCGCGAACTCAAAGAAACTTCCCCCTCTGGTTTCCAGTAAAGTCGTAGCCGACTTAAGCCTTCAACTCGCGTTGCTACTTTGTTATCTCGTGGCGCTCCTTTAAGTCGTGGACGACTTATGTCTACCTCCTTAAGTCGTGTACGACTTATGCCTTTGAAAGTTGTGGGTTGCGCTGCATCATCCTCCCCAGGCTGAGAAAAATTCGTCCTCGAATTTGTAAATTCTTCCACATCAGATTGCTCATTCCCATAATACGGTACGAGATGCTTAACATTGAATACGTCAGAAGTGTATACATCCTCCGGAAGCTTCAATTTATAAGCATTTTTATTAATTCGTTTCACAACTTTTACAGGACCAATTTTTCTGGCTTTTAACTTGTTATAAGCACCCACTGGAAAACGATCTTTTGTTAACACAGCATATACCATATCTCCTTCATCAAACTCAACATTTCTTCGCTTCAGATCGGCAGATCGTTTGTACTTCTCGTTTTCCTTCTCCAATCGTTCCTGAACGATTTTATGACATTCAGTCAACTCCTCAACAAAATCTATAGCTCGTTTTACCGTCCCCTTCGGTTGTGGTATTATCGTTAAGTCCAACGGTCCCTTTGGCATACTAGAATATACAATCTGAAATGGACTGAATCCCGTACTACGATTCACTGCATGATTATGAGCGAACTCTGCTTGGCATAACTTCACATCCCAGCTTTTCAGATTGTCTTTCACCAGACATCGCAACAAATTTCCCAACGATCTGTTAACCACCTCTGTTTGCCCATCAGATTGTGGATGGTAAGCGCTACTAAAGTTCAGCTTTGTTCCGACCATCTTCCATAAGCTTAGCCAAAAATGACTCAGAAAATGAGTATCCCTATCCGACACAATAGATTCTGGCAATCCATGAAGTCGATAGATTTCTTTGAAAAATAACCGAGCAACATGCACAGCATCCGCCGTCTTCTTACAAGCAATAAAATGTGCCATTTTCAAAAATCGGTCAACCACCACATAAATGGAATCATTTCCACGCTGCGTTCTCGACAACCCCAACACAAAGTCCATACTCACATCAACCCAAGGTTTAGTTGGTACAGGTAATGGCATATATAATCCAGCATTAGTCGTAGTTCCCTTCGAAACCTGACAGATATGACATCGTTCCACAAACCTTTCCACCTCTTTCCTCATTGATGGCCAATAGTAAGATTGAGAAATCAACTGTAAGGTACGGTCTCTCCCCACGTGACCTTCTTCATGTAACTCCTTCACAATTTTCATTCTCAAACTACCCTCCGGAATGCACAATCGATTCCCCTTAAAAAGAAACCCATCCACCATTACAAACTCATCCGTCTTTCCCTCCTTGACTTCATCAACAAACCTCGCAAAGTAAGGATCATCGACAAATAATTCTGGCAGCAATTCAAAACCTGTCACCTCAACTTTCATCGTTGTCAATAAATGACTCCTCCTACTCAAAGCATCAGCTACACGATTCATCACACCTGACTTGTGTTTGACAACAAAAGTAAACTGTTGCAGATATGCAATCCATGATGCATGTCTCGCTGAAATCTTGTCTTGCCCTTGTAAATGCTTCAACGCTTCATGATCAGTGTAAAGAACAAACTCTTTCTAAAATAGATAGTGTCTCCAGTGTTTTATGGCTTGTACAACAGCATAAAATTCCACATCATATGTACTGTATCTCATCTTCGCTCCTGACAACTTCTCACTAAAGTACGCAATAGGACGTCCCCTCTGACTCAACACTCCTCCAATCCCAACCTTGGATGCATCAGTATGTAGTTCAAATACTAACTGAAAATCTGGTAATACTAGAATTGGTGCGGACGTCAGCAACTCATTGATCTTCTCAAAAGCATCCCCTGCTTCCTCTGACCATGAAAACTATTTACCCTTCATACAGTCTGTAACAGGTGCCATCACACTACTAAAGTGTGGAATAAATCTTCGATAGAATGAAGCCAACCCGTGAAAACTACGAACTTCCGTTATCGTCTTGGGCTGTGGCCAATCTCTAATCGCCTCTACTTTACTCCGATCCACTTGTATCCCTTCCTCTGATACAACATATCCCAAAAATAAAACACTATGCGTCATGAACACGCATTTCTTCGTTGCCGCATAAAATTGTTCTTGTCGTAGTACCATCAACACTTCTTTCAGATGTTGCAAATGTTCCACTGCGCTTCCACTGTATATCAGAATATCATCAAAATACACCACCACAAACTTCCCAATGAATGGTCTAAAAATCTGATTCATCACTCGCATAAATGTACTCGGCGCATTTGATAAGCCAAATGGCATTACCAACCATTCATATAGACCCTCCCTGGTTTTAAAAGCAGTCTTCCACTCATCACCTGGCCTGATACGAATTTGATGATATATGCTCTTCAAATCAATCTTCGAAAAGATAGTAGCTCCGCTCAATTGATCTAGCAAGTCATCAAGTCTCGGCATAGGAAACCTGTATCTTACAGTAATCTTGTTCAATGCCCGACTATCAGTGCACATCCTCCACGTTCCATCCTTTTTGGGTACCAATAAAGCTGGTACAGCACAAGGACTTAAACTCTCCTACACACGCCCCTGTTCAAGCAACTCTTCCACCTGCCTTCGCAACTCCTCATGCTCTTTTGGACTCATTCGATAATGTGGTCTATGCAGCAACATTGCTCCCGGAACAAGATCAATTTGTTGTTGAATATCTCTTAGTGGCGGTAACTCCTTTGGTAATTCATCTGGGAATACATCTTTAAACTCTTCAATACTGGTTTCACTTTTTCTGGAATCTCAACCTCTTCCCTGCTCTCACGCCCAATCAACAAGAACACTTCCGGCTCTTCCTCAACCTCCTTAACAAACTCTTTCAAAGATAACAAAGTTTTCAACTCTTCAATCTCTTCTGATTTACTTTCTCCTTATTGTCTCTTCTTTGGAACTAAAATAATCTTCGTACCTTCAAACATAAAATTGTAGCTATTGGTCCGACCGTCATGTTGTACTGCTCGATCATACTGCCATGGTCTTCCCAAAAGTAAGTGACAAACATCCATCTCTACTACATCACACCAGATTTCGTCTTTGTATTTCTTCCCAATAGAGAATGGAACACGAACTCGTCTATCCACTTTCACCTCTCCTCCTTTTCTCAACCATGCTAACTTGTATGGATTCGGATGCTTCTCTGTCTTCAACTTCAACTTTGTTACGGCCTCGGTTGAAATAATATTGTCACAGCTTCCTGCGTTAATCACAAATTTACACACCTTTCCCAGTATTGTGCATGTCGATTGAAAGATATTACTCCTTAATCAACTAGCTTCTTCCTGCTTCGGTGTCAAACACGATCTCCTCAGCATTAGATTACAACCTTCATCTCTTGACGCAATATCCTGTTCATCCTCCTCCACTGGGCTAGAATAATCTCCATCAACATCCTCATCCTCAACTTCCGCTATCATAGCTCTCTTCTTCGGCTTTGGACATTCATTACTTTTGTGGCCCACTTCTTGGCAATTATAGCACTTGAAACTATTATTGACTTTCGCCTTCACAACTTCATTTACAACTGGTTTTGCAACTACTTTTGAAACATTGGAACTACCACTAACACCCTTCACTGGATTGTTGGAATTTGTAAACACACCACCACCTCGTCTCCCTTGTTTCTCCCAAGCAAGTGCTTTCTGGTGTGCTTCAGCGACAGATCTGGGATCAAACATATTCACCATGTCTTGAATCTGCATTCTCAACCCTCCAACAAATCTAGCTGTCAATTGCTCTTCTGTTTCCATAATATCATTCCTCGCAATAAGCTGATAAAACTCATCCGTGTAATCATTAACAGTCTTTGTGCCCTGCCTCAAGTTTTGCAAACGTTGATACATCAGAGATTGATAATTGTAAGGTAAGAACGTTGCTTTCATCAATTTCTTCATCTTCTCCCAACATTCAACCTTTGACTTCCCCATTCGTTCACGTGTAAGTTTGGTTTGTTGCCACCATGCCAAAGCTCTACCCCTCAACCTTGTAGCAACCAACTTCACTCTACGATGTTCTGGAACTTCCTTAAAGTCAAAAATTTCTTCAACATTAGCTACCCAATCCAAAAACTCCTCAGCTTGCATACCACCCTTGAATTCAGGAATTTCAGTTTTCATCCCCGATTCCCACTTGTGATCATACTCAGAATAATTTCTTCCTTGACCTCGTCCTTGTCCTCGAACACTACCACCATCATACTCCTCTTCAAAATCAGATGTATATCGATGTTGATCCTGACCACCAACATCTCTACTACCATCACGTCTTCGATCATCATTTCGATATGGGTCATACTCAAACCCACGTTGAGCTCTTCCTTCTTCATTTCTATACTCATGGTGCTCTCTTCTTATCGAAACGGATGATTCTCTTCTACCTTGATTAGAATGTGGCGACATTCTTCTTCCACTCGAAACTGATGGCGAAACCCTGTTTCCACCTTGGTTTGAAATTGGCGATGTTCTTCTTCGGGGTTGATTCATATCCATCATAAGCATCTCTAGCCTCCCAATGCCTTCATCTAACTTTTCATTGAATTTTTTACTTATGCGTTGTTCCATTTGCTCGGCATCTTCCCTCTTGTACAAATCTTCAATATTTTGATGTCGGTTAGCTCTTCTCGATGGCATAATTGAAAACTTCACAAACACTTCAAAATTCAAACACAATTCGAACTTAGATCCAAAATGCTATGGATCGAAAACTCCAAACTTGTTGCAACCTCGCGATGAACACGATGAACACAACTTCTCCAATTTCAACTCGGCTTTGCATGATGTAGCTCGGCCTTGAATGATATAACTCGGCTCGACTTGATCTCTTCAAATTTCTGTAAAAGAATTGGCTCCAAGACTCGATCTAGCTATGATTGGCTAAAACAAGCTCTGATACCAAATGGTGCAGCAGCAGAAATAACAAAATGATGATTCTGTGAAAGTAGCGATCGATGGAATGAAGAATACTGAAATGCCCAAATTCGTTGATCCGAAGATACTGAATTCTAGCTATCTTCGTCACGTTGATAGCGCACTATACCGTGAAAGAAGATCTTCAATTCTTCAAGCGTTGATCAAGCGCACTTGATACCGCGAATCGGCTTTAGCAATCGTTGAATCGAGCGCACTCGATTAACCAAAAGTGGAGATAGGAGATTACACTCAACTGCCAATTTGGCGAAAGCACAAAGCTAACAAACAAGTGTTTTTTATTCAAATCAACTAACTATTACAAATGGCACCACCGGCCTATTTATAGAAGTTACAACTCACGCAAAACAAAAATGTATAACACTTTAGTCGGCCACGACTTATAAACCACGACTCACGACTTATGTCAAGACCCAAAAATCGACCTTCGAAAATCAGCACCCGTACTTCCCTTGTACTCAAAATGCCGTAGATTCAAATGCCGAATCTGGTTCTCGGGAGCTTATAACAACAGTTAAGTAAATATCACAGCGGAATAAAAAGAATATAGATATACAACATCTGATACAACAGAGTGATACAATGAATATCAATATACATCAGAGATATGATACAACAAATAGCAGCGGAAAAGAAAACGATAACACCAGCAGCGGAATAGAATGTCTCCAAGATAAGCAACGTCAATCCATGAACTCCAAGAACTAAACTAGCTCCAGATAATCTACTAAACCTGAATATCTGAAAAACCCAACTCTAGACTGCTCGTGTAGAAAATTTTGAGCATCCAGAGTTTAGGAAATAAACAATAAACTCCGGATCAGTCATGGGACTGGTGTGAGCAACAAAAACAGTTTATCTTTAAAAACGAACAACAAAAGAATTTAAAGTCAATTCGCAATGCTTTTGGAAAATGAAACTACCATAAGACCTCCCACCACACACACAATGCAAACGCAGAATTGGAGGAGATTTCTTCTTATGATAGTCAAAGATGCTTACTACGCAAAATCAAATCATTTTGATATTATTATTAGTGCATAGTGGAAATCATTTCGAAAGTATAATATTAATCTTAGCCAACATACGACCAGTATCGTATGCCTACTATAGCTACCATCTAAACAGTGGTGACCACCGTACGTAAATGGCAGGTTCTACAACTAATACCGTACAAGTTTGTATTGGAAGATGGATTTCCAACAAATGGTCAGGCCAAGGAACTTCCTTTTCCACGATGGGTATGTCCCTGGAATAGACGACCCGAGAACCTAACCGGATCTCTGCCAACACAAGGCCGGGTTACCTCTGCAAAAATAGGTAACTACTGACACGCGTATGCCATCCCCCGATCGTCACCGATCTTCCCGAGGATCCCCGATTTCCAACAACCACAAAGTAATAAACTTGCAGCAACCACAGAGGTTAAGTATCTGGGCTCCATACCATGATACCACCTTTATCCAGAAGGAATGACATACACTAAGGGGCGCTACTCCCTAGAACCTTGCTGCATCCTTCCTGTTTCGACCATTTCCGAGGTGTGAGGCTCGACGAAGTCTCGTCCACGAAGCTACGCTTTGTCACAAAGCCATGCTTCGGGTCAAACAAATGATCAACCTATGATCACAAAGATATAAGATCAAACAAATGATCATATCACAAATGATCAAACACTGATCATCACACAGCAACACTCAGCATGCCACATTACCAAATTGGGATATATCGCTGATAAATTTCAACTACATAACCTCTGAGCTCGTACATCTCAGAGAAGGGTGTTAAGCTAAGAGAATAAATTCTCCGCCACCAAACAGAAATGTATTTGAAAGAAATCGGCTTTATATCTCAAAGTGTAATGTCAGACATGTATCCATACAAGTCTGTTCCGGGTTCGAACAGAACCGAAGGCACTTCTCACGAAGCCCTTGCAAATCCGGATAATTTTCAAATCACGTCCGGACTTCCCGTCACAAAAGAGTGATATAAATCTCTATACCGGCGCGACTCAGTGCAGAGACATTCGACAGGTTGTCCTTTCATTTTCGAAAAATATCCGGTCTTCAAATGCTATCCATATACGACGTATCACTATTCGGAATGAGTTATACGACCCAAAGGTCCTTTCCCGGCTAACCCGAATAGAGAGCGAAATATTTAAAAACATACGGATATTGGGATTTCAATTAAGTCACAACTTAAACCCAAACTTCTTCACAAATGGTTAAACAAATTACCATTTTAATCTTTTTAAACAAAAAGATTCAATTCATAATGTTCACTTAATTTCACAAAGACTCATTCATAGATTTTCCAAATCGATTTCCATTTCAGTTTAATTAACTCGTTAAATCTTTAAATCAAAGATTTAACTAATAGCTTTCAAAACAATTTCATTTCGAATGGGTTAAATAAATCATCATTTTAAATCTGTAAAAAATAAACAGATTTAATTCATAGCTTTCAAAAACAATTCATTCATAACTTGGAAAATCCATTTTTCAATTCACTTGAAATTCCTTTAATTTAAACTGGAATTTCTTTTCTTATCTAAAAGCTTTTATCATTTGAAAACAACAGTTTTCAATTTGGAAATCTGATTCATTCATACGAGTTGAAATCCTTGGTTTAAATTCAAATTCCCAAATTAATACTTTAAAATGGTTTAATTCATACAAACACATTTATATCATCTTTTATCCCTAGTTTCCAAATCATAGATTTAATTTCAAACTTGAATTCAAATTTAAATCAAATTATTTAAATTTTCAAAACACGATTACGTTATTCAAAATAACTTTTATCTTTGAAATTCTATTTCAAAAGCTTTTCACTTTTTATTTTAAACCCAAATTTCAAATTTCAAAATCAATTGAAATTAAAATTTCAATTTCAAAAACATCAAATTTAAATTATCTGTGACTTAACCGATTTCCACGTGAAATCCATATTTGTGTGTGTAACAGTGTGGTCCAGGGGTTTCACACACAATAGTGCAACATCAATCATCACAGATATATCGATAAGCGGTATAATCGATAACGCTTATCTAAATTCACAGATTCATAGATAAAATAAATTTATCAGTCACAAAGATTCACAATTATAATTTGATGTGGGTTTCGGATAACCAACTGGAATCCGACTCCCTGTCGCATCGAAATTCAAATGCCGTTTTACGGGCAAAGGGTTTCATATTCACACAGAAATAGAAATTTTAGATCATAGCATAAATCAGGGTATATCACAAAACATCATATATCAGGGATATCAAACAATTCATATCATTCAACAGAATCCAAACATCAATAAGTAAAATAAGTTAATTGTCTGTTTAATTCAAATCAGATTAATTTCTTATGAATAAATTTCTAATCCTGGTTAATTAATTATTAATAAATTATAAATCATTTTGATTAATTTTTCTTTAATCATTTATAAATTAACCTTTAAACCAATTCCAGGGTAAATTAACCCCTTAATTATTTTAATTAAGTAATTAACAATTTTCAATCGATTATCTTAACTAATAAATCCAATTAATTATCAAAATTTATCACATTAATTTAATTACTTAATAATCTCTAGTTAATTACCTTCATTAACTAATAACATTTCCTTTCACTTTTAATTAATCTCTAATTTCAACTATAAAGTAATTATCCTTAATTACTTTCCAATTTAATTACTTAATATTAATTATTCATCTTAATTATCATTTAAAAATCTTCTTTATACTTTGAAAATCAATTTATTATCGTTATAAAAAGTTTTAATGTTAATTCACTTTAGTACTTAACTTAAATTTAATTATTAAGTTAAAGAATTTATTAAATTATTAAAACATTGTTGAATGATTTAAAACTTATAGTAGATTCCTAATTCAGCATAAATCAGTATTGGTTACACTGTAAATAAAAACAAATGAACTTAACCTTGTTAACCTGAAAATTTGTTTGGGCTTAACCCCTTATAAAAAAACAAACCCGATTTTACATGAGAATGACTCGAGTAGGGCTCGAGTTTTCCCAGCAATCTCCCCGCGTCATCCTCCTGCATCTTTCTTCTTCTTCCACGCTACTTTCTCCTTTGTTTCTCTTTTTTTTTTCTAAGTACAAATTCATACACCCCCTTATCATCTCGAGTCAAAACTCGAGCTCAAACCCATATCACCTGATAGCTGCTTCGAGTCCAAATCCTTCTTCCCCCAAAGCAACCCACTGATACCATATTTTGTACCGTGCACGTGCACAGTTGAATTCGCCACTCTGGGTCGAACCCCAAACCACCCCCAAGTCGACCATCCTCCAACTGAACCCTATGAGCACCCAGCGTTGTGAAACGTTGACGAACTCGCGATCGAACATCACCACCCAAACTGCAGTAAAACCAAACTACCAGAAAACACATCGTTCTTCCACCTCTGGCCATCAGAGGCCATGAAAACTTCGTCAGAGCTTCGTCGACGTCACCTCGATCTTTCCCCCAACCCACGGCGAACTCGATCGCCTGGAGTGATCGCGGCGGCTCCCCAGAACTCAGCGACCCAAAAACAAGTTTGAACCCTAATTCAAACTCGTTAATCCTCCACGACAATCTATAAAATTGTCAACCATTTTTCTGATCACCACCAAACCCCCAGCCTCCCTCATGCCAAGTCACGAGGCTTAATTCGCCGTTGGTCACCAGAAAACGAGCGAAATGCGTAAACTGTTTAGCTACCCATACCTCTTCCAATCCCAAACAAAAATTAATGATTTAACTTTTAAAATTCATGATTTTAAATAGTGATTCAGAGCATATAAGTAGATCACAAAATTTCGATGCTTGAATTTTATTCATTTTCAGATGTCCACATAATTTTTTTTATTTTACAGAGTATTATCCAAATAAGTTCACTTGTTTTTAAATTTTAAAAACAAGAATACATTGTTGTCAACATCTTCTCTTCAGAAATCAGTGTCTAATGGTGATCATACAAGGAGCTTTGAATTTTTGTAGTTGATCTTGCAACATATTATTTACAGAGAACATAAAACATACATATACAGGTATGTATTCAAATTTGTACAGCACAATCAGATTTTAAAGATGAAAAATCTGAGCAACAAACATGATTATAACATCAACACACAAATCAACCAATATCACAAGATTTTATTTTAAAAATGTTTACTCACCGTGGTTAAAAGAAAGAACAGAGCATCATCATCTTGAATTCGAAAGCAGGCTTTTAAAAGTTGCTAGTTGATCTTTTTATCTTCTTTCTGATTTTTATTTGTTTCCAGTTTTGAATCTTTGCATTGCTTGATTAAGTTGAATTTGTTTTCTGGTTTTATTTCCTTGTTAAATTGAATTTGAGCTTGTATAAGTGGAAGCTTTGTTTTCACTGCTAAGTTTGAAAACAAACGAATGGAATGAAGTGGTGATGTTGTTTTTTCTTTATACAAGGTGATATCTTTGTTTGTACAGGTGATTCTATTATTTAATTATAGGCGTGGCTGACATGGACTAGAGGTAAGGCAGGTAGGCTTCTAGAGATGTAAACATTAAATGCCATTGTTCAAATCTATACTTATTTTAATTTGCCTATACTTGATTTTGTATCTCCTGTCTCGGCTGAGATGACAAATTTGGGGTCTGCATTTATGAGCTTTGTACTTGTTTTCATATTATTCTTTTATTCATAGATGTATATTTAGTTTTATTTGTTTGTACATTGCTTATTTGTTTCTTTTGCCTTGTTTATTTTTTTCCAGGTTGTATACTTTATGTTTGCCTTATCTCATTTGTTATAAGATGAGTAAACTTCTATATTTAACATGTTGTTGGCTTTTATTCATAGATTTGTTTATAGGCTGAGGTGATCTTCTTTTATACATTTGTTTTGTTTATTTGTTATGTATTTTACTTTGTTTTGTTTATTAGTTTGCACTATCATATTTTGTCTACTTGTTTGAATATACTTTGTCTTGTAGATCATTTTACATACATATTTATTGTCTCATATTTAATTTATAAACTCAAACCATCTTTAACCATCACTTCAAATATATATATTAAATTTGCTCGTATATACCTAAATATATACATACATTCAATATACACACATATACTCACATATACACTATTTACAATATTTTAATCTCAAATGATTTATACAGAATATACTTGGCTATCGGGGAAACTCGCTCCATTTAATCAATTTAATTTACAAATTTTTATCTAAAATTTATTTAATCATAAATTTAACTCAAGAATTCATTTAATTATAAATTTAAATAAATTTAAATTTCAGGGTCGTGACAAATTTCCCCCCTTAAAAGAATTTCGTCCTCGAAATTCGCAGGCACGAAAACAACACAGAGATAGACAGATTCGATCTCCTATACTTCCTCAAACACAAGATACGGATTCCGAATTCAAGTCGGAATATCTCAAAATACATACCAATTCGTCCATCTTCGGACTTTGGTATTCAAAAGAAATTTATAATAGAATTTCAAATTTTCGGTTTCAAACGAAATCGTTTTATTGATTTAATTCAAATTTACCCTCATATTTTATTAGTCAATTTAATTCAATTTAAAATTCCAATTTCAAATTCATTAAGGTTTAAATCAAAAAGCTGATAAGAAACCGATGAAGATACGAAGTAAGATCTTCTACAACGATTCGTAGAGCCATCATCACACCGAAACTACTTCTTGTAGCTGATACGAAGCAATCAAAAGAATTTGGAATCGAATCAAAGAAGATTGATAAGAAAGAATGTTTCCACTGTTGCAGGGTATTGACCATTTATAGTCGTACTCCCTTGTCCCCTATCTCGTCTTCTTCTTGCACTCATACTCACTATTAGTGGATAGTAAGAGAATTTACTGAGACGTTCAGACGGATATCTTAGGAATTACTCATCCTAGAGTTTACTTCACTCTATCTCTAATGAGTTGCTTAACGTGTTATACTCCTGGGCTAAAGTTCAACCATAGCTCTGATACCACTTGTCAAGACCCAAAAATCGACCTTCGAAAATCGGCACCCGTACTTCCCTTGTACTCAAAATGCCGTAGATTCAAATGCCGAATCTGGTTCTCGGGAGCTTATAACAACAGTTAAGTAAATATCACAGCGGAATAAAAAGAATATAGATATACAACATCTGATACAACAGAGTGATACAATGAATATCAATATACATCAGAGATATGATACAACAAATAGCAGCGGAAAAGAAAACGATAACACCAGCAGCGGAATAGAATGTCTCCAAGATAAGCAACGTCAGTCCATGAACTCCAAGAACTGAACTAGCTCCAGATAATCTACTAAACCTGAATATCTGAAAAACCCAACTCTAGACTGCTCGTGTAGAAAATTTTGAGCATCCAGAGTTTAGGAAATAAACAATAAACTCCGGATCAGTCATGGGACTGGTGTGAGCAACAAAAACAGTTTATCTTTAAAAACGAACAACAAAAGAATTTAAAGTCAATTCGCAATGCTTTTGGAAAATGAAACTACCATAAGACCTCCCACCACACACACAATGCAAACGCAGAATTGGAGGAGATTTCTTCTTATGATAGTCAAAGATGCTTACTACGCAAAATCAAATCATTTTGATATTATTATTAGTGCATAGTGGAAATCATTTCGAAAGTATAATATTAATCTTAGCCAACATACGACCAGTATCGTATGCCTACTATAGCTACCATCTAAACAGTGGTGACCACCGTACGTAAATGGCAGGTTCTACAACTAATACCGTACAAGTTCGTATTGGAAGATGGATTTCCAACAAATGGTCAGGCCAAGGAACTTCCTTTTCCACGATGGGTATGTCCCTGGAATAGACGACCCGAGAACCTAACCGGATCTCTGCCAACACAAGGCCGGGTTACCTCTGCAAAAATAGGTAACTACTGACACGCGTATGCCATCCCCCGATCGTCACCGATCTTCCCGAGGATCCCCGATTTCCAACAACCACAAAGTAATAAACTTGCAGCAACCACAGAGGTTAAGTATCTGGGCTCCATACCATGATACCACCTTTATCCAGAAGGAATGACATACACTAAGGGGCGCTACTCCCTAGAACCTTGCTGAATCCTTCCTGTTTCGACCATTTCCGAGGTGTGAGGCTCGACGAAGTCTCGTCCACGAAGCTACGCTTTGTCACAAAGCCATGCTTCGGGTCAAACAAATGATCAACCTATGATCACAAAGATATAAGATCAAACAAATGATCATATCACAAATGATCAAACACTGATCATCACACAGCAACACTCAGCATGCCACATTACCAAATTGGGATATATCGCTGATAAATTTCAACTACATAACCTCTGAGCTCGTACGTCTCAGAGAAGGGTGTTAAGCTAAGAGAATAAATTCTCCGCCACCAAACAGAAATGTATTTGAAAGAAATCGGCTTTATATCTCAAAGTGTAATGTCAGACATGTATCCATACAAGTCTGTTCCGGGTTCGAACAGAACCGAAGGCACTTCTCACGAAGCCCTTGCAAATCCGGATAATTTTCAAATCACGTCCGGACTTCCCGTCACAAAAGAGTGATATAAATCTCTATACCGGTGCGACTCAGTGCAGAGACATTCGACAAGTTGTCCTTTCATTTTCAAAAAATATCCGGTCTTCAAATGCTATCCATATACGACGTATCACTATTCGGAATGAGTTATACGACCCAAAGGTCCTTTCCCGGCTAACCCGAATAGAGAGCGAAATATTTAAAAACATACGGATATTGGGATTTCAATTAAGTCACAACTTAAACCCAAACTTCTTCACAAATGGTTAAACAAATTACCATTTTAATCTTTTTAAACAAAAAGATTCAATTCATAATGTTCACTTAATTTCACAAAGACTCATTCATAGATTTTCCAAATCGATTTCCATTTCAGTTTAATTAACTCGTTAAATCTTTAAATCAAAGATTTAACTAATAGCTTTCAAAACAATTTCATTTCGAATGGGTTAAATAAATCATCATTTTAAATCTGTAAAAAATAAACAGATTTAATTCATAGCTTTCAAAAACAATTCATTCATAACTTGGAAAATCCATTTTTCAATTCACTTGAAATTCCTTTAATTTAAACTGGAATTTCTTTTCTTATCTAAAAGCTTTTATCATTTGAAAACAACAGTTTTCAATTTGGAAATCTGATTCATTCATACGAGTTGAAATCCTTGGTTTAAATTCAAATTCCCAAATTAATACTTTAAAATGGTTTAATTCATACAAACACATTTATATCATCTTTTATCCCTAGTTTCCAAATCATAGATTTAATTTCAAACTTGAATTCAAATTTAAATCAAATTATTTAAATTTTCAAAACTCGATTACGTTATTCAAAATAACTTTTATCTTTGAAATTCTATTTCAAAAGCTTTTCACTTTTTATTTTAAACCCAAATTTCAAATTTCAAAATCAATTGAAATTAAAATTTCAATTTCAAAAACATCAAATTTAAATTATCTGTGACTTAACCGATTTCCACGTGAAATCCATATTTGTGTGTGTAACAGTGTGGTCCAGGGGTTTCACACACAATAGTGCAACATCAATCATCACAGATATATCGATAAGCGGTATAATCGATAACGCTTATCTAAATTCACAGATTCATAGATAAAATAAATTTATCAGTCACAAAGATTCACAATTATAATTCGATGTGGGTTTCGAATAACCAACTGGAATCCGACTCCCTGTCGCATCGAAATTCAAATGCCGTTTTATGGGCAAAGGGTTTCATATTCACACAGAACTAGAAATTTTAGATCACAGCATAAATCAGGGTATATCACAAAACATCATATATCAGGGATATCAAACAATTCATATCATTCAACAGAATCCAAACATCAATAAGTAAAATAAGTTAATTGTCTGTTTAATTCAAATCAGATTAATTTCTTATGAATAAATTTCTAATCTTGGTTAATTAATTATTAATAAATTATAAATCATTTTGATTAATTTTTCTTTAATCATTTATAAATTAACCTTTAAACCAATTCCAGGGTAAATTAACCCCTTAATTATTTTAATTAAGTAATTAACAATTTTCAATCGATTATCTTAACTAATAAATCCAATTAATTATCAAAATTTATCACATTAATTTAATTACTTAATAATCTCTAGTTAATTACCTTCATTAACTAATAACATTTCCTTTCACTTTTAATTAATCTCTAATTTCAACTATAAAGTAATTATCCTTAATTACTTTCCAATTTAATTACTTAATATTAATTATTCATCTTAATTATCATTTAAAAATCTTCTTTATACTTTGAAAGTCAATTTATTATCGTTATAAAAAGTTTTAATGTTAATTCACTTTAGTACTTAACTTAAATTTAATTATTAAGTTAAAGAATTTATTAAATTATTAAAACATTGTTGAATGATTTAAAACTTATAGTAGATTCCTAATTCAGCATAAATCAGTATTGGTTACACTGTAAATAAAAACAAATGAACTTAACCTTGTTAACCTGAAAATTTGTTTGGGCTTAACCCCTTATAAAAAAACAAACCCGATTTTACATGAGAATGACTCGAGTAGGGCTCGAGTTTTCCCAGCAATCTCCCCGCGTCATCCTCCTGCATCTTTCTTCTTCTTCCACGCTACTTTCTCCTTTGTTTCTCTTTTTTTTTTCTAAGTACAAATTCATACACCCCCTTATCATCTCGAGTCAAAACTCGAGCTCAAACCCATATCACCCGATAGCTGCTTCGAGTCCAAATCCTTCTTCCCCCAAAGCAACCCACTGATACCATATTTTGTACCGTGCACGTGCACAGTTGAATTCGCCACTCTGGGTCGAACCCCAAACCACCCCCAAGTCGACCATCCTCCAACTGAACCCTATGAGCACCCAGCGTTGTGAAACGTTGACGAACTCGCGATCGAACATCACCACCCAAACTGCAGTAAAACCAAACTACCAGAAAACACATCGTTCTTCCACCTCTGGCCATCGGAGGCCATGAAAACTTCGTCAGAGCTTCGTCGACGTCACCTCCATCTTTCCCCCAACCCACGGCGAACTCGATCGCCTGGAGTGATCGCGGCGGCTCCCCAGAACTCAGCGACCCAAAAACAAGTTTGAACCCTAATTCAAACTCGTTAATCCTCCACGACAATCTATAAAATTGTCAACCATTTTTCTGATCACCACCAAACCCCCAGCCTCCCTCATGCCAAGTCACGAGGCTTAATTCGCCGTTGGTCACCAGAAAACGAGCGAATTGCGTAAACTGTTTAGCTACCCATACCTCTTCCAATCCCAAACAAAAATTAATGATTTAACTTTTAAAATTCATGATTTTAAATAGTGATTCAGAGCATATAAGTAGATCACAAAATTTCGATGCTTGAATTTTATTCATTTTCAGATGTCCACAGAATTTTTTTTTATTTTACAGAGTATTATCCAAATAAGTTCACTTGTTTTTAAATTTTAAAAACAAGAATACATTGTTGTCAACATCTTCTCTTCAGAAATCAGTGTCTAATGGTGATCATACAAGGAGCTTTGAATTTTTGTAGTTGATCTTGCAACATATTATTTACAGAGAACATAAAACATACATATACAGGTATGTATTCAAATTTGTACAGCACAATCAGATTTTAAAGATGAAAAATCTGAGCAACAAACATGATTATAACATCAACACACAAATCAACCAATATCACAAGATTTTATTTTAAAAATGTTTACTCACCGTGGTTAAAAGAAAGAACAGAGCATCATCATCTTGAATTCGAAAGCAGGCTTTTAAAAGTTGCTAGTTGATCTTTTTATCTTCTTTCTGATTTTTATTTGTTTCCAGTTTTGAATCTTTGCATTGCTTGATTAAGTTGAATTTGTTTTCTGGTTTTATTTCCTTGTTAAATTGAATTTGAGCTTGTATAAGTGGAAGCTTTGTTTTCACTGCTAAGTTTGAAAACAAACGAATGGAATGAAGTGGTGATGTTGTTTTTTCTTTATACAAGGTGATATCTTTGTTTGTACAGGTGATTCTATTATTTAATTATAGGCGTGGCTGACATGGACTAGAGGTAAGGCAGGTAGGCTTCTAGAGATGTAAACATTAAATGCCATTGTTCAAATCTATACTTATTTTAATTTGCCTATACTTGATTTTGTATCTCCTGTCTCGGCTGAGATGACAAATTTGGGGTCTGCATTTATGAGCTTTGTACTTGTTTTCATATTATTCTTTTATTCATAGATGTATATTTAGTTTTATTTGTTTGTACATTGCTTATTTGTTTCTTTTGCCTTGTTTATTTTTTTCCAGGTTGTATACTTTATGTTTGCCTTATCTCATTTGTTATAAGATGAGTAAACTTCTATATTTAACATGTTGTTGGCTTTTATTCATAGATTTGTTTATAGGCTGAGGTGATCTTCTTTTATACATTTGTTTTGTTTATTTGTTATGTATTTTACTTTGTTTTGTTTATTAGTTTGCACTATCATATTTTGTCTACTTGTTTGAATATACTTTGTCTTGTAGTTCATTTTACATACATATTTATTGTCTCATATTTAATTTATAAACTCAAACCATCTTTAACCATCACTTCAAATATATATATTAAATTTGCTCGTATATACCTAAATATATACATACATTCAATATACACACATATACTCACATATACACTATTTACAATATTTTAATCTCAAATGATTTATACAGAATATACTTGGCTATCGGGGAAACTCGCTCCATTTAATCAATTTAATTTACAAATTTTTATCTAAAATTTATTTAATCATAAATTTAACTCAAGAATTCATTTAATTATAAATTTAAATAAATTTAAATTTCAGGGTCGTGACAACTTATCTATAGGTCGGCGACAACTTATCAGCAGCACCGACTCAAACAAGGTCATTAACGACTTAACAAATCAACACACCTTATTTACAAAGTACACGACTCAAGAAACAAACGACACACGACTTATAAGAAACTCAGACATCCACGACTCACGACTTAAGAAAATACACATATATTACAATGTCACGACATACGACTCAAAACCTGACGACTTATCAATGTTCATGAGTTAACTGGTGTCGCGACTCATGACTCAACAGTATCATGACTCAACAACAGACGACTTAACCCAGTTCACGACTTAAGGAAACCAGACGACTTAACTAAGTCGTAGGTCGTAGACGACTTATCTTAAGTCGTTGATTTTCTTCTTCAGTATATCTCGCTTCACCTTTATCATTCTTGTTAAGTCGTGGATGACTTATAGCCGCTTCGTTAGGTCGCGAACTCAAAGCAACTTCCCCCTCTGGTTTCCAGTTAAGTCGTAGCCGACTTAAGCCTTCAACTCGCGTTGCTACTTTGTTATCTCGTGGCGCTCCTTTAAGTCGTGGACGACTTATGTCTACCTCCTTAAGTCGTGTACGACTTATGCCTTTGAAAGTTGTGGGTTGCGCCGCATCAATTAGTATATTCCAAAGCCTTTCGAGAGAAATTTTCAAAAATCCTGGAACTTCAATTCTCAAATTTCAATTTATAATTAACTTACTTGTAAATTCTACTTTACAATCAATATTTATAAAATTTCTCTACGTAACAAACAATATATATAACAACCAACTATATCATTTTTAAAATTTATTATCTTATATACAAAATATATAATAGGAAAAATTATTTCATTTACCTATATTTCAAAACAATATTGTGTTGGTCTGTCCTATTAAGTGTTTAGAAATCCCTATCGATGTCATAACGTCCTATGCACCGATCGAAATTTATAAATACAAAACGGAACCAATTAACACAATATAAAATCTTTAATAACACTAACAAATACACTCTCTCATATATATACACTCAGCGACTCATTCTTGGGTATTACTACCCTAATTTATATGAGTCAGACCCTACAAAGCTAAGGTTATCGCTAAACCAAAGCTCTGATACCAACTATAACGACCTGCCTTTTTGGACGTTTTAAGCAGACACACACGTCAAACTCAAACCATTCAAAAGGGTAGATTGCTATGGGGTAAATAAGAAGAAGAGAAATAAATAAAATAAATACAGAATCTCACAGCGGAATGACAAAATATAATAATCAAATAACAGTTCATGAAGCTGTTTACAAATAAATTTGATTATACTTATACAATACAGAATCAGAGTTACAGAAAACAAGAATAAATAAATAAATGCAGCGGAACAACATGATGTAGTGGAATAATTATAATAAATAATAATAGTACAAATCTTTGTCTTTATCCTCTAGAAATAAGGTCTTCAATCCTGAAATGCTCAAGCTGACCCGAGCGAACTGAGAAGACAAAACACTCGAGTCAGAACTAAAAGATCTTATGTAAGTTAAATCAACGGTAAATATGAGTGTGACGATGTCAAAGATGTTGATGGGGTTTGACATCTCCTATCCAGCGTCTAACATGGGTGCAGTAACTTAAGAGATGTTCGGGATTTACAATCTCCTAAGGATCCGTTAAACCATCTACTATGTAGTACAATACACTATATGATATGTCTATAGTAAAATAAAAGTATTAAAATAGCGTTAAGGCATTACCCATATCCTCCTTAACAAATTTTTATACATTTCCATAGTCTATATAGTACCGTAATTCCTCCGTAAACTGGTGGGCTATCAGAGGGCACTCCATAGGTATGGTACAAATCAAACTCGTAGAAGGTGCTCTAGGGCATGTGAACACGACACTCGAGGCAATTTCAGGGTAGATATACCAATTGCACTCCCGGACTGGTAGTACCGTATAGCAGCTACTACCGCCCTCTTCAGAAACACTCCCATAATCAAAATCGTGGAGTGGCCAGTAAATCAATCACAAAGCAATAGCATGGTATTGAAGAAACGTGCCCGATCGGAGGTGCGACCTCACTTGGCCCGGTATAGCTCCTTTTTTAGTCACATCTAAGCTGACTCACGGGAGTCAAGGTCACGTAAATACCTCATACTTCATTTCTAGAATCTCCACCACATACAATCGTTCGCCAAACCATCCTACTTCATTTCTAGAATCTCCACCACATACACATTTGTTAAAGTGGTTTTCGATATTGGCAAAGAGTATGACAATATCCGATCCCGGTCTATTTAACAACCAAACGCTTATTTCACACCGGATGGTTCTTTACATTTCAAAGGTAAATTTACAATTGATATCAAAATATCATATTCTCAAAACCATATCATTTTCAAATCATATCACATTTGAAATCATATCACTTTCAAAATCCAATTTACTCAAATATGTCATTTCACAAAAAGGTATCACATTCCAACTTAGGTTGTATCATCATCAAGGATTTAGATATAAATACTTCAACTTCACACAGTTTGACATTTTAGAAAATAGTTTAGGTAATTATAAATAGTTTATATATAGTTTAAAATAGTTTAATTATAAAATAGTTTAAATAGATTTAAATTTGATTTAATTAGATTTTTTAAATGGTCTACATAGATTTAAAATAGATTAAATTGATTTAAATGATATTAAATAGATAATAAATAGATTAAATAGATTTAAATGATACTAAATATATAGATTTAAAGTAGATAAAATAAATTTAATTTTTTAAAAATTTGGTAAAATAGATTCAATTGGATTAAATAGGTTATAATAGGTTAATATAAATTAAAATAGTATAAGTTGATTAATATAGTTAATTTAATGAAAATTGTTTAAAATAGATTTCAAAGTTATACCCAAACATTTCAATACTCAATTCTGATAGATTCATTTATTTATGCCACTTCAACTTTGAAATTCCAATTTAAATCCTTTGAACAAATCATTAAATTAATTCCAATTTCAGGCTTTACGTTTGGCTTATCAAAAATAATTCAGTTTATATAAATCAATTTCTATTTTAAAATGCCAGTTAACTGAATTCAAAATTTCAAAGATTCAAAAATGATTTAATTTAACCCATCCAGTGTCCGTATATAATTCTATACCCTATGGTCAAGTGGTTTGCCAAACTAATCATCTAGATGAACTCCGCTCGACGCTCTCTACAACCCAGCACCCTTCGGTCGACGATCGGTCGAAGTTGATCGACGATCGATGAATGGTCGAGAATTAACCATCCAATTCCGACCACACAGAAAACTAGAATGAAAAAAACTGCAGATTTAACTTGCTCTCATCGAGAACTTCAAATCGATATATAATTTGATATGGTTTGGAGGAGTTTGATTTTTGATTTGCTTTTGAAATTGGATTGAGGGTTTGTAAAATTGATTTTGTTTCTACCATTGAGAGGAAGAAGCAGATAGGAAAATGTACATATAAAATAGAGGAATAAGAAATATCTAGGGTTTATAACAGGCTATTTATAGGCAGATTAGAAATAGAAACGAATGGACAAGATTTATTTGAAAGTTGAACGATAAACAACCCAAAAAGCTCGTTTCGTTACCGAAATGAAAATGGGTCATCCCATATATCAAATTAGATGTTTTCGATAGTTTTAAACTCAATGGAACAGGTTTCAGGTCCTAATTCTATCATATGAAGAAGTTATCTTAAATCAGCTTATTTCAAATTGATTTCAACTGAATTTTATTAAATTGATTTCTAGGCGTTTCGAGTCCGTACGATCAAATGACAAGTCCGATCGCTACGAAACTTGAAACCTTACAATAATTCACCGTTACGGATTCGATGAAATTTGTTTCGTCGAAATCCGAGACCGTGGTCAAAATGGGTATATATCACGTTAATTAAATAAATTAATATTAAATTAATTATTCACTTTTTAATTCAATACTTGTAAACTAACAAATTTTCCTCATTTTGATTACTTAGACATTTAAAATAGTGTAAAACAAATTTACATGTCGATTTGATGTTAATAATTTACTAATTACAATGTTCAATTTCAATTGTAATTAAATCCAATTAATTATAAATTTAATTCCCATAAATTGATTATACTTTGATTTCAATCATTATATTCAGTCAATTATTACTCTAGTAACATAGTTAATATTTGTTGATATCTTATCACTAATATGCTACAATTTCCATCTTTTATTTGTATTAACTACTATATTTCAATTATATTGAATTTTTGTCAATTTTACACATTAGTTATAATTTAAAATCCCAATTAATTTATTTATCTTGATTTCACTCTTTTATTAAATTAATTATTACCTTATAAATAAAATTAACATTTCTATTCATTTTATTACGTTCACAATTTTCACTTATTGTCTTAACTCACATAGATATAACATTTAATTACATTTAATCGCAATTGATTAAATATATTGGTAACTGTAACAACCCTGGTATTGGTGATTATCTGAAATATTAAATTATAATGATAGTTATAGTTAAAATAAAATGGAGGAGATAAATTAGGTAAAATTTTGTTAGTTTAAATAAACAATGAGTTTGAGAATAAATATTGGGCTTGAAATTTGATTGTTAGGCTATTTGGTTAAAAAGGATGAAAATATTGGAATTTTGTTAATTTGTGTTAATAAATTAACCAAGAGATATATTTCAACATTTAAATTGTTGAAATAAATAAAAATTGATGAAAATAAAGTTTTAAAAACTTTATTTTGAGAATTTGGAGTGAAAATAATCAATTTGTAATTTTATTTGGGTAAATGCAATAATATTGGAAATTAATGACAATATTAACCAATTATTGATTTTAAAAGGAGGGAAAATGCAGTAAATTTGTATTTTATTAATATAAAAGATGGAATATTGTTTAAAAATAATATTTTGATGTAAAAATAAAGTTAGAATGGTTTGTTGTATTTTATTTGACAAGAAAACAATTTTTGTATAAATTGTTATGTTAAAAAATGGTGTTTTATGAGATAAAAGTGTAAACTATGATAATTAAGTGGAAATATGTACATAACATTGTTTTTTTCTAAGTGTTTTATTTGGGCTTAGAGGGTTTGGATGGGATCCAAACCCCGTTCTCTAGATCCTTTTGGTGAGAAATGAGCTATACGTAATTTTGTATCTCCTTCTTCCTAAAACATACTTACAGTAAAAACGAAAGGAGAAATTTCAATGGCTTCTTCAATTTAAAACCAAATTTCTCCAAACCAGTTGCAAATTAAAGAAGAGAGTCTTAAAAATAAGATATACAAGGTAATCTCCACCAATACCTAAAGAAATTTCATCAAAATTCTTAGAACTTGAGATGATCTTGTTTGTAACAAATTTTCTTTGATGTGCATGTCTTGTTTCAACTATTTCAGGTGCTTAGGGCTTCAATTCATCACCGAAGATTACAACTTGCTACCAAATTTGCGGCTAAATCTTCAAGGTGAGTGCAAGCTCACAAATTTGCTAGCTGAAAGTGATAATCTTGTAAAAAAAATTTTATGAGATTTAAGCTAAAACAAATTTTGCTATAACTTTTGCATTTCTTAACCAAATTCGATGATTTTTGATGTTCTGGAAACTTTAGACATAGAGCTACAAGTTCCATGTTTTGAGTTTTCTCAAAATTTTGAAGTTCTCTTGATCAAAATCGTAGTTGTTTGTTGCTGTCCCGAGAGCAAATCGACAGCAACAACAATCATAGACCTGAGAATTGTTTTGGCCATAACTCTTTCGTTTCTTAACCAAATTCAATAATTTTAGATGTTCCAGAAAGCTTAGATGATGTACTACATGTTTCATGTTTTGTGTTTTCTATAATTTTGAAGTTATCTAGGTTAAAATTGAGTATATCTATTGCAATCCCGAGAGCAAAACTAATATTTGCTCTGTGTTTGAATCTGAAACGGAATTAACCATAACTCTTTCATTTCTTAACCAAACTCAATAAATTTGGTTGTTTCGAAAAGCATAAATGACGTACTATAAGTTTCATATTTTGTATTTTCCATAATTTTGAAGTTATCTGGGTTAAAATTGAGTGTATCTTTTGCAAAACCGAGAGCAAAACTAATATTTGCTCTGTGTTTGAATCTGAAACAGAATTAACCGTAACCCTTTCGTTTCTTAACCAAATTTAATAATTTTGGATGTTCTGGAAAGCATAGATGATGTACTACAAGTTTGATGTTTTCTGTTTTCCATAATTTTAAAGTTATCTGGGTTAAAATTGAGTGTTTCTATTGCAATCCCGAGAGAAAAACTAACATTTGCTCCGTGTTTTAATCTGAAACGGAATTAACCATAACTCTTTCGTTTCTTAACCAAATTCAATAATTTTAGATGTTTTGGAGAGCATGGATCATGTACTACAAGTTTCATGTTTTGAGTTTTCTAAAATTTTGAAGTTGGCTTGGTCTAAATTATGGTTGTATGTTGCTGTCCTGAGTGCAAAATGACAGCAATAACAATCATTGACCTTAGAATTGTATTAGCTCGTTTTTGCTCTCATTCTCGTTCAGTTTTGATGTTGTTTTTGAGATATTTTTGAGAGCTATAATGTCTATCAATAGGCTAGCTATATTTGGAGAATTTGGAAGTCAAATTTAAATGATAATTGAATTGATTTTTGGGATAAATTTGAATTGAATTCGTTTTGGATTCAAGTTATCGGTTTTGAAATATCCTTCTTAGTTTTCATTGTTTTATTTCACTAAACCATTTTTGAAATATATGGGTATTTCAAATTATTATTATATAATATTTTAAAATTATTTTTCTATATAAAAATATATTTATTTCCTTTAATAAAGAAATTTCAAATATTGGTTTTAATAATCGTTTTCGGAAAATCGTTCTAAATTCCTGTTTTCACTTGTATTATGATAATTTTACGATGTTGAGATGTATTATGATGGCTTTTACTTGTCGATGAGATGAGACAAGTCACGATGCCACTAGTACTCGTCAATGAGATGAGACGAGTAGGGTATTCTATTTACTCGCCAATGAGATAAGGCAGGGTATATTTTAATGATGTTTAGGATATTTTACTAGTGTGGCACCAACTAACAGCTAGTTAACCGTTAGGTGCGAATGTATGGTATGGGATGTACGTTAACGCCTATTGGGTTCCTATCTGATAAGTTGGGACACATTCACGATGTTTTCTAGTACTATATACCACGAGTACACAATTGGTGTCATCACGATGTAGTTGCGACTCCGATCATCATAAGGTTATTAACTCAGGTCTTTGTGACTGGGAGTCTTTATGATATTATAGAATATAGTCATCACGATGTTCATGATGTTATGATGTTACTTGACTCCAGTCATAACGATGTTTATGGTACCAAATATTAGTACTAGTCACGATGTAAGCATGTGCAGTTTTCCATGAAGTTTTAGATGTTTTGATTTCACCTTTTTATGAGGATGTTTATTATAGCCTTGAGTAAAATGAAGGCTTACATGTATTGATGGTTTTATGGTGGTTTCTAATATGATGTTTTGAACTCTCATTGAGTTCTATTATGATGGATTTAAGAGGTTTTAGACTATTTTATGATGATTATTTATATGGTTCAAATCCTTTTCTATTTCACTTATATAACTATAGAAGGTGAACCGTAGTTAGATAACCAATTGAATTCCCTTATGAAACCATGATGAACCTATATATGTCTCACCTTAGAGATGATTTGATGATACTTATATCGTTCTGCTGTCAACAACGGAATGGTTCTCCCTTTCCCCCTATTACTGTTATCTTTACTAATGATAAGTTCTAGCCTACCTGACCCGTGTATTTATTACTCGGGTCAGACCAAGTTGCAGGTTTGGTATGGATTTAGCTCACTCCTTCTTGGATCCGTTAGCTTGCTTATTGGACCACTTCGTTCGGACTTGGACATTGTACCTATTATTTTGTGGGATGGTTGTGTATGTATATTTTGTTGTGCATGCTATTTATGTATGTTGTATTATGTATGATGTATGGAGGTGTATGTACACTCTGATCTGGGTTTGTTATTCCGTGAATGTTCATATATATTTGTATATTGCATTTATTTTGAAACGGTCCTAAACTACCATGGTATCGTATAAGCTAAGGACTAGGTGTTTCGATCATATATGAGGTAATGGAAAAAAAATATCGACATGCTTAGCTTTTAGCTAATGCATTATCACGAGAGTCGCCCTTAACCTGCCCTATTCTCTGCATTAGTAGACAGGATTATTTAGGAATTATCTTTAGTAATGTGGGTCTCGGGGTGGGGCATCAAAGCTTGGTATCAGAGCAGGATTTCAAAATATAATGTGATATATAAAGAACAGTACACAAGATTACCCTACATAAAATATAATACATTTGTACACATCATCCCCAAGCATGAACCATCTCACCTTGTCCTTGTTGTGATTCGTGTCCCTTTTTGGTTCCTTTGGGGTAGATAGATAGGAATATGTCTAGGAATGTTAATTTAATTCCGTAGTATTCCTTAATTTCTTCATTTGAATTACTAATATATCTATCTACCCTATGAATAATCCTATCTTACCTTATCTTTCAGCTATGTCTAGTAGAGGTAGAGGACGCTCTTCGGTGGCGGGACTGTCTAGTGGTTCTCTTACAGAAGGTGTATATATGTCTACCGATCAGATTCTTGAGCTTATTAGGAGAACTCGACCTCCCGTTCCATCTCGATCTTCTTCTCCGTGCAAATCTGCATTTGCACGCACGTGTAGCGACTTTACTCATCTTAGTGGCAAGATCTTTAGAGGCTCTGAGACGGTCTTCGAGGTTGAGGCATGGCTCAGTCCTTGTGAGCGCATATTTAACCGTATGGAGATATCTAGCCATCATCGCGTTCTCGTCGCATCAAGTGTGTTGCAAGAATGTGCATTGAATTGGTATGACTTGCTTGTGGCGGAAGTAGATGAGTCTACCTTAGAGTGGGATAAGTTCCGTGAGAGATTCGAGCTTAAGTTTGTTCCTGAATCCGAGAAAGCTATTCTAGCTCAACTTTTCCTTGATTTCAAACAAGGGAAGTCGACAGTTTCTGAGTATGTTTCATCTTTCGAAGCCTTATCTAAGTATGGTCTTGAGCACATTTCTACTCCATATAAGAAGAATCTTAAGTTCGTCTCTGGACTTAAGAAATACTTGAAAAATCCCTTGTGCTGATATGGCCCTTCAGCTTCAAGCGGTCAAGAAGGAGAAGGATAGTGATGTTGAGGATGAGGTTCGGGGAAATCCGAACAAGAAAAAGTTTTTCCGCAAGTCTAGGCCTTTCCACCCTAATAAGAAGAAGAATTAAGATGCTTCTCAGTCTCGAGCCCAGTCTCCAACTACTCCTTCAGCCGAGCCTTTTGCTTGTTTCAATTGTGGTTCGCCTGACCATCCGGTGAGAGAGTGTCCCAAGCCTAAGAGATGCCTCTATTGTAAGAAGGAGGGACATTTGATTTCAGCTTGTCCCAAGAGGGAGAAGAGTTCTCGTCAGGGTCATCACTTCTGGAGATGCTTCTCAGTCTCGAGATATATTCTCTACCATTTTAAAGGGTTCTATTTTATTTCATGATCATTCTATTCGAGTGCTCTTCGATACAGGTGCTTCTCATTCATTCGTCTCAAAGGAACTCGTCAATGCTTTACAGCTAAATGTTTCTTGCATGCTTACTTCTCTACGGATTGTGAATCCTATTGGGGAATCTGCAACACTTAGTCTTCTTTGTGATGATGTTGAGATTATGATTTATGGTTTTTCTTTCCGTGCGAATCTGTATGTGATTCCTTTTCTTGGATTTGATATGATTCTTGGTATGGACTGGCTAGTTAGATACGATGCCAGGATTCTTTGTTTGGAGAGAGTTTTATATCTTTGTCATCCTGATTCTCCTACTCAGTTATCTCTTTTGCTTCAAGAGTCCGATCATGATTCCATGGCTTCTTTATTTGCTCTTGATTCTCGAGACGATGATGATAATGTGTCTCGAATTCATGTTGTTCATGACTTTCCAGACTTATTTGAGCCTATTTTGGGAATACCACCCAAGCGGGCTATTGAGTTCCGCACTGACCTTATTCCAAGCGCACAGCCAGTTAGTCGTCCTCCGACGAGGTTGTCTACTAAAGGGAATGAGGAACTCAAGAAGCAACTCCAAGAGCTTGAAGCCAAGCACTTCATTCGATCTTGTTCTTCACCGTAGGGGGCCGCGGTGGTATTCGTGAGGAATTCCGATGGGACTCTTAGGCTATTCATCGATTATCGAAAGCTTAATGAGTTGACCATCAAGAACCGCTATCCATTGCCTAGGATTGACAATATGTTTGATCAGTTGGGTGGCGCTAAGGTCTTCTCACAGCTTGACCTTGCTACGGGATTTCACCAGCTTCGAGTTGCGGAAGATAGCATTCCACTTACAGCTTTTCACATTCGCTATGGTGCTTATGAGTGGCTCGTCATGTCGTTCGGTTTGACGAATGCCCCTGCTTATTTCGTCGACCTTATGAATCGAGTATTCCGAGAATATCTCGATAAGTTTTTTCTTGTTTACATCGATGACATTCTTGTATATTCTATGTCCGAAGTGGACCATACTCGACATCTTAAAATTGTTTTGAGTACTCTTTGACAGCATCAATTCAAAGCAAAGCTTTCTAAGTGTCATTTCTGGGAAAAGCAAGTTAAGTTCTTAGGCCATGTTGTTTCTTCCGAAGGCATTTCGGTCGATCCTTCTAAGATCGAAGCCATCCAGAATTGGAAGAGGCCCGAGAATGTTCATGAGATTCATAGCTTTCTGGGTTTGGTGGGTTATTACTATCGATTCATCGAAGACTTTTCCCATTTTTTCTTCCCTTGACTAGCCTTACGAAGAAAGGCGTTCGCTATATATGGTCAGATAAGTGTGAGGCTTCTTTTCAAAGATTGAAGGAACTTCTAACTAATGCTCCTGTTCTTTTGGTTCCCGAGGGGAATCAGGATCTTATTGTCTATACCGATGCCATTCGTAGTGGCCTCGGTGCTGTTCTTATGCAGAAGGATAGGGTAGTTGCCTACGCTTCAAGCCAATTACGTCTGAATGAAGTTCGGTACGCTACCTACGATTTAGAGCTTGCCGCCACTGTCTTTTCTTTGAAGATGTGGCGTCATTATCTGTTGAGAGAGCACTTTACTCTCTTTACCGATCACAAGTCTCTCAAGTACTTACTCACTCAGAAGGAGCTCAACATGCGACAACAACGTTGGCTCGAGTTTCTAGCTTTGTATGATTTCGACATTCAGTATACCCCTGGTAAGGGGAATCAAGTGGCTGATGCTTTGAGTCGTAAGCATTCAGCTATTGTTTCCATGATGATTGCAGAGTGGAAAGTTCTTGAGACTCTTTCCATGTGTGATATTCGTGATTCCGCTTCCACTTCAAATTCACCTATTCTATTGTATAGCATGAAAGCTCGTCCGACTCTGCTTGATCGGATTGCCGAGGCTCAGCGGTAAGACTCTGATATATCTGTTCTTATTTAGAAGTATAAGTCTGAATCCCACGATGACATTGAGATGAGGGATTTCAGCATCGATATTCATGGGTGTCTTCGAAAGAGGAACCGTCTAGTCATGCCTTCTATTCCAGAACTAAGGCGGGACATTCTAGTTGAGTGTCACCATTCTAAGTATACTATTCATCCTGGTTGCAGCAAGATGTATGCTGATATGCGTCCTCTCTATTACTGGGAAGGCATGAAGCGAGATATAGCAAGTTATGTAAGCAATTGCATGACTTGTCAGCTTATTAAGGCCGAGCATCAGCGACCCAGTGGTCTTCTTTAGCCTTTAGAGGTTCCATTGTGGAAATGGGACCAAGTTTCTATGGATTTCATCGATGGCTTACCTTGTTCGAGGTCAGGCCATAGCAGTATTTGGGTTGTTGTGGACCGTCTCACCCAAGTCCGCACATTTCATTCCTATTAAGTCTAATAGGGCGGCGTCTCTCTTATCGAAGCTATATATTAAGGAGATCGTGCGATTACACGGTGTTCCTTCATCTATTGTGTGTGATCGTGACCCTCTTTTCACGAGTCACTTCTGGCAGAGTCTCCAGCAAGCTTTGGGCACAAAGCTTAATCTTAGCATAGCTTATCACCCATAGTCTGATGGACAAACTGAACGGGTGAATCGTATCTTGGAAGATCTGCTTCATGCTTGTATCTTGGATTTTGGTGGTAGTTGAGAGGATCATCTTCCTCTAGTTGAGTTTGCATATAATAATAGCTACCAATCTTATATCGGCATGGCTCCTTTCAAAGCCTTATATGGAAAGTCGTGTCGTTCTCCATCATGTTGGCTTGAGTCGGGGGAAAAGCTCATTCTTGATCCTGAGTCTATTCGAGAATCATCTGAGAAGATCCATCTTATTCGAGAGAGAATGAAAGAGGCTCAGAGTCAACAGAAATCCTACGAGGACAACCGTAGGAGGCCTCTTGAATTCTCAGTTGGTGATTTTGTTTATATTCGAGCTTCTCCTCTGAAGGGAGTGGTACGCTTCAGGCAGATAGGGAAATTGGCACCATGCTATATTGGGCCATTTCCTATTACAAAGCGTATCGGTCTTGTTGCATATTGTGTAGCACCTCCCGAGCAGTTTTCTGGAGTTCACGACGTATTCCACGTCTCTCAGTTGAGGAAGTGTCTATGAGATTCTGTTTCTGTGCTTAATTTCGTGCTATAGAGAAGTTGGAAGTCTCTCCTGATCTATCTTATGTGCAGCACCCTATGAGAGTTCTTGCTTCGAAGACTAAACGTCTTCGAAACAAGAGTGTTCCGCTCGTGAAGATTCAATGGTCCGATAATCCCAATGACTGCACTTGGGAAATCAAAGAATTCATTGAGCGATCCTATCCTGATTTCTTATCTTCTCACTCCAAAGGTAAGAATTTTCCATTTAATCTATCAAAATTTCTTTGTTTGATGAAATAAAGTGTGTTGAATACAGATTTCCTCTAGAAATTGCGAGGATGCAATTTTTATAAGGAGGGAAGTCTGTAACAACCCTGGTATTGGTGATTACCTGATATATTAAATTATAATGATAGTTATAGTTTAATATTGAGAGTAAAATAAAATGAAGGAGATAAATTAGGTAAAAAAATTTAATTTTAAATAAACAATGAGTTTGAGAATAAATATTGGGCTTGAAATTTGATTGTTAGGAGATTTGGTTAAAAAAGATGAAAATATTGGAATTTTGTTAATTTGTGTTAATAAATTAACCAAGAGATATATTTCAACATTTAAATTGTTGAAATAAATAAAAATTGATGAAAATAAAGTTTTAAAAACTTTATTTTGAGAATTTGGAGTGAAAATAATCAATTTGTAATTTTATTTGGGTAAATGCAATAATATTGGAAATTAATGCCAATATTAACCGATTATTGATTTTAAAATGGGGGAAAATGCAGTAAATTTGTATTTTATTAATATAAAAGATGGAATATTGTTTAAAAATAATATTTTGATGTAAAAATAAAGTTAGAATGGTTTGTTGTATTTTATTTGACAAGAAAACAATTTTTGTATAAATTGTTATGTTAAAAAAATGGTGTTTTATGAGATAAAAGTGTAAACTATGATAATTAAGTGGAAATATGTACATAACATTGTTTTTTTCTAAGTGTTTTATTTGGGCTTAGAGGGTTTGGATGGGATCCAAAGCCCGTTCTCTAGATCCTTCTGGTGAGAAAAGAGCTGTAAGTAATTTTGTATCTCCTTCTTCCTAAAACATACTTACAGTAAAACAAAAGGAGAAATTTCAATGGCTTCTTCAATTTAAAACCAAATTTCTCCAAACCAGTTGAAAATTAAAGAAGAGAGTCTCCAAAATAAGATATTCAAGGTAATCTCCACCAATACCTAAAGAAATTTCATCAAAATTCATAGAACTTGAGATGATCTTGTCTATAACAAATTTTCTTTGTTGTGCATGTCTTGTTTCAGCTATTTCAGGTGCTTAAGGCTTCAATTCATCACCAAAGATTACAACTTGCTACCAAATTCGCTGCTAAATCTTCAAGGTGAGTGCAAGCTCACAAATTTGCTAGCTGAAAGTGATAATCTTGTGAAAAAATTTGTATGAGATTTAAGCTGAAACAAATTTTTCCATAACTTTTGCTTTTCTTAACCAAATTCAATAATTTTGGATGTTCTAGAAAGCTTAGATATAGAGCTACAAGTTTCATGTTTTGAGTTTTCTAAAAGTTTGATGTTATCTTGATCAAAATCGTGGTTGTTTTTTGCTATACCGAGAGCAAATCGATAGCAACAACAATCACAGGCCTGAGAACTGTTTTGGCCATAACCCTTATGTTTCTTAACCATATTCAATAATTTTGGATGTTCCGGAAAGCATAGATGATGTACTACAAGTTTTATTTTTTGTGTTTTTCATAATTTTGAAGTTATCTGGGTTAAAACTGAGTGTTTCTATTGCAATCCCGAGAGCAAAACTAATATTTGCTCTATGTTTGAATCTGAAACGGAATTAACAATAACTCTTTCGTTTCTTAACTAAATTCAATAATTTTGGATGTTCTGGAAAGCATAGATGATGTACTACAAGTTTTATGTTTTGTGTTTTCCATAATTTTGAAGTTATCTGGGTTAAAATTGAGTGTTTCTATTGCAATACCGAGAGCAAAACTAATATTTGCTCTGTGTTTGAATCTGATACGGAATTAACCATAACTCTTTCATTTCTTAACCAAATTCAATAACTTTAGATGTTCTAGAAATCATAGATGATGTACTAAAAGTTTGTTATTTTGTGTTTTACATAATTTTAAAGTTATATGGGTTAAAATTGAGTGTTTATATTGCAATCCAGAGAGCAAAACTAACATTTGCTCCGTGTTTGAATCTGAAACGGAATTAACCAATAATCTTTAGTTTCTTAACCAAATTGAATAATTTTAGATATTATGAATAGCTTAGATCATGTACTACAAGTTTTATGTTTCGAGTTTCATGAAATTTTGAAGTTTGCTTGGTCGAAATTATGGTTGTATGTTGATGTCCTAAGTGCAAAATGACAGCAATAACAATTATTGACCTTAGAATTGTATTAGCTCGTTTTTGCTCTCATTCTCGTTTGGTTTTGATGTTGTTTTTGAGAGCTATAATGTCTATTAGTAGGCTAGCTATATTTGGAGAATTTGAAATTCAAATTTTAAATGGAAATTGAATTGATTTTTGGGATAAATTTGAATTGAATTTGTGTTGGATTCAAGTTATCGGTTTTGAAACATCCTTCCTAGTTTTCATTGTTTTCGAGAATGGATTTCACTAAACCATTTTTCAAATATGTGGACATTTCAAATTATTATTATATAATATTTTAGAATTATTTTTCTAAATAAAAATATATTTATTTCCTATAAAAAAGAAATTTCAAATATTGGTTTTAATAATCGTTTTCGGAAAATCGTTTTAAATTCCTGTTTTTACTTGTATTATGATAATTTTACGATGTTGAGATGTATTATGATGGCTTTTACTTGATGATGAGATGAGACAAATCATGATGCCACTAGTACTCGTCAATGAGATGAGACGAGTAGGGTATTGTATTTACTCGCCGATGAGATGAGGTAGAGTATATTTCATGATGTTTATGATGTTTTACTAGTGTGGCACCAACTAACAGCTAGTAAACCGTTAGGTGCGAACGTATGGTATGGAACATACGTTAACGCCTATTGGATTCCTATCCGATAAGTTGGGACACATTCACGATGTTTACTGGTACTATATACCATGAGTACACAATTGGAGTTATCACGATGTAGTTGTGACTCCGATCATCATGAGGTTATTAACTTGGGTCTTTGTGACTGGGAGTCTTTATGATATTATAGACTATAGTCATCACAGTGTTCACGATGTTATGATGATACTTTACTTTAGTCATCACGAAGTTTATGATACCAAATATTAGTACTAGTCACGATGTAAGCACTTGCAGTTTTTCATGAAGTTTTAGATGTTTTGATTTCACCTTTTTATGAGGATGTTTATTATAGCCTTGAGTAAAATGAAGGCTTACATGTATTGATGGTTTTATGGTGGTTTCTAATATGATGGATTTATGAGGTTTTAGACTGTTTTATGATGATTATTTATATGGTTCAAATCGTTGCCTATTTCACTTATATAACTATAGAAGGTGAACCATAGTTAGATAACCAATTGAATTCCCTTATGAAATCATGATAAACCTATAGATGTCTCACCTTAGAGATGATTTGATGATACTTATATCGTTCCGTTGTCAACAACGGAATGGTTCTCCCTTTCCCCCTATTACTATTATCTTTACTAATGGTAAGTTCTAGCCTACCCGACCCGTGTATTTATTACTCGGGTCAGACCAAGTTGCAGGTTAGGTATGGATTTAGCTCACTCATTGGATCCGTTAGCTTGCTTTTATTTGGGCCACTTCGTTCGGACTTGGACATTGTACCTATTATTTTGTGGGATGGTTGTGTATGTATATTTTGTAGTTAATGCTATTTATGTATGTTGTATTATGTATGATGTATGGAGGTGTATGTATACTCTGATCTGGGTTTGCTGCTCTGTGAATGTTCATATATATTTGTATATTGCATTTATTCTGAAACAATCTTAAACTACCATGGTATCGTATTAGCTAAGGACTAGGTGTGTCGACCATACATGAGGTAATGGAAGAAAAAAAAATATCGACATACTTAGCTCTTAGCTAATGCATTATCATAAGAGTCGCCCTTAACCAACCCTATTCTTTGCATTAATAGACATGATTACTTAATAATTCTCTTTACTAATGTGGGTCTCGGGGTGGGGCGTCACAGTAACAAACAACAATTGTCACCATTACTACATTTAATTACATTTGTATGTTTGTTATTTACAACCAAATGTTATAATGACTACTACAACACTAAATTTATTCAATTACAATTCATTGCACATTATTTCATTAATCAATCAACATTTAAATTATCAATTGCTAATTTAATTCAATTTTCCATTAATACATATATTACTAAAATTTATTTACAATCTATATCAATTGTAACTCTTTAATCTTTTTAATTAATTGGAATTACATTCCAAGCCATTATCAATTACCTTAAATTAATACAATTTCATTGCATTCCAGTTATATTCTTATTATTAAATTACCAATTTTTATTTCTACCAACATTAACTCACAAAATCTTAATTAAATTAACTATTTTTAATTGTCGAAAATTTTGGGTCGTTACATATATATTAGTAGTTTGAGTGATATTCCTGCACATTATAGCAGATGAGACCCTATACGCCCCGCATAATAGTGGATGACCCTATATACCATGATATCCCCCTCGAAGTGGGATTGGTATTTTATATTGTATAACATTTGTGGATGTAGGAAAACAGGTTGAAGCACTCCAACTAGATTCCTCAACTATATTTAGTGTTTTTAATATATATAAAATATGTGATGTGATTGAATAATCTTCTTGATTATTGTGTTTTGCAAATTTTTAAATATTATAATAGCCTGGAATTAAATTTGGTATATTAAATACCATAAATATTTTTTCGAATTTTTAAGGAATTAAAAGGAGATCTTTAATATAAAAATATGTATATAGAAATTTGGAATTATTTTAAAAGGATTGATTTGAATAATCAATAATTGATTTTTGATCGTACTAAATAATGCGGGAAAAATATTTTTTAAATAGAGAATTTAAAATAAATTATATAAAGGAATTTTTAGAGACTAGATTTTAAAATGTGTTCGGAAAATACAGAAAGAAGTTGAAATCGATATTAAAAAAGAATGGCAAAAATAAATGGGATTTTTAAAGAATTGAATTCATAAAATGGAATTTTATAAATGAGATCATTTTTAGTGAAACTCAAAGGAGTTTAAAATTTATAAATGATGTTTATAAATAAAGGAAATCGATATCGGATGGAATTTTGGAAATATAAATTTATAGGGAGAATTTATATTTGATATGGAAATAAGGTGAGAGAAAAATAGTGGACACTATTTTTGAGGTGAAAATGGTTAAGGAGACTGAAATGAAAGTGGTGTGATGGAAATCGAGAGGGATTTATAAATTGAAATTTGGTTATTAAGATTTAAAAATATATTTTTTTTAATACGTTTTTATTTTAAGGCAAAATTTTATTTATTAAACTATGCAATTTAAAGTCAGTTAGTATTTCAATACCTCAAAAGTGGATTTTTCACATACTTAATATTTATTTTCGTAAATCGTAAAAAGTTTTTAAACCTGCTTTGGAAAGTGATGTTATAAAAAGAGTTTCTATATTTTAGAGCACCTTTTGAACATGTCTTAAAAATAAATTATTATTATTTTTCTTTAAAATACTTATTATATATAGAGAGTTTTGTAATGTTTCAAATTTATTTATAAACCCTCTCGAAAATCTGGAAAGGGGTCATTCAATATATGGGATCTATAAGAAAAATTCTTAAATGGAATTGAGAAGAAACGTAAGAAAAATTTTCGAAGTAGTTACCAAAAGTGAACTTCGAAGAATGAAATAGAATTCATAAAGAAGCACAAAGGGAAATTGAGTTTATAAGCAAGTATAATTGGCTTTGGAAATATTAAGGTAATTAATTAAGGAATTCTGGAATTTATAGATGTTTGCGCCAAAATTGGTCACAAACCCAGATGTAGTGAAAGAACCAGTGTTTGTGCACAAATTCTCAATATCTTAACACAAATCTCAGATCCAGATAATGTAGAGAACAAAAATGAAGAAATATCAAAATTAAAAATGAAAGAAAGTAAGAGAAGACAGAAGATTTATAGTGGTTCGGTAACTCCGGCCTACGTCCACTTTGAATCAATCCTTTTATACCTTTTTGTACTGAGATTACAGTTACAAAATCAATGAACAAAATAGTAGAGTTTCGGCATAAAGAGCAGAAGAGACCCCTTTTAAGCTGCCATAGGACTGCTACTTATAGGTGTAAATCCAAAAATATCCGCCTCAAAACATGGAATACCTCTTCTCATGTGCAGGTGGACCCTTCAAATCGATCCACGGTGATTTTGGATCGATCCATGTACAATTTGTATCGATCCAAAAGTGGTCCAATCGAGCTAAGATTGATCATGGATGTTCTTGAGTGCATGAGGAAGCCCCCTGTGAAAATTTCATAGCATTTGGACTTGTAGATTTCGAGTTATGATCGATGCAAGTCGGTATTTGCGAGTAGGCCGAATGCTCCATGTCCATGGATTTTGTATTCATCAATTCATATCCATCGCCATGTTGTTCGCATCCATCCAATGTTACCACCTTCGTTTCCATCAGCTGCTCTTTATTTCGGATCGATCCCTAAATGCTTGCCTTTTGTGTCGATCCTATGCCTTTGCTCATGTCAATTTGGTTCCATTGTTTTATGTCCATCACCTTGTATCGATCCTCTCATGCCAGCTGTCCTCTTCATATCCATCCTTTGCACCCATGTACGTATCGTTCCCAAGTTCCTCCTTTGTATTGATCTATAAGAGATTGATACGAAATGTCCATCCGAGTTCCCGAAACCGTTGCTTCTCCCTTTGTATTGATCTCAACCTTGATCGATACGAAATGTATTGATGTACTTCGCCACCTAATCGATACATGCGCATCGACCTGAGCTCCATATTAATGAACCTATTTGTTGTCTAAAGTTGACTGATCAATGCAGAGGCCATCGATGCATGATGCATCGAGTCGAAGACCGATCGATCTGAACCCATCATCACCTCGATCGATACAAAAATATCGATCCTAGCCCATTTCTCACCGATACTGATCCATCCATAACTCGAGCATATGAAATCTGCTTGACCTGAAATTTGAAACGTAGCTTCTCCAAGACTTGTTCACCATTCCTAATCAATTCCGTCTTGATTGGAGCTTGGTTAAATTTTGACGGTATCGATCATAGCCTTATTTCCAAGCGATCTCCAATCTTGATATCCATCCTTTCCAATCAATTTGTTGATATCTTGGCCTTGACCAAATGGCGGGGTAACATTTGCACCCCAAAACATGCCTTGTGGTAAGAAGGCATGTTTTGAATAGCTCCAAATCCAACATCCGAAGTCCATATTCCATCCATAGCCATACCATCCAATCCATAATCCAATCTTTTACGAAGCCATCCTATCAAGTATCGTAGCCGTATCCTTATTCGAATCAGCGACCACTCTAAGCCGATATTCGATTCTGAATCCAATAACCAAATCTTTAGCCAATTTCATATCCATCTGAACCCGAAAATCGAGTTCTAATCCATCCATATCCAATAACCAATAATCGAATCTAGGACCTTTCCGGGTCGATATACAAATCCGGGACCACTCCGGGTCCTTAGCCGAATCCGGGACCACCCCGGGTCCATACCCAAATCCTTAGCTGTTTATAGCCGATATCTGAATCCATAACCTCTTTGGATTCTTGCCAAGCACAATCCACACTCGACGACCTGTATTAAGCAATGCCTTGGTGTCCTTGGTTCAGTGTCCCTGAACGCTGACTAATGCCATGGCTTAAGTCCTAAGCCGAATCCTGGTTGGTCCAAACCCTTGCCGAGTATAGTCCATAGCCGATGACCTGAAATAGTAATCGATAGATAATATAGGGCTGAAGTCCTAGGTCGAATCCTGGTCTATCTGGACCCTTGTCGAGCATAGTCCATACTCGACGACCTGAATAAGCCGATTCGCCACGTTCGGACGAGTGACTTACCTCTTGCCAAACATAATCATACCCGACGACCACTTACCAAAAAACAGATAAAAATCCAATCAAAATCCAAACCTAAATTCAGACTGAATCAGAAGACCAGAAATCCATACTAGAAATCCAAACTAATACCCAAACTAAAAAACAAGCATCCAATCCAAAGTCCAAACTAGAAAGCAAACAAAACCAGGAGTTCAAATCAGTTTTCGAAATCAATTTGAAAACTCATATTTGAAAATTCTCTTATTGTAGAGAATAAATAGATTTTACACTTGAAAATACTTGAAATATTATATAATAATTATTTTTAAATCCCAATTAATTAAAAAATTATTTCAAAAAGATTCGGACAAAACCGTGCTCGAAAATGAATAAAAACAAGGAAAATCCCTCAAACCGATATTCGAATTTAAATTCAAATTAAATTCAAAATAATTAAAATTTTGGATTTCAAATCTCCAAAATTTGGCTAGTCTATTGATAGACATCATGGCGTTTGAATACAATCAGAAACATCTCGAAATATGGCAAGAAAACAGCAAGAAAACACAAACAATGAGCAAAGAAGGCAGCCAAAAGGGGCTGCAACCAGGTCGACCAAAAGGGGCTGCAACCAGGTCGACCAAAAGGAACTGCAACCAGGTCGACCTCAAGGTCGACCGGAAGATCGACCTCTTGTGTCCCTAGGTCACCTAGGAGGCATTTGGTTGGTAGGTATGTCCAACAATGGAGAGAGGCAGTCGACCTAGCTTATGTATTTTCTTCCAGTTGATTTCCAGGTCGTGAACTGATTTTCCAGCAAGAGTTTGACATAGCAAATGACCATAATTTTCAACAAAAATTTACAAAGTTGAAGTTCAACATGCAAGCTACCGAATGCAAGAAATCCGATAGCATTTCGTTGCCGGAATCACAAGAGATAAAGATTCAAAGATGCAACAGAAACTGGATATAAACAAGCAAAATATTCACTACAGGAAATTTCAAACCGAGCCAAAATTTTACAGGTTCAAGCACTGGAACTTTTGTTTTGGCTAGATTGTGAGTTTATACAACTCACCTTGCTGATTAGATGCAAATACCCAGAATAGAGTTGCAAGAATGAAGCTTCCACCTAGATTTGGTCTTCAAAAGCCTGCATGAAGAAGCTATAGAACATGAAAACCAATATTCACAGTAAATTAGAAAAACCTCTCTTCACAAATAAGAATTTTGATGAAATAGTGAGGTTTGGAGTGAGATTACCTTTTAGTTTCATAATAGATTTGATAAAATTCTCAGTTTGTTGAAGCAATTTGAAGATTTTAGCTTGGAAATTGAAAATAGAGGGAGTTGGGTTTCATTTTTCCTTTTTCGGGTTAGAAGGAGAAGAGGAGATAAAATGAACGTACTGGAAAACTCTCTTCTCACTATTTCATCACCAGGCTAAGAGCTACTGGGCCAAAGGACCCAAAATTAAAAGAACAGATATATTAGCCTAAGGTTAAATTCAACACTTAACACAAAAATGCATATACACATACTATATTATAAAACAAGGACATTTTCTTTCAAGTTTTCACTCAATTGTAATATGTAAATTTATATACACATGAAATAAATTATTTTTCAGTATACAAAAAGATTAATTTTTATTTTTAAAACATTATTATTATTAAAATCCTTTATTTAACAAGAATTCACAATTTTCACCAAATAAATGTAAAATTCTACATTTTTAACTTCTAAAATTCCACAAAATTTATTTTTTCACTTAGAAAAATATTTCAAACCATTTCCAAACATAATTTATAGACAAAACATATTTTAAAATCAAATTCCACCTTTTTATTTAAATAAAACACCTTAAGAAATCTCATACTTCTTTTAAAAATTATTAAAAGAAGTAATTGCCAATAATTAAAACAATTATTGCATTTTCTCCAAATAAAACCCATTTTCCAATCATTATTAACCCAATTAAATAAAATAAAGTTCCAAACTTTATTTTTCTCATTTTATTTTCAAAATTCATTGTTTATTCCAAATAAAAAATTAAAACTTCCAATTTTATTTTAAATTTACAATATTAAACTATAACTGCCGTTATAATTTAATATTAACAGGTAATCTCCAAAACCATGATTGTTACAGACTTGATCACTTAACCATTAATAAAATAAACTAAGATTTTATTTTGTTTTTGATGTGATTTGATTTGATATTTGTTTTTTCACTTTTTATTTGCGTACTTACTTTTACTAATGACATTCTAGAATTTCCTAATGATACTTAGCAAAAATAAACTTGATTAGTTGTTAAATGTGTATATATGTGTGTTAAAACATGTTACCAAAGGTGCAACAATGTTGCGACAACTTATGTTAAACAAAACGTTGATTTTCGACAAAACGTTTTACGGTCATAATTTAACCTTTTTATTAAACTATTTATTTATGTAAACAAAACTTGAAAATAAGTTTCTTATCATTTTCAAATAATTAAAATAAGCTTATTTAGTTATAAAACCATATTAAATAATATTAAAATCTAATTGCAAAATTACGACGTTGATTTGTCGACGTGTGACAAAATTTATCAATTTTTATAAAACAAGTTTATATGTTTATAAAATAATTATAAATCAAATTAATATTATTATCAAATCATTATATAAACATTAAAAAGAGTTATTTACCATTTATAACAATTATTCGAATGTATATTAAATTTTATCGAAAATCGGCTTTGTCACTTTTCGACAAAAATCCAAACTTCTTGATTTTGTAATCAAATTCTAAAAATATGTTTATCATTTTTATTTTTCACATATAATATGATTATTTAAGTTTGAAAATTCTATATTTATTTAAAAAAATTTAAATATCCCATTTTCAAAGTGGTAAAATTACGGGTAATTAGAGCTCGGATCAGATCGAGTATAATTTCAGATTGCTTTGGATGCATTGGAGCTCAGGAGACAAGCTGGAAGGTCTTTATGACGTATTCTCGTATTTTTTTCATTTTTCCACTGCATTACTGTTGAAATTGTCAGCATTTGGGAGGACAAGTTGTTATAACTGTCCAGGTTGATGATTGTGATTGGTTATTTGTGTACTCTGATTTGATGTATGTCTATTACAGTTTCTCTTTTGTAAAAAATCATTGATATTATATTACATATTGTTTTGCTACGATTGTGAGACTCTATGTTGTATTCAGTTCCTTTCTCCCCTCTTCTTCTTTTCTCTTATTTTGTTTTCATTCTTTTGCATAACTATCCGTCTTTTCATTCAATTTGGATTGGACATGTGTTGTTTATTGTCAGCTTTAACTGTGCGAATTTGTGGTTTGCTACAATTCTATCAAGACATAGTAATGAGTAGAAGAACTTAGCTTGAAGTAAAGAGCAATTCCTTCCACCTTTCTTCCCTCTTCTTGCCTTCTCTACAAGTGTTCTTCAATTCAATTTAGTTAAACAAGCTTATGCTTCACTTGATTTTTTAGTGTAGATTGTTATGTAGAAGCTTGGATTTGACTATGAAAATTCATCGGATTTTATATAAATTTGTTTTGATTTACAAAGTAGAAGCATGATGGTGTGAGTTTATAATTTTCCCATGAAGAATAAGAGAGTTTTGGGGAGCTATATATATTTGGAGGTTAAACCTCTAGACGTAGAAAACTACAGAGTTCATTAACATGTGATATGAATTTGGTTTGGGCTCAATAGAATTAGGCTTTATTTTTTTAGTAATTGTTTTGCTTCTTTTCTTTAGATTTCATGAAAACAATTTCTACACACTTCTAGCCCAATTCATTTTCATGAAATATGGGTTGGGTTTGGGTTCATATAATGTTGGGCTTTACTTTACTAACTAAATTTACTTCCTTCTTCTTTCTTTGTTTTCCATTTAAATTCATTTGTAAATGAACTTTTAAATTATTTTAATGTTATGAAATTATTTCTATCATCAAAATAAATTTTTACTTACTTATTTCATATAGAGTAAGGGGTATGCCCTAAGAGGCAATTATGTAATTTGTTACATATATCTAACTTGTTGAATAATCTTGTTCATAATAAAGGCGATTCTTTCTATTATATACTTGATATAATGTAGTTATATTAATTAATCAATTTAATTTAAAGTATATTTAATAGAAATCCATAAAAGACATATTTTGTGATAATAGGTACAAAGTGTCATAACCGTGAGTAATTTATCACAATAAAACAAATATATCATTTTAAATTTTCCTAGTCAAGATGCATCGAGATTGGATATCGGTGTATTTGTTGAGAATAGAGTATGTAACGCTCTCCAAATGTTGGGCAGCGTATTACTCATGACTACTGGGGGTACCTAGATGTTATATACTGATAGTTATTAGATAATTATGAAACGACTCACTCAATAGTTTTATGTTGGTTGATATAACTAAGGTACACCGGAAAATATTAATGCGACTGATTTACACAGTTCTCTTGACTTGAGAATACCAAGGATCTTCAATATGAAAGCTCCGCTTTGATTATAGTCAAATCATGGCATGGCGTTCCATCGAGTACTATAGTTGGTTCGAGTGGAAGTATTGGAAGTGAAGCATCATGAGAGGATTCGTCTCCTCAGTTATATTGGGTTAGTATCATGGTCAACTCAAGTCAACTCAAAGTCAAAGTCTCTGGCCAGAGCATTTTGGTTAATAATAATTGTTATTATTGAACTAAGGACTTTGTGTTTTGACTATAAAGTTGAATGTGGATGACATTGGAATTTTGACCATTACCAAATTCCATAAATCTAAAGTGATATTGTTTTGATGAAGAGAATTGGTGTAAATAATTGTAACTATTAGGTACCGCTTATAATAAGTAAAATTGGATTTTACCAAAAGATGTGTGTAACGGACGGGTATTTTTGACCCTTGAAAATCGACATTTATACGTCCACTGTATAAAATGCCGAGCAGTCGAGTGCCGAAATACCAGTTCATTAGGGTTGAAGAAGAAAAAGGTAGAAGAAAAATAGAAATAACAACACAGAATCTCACAAACGCAGCGGAACAAAATATAATATATAATAACAGATTTTAAATACAAGAACTGTACTGTTAATATATATATACACCACTATCAGAGTACAACAATTTAAGACATCAAACTGGACAGTTTAATAACTTGTCCTCACACAGCGGAATAATCAAATATGTGATATACGTCTGAACCCCTCCAGCTCGTCACCTGAGCTCCATAGCCTTTAACCTTAATCTATAATACTCGATCTAACTCGTGCATTATAATAAAATAACATCCGAGCCAGTTTGGAAAAACCAGCGTGAGAAAAACACACTCAATTTGAATTATAATTTTCAAAACCCTTTGAAAGCAAAGGTATCTCGTAAGACCACATCACAAATAAACACAACGGGTTTTTACCTTACGATAACCAAAACAACTTTTATCAAAATCGTCTGATATTATAATAGTGTTTATAGAAAGTAAATAGAAATTAGCTGAAATGCTTGCATCTCACGTTCCAGCATAGTTGGACAGAATCAAAACCGTACGGCGCTTATTGGAGAATGGATTCCATCGAATGACTGGGCCACTGGGGTATCGCCCACCACAGTACACCTCTAGAACAATGTACCGAGGACCACATCGGGATTCCCTGCTACACCAGACCGGCCTACCCCTGACCTGGATAGAGCGAATATGTTATCACCCCGGGTGTTCCCACCCTTAACACCGAGCGCTCCTTCCATGCCCAACCATATCCTTAAGTAATAGGTTTCACGAGGACATCTAGAAAGGTGATAACATACCCTACTTGGGTGCGACCCACTTAGCCTTGCTGCATATACCATGTATTAGTCATTCCCCAGTTGATGAGGCTCGAGGCTATGCGTTACCTTTCATGAACGGTTTTACTCAAACTGGTCATCGTCCTCCAATGACGATGTGCTGATAGCATTCGTCCATACAAGTTGTCATGGGTTTGGACAAACCAGAGCACCGTCTTCATCATCTTCACGGTATTCATTCGTAACGTTCAAACCGGATCTAAGTGGTTTTCGGATAACTCATCCCAATCCCGGTCTCTTCGAAATGATTAACGACATTGGTCAAAATTGATATTCGGTTATCTAACTATCAACACACATCCCTAAACAATCATCAGGCCTTATTATAAATTTTCCAAAAATTTGTCCCAAAATATCTTTATAAGATATCACTTCCAGTTCTTCAACATTTGAAAACAGTTTTTAAATACTTATATTTTTCAACGGAACATTTCCAACCCTTCCCAATACTTAGAATATTTTCCGCTTCATTTGATATTCAATACTTCAAAAATATCCCTTTTTCATTTTTCTTTTCTCAAAATCGTTTACAATTTTATTTGTTAACTCCTTGACTAGTTTACAACAAATTTTATAAATTCCGGAATTCCTTAATTCATTACCTTAATATTTTCAAAACCAATTATACTTGCTTATAATCCAAATTTCTCTTCTACTTCATTTAATGAATTCTATTTCATTTTTCGAAGCCTACTTTTATTTAACTACTTCGTAATTTCCTAACTTTTTCCCAAACTTCGCTTTTGAGAATTCGCTTATAAGTCCGATCTATTTAATAACCGCTTCAACTCTCGAGAAGATTTATAAATAAATTTTAAAACCCTTTCAAAACACTATATATATATGTATGTAAATAAAAATAAGTAGTTAAAAGAAAATACTAATGATTTCTTTTAAGACATATTCAAATAATTATTTAAAATATAGAAAACACCTTTTTATAACATCATTTTCAAAAAAGTTTTTAAATCATGATTTTATTGAAATAAATATTAAGTATTTAAAAATCCACTTTTGAAACATTTCAACACTAACTAACTTTGAAATTTATATAGTTTAATAAATAAAAAATTTCCTTTTAAAATAAAAATTTAACTTATCGAAAGATATAAATTTTTAAATCTCAATAACCAAATTTCAGTTTATAAATCTTCTCGATTTATATCACATTACTTCTATTCCAGCTTACTTAATCGTTTCACTTTAAAAATAGTATCTACTATTTTTCTCACCTATTTCCATATTCTAATATAAATTCTTCTCGTAATTTTATATTCTCAAATTATCATCCGATATCACTTCCCTTCATTTATAACTTCGTATATAAATTTTTATAACTCATTTGAATTTCACTAAAAATAATCTCATTTATAAATTCCATTTTATAAATTCATTTTCTTATAAATCCCATTTATTTTTACCAAATCAATTTTTAATATCGATTTTAACTTCTTCTATATTTTCCGAATTATCATTTTTCTTAAAAACTCGTCTTTAAAAAGAAATTCCTTTATTAATTTATTTTAAATTCTCTATTTAAAATATTTTCCTGCATAATTTAATACGATCAAAAATTTATTTTTGCTTATTCAAATCAGTCTCCTTTAATAGCCCAAACTTAAAAATCTCTTTTTAATTTTTTAAAAATTAAAAATAATATTTAAGGTACTTAATATACCAAAAATTAATTTTCGTGCCATTATATCATTTAAAAATTTACAACACAAAATAATCTAGCATTTTACATATATGAAAAATTATAACATATTTGAGGAATCCAGTTGGATCCCTCTAACCTGTTTTCCCTACATCCACATATGTTAGACAACAATAAAATACCAATCCCACTTCGAGGAGGATATCGTGGTATATAGGGTCATCCACTATTAAGCGGGGCGCATAGGGTCTCATCCGATATAAAGTGCGGGAATATCACTCCAATACTATTATATATACTACTATATATATAGTCATCCATCAGATAAATTATAAATTTATAAATCGATCAAGCATCCAATAATTGAAATTAAAATTTAGACATTCAAATTTAAATATGGTAATCCAAATGAGTGAGAAATTCTCACCATCGATTCATATTTGCAATCTGTTCCAATTTAATTCCGTATCCTACGTCATTACGAATCCAAGGCCATTGATTTGTGATTTTTGAACCTCGCATTCAAAAAGTTATACGATTTCAATTGTTATTATAATTAATCAATTACTTACTAAATGTAACCCAATTATTTATCTAAATATTTTAACTGACCTTTGATGATAACTTTAAAATTAACTCAACTACATTAAAAGTTTTTTTAAAAAAAAAGCAAAATTACCTCACTGCTCGGTTCGAATCCGTGATGCCCAAACCCCCATCACCACGCTCGCGCCCTACTCCACGACTTTGCTTGAACCCTACTCAAACGCGACAGCCTCTTCACGCATTCAGAAGCACAATACTAGAAATCCAACCATCACCGGAAAACGCATCGCAGAGTACGCGACTCCTTCCTTCCACTGCAGTGCCTCAACTCTGCTTGTGCTCGCCACATGGTCGCCTTCCATAACCCAAAGCCGTAACCCTGGTCTACTATAGCTTCTCCACCAACAACTAGCCCTCGTAATAGTGATCCATCCCAGCCCTCGACCTCCACAAATGCCACCTCCAAATCGCGTACACCCCCCTCCTAAGTCGCTGCAAACTCGATCGACTACCATTCGATCAGTTCCCCTTTTACTTACCTTAACCTCGAATACGAATTCGACTTCGTGAACTCTGGGAGCATTCGAAAATGAATACGAGATTTTGATTTATACTTTATTTTTCTCTCTTTCTGATCGATTTACGAATTCGATTTCAGTTTGATTTTCTTTTTCGAACGAGATGATTTTTGATTTGAAAAAAGAATAGGCATACGCGATATAAAGTGAAAAAAGGCGGCTTCGTACCCTATAGGGTGGCGTGTTTGAATAGTAATGGGTAAAGTGAAAAGAAAGCTTGACTAGATGATTTTTTATTTATTTAATTTTCAAAAATATATTGATTCTCATAACTTAAATTCTCGAACCCCCATCGAGATGTGCCGCTAGGCATTTATAATGTTGTACCCCTATTTCGAACGCAATGGAAAATGTTTCGAGTTCTAATTCGATCTTATGGAAAAGATAGCTTTTTGGACCTAATTATTATATTGAATTTTCGATATTAATTTCAACACGTTTCTATCCCATACGATCAAATGATAACTCCAAACGCTACGAAATTTGAAATTCGATAATAATTCACTATTACAGATCCAATGAAACTTATTTCGTCGAATTCCGAGACTGTGCCTCGAAAGGCTATTTTAAATGCCAATTTATACGATATATTTTAAACTGAACAAACCACCTTTAAATTCAATTTTAAAAGTTGCATTATCTTCAGTATTATTGATATAAATTTTATAAGCCATTAAATTATTTTTATCGGGCTTAAAACTCAAGATACAATAATTTACCCAATATTCAATTGTAAAATTCAATAATTAATTTATCCAATAAATGGCTATATTCAAATTCGCATTTATTTTATAAATAAAACCCAAATTTTCCTATTCAAAAATCAAATTATATCCCACGGTCATATTTAAAACCACATAAATATTCAAAGTCAAACGATGAAAATTCCGGGTCGTTACATTCTTCCCCCCTTAAAATAATTTCGTCCTAGAAATTGCTAAGGCAGGAAAATGCTCCAAACTCATCACTTATTCAAACCCCACTTAGTGAAAACTTGATACTTCACTTTTCAAACCGTTTACCTTTATTGAAACAATTAGTTTTTCATTCGAAACCAAATTCCTTTATTTCGATTTCAACTCGAAATCAATTTGTCGTTAACAATTTTTTTTCTAACACCTGAAATTTTCGAAAAAATTTGGCAGAGTCTCCCTTATACGGAGAGCCTTTTGCAATTTGACCAGAGAGATAAATATATATACATCGACCCACATGGTCGGAAAACAAAAATATATATCAATATTTATATATTTGCTAGATTTAATCCGAAAACGTACCTTATTTTAGCACTTTTAAGCAAGCGGCTTATTTAATTATGCAACTACGCGACCCAACCTATCCCCAATAGCCTCTAGTACCTGTACTTACTCAATTTAACCACATAAGTACGAAAATATGAAAGTTCAATAACATTTCATCCATTTAAATAGTTTAAACACACATTCCCCACAAGCAATGCATGTTAACATATATTTATAGTCAATTATGAGGTTCCATCCCCAATTAAATTACTTCCAATCAATCTACATACCATTTCATTCAATTTAAATGATTCACAACTCACTTTTAATGCATTTAATTATTTATTAAACAACACATCTCCATTCCAAATTGCTTTAAAAATCAATTTATTCACATTCTAATTATTCAGAGAATTTTATTTACTTTCATTTGCGTCGAACAACAATTTCTATTTCGAACTCAATTCAATCTCGAATTCATTTAAATGATATTCCAGGCCATTTCAATTTATTTATACTCAAATCGAATTTATTTACATCTCAAACCATTTCTATTTTAATTCAATTCCATTTATTCAACACATTTCCAATTATATTTAATTTACTTACAATTTAAGTTGAATTTTATTTATAATTCAAGTTTCATCTCGAGTATCCATTTTTAACCAAAAACCCATTTTATCTAACCAAGTTAATATCCGTTACCATATTTAATTGACTAATTAATTTTCTAATTAGTTCACTTCCTATTTATAGTTCAATATCTGATTTTAATCTCAAAAATCACTTCTTCTAATTTTCTATAGTTCACATTCCTTTTCATAGTTCAAGTTTGGATTCAATTTCCTTTACCAAAATATCAATCTATTTTTATTTTGGTTTTCTGTTTCACTTTTCAATTTATAAGTCACACATCTTATTTACCATACTTCCATCAATTCTATATTCGAACATATTCACATTTTATTTTTAACTCGAGACTATACATTTATTTATAGCCTAAATATATTTTTATTTGATTTATTTCAATTTTTATAAGCCATTCCAATTTATTTATTCACAATTCCAATTCTTCGCCTGAATTTTTTTTTCATTAAAGATCTATGCCATATGGTTTTATAATATTCCCCAATTCAAAATTTATATTTACTTCAATTCGATATTATTTCTAATCTAATTCAAATTTTACAACTTATAGTAATATGGTCACTTTATAATTATTATTTACATATTTTAATTCAATTCCATATAACTCAAATCCAATCGACCTTTTAATTTAAATTTCAATTATTCTTTACCATCATTCCAAACCATACTTAATTTAAATTTTACCCCCAAACAAATTTACTTTTAATTCATTCAATTTAATCAAGTAAGAATTTAATTCCAATTTCAATTCATAATCGATTAAGTTTTGCAAAGTTTAATTCGTTCAACTTAGCTTAAGTTGAATTACATTCAATTTTATATCTCAACCCTACTTTATTTTCAATTTAATTCAACATCTGCTCAATTTTACTTAGCTTAAGTTTAATTTATTTATTTTAACTTTCTCCAGTTAAAATTTAATTCCAAAATTCAAATTCCACACTTTTATCTTTTCTTTAAAATTATTCTCAATTTTATAAGTTCATACATATTTCCTGATGTTTTCTAAAACATTTTAAAGAAGGATTCCGGAATTTGAACACCCGGTATTTGTTTCAAATTATTTTGAAATCACAAATATCCCAAATCACACTTTTTAAATTTAAACCAAACTTGGTTTTTATTCCAAAACGAATACCCTTGGAATTCCTAAATAACTTTTGTTTTTCCAACAAAATCTCCAAATTAATTATTTCGGTAGCTACCCATCACTTAGAAACTCGAAATTAATACTGATGATGCAGTTGTCATCATTAGAATTATTTTCCAGCGACTGAAGTTAGTTCAGTGCTATATCACTTCCAAAAATCCATTTAAAACCATTTCCTTTCAAAAATATTCAAAAATAACACTCTTATTATTATTTTCCACACCTCTTTGAATTTTTTTTTCTTTCAAACTTTCCGGGATTTAAATTTCCAGATTTCGGTTTAAATCGAATTTTAATTATAATCCACTCGTATAATTTGTACTTATACAAATTTTCATTTGGATATATAAACCATTTCCAATTTTATAATCTTTTTTTATTATAATATTACCATCCAAACATTCCAAATATATATAATAATTCCAAAAAATTATTTCTTTTATATCAAAATATGTTTTGGGTAAAATTATTTCATATACCTACTTTTGAAAACAAAATTTGTCGGTTTGCCTAGTTTAAGAGTTTAGAAATCGCTATCGGTATAGTTGTCCAAACTATACCGACCAGAATTTTGAAACACTCAACCAATAAGTCAACACAATTTAAAATTATTTATATTCACTAACAAATATGCGCTCATAACTATTAATGCACACAAACCCATTATAGAGTATTATTGACTCTATCTCTAATGAGTAATCCCCACCAGAGCCAAGGTTCTAGCTTAACCTTTAGCTTTGATACCAAATGTGACGGACGGGGATTTTCGACCCATAAAAATCGACATTAATACGTCCAATGTAGAAAATGCCGAGCATTCGAGTGCCAGAAAAACCAGTTCATTAGGGGTGAAGAAGAAAAATCGAAACAACATAGAATCTCACAATCGCAGTTAAACAAAATATAATATATAACAACGGATTTTAAATACAATAACTGTAGTGTTAATATACATACCACTATCAAAGTACAACAATTTAATACATCAAACCGGATAGTTTAATAACTTGTCCTCACACGGTGGAAATAACCAAGTACGTGATATACTTTTGAACCCTCCTACTCGTCTCCTGAGCTCCATAGCGTTTAACTTGAATATGTAATACTCGGTCTGACTTAAGCATTATAATAAAATAACACCCGAGTCGGTCTGGAAAAACTAGCGTGAGAAAAACACACACAATTTGAATTATAAACTTTTTCAAAATCCTTTGAAAACAAAGGTATCTCGTAAGACCACGTCACACATAAACACAACAGATTTTTACCTTACGATAACTAAAACAACTTTTATCAAAATCGTCTGATATTATAATAGTGTCTATGGAAAGTAAACAGAAATTATCTGAAATGCTTGCATCTCATGTTCCAGCATAGTTGGGAACAATCAAAACCGTACGACGCTTATTGGAGAATGGATTCCATCGAATGACTGGGCCACTGTGGTACCGCCCACCACAATACACCTCTAGAATAATGTACGAGGACCATGTCGGGATCCCCTACTACAAAAGAACGGCCTTCCCCTGACCTGGATACATTGAATATGTTCTCACCCCCGGTTGTTCCCATCCTTACCACCGAGCGCTCCTTCCATGCACAACCATATCCATAAGTAATAGGTTTCCGAGGACATATAGAAAGGTGATAACATACCCTACTTGGGTGCGACCCACTTAGCCTTGCTGCATCTCCCCTGTTTTAGTCATTCCCTGGTTGATGAGGCTCAAGGCTAAGCTTTACCTTTCAAGAATGGTTTTACTAAGAATGCTCATCGTCCTCCAATGACGATGTGCTGATAGCATTCGTCCATACAAGTTATCCTAGTTCTGGACAAACTGAAGCACCTTCTTCATCATCTCCATGGTATTCATTCGTAATGTCCAAACTGGATCGAAGTGGTTTTCGAATATTTAAACCTGATCCTGGTCTCTTCGAAACGAACAACGACATTTCCAAAATTGATATTCGGTTATTTAACTATCAACACACATCCATAAACAATCACCAGGCCTTATGTAATGACCCACAAACCAGTACCCCTTGAGTCGACACTATTCTCCAATATATCAACTCAAAATGAACGGAAATACGAACCATTAGGGTTAAAGAAGAAGGAGGTAGAAGAAGAAATATAGAAACAAACCACAGAATCTCACAAACGCAGCGGAACAATATATAATAGATAAATGACTGATCTTTACACAAAAAGAAACTATATCTGTTTTCTCATTACATCATCTGAGTACAATACAATCAGAATCAAATACTGGACGGTTATATTAACTTGTCCCACAAACAGAATACACAATATACACAACATAGCGAAATATATATCAAGTACGATGATACGTCTCACCATCCACCTCATCTCCTGAGCTCCACAACATCCTATCCTATATCTGTAATACTCGTTCTAACCCGAGCATTATAATAAAATAACACCCGAGTCAGTCTAGAAAACCAACATGAGAAAACACACTCAATTGGATTATTAAAGTTTTCCAAACACTTTGAAATCAAAAGCATCTCGTAAGACCATGCCACAAATAAACATGTCGGGTTTTTACCTTATGTTAACGCCTCTTTAGCAACGACCTACGAGTTATCAAAGTGAACGACTTAGGATATGCAACGACCTATAGGAAGCTACGACTTAACGAGTTAAACAGTTAACGACTTACGACCTAACTCGTGAAGTAATTCAGCGACCTACGACTTAACTATTCAGAGGACTTAAGACCTACCAGGTTAGGGAGCTACGACCTAAGAGAAGTTTGCGACCTAACTACAAGAAACATTGCGACCTAGCAATGTTCCGACCTAGCAATGTGGCGACCTAAGCTACAGGCTACGACTTAAGAAGTACACGACTTAAGAGCTGCGCGACTCAAGATAGTTACACGACTTAACAGTTTACGACTCAGTAGGTATACGACTTAAGAGCTTCACGACTCAATGAGTTAAGCTATCTACGACTCATGGCTCAGACGACTCAACGAGTTAAGCTATCTACGACTCAAAGAGTTAAAAGGTCTCCAACTTAACAACTCAGCAAGTTAGGGTCTATACGACTCAAGAAGGTGCTACGACTTAAAGGATTTACGACTTAAGAAACTCAGGACTTAGCATAAGTCGTCTACGACCTAAAAGCTATCAGGATTAGAATCCAGAGTCCAGGCCTATTCTACCTTTATCTGGTAAGTCGGCCACGACTTAGCACTTGTCTTCGACTGAGCCACAAGATGAACCCAGTAAGGCGCCCACGAGTTACGACTTATCTTAAGTCGGTCACGACTCATGACTTAGCAAAAAACTAGAGTTCAGAATTCGACTCCTATAAATAGACCACCACTTCCAACATGGAAAGGACTTTTGGCCATTCATTTCTTCAAGCGCCGTTACTCTGTCGAAGTCTCCACTCATTCAGCAATCAAAGATCTTCAAACATTCGAGACGCTACAACAAGCTTCGAGAGGAATTCCTTAGATCCAACACGGATTCGTCGGGTTTCATCATCAAAGATTGAGCTAGTAGTCAAGAATGCTTTCGTGATCAAATTGTATTGTATTTTGAAAGATATTGTATCAAATTGTAACCGAATCGGCAATAAAAGACTATAAAGTGGACGTAGGCTCAATTACGGGCCGAACCACTATAAATCTGTTGTTCATTTACTGCTTTTCTGCTATTTTCAGCTTATATTATGTTCCCGTACCAACGGGTGGTGCTTTCACAATTCTATTACACACACCGGGTGTTAGCGTTCACTTTTTAGCGTTAACATTTTGGTGCTTTCACTGAGAACTGAACTCAGGAAGATTTTCACCGTTGCTTCGAAAAAAAAACTCATAAAAAAAACTTCTCTTAAGAACCAGAAGTTGATTTGAAATGATGGCTCCTGGAAGTAGAGGTAGACCGGTCAGATCCAGAAATGCTCATGAAGGAACTTCCGCCTCCCCAACCGTAGACCAAGCAACTCCTACCATTGGAGTCACCAGGGCTGAATTAGATGACGCAGTTTCTGGATTGTACCAACAGATTGAAACCCAAAACGCTTTGATGATGGATAGATTAACTGCTCTGCTCGGGGCAAATCGTCAACCAGAAAACCATCAAACAGCCTTTCCTCAAATGCCACCTTTCCAAACTGAGGGTTCTATGCCGCAGCCAACTAATCGTGAACATGTTCCCAGGCAAGCTTCCGAGGGAAGGACTGATGCCTGCCCGGAGATGTCTTTGAACAATAGAGAGTACCTGTCTGAAATGGTTGACCGCATCATGAAAGAGAGCATGCAAAGGGAAGAGAATGAGAACGATTGGGGATTTGCACCGAGCAGAACTCCGTTTACTGAAAGGATCTTAAAAGCTGAATTTCCAAGGAAATTTGTACCTCCTACTATCCAAGCCTACAAGGGAACGAGTGACCCTAATCATTTCCTATACAAATACGATTGGCATATGACCGGTGCAAGAGCATCAGACGAGATCAAATGTCGATACTTTCCAGTATACTTGGAAGGTGTGGCTTTACTTTGGTTCACAAAGCTTCCAGTTCGGTCTGTAGATAAGTTCTCCGACTTAACGCAAAAGTTCAAAGAACAGTTCAGATTGTATGCTTCAAAAGCTAAGGATATAATGTCACTGTCTAACCTTGAACAAGCGCCCGGAGAATCAATCAAATCTTTCTTGAGCCGTTTCAATGTAGCTTTAGCCGAAGTAGAAAATGCGGAACCACGTATGATCCTGAAATATTTGATGCGAGCCATTGATAAATCGAGCAAGTTTGGAATATGGCTAAAGATGAAGGAACCAAACTCGCTTGAAATTTTTTATAAAAAGGCCGACGAGTTCATTCGCCTTGAAAGCCTTTCTACGACATCGAAAATGGTTGTTGCCTAAGCTAATAATAACAATGTCGCATCTAATAAAAGAGAATCTGAAAGTTGGAAAAGGGAGAATGAAGGAGGAAAGATCCAGGGAAATGAAAAGAAACCTCGCCGCTTTAATCCTTCGGATTTTACTCCTTTAATTGATACACCAAGAAATATCTTTTTTGCAACAAAGGACGTTGTCAGGTATCCTAAGCCGCCTGAGATGACGAGTGGTTCAAAGCGTAATGGAAAATTCTGCCAATTTCACAATCAACCTGGCCATGACACTGACCAATGTCGCCAATTAAAGAATGTGATTGAAGAATTGCTGGAGCAGGGTAAACTCCAACAATACGTTAAGAGAAGCGGTGTCGATCCAACCTCATCCACTCGGGATCAACCACGTCCTACCCATCAATCCGATTCTCTCAACAACACTGCAGTGCAAGATTTAAAAAAGCTTGTCATTAATGTTGTCACAGGAGGTCCACACCCAGCAGGCAGAAATTGGGACGACTGCTAATTGTCCACAAAACTACAACTGGGGCATCTTTCACTTTCTCTGGCATATAAATCCGAAGCTGCAAATCTAGTGCAAATGGAAAATCAGTCCGGAAATTCTGAAACAACAATAACTAGCATCCATTTTTTACTTAACAGCATTGCTTGAATTTGTAAAAATGATAATGGATGTGTGACTTCTGCATTGTAAACCGCTGAGAAATCAGTGTGACTGAATAATGAAAAACTATGAATTCTTTGTTTTCTATTACGAAATGCCTGTTATATTTCGATGTGTAAATACTCTAGATGTATTGCTAAAATGTCGATCTAATATTGCAGGTCATTAAAGCAAAGCTCACCCATCGCAAAGCTAAGCGAGCCCTACAAATCACTTATTAAGCAAATACCAAGCAACCAAAAATTCCATATTCAAATCCCATATAAGAAGAACTTCACATAAAAAGTTGGCAACTCCACTGAGGCAAACCTTCGTTAAGTGGTTGTGACTGTCAATACGAACAGACATCCAACTAGGTAACTTGCATTTGTCTTGTGAAGTTGTTCAACAGTGAAGTCCACTTCTTCGGATAAGACAATTTACTTACAAAGGAAGACACGCTTGGAAACAATAATAATGGGTAGCTGATTAGCAAATGATGAGGGAACATGGGCCACCAAACATAAAAGCAGCCAAAAGGAGGTATGCCACTCAATAAAAAGGGCCGGTAGAACCACCGAAGGGACACCTTCCCAAGCAGAAGGAAAAGGGCCCTTACTAACTGATCGTGATGCATCCGATCAGGCAGCTTGCGTCCGTCCCGTGGATCTACTCGCCCCTAAAACGCAACCTTCCTGGCACACCAACCAACTGAGCCCTCTAACGAGGCACGCCAATAAACTAAAGTGCTTCTCTCAATAAAAAGATTGGTGGAACCACCGGAGGGGCACCTTCCAACGCTGAAGGAACAGGGCCCTTGTTAGTTAATTGCGATCGTTTGTGCAAACGAACATCCAATCAAGCAACTTGCGTCCGCCCCGTGGATCCATTCAACCATGAGAAAGTAACTTCCAGACAATCACAAGACCTCTTCAGAGGCAAAAAGCCCTTTTCGGAGGCACATTTCACCCGTGTAGAAGTGCAAAATTCTTCTCTTCGGAGACCCACTTCACCAGTGATGAAATGCTAAAAAGCCCTTTTCGGAGGCACATTTCACCCGTGTAGAAGTGCAAAATGCTTCTCTTCGGAGACCCACTTCACTAGTGATGAAATGCTAAAAAGCCCTTTTCGGAGGCACATTTCACCCGTGTAGAAGTGCAAAATGCTTCTCTTCGGAGACCCACTTCACCAGTGATGAAATGCTAAAAAGCCCTTTTCGGAGGCACATTTCACCCGTGTAGAAGTGCAAAATGCTTCTCTTCGGAGACCCACTTCACCAGAGCTGAAATGCTAAAAAGCCCTTTTCGGAGGCACATTTCACCTGTGTAGAAGTGCAAAATGCTTCTCTTCGGAGACCCACTTCACCAGAGCTGAAATGCCAAAATTGCTTCTCTTCGGAGACCAAAATTGCTTCTCTTCGGAGACCAAAATTGCTTCTCTTCGGAGACAAAAATCGCTTCTCTTCAGAGACCAAAAGGCCTCTTCAGAGGCGACTTCACCTTGCTTGAAGTACCAAAAATAAACCCTTTACTGGGGCACAAAATCAAAACCTTCTTCAGAAGCTCATTTCACTGTGCAGGAAAATTCACTTTTAAACAAATAAAAGTGATCATTCCCAAAAGTTGAAGTGTTCTTCAGGAAGAAAGAGGAAGTAAAAACTTCTCTGAAGACAAGATATACTCTATTAAAAGCAGAATGATTCTTCCCTTAAAAAGTGGAGTTGTTATTCTCTGAAGTAAGAGTATCAGTCTTGAAGAAGCTAGAAATGTTGCAATGCACTTGCGGTATGGGGGCAACACTATACAATTCAGTTACACGAATAAAGTAATATGCAAGCAACATACCGCGAGTTCATTACAATATCATGAGAAATAGATGTGGAATAAATGCATTCTCAAAAAACAGACAAAAAGTTTGTTCAAACAAAAAAAAAGAATCATTTGTTCTACACTAAAAAAGAGAAAAAGATGCATTCTCACATACACAAGAATTTGTACAAGTAAAATAGCTATTTTATTCAATACTATGGAAATTTTTTACATTGTGCAGATTACAAAAAAAGAGCGGAGATCGGTATCCGCACAATCTCCGGTCAATACATGCAAAAAGCAGAAAAGACAAAATCAAACTCATTTTTCCTTCTTCCCACCCTTGGAGCCTTTACCCGGCCTGGTAATTAGTTTCGGAGGCCGTATCAGAGAAGAAGGAGAAAGAGACTCAGCCGGATCGACTTCTGCTTCATCTCCAGCAGCAGAAGAACTTTTCTTTCCTTTCTTCGAAACCACACATTTCCCCTTCTTCTTGGAAGAAGACTCACTCCCCGGAGTAAGAAATATAGAAAGCTTTGTGTCGTAGTCAAAAGACTGCTCCGGGGTCTTCTCACTATCTTCCAGATCTTCTGCTTTCTGCTCCTTGGAAGCAGGTGGTTCGTCCAAGCCTTGAAGGGCTGCTATCTGTTCTTCCTGTGAACCTGGTTGAGAACCGGGAAGAGGAGTAACTTGAGAAGGAGGAGGAACGACAGCTGAAGAAGGAAAAATTGGTGCAGTTTCCAGCGCGTCCGCTGCATAATAAAAGAAATCAAAATCAGTATTCTCCAAGAAAAAAGAAGACAGTGGATCGTCAAAGCTTAAGTAATAAGTAAGAAGTTCGTCGAACTCGGTTAAGTCGAATAAGCGATTCACAGAATTTGTCTCGTCAAAATTACCTGGAGAAGTCGGTTTGGCGAGATCAATCTCAAATTCCCGAGCCTGAAAGTCCTTCATTGCCTCTTCCTCTATAGGAGTGGTCACAGTTGAAAGGGACGCGGAAGATGATCTTAAGGCTATTTAACACTAGAGGGGGGGTGAATAGTGTATTAAGAATTTCTTTAAAACTTCTTTGATTTAAATTGATTTAACTAACTTAATGCAAATACACAATCACAGATCAAATCACAGAATCACAAACAGATGCAAATATAAATAAAAAGCAAGTAAAGGAAAGAACACACCAGGAATTTTATACTGGTTCGGTGTTACCCTACATCCAGTCCCGCACAACTCGTACGGCTTTCTATTCAATAATAATCTAGATTATAATCCCTCGATTCCAAGGCAACGAGGTACACCCTCCAGATTCTCAGGTCTCTGGGTAGAACCACTTGATTCACAGGACACAAGTTCACCCGATCGATTTCCAAGGACACGATCACACCTTTATAACCCTAAACAAGTTTCTTTGAGTACAAATGTATCTATAACTCTGATAAGCACTGAGATTCTTTGAAGAGAGTGGCAGAGAATCAAACTAGAGATATTCTGGTTTGATTCACTTAAGATTTCGGCAGAATGTGGATAGGATGATTAGAAAATAAGATAAGAGAGTAAAGAGGAGAGAAAATAAAGAAAGTAGTTACTGGAAAACGTCCATAACAGTCTCTATTTATAGAGAATGAATGGATGTGTCCATTCAAAGAGATTTAAACGAATAGACACTTCTTTTGAAAACAACCTTTGCTATAACGGGAAGCATGTCGACATGACGAGTAACTATGATGTCGACATGGTCTATTAAAAATGATGATTTGCTTTTCTTTGAAAATGATGATTTAAAACATATGCAACTTTATTCAAATGGACTCTATGTATTTGTATAAGGTATTTAGAAGTAGAAATACTTATGAATATATATATGTATATATACTAAAATATATTTAAAATCAAGGTAAATAAATTAAAGTAAATATAATATTAAAATAGATTTTGAGGCTAAAATATCAAGGACAATTTTGAAATCAAAATATAACAAAATGATAAATATGATTTTGAGGCTAAAATAATTTTGGAAATACGAACGAAGGTTTTTCTTTTGAAAAGGAATATTTGAAAATCATTTTATGAAACAAGAGATAATTTTGAAAATCATTTTGAATCAAAATTAGTGGATAACAAAATAGGGCTACTATCCGTTCCACTAGATATTTCGTGAGTTCCATCTCACTAGGGTTCCATCCCTTTAACAAGAACGAAGTGGATTCCATTCCACGAGTAAATTGGATAAAAAAGAATGATAGTGCTTTCAAGGAGTTTTAACAAATATCTAACCTAACTATATTATTTGTCTTGAACTCTTGAATATCTTGAATCTCATGAGTCTTCAACCTTGAACTCTTGATCTTTGTCTTCTTTACTGTACAGTCTTCTTTTGTTGATACCTGCATATAGATTTCCTGCACATATATATTTTATAACACTTCTATAGTTGTTGTCATCAAAACCATTATCCTATAGACTAACATTCTCCCCCTTTTTGATGATGACAACCTTTGTTTATAAAATATTTATATTCTCCTTATAACTCCCCCTAAATCTAATAACTCCCCTTTAATCTATGCCTAACTAACCTATTTTATACTTCTCCCCCTTTGTCATCAACAAAAAAAAATGACATTAACTCCCCCTAAATCTATGATATTAATGATAGTGTTATCATTAATAATACTGAAACTAGATATAACAATGCTAAATATTGTATACTCAGAATGATATATATGAGTAATATAAGAATGAGAATAATACGTGTAACCACAGATTATTTTATTCATATTACTATATACATAACTGTTAAATGAAAAGAAAATGCATACAATAAGTAGACAAATCAATCAAACATAAGCACACCTATTTATGTCTTATTACATAATCAATATAGTAAGTTATCATAAATCAACCATGTTTAAAACCAAATCAAGTATTTCAAATCAAATCAATTTTAAACCAAATCAAACAAGTTAAATGTTACGTGGAACTTCAACCCATCCCTCTTTTCCAAAGATGGGATCCGCTTTGATTACTTCCCAATCTTCATCGTCCTGGAGCAATGTCTTCGGTGGATTTACTTGGAGATCCTCTTTGTTGAGAGCGGAGATCATCCATCGTAGTGCATCGAAATGCCTTTCTTGTTCCTTTATCATCTGCATTTGACTCAGTTCTAAGTGCCTCTGATTTCGTAGAATAAAAGTAAGAATGTCTTTGAAGGATTTGAGAGTCTCTTCAAGATTATCACTTAGATTTGAAGAGGATGAAGCCATTTTGACGATAAGTAAGAAGGAAATAAGTAGATAAGAGTAGAGAGAAGTTATGAGAAATTTTATGGAAGAAAATAGGACTTAAATAGACAGGAAAGTCGTTTGAAATGAATAGACATAAGGAGTTATTTTGAATTTCAAATTGAAATGTCCATTCAGAATATTACCAGTATATGTCGACATGACCTCTATACAGTATGTCGACATACATAGCAGATTTTGCACATCTTATTTTTGAATTTTCAGTGTATACACATATGATTTATATATATATTACTTGATATAAATAAGAGTGACAGTAAGATAAACAGAGAATAAGCTTCATTTCATACTAGAACAGAGAAGTACATGAATCTCATAGAGAAAACATAAAGATACAACTTTCAATATACCAAATTTCATTGATATACAAAAAGTAAACTCTAGAAACTAGTAGATGAGGATGAAGATGATGAGATATTAAGCTTCTTGTTGACTTTGGAGAAGAACTTGTTCATAGTATTGGACATTTTGTCCAATTTTTTGTTTACGGAGTGTTTGAGAGCTTTTTGATTTTTTACAATTACTCGTTGATTGTGAAGGAGAGTCTTGTTTGATGGTCGTGTGGGAAAATCAATACTCTCTATGGAAGTTTCTTCACTTTCTTCCTCTTCTTCTTCCTCACCTTCTTCTTCTTCACCTTCTTCTTCCTCCTCTTCCTCTTCTTCTTCTTCCTCCTCATCTTCTTGCATTTCCTCATACCCCAATCGTGCTTCTTTTTCCATTAGTGTTTCGTATGGTTGAAACACGTGCGGAATTTTCATAAGTGAAATATTGGAATGATTAAAAACCTTTCTTGGAAAGAATTCTTCACCTCTCATATCCACTCCAAAGTAATTAAAAATTCTAGTGAGGTATATTCCATGATATAATGCATTCTCTCCTGAATCCAAGTTTTTGTGACGAAATTCATCCAAGATAACTTGTGCCCAATTAATATCATAATTTCCAAAAATTGCAAAAAGAGCCTTACACACTTTTTGAGTCGGGTTATTGTAATTTCCCGATCTCGGAGTAATAGTGCGTTGAAGGAGAAGATTAACAATACGAGCTTTTGGTCGAAAAAATTTGTTTTTGAAATCCATTTCTTCCTCAAAAATATTGTGAAAAGTTTCACGATCGGTTTCCTCGATTTCAAAAGAAGAAAGATTGGAACCGGTACTTTTACACTCAAGTATGGTTCCTAAAACATCGGTATCCAAAACAATTTGTGTCCCCTTGACACTACTCCACACTTCATCATCCCTTCCACTATAAAAACCACGATTTAAATTTGCATAAAACATTTTGACAAGGTTTGGATAGTAAACAAAATCATTTTGGTTATTGTCAATCAAGCTTAGAATACCATTATTTTGAAAAAGAGCATCAATTTCATAAGAAGCGAAGTCATTAAAAATAGCAAAACTACCCGAATGAACTTTTCCATAAGTTTCATAATTAATGTATGCAAGTATGGCATCTCTATTATTGTAGAGATGATCTTTGGTGGCTTTTGACAGCCTCATTCCGGCTACGTTGCTAGTGGATGCCATTTTTGAAGAGATAAGAGTGTTTGAAGATAAAAGTTGTTTTGAATTTGAATTGAAGATGGAGATAAGTGTTGATAGAAGATAGATATAAAGAGGTTGAATAGTTGGATTCTCTGGTCAAAGAGTCATAACTATTCAGAACATAGGAGTTAGTGAAAAGGTGGAGGGAAATTTGAATTTTGAATTCAAATTTAGAAATCTGATTTGCTACAGGTATGTCGACATTACCAATAAGTGCCATGTCGACATGCACATCAGATTTTGCAAAAATGATTTCAAGCATGTACAAGATTTTTATATATATATATATATATACTTATATATATTATGACTATTGTCTGAATATATTTTGAAAATATATTATACAGAAAATATATAAAAATAATATTTTATAAATTTTTAAAAGATATTTGAAACATTTTAAGTTAATAAAATCAATTATATACTTAATTAATAAACTATTCTAAGCAACCAATTTTCAACCAATTAAAATAGTAAACGTGTACCTTGTTTGAGTTCCATATCATCCTGATTATCTGAATTCTGAGTTGTCATAAAACACATATTTGCCAATTCTGTTTTCTGTTCATCATCACTTGAGGACGTATCTGAATCATCCAGTGTTGCTGCAAATGCTTTCTTTCTTTTCTTTGAATATTCTTTGTTTGATTGAGGAGTTTGCTTTTCTTGATGTGGACAGTCTCTTTGATAATGACCAAACTCATTGCAATTAAAGCATTTGATGTTGTTGAGTGATTTAGTGTTATTTCCAAAACTTTTTCTCTTGTGATTATTCATTTTTCTATACTTCAAGAATTTTCGAAAGTTTCTTGTCATGAAGGCTATTTCTTCATCATCATCACTAGAGTCTGGATTCACCAGTTAGTGCATTAAAGGCAATGGACTTTTTTTCTGATTACTTATTCTCCCTTCTTTCCTGAATTTTAACTTCATATGACATCAGATTTCCAATTAATTCATCAATCTTTAAGGTACTGATGTTATTTGCTTCTTCAATCGCCAGTGTCTTCAGATCCCATTCTAGAGTGAGTGAATTCAGAATTTTCCTGACTTGATCTTCTTCGGAGATTGCTTTTCCCAGAGATACTAGTGAATGAACAATATCCTGAAAACGACTATACATATCTGGAATAGATTCACTAGGCAACGTCTTAAATAATTGAAATTGATTAGTAAGAATAGAAATTTTGGTCTGTTTAACTTTGCTTGTTCCTTCATGAGTAACTTGCAGAGTTTTCCAGATTTCATATGCAGTTTTACAAACAGATACCCTATTAAATTCATTTCTATCTAGTGAACAAAATAAAATATTCATGGCTTTTGAATTGTTTTGAGCCACTTCTCTTTGAACGGTCGTCCATTGAGCAAAATCAGTTGTGGGCTCAGTGTATTCAGTTTGTGTCATATTCCATGTTTCTAAACTAATGGATTGTAAATATATCTTCATTCTACATGCCCAATATGCATAGTTACTGCCATTGAAAAGTGGTGGTCTGGCAGTGGACTGACCCTCTACAAATGAACTAGAAATACCAGTGTTGGTAGCCATTGTTACTTTTCAAAAATCAGGTTATGAATACTTTGAAAAACCTTGCTCTGATACCAAATGAAAGGGACGTTGAAGATGATCTTAAGGCTATTTAACACTAGAGAGGGGGTGAATAGTGTTTTAAGAATTTCTTTAAAACTTCTTTGATTTAAATTGATTTAACTAACTTAATGCAAATACACAATCACAGATCAAATCACAGAATCACAAACAGATGCAAATATAAATAAAAAGCAAGTAAAGGAAAGAACACACCAGGAATTTTATACTGGTTCGTTGTTACCCTACATCCAGTCCCGCACAACTCGTACGGCTTTCTATTCAATAATAATCTAGATTGCAATCCCTCGATTCCAAGGCAACGAGGTACACCCTCCAGATTCTCAGGTCTCTGGGTAGAACCACTTGATTCACAGGACACAAGTTCACCCGATCGATTTCCAAGGACACGATCACACCTTTATAACCCTAAACAAGTTTCTTTGAGTACAAATGTATCTATAACTCTGATAAGCACTGAGATTCTTTGAAGAGAGTGGCAGAGAATCAAACTAGAGATATTCTGGTTTGATTCACTTAAGATTTCGGCAGAATGTGGATAGGATGATTAGAAAATAAGATAAGAGAGTAAAGAGGAGAGAAAATAAAGAAAGTAGTTACTGGAAAACGTCCATAACAGTCTCTATTTATAGAGAATGAATGGATGTGTCCATTCAAAGAGATTTAAACGAATAGACACTTCTTTTGAAAACAACCTTTGCTATAACGGGAAGCATGTCGACATGACGAGTAACTATGATGTCGACATGGTCTATTAAAAATGATGATTTGCTTTTCTTTGAAAATGATGATTTAAAACATATGCAACTTTATTCAAATGGACTCTATGTATTTGTATAAGGTATTTAGAAGTAGAAATACTTATGAATATATATATGTATATATACTAAAATATATTTAAAATCAAGGTAAATAAACTAAAGTAAATATAATATTAAAATAGATTTTGAGGCTAAAATATCAAGGACAATTTTGAAATCAAAATATAACAAAATGATAAATATGATTTTGAGGCTAAAACATTTTTGGAAATACGAACGAAGGTTTTTCTTTTGAAAAGGAATATTTGAAAATCATTTTATGAAACAAGAGATAATTTTGAAAATCATTTTGAATCAAAATTAGTGGATAACAAAATAGGGCTACTATCCGTTCCACTAGATATTTCGTGAGTTCCATCTCACTAGGGTTCCATCCCTTTAACAAGAACGAAGTGGATTCCATTCCACGAGTAAATTGGATAAAAAAGAATGATAGTGCTTTCAAGGAGTTTTAACAAATATCTAACCTAACTATATTATTTGTCTTGAACTCTTGAATATCTTGAATCTCATGAGTCTTCAATCTTGAACTCTTGATCTTTGTCTTCTTTACTGTACAGTCTTCTTTTGTTGATACCTGCATATAGATTTCCTGCACATATATATTTTATAACACTTCTATAGTTGTTGTCATCAAAACCATTATCCTATAGACTAACAACAGTTTCTTTGTCAACCTTAGCGGGAGGCGTGGAGTGAGAACTAGAGCCAGTAATATCCGCGTGAGCTGAAGCCGAAGTATAAGCAGGAGCAAAATGAGGTATTTCTTTCTCAGGAAGCTTCTCTCTCGTCGCCTCGGCCCGCACTCGGGTAAGCTGCTCTTTTCCTTTGGCAAGGGCAGCGCGGGCGCTCTCATCTAAATAGGTAGCTTGAAGATCTGCTTCAGCATAACCGGCACCACACGCCCTATGTCCTCGCTAAGTCGTTCACGATATAACAACTAATCAAAGCACAAGAGAAGGTCGAAGCACACGACCCACGACCTAGGCGTGTACTTCGAGGGGCAAATGTTAACGCCTCTTTAGCAACGACCTACGAGTTATCAAAGTGAACGACTTAGGATATGCAACGACCTACAGGAAGCTACGACTTAACGAGTTAAACAATTAACGACTTACGACCTAACTCGTGAAGCAGGTCAGCGACCTACGACTTAACTATTCAGAGGACTTACGACCTACCGGGTTAGGGAGCTACGACCTAAGAGAAATTTGCGACCTAACTACAAGAAACATTGCGACCTAGCAATGTTACGACCTAGCAATGTGGCGACCTAAGCTACAGGCTACGACTTAAGAAGTACACGACTTAAGAGCTGCGCGACTCAAGATAGTTACACGACTTAACAGTTTACGACTCAGTAGGTATACGACTTAAGAGCTTCACGACTCAACGAGTTAAGCTATCTACGACTCATGGCTCAGACGACTCAACGAGTTAAGCTATCTACGACTCAAAGAGTTAAAAGGTCTCCGACTTAACAACTCAGCAAGTTAGGGTCTATACGACTCAAGAAGGTGCTACGACTTAAAGGATTTACGACTTAAGAAACTCAGGACTTAGCTTAAGTTGTCTACGACCTAAAAGCTATCAGGATTAGAATCCAGAGTCCAGGCCTATTCTACCTTTATCTGGTAAGTCGGCCACGACTTAGCACTTGTCTTCGACTGAGCCACAAGATGAACCCAGTAAGGCGCCCACGAGTTACGACTTATCTTAAGTCGGTCACGACTCATGACTTAGCAAAAAACTAGAGTTCAGAATTCGACTCCTATAAATAGACCACCACTTCCAACATGGAAAGGACTTTTGGCCATTCATTTCTTCAAGCGCCGTTACTCTGTCGAAGTCTCCACTCATTCAGCAATCAAAGATCTTCAAACATTCGAGACGCTACAACAAGCTTCGAGAGGAATTCCTTAGATCCAACACGGATTCGTCGGGTTTCATCATCAAAGATTGAGCTAGTAGTCAAGAATGCTTTCGTGATCAAATTGTATTGTATTTTGAAAGATATTGTATCAAATTGTAACCGAATCGGCAATAAAAGACTATAAAGTGGACGTAGGCTCAATTACGGGCCGAACCACTATAAATCTGTTGTTCATTTACTGCTTTTCTGCTATTTTCAGCTTATATTCTGTTCCCGTACCAACGGGTGGTGCTTTCACAATTCTATTACACACACCGGGTGTTAGCGTTCACTTTTTAGCGTTAAAGTGGACGTAGGCTCAATTACGGGCCAAACCACTATAAATCTGTTGTTCAGTTACTGCTTTTCTGCTATTTTCAGCTTATATTCTGTTCCCGTACCAACGGGTGGTGCTTTCACAATTCTATTACACACACCGGGTGTTAGCGTTCACTTTTTAGCATTAACACCTTACAATAGCCAAAACACTTTTTATCAAATCCGTCTGATATTATAATAGTGTGTATAGAAAGTAAAATAGAATCTAGCTGAAATGCTTGCATCTCACGTTTCAGCAATAGTTTGGCACAATCAAAACTGTACAGACGCGTAGGGAGAATGGATTTCCATCAATGACTAGGCACTGGGGTACCACCTGTCACAGTACCTGGTCTAGATCAGCGTACCGAGGACCACGCATGATACCCTGCAACACAAGACCGGAACTACATAAGGGTAATTCCGAGCAAGATCACCCCACAGTTGTGATCAGCAATCACACCACTAAGCTGAAATAAAAAGGGACATCTAGACAGGGATGACCTCACCCTAATGGGCGCTACCCACATAGCCTTGCTGCATAACCCCTGATTTTCATTCATTCCCGATTGATGAGGTTCGAGGCTATGCGTTACCTTTTTAGAACATGTTACTTAGAATTCCCACCGTCCACCTGACGATGTTTCGAAAGCATTCATCCATACAAGTCCGTCCTGGGTTAAAGTGGAACCGAAGGCACTATTCCTACTACATCCATTTTGGAGTCACCCTCGGGATTAGTAGCGACTAGCCCTTGCACTTCACTGCTCCATCTTCGACTCCAAACACGTCTTCCTCACGAAAACGTACAAACCGTATCGAAGTGGTTTTCGGAAAATAAATCCCGATCCCGGTCTCTTCAAAACGATCAGTGCATTGGCCAATATTGATAGTCGGTTATTTAACTATCAATTAACATTTACAAACATCCATCAAACAATAAATAATTTTCCAAATCATTTATTAACCTCAAAATATCTTCGCAAGATATATTTCCACTTTTCAACCCTTTGAAAACAGTTTCAAATCATCTCCCTCTCACGGAATAAATTTCCCAATATTTTCTATTTCCACTGAAATCACCAAGTACAAATACGTAGACTTTAAAATCATTTAAAACACTTAATTATAGAATATCCTTTTAAACATTTAGATTTAAAACTACTTTAATACTTTATTTTTAAAAATAATACACTTTAAGAATATTTAAAATAAAGCTACCTTATAAAATATAAAAATAATTTTTTATCTTTTCAAACATAATACCAATTAACCTTTAAATAATAACTACTAAAATAGATTTGAAAAATACTTACTTTAACATTTAAACATTTAAAAATAATAAATTTTCTTAAACATATTTTTAAAACGGCTTTAAACTATTACTTATATTAAAAAAATTGCTTTTAAAACGTACTTGGCTATCCTGGGAATTACACTTCTCTTTCACACCTTTTTAAAAATAAATCACTATTTATTTTTAAAACAAATTTACCCATTCCTTTAATAAATTCCCACCATGAATTTATTCTTTCAAATATCCACTGATATATTACTTCACCTTTATAAACCCAGTTTATAAATTCCATAGTCTCACTTCTCTTTTAAAATCCCACTTTTATACACTTAAATCAATTTCAAATTTGATTTCCAAATTTCTCCATTTTGAAATAAACTCCATTACTTACTCAATTTTATTCAAATCCGTTAACTTCATATTTTGTTTCTTCATTATGATTAAAATCTTTTAACTGAAAATACCAATTTCAGATTTCCCAAAATTCCTTCTTTATCCTTTTAAATAAATTCAAACCTTAAATTTTATAATAAATTCTTTATTTCCTGATATAATATCACTTATGTTTAAAATTTCATATTTCTCTGTTTATTTAAAATTCCCTTTCCAATACTCGGAATTTATTTAACAGAATTTAAAATTCACTTTTATCCTTTCCCAATTCATTCTTTGATTTATTTAAATTCTCTATAATTATTTTACTTTAAAATTCTCTCTTATATTTTCTTTTTCAAAAATTCAATTCTATGTATTTTGATAACTCAATATACCGAAAGGTATATCCAATCAAACACAGCATCCAACATTTCAATTATCAATATAATTCATCACAAAATATCAACTAATCATATCACAGAATTATTAGAACAAACTAAATTTTTTGAGGAATCCAGTTGGATCCCTCCAACCTGTTTCCCTGCATCCACAGATGTTAGCACAATATAAAATACCAATTCCACTTCGAGGTGGAATATCGCGGTATATGGGTTTATAAAATATCATCCGCTATTATGCGGCGCATAGGGTCTCATCCGCTATATAATGCGGGAAATCAATCACTCCAATATATATATCATATCACAACCAATCAATTCAATCATTCAACCAAATATTTAAATTTAACCATTTAAATTTAAATAGCAAATCCAGAAGAGTGAGATTAACTCAACTTTGATTTTAATATGAAGTCCATTTCCATTCCGGCTTGATTTCTCCACAATTTTGACCTTGTATAAACAATTTACGATTTATTAACATTTGAATTAATTAAACAATTTATTTTCTTTTAATAATTTTAATTTACTAATGATTTAGTTTAAACTAAAAATTTCCTTCAAAAATCTTTTGAGTTGCTAAAATAATTAAAATAAGTTAGTTAAACGAGTTAATCACTATAATTCATTATTTTAAAATGAACTAGTAATATTTAAAATGTAGAGATGTATATTTATGTTATTTTGAAACTATACCCATAAAAATAATTTATATAGGTTAAAAATCTGATTTTTATATAACTTTCAACATTTTAAAATCCTTATTATTATTTTTTTTCCAAATCTTATATAAGCTTTCCTACTTTACTGCATACCCATATATCTATATATATATATATATTATTATTAAATTTTGAAATATGTAAGATGTTTATATATTGTAACAACCCTGTATTTTACAATTATTTTTAAATTGATTTCCAGATTTAAAAGCTTTATTTATGAAAAGAATAAATTTTTTTATTGTAAATATAAAATAACTTTGGTTTTGTATGTGGATTAGAATTCCAAATATGACTAAATTTATTATTTCCAGAAATGTGAATTTTGGTCAAATAGTCAAACTTCGACTTTTAACTTAAAAATTTAAAAGTTTGAAATTATAAATTTTATCTTTTATTATAAAAATAGATTTAATAACTTGAATACTGCTTTTCGTTTCGTTGAAAATGGAGTTAAACTGTAAAAGATATGTACATTTCAATTTTGAGTATAAATTGTTTATTTAACAATTTTGTCTATTTTAAATTGTATAAATTACTTTTACTTTGTTATATTTTATTTTAATATGTGCTAATATGTTATTTGATGTATATTTTGTCTTTTAATATTTTTAGAAATGATAATATAATTTTTCTAAAGTCTATTGAAATTGTTTTCAAATTTGTTAAGCCTAGTTTCTATTTTCTTTGCTATTTTCTTAATTTAATTATATATAATTAAAATTTATTTATTTATTTTATACATTCACTTTTATTTGCTGTGTTTTTACTTTATTAATATTAATTTTACATGTACTTTGATTAAAATAGATTTTTCCAAAGATTATTTGGATTGTTTCAATTTATTTAGCCTAGTTTCATATATATTGATATTTTCATTATATAAATTATATAATTTAAAATGTATTTAATTATTTTTCTTATTTACATTATTTCTGAGATTATTTATCTATTTTATCAGGCTTTTTATGTATTTACAAAATAGAAAAAGAAATTTGAAAGGCCTTAAACTTTCTATCTTCCTATGGGCTTTTATCTTCCACCGTTTCTTTTTCAATCAATACATCTTTTATTCTATTAACCCTAAATATTCCTCATTCTTTTTTTTTCAGCCGACTTCCTCCTTTTATTCACGAATTTTCAAAGCTCCAAAACCCTAAAAAAAATCATGGCCTCCATCTTGCAAAAAAAATTAGGTAAATTCTTCTCCTTTCTCTTGTTTTCTATATTTTCTTATTAGAAATTGCTCTTGTTCTCAACTAAAGTGATTGGCTCCTCTTCAACCAGACCTTAGGCCGACCTCCACCACTCCATAGCCTGATCATCAACCACCCTAGATCACCACCATGGCAGGCCAAGCAACCCCAAGGCAAGCACCACCACAAAAATCAACAAATCCATCACTTATGCACTCAAGCTGACCTAGTTTTGGTACCATCACCTTCCACCACCCATGGCCGCCACCAACACCACCTCCACCACCTCCAGCACCACCTAGACCCTCTGCCACGTCATCACCTTGGACCCCACTCCTCTGGCCGTGCCCCATGAGCCGTGGCCGAGCCTTGAATTGCCTTGAATCCATGTTAAAGTGACATTGTTTTGCCTTGTTGTGTTGTTTCATGCATACTCAGCTTTTGCTATCCTCTAAACATGTTTGGCCGACCCTTAGGCAACCAAAACCTGAACCAAATCTTGCCTTAGACCTGTAGTACACCATATGGCTAAACCTGAAGGTTGTTGGAAGCAAGTGCAAAGCAATTCTACTTTGATTCGTGCAGTTGATTCTATATTATTCTATCGTATCGTGCATTTGAAAACATATATTGTTTGTATTGTTTTGTCTTATGTATTCGAGGAAGTTAACCTTGTCTCTCCCACACTCATCATCATCATGGCTGAGAAAATGAACCGCTTGTTCGAGCTTTTGAATGGTTAAAGCACAATCAAGTAATCTATTCCGTTGTTGCTTCTTATCTTCATCGTTTCAACATTGTTTATGTTAACCCCTAAATTTCTACGACTTATGGCCTTACGGCTTATGAGCTGTACGACTCATGGACTTACGAGATAAGGAGTCTATGACTCATGGACTTACGAGATAAGGAGTCTACGACTCATGGATTTACGAGATAAGGAGTCTACGACTCATGGACCTACGAGATAAGGAGTCTACGACTCATGGTCCAGATGGTTCAGCGAGTCAAGGTCTGTACGACTCATCAAGTTTATGATTCATGGAAACGTACGACTCATAAGGTCTTATGACTCATAGGGCTTACGACTCATCAGACTTATGACTCGTAAAGACTTGCAACCCATAAGGTCTTACGACTCATGGTCCTACGACTCATCAGGTTCAACGAGCCATGGAGATTTACGACTCATGAGAACTGGCGACTCATGAGGTCCTACGACTCATCACTCTTACGACTCATGAGAATCTGCGACTCATGAGAACTGACGACTCAGGAGGTCTTACGACTCACCAAGTTTACGACTTAAGGGCTATCAAACTGGAATCTAAGGCCCTGGCCTGTGCTACTTTGATCTGATGAGTCGACTACGACTTAGCACTTCTCTTCCAACTGAGTTGCAAGATGGACCATAAGGCGCCCACGAGACATCATAAGTCGAATACGAGTCACGACTTACCATGAGTCGGTCACGACTCATGACTTGGCCAAATTGAAAGCTCAGAAATCTGCTCCTTTAAATACCCCATCACTTCCAACATTGGGGGGACTTTTGGCAAATCATTTCTACAGCGCTGTTACTCTGTCGAACTCTTCATTCATTCAGTAATCAAGGATCCTTCAAACATTCGCGACACTACAACAAGCTTCGAGAGAAATTCCTTACATCCGAGATGGATTCATCGAGTTTCACCGTCGAAGATTGAGCTAGTAGTCTAGATTGTTTCTTGTGATCGAGTTGTACTGTTTCTTGAAGATATTTGTATTAAATTGTAACCGAATCAGCAATAAGAGACTATAAAGTGGACGTAGGCTCAGTTACGGGCCGAACCACTATAAATCTGTTGTTCATTTACTGCATTTCTGCGATTTTCCTGTTTAATTTCTGTTCCCGTCACACGGGTGGTGCTTTCACGATCTTATTACACACACCGGGTGTTATAGTTCATATTTTAACGTTAACATTTTGGTGCTTTCACTGAGAACCCAACTCAGGCTACCATTCACCATTGCTTCTCAGAAGTTTGCTGAAAGAATTTCCTACAAAACCAGAAATTTATCAGACATAATGGCTCCTGGAAGGAAACGAAAGTCTGTCAGAACTGACGATGACCGTGACAATACTGCCACTTCTCTCTCTCCAAATCAGGCAGCTCCAAGCGTCGGTGTTACGCGACAGGAGTTAGATGCTGCTGTATCCGGACTGTACCAGCAGATTGAAACTCAGAATAACCTGATGATGGAAAGGCTGAATGCTCTATTTGGTATGAGTCAAAGACCAGTAAATAATGAGGGAAACTTTGCTAATGCTGCTCCCAATTCCGAGGGAAGAAATATTCCTCACGGGGGATCAGGTGCCGCCGAAGGGGCACCCCTGCAGGCCGAAGGATCTAGGCCGTCACCAGTTCTTCATGAGCATTTACCTGGACAAACTCCCGAAAAGATGGCTGAGGTCTACTCTGCGAAATCTCTGAACAATGAGGAATATCTCTCTGGTATGATCAAGCAAATAATGAAAGAGAGCATGCAAAGAGATGAAGACGAAAGCGAATAGGGATTCGCACCAAGTAGAACTCCGTTTACCGAGAAGATTCTGAAAGCTGAATTTCCTAGAAAGTTTGTTCCCCCCACTATTCCTGCTTATCGGGGGACAAGTGATCCAAATCAGTTCTTATATAAATACGACTGGCATATGACCGGCCCAAGAGCAACCGACGAGATAAAGTGCCGATATTTCCCAGTTTATTTAGAAGGAGTGGCGCTTCTCTGGTTTACCAAGCTTCCAGTCCGGTCTGTAGATCAGTTTTCCGATCTCACCCGAAAATTCAAGGAGCAATTCAGGCTATACGCTTCAAAGGCAAAAGATATAATGTCACTGTCCAGTCTTGAACAGAATCCGGGAGAGCCTATTAAGTCATTCTTGAACCGCTTCAACTTAGCTCTGGCAGAAGTCGATAATGCAGAGCCACGAATGATCTTGACCTATTTGATGCGTGCTATTGACAAATCGAGCGAATTTGGAAAATGGCTAAAAATGAAGGAACCAAATTCGCTCGAGAAATTCTACAAAAAGGCTGACGAATTTATACGCTTAGAGAATCTTTCCGCATCAGCTAAAGTCGTGACAACGGTGGCAGAAAATAATGCTACTACTCAAAGCAAGAAAGAACCGGCAGATCAGAAAAGGGAAAGTAATGGTGGGAAAAGGCAAAAAGACTTCAAAAAGCCCCGTTTCCTTAAACCATCAGACTTTACTCCTCTGACCGATACCCTGGAAAATATCTTCATCGCCACTAAGGATGCTGTTGAATTTCCAAAACCACCGGCCGTGAAAGTTGGGAAGAATGCTGTTCAAAGCGGAAGATTTTGCAAGTTTCACAACCAACCAGGGCATGATACCAATGAGTGCCGCCATTTGAAAAGTCTGATTGAAGAATTGCTAAGAGAGAATAAGTTGCAGCAATACGTCAAGAGGAATAGAAAGGACCCATCTTCATCCAGCCAAGGGCAGTTACCTCCAACTAATTCATCTGATTCAGGAGAGAGGCCTGCTGGAAAGGAAAGACCTGTTATTAATGTGATCACAGGGGGACCTCACCCGGCTGGCAGGAGTTGGGGTGAAATGGAAAGGTATGCAAAAGCTTTGAAGTATGCACCAACCGAAGAAAGTGTCTAAATCCTGGAAGATGCTTCACCTCTAAAGCAGCAAAAGACTTTCCATGATGATATTATGTTCAGAGCCAGGGATTCTGTTAATGTGGAAGCTCCTACTGAGGACCCTTTGGTTGTCTCTGTCGGTATTGGGCCAGCTATTGTCAGAAGAGTGTTAGTTGATAGTGGTGCCTCATGCAACATCCTCTTTAAAAGGACATTTGACCAAATGAAAATTCCGATGACTGATGTACATGCTTCTTCGCACAAGATTGCCGGATTTACAGGAGAGCTGAAACAGCCAATTGGAACAGTGGACTTGTTTGTTGAAACGGGCGAAGGTCACAAGAAATTGGTTCGGAAGCAAACTTTTGTAATTGTGGATGGATTCTCCGCCTATAACGCTTTCTTGGGCCGGCCTACTCTTGCTGCTTTCAGGGCCATCCTCGCTCCTTGGTGCTTAACAATGAAGTTTCCTACTGATAATGGGATTGCAGTTATTAAAGGAGATCAAAACGCAGGACGAGAATGTTATCTTGTAGAACTCCGGGAGGCCAGGAGAAAAGAAATGGGAAAAGATGCGGCAGCTCCGCTCCGCATCAAGGAACCGACCCTGTAGCAACTACGGAGCGGCCCCTGTACTGGTGAACACAGCAATGCAAGAAAAGAAATGGATCCCAGGAAAGCCAGTACAGGGGAGAATAGAGTGGTACCCGTGGAGGTAACGGTACCAGTATCTGTAGACCCGAAAGACCCAAATAAAGTACTCAATGTGGGTTCACAGCTAAGTATAACAGTTCAAAAGACACTGATATCATTCTTGAAAGCCAATCTAGATGTGTTCGCTTGGTGTCATGCTGATATGTGCGGAATCTCTCCAACAATTGCTGTTCACACCCTGAATGTCGATCCGAAATTCACTCCAGTAAAACAGAAAAGAAGAACTCAAGGTCCAGAAAGGTCAGCAGCTTTAAAAGAAGAGGTAGATCGTCTCCTAGAGAATAATTTCATCAAAGAATCCACTTATCCAAATTTGGTTTCAAATCCAGTACTGGTTAAGAAGGCAAATGGAAAGTGGAGAGTATGCATTGATTTCTCAGATCTGAACAAAGCTTGCCCCAAAGACTGCTTCCCGTTGCCTAGAATCGATCAACTAGTAGATGGGACGGCTGGACATGAGTTGTTATCTTTTATGGATGCCTATTCTGGATACAATCAGATTATGATGAATGAACCAGATCAGGAGGACACAAGCTTTATTACAGATGTAGGACTCTACTGTTACAAAGTCATGCCATTTGGTTTAAAGAATGCTGGGGCAACATACCAAAGACTTGTCAACGCTATGTTCAAGCCTCAGATTGGCAAAACGATGGAAGTCTATGTTGATGATATGTTAGTAAAGTCAAAGAAAGCAGTAGACCACATGGATCACCTGGCAGAAATGTTCTCAATTCTTCGGAAGTACGGAATGAAGCTCAATCCATTGAAATGTTCATTCGGAGTAGAGTCTGGAAAATTCCTGGGTTACATCGTAAGCGCTAGGGGCATCGAGGCAAATCCTGCTCAAATCACAGCTCTAAGAGAAGTTAAAGCCCCTAGAACGAAGAAAGAACTACAAAGTCTCAATGGAAAGGTTGCCGCTCTTAGTCGCTTCATTTCCAAGGCCACAGACAAATGCATTCCCTTCTTTGATGCTCTAAAGAAAGGGAAGAAAAATTTCGAATGGACTCCTGAATGTCAGAATGCTTTTGATCAACTGATTCATCATATGAGAACTCCTCCAGTCCTTTCCAAGCCTAGTGATGGTGAAGACCTCTTCATCTATTTGGCAATTTCATCCCATGCTTTAAGTGCAGCACTCGTACGAGAAGATATGAAAATACAACGTCCGGTTTACTACATCAGCAAACGGTTCGCTGGTGCTGAAATGAATTATTCAAAGATAGAAAAACTTGCTTATTGTCTGCTAATCGCTTCCAGAAAGTTGAGGCCCTATTTTCAATCTCATCCTATCAAGGTCCTGACTGATCAGCCTTTGAAGCAAGTCCTGTATCGTCCTGAAACTTCGGGTCGTCTCTTGAAGTCGAACATAGAACTCAGCCAATATGACATCACTTACCATCCCCGAAGAGCAATTAACGGACAAGCTTTAGCAGATTTCATTGCAGAGTCCACTGACAAAGGTGACATTAAGGAAGAAACCACTGACTGCATTCCGATACAGTGGAAGTTGTATGTTGATGGCTCGAGAAATGATTATTGTTCTGGGGCAGGAGTTGTGCTCGAAACTCCCGAAGGACGATCACTATATTATGCATTGAGACTAGAATTTCCTTCGACGAACAATGAAGCAGAATATGAAGCCCTTATTGCCGGATTGAAAATCGCCAAGGAATTAAATATCAAAGTGATACAGATTTTCAGCGATTCTCAGCTCATTGTTTTCCAGGTGAAGAAAGAATTTCAAGCCAAAGGAGGAAATTTGCCTGCATATTTGACAAAGACTTCCGAACTCCTTAATGATTTAGATCACTACTCAATAAGCCACATACCCCGAGAGGAAAATATGAAGGCAGATTCTTTAGCAAAGTATTCAAGTTCCGGAGAAGCTCAATTACTAGGATTAGTTCCTGTAGAAGTTCTGTCAGCTCCAAGCATTGATGAAATGGATATTGATTGGATTATGACTACGTCTCAAGAGCATGAATCATGGATGACTCCAATTAAAGAATACTTACTTAGTGGTTCCCTGCCAGAGAATTCTAAGGAACGTCGAAAATTATTAAGAAAAGCATCGAGGTATATAATTCAAGATGGCCGATTATACAGGCGGGGATTTTCAACCCCACTACTCCAATGTGTAACTAAGGAAGAAGCCAAGACAATCTTAATAGAGGTGCACGGAGGAGAATGTGGAGACCATTCAGGTGGTCAAACACTTGCAAAGAAAATTCTCCGATATGGATACTTCTGGCCGGACATCAATCGAGATGCTGCAACTTTTTCCAGGAAATGTGACAGATGCCAACGATTTGCAAAAATCCCAAGAGCGCCCTCCACTGAACTCACACAAATGGTCAGTCCATGGCCATTTGCCATTTGGGGGATAGACCTAATTGGACCATTACCGATCGCCAAATCAGGAATTAAATATGCTATTGTTGCCGTTGATTATTTCACCAAGTGGGCTGAAGCTGAACCTTTGGCCACCATCACTTCTAAAAAGATGATAAATTTCGTAACGAAGAATATCATTTGCAGATATGGTGTGCCACAGAAGATAATCACCGACAATGGCACTCAATTTGAAAGTGAAGAATTCCAGGATTTTTGCAAACGGTTCAGAATTCGAAAAAGCTTCTCAGCAGTGGCTCATCCGCAGGCAAATGGGCAAGTGGAAGCAGTCAACAAGATCATCAAGTCAACTATCAAAAAGCAACTTGAAAAAGCAAAAGGTGGTTGGGTTGATAAGCTTCCATTAGCACTATGGGCGTACAGAACTACTCACAAAACTGCGACTGGGCACACTCCATTTTCACTGGCATACTGATCTGAGGCAATGATTCCAGTAGAAGTAGAAGTTCCTTCACAAAGAAGAGTTCATTTCAATGAAACCGAAAATGAAAAACTGCAACTTGAAGCGCTTGATTTTCTTGATGAGAAAAGAGAGGAAGCTAGGCTCAGAGTTTCAGCTCATCAGCAGAGAATAGCCAGGCATTTCAACTCCAAAGTTCGCCAACGCAGCTTTGAAATCGGAGACTTGGTTCTGAAAAGGATCATGACAGCAACTGGTGTGTTTGGGCCAAACTGGGAAGGGCCATATGTCATAGGCACTAAACTTCTTGATGGCACTTTCAAACTCATAACTGTTGAAGGAGATCCAATTCCAAGGGCCTGGAACAGCAACCATTTGCGTCCTTACTTTACTTGAAAATAGCTCTGCTCAAAATTGTAAAATGATGATGAATGTATCAGTTGTATTGTGAAACATTGTAAATCAGTGTAAATGAATGAAAGCTATAAAGTGGACGTAGGCCCGATTTTTGGCCGAACCACTATAAATCTTGTGTTCTTTACTATTTCATGATGCCTGTTTTATTTTGATATGTAAATACTTTAAATGTATCGCTAAAATATCAATTCAAAATTGCAGGACATTATAACAAGGCTTGCTCATCACAAAGCTAAGCAACTTCCATAAATCAGCTATTACACGAAAACCAAGCCACAAAATTTTTTTTTTCTTCCAAACTCAAATCCCAAGCAAGGAAAACCTCACATAAAAAGTTGGCGACTCCATTGTGACAAACCTTCGTTCACTAGTCGAGATTGTCGCTATAAATAGACATCCAACTGGATAACTCGCGTTTGTCTCGTAGAGTCATTCAACAGTGAAGTCCACTCCTTCGGATAAAGCAATTTACTTGTAAGAGGAAAAGAAGAAGATGTGCTTGGGAACGATAATAAGAGAGCGTTAACAGGCAGATGATGAGAGAAAGTTGCCAAGCAAACAAAGGAGCAGACAATGGGAGGTATGCATCTCAACAGGAAGGCCAGAAGATCCACTAAAGGGACGCCTTCCCAAGCGGAAGTAACAGGACCCTCGCTAACTGGTCGTGATGCATCCGATCAGATAGCTTACGTCCGTCCTGTGGATCCACTCGCCCCTGAGACGCAACCTACCCGGCACACCAACCAACCAAAGCCCTCTAACGAGGCACACCAATAAATGGGAGTGCTTTCCTCAACCAAAAAGATCAGTGGGACCACCGAAGGGGCATCTTGTTAATTGATTGCGGTCATTTGTACAAACAAACATCCAATCAAGCAACTTACGCCTGCCCCGCGAACCCATCCGACCATGAGAAAGTAACTCCCAGGCACTCAAAAGCCCTCTTCGGAGGCACAAGCCCTCTTCGGAGGCACATGACCTCTTCGGAGGCAAAAGCCGTTTCCCAAGGCACCACAAGCCCTCTTCGGAGGCACATGACCTCTTCGGAGGCAAAAGCCCTTTCCCAAGGCACCGCAAGCCCTCTTCGGAGGCACAAGCCCTCCTCGGAGGCACAAGCCCTTTTCAAAGGCACAAGACCTCTTCGGAGGCACAACTCTTTAAGAGGAGCCCTCTCCGGAGGCATGTCCCAAAATAAAATGCTTGAACAAAAAGCATCGTCCAGAAGCACAGTTCAACTCTCAAAGGAAGGACTAACTTGTTCATCTCGAAAAGTTCCTCCTAAAAAAGTTGAAAAATGCTACAAAATTCTTTCAGAAAAGCTCATTTCACTTCATAGGGAAATTCACTTCTTAATAAATAAAAGTGATTATCCCCGAAAGTTGAAGCGTTCTTCAGAAAGAGAAAATAAAAATTCTTCTAAAGACTGGATATACTCTATTAAGAGCAGAATAATTCTCCCCTTAAAAGCGGAATAATTGTCCTCTGAAGTAAGAGTATTAGTCTTAAAAAAGCTAGGAATTTTGCAATGCACTCACGGCATGGGGGCAATACTATACAATTCAATTATATTAATAAAAGCAACATGCCACAAGTTCGTTGCAATATCACGGAAAACAGATGTGGAATAAATGCATTATCAAACGCAGACAAAAAGTTTGCACGAGTAAGAAGAATCGTTTGTTCTACACTAAAAATAAAAGATAGATCATTCTCACATACACAAGAGTTTGTACAAGTAAAATAATTGTTTTATTTAGTACTATGAAAATTCTTTACATGTGCAGATATCTCAAAAAGCAAAAGCGGGAACCAGTACCCGCACAATCCCCGGTCAATACATGCAAAGAGCAAAAATAATAAGTAGAAAATCCAGCTTGATTATTCCTTCTTCTCACCACCTTTGGAGCCCTTTCCCGGCCTAATGACTAGCTTTTGAAGTCGTTGTGAACAGGCAGGGGCAGAAGGAGAAAGCGGTGCGGCCAGATCAACTACTGCTTCATCTTCAGTGGAAGTCTTCTTCTTCTTCCTTACAGCACGTTTCCCCTTCCTCTTTGAAGAAGACTCGCTCCCCGGAGTAGCAAGCAATGTTGAAAGCTTCGTGTCGTCATCAAGAGACCGCTCCGGGGTCTTCTCAATGTCTCCAAAATCCTCCGCCTTCTGTTCCTGAGAAGCAGCCGGATCATCCAAGCCTTGAAGAGCTTCGATTTTCTCTGCCTGTGATCCCGGTTGGGAAGCAGAAGGAGGAGTAATTTGGGAAGACGGAGGAACGGCAATCGAAGGAGTAAAAGCTTGTGTAGTGCTTGGTGCCTCCGCTGTAGAAGAAAAGAAGTTAAAATCAGCATCCCCCGAAAATAAAGAAGGCATCGGTTCATCAAAGTTTAAGTAACAAGTAAGAAGGTCATCGAATTCGGCTAAGTCAAATGACTGGTTCATTAGACCCGAAACGACACCAAGAGTACCTGGAGGAGTTGGCTTTGCAAGATCCACCCCAAACTTCTCGGCTTCAATATCATCCAGTGCCTCATCTTCAGTAGGAGTAGTTGCAGTTTCCTGGGCAACTTTAGCTAGTTGTAAAGAATGAGAGCTGGAATCTATAATATTAACGTCGGCTGAAGTGGAAGTTTGAACGGGGGCAGTTAAAGGAGCTTCTTCTTTTGGAGGCTCTTCTCCCATTGTTTCAGCTCGTACTTTGGCAAGTTGCTCCTTCCCCTTAACAAGAGCGGCACGATCCTCATCATTGAGATAGCGCTCCTCAAGTTCCAGCTCGTTATAGCCGGCCCCGCCAAGCATATCCATCGCGACTTCCCACACTTCAGCCAATGTAATTTCATAATCGGGACCAAGAAAGGAGAGGCTCCCACGACCCAGAACGCTGTGTAAATAAAAGTCGAATAAGGTAGAGCTGATGTCTGCTTTCGTCGCCTCATGTGATTGCTCAGCCGCTTCCTTTTCGGCAACGGCAGCAACCCGGCCAGCGGTAGCCTCATCACGCTCTGTCTCAGCTTTAGCGAGTCGAGACTTTAGTAACTCAATCTCTACGTTCTGGGAGGTGACTTTTTCCCGCAAATCGGCATTTTCTGTGCGGTATTTCTCAGTAATATGCTGTTCAGCGGCAAGCTTCATTTCGACATCTCTCTGTGCAGCATGTGCATCCCGCACTTGTTTTTGAAAGACTTCTTCTTTTTGAGTATGAGATGCAGAAGAAGAAGCAAGATCTTCCTTAAGTTTTTTAACCTCGGACTCAAGTTTTGCATAACCATCAGCAATATTTGTCATCTCGACATTATGCTGTTTGCAAATTTTGTCCCACTCCGCCTTGTCGTTTTCCATAGTCAGCATCGCCTCAAGGTTTGCACGATTAACCCTTTGTAGTTCATCAACAAGCTTCTGCCACTGCGACATCCTCTCGATATTAAGCCTGACTGCGTCAAGGCTGCTAAGCATGTCTGGCTTATCAATCGGAACTAGGTCCAAGTCAAAGCGCACCCCTTTTAGGCACCAATTCGGAAAACGACTCTGAAGTGTTGGGGGGCCGTCCTTGACTTGGTATTGCGGTCTGTTAATGATAGTCTGAATGTCAGATTTCTTCAGAGGAGGAGAGCTGGCCAGAATATCGGCAGGAATGGGAGCGTCAGTCTTTTCAGAAATTTCAGATGCGTCAATCGGTTTAGATCGTTTGCTCGGTTCATCGGCAATCTGAGTTTTTCCCTTATCATCGTAAGACTTCCGCTTATGAGAGTAGTCACTCCTATGCGAAGAGTCATATCGCTCGGCATCTTTCCTTCTTTGCCACTGATCGTAATCCCGCTTCTCCTGGGCTTTCCTTCGAGCCCTCTCTTCATCTATTTCTTTTGGGGTATCAAGGTACTTCCTAAAGTCATAGGTGCCGCGGCCTCCACGGTACTTGAATGAGTCATAATATGAACTTGTACGTCCCATTGGAGAACCTGAAAGCAAAAAAGGAGTAAAGTTTAGAGATTTCCAGAAGAAAGAGGATAAATGTTTATAAGTGCTGAAAAATCCTAAGTGTGTGTGGCGTGCAGGCTACATGCGTCAAACTACAGACCACGCTTTAGTGTGGAAACAGAGACGACTGGCGTAATAGGCGTCCGGGTTTGTTTAAAGGTAGAAGTCGCCTCGACAATGGGAGAAGTTGCTTTTGGATTGTTATCCCCAAAAAGCTCTCGAGAAGTTATCATGATATCGCTCAAGCCATCAAAGGTATCATCACCCAGGAGTTCAGCAGACTTCTCTTTCTCAACCTCTGTATCAATGGATTTCTCAGGAACTCGAGGATTCTCTTCCTCCTCAGTAATTGGGGTAAGCGCCGACTTGCTGACTAACCCTACGACATTGATGGATGCGGAACATTTTACCAAAGCAGCCTCCACGACGGGTGCTTCTGATGTAGTTTCTTCTACAGAAGCTGGGGCGTTCAAATCCTCCGCTTGGGAACCTGAGACAGCTAACGTTTCCGCATCAGAACTCGAGATTTCATGAATTTGAGTCGATCTAGAAGGATGTAAAAGTCCAAACTGGTGGAGAAACTCATCCTTCAACAAAAATTTCACATCCCGTTCTTCAATCGGAACAGCCATGAGCTTCTCCAGAGTTTGCTTATGACTAGGATCCCTAGAGGGAGACAGGAGCGCTGAAATGAGAAAGCAAAGTTAAACACTTAGTGATTCGGACTGCAAGATACTCAAAGAACAAGGAGAAGAAAGGATAGGCATTCTTACTTCCTTCTCTCCACACGGCATAAAAACCAGGGGGACAGCGAACATAAAAATACTGAGTCAAAAACCCGTGAGCAGTATCAGGGAGGCCGACGACCAGTTTGCGATTCCTGGCACTTCTTATAACAATGATCGAAGGATGATCTTTGATTCTGACGAAAGAGCATAGATAACATATTTCGTCAACACTGGGGAGACGGTCAAGCGTTCTGCCGAATAGTACGCATAGCCCCATTAGAACAGCATAACCATTGGGGTGTAATTGGAATGGAGCGATTGCCAGTTGGCGGAGAAGGTGTTGAAGAAAGTTGTTGAAAGGAGGAATGGCTCCGCACGAGCACATTTGTCGGTTGACTGCCACAAAGCCAGAAGGCGCTACATCAGCAGTGTTGTTCTTCTCAGGAAGGATAGCGTCGTCCTCAGCAATGCCAAATTGAGTGCATAACTGCCGAAAAGTTTTGTATAATAGAGTGGAAGATGCTCTCTCTGGGGGATTGACTAAAGGAGCTGGAATGAGAATGGACTCTCCAGTCTGAACTGTTACATCTCTTTGTTGAGAAGCCATTCTACACAAGCAACTGGATATTCAAATATGAAGGTGCACGTTTCCTAAATAGTGTGAAGTGTTGTGCAAAACTAGTAAAGATAACAAATAAATGCAAGCTGGAATTAAGTTAGTCGGTAATTGATCGATTATCAAATTTCAGGACTTGTTAATTTAAAAGTTCAGGTACGGCATTAGTGCAAACCAGACATTTTCAGTTGATTAGTTCAATGTTGCTTTAATACTTTGCTTGAACTTGTTGATTTAAAGCACTTCATTCACACAATCTATTTATGTTGATTATCTTTTATTGACTAATCTGTCACTTGATGTGGGCAGTCGGTGACAGTATATTTGTCCCAATTTTCTGTGGATATTGTATTAGACAGGTTATTAGTTTGCAAGCTAGAATGATCTGTGGGAAAATGCAGCAGTTCAAAGTTCATGTAAAGCTTAAGTCATGAGTCGCCAACGACTTATATTCAAAGTTCATCCACGGCAGTTCAAAACTCATACAAGGTCTATGTCATGAGTCGACCTACGACTTATGCTCTGACTCGTCTACGACTTAAGGGCTACAGGGCAGGTTAGCAGTACTTCAGGTCTTAAGTCGTGAGAAAATAAGAGAGGCTACAGTCAAAAGCGGCATAAAATCCTAAGTCCTGAGTCGTCTACGACTCAAGAATTATGTCATAGGGGGCTTGACTCGTGAGTTGTACAAAGCTACTGAACCATGGCCATGCCAGCATCTCTCTTGATTTGAACCCATTGACTTTTCTTCTAACCCATCTTCATCCAAACCCGATAACCTCTCAATCAAACTACTATCCTTATCCCCATTCCACGACACCATTAAGCCATCCAATGAGTTAAGTTCAGATCACCAAAACCTCGCCAACCTAGTCCATTAACGCCTGAAGCGCAGTAACCCTACATCTCCATCGCCCCATTCATCTAAAGATGAAATCGAGCAAAATCAAGCTCATGAACTACCGGTATGGAAGAATTCACAACAAAGCATTGCACGAGGGGATGGATTAGGTATAGGGGGGAGAGTTCACGAATCAATGACGATTAAAGGTCGAGGTTGGATCAGAAACACTTACGCAATGAAGAATCGAGAATCGAATTGATTGATTGATAGAAAAGGATGAAATTGCCTTGAGAAAGCTTGAAGGAACAGCAATGGCGAGTACGACTCAGAATATAGGTAATGGATAGAGGAAACAACTCAAGCATTTTATACCATTGGGCAGCGGAACACGAAGAGGCATACACGAGTTAAGATGAGTCGAAGCACACGACCTACGACTTAGGCGTGTACTTCGAGGGGCAAATGTTAACCCCTAAATTTCTACGACTTATGGCCTTACGGCTTATGAGCTGTACGACTCATGGACTTACGAGATAAGGAGTCTACGACTCATGGACTTACGAGATAAGGAGTCTACGACTCATGGATTTACGAGATAAGGAGTCTACGACTCATGGACCTACGAGATAAGGAGTCTACGACTCATGGTCCAGATGGTTCAGCGAGTCAAGGTCTGTACGACTCATCAGGTTTATGATTCATTGAAACGTACGACTCATAAGGTCTTACGACTCATAGGGCTTACGACTCATCAGACTTATGACTCGTAAAGACTTGCGACCCATAAGGTCTTACGACTCATGGTCCTACGACTCATCAGGTTCAACGAGCCATGGAGATTTACGACTCATGAGAACTGGCGACTCATGAGGTCCTACGACTCATCACTCTTACGACTCATGAGAATCTGCGACTCATGAGAACTGACGACTCAGGAGGTCTTACGACTCACCAAGTTTACGACTTAAGGGCTATTAAACTGGAATCTAAGGCCCTGGCCTGTGCTACTTTGATCCGATGAGTCGACTACGACTAAGCACTTCTCTTCCAACTGAGTCGCAAGATGGACCATAAGGCGCCCACGAGACATCATAAGTCGAATACGAGTCACGACTTACCATGAGTCGGTCACGACTCATGACTTGGCCAAATTGAAAGCTCAGAAATCTGGTCCTATAAATACCCCATCACTTCCAACATTGGGGGGACTTTTGGCAAATCATTTCTACAGCGCTGTTACTCCGTTGAACTCTTCATTCATTCAGTAATCAAGGATCCTTCAAACATTCGCGACACTACAACAAGCTTCGAGAGAAATTCCTTACATCCGAGATGGATTCATCGAGTTTCACCGTCGAAGATTGAGCTAGTAGTCTAGATTGTTTCTTGTGATCGAGTTGTACTGTTTCTTGAAGAGATTTGTATTAAATTGTAACCGAATCAGCAATAAGAGACTATAAAGTGGACGTAGGCTCAGTTACGGGCCGAACCACTATAAATCTGTTGTTCATTTACTGCATTTCTGCGATTTTCCTGTTTAATTTCTGTTCCCGTCACACGGGTGGTGCTTTCACGATCTTATTACACACACCGGGTGTTATAGTTCATATTTTAACGTTAACAGTTTGCGTTGAATATTTATGAGTATATTGTCTTGTTTGGTTATTGTTTACAAGATAAATATCAAGGCTCTCCATTCATTCAAATCGAAAGTCATGCTATATCGTGCTTGTTGTGCTTTCTGTAATCTATTCTGTGTGTTTTGATCGCTAATCTCCAGCTTTAACAGGTGAGTTATTCTCACCAAACAATATGTACCTATATAACTAGTAAATTGACACCCTATGAATCTGTAGAAATATATTATCATGTTATACTTGACTATGTTATGATCATATGATGTTCACACCTGTTGTTACACCTGATATATCATATGTGACTGTTATTTCATGTTATTCTGTTATTTATATCAGTTATCAACATTGCCAGTTCCCTGTAGACTAGAATCACTATGGGTTGAAATGATACATACCCGAACGGACTTTAGAATAAGGGAAAATCGTTACGGGCTGAAATGATAGGCCTGAGCGGTTTTCAAATCATTCTTTTTAAACTTGGGATTGCGGGTTTGAAATGATAGAACCCGGATTTTTCATTTTAAACTGCGGATTGAAATGATACATATCCGTATCACTTGACCTAGGCTAGAAAACTTTATACAGGCCCGTGGTTGTTTTATAAAGTGTTTTGAATATTTTTAAGTATTTTAAAAAAATATAAACTTGTGAAATTTGATTTAAACAGATTTTGAAATATCTTGAATTAAATAAATTATGATTTTTCTATGTGTTAAAAATGTAATTAATGAATGGTTTAACTGGAGTTTTGAAATATGACTTTTTTGGGAAAATTTGAATTTTGTTAAAGGTGGAATTTTAATTAAGTAAAATAAAGGGAAATAAGTTATATTTTGGGAATTTAAAACTTATTGGTTAAGTTAAGAATTTAATTATAGAAATGGAAATTTAATACTTGAATCTAAATAAGTGAATTGTTATTTAATTTGGTTTTTTGTATGGAAATTTGACTTTATAAAATCATAGAAATAAAGTTATTTAAATGATTGTTTTTAAAATGTGAAAATATATGCTTTTATAAGTTAAAATGATTTATATTAAAAGTTAATTATTTGTGGAATTGTAAATAAAACTCTGAATATGATTTAACAGCATTTTGAAATGTAATGTAAAGGATATTACAGCATTTTGTAAATGTTGTAGTGTTTTAAATGAACTAAAAGGTTAATTTGAAATAAAGGCTATTATAGCACTTTGTAAGTGCTATAGTGGTTAAACTTAACATTTAAGTTAATTGAAACTTAAAAGAAATCTATTACAGCATTTAACGCTGTCTTTTGTTAAATAACTGTTTTAAACTATAACTTTACGTAGCTTTTTATAAATGCTACGGAAACTATATTTTGTTGTTTAATTAATTTTAATGAAAAATAATCTTTGGAAAATGATATATTTTTGGGAAATTAAATGTTAAATTTCTAAAGATAATGAAGAGACATTTAAATGGAAGAATTTGATTTCTAATGTGAGTTTAAAATGGTATTTAAATTTAATAAAATGAATGGATTTAAATGGTATTTAAATGAATAAAAATGAATGGTGTTTTGAATAATATTTTGATATTGTGAAATGAGTTTGAAATGATATTTGATTTTTGATTTATTTAATTTAGTTGATAAATGAATATTTGAAGTATATATTAATTGAGTTTATTTAAATGATATTGGATTTATGAAATGTGGGAGATTTAAAGTTTTGAAATATACTAAAGATTGAATATTGTATTTTGTGGATTAAATCTATATTGGAAATTGATAAGATTTGAAATGGTTTATTGGTAAACTGTAATTGAATTTAAATTTGATGGTTTGAATTTAATAAGTTTGTAAATGTATAGAATTAAAAGATGATTTCAAATATATGACTTCGAAATGCTGTGATTTTCAAAGTATAATGATTTCAAATGTTTTGTTTCAAAAGAGTTATAACTTTGAAAGTATAAACTTGTAACGACCCAGAATTTTGAACAAATTAAATTGAGAATATTTAATTAATTTTAAATATTTGAACGATAATTTAATTTGAATTCCCGATATAATTTTGAAATCGGCGATTAAATTATAAAATTAAATCGATTGAAGTTGAATAAAAATTTGAATATTCAATTTGAAGCTAAAGAAAAATATTTCGAAAGGTTTTAAAATTCGTATTGATAACACTGACGATAACAGCAGCTTCAGAATTGAAATTTAAACTGTTTTGATTTGTTTTGAAAATTTATCGTTCGAATCGAAATTAAAAATAGCCGTTCGAGGCACAGTCTCGGAATTCGACGAGACCAGTTCCATTGGGTCCGTAATATTGAATTATTACCGGATTTCAATTTTCGTATTTTTCGGAGTTAATACGTGGCTTTACGGCAAGCAAACACGCTGAAATTGGAGTTCGAGATATTTTGAAGAAAAAATAATAATAAACAAAAAAAAAGCACGTTCAAACCCACGTTCTCCCATACCTACTCCCATACCCCCGTACTTCATTACCATCCCTCAGTTTCAATTCAAATTCACGAAGCCCTCTTTTTCCTCAGACAAAATCAAACGAACGAAACCAAAGAAAAAAATCAAACATCTCGTTCAAAATAAAATGGCGTCTTCCTCTTTCGATTTTTTTTCAATCAAACGAAAATCGAACAGAACGCCGAAGTAAATTCGAATGAATCAATCGTTCAATCGAGGGGAGGAAGCACCATCGTGCTCGCGTATTCGAGAGGGGAGTTCGATCGAGGGCGTTTGGGCGCGAGGTGGGGCAGGGAGTGTAGTTAGGGTTGGCGCCTGCCTGGGTCTCGCAGTGGAGTAGTTCGACGAAGTTGGGTTTGGTGGTGACGCGCTTGCGATCAGGGTGGAGGAGGTCGAAGTCACGATCTCGCGGTGGCGCGCGTGAGGTGGGGAGTTGCGAGCACGAGACGTGCTGGAGTTTGATGATGTTGGCAACGGGGAAGGGCATGGAAACGGCAGTGGCTAGTGATCGAAGTAGAGTATTGGGAATTCGCGATGCGAATTTTGGCAATGAGATGCCTGGAGTCGCGGTTGCCGTCTAGGGTGTTCGCGAACTGGTGGTGGAGTCGAGGTCTGGGCAGTGTGGCGACAGTAGTTCGATTTGAGCTCGGTGACATGCAAACTCGAGCAACGGCGAGCGAGATGTTTTGGCAGTGCTTGATCGAACCTAGGATGATTTCTTTTGGATGCAATTTCGAGAGTAAGGTAAAATTTTTAAGTCAATTTCGATTTAATTTAAATCTGGAAAAGCATATTGTTTCGATATAGTAGGATAGATTACTGCTGTTGTTTTCAGAAGCAGAAAAAAAAACAAAACAAACAAAGTTATATGTTATAGTAAGAACAGAAATTAGTATATAGATAAAGATTGAAAAAATAGAAAGATTTGTGATGGATTATTTTTATCAATATATATACACAAGATTTTGGAAGAAAAATTTTTATTACTGTTTGTTTATTCCAGAAAATATAAATGTATTTTTGACTTATCTAAAACTATTTAAGTTGCTGGAAAGATTTATTAAAGAAAATTTATTAAATGGTAATGGATTTTTCGTGTTAGTTCAAATTTAAAAGTGTTAATTAATTTAATCTATTGAAAAGAAATTAATTGCTCGATTTATTAATAAATTGTATAATTGTTTATACAAGGTTAAAAATCGAGAAAATCGAGCCGAAAAAGAAATGGATGGCAAATTAAATGCTAAGGTGAGATTTTTCTCACTCAAAAATCAAAGTGGAATTTTCAGTTATTTATTGCTTGATTTGATTGCTATATTGGATGTGATATTAGATATAGTAGGATATATCTATATATATATAGCAATATATACATATTGGCATATGTATATATTGGATTGATGATTTCCCGCCTCGTATAGCGGATGAGACCCTATTGCGCCGTTAGTAAGCGGATATTTTTATAAAACCCATATACCGCGATATTCCACCTCGAAGTGGAATTGGTATTGTGCTAACATCTTTGGATGCAGGGAAACAGGTTGGAGGGATCCAAATGGATTCCTCAACTTTATTTATTTATTTACAGATGTTGATATATACATTCTGTTATCATATATTGATATATGATGTCTGATGTTGTGATGGACAAATTGATGCGTTGCATCATTGGATTCAAAATTTTGAAGTTTAAAAATAACGATCTTTAACTTTAAAAGAGATTTTAAAAGTGATTATTTGAAAGTATACGTTTTATTTGAATTTTTGAATTGATTTACTTTAAATAAATAAATGTTATAAATTTAAAGTTATGGAAATTATAATGTTTGTAAAATATAACCGAGAGATAAAATTTCTTTTAAAATAAATGGTTAAGTCATAAATAAAAAGATTTGAATTGAGATTTTTGAATTATTAAAACGATGTATATAAAAGATGTATAAAATTTGATTTTTATAAATATAAAATATTGGGATTATAAAACGAGTTTTAATAAGTGTTAAAATGAAGAATAAAGGGATTGTATAAGTGAACGAAATTTTATATTTATAAATTATGAAGTTACAAAATAAATAGATTTTTGTAAGACAAAAGACTTATAAGTGATTTACTTATAAATCGGGTTTCGACATTTTAATTAAGAGTTGTGAATAAGTATGAATGGTTTATAGATGAGATTTATAAAATATATATTTTATAAATCCAAACAATGAAATTTTAAACGTAGTTCGGTTGTTGTTAAAAATAAGATTTTAAATGAAATCTTATAAGGAATAAGATTTAAAATTTGTGAAGCCTTAAAGGAACGAATGTTATAAATACATGAAGTATAAGTACTTAACCTCTAATATGGACTTTTGGTATATAAAGTTGAGTTATAAAATGAATTGAATTATAAAGAAGATTTATAAATCAAAGTTGTTATAAAATAGAAATGGAATTTATAAACGTTTTTTTATAAATTCGAAGATCAATTGAATTTGATAAATTAAATATAGGAGATTATTGTGACGCCCCACCTCTATGTTCATAATAACAAAGAGTATTAAAAGAAATACTGTCTATTATTACGAAGAATAAGGCTGGATAGGAGCGACCATCCGTAATTGGCCTTACACTAATATTGGTTATCTCGATAGGAGTGGTATATACTTTTTATTTTTCATCTATTATTTATTTACTCCCATCGACATATCCAATTATCAGTATAAAACAAACTACGATAGTTCATAATAGTTTAGGACATTAAATATAACAATAACACAGATAATATAATTGCGGAACACAGATAAAAACAAAAGTCTCATATATATATAACCGATGTCAGTTAATACATAGTTGACACAATACATACGATACAACTACAACTGTCGACTCTAGAGGTTATATATACACGTACATTATCAACTAATACACATGAATACATATCGTTCTATACAATGACACGACTAATACAAAAGAACAATGACAACTTCAGAAGATGCGAAAAGTCTTCAAATCCCGAACAGCAACTCAAAGAAGAAAATCTACAACCTGAAATAACTCGGGTCTGACCCGAGTATTACATTCAAAAGAAAATAATACACGGGTCAGTCTAATTCAAACTCAGTTATTAGTGCATAGTAGCAATAATAATCAGGTAGTCCAATAGACGACAGTCACAGAAATCTCGTATATCCAACTTTCGATACGAGAATTGGATAACGGCATATATAACACTAAATAGTGTTAAACAATAAATCAGCAATCCAATTAAGTTTAAACAATGGAAATGTCAAATAAATCTGTCAATCCTGCTAGGGCTGCAGTACACGCACGCGTGTACTGCCTCGCCACTACAAAACAACTCAAAACAATACTAGACAAGATCAGAGGCACAAGTGAAACAAGTTCAACATGTCACAAAGCAAGGCACAGTGAGATAGAAAACTGAGGGTGAGTGCACCAAGGATAAGTCACTACAACACTCAACAGAATGGCAACAGGTATTCATGAAACAAAAGTGCTAACTAACTCAATATCCCAATGCATCAGATACAAGGATGCACAGGTAGAGTACAGTGCATGAAAACTTGAACAAAATATCAAGTGCACCAGTAGGAATACTGGTGACTGTAATCGCAAGCAGGTAGGCACGAAGGCAATGCACAGTCTACACAATTTCCAGCAGAACTGGTCGAAACAAAGTAGCAAACTAATATCTCAAGCTTAGTACAAATCAGACTATATATATGCATACCCACAAACATATGTAAGTATGCACATAAGTTGATAATACTCGAGTACTTATGTGCAGACCCCAAATTCAACCAACAGCAATGTATGAACAACTCAAAACTGCACGAAATCAAGACAGCCAAGCTAAATATGTCGACTGAAGACCACAAGTATACAATAATTCCAGTCTTATTCAGGTAGAACAAGAATGGCTAGAGACAGTCTTATAGAATAGTTACAATGAGTATGCAAGAGCAGATCACTCAAACAAATGCCACATTGAAAAGGAACAGACTCAAAGTACAAGCTAATGCAGCTGGAAGAATTAATATATACAGTGAAAAAGAACAATGCCAAGATGAATGCATATATGGATGTAGACATGCCAAAAATCAAGTTGAAGTCGAGAATTTCAAAGTCGTTTTATCTCAAAATCGAACAAGAAGGCAACATAAACCAGCCTCGATGCTACAAACGAAACAAGACTACTAATACGATGCATGGACATCGAACTCACCACAGTACATCACTGTGACTTCAACATTAAACCACCAACAAAGTGAAACTGCACATAGTCACGAACCAGTGCCTACCCCGTACCCAAGTTAACTCTATCAATAAAGACATCAAGTGACTAGAAGGGAGACCAGACCAACCAACTAATCAACAACAATGAATCAGGTCAGACTCAAGTGATACCAGTGAATAACAAAAGGAACCTGACCCAATATCAAAACAAGTATGCAGGTCAGAACAGCTAAATAGATGGAAACTACATAATGGACATGTATGCAGTACCGATAAAAATGCAAGGTCGAAGTCAAGTGCTTACATGAAACAATGAACCAGACTAGGCACAAGAAAATTCAAGTAAAGCGATAGTCACCAGAGATTTCAAAACCAAAATTAGTTCAAATGGAATACAACTACACCGTGATCAACGGTGGACAAATCAAAGTTGTAAACATCGACAGTAAGCAAGTCTAGGCGGTGATATGCACAATAAAGGCATGCACAAAGGTTTAACAAGGTACTGGCAACAATGAACTGTAGAACAACTAGGTCAATGATGCGACCAATTTCGCAGTGACAATGCCCATGAACCCGACACTGTCGATAATAATTCAGTGCCACAATTCATGAGTCGAGATGCTACAGAGACTAGAAACCACCAGACAACAACAAGTATACATGAAGATGATATAATCACTGATGCCAAACCGAGTGAATTGAAGTCAACAAAATCAATACCACCAAAACAACCAAAACTGTCAATTTCTAAATTTAAAAGTAATGGGGACAGTAGAAAATCGAACTAACAAACCCCAAAGAGACATCGTCGTTGCAATAATGTCAGAATATGGTCAATACAGAAATCGAACCAGGTAGGGAAAATCATCAACATCCAAATGAAATCGAACAGCAAACAACAATTCTCAGAAAACATAAACGACCGAAAATCATCAAATTCGAACACGAATAAACTTGAATTGGAATTAGATGTGAGGATTCTCTCACCTTAGCATCAACGATCAAGACCAAAGACACGAGTCGAGCAGTCGAAGCGAAGCCGAAGCAATCTCGAACGAAGTTGGATAAATCGCCATCGAACAGTGAATCGGTCGAACGAGTCAGAGACGCGGTGGTGAGGTACGGCAAGGGAAACTCGAAGCTGTGGCGGCCAAAAATCAATCGATGCCCTATCTTCTTGAATGAACGAACGAAGACGTTTCTTGTGGCTGCCATTATTTTCGCTCGTTTGATTTTTAGGGTTCGAAGAGGAAAATGAGTAAGGGGAAGGAACGGGCATAGGCCTTTATCTCAATATCTAAAGAAATGGGCTGAACAAAATTTAAAAAGGGAAATGTTTACTAAAGCCCGTATACCCTTAAAGAAAATTTCAAAAGAATTCCAACTTGATTAGATTTCCCATATCAATCTGTTGGCAATTATAATCGTCTAACGACGATATCCAATATTTACAAAATCTCGGGTTGTTACAGACTCTCCTCCTTAAAGAAATTGCGTCCACGCAATCATAGGGAATAAATGGATAAAAGGTAACAACCAAAAGAGCATGGCAATGTCGAATGTATAAGCAAAGCAAGTGTCAGCGGGGAAGTGTTAGATAAGAAATCAAAAAGGTTCGACTGCTGCAAATCAAAAGAATCAACCTCGTGGGAATCATGGATCAAAATCAGACGACTAACAAAAGCAAGAACAATCGAGTTCCAGCAACTAAAAGAGAAGGAAAAACAGAGCAGAATTCCCATACAGAGCACGAATTGAATGTGAGTAAATCAAATTACTCACCTGAATTGCCAGAGAAAAAGACGAAGCTCAAATCTCAAGAATCGCAAATATTCAATCATCAAAAACGATAATCAAATTTCTCAAATCAACAAATATTCGATTATCACAAACGATAATCAAATTTAAAATTCAACAAATATTCGATTATCAAAAGCGATAATTAAATCTCAAATCAGCAAATATTTAATTATCAAAAGCGATAATTAAATCTCAAATCAGCAAATATTTAATTATCAAAAGCGATAATTAAATCTCAAATCAGCAATATTTAATTATCAAAAGCGATAATTAAATCTCAAATCAGCAAATATTTAATTATCAAAAGCGATAATTAAATCTCAAATCAGCAATTATTTAATTATCAAAAGCGATAATTAAATCTCAAATCAGCAAATATTTAATTATCAAAAGCGATAATTAAATCTCAAATCAGCAATTATTTAATTATCAAAAGCGATAATTAAATCTCAAATCAGCAAATATTTAATTATCAAAAGCGATAATTAAATCTCAAATCAGCAAATATTTAATTATCAAAAGCGATAATTAAATCTCAAATCAGCAATTATTTAATTATCAAAAGCGATAATTAAATCTCAAATCAGCAATTATTTAATTATCAAAAGCGATAATTAAATCTCAAATCAGCAAATATTTAATTATCAAAAGCGATAATTAAATCTCAAATCAGCAAATATTTAATTATCAAAAGCGATAATTAAATCTCAAATCAGCAATTATTTAATTATCAAAAGCGATAATTAAATCTCAAATCAGCAAATATTTAATTATCTAAAGCGATAATTAAATCTCAAATCAGCAAATATTTAATTATCAAAAGCGATAATAAAATCTCAAATCAGCAATTATTTAATTATCAAAAGCGATAATTAAATCTCAAATCAGCAAATATTTAATTATCTAAAGCGATAATTAAATCTCAAATCAGCAAATATTTAATTATCAAAAGCGATAATTAAATCTCAAATCAGCAATTATTTAATTATCAAAAGCGATAATTAAATCTCAAATCAACAAATATTTAATTATCTAAAGCGATAATTAAATCTCAAATCAACAAATATTTAATTATCTAAAGCGATAATTAAATCTCAAATCAACAAATATTTAATTATCTAACAGCGATAATTAAATCTAAAATCAACAAATATTTAATTATCTAAAGCGATAATTAAATCTCATATCAACAAATATTTAATTATCTAAAGTGATAATTAAAGGCAACAAATATCCGATTATCGAAAACGATAATCAGAACTCATATCAACAAATACCTACTTATCACAAGCGATAATTAGAAACAACAAATATCTGATTATCAAAAACGATAATCAGAACTCATATCAACAAATATCCAATTACCTGCAGATAATTGGAAGCAACAAATATCTAGAAATCAATTAAGAAGACTAGAAAATCAATATAAAAGCTTGGATCGATCCCATCAGATGGCGAGTTTTTAATTCGCCGCACGTGCATCTCAGAGTGGCCGAAGCCTACCAAGTACTCAACATAATTTTGGCGCCCATCAGATTGACCCGAAGGTCCGCAGAGTGACCCGAAGGTCTAGTACTGGTATTTGACCCGAAGGTCCGCAGAGTGGCCCGAAAGCCCAACAAATGACCCGAAGGTTCGCAGAGTGGCCCGAAAGCCCAACAAATGACCCGAAGGTCCGCAGAGTGGCCCGAAAGCCCAACAAATGACTCGAAGGTCCGCAGAGTGGCTCGAAAGCACACGAAAGCATCAAAATGTTTCAATTAACGAGTCCGGAATTAACCGAAATAGTAAAAGAAAGGGATCATAGTCCTCGATTTTGCTGAAACGTTTAAATCGCTTCCTCATTCTTTTGAAATCGCAAACTGTAAAATTTTTGAAAACAATTTTATTTATTTTGTAAAAATAACAATTCGCATTCTCAACTGAACAAGTCCGGAGTTAAGCGAAACAGTAAAAGAAAGGGGTCATAATCCTCGATTTTGCTGAATCGTTTAAGTCGCTTTCTCATCCTTTTGAAAACGCAAACTGCTAAAATTTTAGAAAACAATTTTCCAATCACGTGATTAAAACAGTAAATCAGTAACAATTTCGGTAAGGAAATCGTACTTCTCAAAATACCGTAAAAACGGTCACAAAACAGCATTGCGGAATAACCGCTTGAAAATCCACCTTTAAAATTTGACGGTTACTGAAGCCAAAGCGACAGTAATTTTGAAACGTCAAAATCATATCAAAACAATTTACAGCGAAATGTAATATCCGAGAATTTTCATTCATCAAAATGCCACAAAACACCGTGCTTCAAAATATAGCATTGGTGTAAAATATCCCAATGCATCAGATACAAGGATGCACAGGTAGAGTACAGTGCATGAAAACTTGAACAAAATATCAAGTGCACCAGTAGGAATACTGGTGACTGTAATCGCAAGCAGGTAGGCACGAAGGCAATGCACAGTCTACACAATTTCCAGCAGAACTGGTCGAAACAAAGTAGCAAACTAATATCTCAAGCTTAGTACAAATCAGACTATATATATGCATACCCACAAACATATGTAAGTATGCACATAAGTTGATAATACTCGAGTACTTATGTGCAGACCCCAAATTCAATTAACAGCAATGTATGAACAACTCAAAACTGCACGAAATCAAGACAGCCAAGCTAAATATGTCGACTGAAGACCACAAGTATACAATAATTCCAGTCTTATTCAGGTAGAACAAGAATGGCTAGAGACAGTCTTATAGAATAGTTACAATGAGTATGCAAGAGCAGATCACTCAAACAAATGCCACATTGAAAAGGAACAGACTCAAAGTACAAGCTAATGCAGCTGGAAGAATTAATATATACAGTGAAAAAGAACAATGCCAAGATGAATGCATATATGGATGTAGACATGCCAAAAATCAAGTTAAAGTCGAGAATTTCAAAGTCGTTTTATCTCAAAATCGAACAAGAAGGCAACATAAACCAGCCTCGATGCTACAAACGAAACAAGACTACTAATACGATGCATGGACATCGAACTCACCACAGTACATCACTGTGACTTCAACATTAAACCACCAACAAAGTGAAACTGCACATAGTCACGAACCAGTGCCTACCTCGTACCCAAGTTAACTCTATCAATAAAGACATCAAGTGACCAGAAGGGAGACCAGACCAACCAACTAATCAACAACAATGAATCAGGTCAGACTCAAGTGATACCAGTAAATAACAAAAGGAACCTGACCCAATATCAAAACAAGTATGCAGGTCAGAACAGCTAAATAGATGGAAACTACATAATGGACATGTATGCAGTACCCATAAAAATGCAAGGTCGAAGTCAAGTGCTTACATGAAACAATGAACCAGACTAGGCACAAGAAAATTCAAGTAAAGCGATAGTCACCAGAGATTTCAAAACCAAAATTAGTTCAAATGGAATACAACTACACCGTGATCAACGGTGGACAAATCAAAGTTGTAAACATCGACAGTAAGCAAGTCTAGGCGGTGATATGCACAATAAAGGCATGCACAAAGGTTTAACAAGGTACTGGCAACAATGAACTGTAGAACAACTAGGTCAATGATGCGACCAATTTCGCAGTGACAATGCCCATGAACCCGACACTGTCGATAATAATTCAGTGCCACAATTCATGAGTCGAGATGCTACAGAGACTAGAAACCACCAGACAACAACAAGTATACATGAAGATGATATAATCACTGATGCCAAACCGAGTGAATTGAAGTCAACAAAATCAATACCACCAAAACAACCAAAACTGTCAATTTCTAAATTTAAAAGTAATGGGGACAGTAGAAAATCGAACTAACAAACCCCAAAGAGACATCGTCGTTGCAATAATGTCAGAATATGGTCAATACAGAAATCGAACCAGGTAGGGAAAATCATCAACATCCAAATGAAATCGAACAGCAAACAACAATTCTCAGAAAACATAAACGACCGAAAATCATCAAATTCGAACACGAATAAACTTGAATTGGAATTAGATGTGAGGATTCTCTCACCTTAGCATCAACGATCAAGACCAAAGACACGAGTCGAGCAGTCGAAGCGAAGCCGAAGCAATCTCGAACGAAGTTGGATAAATCGCCATCGAACAGTGAATCGGTCGAACGAGTCAGAGACGCGGTGGTGAGGTACGGCAAGGGAAACTCGAAGCTGTGGCGGCCAAAAATCAATCGAAGCCCTATCTTCTTGAACGAACGAACGAAGACGTTTCTTGTGGCCGCCATTATTTTCGCTCGTTTGATTTTTAGGGTTCGAAGAGGAAAATGAGTAAGGGGAAGGAACGGGCATAGGCCTTTATCTCAATATCTAAAGAAATGGGCTGAACAAAATTTAAAAAGGGAAATGTTTACTAAAGCCCGTATACCCTTAAAGAAAATTTCAAAAGAATTCCAACTTGATTAGATTTCCCATATCAATCTGTTGGCAATTATAATCGTCTAACGACGATATCCAATATTTACAAAATTACAAAATCTCGGGTTGTTACAATTATAAAAGAAGATATATTCGCGATTTTGGATAGCGAATTATCCTTGAAATAAAATGTGTAGAAATGATTGAAATTGGGTTAAGTGAATTACATTCACGATTTTGGACAGTGAATATATTGTTAAATAAAATGGATTTATTTTGAAGAAGTGATATTAAAAATGAAGTTAAACATTTTAAAGATGTTTTTAAAATGTGAGAAATATCGAAACCATAGATTTCAACATTTTATTGCTGAAATAGACGGTTTCGAAAAATAAGGAAATGGTGGACTATAACACTATTGTTATAGTAAATGATTTCCGCAAGGAAATATTTTTATCTAGTATTGGGATTTTTATATATATCAATCTTAATTCCGAATCCCTATACTAGTGATTTTGAGTCGTCGTAACGATGTTTTACGTAACATTCGTTTTGACTCAAATAAATGTTGTTAAAATAAATGATTTCCTTAAAGAATGAAATATGTACTTAATATTGATTTAAGTATATCGAATATTTTCAAATGTTGAAAATAAATAGATTTGTGAATTACTTATTATTAAATAAGTATGGAAATGCTTTTCCAATATGAAATGAAACGTTTTGAGATTTTATCTTCTTAAAGATAAACTGAAATTGAATATTGAAATCGATTTGAAAATCGTATATCGGTAGATATTTTTGAAATATAAATTCACTATGGAATTTATAAAAGGAAAGGGAAACTGTTTAGAAAAAATAAACGTTGATTTATTTTTGAAGTGGAAATTTTATATCTAGTAAGATATTTTTGGGAAATAAATAATTGGGAAAATTATTTGGAATCTGATGATGTCGCGCATCTTTATTGATAGTTAAATAACCGACTATCAATAATTACCTTGAATTGGTATTGGTTGTGAATTGGATGAATTTGAATGCCACACTTATTTTTAAATAAGCGCTCACTATTCGGGTTAGCCGGGAAAGGACCATGGGGTCGTATAACCCATTCCGAATATGTGATACGTCGTTATGAATTGCATTCGAAGACCGGTGTTGAAGACCGGATATTTTTGAAAACGGAAGGATTACCGTCGAGTTACTCTACATCGGCTGATCTCCGGTTTAGAGGTTTTATCACCCTTAGTGACGAGAAGTCCGGACGTGATTAGAAATTTATCCGGATATGCAAGGGCTTCGTGAGAAGTGCCTTCGGTTCTGTTCGATCTCGGAACAGAGTTGTATGGATTGTGTGTCTGACGTTACAATTTGAGATATAAAGCTGATTTCTTTCAAATACATTTCTGTTGGTGGCGGAGAATTTATTCTCTTAGCTTAACACCCTTCTCTGAGACGTACGAGCTCAGAGGTTATGTAGTTGAAATTTATCAGCGATATATCCCAATTTGGTAACGTGGCATACTGAGTGTTGCTGTGAAATGATCAGTGTTTGATCATTTGCGATATGATCATTTGTTTGATCTTATATCTTTGTGATCATAGGTTGATCATTTTGTTTGACCCGAAGCATGGCTTTGTAGAAAGCGTAGCTTTGTGGATGAGACTTCGTCGAGCCTCACACCCCGGAAATGGTCGAAACAGGAAGAATGCGGCAAGGTTCTAGGGAGTAGCGCCCCTTAGTGTATGTCATTCCTTCTGGATAAAGGTGGTATCATGGTATGGAGCCCAGATACTTAACCTCTGTGGTTGCTGCAAATTTATTACTTTGTGGTTGTTGCAAATCGGGGATCCTCGGGAAGATCGGTTACGATCGGGGGATGACATACGCGTGTCAGTAGTTACCTATTTTTGCAGAGGTAACCCGGCCTTGTGTTGGCAGAGATCTAACCGTAACGTTAGGTTCTCGGGTCGTCTATTCCAGGGACGTACCCATCGTGGATAGGAAGTTCCTTAGCCTGGCCATTTGTTGGAAATCCAAAGAAACAATACGATCTTGTACGGTTTTAGTTGTAGAACCTATCATTCACTTATGGTGGTCACCACTGTTTGGATGGTAGCTATAGTAGGCATAAGTGCGGAATGCCTATGCTGGCTAAGATTAATATTATACTTTCGAAATGCCTTCTACACTATGCACTAATAATAATATCAAAAATGATTTGATTTTGCGTATCAAGCATCTTTGACTATCATAAGAAGAAATCTCCTCCAATTCTGCGTTTGCATTGTGTGTGTGGCGGGAGGTCTTATGGTAGTTTCATTTTTCAAAAGCATTTCGAATTGACTTTGAAAATTATCCCGTTTTTATTGTAAAAATAACTGTTTTACGATCTCACACCAGTCACCATGACTGACTCGGAGTTTATTGTTCCCTTCTAAACTCTGGGTGCCCACCAATTTCCACACGGGCAGTCTAGAGTTATGTTATCAGGATATTCTGGAGCTTTGGAAGCAAGCTGGATGGCGAAACGTATCACCTATATTTTTGTATTATTCCGCTGTGTATTCTGTATGAGGACAAGTTTATATAACTGTCCATTGTTGTATATTGACTCTGATTGATGTATGTATAAACTGATATAGTTCTTTGTTTTAAAAGACTATTGATTATCTATTATATGTTATTCCGCTGCGATGTGTAAGATTCTGATATTGTTTTCTGTTCTGTTGTTCTTCCGTGTTGTTGTTCTTCTCTATTCTCTCTTTCTTCTCTTCTTCTTCTATCTTTTCTTCCTCCTCTTCTTTTAAATATTAAAGTTCGTGTTTCCGCCATCCGATTGTTCGGCAGTTGCTACAGGGGACGTAGCAGTGTCGGGTTTTCGGAAGACGGATTTGCGGATCTTTACAAAACTATTTTGAAAGGTGAATATATGTTTGAAATGGAAATGATATTGTTTTGAAATGAATATAGTTTTGAAATAAAAAAGATTTTTGTTTCGAAGTATAACTATCAAAAATATGATATTTTGATATCAAAGTGATTTGAAAATGAAGTTTTGGAAGGATTTGATATTTTGATATATTAAAATGATTTGGAAATGATAAATCTTTATTTTGATAAAGACATGATTTTGAAATGATATCTTATTTGAAGTAAAGTGTTGTTTTAAAAGGTTATAACCACGGGTTATAATAACGATTGGTTGGCAAAGAGACCGGGATCGGATATGGACGTACTCTCTATCGATACCGAAAACCACTTCGACAACTGTGTACGCGGTGGAGTTTCCAAAATGAAGTAGGATGGTGGCGACAATCCTAAGGTATATAAGTGGACCCAACTCCTGTGAGTTGGCATAAGGTGACTAAAACAGGAGCGATCTCGGACTAGTGAGGTAGCACCTCGTATCGGACACACTTCTTCGATACCATTCTATTACTTTGTGATTTTTGGTGGCCACCCTTGATTTGGGGGTGTTGTTCGAGGTGGAACGGTACTGGCTGCTATGCATATCCATCAGTCCGTGTGCGTAATTGGTATATCTACCCTGGCATTGCCTTGTGTGCCGTGTCACCTACCATATCGAACCTACTACGATTTTGATTTTTAAGATCCGACCGCGTTAAGGTTCTCCATCCCCTTAATGTTATTTTCTATATGATTATACTTTACTTATTAGACATTATTATAATAGCGAATATTACTACATAGTAGATATTTTAACGGATCCTTAGAGGATGGGCGGTTCCAAGCATCTTCTAAGTTACTTGTACCTTTATTACAGTTCACTTGAGTTGGTTTGCATTATATAAGTATATATTGTCCTGACTCGAGTGTTTTGTGTTTTGCTTTACGCTCGGGTCAGCCTGAGTTATTCACAGATTTGGATTTCCGCTCTCTTGGAGATTTGAATCGCTAGAGATTATTCGCTTGTCTTGTCCTATCTATTTCAATTCCGTTGTTCTACTCAGCTTGTACTTGGTTATTATATTGAGACTTTTGATGTACTCTATTTCTTCTGTTATATCTTATGTAATTCTGATATATTTATATAGTAGCTTCATGAACTACTATTTCTTTACTTCCGCTGCATTATTTTACTCTGTGTCTGTGATCTGTGATTATAATTATTTACTGTATATCCTGATATTTGCCAAATATAAATTAACAATTCGGTATTTTGAGCAATTCAAGTCCGACATGTGCGGATGCGAATGGTTGAAAATATCGGGTCGTTATAGTTGGTATCAGAGCCAGGTTTTGAGGCAAAACTTAGAATGTATGGTAAATTTATTTACAGAATCACTTTCGTTCGAGTTTGAATGTATGGTAAATTTATTTACAGAATCCTTATTATTATTATTTTTTCCAAATCTTATATAAGCTTTCCTACTTTACTGCATACCCATATATCTATCTATATATATATTATTATTAAATTTTGAAATATGTAAGATGTTTATATATACTTTAATAAAAATAGAAATCTAATTTTAAATAACTCGCTCAGCATTTAAAATCACTATTTTCTTCAGTTTTTTTTACACTTATTAAACAGTATATATTTTTTTCTCTAAACCTTACTGTATATGTATATCAATATATATATATTTATAATCTAAAGTTTAAAAGTTACTGTAATTTAAAATAAATATTTCTACATGTTTTTAAAATTGACAAGAAAATCATATATGTGTTTTCAATGAATAATTACATCGAGGAATCAACAGCAAAAACCAAACCTCGACCTTGTCGCGTCGTCGAAGACCAGACGTCACCTTCCCCTACTCGACTTTCCATGATGCAACCTCGCGCGCGCCCCATGCGACCAACATACATGCAAACCCGGCTCACGAAACCCTCACCTTGGCTTCGATCCTTGCCGCACCTCCACCCTTCAGCAAGCGCCGCCCCCTCGAGTTGCTCGAACCGCCGTTGTTCTTGATCGATTCGAAATCGAATCGATTTCTCTTTTTAGGGTTTTTTTATACATGAAAAGATCTCGTTCTGAAAGAATTAGAGGCGGGTTGGGTTTTAATTTGAGAAGAGGAGTTTTCGATTTTATTTCAGCCATTACATTAGATTTTTGAATGAGGGTTTTCTTCTTATCATCTTTCTTTTATTTTTATTTTTTTCAGCTTTTAACGAAAAGAAGGGAAGAAAATGCATGATCTAAGGAGGGTAGCGTGCTGTAATAAACTTGCTACAGTGGTTGGAAAGAAGGAAAAGTCTGGACGTGAAAGGAATCTTGACCAGTCAACTATATGTAAGTATTCAAATTTTTTTTGAAACGACCCGAAATGGTAACTGAAATTTTTTGACATCCTATCAAGGCATGCCGCCAGGCGTTCATAATGTTATACCCCTATTCCGAACGCAAATGTAACGCCCCACTCTGAGACCCACTGTAACAAAGAGTATTACGGGAGTAATACTGTCTGTTAAAGCGGAGAATAGAGTATAGTGGAAGCGACCATTTGTAATCAAGCTATAACTATCTACTGAATACGTCGAAAGGATGGTATCTATATATTTTTTTCAAGTGGTTCGACATATTCAGTAAATATTTATAATGAAATTACAAATGGCTAAAGATCTATCAGGACAAAGCATAATATTAAATGATAAAACATCACATAACAGAATCACATAATAGATATAAAATCCCAGAACAATACATCGTCAATACAGATCCAAATACAATAAGTGGGTACAAAGCCACTGCCCACACATGTGGGTTAAAAATATGTACATATCAAAGTCTGAATAATAACAGAGTAGCAGAATAGTGGACAAATAAAAGCGCTATCTATCAGCATAGCAGATAATGTCCAAGCGGAAGCACTGAAGCTAAGTCCAGAGACCTAACCTGAACCAACTCGGTCTGACCCGAGCGAAAACACTCGGGTCAGGCTAGCTAAACAATCAGTAATAACTGAGATATATAGTAATGCGGTACATAAATATAACAGTACTTATCCAAAGAGAAGTATATTATGAACCACATGAATATAATGACGATCCCTAATCATCAATAAACAATAAAAATCTCCAAAGAGAAATCAACACCAAAGTGTAGAATAAATAAAATCGCCTCATATCATCGGCGTAGCCAAAGCTATAAAAGGATGCCCATAGGCAATAATCCCAAGAGTGACCAGAGTCTGTAATCAATGCCCAAGCAAAGATCGATGCTCCAAAGAGCAATGGGGATATACTGAAAAGTCAATGAAATCCAACACTGAAAAGCAGTGTCCAGAGACACTGTGAATCCACAAGGTAATCGCACTTACATCGTATGGTTCCATATAACCAACACCGAATGGCGGTACTCGAATGGATATAAAAATCATCAAATAATACCAATATTGCACGTGCACCGACCAGAGTCGTTGTTGCCAAGTACTGTAGAGTTGTGATCGATCACTCGCACAGATGCGGAACGTGCAAGACGGCAAGATCCTTCCCAGAAGGATAAAGGCCCAGAGGAGCATGCCGAAAAATAAACTGCTCCATAGAGCAGGTGTCCAGAGACGGTTGCCCAGAGGCGTGGTGACCCAGAGGTCCAGTACTGGCCGCCCAGAGGCTAATGTGTCACTAACTTCTTGGAGAGGAACCCATAAAGTGTTAACAATGAGTCCCATATCCCACGTTCGCACTAAACGATTTCCTAACCAATAGCAAGCTCACACTCCAAACAATAAAAAGTCCACCTCGTATCATCGGTAAACTATACCCAAAGATCAAAACGATCAATCGAATAGGTCGGGGATTAACCGGAAAGAAAATACACACGGTTCCATAGGCCGGAGATTTCCTAACCGTTTAAGCACCTTTCCACTTCGCTCGACGTGCTAAAAATTGAGTGTGAGGATTTTATTATAGAAAATAATGGTGCAAAACGGATTTATAATTGATTTTGAAATCACTTTAAAACGGCTTTTGAAAAATCTCCTATTATGGAGTAATTAATTTAATAATTAAAAATAATATTATATAATAATTTCGAAAGCCATTTAGGAGTGAAAAATCTTTTGAAAATGATTCATAAAATCCATGTACGAAATCTAGAGACAAATCACAAAGAAATCAATAAAACCAGAAAATCACTGGAAAATATTCTAAGTGTTTGTAAACATTCAAAAAAACTGACGCGAACCAAAGTTCGGCAATTTATTTGGACCAGCAAACTGTGTCCAAATGTCATGAAAATTTGCAGGCATGTAGTCCAACATCCCTACATTAAGAGGCAAAAAGAATCGGGAAATTCCGACTTTAAACGAAGAAATGGCGTCGTCTCAAAGTCGGACAAAAATCATAAAACTTTACTGTGTCAAAACAGTGTAAAGGTCCCACTTCGACGACATGGTCGAAGGGACACATGATCTCAGATCTTGATGAAAATTTGCAAGAGCGTAGAAAAGTACTCGTACTTTGATATGCAACAAGAATCGTTCGGTTTCAACTTGAAACGAAGAAACGACAATGTTTCGAAGTTGGTCCGACGATAACTGAAAATGATCACTATTGTAAAACAATTTCTGGGTGCTACTTCGGCAATAGAAACGAAGTACCTAATGCACCCAGATCTAAACCAAACTTTGCATGGTTAAAGATCTCGATCTCATCTTTTTAACGAGACCAAAAACGGTGAAATCCGACAAAGGAGGAGCCCGAGATGGCGTCACAAAGTCGGGGTTCTACGCTGAAAACAACGGGAGAAAAGAGACTAAGGCCTATAGCTATGCACTATCTGGCCAGAGATGAAAAACCACAATTTTGGCATAGTAAACTTTAAATTCTGGCAAAATGAATAAAATGAAAGTTGTAGCTTAGTTTCTAAGCTTTCCGGAATGACCAAGATCGTCAAATTCCGACTAGAGATGAAAATTCTATGACTAAAACAATTCTCAGATCTAAATTTTATATCACTGTCGTTGTGCTCTCGGGACAGTGGTAAGAATGTACAATTTTGACCAAATTAACTTCGAAATTTCATGAAACTCAAAACATGAAAGTTTTAGCACTAAATCTAAGCTTTTTAGAACATCCAAAATTATTAGATTTGGATAAGAAACGAGTAACTTATGGCCAAATCCATTTCAGGTTTTTATTTTATCAACCCTGTAGTTTGTTGTCAGGTCAGCAACAAACAAGCATGATTTCGACCATTCAAACCTCAAAACTAGGCAAAGCACAAAACATAAAAGTTATAGAGTACATAATAAGCTTTCCAGAACTTTAAGAAAATCTTAATTCCGATTTAAGATGAATGAGATATGCCTAATTTACTAACAACAATAAACTAATTATAATTTCAGCTAGCATATATTACAAGTACCTTATGTGCACACCCCAAATGAAAGCAAAGATGATCAAAGAGTTATGATTCACATGTTACATAATAAAACATGTGTTACTAATTGATTACCAAAATCAAAAGATGATTAAACACATATTAGAAGAGGTTTTAGCAATATACCTCTCTAGAAAGCAACAAAGACTACTATAGCATCAACCCAAGTTAGCAAAAGATGATTAGGAGGCTATAAGATCAAAAAAACACATAAAACATGTGTTACCAAATCAATTTCAGAAATGAGAAAGATATAAAAAATGGATTTGAGGTGGGTATTTGCATTACCTTTGCATAGAATGACTTGCATAAGCTAAAACTAGAAGGAGATGAAGATAAAGGCCATTTTTGTTATGAAAGCTTTAGGAAATGATTAGGGTTTTGATTAGGGTTGAATGAATGAGGTTATGAGAGTATGAGATAATTTATAGAAGAGGTTTAGGGTGGGTTATTGGGCTAGGTTTAGAAACCCAATAAGAAGAGAGTTATTTATATGTTTTTCAAAAATTAGTCTAAGTGTTCATGTATGTTTATAAAACTCATTTTTGTTATCCAAACCCGTTTTAAAATCTCTCCTAAAATATTTAACTTTCCAAAAATAACATTTTATCCTCATTTTAAAATCCCATATTTCCCATTTAATTAAAATTGCCTTTTTCACATAAATTTTGTTATTCCAAATTATTTTATGCTTCATTAAAATAAATAAAAATCCTAACTTTTATTTATTAGTTGGTAATGCAAATCCCGGGTTGTTACAGACTCCCCCCCTTAAGAAAATTGCGTCCCCGCAATTCCTTAAGATATATGTCGTCTATAACGTCAAATCCACAAAAGAAGTGATAGAGATAATATAGAGAATTCTCACCTGTAGAAGAAGATGGGAGAAAGCCAGGATAAGAGCGTTCGATAGATTCTCTGGTCTCCCAAGTGCAATCCTTAGGATTCGGTGACCATTGAATCTTCACGAATGGAACCTCTTTGTTGCGAAGGCATCTAACCTCCAAATCAAGCACACGAAGAGGTTGCTGCTCCAAAGATAAATCAGGTAAGATCTCTAAATCAGGCACAGCATGCGGCTCAAAGATAGAATCAGGATCGCAGACACACCTGCGAAGCTGGGAACATGGAACACGTCGTGCATTCCAGAGAAGTGAGCAGGTAGAGCCACACGATAAGCCACGGGGCCAATGCGTTCCGTAATAGGAAATGGTCCAACATAGCGAGGAGCCAACTTCCCTGTAGAGCTGAAACGCACAACCCCTTTCATAGGAGAGACCCGAATAAAGAGAGAATCACCAATGGAGAACTCAAGAGGCTTCCTACGGTTGTCCGCGTAGGATTTCTGGCGGTTCTGCGCCTCTATCATTCTCTGACGAATAAGAATAATCTTCTCCGAAGATTCCCGAATTGAATCTGGACCAAGAAGGAGCTTCTCGCCAGATTCTAACCAACACGAAGGAGAACGACATGGCCTTCCGTAAAGAGCCTCGAAAGGATCCATGCCAATACTAGACTGAAAGCTGTTGTTGTAGGAGAAGTCTACAAGCTGTAAGTGATCCTCCCAACTACCTCCGAAATCCAGAATACAACAGCACAAAAGATCCTCTAAAACACGATTCACCCTCTCCGTCTGACCATCGGTCTGAGGATGATAAGCAGTCGAGAGATTCAGCTTTGAGCCCAAAGCTGACTGTAGGCACTTCCAGAAGTGACTAGTAAAGATAGTGTCTCGATCACAGACGATAGAGCTAGGAATGCCATGAAGTCGAACGACTTCCTTCACATATAGCTTGGCAAGCAGAGGAGCAGTCCGAGTGGACTTAATAGGAATGAAATGAGCTGATTTGGTTAAGCGATCGACTAAGACCCAAATAGAAGTATGGCCTGACCTCGATCGAGGCAGACCGTCAATAAAATCCATGTATATCTGATCCCATTTCCACAATGGAATCTCTAGCGGCTGAAGAAGACCGGATGGACGCTGATGCTCAGCTTTGATCTGTTGACAAGTCATGCAGCGGCTTACATAACTTGCAACATCACTCTTCAAACCTTCCCAATAATATACCCGACACATATCGGCATACATCTTGCTCGAGCCGGGATGGATGGTGTACTTAGTGCGATGACACTCGTTCAGAATGTCATGCCTAAGTGATAAATCAGATGGTACCAAAATACTGTTCTTCCTGCGAAGACACCGATGAGAATCAATAGAATAATCCAGCAATGTCTCATCACTACATCCCGACTCAAGGAGATGAATATATTGCAACAAGTCTGGATCCTGCCGCTGAGCATGGGCAATGCGATCCAATAGAATAGGTCGAGCTTCCATGCTGAATAACAAGATCTGAGGATCAGAAGACGGAGCTCGATTTCGAATATCACACATAGAAAGAGTCTCAAGAATATCCCACTCGGCGATCATCATAGAAACTACTGCCGAGTGTTTGCGACTGAGTGCATCAGCCACATGATTACCCTTGCCAGGGGTATACTGAATGTCTAAGTCATATGAGGCGAGAAACTCGAGCCATCGCTGCTGCCTCATATTGAGATCCTTCTGACTGAATAAATACTTCAGAGACTTGTGATCGGTGTAAAGAGTGAAGCGTTCGCCTAATAGAAAGTGACGCCACGTCTTCAAAGCAAAGACGATAGCTGCCAACTCAAGATCATGAGTCGGATAGCGAACCTCATTCGGACGTAGCTGCCTAGAAGCGTAAGCAACTACCCAATCTTTCTGCATAAGCACAGCACCGAGGCCGCTAACACAAGCGTCGGTGTAAACAACAAGATCCTGGTTACTCTCAAGAACTACAAGGATAGGAGCATGAGTGAGGAGTTCCTTCAATCGCTGGAAAGAAACTTCACACTTATCAGACCAAATAAAGCGAACCCCTTTACGAGTTAGAGTCGTGAGGGGAAGTGCAACACGAGAGAAATCCTTGATAAATCGACGGTAATAACCTGCTAGCCCAAGGAAGCTGCGTATATCATGAACGTTCTCGTGCTGCTTCCAATTCTAAATAGTTTCGATCTTGGAAGGATCGATAGAAATACCCTCAGACGATACAATATGGCCCAAGAACTTGACCTGGCTCTCCCAAAAATGGCACTTGGAGAGCTTGGCCTTAAGCTGATGCTGACGAAGAGTATCCAAGACGATCCGCAAATGATGAGCATGCTCTGCCTCGGATCTAGAATAAATAAGAATATCGTCAATGAAAACCAGAACGAATCTATCGATGTATTCCCGGAATACTCGATTCATAAGATCGACACAGAAAGCCGGAACGTTCGTCAAGCCGAACGGCATGACCAACCACTCAAAAGAACCATAACGAGTGCGAAATGCTGTAAGAGGAATGCTGTCTTCCGCGACTCGTAGCTGATGGAATCCGGTGGCAAGGTCAAGCTGAGAGAAGACCTTCGCACCGCTCAATTGGTCAAACATGTCGTCTATCGTTGGCAATGGATAACGATTTCTGATGGTCAACTCATTAAGCTTGCGATAGTCAATGCAAAGCCTAAGAGAGCCATCGGGCTGCTTAACGAAGACCACAGCAGCACCCCATGGCGAAGAACTGGACCGGATGAACTGCTTCGCTTCAAGCTCAACTAACTGCTTCCTGAGTTCCTCATTCTCTTTAGTAGCTATCCTCTTGGGAGGACGCCCAACTGGATGAGAGCCTGGGTTGAGATCGATGCGGAACTCAATAGCTCGCTTTGGCGGCAGTTCGGATACTGGCTCGAAAACGTCGGGGAAATCCCGAACAACAGGAATACGAGATAAGTTAAAATCCTCATCTCGTGAATTGAGAGAAAATAAACTAATCATCAGAAAGCCCAACATCTTGAAGAACAATAGCTAACGGAGAGGACGAGTCAGGGTGATGAATGAATAAAATCCGCTCCGAACAAATGATTTTGGCGTCGTACTGAGCGAGCCAATCCAGCAGAGTAGCCATGATTCAATGATAGATAATTAATTAAGGAATACTACGGAATATAACGGATTCCTATACATATTCCTAACTTATCTATCAATAACATAAGGAAGGGATTTGATTTAATTCGGATCTAATTAAAATGTATTGTACTAAGTGTATCTGTTCTGTGTTTATTATGCTTATTCCTGAAACCAGGCTCTGATACCAAGCTGTAACGCCCCACTCTGAGACCCACTGTAACAAAGATTATTACGGGAGTAATACTGTCTGTTAAAGCGGAGAATATAGTATAGTGGAAGCGACCATTTGTAATCAAGCTATAACTATCTACTGAATACGTCGAAAGGATGGTATCTATATATTTTTTTCAAGTGGTTCGACATATTCAGTAAATACTTATAACGAAATTACAAATGGCTAAAGATCTATCAGGACAAAGCATAATATTAAATGATAAAACATCACAGAACAGAATCACATAACAAATATAAATTCCCAGAATAATACATCGTCAATACAGATCCAAATACAATAAGTAGGTACAAAGCCACTGCCCATACATGTGGGTTAAAAATATGTACATATCAAAGTCTGAATAATAACAGAGTAGCGGAATAGTGGACAAATAAAAGCGCTATCTATCAGCATAGCAGATAATGTTCAAGCGGAAGCACAGAACCTAAGTCCAGAGACCTAACCTGAAACAACTCGGTCTGACCCGAGCGAAAACACTCGGGTCAGGCTAACTAAACAATTAGTAATAACTGAGAATATAGTAATGCGGTACATAAATAAAACAGTACTTATCCAAAGAGAAGTATATTATGAACCACATGAATATAATGACGATCCCTAATCATCAATAAAAAATAAAATCTCCAAAAAGAAATCAACACCAAAGTGTAGAATAAATAAAATCGCCTCATATCATCGGCGTAGCCAAAGCTATAAAAAGATGCCCATAGGCAATAATCCCAAGAGTGACCAAAGTCTGTAATCAATGCCCAAGCAAAGATCGATGCTCCAAAGAGCAATGGGGATATACTGAAAAGTCAATGAAATCCAACACTGAAAAGCAGTGTCCAGAGACACTGTGAATCCACAAGGTAATCGCACTTACATCGTATGGTTATATAGAACCAACACCGAATGGCGGTACTCGAATGGATATAAAAATCATCAAATAATACCAATATTGCACGTGCACCGACCAGAGTCGTTGTTGCCAAGTACTGTAGAGTTGTGATCGATCACTCGCACAGATGCGGAACGCGCGAGACGGCAAGATCCTTCCCAGAAGGATAAAGGCCCAGAGGCGCATGCCGAAAAATAAACTGCTCCATAGAGAAGGTGTCCAGAGACGGTTGCCCAGAGGCGTGGTGACCCAGAGGTCCAGTACCGGCCGCCCAGAGGCTAATGTGTCACTAACTTCTTAGAGAGGAACCCGTAAAGTGTTAACAATGAGTCCCATACCCCACGTTCGCACTAAACGGTTTCCTAACCAATAGAAAGCTCACACTTCAAACAATAAAAAGTCCACCTCGTATCATCGGTAAACTAGACCCAAAGGTCAAAACGATCAATCGAATAGGTCGGGGATTAACCGGAAAGAAAATACACACGGTTCCACAGGCCGGAGATTTCCTAACCGTTTAAGCACCTTTCCAATTCGCTCGACGTGCTAAAAAGTGAGTGTGAGGTTTTTATTATAGAAAATAATGGTGCAAAACGGATTTATAATTGATTTTGAAATCACTTTAAAACGGCTTTTGAAAAATCTCCTATTATGGAGTAATTAATTTAATAATTAAAAATAATATTATATAATAATTTAGAAAGCAATTTAGGAGTGAAAAATCTTTTGAAAATGATTCATAAAACCCGTGTACGAAATCTAGAGACAAATCACAAAGAAATCAATAAAACCAGAAAATCACTGAAAAATAAGTGTTTGTAAACATTCAAAAAAACTGACGTGAACCAAAGTTCGGCAATTTATTTGGACCAGCAAACTGGGTCCAAATGTCATGAAAATTTGCAAGCATATAGTCCAACATCCCTACTTTAAGATTCAAAAAGAATCGGGAAATTCCGACTTGAAACGAAGAAACGGCGTCGTCTCAAAGTCGGACAAAAATCATAAAACTTTACTGTGTCAAAACAGTGTAAAGGTCCCACTTCGACGACATGGTCGAAGGGTCACATGAACTCAGATTTTGATGAAAATTTACAGGAGCGTAGAAAAGTACTCCTACTTTGATATGCAACAAGAATCGTTTGGTTTCGACTTGAAACGAAGAAACGACAATGTTTCGAAGTTGGTCCGACGATAACTGAAAATGATCACTATTGTAAAACTGTTTCCGGGTGCTACTTCGGCAATAGAAACGAAGTACCTAATGCACCCAGATCTAAACCAAACTTTGCATGGTTAAAGCTCTCGATCTCATTTTTTAACGAGACCATAAACGATGAATTCCGACAAAGAACGAGCCCGGGATGGCGTCGCAAAGTCGGGGTTCTCCGCTAAAAACAACGGGAGAAAAGAGACTAAGGCCTATAGCTATGCACTAACTGGCCAGAGATGAAAAACCACAATTTTGGCATAGTAAACTTTAAATTCTGGCAAAATGAATAAAATTAAAGTTGTAGCTTAGTTTCTAAGCTTTCCGGAATGACCAAGATCGTCAAATTCCGACTAGAGATGAAAATTCTATGACTAAAACAATTCTCAGATCTAAATTTTATATCACTGTCGTTGTGCTCTCGGGACAGTGGTAAGAATGTACAATTTTGACCAAATTAACTTCGAAATTTCATGAAACACAAAACATGAAAGTTTTTGCTCTAAATCTAAGCTTTCCAGAACATCCAAAATTATTAGATTTGGATACGAAACGAGTAACTTATGGCCAAATCAATTTCAGGTTTTTATTTTATCAACCCTGTAGTTTGTTGTCAGGTCAGCAACAAACAAGCTTGATTTCGACCATTCAAACCTCAAAATTAGGCAAACCACAAAACATAAAAGTTATAGGGTATAGAATAAGCTTTCCAGAACTTCCAGAAAATCTTAATTCTGATTTAAGATGAATGAGATATGCCTAATTTACTAACAGTAATAAACTAATTATAATTTCAGCTAGCATATACTACAAGTACCTTATGTGCACACCCCAAATGAAAGCAAAGATGATCAAAGAGCTATGATTCACATGTTACATAATAAAACATGTGTTACTAACTGATTACCAAAATCAAAAGATGATTAAACACATATTAGAAGAGGTTTTTAGCAATATACCTCTCTAGAAAGCAACAAAGACTACTATAGCATCAACCCAAGTTAGCAAAAGATGATTAGGAGGCTATAAGATCAAAAAAACACATAAGACATGTGTTACCAAATCAATTTCAGAAATGAGAAAGATATAAAAATGGATTTGAGGTGGGTATTTGCATTACCTTTGCATAGAATGACTTGCATAAGCTAAAACTAGAAGGAGATGAAGATAGAGGCCATTTTTGTTATGAAAGCTTTAGGAAATGATTAGGGTTTTAATTAGGGTTGAATGAATGAGGTTATGAGAGTATGAGACAATTTATAGAGGAGGTTTAGGGTGGGTTATTGGGCTAGGTTTAGAAACCCAATAAGAAGAGAGTTATTTATATGTTTTACAAAAATTAGTCTAAGTGTTCATGTATGTTTATAAAACTCATTTTTCTTATCCAAACCCATTTTAAAATCTATCCTAAAATATTTAACTTTCCAAAAATAACATTTTATCCTCATTTTAAAATCCCATATATCCCATTTAATTAAAATAGCTTTTTTCACATAAATTTTGTTATTCCAAATTCTTTTATGCTTCATTAAAATAAATAAAAATCCTAACTTTTATTTATTAGTTGGTAATGCAAATCCAGGGTTGTTACAGCAAAGGAAATGGTTTCGAGTCCTATTTCAATCGTATGGAGAAGATAGCTTTTTGGACCCCGTTCTTATATTGAATTCGATATAAATTTCAGCACGTTTATATGTCGTACGCTCACACAACAACTCCAATCACTACGAAAATTGAAATCCGATAATAATACAATATTATGGATCCAATGGAACTGGTTTCGTCGAATTCCGAGACTGTGCCTCAGGAGACTATTTTTAAATATCAATTTAAACGATAAAATTCTAAAACTGAACGAATCACTTTTAAATTCAATTTTAAAAGTTCTATCACCTTTAGTATTATCAGTATAAATTTTACAAGCCTTCAAATTATTTTTAACGGGCTTAAAACTCCAGATTCAACATTTTACCCAATTTATAATTGTTTAATTCAATAATTAAATTATCCAATAAATATTGTTATTTGAAATTCAAGCTAAAAATCACTATTGAATATTTAAAATCAATTAAATATTCCAATTTCAAACGTCCAGAATTCCGGGTCGTCACACCTTATTATAAATTTTCCAAATTTGTCCCAAAATATCTTTATAAGATATTACTTCGAGTTCTTCAACATTTGAAAACAGTTTTCAAATACTTATAATTTTCATCTGATCATTTCCAACCCTTCCTAATACTTAGAATAAATTCCCACTTCATTAATATTCAACACTTGGAAAATATCCCTTTTTTCATTTTTATTTTCTCAAAATCGTTTAAAATTTTATTTGAAAGCTCCTTGACTAGTTTACAACAAATTTTATAAATTCTGAAATTCCTTAATTAATTCCCTTAATATTTTCAAAACCAATTATACTTGCTTATAATCCTAATTTCTCTTCTACTTCTTTTAATGAATTCTATTTCATTTTTCGAAGCCTACTTTTATTTAACTACTTTGGATTTTCCTAACTTTTTCCCAAACTTCTCTTTTGAGAATTCTCTTATAAGTTCCATCTATTAAATAACCTCTTCCAGCTCTCAAGAAGATTTATAAATAAATTTTAGAACCCTTTCAAAACTCTATATATATATACACACATATGTAAATAAAAATAAGTATTTAAAAGAAAATACTAATGAATTATTTTTAAGACATATTCAAATAATTATTTAAAATATTGAAATGACCTTTTTATAACATCATTTTCAAAACAGGTTTTAAATCCAGAATTTTATTGAAATAAATATTGGGTATTTGAAAATCCACTTCTGAAACATTTCAAGGCAAACTAACTTTGAAATTTATATAGTTTAATAAATAAAAAAATTCCTTTTAAAATAAAAATTTAACTTATCGAAAGAAATAAATTTTTAAATCTCAATAACCAAATTTAAGTTTATAAATCTTCTCGATTTCAATCACATTACTTCTATTTCGGCTTTCTTAACCATTTCACGTTAAAAATAATGTCTACTATTTTTCTCACCTATTTCCATATTCCAATATAAATTCTTCCCATAATTTTATATTCTCAAATTATCAACCGATATCACTTTCCTTCATTTATAACTTCGTTTATAAATTTTTATAACTCCTTTGAGTTTCACTAAAAATAATCTCATTTATAAATTCCATTTTATAAATTCATTATCTTATAAATCCAATTTATTTTTACCAAATCAATTTTAAATATCGATTTTAACTTCATCTATATTTTCCGAATTAACATTTTTTTTAAAAACTCATCTTTAAAAAGAAATTCCATTATACAATTTATTTTAAATTCTCTATTTAAAATATTTTCCTGCATAATTTAATACGATCAAAAATTTATTTTTACTTATTCAAAACAGTCTCCTTTAATAGCCCAAAGTTTGATATATATATTTTTAACTTAAAAATCTCTTTTTAGTTCCTTAAAAATTAAAAATAATATTTAAGGTATTTAATATAAAAAAAATTAATTTCCATGCCATTATAACATTTAAAAATTTATAACACAAAATAATCCAGCATTTTACATATATGAAAAATAATAACATGTTTGAGGAATCTAGTTGGATCCCTCTAACCTGTTTTTTCTACATCCACAGATGTTAGACAATAATAAAAATACCAATCCCACTTCGACGGGGATATCACGGTATATAGGATCATCCGTTATTATGCGGGGCACATAGGGTCTCATCCACTATAAAGTGCGGGAATATCACTCCAATACTAATATATTTACTACTATATATAGTCATCCATCAGATAAATTATAAATTTATAAATCGATCAAGCATCCAATAATTTAAATTTTAATTTAAATATTCAAATTTAAATACGGTAATTCAAATGTGTGGGAAATTCTCACCTTCGATTCTTATTTGCAATCTGTTCCAATTTAATTTTGTATCCTACGTCGTTCCGAATCCGACGCCACTGATTTGTTTGAACCTTGCATTCAAAAAGTTAAATAATTTCAATGTTTATTACAATTAATCAATTACATACTAAATGTAACCGAATTATCTATTTAAAAATTTTAACTGACCTTTGATGATAAATTTAAAATTAACTCAACTACATTAAAAAGATTTTTTTAAAAAAACAAAATTACCTCACTGCTAGGTTCAAATCCGTGATGCCCAAATCCCCATCACCACGCTCGCGCCCTACTCCACGACTTTGCCTGAACCCTACTCTAATGCGACAGCCTCCTCACGCATAAAAAAGCCATCACCAGAAATCCAACCATCACCAGAAAACGCATCACAGAGTACGCACACTACAAGAAAATCTAGTTTCGGTAGCAAATATTGGTAGCGTTTCTTTCAATGTGCAACTAATATAGCTTCCGTTAATAAAAAAAATTTCCTATACCGCCACGAAAATGTTTGCCGCCCGTCCCGCGAATAATTTGGGTTAAAAAAGTTCCTCTACTACTACTTTTATTCTTTTCCTCTTCATGCTATTCTATTTACCTGAAAAAGAAAACCAAAAGAAATTCACAATCTGCACAAATCCTTTTTACGCTTTCTTCTATTTTAATCTTGTTCTCCTTCAATAAAAAAAAATCAGTCTCCTAAATCTCAAAATCACACTACCTAAAAGGATTTCAGACAAAAAAAACTCATGCCCTATGCTCCTCCAAGTTGTCGTTGGTTCTAGTATAGATTGTTAGGGAAGTCGTCATGCTGTTGCTCTTTATTTTGAATCGTTGGATCTATAGTCATGTGAACCTTGAGGCAGTTGTCGGTAGAAATTGCTTCGTCGAAGATGTTGTCGTGGTCAGAAGATTGTCATCGAGATCTGAATGATGTTGCTCGTGTCTTATTGAAGTTCGTCGTCTTGCATCGTCGTTGACTAGGTTACCACTGTTGAATAACCGAAGTATGTGCCGAAGTTGATTACATATTCCATATATAGTTTTCCCTTTTTTAAACAATTTTAACATATACATCCTCTCATGTTTTACATAATAAACTTACAACAGTTGATTAGTCAGACTTCGGTTATGTGCTACAATTGATTAGTGAAAATAGAAATCTAATCCAGATTTTGGAGTACCTTTAAGAGTGTGACCCAATATAACTTTTACGGCATATATTGAAGCCATGGGTTGAAAATTTCGACTGGTTTAGAAGTGAATTGGATGCAAAACTGTGGGCAGCAAAGTAGAATAGATATCTTTTGAACAAGTCAATATACATACTCCGGGCTGTGTAATTTTGTAGTGTGTTTAGCTGGTTCTAGTCTTACTTGGGAATAGTTTATAAAGGTGAAATTGTTTGTATAGGAAATCCTAAACTTGGAAGTTTTGAATATGTTATATTGTACACTAATTCAATTTGGTTAAAAAGCAATTGGTTCAAATGTTTTGAACTAAACTGTTTTACATTGTAGATGATATGAGTGCTGATGAATAAGATTTTTTGGGATATATTCCGAAAGCTTTTTAATTGGATTTTATCAACTTTTATATAAAGAGAATATGATTGTATGTTTGGTTAGGGATCTGAACAAAACTATACTTATTAGTCTTTCATGATCACAAATTGGAGTTGTTTCTTCATGTTCGCTTCCTCTTAACATAAGCTCAAGTATATTTGGAGTTATTAGTCTTTCATGCCTCTTGCTCTACTTATAATATTTATATAAAATATAGTAAATTGATAAACTAGTTGTCTCTGGTATGACACGTTATATACATTTAACCAAACAAGTTTTAATCTCTTACCGCTACTTTTGATTTTGTGCTTCTAAAATGTTGACCTATTGAGCTATTAATCAAATGGTCTGGGTTCAAATCTTTCAGTTGTTTATTAAATGTTATATTTATCTATGGATAAATATTAACTCAAACATCATAATAATCAAGCTTACTCTACCCTTTAAAGCACATTCATATCATAGATGGCGATCTTCTTGCTTTTCCCTGCAAATTGCCAATCCAAGTCCACCCTGCATGTATTGACTACTATATCAACCCAAAATCTATAAAAATCCGACATGCATACATTATGATTTTTGTTGCAACTATTTGTTCATCCTCATTGTTCAAGCCTTTGTCATCCAGATTACTATTGCTAACTACGGACCACACTCTGTTGTCTATTGAGTTTGTTTTTATGAATTTGTAAATCTCCTTGTCTAACTATATGTTTGTCATCTGACATAAATTGAACATGTAGATTTACCTCCTGGAAAAACCCCACTTGAATGGAACACGCGAATAAAGATTGCTCTTGGAGCTGCGAAAGGACTTACATATTTTCACAATGTAGCGAACCCTCCTGTTATTTATAGAGACATGAAAGCAGCAACTATTCTACTAGACGATGATTTCAACCCCAAACTGTCTGATTTTAGTCTCGCCAAACTTGGACCGGTTGGAGACAAAACTCATGTTTCCACCAGAGTTATGGGTACATATGGCTATTGTGCTCCAGACTATGCAATGAGTGGTAAGCTTACCCTCAAATCCGATGTATATAGCTTCGGGGTACTTCTTTTAGAGCTTATAAGTGGAAGAAGAGCCTACGACTGTTCCAAAGTTCGATCGGAGCAGAACCTATTAGTATGGGTAAGTTATTAATTACTATCTTCTCGCTTTCCATTTTCATTCATAAAACAGACATAGTATATATTGTATGCATGCATGCATGCATAAGTTTTGTTTCACTGTAAATACTTGCATAATGTGTGTGCTACTACAAACAGGTAGCATTTTCTATAAATGTTTTCATATAATTTTTCTGATAACATTACTTTAGTGTCACTTTACTCTTTACTGGTAAGAGCATCCACTAAGAAACTATTATCACACAAGTTATTTTGCATTCTTTTTTTCCATTGAAATGTCTCCTGCATATGTAATCTTTCTTGACTCGTTGTATTTCACAAGTCCAACGTAGATAAAATTCAGGAGCTAAACTTAACCTATGCTTGTGTAAGACATAACTACCGTATAGTTTGCAATATAAGCTCTCATAAGCAGTCATATAATCTTAACAACATATCATCTCCCTTGTATGATTATTTATTAGACTTGATCACTTTTTAAAATTAACATTATTAGTATGTAAAATTTAATAACACCACACTTGTCTTGCTGAGGCCATCTTAAGATGGGCTTTAAAAACCAAATCTTTTACTTTCTTTTAAGGACAAGGACTCATTTTAAACATAGGAAATTAGGGAAAAGAACAAACTTTAAAAAAAAATTAGCGAGTGATTTTGTAATGATCAAAGCACATGTGTTTGTACATGTGGTTAGTTTATGACCTGCTTCTTAGTCTAATGGAACTGAATCCTAAAGCACACGACTACATGTGAAATCCGAATCTTCTTTTACATTATTTGGTTAAAGCATTCAATCATTTATATATATCTGAAATCCTACTTTATATGTGGTCTTCATTATATTGTTCCTTTTTCTTTTCTTTTATGTTCACATTTTAAATCCCGATTTCACTTTAAAATTTTGTAACATGTCTCACGGTCGTATTTTTAAATGTCATGTCTTCCAAGCTAGCGTTTTTAACCTGTATTATAATCAATGGTGGAGGTAAAAGGTCTAAATTAGTTATGTATGTCACTACTTTTGGTCAGTATTCTAGAATTCTTATGTCACTACTAAATTAGTTAGTAACTGTGTCAAGGGGAGAGTTTACTATTGTGGATTATTTTTATACTGACTGTATACTATTGACGTTAATCTGGTACCAAATATTTGATGATTATTTGATTACTAGTTAGCTGTGATTGCAATGATAACATGTTAATCCTTTTTTTCAAACGGTTAATCCTTTTGCTTATTTATTTGATGATTACGACATATTTGATGATTATTTATTTATTTGCTTATCCAACAGGGTGCAAATCTGGTACCAAATAGTAGATGTAAGCTGATTGATATGGGTGAAATGGGACAAGTAGTGGCTGAAGGAACTATCGCTTCAACTGATCCAACAACGATGGTTCATTGTGTTCTGTTGGGAAAAGATGCGGTAAAAGTTTGGGTAAACTTTGTGAGAGTTAATGACGCATTGCTATGGCGACCTACATCTGAGTGTACGTACATGGAAGATGCCTTTGGTAGTACGATAGCTTGGCCAGCAGCATATGTCATTGGAGAATCAAGTTCCAGTAAGTATTATTTTTCATTACATCATATCTCAACATTAAGTTTTAGTTCTGTTTATTTGGGTATTAAAAATAATAATAATCTGTATCACAACATTTAAGTTTTTATTCGCAAAGCCACAACATTTCAGTACATATCCTCTATGGTAAACGTGTTTATCTACAGAGCCACAACAATTGATACACTTGAAACTATTGATACATACATATATATATATATATATATTGTTGATCTTGAATTATATGGTTTAAATGAAGATTATTTTTTTAAGGGTGTTATGATTTTCTAAGTATTATGTTTTTTTTAAAAGAATAACATGTCCAAAGTGTTATGATTTTAGTAGTGTGATTTCCAAATGATAAACATCCCTAAATTGTTATGATATCAAAGCATTATGGTTTCAAATTTATTATCTTATTTTGTTTTTTTTCCAAACTATCTTTTGGTTGTCCTTATTTCTCTTAATCTTATTACAGAATGGGAAGGCTATTGCTTATACCAGTCTATTTAGAAATCTTTCTGTAATCTTGGATAATCTTTGTTACTCATCGGGATTTGAACACTGTTTTTCCATTCATAGACCGTCGGTCAAGTGAAAACGGAGATTCAAACTCTAGAGGATCTTTTTCGTGTTTATGTTCTTGATTTGATCACCTCCATCTTGTTAAACTTACCTATAACAATAGTTATCAGGTGAAATTCCAGTATTCTTATCATCTTGTCTTAATTCTATTCATTCTATCTTTTATGTGCTTTCCCGTACCTTGTTCCTTTTCGAGGACGAAAAGTTTTGAGTGGGGGAGAGTGTAACAACTCTGTATTTTACAATTATTTTTAAATTGATTTCTAGATTTAAAAGCTTTATTTATGAAAAAGAATAAATTTTATTATTTTAAATATAAACTCTGATTTTGATGTGGATTAGAATTCCAAATATGACTAAATTTAATATTTCCAAAAAGAGTGAATTTTGGTTAAAATAGTCAAACTTTGACTTTTAAATTTAAATTATAAATATTTGAAATTATAAATTTTATCTTTTATTATGAATATAGATTTAATAACATGAATATTGCATTTCGTTTCGTTGAAAACAGAGTTAAAATGTAAAAGTTATGTACATTTCAATTTTTAGTATAATTTGTTTTATTGTGCATTTTTGCCTATTTTAAATTTTATAAATTTTATTTTTCTTTGTCATATTTTATTTTAATATGTGTTAATATGTTATTTTACGTATATTTTTGTCTTTTATTATTTTTAAAGTGAAGTAGAAATTTTCTATAGTCAATGGTAATTTATGTGAAATTTTCATGTCCTGTCTGCTAATTTTAAACAATTTCTTCAATACTTTTGCTATTTTCTATGAATTTAAATTTTTATTTCACTTTGAAAATGTTTTAAAAATCATTTTAGTTCAAATTTTGTGTTGGATTATTTTTAAAATGAAGAAAATAATTTTTCAAAGTCAATGGTGATTTATCTGTAATTTCTGGACATTGTTATGGATTTTAAAGCACTTTCTTTAAATCTTTTTCTATTTTCTTTAAAATATATTATTTACTTTAATATTATTTCACTTTGTTTCGGTTTTTAAAAGTATTTTCTGAAATTATTTTATTTTATTTGTTTTAAAAAGAAATAAGAAATATGAAGAGTTAAAAAGCTTATTTAACTTAAGTCTCTTCACCTCCTAAACTCTTCAAATGCCATAACCCTCACTTTAATTCAATTGGCTGTTCTTTTCTTCAGTTTGGCCGTGTATTACATTTATTTTTACGTGAAAAAAACCTCTCATCTCATTTCATTCACGTCTTGCAAAATTTTGGTAATGGTTTCACTCTTTTTTTCTACTTTTTCTTCCTATTTTATGCAATTTTGCCTTGTTTCTTATGCTAGTTTGGATCGGCTTCCCCCTTGTCCCTCGACCACCACCTCCTTCCATCTCTTCTAGACCATCACCACCATCTACCCCACCACCCATGACCAAGGCCGAACACCCCTTGATGGCCAAACCCTTCCAAATGCAACCAAAGGCCAAAAACCATGCTTGTTTGACCACTTCTTGCTCATCCACTTCAACCACCACCCAAACAACCACCATAGCCGCCACCACCCCTCTGACCTGACCATGGCACACCCTTTTCCACCTATTTCCAGTCATGGTGCACCCACAGGCCAAGCCCACTACCCATGGCCGAACCACCTTGATGACCAAAAACTACCTTTTTGCCTTAAACCTCTTCCCATTCCTCAATACAACTTCCACTACAAGTTACACCACCTTGAACCCGAGCTATGTTAGCCCAAACCTGACCCAAAACTAGACCATATCTGAACCAAATCAGACCCTAAGCCATACCAAATAGTAGAGGAGGCAAAGCAAAAGACTAAGTATTCGTTTCTCCTTGTATTTCAAAGTTATTTCATTTTAAAGTCGTATTGGATTTTGTTGTTTCGATTGTTTGTTGTGGGTTGTGCACAAGAGTTGTAGCTTGGATTCGCTCTCGACTCAAGTACGTAGTCTTGTCATCGTGCTTTTGTGTAACGTCTCGGATTTTCGCGTTCGAAAATCGACATCCATACTTTACATCGTACTCGAATGCCGTAGATTCGACCGTTCAAATCCGATTCGCCGGAGCTTATAACACAGTTAAGTAAATAACACAGCGGAATAAATGAATAATACATTGATATACAACACTGATACAATATCTGATACAACAGAATGATACAATGAATATCAATATACATCAAAGATATGATACAACAAATAGCAGCGGAAAAGAAAATAGATAACAACAGCAGCGGATAATCTCCATCTTCAAAGCAGCAAATCCAAATATAGCTCGAACTCTCAATAACGATGCACAAAGATGAGCAAGACTGGTGCGGTCCAAAGACTGAACTAACTCCAGAAAACCTACTAATCTGACTATCTGAAAAACCCAACTCTAGACTGCTCGTGTAGAAAAATTTTGAGCATCCAGAGTTTAGGAAAGAAACAATAAACTGCGGATCAGTCATGGGACTGGTGTGAGCAACAAAAACAGTTTATCTTTAAAACAAATAGCAGAGAATTTTAAAGTCAATTCGCAATGCTTTTGGAAAATGAAACTACCATAAGACCTCCCACCACACACACAATGCAAACGCAGAATTGGAGGAGATTTCTTCTTATGATAGTCAAAGATGCTTACTACGTAAAATCAAATCATTTTTGATATTATTATTAGTGCATAGTGTAGAAACATTTCGAAAGTAGAATATTAATCTTAGCCAACATACGACCATTATCGTATGCCTACTATAGCTACTATGTTCAATAGCAGGTTACCGCCACATTCCATAGCAGGTAATACAACTAAAACCGTACAAGTCACGTATTGTTTCTTTGGATTTCCAACAAATGGTCAGGCTAAGGAACTTCCTTTTCCACGATGGGTACGTCCCTGGAATAGACGACCCGAGAACCTAACCGGATCTCTGCCAACACAAGGCCGGGTTACCTCTGCAAAAATAGGTAACTACTGACACGCGTATGCCATCCCCCGATCGTCACCGATCTTCCCGAGGATCCCCCATTCGCAACAACCACAAAGTAATAAATTTGCAGCAACCACAGAGGTTAAGTATCTGGGCTCCATACCATGATACCACCTTTATCCAGAAGGAATGACATACACTAAGGGGCGCTACTCCCTAGAACCTTGCTGCATCTTTCCTGTTTTGACCATTTCCGGGGTGTGAGGCTCGACGAAGTCTCGTCCACAAAGCTACGCTTTCTACAAAGCCATGCTTCGGGTCAAACAAATGATCAACCTATGATCACAAAGATATAAGATCAAACAAATGATCATATCGCAAATGATCAAACACTGATCATCACACAGCAACACTCAGCATGCCACATTACCAGATTGGGATATATCGCTGATAACTTCAACTACATAACCTCTGAGCTCGTACGTCTCAGAGAAGGGTGTTAAGCTAAGAGAATAAATTCTCCGCCACCAACAGAAATGTATTTGAAAGAAATCGGCTTTATATCTCAAAGTGTAATGTCAGACATGTATCCATACAAGTCTGTTCCGGGTTCGAACAGAACCGAAGGCACTTCTCACGAAGCCCTTGCAATTCCGGATAACTTTCAATCACGTCCGGACTTCCCGTCACAAAAGAGTGATATAAATCTCTATACCGGGAGCTACCCAGTGCAGAGACATTCGACAGGTTGTCCTTTCATTTTCGAAAATATCCGGTCTTCAACACCGGTCTTCAAATGCTATCCATATACGACGTATCACTATTCAGAATGGGTTATATGACACAGATGTCTTTTCCCGGCTAACCCGAATAGTGAGCGCAATATTCAAAAACAAATGGATAATGGGATTTCAATTAAGTCACAATTTAAACCCAAACTTTCTCTTTCAAATGGTTAAACAAATTTCCATTTTAATCTTTTTTAAACAAAAAGATTTAATTCACAAAGTTCACTTAATTTCACAAAGATTCATTCATAGATTTTCCAAATCGATTTCCATTTCAGTTTAATAAACTCGTTAAATCTTTAAATCAAAGATTTAACGAATAGCTTTCAAAACAATTTCATTTCGAATGGTTTAAACCAAACATCATTTTAAATCTGTTAAAAACAACAAATTTAATTCATAGCTTTCAAAAACAATTCATTCACAACTTGGAAAATCCATTTTTCAATTAAATTTTTGAAATTCCTTTACCTAAATTAGAATTTCATTTCTTATCTAAAAGCTTTTATTCTTTGAAAACAAACAGTTTTCATTCTGGAAATCTGATTCATTTATACGAGTTAAGGTTCTTGGGTTAAATCCAAATTCCCAACTTATACTTTAAAAATGGTTTAAATTCATATAAACACATTTATATCATCTTTACTCCCTAGTTTCCCAATCATAGATTTAATTTCAAACTTGAATCCAAATTTAAATCTAACTATTTAAATTTTCAAAACTCGGTTAAGTTATTCAAAATAACTTTTATTTTTGAAATTCCATTTCAAAAGCTTTCATTTTAAACTCAAATTTCCAATTTCAAAATCAATTGAAATTAAAATTTTAATTTCAAAAACATCAAATTTAAATTATCTGTGACTTAACCGATTTCCACGTGAAATCCATATTTGTGTGTGTAAAAGTGTAGTCCAGGGGTTTAACACAATAGTGCAACATCAATCATCACAGATATATCGATAAGCGGTATAATCGATAACGCTTATCTTCATTCACAGATTCATAGATAAAATAAATTTATCAGTCACAAAGATTCACTATTACAATTCGATGTGGGTTTCGGATAACCAACTGGAATCCGACTCCCTGTCGTATCGAAACTCAAATGTCGTTCTATGGGTCAAGGGTTTCATATTCACATAACAATATATACATCACAGATAAGTAAATTTCAGATCATAACATAATCAGGATATATCACAAAGTATCACAATCAGGGATATCAAACAATTGGACAATCAACAGAATCCAAACATTCATAAGTAAGGTCAAATTTATTATCTGATAAATTTTAAATCAGATAAATTTCTTATGAATAAATTACTAATCTTGGTTAATTTATTTCAATAATTTACAAATCATTTTGATTAATTATTCTTTAAATCATTTATTTGTTAACCATTAATAATAAATTAATTAACCTTCAATTAAAATTTATCAACCTTTAATTTTTAAATAATTATCCTTAAATTATTTAATTCACCAATAAATTATCTTTAATTAATTAATTAACCCAAAATTTGATTAATTATTGTTACATTAATTACCCTTAATTAATTACACTTTAATTAATCATCCTTAAAATTTTATTAATCTTTTAGTCACTTTATCAACTGATGCTTAAATCATTAATCATCCATTCTTAATAAATTAATCAATTATTAATTTATTATCCTTTAATAAATTGTCCTTAACTAATTATATTAGTTAATTAACCATTAATTAAAATAAATCAACCTTTATTTATTAATCACATAATTACTTATCCTCAAATTAATTATTCTTTAAATTTCTTGGTTAATCAAACTTAAATTTATTAACAAAATTTACCTTAATTACTTTTATTAAGAAATTCTATTTCAAACCTGAATTCATATTTGTACTTAACAAAAATTATTTTAGGGAAATAAATTTACAAATTAAATTGATTTGAATTTGTTCAATTTCTTTTTTTTTAAAATCTAGAAACATACAACCCGAGACCTGCTTCAAGTCATACCTGAGAAAATTTTGCCTCTGCTTCGAGTTTTTCCAGAAATCGACCCGAGTGAGTATTTTTTTCTTCGAAATTTTGTTTAAGTGTTTTCGACCCGGTAGCCTTTCAGTTTTACTCGAGTTCGACTTCGAGTCGAACGCCTGTTTCCCCGCGTAACACTCCGAGTCTCCTTCCTCTTCTTCGTCTTCCCCAAACAACTTCAATTGACACGCCACCAATCCTCGTGCACGTGCACAACTGGGATCGTCACCTCCGGCAGAGCTGCTGGTCGCCAACACGTCCACGATGATGCTCTCGAATCTCTCGAACACTCAAAGGCTCGAACAAATCGTTATTTCAAAATCTCGTCCCCAATCCCAAAACTGGAATGAACAGAACCCTCAAACAAACGCCTCGTCTCGCCTCCTCCGATCATCAGAGACCACGAATTTTGGTCCACGACTTCGTCGACATGTGACGCTTCTAATGGCCCCGGTGACGTGAAGTCCGATCGCATATCGATGGCGCAGCTTCGACGTTTTCACTTTGAACGAAAATGGGTTCTTAAACCCTAGTTTCATCTCGTATTCAAAATCTATGCAATGGAAAAATAATTCGATAATTTTCTCATCATCAACGAAGCTCAAACAAGCTTAAATCCAAATTTCAATGTTTAAAAATTCCTCGGTTACCAGAAATCGATAAAAAGGCATTTTCAGTTCATCTATGAACTGCTCCTAGTATCCTTAACTAAAAATTCCTATTTTTGTTTTAAAATTATTCTTTTCGATTGCAATTTCAAATTATACAATTGAATCGATGAATTAAGATTTTCAAGTTTTTCCTATATTCATACTTTTACTGGAAAAAAAACAATTTACAGAAACAATATTTCATTATCAAGCTTCAAACAATTCCAGAATGTCATATCTTAGAGAAGCAAATCGATTCAGGCATTCATCATAACATATAATGGATTAAAGACGAATTTGCTCACCTTGAAAATGGAAGTGAAGAAGAACAGAGTAGAGTTTGAAATGTTAAACCAGGCTTGACATTTTACTAATTGCAGCTCCTCTTTTTGATCTCTGATTCAAATTGGTTCACGTTGTTTTTAAGTTGAAGTTTTCTTGTTTAAGTTTGAAAATATATTCACTTCAGTTTTGCATAGCTTATGGACGAACTGATGTTGAGGAGTTGGTATATAGGAGAGAAGTTGACAGGGTATGGCTGAGGTGATCTTGCTTGTACAGGTGATATGTATTTCTTTATACAAGGTGATATTATCTTGTACTAAAGTTATGGGCTTCCTTGGTTTATATTTCATTTTAAATTTACATACTTTGTTTATTACAGCCATACTTGCTTGTCTCGGCTGAAGACATTATGGTTTGGTTTCACACTTATATGTATTTTATTTACCTTATTCATTTGCAAAAAGATATTAGTGACTTGCATTTATGACTTGTACAAAAGATATATATATATATATATATTTATCATTTATCTCTAAACCATTTATTATTAATTTAAATGATTTATACAAAATATATTTGGATATCGGGGAAACTCGCTCCATTTTATCGATTTATTTTACTAATTTTATCCAAAAATTTATTTAATTACTCAATTTAATTCAAAAATATAATAAATTATTAATTTAAATAAATTTAAATTTCGAGGTCGTTACAAACTTCCCCGCTTAAAAGAATTTCGTCCTCGAAATTCGCAGGCACGAAACAAACAAAGAGATAGACAGATTCGATCTTCTATAACTCCTCGAACACAAGATACGGATTCCGAATACAAGTAGGAATATCTCAGAATACATACCAATTTATCCCTCTTCGGACTTTGGTATTCACAAGAAATTTCAATAGAATTTCAAAATTTGGGTTCAAACAATATCGTTTTATTGATACTATTCAAATTTAGCTTCATATTCTTTTAATCGATTTAACTCAATTTAAAATTTCCAATTTCAAATTCATTAAGATATAAATTAAAAAGCTGATAAGAAATTGATGAAGATACGAAGTAAGATCTTCTACAACGATTCGTAGAGCCATTGTCAAGACCCAAAAATCGACCTTCGAAAATCGGCACCCGTACTTCACTTTGTACTCAAAATGCCGTAGATTCAAATGCCGAATCTGGTTCTCGGGAGCTTATAACACAGTTAAGTAAATAACACAGCGGAATAAAAAGAATAATACATTGATATACAATATCTGATACAACAGAATGATACAATGAATATCAATATACATCAGAGATATGATACAACAAATAGCAGCGGAAAGAAAAATAGATAACTAACATCAGCAACGGAACAAATAACTCTAAGATAGTCTTCAAGAGAGAACTCCAGCAGTAGCTCGAACTCTCAATAACGATACACCAAGAATAAGCAAGTGCAGTCCGATCCAAAGACTGAACTAGCTCCAGAAAATCTACTGAACCTGACTATCTGAAAAACCCAACTCTAGACTGCTCGTGTAGAAAATTTTGAGCATCCAGAGTTTAGGAAATAAACAATAAACTCCGGATCAGTCATGGGACTGGTGTGAGCAACAAAAACAGTTTATCTTTAAAACAAATAGCAGAGATTTTTAAAGTCAATTCGCAATGCTTTTGGAAAATGAAACTACCATAAGACCTCCCACCACACACACAATGCAAACGCAGACTTGGAGGAGATTTCTTCTTATGATAGTCAAAGATGCTTACTACGCAAAATCAAATCATTTTGATATTATTATTAGTGCATAGTGTAGAAAACATTTCGAAAGTAGAATATAAATCTTAGCCAGCATAGGTACCATTATAGTATGCTTGCTATAGCTACCATATTAAATGGCAGGTTCTACAACTAAAACTTTACAAGGCTCGTATTGTTTCTTTGGATTTCCAACAAATGGTCAGGCTAAGGAACTTCCTATCCACGATGGGTACGTCCCTGGAATAGACGACCCGAGAACCTAACCGGATCTCTGCCAATACAAGGCCGGGTTACCTCTGCAAAAATAGGTAACTACTGACACGCGTATGCCATCCCCCGATCGTCACCGATCTTTCCGAGGATCCCCGATTTCCAACAAACTACATAGATAATAATAATGCAGTAACCACAGAGGTTAAGTATCTGGGCTCCATACCATGATACCACCTTTATCCAGAAGGAATGACATACACTAAGGGGCGCTACTCCCTAGAACCTTGCTGCATCCTTCCTGTTTCGACCATTTCCGGGGTGTGAGGCTCGACGAAGTCTCGTCCACAAAGCTACGCTTTTTCAAAAAGCCACGCTTTGGGTCAAACAAATGATCAACCTATGATCACAAAGATATAAAATCAAACAAATGATCATATCGCAAATGATCAAACACTGATCATTACACAGCAACACTCAGCATGTCACATTACCAAATTGGGATATATCGCTGATAAATTTCAACTACATAACCTCTGAGCTCGTACGTCTCAGAGAAGGGTGTTAAGCTAAGAGAATAAATTCTCCGCCACCAAACTGAAATGTATTTGAAAGAAATCGGCTTTATATCTCAAAGTGTAATGTCAGACATGTAACCATACAAGTCTGTTCCGGGATCGAACAGAACCGAAGGCACTTCTCACGAAGCCCTTGCAATTCCGGATAACTTTCAATCACGTCCGGACTTCCCGTCACAAAAGAGTGATATAAATCTCTATACCGGCGCGACTCAGTGCAGAGACATTCGACAGGTTGTCCTTTCATTTTCGAAAAGTATCCGGTCTTCAACACCGGTCTTCAAATGCTATCCATATACGACGTATCACTATTCGGAATGAGTTATACGACCCAAAGGTCCTTTCCCGGCTAACCCGAATAGTGAGCGAAATATTTAAAAACATATGGATATTGGGATTTCAATTAAGTCACAACTTAAACCCAAACTTTCTCTTTACAAATGGTTTAACAAATTACCATTTTAATCTTTTTAAACAAAAAGATTCAATTCACAAAGTTCACTTAATTTCACAAAGATTCATTCACAGATTTTCCAAATCGATTTCTATTTCAATTTGATTAATTCGTTAAATCTTTAAAATAAAGATTTTAACTTATAGTTTTCAAAACAATTTCATTTCGAATGGTTTAAATAAATCATCATTTTAAATCTGTTAAAAATAACAGATTTGATTCATAGCTTTCAAAAAGAATTCATTCATAACTTGGAAAATCCATTTTTCAATTCACTTGAAATTCCTTTAATTAAACTGGAATTTCTTTTCTTATCTAAAAGCTTTTATCATTTGAAAACAACAGTTTTTTACTTTGGAAATCTGATTCATTCATACTAGTTGAAATCCTTGTGTTAAATTCAAATTCCCAAATTAATACTTTAAAATGGTTTAATTCATACAAACACATTTTATATCATCTTTTATCAAATCATAGATTTAATTTCAAACTTGAATTCAAATTTAAATCTAATTATTTAAATTTTCAAAACTCGCTTAAGTTATTCAAAATAACTTTTATATTTGAAATTCCATTTCAAAAGCTTTTTATTTTAAACCCGAATTTCTAATTTCAAAATCAATTTGAAATTAAAATTTCAATTTCAAAAATATTAACTTTAAATTATCTGTGACTTAACCGATTTCCACGTGAAATCCATATTTGTGTGTGTAACAGTGTGGTCTAGGGGTTTATACACACAATAGTGCAACATCAATCATCACATAACAAAATACAGGATATAGTTGATAAGCGATATGAACTATACGCTTATCGTTCATTCACAGATCACAGATATATATCACAGGTAAGTAAACTACAGATCACAACATAAATCAGGGTGTATCACAAAGCATTATATATCAGGGATATCAAACAATTCGACAATCAATAGAATCCAACATTCATAAGTAAGGTCAGATTCATTATCTGATAAATTCAAAACAGATTTATTTCTTATGAATTACTAATCCGGGTTAACTAATATTACAAATTATTTTGATTAATTTTTCTTTAATCATTTATAAATCTTAATTATTACATAACTACCTTTTTTTTTTATATAAATTAATCACCTTAATTAATTATTCTAAATTTTAGGATTAATTATCCCTTAATCACTTGTTAAATTGTCCCTTAATCATTAACCAATTAGTCTTAATCATTTTTTTTATCTAGTAATTCCTTAAGCAATTAACTAGTCTTAATTGCTTATAATTAATTAAGTTCAAAAAAATTTTACCTTCATATAAATTTGTTATTATTAACGAATAAATTGATTGACATCCTCGAGCCACTTAATGAAACATGTTGTCGTCATGATTAATCTTTTAACTAAGCTATTAAATTTTATTCGAAAAAATCTTAACAAATGGAAGTATACGTATATTAAACACTTAAAAACTTGATTTAATGGAAATAATTCAGTTTTAAAATCCTAAACTAATTTCAACTCAAGATACAATACTTATCATTTTAAAAGAAAATTTGTTTAGGAAGACAGTTCAAAACTTAATTAATTTTAAACTTAAAACTGGATTTGAACCTGCTACTGCTTTCACCCGAGATATCACACGTCCATCCCAAAGCAAAAATAAATTTTTCTCGAGCCTTTCCTGATCGATACTCAGTTTCTACTTTTCCTATCTTTTATTTTTACTTGGTTATCAACTGTTTACATCTAGCTTAAATTCACGCGAAACGAACTCGAGCCACAACCTCTTTTCCCTGGAATCACCTTCGAGTTATCATCCCCTTCCAAACCCACTTCTTCTTCCTATCATCAGATACACGCTGACACCTCGTGCACGTGCACTGTCGCACGGCGACGCTCCGGTCATCACGACCACCTCCACACCTCGACGATCATCTCGACACCCAATCCCAAGCCCCCGATCGTCCACTCAGGCTCGAAAACGAAATTGAGTACCTGTCATGAAACTGGACCAAAACCCATAGCCTGGAACTACGCCGTGCCCCCAACTCCGATCGCCAGATCGCCAATGCCTCCGGCTACATCCTAAACTACCATCCCTCTACCACCTCCCCGAGTTGCAGTGCACTCGATCAAATACACGTGTCGTAGTGGTCAATCCATTCGACGCCTAAAAACTAGGTCACCAGATTTTAGTTGCTCCTCGCCGCCACCACGATGATCTGCCGACTAGTCCACCATTTTTCCCACGCTCCTCCATCACTCCTCTACCTCTCGACCAACCCACGACGTCTCCAGTCGACGAGGTAATCCACGGCACCCCAAAAAAGCTCAAAACAGTGAAACGAGAACTGCTCTTCAATGCGATCACTAAAAATTATGATATGAACCTTAAAATTCACGTCATCCCCTAAGTATTCAAGCTATGTAATTGAATTCGTAAATGGTGATATTCGAATTTTGTCAAAAAACGAAGTTGTACTCGAAATATTTATTTCCAGAGATAATGTCAAATGATTTCTATTCAAATTTATTTTTAAAATTAAATTCAAAGTTAAACAAACAGAAACTCTTTTGATTCCCAGTCCAAATATCAAATGGTTTGGGAAGAAATGATTTTTGAATTCAAACTTGATTCCCAGATTATCAGAGTACAAGTTGATAATCACTTCCAGTATTATGTTTATTCTGAGGCTCTATATATATATGTACCAGTTATCCATCCATATATGTATATATGTATATCTCCTTCAATCAACAAAGTATCAGACTTTCCCATACAACTAAATTTAAGTTTTAAAAAGAAGCTACTCACAGATAAAAGAATAAAGAGGTCTAAAAAAAAAACAATTAAAGTTGCTCACCATTGTTTTTCCAGGAATAAGAACAGAGCACTTTAATGTTGAAAACAGTTTGAATTTGCATGCTTGATTTAGGTGGAGAGCCTTTTAAATTTTAAATTCTTTCCAGGCTGTAGACTTTACTCTTGAACTTTGAATTACTTGAAGTCTGATGATTTGCAAATTTGAAGCTGAATTTGGTCATTGAAAACCTTGCCTTGGGAATGCTTCAGGAATTTCAGAGTTGAAGTTGTTTGAGTTTTGTTTAAATTTTAGAAGATGAGATCACTCCAGATTTTTCTTAACTTTGAAGATGAACGAATTGATATGAGGAAGGCTTGATAAAAGAGTGAGTTTGCTGGTTAAAATATTTGGTACAAGGTGATGATAAAATTTGTACAAGTTTTGATCAGTGATATTTTCGTTTGGGGGCTATGCAGATTTGTTGTAGTGGCTGAAGTGATGTTGTTATTAATTGCCTTGTACAACATCACCTTATTTTATTTCTTCTTTGTTTCTTCTATTTGCTTTGTCTCGGCTGTAGCATGTTTTGAAGATGATAATGATAGCTTTCTTTTGTTTATTACTTTATCTACTATCTACTTTCCTTTACTTATATTTACTTATTTGTTTTGTTTCAAGTGTACATGCTTATTTGGCTTGCTTTCCTTTTAACTTGTATTTTATTTCTTGTTTTTTTTTTTTTTTACATTTGTTTTCTCTATTTTTCTTACTACTTTGAAATGTAAATAAATTTCTATTCTAAATTGTTGTTAGATTTTAACAAATATTCTACTTCTATTTTAATTAAAACTTACCTTATATTAATTTTAATTTCTAGTTCAAATATTAATTATCATTATTTACTTAATATTTATTGTCTTATATTTATTTTATAAACTCAAACCATCTTTAACCATCAATTCAAATATATATTAAATTTGCTCGTATATACCTAAATATATATATACCTTCAATATATACACATATACTCACATATACACTATTTACAATATTTTAATCTCAAATGATTTATACAGAATATACTTGGATATCGGGGAAACTCGCTCCATTTTATCAATTTAATTTACAAATTTTTTATCTAAAATTTATTTAATCATAAATTTAACTCAAGAATTCATTTAATTATAAATTTAAATAAATTTAAATTTCAGGGTCGTTACAAATTTCCCCCCTTAAAAGAATTTCGTCCTCGAAATTCGCAGGCACGAAAACAACAGAGATAGACAGATTCGATCTCCTATAATTACTCGAACACAAGATACGGATTCCGAATTCAAGTCGGAATATCACAAAATACATACCGATTTGTCCCTCTTCGGACTTTGGTATTCACAAGAAATTACAATAGAATTTCAATTCTTGGTTTCAAACGAAATCATTTTATTGATACAATCCAATTTTAGCTTCATATTCTATTAATCAATTTATCTCAATTTAAAATTTCCAATTAATTCAGAATTTCCAATTTCAAATTCATTAAAGTTTAAATCAAAAAGCTGATAAGAAACCGATGAAAATACGAAGTAAGAATTTCCTACAACGATTCGTAGGGCATCATCATACTGAAACTTCTTCTTGTAGCTGACACGAAGCAATGAAAAGAATTTGGAAACGAATCAAAGAATTTTGATAGAGAAAGATTGTTTCCACTGTTGCAGGGTATTGACCATTTATAGTCGTATTTCCCTGTCCCCTATCTCGTCCTCTTCTTGCACTCATACTTACCATCAGTGGATAGCAAGAGAATTTACTGAGACGTTCAGACTGATATCTTAGGGATACACTCATTCTAGAGTTTACTTCACTCTATCTCTAATGAGCTACTTAATGTGTTACACTCCTGAGCTAAAGTTCAACCTTAGCTCTGATACCACTTGTCAAGACCCAAAAATCGACCTTCGAAAATCGGCACCCGTACTTCACTTTGTACTCAAAATGCCGTAGATTCAAATGCCGAATCTGGTTCTCGGGAGCTTATAACATAGTTAAGTAAATAACACAGCGGAATAAAAAGAATAATACATTGATATACAATATCTGATACAACAGAATGATACAATGAATATCAATATACATCAGAGATATGATACAACAAATAGCAGCGGAAAGAAAAATAGATAACTAACATCAGCAACGGAACAAATAACTCTAAGATAGTCTTCAAGAGAGAACTCCAGCAGTAGCTCGAACTCTCAATAACGATACACCAAGAATAAGCAAGTGCAGTCCGATCCAAAGACTGAACTAGCTCCAGAAAATCTACTGAACCTGACTATCTGAAAAACCCAACTCTAGACTGCTCGTGTAGAAAATTTTGAGCATCCAGAGTTTAGGAAATAAACAATAAACTCCGGATCAGTCATGGGACTGGTGTGAGCAACAAAAACAGTTTATCTTTAAAACAAATAGCAGAGATTTTTAAAGTCAATTCGCAATGCTTTTGGAAAATGAAACTACCATAAGACCTCCCACCACACACACAATGCAAACGCAGACTTGGAGGAGATTTCTTCTTATGATAGTCAAAGATGCTTACTACGCAAAATCAAATCATTTTGATATTATTATTAGTGCATAGTGTAGAAAACATTTCGAAAGTAGAATATAAATCTTAGCCAGCATAGGTACCATTATAGTATGCTTGCTATAGCTACCATATTAAATGGCAGGTTCTACAACTAAAACTGTACAAGGCTCGTATTGTTTCTTTGGATTTCCAACAAATGGTCAGGCTAAGGAACTTCCTATCCACGATGGGTACGTCCCTGGAATAGACGACCCGAGAACCTAACCGGATCTCTGCCAACACAAGGCCGGGTTACCTCTGCAAAAATAGGTAACTACTGACACGCGTATGCCATCCCCCGATCGTCACCGATCTTTCCGAGGATCCCCGATTTCCAACAAACCACATAGATAATAATAATGCAGTAACCACAGAGGTTAAGTATCTGGGCTCCATACCATGATACCACCTTTATCCAGAAGGAATGACATACACTAAGGGGCGCTACTCCCTAGAACCTTGCTGCATCCTTCCTGTTTCGACCATTTCCGGGGTGTGAGGCTCGACGAAGTCTCGTCCACAAAGCTACGCTTTTTCAAAAAGCCACGCTTTGGGTCAAACAAATGATCAACCTATGATCACAAAGATATAAAATCAAACAAATGATCATATCGCAAATGATCAAACACTGATCATTACACAGCAACACTCAGCATGTCACATTACCAAATTGGGATATATCGCTGATAAATTTCAACTACATAACCTATGAGCTCGTACGTCTCAGAGAAGGGTGTTAAGCTAAGAGAATAAATTCTCCGCCACCAAACTGAAATGTATTTGAAAGAAATCGGCTTTATATCTCAAAGTGTAATGTCAGACATGTAACCATACAAGTCTGTTCCGGGATCGAACAGAACCGAAGGCACTTCTCACGAAGCCCTTGCAATTCCGGATAACTTTCAATCACGTCCGGACTTCCCGTCACAAAAGAGTGATATAAATCTCTATACCGGCGCGACTCAGTGCAGAGACATTCGACAGGTTGTCCTTTCATTTTCGAAAAGTATCCGGTCTTCAACACCGGTCTTCAAATGCTATCCATATACGACGTATCACTATTCGGAATGAGTTATACGACCCAAAGGTCCTTTCCCGGCTAACCCGAATAGTGAGCGAAATATTTAAAAACATATGGATATTGGGATTTCAATTAAGTCACAACTTAAACCCAAACTTTCTCTTTACAAATGGTTTAACAAATTACCATTTTAATCTTTTTAAACAAAAAGATTCAATTCACAAAGTTCACTTAATTTCACAAAGATTCATTCACAGATTTTCCAAATCGATTTCTATTTCAATTTGATTAATTCGTTAAATCTTTAAAATAAAGATTTTAACTTATAGTTTTCAAAACAATTTCATTTCGAATGGTTTAAATAAATCATCATTTTAAATCTGTTAAAAATAACAGATTTGATTCATAGCTTTCAAAAAGAATTCATTCATAACTTGGAAAATCCATTTTTCAATTCACTTGAAATTCCTTTAATTAAACTGGAATTTCTTTTCTTATCTAAAAGCTTTTATCATTTGAAAACAACAGTTTTTTTACTTTGGAAATCTGATTCATTCATACTAGTTGAAATCCTTGTGTTAAATTCAAATTCCCAAATTAATACTTTAAAATGGTTTAATTCATACAAACACATTTTATATCATCTTTTATCAAATCATAGATTTAATTTCAAACTTGAATTCAAATTTAAATCTAATTATTTAAATTTTCAAAACTCGCTTAAGTTATTCAAAATAACTTTTATATTTGAAATTCCATTTCAAAAGCTTTTTATTTTAAACCCGAATTTCTAATTTCAAAATCAATTTGAAATTAAAATTTCAATTTCAAAAATATTAACTTTAAATTATCTGTGACTTAACCGATTTCCACGTGAAATCCATATTTGTGTGTGTAACAGTGTGGTCTAGGGGTTTATACACACAATAGTGCAACATCAATCATCACATAACAAAATACAGGATATAGTTGATAAGCGATATGAACTATACGCTTATCGTTCATTCACAGATCACAGATATATATCACAGGTAAGTAAACTACAGATCACAACATAAATCAGGGTGTATCACAAAGCATTATATATCAGGGATATCAAACAATTCGACAATCAATAGAATCCAACATTCATAAGTAAGGTCAGATTCATTATCTGATAAATTCAAAACAGATTTATTTCTTATGAATTACTAATCCGGGTTAACTAATATTACAAATTATTTTGATTAATTTTTCTTTAATCATTTATAAATCTTAATTATTACATAACTACCTTTTTTTTTTATATAAATTAATCACCTTAATTAATTATTCTAAATTTTAGGATTAATTATCCCTTAATCACTTGTTAAATTGTCCCTTAATCATTAACCAATTAGTCTTAATCATTTTTTTTATCTAGTAATTCCTTAAGCAATTAACTAGTCTTAATTGCTTATAATTAATTAAGTTCAAAAAAATTTTACCTTCATATAAATTTGTTATTATTAACGAATAAATTGATTGACATCCTCGAGCCACTTAATGAAACATGTTGTCGTCATGATTAATCTTTTAACTAAGCTATTAAATTTTATTCGAAAAAATCTTAACAAATGGAAGTATACGTATATTAAACACTTAAAAACTTGATTTAATGGAAATAATTCAGTTTTAAAATCCTAAACTAATTTCAACTCAAGATACAATACTTATCATTTTAAAAGAAAATTTGTTTAGGAAGACAATTCAAAACTTAATTAATTTTAAACTTAAAACTGGATTTGAACCTGCTACTGCTTTCACCCGAGATATCACACGTCCATCCCAAAGCAAAAATAAATTTTTCTCGAGCCTTTCCTGATCGATACTCAGTTTCTACTTTTCCTATCTTTTATTTTTACTTGGTTATCAACTGTTTACATCTAGCTTAAATTCACGCGAAACGAACTCGAGCCACAACCTCTTTTCCCTGGAATCACCTTCGAGTTATCATCCCCTTCCAAACCCACTTCTTCTTCCTATCATCAGATACACGCTGACACCTCGTGCACGTGCACTGTCGCACGGCGACGCTCCGGTCATCACGACCACCTCCACACCTCGACGATCATCTCGACACCCAATCCCAAGCCCCCGATCGTCCACTCAGGCTCGAAAACGAAATTGAGTACCTGTCATGAAACTGGACCAAAACCCATAGCCTGGAACTACGCCGTGCCCCCAACTCCGATCGCCAGATCGCCAATGCCTCCGGCTACATCCTAAACTACCATCCCTCTACCACCTCCCCGAGTTGCAGTGCACTCGATCAAATACACGTGTCGTAGTGGTCAATCCATTCGACGCCTAAAAACTAGGTCACCAGATTTTAGTTGCTCCTCGCCGCCACCACGATGATCTGCCGACTAGTCCACCATTTTTCCCACGCTCCTCCATCACTCCTCTACCTCTCGACCAACCCACGACGTCTCCAGTCGACGAGGTAATCCACGGCACCCCAAAAAAGCTCAAAACAGTGAAACGAGAACTGCTCTTCAATGCGATCACTAAAAATTATGATATGAACCTTAAAATTCACGTCATCCCCTAAGTATTCAAGCTATGTAATTGAATTCGTAAATGGCGATATTCGAATTTTATCAAAAAACGAAGTTGTACTCGAAATATTTATTTCCAGAGATAATGTCAAATGATTTCTATTCAAATTTATTTTTAAAATTAAATTCAAAGTTAAACAAACAGAAACTCTTTTGATTCCCAGTCCAAATATCAAATGGTTTGGGAAGAAATGATTTTTGAATTCAAACTTGATTCCCAGATTATCAGAGTACAAGTTGATAATCACTTCCAGTATTATGTTTATTCTGAGGCTCTATATATATATGTACCAGTTATCCATCCATATATGTATATATGTATATCTCCTTCAATCAACAAAGTATCAGACTTTCCCATACAACTAAATTTAAGTTTTAAAAAGAAGCTACTCACAGATAAAAGAATAAAGAGGTCTAAAAAAAAAACAATTAAAGTTGCTCACCATTGTTTTTCCAGGAATAAGAACAGAGCACTTTAATGTTGAAAACAGTTTGAATTTGCATGCTTGATTTAGGTGGAGAGCCTTTTAAATTTTAAATTCTTTCCAGGCTGTAGACTTTACTCTTGAACTTTGAATTACTTGAAGTCTGATGATTTGCAAATTTGAAGCTGAATTTGGTCATTGAAAACCTTGCCTTGGGAATGCTTCAGGAATTTCAGAGTTGAAGTTGTTTGAGTTTTGTTTAAATTTTAGAAGATGAGATCACTCCAGATTTTTCTTAACTTTGAAGATGAACGAATTGATATGAGGAAGGCTTGATAAAAGAGTGAGTTTGCTGGTTAAAATATTTGGTACAAGGTGATGATAAAATTTGTACAAGTTTTGATCAGTGATATTTTCGTTTGGGGGCTATGCAGATTTGTTGTAGTGGCTGAAGTGATGTTGTTATTAATTGCCTTGTACAACATCACCTTATTTTATTTCTTCTTTGTTTCTTCTATTTGCTTTGTCTCGGCTGTAGCATGTTTTGAAGATGATAATGATAGCTTTCTTTTGTTTATTACTTTATCTACTATCTACTTTCCTTTACTTATATTTACTTATTTGTTTTGTTTCAAGTGTACATGCTTATTTGGCTTGCTTTCCTTTTAACTTGTATTTTATTTCTTGTTTTTTTTTTTTTTTACATTTGTTTTCTCTATTTTTCTTACTACTTTGAAATGTAAATAAATTTCTATTCTAAATTGTTGTTAGATTTTAACAAATATTCTACTTCTATTTTAATTAAAACTTACCTTATATTAATTTTAATTTCTAGTTCAAATATTAATTATCATTATTTACTTAATATTTATTGTCTTATATTTATTTTATAAACTCAAACCATCTTTAACCATCAATTCAAATATATATTAAATTTGCTCGTATATACCTAAATATATATATACCTTCAATATATACACATATACTCACATATACACTATTTACAATATTTTAATCTCAAATGATTTATACAGAATATACTTGGATATCGGGGAAACTCGCTCCATTTTATCAATTTAATTTACAAATTTTTTATCTAAAATTTATTTAATCATAAATTTAACTCAAGAATTCATTTAATTATAAATTTAAATAAATTTAAATTTCAGGGTCGTTACAGCCATCATCACAAAGAAACTTCTTCTTGTAGATGATACGAAGAAATGAAAAGAATTTGGAATCGAATCAAAGAATATTGATAAAGAAAGTTGTTTCCACTGTTGCAGGGTATTGACCATTTATAGTCGTACTCCCCTCCCCTATCTCGTCTTCTTCTTGTACTCATACTCACTATCAGTGGATAGTAAGAGAATTTACTGAGACATTCAGACGGATATCTGAGAGATTACTCATTCTAGAGTTTACTTCACTCTATCTCTAATGAGCTACTTAACGTGTTATACTCCTGACCTAAAGTTCAACCTTAGCTCTGATACCACTTGTCAAGGTTCGCAAACAGCGGCCACCGGTAGGCTTTGCAACCATCCCAGTCCCACCGTGGCTGACAATGATACCCCAAACTTGCTTTTACGGCCAGCCTCTCGACTGTCACGGCATCTGCCTAACCAACCCATCCCTCTCAGGGACATGTAGGGGTAAGAGTCTCCCGTTCGCCACCTAACCGCGAAGCGAGAACCCCCTATCATGCTGTAATATAGCAAATGCGATCCATATACGACGTATCACTATTCGGAATGGGTTATATGACACAGATGTCTTTTCCCGGCTAACCCGAATAGTGAGCGCAATATTCAAAAACAAATGGATAATGGGATTTCAATTAAGTCACAATTTAAACCCAAACTTTCTCTTTCAAATGGTTAAACAAATTTCCATTTTAATCTTTTTTAAACAAAAAGATTTAATTCACAAAGTTCACTTAATTTCACAAAGATTCATTCATAGATTTTCCAAATCGATTTCCATTTCAGTTTAATAAACTCATTAAATCTTTAAATCAAAGATTTAACGAATAGCTTTCAAAACAATTTCATTTCGAATGGTTTAAACCAAACATCATTTTAAATCTGTTAAAAACAACAAATTTAATTCATAGCTTTCAAAAACAATTCATTCACAACTTGGAAAATCCATTTTTCAATTAAATTTTTGAAATTCCTTTACCTAAATTGAAATTTCATTTCTTATCTAAAAGCTTTTATTCTTTGAAAACAAACAGTTTTCATTCTGGAAATCTGATTCATTTATACGAGTTAAGGTTCTTGGGTTAAATCCAAATTCCCAACTTATACTTTAAAAATGGTTTAAATTCATATAAACACATTTATATCATCTTTACTCCCTAGTTTCCCAATCATAGATTTAATTTCAAACTTGAATCCAAATTTAAATCTAACTATTTAAATTTTCAAAACTCGGTTAAGTTATTCAAAATAACTTTTATTTTTGAAATTCCATTTCAAAAGCTTTCATTTTAAACTCAAATTTCCAATTTCAAAATCAATTGAAATTAAAATTTTAATTTCAAAAACATCAAATTTAAATTATCTGTGACTTAACCGATTTCCACGTGAAATCCATATTTGTGTGTGTAAAAGTGTAGTCCAGGGGTTTAACACAATAGTGCAACATCAATCATCACAGATATATCGATAAGCGGTATAATCGATAACGCTTATCTTCATTCACAGATTCATAGATAAAATAAATTTATCAGTCACAAAGATTCACTATTACAATTCGATGTGGGTTTCGGATAACCAACTGGAATCCGACTCCCTGTCGTATCGAAACTCAAATGTCGTTCTATGGGTCAAGGGTTTCATATTCACATAACAATATATACATCACAGATAAGTAAATTTCAGATCATAACATAATCAGGATATATCACAAAGTATCACAATCAGGGATATCAAACAATTCGACAATCAACAGAATCCAAACATTCATAAGTAAGGTCAAATTTATTATCTGATAAATTTTAAATCAGATAAATTTCTTATGAATAAATTACTAATCTTGATTAATTTATTTCAATAATTTACAAATCATTTTGATTAATTATTCTTTAAATCATTTATTTGTTAACCATTAATAATAAATTAATTAACCTTCAATTAAAATTTATCAACCTTTAATTTTTAAATAATTATCCTTAAATTATTTAATTCACCAATAAATTATCTTTAATTAATTAATTAACCCAAAATTTGATTAATTATTGTTACATTAATTACCCTTAATTAATTACACTTTAATTAATCATCCTTAAAATTTTATTAATCTTTTAGTCACTTTATCAACTGATGCTTAAATCATTAATCATCCATTCTTAATAAATTAATCAATTATTAATTTATTATCCTTTAATAAATTGTCCTTAACTAATTATATTAGTTAATTAACCATTAATTAAAATAAATCAACCTTTATTTATTAATCACATAATTACTTATCCTCAAATTAATTATTCTTTAAATTTCTTGGTTAATCAAACTTAAATTTATTAACAAAATTTACCTTAATTACTTTTATTAAGAAATTCTATTTCAAACTTGAATTCATATTTGTACTTAACAAAAATTATTTTAGGGAAATAAATTTACAAATTAAATTGATTTGAATTTGTTCAATTTCTTTTTTTTTAAAATCTGGAAACATACAACCCGAGACCTGCTTCAAGTCATACCTGAGAAAATTTTGCCTCTGCTTCGAGTTTTTCCAGAAATCGACCCGAGTGAGTATTTTTTTCTTCGAAATTTTGTTTAAGTGTTTTCGACCCGGTAGCCTTTCAGTTTTACTCGAGTTCGACTTCGAGTCGAACGCCTGTTTCCCCGCGTAACACTCCGAGTCTCCTTCCTCTTCTTCGTCTTCCCCAAACAACTTCAACTGACACGCCACCAATCCTCGTGCACGTGCACAACTGGGATCGTCACCTCCGGCAGAGCTGCTGGTCGCCAACACGTCCACGATGATGCTCTCGAATCTCTCGAACACTCAAAGGCTCGAACAAATCGTGATTTCAAAATCTCGTCCCCAATCCCAAAACTGGAATGAACAGAACCCTCAAACAAACGCCTCGTCTCGCCTCCTCCGATCATCAGAGACCACGAATTTTGGTCCACGACTTCGTCGACATGTGACGCTTCTAATGGCCCCGGTGACGTGAAGTCCGATCGCCTATCGATGGCGCAGCTTCGACGTTTTCACTTTGAACGAAAATGGGTTCTTAAACCCTAGTTTCATTTCGTATTCAAAATCTATGCAATGGAAAAATAATTCGATAATTTTCTCATCATCAACGAAGCTCAAACAAGCTTAAATCCAAATTTCAATGTTTAAAAATTCCTCGGTTACCAGAAATCGATAAAAAGGCATTTTCAGTTCATCTATGAACTGCTCCTAGTATCCTTAACTAAAAATTCCTATTTTTGTTTTAAAATTCCTCTTTTCGATTGCAATTTCAAATTATACAATTGAATCGATGAATTAAGATTTTCAAATTTTTCCTATATTCATACTTTTACTGGAAAAAAAACAATTTACAGAAACAATATTTCATTATCAAGCTTCAAACAATTCCAGAATGTCATATCTTAGAGTAGCAAATCGATTCAGGCATTCATCATAACATATAATGGATTAAAGACGAATTTGCTCACCTTGAAAATGGAAGTGAAGAAGAACAGAGTAGAGTTTGAAATGTTAAACCAGGCTTGACATTTTACTAATTGCAGCTCCTCTTTTTGATCTCTGATTCAAATTGGTTCACGTTGTTTTTAAGTTGAAGTTTTTCTTGTTTAAGTTTGAAAATATATTCACTTCAGTTTTGCATAGCTTATGGACGAACTGATGTTGAGGAGTTGGTATATAGGAGAGAAGTTGACATGGTATGGCTGAGGTGATCTTGCTTGTACAGGTGATATGTATTTCTTTATACAAGGTGATATTATCTTGTACTAAAGTTATGGGCTTCCTTGGTTTATATTTCATTTTAAATTTACATACTTTGTTTATTGCAGCCATACTTGCTTGTCTCGGCTGAAGACATTATGGTTTGGTTTCACACTTATATGTATTTTATTTACCTTATTCATTTGCAAAAAGATATTAGTGACTTGCATTTATGACTTGTACAAAAGATATATATATATATATATTTATCATTTATCTCTAAACCATTTATTATTAATTTAAATGATTTATACAAAATATATTTGGATATCGGGGAAACTCGCTCCATTTTATCGATTTATTTTACTAATTTTATCCAAAAATTTATTTAATTACTCAATTTAATTCAAAAATTCAATAAATTATTAATTTAAATAAATTTAAATTTCGGGGTCGTTACATTTTGTTTCCATTATGTCATTGGTTTTGATATCTCCAGCACAAACAGGTGAGTAATTCTCACCAGACAATTTGTACCTATATAACTAGTAAATTGACACTCTGTGAATCTGTAGAAATATATTATCATGTTATACTTGACTATGTTATGATCATATGATGTTTCTACACCTGTTATATCATATGTTACTGTTATTTAATGTTATTCTGTTATTTATATCAGTTATCACCATTGCAAGTTCCCTGTAGACTAGAATCACTATGGGTTGAAATGATACATACCCGAACGGACTTTAGAATAGGGAAAAATCGTTATGGGCTGAAATGATAGGCCTGAATGGTTTTTTTTAATTTATTTTAACTTGGGATTGCGGGTTTGAAATGATAGAACCCGAATTTTTCTTTTTAAACTGCAGATTGAAATGATACATATCTGTATCACTTGACCTAGGTTAGAAAACTATATACAGGCCCGTGGTTATTTTATAAAGTGTTTTGAATATTTTTTAGTATTTTAAAAATATAAATTTATGAAATTTGATTTAAACAGATTTTGAATTATTTTGAATTAAAGAAATTATGATTTTTCTATGTGTTAAAAATGTAATTAATGAATGGTTTAACTGGATTTTTGAAATATAACTCAAGTTGGAAATTTGGAATTTTGGTTAAAAATGATATTTAAGTTATATGAATAAAAATGAAAATTTAATTATATTTGGAAATGGTAAATATGATAATTTGATTAAATTTGAATTTAAGTGATTTATTAAATTATTATTTATTTTTCTATGAGTTTAAGTGGTTAAATAAATGAATGTTTAAAAGTGATCTTTTAAAATATAACTTGACTTGGAAATGTGAAATTTGGTTTTCATTAAAGGTTTAAGTTAATTAAATAAAAATTGGAAATTTAGATAAATTTGTGAAATGGTAATTTAAATTTGAAGTTTTAAGTTATTTGTTGAAATGTGAAGAATTGGAAACTTTTACACTTAAATTCATTAAGTAAATTGTTGAAAATTGATTTTAATTATAAGAAATTTATTGTGAAAAAGATATATGTTAAATGATATGTAAATGAACATTTTAAATGTTAAAATATGATTTTTAAAATGTTTATGTGTTTTAAATTAAAGTTATTTAATTGCTGGAAATACACTAACACCTGAAATTAACTTTTAATAGCATTTAGAAATGCTATAGATTCTTTTTTGAACTAAAATTGTGTAAAAAGGAGCTATTACAACATTTTTGAAATGCTGTAGTTGTTGTAGTTGAACTGAGAGGCTAATATTGAACTCAGGCATAGCATTCTCTGGAAATGCTATAATGGTTTGCAGTCTATGTTGAAATCTAATTTAACCCTTGTTTTGAAATCTGAACTACCGCAGCACTTCTGAAAATGCTGTCTTTTCTGTTTTGAACTATAATTCAACTAAAACTGAGTTTTAACAGCAGTTTTAAGTGATGTATTTGCTGAATTAAAAATGTTTTCAAATATAACTTATATCAGTTGTTTTTAAATGCTGTGAAATGCTGAAATTTTAATAATTAGGGTTTTTGACTTAGTAAACGAACTCAGAATGGTTTGAAACTTTGGAAATTGAATACTTGATTTGAAAATATAATAATTACACTTTTAAAGGTTTAAATGAATTATTTTGTTTGGAATATAAACTATTTAAAGGTGATTTGAAATGATAGTAAATGAACGATATCTTTGAATTTAAAAGGTATTTAAAGTTGAATATTTGGATTTGTAAAGATATGATATTTTGATATATAAAAATGATTTGAAATGAAGATTTGGAAAGATTGATATTTGATATATTAAAATGATTTGAAATGAAGTTTTGAAATGATATGATATTTTAAATATATGGAAATGGTTTGGAATTGATTTAATCTTTATTTTGATAAATATATGGTTTTGCCTTGCCAAAAAAAGATAAATATATGGTTTTGAAATGATATTTTATTTTGAAGAAAAGTATTGTTTAAAAGTTATAACCACGGGTTATAATAACGATTTGTTGTTAAAGAGACCGGGATCGGATATGGACATACTCTTTGTCGATACCGAAAACCACTTTGACAACTATGTATGTGGTGGAGTTTCCAGAATGAAGTAGGATGGTGGCGATGATCCTAAGGTATATACGCGTACCCAACTCCCGTGAGTTGGCATAAGGTGGCTAAAACAGGAGCGATCTCGGACCAGTGAGGTAGCACCTCTTATCGGACACACTTCTTCGATACCATTCTATTACTTTGTGATTTTTGGTGGCCACCCTTGATTTGGGAGTGTTGTTCGAGGTGGAGCGGTAGTGGATACTATGCGTTTCCATCAGTCCGTGTGCGTAATTGGTATATCTACCCTGGCATTGCCTTGTGTGCCGTGTCACCTACCATATCGAGCTTTACTACGAGTTTCTATTTATGTCGTACCTATGGAGTATCTTCTCGTGGCCTCTCGGGGTATGCAGGTACTGTGTAGACTATTGGCATTTTACGTGTTAAGGTGGAAAATGTAAAGCCTTAACGCTATTTAAAAGTATGTTTATTTTATGATTAGACATTATTATAATAGCGAATATTACTACATAGTAGATAGTTTAACGGATCCTTTAAGAATGGGCGATCCCAAGCATTCTTTAAGTTACTTGTACCTTATTATAGTTCACTTGAGTTGGTTTACATTATATAAGTATATATTGTCCTGACTCGAGTGTTTGTATTTTTATTTATGCTCGGGTCAGCCTGAGTTATTCACAGATTTGGATTCCACTTTCTGGAGATTGGAATCGCTGGAGATTATCTGCTTATCTAGTTTTATCTATCTCAGTTCTGTGGTTCTATTCAGCTTGTACTTGGTTATTGTATTGAGACTTCTGTTGTTCTCTATTTCTTTTGTTATACCTTATGTAACTCTGATATATTTATATAGTAGCTTCATGAACTACTATTTCTTTTACTTTTGCCGCATTATTTTACTCTGTGTCTGTGATCTATGATTATATTTATTTACTGTATATTCTGAGATTTGCCAAATTTTATTTACAACGCGGTATTTTGAGCAATTCAATTCCGGCATGTGTGTCTACTTATACACTTATAATGGATGCGAATGGTTGAAAATATCGACTCGTTACAGTTGGTATCAGAGCTTTGGCTTTGAGGCAAAACTTAGAATGTATGGTAAATTTATTTACAGAATCACTTTCGTTCGAGTTTGAATCTCTTCCTTTTGATTCGATTTCCTTTGAATTTTGGAACGTTCCCTGCGGTTCCAAAATTCATTCGTGTCCCTTACTATTAATCATCTTTTGATTCTGGAGTATCCCATGACTCCACTTCCAATGATCTTTATAGTGAATTGACGGTCTCGCCAATATTCTAATTTTCTAGTAAAAGGGTGAAAATCCTTTATAATCAGCATCGATTCACTAGAGATTTATATTTATCCTTGGTTTAGATGCTAATATCTTTTATTATTCCAAACTCTATCTCTTGAGATCGAAGGTAGATTTACCCTAGAAAATCCACATTTGATCTTATCCATTAAGTCACGGTTGACCCGGTTAAGGTTGTCCGCGATTTATCTAAGCTTACCCATCTCTCTACTCTGTTTAACCATCTTGTCTTTTGTTTCCAAACTATCTCCAAATATTTTTATATTGTACTTGTAAATTAATGTTTTGTTTTATATATTGTTTTGTTTGGGTTGTTGATGTTGATTTGGGTTTTCGATCGATTCGTCTGATCAACGCTATCGATAGGATTTCTAAAACACTTTGGCAGAACAAACTGACACAATATTATTTTAAAATTGCAAATGAAATAAATTTTGATATAAGTAAATATTATGGAACTTAATAAATTGATTTAAATTGATTATTTGAAATGATAGTACTTGATTTATCATTTATTGTTCTATAAATAAATTTATAAATAGTTGTTTATAAATTTATTTGGGAACTGAAATGAATTTAAAACAAGAAATTTAAGAATTTAATTTCCGATGGATTTCAAACCTTGTGTTTAAAGTTTTAAAAGGGATATATTATTTGAAGTATTTTTGAATAGAAATTTGTTTCCAAAGAATTTTAAAGTTTTAAAATTTTAGTGCTCTTCTCTTTGTCGTTGGAAAATAATTTCGGTGATGACTGCAGCATCATCGACGTTCATTTTCGAGTTTCGAAGTAAAGAGACTATTCTGTAATCTTGCTACAGCTTTATTTTGGGGAATTTAATTGATTTGAATTTCTAAAAGATGTTTTGATTTATAAAATATATAGATATATGATTTAAATTTGATTTGACAAATTATGTACATACATTTATTTATCTCTAAATAGTTTGAAAGCAATCAAAAATTTTATTCTTAAATTCTATCTTAAATAATAACTTCAAGTATAAAAAGAAAATCAAATTTTTGAATAAATATTCAAGCTTGAAATGATTGAATTAGAATGTTTATAGTGTATACTAGTTTAAGAAAGATTTATTTGTATAATTCTCAATTGCATTCCAATATAGCTTACCTTAATTTTTAGAAGTTAACAATGTAATTGGATAATATACAATATAAAAAGATTTTATAAATAAAATTTGAGTGGTTATAATAAATGTTATACACTTAAATTTTAGTTATAAAAGATTAACAGAGGTAAATAGTGAAAAAGGAATTTAAAGAGATTTTATTTAAATAACTTAATAATGAAATTTGATATTTTATTTAAATAGCTTAATAATGAAATTTGATTTAATATGGAACCTTAAGTCTAACCTAGGAATTTTAATAAAAGTTATTTTCTGAAATGAATATGTTGTATAATAAAAAATGTATCTTTGAATAGATAAAATAAAATACATTTGAATTGGACTTTTGTAATAAAGTTTATTTAACTTGAATTCATAGTTTAATTGATGTCTAAATGAATAAATGTGTACAGAAATTTGATTGTGATATTTGCTATGTGTAACGACCCAGTATTTTGGACCATTCGCATCCATTATAAGTGTATAGGTAGACACTCATGCCGGAGTTGAATTGCTCAAAATACCGCATTGTAAATAAAATTTGGCAAAACTCAACATATACAGTAAATAAAATAATTACAAATCACAGACACAGAGTAATATAACAATACTGCAGCGGAAACAAAAGATAGTAGTTCATGAAGCTACTATATATATAACAGAGTTAAACAAGATACAACAGAAGTCTCGAATACCATAGATGTCTCAATACAATAATCAAATACAAGATCTGAATACATCACTGGAATCAATAGAATAACTGAAAGCAGGATCGATAGATTGCTGGATCTCCCAGCGAAGCTCTAACTCCAAAGGAGAGTCTCAAATGTCGTATCACTCAGTTTGACCCGAGCGTAAAGCAAAACACAAAACACTCGAGTCAGGATTAACATTCTTATATAAATAAATCCAACTCAAGTGAAATATCAACTGAAATACAAGTAACTTAAAGGATGTTTGGAATAACCATCCCATAAGGATCCGTTAAAATATTTACTATGTAGTAATATTCGCTATTATAATAGTGTCTAAATAAGTAAAGTATAGTCATATCGGAAAATAGCGTTATGGGGATGGAGAACCTTAACGCGGTCGGATCTTAAAATCATAATCGTAGTAAAGCTCGATATGGTAGGTGACACGGCACAACTAGGCAATGCCAGGGTAGATATACCAATTACGCACACGGACTGATGGATACGCATAGCAGCCACTACCGTTCCACCTCGAACAACATTCCCAAATCGGAGGATGGCCATCTAGTCAAATCACAAGTAAGAGTATAATATCGAAGAAATGCGTCCGAGAAGAGGTGCTACCTCACTGGTCCGAGATCGCTCCTGTTTTAGCCACCTTATGCCAACTCACGGGAGTTGGGTCCACGTAACATACCTTAAGAACGCCGCCACCATCCTACTTCATTCTGGAATCTCCACCGAGTACACGGTTGTCAAAGTGGTTTTCGGTATCGACAGAGAGTATGTCCATATCCGATCCCGGTCTCTTTGCCAACCAATCGTTATTATAACACCGTGGTCGTTTCAAAATAGTTTATACTTTAAACCAAAATCATTATCATTTCCAAAACCCAATTTAATACGATATCATTTCACTTCAAATATCCATTTTCAAAATCATATTACTTTCCAAAGTTATAATGCTTTCGAAATCATAGTCTGGAAATCACAGTATTTTGGCAATCATAACACTTTCCTTTTTAAACAGTTTAGATAATAAAATTTCGTTATAAAATAAATTAGTTTACTCAAATTTCAAAAATCGATTCAAATTAACTCGAATTCCAAAAATTTAATTTAATCAAATCTCAAATCATTAGTTTCAACTCGATTAGCTTCTAAATAAACCATTTCAAATTATCGATTTCAAATACATATCTTGGCCCATAAGATAAGTCATTTCAATTTTAATATATTTCAAAGCTTTAAATATTCAACATTTCAAAACTATATTCGGTAAATTTATATACATATCAAATTCATTTTACAATTATTTAGTTTGAAATATTAACTTAACATTTTCATAACATTTGAATACAATTTAAATTTACAATTTAAATAAATCCAATATCTCATTTAAATATTTATACGTTTGAAATATCCATTTAAATCACCTTTAAAATTTCAAGTTGTAAATCATTTCTTTAAATTTCAAATTCAATACATTTCAAATCAAACTTATTTAAGTATAATTCTTAAATAAATTTAATTTCAATCAATTTCAAATCATTATAAATTCTATATTTGAAAATATAGATATTAAATAAATACTTAAACATATTATTTATCAACTTTATTAAATCAACTTTAATAAATCTTAAAAATCAATATTTATCAAAACCATATATTTCTTTTCAAAACCATAGAAATCATTTCAAAACGTTTATATATAGACCAACGGTGCCTGTATATAATTTTCTATCCTATGGTCAAATGATACGGATATTTATCATTTCAATCCGCAATTTAAAACATATTCGGGTATATATCTTTTCAACCCGAAATCCCAAATTCAATTCAATTGAAAATCGCTTGGGTTTATCATTTCAACCCACAACGATTTCCTCCTATTCTATAGATCGTTCGGGTATGTATCATTTCAACCCATAGTGATTCTATACTAACAGGGAACTTGCAGAGTGATAACAGATATGATAATAAAATAACAACAGAAACAGGCATATATCAACAATATATATAATGGTGTCAGATGTCACAGGTGAACAGATACAGTTAATGACATATATATATATAACAATGTGAACAACTAACAGCAGCATATTTCAATTGACGTTTCAATTGAAATTAAATCTAATAAATATAAGAACATTAATCGTGAGTGATTGCTCACCTTTCGAGGCTAGATGTATTCGACAAACAAGTTACGAATCCCAAAGTAAAGCTAGAAGGACACGATTCGATGAAGAACAGGAACGACGGACAAAGCTGATAAATATGAATTAACGAAGTCAAATCAGAATGGCATCGATGAAGATAAATGGTATGAATGAACTTATATGTATAAATATATATACTATTTATATAAAATCATAATTTAAATTTCAAACACATATTAAATTAAATATGTATATGTATTTCAAAATCATTGTTTTAAACTAAAACTCAAATATTAAAGTCAACATATATATAATAATAAATTTTTAATCAATGCATCAAAATTTAACAGTTTAATATAAATATTTATATAACTAAAGGTCATATATTACAGTCCAATAATTACTTATATATATTTATCCAACCATAACATTACTTAGATATATAAACTATATAACTTTTCATATAGTGTATCCTATATAAACTATATATACATATACTGATATATCAAAATATGAGTAGCAAACTTATACAACAAGACCTATATATATCTCTGTATATATTAAAAATCGAGATAACTCTATATATATCAATCATATAGCTAGTACTTATTATATTTCCTTCCACTCAGCAAGGCAAATATACCTTAGAAAATCAAAACATCACAGACAAATTTTTTTAACATATATAACATATAAGCTAACTGAGTATATATAAACAGACTTGCATATTACTATATCATAGCAGGTTACACATTTATATATTAGACTTTAGAAATATATGGTAAAAATATCAATACTCTTACAAAAATTTCAAATAAATAGACAATTAAATTAGTAATATATATACACTAACCATATAAAAAAACTGATAATTTTAAAACATATATTTACTATAAATTAACACGTATATAAAACCAGGTATATACATATCTTTTCATAAACAACATCCAAAATATATAAACATCTAGTAAATTATATAATTAACATATTGTAAACTGACAGAACAAATTATAATATAACATATATAAAATTATAGCTGGAACAATACATATATATGTACTATGAAGGAAAACTTTAAACCAAAACTTATATAGATTAAGCATCATACATATATATACTCCACACAAAAATATATGTATACTGTAACTAGATTTTTATACAACTAATATATATATATATAATAGTACAGCTAAATCAAACACATATCTCATATCTACGTATATATATATATATATAGATATATGCTACAAACCAAAACATATACATATAAACTACTATAACATAATATATACTTAATTAATATATAGATTTGTATACAAACACATGCATGCCACAACAGCTATAACACGCAGATAGGGGAATATATGCAGACAACATGTATGTTATAACTAACAAATAGATATAAGAATTGGTTTAAACTAACAAACAAACAAAAAAACCTATATATATACGAATAGAGGAGTTGCAAACATGCCGGAGAAGAGCCAGTGGAGAAGGAGGAAAGCTGTCAGGGAAGCTTCGGTAGCTAGGGATGGTGGAAAAATGCAGGGAAGGGGAGGCCGAAAATTTGAAGGGGAGTGGAGAAGAAGCCTTGAGGCGGAGGAGTTGTGGGTCAGTGGGTTGGGCGTGGGGATTGGCGTGGTGGTTGGCACGTCGTGGTGGTGAAGGCGTGGAGTTGCCTGGGTGGAGGTCTAGTGGTGAACATGGTTGGATGAGTGGGAGGCGTTTCACGGTGGAGGTTGCCTGGGTGGAGTTTCGAGCGAGATGCAGTGGGAAAAGTGAAGGGTGCGGAAAAGAAATAAAGGAGTAGGTAAAGGAAGAGGAGAAGGCAAGTTGTTCATTGGCTCACGTGGCTCTTGACAGAGGAGAAGAGACGCAGAGGAGAATTGTTTGCAAAAGAAGGTAAGGTACTGAAGCCACTTATTATAAATTAAATATTGAACAGTTCAAAAGGTAAATAAAGTAGCTGTTCAGTTTGATGAGAAAAAAACGTATAAAGTTTGAATGCTATAATAAATGCTAGGAGAAGAAAAAAAGGACCCGTTCAACTTTATACGTTTACAATTCAGGGTACCGGTACGACGCACTATTTTATTGTTTCTGTCGCGTACCGGACCTCAAAATACAGAGTTGAATATACCGTAGAGATCAGCGCAACGAGACGATCAAAACGGTACACAGATATCAGTGGTACGGTCATCCGATCAAAAGTCGATAACCGGTACCAGAAATACTGTTATTCTGCCAGAAATAAGATAAACGGAGCAACAGAATTCCAAATTTGACGAAACGAAAGATGACATCTCACTCAGAAGATGATTTACAAATTTTCTATGTAAAAATATTTAGGTTTGGAAAACATTTTATTATCATTAATTTTAACTAATTAAATTGAAGTAAATTTACGCGCGAAATAAATTTTCATATTTTCGGTCGAAAATTTACCAGTTGCTATGTTAAATTAGACGCATTCCAAATATCAAATTTATATTTCAAAATTTTACTGTTTAAAATTTCACAAAATTCAATTAATTAAATAAATAAAACCACTGAAATTTACGGGTCGTTACACTCTCCCCCACTCAAAACTTTTCGTCCCCGAAAAGGAAGGAGGTAGGAGAGTAGAAGCAACCAACAGAAAAAAATAGATTAAAAGACAAGATAAGACTATTAATTTAAACCACATAATTTCAAATTAACTAATTAATATTTAACAATTTGATTTAATCCACTGAGTTCACTTAAGTTAAATCAATTCACCTATTTCTGAATTCCTTACCTTATGTCTAGTCATCCTCAATTAACAATTTCTAAGTCATCAAATTTGTATAATCATTTATTATACCCATATTTTATTCAACAAATTTAATTCTTATATTCCAAATTATTATTAGGTTTTATTCCACTTAATATGTCTTATCACATATATTTAACCCATATAAATTACTTTAAACCATATAATTCAGTTTAAATCAATTTATATTCAATAATTGATTTTAAATTCAAGGTATTTCCATACTTTAATCAAATTTCAATTTATTAGTTCCTTCAAACAATTTATTTGTCTCATCTATTATTTAATTAACTTATTATTCTGCTTATCTCTATTAACATCTTTATAATAAAATTTAAGTGTATAACATTTATTATAACACTCAAATCTTTCCTTATAAAGTCATTTTAAATTGTATATTATCCAATTACATTTTTAACTTCTGAAAATTTTAGGTAAGTTATGCTAAGATGTAATTGAGTATTATACACATAAGATTTTACAATTCAGTTATTCCTGGTTAACTATTTATCCAAGAATTTTGACTTTAGTTTATAATTGAAATCATCCTAAATCTAAAATTTAAGAATTTAAATCTCCGATTTACTTCAAACAATTTAGAGATATATATAATATATTTATATCAAATCAAATTAAATTTTAAAATCAGATACCTATATATATATATAAATCAAATTATACTGAAGAAATTCAGATCGAATACTTTTTTCAAAACAAAACCGTAGCAAAGCTACAGAATGGTTTCTCCTCTTCGAAACTCGAAAATGAATGTCGATGATGCGGCCGTCATCACCGAAATTATTTTCCAGCGACAAAGAGAAGAGCACTGATTTAAACATTTAAAATTCTTTGAAAACCATTTTATTCGAAAATACCTTAAATAATATACATTTTAAGACTTTAAAACAAAGTTTAAAATCACCAGAAATTTAATTCTTAAATTCTCAATTTAAATTCATTTCAATTTCAAATAAATTCAAAACAGTTATCATTTTGCAATAGTCAATGACTTACAAAAAAATAAAATGATAATCAAATATTATCATTTCAACAACCAAATTATTTAACTTTTAATTCCAGAAAATTTTCTTATATATTTATAATATAATCATACAAATTTATTTCATTTATCAAATTTAAAAATTATATTGTGTCAGTTTGCTCTGTTCAAGTGTTTTGGAAATCCTATCGATAGCGTTGATCAGACGAATCGATCGAAAATCCAAACCAACATCAACAACTCAAACAACACACTATAAACATATACTATTTTATATTAATTACAAATACACTCCCTCACACGATGATTCCAGAATTGGATTCCAACACAAGGATAGAGATCCAAATAGAGGGACTCTAATCAAAGAGAATTCTAATCTAAAATAGATTGGCTCGAAACGAAGGTTAGATGATTGCATTTCAAACAGGAAGATGGATAAAATTGTATAAATCGCGGGCAACCTTAACCGGGTCAACCGTGATTTCATAGATAAGATCGATGTAGAATTCTGAAGCAAATTGACATTCGATTACCAGATGTACAATTCGGGTATAAGATAGTAGCATCGTAAACCGAGGATACAGAAATCTCCGGTGAATCAATACCGATTGTAAAGAGTTTCACCCCAGTACAAATTATTTGAAGATTGGCGAGACCGCAGATTTTTTTATAGAGATCATTTGTAGTGGAGTTATGGGATACTCCAGAATCAAAAGACACGAATGGGAAGACACGAATGGACTTTGGAACCGAAGTGAACGTCCCAAAATTCAAAGGAACTGTGTCAAAGAAGAAGGAATTCAAGCTCGAACGAAAGTGATTCTGTAATTGAATTTACTACATATGCTGAGTTTTGCCTAAAACCAGAGCTCTGATACCACATGTAATGACCCAGTATTTTGGACCATTCGCATCCATTATAAGTGTATAGGTAGACACTCATGCCGAAGTTGAATTGCTCAAAATACCGCGTTGTAAATAAAATTTGGCAAAACTCAACATATACAGTAAATAAAATAATTACAGATCACAGACACAGAGTAATATAACAATACTGCAGCGGAAACAAAGGATAGTAGTTCATGAAGCTACTATATATATATATATATAACAGAGTTAAACAAGATACAACAGAAGTCTCGAATACCATAGATGTCTCAATACAATAATCAAATACAAGATCAGAATACATCACTGGAATCAACAGAATAACTGAAAGCAGGATCGATAGATTGCTGGATCTCCCAGCGAAGCTCCAACTCCAAAGGTGAGTCTCAAATGTTGTATCACTCAGTCTGACCCGAGCGTAAAGCAAAACACAAAACATTCGAGTCAGGATTAACATTCTTATATAAATAAATCCAACTCAAGTGAAATATCAACTGAAATACAAGTAACTTAAAGGATGTTTGGGATAACCATCCCCTAAGGATCCGTTAAACTATTTACTATGTAGTAATATTCGCTATTATAATAGTGTCTAAATAAGTAAAGTATAATCATATCGGAAAATAGCGTTAAGGGGATGGAGAACCTTAACGCGGTCGGATCTTAAAATCATAATCGTAGTAAAGCTCGATATGGTAGGTGACACGGCACAACTAGGCAATGCCAGGGTAGATATACCAATTACGCACACGGACTGATGGATACGCATAGCAGCCACTACCGTTCCACCTCGAACAACATTCCCAAATCGGAGGATGGCCATCTAGTCAAATCACAAGTAAGAGTATAATATCGAAGAAATGCGTCCGAGAAGAGGTGCTACCTCACTGGTCCGAGATCGCTCCTGTTTTAGCCACCTTATGCCAACTCATGGGAGTTGGGTCCACGTAACATACCTTAAGAATGCCGCCACCATCCTACTTCATTCTGGAATCTCCACCGCGTACACGGTTGTCAAAGTGGTTTTCGGTATCGACAAAGAGTATGTCCATATCCGATCCCGGTCTCTTTGCCAACCAATCGTTATTATAACACCGTGGTCGTTTCAAAATAGTTTATACTTTAAACCAAAATCATTATCATTTCCAAAACCCAATTTAATACGATATCATTTCACTTCAAATATCCATTTTCAAAATCATATTACTTTCCAAATTTATAATGCTTTCGAAATCATAGTCTGGAAATCACAGTATTTTGGCAATCATAACACTTTCCTTTTTAAACAGTTTAGATAATAAAATTTCGTTATAAAATAAATTAGTTTCCTCAAATTTCACAAATCGATTCAAATTAACTCGAATTCCAAAAATTTAATTTAATCAAATCTCAAATCATTAGTTTCAACTCGATTAGCTTCTAAATAAACCATTTCAAATTATCGATTTCAAATACATATCTTGGCCCATAAGATAAGTCATTTCAATTTTAATATATTTCAAAGCATTAAATATTCAACATTTCAAAACTAAATTCGGTAAATTTATATACATATCAAATTCATTTTACAATTATTTAGTTTGAAATATTAACTTAACATTTTCATAACATTTGAATACAATTTAAATTTACAATTTAAATAAATCCAATATCTCATTTAAATATTTATACGTTTGAAATATCCATTTAAATCACCTTTAAAATTTCAAGTTGTAAATCATTTCTTTAAATTTCAAATTCAATACATTTCAAATCAAACTTATTTAAGTATAATTCTTAAATAAATTTAATTTCAATCAATTTCAAATCATTATAAATTCTATATTTGAAAATATAGATATTAAATAAATACTTAAACATATTATTTATCAACTTTATTAAATCAACTTTAATAAATCTTAAAAATCAATATTTATCAAAACCATATATTTCTTTTCAAAACCATAGAAATCATTTCAAAACGTTTATATATAGACCAACGGTGCCTGTATATAATTTTCTATCCTATGGTCAAATGATACGGATATTTATCATTTCAATCCGCAATTTAAAACATATTCGGGTATATATCTTTTCAACCCGAAATCCCAAATTCAATTCAATTGAAAATCGCTTGGGTTTATCATTTCAACCCACAACGATTTCCTCCTATTCTACAGATCGTTCGGGTATGTATCATTTCAACCCATAGTGATTCTATACTAACAGGGAACTTGCAGAGTGATAACAGATATGATAATAAAATAACAACAGAAACAGGCATATATCAACAATATATATAATGGTGTCAGATGTCACAGGTGAACAGATACAGTTAATGACATATATATATATAACAATGTGAACAACTAACAGCAGCATATTTCAATTGACGTTTCAATTGAAATTAAATCTAATAAATATAAGAACATTAATCGTGAGTGATTGCTCACCTTTCGAGGCTAGATGTATTCGACAAACAAGTTACGAATCCCAAAGTAAAGCTAGAAGGACACGATTCGATGAAGAACAGGAACGACGGACAAAGCTGATAAATATGAATTAACGAAGTCAAATCAGAATGGCGTCGATGAAGATAAATGGTATGAATGAACTTATATGTATAAATATATATACTATTTATATAAAATCATATTTTAAATTTCAAACACATATTAAATTAAATATGTATATGTATTTCAAAATCATTGTTTTAAACTAAAACTCAAATATTAAAGTCAACATATATATAATAATAAATTTTTAATCAATGCATCAAAATTTAACAGTTTAATATAAATATTTATATAACTAAAGGTCATATATTACAGTCCAATAATTACTTATATATATATATATATCCAACCATAACATTACTTAGATATATAAACTATATAACTTTTCATATAGTGTATCCTATATAAACTATATATACATATACTGATATATCAAAATATGAGTAGCAAACTTATACAACAAGACCTATATATATCTCTGTATATATTAAAAATCGAGATAACTCTATATATATCAATCATATAGCTAGTACTCATTATATTTCGTTCCACTCAGCAAGGCAAATATACCTTAGAAAATCAAAACATCACAGACAAATTTTTTTAACATATATAACATATAAGCTAACTGAGTATATATAAACAGACTTGCATATTACTATATCATAGCAGGTTACACATTTATATATTAGACTTTAGAAATATATGGTAAAAATATCAATACTCTTACAAAAATTTCAAATAAACAGACAATTAAATTAGTAATATATATACACTAACCATATAAACAAAACTGATAATTTTAAAACATATATTTACTATAAATTAACACGTATATAAAACCAGGTATATACATATCTTTTCATAAACAACATCCAAAATATATAAACATCTAGTAAATTATATAATTAACATATTGTAAACTAACAGAACAAATTATAATATAACATATATAAAATTATAGCTGGAACAATACATATATATGTACTATGAAGGAAAACTTTAAACCAAAACTTATATAGATTAAGCATCATACATATATATACTCCGCACAAAAATATATGTATACTGTAACTAGATTTTTATACAACTAATATATATATATATAATAGTACAGCTAAATCAAACACATATCTCATATCTACGTATATATATATAGATATATGCTACAAACCAAAACATATACATATAAACTACTATAACATAATATATACTTACTTAATTAATATATAGATTTGTATACAAACACATGCATGCCACAACAGCTATAACACGCAGATAGGGGAATATATGCAGACAACATGTATGTTATAACTAACAATTAGATATAAGAATTGGTTTAAAATAAAAAACAAAAAAACAAACCTATATATATACGAATAGAGGAGTTGCAAACACGCCGGAGAAGAGCCAGTGGAGAAGGAGGAAAGCTGTCAGGGAAGCTTCGGTAGCTAGGGATGGTGGAAAAATGAAGGGAAGGGGAGGCCGAAAATTTGAAGGGGAGTGGAGAAGAAGCCTTGAGGCGGAGGAGTTGTGGGTCAATGGGTTGGGCATGGGGATTGGCGTGGTGGTTGGCACATCGTGGTGGTGAAGGTGTGGAGTTGCCTGGGTGGAGGTCTAGTGGTGAACATGGTTGGATGAGTTGGAGGCGTTTCACGGTGGAGGTTGCCTGGGTGGAGTTTCGAGCGAGATGCAGTGGGAAAAGTGAAGGGTGCGGAAAAGAAATAAAGGAGTAGGTAAAGGAAGAGGAGAAGGCAAGTTGTTCATTGGCTCACGTGGCTCTTGACAGAGGAGAAGAGACGCAGAGGAGAATTGTTTGCAAAAGAAGGTAAGGTACTGAAGCCACTTATTATAAATTAAATATTGAACAGTTCAAAAGGTAAATAAAGTAGCTGTTCAGTTTGATGAGAAAAAAACGTATAAAGTTTGAATGCTATAATAAATGCTAGGAGAAGAAAAAAAGGACCCGTTCAACTTTATACGTTTACAATTCAGGGTACCGGTACGACGCACTGTTTTATTGTTTCTGTCGCGTACCGGACCTCAAAATACAGAGTTGAATATACCGTAGAGATCAGCACAACGAGACGATCAAAATGGTACACAGATATCAGTGGTACGGTCATCCGATCAAAAGTCGATAACCGGTACCAGAAATACTGCTATTCTGCCAGAAATAAGATAAACGGAGCAACAGAATTCCAAATTTGACGAAACGAAAGATGACATCTCACTCAGAAGATGATTTACAAATTTTCTATGTAAAAATATTTAGGTTTGGAAAACATTTTATTATCATCAATTTTAACTGTAACATCCCGAAAATTTTCGACTTTCGAAAATTCAACATCGATACTCACTTTATCGACTGCTGAGCCATCGAGTGCCGGAAACCCGAAAAGTTATGGTTTTAAGAAAAAGAAAAGGTAGAAGAAGAAGAAGATAGAAGGAAAAGAGAAGAAAGAAAGAAGAAGAACAACAGAACAGCAACAGAAACAGAACAATATCAGAATCTCACATATCGCAGCGGAACAATATATAATAGATAAATGAATATCATTTAAAAACAAAAGAATTATATCTGTTATTACATTACATCACATCATATCATCAGAGTCAATAAACAACAATGGACAGTTATATAAACTTGTCCTCATACAGAATACACAGCTGAATAAATACTATCAGATACAAATACTACGTCTCGTCCTCCAGCTTATCTCCAAAGCTCCAGAATATCCAGAATATCCTGATAATATAACTCTAGGCTGCCCGTGTGGAAATTGGTGGGCACCCAGAGTTTAGAAGGGAACAATAAACTCCGAGTCAGTCATGGTGACTGGTGTGAGATCGTAAAACAGTTATTTTTTAAAAATAAACAGCAGAGAATTTTAAAGTCAATTCGCAATGCTTTTGGAAAATGAAACTACCATAAGACCTCCCACCACACACACAATGCAAACGCAGAATTGGAGGAGATTTCTTCTTATGATAGTCAAAGATGCTTACTACGCAAAATCAAATCATTTTGATATTATTATTAGTGCATAGTGTAGAAATCATTTCGAAAGTATAATATAAATCTTAGCCAGCATAGACATTTCGAACTATGCCTACTATAGCTACCATCCAAACAGTGGGGCGCCACCATAAGTGAATGATAGGTTTTACAACTAAAACCGTACAAGTCACGTATTGTTTCTTTGGATTTCCAACAAATGGTCAGGCTAAGGAACTTCCTATCCACGATGGGTACGTCCCTGGAATAGACGACCCGAGAAATAACCTAACATTACGGTTAGATCTCTGCCAACACAAGGCCGGGTTACCTCTGCAAAAATAGGTAACTACTGACACGCGTATGCCATCCCCCGATCGTCACCGATCTTCCCGAGGATCCCCGATTTCCAACAAACCACATAGATAATAATAATGCAGTAACCACAGAGGTTAAGTATCTGGGCTCCATACCATGATACCACCTTTATCCAGAAGGAATGACATACACTAAGGGGCGCTACTCCCTAGAACCTTGCCGCATCCTTCCTGTTTCGACCATTTCCGGGGTGTGAGGCTCGTCGAAGTCTCGTCCACAAAGCTACGCTTTCTCAAAAAGCCCTGCTTCGGGTCAAACAAAATGATCAACCTATGATCACAAAGATATAAGATCAAACAAATGATCATATCACAAATGATCAAACACTGATCATTTCACAGCAACACTCAGTATGCCACGTTACCAAATTGGGATATATCGCTGATAAATTTCAACTACATAACCTCTGAGCTCGTACGTCTCAGAGAAGGGTGTTAAGCTAAGAGAATAAATTCTCCGCCACCAACAGAAATGTATTTGAAAGAAATCAGCTTTATATCTCAAATTGTAACGTCAGACACACAATCCATACAAGTCTGTTCCGGGATCGAACAGAACCGAAGGCACTTCTCACGAAGCCCTTGCATTTCCGGATAAATTTCTAATCACGTCCGGACTTCCCGTCACTAAGGGTGATAAAACCTCTAAATCGGAGATCAGCCGATGTAGAGTAACTCGACGGTAATCCTTCCGTTTTCAAAAATATCCGGTCTTCAACACCGGTCTTCAAATGCGATTCATAACGACGTATCACATATTCGGAATGGGTTATACGACCCCATGGTCCTTTCCCGGCTAACCCGAATAGTGAGCGCTTATTCAAAAATAAGTGTGGCATTCAAATTCATCCAATTCACAACAAATACCTATCTAAAGGTAATTATTGATAGTCGGTTATTTAACTATCAATAAAGATGCGCAACATCATCAGATTCCAAATAATTTTCCCAAATTATTTTATCTTCCAAAATATCTTTACTAGATATATAATTTCCACACTTAACCATTTGAAAACAAATTTTCAAATATTCACTTTTCAATTTATCTTTAAAAGATAAAATCCCTAAACAGTTCATTTCATATTGGAAAAGCATTTCCATACTTATTTAAAAATAAGTAATTCACAAATCATGTATTTTCAACACTTGAAAATATTCGATATACTTAAATCAATATTAAGTATATATCTCATTCTTTAAGGAAATCATTCTCTTTAAACACATTTATTTGAGTCAAAACGAATGTTACGTAAAACATCGTTACGACGACTCAAAATCACTAGTATAGGGATTCGAAATTAGATAGATATATAAATCCCAATACTACATAAAAACATTTCCTTTCGGAAATCATTTACTATAACAACAGTGTTATAGTCCATCATTTCCTTATTTTTCGAAAACGTCTATTTCAACAATAAATGTTGAAATCTATGATTTCGGTAATTCACACGTTTTAAAACATCTTTTAAAACAATCACTTCATTTCAAATATCGCTTTCCCGAAACATATCCATTTTATTTAATAATATATTCACTGTCCAAAATCGTGAATATACTTCAATAATTACATTTCAATCTTTTCTACACGTTTTATTCCAAGAATTATCCACTATCCAAAATCGTGGATAAAATTCCCTTAATAACTTCTATATTACATTCATCAAATTTGATTGATTTCAAATTCATAAAACAACGTTTATAAATTCACCTTTATATTTTCTAACAACTTCGATTTACAAAATTCTCCTTTTATTAACTTCTAAAATTACTTATCAAAATAAGTGATTTCAGATTTATAAACAACGTTTATAAATCACATTTATACTTCATAACAATTTCAACTTATGAAATCATTTCATTTAGCAATTTCTATTTATATCCCAATTAAGTGCAAAAATCTAATTTATAAGTAAATTACTTATAAATTGTTTATTCTACAACATCTATTCACTTTATAACTTCACGTTATAAATCTATTAATTTCATTCACTTATGAAATCCTTTTATACTTCTTTTTAACACTTATAAAAATTCGTTTTATAAGTCCAATATTTTGATTTACAACATATCAATTTTATAAATCTTTCTATACAAATCGTTTATAGTTATTCAAAATCCCAACTTAAACCATTTTATAAATAAATCGACTTTTATTTCAAAATCGACACTTCGGTTATATTTCACTAAAAATTATAACTTTTATAACTTTAAAATTTTACGTTTATAAATCGATTCAAAAATTCCATAAAACATATATTTTCAAAAATCACTTTAAAAACCTTTTAAAGTAAAAGTCGTTATTTTTACATTTCAAAACTGAATCCGATGATGCAACAACACCAATTAGTCCATCACAACAATCAATATCATATATCAATATGATAACAGAATATATCAAAATATCTGTAAATAATCAATACGGTGAGGAATCCAGTTGGATCCCTCCAACCTGTTTCCCTGCATCCACAGATGTTAGCACAATACCAATTCCGCTCCAGTATGGAATTATCGCGGTATATAGGTTTTATAAAAATCCGCTTACTAACGGCGCAATAGGGTCTCATCCGCTATACGAGGCGGGAAATCAATCAATCCAATATATACATATGCCAATATGTATATATTGCTATATATAGATACATATCCTACTATATCTAATATCACATCCAAACAGTCAGTCAATCAATCAATAACTGTAAAAGAAAATCCACTTTCATTTGAGTGAGAAGATCTCACCGTGATTTTCGTCGAACGTTTTGAATTTTAATTTAAACCGAACCGTTCGATTTAAAAAAAAATTTAACAAGCTGGAAACAGTCTCGGATCTGCACTGCAGCGAGCTGCTCATCGCTGCGATTCCGGCGCTACCAAAAACGTCGAATTCTGATAATATATGCAAGAGTTATGGAATTTTAAACTTTATACAATTTTATAAATCAAATTACAAATTTTCTTTTTATTATTAAACCTCCTGCAAATCTCGGCTGTAGATCTTGAACGATGGAAATCTGGCCACGCGCGCGCGCGCACTTCTTCTCCCCAGTTTCACGAATCGCGACCAAACCCATAGAAGCCGCCTCCTAACCCTAATGTCGCATCCACCAACGACGCATTTCAGGTTGATCGAAGACCTTCATTCGAAGGCTCACAACTCCTTCCACCTTCGCCGTGAGGGACGTGAAACTCGGTGGCCCCCCTGTCTCGTATTGCGTGCACGAACGGTGGAGAACGCGGCCTCCCTGATGACACTATGGTGCTCCAAACTCGATCATCCCCATATAGATTCGAAGAGGTTGTCACCCTCTACGATATTGCAGTTGAATGTTTCCCCTAACTCTCTACGGATTTGAAGAAATTAAAGGAAGAAAATCGACTATTTTCGGCCATTGATTTTGAAGTGGCGGCCTGCAGCTTTGACCTAGGGTTTGAGTGCAAAGTGAAGATAGAGGGGGGGTCTTTTATAGAAAATTTCACCATTTACTATTCATCGAATTTTTTCGAACTCCGATTCGAGCGTGCCGGCTGACGTTCGTAAGGTTTATCCCACATTCCGAACACAATGGAACGTGTTTCGGAAGCTAATTCGATCGTATGTGTGAGATATGACAATAAACGATCAATTTAAATTAAACCGATTTAAATCGATTTCGAGGCGTTTTGGCTTGCCCCGGACAAATGGTAAATCCAAAAATTACGAAATTTGAAATCTTACAATAATATCACATTACGGATCCGATGAAACTGGTTTCGTTCAATTCTGAGACTGTTCGAAAATTGGCTATTTTTACAGTCGATAATTAAATATTAAAATATTCAATTTTCACAATTTAACTCCAAATTCGATTCTGAAAGTTCTATAACCTTTCTATAACTCCAGTATCATTAAATAAAATTTTACAAATCATTTTCAATCATTTTAAACTCGATTTTCAATTATCTATGGAATTTCACTATTTAATTTATCGATTTAATCATCAAATTAAATCCAATATTCGAAAAATAAATCATTCGACTTCTAAATTCCATTTATTAATATTTAAAATCAATTATATATTCAAATTTAAATTATCAAAAATTCTGGGTCGTTACAGACTTCCCCCCTTAAAAGAATTTCGTCCTCGAAATTACAAGTTAGGAAAAAAAATGGTCCTTAACTCGTCTACTATTTTTCACAATCTAATAGTTTTATCAATTTATCAAAACAAATCTTTCTACTAAAGATTTGTTATTAATTCTACTAACTTTCCAACTTCAATTATAAGTTTCAACAACATTGTTTAACTTCTCAATTCAAATTCGAGTTTAAATTCAAATTTTAAACTTTCAAAATTTTCTCATAAATTTTCTAACACTCGAAATTTTCGAAAAATTTCGCCAGCGTCTCCTTTGCGCAGCTAATACGGCACGACTACAAAACGTCCCTACGGACTCTCAGATTTCAAAAAGAAAAAGAAAAAGCCAAGCGGCTAGAGAAGAAATCATCAAATCTCATATTCAAATTTAAAATACATACCTTTTGTTGAGCAATTCAATTTATCTTTTGAAGATCAAATTCAATTTATAACACCGGTATATCCTACTAGCCATAATATCTAGTTACATATTCAAATCATTTCGCAAATTCTATTTCAAAATTTTCAATATCAACTGCTTATATATCTTTAGCTTACTTCACTGTTGAAGTTACATATTCATATCCATTCAATTTCACATTTCTAATCCCATTTGAATTCAATTCTCAATTTTAATTCTATTTGGATTCAGTTTATCTCCTGAATATTGAATTTCATCGATTAACTTTCATTTACAACTACTTATTTTAAATTAGTTTCAATTACTAATTCATTTCAAATTGTAATTCACTTATTCAAATTTGTCTTCAACATTCAGTTTCAATTCCAGTTTATTCTTTCGTTCATTCCCAAAATTTATTTTCATTTCACTATTTTGGTTTATCATTACTTATATTATACTGAATTTCTAATTCCATATGAATTTAATTCATTTCAAACCATATTAATTCGTCATTTCTTCAATTAGTTTCACTTACTAATTTTATTTCAATACTTCACTTTGTTTATCACAAATCAAAATTCAATTCAGTCTTACTTACTTACAATTTCAAAATGAATTTCAACTTTCAATTTCACTTTCGTTTATTCAAATTCATTTACTTATACTTTCTTTGATTCAACTTAAAATTCCTTAAGTTAAATTTATTCAATCTAAACTCACAACTAATTATATAAGTTATCAACTCATTTATTATTCTCATCAATATTTTTATATAGCATTACAGAGTCTTTTCAACCTTTTCAAAACCATTTTTTTGAAAACAATTCAAATCATTCTTTGAATTTTCTAAAACAAAATCCAAATTTTTCAAACAACTTCCTTTTAAAACAATTTGGCAGCAATTTCTCTTTTGGAAACCCGAAAATGAACACCGGTGATGTCGCGATCATCATCGGAATTATTTTCCAGCGACCGAAAAGAGTTTAGAGCTTTTCATTCCGTCAAAATACTTTTCAAAACCTTTTGAAATTCATTTTCAAATCAAAAAGGAATTAAACTTTCCAAATCTCCAAAATTTTCAAATCATTTTCAAAACATTTCCAAAAACTTCTCTGGAATTCCGTTTCAAATTACAAATCACATTTATAATTTACATTCTTTAAGTTTCATTTGTATATGGATTTTATTTCTTAACTTTGGAGTTACGATTTCAATTTCTTATTCAATTTCAATGGTGATACATTACTTCCTAACATCCATGCAACCATATACTATAGTACTTTATAGAAAAACATTTATTTTCTATACAAAAATAGTTTTGGGCAAAATTATCTCATTTACCCTATTTAAAACAATATTGTGCCGAATTGTTCTATATAAGTGTTTAGAGATCCCTATCGATAGAGTTGTACGGACAATACCGACCAGAATCCATATACCACTCAACAAACCAATCATCACAATATAAAACAATTTTATATTCACTAACAAATACGCACTCGTATCTATTATTACACTCAACTCAGTCTAGAGTACTACTGACTCTATCTCTAATGAGTAACACCCAACAGAGCAGGGTTGTCGCTTAACCATATGCTCTGATACCAAATGTAACATCCCGAAAATTTTCGACTTTCGAAAATTCAACATCGATACTCACTTTATCGACTGCTGAGCCATCGAATGCCGGAAACCCGAAAAGTTATGGTTTTAAGAAAAAGAAAAGGTAGAAGAAGAAGAAGATAGAAGGAAAAGAGAAGAAAGAAAGAAGAAGAACAACAGAACAGCAACAGAAACAGAACAATATCAGAATCTCACATATCGCAGCGGAACAATATATAATAGATAAATGAATATCATTTAAAAACAAAAGAATTATATCTGTTATTACATTACATCACATCATATCATCAGAGTCAATAAACAATAATGGACAGTTATATAAACTTGTCCTCATACAGAATACACAGCTGAATAAATACTATCAGATACAAATACTACGTCTCGTCCTCCAGCTTATCTCCAAAGCTCCAGAATATCCAGAATATCCTTATAATATAACTCTAGGCTGCCCGTGTGGAAATTGGTGGGCACCCAGAGTTTAGAAGGGAATAATAAACTCTGAGTCAGTCATGGTGACTGGTGTGAGATCGTAAAACAGTTATTTTTTAAAAATAAACAGCAGAGAATTTTAAAGTCAATTCGCAATGCTTTTGGAAAATGAAACTACCATAAGACCTCCCACCACACACACAATGCAAACGCAGAATTGGAGGAGATTTCTTCTTATGATAGTCAAAGATGCTTACTACGCAAAATCAAATCATTTTGATATTATTATTAGTGCATAGTGTAGAAATCATTTCGAAAGTATAATATAAATCTTAGCCAGCATAGACATTTCGAACTATGCCTACTATAGCTACCATCCAAACAGTGGGGCGCCACCATAAGTGAATGATAGGTTTTACAACTAAAACCGTACAAGTCACGTATTGTTTCTTTGGATTTCCAACAAATGGTCAGGCTAAGGAACTTCCTATCCACGATGGGTGCGTCCCTGGAATAGACGACCCGAGAAATAACCTAACATTACGGTTAGATCTCTGCCAACACAAGGCCGGGTTACCTCTGCAAAAATAGGTAACTACTGACACGCATATGCCATCCCCCGATCGTCACCGATCTTCCCGAGGATCCCCGATTTCCAACAAACCACATAGATAATAATAATGCAGTAACCACAGAGGTTAAGTATCTGGGCTCCATACCATGATACCACCTTTATCCAGAAGGAATGACATACACTAAGGGGCGCTACTCCCTAGAACCTTGCCGCATCCTTCCTGTTTCGACCATTTCCGGGGTGTGAGGCTCGTCGAAGTTTCGTCCACAAAGCTACGCTTTCTCAAAAAGCCCTGCTTCGGGTCAAACAAAATGATCAACCTATGATCACAAAGATATAAGATCAAACAAATGATCATATCACAAATGATCAAACACTGATCATTTCACAGCAACACTCAGTATGCCACGTTACCAAATTGGGATATATCGCTGATAAATTTCAACTACATAACCTCTGAGCTCGTACGTCTCAAAGAAGGGTGTTAAGCTAAGAGAATAAATTCTCCGCCACCAACAGAAATGTATTTGAAAGAAATCAGCTTTATATCTCAAATTGTAACGTCAGACACACAATCCATACAAGTCTGTTCCGGGATCGAACAGAACCGAAGGCACTTCTCACGAAGCCCTTGCATTTCCGGATAAATTTCTAATCACGTCCGGACTTCCCGTCACTAAGGGTGATAAAACCTCTAAATCGGAGATCAGCTGATGTAGAGTAACTCGACGGTAATCCTTCCGTTTTCAAAAATATCCGGTCTTCAACACCGGTCTTCAAATGCGATTCATAACGACGTATCACATATTCGGAATGGGTTATACGACCCCATGGTCCTTTCCCGGCTAACCCGAATAGTGAGCGCTTATTCAAAAATAAGTGTGGCATTCAAATTCATCCAATTCACAACAAATACCTATCTAAAGGTAATTATTGATAGTCGGTTATTTAACTATCAATAAAGATGCGCAACATCATCAGATTCCAAATAATTTTCCCAAATTATTTTATCTTCCAAAATATCTTTACTAGATATATAATTTCCACACTTAACCGTTTGAAAACAAATTTTCAAATATTCACTTTTCAATTTATCTTTAAAAGATAAAATCCCTAAACAGTTCATTTCATATTGGAAAAGCATTTCCATACTTATTTAAAAATAAGTAATTCACAAATCATTTATTTTCAACACTTGAAAATATTCGATATACTTAAATCAATATTAAGTATATATCTCATTCTTTAAGGAAATCATTCTCTTTAAACACATTTATTTGAGTCAAAACGAATGTTACGTAAAACATCGTTACGATGACTCAAAATCACTAGTATAGGGATTCGAAATTAGATAGATATATAAATCCCAATACTACATAAAAACATTTCCTTTCGGAAATCATTTACTATAACAACAGTGTTATAGTCCATCATTTCCTTATTTTTCGAAAACGTCTATTTCAACAATAAATGTTGAAATCTATGATTTCGGTAATTCACACGTTTTAAAACATCTTTTAAAACAATCACTTCATTTCAAATATCGCTTTCCCGAAACATATCCATTTTATTTAATAATATATTCACTGTCCAAAATCGTGAATATACTTCAATAATTACATTTCAATCTTTTCTACACGTTTTATTCCAAGAATTATCCACTATCCAAAATCGTGGATAAAATTCCCTTAATAACTTCTATATTACATTCATCAAATTTGATTGATTTCAAATTCATAAAACAACGTTTATAAATTCACCTTTATATTTTCTAACAACTTCGATTTACAAAATTCTCCTTTTATTAACTTCTAATTACTTATCATAATAAGTGATTTCAGATTTATAAACAACGTTTATAAATCACATTTATACTTCATAACAATTTCAACTTATGAAATCATTTCATTTAGCAATTTCTATTTATATCCCAATTAAGTGCAAAAATCTAATTTATAAGTAAATTACTTATAAATTGTTTATTCTACAACATCTATTCACTTTATAACTTCACGTTATAAATCTATTAATTTCATTCACTTATGAAATCCTTTTATACTTCTTCTTAACACTTATAAAAATTCGTTTTATAAGTCCAATATTTTGATTTACAACATATCAATTTTATAAATCTTTCTATACAAATCGTTTATAGTTATTCAAAATCCCAACTTAAACCATTTTATAAATAAATCGACTTTTATTTCAAAAACGACACTTCGGTTATATTTCACTAAAAATTATAACTTTTATAACTTTAAAATTTTACGTTTATAAATCGATTCAAAAATTCCATAAAACGTATATTTTCAAAAATCACTTTAAAAACCTTTTAAAGTAAAAGTCGTTATTTTTACATTTAAAAACTGAATCCGATGATGCAACAACACCAATTAGTCCATCACAATAGTCAATATCATATATCAATATGATAACATAATATATCAAAATATCTGTAAATAATCAATACGGTGAGGAATCCAGTTGGATCCCTCCAACCTGTTTCCCTGCATCCACAGATGTTAGCACAATACCAATTCCGCTCCAGTACGGAATTATCGCGGTATATAGGTTTTATAAAAATCCGCTTACTAACGGCGCAATAGGGTCTCATCCGCTATACGAGGCGGGAAATCAATCAATCCAATATATACATATGCCAATATGTATATATTGCTATATATAGATACATATCCTACTATATCTAATATCACATCCAAACAGTCAGTCAATCAATCAATAACTGTAAAAGAAAATCCACTTTCATTTGAGTGAGAAGATCTCACCGTGATTTTCGTCGAACGTTTTGAATTTTAATTTAAACCGAACCGTTCGATTTAAAAAAATTTTAACAAGCTGGAAACAGTCTCGGATCTGCACTGCAGCGAGCTGCTCATCGCTGCGATTCCGGCGCTACCAAAAACGTCGAATTCTGATAATATATGCAAGAGTTATGGAATTTTAAACTTTATACAATTTTATAAATCAAAATACAAATTTTCTTTTTATTATTAAACCTCCTGCAAATCTCGGCCGTAGATCTTGAACGATGGAAATCTGGCCACGCGCGCGCGCGCACTTCTTCTCCCCAATTTCACGAATCGCGACCAAATCCATAGAAGCCGCCTCCTAACCCTAATGTCGCATCCACCAACGACGCATTTCAGGTTGATCGAAGACCTTCATTCGAAGGCTCACAACTCCCTCCACCTTCGCCGTGAGGGACGTGAAACTCGGTGGCCCCCCCTGTCTCGTATTGCGTGCACGAACGGTGGAGAACGCGGCCTCCCTGATGACACTATGGTGCTCCAAACTCGATCATCCCCATATAGATTCGAAGAGGTCGTCACCCTCTACGATATTGCAGTTGAATGTTTCCCCTAATTCTCTACGGATTTGAAGAAATTAAAGGAAGAAAATCGACTATTTTCGGCCATTGATTTTGAAGTGGCGGCCTGCAGCTCTGACCTAGGGTTTGAGTGCAAAGTGAAGATAGAGGGGGGTCTTTTATAGAAAATTTCACGATTTACTATTCATCGAATTTTTTCGAACTCCGATTCGAGCGTGCCGGCTGACGTTCGTAAGGTTTATCCCACATTCCGAACACAATGGAACGTGTTTCGGAAGCTAATTCGATCGTATGTGTGAGATATGACAATAAACGATCAATTTAAATTAAACCGATTTAAATCGATTTCGAGGCGTTTTGGCTTGCCCCGGACAAATGGTAAATCCAAAAATTACGAAATTTGAAATCTTACAATAATATCACATTACGGATCCGATGAAACTGGTTTCGTTCAATTCTGAGACTGTTCGAAAATTGGCTATTTTTACAGTCGATAATTAAATATTAAAATATTCAATTTTCACAATTTAACTCCAAATTCGATTCTGAAAGTTCTATAACCTTTCTATAACTCCAGTATGATTAAATAAAATTTTACAAATCATTTTCAATCATTTTAAACTCGATTTTCAATTATCTCTGGAATTTCACTATTTAATTTATCGATTTAATCATCAAATTAAATCCAATATTCGAAAAATAAATCATTCGACTTCTAAATTCCATTTATTAATATTTAAAATCAATTAAATATTCAAATTTAAATTATCAAAAATTCTGGGTCGTTACATTAACTGATTAAATTGAAGTAAATTTACGCGCGAAATAAATTTTCATATTTTCGGACGAAAATTTACCAGTTGCTATGTTAAATTAGACGCATTCCAAATATCAAATTTATATTTCAAAATTTTACTGTTTAAAATTTCACAAAATTCAATTAATTAAATAAATAAAACAACTGAAATTTACGGGTCGTTACACTATGATAAATATTTTATTTATGAAATAGATATGTCTTAAAAAAATGAATAATTATGATTTAAATAGTTAAAATGTATTTTAACATCACTAAAATTTGATAATTGAGAATTTGGTTTTCAAATGGAATTTTAAGTGTAACTTATTAAAGGAATATCTATTTATGAAATGGGTATTTTAAATAAAGAGTTAGGCTATGTGTTAAATTAAGAGTTAAGTAAAATAGTGAACTTTTGACTTAATAAACGAAGTATAGTTTAATTTGGATATTCCATTCATAAAAGTTTGTTTTAATAAGTCATAAGTTAAATGATATCAAAATAAATATTTCTGGAATTAAACTGATTTGAAATATTAATATATCTACTTAGCATTTTATAAGTGCTGCTATTTTGAAAAGACAATGTTTTGGAAATTTTTATAATTGAATGAACTAAGAAATGTTACAACTTTAAAATGAATATTATTTGACCTTGAATTAAATGGTTTAAATGAAGTTTTTTTAAGGGTGTTATGATTTGCTAAGTATTATGTTTTTTTTAAAAGAATAACATGTCCAAAGTGTTATGATTTTAGTAGTGTGATTTCCAAATGATAAACATCCCTAAATTGTTATGATCTCAAAGCATTATGGTTTCAAATTTATTATCTTATTTTGTTTTTTTCCAAACTTTCTTTTGGTTGTCCTTATTTCTCTTAATCTTGTTACAGAATGGGAAGGCTATTGCTTATACCAGTCTATTTAGAAATCTTTCTGTAATCTTGGATAATCTTTGTTACTCATCGGGATCTGAACACTGTTTTTCCATTCATAGACCGTCGGTCAAGTGAAAAGGGAGATTCAGACTCTAGAGGATCTTTTTCGTGTTTATGTTCTTGATTTGATCACCTCCATCTTGTTAAACTTACCTATAACAATAGTTATCAGGTGAAATTCCAGTCTTCTTATCATCTTGTCTTAATTCTATTCATTCTATCTTTTATGTGCTTTCCCGTACCTCGTTCCTTTTCGAGGATGAAAAGTTTTGAGTGGGGGAGAGTGTAACAACCATGTATTTTACAATTATTTTTAAATTGATTTCCAGATTTAAAAGCTTTATTTATGAAAAAGAATAAATTTTGTTATTTTAAATATAAACTTTGATTTTGATGTGGATTAGAATTCCAAATATGACTAAATTTAATATTTCCAAAAATAGTGAATTTTGGTTAAAATAGTCAAACTTTGACTTTTAAATTTAAATTTTATATATTTGAAATTATAAATTTTATCTTTTGTTATGAAAATAGATTTAATAACATGAATATTGCTTTTCGTTTCGTTGAAAACGGAGTGAAAATGTAAAAGTTATGTACATTTCAATTTTTAGTATAATTTGTTTTATTGTGCATTTTTGCCTATTTTAAATTTTATAAATTTTATTTTTCTTTGTCATATTTTATTTTAATATGTGTTAATATGTTATTTTATGTATATTTTTGCCTTTTATTATATTTAAAGTGAATTAGACATTTTTCTAGAGTTAATGGTAATTTTGTGAAATTTTCATGTCTTGTTTGCTAATTTTAAACAATTTCTTCAATCCTTTTGCTATTTTCTCTGAATTTAAATTTTTATTTCACTTTGAAAATGTTTTAAAAATCATTTTAGTTCAAATTTTGTCTTGGAATATTTTTAAAATGAAGAAAATAATTTTTCAAAGTCAATGGTGATTTATTTGTAATTTCTGGACACTATTTTGGATTTTAAAGCACTTTCTTTAAATCTTTTTCTATTTTCTTTAAAATATATTATTTACTTTAATATTAATTCACTTTGTTTCGGTTTTTAAAAGTATTTTCTGAAATTATTTTGTTTCAAAAAGAAATAAGAAATATTAAGAGTTAAAAAGCTTATTTAACTTAAGTCTCTTCACCTCCTAAACTCTTCAAATGCCATAACCCTCACTTTAATTCAATTGGCTGTTCTTTTCTTCAGCTTGGCCGTGTATTACATTCATTTTTACGTGATAAAAACATCTCATCTCATTTCATTCACGTCTTGCAAAATTTTGGTAATGGTTTCACTCTTTTTTTCTACTTTTTCTTCCTATTTTATGCAATTTTGCCTTGTTTCTTATGCTAGTTTGGATCGGCTTCCCCCTTGTCCCTCGACCACCACCTCCTTCCATCTCTTCCAGACCATCACCACCATCTACCCCACCAGCCATGACCAATGCCGAACATCCCTTGATGGACAAACCCTTCCAAATGCAACCAAAGGCCAAAAACCATGCTTGTTTGACCACTTCTTGCTCATTCACTTCAACCACCACCCAAACCACCACCATAGCCACCACCACTCCTCTGACCTGACCACGGCACACCCTTTTCAACCTATGTCCAGTCATGGTGCACCCACAGGCCAAGCCCACTACCCATGGCCGAACCACCTTGATGACCAAAAACTACCTTTTTGCCTTAAACCTCTTCCCATTCCTCAATACAACTTCCACTACAAGTTACACCACCTTGAACCCGAGCTATGTTAGCCCAAACCTGACCCAAAACATGACCATATCTGAACCAAATCAGACCCTAAGCCATACCAAATAGTAGAGGAGGCAAAGCAAAAGACTAAGTATTCGTATCTCCTTGTATTTCAAAGTTATTTAATTTTTAAGTCTTATTGAATTTTGTTGTTTCGATTGTTTGTTTTGGGTTGTGCACAAGAGTTGTAGCTTGGATTCGCTCTCCACTCAAGTCCATAGTCTTGTCATCGTGCTTTGTTTCCATTATGTCATTGGTTTTGATATCTCCAGCACAAACAGGTGAGTTATTCTCACCAGACAATATGTACCTATATAACTAGTAAATTGACACCCTGTGAATCTGTAGAAATATATTATCATGTTATACTTGACTATGTTATGATCATATGATGTTTATACACCTGTTATATCATATGTTATTGTTATTTAATGTTATTCTGTTATTTATATCAGTTATCACCATTGCAAGTTCCCTGTAGACTAGAATCACTATGGGTTGAAATGATACATACCCGAACGGACTTTAGAATAGGGAAAAATCGTTATGGGCTGAAATGATAGGCCTAAATGGTTTTTATTTAATTTATTTTAACTTGGGATTGCGGGTTTGAAATGATAGAACCCGGATTTTTCTTTTTAAACTGCGGATTGAAATGATACATATCCGTATCACTTGACCTAGGTTAGAAAACTATATACAGGCCCGTGGTTATTTTATAAAGTGTTTTGAATATTTTTAAGTATTTTAAAAATATAAATTTATGAAATTTGATTTAACCAGATTTTGAAATATTTTGAATTAAAGAAATTATGATTTTTCTATGTGTTAAAAATGTAATTAATGAATGGTTTAACTGGATTTTTGAAATATAACTCAAGTTGGAAATTTGGAATATTGGTTAAAAATGATATTTAAGTTATATGAATAAAAATGAAAATTTAATTATATTTGGAAATGGTAAATATGATAATTTGATTAAATTTGAATTTAAGTGATTTATTAAAGTATTATTGATTTTTCTATGAGTTTAAGTGGTTAAATAAATGAATGTTTAAAAGTGATCTTTTAAAATATAACTTGACTTGGAAATGTGAAATTTGGTTTTCATTAAAGGTTTAAGTTAATTAAATAAAAATTGTAAATTTAGTTAAATTTGTGAAATGGTAATTTAAATTTGAAGTGTTAAGTTATTTGTTGAAATGTGAAGAATTGGAAACTTTTACACCTAAATTTATTAAGTAAATTGTTGAAAATTGATTTTAATTATAAGAAATTTATTGTGAAAAAAGATATATGTTAAATGATATGTAAATGAACATTTTAAATGTTAAAATATGATTTTTAAAATGTTTATGTGTTTTAAATTAAAGTTATTTAATTGCTGGAAATACACTAACACCTGAAATTAACTTTTAATAGCATTTAGAAATGCTATAGATTCTGTTTGGAACTAAAATTGTGTAAAAAGGAGCTATTTCAGCATTTCTGAAATGCTGTAGTTGCTGTAGTTGAACTTAGAGGCTAATATTGAACTCAGGCCTATTATAGCATTCTCTGGAAATGCTATAATGGTCTACAGTCTATGTTGAAATCAAATTTAACCCTTGTTTTGAAATCTGAACTACCGCAGCACTTCTGAAAATGCTGTCTTTTCTGTTTTGAACTATAATTCAACTAAAACTGAGTTTTAACAGCAGCTTTAAGTGCTGTCTTTGCTGAATTAAAAATGATTTCAAATATAACTTATAGCAGTTGTTTTTAAATGCTGTGAAATGCTGAAATTTTAATAATTAGGGTTTTTGACTTAGTAAACGAACTCAGAATGGTTTGAAACTTTGGAAATTGAATACTTGATTTGAAAATATAATAATTACACTTTTAAAAGGTTTAAATGAATTATTTTGATTGGAATATAAACTATTTAAAGGTGATTTGAAATGATAGTAAATGAACGATATCTTTGAATTTAAAAGGTATTTAAAGTTGAATATTTGGATTTGTAAAGATATGATATTTTGATATATAAAAATGATTTGAAATGAAGATTTGGAAAGATTGATATTTGATATATTAAAATGATTTGAAATGAAGTTTTGAATGATATGATATTTTAAATATATGGAAATGGTTTGGAATTGATTTCATCTTTATTTTGATAAATATATGGTTTTGAAATGATATTTTATTTTGAAGAAAAGTATTGTTTAAAAGTTATAACCACGGGTTATAATAACGATTGGTTGTTAAAGATACCGGGATCAGATATGGACATACTCTCTGTCGATACCGAAAACCACTTTGACAACTGTGTACGCGGTGGAGTTTCCAGAATGAAGTAGGATGGTGGCGACGATCCTAAGGTATATACGTGGACCCAACTCCCGTGAGTTGGCATAAGGTGGCTAAAACAGGAGCGATCTCGGACCAGTGAGGTAGCACCTCTTATCGGACACACTTCTTCGATACCATTCTATTACTTTGTGATTTCTGGCGGCCACCCTTGATTTGGGAATGTTGTTCGAGGTGGAGCGGTAGTGGTTGCTATGCGTTTCCATCAGTCCGTGTGCGTAATTGGTATATCTACCCTGGCATTGCCTTGTGTGCCGTGTCACCTACCATATCGAGCTTTACTACGAGTTTCTATTTGTGTCGTACGTATGGAGTATCTTCTCGTAGCCTCTCGGGGTGTGCAGGTACTGTGTAGACTATTGGCATTTTACGTGTTAAGGTGGAAAATGTAAAGCCTTAACGCTATTTAAAAGTATGTTTATTTTATGATTAGACATTATTATAATAGCGAATATTACTACATAGTAGATAGTTTAACGGATCCTTTAAGAATGGGTGATCCCAAGCATTCTTTAAGTTACTTGTACCTTATTACAGTTCACTTGAGTTGGTTTACATTATATAAGTATATATTGTCCTGACTCGAGTGTTTGTATTTTTATTTATGCTCGGGTCAGCCTGAGTTATTCACAGATTTGGATTCCACTTTCTGGAGATTGGAATCGCTGGAGATTATCTGCTTATCTAGTTTTATCTATCTCAGTTCTGCGGTTCTATTCAGCTTGTACTTGGTTATTGTATTGAGACTTCTGTTGTTCTCTATTTCTTTTGTTATACCTTATGTAACTCTAATATATTTATATAGTAACTTCATGAACTACTATTTCTTTTACTTCCGCTGCAATATTTTACTCTGTGTCTGTGATCTATGATTATATTTATTTACTGTATATTCTAAGATTTGCCAAATTTTATTTACAACGCGGTATTTTGAGCAATTCAATTCCGGCATGTGTGTCTACTTATACACTTATAATGGATGCGAATGTTTGAAAATATCGGGTCGTTACAGTTGGTATCAGAGCTTTGGCTTTGAGGCAAAACTTAGAATGTATGGTAAATTTATTTACAGAATCACTTTCGTTCGAGTTTGAATCTCTTCCTTTTGATTCGATTTCCTTTGAATTTTGGAACGTTCCCTGCGGTTCCAAAATTCATTCGTGTCCCTCACTATTCATCATCTTTTGATTCTGGAGTATCCCATGACTCCACTTCCAATGATCTTTATAGTGAATTGACGGTCTCGCCAATATTCTAATTTTCTTGTAAAAGGGTGAAAATCCATTATAATCAGCATCGATTCACCAGAGATTTATATTTATCCTTGGTTTAGATGCTAATATCTTTTATTATTCCAAACTCTATCTCTTGAGATCGAAGGTAGATTTACCCCAGAAAATCCACATTTGATCTTATCCATTAAGTCACGGTTGACCCGGTTAAGGTTGTCCGCGATTTATCTAAGCTTACCCATCTCTCTACTCTGTTTAACCATCTTGTCTTTTGTTTCCAAACTATCTCCAAATATTTTTAAATTGTACTTGTAAATTAATGTTTTGTTTTATATATTGTGTTGTTTGGGTTGTTGATGTTGATTTGGGTTTTCGATCGATTCGTCTGATCAACGCTATCGATAGGATTTCTAAAACACTTTGACAGAACAAACTGACACAATATTATTTTAAAATTGCTAATGAAATAAATTTTGATATAAGTAAATATTATGGAACTTAATAAATTGATTTAAATTGATTATATGAAATGATAGTACTTGATTTATCATTTATTGTTCTATAAATAAATTTATAAATAGTTGTTTATAAATTTATTTGGGAACTGAAATGAATTTAAAACAAGAAATTTAAGAATTTAATTTCCGATGGATTTCAAACCTTGTGTTTAAAGTTTTAAAAGGGATATATTATTTAAAGTATTTTTGAATAGAAATTTGTTTCCAAAGAATTTTAAAGTTTTAAAATTTTAGTGCTCTTCTCTTTGTCGCTGGAAAATAATTTCGGTGATGACTGCAGCATCATCGACGTTCATTTTCGAGTTTCGAAGTAAAGAGACTATTCTGTAGTCTTGCTACAGCTTTATTTTGGGGAATTTAATTGATTTGAATTTCTAAAAGATGATTTGATTTATAAAATATATAGATATATGATTTAAATTTGATTTGACAAATTATGTACATACATTTATTTATCTCTAAATAGTTTGAAAGGAATCGAGTTTTTTTTTCTTAAATTCTATCTTAAATAATAACTTCAAGTATAAAAAGAAAATCAAATTTTTGAATAAATATTCAAGCTTGAAATGATTGAATTAGAATGTTTATAGTGTATACTAGTTTAAGAAAGATTTATTTGTATAATTCTCAATTGCATTCCAATATAGCTTACCTTAATTTTTAGAAGTTAACAATGTAATTGGATAATATACAATATAAAAAGATTTTATAAATAAAATTTGAGTGGTTATAATAAATGTTATACACTTAAATTTTAGTTATAAAAGATTAACAGAGGTAAATAGTGAAAAAGGAATATAAAGAGATTTTATTTAAATAACTTAATAATGAAATTTGATATTTTATTTAAATAGCTTAATAATGAAATTTGATTTAATATGGAACCTTAAGTCTAACCTAGGAATTTTAATAAAAGTTATTTTCTGAAATGAATATGTTGTATAATAAAAAATGTATCTTTGAATAGATAAAATAAAATACATTTGAATTGGACTTTTGTAATAAAGTTTATTTAACTTGAATTCATAGTTTAATTGATGTCTAAATGAATAAATGTGTAAAGAAATTTGATTGTTATATTTGCTATGATAAATATTTTATTTATGAAATAGATATGTCTTAAAAAAATGAATAATTATGATTTAAATAGTTAAAATGTATTTTAACATCACTAAAATTTGATAATTGAGAATTTGGTTTTCAAATGGAATTTTAAGTGTAACTTATTAAAGGAATATCTATTTATGAAATGGGTATTTTAAATAAAGAGTTAGGCTATGTGTTAAATTAAGAGTTAAGTAAAATAGTGAACTTTTGACTTAATAAACGAAGTATAGTTTAATTTGGATATTCCATTCATAAAAGTTTGTTTTAATAAGTCATAAGTTAAATGATATCAAAATAAATATTTCTGGAATTAAACTGATTTGAAATATTAATATATCTACTTAGCATTTTATAAGTGCTGCTATTTTGAAAAGACAATGTTTTGGAAATTTTTATAATTGAATGAACTAAGAAATGTTACAACTTTAAAATGAATAATATTTGACCTTGAATTAAATGGTTTATATGAAGATTTTTTTTAAGGGTGTTATGATTTGCTAAGTATTATGTTTTTTTTAAAAGAATAACATGTCCAAAGTGTTATGATTTTAGTAGTGTGATTTCCAAATGATAAACATCCCTAAATTGTTATGATCTCAAAGCAATATGGTTTCAAATTTATTATCTTATTTTGTTTTTTTCCAAACTATCTTTTGGTTGTCCTTATTTCTCTTAATCTTGTTACAGAATGGGAAGGCTATTGCTTATACCAGTCTATTTAGAAATCTTTCTGTAATCTTGGATAATCTTTGTTACTCATTGGGATCTTAACACTGTTTTTCAATTCATAGACCGTCGGTCAAGTGAAAAGGGAGATTCAGACTCTAGAGGATCTTTTTCGTGTTTATGTTCTTGATTTGATCACCTCCATCTTGTTAAACTTACCTATAACAATAGTTATCAGGTGAAATTCCAGTCTTCTTATCATCTTGTCTTAATTCTATTCATTCTATCGTTTATGTGCTTTCCCGTACCTCATTCCTTTTCGAGGACGAAAAGTTTTGAGTGGGGGAGAGTGTAACAACCATGTATTTTACAATTATTTTTAAATTGATTTCCAGATTTAAAAGCTTTATTTATGAAAAAGAATAAATTTTGTTATTTTAAATATAAACTTTGATTTTGATGTGGATTAGAATTCCAAATATGACTAAATTTAATATTTCCAGAAATAGTGAATTTTGGTTAAAATAGTCAAACTTTGACTTTTAAATTTAAATTTTATATATTTGAAATTATAAATTTTATCTTTTATTATGAAAATAGATTTAATAACATGAATATTGCTTTTGGTTTCATTGAAAATGGAGTTGAAATGTAAAAGTTATGTACATTTCAATTTTTAGTATAATTTGTTTTATTGTGCATTTTTGCCTATTTTAAATTTTATAAATTTTATTTTTCTTTGTCATATTTTATTTTAATATGTGTTAATATGTTATTTTACATATATTTTTGTCTTTTATTATTTTTAAAGTGAAGTAGACATTTTTCTAGAGTCAATGGTAATTTATGTGAAATTTTCATGTCCTGTCTGCTAATTTTAAACAATTTCTTCAATCCTTTTGCTATTTTCTCTGAATTTAAATTTTTATTTCACTTTGAAAATGTTTTAAAAATAATTTTAGTTCAAATTTTGTCTTGGAATATTTTTAAAATGAAGAAAATAATTTTTCAAAGTCAATGGTGATTTATTTGTAATTTCTGGACACTGCTTTGGATTTTAAAGCACTTTCTTTAAATCTTTTTCTATTTTCTTTCAAATATATTATTTACTTTAATATTATTTCACTTTGTTTCGGTTTTTAAAAGTATTTTCTGAAATTATTTTGTTTTAAAAAGAAATAAGAAATATTAAGAGTTAAAAAGCTTATTTAACTTAAGTCTCTTCACCTCCTAAACTCTTCAAATGCCATAACCCTCACTTTAATTCAATTGGCTGTTCTTTTCTTCAGTTTGGCCGTGTATTACATTCATTTTTATGTGAAAAAAACCTCTCATCTCATTTCATTCACGTCTTGCAAAATTTTGGTAATGGTTTAACTCTTTTTTTTCTACTTTTTCTTCCTATTTTATGCAATTTTGCCTTGTTTCTTATGCTAGTTTGGATCGGCTTCCCCCTTGTCCCTCGACCACCACCTCCTTCCATCTCTTCCAGACCATCACCACCATCTACCCCACCAGCCATGACCAAGGCAGAACACCCCTTGATGGCCAAACCCTTCCAAATGCAACAAAAGGCCAAAAACCATGCTTGTTTGACCACTTCTTGCTCATCCACTTCAACCACCACCCAAACCACCACTATAGCCACCACCACTCCTCTGACCTGACCACGGCACACCCTTTCCCACCTATGTCCAGTCATGGTGCACCCACAGGCCAAGCCCACTACCCATGGCCGAACCACCTTGATGACCAAAAACTACCTTTTTGCCTTAAACCTCTTCCCATTCCTCAATACAACTTCCACTACAAGTTACACCACCTTGAACCCGAGCTATGTTAGCCCAAACCTGACCCAAAACATGACCATATCTGAACCAATTCAGACCCTAATCCATACCAAATAGTAGAGGAGGCAAAGCAAAAGACTAAGTATTCGTATCTCCTTGTATTTCAAAGTTATTTAATTTTTAAGTCTTATTGAATTTTGTTGTTTCGATTGTTTGTTTTGGGTTGTGCACTAGAGTTGTAGCTTGGTGTGATGACCCGAAATTCCACGCCTGGAAAATCGCATCATCGATAAGAAAGAAAAGGGTGAGAAATAGAAAAGATAAAGAAGAAAGAACAAAACAACATTAGAATCTCAACAGCGGAACGAATGAAATATAATATATCACATAATAGATTACATAGTATCATATACATCAGAGTTACACAGATAATACAACACATACTAGACAGTTATAAACACCTGTCTAGTTAATACAACTCGATACAACTCAAAACATCACAGAGATACAACACAGCGGAAATGTACATAAACACTAACACAGCGGAATCAATATATCTATACGCTGAAGCCTCCTGCTCCATTGCTCGTCCACAATTCGTCAAAGCTAACCTGCTACCCTTGGCTACTCGTAAAAATTTGAGTACCCGAGAGTTTAGGAAAAACAGAAATAAACTCCGGGTCAGACATGGGTCTGGTATGAGTAAACGGTTAAAGCTGTTTAACTTTGAAAAGCCTTTGAAACAAAGGTATCACGTAAGACTCCCCACACATAAACATGGGTAAGTTTTTACCTTACGCTAACCAAAAACTTTGATAGGAAATCCAGTGATATTATAATAGTGTCTAGGGTTTTCAAGTAAATAGAAAATAGCCGAAATTGTTACATTCATTAAATTCCAGCATACTAGGTTTATAATCAAATCCGAGGGCGCTTATTGGATTTTGGATTCCATACAATGGCAGGGCTACCGGGGTACCGCCCGTCACAGTACGTGGCCTAGATCACCGTACCGAGAACCCACCCTAAGTTCCCTGCAACACAAAGCCGGAACCATTCCTTACTGAACAGTTCCAAATAAGATAACCCCGCGGTTGTAGCTAGCAACCGCCACACAGCCGAAATGAAAAAGGGACTCTAGACAGGGGTATATCTTACTCTCAAGTGGGTGCTACCCACGAAGCCTTGCTGCACCTCCCCTGTTTTAGCCATTCCCAGTTGATGAGGCTTGAGGTCACGATTACCTTTATTGAGCACATTACTTAGAATGCTCATCGTCCGCCTGACGATGTTCTGAAAGCATTCAATCCATACAAGTTCGTTCCGGGTTCGAACGAAACCGAAGGCATTATCTCGTTACACTCATTTTGGAAACATCCTCAGAGTTAACGACAATAACCCTTGCACTCTGAATCTTCATCTTCACTTGAGATTCACGACCTAACGTTAGATTGGATCGATGTGGTTTTCGGATATCCAAATCTGGAAACCCGATCCCGGTCTCATCGAAATCCAAACCGTGTCTTTTAAGGTCAAGTTGTTTTAAAGTTAAAACAATTTAATTCAATTATCTATATACACAGAGATAGATAAATCACAATATAACAATGGATAATAACATCATCATCATAAACAGATAATCCATATTATCTACTCAAACAGATAATCAATATCATCATACTTAAACAAGCATCCATAACACATAGATATTACTCATATTTGAGATCACAATCAATCAAGAAAATCAATATCATCCATCATAAGCAATGATTAATAATCACACATTTATAATTAATTTAAAATAAATTAAATTAATTACAAATCTCTAATTAATTTAAAATAAATTAAATTAATTACTCCATTATTATAAATCTTGATTACATAACCATTAATTAATTACAAGTAAATTAATTAATCATTTCCTACTTCCATCTTAATTTATCATCCTTGATTAATTATCTTTTAATTACACTTAAGTAATTATCCTTTAATTATTTTCACAGATTAATTATCTTATACCAAATATAGAAAGTAACCTTTTAAATTACTAAAATTAATTACATTACTTCTTTAACTAATTTCATAAATGAATTCCTTCATTTATTAATTATTTCCAAATAAATCCATTTTAACTTACATCATTAATTACAATATTTAATGATCTCTAATTACATTTATTTTAGTAATATATCTTCAATTAACCAAATTGTTAATCACCTAGATTAACTCCATTCAGTAATTAACTACACTTAATTACTTCAATAAATAATTTAATTACTCCATAATTAATTATTCTCTAATTAATCCCTTGATTAATTTATACAAAGTAATTATACCCAAATTACTCTCATTTTTAAATCATCCATAATTAATTACTTCCTTAAGTAATTATACTTACCATATCATCAAAGGTTTATTTAAATAAATTAAACTAAATTAATTAACTTAAACAATTCATATCAAACTGAATTTATTACAATGCGAAAAAAATTTCTTAATTATTTCCATTAGTAATTATACTTAAATAATCCACTACTGATTATCTTAAATTAATAAGCTTAATTAATCATCAAGATAAATCATATTTATTCCATTATTTAATCATCCTAGTTAATAACATTCATTCATTATTAACACTCCTTTAAATTACTTTTCTAAAGTAATTAAATTAAGATTTATTATTAACTCCAATTAAATTTCATCTTTACTACTCATAAATAAATCCTTAATTATTTTATTAATTAAGTATTCAATGTAACTTAATTAATTCTTACTTACTTTATTAATTAATAATCATAGATTAACAATCAACTCTTATTTAATTAATGATTCTTAATTATCCATTTATTACCAATTAATTATCTTAAGCCTTAATTGACAAATTTAACCTTTAATTACTAAGTTAATTAATTCATCATTAATAAATCAAATTAGTTTATTATTCATTTTAATTAACTTAATAATTACAAATCTATAAATCTACATTTATTTAAAAGGAAAGGCATTTTCTTATTAATGGTCAAATTTTCCTTTATAAATGCCTTTGAAACATTTTACCTTTGACTTTGCTTTTATGTTTCATTTCAATCTTAGATTCAAGGTAATTACCACTTAACTTAGTTAAATTAAAACATTTTAAATATACTTTAAACATTATAAAGTTATTAAAACATTTTAGTTTTATACAACTTATATTTATTATAAAAACTAGGAGACAAGTCAATTTGAATCCTATCTTTAACATTTTGATTTTACTTTGTTTTTAAAACCCAGTTTTTAAATTTAAAACTTTAAAACTGCCAGGCTTCAAAAACAGGCAACCTAACAACACCCTGAGACCTCCCTTATACAAACCCGAGTGGCCCTTCTAGTTCTCCACGTATTACCCCGAGACTCTCCTCTGATCTTCACGCAAACTTCTTCTTCTACCTGATCCTATTGCTTCGAGTCGAACACCAACTTGCTTCGAGACAAAACCCCTCCTACTCGAGAAAAACTCGAGACTATCCTGTCTGATCAAACCAAAGTTCCACCTGAAACGCATATGCACTGTGCACGTGCACGGAGCCGGCGAGCTTCTCCAGCCATCACCTCATCGCCGAACAAATCGACGATCATCCCAAAACCATCTCCGACCCACTCGAGCATCACCAATTCCTCAAATTCGAAATCGAGAAGTAGAACGGAACCTGGAACCCAACCAACAGGAACTTGCTCAACCCTGTCACCGTGCTATGCCCACAGCTCCGACCACCTGAAAGTCAATCCCTCTGGCCACGACTTCGACTACGCATTAACTTCCATTTCCCAGACCCCTGTTGAACTCGATCAACAATAGTGACCACGGTGATCGATTTTTCCTAGCTTCGTTAATCTAGGGTTAAAAACTTCAAACTCAAACTGCTGTCGCCACCGTGGCCGTGGCCACCTACGACCATTTTTTCACTCATCCCCATAGGCTCCTCCATCACCTCACACAAACCCGACCACTCTCGACCACATGATCATCGGAAATGCTCGAAAACATGATTTCCAAACCAACTCAAATAACCCATTCAATACTACACTAAAAATTATGAACTTGATCTCAAAAATCCTATCTTTTGTATACAATTTCAGATATATAATTTTATCAACTGATTACAATATTTGGTTTTTAACATCTTTCCAGTTTCCCTATGATTTCTTTGCTTACAGACAATGTTTACTATCTATAATTATGGCAATTATTTTTAAAGCTTTGTTAAATTTAAAACAACCAACTTTGTTTTAAATACCTAAGTCTAAAGAAATTTGAGTGAGAAGAAATTGAAAGTAAAGCTAAGTTTTAAATCTCCAATGTTTAAAACAGAGATGATCACAACAGTTTATCTAAAACATACTCATATGTTTCCAGAGCCTTTAAAGCAATCATACAAACCCACTTTCATACATACATCACATATAACTTCAACCATATGTCATATGCATCTAAACTGAAGACATCTCAAGTTAACAGTTAAAGTCAGGGGCTTGAACTAAAATCTGAGGTGTTAAAGCTACAGATATGCACATATACATAAGTTCACAAGTATTGCACATACACATACATATAAACAAACATAATCACAGAAATTCATAGATTACTTAAGTTTTGTTTAAAAAGTTTACTCACCAGGCTATAAAACAGAGAGCTTATTCTTTGTTTGAAAAAGGGAGAAAGCCTGAAACTTGCATATACTTGCATACATTCCAGTTTTGATGATTCCAGAAAATTTGAACTAGTTTGAACTTGAAAACAGAGATGTTTGGACTAGCTTTGAAACTGAAGTGCTTTGTTTTTTTTTTCTTTCCTTTTACTTGGTTGTATTTGTTTAAACTTTTAGAACTGGAATTTCTCAGCCTTTTGTATACGAAATGGAATGAGGCAATTGATAAATAAAACAAGTATGCTCACTTGTTTATTGTCCAAGTACCCAAAAATTCAGGGATTTTTTCTAAAAAGAAACTAAAATGAAGCCTTTTCGTGTACTTGCAGTGATGGCATTTAATGCCTTGCTCTTATTAAAGTCTACAACAGCCCATATTTTATTATCCTTGTATGTACAACCTACATATGTTTACATTTGTTTACTTAGCTTAGCATGCTTCCTCTATTCATTCGTATATACAGAGATGAGTTTCTTGCCTGCAATGTATACTTTGTTATAGATTATTATATTTACTTGCCTTATATATCTTCTTATACTTAGGTGATTTTCAAGCTTGCAACATATATTGCCATAGTGTACATAATATCTTACTTAAGTTTTACTATAAAATTGATATGGTTATAGTTATGTTAGCTTGTATAATTATTGCTATCTCTAACATAAGTGTGTTTATATTTTATTTTAAAAACTCAAACTATCAAATAATTAATTACCTATTATTATTTTATTTATACTAAATTTAAATATTTATAAGGTATATTTTGTTATCTAAAATTATTGTTAATATGAGAGATTTATATAATTTGTAAAAGCATAACTTCTTTTTACAGTATATATAACAATTTTTATCTATAATAAAACCTACTTGTATAGACATCATATTATAAATAAAGCTAATTATTACATTAAAATGATTCATAAAAGAATTTATCACTTAATTACTTATTTTTATCAAGCTATACTCTAAAAAGAACACAAACCTTTTATTTAATTTAAATCCAAGCTAAAACCATTTAAACAATTTTAAATCTTGAGTATATTTTAAAGCCATATGATTATTTATTAAATATTGAATTTAAATCAAATTTACAACAAACATTGACTATTTACAATATATATACAAATATATATATAAATAAATAGAAAACAATTTATTAGCCTTTAAAAAGATAATTTATCAGTTAAATATTCATTTAAAAGAAAATTAATAATTCAATTCATATCTTATTATCATTTATCATCAAATCAATTTAATATTTAATATAGATTATTAAATTGATATTGTTCGAAATTCCGGGATATCACATTCCTCCCCTCTTAAAAGAATTTCGTCCCCGAAATTTAAAACAAAGGTAATTTAATAATCTCATAAAGATTTAATTTCAAACACAAGCATATATCATTAATATATACTAACAACCATAGCAATCAATCATCCAGTCAAACAAATCTAACTATCCAGACAAAATACTGGATAAAATTTCCTTGAGTTTCCCCGAGTATAAATACCGGGTTACTCGCTCTATAGAATCCAAACAATCAATACTACTAAGCTACACACAACTAGATTTACAAAACAAGATAGGAAGTCAGACTATAGACAAGTCTGACTCAACAACCAAAACTCCCTGAACTGCTGGTTCTAATACCAGAGATAGATCTTACACGTACTCCCTCAGAGATACGTGAAAACAACGAATCTCAGTTATCCAAACTGACAATCCACTCCTGAAGATCAAACACTTATCCAAAATCAAATCTCTGATTCTTATCCATAAAATCTTCGGACGATCCTGGGCTACCTACATCCTTACTGATCAGCTACATCTCCGTTGATGCCTTTCAAAACAACCTGAATCCAAAAACAATCTAGTAGAATGATCTTCTCAAGACCGACCAAAATCAAGAACGCAACCTTTACTATCATCCGTAGAAAACAACTTCTCTTCTCCAGAAAAGAAAATTAGATGCACTCCCAACTGCTTTCGCTGCACAACTCTGATCTGAGTAGATGAAAATGCTGATGACGAACACAAGCAAAGACGGGTTAACAAATTCCAAAAATATGGTTCAACAGATCCAAAAATAAAACTCAGAAGTTCCTCCAAAACCTGAGCTGCTTCACCAACTCAAAACCATCCTACTATTGAGCTGAACTATCGGTACCATTCCTGAAATCCAGTCGATACCAAACTCAATCTCCAGATGCTAACAAAACTCTGACTTCCTGAAGTCATCCAGAAAAAATCTCTAACAACCCAAGAGAATACTCAGCTATCGCAAGTCACTTTTGCGATCAATCCAGCCTAATTCCAAAGATACTGCTCTCTCTTTACCAATCAGAACAGCTCATGCTTACTAGTCAATACATCGAAGAAACGAAACCACTCTGCTGCTTCTGAACTCCACTGCTGAGCTAGAAAGCTTCCTTGCCAATACATAGAACCCTCCAAGCTGCACTGCTGACACTGAAATGACCCTCCTATTTCCACCCTAATTTCATAAGGATTTTTTTTTGTTAAGAGATTATATATAGATATATCATTCATTACAAATATATTTCCCAGGGTCATTTTCTTTCTCCAATAAACAAAATATATCCAGGATCTTTCACAATATAAAAATATTGTTTTAAATCTAAATCATTCCTAACATACATATATGAAGATATCTATGTTATATTCTACTAGAATCAGAGCATGATAATATGTAAGTAGAAATCCTTTTAAATCTATTAAAATGTGATAATTCCCCGATAAAAGATTAATTATTGTATCCTGATTTTTGACCATAGAATCCACTGGAAACATGTACTTTAGTCTGTTATTCTAATTAAGAAATGATCAAGTAATAATCAGTGGAAAGAAAGCTTTAATATGGATGATTGTGTTAAAGTCTGTATAGTATCAAACTCAGGCTAAAAGAAAGTGGATCATAAGTGAACACAAGCAACATCTAGGCGTAATGGAAACGCACCTAACTTACACATGAGAGGTCACGAGTTCGAGTGATATGCTGGTCGGTTCAAACCCAATTTTGTTTTTTTTTTCTTTTTTATTTTTCTCCTGTATGGTTTGAAATCTGATATCTACCTATATCTGCACATATATACTTAATTTTTGCCTATAATCTAACATACAAAACAATATTTCTTGCTTTATTATTTTTGAAACCCATTCCTACAACTGTTCTAGGAATTTATGTTTATATTTTTGCCCAAATATCAACATGTACACAGATATACATGTACATGTCAATATCTTTGCTCATTTTCCAGAAAACTGGGTTCAAATGGTTCCTTGCTTCATTGATTTGAAGTGAACAATTTGCCTGACCTATGGTCTAACCATGTGGTTAATCTGACCATTCTTTTATTTGCATTTTACAAACCAGAATCTACCTAAACTTCACTTATTTGAAGCTGGTTAACTCATGTGCCTAGTGTCATGCCAGGTATCTGATCATGGCAATTGAAATGCCAGTCATTTGCATCATACCTGAAGCCTTCCCATACAATTATCTCTCTCAAAACAATTTAAAAAGTAGACTTGAACCATTTGTAGACATAATTCAGAGGAAAAACAATTAGATACTTAAAGGTATTTTTCAAGGTAAATTCTAAATTTACTCCAGAACTCAGTGTTTTTAAAATACTTAAGATTGTCCAATACATAATATAATTGCAAAGCATTTGCACACATAATTGTATATTTCTTTACCAGATTTTCATAGCTGATACTTGAGCATATTTTCTTGTTTATGTTTCAGACAGTACTTCAAAAACAAATCAAACCTTAACACACAATGATTTCGACAGAGCAACTAATTTAATCTAACACTTTACAGAACATAAGAGCAACTTGATCACTAACCATAAAATATTCATTACATGACTGGAAATCTTAGAAACATAAAATTTTTCCTGAATACATGCAGATATAATCAATTTAAGCTCTTATTGAAACTAGCTAGCATGTTCATTCACTCCTCCATAATAGCCATAACTTCATTTTTACTTAGTGCCTGCGTTCCCTGAAAGAGCATAAGTGGCTGCCTCATTTTAAAATGAGACACCCCATATGCCATGAGCAAACAAGGGTCAGATCTAAGATCTGGTATGAGTAACATCAATACATTCATGATATTAAGCAACAAAGAATGTAAGAGTACCAACTAGTTATTTAAGCAAATTTCTGCAATCAATTACTTTAACATAGTATAAATAAGTTGATTCAGGTATGATATATTCATTTATCATTCTTACACTTGCATACATAATCATGCAAACATAATTATCTATTTGCAACATTTGCATTCACTGGTACCATCTTGGTTCCATACCATTCAACCTAAGAAATATCCATATTCCTATTTCTTCATTTACAGGTTGTATAATTCAATTTAAATTCCTGCCTCATCTGCTATTAAGGAATCACAGGGACACATTGCAATGAACTAATTCACATCATTGCACAAAGATCTCAGGGCTTAAACAAACCATGTGCCAACTTGCATACTTCAAATATGACAAGCATTCCAGCAGCCTTCTTGGCCTTCCCTTCCCTAGTTTATTTACTAGTGTATTGACTTAAATCCTATCATCAAATATGCTAACTGTCATTGTAAATTGACATTAAATCCTATCATCAAATATGCTAAGTGAACATGTCACTGCAAGCATGGAAACATCCATAATCTTTCCTAGCATAATTCTCCTTAGAAATAAGCAGACAGTTATTTCCTAAATGGGGTCAATATGTCTTGATCTCAGTAAGATATAAGAATATTTTCAACTGTAAAAGAGGCATGGCATGTTCTTATTATATTGATCTGCAAGCCTTTATGATTGATTCAGATTCATGATCTGGTTCAATCATAATTTTAGCTTGTGAGTTTCTTCTTCTTTTTTTTTTGATTTGATTAAGGGCTCAGCACTTAGAAAATTTCTATTGCACCCTTAACATTTTTCTTCTCAAGCCTCGGCACTTATACCAAGTATAATGCAGCTCCCAACATTTTTGTAAAGTTTCCATGCCATAGATCTATAATAGTTGAGAGTATTCTCTATATAATTTTAAGATTCTGGACTTTAACATTTTTGAGTAAAAATAAAACAGTAATGATACACATCCAAAGACAAATGTCTCAACAAATCAAAGATCACCAAAATCATCCATATTAAATCATATCAGATTTAAAATAAGACATCCAAAAAGCATTGATGAAATCATATATAACAAAACCAACAATATATAAATGGCAATATAAAAAGTGGCTGCCTCATCTCAGGTCTTAATGCCATGAACTCAGTGAGGTTACTCACCTAAATATTTCTTCTTATTAAAACAGAAAATCCTTGTATGAGTGTTTTCTCCTTCCTTCCAATATTTTTCTTCCTTTCTTATTTTTGTGCAGCTCGGAGTAAAGATAATTTTACTGGCTAAAACTGCCTATTTATATGCATTTTTCCACTAGGGTTTTGTTAAAATAAAATTCCATTTCTGACCTGGCTAGCATCATGCATTGTGTGTTTGCATTTTCTCATTTTTATCCCTAATTACCCCCGGCCATATTAACCAATTTAAAGGCTGCATTTTCTTTCTTTTACTTTTCAGAAAATGGCCACTCACCTAGTCATGTTAAAAGTGTGACTATCCTATTTTATATTTTAATTATTCCTGAGAATCCCCTTTGCTATTTTTGCCTACACAAGCATATTGACTTGTATCACATTTCATGTCATTTTAATGTTATAGTTTCACTTGCTTATATATATATATATATATATATACTTTTCAGTACTTAAAAATGTATATTTGTATACATATCTTATCTAGGCTTATTTAATTCCTCTTTAATTTCAGAAACATATGCACCTATATGTATACAGGTTTACAAATCCTTATAACATATATATGTATAATTTTCTTTTTTGGGTTTTAAATAAAATCTGTTTACTGATTTAAAGTAAAACTTACTTTTCTTATTTTCTAAGATGATCCATATAATTCCAGAAATCAAATATCCATGTTGCAAAATCATGTTTGTATTGCTTTTTAATTCTTGTTTTAAATCCATGAAATCTGGAGTTCTTCCTTGTGCCATTTCAGTGTGCACGTGCACACATATACTTGCACACTATTTATTCCAAAAATTTCACCATATTTAAATCTAAATATTTCAAAAATTAAATCATTTTATAAAAATGATTTTTCATAAAATTTTGGGGTATTACATTCACCCCTCCTTTTAGGAATTGTGTCCTCACAATTTTTCTAACATTTATAACAAGCATCATTTTCTTTTCTGAAAACTTATCAAACATATGCATAAGCAAACAAATTCAACCATATCAACCATGCATAACAAAAATTTTTCCAGAAAAAAAAATTACCTTTTAATTTGCAAAAAGCTTAGGATAATCCATTCTAATCTTATCCTCTAACTCCCATGTGCAGTCATTAGGATCACTACTCCACTGGATCTTAACTAGTTTCAAGGTTTTGCTCCTTAATTTCTTTTCTTCCTTGGCCACAATCCCCACTAGCTCTTTTTCATAAACCAAGTCAGGATTTATTTGAATTTTGGTAGGCTCTTCCAAAATGTCTTCTTTATCATGTACCCATCTTCTAAGTTGGGACACATGAAAAACATTATGCATTGCTTTCATTTCCTCTGGTAGTTCTAATTTGTAAGCCAATGAACCAATTCTTTCCAGAATTTTATAGGGTCCAACATACCTTGGTGTGAGCTTACCTTGCTTGCCAAATCTCAAGACTTTCTTCATAGGTGAAATCTTGATGAAAACAAAGTCTCCCACTTCATATTCCACTTGCTTTCTTTTCCTATCTGCAAATTTCTTTTGCCTATCTTGAGCTGCTGCTATTCTTTTTCTTATTAACCCAATTTTCTCTGTAGTTTCTTTAACATATTCAGGTCCTAGAACAGCCCTTTCTCCAGTCTCTACCCAGCATATAGGTGATAAACATGGCTTGCCATATAAGGCTTCAGATGGCGCCATCCCTATGGTGCTTTGGTAACTGTTATTGTATGTGAATTCAGCTAGATGGAGGTGGTCTTCCCAGTTGCCTCCAAAGTCCAGTGTACATGCTCTCAACAAATCCTCTAAGACTTTGTTCACCACCTCAGTTTGACCATCTGATTGTGGATGGTAGGCAGTGCTTAAGCACAATTCACTCCCCATGGCCTCTTGAAAACTTTTCCAAAACCTTGAGGTGAAGATGGTATCCCTATCACTCACAATGGTTTTGGGTATGCCATGCAACCTTACTACCTCTTTCATGAATATTTGAGCCAATTTTGGAGCATTTCTTTCTGTTTTAACTGGGATAAAATGTGCTACCTTAGTTAGCCTATCCACTATTACCCATATACTTGTGTTTCCCTTCTTAGATCTAGGCAGACCATCTATGAAATCCATAGATATATCCTCCCACTTCCACTGTGGTATACTAAGGGGTTGCAATAGTCCTGATGGCCTTTGTGTCTCTGCCTTGACTTGTTGGCAAGTCATGCACCTTGCAACATATCTGGCCACATCTGACTTCATCCCCTTCCACCAAAGATTTCTTTTCAAATTTTGATACATCTTGGTGCTACCTGGGTGTATGGAGTACTTACTCCTATGGTACTCATTTAATATTTCCTCCTTCAATTCTATATTTTCTGGAACACATATCCTATTTTTATTCCTTAAATAACCATTTTTATCAACTTGATAATTTATTACTTCCTCCCCTTTTGATATGAGCATTTTCTTTTCCACCATGTTTAGGTCTTGTTCCTGCATTTTCCCAATCTTAAGAAGTAAATCTGATTGTAGAGATATCATACTTAATTTCCCTTTACCTTCACCTTCTTCAATGGGCATCATTTGTACCCCACTGTTTTCCTCAATTTCCAAATCAGTAAGTATAGACAAATCCTTAAATTCTTCCATCATCAACATGGCTACTTTGGCATGTTGTCTACTCAAGGCATCTGCAACTTTATTTGCCTTGCCTGGTGTATACAGTATATCTAGATCATAGGCAGCTAGGAACTCTACCCATCTATGTTGCCTCATATTCAAATCTTTTTGTGAGAATAAATATTTCAGTGCCTTATGATCAGTGTACAAAATGAATTTGGCACCTAACAAATAATGTCTCCAAAGTTTCAAAGCATACACAACTGCTGCTAGTTCAAGATCATGGGTTGCATATCTGGTTTCATGTGGCTTTAATTGCCTAGATGCATAGGCTACCACCTGGTCTTGCTGCATCAACACAGCCCCTAACCAAGAGCCACTTGCATCAGTGTACACAACCAAATTTTCATTTCCTTCTGGCACTCTCAATACTGGTGCATTAATCAGGGCTTCTTTTATTTTGATAAAAGCTTGCTCACATTTTTCTGTCCATACAAAGGCTTGGTTCTTTCTAGTTAAATTGGTAAGTGGTGATGATATTTTTGAGAAATCTTTTATAAATCTCCTATAATATCCTGCCATCCCCATAAATGATCTAATCTCACTGATGGTGCTAGGCCTTTTCCATGCTTGGATTGCCACTACCTTATTAGGGTTTACTGATATTCCTTTGGCAGAGATAACATGCCCAAGAAAATGCACTTCTTCTTTCCAAAATGCACATTTTGAAAATTTTGCCTTTAAATCATTTTCCCTTAGTCTTGACAAAACTAAATGCAAATGATTTTTATGCTCTTCCACTGTCTTAGAATAAATCAAAATGTCATCAATAAAAATCAGTACAAACTTGTCTAAATAATCTCTAAATATTCTATTCATTAAATCAACAAAATATGAAGGAGCATTTGTCAAACCAAATGGCATAACCAAAAATTCATATAAGCCATATCTTGTGTTAAATGCAGTATACTTAACACTTGAGTCTTCAACCTTCATTTGATGGAATCCTGATGCTAAGTCTAGCCTAGAAAATATTTTAGCTTCACTGAGTTGGTCAAAGAGATCATCTATTCTAGGCAATGGGTATTTATTCTTGATGGTTACTTTATTTAGTTCCCTGTAATCTATGCACATTCTCAAGGTACCATCATGTTTTCTTACAAACACTACTGGAGAACCCCAGCAGGAATTGCTTGGCCTTATAAATCCCTTGCCTTCTAATTCTTCCAACTGATTTTTCAATTCTTTCAGTTCACTTGGCCCCATTCTATAAGGTTTCTTGATTATTGGACTTGCTCCTGGAATGAGATTAATTTGGAACTCAACTGGTCTGTGGTGTGGAACACCCTTAACTTCCCCAAACACTTCCAAGTATTCATTAACTATGGGAATTTCTTCAATGGTTAGTTCACTCAGATCTTTTTCTAAGTCAACTAAATGATATAATTTCCCTTCCTTAGCTACTTCACATAGAACTGTGATTCTCTGGCCTCTAGAATTTTGCAATGATATGGTGGATGAGTCTAAATTAATTATGGCTTTAAATTGCCTTAACCAATCTACCCCCAATATAACTCCTATATTTGGGTAATTTAAAACATATAAATTGGAAATAAAAATATTTCCTCCTATGTTTAACTCCACATCCACACAATTCATGTTCAAAACACTAGAACTCCCTAGGGGACTTTGTACAAGCAATGGGGTTTTAACCAATATGCAGTTTAATTTTAACACTTTAACTAATTCATAGGAAATCAAAGAGTGTGTTGCTCCAGTATCATATACTACTGGTATGGGTATGGCACAAATGAGTAATGTACCTTCCACTTGGCCATGATTTTCAGCATCAATTTTCACTGCAGATTTGCCTTTACCTTCCAAAGTTGCCAATTTCCCTTGCTGTTTATTCTCAGGACAGTTCCTCTTCATATGCCCCTCTTTCCCACATAGGTAGCATTTGAAGGCTCCTCCTTTTAACTCTGGGCACCTTGGTTTGATGTGTCCTTCTTTTCCACAATGATGGCAAACCAATTTCTTCTTAGTATCATTGGCTTTTGTATCTTTACTCTTCCTGCTGTCTGCCTCCTCCTTCTTTTTATCATAAGGGTGATATCTTCCCTTATCCTTCTTGTTGTTGCTCTTAAAATTCCTATATTTCTCTCTTTCTTTGTCATGTTGTTCCAATTTCAAGGCCAGATCAATTACTTGATCAAATGTTCTATCTGCATATGGTAGCATAGCTCTGCTAAGTCCTGGGTTCAGTCCTTTTATATACCTATCATTTTTGGATGCTTCATCTGCCACTAGCATTGCTCCATAATTAGATAGCCCCTCAAACTTTTGAGTGTATTCAGTGACATTCAAAGTTCCCTGCCTAAGTTTGATAAATTCTTCAAGCAAAATGGTCTTGGCTGATGCTGGTACAAATCTTGCCTCCAACATCTCCTTGAACTGATTCCAAGTGATTTCATTTTCATTTCTTCCAGCTATGATCACCTCCCACCAGCTTAAAGCTACCCCTTTCAGTTGTCTAGAAGCTACTTGCCTCTTCCTTTGGTCATCCAACTGCATGTCATTGAAAATCCTATCAAGTGTTCTCAACCATGCTTGAATTTCCATCACACTCTCAGTTCCTTCGAAACTCTTGCCTCCCAAATTGGAATAAGTCTTCAGTAGTTTTGAAAGCTCTTCATGTAAGTTCTCAGGCCTATGCCCAATTCCATCTCTTAAAACCCTCACAAATTCTTGCATATCAAGCATTTGAGGTGCACTGGGTCCTGCATTGTGATGAGATCCTCTTCCTACCATGGTCTGCTAACTAAATTCTGGGCAAATGGTATTAGTATATTATGAGTACTTCTGTAATTTCTGTTTTCTTATCTAAATTATTTCATCCAAAACAAACAGACATAATACATTTCTATAATACTTAACAATCAATGCAACCAAGTGCTCTGATACCAACTGAAATGACCCTCCTATTTCCACCCTAATTTCATAAGGATTTTTTTTTTGTTAAGAGATGATATATAGATATATCATTCATTACAAATATATTTCCCAGGGTCATTTTCTTTCTCCAATAAAAAAAATATATCCAGGATCTTTCACAATATAAAAATATTGTTTTAAATCTAAATCATTCCTAACATACATATATGAAGATATCTATGTTATATTCTACTAGAATCAGAGCATGATAATATGTAAGTAGAAATCCTTTTAAATCTATTAAAATGTGATAATTCCCTGATAAAAGATTAATTATTGTATCCTGATTTTTGACCATAGAATCCACTGGAAACATGTACTTTAGTCTGTTATTCTAATTAAGAAATGATCAAGTAATAATCAGTGGAAAGCAAGCTTTTAATATGGATGATTGTGTTAAAGTCTGTATAGTATCAAACTCAGGCTAAAAGAAAGTGGATCATAAGTGAACACAAGCAACATCTAGGCGTAATGGAAACGCGCCTAACTTACACATGAGAGGTCACGAGTTCGAGTGCTATGCTGGTCGGTTCAAACCCAATTTTGTTTTTTTTTTCTTTTTTATTTTTCTCCTGTATGGTTTGAAATCTAATATCTACCTATATCTGCACATATAAACTTAATTTTTGCCTATAATCTAACATACAAAACAATATTTCTTGCTTTATTATTTTTGAAACCCATTCCTACAACTGTTCTAGGAATTTATGTTTATATTTTTGCCCAAATATCAACATGTACACAGATATACATGTACATGTCAATATCTTTGCTCATTTTCCAGAAAACTGGGTTCAAATGGTTCCTTGCTTCATTGATTTGAAGTGAACAATTTGCCTGACCTATGGTCTAACCATGTGGCATATGGTTAGACCATAGGTCAGGCAAATTGTTCACTTCAAATCAATGAAGCAAGGAACCATTTGAACCCAGTTTTCTGGAAAATGAGCAAAGATATTGACATGTACATGTATATCTGTGTACATGTTGATATTTGGGCAAAAATATAAACATAAATTCCTATAACAGTTGTAGGAATGGGTTTCAAAAATAATAAAGCAAGAAATATTGTTTTGTATGTTAGATTATAGGCAAAAATTAAGTATATATGTGCAGATATAGGTAGATATCAGATTTCAAACCATACAGGAGAAAAATAAAAAAGAAAAAAAAACAAAATTGGGTTTGAACCGACCAGCATAGCACTCGAACTCGTGACCTCTCATGTGTAAGTTAGGCGCGTTTCCATTACGCCTAGATGTTGCTTGTGTTCACTTATGATCCACTTTCTTTTAGCCTGAGTTTGATACTATACAGACTTTAACACAATCATCCATATTAAAAGCTTGCTTTCCACTGATTATTACTTGATCATTTCTTAATTAGAATAACAGACTAAAGTACATGTTTCCAGTGGATTCTATGGTCAAAAATCAGGATACAATAATTAATCTTTTATCAGGGAATTATCACATTTTAATAGATTTAAAAGGATTTCTACTTACATATTATCATGCTCTGATTCTAGTAGAATATAACATAGATATCTTCATATATGTATGTTAGGAATGATTTAGATTTAAAACAATATTTTTATATTGTGAAAGATCCTGGATATATTTTGTTTATTGGAGAAAGAAAATGACCCAGGGAAATATATTTGTAATGAATGATATATCTATATATCATCTCTTAACAAAAAAAAATCCTTATGAAATTAGGGTGGAAATAGGAGGGTCATTTCAGTGTGCACGTGCACACATATACTTGCACACTATTTATTCCAAAAATTTCACCATATTTAAATCTAAATATTTCAAAAATTAAATCATTTTATAAAAATGATTTTTCATAAAATTTTGGGGTATTATAGACACCAATGCCAAGGAATTCCTAATCCAAAGCTCTCCGAGAAACTCGGACCTTAAACCAAACAGAAACACCCTGCTGAACACAGCCACAACACCGAAGTAGACACACTTCGTTAACTTGTCCCAAAGAAATATCTTCGGAAACATCCATAGTCACTGTGTCTCATCACACTGCTACTACATCCTGAGAGATCAAGATATCATGACTCGCTTCTGTCCAACCGACAGATCCAACTCTACTCATCCAAACTATACACTTCAAAAATGATCTCCAAATCTTAACAGATTTCCTCAGAGACTTGGTGAAATCCTTACACCACAAATTCATTCGAGAAGGACTATAGACCCAATACTGTCTCGGTCGATACACTTCCGACCTCAATAAATTCAACCATTGGTAGTCGTGTTACGCACACCACCACCCTATCTATCCTTATAACTTATATTGGAAAACCTGAACAGGTAACCCAACAAATAGGTAGAATATACAAATATATATATATATATATATATCAAAAATACAAATACGCTCTCTCAAGAAAGAAATCACTTAAGAGTCTAGGTATTCACTCAACCTAGTGCTCTGATACCAACTGTGACGTCCTAGGCTTTTCAACCATCAGCAACGGCTCACGACCGGTAGGCTTTTCAACCATCCCAGCCCCGCTGTGGCTCACAGTGATAACTCAGGTTTGCTTTTACGGCCAGCCTCTCGACTGTAAGCACCTAGCAAACCAACCCCAAAAGGCCTTATACTACCCCCGGGGACATGTAGGGGTAAGAGTCTCCCGTTCGCCACCTAACGCAAAGCGAGAACCCCCTATCACGTTGTAATGTAGCAAACCCGATCCCGGTCTCATCGAAATCCAAACCGTGTCTTTTAAGGTCAAGTTGTTTTAAAGTTAAAACAATTTAATTCAATTATCTATATACACAGAGATAGATAAATCACAATATAACAATGGATAATAACATCATCATCATAAACAGATAATCCATATTATCTACTCAAACAGATAATCAATATCATCATACTTAAACAAGCATCCATAACACATAGATATTACTCATATCTGAGATCACAATCAATCAAGAAAATCAATATCATCCATCATAAGCAATGATTAATAATCACACATTTATAATTAATTTAAAATAAATTAAATTAATTACAAATCTCTAATTAATTTAAAATAAATTAAATTAATTACTCCATTATTATAAATCTTGATTACATAACCATTAATTAATTACAAGTAAATTAATTAATCATTTCCTACTTCCATCTTAATTTATCATCCTTGATTAATTATCTTTTAATTACACTTAAGTAATTATCCTTTAATTATTTTCACAGATTAATTATCTTATACCAAATATAGAAAGTAACCTTTTAAATTACTAAAATTAATTACATTACTTCTTTAACTAATTTCATAAATGAATTCCTTCATTTATTAATTATTTCCAAATAAATCCATTTTAACTTACATCATTAATTACAATATTTAATGATCTCTAATTAAATTTATTTTAGTAATATATCTTCAATTAACCAAATTGTTAATCACCTAGATTAACTCCATTCAGTAATTAACTACCCTTAATTACTTCAATAAATAATTTAATTACTCCATAATTAATTATTCTCTAATTAATCCCTTGATTAATTTATACAAAGTAATTATACCCAAATTACTCTCATTTTTAAATCATCCATAATTAATTACTTCCTTAAGTAATTATACTTACCATATCACCAAAGGTTTATTTAAATAAATTAAACTAAATTAATTAACTTAAACAATTCATATCAAACTGAATTTATTACAATGCGAAATAAATTTCTTAATTATTTCCATTAGTAATTATACTTAAATAATCCACTACTGATTATCTTAAATTAATAAGCTTAATTAATCATCAAGATAAATCATATTTATTCCATTATTGAATCATCCTAGTTAATAACATTCATTCATTATTAACACTCCTTTAAATTACTTTTCTAAAGTAATTAAATTAAGATTTATTATTAACTCCAATTAAATTTCATCTTTACTACTCATAAATAAATCCTTAATTATTTTATTAATTAAGTATTCAATGTAACTTAATTAATTCTTACTTACTTTATTAATTAATAATCATAGATTAACAATCAACTCTTATTTAATTAATGATTCTTAATTATCCATTTATTACCAATTAATTATCTTAAGCCTTAATTGACAAATTTAACCTTTAATTACTAAGTTAATTAATTCATCATTAATAAATCAAATTAGTTTATTATTCATTTTAATTAACTTAATAATTACAAATCTATAAATCTACATTTATTTAAAAGGAAAGGCATTTTCTTATTAATGGTCAAATTTTCCTTTATAAATGCCTTTGAAACATTTTACCTTTGACTTTGCTTTTATGTTTCATTTCAATCTTAGATTCAAGGTAATTACCACTTAACTTAGTTAATTTAAAACATTTTAAATATACTTTAAACATTATAAAGTTATTAAAACATTTTAGTTTTATACAACTTATATTTATTATAAAAACTAGGAGACAAGTCAATTTGAATCCTATCTTTAACATTTTGATTTTACTTTGTTTTTAAAACCCAGTTTTTAAATTTAAAACTTTAAAACTGCCAGGCTTCAAAAACAGGCAACCTAACAACACCCTGAGACCTCCCTTATACAAACCCGAGTGGCCCTTCGAGTTCTCCACGTATTACCCCGAGACTCTCCTCTGATCTTCACGCAAACTTCTTCTTCTACCTGATCCTATTGCTTCGAGTCGAACACCAACTTGCTTCGAGACAAAACCCCTCCTACTCGAGAAAAACTCGAGACTATCCTGTCTGCTCAAACCAAAGTTCCACCTGAAACGCATATGCACTGTGCACGTGCACGGAGCCGGCGAGCTTCTCCAGCCATCACCTCATCGCCGAACAAATCGACGATCATCCCAAAACCATCTCCGACCCACTCAAGCATCACCAATTCCTCAAATTCGAAATCGAGAAGTAGAACGGAACCTGGAACCCAACCAACAGGAACTTGCTCAACCCTGTCACCGTGCTATGCCCACAGCTCCGACCACCTGAAAGTCAATCCCTCTGGCCACGACTTCGACTACGCATTAACTTCCATTTCCCAGACCCCTGTTGAACTCGATCAACAATAGTGACCACAGTGATCGATTTTTCCTAGCTTCGTTAATCAAGGGTTAAAAACTTCAAACTGCTGTCGCCACCATGGCCGTGGCCACCTACGACCATTTTTTCACTCATCCCCATAGGCTCCTCCATCACCTCACACAAACCCGACCACTCTCGACCACATGATCATCGGAAATGCTCGAAAACATGATTTCCAGACCAACTCAAATAACCCATTCAATACTACACTAAAAATTATGAACTTGATCTCAAAAATCTTATCTTTTGTATACAATTTTAGATATATAATTTTATCAACTGATTACAATATTTGGTTTTTAACATCTTTCCAGTTTCCCTATGATTTCTTTGCTTACAGACAATGTTTACTATCTATAATTATGGCAATTATTTTTAAAGCTTTGTTAAATTTAAAACAACCAACTTTGTTTTAAATACCTAAGTCTAAAGAAATTTGAGTGAGAAGAAATTGAAAGTAAAGCTAAGTTTTAAATCTCCAATGTTTAAAACAGAGATGATCACAACAGTTTATCTAAAACATACTCATATGTTTCCAGAGCCTTTAAAGCAATCATACAAACCCACTTTCATACATACATCACATATAACTTCAACCATATGTCATATGCATCTAAACTGAAGACATCTCAAGTTAATAGTTAAAGTCAGGGGCTTGAACTAAAATCTGAGGTGTTAAAGCTACAGATATGCACATATACATAAGTTCACAAGTATTGCACATACACATACATATAAACAAACATAATCACAGAAATTCATAGATTACTTAAGTTTTGTTTAAAAAGTTTACTCACCAGGCTATAAAACAGAGAGCTTATTCTTTGTTTGAAAAAGGGAGAAAGCCTGAAACTTGCATATGAAAACTTGCATACATTCCAGTTTTGATGATTCCAGAAAATTTGAACTAGTTTGAACTTGAAAACTGAGATGTTTGGACTAGCTTTGAAACTGAAGTGCTTTGTTTTTTTTTTCTTTCCTTTTACTTGGTTGTATTTGTTTAAACTTTTAGAACTGGAATTTCTCAGCCTTTTGTATACGAAATGGAATGAGGCAATTGATAAATAAAACAAGTATGCTCACTTGTTTATTGTCCAAGTACCCAAAAATTCAGGGATTTTTTCTAAAAAGAAACTAAAATGAAGCCTTTTCGTGTACTTGCAGTGATGGCATTCAATGCCTTGCTCTTATTAAAGTCTACAACAGCCCATATTTTATTATCCTTGTATGTACAACCTACGTATGTTTACATTTGTTTACTTAGCTTAGCATGCTTCCTCTATTCATTCGTATATACAGAGATGAGTTTCTTGCCTGCAATGTATACTTTGTTATAGATTATTATATTTACTTGCCTTATATATCTTCTTATACTTAGGTGATTTTCAAGCTTGCAACATATATTGCCATAGTGTACATAATATCTTACTTAAGTTTTACTATAAAATTGATATGGTTATAGTTATGTTAGCTTGTATAATTATTGCTATCTCTAACATAAGTGTGTTTATATTTTATTTTAAAAACTCAAACTATCAAATAATTAATTACCTATTATTATTTTATTTATACTAAATTTAAATATTTATAAGGTATATTTTGTTATCTAAAATTATTGTTAATATGAGAGATTTATATAATTTGTAAAAGCATAACTTCTTTTTACAGTATATACAACAATTTTTATCTATAATAAAACCTACTTGTATAGACATCATATTATAAATAAAGCTAATTATTACATTAAAATGATTCATAAAAGAATTTATCACTTAATTACTTATTTTTATCAAGCTATACTCTAAAAAGAACACAAACCTTTTATTTAATTTAAATCCAAGCTAAAACCATTTAAACAATTTTAAATTAAATCTTGAGTATATTTTAAAGCCATATGATTATTTATTAAATATTGAATTTAAATCAAATTTACAACAAACATTGACTATTTACAATATATATACAAATATATATATAAATAAATAGAAAACAATTTATTAGCCTTTAAAAAGATAATTTATCAGTTAAATATTCATTTAAAAGAAAATTATTAATTCAATTCATATCTTATTATCAATTATCATCAAATCAATTTAATATTTAATATAGATTATTAAATTGATATTGTTCGAAATTCCGGGATATCACACTTGGATTCGCTCTCCACTCAAGTCCATAGTCTTGTCATCGTTCTTTTGTTTCCATTATGTCATTGGTTTTGATATCTCCAGCACAAACAGGTGAGTTATTCTCACCAGACAATATGTACCTATATAACTAGTAAATTGACACCCTGTGAATCTGTAGAAATATATTATCATGTTATACTTGACTATGTTATGATCATATGATGTTTATACACCTGTTATATCATATGTTACTGTTATTTAATGTTATTCTGTTATTTATATCAGTTATCACCATTGCAAGTTCCCTATAGACAAGAATCACTATGGGTTGAAATGATACATACCCGAACGGACTTTAGAATAGGGAAAAATCATTATGGGCTGAAATGATAGGCCTAAATGGTTTTTATTTAATTTATTTTAACTTGGGATTGCGGGTTTGAAATGATAGAACCCGGATTTTTCTTTTTAAACTGCGGATTGAAATGATACATATCCGTACCACTTGACCTAGGTTAGAAAACTATATACATGCCCGTGGTTATTTTATAAAGTGTTTTGAATATTTTTAAGTATTTTAAAAATATAAATTTATGAAATTGGATTTAACCAGATTTTGAATTAAAGAAATTATGATTTTTCTATGTGTTAAAAATGTAATTAATGAATGGTTTAACTGGATTTTTGAAATATAACTCAAGTTGGAAATTTGGAATTTTGGTTAAAAATGATATTTAAGTTATATGAATAAAAATGAAATTTAATTATATTTGGAAATGGTAAATATGATAATTTGATTAAATTTGAATTTAAGTGATTTATTAAAGTATTATTGATTTTTCTATGAGTTTAAGTGGTTAAATAAATGAATGTTTAAAAGTGATCTTTTAAAATATAACTTGACATGGAAATGTGAAATTTGGTTTTCATTAAAGGTTTAAGTTAATTAAATAAAAATTGGAAATTTAGTTAAATTTGTGAAATGGTAATTTAAATTTGAAGTGTTAAGTTATTTGTTGAAATGTGAAGAATTGGAAACTTTTACACTTAAATTTATTAAGTAAATTATTGAAAATTGATTTTAATTATAAGAAATTTATTGTGAAAAAAGATATATGTTAAATGATATGTAAATGAACATTTTAAATGTTAAAATATGATTTTTAAAATGTTTATGTGTTTTAAATTAAAGTTATTTAATTGCTGGAAATACACTAACACCTGGAATTAACATTTAATAGCATTTAGAAATGCTATAGATTCTGTTTTGAACTAAAATTGTGTAAAAAGGAGCTATTTCAGCATTTCTGAAATGTTGTAGTTGCTGTAGTTGAACTTAGAGGCTAATATTGAACTCAGGCCTATTATAGCATTCTCTGGAAATGCTATAATGGTCTGCAGTCTATGTTGAAATCAAATTTAACCCTTGTTTTGAAATCTGAACTACCGCAGCACTTCTGAAAATGCTGTCTTTTCTGTTTTGAACTATAATTCAACTAAAACTGAGTTTTAACAGCAGCTTTAAGTGCTGTCTTTGCTGAATTAAAAATGATTTCAAATATAACTTATAGCAGTTGTTTTTAAATGCTGTGAAATGCTGAAATTTTAATAATTAGGGTTTTTGACTTAGTAAACGAACTCAGAATGGTTTGAAACTTTGGAAATTGAATACTTGATTTGAAAATATAATAATTACACTTTTAAAAGGTTTAAATGAATTATTTTGATTGGAATATAAACTATTTAAAGGTGATTTGAAATGATAGTAAATGAACGATATCTTTGAATTTAAAAGGTATTTAAAGTTGAATATTTGGATTTGTAAAGATATGATATTTTGATATATAAAAATGATTTGAAATGAAGATTTGGAAAGATTGATATTTGATATATTAAAATGATTTGAAATGATATGATATTTTAAATATATGGAAATGGTTTGGAATTGATTTCATCTTTATTTTGATAAATATATGGTTTTGAAATGATATTTTATTTTGAAGAAAAGTATTGTTTAAAAGTTATAACCACGGGTTATAATAACGATTGGTTGTTAAAGATACCGGGATCGGATATGGACATACTCTCTGTCGATACCGAAAACCACTTTGACAACTGTGTACGCGGTGGAGTTTCCAGAATGAAGTAGGATGGTGGCGACGATCCTAAGGTATATACGTGGACCCAACTCCCGTGAGTTGGCATAAGGTGGCTAAAACAGGAGCGATCTTGTGATATCCCGGGAATTTGGACAATATCAATTTAATAATCTGCATTGGAAATTAAATTGATTTGATGATCTTTGTTAATAAAATTGAATAAATTTAATAATCTAATTAAAATAAATATTTAATTAGTGATTTATCTTTTAAAAGTTTAATAGAATATTTTCTATTTATAATATATATGTATAATTGTATATATTATAAATAGATGAGTTGGTTTGAATTTAGCAAATGAAATTATGTTTTCATAATTCTAATATGTATTTGGTAATTTGGAAATCATGGTTAATTTAATATTAACTTTCCAAAGACATTTAATAAATAACTATATAGTTTAAAATACATAAGATAAATGTTTAATTGTTTAAAATAGATTTTTAGCTTAAGTTTAAATTTGAATAAAAGATTTGTTTTATTTCTTTACTTGATATATATGATTTTAAAATAGAAGTAATCTATAATTTCTTTTATAAATTATTTAAAATAGTCAAATTTGTTATTTTCAAATAATAATTATAATACTTAGTTCTTATGAACATAAATGGATTTTTATAGAAATAGGTTTTGTTATTTTTAAATTTAATAAGAGTTATACATGCATATATATATAACTTGTTAAATTGGAGTTTTAATTTAATTTAAATTTGAATTTGAATTTGATGTTGTGAAATTTAAAAGAATAAATACTTAAAGTATTTAAATAGGCTTTTATTTATAATTTGTTTTGTTTTATTTTTCTATAAAAGAAAATGAAGAAATTCATTTATTTATACATAAGAAATAATAAATTAAGGTTTAAAAGCTTTTGTAAATAATTTAAATTAAAATAAAATACTTAAATTACATGTGTAACCCTCTTAACACCCTAAATTAACATGTGTTAAGTAATAAATAAAACTACATGACAAGTGTCATTTAATTTCCAATTTTCTTTTCTTTTATTTTACTAAATAATTTTCAGCCTATAAACACATATACTTCTCTTCTTCTATTCTTTATCAAATTCAAAAGCTAAGAAAAAAATCTGAAACTCAGTCCTATTCTCAAACACAAATCTGATAATATATACCTCCTCAAAACCAGAAAACAAATTCAAATCAAAACTTGGAAATCATTTTCCAAGACCAAAAATCAAAAGCCTGTTCTGTTTCAAGGCTGCAAACTCATTTTTCAAAAATACAAAAGCCTGAACACTTTTCTCCAATCTGAATCAAAATCAACATTCTACAAACCTGAAATAAGCAAGCAATCTGGAATTTAAAGCAAATTCAAAGGCATGCAGGTTTAAATCAAAAGTAAAGGAGCAACTCAGGTTTTCATAAGCAAAAGATATGCCAGCAACTCAACTTTTAAAGATTCAAGTGCTGTTTTCAAAAATCAAAAGGGCCCTGTCTCTATTTTAAATCTGTGAGTAACTTTTAAAAATTTAAATTTATAATTGGTTGCATGCTTGTATGACTGAATTTAAATGTGTATTGCATATATATTTATAAGTGAATGTCTGATATTGTGTGCATGCTGTTTATAAGGCTCTGTTCTTGAAATAGTGAGTAAATATTTATATAAAAGATTTAGTAAATGATAATAGTTGCATGTGAATTGCTGTGTTGGAGTGCTTTGCATATGTTTATATATATATAAGTGTAATTGTGGTGTGAATGCTTCTGATTTGAACTGTGCATGTCAATATATCTCTGTTTCCAGGTTTAGTAGTTACAAATTAATCAAAATTTCACATATTTTTATATCTAATCACTGATTAACACTTAGATTAAAAACAAAATAGTTAGTTTTAACAAAATCTAAGTATTGGAAATATAAACAAGTATGAAAGATCTAAAATATACTTGTATTTGGAAATACTAGCAGGAATCTTTTAAAACTTGTAAAAATCAAATGTTGCATTCCACTGATTCAAGTTTATATCTGGAATAAATACTGGAAAGTAAGATTTTTAAAACTACAATTTCAATTTTTAGAATTGAAATGAGGGTGCAGTCTTTAGTTAACCAGAGTTTGGACTTTGGTTTTTTTCTGTCAATCTGTGGAGTTTGGGTGATCGCGGTTGTTTCTAGAGCTAGATGGTTGATCAGGGAAGTAAGGAAAAAGGTAGAAGTTGTGGTTGTTCACCGTTGAGGCGGTGGCAAATCGTACTTAGTTTTTGACCTAGTTTTGGCTGAGTGGAGTTGTTGGGTCTTTTCGAATGCCACGAAGCATCGAGTTCGATTAAATTTTGGGAATGGCTTCATTGATGATCGGAGGTGGTGTGAACTTGGTGGCGCGTTGTTTGATGGTCAGAGGGGCTAGTTCGTGGGGATTTTGGCCAGAGTATTGGGTTCCAGTTTCATGTGGACAACTCGTTTTTGAATCAAAGTTTGTGATCGTGGTGTGATGGTCGGAATGGGTTACAGCGTTGACGTTCGATATGCTGGAAGGTTCATCGGTGATGGGAAACGATTCCGGCGATGGTGCAAGTGCACCGCGTGCACGTCTGGGTAGGCTGGGGTGTTTGGGGAAGAAGGGGGAGGGCAACTCGAAGTTGTTCTCGTAATTTTGGGTAGGGAACTCGAAGGAACGTTCAAAGATTTCAGGGAAGGGTTCGGGTAAAATAAGTTGTTACAGTTTTTTTTTTTTTAAAAAAAAAAAAGAAATCTGTCTGGTTTTAAATTTTTAAAATGGATTCTAAAATTTAAAACAAGGTTTAAACAAAGTTTTAAATCTGAGTTAAAATCAGGATTCAAGTTTAATCCTAGTTTTGAAATAAAATAAAGTTTTGAATTAAGTTGTTTTAAAAACCACTTGAATGTTTAAAGTGTATTTTAATTTGATTTGAATGTAAAATGAAATTGGTTTTAAATTTCTTTTATTAAGTAAAACTTCTTTAACATGTGATTTAAAAAGGATTTAAATGTTTTAAACTTTGTTAAAGTTAAACTGAAATTTAAAAGTAAATTTTAAAAGTAAATTGTTTTAAATGCTTTATTAATGATAATTTAATCATTAATAAGAGATAGGTTTATCTTAAAGATAATTAAGGTTTAATTAAATTAATTAAAGAAATCATTAATTTGAGATTTATTAATTTATGGTTAGGAATAAATTATTGAAGTAATTAAGGATTAATTAAGTTATTGTTAGAAACTTAATTATTTAAGTAATTAGAGATTAAATTATTGGTAATTAGAATTAATTAAGTGGTAATTAAAATGGTTAATTAAAGAAAGATTATTAAAGAATAATTAATAGTTAATGTAGATCATCACTTAATTATTCTGTTATTATCGAATTATATTTTAATGGCGGCTCCCAGATCTAGATCTGGAGATTAGGGTTTTCCCTTTTCTCTTTTTTCCTTTCCTTTTTCCTAGTTTTCTTAATCTTTCTCCGTTATTCTCTTATTTTCGTTCTTCAATTCATTCTCCTCATTATGGGTCTGCGGGATGCGGAAGGTTGGGAGGAGGTGAGAAGGAAAAGGGGTAAGGCACCTATTCCTTCTGGCCCGGATCAGAGGCTCTCTTTGGGAGGGCAAAGCTCGAACAGAACAGGTAGATCTGAAGGTAGGGGGGTGTTTCCGGTTCAGACGGGGCGGACAGGCAAAACAAAATTCTCTAAGCAGAAAAGTGCGATGTCTGGAGGCAATTCCAAAATCATTTTCACTGTTTCAGAAAACGCAAAGAAATTTTCATATAGTGAGGCAGTAAAAGAAGGAGCAGTGGGGGATTTGGGTAACCTGGATCTGGAGTTTATAGAGCCTACTGTAGCAGATGGTAAAAGGATAGGTTCCTTATCTGATGAAGCGATCAAAGAAGCAGAGGGAGGTTGGGATTTATGCATTTTGCTGTATGTGGTTGGGTACAAACCTTGGCTCCGTACTTTTGAGGGTTATGCCAAAAGGGTTTGGGAAACTAAGAAGCCATTTTCTGTTCATTCTAGGAATAATGGATTTTTCGTAGTGAGATTTGGATTGGAGGAGGACTGCAATAAGATTTTAAAATCAGGTCCTTGGTTTATGGACCGGAACTTGATTATTATGAAGAGATTATCCCCAGATATGAGAACTGATAGAGATCTCCTTACTTCTCTGCCCATGTGGGTTAGACTTCCTGGTTTAAGTTTTAAACTATGGGGCAATAAGGCCATTAGCGCTCTAACTAGTACAATAGGTGTTCCTATTAAGATGGATGAGGCCACTAAAAATAAATCTAGACTAGCCTTCGCCAGAGTTTTGGTGGAGGTAAATGTTAAATTTGGTATGCCTAAATCCATTGAATGTAGAGACGAAAAAGGGAGGAGTTTCGTCCAAGAAGTAGAATATGAAAACCCTCCTCCCATCTGTGTCAAGTGTGTTTGTTTCGGACATTTAATTGATGAATGTCCTATGACCAAGTCCTGGGTCCCTAAAGAGACCCAAGCTGTTAGCTCTGATAAGCCTGGTATTGTTGATTGTGGTATTGAGGTATTAAATATTCCTGAAAAGGAGATAAATGCTACTGAAACTGGATCCAAGAACGATGAAGGGGTTGTCTCCTACAATAATGTAGTGGCGGAAGACACAGAAGATAGGGAAAACGATTCTAATGTAATTGTTAATTCAATTCAGGAACAGAACTTGGGGAAGGGTGCATCCTCAGTTGAGCGGGGTGAGGGGGCAATTTCCGAAGGTACAGAGTCAGATCATGTAACTTCTACCGAAATAGGAGTCAGTGAAGATTGCTCCAATGCTCCTCTGGCCAGGCCGGAAGGTCCTCCTGATCAAGGAACCAGGGAGCCATTCATTCCTGTTTCTCCAACCATCTCGAGAGCCAATGATCTGAGATCATTTCCTCCAAAATCACCATCGGCTCACGTTTCTATTCTTAAACGCCCATTGTCATCATCGGATCACAATTCTATTCCAATATCCTTAACTTCTAATGATTTAGTTTTTGATGATGAAACTTATAATAATGTTAATTATAGGAGAGGGACTGATCATAGTATTGTTTTACAGGTACAAGAGAATCTGGATCAGGACATAGGAACGACTAAAGTGGCAGAGGAACAAAATAATTATGATAATGTAGACTCAGTCCAGGAGGAAATGGAAGAACAGCTTCTTCCGAAGCCCCAAGATATAGAACTTGATAATATTCAGAAAGATAAGCTGGTCCGAAAAAACCCTAAGTGGGTGCAGATGTTAGGTATTCCTTCGGAAGACAAAGGGGAGTCCTCGAGCAGTAGACATCAGAGGACCCGAAATAATAAGGTTTTATAATGTCTGTGGCCTGTTGGAACGTTAGAGGGTTTCATAACCCTAACAGATTGGGTGAAGTGAGGAAAGCTATAGGCAAATTTAAAATTAGCTGTTTTGGTATTTTGGAAAATAAATTGATGTTTCCAGAGATTTTGAAGTTGGAAAAAACGTTGGATGATGGATGGAGAATAATTAGTAATATATCTTGCTATTTTAAATGTAGGATTATGGTTCTTATTGATACAAAAATTTGGGATTTCAACTTTATTAGTATGAGTGATCAACACATTACTATTGAACTGATCAATTCATTGAATTTTAGATGTAATTTAACGTTTGTCTATGCCCAAAATTTCGTTGAACTTAGGAAAAGATTATGGAAGAATCTGCAGGAGGATGCTATAAATATTTTTAGGCCTTGGATGGTTCTTGGGGATTTTAATTGCATCCGTAGACCCTCAGAAAGACAGGGAGGTAATCCAGCAACTTTTTATAATTTGTTTGAATTAGATGACATGGCTTTATTTACTGGTCTTAATGAGATAAATATTAAAGGATTTGAATTTTCTTGGTGGTCGGGCCCGGGTAGAAATATTTTCTCTAAAATTGATAGGGTGTTTGCTAATCTAGACTGGATTAACTTATTCCCTGAATTATCAGTTGAATTCTTACCTCCTACGGTGAGCGATCACAATGCTATTCTTGTCTTGTTTACCTCTATCTCTAGGGTTAAGAATAGTCCGTTTAGATACATGAATCATTGGTCTTTATGCGACCAATATTTTCCTTTGGTGGAGAAACTTTGGGTTACCAACCAAATTGACAGACCACTGTTCCAAGTTATTAACATTCTCAAAAACATTAAGAGGGATCTCAAGAGATGGAGTGTTAATTCTCGTAACATCAGACAAGAGGTGAATGTAATGAGAGATAAATGTTCTAGTCTTCAAAAGCTTTTGGAAAATTCTAATGACCATAACTTAGCCTTGGAATTTCAAAATGCCAAGACTAACTTGGATCTTGCATTAAAGAAAGAATTCGTGGCGGCAAAACAAAAGGCTAAATGTGACTGGCTAATGATGGGGGATGAGGGATCTGCTTTTTTCTACGCCAAAATGTCTAACAGAAGGAGTAGAAACCGTTTGACTAACCTTAATGTAGACGGTAAGGTGTTATCGGACAATAAATTTGCTGAAGAGGCTATTGATTTTTTTAAGCAAACTTATAATCAACCTTTATGTGATCATTTTCCTGAAGTGATTTGCAAAACGGTTATTTCTGAGTTTGGGGCTAATTTTTTAAATAAGATTTTCTCTTTAGAAGAAATCAAATTCGCTTTGTGGGATATCAAAGACACTGTTTCGCCAGGTCCGGATGGTTTCAATTCGTTGTTTTTCAAGAAGCATTGGAATCTTTCGAAAGATATTATTTATAAAGCTTTAAATGATGTTTTTCAAAAGGGTCTAATCATTAGTGAATGGAACCACACTTTTATACATTTGATACCTAAAAAGGACCATTCCTCCTGTTTTCAAGACTTCAGACCAATTGCATGCTGTAACACTTTATACAAGGTTCTTTCTAAAATACTATGTAACAGATTGGGTCCTTTTTTCGATAAGTTGGTATCTCATAACCAGACGGCTTTTATAAATGGTAGATCTATAGGAGATGGTATTTTGTTAGCTCATGAATTAATTAGAGGTCTTGGAAGAAAGGATAATAAATACATGTGTATAAAAGTTGATTTAAAGAAAGCATATGATTCGATAAATAGAGATTTTGTTATTCACATGTTAAGAAGCTTGGGCTTTACGGATAAATGGATAAAAATTATTGGAAATCTTATTAAGACCCCAGTTTTTTCAATCATTATTAATGGAGAAGCGCACGGTTACTTTAAAAGTTCTAATGGTCTTAGACAAGGAGACCCACTGTCTCCCATCCTATTTACCCTAGTAATGGAATATTTTACGCTTCTTATGGAAGAAAAAGTTAGGGACGGTCTGATCTCTCCTGTTACGGACTTTGGTAACAAATTGACTCACTTGATTTACGCAGACGATATCATTCTTTTTACTAAAGCTAATGTGCAAACTGCGTATGCTATTAATGAAGTTTTTAAAACCTTGAAAAGGGTCACTGGATTGGAGTTAAGTGCGGAGAAATCTAACATCTTTTTTGGGAAAGGGGTAGATGGCTGTACAGACATTTGTTCTATTCTCAACATTCAACAAGCTACCCTTCCCATAAGGTATTTGGGTATTCCTCTGTCGAGCGTTAACTTGAGGGATAAGGATTGTTCTCCGTTGATAGAGAAGATCAAAGTTAGAATTGGAAGATGGGAAACTAAAATGTTGAGCTTAGCAGGGAGACTGGAACTTATAAAATCAACTTTGTACCCTATAATTCAGTTTTGGATGCAATGTTTCTACCTCCCTATTGCTACTGTTCAGAAGATTAAACATATGATACTAAATTTTCTTTGGAAAAGTCGCAGTAGTAAGATCCCGTGGGAGGTTCTAAGTAGACAAAAAGAAGAAGGAGGTATGGGTCTGAGAAACTTAGAAGAGATGAACAAAACGCTTTATATCAAATTGATTTGGAAAATCATTAACTTAGAAGGCAGCTGGGCGGTTTTTATGCATGGAAAATACATAGGGTTTAAAAGTTTCTGGGATATTAACCAGCGTTCGGATGATTCTGGGGTGTGGAAGTGTATTCTAAAAAATAGACATGAATCTTTGAAATGTTTTTCCCTTAACATTGTAGATGGTAAATCTACGTCGTTATGGTATGATCCTTGGTTAAATGGGAGTTCTATTATGGAACGCATTGGTAGAGACACTGCTTTTAGAACTGGGACATATAATATAATGCTTAGCAGGATTTTAAGAAATGGTGAATGGAAATGGGACTTGTATAGCTTTCTATTTCAAATACAGAGTGAAATTGAAGATGTAAAGATTCACAATGACAAAGAGAGGGATTTCTGGTCTTGGAAGTGTACTTCGGATGGGCGATATCAGTTTAAAAAAGTTTGGAACTCGGTTCGAACTAGGTTTGATACTAAATTTTGGGCGACTATGGTTTGGAGCAAAATTCATGTCCCTAAAATGGCAGTCTGCCTCTTCAAGGCTATAAATGATTTTCTTTTGACAAAAGAAAGATTAATTCAGAAGCAGATTGTGGTCGATCAGAATTGTGTGTTTTGTAATAGTCACATTGAAAATATAGATCATCTATTTTTTCAATGTGACTTTACAGAAAAGATCTGGTTTTGGAGTTGTAAAAAATTTTTCGTCAATCCTAGAAGTACATTTTCTTTTATCTTGAAGGAGGATTTAACGAAAATTGTTTCTATATCCAATGCTCGAAATTTCAAGTCTGATTTATTCCAACTCTCACTCTCAGTTTGTGTCTGGCACATTTGGAAAGAAAGAAATGAAAGGATTTTTCAAAATCGTTTTACAGAAGGGTCGAAAGTTTGTTTAAAAATTTTCCAAACTATGAACATCAGAATGGCAAAATCAAAATATTATCAGAACAGCACTGGCATGAACTTGGAAATTGCTTTGAAATGGGGTCATACCTCCCAACGCTGAATTGGGGACATTATCATAATTCCTGTCTCTTTTGCTACTTTATTGTTCCTATGTCTTCTGGCTTCAGATCTCAAGTACCTGTTTTATCTTACATTGATTCTCTCCCTCTCTAAATTACATTATATTTGTTTTTCATCTCTAACTAAACAGTAGTTTTTAAGTTTATTGATCTGCAGGTGGAGCAATTTGTCTGTGGATCCCTGGATAGCAAGACATTATTTTATTATGGGTATTTAGAAGCTTCTAAGGAAGCAGCTGCTCTAAGGAAAACAGAACTTTCAAAAACTTATCTTGTTTAGAGTCGTCTTGAGAAACAGCTGAGTTTCCCTTTGGTTTTAGCAAGTCTTTCAGATCTCAGTTGAATCTAAGATCTATCTTTCGGGAGGCTTCTAATCTTTGAGCCTGTTATTGGGTGGAGCATTTTGTCTGTAGATACCTGGACAATAAGAAGCAATATTTATATGGATATACTTGAAGATTCAAAGGAAGCAGAATTACTGATGAATACAGAAGCCATATCAAAACTTATCTTGTTTAGAGCAGCTTAACGTTTCAGATCGGAGATGAATCTCAGATCTAAAGTTTTTGCAGCCTCCCTGACATGGATTTAAAAATCCCCGTTAGTTCGAAGGCTATAAGGAACTAAGCAGTAGTTTAGATAGTATACTTACTCAAGTAAGTCTGGAGAGATGGAGTTTCCGAGTTAAGGAGGAGATCAGAAGTTTAAAGGCAGCAGCCATTTCGGTTTCTCGCGAGTTTTCTTTTGGTAAGTTTGGAGTTAGGAAGAGAATGAAAAGTCGCTTTGCTGTTCTCGGGAGTTATCGAGAAGTTTCTGAGTCTTCGGGAGGCTTCTTTTCTTTGGGCCTGAAACTGGGTTTGGGTTGTATTTGTTTTTATAGCCCAACGAGTTTAGTTTTTGTATTGTTTTTGGTTTTGTTTTGGACCGATTATAGGCTTTGCTTTGTATTTTGTATCTTGTTGGACCTTGTTTTTATTTCTTAATAGAAAAGTTTGAACCCCTTCTTCAAAAAAAAAAAATAGTTAATGTAGATCATCAACTTGGGTTTATTAAATAATAAATTTGTGTGATTAATTAAGATAATTAATTGGATTAATTAATTAAAATAATCATTTGTGGAAATTACTTAATATAATTACTTAATGGAAGTAATTAATAAATTAATTACTCGTTGTAATTAATTGAATTTATTTTGATTAGTTAAGTTAATTAATTAAGTTTAATTAATTTAAGATAATCACTTAATGATTTGTATAATTACTTAATGTAATTTAATGAGGTATAATTACTTAGGAAAGTAATTAATGGATAATTACTGATGTAATTAGTAGAGTAATTAAGGGAAGTTAATTACTTAATGGAAGTTAATCAAGGGATTAATTAAGAAATTAATTAAGGAATAATTAATTTATTTTAAGAAGTAATTAAGGTTAGTTAATTACTGAATGTGATTAATCAATAGTGATTAATAAGTTATGGTTTAATTAAAGATCAATTACTTAATGTAATTAAGTAATGATAAAATGTAATTAAGGATCATTAATTAATATAATTAATGATGTAATTAAGAATTAATTAATTAAGGAATAATTAATAATTGAGTGATTAATTAATGTAATTAATTAAGGATTAAGGTAATTAATTTTAGTTAATTAATTAATAAAGTAATTAAAGGTTAATTACTATAATTAATTAAGAATAATTAATTTGTGAATTAATTTAATGTTAATTACTTGAATGTAATTAAATGTAATCAATCAAGGATGATTAATTAAAATGAATAATTGGATGGTGAATGATTAATTAATTGATAATTAATTAATAGTGACTTAAGTAAGATTGTTAATGATGGAAGTAATTAATTTAATTCATTTTAAATTAATTATAGATGGTAATTAATAAATCATGGCTTAGGGATATTGAATGATACTGATTTACCTTGAATGGTTTCTCAGAGATGAGATAATTGGTACTGTATGATTTGGATGCTTTGGTTTCATAATGATGATGATATGGATTATCTGCTTTTAATGATAATGTCGATTATCTATTGTGAATTATCTATCTGTATGTAAATAGATAATAGAATTGAATTGTTTTAACTTTAAAACAACTTGGCCTTAAAAGATACGTTTTGGATTTCGATGAGACCGGGATCGGGTTTCCGTATACCGGGATTCCAGGTCTGGAGACCCGAATACCACATCGATCCAAATTTACGTTAGGTCGTGAAATCAAATTGGAGCAAGTGAAGACTAGAGGTGTAAGAACGATTCTTTGTCAATATAACTCTGAGGGTGATTCCGTAATGAGTTGACGGAGATAGTACTTTCAGATTCGAGATGAAGATTCAGAGTGCAAGGGTTATTGTCGTTAACTCTGAGGGTGATTCCAATACGAGTGTAACGAGATAATGCCTTCGGTTTCGTTCGAACCCGGAACGAACTTGTATGGATTGAATGCTTTCAGAACATCGTCAGGAGGACGATGAGCATTCTAAGTGATGTCCTGATTAAAGGTAATCGTAGCCTCAAGCCTCATCAAAACCGGGAATGGCTAAAACAGGGGAGGTGCAGCAAGGTTAGTGGGTAGCACCCAAGTAGGACAGGATTATCCCTGTCTAGAGGTCCCTTCTTATTATTCGATTGAGTGGGCAGTTGAATTGCAACAACTGCTGGGATATCTTGTGCGGGAATTATCCAGTAAGGGATGTTCCGGCCTTGTGTTGCAGGGGATTGGGAGTGATCCTCGGTACGGTGATCTAGGCCACGTACTGTGACGGGCGGTACCCCAGTAGCCCTGCCATTGTATGGAAACCCAACTTCCAATAAGTGATAACGGACTTGATTGTATACCTATGTATGCTGGAATTTAATAATGTAACAATTTCAGCTATTTCATATTTATTTGAAAACCTTAGACCTATTATAATACAATCGAATTTCCTATCAAATGTTTTGGTTAGCGTAAGGTAAAAATTTACCCATGTTTATTTGTGGGGAGTCTTACGTGATACCTTTTCTTTCGAAATGGTTTTTGAAGTTAAACAAGTTTAACCTGTTACTCACACCAGACCCATGTCTGACCCAAGTTGTTTATTTCTGTTTTATAAACTCTTGGGTACTCAAATTTTTACGAGTAGCCAAGGGATTCAGGTTAGCTTTGACGAGTTATCTGGAGGAGCAATGGAGCAGGAGGCTTCGGCGTTGTAGATATAGATAGTAGTTCCGCTGTGTTAATCTCTGAATAGAGTTTTGTGTTGAGTTGTAATAACTAGACAGATGTTTATAACTGTCTAGTATGTGTTGTATAATCTGTGTAACTCTGATAGTCGTTGTATGTTATGTAATACTTTTGTTATTAATATAATTTATTCGTTCCGCTGTTGAGATTCTGTTGTTGTTCTTTCTTTCTTCTCTTCTTTTCTACTTTCTCACCTCTTTCTTTTCATCAAAACGATGCGTCTTCCTAGTCGTAGGATGGCGGGTCGTGACAGTGGTATCAGAGCATTAGGTTGAGTGAATACCTAGGCTCTGGAGTGGTGTCTATCTTGAGAGAGCGTATTTGTAATTTTTATATAACTATATATATATTTATTCTACCTATTGTTGGATTACCTATTCGGGTTTTCCAAAATTAAGTTATAAAGGTAGATGAGGTAGGCTGTGTGTAACATGACTACCATTGATTGGAGTTTGAATGTTTGGAGTTGGAAGTGTATTTGATGAGACTGTAGACCAAATACCGTCTCGAGTGAGCTTTGCTGTGGTGAAGGATTTCATAAATCTCCGAAGGGAAATGTTAAAGTTCGGAGTTTATCTTTGAAGTTGGATGAGCAGAAGTGAGTGATAGTATCTTGGTAACTTCTGGAAGTAGTAGCTGTGTGATAAGACGCAGTGACTATGGATATTTCCGAAGATGTTTTCTTTGGAACAAGTTTAAGGAGTAAGTCTACTTCGGTGTTGTGGATGAGTTCAGCATGGCATTTCTGTTTGAGGTTCAAATTTCTCAAAGAGCTTTGGATTAGGAAGTCCTTGGCATCTGTGGCAGCAGTGCAGCTCGGAGTGTTTTGTGTGTTGGTAGGAAGTTTTCGGGCTGAGCAGTTTTTCTGAAATGGAGTTCAGAAGCAGTAAAGTGGAATCCATTTCTTCGATGAATTGGATAGATAAGTGTAAGCTATTCTGATTTGTTAAGAAAGAATAGTATCTTTGGGATACTGGACTGGGATTGATCGCAAAAGTGACTTGCGATAGTTTGAGTGATCTTTGAGTTATTGAAGATTTTTCTGGATATTTTCAGTAAAGTCAGAAGTTGTCCGCATCTGGAAATGAGTTTTCTTATCGACGGGATTCCAGGAGTGGTACCGGTGGTTCAGCCTAGTTGAAGGATGTTTCCTAGAGTTAGAGTTTGATGAAGCAGTTCAGGATTTGATGGAGTATCTGAGTTTTCTTTTTGGATCTGTTGAATCATTTTTCTGGGATAAGTTATCCAGTCTGTGCTTGTGTTCTTCATCAGCATTCTTATCTACTTCAGATCAGAGTTGTGCAGCAGAAGCAGTTAGGGAATGTATCTGTTGTCTTTTCCGGATAAGAGAAGTAAGTTCAGTCTTCTGATGTTTGAGGAGTAGAGTTGGTATACTTGGTTGTTGAGTCAGACTCGTCTGTAGTCTGATATCCTGTCTAGTTCTATAGATCTAGTTGAGTAGGAGTTCTATAGCTTCGTAGTTTAGATTGTTTGTAGAGCGAGTATTCCGGTATATATATATACTTGGGGAAACTCGAGGAAATTCTATCCAGAATTTTGTCTGGATAGTTAGAATTGTTTGATTGGATGATTGTTTGCTATGGTTGTTAGCATATGGTTGATAATATATGCTTGTTAAATATTGAATAGATTATTAAATTACCTTTGTTTAAATTTCGGGGATGAAATTATTTTAAGGGGGGAGGAATGTGATATCCCGGGAATTTGGACAATATCAATTTAATAATCTACATTGGAAATTAAATTGATTTGATGATCTTTGTTAATAAAATTGAATAAATTTAATAATCTAATTAAAATAAATATTTAATTAGTGATTTATCTTTTAAAAGTTTAATAGAATATTTTCTATTTATAATATATATGTATAATTGTATATATTATAAATAGATGAGTTGGTTTGAATTTAGCAAATGAAATTATGTTTTCATAATTCTAATATGTATTTGGTAATTTGGAAATCATGGTTAATTTAATATTAACTTTCCAAAGACATTTAATAAATAACTATATAGTTTAAAATACATAAGATAAATGTTTAATTGTTTAAAATAGATTTTTAGCTTAAGTTTAAATTTGAATAAAAGATTTGTTTTATTTCTTTACTTGATATATATGATTTTAAAATAGAAGTAATCTATAATTTCTTTTATAAATTATTTAAAATAGTCAAATTTGTTATTTTCAAATAATAATTATAATACTTAGTTCTTATGAACATAAATGGATTTTTATAGAAATAGGTTTTGTTATTTTTAAATTTAATAAGAGTTATACATGCATATATATATAACTTGTTAAATTGGAGTTTTAATTTAATTTAAATTTGAATTTGAATTTGATGTTGTGAAATTTAAAAGAATAAATACTTAAAGTATTTAAATAGGCTTTTATTTATAATTTGTTTTGTTTTATTTTTCTATAAAAGAAAATGAAGAAATTCATTTATTTATACATAAGAAATAATAAATTAAGGTTTAAAAGCTTTTGTAAATAATTTAAATTAAAATAAAATACTTAAATTACATGTGTAACCCTCTTAACACCCTAAATTAACATGTGTTAAGTAATAAATAAAACTACATGACAAGTGTCATTTAATTTCCAATTTTCTTTTCTTTTATTTTACTAAATAATTTTCAGCCTATAAACACATATACTTCTCTTCTTCTATTCTTTATCAAATTCAAAAGCTAAGAAAAAAATCTGAAACTCAGTCCTATTCTCAAACACAAATCTGATAATATATACCTCCTCAAAACCAGAAAACAAATTCAAATCAAAACTTGGAAATCATTTTCCAAGACCAAAAATCAAAAGCCTGTTCTGTTTCAAGGCTGCAAACTCATTTTTCAAAAATACAAAAGCCTGAACACTTTTCTCCAATCTGAATCAAAATCAACATTCTACAAACCTGAAATAAGCAAGCAATCTGGAATTTAAAGCAAATTCAAAGGCATGCAGGTTTAAATCAAAAGTAAAGGAGCAACTCAGGTTTTCATAAGCAAAAGATATGCCAGCAACTCAACTTTTAAAGATTCAAGTGCTGTTTTCAAAAATCAAAAGGGCCCTGTCTCTATTTTAAATCTGTGAGTAACTTTTAAAAATTTAAATTTATAATTGGTTGCATGCTTGTATGACTGAATTTAAATGTGTATTGCATATATATTTATAAGTGAATGTCTGATATTGTGTGCATGCTGTTTATAAGGCTCTGTTCTTGAAATAGTGAGTAAATATTTATATAAAAGATTTAGTAAATGATAATAGTTGCATGTGAATTGCTGTGTTGGAGTGCTTTGCATATGTTTATATATATATAAGTGTAATTGTGGTGTGAATGCTTCTGATTTGAACTGTGCATGTCAATATATCTCTGTTTCCAGGTTTAGTAGTTACAAATTAATCAAAATTTCACATATTTTTATATCTAATCACTGATTAACACTTAGATTAAAAACAAAATAGTTAGTTTTAACAAAATCTAAGTATTGGAAATATAAACAAGTATGAAAGATCTAAAATATACTTGTATTTGGAAATACTAGCAGGAATCTTTTAAAACTTGTAAAAATCAAATGTTGCATTCCACTGATTCAAGTTTATATCTGGAATAAATACTGGAAAGTAAGATTTTTAAAACTACAATTTCAATTTTTAGAATTGAAATGAGGGTGCAGTCTTTAGTTAACCAGAGTTTGGACTTTGGTTTTTTTCTGTCAATCTGTGGAGTTTGGGTGATCGCGGTTGTTTCTAGAGCTAGATGGTTGATCAGGGAAGTAAGGAAAAAGGTAGAAGTTGTGGTTGTTCACCGTTGAGGCGGTGGCAAATCGAACTTAGTTTTTGACCTAGTTTTGGCTGAGTGGAGTTGTTGGGTCTTTTCGAATACCACGAAGCATCGAGTTCGATTAAATTTTGGGAATGGCTTCATTGATGATCGGAGGTGGTGTGAACTTGGTGGCGCGTTGTTTGATGGTCAGAGGGGCTAGTTCGTGGGGATTTTGGCCAGAGTATTGGGTTCCAGTTTCATGTGGACAACTCGTTTTTGAATCAAAGTTTGTGATCGTGGTGTGATGGTCGGAATGGGTTACAGCGTTGATGTTCGATATGCTGGAAGGTTCATCGGTGATGGGAAACGATTCCGGCGATGGTGCAAGTGCACCGCGTGCACGTCTGGGTAGGCTGGGGTGTTTGGGGAAGAAGGGGGAGGGAAACTCGAAGTTGTTCTCGTAATTTTGGGTAGGGAACTCGAAGGAACGTTCGAAGATTTCAGGGAAGGGTTCGGGTAAAATAAGTTGTTACAGTTTTTTTTTTTTTTTTTAAAAAAAGAAATCTGTCTGGTTTTAAATTTTTAAAATGGATTCTAAAATTTAAAACAAGGTTTAAACAAAGTTTTAAATCTGAGTTAAAATCAGGATTCAAGTTTAATCCTAGTTTTGAAATAAAATAAAGTTTTGAATTAAGTTGTTTTAAAAACCACTTGAATGTTTAAAGTGTATTTTAATTTGATTTGAATGTAAAATGAAATTGGTTTTAAATTTCTTTTATTAAGTAAAACTTCTTTAACATGTGATTTAAAAAGGATTTAAATGTTTTAAACTTTGTTAAAGTTAAAATGAAATTTAAAAGTAAATTTTAAAAGTAAATTGTTTTAAATGCTTTATTAATGATAATTTAATCATTAATAAGAGATAGGTTTATCTTAAAGATAATTAAGGTTTAATTAAATTAATTAAAGAAATCATTAATTTGAGATTTATTAATTTATGGTTAGGAATAAATTATTGAAGTAATTAAGGATTAATTAAGTTATTGTTAGAAACTTAATTATTTAAGTAATTAGAGATTAAATTATTGGTAATTAGAATTAATTAAGTGGTAATTAAAATGGTTAATTAAAGAAAGATTATTAAAGAATAATTAATAGTTAATGTAGATCATCAACTTGGGTTTATTAAATAATAAATTTGTGTGATTAATTAAGATAATTAATTGGATTAATTAATTAAAATAATCATTTGTGGAAATTACTTAATATAATTACTTAATGGAAGTAATTAATAAATTAATTACTCGTTGTAATTAATTGAATTTATTTTGATTAGTTAAGTTAATTAATTAAGTTTAATTAATTTAAGATAATCACTTAATGATTTGTATAATTACTTAATGTAATTTAATGAGGTATAATTACTTAGGAAAGTAATTAATGGATAATTACTGATGTAATTAGTAGAGTAATTAAGGGAAGTTAATTACTTAATGGAAGTTAATCAAGGGATTAATTAAGAAATTAATTAAGGAATAATTAATTTATTTTAAGAAGTAATTAAGGTTAGTTAATTACTGAATGTGATTAATCAATAGTGATTAATAAGTTATGGTTTAATTAAAGATCAATTACTTAATGTAATTAAGTAATGATAAAATGTAATTAAGGATCATTAATTAATATAATTAATGATGTAATTAAGAATTAATTAATTAAGGAATAATTAATAATTGAGTGATTAATTAATGTAATTAATTAAGGATTAAGGTAATTAATTTTAGTTAATTAATTAATAAAGTAATTAAAGGTTAATTACTATAATTAATTAAGAATAATTAATTTGTGAATTAATTTAATGTTAATTACTTGAATGTAATTAAATGTAATCAATCAAGGATGATTAATTAAAATGAATAATTGGATGGTGAATGATTAATTAATTGATAATTAATTAATAGTGACTTAAGTAAGATTGTTAATGATGGAAGTAATTAATTTAATTCATTTTAAATTAATTATAGATGGTAATTAATAAATCATGGCTTAGGGATATTGAATGATACTGATTTACCTTGAATGGTTTCTCAGAGATGAGATAATTGGTACTGTATGATTTGGATGCTTTGGTTTCATAATGATGATGATATGGATTATCTGCTTTTAATGATAATGTCGATTATCTATTGTGAATTATCTATCTGTATGTAAATAGATAATAGAATTGAATTGTTTTAACTTTAAAACAACTTGGCCTTAAAAGATACGTTTTGGATTTCGATGAGACCGGGATCGGGTTTCCGTATACCGGGATTCCAGGTCTGGAGACCCGAATACCACATCGATCCAAATTTACGTTAGGTCGTGAAATCAAATTGGAGCAAGTGAAGACTAGAGGTGTAAGAACGATTCTTTGTCAATATAACTCTGAGGGTGATTCCGTAATGAGTTGACGGAGATAGTACTTTCAGATTCGAGATGAAGATTCAGAGTGCAAGGGTTATTGTCGTTAACTCTGAGGGTGATTCCAATACGAGTGTAACGAGATAATGCCTTCGGTTTCGTTCGAACCCGGAACGAACTTGTATGGATTGAATGCTTTCAGAACATCGTCAGGAGGACGATGAGCATTCTAAGTGATGTCCTGATTAAAGGTAATCGTAGCCTCAAGCCTCATCAAAACCGGGAATGGCTAAAACATGGGAGGTGCAGCAAGGTTAGTGGGTAGCACCCAAGTAGGACAAGATTATCCCTGTCTAGAGGTCCCTTCTTATTATTCGATTGAGTGGGCAGTTGAATTGCAACAACTGCTGGTATATCTTGTGCGGGAATTATCCAGTAAGGGATGTTCCGGCCTTGTGTTGCAGGGGATTGGGAGTGATCCTCGGTACGGTGATCTAGGCCACGTACTGTGACGGGCGGTACCCCAGTAGCCCTGCCATTGTATGGAAACCCAACTTCCAATAAGTGATAACGGACTTGATTGTATACCTATGTATGCTGGAATTTAATAATGTAACAATTTCAGCTATTTCATATTTATTTGAAAACCTTAGACCTATTATAATACAATCGAATTTCCTATCAAATGTTTTGGTTAGCGTAAGGTAAAAATTTACCCATGTTTATTTGTGGGGAGTCTTACATGATACCTTTTCTTTCGAAATGGTTTTTGAAGTTAAACAAGTTTAACCTGTTACTCACACCAGACCCATGTCTGACCCAAGTTGTTTATTTCTGTTTTATAAACTCTTGGGTACTCAAATTTTTACGAGTAGCCAAGGGATTCAGGTTAGCTTTGACGAGTTATCTGGAGGAGCAATGGAGCAGGAGGCTTCGGCGTTGTAGATATAGATAGTAGTTCCGCTGTGTTAATCTCTGAATAGAGTTTTGTGTTGAGTTGTAATAACTAGACAGATGTTTATAACTGTCTAGTATGTGTTGTATAATCTGTGTAACTCTGATAGTCGTTGTATGTTATGTAATACTTTTGTTATTAATATAATTTATTCGTTCCGCTGTTGAGATTCTGTTGTTGTTCTTTCTTTCTTCTCTTCTTTTCTACTTTCTCACCTCTTTCTTTTCATCAAAACGATGCGTCTTCCTAGTCGTAGGATGGCGGGTCGTGACAGATCTCGGACCAGTGAGGTAGCACCTCTTATCGGACACACTTCTTCGATACCATTCTATTACTTTGTGATTTCTGGTGGCCACCCTTGATTTGGGAATGTTGTTCGAGGTGGAGCGGTAGTGGTTGCTATGCATTTCCATCAGTCCGTGTGCGTAATTGGTATATCTACCCTGGCATTGCCTTGTGTGCCGTGTCACCTACCATATCGAGCTTTACTACGAGTTTCTATTTGTGTCGTACCTATGGAGTATCTTCTCGTAGCCTCTCGGGGTATGCAGGTACTGTGTAGACTATTGGCATTTTACGTGTTAAGGTGGAAAATGTAAAGCCTTAACGCTATTTAAAAGTATGTTTATTTTATGATTAGACATTATTATAATAGCGAATATTACTAAATAGTAGATAGTTTAACGGATCCTTTAAGAATGGGCGATCCCAAGCATTCTTTAAGTTACTTGTACCTTATTACAGTTCACTTGAGTTGGTTTACATTATATAAGTATATATTGTCCTGACTCGAGTGTTTGTATTTTTATTTATGCTCGGGTCAGCCTGAGTTATTCACAGATTTGGATTCCACTTTCTGGAGATTGGAATCGCTGGAGATTATCTGCTTATCTAGTTTTATCTATCTCAGTTCTGTTGTTCTATTCAGCTTGTACTTGGTTATTGTATTGAGACTTCTGTTGTTCTCTATTTCTTTTGTTATACCTTATGTAACTCTGATATATTTATATAGTAGCTTCATGAACTACTATTTCTTTTACTTCCGCTGCATTATTTTACTCTGTGTCTGTGATCTATGATTATATTTATTTACTGTATATTTTGAGATTTGCCAGATTTTATTTACAACGCGGTATTTTGAGCAGTTCAATTCCGGCATGTGTTTCTACTTATACACTTATAATGGATGCGAATGGTTGAAAATATCGGGTCGTTACACGCTGCAAGCTCGATCGACTGCCATTCGATCAATTCCCTTTTTACTTACCTTAACTTTGAATACGAATTCGACTTCGTGAACTCTGGGAGCATTCGAAAATGAATACGAGATTTTGATTTATACTTTACCTTTTTTCTCTTTTTGATCGATTAACGAATTCGATTTCGGTTTGATTTTCTTTTTCGAACGAGATGATTTTTGATTTGAAAAAAGAACAGGCGTACACGATATAAAGTGAAAAAGGGCGGCTTCATACCCTATAGGGTGGCGTGTTTGAATGGTAATGGGTATAGTGAAAGGAAAGCTTGACTAGGCAATTTTTTTAATTTAATTTTTAAAAATATCTTGATTCTCTTAACATGAAACCTCAAACCCCCATCGAGGCGTGCCGCTAGGCATTTATAATGTTATACCCCTATTTCGAATGCAATGGAAAATGTTTTGAGTTCTAATTCAATCGTATGGAGAAGATAGCTTTTTGGATCCAATTATTATATTGAATTTTCGATATTAATTTCAACGCGTTTCTATCCCGTACGATCAAACGATAACTCCAAATGCTACGAAATTTGAAATCCGTTAATAATACACTATTACTGATCCAATGGAACTAGTTTCATCAAATTCTGAGACTGTGCCTCGAAAGGCTATTATAAATGATAATTTAAAAGATATATTTTAAACTGAAAAAACCACCTTTAAATTCAATTTTAAAAGTTGCATTATCTTCAATATTATTGATATAAATTTTATAAGCCTTTAAATTATTTTTATCGGGCTTAAAACTATAGATTACCCAATATTCAATTATAAAATTCAATAATTAATTTATCTAATAAATGGCTATATTCAAATTCGACATTTATTTTATAAATAAAACCCAAATTTTCCTATTCAAAAAACAAATTATATCCCACATTCATATTTAAAACCACTTAATTATTCAAAATCAAACAATGAAAATTTTTGGTCGTTATAATGTGTTCAGCCAAAATGTCACACCACTTGCTAAGTGACATGTGAACATTAATATTTGAATTATTCAATATTAATTGCTGACTGAATTTATGCCTTTGAGTTGCACAACCGTAATGATGAATTCTTCGAAAAACCTCATGATTTAATTAATTTATAAAAAGTTGTTAATTAATTAGTATTTGAGAAATATTAATTATTATTTATCTTATTTGGAGTTTGAGAGTTATTTGTAATTATTTGAATGCATTTATAAAAGCTATATTTACGCGCATTGATATATGATATCATTGTAATTAAATAAAAGAGAATTACATGTGTTAATTTATGGAATCTAATGTCATTTGATGGCATGTAATTTTTAGCCATACCTATAAAGAAATAGGAATGAAAAGAGAAAGTTAATTAAGAGAATAAATTAGAGAATTTTTAATTAAAGAATGGGAAAGGTTTCCTTCTATCAAATAAAACATATTCTCTAATTCATTATGTACGTAAAATTCATTCTTTCTCATTCATTCTTTTTCTTTCTCTCCTCCTAACTTTTCATGGCAGAAAATAAAAACAAAAAATTTTCAAAATTCTTTCAACTCCATAAGAATACATCAAAAAATAAATAAAACAAAAGTGGTTTATCCATCTCTTATAGGGATGGGATGGGGATCCTGAAGATCTAAGGAAATATCATCATTCAAGGTGTAACTTCTAGGAAACATCCTAAGGGGAGTCCATTTTCAAGATGTGCTTCAAGGCTTTGGGTAATAAGGTATGTTTTTTAATAGATAATGATATTTGATGTAATGTTTGTTGAAAGAGAAATTTAATCATCTTAATTTGTATGTACATATCACTGCCTCATTTAAGTTGAGAATTGTTTGTATAGCTTGAATTGTTTGTAGAATGAATCAATTGATGTTTTACTTAATAAATGAAAACTAATTTCTGTATACCTATAAATGTAATTTTTTATTTTGGAACTATGTTATATACATTCAATTTAAAGTCTAATTTTTAGATCAAAAATTTGGTATGCTCAATTTATCAATTGAGTTCTTATTTTGTTAAATTAAAATTACGTATATGTTTGAATATAGTGTTTTATTATAGATCTATATTATAAATATTCAATTCAAAGAATAATCCTTCAAATTTTAAATTTTGTACATTCATATTGTTTTTATTGAATTTTATTTTAAAATATTAAGCTAAATTTTTTTTATGAATATTACAGTGTTTTATTGAAGATTCATGTCTTAATTCATATAAAGAAATATATAATATTAGATTTGAAGTCTACATGAATGTAATTTGTGTTAATATTGTTTTGAGAATTAGAAAAAAGGAAGATGTTTTGGCAATAAATCTAAATTTTGATTTCATTACTATAGTCCCTAATTTATATCAATTAAAGATATTTTATTGAATATTACATACATACAATTAATGTTTTGACAATAAACCTACTTCTAAATTGATATAAATCTCTAATTTTTATTATTTAAAAAGGCTTGATTTAGTGTTATATACACACAATTAATTTTATATGTATGTTTGCATATATAAAATTTATTACATGTATTTCATATTGTCAAAGTATGATTAGATTTCTTTCCGAAAGGAGGAAACAATTTAAATGAGGCAATAATTTATACATTCATTTATTTTTGACTACTTATATCCTTACATTATGATGTCTATAATTTTTCATTAATATGCTGCATTAATTAAGTTTATGAAATGGGAAATTGATTCAATCATCGTTGTTTCCCTTTATTTATTTCCGATTTTTCCTTTATGTGATTAGCTATCCATTTAGTTTTGTTTATATGTCTACATCTTGCAATTAATTAATTGCACCTATCATATATTGCACTTACATAATTTACACTATAACATATATTTGTTTATACTTATATTCATGTCATATACATGTTTCTAATTAATGACATTCATATGATCAATCAATTTAATTAATGAGAGAGAAATGAAAGGTTTCTCTCTCCATACAAATTTATGCCTATCATTAATTGAATAAGTTAAGGGGAAGGAAATAAAAAGTTTCCTTCTCTAAATAAATTTATGCCCTGTCATTAATTGAATAATTTAAGAGATAGGAAATGAAAAGTTTCCTTCTCTAGATAAATTTAATAAGTTAGCATTACACAAAATTGTGTACATAAGAGTATATTTGATAACCTCTAATTTACATACATATTAAATTAAAGTAAAACTTTATTTAAAAATTAAATGAAATATTGATTTTATTTAAAATAAACTTAGAAAAGTTCTAAGTATATTTAGACTTCGTAGGCCTATTAAAGATCCAAAATGGCAAAAAAAATTGAAATCCACATATTTCTTCCGATGTGGGCTAGCCCAGTTCTTTCAATGGTATTAGAGCCCACTAGCCTATGCAGTCTGAATTAGTCATGGTAGGGCTAACTAATTAAGCTTGTGCACTTAGTACGGTGTCAATAAAGGTGATGTTTAGGATTGGAATTGGGTAATCAAATACCTTGTCCTACCTGGTTACCTACCTTGTGTAACAACCCGCATATTTTATGATTGTGTATTTAAATATTTTATTTAAATATAGCGTCGTTAGTCGGATTGAAGACCGAAAAGCTACTTTTAGCAAACGAACGAATTAGGACTCGGGACCTGTAACGCCCCACCTCTATACCCATGCTAAACAAGAACACTATGATGTAGTGTTGTCAATTAGCATGGAGAATAAGGCTGTGGAGGAGCGACCATCCATATAACTTCTTTGTGCGAGCACCGATATGTCAGATAGAATAGAATGCATATCATTTAAGGAGGAAATCCGACATACCGATACAAACTCAAAGCTATCACACGGTGGCTATATATAATCTTTAGAAAACAAACATAGAAATAATCATAACATAAATCAGTCACAGACATCCATATTACAAAGGAGGAAGAAGATATGAATAAATGTATAACACATGAAAGTGTACATCAGAGTAGTGGTCAGAAAGATCCACGATAATACAAAAGAATAGCAACACGTGCTATACAAAAGAATAAGTACACAACATAGAGCCTATATCTCAAATGTGTACATCCAAAAACAACTAATCTATGTAGTTAGCCAAAAGTTAGAGTAATCCTGAAGAGAAGTCAAGCAGAAGCACCTGTAACATCTCGATCTGACCCGAGTATTATTTATAAGAAAATAATAAATGGATCAGTCTAGCTATAAATATCTGAAGATAAGGTATAGGGTAAATAATATGGCATGAACATGTAACAACCATAACGGCATACTACTATAAGTATGTAAATGATAATCAACAAAAGATTAATCAATATCACAAGAATCTTCTCAAAGATAAAATAGGGTATCATACCCTAAACTTGTATTCATAACAAGTCAATACCACATGAATTCACCAATGCACAAAAACTGATATCATATCAATGAAAATCATGAAAATTGGTGAAGCACAAATTCCAGAAACCATCACAAGAAATCCAGGAAAAAACACATAAATAGGGGGAGGCCTAACACATGAATGGGAGCATGAAAACTCACCTACGCGTATAACACATGACGAGAAGCTATCTCATGGAAGCTGTCCATTAAATTTCCACACAGAAATGGCCCGAAGACCATGGGGTGCTACCCCATATATGTGATGGCGAAACATCACAAAAGCGGGGTCTAGTCTCCCTCGCAGATAAAGAGACATCGCTCAATCACTAGTCTAAATCTCAAAAAAATGATCGTCGTGATCGTCAAGAAGTGTCAATCACACCAAGCTAGTAAATATATGAGTTTAGCTTCATGTCCCATAACCACTTGCTTAACATAAATATTTACGAACAAGTTGTAGGTCTTCACTAGAAAACTGTCACAAAAAGGGTTCAATCGAACAAGTCCAAGAGCTAACCGACGAAGTGAACGCAAGCGTTTCATACCACTCATTTTACTAAGTCATTTAATTCGATTTCTCATCCGAGTGAAGTAAAGGCTTGTATATACTAGTAGATTAGAAAACGGTTTGAGAAGAAAGAGCTTTGTAGTAAAATAGTGTTGAAATCGCTTGATGAAAGAGTTTTGATATTTACTACTAGAATTGAAACCTTCATATCTTTAGAGTATCAAGTAACAAAACGATTGTTGAAACAAATCGCAACACATAAATTCACGTTCGGAGACGTGAGTAAAGTCCAAAGAAATCAATCCCAAAACCATCAAAGTAGGAATATACTTGCGACCTAACGCAGTCAAATTAAAGTGCAAAGACTTTAAGTCAAACAGATCGAACGACCTAAGGGTAGACTGTCGCGCGACCTAGCAGAAGAACAGGTCGAGCGACCTAGTGAAAAACAGGTCAAACGACCTAAGTGTTAACTCGCGAGCGACCTAACAAAGAGAGGCCGAGCGACCTAAGGTCTGCGACCTAAAGGTGAGCGACCTAAGGGGTTCAGCGACCTAAGGGGATACTCGACCTAAAGACTCGCGACCTAGAGACCAGCGACCTAGCATGGTCGAGCTAAAGTGCAACGACCTAAGGAGAAGATGCCGAGCTAGCATGGCCGACCTAAAAAGGGTACGACCTAAGTGTTATAAGGTCCAACGACCTAAAATAGCACGAGTCAAACGACCTAATGTATCGTGACCTAGCGACTTATCGATATCAAGTGGCGCGCGACCTAAGTGGAATGGCCACGCGACCTAACAATCTAGGCAAGGTCATACGACCTAGGACCTAAGCGTGGGAACCCGAGCGACCTAAGGAGTTATCGAAGCCGAGCGTCCTACGACCTAACTCCCCGAACGACCTACGACCTATCTCCCTATACGACCTACGACCTAACTCCAAGCGACCGAAAAAGTCAGAGGTCTAATGACCAAAGGGGCAGAGGGGATTTAAGGCCAGGCGAGTTAAGTTAAGGCACGACCTAACAAAGGTGCGACCTAAAGCCTTATGACCTAAGGAGTTATCGAAGCCAAGCGACCTACGACCTAACTCCCCATACGACCTACGACCTAAGTGCCTGCGCGTCTTTTCCACGCGAACGACCTATCGAGGCTAGAACGACCTAGGGCCAGATTTTGCTAACATCACTGAAAACTTGAGTTTCTCACCAATTCAATCCAAACCAGTTGCAAACATTAATGCTAAAGTGATAGGAAGTCATTTCCAACAACCCAATGACAGTTATAGGCGAGATGTGAGATTAATAATCTCACCTTTTCACTAAAATGGATGAAGATGAAGCTTGAAAGCAAGGAGAAGCAATCCAAAGCTTGAATCCAATATCTTCTACTTGAATTTGGAGTTGAATGTTGGATTAGCAATTGAATTTGAGTTTGGAGTTTTAATTTCCCATTCCCTCCTCCATTTTTGACAAAGCTTGAAGTGTTTGATAAAGTGAGGACGAGGAGGTGGGTTGGGGCTGAGTTAAAGAAGATGCAGTCCAACCAAAGACAAAGGCGGGAAAAAGTGACGAAAATTCCATTTACTCCAAACATGTCGAAGTTTACACTCAAATAGATCGCAAATGTCATTTTGAACTCAATGGAAGTAGTCTCGAGTCCTAATTTGACCGTATGAAAAAGGTAGCTTTTCGGGCTAACATTCGACTAATGATAAAATATTTAAATAAAGTATTTAAATATAAAATCGACAAATATGCGGGTTGTTACAGACTCCCCTCCTTAAAGAAATTGCATCCTCGCAATATATAAATGAGATGGAAATAAGAAGTAACAGCCATAAATGCATATAAACACAAAAGAAATTTGAAATAAGAAGTTTACCTCAAAGAGCATGAGAAAGTAATTCCAGATGTGTACGCTCGATGAATTCTCTAGTTTCCCAAGAGCAATCCTTAGGATTTGAGGACCATTGAACTTTAACAAGCGGTACATCTTTGTTTCGAAGTCGTTTGATCTCCGAAGCAATAATTCGAATAGGCTGCTGCTCATAAGTTAAATTAGGCGAAACTTAAATCTCTTCCACAACACCAGGCTCAAGAATAGAATCGGAATCCCGAAGGCACTTCCGTAACTTGAGAAACGTGAAACACGTCATGCATAGCAGAGAAGTGAGCCGGTAATAAAAGGCGATAAGCCATGGAACCAATACGTTAAGTGATAGGAAATGGCGCAATATATCGAGGCACTAACTTTCCTGATCGACTGAAACGCACAACACCCTTCATAGGTGAAACACGAATAAATACGAGATCACCAACAGAAAATTCTAATCTCCTTCTTCGGTTATCGGCATAGGATTTTTGTCTATTCTGGGCTTCTTTCATCCTATGTCGAATAAGTTCAATCTTTTCTGTAGAATCTCGAATAAAATCTGGTCCTAAAACCAGCTTCTCACTGGCCTCAAGCCAACAAGAAGGAGATCGACATGGCCTTCCGTAGAGTGCCTCGAAAGGAGCCATACCAATACTAGATTGGAAGTTGTTATTATAGGAAAACTCAACAAGTGAAATATGATCCTCCCAACTTCCACCGAAATCAAGCACACAAGCCCGAAGGAGATCTTCAAGTGTTTGATTCACACGCTCAGTTTGTCCATTGGACTGGGGGTGATAAGCGGTGCTAAAATTAAGCTTCATTCCCAAAGCTTTTTGAAGACTCTTCCAGAATCCACTAGTAAACAATGGATCCCGATCACTAACAATGGAAGTAGGAACTCCATGTAATTTAACAATTTCTTTGATAAAGAGTTTGGCCAGAAGAGGAAAGGTTCGGTTCGACCGAACGGGAATAAAATGGGCGGATTTAGTAAGTCTATCAACGATCACCCATAAGCTATCATGACCTGAACGAGAACGGGGAAGGCCATCAATAAAATCCATGGAAATTTGATCCCACTTCCAAACTGGAATTTCCAATGGTTGCAATAACCCACCGGGCCTTTGATGTTCAGCCTTGATAAGTTGGCAAGTCATGCAACACTTAACAAAATTAGCAATATCTGATTTCATTCCCTCCTAGTAATAAAGTCGCTTCATATCTACGTACATTTTACTACTACCGGGATGAATGGAATATTTGGAACGATGAGAATCTTCTAGAATATCTTTACGAAGATCTCCAGTATTTGGTACGATAAGTCTACCAAATTTTCGAATGCCGCCACGAAAATCAATATCAAAGTCTTTCAAACCTTCAATATCGGTTTTATCCTTAAGATTTTGGCCAAGCAAAGCCAATTCAGGATCTAGCTGTTGAGCTTCAAGAATGCGGTCTAAAAAAGAAGGACGAGCCTCAAGGCTACATAAAACAAGAGATAAACATAAATCGGAAACACGATCTCGAATTTCACAAGTGGATAAAACTTCGAGATCGTTCCATTTAGATATCATCATGGAAACAACCGCTTGTTGCTTGCGACTAAGTGCATCGGCAACTCGATTTCCCTTTCCGGTAGTATAAAGCATATCAAGATCATAAGAGGCAAGGAATTCGAGCCAACGCTGTTGACGCAAATTAAGTTCCTTTTGAGAGAATAAATATTTCAAAGACTTATGATCAGTATAAAGTATAAACTTTTCCCCCAAAAGATAATGTCGCCAAATTCGAAGGGCGAAAATGATAGCTGCGAGTTCTAAATCATGCGTGGCATATCTAGTCTCAGCCGGCTTCAATTGCCTAGAAGCATAAGCAATAACACGTTCTTTTTTCATAAGAACGGCACTCAAACCAATGCGACTAGCATCGGTATAAACAACAAAATCTTGATTCCCTTCGGGAATAACAAGAATAGGAGCATCAGAAAGAAGTTCTTTTAATTTCTAAAAAGAAGTTTCACATTTGTCCGACCAAATGTATTTAACACCTTTCTTTGTTAAGCCAGTAAGAGGCACAACAATGTTAGAAAAGTCTTTTATGAAATGGCGGTAATAACCCGCCAATCCGAGAAAGCTACGGATTTCAGTTACGCTCTCCGGTCTTTTCTAATTTTGAATCGCTTCAATCTTTGAAGGATCCACTGATATTCCGGATTCGGAAATAATATGACCGAGAAACTTCACATTAGATTGCCAAAAGTGGCATTTAGAAAATTTCTCTTTTAATTGATTGCTCCTAAGAGTTTCCAATATAATCCGAAGATGCTTTTCATGTTCCTCCTTGGTTTTAGAATACCAAAGAATATCATCAATAAAGATGAGAACGAATCGATCGAGAAAATCTTTAAAAACTCGATTCATAAGGTCAACGAAATAAGCCGGAGCATTCGTTAAACCAAATGGCATAACTAGCCATTCATAAGATCCATAACGAGTACGGAACGAAGTCAAAGGAACACTATCCTCTACAATACAAAGCTGATGGAAACCGGTAGCCAAGTCCAATTGTGAAAAGACTCTAGCACCACTAAGTTGATCAAATAGATCATCAATCCGAGGTAAAGGATATTTATTCTTAATAGTAAGATCATTAAGCTTGCGGTAGTCGACGCAAAGCCTAAGTGTACCGTCGGACTTCTTCATGAAAATTGTTGAAGCTCCCCAAGGCGAGGAAATAGAGCGAATAAATTGCTTCATTTCCAATTCAGATAATTGTTTGAGCATCTCTTCATTCTCCTTATTGGACATGCGATAAGGAGGACGAGTAATAGGTTGACCTCCAGGTATAAGATTAATTCTGAACTCAATTGCTCGCTTAGGTGGTAATCCTAAAACGGGCTCAAATATGTCGGAAAATTCACGAACGACGTGAATACGAGAAATGACATCCTCCTCATCATCATTGTCATCATCACGAGGATTTAAAGAATATAAGGATGCAACTAAAGCGGAATCCGAATCTTTAAGAATAATAGAAATCTGCTTAACAGATAGTGGATGTCGAAGATAAATAGTCCGCTCAGGACATAGGATATGAGCTTCATAACGAGTAAGCCAATCCATGCCTAAAATCATTCCAAAGCCTAAGTAACGCATGACATGCTAATCGGCTAGGAAAGAAAAATCACACAAAATAATCTCCACATCTTTACAAAGCAAACTAAGAGTTGCGGATCCACCAACCGGATTCGCAATTCTTAAAGAAGTCATTAAAGCAACAACACTTCAGGAAAAAGTATCGACAAGTTCCTTTGATATAAAAGAATGGGATGCACCCGTATCAAAGAGAACTCAAATAGGTTGATCGTGAAATATAATAATGCCATCAAGGACAGAATAAGACATACCTTGACCGCGAGATGTTTTGCCAAGGGCTTGAGCAACGTTTATCTTTCCCTCCTTGTCTTGAAGCCTTGGGCATTGGTGCATAAAATGATCTGGACTTTTACAATAGCAGCAAGAGCGGGGCTTTGAACACTTGTTCGAAAAATGGCCATTAACACCACAGTTGAAGCATTTCTTATCACTGGGGGAAAATGCCTTTGCAGCAGGAGTTGCTTGTTTACCCTTTTTGTTGGGATAAAGACCTTTGAACTTGTTAGGTCTTTTCTTGTCGTTGAAGTTTGGTTTGGAAGCCACCACTTCAACATCACTGTCCTTATCAGCCGCTTCAAGACAAAGAGCTATATCAATCAGTTGATCGAAAGAAACTTCTAATTTTAGAAGTAATGGCTTCTTGAGATTCTTGTTTAAGCTATAGACGAACCTCTGGTTCTTCTTTAATGGGGTGTTGATGTATTCAACCCCATATTTGGACAGTGACTCGAAGGATGTGCCATAATCTGTCACAAAGGATTCACCTTGAACAAGGTTTATGAAACGACTAGCCAATGTCACTTTCTCTGCTTCTGGTACGAATTTTAATTCGAAGCGTTCCCGGAATTGCTCCCAGGTGAGATCAGCTTCATTAATTTCAGAAATAAGAAGTTCGTACCAATCCAATGCTCTCTCTTAGAGCATACTGGAGGCCACCTGAACATGGTGAAGATCGACAAGGTTCATGCGAGAAAAGATTCGATCGTATGTTCTTAACCAAGCCTGGACCTCGATAATGGTTTCAGAACCTTTGAATGGTTTCCCACCCAAGTTAGTATAATCGTTGCACAAACGTGCAAATCCAGACTTAGGATGAGTAGGCTCCTGATTAGGACCGGCTGCTTGAGCATTCTTTACTAAATCAAGAAGCTGTTGAGCAGTCATAAAAACTCCATCCTGGGGAGTAACAATAGATGGTCCAGCTCTGGGACGACCTGGTCTAGACATTCTCTTCTTTAAGGAAGAGAAAAGAAGAAAAGTTATTCTCCAAATAAATATCAAGCAATCTTGATAGTTGAAACAAGGAATCATAAAGAAAACAAGATGAATCGGTTCGAAGACTCGAACTAAATCCTGAAACACAACTCCTAAGGTGGACTTAGGACGATGATCCTTGTTAAGTTATTCTACATTGTTCTGAAGTTTGCTCTGATACCAACTGTAACGCCCCACCTATATACCCATGCTAACCAAGAACACTACGATGTAGTGTTGTCAATTAGCACGGAGAATAAGGCTATGGAGGAGCGACCATCCATGTAACTTCTTTATGCGAGCACCGATATGTCAGATAGAATAGAATGCATATCATTTAAGGAGGAAATCCGACATACCGATACAAACTCAAAGCTATCACACGGTGGCTATATATAATCTTCGTAAAACAAACATAGAAATAATCATAACATAAATCAGTCACAGACATCCATATCACAAAGGCGGAAGAAGATATGAATAAATGTATAACACATGAAAGTGTACATCAGAGTAGTTGTCAGAAAGATCCACGATAATACAAAAGAATAGCAACACGTGCTATACAAAAGAATAAGTACACAACATAGAGCCTATAACTCAAATGTGTACATCCAAAAACTACTAATCTATGCAGTTAGTCAAAAGTCAGAGTAATCATGAAGAGAAGTCAAGCAGAAGCACATGTAACATCTCGGTCTGACCCGAGTATTATTTATAAGAAAATAATAAATGGATCAGTCTAGCTATAAATATCAGAAGATAAGGTATAGGGTAAATAATATGGCATGAACATGTAACAACCATAACGGCATACTACTATAAGTATGTAAATGATAATCAATAAAAGATTAATCAATATCACAAGAATCTTCTCAAAGATAAAATAGGGTATCATACCCTAAACTTGTATTCGTAACAAGTCAATAACACATGAATGCACCAATGCACAAAAACTGATATCATATCAATGAAAATCAGGAAAATTGGTGAAGCACAAATTCCAGAAATCATCACAAGCAATCCAGAAAAAACACATAAATAGGGGGAGGCCTAACACATGAATGGGAGCATGAAAACTCACCTACGTGTATAACACATGACGAGAAGCTATCTCATGGAAGCTATCCATTAAATTTCCACACAGAAATGGCCCGAAGACCATGGGGTGCTACCCCATATATGTGATGGCGAAACATCACAAAAGCGGGGTCTAGTCTCCCTCGCAGATAAAGAGACATCGCTCAATCGCTAGTCTAAATCTCAAAAAAATGATCGTCATGATCGTCAAGAAGTGTCAATCACACCAAGCTAGTAAATATATGAGTTTAGCTTCATGTCCTATAACCACTTGCTTAACTTAAATATTTACAAACAATTTGTAGGTCTTCACTAGAAAACTGTCACAAAAAGGGTTCAATCGAACAAGTCCAAGAGCTAACCGACGAAGTGAATGCTAGCGTTTCATACCACTCGTTTTACTAAGTCGTTTAATTTGATTTCTCATCCGAGTGAAGTAAAGGCTTGTATATACTAGTAGATTAGAAAATGGTTTGAGAAGAAAGAGCTTTGTAGTAAAATAGTGTTGAAATCGCTTGATGAAAGAGTGTTGATATTTACTACTAGAATTGAAACCTTCATATAGAGTGACAAGTAACAAAACGATTGTTGAAACAAATCGCAACACATAAATTCACGTTCAGAGACGTGAGTAAAGTCCAAAGAAATCAATCCCAAAACCATCAAAGTAGGAATATACTTGCGACCTAACGCGGTAAAATTAAAGTGCAAAGACTTTAAGTCAAACAGATCGAACGACCTAAGGGTAGACTGCCGCGCGACCTAGCATAAGAACAGGTCGAGCGACCTAGTGAAAAACAGGTCAAACGACCTAAGTGTTAACTCGCGAGCGACCTAACGAAGAGAGGCCGAGCGACCTAAGGTCTGCGACCTAAGGGGTTCAACGACCTAAGGGGATACTCGACCTAAAGACTCGCGACTTAGAGACGAGCGACCTAGCATGGTCGAGCTAAAGTGCAATGACCTCAGGAGAAGATGCTGAGCTAGCATGGCCGACCTAAAAAGGGTACGACCTAAGTGTTATAAGGTCCAGTGACCTAAAATAGCCACGAGTCAAATGACCTAATGTATCATGACCTAGCGGCTTATCGATATCAAGTGGCGCGCGACCTAAGTGGAATGGGCACGCGACCTAATGATCTAGGCAAGGTCATATGACCTACGACCTAAGGGTGGGAAGCCGAGCGACCTACGACCTAACTCCCCGAACGACCTACGACCTATCTCCCTATACGACCTACGACCTAACTCCAAGCGACCTAAAAAGTTAGAGGTCTAATGACCAAAGTGGCAGAGGGGATTTAAGGCCAGGCGAGTTAAGTTAAGGCACGACCTAACAAAGGTGCGACCTAAAGCCTTACGACCTAAGGAGTTATCGAAGCCGAGCGACCTACGACCTACGACCTAAGTGCCTGCACATCTTTTCCACACGAATGACCCATCAGGGCCAGAACGACCTAGGGCCAGATTTTGCTAACAGCACTGAAAACTTGAGTTTCTCACCAATTCAATCCAAACCAGTTGCAAACATTAATGCTAAAGTGATAAAAAGTCATTTCCAACAACCCAATGACAGTTATAGGCGAGATGTGAGATTAAAAATCTCACCTTTTCACTAAAATGGATGAAGATGAAGCTTGAAAGCAAGGAGAAGCAATCCAAAGATTGAATCCAATATTTTCTACTTGAATTTGGAGTTGAATGTTGGATTAGCAATTGAATTTGAGTTTGGAGTTTTAATTTCCCATTCCCTCCTCCATTTTTGACAAAGCTTGAAGTGTTTGATAAAGTGAGGAAGAGGAGGTGGGTTGGGGTTGAGTTAAAGAAGATGCAGTCCAACCAAAGTCAAAGGCGGGAAAAAGTGACGAAAATTCCACTTACTCCAAACATGTCGAAGTTTACACTCAAAAAGATCGCAAACGTCATTTTGAACTCAGTGGAAGTGGTCTCGAGTCCTAATTTGACCGTATGCAAAAGGTAGCTTTTCGGGCTAACATCCGACGAATGATAAAATATTTAAATAAAGTATTTAAATATAAAATCGACAAATATGCGGGTTGTTACAGGACCACTTCCGTTGAGTCCAAAATGGCGTTTGAGGCTTTTTTGAGTATAAGCTTCGATATGTTTGGAGTAAGTTGAATTTTGCTATTTTCTGTTGGGCTTTGGGTTTGGGTTTCACCCCAACTCACTCTATAACTTAGTTCAGCCCTTTCCTCTCCTCTTCACTTCACTTCATTTCAATTTTTCTTTTTCTCAAGCTCAAACTAAAAATGGGGAGAGGAATGGGAAATTAAAACTCCAAGCCCTAGATTCTATTGCAAACTTCAATTCTTGCTCCAAAAATCTAGGAGAAGCTTAGGTAAGCTCCATCTTCATCTTCTCCATCTCTTCTCCTCTTTAATTTCAGAAAATTCCTAAACCCTAATTTAGGAAATACTTGTTTTGATCTTAGATTGAAGCTTGTAGAGTTGAAGTGAAGAGTGGTTGATACTTTCTTTGCATTTGAGCTTCTTATCCTTGTTTTTGAGTTAAAAGGTGAGATTTTTGAACTCACATCTAAGCTTATAGCTTTTGTTGTTGATTGGTAAGAATTCCTAACATCAATTCATGTTCATTTGTGTTCGATTTGGATCGATTTGGTGAATTGTCCAATTTTTGGTTTTTGGAATCCAATCTTTGTAAAAATCCAATCTTTGATGTTTGAATACGTTAGCGGAATGTTTCGTTGGGCCATACGAGGCTGGGTTGTCGCTTGACGTAAGTCCTTGGTCATGGTCGCTCGCTCGTCGCTCCTGTTACGTATTTTCGCATTTGACCCAATTGGGGATAGGCTGATTTCTGCTCTGGTAGCAGGTTTAGTCGACTAAACCAGTAGGTCAGTCGACTGAACCAGACCCCAAGAATTTTCCTGGGTCTGCATCGGTCGACTGACCTTCTGTGTCAGTCGACTGACCCTGGGGCAGAAAACTGCATACCCCTGTGTCAGTCGACTAACACTCTAGGTCAGTCGACTGACCTGGAAACAAAAAGTTTCCAGGCACTGGTTCAGTCGACTGTCCTGCTTGACTCTGCACCAGTTTGTTATTTGCTTTGGTTTTTCGATATTCGATCGATTCGTGTCGATCCAATTTGTTGTTATCGCATTCTTGACTTTGATGATTCCTTTTTGACTTCGTACACGGGTTTTTATAAAATGATCTTTTTAAATTGCATTAAAAGTTCGTTTCTCCAATTTGTAATTTCTATTTAAAACACACATAATTTTGCACTTCGAGCGAAGAGGGAGGAGAATTAAATGATTAGATAAAACGCGTGCTATGAACACGTGCGTTCATCTTCTCAGTTAATTCCTAATCTATTCGTTTGACCATGTTAACACCTCTCTTATTCATAACTTAGCGACCTATTCGACTCAACGACCTAAGGGAATATGCGACTTAACTATCAAAGGCATAAACGACTTAACAACCTATAGCAGGGCACGACCTAACGACCTAAAGCACAAAGCGGCTCAATATGGCACGACTCAACGACTTAAGGAGCTCCAGCGACCTAGCAACCTAAAGACTCCTGCGACTCAACGGGTTAACGACCTAGGGACTCAATAAAGGCAACGACCTAATGACTTAAGGAGAGAGCGACCTAACGACCTAGCAAGCTTCAGATCGTTAAGCCGCATGCGCACTGCCTCTTCCATTAGGTCGCTTACGACCTTAGGAAGCCGAGATAACTCCTGTGCTACACATGCTAAGTCTCTCACAGCATATATCTCGTCCAGGATGGCTCCATTAAGTCGCTAATGACTTATGCTACCTCAGGATCACTCTTAGGTCGCAACTCCCTAGGTCGCTCACGACCTATGACATGGCCAACCTAAGCCCAACTTCTCCTATAAATACCCCGCCTACGCCGCACTGAAAAAGGGATGATTTTTCTGGAGCGCCAAGACTTTGCTGTTTTCACAACTTCTACACTTGCTCCAACACTTCAAATGCCAAAGACACTTCAAAGAACCTTGGGAAAAGATCAAGTTCATTCAACATGAATTCAAAGAGCTTTTCTGCATCAAAGTTCTAATAACCTGTCTTAATTGTGTTGTAATCAAAGAATGATTATAAAGATTGTAATCAAATCAGTAATAGAAGAGATTAAGTGGACGTAGGATTGACTTTAAGCCGAACCACTATAAAAATTGTTGCCTCTTTACTATTTTCTGCTTGCTTTTAGTTCCCGTACCAACGGGTGGTGCTTTCGCTATATCACAAGTCACACTAGGGTGTTAGCGTACATTTTTAGCGTTAACATTTTTGGTGCTTTCACTGAGAGGACTGAACTCAGGGGTGCTCTCATCATTGCTTCACAAAGATTTGTGGAAAGACTCTCCTTAAAAACCAGAAGTCTATCTGAAATTATGGCTCTTGGAAGGAAAAGTAAATCTACTAGATCTGGAAATGCTTATGACAACACCGCCACTTCTCCCGCGTCAAATTGAGGGCTCCTAGTGTTGGAGTCACAAGGGCGGAATTGGATGCTGTAGTGTCTGCGTTGTATCAACAAATGGAAGCTCGGAACACTTTGATGTTGGACAAGTTGAATGCTTTGCTTGGAGTTAACCAACAACCAGAAAATAATGAAGAAGTCTTTACTGAGGATGTTCATGATTCCCAAGGGAAAAGTATTCCTCAAAGGGCAGCTTGCACCGTCGAAGGGGCACCTCCCCAAGCTGGAGGTTCAAGGCCGCAGCCAACTCTTCGTGAACGTTTGTCCAGGCAAACTTTCGAAAAAGTAGCCGACGTCTGTCCCGCGGAGCCTCTAAACGATGAGGAGTACCTCTCGGGAATGATTCGACAAATTATGAAGGAAAGCATGCAAAGGGAGGAAGTTGAAAGTGACTGGGGGTTTGCTCCAAGCAAAACTCCTTTTACTGAAAGATTTCTGAAGGCTGAATTTCCGAAGAAGTTTGTTCCCCGCACTATTCCAGCTTATCGGGGGACAAGCGATCCTAACCAGTTCTTATGCAAGTATGACTGGCATATGACAGGTGACAGAGCAACAGACGAGATCAAGTATAGAAACTTTCCTGTGTACTTGGATGGAGTGGCCCTGCTTTGGTTCACAAAGCTGCCAGTTCGATCCGTGGATCAGTTCTCCGACCTAACTCGGAAATTCAGAGATCAGTTCAGGTTATATGCATCAAAGGCCAAGGACATAATGTCACTATCCAGCCTCGAACAAAGCCCCAAAGAGTCTATCAAATCTTTCTTAAACTGCTTCAATATAGCCTTGGCCGAAGTTGATAATGTAGAGCCTCGGATGATTCTGACTTACTTGATGCGAGCTATTGACAAATCAAGTGAATTCGGAAAATGGCTAAAGATGAAAGAGCCAAATTCACTTGATAAGTTCTACAAGAATGCCGATGAATTCATGCGCTTAGAAAGCCTTCCTGTGCCAGCAAAAGTAGGCGTGGCTGAAGTTAAGAATAACAATGTTGCTTCTAACAAAAAGGAGTCTGGTGGCCAGAAGAGGGAGAATGACAGTAGGAAAGAGTAGAAAGATGTGAAGAAAACTCGCTACTTTAAACCTTCAGATTTTACTCCCTTAACTGATACTCCAGAAAATATCTTTTTCGCAACCAAGGATGCGGTCGAATACCCCAAATCACCTTAGATGAAGCCTGGGAAAAATGCTATGCATAATGGCAGATTCTGTCGGTTCCACAATCAGCCTGGCCACGACACTAATGAATGTCGCCATTTAAAGAATTTGATTGAAGAGCTGTTGAGACAGAATAAACTACAACAATATGTGAAGAGAAACAGAAGTGACCCGACCTCATCTACTTAGGGGCAACAAGTTCCTGCTCATCAATCCGACTCAGGTGAGAGGACTGCAGCGCAGGAATCTTAGAGGCCTGTCATTAATGTTATCACAGGGGGTCCTCACCCAGCGGGCAGAAGTTGGAGTGAGATGGAGAGATATGCTCACGCTTTGACATATGCCCCGGCAGAAGAAAATGTTTTTGTCTTGGAAGACGCTGCACCTTTAAAACAGCAAAGAACTTTTAATGATGACATCATATTCCGGGCTAGAAACTCTATTGGTGTTGAGGCTCCCACCATAGATCCCTTGGTAATATCTAGATGCATCGGATCAGCCATTGTAAGAAGGGTGCTTATTGACTGCGGTGCCTCTTGCAATGTCCTCTTCAGAAAGACATTTGATCAGATGAAAATTCTCATGGCTGATGTCCAAGCTTCCTCACAGAAAATTATTGGGTTCACTGGAGAACCAAAATAGCCTATTGGGACTATTGACTTATTTGTAGAGCTCGGAGAAGGGGAAAAGAAGGTGGTCCGAAAACAAACTTTTGTGATTGTTGATGAATTCTCCGCTTACAATGCCTTTTTGGGACGACCGACTCTTGCCGCATTCAAGGCCATTCTCACCCCATGGTGCCTGACTATGAAGTTCCCCACTGATAATGGCATCGGTGTTGTGAGGGGGGACCAAAATACCAAGCGAGAATGCTATTTCATAGAGTTACGGGAAAGAATGAAAACAAAAATGGGTAATGGTGCGGCAGCTCCGCTCCACATCAAAGAGCCCACCTTGAAGCAATTACGGCGAGGAACCTGCACTGGTGAGCATAGTGATGCACGAAAAGAGATTGATCTCAGAAAAACCAGTGCAGGGGAGAGTAGAGTGGTGCCGATGGATGTGATGGTGCCAATACCTGTTGACCTGAATGATCCAAACAAGGTGATGAATGTGGGTTCACAACTTGGTATAATGGTTCAGAATATGCTGATATCATTCTTAAAAGCAAACCTGGATGTATTCGCTTGGAGTCATGCCGACATGTGTGGAATATCTCCAGAAATCGCAGTGCATGCTTTGAATATTGATCCAAAATTCACACCCGTAAAGTAGAAAAGAAGAACCCAGGGTCCTGAAAGGTCGACAACATTAAAAGAAGAAGTAGATCGGCTCATGGAAAATGGCTTCATCAGAGAATCCACTTATCCAAATTGGGTTTCTAATCCGGTGTTGGTTAAAAAAGCAAATGGGAAGTGGAGTGTATGCATCGACTTTTCAGATTTGAACAAAGCATGCCCCAAAGACTGTTTCCCGTTGCTCAGAATTGATCAGTTGGTGGATGGAACAGCCGGGAATGAATTATTGTCTTTTATGGATGATTACTCAGGATATAATCAAATCATGATTCATGAGCCAGATTAGGAGGACACGAGCTTCATCACTGATGTTGGTCTTTACTGCTATAAAGTCATGCCCTTCGGACTAAAGAACGCACGGGCAACTTATCAAAGACATGTTAATGCCATGTTCAAACAACAGATTGGCAAGACTATGGAAGTATATGTTGATGATATGTTGGTGAAATCGAAGAAGGCAGTAGACTACATGGATCATTTGGCAGAAATGTTCGCGGTCCTCCGAAAGTATGGGATGAAGCTAAATCCTCTGAAATGTTCATTCGGGGTAGAATCCGGAATATTCTTGGGTTTCATTGTGAGTGCTAGAGGCATCGAAGCTAATCCTTCTCAAATTACTGCTTTAAGAGAAGTCAAAGCCCCTAGAACAAAGAAGGAATTGCAAAGCCTCAACGGGAAAATCGCTGCTTTGAGTCGGTTTATTTCCAGGGTCACTGATAAATGCATTCCTTTCTTTGACGATCTTAAGAAAGGAAAGAAAAACTTTGAATGGACTCTTGAATGTCAGAAGGCTTTTGATGAACTGATTCGTCACATGGAAATGCCTCCAGTACTTTCTCAGCCCAGCAATGGTGAAGATCTTTTCATATACTTAGCGGTTTCATCTCATGCTCTCAGTGCAGCATTGGTACGGGAAGACGCAAAAGTTCAGCGCCCGCTTTATTACATCAGCAAAAGATTCACTAGGGGAGAGATGAATTATTTAAAAGATGGTAAAGCTCGCCTATTGTTTGTTGATTGCGTCCAGAAAGTTAAGGCCATATTTCCAGGCTCATCCTATTAAAGTCCTCACTAATCAACCTCTAAAGCAAGTCCTATTTCGCCCTGAAACTTCGGGTCGTCTTCTGAAGTGGAATATTGAACTCAGCCAATACGATATCACCTACCATCACCGAAGAGCAATCAATGGACAAGCTTTAGCAGATTTCATTACAGAATACACAGATAAAGGTGGCAGTGAGGAAGAGGTGACTGATGACATCCCGATCCGATGGAAATTATATGTTGATGGTGCAAGAAATGACTATTGTTCCGGAGCTGGGGTTGTGCTTGAAACCCCCGAGGGGCGGTCATTGTGCTATGCATTGAGATTAGAATTTCCTTCGACAAATAATGAAGCAGAATATGAAGCTCTTGTTGTCGGCTTGAAGATTGCTAAACAACTGAACATCAAAGTATTGCAGATCTTTAGTGATTCCCAGCTTATTGTGTGCCAAGTCAAGAAAGAGTTTCAAACTAAAGGAGAAAATCTACCTGCTTACTTGTCAAAGGCATGGGAGCTTCTCGATGATTTTGATCATTATACGATAAGCCATATACCTCGGGAAGATAACATGAAGGCAGATTCTCTCGTAAAATATTCAAGCTCTGGCGAAGCTCAATTATTGGGATTGGTCCCTGTGGAAGTCTTGTTAGCTCCAAGTACTGATGAGATGGATATTGACTGGATTATGGCTGTATCTCAAGAGCAGGAGTCGTGGATGACCCCAATCAAGGAATATCTACTCAACGGCTCCCTGCCAGAAAACTCAAAAGAGCGACAGAAGCTATTAAGAAAAGCCCCGAGATATGTAATTCAAGATGGCCATTTGTACAAACGAGGATTCTCGATGCCATTACTCCGATGTGTAACCAAGGAAGAAGCTAAGACAATTTTAGCCGAGGTGCATGGAGGAGAGTGTAGGGATCATTCAGGTGACCGAACTCTTACAAAGAAAATTCTCCGTTATGGGTATTTTTGGCCAGATATTAATCGAGATGCTGCTCAGCACTCCCAAAAGTGGGAGAGATGCCAGAGATTTCCAAAATCCCAAGAGCACCTTCCACCGAGCTAACATAGATGGTCAGTCCATGGCCATTCGCCATTTGGGGGATAGATCTCATTGGGCCTTTGCCGATTGCCAAGTCTGGAATCAAATATGCTATTGTTGCTGTTGATTATTTCACTAAATGGGCTGAAGCTGAACCATTGGCTACTATTACCTCTAAAAAGATGATAAACTTTGTGACTAAAAATATCATTTGCAAGTATGGTGTGCCTCAGAAGATAATCACAGACAATGGTACCCAATTCGAAAGCGAAGAATTCTAGGACTTTTGCAAGCGATTTAAGATCCAAAAAAGCTTCTCAGTAGTGGCTCATCCACAGGCAAACAGGCAAGTGGAAGCAGTGAACAAAATTATCAAATCAACCATCAAAAAACAACTAGAAAAAGCAAAAGGTGGTTGGGTCGATAAGCTGTCACTATCACTTTAGGCATATAGAACTACCTACAAAACTACGACTGGGCACACTCAATTCTCATTAGCATATGGATCAGAAGTAATGATTCCAGTGGAAATAGAGGTCCCCTCACACAGGCGAATTCATTTCAACCAAGCTGAAAATGAAAAGCTGCAACTTGAAGCACTTGATTGGCTTGATGAAAGAAGGAAAGAAGCTGAGCTCAGAGTTGCAGCTCATCAGCAAAGGATAGCCAGGCACTTCAATTCTAAAGTTCGCCAACGCAGCTTTGAAATTGGGGATCTAGTCTTGAAAAGGGTCATGACAGCAACAGGAGTGTTTAGGCCAAACTGGGAAGGCTCATATGTCATAGGCAAAAAACTTCTTGATGGCACTTTCAAGCTCGCAATTGTCGAAGGAGATCCAATTCCGAGAGCCTGGAACAACAATCACTTGTGTCCATATTTTTCTTATAAGCTATGCTTAAATTTGTAAAATGATTGTGGATGTATCATTCTTGTATTGTAAACCATTGTAAAATCAGTGTGAATCAATAATGAGAACTATAAAGTGGATGTAGGCCCAATTCTTGGCCGAACCACTATAACTCTTGTCTTCTCTAATACTATAAAATGCCCGTCTCATTTCGATGTGCAAATATCTTAAATATGTTGCTAAAATGTCGATTTAATATTGCAGGCTATCAAAGCAAAACTTACCTATTCAACATATCACAAGGCCAAGCGATTCCTACAAATCACTCAACAAACAAATGTCAAGCCACAAAAATTCCAGATTCAATTCCTACATAAGAAGTGCTTCTCACAAACAGTTGGTGATTCCACCAATGGGGCACCTTCCTAACGTAGAGGTTCCAGGCCCTTTCTAACTGATTGCGATCGTTTGTGCAAACAGACATCCGGTTAAGTAGCTTGCTCCTTCCCTATGGATTCACTTAACAATGAAGTACACTTCTCTGGAAGAATCAAACAAACCGCAAAAGAAAGGAACATGTACTTAGAGGTGATAATGAGGAATCGCTGAGGGACAGATAGTGAAAAGACATGGGCAAGCAGACAAAAACAGCCAAAATGGAACCTTGTATCTGAACAAAAAAAGTTGGTGGGACCACCGAAGGGGCACCTTCCCAAAGTGAAGGTTCCAGGCCCTTGCTAGTTAATTGTGATCGTTTGTGCAAACGAACATCCAATTAGGAAGCTTGCGTCAGCCCCGTGGATCCATTTAACTGTGGGAAGTAACTTTCAAACAAACAAAAAAGCCCTCTTCGGAGGCACACTTCTACTATCATGGGAAGATCAGTTTCTCCAAAATGACAACATTCTTGCCTAAAAAAGTTGAAGTGCCAAATAAAGCCCTCTTCGGAGGCACACTTCTACTCTCAAGGTAAAATCAATTTCTCCATAATGAGAACATTCTTCCCCAAAAAAAGTTGAAGTGCCAAATAAAGCCCTCTAACAAGGCACGCCCAAAAATGAAATGTTATCTCTTGAAAAAGTCGTTGATGGAACCACCAAAGGAGCACCTTCTCAAAAAGAAGGTTCTAGGTCGTAGCTAACTACTCGCGATCTTTTGTGCAAACAAATATCCGATAAAGCACCTGACGCCTATCCCGTGGGCCCACTTAGCGATGAGATATAACTTTCTAGAAAACAAATCAAAGCCTTCTTGGGAAGCCCGCTTCACCGCGTAGGAGAATCCACTTCTCAAAAATAAAAGTGACCATCTCCGAAAGTTAAAGTGTAAAAAACTTTTTCTAAAAAAAAAGAGGGGAAAACTTATCTGATACAAGGCACACTGTACTAGAGCAGAATAATATTTCCTTAAAATGGAAGAATTATTCTCCAGAGTAAGAGTACAAGTCTTTTCAAAATGGAGAAGATTGCAATAAGTCGTGGTATGGGGGCAATATAGCTACATTAATAAAAGCAACGCTCAAGCAGCATACCACGAGCTCATTGCAGTATCATGCAAAGAAAATAAAGAAACTTGTGCAAAAATAAGGAATAAATGCATTCACAAATACAGGCAAAAGATTGTACAAGTAAAAAGAGTCATTTTATTCCATACTATAAAAGATTTGTATACATGTGCAGGTTTCAAAAAGCGGGGGCTGGTACCCGCACAATCTCTGGTCGATACAAGTCTTTAGATACAAACAAAAAGCAAAAAAGCAGAACAAGAACGATAAAACCAGACTTATTACTTCTTCTTCCCACCGCCTTTGGAGCCCTCGCCTGGCCTAATGGTTAACTACTTGAGTCGGCCTGAACGAGTCGAGGAAGAAGGAGAAATAGGTTCAATTAGGTCCTCTTCCGCTTTCTCATCGCTAGCAGAAGTGTCCTTCTTTTTCTTCGAAATTCCGCGCTTTCCCCTCTTCTTTGAAGAAGATTCGCTGCCTGGAGTGATAAGATCAATCAGCTTTGTATCATCAGTAGTAAATTTCTCCGGGGTCCTCTCACCCTCCTCAAGTTCTTCAGCTTTCTGCTATTGAGAAGCGGCCGGGTTATCTAAGCCTTAAAGCGCTCCTATTTGTTCTTCTTGCGACCCCGGTTGAGAAGCAGAAGAAGGAGTAACTTGAAGAGGTGGAGGGGCAACAGCTGGAGGAGGCGAAGCCTGTACAACACTTGTTGTTTTCACTACAGAAGAACAAAAGTTAAACATCAGTATTCCTCGCAAAGAGAGGAGATAGTGGCACGTCGAGGCTTAAGTAAAAAGCAAGAAGTTCATCGAGCTCATGTGAAGCAAACGAGTAGTCCACTTGAGCTGGATCAGTGTTGAAGTTTCCTAGAGAGCTTGGCTTTATCACGTCAATTTCAAAATCTTGGGCTTCGGTGTTTTCTTGGGCCTCGTCTTCAGCATAAGCAGTTGTAGTTTCGGTTTCGGCTTTGACAGGAGGCGGAGAGTGGGAACTAGAGCCAATAATGTCGACGTCGACCGAAGCCGAAGGACGAGTTGGGTCGGTCAAAGGTGCCTTCCCTAGATGCTCTCCTTCCGCCGCTTTGGCTCGTTCCTTGGCAAGTTGTTCTTTCCCTCTTGCAAGGGTGGCACGACCCTCATCATCCAAATAATAAGCCTCAAAATCCCCCTCAGCGTAGCCAGCGTCTCTAAGCACTTCAACTGCTGCCTCACACACTTCAGCCAGGGTAACCACATACTATGGGCCCAAAAATGAAAGACTTCCACGCCCCAAGACGTTGAGAACATAAAACTCGAATAGAGTGGAGATAACGTTGGCCTTAGTCGCCTCATGTGAATGTTCAGCTGCTGCTTTTCCAGCGATGGCCTCGTCACGCTCAGCCTTAGAAAGCTGGGCCTTTAACATTGTAATCTCCAAATCTTAGGAATTAGTCTTTTCCCGCAGTTGAGCAGCATCTTTGTGGTAGATTTCCACGATTTTCCGCTCCGCTTCAAGTTTAGCCTCAGCATCTCGTTGAGCAGCGTGGGCGTCTCTTACTTGCTTTTGAAGAACCTCTTCCTTTTGAGTATAAGAAGTGGAAGAGGTGGCGAGATCATCTTTAAGCTTCTTGATTTCAGCCTCAAGTTCCTCGTTATGGGCGGTGATGCTCTTCATCTCCGTATCATGCCGATCAAGAACTTTTTTCCACTCAGACTTATCGCTTTCCATGGTCAGCATAGCCTCGAGATTTAAATGATTTACTCTTTGAAGCTCATCAACTAGTTTTTGCCAGCCGAACATTCTCTTAATATCAAGCTTGACAGCGTCGAGATTTCTTATCATGGCCTGTTTATCAATTGGAACCAAGTCCATATCGAAACGTACTCCTTTCAAACAACAATACGGAAATCAGCTTTGGAGTGCAGTCGGAGGCTTCTCAACTTAATAAGGAGGCCTATTAATGATTGCTTGAATTTCAGCTCTTTTAAGGGCAGTAGAGCTAGAAGGGATGTCTAGAGAGATAGACGCAGCATGCACTTTAGAAATTTCAGATGTAAACTTTTTGCTGAGCTTGGCTCGCTTGCTTGAATCTTCAGCTTCATGATTCTTCCCCTTATCGTCATGAGATTTTCTCTTATGGGAGTCATCATCCCTCTGGTAAGAGTCATGTCTGTCGTCTCTTCTCCCATAACGCTCCTCATAAGCCTGCCTTTCACGAGCTTTTATAGCTGCTCTTTCCTTATCAGTCTCCCTAGGGGCAGGAAGGTAGCGCTTGGGGTCATAAGAATCACGCCTCGCATAGCGTTGAAAGTCATCGTAATATGAGCTGCTGCGTCCCATGGGAGAACCTGAAAGTGAAGATGAGACAAAATTTAGAAATCTTCGAAATAAAGAAGCTAAGTGTGCATAATTGCCAAAATCCTAAGTGTGTGTGTGGCGTGCAAACTACGCGCATCAAGCTACAAACCACTATTTGGCTTAGGAGTGATGTCAGCTTTTGCAGTAGGAGTCAACTCCTGGGTTGATAGAATTGATCGCAGGACGGATGTCCCTTCGATTGCTGGAGAAACAAGTTTAGGAGTGGTGGTGTCATCTTTAAAGAGCTCATGGTAAGTCACCATAAGATCACTCAGTCCTCCAAAGATATCATCACCATCATGCCCAGCGGAATGGGTCATATCAGGAGTGCCCTCTTCAGCACGTTTTACACTCTTCGTATCAGAACTTCCTTTCTCAGCTTCCTCATCATCTTCTCTAGTAGCCTTCCCTGAATGTTGTGGAAATTCCTCTTCTTCAATAACTGGGGGAAGTTTAGATTTGCCAGATAACCCCACACCGTCAGCGGAACTGGAGCATTTCACTAATGAAGTCTCTACAATAGGTTCCTTCGGTGCGAATTCCTCTGCGGAGGCTGGGGCATCCGACGCTTCTGCTTGAGAACTAGGGGCATCACTGGACTGAATTGATCAAGAAGAGTGCAAGAGTCCGAATTGGTGCAAAAATTCGTTCTTCTATAGAAACTTGATACTTCTCTCATTGATAGTTACGGCACTTAATCTTTCGAAGGTCGATTTGTGACTAGAATCTTTAGAGGGAGGAGGATGTGCTGCAAAAGTAAAGAATGAAGTTAGCGCTTGACGACTCGAATTTTGAAAGGCTCAGAAATGAAGTAAACGGAAATAGGTAGTCTTACTTCCTACTCTCCAGATACTGTAGAATCCCGGGTGGCAACGGACAAAGAAGAACTGATTTAAAAACCCGTGAGCGCTCTCCGGCAGATCCGTAATCAGCTTGCGGTTTCTTGCGCTCCTTACAAGAGTAATGGAAGGGTGATCTTTGTTCCTCCCGAATGAACACAAATAGCAGATCTCCTTGAAGCTTGGGAGGGGGCTAAGCGTCCTCCTAAATAGTACGCACAACCCCATCAAAATGGCATAGCCATTAGGGTGCAACTGGAATGGTGAAATAGTTAGTTGAAGGAGGAGTGTTCTGAGAAAATCATTGAAGGGGGGATAGCTCCATTCAGACACATTTGACGATTGATTGCAACGAAGCCAGGTGGCGGCCTATCGGCAGTGTCATTTACCCCAGGAAGTAGAGCATCCGCTTCAGTAATGCCAAATTGAATACATAGCTGGTTGAAAGCCCGTTGCTTCAATGTAGTTGAAACTCTTTCCGAAGGATTCTCAAGAGGGTCAGCAATTGGGAAAACTTCATCGTCCCGCTCCACTATCTCTTCTTGCACTTGTTGAGAAGCCATTCTACACAAGGAACTGGACATTCAAATATGAAGGTGCATGTTTCCTAAAAGCGTGTGAAGTGTTGTGCAAAGCTACTGAATAACAAGTAAATAAAGTAAAACTTGAAATAATACTGGTTGGCGCACATCAATTTAGGAAGATTCAAGGCTTGTTATTGGATCAAAATTAAGTGTAGTATCAATACAGATAATATTCAGCGATAAGCAGTTATAACTGTATGAATTTTGCATTGATGCTTCATTTAAGTCAGTTGATTCACAACATTTCACAGTTAATTAGATTCATATTATTTTACTTAAGTAAAATATTATCTCTTTGACCTAATCCATCACTCGATGTGGGCAGTCGATGATGAGTATATTCGTCCTAGTTTTCTGCAAATATTGTATTTAACAGGTTGTTAGCTTTAAAGGTAATACAATCTGTGAAAGAGTGCAACAAGTTCAAGCAGTTCATTCAGCAGTTCAAGTTGGAAGTTCAATCAAGTTCTGTCAAATTCTACAAGTGTTCAAATCCTGTTAATTCCTTCAGTCGTAGGAACGACTTAAGTTAGCTCGGGACTCTTTAGGTCGTCCAGATCATGTCCAAATGACTTAACATAGGTCGGGCTTCCCTAAGTCGCTCTGCTCGAGTTATGGAGTTCATCAGTCATGTTCCTATGAGTTAAAGCTATGCTGCGGGTTAAATTAGGTCGTGCTAATTCTTTAAGTCGTTCTGCTTTAAGTCATGTGCTATTCTGGCAAGATAAGTCGCAAGTCATATGAGTCGCAGTCCCTTATGTCGTTCAGAGTTTGGATGTTAAGTCATTAAGTCGTTCACTAAGTTAAGTCGTGCGATTCATGTCCAAGCTGCTAAGCCCTAGGTCGTTCGAAGCTCCTAAATCGGGCACTTCCTAACTCTCCTTAACCTGCTAACTCCTCTTCATTCAACTACTCGCCTAACTCGCTAACCCGTTAACACGTAACCCGATAACCCGTTAGCATCTCCACAATAAAATCCATCATCTCTCCACACCACCAAATCATCCAAGACCGATTCAAATCGCCTCAGATCCATCATAGATCCGATGCACTGCTGTGTTCTCATGAATTACAACGACAACATGTCCAATGACGATCAAAGATCGATCGTAACATGATTCATGGTGAAATGCGGCACATGAAATCGGATTAGGGTCAGAAAATGGGGGATTCATGATTCGGTGAAGGTCGTGGTTAGATAACGATCGGATTCACTTATGTAATGTGATGGTAAAGATGATCAACGACTGGTTAGTTTGAATTCGTCTTCGAGAGCTCGGAGATTCTTCAATGGCGGGTTAGAGTGTTAGAGCAGGTGAAGAGAAGAAGGGGTGACCTAGGTGACTTATATACAGGGGCAATGGAACTCGAATCGGCACGAACGACCTAGCTCTCTCATAAGTCGCTCACGACTTAGCGACTCAGGATGGCATGTGTTAAGAGGCATCGAGGCACACGACCTAGCCCCTAGGCGTATACTTCGAGGGGCAAGTGTTAACACCTCTCTTATTCATGACTTAGCGACCTATTCGACTCAATGACCTAATGGAATAAGCGACTTAACTATCAAAGGCATAAACGACTTAACGACCTATAGCAGGGCACGACCTAACGACTTAAAGCACAAAGCGGCTCAATATGGCACGACTCAACGACTTAAGGAGCTCCAGTGACCTAGCGACCTAAAGAATCCTGCGACTCAATGGGTTAACGACCTAGCGACTCAATAAAGGCAACGACCTAACGACTTAAGGAGAGAGCGACCTAACGACCTAGCAAGCTTCAGAGTTAAGCCACATGCACATTGCCTCTTCCATTAGGTCGCTTACGACCTTAGCAAGCCGAGATAACTCCTGTGCTACACATGCTAAGTCGCTCACAGCATATATCTCGTCCAGGATGGCTCCATTAAGTCCCTAACGACTAATGCTACCTCGGGATCACTCTTAGGTCGCAACTCCCTAGGTCACTCACGACCTATGACATGGCCGACCTAAGCCCAACTTCTCCTATAAATACCCCGCCAACTCCGCACTGAAAAGGGGATGATTTTTCTGGAGCGCCAAGACTTTGCTGTTTTAACGACTTCTACACTTGCTCCAACACTTCAAATGCCAAAGACACTTCAAAGAACCTTGGGAAAAGATCAAGTTCATTCAACATGAATTCAAAGAGCTTTTCTACATCAAAGTTCTAATAACCTGTCTTAATTGTGTTGTAATTGAAGAATGATTGTAAAGATTGTAATCAAATCAGTAATAGAAGAGATTAAGTGGACGTAGGCTTTACTTTGAGCCGAACCACTATAAAAATTTTTGCCTCTTTACTATTTTCTGCTATTTTCTGCTTGCTTTTAGTTCCCGTACCAACGGGTGGTGCTTTCGCTATATCACAACTCACACTAGGGTGTTAGCGTACATTTTAAGCGTTAACAGACCGTTTTGACCATTGTGTAACGACCTGTATTTTACGGATCGAAAGATCGTAACCGATGTTATTAGGTCATTGTGTTGTTAAGTCGTTCAGAGTTTAAGTCGTCCAGAGTTAGGTCGTGTAGTAGCTAGGGTCGTACTGTAGTTTGGGACGACTTAAGAGAGTGGAGCGACCTATAGAATTTCACCGACTTAAGGGGTAGACGACTTAAGGGTTTTGATGACCTAAGGGGTTAAGTCGTGTTATAGTTTAGGTCGGTCGAGCGACCTAAGGAAGTTAGTGGTAGCAGTTGGCGACTTAAGGAATTGACCGACCTAAGAAGGTTAACGACCTAAGGAATGGAGAGACTTAATAAGTGGCGGCTTAAGGGTTAGCGGCATAGGAGTAGCGACTTAGGAAACTGGGCGAGTTAACGACCTAAGAAACTTAGGTCGTGGACGACTTAAGGAAGCTAGGTCGTACGAGCGACTTAAGGATTGTGGGATAGGTCGTAGACGACTTATGTTAGGTCGCGTGGGTGCTTAAGTAGTTAGGTCGGCATCTCAGTTAGGTCGTGACTTCTGTTAAGTCGTTGAGTTGTTAAGTCGTATTCCAGTTAAGTCGTTAGGTCGCGTGTGTGTTAGGTCGCGTGTGTGTTAGGTCGTGACTTCTATTAAGTCGTTAGGTCGGCATCTTTGTTAGGTCGCGCGTATATGATAAGTCGCGCAAGTGTTAGGTCGGGGATCTGCTAGGTCGTAGGTTGTGAGGATTGTTAGGTCGTAGGTCGTGAGAGTTAGGTCGTGGACGACCTAAGGGGGCGGACGACCTAAGGAACTGCCTATAAATACGCGGGTTTTTCTTCACTTTTTGGGATCCGGATTTTGAAGCGACGAAGTTCTGCCATTTTGAGAGCTCGAGTGATGCACTTCTTCACTTCATTTCTCCACTCTAATCTTGTGATTCCTTCCATCCAAATCGAAGATCAAATCGAAGATCCAAGAGCTTAGATTGAAGATCTTCATTCTTCGAAGAGAGATTTCATCGTTTGAAGCGGAATTTTGGCGGATCTAGCTAGATCCTTCGCTGTCCAGATCTGAAGTGTGTTGCTTTTGAAGTGTTTAGGAGATTCGATGAGTGATGGTTATCTCTCACACGGATCCAAAGTAGTATATTGGATTGGTGGCTTGATTTTGTGTTAAAATAGTGATTTCATGCATTTTCGTAAACTTAAGTATAGATCCATTGTTCATTATGATTTGACATCCATTTTACTACATGTTAATCTATGCAAGTTCATTCATCAAGTTGTAGAGATATTGCTCAAGAATCATGCTTGTTAGATTTGGACTCTTTATTTACAAAATTTCCATTTTAGTTATAATTGCTTTTAGATCTTGTTTGAATGATTGATTACTTGGATTAATGATTGATTTGATTGATTATTATAAATTAGTTGATTAGTTGTTGGATTTAGAGAAGATGGTCGAAGATGATTCAAAAGCTAAGGGAAAGGCTCTTGGATTGGAAAAGCTGCTCGTGGCATATGTGGCGGATGATGAAGCTCATATGGATAGATTTGACGATGATGTTGAGATGAGGCTTTGCTATAATGATATGAAGCGAGGCATGATGTGAGATAGCCTTGGTTAATCCAGACGGGATCATTCCAAGCATGTTGGTAACTCGGTGAAAGGGTTCGAGTTTGAGGATAATGGTTGGCTCGAGAGGCGCTTGAGCAAGTATGAGAATAGTCGTCGAGGAGGATGACTAGGAGGCTAAGATTTCATCGTTGTTGAAGGTTCTAGCAGGCTCAAAGCAAGAGTACGCTGGGCAGATTCGATAGTCCCAAAAGACTACAGTTGGTGGTTGAGTACTCTCTACAGATTCGATAGTCCTAGGTACGGGCTACGACGACGTGCAGAGTTCTGTCTAGAACCAGGGTTACCATTGGCCCTTGACGGATGGCTGAAAGAATGTGTCGGTCATTCAATTAACGGTGGTATCGAAGCAATGATAACAGTGATAGCCAGAGTCATGGATGTTTGGTTGTATCGTCATCCGGTCTCAAGAGCGATATTTTATGTGCGCTTATCTGATCTTGGTTTAGGCCTTGGGGGTTTGTGCTTGGAAAACATCGACCTTGACTCGAGTGATAATTGCTTTACTTTAAATGTCTGCTTTGCTATGTTTATTTCTGCTAGTGTGTCTGGGGGCTATCACTGTAGAAAGAGGTGGAGTGGGAGGGTTGGATTCCTATTCCTTTTACCTTTATGCTCTTTTGGTATGTTGTTAGTTAATTTACCGCTCCCTAAGACTGTTGTCTGACTCAAGGTTTTATGTTCAACTCTTATTACCTTGGGATGTTCATCCATTTTGGGATGGGCAGACTAGGTAGCAGGTGACAGGTGTTGTTCTTAGTTTTCTACGATGCTGATGACAAAGACGAGCTGGAGGCTTGCATATTACTTTCTTACTATATATACTAGATGTTCCGCTGCTTGTATAATTCTCTGAGTGATATGTAGTGAGGCTTGATGTATTGACTATTCAGATGTTTGTATTCAACTATTATGAAGCTTAATTGATGAGATTCTATTTTGTGAAGCTTCACTATATATATTCTCTATTGTATTTTTATCCATGCGCTGTGAGTAATACGATAGATTCTGCTATTTTAACTTACCCTGGCGATCGTCCATGGCTGCCTGGCACACCTTACAGCGCACTATTTCTATGCTTATTGCAGGGGTCATGGGCGGTCGTCACATTTGGTATCAAAGCGAGGTTAATCGATTTTACCCAACGCTCGCTGACGTAACTACGTATGAGAGACGTAATTGTATTTTGATGGATAATTACTATATATAATATAGTAGCTTAGAAGGATTTGAATCCTTATGCAGTTGTTCTCAAGGTGTATTAATCATTCCTTTTATAGATATTAAGAATGAGTCGAAGAGGGAGACCAGCTGCTAGGGAAGGCTGTGCTACTGAGGGGGCTGCTGATTATGCTGCTATGTTCAAGGCTATGATGACTTCGATCATGAGAAGGATGCCAGCTCCGGGGCCAGCAGTAGATGTTGAAGTTCAAGTTCAAGCTCCAAGACCGGTGGATTTTGCTAATCTATGTAAAGACTATACTGCTCTTGGAGGAAAGGTTTTCTTGGGAACAGAGTCAACCATTGAAGTTCAGAGATGGATTGATGCTTGTAGAAGAATCTTTGGTGACTTGCGAATCGAGGATGCAACCAAAAGGAAGCTCGCATCAAGAAAGCTTCAGGGAAGAGCTTCTGATTGGTGGAACTCTATCACCATTGATACTCCGTAGGAAGAAATTACTTGGGAACAATTCCAAGCCAGATTTGAAGCTAAGTTCATTTCTACAGCTCAGAAATATATTCTGTTTAAGAAGTTTGTAGAGCTCAAGCAAGATGGAAGACCAGTTCTTGAGTATGTATCTGAGTTTGAAGCTTTGTCCAAGTATGCCTGGTCGTATATTGAATCTCCATATCAGAAGAACGAGAAGTTTGTGACAGGCTTGGACATTTATCTTGGGAGGCAGTTGGTGGATCATCTGGACGATCCATTTAAAAAGCTTGTAGAGAAAGCTCTCAGGCACGAGAGTCTGTTTCCTAAAGGAGGATCTATTGTTGCTATGACCAAGGAAGAGTCTAAACCACAGCAGGGTGGAAACAAGAAGAGAAAGCAGCAACAACAAAAGGGTAAGGATGGTCAGAAGAAGCCGAAGGGCGAAGTGACCTACTACAATTGTCAGTAGAAGGGCCATTTCTCCAGAGATTGCAAGAATCCAAAGGTGCCGGTGAAGTGCCACAACTGTGACAAGCCGGGGCATATTAAGAAGAATTGTCCAGAACCATGGAAGGGCAAGTAGATTGTGCAAGCTTATGCTTTGGGGGCTGTTCCATCATCTTCAAAAGCTCCTACTGCTGAAGAGAAAGGAAAGAGTGTGGTGGTTCAAGGTACTCTTTCCATATGTGGTGTTCCAGTTAGAGTGTTATTCGATACTGGGGTGTCGCATTCTTTTGTTTATAATGAACTTGTAGGCCGGTTGGGTTTAGAACTGGATATTGTTGATAGGCCATTGGTTGTGACTAATCCAGTTGGGGGTTCGTCTTGTCTGTGTATGTTATGTCGTGGTCTGATTGTATCGAGTCATGATTGCTCTTTTGTTTGTGATTGTTTTGTTCTGAACTTTGCGGGGTTCGGAATTATTTTGGGTATGGACTGGCTTAGGAAGTATGCGGCAAAGGTTGATTGTGAAAGGTTGGAGGTGACAGTCGAGAATGTAGAAGGGCGAAAGGTTGTGATACGATGTAAGCATGAGGAAGGCGTCTTCATGAGCTTCATGTATTCGTTGGTTGTTCCACGGGACGGACTGTCATCAGTGCCAATCGCTAATGGATTTGAGGATGTCTTTGATGAGGTCAAAGGGTTACCGCCGCATAGAGAGATCGAGTTTCGCATCGATTTAGTTGAAGGAGCCAGACCGGTTGTGATGCCTCTTAGGCGGATGTCGCCTAGGGAACAGCAAGAGTTGAGGGTGCAGGTTGATGATCTTTTACAGAAAGGATTCATTCTCCGTAGTGTGTCCGAATGGGGTGCACCAGTTGTGTTTGTAACTAAAGCGGATGGATCGTTGAGGTTGTGTGTGGATTATCGTGAGCTGAATAAAGTGACTAAGAAGAACAAGTATCCATTGCCAAGAATAGAAGACTTGTTTGATCAGCTTCACGAAGCTAAGGTGTTTTCTCAGATGGATTTGGCAACAGGATTTCACCAGTTAAGAGTGGCTAAGGATAGTGTGCAGAAGACTGCTTTCAGGACACCATCCGGTTTCTTTGAGTGGCTGGTAATGCCGTTTGGATTGACCAATGCACCAGCATATTTTGTGGATCTTATGAATAGAGTGTTCAGAGATAAGTTGAACAAGTTCGTCCTAGTGTTCGTGGATGATATTTTGATTTATTCCAGAACTGGAGAAGAGCACAAGACGCACTTGCGTATTGTTTTGGAAATCTTACGGAAACATCAGCTGAAGGCTAAGTTTTCGAAGTGTCACTTCTGGAAGAGCGAAGTGATGTTCTTAGGCCATATTATCTCTGGAAGCGGAATAGCGGTTGATCCTGCCAAGATAGCAGCAATCCAGGATTGGGGTAGACCTAAGAATGCATCTGATGTGAGAAGTTTTCTTGGATTAGCAGGATACTATCATCGATTTATCAAAGACTTTTCCAAGGTGGCTGCACCATTAACAGGATTGACGAAAAAGAACCAAGTATTCAGATGGGATGCTAAGTGTGAGCAAGCTTTCGGAATCCTGAAAGAGCAATTGACAAGTGCTCCTGTTTTGACTATTCCAAGTGGAAATGAAGAGATGGTGTTTTACACCGATGCATGTGGTACTGGACTTGGGGCAGTGCTGATGTAGAAGGGTAAGTTGTTGCGTATGCAAGTCGACAACTAAAGCCGCATGAAAGGAATTATCCGACTCATGATTTGGAGTTAGCGGCGATTGTATTTGCTCTGATGATGTGGAGACATTATCTATTGGGAGTTCGATTCGAGTTGTTTACGGATCATAAGTCGTTGAAGTATCTTTTCTTCCAAAAGTATTTGAATCTTAGGCAGCAACGATGGCTAGAGTTTTTAACATCATATGATTTTAGTATAGCCTATACTCCGGGAAAGGGTAACGTAGTGGTAGATGCGTTAAGTCCAAGACATGCAGGATTGGGAGCCATGTTTTTAGAGTGGAAGAGTCTCAAGTATTTAGCTGGATTTGACTTCAGGCCTAGATGTGAATTGGAACCTGAGATGTTGGCAAACTTATCGATAAGACCTACTCTTGTGGAAAGGATTGGCGAGAGCCAAAAGCGAGATGATAAGCTTGTCAAAAGTATCCGTGATTTGGAATCTGGATTGGGCCCAGAAAAGGAAAAAGGATTCGAGGTCGATCGAGAGGGTTGGCTTTGGAAGCAAGGACGACTAGTTGTTCCCGATATAGATGAATTGAGAAATGAAGTTCTGAAGGAAAGTCATCACTCGAAGTTGACAATTCATCCGGGTGGAAATAAGATGTATCGGGATATGAAGAGAACCTATTACTGGGAAGGTATGAAGAAGGATGTTGGAAATTTTATTTCCAAGTGCATGAACTGCCAGTTGGTAAAAGCCGAGCAGAAGAAGCCCAGTGGATTGCTTTAGCTATTAGAAGTTCCTACATGGAAGTGGGAGCAAATATCGATGGATTTTATCGATGGACTACCTAGAACAAGAACGGGAAATGAAGGGATTTGGGTCATCGTAGATCATTTGACTAAGAGTGCAAGATTCATTCCTGTTCGATCGACCAGGACTGCATTGAAGTTGGTTGAATTGTATGTTAAGTGGATAGTTCGATTCCATGGTATTCCGAAGAGTATAGTGAGCGATCGAGACCCATTGTTCACTAGTGGATTTTGGAAGAGCTTTCAGGAAGTTCTGCAAACCGAATTGTGTTTGAGTACAGCTTATCACCCCCGAACAGATGGTCAGACCGAGAGAGTCAACCGAGTTTTGGAAAATCTCCTTAGAGCTTGTGTTTTAGATTTCGGAGGATCAAGGGAAGATCACCTTCATTTGGTGGAATTTTCGTATAATAACAGTTACCAGTCAAGCACTGGTATGGCACCATATGAGGCATTGTATGGAAGACCGTGTAACTCTCCGACATGTTGGTTGGAAACAGGGGAAAAGTTGATACTTGGGCCATAAATGATTCGACAGACTTCGGATTGCATAGAGATCATTCGGCAATGAATGAAGACAGCCCAAGACCGACAGAAAAGTTATGCCGATAAGCGTCGTAAGGATTTGGAATTCGACGTAGGTGATATGGTTTTTGTGAAGATTTCTCCACTAAAGAATGTTATTCGATTCGGGAAGAAAGGAAAATTGACTGCGAGATTTGTTGGACCATTCCCGATTATCGAGCGAATTGGAAAGCTCGCCTATAAATTAGAGTTACCAGAAAAGATGGCGGGTGTGCACAACGTTTTTCATGTATCGTATCTACGGAAGTATGTACACGACTCGAGTACTGTAGTTTCTGCTGATAGCTGTGAAGACTTTGAGATTGATCCAGTCGATAAGAGACCTCGTAAGCCGCTTTGTGTTGTGGAAACTGACACGAAACAGCTTAGGAGGAAGGTAGTTAAGTTGCTCAAGATACAATGGAGTGATGATGTTAACGACTGTACATGGGAGGTGGAAGAGAGGATGAAGGCAGCTCATCCTGAACTCTTCAAGGTATGGCCATAAGGTGTTGTGTCATCTCACGACATTGTAACTTGTTCTAGTTTTAGAATTCTGCATGCTAGGCTAGTAATTGGACGCATGGTTTGTTGATTGCTATGGATGGTAGGCATGCAGAATAGTTTTTGATTGCTCTTGTTTGTTTGGAATTTCGGGGGCGAAATTCCTAAGGGGGAGAGAATGTAACGACCCGTATTTTATGGATCGAAAAATCGTAACCGATGTTATTAGCTCGTTGTGTTGTTAAGTCGTTCAGAGTTTAAGTCGTCCAGAGTTAGGTCGTGTAGTAGCTAGGGTCGTACTGTAGTTTGGGACAACTTAAGAGAGTGGAGCGACCTATAGAATTTGACCGACTTAAGGGGTAGACGACTTAAGGGTTTAGACGACCTAAGGGGTTAAGTCGTGTTATAGTTTAGGTCGGTCGAGCGACCTAAGGAAGTTAGTGGTAGCAGTTGGCGACTTAAGGAATTGACCGACCTAAGAAGGTTAACGACCTACGGAATGGAGCGACTTAAGAAGTGGCAGCTTAAGGGTTAGCGGCATAGGAGTAGCGACTTAGTAACCTGGGCGAGTTAACGACCTAAGAAAGTTAGGTCGTGGACGACTTAAGGAAGCTAGGTCGTTCGAGCGACTTAAGGATTGTGGGATAGGTCGTAGACGACTTATGTTAGGTCGCGTGGGTGCTTAAGTAGTTAGGTCGGCATCTCAGTTAGGTCGTGACTTCTGTTAAGTCGTTGAGTTGTTAAGTCCTATTCCAGTTAAGTCGTTAGGTCGCATGTGTGTTAGGTCGCGTGTGTGTTAGGTCGTGACTTCTGTTAAGTCGTTAGGTCGGCATCTTTGTTAGGTCGCGCGTATATGATAAGTTACGCAAGTGTTAGGTCGAGGATCTGCTAGGTCGTAGGTCGTGAGGATTGTTAGGTCGTAGGTCGTGAGAGTTAGGTCGTGGACGACCTAAAGGGGCGGACGACCTAAGGAATTGCATATAAATACGCGGGTTTTTCTTCACTTTTTGGGATCCGCATTTTGAAGTGACGAAGTCCTGCCATTTTGAGAGCTCGAGTGCTGCACTTCTTCACTTCTTTGCTCCACTCTAATCTTGTGATTCCTTCCATCCAAATTGAAGATCAAATCGAAGATCCAAGAGCTTAGATTGAAGATCTTCATTCTTCGAAGAGAGATTTCATCGTTTGAAGCGGAATTCTGGCGGATCTAGCTAGATCCTTCGCTGTCCAGATCTGAAGTGTGTTGCTTTTGAAGGGTTTAGGAGATTCGGTGAGTGGTGGTTATCTCTCACACGGATCCAAAGGAGTATATCGGATTGGTGGCTTGATTTTGTGTTAAAATAGTGATTTCATGCATTTTCGTAAACTTAAGTATAGATCCATTGTTCATGATGATTTGACATCCATTTTACTACATGTTAATCTATGCAAGTTCATTCATCAAGTTATAGAGATATTGCTCATGATTCATGCTTGTTAGATTTGGACTCTTTATTTACAAAATTGCCATTTTAGTTATAATTGCTTTTAGATCTTGTTTGAATGATTGATTACTTGGATTAATGATTGATTTGATTGATTGTTATAAATTAGTTGATTGGTTGTTGGATTTAGAAAAGACGGTCGAAGATGATTCAAAAGCTAAGGGAAAGGCTCTTGGATTGGAAAAGCTGCTCGTGGCATATGTGGCGGATGATGAAGCTCATATGGATAGATTTGATGATGATGTTGAGATGAGGCTTTGCTATAATGAGATGAAGCAAGGAATGATGTGAGATAGCCTTGGTTTAATCCAGACGGGATCATTCCAAGCATGTTGGTAACTCGGTGAAAGGGTTCGAGTTTGAGGATAATGGTTGGCTCGAGAGGCGCTTGAGCTAGTATGAGAATAGTTGTCGAGGAGGATGACTAGGAGGCTAAGATTTCATCGTTGTTGAAGGTTCTAGCAGGCTCAAAGCAAGAGTATGTTGGGCAGATTCGATAGTCCCAAAACACTACAGTTGGTGGTCGAGTACTCTCTGCAGATTCGATAGTCCTAGGCACGGGCAGCGACGACATGCGGAGTTCTGTCTAGAACCGGGGTTACCATTGGCCCTTGACGGACGACAGAAAGAATGTGCCGGTCATTCAATTAACGGTGGTATCGAAGCAATGATAACAGTGATAGCCAGAGTCATGGATGTTTGGTTGTATCGTCATCCGGTCTCAAGAGCGATATTTTCTGTGCGCTTATCTGATCTGGGTTTAGGCCTTGGAGGTTTGTGCTTGGAAAACATCGACCTTGACTCGAGTGATAATTGCTTTACTTTAAATGTCTGCTTTGCTATGTTTATTTCTGCTAGTGTGTCTAGGGGCTATCACTGTAGAAAGAGGTGGAGTGGGAGGGTTGGATTCCTATTCCTTTTACCTTTATGCTCTTTTGGTATGTTGTTAGTTAATTTACCGCTCACTAAGACTGTTGTCTGACTCAAGGTTTTATGTTCAACTCTTATTACCTTGGGCTGTTCATCCATTTTGGGATGGGCAGACTAGGTAGCAGGTGACAGTGCTGTTCTTAGTTTTCTACGATGCTGATGATGAAGACGAGCTGGAGGCTTGCATATTACTTTCTTACTATATGTACTGGATGTTCTGCTGCTTGTATAATTCTCTGAGTGATATGTAGTGAGGCTTGATGTATTGACTATTCAGATGTTTGTATTCAACTATTATGAAGCTTAATTGATGAGATTCTATTTTGTAAATCTTCACTATATATATTCTCTATTGTATTTTTATCCATGCGCTGTGAGTAATATGATAGATTCTGCTTTTTTAACTTACCCCGGCGATCGTCCATGGCTGCCTGGCACACCTTACAGCGCACTATTTCTATGTTTAGTGCAGGGGTCATGGGCGGTCGTCACATTTGGGTCTGGTTTACCGATGAGATGAGGTGAACTTTGTACTGCTTTGAGTGTGAAATTGGCTAATGGTTAGTAAACTGTTTAGTGCGAACGTGGGGTATGGGACTCACGTTAACATTTTTCGGGTTCCTTTTTGAGAGTTGTGACACATTCCACCGGACAGTGGTGTCCAGTACCGCCACTACGGTTTGTTGCCTTCGGGTTTGTTGCCTTTTTGGCATTGCCTTTTGGTGTTGCCTTTTTGGCGTTGCCTTCGGGTTTGTTGCCCTATAGTATCGCTTTTGGAGTTAGTCATTCGTCACTGCTCGAGTGATATAGTATCGCTTTTGGAGTTAGTCATTCGCCACTGCTCGAGTGATATTCGGGTTTGTTGCCTTCGGGCTTGTGGATCCTTGTTACAGTACTGAGCTCAAGCATCTTTTGTTTTCTTTGACAATTATATTTCGCTAGTGTATCGCCCTTCGGTGTAGGTCCTTTGAACCACACGATATATAGCGATTACCTTGTGGAAACTCGTGTTACCTTTGTTGGTATTTGTTATTTTCCTTTTGGCTTGTTTTGGGATATGATATCCTTTGGTTATTGGAATTGCCGATGATATGGGGCTTTTTTTGATTCATCTTATGTTAGATGATTTGTTTATCTTCTTTGGGGATATTTGTGGTACTTTATGATCTTGTACGTTCATTATCATTTGGTTTATCCAACTGATTGGTTTAGCTAGACTGACCCGTGTATTTTATACTCGGGTCAGACCGAGATATTTCAGGTTAGGTACTTTGGACTTAGCCTCTTTTTCTTCCGCATGGACTATTCCGCTAGCTCCTTTTTGTTAAAGCTTTTTGTGTAGTCCTTTTTGGCTGTAACTCTGATATGTACTCTATTGACTAGTCTGTATATTGTGGTTTGCTTTACCACTTGACATGTATCATTTTGTAAACTCTGTAATGTATCTGTATATGTGTAAATATTTGTGATGATTAACTGTTCTGTGATGTTTATTACATTTAAGTTGTTATATTTATTCTGATAGATCCTTCAGCCACCTATGGCTTTGTGTTAAGTATTTATTGGATATGTCGATCCACTTGAGAAAAATAGATATATCTACCTTGTCGACGTATTCAGTAGATAATTAAGGCAAGGCTATAGATGGTCGCTCCTAACCAGCTCTATTCTCCGCATTAGCAGACGGTGTTACCTTGTAATACTCTTTTCTAATGTGGGTCTCGGAGTGGGGCGTTACACCTGGCCTGAAAGGTGATGTGAGCCAAAAGGTCAACCCTAATAGAAAAGGCCCAATTTGAATTGGGCCTTGGGCTAATTTTCAAAATAATTTTGAAGATTATGACATGTTTTTAAATTTAAAAGTTAAATTTAAAAATAAAACATGATTATTATAAAAGGTTATAATATAACATAAATTTTCAAAATGTTTGAAAATGTAATGAAAATTTCAAAATGTCTAAAACTATTATTTTCAAAATTTAAAATTTGTTAATAAGATTAATAAAAAATTTAATTAAACAACTTAATTAATTAATACTTATATGCATGTATTATATATGTTATGTTATTTTAAAGTGTTCAGATAACATGATTGTACATATATGTAAGATAAAATTTGAAATTAATATAATTTAATTAGAATTGTTTAATTAAATAAATAAATTAAAGGTTAATTAATTAAATAAAAAATACGCAAACATAAGATATATGTGTTATACTTTAAAGGTTATAGTACACACTATAAAGGTTATAATAGATATGTCCAATATATAAGTTGTATTGGAATACTAATTTAAAATTAATTAAAGAAATAATTAACTAAAATTAATTAAATAAGATTTAATTAATAAAATATTATACATAAGATTATTGTATAAGTTAATTAAAATATAAAAGTTATATAATAATGAAACTTATATAATATTAGTGTATAAACTAAAGGTGGAGCATTAAAGAAACCCAAATAGACTTAAGGAATAATTACATACGTAAATTTACGTAGACTGTGATTTCTGATGTGTGTGACACTTGAATCACGTGGATATTTCATAATAAATACATTAATCCATAAGCCGATATCACTGAATATATTATATTGAAGATTATGAATCTTCAATATAATGTTGGCCTCAACCATTTATATATTAATAAATTACTTGCATACTCCTTAGTTGTTGAGCAAACTCAAGCTAGGGATGTTATGCATAGTATTGTTAATATATTGAAAAGATGAGGTAAGATAACTATATGTATTTGTTAACCAAACTCAAGGTACATATACTATACTTAGGCCATCACGATATGGTAGGTACGAGTGAATAATCTCTTTTCGATTTGTTGAGCAAACTCAAGGTCGAAATGGGATTAGGACAAGGAAAAATAGGTTAGGAGTTGTATGTGATATAACCGATAAGAAGTTATCCATCGTTTGTGGTGCTATGATTTGTTGAGCAAACTCAAGGTCGGAAGTCTTTTATGTTTCATCTTAGGGTTTGGAGAAACATAAAAGACTAATGGGAGCCTTATTAGGAAAATGAAATGGTAACATTTAACCTATCTAATATTATAAGAACATATGCTAAATAATGTTATAATTATCTACAATGATAAATTTGTGCATTTAATATGATTGATAAAATGTTTATCAATTAACATATACAAACGAACTGAATAGAAAGTTGACAAACAGAAATATACTGCCCATTATTAAATTCCTATTACATGTTAAAGTTTTAACACTCATGCAAGTGCTTGATTTTACAACTACTGAATACATTTATGGTTTGGTCACTTATGTATTTATTTGGTCAAGACCATGTATTGCATTCTATGAGTTTAGAATTCTAAAAGCAATACAAGACTATGGATATTTGATCCATATACAATTGCATATAAATGTTACATGGCGAATGGTCAAAATTTGTAATGTAAAATATTTCAATGAAACTAGTTCATCCGAAACACCAAATAAGCCTTAGTGTAAGATCGAGGATTCAATCTGATGATTACAAAAGGGATCATATTGTGTTAACGTAACACAAGGCCAAAAACTACAAAATAGATATAAGAACTCGATCGTTGAAATGTCATTTTGATCGGTTTACATAAAGTCCAACATATTTGACATTCTTAAATGTTAAGGATAATCGAATGTGCTTTTGTGAAGAGTTTGTTATGATATTGTAATATGGTTTTATTTTGAATAGTTTGACCATTTGAAAGGAAAATGAATGTACAAGAATAGATGTAATTTAAGGTATAGTTGAGATGAAAAGAATGAATGGTCACTTATGCTTCATTGAGATACATTGGAAACGAGAATTATAATAATAATTGATACTTAATATTGGAATAAGAAATACGATTTCTATTCCAAAATGTATTTTCATATAGAAAATTGTATGAGATTTTATTTTGAGCTCAAGATATTTGATCGACGAACTCTCCACTATAAATAGTTGCAGCGTATGAATAAACAAATCGTATTAAGTGAATGATGGACCTCCGAATTTAGTATGCTGCTATAGTAATGGTGGAAATAATGGGAGCTGCCATATATCACTAGGTAATTTATGAAATTGGGAACATAAATTGATTGGTGATAAATCGAGAGAGATTTATAAATATTAGATTGGTTATATTGGAATTGAAAAATATATTTTTATCGAGAAGTTGTGTTTGTTTTAAAAAGAGGATTTTTAATTATTAAACTAGGTAATTTAAAAAAAAATTAGCAAAAAAAAAATTGAGAAAGTTTGTTAGTTAAATATTTTTAAATTGTCAAAATGAATTATAAGTTTTATAAACAAGTCTTGTAAATCGATTAGAATTTTATTAATAAATCAGAATTTATTTATTGTTTCAAAGCTATGTAATTATTTTAATTGATTAAAAGTATATTTAATTATTAAATAAAAATATCGGAAAGTAATGGTATACTTTAATGGTGAAATCGGAGGCAGAGATTGCCTGCAGTTAAGTTTGGATTTCTCTAGGATAGAGACGTAATCATTGAGCTGCGAATCCATGGTTGATACTGGATAGTGCTTTCCATATTTATTTTTAAAAGTTTTAAGTATTTTGAAAGAAATGATTTGATAATATATCCACTCCGTTGTGAAAAGTGTATACCTGTTTGAAAAAGAGATTTAATTTATCGAAATTTAAATTAAATAAGGCTTAGTGATTTCAGTGGGAAATGGAACCTTTTGGTTGAATGATTGTTTATTTGATAGTTAAATAACCAACTATCAAATTTGGACCCAAAAACATAACTTTGGACATATCTAGGAGAAACACGGTGATTATATGGTACAATTACCGTCGGAAGGTTCTATACTCTACGTATGAACTCGTTTCGTCCGCCTAGGACGTTGATAAGGAAATCCTTCCACTAACGGTTAGGAGATGATCTTCGATCTTATTTTCGTCTGATTATTTTCTAAAGAACCGGGGTTGAGTTTACCGAAAATATTGAACGTTGTTTAAAAGAGACCAGGGTCGGATAAGTTATCCGAAACCACTTCGAACCAGCGAGTACGATTTCGAAGTGAAGACAAGAGCATGTAATCAAAGATGAAGCATTGAAGTGCAAGGACTAAACGCTACTAATCTCGAGGATGATAACAAAATGGATGTAGTAGGAATAGTGCCTTCGGTTTCGTTCAGACCAAGAATGGACTTGTATGGATGAATGTTTTCAACACATTGTCATTGGAGGACAATGAACATTCAAAGTAAAAATTCCTTAAAAGGTAATCGTAGCCTCAAGCCTCATCAACTGGAATGACTGAATATCAAGGGAGATGCAACAAGGCTAAGTGGGTCGCACCCAATTAGGGTATGTTTATCACCTTTCTAGATACCCACGGATATTGTAAATACGGTGCATGGGAAGGAGCTTGATAAGGGTGGGAACACCTGGGTTGATAGCATATCAGTTCTATCCAGGTAGGGGTAGGGCCAGTCTTGTATTGTAGGAGATCTTAGCGAGGTCCTCGATACATTTTTCTAGATATGTACTGTGATAGGTGGAACCCCACTACTTAGTCATTGTAGGGAATCCATTCTCCAATGCGTGCTTTTATGTTTTGGTTGTAGAGCCTAGTATGCTTGAATTTGATTAATGTAAATTTTTTGGCTATTTGAATAAGTATTTGTACTTAGACACTATTATAATATTAGATGATTTTGATATAAAATGTTTTGGTTATCGTAAGGTAAAAACCCATCGTGTTTATGTGTGGCGTGATGAGATACCTCTGTTTTCAAAGGATTTTTATAATAGTAATAATTTAGATTAAGTGTGTTTTCTCACGCTGGTTTTCCAGACTGACTCGGGTGTTATTTTATTATAATGCTCGGGTCAGTCCGAGTATTATAGATTCTGGATAGGATGCTATTGAGCTTAGGAGACGAGCTGGATGACAGAGACGTATTTCTATAGTTGATTCATATTTCCGTTGTATGAGGACAAGTTATTATAACTGTCCAGATTGATGTATTGATTGTTGTACTCTAATGATTGTAAGTGTAAAACAATTACAGATTCTTTATTTTGTTTCGCTGCGATTGTGAGATTCTGTGTTGTTGTTTCTATTTTCTTCTACCTTTTTCTTCTTCACCCCAAGCAATCGGTGTTTCCAGCACTTGAATATTCGGCATGTTATACAGTGAACATATAGATGTCGATTTTTGAGGGTCGAAAATCCCGTTCGTTACATGTGGTATCAGAGCAGAAGGTTAAGTGAGAACCTTAGCTTTGGTGGGGATTACTCATTAGAGATGGGGTTAGTAGAACCTTAGAATGAGTTTGAGTGTATTAATAGATATGAGCGCGTATTTGTTAGTGAGTATAAAAAAATTTATATTTTGTTGATTTATCTGTTGAGTGGTATATAAATTCTGGTCGAATAGTGGGACGCCACTAAATCGATAGGAGTTTCTAAACACTTGAACACGGTAAATCGACACAGTATTGTTTTAAAAATGGGTAAATGAAATAATTTTACCCAAATTATATTTTGGTACAAAAGGTAAAATTTTATGAAATTATTATTGTATATTGGTGCGTTTGGATGTTATTATTATTATAATCAAGACAAGATTATAAAATTGGAATGGTTATATATAGCCAAATTGACATTGTATAAGTATGAATTATACAAATGAGTTAAAAACTAAAAATCGATTCAAACCATAATTTGGAGATTTAAAATCCCGGAATCTTTGAGAAATGTTTTAAATGGGTTTGAACGAAGTGTTTGGAAATTTTAAAATCCCGGAAGTTTTAAACATGTTTTCCAAAGTGGTTAAAAGAATAATGGAGTTAAATTTGAGATTTTTGAAGAGAAAATGTTTTACAAATGTATTTTTGAGGTGATAAAGCACTAAATTCACTTCAATCGCTGGAAAATAATTTCGATGATGATCGCGACATCATCGGTGTTCATTTTTGAGTTTCTAAGTGATGGATTGCTACCGTAGAATTTGATATGAGGAATTTGTTTGAAAAACAAGTATTGCTTTGGAAAAGAGATTTGTGTTAGATAAAACCAAATTAGTTTTGAAACTTCCAAAGAATGGTTGTTAAAACCAAGAAAGAGCCATATATTTGTTTTCAAATGATTTAAAATAAAAACCGGTTGTTTGAATTCTGGAATTTTAATATAAATGTTGGAAAAGAATTAGGAAATAAGTTATGAACTTATTGTCACGTCACGGATTTTTCGACTTTCGAAAATTCGACATCGATACTCACTTTATCGACTGCCGAGCAATCGAGTGCCGGAAACTCCAATAGTGAGGGTTTTAAGAAAAAGAAAAAGTAGAAGAAGAAGAAGATAGAAGAAAAAGAGAAGAAAGAAAGAAGAAGAACAACAGAAAAACCACATCAGAACAGAAAACAATATCAGAATCTTACACATCGCAGCAGAACAATATATAATAGATAAATGAATATCATTTAAAAACAAAAGAATTATATCTGTTATTACATTACATCACATCATATCATCAGAGTCAATAAACAACAATGGACAGTTATATAAACTTGTCCTCATATAGAATACACAGCGGAATAAATACTATCAGATACAAATACTACGTCTCGTCATCCAGCTTATCTCCAAGCTCCAGAATATCCTGATAATCTAACTCTAGACTGCCCGTGTGGAAATAGGTGGGCACCCAGAGTTTAGAAGGGAACAATAAACTCCGAGTCAGTCATGGTGACTGGTGTGAGATCGTAAAACAGTTATTCTTTAAAATAAACAACAGGATAATTTTAAAGTCAATTCGAAATGCTTTTGGAAAATGAAACTACCATAAGACCTCCCACCACACACACAATGCAAACGCAGAATTGGAGGAGATTTCTTCTTATGATAGTCAAAGATGCTTACTATGCAAAATCAAATCATTTTTTATATTATTATTAGTGCATAGTGTAGAAAACATTTCAAAAGTATAATATTAATCTTAGCCAACATACGACCAGTATCGTATGCCTACTATAGCTACTATGTTCAATAGCAGGTTACCGCCACATTCCATAGCAGGTAATACAACTAAAACCGTACACGTCGCGTATTGTTTCTTTGGATTTCCAACAAATGGTCAGGCTAAGGAACTTCCTATCCACGATGGGTACGTCCCTGGAATAGACGACCCGAGAACCTAACCGGATCTCTGCCAACACAAGGCCGGGTTACCTCTGCAAAAATAGGTAACTACTGACACGCGTATGCCATCCCCCGATCGTAACCGATCTTCCCGAGGATCCCCGATTTCCAACAAACCACATAGATAATAATGCAGCAACCACATAGGTTAAGTATCTGGGCTCCATACCATGATACCACCTCTATCCAGAAGGAATGACATACACTAAGGGGCGCTACTCCCTAGAACCTTGCCGCATTCTTCCTGTTTCGACCATTTCCGGGGTGTGAGGCTCGACGAAGTCTCGTCCACAAAGCTACGCTTTCTCAAAAAGCCCTGCTTCGGGTCAAACAAAATGATCAACCTATGATCACAAAGATATAAGATCAAACAAATGATCATATCACAAATGATCAAACACTGATCATTTCACAGCAACACTCAGTATGCCACGTTACCAAATTGGGATATATCGCTGATAAATTTCAACTACATAACCTCTGAGCTCGTACGTCTCAGAGAAGGGTGTTAAGCTAAGAGAATAAATTCTCCGCCACCAACAGAAATGTATTTGAAAGAAATCAGCTTTATATCTCAAATTGTAACGTCAGACACACAATCCATACAAGTCTGTTCCGGGATCGAACAGAACCGAAGGCACTTCTCACGATGCCCTTGCATATCCGGATAATTTTCAATCACGTCAGGACTTCCCGTCACTAAGGGTGATAAAACCTCTAAACCGGAGATCAGCCGATGTAGAGTAACTCGACGGTAATCCTTCCGTTTTCAAAAATATCCGGTCTTCAACACCGGTCTTCGAATGCAATTCATAACGACGTATCACATATTCGGAATGGGTTATACGACCCCATGGTCCTTTCCCGGCTAACCCGAATAGTGAGCGATTATTCAAAAATAAGTGTGGCATTCAAATTCATCCAATTCACAACAAATACCTATCTAAAGGTAATTATTGATAGTCGGTTATTTAACTATCAATAAAAATGCGCAACATCATCAGATTCCAAATAATTTTCCAAAATTATTTATTTTCCAAAAATATCTTTACTAGATATAAAATTTTCCACACTTCAAAAATAAATCAACGTTTATTTTTCAAAACAGTTTCCCTTCTTTTATAAATTCCATAGTGAATTTATATTTCAAAAATATCTACTGATATACGATTTTCAAATCGTTTTCAATATTCAATTTCGATTTATCTTTAAGAAGATAAATCTCAAAAACGTTCATTTCATATTGGAAAAGCAATTCCATACTTATATAATAATAAGTAATTCACAAATCTACTTATTTTCAACACTTGAAAATATTCAATATACTTAAATCAAATTAAGTATATATTTCATTCTTTTAAGGAAACCATTTACTATAACATTTATTTGAGTCAAAACGAATGTTACGTAAAACATCGTTACGACGACTCAAAATCTCTAGTATAGGGATTCGAAATTTAAGATATATAAATCCCAATACTACATCAAAATATTTCCTTTCGGAAATCATTTACTATAACAACAGTGTTATAGTCCATCATTTCCTTATATTTTCGAAAACGCCTATTTCAACAATGAACGTTGAAATCTATGCTTTCGATTCATAATACGTTTTAAAACATCTTTAAAATGTTTAACTTCATTTTTAATATCACTTCTTCAAAAACGTATCCAATTTACTTAAAATTATATTCACTGTCCAAAATCGTGAATATAATTCACTTAACCCAATTTCAGTCTTTTCTACACATTTTTATTTCAATAAAAATTCGCTATCCAAAATCGCGAATATATCTTCTTTAAAAACCTTCTATATTTAATTTCTCAAATTCAACTGATTTTGAATTTATAAACACGTTTATAAATTCTATTTCTATCTTAATAACAACTCGACTTATAAATCTTCTTTTTTTTATTAACTTCGATCAATATTCCATTTAAAGGCAAAAATCCAATTTATAAGTAAATTACTTATAAATCCTTTATTCTACAACTTCATTCATTTTTAACTTCACAACGTAAATCTATTAATTTCATTCACTTATGAAATCCATTTATACTTCTTTTTAACACTTATAAAATTCGTTTTATAAGTCCAATATTTTGATTTATAAAATATCAATTTTATAAATCTTTTTATACAAATCATTTATAGTTATTCAAAAATCCCACTTAAACCATTTTATAAATAAATCGACTTTTATTTCAAAACTACACTTCGGTTATATTTCACTAAAATCTTAACCTTTATAACTTTAATAATCTTAACGTTTGTAAATTAATTCAAAAATTTAATAACGTATATTTACAAATAATCACTTTAAAAATCTCTTTTAAAGTTAAAATCGTTATTTTAAAACTTCAAAAATTGAATCCAATGATGCAACGCATCAATTAGTCAATCACAACATCAACATCATATATCAACATATGATAACAGAATATACATCAATCCTGTAAATAAATAACTACTGGTGAGGAATCCAGTTGGATCCCTCCAACCTGTTTCCCTGCATCCAAAGACGTTAGCACAATACCATTCCACTTCGAGGTGGAATATCGCGGTATATGGGTTTTTATAAAAATCCACTTACTAACGGCGCAATAGGGTCTCATCCGCTATACGAGGCGGGAAAATCATCAATCCAATATATACATATGCCAATATGTATATATTGCTATATATATAGATATATCCTATAATATCTAATATCACATTCAATAGCAATCAACACAATCAATAACTGCAAAAATTCCACATTCAAATTTGAGTGAGAAGATCTCACCTTTGCTTTTATTTTTTGCCATCCATTTTCCAATTTGACCATTTCTCCAAATTTCGACCTTGTATAAATAATTTTATACAATCGATTAATATTTGAAATAAATCGAACCATCCGTTTCCATTTAGTAAAATTTTATTTTACCTAATCAATTCAATTTCAAACAAATTTCCGTTTGAAAAATTTTAATCATTCAATGATTTTATTTTAACCTAGTTTTTCTTTTAATAAATTTATCTAACAAGAATTTAAATCAAAACTATTCTTCCTTTAAATAAATATTCCACTAAATAAATTATATTAGTTTTTGATTTATAAATAACTACTTAACATTTTAAAATTCCAAATTAACTTCCTAAATAGTATACAATTTAAATTAACGTTCGAACCCATTTAAATAACCAATTTTTTTCTTTATTTTTAAACTGTATATGTAAATATTTCTGTATATAAATAAATTTTTCTTTTGCATAAAAAAAAACAAATCGATCTATATACATAATTTTTCTTTCATTTATATTTTACTGTAAAATAAAGATATGCACCTTTCTGCACTCGAAGCTCAGGCTCGACCATTGTTACAACCCCAATCCACTGTCTTCGACATCGGTCTTCCAACTCGCGAACCCACCTGACGACGACGCTGCCATCACCATCGCGGCCGTCCCAACCTCGTACGAGCACACGCGCGCACGCCTGCGCCTACACTAATGGCCACGCGAATCCTCCCCCTCCTTCACTGTCCTCGGCCCCACAACGCGACTTCGACCTCACGATGATGTCGCCTCCCCAAATCGAGTTGCCGCCTGCTTGTCGCTGCTCGAATCGCCACTACGGCCCCGCGAAACATCTCAATGCCGAAACCCTAGTTGCCGCCTGCCACCATCCATCGCGACCTGGAGCACGCGCGCTTCCATTCAACAATTTTGTCTCCTCAGCTCGAACTCGAGCTCGCGATTTGAATTTGAGCAGGGGTGGGTTTGATTTCACATTCGATTTAAATGACAGGAAGATGTGGAGCGATTTAATTCCTAAACTGAGAGATGAAAGAAAGATGTTTTCTTTCATTTTCGTTCGTTTTGAATTCAAACTGGAGAGTGGAGTTTTTAGCTTGAAGAAGTGAAAGTTGTTCGACCCTATTATCCTTCTATTTTTTCTTAGCATCGGCCATGATTTTTTATCTGAACGAGATTTTTAACTTTAAACGAAATGATTTCCTTTCGCGTATCTTAACAGAGAAGGAAGGGGAGACAAAAGAACGTGGTTAAGCAGAGAGTAGGTCGACGCGAATCAGAGAATAGGGTGGCTGATTATCTTAGTGTATAAATTTATTTTTAAATTAAATCGATTAATTATTGTCCAGACGTTTTTATCTCGTACGATCACACGACAACTCCAATCACTACAAAAATTGAAATCCGATAATAATACAATATTACGGATCCAATGGAACCAGTTTCGTCGAATTCCGAGACTGTTTGAAAAATGACTATTTTTAATTATTGATTCGAACGATTTAATTTCAAACTGAACAATTCAATTTCAAATTCGATTCTGAAGCTCCAATTATCTTCAGTATTATTAATATAAATATTAAAAGCTTTTCGAAATATTTTTCTTCAACTTTAAATTGAATATTCAAATTTTTATTCAACATTCAACAGATTAAATTTCAAAATTTAATCACTAAATTTCAAAGTTATATCGGGAATTCAAATTAAATCATCGTTCAAATATTTAAAATTAATTAAATATTCTCAATTTAATTCGTTCAAAATTCTGGGTCGTTACAGACTTCCCCCCTTAAAAGAATTTCGTCCCGAAATTACAAGTTAGGAAAAAATGTCCTTAACTCGTCTACTATTTTTCAACATCCAATAGTTTTATCAAATTTCAAAACAAACCTCTCTACTACAGATTCGTTATCAATTCAACTAGCTTTCCAACTTCAATTATAGTTCAAAACAACATTGTTTTCTTAACAATTCAAATTTTACTTCAAATTTCAAATTCAAATTTTCAAAATTTTCTCAAAAATTTTCTAACGCCCTAAATTTTCGAAAAATTTCGCCAGCGTCTCCTTTGCGCGGCTAATACGGTACGACTACAAAACGTCCCTACGGACTCTCAGATTTCAAAAAGAAAAAGAAAAAGCCAAGCGGCTAGAGAAATAAGTCATCAAATCTCATATTCAAATTTAAATACATACCTTTTTGTCGAGCAATTCAAATTATCTTTGAACTCAAAATCCCAATTTATCACCTGTATATCCTACTAGCCATAATATCTAGTTGCATATATTCAAACCATTTTGCAAATTCTATTACAAAATTTTCAATATAAACTGCTTATATCATTTTTACTTCACTGTTGAAGTTACATATTCATTTTCATTTCATTTTACATTTCACATTCATTTGAATTCAATTCACAATTCCAATCTAATTTGGATTCAGTTTCATTCTCTTGCACTTATAATTGAAATTTTTATTTACTAGTAACTGTAAATTCCATTCATTCAGAAATTTATCTCTACTTACTTGAACATATTTGCAATTTCGAACCATTCTTTTATTTAGTTCACAATTCAAGTTTTAAATTCACTAATTCAACTTCCATTTCATGAATCAATTAATTATCAAAGCAGTTTATTCGGATTCAATCCTTATTCATTTTTTCTCAGGTTTGGATTTTATTCCACTTGATTCAAATCTCATTTCATTTTTCAATTTCAATTCATTGCTTACAACTTCAAAATGAATCTCAACTTCCACTTCCAGTTTTATTCTTTTGTTCATTCCCAAAATTTATTTACAATTTACTATTTTGGTTTACAATCACTTATATTAAACTGGATTTCAATTCGAATTCAATTTACATTCATGTACTTGCAATTGCAAATTGATTCATTCCTTCTCAATTTTATTTTCATAATTCAATACTCAATTCTAGAGTCTTACTAACATTTTCAAAATCATTTTGAAAACAATTAAATTTTATCTTTTTGAATTCCAAACCAAACCCAAATTTTTCAAACAACTTCCATTTAAAACGATTTGGCAGCAATTTCTCTTTTGGAAACCCGAAAATGAACATCGATAATGCTGCAGTCATTACCGAAGTTATTTTCCAGCGACCGAAAAGAGTTTAGAGCTTTCATCTTTCAAAAATATTTTTCAAAACCTTCGAAATCCATTCTCAAATCAAAAATGATTTAAACTTCCAAATCTCCAAAATTTTCAAATCCTTTTCAAAACATTTCCAAATACTTCTCTGGAATTCCATTTTAAATTACAAATCACATTTATAATTTACATTCTTTAATTTCATTTGTATGTGAATTTATTTCTTAACTTTGGAGTTTCGATTTCAGTTTCTTATTCAGTTTCAATAGTAATGATAACATTTCAATATCATCACTTTCCTAACAACCAAACATCCATATATTATGATAATTCATAGAGAATCATTTCTTTTATATACGAAAATAGTTTTGGGCAAAATTATTTCATTTACCCTATTTTAAAACAATACTGTGCCGAACTGTTCTATTCAAGTGTTTAGAAACCCCTTCGATACAGTTTTGCAAGACTGTGCCGACGAAGGTTCATATACCACTCAATAAACCAATCATCACAATACAAAATGATTTTATATTCACTAACAAATACGCGCTCGTATCTATTATAACACTCAAACTCATTCTAGAGTACTACTGACTCTATCTCTAATGAGTAACACCCAACAGAGCAGGGTTGTCGCTTAACCATATGCTCTGATACCACTTTGTCACGTCACGGATTTTTCGACTTTCGAAAATTCGACATCGATACTCACTTTATCGACTGCCGAGCAATCGAGTGCCGGAAACTCCAATAGTGAGGGTTTTAAGAAAAAGAAAAAGTAGAAGAAGAAGAAGATAGAAGAAAAAGAGAAGAAAGAAAGAAGAAGAACAACAGAAAAAACACATCAGAACAGAAAACAATATCAGAATCTTACACATCGCAGCGGAACAATATATAATAGATAAATGAATATCATTTAAAAACAAAAGAATTATATCTGTTATTACATTACATCACATCATATCATCAGAGTCAATAAACAACAATGGACAGTTATATAAACTTGTCCTCATATAGAATACACAGCGGAATAAATACTATCAGATACAAATACTACGTCTCGTCATCCAGCTTATCTCCAAGCTCCAGAATATCCAGAATATCCTGATAATCTAACTCTAGACTGCCCGTGTGGAAATAGGTGGGCACCCAGAGTTTAGAAGGGAACAATAAACTCCGAGTCAGTCATGGTGACTGGTGTGAGATCGTAAAACAGTTATTCTTTAAAATAAACAACAGGATAATTTTAAAGTCAATTCGAAATGCTTTTGGAAAATGAAACTACCATAAGACCTCCCACCACACACACAATGCAAACGCAGAATTGGAGGAGATTTCTTCTTATGATAGTCAAAGATGCTTACTACGCAAAATCAAATCATTTTTTATATTATTATTAGTGCATAGTGTAGAAAACATTTCAAAAGTATAATATTAATCTTAGCCAACATACGACCAGTATCGTATGCCTACTATAGCTACTATGTTCAATAGCAGGTTACCGCCACATTCCATAGCAGGTAATACAACTAAAACCGTACACGTCGCGTATTGTTTCTTTGGATTTCCAACAAATGGTCAGGCTAAGGAACTTCCTATCCACGATGGGTACGTCCCTGGAATAGACGACCCGAGAACCTAACCGGATCTCTGCCAACACAAGGCCGGGTTACCTCTGCAAAAATAGGTAACTACTGACACGCGTATGCCATCCCCCGATCGTAACCGATCTTCCCGAGGATCCCCGATTTCCAACAAACCACATAGATAATAATGCAGCAACCACATAGGTTAAGTATCTGGGCTCCATACCATGATACCACCTCTATCCAGAAGGAATGACATACACTAAGGGGCGCTACTCCCTAGAACCTTGCCGCATTCTTCCTGTTTCTACCATTTCCGGGGTGTGAGGCTCGACGAAGTCTTTTCCACAAAGCTACGCTTTCTCAAAAAGCCCTGCTTCGGGTCAAACAAAATGATCAACCTATGATCACAAAGATATAAGATCAAACAAATGATCATATCACAAATGATCAAACACTGATCATTTCACAGCAACACTCAGTATGCCACGTTACCAAATTGGGATATATCGCTGATAAATTTCAACTACATAACCTCTGAGCTCGTACGTCTCAGAGAAGGGTGTTAAGCTAAGAGAATAAATTCTCCGCCACCAACAGAAATGTATTTGAAAGAAATCAGCTTTATATCTCAAATTGTAACGTCAGACACACAATCCATACAAGTCTGTTCCGGGATCGAACAGAACCGAAGGCACTTCTCACGAAGCCCTTGCATATCCGGATAATTTTCAATCACGTCAGGACTTCCCGTCACTAAGGGTGATAAAACCTCTAAACCGGAGATCAGCCGATGTAGAGTAACTCGACGGTAATCCTTCCGTTTTCAAAAATATCCGGTCTTCAACACCGGTCTTCGAATGCAATTCATAACGACGTATCACATATTCGGAATGGGTTATACGACCCCATGGTCCTTTCCCGGCTAACCCGAATAGTGAGCGATTATTCAAAAATAAGTGTGGCATTCAAATTCATCCAATTCACAACAAATACCTATCTAAAGGTAATTATTGATAGTCGGTTATTTAACTATCAATAAAAATGCGCAACATCATCAGATTCCAAATAATTTTCCAAAATTATTTATTTTCCAAAAATATCTTTACTAGATATAAAATTTTCCACACTTCAAAAATAAATCAACGTTTATTTTTCAAAACAGTTTCCCTTTCTTTTATAAATTCCATAGTGAATTTATATTTCAAAAATATCTACTGATATACGATTTTCAAATCGTTTTCAATATTCAATTTCGATTTATCTTTAAGAAGATAAATCTCAAAAACGTTCATTTCATATTGGAAAAGCAATTCCATACTTATATAATAATAAGTAATTCACAAATCTACTTATTTTCAACACTTGAAAATATTCAATATACTTAAATCAAATTAAGTATATATTTCATTCTTTTAAGGAAACCATTTACTATAACATTTATTTGAGTCAAAACGAATGTTACGTAAAACATCGTTACGACGACTCAAAATCTCTAGTATAGGGATTCGAAATTTAAGATATATAAATCCCAATACTACATCAAAATATTTCCTTTCGGAAATCATTTACTATAACAACAGTGTTATAGTCCATCATTTCCTTATATTTTCGAAAACGCCTATTTCAACAATGAACGTTGAAATCTATGCTTTCGATTCATAATACGTTTTAAAACATCTTTAAAATGTTTAACTTCATTTTTAATATCACTTCTTCAAAAACGTATCCAATTTACTTAAAATTATATTCACTGTCCAAAATCGTGAATATAATTCACTTAACCCAATTTCAGTCTTTTCTACACATTTTTATTTCAATAAAAATTCGCTATCCAAAATCGCGAATATATCTTCTTTAAAAACCTTCTATATTTAATTTCTCAAATTCAACTGATTTTGAATTTATAAACACGTTTATAAATTCTATTTCTATCTTAATAACAACTCGACTTATAAATCTTCTTTTTTTTATTAACTTCGATCAATATTCCATTTAAAGGCAAAAATCCAATTTATAAGTAAATTACTTATAAATCCTTTATTCTACAACTTCATTCATTTTTAACTTCACAACGTAAATCTATTAATTTCATTCACTTATGAAATCCATTTATACTTCTTTTTAACACTTATAAAATTCGTTTTATAAGTCCAATATTTTGATTTATAAAATATCAATTTTATAAATCTTTTTATACAAATCATTTATAGTTATTCAAAAATCCCACTTAAACCATTTTATAAATAAATCGACTTTTATTTCAAAACTACACTTCGGTTATATTTCACTAAAATCTTAACCTTTATAACTTTAATAATCTTAACGTTTGTAAATTAATTCAAAAATTTAATAACGTATATTTACAAATAATCACTTTAAAAATCTCTTTTAAAGTTAAAATCGTTATTTTAAAACTTCAAAAATTGAATCCAATGATGCAACGCATCAATTAGTCAATCACAACATCAACATCATATATCAACATATGATAACAGAATATACATCAATCCTGTAAATAAATAACTACTGGTGAGGAATCCAGTTGGATCCCTCCAACCTGTTTCCCTGCATCCAAAGACGTTAGCACAATACCATTCCACTTCGAGGTGGAATATCGCGGTATATGGGTTTTTATAAAAATCCGCTTACTAACGGCGCAATAGGGTCTCATCCGCTATACGAGGCGGGAAAATCATCAATCCAATATATACATATGCCAATATGTATATATTGCTATATATATAGATATATCCTATAATATCTAATATCACATTCAATAGCAATCAACACAATCAATAACTGCAAAAATTCCACATTCAAATTTGAGTGAGAAGATCTCACCTTTGCTTTTATTTTTGCCATCCATTTTCCAATTTGACCATTTCTCCAAATTTCGACCTTGTATAAATAATTTTATACAATCGATTAATATTTGAAATAAATCGAACCATCCGTTTCCATTTAGTAAAATTTTATTTTACCTAATCAATTCAATTTCAAACAAATTTCCGTTTGAAAAATTTTAATCATTCAATGATTTTATTTTAACCTAGTTTTTCTTTTAATAAATTTATCTAACAAGAATTTAAATCAAAACTATTCTTCCTTTAAATAAATATTCCACTAAATAAATTATATTAGTTTTTGATTTATAAATAACTACTTAACATTTTAAAATTCCAAATTAACTTCCTAAATAGTATACAATTTAAATTAACGTTCGAACCCATTTAAATAACCAATTTTTTTCTTTATTTTTAAACTGTATATGTAAATATTTCTGTATATAAATAAATTTTTCTTTTGCATAAAAAAAAAACAAATCGATCTATATACCTAATTTTTCTTTCATTTATATTTTACTGTAAAATAAAGATATGCACCTTTCTGCACTCGAAGCTCAGGCTCGACCATCGTTACAACCCCAATCCACTTTCTTCGAAATCGGTCTTCCAACTCGCGAACCCACCTGACGACGACGCTGCCATCACCATCGCGGCCGTCCCAACCTCGTACGAGCACACGCGCGCACGCCTGCGCCTCCACTAATGGCCACGCGAATCCTCCCCCTCCTTCACTGTCCTCGGCCCCACATCGCGACTTCGACCTCACGATGATGTCACCTCCCCAAATCGAGTTGCCGCCTGCTTGTCGCTGCTCGAATCGCCACTACGGCCCCGCGAAACATCCCAACGCCGAAACCCTAGTTGCCGCCTGCCACCATCCATCGCGACCTGGAGCACGCGCGCTTCCATTCAACAATTTTGTCTCCTCAGCTCGAACTCGAGCTCGCCGATTTGAATTTGAGCAGGGGTGGGTTTGATTTCACATTCGATTTAAATGACAGGAAGATGTGGAGCGATTTAATTCCTAAACTGAGAGATGAAAGAAAGATGTTTTCTTTCATTTTCGTTCGTTTTGAATTCAAACTGGAGAGTGGAGTTTTTAGCTTGAAGAAGTGAAAGTCGTTCGACCCTATTATCCTTCTATTTTTTCTTAGCATCGGCCATGATTTTTTATCTGAACTAGATTTTTAACTTTAAACGAAATGATTTCCTTTCGCGTATCTTAACAGAGAAGGAAGGGGAGACAAAAGAACGTGGTTAAGCAGAGAGTAGGTCGACGCGAATCAGAGAATAGGGTGGCTGATTATCTTAGTGTATAAATTTATTTTTAAATTAAATCGATTAATTATTGTCCAGACGTTTTTATCTCGTACGATCACACGACAACTCCAATCACTACAAAAATTGAAATCCGATAATAATACAATATTACGGATCCAATGGAACCGGTTTCGTCGAATTCCGAGACTGTTTGAAAAATGACTATTTTTAATTATTGATTCGAACAATTTAATTTCAAACTGAACAATTCAATTTCAAATTCGATTCTGAAGCTCCAATTATCTTCAGTATTATTAATATAAATATTAAAAGCTTTTCGAAATATTTTTCTTCAACTTTAAATTGAATATTCAAATTTTTATTCAACATTCAACAGATTAAATTTCAAAATTTAATCACTAAATTTCAAAGTTATATCGGGAATTCAAATTAAATCATCGTTCAAATATTTAAAATTAATTAAATATTCTCAATTTAATTCGTTCAAAATTCTGGGTCGTTACACTTATCAATTGAGAATGATTCAAATAGGAAAGAAAAGTATGGGATTTGTGTTTTGGAAATAAATTTTAACTTAAGTGAGTTAAAATGATTAAAACTTTAACCTAAGGTAAGTTAAATTAAATTGAGTTGGAATTGGAACTGATTTTAACTTAAGTAAGTTAAATTCATTTGAACGAATTGAAATTTAACTTAAGCTAAGTTAAATAAAATTGAGTTGGATTTGAATTGGATTTGAATTGGATTGAAAATAAAATTGGATTTAATTATAAATGATATTGAATGGAATTGAATATAGAGTTTGAATTGTAAAGTGGTTATATAACTATGAGTTATAGGTTAGTGAATGGAATAAAAATTTAAGTGGAAAAGAAAATTCTAGAATTTGAATAAATAAGTTTGAATAGCTTACAAAATTGGAGTTAATGGAATAAATATATATTTAAGCTATAAAGTATTGTATAATCTTGAGTCAATAATCAAATGTGAATATACTCGAGTATAAAATTGATGGAAATGTGAAAATAAGTTCGGTAAGTTGTAAAATTGGAAAAATGGGATGGAACAGCCAAAATAAAAATGGTATGATATTTTAAATGTGAGGAATAAAAGGCCAAACATAGATTTTAAAATAAATTTAAACTCAAGAAACTAAATAGGGTGATTTTTGAAATGAAAATCAGATATTGGAATATAAATTGAAAGTGAACTTATTAGATAAGATAATTGAATAGGGAACTTGAGTTATAAATGAAATTCGACTTAATTATAAGTGGATTAAAATGGAATTGGATTGAAATAGCAATGACTTGAGTTATAAATAAGTTCAATTTAAGGTAAATAAACTAAATATGGCCTTGGATATCATTGAAATAAATTCGAGAATGAATTCGAGTTTGGAATTAAAATTTGAAGTGGATTAAGCGAATGAACTAATTAAATTAATTAGTAAATGGAATGTAATTTGATTGAATAGGAGTCAATTTAAATAAAATGGATACGAATGTAATGAAAGTAGATATGGATGGAATGCAATTGAATTGATTGAGAATAAATTTGAAATGGAATAGAATTAAATATAAATTGATTTGGAATCAATTTAAAATAGCTATAAACTTAAATAGTTATTTTATTAAATGAATATCTCCGAAATTGCATAGAAAAATTGCCGTTTAACATAAATGGGAGTAAATAAAATTCTACGAATAATTGGAAAGTGAATAAATTGATTTTGAAATCAATTTGGAATGGATATGAATTTGTTTGGTACGAATATGAAGTGAATGCAAGAAAATTGAGTTGCAAATCATTAGAATTGAATGAAATGGTATATGGATCGATTGAAAGTAATTAAATTGGTGTTGGAACCTTATAAATTGCTTATGATTATATGTTAGAATGCATTGTTTATGAAATTTATGTGTTCAACTATTTAAAAGAATGAAAATGTTATTAAATTTTCATGTTTTGTACTTACGCATTTAAATTAAGTAAGTACAAGTGCAAAAAGACCATTTGGCTAGATTTTGGACGCGCAAATTACATATAAAATAAGTCGCTCGCTTAAAAATGCTAAAATAAGGTACGTTTTCGGTTTAAATATCGCAAAATATATAAATGTTGATATATATTATGTTTTCCGACCTTGTGGGTCGATGTATATGTTTTTATCTCTCTTTTCATATTGCTAAAAGCTCTCCGTACAAGGGAGACTCTGCCAGAATTTTTCGGAAATTTAGGGTGTTATAAAATTTTGGAAAATTTTTGTTAACGACAATTTGATTTCGAATTTTATTTGGAATAAAGGGTTTTGGAATTAGAATTGAGAACTAATTGTTTTGGTTGGAACTAAAAGATTAGAAAAGTGAAATATCGAGTTTTAACTAAGTGGGTTTTGTTAAATTAATGGGTTTTGAGCATTTTCCTACCTTAGCAATTTTGGGGACGAAATTCTTTTAAGGGGGAAGGAATGTAACGACCCGGATTTTTCGATGTTTAATTTGAAATATTTAAATGGTTTTAAATATTGGATTTGGGATTATAATTTAATTAGTAAGATTTTAAAACTGAAAATTTCAAGCAATTTCGTAAATTTTGGAAATCATCGATTTAATCGAAGCGTTAAAATAGTGATCCGGTGCACAGTCTTGAATTTCGATGAAACCAGTTCCATTGGATCCGTAATACTATGTGGATTTCAAATTTCATAACGTTTGGATTTATCGTTTGGTCTTACGATCTGAAAACGCCAAGAAATAATTTAATTTAATTTAAATAGTCGATTTAAAAAGCTATCTTCCACATATGATCGAATTAGACTACGAAACTTGTTTCATTGAGTTCGGAATAACGATATAACATTAGGGATGCCAGGTAGCACGCCTCGTTAGGGGTTCAAATAAAATATCTAGATATTTTAAAATTTTATTATATATATATATAGTCATATCCCTTTACATCAGCCATTAAAACCATTTCCCATCAGCAGACCTAGATTGTACGAGCCGCCTATTGTTTGTTTAAATCGCGTTCTTTTCCCCTTTCCTTGCAGTTAAATTCACGAGAAAGAAAGAAAAAAAATGTATAGACGAATAAAATCACGACCTCCCTATCATTTTCTTTCTTCCATTCAAAATAAAAAAAAACTGAAAAAAATCAAAAAGAAATGAAATCACGTCACTCTCCCCATTTCAGAAACTGAATCGCATATTCATCTTCATATGCATCTTCTTCTCGTTCATGATTCACAAAGATGAATTCGAGAGATAGAAGAAAAAAAGAATCGATCTCGAGCGCGGCGATGTTGGGTATTCATGATTGGGTCGTGGGCAAGGAGGGGAAACAGCGTCGAATATTGGGGAGGAGGCGTTTGAGCATGAAGGTTCGTTGCTAGATGGAAGGTGGCGGCTTTGTGCACATGCGAGGGGAACGGCGACGACAATTTAGGGTTTGAAGCAGCAGTCTAGTTGAAGGACGGTGGACGCACGTTCGATACGGGCACGGCAATTTTGGAGGATCGCGACTGGGAGGACGTCGACGATGTTTACAGCTTGACCAAATAATGGAGCTGCTCAACTTGATGTCACCACTGGTTTAGAGATTGAATGACTTGGTGATTTCAGGCGACGCAAGGTCGCGAGTTGATTTCGGGCTTGCCTGAGCATGCTTGTACAAGAAGTTTAGGATTAAGGTAATTTCTTAAGTCAATTTCTTTTAATTAAGATCCTAAATTGTAATTAGTGATTAAAAATATTATTAGATGTTGTAAATCTTATAAAATAGATAACCCACTCATTTTAGGTCGAAATCGAATGAAATAAGCAGCACCGGGATCGCATCGGGAAATATCACGCTATAAAAAAATTGGTTTGGCGAATTGAAAATCAAGGTGAGAATTTCTCACTCATTTGGATTAGTGAATTAATTTTTAAATAGTTAAAAATAATAGTTGGATGCTTGGTTGAATTTATAAATTATTATCAGTTTAGATTTTATATATATAGTAGTATATATATTACTAGTTAGATATATTTCCCGCCTATTGGAGCGAATGAGACCCTATGCGCCCCGCGTAATAGCAGATGACCCTATATTACCGCATAATCCCACCTTGAAGTGGGATTGGTATTTTTATGTTGTATTAACATCTGTGGATGCAGGGAAATAGGTTGGAGGGATCCTACTTGGTTACTCAAAAATGTTGAATTTAATTTCATATATAGTGATATATGATATGTTTGAGAAATCTGTGATATATTATTATGTGATTGAATTTATTGGATGCTATGGTAGTACTGGCCTAGATTTTGGTATTTCAAAAATACCAATAATATATGTTTTGAATTTGAAAAGAAATGGAAAAGAGATTTCGGGAGTAAAACATTTATATAGATTTTGGATTATTTAAAATAAATTGATTGGTTAAAATAAATGGTTTAAATTTGTAGTTGACTTTTCCATGACTTTTTAAATAGAGATTTTAGAATAATTTAAATAAAGGATTTTAAATATAATTCTTAAGTGATACTTGTTTTAATTATAAAAGGTTTCAAAAATCAGGATTTTTATATAGATTGGGAAATAGAAGGGAACTTGGAAACAAATACAAATTGGTTATACTGGATCTTAAATAAGATTTTTTTTAAATTGCGAAATGGAAGTAGAATTGTGATTTGGTTGGTTTTGGAATACAGTTTGGGTTATTTAAGGAATTTATTTATAAATGGAATTTAATTTTAGAAATCAATTTATAATGGATTTAAGTGATGTGAAACCGTCGCATACTAGAAACGAGACTATGGGAATTATAAACAATGATTATAAATAAAGTGAAATGATTACCATTTGATAAAATTGAAGATATAAATTCTCGATAAGAATTTATAATGAGATGGGTAAATCGTTTTAAAAAGGAATGATAGATTTTACTTTTGGAAGTGTGAAAAGGAGATTTATGAAATTGGGAACGTAAATCGATTGGCGATAAATCGAGAGAGATTTATAAATATTAGATTGGTTATATTGGAACTGAAAAATATATTTTTATCGAGAAATTGAGTTTTATTTTAAAAAGTGGAATTTTAATTTAAACTAGGTAATTTGAAAATGTTTTATCATAAAAATATTTCAGAAAGTTAGTTGTTTAAATATTTTTAAATTGTCAAAATGAATTATAAGTTTGATAAACAAGTCTTGTAAAATCGATTAGAATTTTATTAATAAATCAAAATTTATTTACTATTTCAAAGTTATGTAATTATTTTAATTGATTTAAAGTATATTTAATTATTAGATAAAGTTTTTGTAAAGTAATGGTATACTTGCATGGCGAAAATCGAAGGTAGAGATTGTCTGCAGATAAGTTTGGATTTCTCTACGATAGAGAAGTAATCATTGAGCTGCGAATCCATGGTTGATACCGCATGGTGCTTACCATATTTATTTTGAAAAGTTTCAAGTATTTTGAAAGAAATGATTTGTGAATATACCCATTCCGGTGAGATAAGTATATACTTGTTTGATAAAGAGATTTAATTTATCGAAATTTAAATTAAATAAGGTTTAGTGATTTTAGTGGAAAATGGAATCTTTGGTTGAATGATTTTTTATTTGACAGTTAAATAATCAACTATCAAATTTGGACCCAAAAACATAACTTTGGAAATATCTAGGAGAAAAAGGGGATTATATGGTACACTTACCGTCGGAGGGTGCTATACTGTACGTATGAACTTGTTTTGTCCTCCTAGGACGTTGATAAGGTAATCCGACCAGTAACAGTTAGGAGATGATCTCCGATCGTATTTTCGTCTAATTATTTCCTAAAGAACCGGGGTTGAGTTTATCGGAAATATCGAACGATGCTTCGAAGAGACCGAGATCAAATATGTTATCTGAAATGCTTCGATCCAACGAATATGTTTTCGAAAGTGAAGACAAGAGCATGTAATCGAAGATGGAGCGTTGAAGTGTAAGGACTAATTGCTACTAATCCTGAGGATGATTCCAAAATGGATGCTGTAGGAATAGTGCCTTCGGTTTCGTTCAGACCCAAAACGGACTTGTATGGATGAATGTTTTCAACACATTGTCATTGGAGGAAAATGAACATTCTAAGTGAAAATTCTTTAAAAGGTAATCGTAACCTCAAGCCTCATCAACCGAAATGACTGAAAATCAGGGGAGATGCGGCAAGGCTAAGTGGGTCGCACCCAATTTGGGTATGTTTATAACCTTTCTAGATACTCTCGGATATTATAAATACGGTGCATGGGAAGGAGCTCGATAAGGGTGGGAACACCCGGGGTGATAGCATATTCGCTTCTATCCAGGATAGGGGTAGGGCCGGTCTTGTGTGGTAGGGGATCCCGGGGAGGTCCTCGGTATATTTTTTAGATGTGTACTGTGGTAGGTGGTACCCCAGTGCCTAGTCATTATATGGAATCCATTCCCCAATACGTGCCTTTACGATTTTGGTTGTAGAGCCTAGTATGCTGGAATTTAATCAATGTAACAATTTTGGCTATTTGAATAAGTATTTGTACATAGACACTATTATAATATCAGATGATTTTGATATAAAAAGTTTTGGTTATCATAAGATAAAATCCGTCGTGTTTATGTATGGCGTGTTCTTACGAGATACCTTTGTTTTTCAAAGTTTATAATAGTAATAATTCAGATTGAGTGTGTTTTCTCATACTGGTTTTCCAGACTGTCTCGGGTGTTACTTTATTATAATGCTCGGGTCAGACCGAGTATTACAGATTCAGGATAGGATGCTATGGAGATCAGGAGACGAGCTGGATGACAAACACTTATTTCCATACTTGATTCATATTTCCATTGTATGAGGACAATTTGTTATAACTGTCCAGATTGATGTATTGATTGTTGTACTCTGATGACTGTAAGTACAAAATAGTTACAGATTCTTTTGTATAAAAATTTGTTATAATATATTATATTTTGTTCCACTGCGATTGTGAGATTCTGTGTAGTTGTTTCTATTTTCTTCTACCTTTTTCTTCTTCACCCCTAGCAATCGGTGTTTCCGGCACTTGAATATTCGGCATGTTACACAGTGAACGTATAGATGTCGATTTTCGAGGGTCGAAAATCCCGTTCGTTACATATGTATTGAAACAGAAAATTCTAAATAACGATTTAGAATAAGCTATTTACATATATTAACCAAAAATGCCTTGAAGTCAGTGGGAGCGATATTGAGTCTTTGAGTATTTGGATATGATCCAAGAAATGATATGAAAGTATCATTTTATAAGCATCATGGTTGAATAAGTATTTTGATAGAAATATCAAATAGCTTGATTTTAATCAAAATGCAGATGAAGCGTGTGTTCATTAGAAAGAACGTTAAGAGGTACATTGATATTTCTAAACTATAAGTAAACAACAAGTTGTTGATTTTAACGATGTACTTGTGTTAAGATCAGCCTTAGTTGTTGTAATACTCAACATTGGTGTAATGACCCGTATTTTTCCTATAATTAAAATATTAATTAAGTAAAATTTTAGAATTTAATGTTGAAAGAAAACTAAAATTTATAATTTTATAATGAGAGTAATAACTAGAATGTAATTTTAGTAATGTTAATTTAAGGAAACTGCAAACTATTTTAATGTAATACCAATTAATTGAAGTGATTGTGACGACCTCCCATGACCCCTGCACCAAATGAAGAGATAGTGCGCTGTAAAGTGTGCCAGGCGACCATGGACGATTGTCAGGGTAGATTAAAACAACAGAATCTATCGTATTACTCACAGCGCATGGACAAAATACAATAGAACATATATATAGTGAAGCTTTACAGAATAAAATGCCATCATATAAAAACTTCATAATAGTTGAATACAAGCATCCAAATAGCCAATACATCAAGCCTCACTACATAACACTCAGAGAATACAAAACAGCGGAACATCCAGTACATATAATAAGAAGATAATATGCAACCCTCCAGCTCGTCTTCGATATCAGCATCGTGAGAAGAGAATAGCACCTGTCACCTGCTACCTAGTCTGCCCGTCCCAAAAATGGACGAACAGCCCAAGGCAATAAGAATTAAAACATAAAGCCTTGAGTCAGACAACGGTCTTAGTGAGCAGTAAATTAACTAACAATATACCAAAAGAGCATAAAGGAAAAAGGAATAGGAATACAACCCTCCCACTCCACCTCTTTCTACAGTGATAGCCCCAGACACACACTAAGCAGAACCAACATAGCAGAGCATACAATTTAAAGTAAAGTAATAATCATTCGAGTCAAGGGCGATGTTTTTCCAAGTACTAAGGCCTAAATCAGATAAGCACCCAGAAAATACCGCTCTTGAGTCCGAATGACGATACAACCAAACATCCATGACTCTGGCTATCACTGTTATCATTGCTTCGATATCACCGTTAATTGAATGACCGGCACATTCTTTCAGCCGTCCGTCAAGGGCTAATGGAAACCCCGGTTGTAGACATAACTCCCGCACGTCGTCGCAGCCCGTGCCTAGGACTATCGAATCTGCCCAGAGTACTCGACCATCAACAGTTGGCCGTTGGGACTATCGAATCTGCCCAAACGTACTCTTTCTTAGAGCATGCTAGAACTTTCAATAACGATGCTATCCAAACCTCCTAGTCATCCTCCTCGACGACTATTTCCATACTAGCTCAAGCGCCTCTCAAGCATCCATTACCCTTAACTCGAATCATATCACCGAGTTACCAACGTGCTTGGAATGATCCCGTCTGGATTAGACCAAGTCTTCATCACATGATGCCTCGCTTCATTACATCCTCGCAAAGCCTCATCTCAACATTACATCATCAAATCTATGCATAAGAGCTTCATCATCCCGCTACATATGCCACGAGCAGCTTTCCCAATTCAAGAGCCTTTCCCTTAGCTTTTGAATCGTCTTCGGTCTAAATCAAATCATAAATCATCTAATTCATAGCAGTCAACCAAATCAAACATTAATCCAAACAATCAATCATTCAAATAAGATCTAAATAGACAATTATAACAATAATGGCATTTTCGTAATTAAAGAGTTGAAAGTCTAACAAGCATGAAAACATGAACAATATCTCTACAAACTTGGTGAATGAACTTGCATAGGCTAACATATGATAAAATGGATGTAACATCATCATGAACAATGGATCTATATGGATCTACACTTAGGATGAAGAAAATGCATGGAAATCACTATTTTAACACCAAATCGAGCCAACAATCCGATATACTCCTTTGGATCCGTGTGAGAGATAATCACCACTCACCAAATCACCAAAACAAACCCTAATCAACACGCTTCAGATCTGGACAGCGAGGGATCAAGCTTGATCTATCACGAATCCGCTTCAAACGAAGAAATCTCTCTTGAAAAGATGAAGATCTTCAATCTATGGTCTTGAATCTTCAATTTGATCTTCAACTTGGATGGATGGAAGCACTAGATTAGAGTTGAGAAAAGAAGTGAAGAAGTGTAGAAGTCGAGCTCTCAAAATGGCAGCACTTCTTCGCTTCAAAATCCGGATCCCAAAAAGTGAGAAAAACCCTTCCTATTTATAGCAGAAAATTCCCTTAAGTCGTAACTCGTCCGCCTCTATAAGTCGTCTCCGACTTATAACCTAAGACACTTCCGACTTAACAAAGCCTCCAACCTAACAGATATGCACGCGCGCCCCAACCCCTAGGTCGCTCACGACCTAACGGCTTAGCAGTCCTATGACTTACGACTCAACTGGGTCTCCGACTTAACATAGCATGCGACATAACAGTTCGACTTAACAACTTAGCCTATGCGCGACTTAGCGACTTACGACTTAACAGACCAATTCTCTACGACTTAAGACTTAACTTCCCTAAGTCGTCTACGACTTAACACAAAGGCTAAAACCCAGCGACTTAACACCTTAAGTCTTCACGCGACCTAAAACCTCACGACTTAGTAGTCCTGCGACCTACGACTTAATCCAGAACCATGCTACAGTCACCCAATGACTTAACAGGTATACTACCTCGCGACCTAACAAACTTAGACTGTATATGACCTAATACAACCTTACGACTTAACTCGTACGACTTAACTCGTACGACTTAACTCCCATAGGTCGTATACTCCTTAAGTCGCTAACCTATAGGTCATACCAAGATACTAGGTCGCTACACAGCTATCTCCAAACTCCTTAGGTCGTTGCCGACCTAACAATGCTAACTCGGAACCACTAGGTCGCTCATCCCTAGGTCGCGAACAGCTATAGGTCGCTCCAATACTTCCTTAGGTCGCCTAACCCACTTAAGTCGGTCACGACTTAACTCTTAACTCGCTGCTTCTTAACTCGGTAACAATTAACTCGCCACTATCCTTAAGTCGCGCTTATCCCCTAAGTCGTATACGACTTACGACCTATACTAAGTCGTGAACGACTTAGGACTTAGCCATATTCTGCCTAAAATCTGAAATGACTCAACAACACTAAAATTCTAGATTTTGACAAACTTTTCGATCCGTAAAAATACGGGTCGTTACATTCTCTCCCCCTTAGGAATTTCGCCCCCGAAATTCCAAACAATCATAGCCATCAAAAACTATTCTGTACGCCTACCATCCATAGCAATCAACAAACCATGCATCCAATTCTAGCTTAGCATACAGAATTCTAAAACTAGAACAAGTTACAACATCGCGAGATGACACGACACCTTAGGGCGATACCTTGAAGAGTTCAGGATGAGCTGCCTTCATCCTCTCTTCCACCTCCCACGTGCAGTTGTTATCATCATCACTCCATTGTATCTTGAGCAACTTAACTACCTTCCTCCTAAGCTGTTTCGTGTCGGTTTCAACAACACGATGCGGCTTACGAGGTCTTCTATCGACTGGATCAACTTCGAAATCTTCATAGCTATCGACAGAAACCACTGTATTCGAGTCGTGCACATACTTCCGTAGATACGATACATGAAAAACATTGTGCACACTCGACATCTTCTCCGGTAATTCCAATCTATAAGCGAGCTTTCCAATTCGCTCGGTAATCGGGAATGGTCCAACAAATCTCGGAGTCAATTTTCCTTTCTTCCCGAATCGAATAACATTCTTCAGTGGAGAAATCTTCACAAAAACCATATCTCCTACGTCGAATTCCAAATCCTTTCGACGCTTATCGGCATAACTCTTCTGACGGTCTTGGGCTGCCTTCATTCGTTGCCGAACGATCTCTATGCAATCCGAAGTCTGTCGAATCATCTCTGGCCCAAGCATCAGCTTTTCCCCAGTCTCTAACCAACATGTCGGAGAGTTACACGGTCTTCCATACAATGCCACATATGGTGCCATACCAATGCTTGACTGGTAATTGTTGTTGTACGCAAACTCCACCAAATGAAGGTGATCTTCCCATGATCCTCCGAAGTCCAAAACACATGCTCTAAGAAGATCTTCCAAAACTCGGTTGACTCTCTCGGTCTTACCATCTGTTTGAGGGTGATAAGATGTACTCAAACACAACTCGGTTCCCAAAACTTCCTGGAAGCTCTTCCAAAATCCACTAGTGAACAATGGGTCTCGATCGCTCACTATACTCTTCGGAATACCATGGAATCGAACTATCCACTTAACATACAACTCAGCCAACCTTGATGCAGTCCTAGTCGATCGAACATGAATAAATCTTGCACTCTTAGTCAGGCGATCTACAATGACCCAAATCCCTTCATTTCCCGTTCTGGTTCTAGGCAATCCATCGATAAAATCCATCGACACTTGCTCCCACTTCCATGTAGGAACTTCTAATGGCTGAAGCAATCCACTTGGCTTCTTCTGTTCGGCTTTTACCAACTGGCAGTTCATACACTTGGAAATAAAATTTCCAACATCCTTCTTCATTCCTTCCCAATAGTAGGTTCTCTTCATATCTCGATACATCTTACTTCCACCTGGATGAATTGTCAGCTTCGAGTTATGACTTTCCTTCAGAACTTCACTCCTCAATTCATCTATATCGGGAACAACTAATCGTCCTTGCTTCCGAAGCCAACCCTCTCGATCGACCTCAAACCCTTTATCCTTTTCTGGATCCAATCCAGATTACAAATCACGGATAATCTTGACAAGCTTATCGTCTCGCTTTTGGCTTTCGCCAATCCTTTCCACAAGAGAAGGTCTTATCGATAAGTTTGCCAACATCTCAGGTTCCAATTCACATCTAGGCCTGAAGTCAAATCCAGCCAAATACTCGAGACTCTTCCATTCTGAAAACATGGCTCCCAATCCTGCATGTCTTCGACTTAACGCATCTGCCACTGCGTTACCTTTTCCCGGAGTATAAGCTATACCAAAATCATATGATGCCAAAAACTCTAGCCAACGTTGCTGCCGAAGATTCAAATCCTTTTGGGAGAAAAGATACTTCAACGACTTATGATCCGTAAACAACTCGAATCGAACTCCCAATAGATAATGTCTCCATATCTTCAGAGCAAAAACAATTGCCGCTAACTCCAAATCATGAGTCGGGTAATTCCTTTCATGAGGCTTCAGCTGTCGACTTGCATACGCAACAACTTTATCCCTCTGCATCAGCACTGCTCCAAGTCCAGTACCACATGCGTCGGTGTAAACCACCATCTCATCATTCCCACTAGGAATAGTCAAAACAGGAGCACTCGTCAATCGCTCTTTCAGGATTCCGAAAGCTTGCTCACACTTAGCATCCCAACTGAACACTTGGTTCTTTTTCGTCAATCCTGTTAACGGTGCAGCTACCTTGGAGAAGTCTTTGATAAACCGTCGATAATATCCTGCTAATCCAAGAAAACTTCTCACATCAGATGCATTCTTAGGTCTAACCCAATCCTGGATTGCTGCCACCTTAGCGGGATCAACCGCTATTCCACTTCCAGAAATCACATGGCCTAAGAACCTCACTTCACTCTTCCAGAAGTGACACTTCGAAAACTTAGCCTTCAGCTGATGTTTCCGCAAGATTTCCAAAACAATATGCAAGTGCGTCTTGTGCTCCTCTTTCGTTCTGGAATAAATCAGAATATCATCCACGAACACAAGTATGAACTTGTTCAACTGATCTCTGAACACTCTATTCATAAGATCCACAAAATATGCTGGTGCGTTAGTCAATCCAAACGGCGTTACCAGCCACTCAAAGAAACCAGATGGTGTCCGAAAAGTAGTCTTCGGCACACTATCCTTAGCCACTCTCAACTGGTGAAATCCCGTTGCCAAATCCATCTGAGAAAACACCTTAGCCTCGTGAAGTTGATCAAACAAGTCATCTATTCTCGGCAATGGATACTTGTTCTTCTTTGTCACCTTATTCAGCTCACGATAATCCACACACAACCTCAATGATCCATCTGCCTTGGTTGCGAACACAACTGGTGCACCCCACTCGGACACACTACGCCAAATGAATCCTTTCTGTAAAAGGTCAGCAACTTGCACCCTCAACTCATGCTGTTCCTTAGGTGCCATCCGCCTAAGAGGCATCACAACAGGTCTGGCTCCTTCAACTAGATCTATACGAAACTCGATCTCCCTATGCGGCGGCAACCCTTTGACTTCGTCAAAGACATCCTCGAATCCATTAGCGATTGGCACTGATGACAGTCCATCCCGTGGAACAACCAGCGAATACATGAAGCTCATGAAGACGCCTTCTTCATGCTTACATCGTATCACAACCTTTCGCCCCTCCACATTCTCGACTGTCACTTCCAACCTCTCGCAATCAACCTTTGCCGCATACCTCCTAAGCCAGTCCATACCCAAAATAATTCTGAACCCCGCAAAGTTCAGAACAAAACAATCACAAACAAAAGAGCAACCATGACTCGACACAATCAGACCACGGCATAACATACACAAATAAGACGAACCCCCAACTGGATTAGTCACAACCAATGGCCTATCAACAATATTCGGCTTCAAATCTAACCGGCCTACGAGTTCATTACAAACAAACGAATGCGACGCTCCAGTATCAAACAAAACTCTAACTGGAACACCACATAGGAAAAGAGTACCTTGAACAACCACACTCTTTCCTTTCTCTTCAGCGGTAGGAGCTTTCGAAGACGACGGAACAGCTCCCAAAGCATAAGCTTGCAAAATCTGCTTGTCCCTCCTCGGTTCTGGACAATTCTTCCTGAAATTCCCCGGCTTGTCACAGTTGTGACACTTCATCGGCGCTTTCGGATTCTTGCAATCCCTGGAGAGATGGACTTTCTGCTGACAGTTGTAGCAAGTCACTTCACCTTTCGGCTTCTTCTGGCCATCCTTACCCTTCTGCTGCTGCTGCTTCCTCTTCTTGTTACCACCCTGCTGTGGTTTAGACTCTCCCTTGGTCACAGCAACAACAGATCCTTCCTTAGGAAAAAGACTCTCATGCCTAAGAGCTTTCTCCACAAGCTTCTCAAATGAATCATCCAAATGATCCACCAACTGTCTCCCAAGATAACTGTCCAAGCCTGTCACAAACTTCTCATTCTTCTGATATGCAGACTCAATATATGACCGGGCATACTTGGACAACGCTTCAAACTCAGAAACATACTCAAGAACTGATCTCCCTCCTTGCTTGAGCTCCACAAACTTCTTGAACAGAACAGACTTCTGAGCTGTAGAAATGAACTTGGCTTCAAACCTAACTTGGAATTGCTCCCAAGTAATTTCTTCCTCCGGAGTAATGATGGTAATAGAATTCCACCAATCAGAGGCTCTCCCTTGAAGCTGCCTTGATGCCAACTTCCTCTTAGTTGCATCCTCAATTCCCAAATCACCAAAGATCCTTCTACAAGCATCCATCCACCTCTGGACCTCAATAGTTGATTCTGTTCCCAAGAAAACCTTCCCTCCAAGAGCAGTATAGTCCTTGCACAACTTAGCAAAATCCACTGGTTTCGGAGTCTGAACCTGAACTCCAACATCAACTGCTGCCCCCGGAACTGGTATCCTTCTCATGATCGAAGTCATCATAGCTTCGAACATAGCTACATAATCAGCAGTCCCCTCAGTAGCACGGCCTTCCCTAGCAACTGGTCTCCCTCTTCGACTCATTCTCAATATCTATAAAAAGGAATGATCAGAACATCTAGAGAAACAACTGCATAAAGGACTAACTTACTGCTAAACTAATATATTATATATAGTAATCATCCATCAAAATACAATTACGTCTCTCATACGTAGTTACGTCAGCAAGCGTTGGGTAAAATCGATTAACCAATGCTCTGATACCAAATGTGACGACCGCCCATGACCCCTGCACCAAATGAAGAGATAGTGCGCTGTAAAGTGTGCCAGGCGACCATGGACGATTGTCAGGGTAGATTAAAACAACAGAATCTATCGTATTACTCACAGCGCATGGACAAAATACAATAGAACATATATATAGTGAAGCTTTACAGAATAAAATGCCATCATATAAAAACTTCATAATAGTTGAATACAAGCATCCAAATAGCCAATACATCAAGCCTCACTACATAACACTCAGAGAATACAAAACAGTGGAACATCCAGTACATATAATAAGAAGATAATATGCAACCCTCCAGCTCGTCTTCGATATCAGCATCGTGAGAAGAGAACAGCACCTATCACCTGCTACCTAGTCTGCCCGTCCCAAAAATGGACGAACAGCCCAAGGCAATAAGAATTAAAACATAAAGCCTTGAGTCAGACAACGGTCTTAGTGAGCAGTAAATTAACTAACAATATACCAAAAGAGCATAAAGGAAAAAGGAATAGGAATACAACCCTCCCACTCCACCTCTTTCTACAGTGATAGCCCCCAGACACACACTAAGCAGAAGCAACATAGCAGAGCATACAATTTAAAGTAAAGTAATAATCATTCGAGTCAAGGGCGATGTTTTTCCAAGTACCAAGGCCTAAATCAGATAAGCACCCAGAAAATACCGCTCTTGAGTCCGAATGACGATACAACCAAACATCCATGACTTTGGCTATCACTGTTATCATTGCTTCGATATCACCGTTAATTGAATGACCGACACATTCTTTCAGCCGTCCGTCAAGGGCTAATGGAAACCCCGGTTCTAGACATAACTCCCGCACGTCGTCGCAGCCCGTGCCTAGGACTATCGAATCTGCCCAGAGTACTCGACCATCAACAGTTGGCCGTTGGGACTATCGAATCTGCCCAAACGTACTCTTGCTTAGAGCATGCTAGAACCTTCAATAACGATGTTATCCAAACCTCCTAGTCATCCTCCTCGACGACTATTTCCATACTAGCTCAAGCGCCTCTCAAGCATCCATTACCCTTAACTCGAATCATATCACCGAGTTACCAACGTGCTTGGAATGATCCCGTCTGGATTAGACCAAGTCTTCATCACATGATGCCTCGCTTCATTACATCCTCGCAAAGCCTCATCTCAACATTACATCATCAAATCTATGCATAAGAGCTTCATCATCCCGCTACATATGCCACGAGCAGCTTTCCCAATTCAAGAGCCTTTCCCTTAGCTTTTGAATCGTCTTCGGTCTAAATCAAATCATAAATCATCTAATTCATAGCAGTCAACCAAATCAAACATTAATCCAAACAATCAATCATTCAAATAAGATCTAAATAGACAATTATAACAATAATGGCATTTTCGTAATTAAAGAGTTGAAAGTCTAACAAACATGAAAACATGAACAATATCTCTACAAACTTGGTGAATGAACTTGCATAGGCTAACATATGATAAAATGGATGTAACATCATCATGAACAATGGATCTATATGGATCTACACTTAGGATGAAGAAAATGCATGGAAATCACTATTTTAACACCAAATCGAGCCAACAATCCGATATACTCCTTTGGATCCGTGTGAGAGATAATCACCACTCACCAAATCACCAAAACAAACCCTAATCAACACGCTTCAGATCTGGACAGCGAGGGATCAAGCTTGATCTATCACGAATCCGCTTCAAACGAAGAAATCTCTCTTGAAAAGATGAAGATCTTCAATCTATGCTCTTGAATCTTCAATTTGATCTTCAACTTGGATGGATGGAAGCACTAGATTAGAGTGGAGAAAAGAAGTGAAGAAGTGTAGAAGTCGAGCTCTCAAAATGGCAGCACTTCGTCGCTTCAAAATCCGGATCCCAAAAAGTGAGAAAAACCCTTCCTATTTATAGCAGAAAATTCCCTTAAGTCGTAACTCGTCCGCCTCTATAAGTCGTCTCCGACTTATAACCTAAGACACTTCCGACTTAACAAAGCCTCCAACCTAACAGATATGCACGCGCGCCCCAACCCCTAGGTCGCTCACGACCTAACGGCTTAGCAGTCCTACGACTTACGACTCAACTGGGTCTCCGACTTAACATAGCGCGCGACATAACAGTTCGACTTAACAACTTAGCCTATGCGCGACTTAGCGACTTACGACTTAACAGACCAATTCTCTACGACTTAAGACTTAACTTCCCTAAGTCGTCTACGACTTAACACAAAGGCTAAAACCCAGTGACTTAACACCTTAAGTCTTCACGCGACCTAAAACCTCACGACTTAGTAGTCCTACGACCTACGACTTAATCCAGAACCATGCTACAGTCACCCAACGACTTAACAGGTATACTACCTCGCGACCTAACAAACATAGACTGTATACGACCTAATACAACCTTACGACTTAACTCGTACGACTTAACTCCCATAGGTCGTATACTCCTTAAGTCGCTAACCTATAGGTCATACCAAGATACTAGGTCGCTACACAGCTATCTTCAAACTCCTTAGGTCGTTGCCGACCTAACAATGCTAACTCGGAACCACTAGGTCGCTCATCCCTAGGTCGCGAACAGCTATAGGTCGCTCCAATACTTCCTTAGGTCGCCTAACCCACTTAAGTCGGTCACGACTTAACTCTTAACTCGCTGCTTCTTAACTCGGTAACAATTAACTCGCCACTATCCTTAAGTCGCGCCTATCCCCTAAGTCGTATACGACTTACGACCTATACTAAGTCGTGAACGACTTAGGACTTAACCATATTCTGCCTAAAATCTGAAATGACTCAACAACACTAAAATTCCAGATTTTGACAAACTTTTCGATCCGTAAAAATACGGGTCGTTACAGTGATTGTAAAGTTTAATTGGTTATAAACTGTAAACAAGGAAATACATTGAATGTTGAAATTATATGTGTTCAATTTGAATTGGCTAATATTGGGTAGGAAATCAGTGTTGTTGTTTGAATGCTATTGATAACTATTTAATTTAATTTCAATCAATTGAAATAGATTGTATGGTTATTTGGTTATAATTGTAAATAATGAAATAAATTAAATGATGCATTTAATGTTGAGATTTTATGTAACTGATTGGAATAGGTTAATGTAGAATATAAAATCATTTTGTTATAACCCTTGGTTGTAAATGATAAGATAATGGATATGAACTATTATTATAAATGATTGTTGTAATTATCTTCTCATTAATTTGTCCGTTTGAATATTAAATGGGTAATAAATGGAATTTAGGCAATTGAATGTTGGAACTATATGTTGTTAATTGAAATTGAATATAATCAGTGATGTGTAAGTAGTCATCACATTTTTTATAGATAATAAAATTATAAATATGATTAAAATACTTAAAGGTAAGAATTGTTCATTTATCATCTCTTTATTTAATATGTTTGAAATTAATTTAGAAATCAGTGAAAATTTAAGTAATTAATTATTGAAGTTAATATGGTAAAAGATGTTAATGGTACAATAATGAATGTAATAAAATGTAAACTTATGTTAATATAATTCATAGAGTATTTGATAGAATAATAAGGATGATAACATAGGTTTGAATGTAATTAGATGAGAATTGGATGCATAATTAAAGGCATTTAACCTTTTAAATATGATAAGGGGAAACAAACTAATATTGCATTAATTGATATTACATCTTTTAATTAAGATAAAATGTAACGATCCGTAACTTTTAACAACTTTAAAATGGCTATATTTTGAATTTAAATAAAAATAATTTGAATTTATGATGTTGAATGTTTTATTTGACCAAATTTAGTAGAATAAAAAATTTATGAAATTTCAAATTTTGGTCAAACTTAGTCAAAGTTTGACTTTTGGTTGAAAATTTTAAATTTGAATTAGAATTTTTTTTCCTTTTTATATGATATTAGACTTAATTCTGGTCTTCCCACCACTTTTCTTTTCATCAAATCAAATTCCTAATGCTTTAAAAATTTGAATTACTGTGAAAAATTAACGTGAATTGGTAGTGTTTAGTTGTGTTGTAACGACCCGGATTTTTCGTTGTTCGATTTTAAATATTTAAATTGTTTTAAATATTGAATTTAGGATTTATAATTTAGTTAGTAAGATTTTAAAACTAGAATTTTAAGCGATTTCGCAAATATTTGAAATCGTCGATTTGATCGAAGCGTTTAAATAGCGTTCCGAGGCACAATCTCGGAATTCGACGAAACCAGTTCAATTGGATCTGTAATAGTGTATTATTACCAGATTTCAAATTTCGTAGAGTTTGGAGTTATCGTTTGGTTGTACGGGATATAAACGCGTTGAATTTAATATCGAAAATTTAATATAATAATTAGGTCCAAAAAGCTATCTTCTCCATACGATATAATTAGGACTCAAAACCTTTTCCATTGTGTTCGAACACCTAGTGGCATGCTTTGTTAGAGGTTCGGGATGTTGAGTTCCATGGATCGAGATGGTTTGAAATTAAATTAATATATTAATTTGTCAACCTCCCTTTCAGCTGCTGTTCTATCTTTTCACTGTAACTTATACCCATTCAAACATGCGACCTCCATCCTAGCGGTCCTTTTAAATCATGAATGTCTTCTTTCCCCCTTTCTCTTCAAATCAGTTCGATTCAAAATTTAAAGAAAAAAATGTGTTAAAAGAGGAAAAAAAAGAAAGGAGATAATAACGCGAGCCTCTCTTATTCTACAATCCAATTCACAAAATAAATATGTTGAACTCGGTAAAGCGAGGCAGTGATCGAATGAAATCGTCGCGGCATCGCAAGCTTCGTTCGCGACTTAAAGGAGGGGAATCGCGTTTGTCACTTTGATTTCTCGAGGTCGACCACGTTCTCGAGGGCAGGCGCGACCTTGGCCGTAAGCAGGCAGAGGAAGGCGAGGTTCGTCATTGGATTAGAGGCGTGGAGGGTTTTGGTCTAGGGCCGTTCAAGGAGGCGCGGCCCCGTTCGCGTGTTGAGTAGGGGTTTGGGAAGCTCGAAGTCGATCGAGGTGAAAGCGAAGTCGACAGCGAAGCTAGGGTTGTGTGTGCGAGTTCGAGGGAGGCGAGCGCTCGTGTACGCACACGCGTAGGAGAGAGGTTAGGGTAGTCGAGGCGTTAGCAAGCTTGGCGGCGATTTGGTTCTGCTGTGGTGGGCTGATGTGGCAGCGTTGGGAAGCCCGAAACTACAGGCTTGGTTGAGTTCATTGTAGCTTGAGTGGTCAGAGCTTAAGCTAGTTAGGTAAGGTAGTTAATTTTATAAAATTTGGTTAATTGAATTTAAATAAGTTACATTTGTTTAGTAAATCATATGCTAATAAAATTTAATATGATTTGCATACAAGGTCCAAAAATCATTAAAACAGGTCGAGTTGGTTCGTATTTGGAAAATCTATGCAATAGATTTGGTTTGAGATTTTTCGGACTCGGCCGAAATTTAGGAAAAAAATTCTAGATGTTCAGCAAACTAAAAATCAAGGTGAAAATTTCTCACTCGTTTAGATTGCCACAGTTTAATTTAAAATGTTGGAAATTTAAATTATCGGTTGGTTGAATGATTTGATAATTTTAATTATCTATTGGATGATTATATAATACATAGTAGTATATATATTAGTAGTTGGAGTGATATTCCCGCACATTATAGCGGATGAGACCCTATGCGCCCCGCACAATAGCAGATGACCCTATATATTGCGATATCCCCCTCAAAGTGGGATTGGTATTTTAAATTGTCTAACATTTGTGGATGCAGGGAAACACGTTGGAGGGATCCAACTAGATTACTCAACTATATTTAGTGTTTTTCATATATACAAAAATATGTAATGTGATTGAATAATCTGCTGGATTATTGTGTTTTGCAAATTTTTAAATATTATAATAGCCTAGGAATTAACTATGGTATATTAAATACCATAAATATTATTTTTAATTTTTAAGGAATTAAAAGGAGATATTATTATAAAAATTTGTATATCGAAATTTGGAATTATTTTAAAGGGATTGATTTGAATAAGCAATAATTGGTTTTTGATCGTACTAAATAATGTGGGGAAAATATTTTTTTATGTAGAGAATTTACAATAAATTGTATGAAGGAATTTTTAGAGACTGGATTTTAAAATGATATTCGAAAAATACAGAAAGAAGTTGATACCGATATTAAAATAGATTGGCAAAAATAAATGATATTTATAAGGAATTGAATTCATAAAATGGAATTTTAAAAATCAGATTATTTTTAGTGAAACTCTAAGGAGTTTAAAATTTATAAACGATGTTTATAGATAAAGGAAATCGATAGCGGATGGAATTTTGGAAGTATAAATTTACAGGGAGAATTTATATTGGATATGGAAATAAGGTGAGAGAAAAATAGTGGATACTATTTTCGAAGTGAAAATGGTTGAGCAGACCGAAATGGAAGTGATGTTATGGAAATCGAGATGGATTTATAAATTGAAATTTTGTTATTGAGATTTAAAAATATATTTTTATTAATAAGCTTTTATTTTAAGGGAAATTTTTATTTATTAAACTATGTAATTTAAAGTCAATTAGTATTTCAATACCTTAGAACTGAATCTTTCACACACTTAATATTTATTTTAGTAAATCCTAAATTTTTTAAAAACCGGCTTTGGAAAGTGATGTTATAAAAAGTGTTTCAATATTTTAAAGAACCTTCTGAACATGTCTTAAAAATAAATTATTATTATTATTATTCTTTAAAATACTTATTATATATATAGAGGGAGTTTTGTAATGTTTTAAATTTATTTATAAACCTTCTTGGAAATCTAGAAAGGGGTCATTCAGTATATAGAATCTATAAGAAAAATTCTTAAATGGAATTGGGAAAAAAGTAAGAAAAATTTCCAAAGTGGTTAATAAAAGTGAACTTCGAAGAATGAAATAGAATTCATAAAGAAGTACAAAGGGAAATTAAGTTTATAAGCAAGTATAATTGGCTTCGGAAATATTAAGGGAATTAAGTAAGGAATTCCGAAATTTATAGAATTCGTTAGAAACCAGTCAAGGAATTTACAAATAAAAATTGTAAATGATTTTGAGAAAAAGAAATAGGAAATAAATGGAATACTTCCTAAGTGTTGAATATAAAATGAAGTGGAAAAGAATATTCTAAGTATTGGAAATGGGTGGGAGTAAAATCTTATAAAGTTATTTTGAAATAATTTTTAGGAAATTTGAAATAAGGCCTTATGTTTGCTTTTGGATGTTTATTGATAGTTAAATAACCGCCTATAAATTTTGGCCAATTTCGTTAATCGTTTGGAAGAGACCGGGATCGGATTTGATTATCAGAAAACCACCTCGATTCGGTTTAAACGGTACGAATGAATACCGTGAAGATGACAAAGTTGGTGATTCGGTTTATCCTTACCTAGGACAACTTGTATTGACGAATGCTATCAAAACATCGTCATTGGAGAACGTTGAGAAATCTAAGTAGAATTTTGTTCTTGAAAGGTAACACTTAGCCTCGAGCCTCATCAACCGGGAATGAATAAAACAAGGGAGATGTAGCAAGGCTAAGTGGGTCGCACCCAATTAGGGTATGTTATCACTTTTCTAGATGTCCTCGAAAACCTATATATTATGGATATGGTTGTCACGAAAGGAGGAGCGCTTGATGGTAAGGGTTGAAACACCTGAGGTGATAACATATTCGGTCTATCCAGGTTAGGGGTAGGTCAGTCATGTGTAGCAGGGTTTCCCGGCGAGGTCCTCGGTACATTGTTCTAGAGGTGTACTATGATGGCGGTACCCCAGTGGCCCAGTCATTCGTATGAAATCCATTCTCCAATAAGAGCCGTACGGTTTTGATTGTGCCCACCTATGCTGAAACGTGAGATGCAAACATTTCAGTTATTTTCTATTTACTTTGTTAAACACTATTATAATATCAAATGATTTTGATAGAAATCGTTTTGGTTATCGTAAGGTGAAAACCCGTCGTGTTTATGTGTGACGTGGTCTTACGAGATACCTTCGCTTTTCAAAGGATTTTGAAAATAACAGTAATAATTCAAATTGACTGTGTTTTCTCACGCCGGTTTTCCAGACTGACTCGGGTGTTATTTTATTATAATGCTCGGGTCAAACCGAGTATTACAGTTTCAGGATAGGATGATATGGAGCTTAGGAGACGAGCTGGATGACAAGATGTATTTCCGTGCTTGATTTGTATTTCCGCTGTGTGAGGACAAGTTATTAAACTTTCCAGATTGATTGTTGTATATTGTACTTTAATAATGGTATGTATATTAACAGCATAAATTTTGTATTTAAAATCTGTAATTATATATTATTATTTGTTCCGCTGCGATTATGAGACTCTGTTGTTGTTGTTCTATTTTCTTCTACCTTTTTCTTCTTCACCCCTAATGAACTGCTGTTTCCGGCACTCGATTGCTCGACATTGTATACAGTGGATGTTTTGATGTCGATTTTCGAGGGTCGAAAAATCCCGTTCTTTACACGTGTTGTATCTGGCTAAGGCATATTGGGTTTGTAACTAAGAGACTCTATTCAGTCATGTGACCATTCCTTTGCTTATGACCTTATGTTTCTTATCTGATAACATCTACGTACATAATTTTCTCTTGAGCAACTTTCTCTTCACATTTCTTCTTCCTTCTCAAAATCTACAAAGAACTCTAGGTCTAAAACTCAAAAAGCATCACAAATCGAAACTCCTTTCCTCCTCTCCTTCAACCCTTTCTTCCTCCCCTATAGTCGCCGACCTCTCCACCATCTCCCAGTCCATCTCCTTCAACCTTCCCTCTCCTCTTCTTTCTCCCTTTTCCCTTCTTTTCCCCCTCCCTATTTCCCCTCTTTCTTCCCCTTATTCCATGGCTTCTATATTCAACTAAAATACTCCAAATTAAATAATTCTTTTTGAAACCGTGTATAATTTCAATGGCAACAACTTTGTTTTTGAACCCTTGCCCCCTTTTCAAATATTTATATATGAAAAACTCCATTTTTCAAGTCCTTTCTCAAGTCCAGTTTTGGCTGAAAATACCCCATATTGCATCAATCATATCTACTTCAAGAATGAACCAAATTTTCTGATTCTTTCATTCAAACCATTTATTTTTCTAGTGGCTTCAACTTTTATATTGGTCAGTTCTTAAAATTCCTTAATTTTCTATGCCAAAAACTCAAATCTTTTCGAAGTATTTTTGAACTCAGATTTTCAACTCAGAAAACACCTCTGTTTGTTTTGACCATAACTTCCTCAAGGCAGAAGCTTTTTGAGTGCTTCTTTTTTTGAAAGTGGACAGAAAATAATTTGAAACAACTTTATAGCTAGTCACTTTTACAGATTCAGTAATACTCTAATCCGAATATTTTCTTAAAGATGACCTAGTTTCTAGTTTTTCCGTAGTTTGGATCTTGGGTTGTTTAGAAGTTTGAAGTAGTTAAAACTTGTTTATTGATTCGTGTTCATGTCTAAGCTTTATTGGATTTCTTTGCATTTGGATCTTCGCTAGGAATCTCCATATTTCTCCATATTTCTCCATTTTTATCATCACCTTCGTAGCCAAGAAAGGTGAGCAAACACTCACAACTATTAGATTTTCTTATGTTAGTTAAATTGAATTTATGATGTGATTAGAAATTGATTGGTTGCTGTTTAGTATATTTTAAATTATCATTCCAGTTAAATCTGACTTTTATTGAATTTATTGCCATTTAATTTAATATTGAAATTTAAATTGTCAGTTAAATACCTGTTAATGATAACCAGTAAATTGTTGGTAGTTAATGGTTGATTTCAATGATGATTGTACTGTATGTTCAATTGTTGATATTTGGGTGATTGGATGGATGTTATTGGTTGTCATTTTGGATGTTTGGATGTTATTTATGTCTATATCTATGTTATCCCTATGGGTTGAATGATACATACCCGAACGATCTTATAGATTTTGGGAAAAGCGTTATGGGTTGAAATGATAAACCTGAGTGGTTTTCATCGATTTGGAAATGTTGATTTTTAATATAGGTTGAAACGACATATAACCATATAATTTCTTGAATTTTGATATTTATTGAGAACTGAATTATTTGAAGGGTTTGAATTAATTCAAACTTCAAATTTGTTTTAATTAGATGATTTAGATTGATATTTCGGATTATTTGAAACCCTTTAAATAATTATATTCACGTTGTACACTTGATAGGACATGAAAATCCCGTAACATCTATGAAACCGTTGCACTAATATTTCTATTTTACTTATTTTGATCTGTCTTACATAAGATCTTTTAGTTCTGACTCAAGTGTTTTGTCTTTTCATTACGCTCGGGTCAGTTTGAGTTTTTCAGTGTATTGAAGACTATTTTTTGGAGGATGAAGACGAAGATTCAGTATATTATTGTTATTTATTATTCCACTGCATTATTTTTTTATTTATGATGTATGTATAACTCTGATTTGAATTGTAAAGTGTAATCAAATGTTATTTGTAAAACAGCTCCAGCTGTTTATTTGATTATTATATTTTTTCGTTCAGTTGTGAGATTCTGTATTTTTTTCCTTTTTCTTTTTTTTCCTTTTTTTTCTTATTTACCCTATTAACAATCCTCCCATTTGAATGGTTTGAGTCTAGCATGTGTGGTTTATTGTCGATTTGAACCGTCTAAAAAGGTGGGTTGTTACAGTTGGTATCAATGCTTTGGTTTAGACATACCTTAGCCTGTTGGGGTTAACTCATTAGAGATAGTGTAGTAATACCCTAGAATGAGTTTGTTCGAGTGTATACATACGAGAGCACGTATTTGTTAGTGTTATAAAAATGTTTATATATAAGTTTTGAAATGAAATAATTTTTCCTAATATTATATGTTATAAATAAAGGAATAAAATTTTATAACTATTATATTTATTTTTAATGTGTTGGTTTTATGAAATGATAATATTTAAATATTATCATTTATGGTTGATCTTTTGTATTTAGTCAGTTTATAAACATTGGCCATTATTGTTGATTGAATTTTTCGACCAAACACTGTTTAATAATGGTGTATTAAAGAAGAATTAAGTGGATAATTAGGATATATCTGTTTATGAAAGTGAAATGTTTTGTTGTGAATCTTGTTGTTTGTTGACTGGTAGTTTCAACTGTTGAATTAAAATGGAATATTTGGATATTTTTGATAGTCGAAAACTTCTAAATTAATATATAAGTTGAAATGTAGTAATTGTAATGAATTATGAAGTTGAATTTGAAAGCAAGTGAAACAAGGTTTAATTTGTTATATCTATGTTTAGTAAATGGATAGAATTGTTGTATACATTCTTGGCATGTAATGTAATAATATACAAGTGTGAACTTTAAGCCTTGGCATGTTTAAATCGAAATTGTTATTAAGGAAATGTTGTAAATGAGATTAAATTGGAAAAATGATTATAAACTTAATTAAAATTTATGAAATGTGTTATAAATAATTTGAAAGTAAAACTAGAATACTAATTGGATAAACAAATATGAATTAAAATGAATTGATTATAAATAAAGTCATGACTTGTAAATTGCTTATGAAATAAATGAATGTTGCAATAAATGGTTATATTATAAGTTGTGATAACTTTAAACTTGAATAATGTCTTATAAAAAGAAGTTAAGCTTATATAAATTTGTTATGAACTTAAGAAAATTCCTTATGAAATGATTCACAAATAAATGTAGTATCAAATGAGAAAATATTACAAGTCGAAAGGAATATAATTTAAAATTTAAGAGAAATATAAACAATGTGATGAGAATGAATATATTAATGTTTTATATTAAATGGAGAATTTCTATGAAACAAATATTAAAGTATGAAGTGATATTTGTATTAACCAATGAAATTAATAATGAATCTAAATCGAATGTGAAATTGTGATGAAACAAATTGGAATAAATACGTATGTACGTATATTGTTAATTCGCATAATTAATTTGACCCAGATTTGAGTACACAAGTTCGAGGTGAATTACACCATTTCGTGCTCGGATTTTTCATTCGATTCTTGATGGCGAATATTTGATATTGATCTTGGTTTGGTTCTAAAATTCTTTATCATAGTATATGGCTATGTAAGGAGAATGATGGTTTCTATTCAAGAAACCTTATCAAAGCCCGCATTAGAGAAGTCGAATGAACAATACTAGTTCGAAAGAGAACTTGTGTGATCGAGCGAGGGATTAAATGTGATTTTGCATGATGATGACATATGTACATCTTATGTTCTATTATTATTATTATTATTATTATTATTATTATTATTGAAATGGTACTTAGATACAACATGTCACTAGGACAACAGAACACAAACCACATGCCAATAAATGTTCGAATCACGCTACGCAAGTTTCGAACTTGTGAGCTCTCGCACCAGAGCTGAAACACTTAACCACTGGGACAATAGTGCTTGTCATGTTCTAATATTATTAATATGCTTTGACGCAGAAATTGAAGGTTTTTGGGTTGGATATCTTTGTAATTTAAATTGGAATCTTTCTTTTATGCAAACTACTATTAATTTAAAACCATTTTACAAAACTATTTTCTTTTATTTTTCTTATATAAATTTTATTCTATTTTATATACAAAACTATTTTACAAACTATTTTATATACAAAAACTATTTTACAAAACTATTTTATATACAAAACTATTTTACGAACTATTTTATATACAAAACCATTTTACAAACTATTTTATATATAAAACTATTCTAAATTCAAAACCTTTTGTAAAGCAAAAGTTGTTCAATCCCATATGGTTCTTTATACAACGTAATTGATTTTGGAATACTTTTGATTCTTATATAAGGTGGACTTTCTATAAGTATATGGTGATTTGGAAGACTATTGATTTTGGAAGGTATTCGAGCTGAAGAGATAAATCTTATATATAACGGAATTTATATAAGAATGATTTGATATATTCGAGACTATTGATTTTGAAAAGTACTCTATTTGAAAATGAAATCTTATATATAATGGAATTTATATAAGTGCGATATTTGAAGTTATGATTTTGAAATGGTACTATATATGATATGATATATTTTGAAGTAAATGATATGGGAAGTACCTTCCATCGGATCCCTTTGGTGGGTCATTTATCAGATCCCTTTGGTGGTCACTTATTATATTCATTTGATATTGTTGGATAGCGTAAATCGAGGGGCGGTGTAACAAACTGGATTTTGGAGATTAATGTTAATATTAAATTATAATGCAAATAATAATTTAATATTGTGATTATAAATGAATTGGAGGAATGAAATGTGAGTTATTATTGTTTATTTTATATAAACAATGTTTTGATGAATAAAACTTGGGTTTTTAATTTATGTGAGTTAATTTATCTCATAAGATGTTATTTCAACATATTGATGGTTGGAATAAATATAAATGAATAAAAATAAGTTTAGAATATTTTATTTGTGAAATTGGGTTGAAAATAGATGATGTTAGTTATTTATTGAGTCAAAATGGAAAATATTGGAATTTTATTCCAATAATAGCAATTTATAGTGAATAAAAAGGGCAAATGAGAAGCAAATGAATTTTTCGAAGTGTATTAATGATTGAAAATAGTGTTGTAATATTTTAAAAAGCGTTAAAACATTTAATACACTTATTTGAGTTAAGAAATAATTTTTATTTGACTCAAATTGTTAAAAATAGTGGTTTTTGTCTAAAAATAACAATATTGTCAAATATTGTGTAAATTAATAGTTTATTGTTAAAATAATATTTTAAGTGAAAAAAAATATTATTGTGTTAACCATGTTCACCTTGTTAAAATATGAAGAATGCATTTTTGTCTCATGTAAAAAGAAGTTAATATGTGAAAGTTATGTTAAAAATGGTTTAAAAGTTATGTATATTAGCTTAAATAATTTTCTACGTATAGAAATGGGCTTTATGGGTATGGGTTTTAGATCCTAAACCCAAGTCTAGAACTAGCAGGAAAGAAAGAAAAATACTGTACGTTGTTTTCCCATTTCTCATTTTCTTCTTCTCCAGAAATTAACAGTAAATGAAAACAATGGCTACTCTCTTCAAAAATTTAATTTTTCAAGCTCAATCTTTGCAAATTTAAAGCCAAATTCATCTAAATCCTAGAATTGTTTACTGTAAATTTTGTTTTGATCAATTGCTTCTTTGCATGTACTGTACTGTTCTATTTTCAGGTGTTTAGGGCTCCAATCTTGTGCTAAAGGCTCAATCTTGCTTGCAAATCCTCTCTTGTTCACCGCAAATCAATAGGTAAGTGTAAAAGCTTATAAATGCTAGTCAAAAACAAAGTTTTCAGTTGAATTTTCGTATTAATAAGGTTACGTTTCGTCTTTGTTTTTTTGTTTTCTGTCGCCACATTGTTTTGGCTATAACTTCTTCGTTTCTTAATCGATTTTGATAATTTTTGATGTTCCGGAAAGCTTAAATCATGTACTACAACTTTCATGTATTAAGGTTTCTGTAATTTTGAGATTAGCTATGTTAAAATCGAAATTTTCTACTGCTATCCCTAGAGCAAAACCAATATTTGCTCTATGCTTGAAGCTGAAACGAAATTTGCTATAACTTCTTCGTTTCTTAACCGATTTTGATAATTTTGGATGTTTCGGAAATCACCAATCATGTACTACAACTTTCGTGTATTAAGTTTTCTTTAATTTTGAGGTTAACTATGTCAAAATTTAATTTTTCTACTGCTATCCTGAGAGCAAAACCAATATTTGCTCTGTGTTTGAAGCTGAAACGAAATTTGCCATAACTCCTTGATTTCTTAACCGATTTTGATAATTTTGGATGTATCGGAAAGTTTATATTATGTACTACAAGTTTCATGTTTTGAGTTTTCTGTAATTTTGATCTTTGTTTGATCAAAATCATGCTTGTTTGTTGCTGTCCCGCGAGCAAATCGACAGCAACAACAAACACGGGCCTGAGAATTGTTTTGGCCATAACATTTTCGTTTCTTAACCAAATTCAATAATTTTGGATGTTCTGGAAAGCATAGACATAGAGCTATAAGTTTCATATTTTAAGCTTTTATACTTTTAAAGTTATCCAGGTCAAAATTGAGACGGATTAAGAGCTAAAAATTTCTATTGGAATTATGGTTATAAATAACCATCTAGATGATATTTTTACTTGCCGATGAGATGAGGTAAGCTACTTTATGATGATTTATGATGTTGAGATGTATTATGATGGCTTTTACTTGTCAATGAGATGAGACAAGTCATGATGCCACTAATACCCGTCAATGAGATGAGACGGGTAGGGTATTGTATTTACTCGCCGATGAGATGAGGCAGAGTATATATTCATGATGTTTATGGTGTTTTACTGGTGTGGCACCAACTAATGGCTAGTAAACCATTAGATGTGAACATATGGTATGGGACGTACGTTAACGCATATTGGGTTCCTATCCGAGAAGTTGAGACACATTCACAATGTTTACTAGTACTATAGACCACGAGTACTCAATTGGAGTCATCACGATGTAGTTGCGACTCTGATCATCACGATGTTATTAACTCGGATCTTTGTGACTGGGAGTCATTATGTTATTTGAAGTCATCACAATTTTCATGATGTTATGATGTTACTTGACTCCAGTCATCACGATGTTTATGGTACCAAATATTAGTACTAGTCATGATGTAAGGACGTGCAGTTTTCCATGAAATTTTAGATGTTTTGATTTCACCTTTTTATGAGGAACTTTATTATAGCCTTGAGTAAGATAAAGGCTTACATGTATTGATGGTTTTATGATGATTTCAAATATGATGTTTTGAACTCTTTGAGTTCTTTTATGATGAATTTATAAGGTTTTAGATCGTTTTATGATAATTATTTATATGGTTCAAATCCATGCCTATTTCACTTATGTAACTATAGAAGATGAACCATAGTTAGATAACCAATTGAATTTCCTTATGAAATCATGATGAACCCATAGATGTCTCACCTTAGAGATGATCTTGATGATACTTTTATCGTTCCGTTGGCAACAACGGAATGGTTCATATTACTGTTATCTTTACTAATGATGAGTTCTAGCTAGCCTGACCAGTGTATTTATTACTGGGGTCAGACCGAGTTATAGGTTAGGTATGGATTTATCTCACTCCTTCTTGGATCGGTTAGCTTGCTTCTGTTTGGACCACTTTGTTCGGACTTGGACATTGTACCTCTTATTTTGTGGGATGATTTTGTATGTATATTTTGTAGTTCATGCTACTTATGTATGTTGTATTATGTATGATGTATGGAGATGTATGTATACTCTGATCTGGGTTTGCTGTTCTGTGACTGTTTATATATATTTGTATATTGCATTTATTCTGAAACGGTCCTAAACCACCATGGAATCGTATTAGTTAAGGACTAGGTGTGTTGACCATATATGAGGTAATGGAAAAAACAACATACAGAATATAATATGATATCATGAGGGTCACCCTTAACCAGTCCTATTCTCTGCATTAGTAGACATGAATACTTAGTAATTCTCTTTATTAATATGGGTCTCGGGGTGGGGCGTCACAGCTTGGTATTAGAGTAGGATTTCAGAATATAATATGATATATGCAGAATAGTACACAAGATTAATCTACATCAAATATAATACATTTGTACACATCATCCCCAATCGTGATCCATCTCACCTTGTCCTTGTTTTGATTCGTGTCCCTTTTTTATTCCTTTTGGGTAGATAGAAAGGAATATGTCTAGGAATGTTAATTTAATTCCATACTATTCCTTAATTTCTACATTTGAATTGCTAATATATCTATCTACCCTGTGAATAATCCTATCTTATCTTATCTTTCAGCTATGTCTGGTAGAGGTAGAGGACGCTCTTCGGTGGCGGGACCGTCCAGTGGTTCTCATCCCGAAGGTGTATATAAGTCTACCGATCAGATTCTCGAGCTTATTAGGAGTACTCAGCCTACAGATCCAGCTAAATCTTCTCCTCTGCGCAAATCCACATTTGCGCGCATGTGTATCGACTTCACTCATCTTGGTGGCAAGATCTTTAGATGCACTGAGACCATCTTAGAGGTCGAGACATGGATCAGTTCTTGTGAGCGCATATTTAGCCGTATAGAGATATCTAGCCATCAGCGCGTTCTTGTCGCATCGAGTGTGTTGCAAGAACGTGCATTGAATTGGTATGACTTGCTTGTGGCAGAAGTTGAGCAGTCTACCTTAGAGTGGGATCAGTTCCGTGAGAGATTTGAGCTCAAGTTTGTTCCTGGATCCGAGAAAGCTATTTTAGCTCGACGTTTCGTTGATTTCAAACAAGGGAAGTTGATAGTTTCTGAGTATGTTGCATCTTTTGAAGCCTTATCTAAGTATGGTCTTGAGCACATTTCTACTCCGTATAAGAAGAATCTTAAGTTCGTCTCTGGACTTAAGAAATACTTGAAGAAATCTCTTGTGCTTCGTCTTGAGCTTTCTTTTGAGAAACTTATGGATACGGCCCTTCAGCTTGAAGCGATCGAGAAGGAGAAGGATAGTGATGTTGAGGATGAGGTTCGGGGAAATCCGAACAAGAAAAAGTGTTTTTGCAAGTCTAGGCCTTTCCACCCTAATAAGAAGAAGAAGCAAGGTGGATCCTCTTCTCAGTCTCTGGCTACTCCTTCAGCTAAGCCTTTTGCTTGTTTTAATTGTGGTTCGCCTAACCATCCTGTAAGAGAGTGTCCCAAGCCTAAGAGATGCCTTTATTGTAAGAAGGAGGGAAATTTGATTTCAGCTTGTCCCAAGAGGGAGAAGAGTTCTTGTCAGGGTCATCTTAATGTAGCTACCACTTCTGGAGATGCTTCTCAGTCTCGAGGTATATTCTCTTCCGTTTAAGAGGGTTCTATTTTATTTCATGATCGTTCTATTCGAGTGCTCTTCGATACGGGTACATCTCATTCATTCGTATCGAAAGAACTTATCGATGCTTTACAGTTAAATGTTTCTTGCATGCTTACATCTTTACGGATTGCGAATCCTATCAGGGGATCGGCAGCTGTGACGCCCCACCTCTATGCTCACGCTAGCCAAGAACACTACTGGGTAATGCTATCGACTAGCATGAAGAATAAGGCCGTTGAGGAGCGACCATCTGTGTAATTGCTTTGGGCGAGTACCGATATGTCAAATAAAATAACTTACATTTCATTTCAAGAGGAAATCCAACATATCAAATACAAACTCGAAGCTACCACACAGTGGCTATGAGGCCTTCGGAAACAAATATAGAGATAAACATAACACAAATCAGTTACAGACATTCATATCACAAAGGCGAAAATAGATATGAATATATGACTCCAAAAAGGTGTACATCAGAGTAGTGGTCAAATAAGATCCACAATATCACAAAAAAAAGGTACAACTGCTAGACAAAAGAATAAGTATACATCATGGAGTCTATATCTCGAATGGATAGCAACAAAAACTACAAATGTAATGTAGTTAGACAAAAGTCAGAAGATGATCTCCGATAAGGAGTCAAGCAGAAGCACCTGTAACATTTCGGTCTGACCCGAGTATTATTTAATAAGAAAATAATAAACGGATCAGTCTAGCTATAAATATCAGATAAAGGAATGAGATATAAGCAGAGATATAAGAAGAACGTATGATAACAATAATGTCATACTAGAACCAATATGATTTACACAAGAACAAAATCATACAATATCTCAAAAATCTTAAAGCACCAAAAGAATATCATATTCTTTATTTTATTCACCAAACTACAAATATTGACAAACAAATTAATGCCAATCGCAAAAGTTGGTGAAACACAAATTCTAAAAATCATCAATTAGAAATCCAGAAATCACAAAGGGGGGGAGGCCTATCACAAACGGGAGCATGAAAACACACCAACACATGTATCACAAACAGAACGCTATTCCATGGTCACTAACCATAAATATTGAGTCTAAGCTCCACAAACGGTCTAAAGACCACGGGTCGCTACCCCGCCAAATTGAACCGAAGTTCCACAAAACGAGGTTTAGTCTCCCTCGTAGACAAATAGACATCGCACATCGCTAGTCTAAATAACAAAATGATCTTCAATGATCAATAAAAAGTGTGAATTACACTAAGCCAGTAAATATAAGAGTTTAGCTTCATGTCCCATAACTACTAGATTAACTTAAATATTTACGAACAAATTATAGATTTGCACTCGAAAATTGTCACAGGATTTTCAATCGAACAAGTCCATAAATTAACCGACGAAGTAAATGGAAGCGTTTCATACAACTTGTTTTGCTAAGCCGTTTAATTACATTTTCTCATACAAATGAGGTAAAGGTTTGTATATACTAATAGATTAGAAAACGGTTTTATAAACGAGCTTTGTATTAAAAATAGAGTTGAAATCATCTTTGTAAAAGAGTTTGAATATTTACTACTAGTATAGAAACCTTTGTATTTAGAAGTGACAAGTTACAAAAATGATTGTAGAAACAATCAATCACCAAAATCCACGTACGAAGACGTGAATCAAATCCATAGAAATCAATGCAAAATCCATCAAAAATGGATAATCACAAAAGTCCCGAAAAAGAAGTCATCATCGAAGATAATAAACGACAATGACAAATCGAAAATCACGAATCAATAAAACTGGAAATCAAAAACTAAACAATCAATTTTGCTAAGGTAATCAGGTCAGTCGACTGAACCAGGGGGGTCAGTCGACTGACATAGGGATACGATTTTTGTATCCCCAGAGTCAGTCGACTGACCAAGATGGTCAGTGGACTCAACCTGCTCTGAAGTTTTATTTCAGGTTCTGGTTTAGTCGACTGAACCTGCTTCAGGAGCAAATTCAGTCTAGCCCCCTTGGGGCAAGTTCGATACACGGACGGAAGCGACGAATTGAGCAACTTCGACTGAGGATTTATGCCTATCGACAACCCAGCCATGTATGGCCCTCCGGAACGCTCCACTAATGTGTTTGAACATCAAAGGTTGGATTTTTACCAAATTGGATTCCAAAAACCACAAATTCAACAATTCACCAATTCGATCCAAATTGAAAGCAAATGTACATGAATAAGTGTTAGGAATTCATACCTAACAACAACGATATCTAAAGAAATAGATGTGAGGTCAAAAACTCACCGTTTTACACAAAAACAAGGAAGAAGAAGCTTGGAAACAAAGGAGGATCAACCACTCTTCAAACTCAATTCTAGAAGCTTGAATCTAAGCTCAAAAGAAGAACATTTCCAAAGTTAGGTTTAGGAAATTTCTGAATTTAAAAAGAGATTGAGTTGGAGAAGAAGATGAAGGTACCTACCAATAGTTTCTCTTTGAATTTTGAGCTAAAACATGGATTAGCTAAAGAAACTAGTGCTTCGATTTTTAATTTCCCATTCCTCTCCCCATTTTCAGTTTTGCTAAGTGTTTGAGAAAAGAGAAATGTAGTGAAGAGGAGAGGAAATGACTGAACTAGGTTATAGAGAGAGTTGGGTTGAAACCCGAACCCAAAGCCCAATAGTAAATAGCAAAATTCAACTTACTCCAAATATATCGATGTTTATACTTAAAAAAGTCGCAAACGACGTTTTGGACTCAATGGAAGTGGTCTTGAGTCCCAATTCGACTATTTGCAAAAAGTAGCATCTCGGACCATAATCCGATTAACGATTCTATATTTAAATAAAATATTCAAATATTAATCGTAAAATATGCGGGTTGTTACAGACTCCCCTCCTTAAAGAAATTGCGTCCTTGCAATCTTTAAGAAATAAATAATAAGTAACAACACCAAAAGCATATCAACACAAAAAGAAGAAATTTGAAAATAAAAAGTTCACCTTAAGGAACACGAGAGAGCAAGTCCGGATGTGTCTGCTCGATTAATTCTCTGGATTCCCAAGAGCAATCCTTAGGATTGAGGACCATTGAACTTTCACTAGAGGTACATCTTTATTTCGAAGGCGTTTAACCTCCGAAGCAATGATACAGATGGGATGTTGCTCATAAGTCAAATTAGGCGAAACTTCAATTTCTTCAATAACACCGGGCTCAAGAATAGAATCGGAATCTCGAAGGCATTTCCGATGTTGAGAAACGTGAAACACGTCATGAATAGGAGAGAATCGAGTCGGTAATAAAAGGTGATAAGCCACGGAACCAATGCTTTCGGTGATGGGAAATGGGCCAATATATCGAGGTGCTAATTTTCCCGATTGACTGAATCGCATAACACCTTTCATCGGTGAAATACGAATAAACACAAAATCTCCCACAGAAAATTCTAATTTCCTCCTTCGATTATCGACATAGGATTTTTGTCTACTTTGAGCTTCTTTCATCCGATGACGAATAAGGTCGATCTTTTCTGTGGCATCACGAATAAAATATGGACCTAAAACCAGCTTCTCACCGGCTTCAAGCCAACACGAAGGTGATCGGCATGGCCTTCCATAAAGTGGCTCGAAAGGTGCCATACCAATGCTAGACTGGAAGCTATTTTTATAGGAAAATTCAACAAGCGAAATGTGATCTTCCCAACTTCCACCAAAATCAAGAACACATGCACGAAGAAGATCTTCAAGAGTTTGATTCACATGCTCGGTTTGTCCATCGGACTGAGGATGATAAGCGGTGCTAAAATTAAGCTTTGTTACCAAAGCTTTTTGAATACCTTTCCAAAATCCACTAATAAATAATGGATCACGATCGCTAACAATAGAAGTTGGAACTCCATGCAATTTAACAATTCAATTGACAAAGAGTTTAGCCAAAATAGGTACGGTCCGATTGGACCGAACGGGAATAAAATGAGCGGATTTTGTAAGTCTATCTACTATCACCCATAGGCTATCATGGCCCGAACGAGAACGGGGAAGACCGTCAATAAAATCCATGGAAATTTGATCCCACTTCCATATTGGAATTTCCAAAGGTTGCAATAACCCACCGGGCCTTTGATGCTCGGCCTTAACGAGTTGGCAAGTCATGCAACGTTTAACAAAGTTAGCAACATCTGATTTCATTCCCTCCCAGTAATAAAGTCGCTTCATATCCGCGTACATTTTACTACAACCGGGATGAATGGTAAATTTAGAACGATGAGAATCTTCTAAAATGTCTTTAAGAAGATCAATAATATTTGGCAAAATAAGTCTACCAAATTTTCGAATACCGCCACAAGCATCAATATCAAAGTCTTTTAAACCTTCAATATCAATTTTATCCCTACAACTTTGGCTAAGAAGAACCAATTCGAGATTATGCATTTGAGCTTCAAGAATGCAGTCTAAAAGAGAAGGATGAGCTTCAAGGCTACATAAAGCAAGAGATGAACATAAATCAGATTCACGATCTCGAATCTCACAAGTGGATAAAGTGGCGAGATCACACTCGGATATCATCATAGAAACAATTGCTTGTTACTTACGACTAAGGGCATCGGCAACAAGATTTCCTTTTCCGGGAGTATAAAGAATATCAAGATCATAAGATGCAAGGAACTCGAGCCAACGTTGTTGATGCAAGTTAAGTTCCTTTTGGGAAAATAAATACTTCAAAGATTTATGGTCGGTATAGAGAACAAATTTCTCCCCCAAAAGATAATGACGCCAAATTCTAAGAGCGAAGACAATAGCCGCGAGCTCTAAATCATGTGTGGCATATCTAGTCTCGTCTGGCTTTAATTGCCTAGAAGCATAAGCAATAACTCGTTCCCTTTGCATAAGAACGACACCCAAACCAACACGACTAGCATTGGTATAAACAATAAAATCTTGGTTCCCATCGGGAATTACAAGAATAGGAGCATCGGAAAGGAGTTCTTTTAATTTTTGAAATGAAGCTTCACATTTGTCCGACCAAATGTATTTAACTACCTTCTTTGTCTAACTAGTAAGAGGTACGGAAATCTTAGAAAAGTCTTTTATGAACCGACGGTAGTAGCCCGCCAATCCAAGGAAGCTACGAATTTCCATCACACTCTCCGGTCTCTTCCAATTTTGAATCACTTCAATCTTTGAAGGATCAACGGAAATTCCGGATTTAGAAATGATATGTCCCAAAAATTTCACACGAGATTGCCAAAAGTGGCGTTTAGAAAATTTCGCTTTCAATTGGTTGCTCCTTAGAGTTTCCAATACAATACGAAGATGATTTACATGCTCCTCTTCGGTTTTAGAATAAATAAGAATATCATCGATAAAGATGAGAACAAATCGATCGAGGAAGTCTTTGAAAACTCGATTCATAAGGTCTTCAAAATAAGCTGGGGCATTCGTCAAGCCAAAGGGCATAACAAGCCATTCATAAGATCCATAAAGAGTACGGAATGATGTCAAAGGAATGCTATCCTCCGCAATACGGAGCTGATGAAAACCGGTTGCTAAGTCCAATTGTGAAAAGACCTTAGCACCACTAAGCTGATCGAATAAATCATCAATCCACGGCAAGGGATATTTATTCTTGATGGTGAGATCATTAAGTTTGCGATAGTCAACGCAAAACCTAAGTGTACCATCAGATTTCTTCACAAAAATAGATGAAGCTCCCTATGGAGAGGAACTAGATTGAATATATTGCTTCACTTCCAATTCGGATAATTTTTTGCGCATATCCTCATTTTCTTTATTGGACATACGATAAGGAGGACGAGTAATAGGTTGAGCTCCAGGGATTAGATTAATTCTAAACTTAATTGCTCGCTTAGGTGGTAATCCTAAAACGGGTTTGAATATGTCGGGAAATTCACAAACAATGTGAATGAGAGAAATGACATCTTCCTCATCATCATTATCGTCATCATGCGGAGTTAGAGAGTACAAGGACGCTTTCGAATTGGAATCTGAATCTTTCAGAACAAGAGAAATCTGCTTAACAGATTGAGGATGTCGAAGATATATAGTCTGCTCAGGACATAGGATATGAGCTTCATAACGGTTAAGCCAATCCATTCCTAAAATCATTCCAAAACTTAGGTAATGCATAGCATGCAAATCGGCTCGGAAAGCATAATCACATAAAATAATTTCGACATCTTTACACAATAAACTGAGCGTTGCGGATCCACCGACCGGATTCGCAATTGTCAAAGAAGTCATCAAGCCAATAACATCCAAAGACAAAGCATCAACAAGTTCTTTTGATATAAAAGAGTGAGATGCACCCGTATCAAAAAGAACTCGAATAGGAAATTCACGAAATATAATAATGCCATCAAGGATAGAATGAGAAATACCTTGACCACGAGAAGTGCTAATAGGGGCTTGTAAAACATTTAGCTTGCCCTCCTTCTTGCCCTGAAGATAGGGACACTAAGATATAGTATGGCCCGAACTCTTGCAATAGCGGCGAGAAACAGACTTCGAGAACTTGTTTGCATAGTGGTCCTTAGAACCACAATTGTAGAATTCTCCCCGATGAGAGTTAGGAGTATTTGCCACCGGTGTTTCTTGCTTTCCCTTCTTGTTGGGATTAGGCTTGAATTTAAAAGGTCTATTCTTGTTGATATTTGTTTTAACCTCTGCATCACTATCTTTATCAGCCTCTTCGAGTCGAAGAGCAATATCAACAAGTTGGTCAAAAGAAACTTCCAATTTCAGAAGTAATGGCTTTTTGAGGCTCTTGTTCAGGCCATAAACAAATCTCTAGTTTTTCTTCAATGGGGTATTAATATACTCGACCCCATATTTTGAGAGACATCCAAAGATGCGACGTAGTCGGTCACGGAAGATTCACCTTGAACAAGGTCTATGAAGCGTCGGGCTAAAGATGCTTTTTCAGCTTCCAGCATGATTTCACCTCGAACCTTTCCCGGAATTGCTCCCAAGTAAGGTCCGCTTCATTAATTTCGGAGATCAAAAGTTCGTACCGGTCTAATGCTCTTTCTTGGAGCATACTAGAAGCCACTTGGACTCAATGAAGATCAATAAGATTCATGCGAGAAAAAATGCGGTCGCATGTTCGAAGCCAAGCATGGACTTCTATAACGCTCTCGGAACCTTTGAATGGCTTCCCTCCCAAATTGGTGTAATCACTGCACAAGCGTGCAAACCCAGATTTAGGATGTGTGGGCTCCGGAGTAGGTCTGACAGCTTGAGCATTTCTTACAAGATCAAGAAGTTGTTGAGCAGACATAAATACTCCATCCTGGGGAGTAGCACTAGATTGATTGGCGCTGGGACGGCCAGGTCTAACCATTTCTTTTCTTTAAGAAAGAAAGAAAAGATAAAAAGGTTAATCTCAAAATGAATATTAAACAAACTTGATTGATATAACAAGGAATCACAAAAGAAAATAGGACAGAACGGTATGAAGACTCGAATTAAAACCTACGGCACGATTCCTAAGAAAGACTTAGGACAATGATCCTTGCTAGATTATTCTATATTGTTCCAAAGTTTGGCTCTGATACCATGCTGTGACGCCCCACCTCTATGCTCACGCTAGCCAAGAACACTACTGGGTAATGCTATCGACTAGCACGAAGAATAAGGCCGTTGAGGAGCGACCATCTGTGTAATTGCTTTTGGCGAGTACCGATATGTCAGATAAAATAACTTACAATTCATTTCAAGAGGAAATCCAACATATCAAATACAAACTCGAAGCTACCACACAGTGGCTATGAGGCCTTCGGAAACAAATATAGAAATAAACATAACACAAATTAGTTACAGACATTCATATCACAAAGGCGGAAACAGATATGAATATATGACTCCAAAAAGGTGTACATCAGAGTAGTGGTCAAATAAGATCCACAATATCACAAAAGAATAGGTACAAGTGCTAGACAAAAGAATAAGTATACATCATGGAGTCTATATCTTGAATGGATAGCAACAAAAACTACAAATGTAATGTAGTTAGACAAAAGTCAGAAGATGATCCCCGATAAGGAGTCAAGTAGAAGCACCTGTAACATCTCGGTCTGACCCGAGTATTATTTGATAAGAAAATAATAAATGGATCAGTCTAGCTATAAATATCAGATAAAGGAATGAGATATAAGCAGAGATATAAGAAGAACGTATGATAACAATAATGTCATACTAGAACCAATATGATTTAAACAAGAACAAAATCATACAATATCTCAAAAATCTCAAAGCACCAAAAGGAATATCATATTCTTTATTTTATTCACCAAACTACAAATATTGACAAACATATTAATGCCAATCGCAAAAGTTGGTGAAACACAAATTCTAGAAATCATCAATTAGAAATCAAGAAATCACAAAAGGGGGGATGCCTATCACAAACGGGAGCATGAAAACTCACCAACACGTGTATCACAAACAGAACGCTATTCCATGGTCGCTAACCATAAATATTTAGCCGAAGCTCCACAAACGGTCTGAAGACCACGGGTCGCTACCCTGCCAAATTGAACCGAAGTTCCACAAAACGTGGTTTAGTCTCCCTCGCAGACAAATTGACATCGCACATCGCTAGTCTAAATCACAAAATGATCATCAACGATCAATAAAAAGTGTGAATTACACTAAGCCAATAAATATAAGAGTTTAGCTTCATGTCCCATAACCACTAGCTTAACTTAAATATTTACGAACAAATTGTAGATTTCCACTCGAAAATTGTCACAAGATTTTCAATCGAACAAGTCCATAAATTAACCGACGAAGTAAACGCAAGCGTTTCATACCACTTGTTTTGCTAAGCCGTTTAATTAGATTTTCTCATACGAATGAGGTAAAGGTTTGTATATACTAATAGATTAGAAAACGGTTTTATAAACGAGCTTTGTATTAAAAATAGAGTTGAAATCATCTTTGTAAAAGAGTTTGAATATTTACTACTAGTATAGAAACCTTTGTATTTATAAGTAACAAGTCACAAAAATGATTGTAGAAACAATCAATCACCAAAATCCACGTACGAAGACGTGAATCAAATCCGTAGAAATCGATGTAAAATCCATCAAAAATGGATAACCACAAAAATCCCGAAAAAGAAGTCATCAGAGAAGATAATAAACGACAATGACAAATCGAAAATCACGAATCGATAAAACTGGAAATCAACAAAACAATCAATTTTGCTAAGGTAATCAGGTTAGTCGACTGAACCAGGGGGGTCAGTCGACTGACACAGGGATACGATTTTCGTATCCCCAGAGTCAGTCGACTGACCCAGATGGTCAGTCGATTGACACAAACCCAGGCAATTTCCTTGGTCTGGTTTAGTCGACTGAACTTGCTCTGAAGTTTTATTTCAGGTTCTGGTTCGATCGACTGAACCACTGGTTCAGTCGACTGAACCTGCTTCAGGAGAAAATTCAGTCTAGCCCCCTTTGGGGCAAGTTTGATACACAGATGGAAGCGACGAATTGAGCAACTTCGACTGAGGATTTACGCCTATCGACAACCAAACCATGTATGGCCCTTCGTAACGCTCCACTAACGTGTTTGAACGTCAAAGGTTGGATTTTTACCAAATTGGATTCCAAAAATCACAAATTGAACAATTCACCAATTCGATCCAAATTGAAAGCAAATGTACATGAATAAGTGTTAGGAATTCATACCCAACAATAACGATATCTATAGAAATAGATGTGAGTTCAAAAACTCACCTTTTTACACAAAAACAAGGAAGAAGAAGCTTGGAAACAAAGGAGGATCAACCACTCTTCAAACTCAACTCTGGAAGCTTGAATCTAAGCTCAAAAGAAGAACATTTCCAAAGTTAGGTTTACGAAATTTCTGAATTTAAAAAGAGATTGAGTTGGAGAAGAAGATGGAGGTACCTACCAATAGTTTCTTTTTGAATTTGGAGCTAAAACTTGGATTTGCTAAAGAAACTAGGGCTTGGAGTTTTAATTTCCCATTCCTCTTCCCATTTTCAGTTTTGCTAAGTGTTTGAGAAAAGAGAAATGAAGTAAAGAGGAGAGGAAAGGGCTGAACTAGGTTATAGAGAGAGTTGGGGTGAAACCCAAACCCAAAGCCCAATAGAAAATAGCAAAATTCAACTTACTCCAAATATATCGATGTTTATACTTAAAAAAGTCGCAAACGTCGTTTTGGACTCAATGGAAGTGGTCTCGAGTCCCAATTTGACTGTTTGCAAAAAGTAGCTTCTCGAACCTTAATCCGATTAATGATTCTATATTTAAATAAAATATTCAAATATTCAATCGTAAAATATGCGGGTTGTTACAGCTGCCCTTAGTCTTCTTTGTGATGATGTTGAGATTATGATTTGTGGTTTTTCTTTTTGTGCGAATCTGCACGTGATTCCTTTTCTTGGATTTGATATGATTCTTGGTATGGACTGGCTAGTTAGATACGATGCCAAGATTCTTTGTTTGAAGAGAGTTTTATATCTTCGTCATCCTGATTCTCCTACTCCGTTGTCTCTTCTGCTTCAAGTGTCTAATCATGATTCCATGGCTTCTTTATTTGCCCTTCATTCTCGAGACGATGATGATAATGTGTTTATGATTCCTATTGTTCGTGACTTTCCAGACTTATTTGAGCCCTGTGCAATTAAAGCGCCCTGCATACTCAATGCGGCGGAGGTGCAAAAAGTCATAGCGGGGATACAGCGAGGATATAGCGGGATATAGCGGATGACTCTAAAATAGCATATAAAACTCGTACTTAATGTTTTTACAAATATATAAATGGTACTTAAGTGAAAAATTAACATTCAATTGAATTAAAATTAATATATAAATAATTTTAAATAAAAACATGTGCGAATATACTGTAAATAAACGTAAAACTGTTATATAACATAATTGAATTTAGCAGAATATTAGAGTATTTTCATTTCTAAAAATATATTAAAAACTCAATTAAATAAATTAATTTAATAATTTTTATAATGTATAAATATCATTTTCAATTCATTTCTTTTAAAGAAGATATAGCGGAAATAGCGGAATATAGTGGAAATAACGGGATACGGTGGAAATAGCGGGGCTTAAAGCGGAAAGGCTATATTTGGGGCTATATGGAAATATCGTAGCGGCAGAAATACGCTATGAGATATAGCAGGGTTATAGCAGGGTAATAGCGGGGCATTAACTGCACAGTTTGAGCCTGTTTCGGGATTACTACCCAAGCAGGCTATTGAGTTCCGCCTCGACCTTATTCCAGGCGCACAGCCAGTTAGTCATCCTCCCACGAGGATTTCTACTAAAGAGAATGTGGAACTCAAGAAGCAACTCCTAGAGCTTGAAGCCAAGCATTTCATTTGATCTAGTTCTTCACCGTGGGGACCCGCGGTGGTATTCGTGAGGAAGTCCGATGGGACTCTTTGGCTATGCGTCGATTATCGCAAGCTTAATGAGTTGACCATCAAGAACCTCTATCCATTGCCTATGATTGACGATATGTTCGATCAGTTGAGTGGCGCTAAGGTCTTCTCACAGCTTGACCTTGCCATGGGATTTCACCAGCTCCGAGTTGCGAAAGATAGCATTCCACTTACAGCTTTTCGCACTCGCTATGGTTCTTCTAAGTGGCTCGTCATGCCGTTCGGTTTGACGAACGCCTCTGCTTATTTCGTCGACCTTATGAATCGAGTATTCCGAGAATATCTCAATAAATTTGTTCTTGTTTTCATCGACGACATTTTAGTATATTCAAAGTCCGAGGTCGACCATACTCGACATCTTAAAATTGTTTTGAGTACACTTCGATAGCATCAACTCAAAGCAAAGCTTTCTAAGTTTCATTTCTGGGAAAAGCAAGTTAAGTTCTTAGGCCATGTTGTTTCTTTCGAAGGCATTTCAGTCGATCCTTCTAAGATCGAAGCCATCTAGAATTGGAAGAGGGCTGGGAATGTTCATGAGATTCGTAGCTTTCTGGGTTTGGCGGGTTATTACCGTCGATTCATCAAAGACTTTCCCGTATTGTGATTCCCTTGACTAGCCTTACGAAGAAAGGCGTTCGCTATATATGGTCAGACAAGTGTGAGGCTTCCTTTCATAGATTGAAGGAGCTTCTCACTAATGCTCTGGTTCTTGTGGTTCATGAAGGGAATCAGGATCTTATTGTCTATACCGATCCCAGTCATAGCGGCCTCGATGATGTTCTCATGTAGAACGAAGTTTGGTACGCTACCCATGATTTAGAGCTTGCCGCCATTGTCTTTACTTTGAAGATGTGGCGTCATTATTTGTTAGGAGAGCACTTTACCCTCTTTACCGATCACAATCTCTCAAGTACTTGTTCGCCCAAAAGGAGTTCAACATGCGACAGCAGCGTTGGCTCGAGTTTCTAGCCTCATATGATTTTGATATTCAGTATACCCTTGGCATGGGGAATCGAGTAGCTGATGCTTTGAGTCGCAAGCATTCAGCTATTGTTTCCATGATGATTGCAGAATGGAAAGTTCTTGAAACTCTTTCCATTTGTGATATTCGTGATCGTGCTTCCACATCCAACTCTCATATTCTATTATATTGCATGCAAGCTCGTCCTACTCTTCTAGATCGGATTGTCAAGGCTCAGCGGTAAGACTCCGATATATCTACCCTTATTCAGAAGTATAAGTCTGAATCCTACGATGATGTTGAGATGAGGGATTTCAGCATCGATATTCATGGGTGTCTTCGAAAGAAGAACCGTCTAGTCGTGCCTCCTATTCCAGAACTTAGGCGGGACATTCTAGCTGAATGTCACCGTTCTAAGTATACTATTCATCCCGGCAGCAGCAAGATGTATGCTGATATGCGTTGTCTCTATTACTGGGAAGGCATGAAGCGAGATATAGCAAGTTATGTAAGCAATTGCATGACTTGTCAGTTTATCAAGGCCGAGCATCAACGACCTAGTGGTCTTCTTCAGCCTTTAGAGATTCCATTATGGAAGTGGGACCAAGTTTCTATGGATTTCATCGATGGCTTACCTCGTTTGAGGTCAGGCCATAGCAGTATTTGGGTTGTTGTGGACCGTCTCACCAAGTCCGCACATTTCATTCCTATTAAGTCTAATAGGATGGCATCTCCCTTATCGAAGCTATATATTAAGGAGATCGTGCGATTACATGGTGTTCCTTCATCTATTGTGTGTGATCGTGATCCTTTTTTCACGAGTCACTTCTGGCAGAGTCTCCAGCAAGCTTTTGGCACAAAGCTTAATCTTAGCACAGCTTATCATCCACAGTCTGATGGACAGACTGAACGGGTGAATCGTATCTTGGAAGATCTGCTTCATGCTTGTATCTTGGATTTTGGAGGTAGTTGGGAGGATCATGTTCCTCTTGCTGAGTTTGCTTATAACAATAGATACCAATCTTCTATCGGCATGGCTCCTTTCGAAACCTTATATGGAAGGCCGTGTCGTTCTCCATTATGTTAGCTTGAGTAGGGAGAAAAGCTCATTCTTGGCCCCGAGTCTATTCGAGAATCATCTGAGAAGATCCATCTTATCCGAGAAAGAATGAAAGAGTGTCAAAGCCGACAGAAATCCTACACGGACAACTGTAGGAGGCCTCTTGAGTTCTCAGTGGGCGATCTTGTTTTTATTCGAGCTTCTCCTCTGAAGGGAGTGTTACACTTCAGCCAGACATGGAAATTGGCACCACGCTATATTGGACCATTTCCTATTACAGACCATATCGGTCCTGTTGCATATCGCATAGCACTTCCCGATCAATTTCTGGAGTTTACAACATATTCCACGTCTCTCAGTTGAGGAAGTGTCTACGAGATTCAGATTCTGTGTTTGATTCTTGTGCTTTAGAGAAGCTAGAATTCTCTCCTGACCTATCATTCGTGCAGCATCCTGTGAGGGTTCTTGCTTCGGAGGTAAGACGTCTTCGCAACAAGAGTATTCCGCTCGTGAAGATTCAATTGTCCGATAATCCCGATGACTGCACTTGGGAAACCAGAGAATTTGTCGAGCGTTCGTATCCTGGATTTCTTTCTTCTCATGGTGATGGTGAGAATCCTTTATCTCAAGCATATGTTCTTTCCTTTCTTTTGATGCGTTTGATGTGTTGTTTACAGCCTTTTCCTCTAGAAATTGCGAGGATGCAATTTTGTTAAGGAGGGGAGTCTGTAACAACCCGGATTTTGGAGATTACCAATAATATTTAATTATAATGCAAATAATAATTTAATATTGTGATTATAAATGAATTGGAGGAATGAAATGTGAGTTATTATTGTTTATTTTATATAAACAATGTTTTGATGAATAAAACTTGGGTTTTTAATTTATGTGAGTTAATTTATCTCATAAGATGTTATTTCAACATATTGATGGTTGGAATAAATATAAATGAATGAAAATAAGTTTAGAGTATTTTATTTGTGAAATTGGGTTGAAAATAGATGATGTTAGTTATTTATTGAGTCAAAATGGGAAATATTGGAATTTTATTCCAATAATAGCAATTTATAGTGAATAAAAAGGGCAAATGAGAAGAAAATGAATTTTTCGAAGTGTATTAATGATTGAAAATAGTGTTGTAATATTTTGAAAAGTGTTAAAACAATTAATACACTTATTTGAGTTAAGAAATAATTTTTTATTTGACTCAAATTGTTAAAAATAGTGGTTTTTGTCTAAAAATAACAATATTGTCAAATATTGTGTAAATTAATAGTTTATTGTTAAAATAATATTTTTAAGCGAAAAAAAATATTATTGTGTTAATCATGTTCACCTTGTTAAAATATAAAGAATGCATTTTTGTCTCATGTAAAATGAAGTTAATATGTGAAAGTTATGTTAAAAATGGTTTAAAAGTTATGTATATTTGCCTAAATAATTTTCTACGTATAGAAATGGGCTTTATGGGTATGGGTTTTAGATCCTAAACCCAAGTCTAGAACTAGCAGGAAAGAAATAAAAATATTGTACGTTGTTTTCCCATTTCTCATTTTCTTCTTCTCTAGAAATTAACAGTTAGAATCATAAAAGAAGGTAATCTCGAACCTAATTCAAGTTTATGGCATTATGGGTATGGTTACCCTCTTCAAAAATTTAAGTTTCCAAGCTCAATCTTTGCAAATTTAAAGCCTAATTCAAGTTAGAATCATAAGAGAAGGTAATCTCGAACCTAATCTATCCTAGAATTCATCTAAATCCTAGAATTGTTTACTGTAAATTTTGTTTGGATCAATTGCTTCTTTGCATGTAGTGTACTTTTCTATTTTCAGGTGTTTAGGGCTCTAATCTTGTGCTAAAGGCTCAATCTTGCTTGCAAATCCTCTCTTGTTCACTGCAAATCAATAGGTAAGTGTAAAAGACTACAAATGCTAGCCAAAAACAAAGTTTTGAGTTGAATTTTCGTATTACTAAGGTTACGTTTCGTCTTTGTTTTTCTGTTTTCTGTCGCCACATTGTTTTGGCTATAACTTCTTCGTTTCTTAACCGCTTTTGATAATTTTGGATGTTCCGAAAAGCATACATCATGTACTACAACTTTCATTTATTAAGTTTTCTATAATTTTGAGGTTAGCTATATTAAAATACAATTTTCTACTGCTATCCCGAGAGAAAAACCAATATTTGCTCTGTGCTTGAAGCTGAAACGGAATTTTCCCTAACTTCTTCGTTTCTTAACCGATTTTGATAATTTTGGATGTTCCGGGATGCTTCAATCATGTAATACAAATTTTATGTATTAAGTTTTCTGTAACTTTGAGGTTAGCTATGTCAAAATAGAATTTTTCTATTGCTATCCCGAGAGCAAAACCAATATTTGCTCTGTTCTTGAAGCTGAAACGAAATTTGCCATAACTTCTTCGTTTCTTAACCGATTTTGATAATTTTGGATGTTCCGGAAAGCATCAATCATGTACTACAACTTTTTTCTGTAATTTTTAGGTTAGGTATGTCAAAATCAAATTTTTCTACTTCTATCCCGAGAGTAAAACCAATATTTGCTCTGTGCTTGAAGCTGAAACGAAATTTTCCATAACTCCTTCGTTTCTTAACCGATTTTGATAATTTTCGATGTTCTGGAAAGATAAAATTATGTACTATAATTTTTATATTTTGAGTTTTCTGTAATTTTGATGTTGGCTTGATCAAAATCGTGCTTGTTTGTTGCTGTCCCGCGAGCAAATCGACAGCAACAACAAACACATGCCTGAGAATTGTTTTGGCCATAACATTTTTGTTTCTTAACCAAATTCAATAATTTTGGATGTTCTAGAAAGCTTAGACATAGAGCTATAAGTTTCATATTTTGAGATTTTTATAATTTTAAAGTTATCTAGATTAAAATTGAGACGAATTAAGAGCTGGAAATTTCTATTGGAATTATGGTTATAAATAACCATCTAGATGATATTTTTACTTGCCGATGAGACGAGGTAATCTACTTTATGATGATTTTACGATGTTGAGATGTATTATGATGGCTTTTACTTGTCAATGAGATGAGACAAGTCAAGATGCCACTAATAACCGTCAATGAGATGAGACAGGTAGGGTATTGTATTTACTCGCCGATGAGATGAGGCAGAGTATATATTCATGATGTTTATGGTGTTTTACTAGTGTGGCAGCAACTAACGGCTAGTAAACCGTTAGGTGCGAACGTATGGTATGGGACGTACGTTAATGCCTATTGGGTTCCTATCCGAGAAGTTGAGACACATTCATGATGTTTACTAGTACTATAGACCACGAGTACTCAATTGGAGTCATTACGATGTAGTTGAGACTCCGATCATCATGATGTTATTAACTTGGGTTTTTGTAACTGTGAGTCATTATGTTATTTTAAACTATAGTCATCACGATTTTCATGATCTTTTGATGTTACTTGACTCTTGTCATCACGATGTTTATGGTACCAAATTTTAGTACTAGTCACGATGTAAGCACGTGCAGTTTTCCATGAAATTTTAGATGTCTTGATTTAACCTTTTTATGAGGAAGTTTATTATAGCCTTGAGTAAGATGAAGGTTTACATGTATTGATGGTTTTATGGTGATTTCTAATATGATGTTTTGAACTCTTTTGAGTTCTATTATGATGAATTTATAATGTTTTAGATCGTTTTATGATAATTATTTATATGGTTCAAATCCTTGCCTATTTCACTTATATAACTATAGAAGATGAACCATAGTTAGATAACCAATTGAGCAACATGAACGTCATCAGCTGTCTTCTTACAACCAATAAAATATGCCATTTTGGAAAATCTATCCACCACCACATATATAGAATCATTTCCCCTTTGAGTTCTAGGCAAACCCAAAACAAAATCCATGTTGATATCAACCCACAGTCTATTAGGCACCGGTAATGGCATATACAATCCTGCATTCGTCGCTGTCCCTTTAGAAATTAACTTGACAAACATGACATCTCTCCACAAATCTTTTAACTTATCTTCTTATAGTAGGCCAAAAATATGATTGTGAAATCAACTGTAATGTACGGTCTCTCCCCACATGACCTTCCTCATGCAACTCTTTCACAATCTTCATTCGTAAGCTGCCTTCTGGTATACACAATCTGTTTCCCTTGAATAGAAAGCCATCCACTAACACATACTCATCAGTCTTCCCTTTATTGACTTCATCCATAGCCTTAGCAAAGTAAGGATCATCAACCAATAATCCTGGCAACATGTCAAACCCCGTCACTTCAACCTTCATTGTAGTCAACAAATGATTCCTTCGACTTAATGCATCTGCCACTCGATTAGTAATTCCCGATTTATGTTTCACCACAAATGTAAATTGTTGCAAGTATGCGATCCACGAAGCATGCCTAGCTGCAATCTTGTCCTGTCCCTACATATGCTTCAACGCTTCATGATCAGTATATAAAACAAATTCTTTATGAAACAAATAATGTCTCCAATGTTTCACAGCTTGCATGATAGCATAAAATTCCACATCATAAGTATTATATCTCATCTTAGCTCCAGATAGCTTCTCACTGAAATATGCAATAGGACGTCCTTTCTGACTCAACACCCTTCCAATCCCAACTTTAGATGCATCAGTATGTAATTCAAACAACACCTGAAAATCTGGTAATACTAGAATTGGTGCTGTCGTCAGAAGTTCCTTGATCCACTCAAAAGCAACCCCTGCTTCCTCCGACCATGAAAATTGTTTCCCCTTCATACAATCAGTAATTGGTGCCATCACGCTACTGAAGTGTGGAATGAACCTTCGGTAGAATGATGCTAAACCATGAAAACTTCTAACTTCAGTTATCGTCCTAGGTTGTGGCCAATTTCTGATTGTTTCAACTTTATTCTGATCCACCTGTATACCTCCTTCTGTAATAGCATACCCCAAAAATAAAACACTATGCGTCATGAACACCCATTTCTTTGTTGCAGCATAAAATTGTTCCTGTCGCAGTATCATCAACACTTCTCTCAGATGTTGCAAGTGTTCTTCTGGACTTCCACTATATATCAGTATATCATCAAAATAAACCACCACAAACTTCCCAATAAATGGTCTAAAAATCTGATTCATCACCCGCATAAATGTACTAGGTGCATTCGAAAGACCAAACGGCATAACCAGCCATTCGTACAACCCCTCACGTGTCTTGAATGCTGTTTTCCATTCATCCCCTGGTCTAATTCGAATTTGATGATAACCACTCTTCAAATCGATCTTCGAAAAGATAGCAGCTCCACTAAGTTGATCCAACAAGTCATCCAATCTAGGCATAGGAAATCTATATCTCACAGTAATCTTGTTCAGTGCTCGACTGTCAGTACACATCCTCCACGTTCCATCCTTCTTCGGCACTAATAATGCTGGTACAGCACATGGACTTAAACTTTCCTGCACACACCCCTGTTCAAGCAATTCTTCCACCTGCCTTCGCAACTCCTCGTGTTCTTTTGGACTCATTCTGTAGTGTGGTCTATGAGGTAACACAGCTCCTGGAACAAGATCAATTTGATGTTGAATGTCCCTCAACGGCGGCAACTCCGTTGGCAACTCTTCAGGAAATACATCTTCAAATTCTTCCAGTACTGGCTTTACTTCTTCAGGAATTTCAACCACTTCATGACTCTCACGTCCAATCAACAAAAACACTTCAGGTTCCTCTTCTACTTCCTTAACAAACTCTTTAAAAGATAGCAAAGTTTTAAGCTCTTCAATCTCCTCCAACTTGTTTTCTTCGTGTTGTCGCTTCTTAGGAACTAGAGTGATTTTTGTGCCTTCAAACATGAAACTATAGTTGTTTGTACGTCCATCATGTTGTACAGCTCTATCATACTGCCACGGCCTCCCTAACAACAAATGTCATACATCCATGTCAACCACATCACACCAAATTTCGTCTTTTTATTTCTTCCCAATTGAAAAAGTAACACAAGTTCTTCGATTAACCTTCACCTCCCCACCTTTCCTCAACCAAGCTAACTTGTAGGGTTTAGGATGCTTCTCAGTCTTCAATGACAACTTCTTCATAGCTTCTGTAGAGATAATATTGTCATAACTTCCTGCATCAATGACAAACTTGAAAACCCTTCCCAAGATAGTGCACGTTGACTGAAAGATGTTACTCCTCAACCAGCTAGTTTCCTCCTCCTGCTTTGGTGTTAAGCAAATCCTCCTCATCATCAATGTATATCCATCATCTCCCGACAATAACTCTTCCTCCTCAACCGGTAATGAATTAGAACATTCTACCTCCTCATCCTCATCCTTAACCTCAGCTATCATTGCTCGCTTCTTTGGCTTTGGACATTCATTGCTCTTGTGACCAAACTCCTGACAATTGAAACATTTGATACCACTATTGACCTTGGTCTTAGCAATGTCATTAACAACTGGTTTTGCAACAGCCTTGGAAACATTCACATTGCTACTAGCCCCTTTCACTTGATTGTTGGAATTGGTAAACACACCACCACCTCTTCTGCCTTGTTTCTCCCAAGCTAGAGCTTTTTGATGTGCTTCAGCGATAGATCTGGGATCAAACATATTCACCATATCTTGAATCTGCATTCTCAACCCTCCAACAAATCTAGCTGTCAGCTGTTCCTTCGTCTCCATGATATCATTCCTCGCAATCAATTGATAAGATTCATCCGCATAATCGTTAACAGTCCTCGTCCCCTGCCTCAAGTTCTGCAAATGTTGATACATAAGAGATTGATAATTATACTGTAAGAATGTAGCTTTCATTAACTTCTTCATCTTCTCCCATGATTCAATCTTTGACTTTCCCATCCTCTCCCGTGTAAGTTTAGTTTGCTGCCACCATGCCATAGCTCTCCCTCTTAAACGTGTAGCAACTAACTTCACTCTCCGATGCTCGGGAACTTCCTTAAAGTCAAAAATCTCTTCAACATTAGACAACCAATTAAGGAACTCTTCAGGTTGCATACCACCCTTGAATTCTGGAATTTCAGTTTTCATCCCCGATTCCCAACGACGATCATCCTCAACATCCCGATATGCATTTCATACTTGGTCTCGATCTCGATAATGAATATTACTTCCATCACTCTCTTCATCATAATCTTGTGTACTTCGGTATCGATCTCGACCATCAACATCCCTTCAATCACGCATGTCTCTTCTACTATGTCTTTCATCTTCATGATATGGCTCATACTCAAACTCACGTTGAGTTCTTCTTTCTTCATCTCTATACTCATGGTGATCTCTTCTCATTGAAACTGATGATTCTCTTCTTCCTCGATCAGATTGTGGCGACACCCTCCTCGCTTCCGTAACTGATAGCGAAACTCTATTTCCTCCATGGTTTGAGATTGGCGACCTTCTTCCTTGATCTTGATTCATGTCCATCATCAACTTCTCTAACCTCCCAATACCTTCATCCAACTTCTCATTGAATTTGTTACTAATGCGTTGTTCCATTTGTTCGGCATCTTCTCTCTTGTACAAATCTTCAACATTTTGATGACGATTAGCTCTTCTCGGCGGCATTGTCAAATGAAACAAACTTCACTCTCGGCTTGAACAAATATAATGCATGGCTTGAACTAGCTCTCGGCTCTAACTCCACTTAAATCGACTTTGCTTGATGTAGCTCGGCTTCACTAACTCCTCAAACTTCTTCAATAAGAATTGGCTCCAAGACTCGACTTAGCTATGATTGGCTAAGTCTAGCTCTGATACCAAATGATGCAGCAGCGGATTAATCAAAATGTATGTGACGATGAAAGTAGCAATCGGTGGATTGAAGAATACCAAAGGCCCAAATCCGTTGATCCAAAGATATCGGATTCTAGCTATCCCAAACACGTTGATCGCGCACGATACCGTGTTTAAAGATCTATGATTCTTCGACGTTTATCTAGCGCACTAGATTCCGTGAATCGGCTTCAACAATCGTTGATTCGAGCGCACTCGAATAACCGAAGGTGGAGATAGGAGATCACACTCAACTACCAATTTGAGAAAGAGGCACAAAGCACTCAAACAAAATTTTATTCAAAATCAACAACCTTTACAAATGACACCACCATCCCTATTTATAGGTTTACAACTCACACGACTCAAATCTGGACAACACATAGGTCGTGAACGACCTAACACACTTCCACGACTTACGACTTATGACCTAGTATAGGTCGTTAACGACCTAATAGATCAACATTACAACACAACAACATACATCACAAAGCCTTCAATACCTAAAACAAGTAGCGACTTAACAGACAAAAGTTACAACAAGAACACACGACTTACAATATTTACATCACGCGACCTAAGTACAACACACGCGACCTAAAGAATAACATATGCGGTATTAGGTCATTGGCTCCCTTGAGCGACTTAAAGAATAGCGGCATAAGGTAGAGCGACCTAAAAAGAAGCGGCTTTAGGAAATCATTGAGCGACCTAAAGTTCAGCGACCTAAGATCTTCAGCAATGGAATCTTCTTCATGCGACCTATCTTCACGCGACCTATCTTCACGCGACCTATCTTCACGCGACCTATCTTCCAGTGGCCTAACACCCCGCGACCTAACTTAGGTCGTAACTCGTCTTTCTTCCTGCAACATAAGGTCGAGCGACCTAATAATATGCGCGCTGGTTTGTTTATCTCCTTAGGTCGTTTGTATGCCTTAACGCTGACTCCAGTAACTCATGAGCGACCTTCACTAGGTTGTGAGCGACCTAAGGAATCACTAGGTCGTGAGCGACCTAAAGGCCTTGAACAATTCGAATCAGATGAGCTAGTAGATCGCGCTGCATCAGAAGTGAAGGTTAGTGGAAGAGCTTGTGTTAATTTTTCAATTGGGAAGAAATACAAAGATGAAATTTGGTGTGATGTGGTTGATATGGATGTATGCCATTTGTTGTTGGGAAGACCGTGGCAGTATGATAGAGCTGTACAACATGATGGACGTATGAACAACTATAGTTTCATGTTTGAAGGCACAAAAATCACTTTAGTTCCCAAGAAGCGACAACCAGAATAAAGCAAGTTGGAGGAGATTGAAGAACTTAAAACTTTGCTATCTTTGAAGGAGTTTGTCAAGGAAGTAGAAGAGGAGCCTGAAGTATTTTTGTTGATTGGACATGAGAGTCATGAAGTGGTTGAAATTCTTGAAGAAGTAAAGCCAGTGCTGGAAGAATTTGACGATGTATTTCCTACAGAGTTGCCAATGGAATTGCCACCGTTGAGGGACATTCAACATCAAATTGATCTTGTTCCAAGAGCTGTGTTACCTCATAGACCACATTACAGAATGAGTCCAAAGGAACATGAGGAGTAGAGAAGGCAGGTGGAAGAGTTGCTTGAACAAGGATGTGTACAGGAAAGTTTAAGTCCTTGTGCAGTTCCAGCATTGTTAGTGCGGAAGAAGGATGGAACGTGGAGGATGTGTACTGATAGTCGAGCACTAAACAAGATTACAGTGAGATACAGATTTTCTATGCCTAGATTGGATGACTTGTTGGATCAACTTAGTGGAGCTGCTATCTTTTCAAAGATCGATTTAAAGAGTGGTTATCATCAAATTCGAATTAGACCAGGGGATGAATGGAAAACATCATTCAAGACACGTGAGGGGTTGTATGAATGGATTGTTATGTCGTTTGGTCTTTCGAATGCACCTAGTACATTCATGCGGGTGATGAATCAGATCTTTATACCATTTATTGGGAAGTTTGTGGTGGTGTATTTTGATGATATACTGATATACAGTGGGAGCGCAGAAGAACACTTGCAACATCTGAGAGAAGTGTTGATGATACTTCGGCAGGAACAATTTTATGCTGCAACGAAGAAATGCGTGTTCATGACACATAGTGTTTTATTTTTGGGATATGTTATATCAGATGGAGGTATACAGATGGGTCAGAATAAAGTTGAAGCAATCAGAAATTGGCCACAACCTAGCACGATAACAGAAGTTAGAAGTTTTCATGGTTTAGCATCATTCTACCAAAGATTTATTCCACACTTCAGTAGCGTGATGGCACCTGCTATTGATTGTATGAAGGGGAAACAATTTTCACGGTTAGAGGAAGTAGGGGTTACTTTTGAGCGGATGAAGGAACTTTTGATGACAGCACCAATTCTAGTATTACCTGATTTTCAGTTGTTGTTTGAATTACATACTAATGCATCTAAAGTTGGGATTAGAGGGGCGTTGAGTCAGAAAGGATGACCTATTGCATATTTCAGTGAGAAGCTATCAGGAGCAACGATGAGATATAATACATATGATGTCGAATTTTATGCTATCGTGCAAGCTGTAAAACATTGGAGACATTATTTTTTTCATAAAGAATTTGTTTTATATACTGATCATGAAGCGTTGAAGCATTTGCAGGGACAGGATAAGATTGCAGCCAGGCATGCTTCGTGGATTGCGTACTTGCAATAATTCACATTTGTGGTGAAGCATAAGTCTAGAATTACTAATCGAGTGGCAGATGCATTGAGTCGAAGGAATCATTTGTTGACGACAATGAAGGTTGAAGTGACAGGGTTTGATGTATTGCCAGAATTATTTGTTGATGATCCTTACTTTGCGAAGTTTGTAGATGAAGTCAAGGAGGGAAAGACGGATGAGTATGTATTGGTGGATGGTTTTCTTTTTAAAGGGAATCGATTATGTATACCGGAGTGCAGCTTGCGATTGAAGATTGTGAAGAAGTTGCATGAGGAAGGTCATGTGGGGAGAGACCGTACATTACAGTTGATTTCGCAATCATATTTTTGGCCTACTATAAGAAAGGAAGTTGACAGATTTGTGGAAAGATGTCATATTTGTCAAGTTTCAAAGGGGACAGCGACGAATGCGGGATTGTATATGCCATTACCTGTGCCTACTAGACCATGGGTTGATATCAGCATGGATTTTGTATTGGGGTTACCAAGAACTCAGCGTGGGAATGATTCTATATATGTGGTGGTGGATAGAATTTCCATAATGGCATATTTTATAGCTTGTAAGAAGACAGCTGATGTCGTCCGTGTTGCTCAATTGTTCTTTAAAGAGGTGTATCGATTACATGGGTTACCTGAATCTATTGTTTCTGATCGGGATACTAGATTTTTAAGCCATTTTTGGTTAAGTTTGTGGAAGATGGTTGGAACGAAGCTGAATTTTAGTAGCGCTTATCATCCGCAAACGGATGGGCAAACGAAAGTAGTGAATAGATCATTGGGAAATTTGTTGAGATGTCTTGTGAAAGATAATTTGAAGAGTTGGGATATGAAGCTGTGTCAGGCGGAATTTGCACATAATCATGCTGTTAACCGAAGTACTGGTTTCAGTCCGTTTCAAGTTGTATATTCAGCAATTCCGAAGGAACTGTTAGATATGACGACCATGCCATATCAGAAGGGAGTTGTTAAGCGTGCTTGTGATTTTGTGACTGAGCTGCAGGAGTGCCACAAAACTGTTCATGAACTATTGCTTGCATCAAATGAGAAGTATAAACAATTGACAGATAAAAGGCGAAGGAGTGTGAATTTCAGAGAAGGTGATTTGGTTTACGCTGTGTTGACAAAAGATCGTTTTCCAGTTGGAACTTACAACAAGTTGAAAGCTTGAAAAATTGGTCCAGTGGAAGTCTTGAAGAAGATCAATGAGAATACGTATCAGTTGAAATTGCCGGATAGTGTTCATACTTCTGATGTTTTCAACATCAAATATCTGATTCCATATCATAGGGATGAGCTTATTGTGGAAGAGGAAGGCGCAAATTCGAGGACGAATTTTTCTCAACCTAGGGAGGATGATGCAGCCCAGCCTGAAGTAGTCTTAGGTCGTGAGCGACCTAACGAACTGTTAAGTCGCGTGCGACCTAACGAGGTAAAGAATAGCGAGATAAGAGATGCAATGCCAACAGCCAACGACCTATGTGTTAAGTCGTGCAGCGAGTTACGACCTAGTGATATCGACCTAACAACTACAACAACATTCTTTAGGTCGCAAAGCCTTGAGTCGCTCTAGAAGTTTTAGGTCGCAAACGACCTATCTTAAGTCGTGCAGTCTTTAGGTCGCTCGAAGATTTCCAGAAGCCACTTCTTTAGGTCGCTCGACCTTATGCCGCTTTATTTTAGGTCGCTCGACCTTATGTACTGAGAAGATAGGTCGCTGCCTCGTATCATAGGTCGCTCAAGTTTAGGTCGTTTTATGTTGTATACGTGTTGTATAGAAGTTCAGTTGTGTGTTGTAAATTTGTTTGTTCTTATGTCGTTGTGTTGTAACTCGTGTATGTTAACTCGTTTGTTCTTAAGTCATTGTACTTAAGTCGTATGAGCTGTTATAACTGTTTGTTTTTAAGTCGCATTGTTTTAGGTCGTATGTCGTTTGTCTGTGTTAGGTCGTTTACGACCTAAGTGTTGTCAAGTATTGAGCCATGTATGTTTGTAACCCTATAAATAGGGATGGTGGTGTCATTTGTAATGATTGATTGATTTTGAATGAAACTTTTATTTGAGTGCTATGTGCCTCTTTCTTAAATTGGTAGTTGAGTGTGATCTCCTATCTCCACCTTCGGTTATTCGAGTGCGCTCGAATCAACGATTGCTGACGGAATCAAGTGCGCTTGATCAACGTCGAAGAATCGTAGATCTTTAAACACGGTATCATGCGCGATCAACGTGTTTGGGATAGCTAAAATCCGATATCTGTGGATCAACGGATTTGGGCCTTTGGTATTTTTCAATCCACCGATTGCTACTTTCATCGTCACATACATTTTGATTATTCCGCTGCTGCATCACAAAGTGGAAAGACTGCCATAGTAGCTTTACTGCACATTGTTTTGATACACAAATCTTAATTTTAATTTTAAAATGTGATTTGAAATATATAAAAGCTATGAGTATATATATATTATTTCATACGATTCGAAGTGAACCTGGAATTTAGTTTTAAAAACTATTTGATAATTAATAGTTTTCAGTTATTGTAATGTAATGAAATCTTGGCTATATTAATAATTGGAAACTTATAAAATGAAAATAAGAAAATATATGTTAAGTGATTAATGAAATATATAAGATATTGGAAATTTGTAACATGTAAATCGGAAGATATGAAATATTGAACATTTTGTTAACTTAAATGAATAAGATAAACTTGTGTTGTAACGACCCGTAAATTTTAGTGATTTTATTTATTTAATTAACTGATCTTTTGTGAAATTTTAAATATTTGAATTTAGAAATAAAAATTTGATATTTGGAATACGTCTATTTAAACATAGCAAATGGCAAATTTTCATCTGATAATATGGAAGTTTATTTTCTGGTGTAATTTTATTTCAATCCAAATCGGTTAATATTTGATGATAATAAAATGTTTTCCAAACCTGGATATTTTATATAGAAAATTTGTAAATTAACTTCTGAGTGAGACGTCATCCTTCGTTTCATCAAATTTTGACTGCTATTTCCCGATTTATCATATTTCTGGCAAATTTGCAGCATTATCGGTACCGAGAATATCGACTTTTGATCGGACGATTGTATCACTGATATCTGCATATCGTTTTGACCGTCTCGTTGTGTTGATCTCAATGGTGTATTCGATTATGTACTTCGGAGTTCGGTGTGCGGTACAAGCTGCGAAATGCTCAACGTATCTGTTCTACAACCGAGTGTTTGGACTTCTCGTGACTATTTGTTACCTAGCGTGAAACCAATAGCCACTTTAATAAATTCAAATTCAATTCCGACCTTTCCATTTTCTTTCACTTTCTGGTTTCATTTGGAAACATAATAATTTAAGCCTATATTTATAAAAAGGCTGTTTACTTCCTCTACAAACTTCTGTTCGTTCAAAATCATCACCAGACGTAACAATGTTTTTTTCCTCTCGCCTGCCTCCTTCCCCTCACTCTCAAGCCTTCCACCAGAGGCTAACAAACATCCTTGACCTTCGACCCAGCAAGCTTCCTTTGCCCTTACGGTACCCTCCTCTTCTTCTATTATATATATTGATTTGATACTTGTCTATTTTAGCTTATAAATAAATATATATGAGTTGTATAAATATTCACGCTTGTTGTTTTCAACCTACAAAGTCTGCTTATTTGCAGTTACCTTCACTTTGCATTCTTGTTCGTACTCTCTTTATATATATAAGAATATATACCAAAGCCTGTACCTATTTTGATTTTTTTTGTAGCTTACATACATATATATTGTTGCATATGCATAGTCTGGGTATTTATATTTACCTGCATATTATATTTAGTTGGTATTATATATTGGGTATTGACGCAGCTAAGGAAGCGAATTCGACGATGTAAATCGAATCCGTACAGGATCTCACACGATTAGCGGAAATAATCGGTGAATCGATGATAAATCGGTGAATTTAAGAATACCCAAATGTCCAAATCCGTTGATCACGAAGATACCAGATTCTAGCATTCTTCAACACGTTAATCGCGCACGATGCCGTGAGAGAAGATCTATAATTCTTCGAACGTTGATCAAGCGCACTTGATTCCGTGAATTGGCTTCAACAATCGTTGATTCGAGCGCACTCGAATGCTGAAGATGGAGATATGAGATAACACTCAACTACCAATTTTAATGGAGGCAAGAAGCACAAACCAAATTTTATTTAAAATTCAACTAACTATTACAAATGACATCTCACCCCTATTTATAGGAGCTTACAACTCAACACATGTTACAACACTTCACACAACTTAAGAAAGAAATACAAATAAATGACTTTCAAAACAAAGCGACTTAAGAAACCAACAATGACTTAACAAATGACTTAACAACAACCAGGCAGCGACCTAAGGAAATCTTCGTGACTTAAAGTCTGAGCGACCTAAGGAAGAAGCGACATAACACTTTGCGACCTAACTTCATTTGCAACCTTCGCTTCAGCGATCTAAGGATCTTCATGACATATGAGACTCGCGACCTAAAATTTAGGAACGACTTCACGACATAGTAAGGTCGTTCGCGACCTACTGGGTTTCTGGAGCTTGTGACTTAGGTTGGACGCGATCTAATTTATGTCGTTTGCTACTTAAGAAGATGAACGACCCACGATTTAAGGTAGCATCACGACCTACTGGAGGAACTCGCGATTCAGGAAACCCGCGACATATGGCTTCGATCGACTTACGGAGGAGGAGCGACCTAAGCTCGCCGCAACGTAAGGAGTAATTCGCGACTTTCGCGACATGGGATCTGGTATGCACTGCATCATCCTCCCCTGGTTGAAAAGAATTCGACCCCGAATTCACACTTTCCTCTTCATCGACAAGCTTATTTTCATGATATGGAATCAAGTGTTTGACGTTGAAAACGTCAGCAGTATGGATATGATCCGGCAATCTCAGCTGATAAGCATTCTCATTAATCTTCTTTATGATTTCCAAAGGGCCAATCTTCCTAGCAACTAGTTTGTTGTAAGTACCAACAGGAAATCGATCCTTGGTCAATACTGCATATACAAAATCTCCTTCTTTGACGTCAACATGTCGTCGTTTAATATCTGCGGATTGCTTATATTTCTCATTCGCCTTAAGCAATCATTCTTGCACAACCTTGTGACACTCTTGCAATTCATTCACAAAATCACTAACCCGTTGGATAACTCCTTTCTATTGTGGAACTACAAATAAATCCAACGGTCCTTTAGGAATTGTTGAGTACACAACCTGGAACGGACTGAACCCAGTGCTACGATTAACTGCATGGTTATGTGCGAACTCAGCTTGACACAACTTCGAATCCCAACTCTTCAAATTGTCCGAGGCATCGCAATAGATTACCTAGGGATCTGTTTACAACTTCAGTCTGTCCATCCATCTGTGGATGATAAGAGCTACTGAATTTCAGCTTCGTCCTAACCATTCTCCATAGGCTCATCCAAAAATGACTCAGAAAGCGAGTATCTCTATCCGAAACAATAGATTTAGGCAACCCATGAAGACGATATATTTCTCTGAAATATAACTGTGCTACATTAACCGCATCTTCTGTCTTCTTGCAGGCAATAAAATGTGCCATCTTTAAAAATCGATCAACCACCTCATAGATAGAATCATTGCCGCGTTGTGTTCTCGACAGTCCCAACACAAAATCCATGCTAACATCCACCCACGGTTTAGTCGGCACAGGCAACGGCGTATACAACCCTGCATTTGTCGCTGTCCCCTTTGAAACCTGACAAATATGACACCTCTGAACAAATTTTTCAACTTCCTTCCTCATTGACGTCCAAAAATAAGATTTTGCAATCAACTGTAAAGTACGATCACGGCCCGCGTGTCCTCCTCATGCAATTCTTTGATAATCTTCATTCGTAAACTGCTATCCGGAATACACAACTGATTTCCTTTAACAGAAAACCATCAACCAACATATATCCCTCTATGTTTCCCTGCTTAGCTTTGTATAGGATTCCCGAAAAATATGAATCCGACTTAAGCAATTTTGGAAGTAAGTCAAAACCCATCACCTCTACTCGCATGGTAGTGAGTGAATGATTCCTCCGACTCAATGCATCGACAACACGATTAGTTATTCCAGACTTGTGCTTTACAACAAATGTAAATTGCTGCAAATAAGCTATCCATGATGCATGCCTAGCTGCAATTTTATCCTGCCCTTGCAAATGCTTTAAAACTTCATGATCCGTATAAAGAACAAACTCCTTCTGAAACAGATAATGCCTCCAATGCTTCACAGCTTGAACAATTGCGTAAAACTCCACGTCATAAGTGATATATCTCAACTTGGCTCCAGACAACTTCTCACTGAAATAAGCAACTTGTCTTCCATTCTGACTCAATACTCCACCAATCCCAACCTTCGAAGCATCAGTGTGTAACTCAAGCAATATCTGAAAATCCGGCAGTACCAGAATGGGTGCTGTCGTCAAAAGTGTCTTGATCTTCGCAAAAGCTAACTCTACTTCCTCTGTCCACACGAACTTCTTTCCTTTCATGCAATCGGTTACAGGTGCCATCACACTGCTAAAATGAGGAATGAATCTTCGATAAAAAGATACCAACCCATGAAAACTCCTCACTTCAGTAATTGTCTTGGGTTGTGGCCAACTCCTTGCAGCTTCCACTTTGCTTTCATCCACTTGAATACCCTCCTTCGACAGAACATATACCAGAAACAAAACACTGTGCGTCATGAACACGCACTTCTTCGTTACTGCATAGAATTGCTCCTGTCGTAGAATCAACAGCACTTCTCGCAAATGCTGGATATGCTCTTTCATGCTCCCATTATAGATCAAAATATCGTCAAAGTAAACTACTACGAACTTCCCAATAAATGGTCTGAAAATCTAGTTCATCACTCTCATAAAAGTACTAGGAGCATTTGACAAGCCAAACGGCATAACCAGCCATTCGTATGGACCTTCCCTAGTTTTAAAAGCAGTCTTCCACTCATCACCCGGTCTAATACGAATCTGATGGGATCCACTCGTCAAGTCAATCTTTGAGAACACAACAGCCCCACTCAACTGATCAATCAAATCATTGAACCTCAGCATAGGAAACCTGTATCTCACAGTGATCTTGTTTAGAGCCCGACTGTTCGTACACATCCACCAAGTCCCATCCTTCTTCGGTACCAATAAGGCTGGCACTACACAAGGACTCAAGCTCTCCTAAACACGCCCTTGTTCTAACAACTCCTCCACCTGCCTTCTCAGTTCCTCATGCTCCTTAGGACTCATCCTGTAATGTGGCCTGTGAGGAAATGCCGCCCCTAGCACAAGATCAATCTGATGTTGAATATCTCTCAACGGTGGTAAATCCTTTGGCAACTCTTCAGGAAACACATCTCTGAATTCTTCCAACAATGGCTTTACTTCCTCTGGAACTTCAACAGATTCAGTACCTTCATGTCCAATCAACAAGAACACCTCTAGACTCTCCTCTACTTCTTCAACAAACTCCTTCAAAGTCAACAAAGTCTTCAGCTCCTCAATCTCTTCTGACTTGCTCTCTCCTTGCTTTCTCTTCTTCGGAACTAAAATGATCTTAGTACCCTCAAACATAAAGCTGTAGCTATTGGTTCGACCATCATGTTGCACTGCTCGGTCATACTGCCATGGTCTTCCCAAAAGCAAGTGACAAACATCCATCTCCACCACATCACACCAGATCTCATCTTTATACTTCTTCCCAATAGAAAATGGAACATGAACTCGCCTATCCACCTTCACCTCTCCTCCTTTCCTTAACCACGCTAACTTGTAAGGATTTGGATGCTTCTCCCTCTTCAACTTCAACTTTCTCACAGCTTCGGTAGAAATGATATTGTCATAACTTCCCGCGTCAATCACAAATTTACACACCTTCCCCAGTATAGTGCATGTCGACTGAAAGATATTACTCCTCAACCAACTATGTAATGACCCTAGATTTTAATTAAATTTAAATTGATAATTAAATTTATTTTTGAATAAAAATTTCAATATTTATCGGTAAATAGATACGAGTTTCCCCGTAACGAGTAAGTGTTTGTTTTGAACAAATATTTGAAACAAATTTTAGTTATATAAAATTGAAATTTATTTATATTTAACAAAGTAAACATATTAACTAAAATCTAACATCATAGAAATCATACATATTTCAAAGTATAAAACAAAAGAAAGAAACAAAATAAATATATTCAAGTATAGGTATGCAGCCTGCAGGTTTGTAAAGGAAGAAAAACAAGTAATAAGAAACAAACAAGAAACAAAAATATAAAACATATATGTGAATAACTTATAAAAGAATCCAAGTTAATAAATGCAACCACCAAACAAAACTGCATGGTCAATAAGCAAAGCAAAATGTCTTTGATATTGTACATAACAACGTCACTTCAGCCAAATACAAAGTATATATTTTTACATAAGTAATAAAGCAAAGTACAAGCAAATAAAGGGAGTATGCAAGCAAGAACAAGTAAAAGAAAGTAAAGATAAGTATGTAACAATACAAAGAAAAACAAATAAATCATATTCATTTGTACAAGTAATAAATGCAGCCACCACAACCCTATTATCTTCAGCCCTATACAAGTATCCATAAGCCGAAATGAAGAAGAGCAAATAAGATAAGTATGAATTGTACATGGCAATAAATGTTAGCCTCCATTTACTAGCAAATATCACTACCGATAGTACAAATATCTGTACTAGAAAAGAAAAAAATACATTACCCTGTACAAAGTAATATCATCACCTGTAACCAACACTTTCATATATACATCATCTTCCTTTTTCATTTCAGTTCGACCATTCAATAAAGAAAAAAAATCTGAAGTAAACACCATATCAAAAACTTAAACAAAATTTAAATTCAAATGGCAATACAAATCAGAAAATCAAAAGCCAAAAAGGTTTCAGCTTGCAACCTGTTCAAAGAAGCTCTGTTTTCTTTCTCTGCAAAAAACAACTGTGAGTAACTCCACCTTTAAAATTTAAAGTATAAATTAGTAGAATATTATTGCTGTGATCAATATTGCATTGTGAAGTATCTGTATGCATGTAAAGATGTGTATTTGTATGTGTTTAAAATGATAGTGCATATCTAGTATTAGGTATACTACCTCTGTTTGGAAGTAGGTTTTCAAACCATGTTTGAAATCAAACTTCCTCTCCTTTGATTTTTGTTAAGCTTTAGAGTTTAAACAAGAAAAATTGTTTGTTTAAACATAGTTGAGTTTTGGAAATAAATTTCAATAGATTAAATAAATGATTATTTGAGAAACATGAAATGCATAGGTAACTTCAACCTTAGCAAAAAATTCAATCTTTTTGATTCACAAATTTAAGTATAAAATCTGAACCCCCTCTAAAAATAATGATTTTTGAAACAAAAATCCAAGTTTTTCATTAAATTTTCACTGAGATACTTGGGATGATCTGAAAAATGAGGTTTTGTCAAATCATGGCGATCGGAGTAATAATTAACCTTGAGGTTGGAGTTGGAGCATGGTTGGAGGTCGGTGACCATAGGAAAAATACTCGCACGTTTTTTCGTTGATTGTGGCAATGGCGAGATGACGTTTTAGGGCTTTTAAAACTGGTTTACTCGTATGGGTTAGGGGAATAACTACACAAATTTCGAGGCATCCGGGCCGATCGCACGAGGGGGGAATGGTGCGTTGGAGTTCGTCGATGCTCCGACAAAAATCTCATGGACTATGGTGCACTAGATCAATGGGATGAGGAGTTATTCGATGATGGTGTTGTGGTTCCAATGGTCTCGAGCAGTTCGATTTTGGTACTCCGGTAATCTCATTAATCTAGGGAGTCGGGGAGGTTAGGTGGGTCGAAGATGATGTGCCGGTGAACGCAAAGTTGGTCGGCGACGATGCTGGTGATGGTGCACGTGCACACTGGGATGCGTGTATCTGGAAGTTGAGTTCTTGGGTTTAGAATGGGGAAGAAGAGTTTAGCTAGGGGTAAACTCGAAGAATGTGATGGGTAGCTCGGGTGAGTAGATTTCTGGCTCGGGTAGTTTTGTATTGGTCCCAGGTTTTAAAGTTTTAAACTTAAGAAGAAAAAAAAAGTAAAAGAAGAAGAAGGTGGGGAAAGATACAGGTGAACGTCTCGGTGATTTGAGTGGGTAACCCAAAGTGATACTCGAGATAAGGCATGAGATTCTCGAGTGCTTTTTTTTTCAAACTGCTGTATTAATAAAACAAGTGAAGAAGTTTGTTTGTCAAACAAGTCTTAGATACTGTAAAATTAATAAAATGATTAACAATTTGAGTTAAGTCCTTGATACAGATTTTAATTAAATAGTTAATTTAGTTAAGTATAAAGATAATTAACAATTGAGTTTGTAGTTATTAATATAATTGATTTTCAAAATTTAAAGAGGATTTTTAAAGTCTTAACTAAATTGAGAAATTAAAATTTAATTATTATTTCTAAAAAGTAATTAAGAATAACTACTTTATAATTGTAATAAAAAAATTTGATGAACTAATGATTTAGTGATAAGTAAATTGTAAATAACTATTTAAGTTAACTTATATATTAATGATGATTTATTTCCAAGGTTTATTAAATAAAGATTAATTGATAATTAAAGTAATTACTTAAGATAACTAGATGAAGGTTAATTAACTTATGTAATCAATTTAAAGGATTAATAAATGTGATTAATTGATTAATGTGATTAATTTAAAGATAATAAATTTATGTAATTAATTAAAGGTTAATTACTTAATGTAAGCAATTAAGGGAAAATCAATTAATGAAACTAGTTAATGGATAATTACTCAATGAAATTAATTAAAGGATAATTAATTAAGGGATAATTAATTAATATAAGTAATTAAAGGTAATCAATTACTTGAAGATAACTACTTAATTAAAGGTAATTAAATGATTAAAATTGATCAATTAAATGATTAAAGGATAATTTAATCAAAATGGTTTGTAATTAATTAATGTTAATTTACCAGGGTTAGTAATTTACACTCAAGTAATTAATCTGATTTAAATTAATCAGATAACTTATTGATCTTACTCATGGATGTTTGAATTGTATTGAATGTTTTGAATTGTTTGATATCCCTGATATGTAATGCTTTGTGATATATCCTGATTTATGTTATGATCTGTAATTTACTTATCTGTGATATATATATCTCTGATTTGTGAATGAACGATAGGCGTTATAGTTATACCGCTTATCAACTACATTTTTGTATTCTGATCTTTGATGATTGAATGATGTTGCACTATACTGTGTAAAACCCCTGGACCACACTTTTACACTGATAAATATGGATTTCACGAGGAAATCGATTAAGTCACAGATTTTGAAATAGTTTAAAAGTTGAATATTTAAAGTCAAATGTTTTGGAAATGGATTGGGTTTAAAATGAAAAGCTTTTGAAATGGAATTTCAAAGATAAAACTTATTTTTGAATAACTTAATTAAGTTTTGAAATTTAAATAATTTGATTTGAATTCAAGTTGAAATTGAATTCTATGATTCGAAAACTAGGGATTTAAGATGCTGTAGAAGTTATATGAATTTAAACCATTTTAAAAGTAAAATTTTGGGAATTTGAATTTAACCCAAGGATTTCAACTCGTATGAATAAATCAGATTTTCTGAAATGAAACTGGTTATTTTCAAATGATAAAAAGCTTTCAGATAAGAAATGAAATTCCAGTTTAATTCAAGGAATTTCAAGATTGAATTGAAAAACGGTTTTCCAAGTTATGAATGAATTCTTTTTGAAAGCTATGAATTAAATCTGTTTATTTTTAACAGATTTAAAATGATGATTTATTTAAACCATTCGAAATGAAATTGTTTTGAAAACTATAAATTAAATCTTTTATTTACAGATTTAATGAGTCTTTTCTGTGAATTGATTTGGAAAATATGTGAATGAATCTTTTGTTTAAAAGATAAAAATGTGGAAATTGTTTAAACCGTTGTAGGTTGTTAAAATAAATCTTTTTGTTTAAAGACTTGAAAATGGTAATTTTTTAAACCATTTGAAAAGAGAAGTTTGGGTAATAAGTTATGACTTAATTGAAATCCCATTATCCATTTGTTTTTGAATATTGCGCTCACTATTAGGGTTAGCCGGGAAAAGACCTTTGTGTCACATAACCCATTCCGAATAAGTGATACGTCGTATATGGATAGCATTTGAAGACCGGTGGTGAAGACCGAGTATTTGCGAGAACGATAGGATAACCTATCGATTGTCTCTGCACTGGGTAGCTCTAGGTATAGAGATCCCCTAAGTGATGGGAAATCCGATCGGGATTGTGAATATCCGGAATTGCAAGGGCTTCGTAAGAAGTGTCTTCGGTTCTGTTCGAACCCGGAATAGACTTGTATGGATTGTATGTCTGACATTACACTTTGAGATATAAAGCCGATTTCTTTCAAATACATTTCTGTTGGTGGCGGAGAATTTATTCACTTAGCTTAACACCCTTCTCTGAGACGTACGAGCTCAGAGGTTATGTAGTTGAAGGTTATCAGCGATATATTCCCAATTTGGTAATGTGACATGCTGAGTGTTGCTGTGTGATGATCATTTTTGATATGATCATTTGTTTGATCATTTATCTTTGTGATCAATTCTTTGATCATCTGTTGACCTAAAGCATGGCTTTGTACCAAAGCGTGGCTTTGTGGACGAGAGTTCGTCGAACCTAACAGACCGGTAATGGTCGAAACAGGAATTGTGCGGCAAGGTTTCAGGGGTAGCTCCATTAGGGTATGACCATTCCTTCTGGAAAAGGGTAGTATCATGGTATGGAGCCCAAATACTTACTCATGTGGATACACTTTATTTATTATGTGTGATGATGGTGTAGAGGTACCTCGTTTAAAGGTCCCAAAGGACCGGGGGTGGCATATCTGAGGTTTTGTATATTACTCGGGAAGGGGGTAGCCGACCTTGTTTGGCAGAGAGCAGGTTGTCTCTCGGAGCGTCCAGCTAGAGGCGTTCTTTCGTGGTATAGGAAGTTCCTTAGCCTGACCATTTGTTGGAAATCCATCTTCCAATACGAACTTTGTATGGTATTAGTTGTAGAACCTGCCATTTACTTATGGTGGTCACCACTGTTTAGATGGTAGCTCTAGTAGGCATAGTTCAGAATGTCTATGCTGGCTAAGATTTATATTCTACTTTCAAAATGTTTTCCACTATGCACTAGTAATAATATCAAAAGACTTTTCTTTTGCGTAGTAAGCATCTTTGACTATCATAAGAAGAGATCTCCTCCAATTCTGCGTTTGCATTGTGTGTGGCGGGAGGTCTTACGGTAGTTTCATTTTCCAAAAGCATTACGAATTGACTTTAAATGCTTTTGTTGTTCGTTTTTAAAGATAAATTGTTTTTGTTGCTTACACCAGTCCCATGACTGATCCGGAGTTTATTGTTTCTTTCCTAAACTCTAGGTGCTCAAAAATTTTCTACACGAACAGTCTAGAGTTGGGTTTTTTTTAGATAGTCAGGTTCGGTAGATTATTTGGAGCTAGTTCAGTCTTTGGATATGGACTGCACTTGCTTATCTTTGTGCATCGTTATTGAGAGTTCAAGCTATTTCTGGATTGGTGCTTTGAGGATGGAGATTATCCGCTGCTGGTGTTATCTATTTTCTTTCCGCTGCTATTTCTTGTATCATATCTTTGATGTATATAGATATTCATTGTATCACTCTGTTGTATCAGATATGGTATCAAATATTGTATATCAATGTATTATTCATTTCTTCCGCTGTGTTATTTACTTAATTGTGTTATAAGCTCCGGCGACTCGGATTTGAATGGTCGAATCTACGGCATTCGAGTACGATGTAAAGTATGGATGTCGATTTTTGAATGCCAAAATCTGGGATTTTACATTTGGTATCAGAGCTAAGGTTGAACTTTAGCTCAGGAGTATAACACGTTAGGTAGCTCGTTAGAGATAGGGTGATGTATCCATAGAATGAGTATATCCCTAAGATATCTGTTCGAATGCCTAAGTAAATTCTCTTACTATCCTTTGATATTGAGTATGAGTGCGAGAAGAGGACGAGATAGGGGACAGTAGAATACGACTATAAATGGTCAATACCCTGCAACAGTGGAAATAATCTTTCTTTATCAATTTCTTTTGATTCGTTTCCAAATTCTTTTGATTGCTTCGTATCAGCTACAAGAAGAATTTTCGGTGTGATGATGGCTTTACGAATCGTTGTAGGAAATTTTTACTTAGTATCTTCATCGGTTTCTTATCAGTTTTTGATTTAAACCTTAATGAATATGAAATGGAAATTTGAGATTAAAATTTGAAATAAATTGGAAATTTTAAATAAACTTGAAATTTTGAATTGAGTTAAATTGATTAATAGAATATGAAGCTAAATTTGAATTGTATCGATAAAATGATTTCGTTTAAAACCAAATTTGAAATTCTATTATAATTTCTCGGGTTGATCGAAGTCTAAAGAGGGACAAATTGATATATACTTTGGAATATTCCGACTTGAATTTGGAATTCATATCTTAAGTTTGAGGAATTATAGGAGATTAAATCTGTCTATCTTTGTGTTATTTTCGTGCCTGCGAATTTCGAGGATGAAATTATTTTAAGGGGGGAAGTTTATAACGACCCTAGATTTAATTTAATTTAAATTGATAATTAAATTTATTTTTGAATAAAAATTTCAATATTTATCGGTAAATAGATACGAGTTTCCCCGAAACGAGTAAGTGTTTGTTTCGAACAAATATTTGAAACAAATTTTAGTTATATAAAATAGAAATTTATTTATATTTAACAAAGTAAACATATTAACTAAAATCTAACATCATTGAAATCATACATATTTCAAAGTATAAAACAAAAGAAAGAAACAAAATAAATATATTCAAGTATAGGTATGCAGCCTGTAGGTTTATAAAGGAAGAAAAACAAAAGTAATAAGAAACAAACAAGAAACAAAAATATAAAACATATATGTGAATAACTTATAAAAGAAGCCAAGTTAATAAATGCAGCCACCAAACAAAACTGCATGGTCAATAAGCAAAGCAAAATGTCTTTGACATTGTACATAACAACATCACTTCAGCCAAATACAAAGTATATATTTTTACATAAGTAATAAAGCAAAGTACAAGCAAATAAAGGAAGTATGCAGGCAAGAACAAGTAAAAGAAAGTAAAGATAAGTATGTAACAATACAAAGCAAAACAAATAAATCATATTCATTTGTACAAGTAATAAATGCATCCACCACAACCATATTATCTTCAGCCCTATACAAGTATCCATCGGCCGAAATGAAGAAGTGCAAATAAGATTAGTATAAATTGTACATGGCAATAAATGTTAGCCTCCATTTACTAGCAAATATCACTACCTATAGTACAAATATTTGTACTAGAAAAGAAAAAAATACATTACCCTGTACAAAGTAATATCATCACCTCTAAAACACTTTCATATATACATCATCTTCCTTTTTCATTTCAGTTCGACCATTCCAAAAAGAAAAAAAATCTGAAGTAAACACCATATCAAAAACTTAAACAAAATTTAAATTCAAATGGCAATACAAATCAGAAAATCAAAAGGCCAAAAAGGTTTCAGCTTGCAACCTGTTCAAAGGAGCTCTGTTTTCTTTCTTTGGAAAAAACAACTGTGAGTAACTCCACCTTTAAAATTTAAAGTATAAATTAGTAGAATATTATTGTTGTGATCAATATTGCATTTTGAAGTATTCGTATGCAAGTAAAGATGTGTATTCGTATGTGTTTAAAATGATAGTGCATATCTAGTATCAGATATACTACCTCTGTTTGGAAGCAGGTTTTCAAACCATGTTTGTAATCAAACTTCCTCTCCTTTGATTTTTGTTGAGCTTTAGAGTTTAAACAAGAAAAATTGTTTGTTTAAACATAGTTGAGTTTTGGAAATAAATTTCAGTAGATTAAATAAATGATTATCTGAGAAACTTGAAATGCATAGGTAACTTCAGTCTTAGCAAAAAAATTAATCTTTTTGATTCACAAATTTAAGTATAAAATCTGAACCCGCTCTAAAAATAATAATTTTTGAAACAAAAATCCAAGTTTTTCATTAACTTTTCACTGAGATACTTGGGATGATCTGAAAAGTGAGGTTTTGTCAAATCATGGCGATCGGAGTAATGATTAACCTTGAGGTTGGAGTTGGAGCATGGTTGGAGGTTGGTGACCATAGGAAAAATACTCGCCCGTTTTTTTCGTTGATTGTGGCAATGGCGAGATGACGTTTTAGGGCTTTTAAAACTGGTTTACTCGTATGGGTTAGGGGAATAACTGTGCCAATTTCGAGGCATCCGGGCCGATCGCACGAGGGGGGAATGGTGCATTGGAGTTCGTCGAAGCTCCGACAAAAATCTCATGGACTCTGGTATACTAGATCGATGGGACGAGGAGTTATTCGATGATGGTGTTGTGTTCCCAGTGGTCTCGAGCAGTTCGATTTTGGTACTCCGGTAATCTCGTTAATCTAGGGAGTCGGGGAGGTTAGGTGGGTCGAAGATGATGTGCCGGTGAACGCAAAGTTTGTCGGCGACGATGCTGGTGATGGTTCACGTGCATACTGGGATGCGTGTATTTGGAAGTTGAGTTCTTGGGTTTAGAATAGGGAAGAAGAGTTTAGCTAGGGGTAAACTCGAAGAATGTGATGGGTAGCTCGGGTGAGTAGATTTCTGGCTCGGGTAGTTTTGTGTTGGTCCCAGGTTTTAAAGTTTTAAACTTAAGAAGAAGAAAAAAAGTAAAAGAAGAAGAAGGTGGGGAAAGATACAGGTGAACGTCTCGGTGATTTGAGTGGGTAACCCAAAGTGATACTCGAGATAAGGCATGAGATTCTCGAGTGCTTCTTTTTTTATCAAACTGCTGTATTAATAAAACAAGTGAAGCAGTTTGTTTGTCAAACAAGTCTTAGATACTGTAAACTTAATAAAATGATTAACAATTTGAGTTAAGTCCTTGATACAGATTTTAATTAAATAGTTAATTTAGTTAAGTATAAAGATAATTAACTATTGAGTTTGTAGTTATTAATATAATTGATTTTCAAAATTTAAAGAGGATTTTTAAAGTGTTAACTAAATTGAGAAATTTAAATTTAATTATTATTTCTAAAAAGTAATTAAGAATAACTACTTTATAATTGTAATAAAAAATTTGATAAACTAATGATTTAGTGATAAGTAAATTGTAAATAACTATTTAAGTTAACTTATATATTAATGATGATTTATTTCCAAGGTTTATTAAATAAAGATTAATTGATAATTAAAGTAATTAATTAAGATAACTAGATGAATGTTAATTAACTTATGTAATCAATTTAAAGGATTAATAAATGTGATTAATTGATTAATGTGATTAATTTAAAGATAATAAATTTATGTAATTAATTAAAGGTTAATTACTTAATGTAAGCAATTAAGGGAAAATCAATTAATGAAAGTACTTAATGGATAATTATTCAATGAAATTAATTAAAGGATAATTAATTAAGGGATAATTAATTAATATAAGTAATTAAAGGTAATCAATTACTTGAAGATAACTACTTAATTAAAGGTAATTAAATGATTAAAATTGATCAATTAAATGATTAAAGGATAATTTAATCAAAATGGTTTGTAATTAATTAATGTTAATTTACCAGGGTTAGTAATTTACACTCATAAGTAATTAATCTGATTAATTAATCAGATAACTTATTGATCTTACTTATAGATGTTTGAATTGTATTGAATGTTTTGAATTGTTTGATATCCCTGATATGTGATGCTTTGTGATATATCCTGATTTATGTTGTGATCTGTAATTTACTTATCTGTGATATATATATCTGTGACCTATGAATGAACGATTGGCGTTATAGTTATCCCGCTTATCAACTACATTTTTGTATTCTGATCTGTGATGATTGAATGATGTTGCACTATACTGTGTAAAACCCCAAGACCATACTTTTACACGCATAAATATGGATTTCACAAGGAAATCGATTAAGTCACAGATTTTGAAATAGTTTAAAAGTTTAATATTTAAATTCAAATGTTTTGGAAATGGATTGGGTTTAAAATGAAAAGCTTTTGAAATGGAATTTCAAAGATAAAACTTATTTTCGAATAACTTAATTAAGTTTTGAAATTTAAATAATTTGATTTGAATTCAAGTTGAAATTGAATTCTATGATTCGAAAACTAGGGATTTAAGATGCTGTACAAGTTATATGAATTTAAACCATTTTAAAAGTAAAATTTTGGGAATTTGAATTTAACCCAAGGATTTCAACTCGTATGAATAAATCAGATTTTCTGAAATGAAACTGGTTGTTTTCAAATGATAAAAGCTTTCAGATAAGAAATGAAATTCCAGTTTAATTCAAGGAATTTCAAGATTGAATTAAAAAAGGTTTTCCAAGTTATGAATGAATTCTTTTTGAAAGCTATGAATTAAATCTGTTTATTTTTAACAGATTTAAAATGATGATTTATTTAAACCATTCGAAATGAAATTGTTTGAAAACTATAAATTAAATCTTTTATTTAAAGATTTAACGAGTTAAATTGAAATGGAAATTGATTTGGAAAATCTGTGAATGAATCTTTTGTTTAAAAGATAAAAATGTGGAAATTGTTTAAACCGTTGTAGGTTGTTAAAATAAATCTTTTTGTTTAAAGATTTGAAAATGGTAATTTGTTAAACCATTTGAAAAGAGAAGTTTGGGTAATAAGTTGTGACTTAATTGAAATCCCATTATCCATTTGTTTTTGAATATTGCGCTCACTATTCGGGTTAGCCGAGAAAAGACCTTTGTGTCACATAACCCATTCCGAATAAGTGATACATCGTATATGGATAGCATTTGAAGACCGGTGGTGAAGACCGAGTATTTGCGAGAACGATAGGATAACCTATCGATTGTCTCTGCACTGGGTAGCTCCTGGTATAGAGATCCCCTAAGTGATGGGAAATCCGATCGGGATTGTGAATACCCGGAATTGCAAGGGCTTCATAAGAAGTGCATTCGGTTCTGTTCGAACCCGAAACAAACTTGTATGGATTATATGTCTGACATTACACTTTGAGATATAAAGCCGATTTCTTTCAAATACATTTCTGTTGGTGGCGGAGAATTTATTCTCTTAGCTTAACACCCTTCTCTGAGACGTACGAGCTTAGAGGTTATGTAGTTGAAGGTTATCAGCGATATATTCCCAATTTGGTAATGTGACATGCTGAGTGTTGTTGTGTGATGATCATTGTTTGATCATTTGTGATATGATCATTTGTTTGATCATTTATCTTTGTCATCATTGCTTTGATCATCTGTTGACCCAAAGCATGGCTTTGTGGACGAGACTTCGTCGAACCTCACAGACCGGTAACGGTCGAAACAAGAATTGTGCGGCAAGGTTTCAGGGGTAGCTCCCCTAGGGTATGACCATTCCTTCTGGAAAAGGGTAGTATCATGGTATGGAGCCCAGATACTTACTCATGTGGACACACTTTATTTATTATGTGTGATGTTGGTGTAGAGGTACCTCGTTTAAAGGTCCCAAAGGACCGAGGGTGGCATATCTGAGGTTTTGTATATTCCCCGGGAAGGGGGTAGCCGGCCTTGTTTGGCAGAGAGCAGGTTGTCTCTCGGAGCGTCCAGCCAGAGGCGTTCTTTCGTGGCATAGGAAGTTCCTTAGCCTGACCATTTATTGGAAATCCATCTTCCAATACGAACTTTGTATGGTATTAGTTGTAGAACCTGCCATTTACTTATGGTGGTCACCACTGTTTAGATGGTAGCTATAGTAGGCATAGTTCGGAATGTCTATGCTGGCTAAGATTTATATTCTACTTTCGAAATGTTTTCCACTATGCACTAGTAATAATATCAAAAGACTTTTCTTTTGCGTAGTAAGCATCTTTGACTATCATAAGAAGAAATCTCCTCCAATTCTGCGTTTGCATTGTGTGTGTGGCGGGAGGTCTTATGGTAGTTTCATTTTCCAAAAGCATTGCGAATTGACTTTAAATGCTTTTGTTGTTCGTTTTTAAAGATAAATTGTTTTTGTTGCTCACACCAGTCCCATGACTGATCCGGAGTTTATTGTTTCTTTCCTAAACTTTGGGTGCTCAAAATTTTTCTACACGAGCAGTCTAGAGTTGGGTTTTTTTTCAGATAGTCAGGTTCGGTAGATTATCTGGAGCTAGTTCAGTCTTTGGATATGGACTGCACTTGCTTATCTTTGTGCATCGTTATTGAGAGTTCAAGCTATTTCTGGATTGGTGCTTTGAAGATGGAGATTATCCGCTGCTAGTGTTATCTATTTTCTTTCCGCTGCTATTTCTTGTATCATATCTCTGATGTATATAGATATTCATTGTATCACTCTGTTGTATCAGATATTGTATCAGATATTGTATATCAATGTATTATTCATTTCTTCCACTTTGTTATTTACTTAATTGTGTTATAAGCTCCGGCGACTCGGATTTGAACGGTCGAATCTACGACATTCGAGTATGATGTAAAGTATGGATGTCGATTTTCGAACGTGAAAATCTGGGACGTTACAAACTAGCCTCCTCTTCCTGCTTCGGTGTCAAACAAGATCTCCTCAACATTAGATTACAACCTTCATCTCCCGACGCGATATCATGTTCATCCTCCTCAACTGGACTAGAATAACCTTCATCAACATCCTCACCTTCCACTTCAGCAATCATAGCTCGCCTCTTCAGTTTTGGGCATTCATTACTCCTGTGACCCATTTCCTGGCAATTATAACACTTGAAACTGTTGTTGTCCTTCGCCTTTGCAACTTCATTCACAACTGGTTTACTGACAGCTTTAGAAACATTGGAACACCCACTAGCACCCCTGCTCTGAGTATTGGAACTTGGAAACACACCACCTCCTCGTCTTCCCTGCTTCTCCAAAGCCAACGCCTTCTGGTGCGCTTCAGGCACAAATCTAGGGTCAAACATATTTACCATATCCTAGATCTGGATCCTCAACCCCCTAACAAACCTAGCAGTCAATTGTTCCTCCGTCTCCATAATGTCATTTCGAGCAATCAGTTGATAAAACTCATCAGCATAATCATTAACAGTCTTCGTCCCTTGCCTCAGATTCTGCAACCTCTGATACATGAGTGATTGATAATTGTAAGGCAAGAATGCAGCCTTCATTATCTTCTTCATTTTCTCCCAAGCAACAATCTTCGACTTCCCCATCCATTCTCGTGTAAGTTTGGTTTGCTGCCACCACACCATAACTCTCCCTCTCAACCTAGTAGCAACCAACTTCACTCGACAATCTTCCGAAACCTCCTTGAAATCAAAGATCTGTTCAATATTAGATAACCAATCTAGAAATTCTTCAGCCTGCATACCACCCTTAAACTCTGGAATTTCAATTTTCATTCCGGACTCCCATTTGTGATCATACTCTAAATGATTTCTTCCATGGTTTCGATTTCGACCATGAACACTACCACCATCAAACTCCTCATCAAAATCTGATGCATATCGATGTCGATCATGACCACCAAGATCTCTACCACCACCATTTCTACCACCAACATCCCTTCGATCTACATTCCTCCGATCACGATCATCCACATCTCTCTTATTTCGATCATCAACATTCATATCACGATCATCAACATTTCTACGATCATGATCTTCTCTTCTCTCCCAATCTGAATGTGGTGAAACTCTATTTCCACCATGGCTCGATTTAGGTGAACCCCTTCTTCTACTTTGATTCATTTCAAGCATCATTCTCTCTAATCGACCAATTCCCTCATTCAACTTCTCATTGAAATTCTCGTTGATTCGTTGCTCCATTTCATCGGCCTCTCCTCTTCCATACAAAGCATCAACATTGCGATGACGTTGAGCTCGTCTCGGTGGCATGATTGAACTTCAAACAAATCTTCAAAAATTCAAACTTCACACTTCTAACACGTACAATTCACGAAAAATGATACACGGCTTTCACAAATCAATGGACAATCTCGACCCTCCAAGCTCTAGGTCGCAACTTTCCAAACTTCAATTTGAGCACGACTTATGCAAAGGCGCACTTCCCAAACTTCAATACAGCGCGGAATTTCAAACTTCACTTCGGCGCGCGAAAATCCCAACAAGCAAAATTCAAACACTTTCCGAACTTTGATCCAAAATGATATGGATCGAAACTCCTAACTTGTTGCAACTTCACGATGAACACGATGAACACCAAACTTCTCAACAATGCAAATTCGATCTCCAACTGATGCAAACTTCTTGCGATCTAGCTCTGATACCAAATGACGCAGCTAAGGAAGCGAATTTGGCGATGTAAATCAAATCCGTCCAGGATCTCACACGATTAGCGGAAATAATCGGTGAATCGATGATAAATCGGTGAATTTAAGAATACCCAAATGCCCAAATCCGTTGATCACGAAGATACCGTATTCTAGCAATCTTCGACAAGTTGATCGCGCACGATGCCGTGAGAGAAGATCTACAATTCTTCGAACGTTGATCAAGCGCACTTGATTCCGTGAATTGGCTTCAACAATCGTTGATTCGAGCGCACTCGAATGCCGAAGGTGGAGATAGGAGATACCACTCAACTACCAATTTTAATGGAGGCAAGAAGCAAAAACCAAATTTTATTTAAAATTCAACTAACTATTACAAATGACATCTCACCCCTATTTATAGGAGCTTACAACTCAACACATGTTACAACACTTCACACAACTTAAGAAAGAAATACAAACAAATGACCTTCAAAACATAGCGACTTAAGAAACAAACAATGACTTAACAAACGACTTAACAACAACAAGGCAGCGACCTAAGGAAATCTTCGCGACTTAAACTCTGAGCGACCTAAGGAAGAAGCGACATAACACTTTGCGACCTAACTTCATTTGCGACCTTCGCTTCAGCGATCTAAGGATCTTCACGACATAGGAGACTCGCGACCTAAAATTCAGGAATGACTTCGCGACATAGTAAGGTCGTTCGTGACCTACTGGGTTTCTGGAGCTTGCAACTTAGGTTGGATGCGATCTAATTTATGTCGTTCGCGACTTAAGAAGATGAACGACCCACAACTTAAGGTAGCATTGCGACCTACTGGGCGATTCAGGAAACCCACGACATATGGCTTCGATCGACTTACGAAGGAGGAGCGACCTAAGCTCGCCGCAACGTATGGAGTAATTCGCGACTTTCGCGACATGGGATCTGGTATGCGCTGCATCAGGTATGCACAAATATGTTAGTCTGCAAACATACATTTTTCAATACATGTTTTGATTTTAAATATATAATATTTTATATGGATATGTTATTTAAATAGGTATAATATAATAGCTATTTGATAATGTTCATCTTATAGTTTTTATAAAAGTTTTTCAAAACTATGTATATTTCTACTGTTGATTACATGCGTAAGTTAGCTTATATATAAAGTTGGATTTTGAGATTTTTACCTTGATATGTATATGCATATTCTATTTTATAACAGTATTTTTTTTATGATTTATTTTATAACTGAATTTTTATGAAATTTTAAATATTTGAATTTAGAAATAAAAATTTGATATTTGGAATACGTCTATTTAAACATAGCAAATGGCAAAATTTCATCTTATAATATGGAAGTTTATTTTCTGGTGTAATTTTATTTCAATTCAAATTGGTTAATATTTGATGATAATAAAATGTTTTCCAAACCTAGATATTTTATATAGAAAATTTTTAAATCATCTTCCAAGTGAGATGTCATCCTTCGTTTCGTCAAATTTTGACTGCTATTGCCCCGTTTATCTTATTTCTGGCAAATTTACAGCATTATCGGTATCAAGAATATCAACTTTTGATCGAACGATCGTACCATTGATATCTGTATACCATTTTGACTGTCTCGTTGTGCTGATCACAACGGTGTATTCGATTGTGTACTTCAGAGTCCGATGCGCAGTACAAGATGCAGAACACTCAACGTAAAGGTTCTACAACCAAGTTTTTGGACTTCTCGTGACTATTCATTACACAGCGTGAAACCAGTAGCCACTTTAATACTCAAATTCAATTCTGACTTTTCCATTCCGTTTCACTTTCTAGTTTCATTTGGAAACATAATAATTTAAGCCTGTATTTGTAAAAAGGTTGTTCACTTCCTCTACAAGCTTCTGTTCGTTCAAAATCATCACTAGACATAACAATGTTTTTTTTCCTCTCACCTGTCTCCCTCCCCTCACTCTCAAGCACGCAACCGAGCCTTCCACCAGAGGCTAGCAAACATCCTCGACCTTCGACCCAGCAAGCTTCCTTTGCCTTGACAGTACCCTCCTCTTCTTCTATTATATATAGAGATTTGATACTTGTCTATTTTAGCTTATAAATAAATATATGTGATTTGTATAAATATTCACGCTTGTTGTTTTCAACCTACCAAGTCTGCTTATTTGCAGTTGCCTTCACTTTGCATTCTTGTTCGTACTCTCTTTATATATACAAGAATATATATCAAAGCTTGTACCTATTTTGATTTTTTTTTGTAGCTTACATGCATATATATTGTTGCATATGCATAGTCTGGGTATTTATATTTACCTGCATTATATATTTAGTTGGTATTATATATTGGGTATGCCCAAATATGTTAGTCTTCAAATCATACATTTTTCAATACATGTTTTGATTTTAAATGTAAAATATTTTATATAGATATGTTATTTAAATAGGTATAATATAATAGGTATTTGATACTGTTCATCTTATAGTTTTTATAAAAGTTTTTCAAAACTATGTATATTTCTACTGTGATTACATGCGTAAGTTAGCTTATATATAAAGTTGGGTTTTGAGATTTTTACCTTGATATGTATATGCATATTCTATTTTATAACAGTATTTTTTTTATGATTTATTTTATAACTTTATGTTATGCAAGTTATATACGATAGTCATATATATATTATAGTCTGTATATATATAAGTTTGGCTGTGGTATAAATAAATAATGTCTACACTTATATGTTGCTGTATTAATATATTATGTCTATATACGTATGTTATATAGGATTTGGTTAAATGGGTCTTTATATATTAATTAAGCAAGTATATGTAGATATATTAGTTGTTTTTGAAATTTGTTGTCTGATTTCGTTTATAAATATATATTAGTATTCTATAGTATGTGTTATTGGTTTTAGTATTCTATATAGGCTCTTATTTGAACAAGTGTATACATTAACATGTATTTCGATTTTCAGTTTATATATATATATATTAAATTGTAAGCTTATGTTTGCATACCCTTGTTGTAGTTTTCTTTTATCTATTTATATGCCAAGTTTCATTTTCGCATATACATAGATATATCTATTTACAATGTAATTTACATATGCTGGCATATCCATTTAATCTGCAGTTATATATATAAGTTATAGGGGTTTGTATATATGTTTATATATATAATTATAAGTGAATGTTGGTTTAATCTTATATATGTGTATATATTTCATTTTGGAATAGTATGTTATATATATATATTAACGTGTTTATGTAAATATAAATATCTATTGATGTAAGTTCACTTACACCAATTTTATTCATCGATCCAGTTCTGATTTGATTTCTTCTATTCCTATTGATCAGCTTTGTTCGTCAATTCGTGCCCATTTCACTTTGCTTTGGAATTCGCGACTGGATTCGTAATTTACTTCGCTATCAAATTCCTCTAGCCTCGAAAGGTGAGCAATCACTCACGATTAACGTTCTTTCATTTATTAAATTTGATTTCAATTGAAATGTTAATTGAAATATGTTGCTATTAGTTCTTTACATTGATATATATATATATATGTTGTTATTTGTATCTGTTTGTGACATCTGACACCACTATCTGTTATTTATATTCATGATATATGTCTGTTATATTATTATCATATCTGTTATCACTCTGCAAGTTTCCTGTTAGTATAGAATTCCCTATGGGTTGAAATGATACATACCCAAACGATATGTAGAATAGGAGAAAATCGTTATGGGTTGAAATGATAAACCCAAGCGATTTTCATTGACATTGAATTTGGGATTACGGGTTAAAAAGATATATACCCGTATATATTTAAATTGCGGATTGAAATGATAAATATCTGTATCACTTGACCATAGGATAGAAAATTATATACAAACACCGTTGGTCTATATAAAAATATTTTGAAAATGATTTCTATGGTTTTGAAAAGAAATATATGGTTTTAATAAATATTGATTTTAAAGATTTAATAAAGTTGATTTAATAAAGTTGGTTTAATCAATATAAAATATGTTTAAGTATTTATGTAAAATTTGTATTTTCAAATATATAGTTTATAATGTTTCAGGTTGAAGGATAAATTTGAAATTGATTTGGAATTTTAATTATTTAGGCATCATACTTAAATAAGTTTGATTTGAAATTTATTAAAATTTGAAATTTTAAAGATATGTTTTATAACTTGAATTTAATTAAATGTGACTTAAATGAATATTTCAAATTTATATAAATTTAAATGGGATATTTTGTTTATTTAAATTTGTAAATTGAAGTTGTATTTAGATATTATTGAAATGATTAAATAAATATTTCAGAAACTAAATGTAATGAAATTAAATTGAGATATAAATGGAATTATCAAAAATTTAGTTTTGGAAATGTGGAATATTTAAACATCCTTTGAGTTATTTGTATTTTAGTTGACATTTCATTTGAGTTGGATTTATTGATATAAGAATGTTAATCCTAACTCGAGTGTTTTGTGTTTGCTTTAAGCTCGGGTCAAACTGAGTGGCTCAGTGTTCGAGACTCACCTTTGGAGTTGGAGCTTCGCTTGGAGATCCAGCTATATCTATTCAGCTTGCAGTTATTCAGTTGATTCCAGTGATGTATTCTGATTTTTGTATTTGACTATTGTATTGAGACATCTATGTATTCGAGACCTCCGTTGTATATTATTTAACTCTGTTATATATATATAGTAGCTTCATGAACTACTATTCTTTTATTTCCGCTGCTTTTTTTTATATTACTCTATGCCTATGATTCTGATGCAGCGCGATCTACTAGCTCATTTGATTCGAATTATTCAAGGCTTTTAGGTTGCTCACGACATAGTGAAATTTTAGGTCGTTCACGACCTAATGAAATTTTAGGTCGCTCACGACCTAGGGAAGGTCGCTCACGAGTTAATGGAATCAGTGTTAAGGCATGCAAACGACCTAAGGAGATAAAGAAACTAGCGCATATTTTATTAGGTCGCTCGACCTTATGTTGCGGGAAGAAAGACGAGTTACGACCTAAGTTAGGTCGTTGGAAGATAGGTCGCTCGATCTTAGGTCGTTGGAAGATAGGTCGCTCGATCTTAGGTCGTTGGAAGATAAGTCGCTCGATCTTATGTCGCGGGAAGATAGGTCGCTCGACCATATGACACGGGAAGTTAGGTCGCTCAACTTTAAGTCGCTCGAAGATTTCCTGAAGCCGCTTCTTTAGGTCGCTCAAGATGGATCGCTACCGTGTATTTTTAGGTCGCTCGACCTTGTGTGGTGTTGTACTTTGTTATGTTGTAATGTTTTAGGTCGTTAACGACCTATGTTAGGTCGTAGGTTGCAGGCCTGTTTTAAATCGGATGTTTGTGATGTAAGCGTGTGTTGTAAACTTGTTTGTTTTTAAGTCGTATTGTTTAGGTCGTAGGTCGTTTGTCTATGATAGGTCGTTCACGACCTAAGTGTTGTCAAGTATGGAGCCGTGTATGTTTTGTAACCCTATAAATAGGGATGGTGGTGTCACTTGTAATAGTTTAGTTGATTTTGAATAAAACTTGTTTTTGTGCTTTGTGCCACTTTTGAAATTGGTAGTTGAGTGTGATATCCTATCTCCACCTTCGGTTATTCGAGTGCGCTCGAATCAACGATTGTTGAAGCCGATCCACAGAATCTAGTGCGCTAGATCAACGTCAAAGAATCATAGATCTTTAAACACGGTATCATGCGCGATCAATGTGTTTGGGATAGCTAGAATCCAGTATCTTTGGATCAACGGATTTGGGCCATTCGGTATCTTCTATTCCATCGAGTGCTACTTTCTTCGTCACATTCATTTTGACTGTTCCGCTGCTGCATCATTTGGTATCAGAACTAGACTTAGCCAATCATAGCTATGCCGAGTCTTGGAGCCAATTATTATTGAAGAGTTTGAGGAGCTAGTGAAGCCGTGCATCATATTTGTTCAAGCCGAGAGTTGAAGATTGTTTCATTTGACAATGCCGCCGAGAAGAGCTAACCGTCATCAAAATGTTAAAGATTTGTACAAGAGAGAAGATGCCGAACAAATGGAACAACGCATTAGTACCAAATTCAATGATAAGTTAGATGAAGGTATTGGGAGGTTAGAGAAATTGATGATGGACATGAATCAAGGTCAAAGAAGAAGGTCGCCAATCTCGAACCATGGAGGAAACAGAGTTTCGCCATCGGTTACGGAAGCGAAAAGGGTATCGCCACAATCTGATCGAGGTAGAAGAGAATCATCAGTTTCGATGAGAAGAGATCACCATGAGTATAGAGATGAAGAAAGAAGAACTCAACGTGAGTTTGAGTATGAGCCATATCGTGATGAAGAAATACATAGTAGAAGAGACATGCGTGATCGAAGAGATGTTGATGGTCGAGATCGAAATTCACGTGATTATGATGAAGAGAGCGATAGAATCAATATTCATTATCGAGATCGAGACCAAGTACGAAATGCATATCGGGATGTAGAGGATGATCGTCGATGGGAATCGGGGATGAAAACTGAAATTCCAGAATTCAAAGGTGGTATGCAACCTGAAGAATTCCTTGATTGTTTGTCTAATGTTGAAGAGATTTTTGACTTTAAGGAAGTTCCCGAGCATCGGAGAGTGAAGTTAGTTGCTACACGTTTGAGAGGAAGGGCTATGGCATGGTGGCAACAGACTAAACTTACATGGGAGAGGATGGGAAAGTCAAAAATTGAATCATGGGAGAAGATGAAAAAATTGATGAAAGCTACATTCTTACCTTGTAATTATCAATCTCTTATTTATCAACGTTTGCAAAACTTGAGGTAGGGAACGAGGACTGTTAATGATTATGCAGATGAATTTTATCAATTTATTGCGAGGAATGATATCATAGAGACAGAGGAATAGCTGACAGCTAGATTTGTTAGAGGGTTGAGAATGCAGATTCAAGATATGGTGAACATGTTTGATCCCAGATCTGTCGCTGAAGCACATCAAAAAGCTCTAGCTTGGGAGAAGCAAGGCAGGAGAAGTGGTGGTGTGTTTACAATTTCCAACAATCAAATGAAAGGGGCTAGTAGCAATGTGAATGTTTCAAGGCTGTTGCAAAACCAGTTGTTAATGAAGTTGCTAAGACCAGGGTTAATAGTGGTATCAAGTGTTTCAATTGTCAGGAGTTTGGTCACAAGAGTAATGAATGTCCAAAGCCAAAGAAGCGAGCAATGACAGCTGAGGTTGAGGATGAGGAGGCAGAATGTTCTAATTCATTACCGGTTGAGGAGGAAGAGTTATTGTCAGGAGATGATGGATATACATTAATGATGAGGAGGAATTGCTTGACACCTAAGCAGGAGGAGGAAACTAGCTGGTTGAGGAGTAACATCTTTCAATCAACATGTACTATCTTGGGAAGGGTTTGCAAATTTGTCATTGATGCGGGAAGCTGTTATAATATTATCTCTACAGAAGCTGTGAAGAAGTTGTCATTGAAAACTGAGAAGCATCCGAAACCTTACAAGTTAGCTTGGTTGAGGAAAGGTGGGGAGGTGAAAGTTAGTCGAAGAGCTTGTGTTAATTTTTCAATTGGGAAGAAATACAAAGATGAAATTTGGTGTGATGTGGTTGACATGGATGTATGCCATTTGTTGTTGGGAAGACCATGGCAGTATGACAGGGCTGTACAACATGATGGACGTACGAACAACTATAGTTTCATGTTTGAAGGTACGAAAATCACTCTAGTTCCGAAGAAGCGACAACAAGAGGAAAGCAAGTTGGAGGAGATTGAAGAGCTTAAAACTTTGCTATCTTTGAAGGAGTTTGTTAAGGAAGTAGAAGAGGAGCCTAAAGTATTTTTGTTGATTGGACGGGAGAGTCATGAAGTGGTTGAAATTCCTGAAGAAGTAAAGCCAGTGCTGAAAGAATTTGACGATGTATTTCCTACAAAGTTACCAACGGAGTTGCCGCCGTTGAGAGACATTCAACATCAAATTGATCTTGTTCCAGGTGCTGTGTTGCCGCATAGACCACACTACAGAATGAGTCCAAAAGAGCACGAGGAGTTGCGAAGGCAGGTGGAAGAATTGCTTGAACAGGGGCGTGTGCAGGAAAGTTTAAGTCCATGTGCTGTACCAGCATTGTTAGTGCCGAAGAAGGATGGAACGTGGAGGATGTGTACCGACAGTCAGGCGTTGAACAAGATTACAGTGAGATATAGATTTCCTATGGCTAGACTGGATGACTTGTTGGATCAACTTAGTTGAGCTACTATATTTTCGAAAATCGATTTGAAAAGTGGTTATCATCAAATTCGAATTAGACCAGGGGATGAATGGAAAACGGTGTTCAAGACACGTGAGGGGTTGTACGAATGGCTGGTTATGCCGTTTGGTCTTTTGAATGCACCGAGTACATTTAAGCGGGTGATTAATCTGATTTTTAGACCATTCATTGAGAAGTTTGTGGTGGTGTATTTTGATGATATACTGATATACAGTAGAAGTGCAGAAGAACACTTGCAACATCTGAGAGAAGTATTGATGATACTGCGACAGGAAAAATTTTATGCTGCAACGAAGAAATGCGTGTTCATGACGCATAGTGTTTTATTTTTGGGATATGTTATTTCAGAAGGAGGTATACAGGTGGATCAGAATAAAGTTGAAGCAATCAGAAATTGGCCACAACCCAGGACGATAACCGAAGTTAGAAGTTTTCATGGTTTAGCGTCATTCTACCGAAGGTTCATTTCACACTTCAGTAGCGTGATGGCACCAGTTACTGTTTGTATGAAGGGGAAACAATTTTTATGGTCAGAGGAAGCAGGGGTTGCTTTTGAGCGGATCAAGGAGCTTTTGACGACAGCACCAATTCTAGTATTACCAGATTTTCAGTTGTTGTTTGAGTTACATACTGATGCATCTAAAGTTGGGATTGGAGGGGTGTTAAGTCAGAAGGGACGTCCTATTGCATATTTCAGTGAGAAGCTATCAGGAGCAAAGATGAGATATAATACTTATGATGTTGAATTTTATGCTATCGTGCAAGCTGTGAAACATTGGAGACATTATTTGTTTCATAAAAAATTTGTTTTATATACTGATCATGAAGCGTTGAAGCATATGCAGGGATAGGACAAGATTGCAGCTAGGCATGCTTCGTGGATTGCATACTTACAACAATTTACATTTGTGGTGAAGCATAAGTCGGGAATTACGAATCGAGTGGCGGATGCATTGAGTCGAAGGAATCATGTGTTGACTGCAACGAAGGTAGAGGTGACAGGGTTTGACGTGTTGCCAGATTTGTTTGTTGATGATCCTTAGTTTGCTAAGATCATGGATGAAGTCGAAGAAGGAAAGACGGATGAGTATGTATTGGTCGATGGTTTTCTTTTTAAAGGGAATCGATTATGTATACCAGAGTGCAGCTTACGAATGAAGATTGTGAAGGAGTTGCATGAGAAAGGTCATGTGGGGAGAGACCGTACATTACAATTGATTTCGCAATCATATTTTTGGCCTACTATAAGAAGAGAAGTAGAAAGATTCGTGGAGAGATGTCATATTTGTCAAGTTTCTAAAGGGACAGCGACGAATGCGGGATTATATATGGCATTACCTGTGCCTACAAAACCATTGGTTGATATCAGCATGGATTTTGTTTTGGGGTTACCAAGGACTCAGCGTGGAAATGATTCTATATATGTGGTGGTGGATAGATTTTCCAAAATGGCACATTTTATCGCTTGTAAGAAGACAACTGATGTCGTCCGTGTTGCTCAGTTATTCTTTAAAGAGGTGTATCGATTACATGGGCTACCTGAATCTATTGTTTCAGATCGGGATACTAGATTTCTAAGCCATTTTTGGTTGAGTTTGTAAAGGATGGTTGAAACGAAGCTGAAATTTAGTAGCGCCTATCATCCGCAAACAGATGGGCAGACGGAAGTGGTAAACAGATCATTGGGAAATTTGTTGTGATGTCTTGTGCAAGATAACTTGAAGAGTTGGGATATGAAATTATGTCAGGTGGAATTTGCACATAATCATGCTGTTAACCGAAGTACTGGTTTCAGTCCGTTTCAAGTTGTATACTCAGCAAGTCCGAAGGGTCCATTGGAATTGACAACAGTGCCATATCAGAAGGGAGTTGTTAAGCATGCTTGTGATTTTGTGACTAAGTTGCAGGAGTGCCATAGAACTGTTCATGAACGATTGCTTGCATCAAACGAGAAGTATAAACAACTGGCGGATAAGAAGGGAAGGAATGTGAATTTCAAAGAAGGTGATTTGGTTTACGCCGTGTTGACAAAAGATCGTTTTTCAGTGGGAACGTACAATAAGTTGAAAGCTCGAAAAATCGGTCCAGTGGAAATTTTGAAGAAAATCAATGAGAATGCATATTAGTTGAGATTGCCGGATGATGTTTATACTTCTGATGTTTTCAATGTCAAATATTTGATTCCATATCACGGAGATGAGCTTGTTGTGGAAGAGGAAGGTGCAAATTCGAGGACGAATTCTTGTCAACAGGGGGAGGATGATGTAGCGCGATCTACTAGCTCATTTGATTCGAATTATTCAAGGCTTTTAGGTTGCTCACGACATAGTGAAATTTTAGGTCGCTCACGACCTAATGAAATTTTAGGTCGCTCACGACCTAGGGAAGGTCGCTCACGAGTTAACGGAATATGTGTTAAGGCATGCAAACGACCTAAGGAGATAAAGAAACTAGCGCATATTTTATTAGGTCGCTCGACCTTATGTTGCGGGAAGAAAGACGAGTTACGACCTAGGTTAGGTCGTTGGAAGATAGGTCGCTCGATCTTAGGTCGCTGGAAGATAGGTCGCTCGATCTTAGGTCGCTGGAAGATAAGTCGCTCGATCTTAGCTCGCGGGAAGATAGGTCGCTCGACCATATGACATGGGAAGTTAGGTCGCTCAACTTTAAGTCGCTCGAAGATTTCCTGAAGCCGCTTCTTTAGGTCACTCAAGATGGATCGCTGCCGTGTATTTTTAGGTCGCTCGACCTTGTGTGGTGTTGTACTTTGTTGTGTTGTAATGTTTTAGGTCGTTAATGACCTATGTTAGGTCGTAGGTCGCAGGTCTGTTTTAAGTCGGATGTTTGTGATGTAAGCGTGTGTTGTAAACTTGTTTGTTTTTAAGTCGTATTGTTTAGGTCGTAGGTCGTTTGTCTATGATAGGTCGTTCACGACCTAAGTGTTGTCAAGTACGGAGCCGTGTATGTTTTGTAACCCTATAAATAGGGATGGTGGTGTCACTTGTAATAGTTTAGTTGATTTTGAATAAAACTTGTTTTTGTGCTTTGTGCCACTTTTGAAATTGGTAGTTGAGTGTGATCTCCTATCTCCACCTACGGTTATTCGAGTGCGCTCGAATCAACGATTGTTGAAGCCGATTCATGGAATCTAGTGCGCTAGATCAACGTCAAAGAATCGTAGATCTTTAAACACGGTATCGTGCGCGATCAACGTGTTTGGGATAGCTAGAATCCGGTATCTTTGGATCAACGGATTTGGGCCATTCGGTATCTTCTATTCCATCGAGTGCTACTTTCATCGTCACATTCATTTTGACTATTCCGCTGTTGCATCAGACTCTGTGATTATTTATTTACTGTATATGCTGAGTTTTGCCAAATTTAAATTAACAATCTGATATTTTGAGCTATTCAAATCCGACATGTATGGATGCGAATGGTTGAAAATTTCAGGATGTTACATGAGGTATCAGACCTCTGGTTTTAGGCAAAACTTAGCATATGTAGTAAATTTGATTACATAATCACTTTCGTTCGTGCTTGAATATCTTCCTCTTTGACTCGGTTTCATTTGGGTTTTGGAACTTCCCTATTCGTTCTAAAATTCATTCTCGTCTCTCCCTATTCGTATTCACTTTGATTCTGGAGCATCCCATAGCTCCACTGAAAGATTTGTTCTGACATCCCGGAATTTCGAGGAATTTAAAATGCGATAATCTCTTATTTAAAGTATTTAAAATTGAGTTAAATTGTTATTTTCAAATATAAATAACCAATAAATTTATAATGTGATGTTTTAAATTTGGATTATAGATTGATTTTAAATAAGAATAATTAGTTACAAATTTAATTTGTGTTATTTTATAAATAGATTAAAATAGTCCTATTATTTTTAAATTAATAAATGTTATTTTAATGTATATATATGCGTGTGTGTAGTTAGAGGAAAATTATGATTTGGAAAAATAAATAAAAATGTTCCAATATAATTACAATAATATCTATTTTAAATTTAAGTAAAACTCTACTTATTCACTTGTGATCTATATAATAATTTGAAGTAATTTTGGTAGTAATGTTTGAATTAAACTAAATCTTGTCAAAATTAAATATAAATATAAAACTAATATATGGTCAAAAATGTAAGTATAAATATATAAACTTATAAACATAAGAAACTAACATATCTAACATAAGTAATAAATAAATATAATGTAGTGTTTGGTAAATTAAGATTAAATTAGAAAATATACATTAGTAAAATAAATAGAAATAAAAATAGTAGTCATGTAAAATTAGAATTTAATTCACAAACTAACATAATAATATAAACATAACAACTTTATTAAGGCTTAGGTAAGTCTAGAATTATATTGTATACTTGTAGTTGCAAGCAAGAAATAAATGTGCTTTAACCATATGTATGCAAGTAACAATATATATACACACTATCACCTTATATCTGTAAGTAGAAAGTCAAAACAAAATAAAAGATGTACAAAGTTAAATAAATGTTTGTACTATAGCCTCTAGATTTGCAGGCAAGGAAGAAGTAAATATCAAACAAGTACCATATGAATTGAACTAAGAAGAGATAGGTATGGCATGTTCATAAATGCTTGTGTACTAAGTGTTTCATTTCAACTCCATACCCAAAAGATCTCTGATCAAAATATAATAATCTTGTACCAGCTGAGATTATTTTTCTCTTGTACAAATACAACTTAGCCTCTGCATTGTTTTATTTTATATCAAAGTCTTTCCATTCTCGTTCATTTAAAAAAAAGCAAGACATTTTAGTTTTTAAAGAAAATCAAAGCTTTTCAAGTTCCAGTTTTTAAAAGCTTCAGTTTTAAGTTGTAAGCAAAATATTGTTCTTTGGAAAATAACAAAAGTATGCAAGTTTCAAGTTTCCAGTTTTTTAAAGCCTTTCATGTTTTCAGTTTTAAGTTTCAAAGCAAAACATTGTTCTCTGGAATCAAAACATCGGAAGTATTCAAGTTTTCAAATTTCAGTTGGCAAGCCTTTCCAGTTTTCAAAAAGCAAGCCCTCTGTTTTTTCAAAATCTGGTGAGTAAACATTTTATTTAAAATCTAAATAAGTAAATGATGGTTGTTTGTGAAATCTTTGTGATGATATCTTGCATATATATATATAAGTATATGATTCTGTTTATATGTAGATATAAATGTGTTTCATGTTGTTATGTTTGAACTTATATGACATTTGATTTAAATACCTCTGTTCTTAGTTCAGGTTAGAGAATGTTGATCTAAAGTCCAAATCCCTTTTCCTAATCTCTGTTAGGTTGTAATATTTAAACAAATGTAGTTGTTAAATCATAAACTTGAATCTAAGAATAACTTCAAACATGTTTGATATCTATAAAAGCCTGAAACTTAAGATTTACAATGAAAATCTTATAACATGTAAAAATAAATCATCCTAACTTACTATGGCAAGATGATAACTTGAATCTTTTTTTTTAAGTTTGGATTTTTTTAAGACAAAAATCATGCTTTTTAGTTTGAAGTACTGTGAGAAATTCTAGGTTCACCAGAAAATGGTTTTTGGTGATTACTGGTGATCGGCGTAGTGCTAGGGGTCGAGATTAGTGGTGAAGGTGGCTGGAACGTTGGGGTTTCCGGGAAAAATAATGGAGAATTTTTCTGATGATGGTGGTGGCCACGCGAGGCCAATTTAGGGTTTTTTGCAAATTTTTGGACATGCCTGTAAATGTGACGAGTACGACTCTTCTACGTGATCGAGCTTCGCGATACTTCGGGGAATGGTTGCTTGGAGTGTGGTCGAGGTGTGGTCGGAACTGGGTCGAATCCGGTGGCCTGTGCAGCGGTGACGAGACGACAACGTGACGATCGTTTGGGGCAGTTTTGTCGTGATGGCTCGAGCTATGCTCGAATTCTATTCCAGGCGAATTAAAGGGAGCTGGGTGGTTGCGAAGCTTGGTTAGGTCGTCGACGATGTAGGGATGATCGTGGTGTTGGTCGGAGGTGGCCAGTGCGCCCGTGCACGTGCACGTGCATTTTTGGTATCTGGGTTGTATGATTTGGGGAAGACGAGATTTTATAGTGTGTTGCTCGAGAGTCTGGGAGGTCGAGTCTAAGTTAAGGTCGGGGGTTTTGGTGTATAACTCGAGTACGAACTCGAGTGATTTGAAGGTGATAGGCTACAGTTTTTAAACTGAAAAATTTATCTGAGTTTTGTAAAACAGGGGAAGAAGTAGGAAACTCGGGGATAGTCCCGAGTAGTATTCGGGTAGGACCCGAAGTGGGAAAGAAAGCCCAGTTTTTATTAAATGTTTTAAAAATAGGATTTTTGAAATTTAAACAAATTATGTTAAAACTTCTCTTATAACATTGCTTGATAAATATCAAATTGTTCTTAATATTTGTTAAAGAGTTTTAAAATTTATTTAATCTAAATTTTGTTGAAGTTAATTTTAAGATAAAGGGGTTTTAAAATGAAAATTGTAATTAAGATAATGTATCTTAAGTTAAAAGATGTTTTATTTTCTTTGAATTAATTAGGTTAATTAGGAAATTACGTATAATTAGTTAATTTAATTAATTAAAGATAAAGATTAATTAAGTGATTAATTTAGGAATAATTAAGTAATTTAATTAATTAATGGTTATAATTGATTAACTAGTAAATTAGAGATTATTAGATTGGGAATTTATTAATTAAGAAATTAAGGTTTATTAATTGATAATTAAAAGAATAATTAATCTATAATGAAAGGTTAATTAATTTGTTTAAGTTAATTAAGAAATGAATTACCAATTGTAATGAATCAAATGAATAAGATTGATTCAATATAATTAATTGTAAATTAATTAAAGCTAATCATTTGATGATTAATTAAGTATAAATACTTAAGGAAATTGAATAGTGAAATTACTCAGCAAAGTAATTAATGAATAATTACAGGATGTAATTAGTTAAAGGAAATTACTTAATGGAAGTAATAAAAGTGTAATTACTTAGGAGAAGTAATTAAAGATTTATACTTAGTATAATAAATCAAAAGAGTTATATAATTAATTAAGTAGAGAATTAATTAAGGTAAGTAATTTCAAGATGGAAGTTCCTGTATATGATTTAGGTTGATAAATGAAAGTGAATAATTAAAGTTAATTAATTAATGTAATTAATTAAGGATTAATGTATTTAATTATAGTTAATTACTTAATGGAAGTAATTTATTAAGGATCATTAATGTTTGCACAAAAAATGGGCAAACACCTCCAAGTCGTATGATTTAGTTGATTTTATGTTGTTTTCAGTGATCTGGGTGATTTACGTAAATATGTAAAAAACAGGGACTAAACTGTAAAAGACACACAGATTTATAGTGGTTCAGCCAGAATGTGCCTACGTCCACTTTATATATTATTTCTCCTTTCTTGTTCAGATTACAAGTACAATGCTTTGATACAAGTATATGAAAGTTGTTTGAAAGTTCTATCCTTGCTTGAGCTCTCAAACTTGTCCCCCATTGTTGTACCCCTGCCCCTCTATTTATAGATTGAGGCTAGGGGCAGGAGTCTTGGATGTATGTAGCTGCTGGTGTGCTTGGGCTGATGCAATCTGGCCTGGCAATGTCGGTTCGGTACTCCCTAGTCTGGTGATGGTTGGAGCGCGGAGTGGATCGGTAGCAGCTGAAGCGGAGGTTGATTCGGTGGTAGGTGGACCGGGGTTCTTTGGTTCTGCAATGAGCGGAGTGGGTTGGTCCGGTAGGGATTGGTCCGGTAAGGCTTGGATCGGTGGTTGGTTGGTTCGGTAGGGGTCGGTTCGGTAAGGCCTGGATCGGTGGTTGGTTGGTTCGGTAGTATGTGGAGTGTGTGTTGGTTCGGCATTGCTTGGAGAGGAGATGGCTCGGCAGTATTTGGAGTGGAGATGGTTCGGCATTGTGAGGAGATGGCTCGGTAGTTTCTTCCCTATGTTCTGGCTTGGTGGTGGAAACGCCCCTAACATTTGCCTCCCAAAGTGGGGCATATCCCAGCATATGTCGTGCTTTGTGTTATGTAGCTTTGACATCCTCATTCGGTTCTCGGGTGCAAAACCAGTTGGTCCGGCCGTGTCTTTTCGTCTATAAGTAGGGACCATACGCCTTTGTTATTCCCTACCAGCCGAATCAAACTCTTGTCTTTGCCGGACCAAACCCTTACTTTCGCCAAATCAAACGTGCTAGCCGAATCAAATTCCTTACCTTCACCGAATCAGGTGAGATCCTTTCTATTTTGGCCGAATGGGTTTTTACCGAATGGACTCGGGGATTACGAGTGCCGAATGGAGTCATATACACGAATAACCGGATGAAGTTGGGAATACCGAACGAGACTGATACCGAATGAACTTGAAAAAACTTGCTTGTTTCATATTTTCACATCCTTCGCTTTAACAACGTGCTTTTCTGTGTTTGCAGATAAATGTCTCACAAAGTAGAAACCCGATCAGAGAAGAAGAGATCTCAGGACAGAGAAGAGCCTTCCGCCGTGCCCCTAGCTCAGCCAGGATCTGTCCATCATGGGCCCACCCCGAGATCATTGGTAGATGGATACGGCCCTCAAGAGCTTTTGAACTCACCTCCTGATTGTTCCCCCAGCTCACTTAAAGAGGAGCAACTTGATGTTATTTCTCGCTCTTTCGGGATCGACCGAGCGCGCATGCTATTGCCGGATGCGGGAGTGATGCCGTATGATCCTACCTAAGGATACTTTGCTTACAGCAGATACCATTGCATGTGTGGTGCCATCCCGCCTCTCAATGCCTGGGTAGTCAGCTTTCTCACATATCTAAAGGTAGCTCCATTCCAGCTTCAGCCCAACTCCTATGCCATTCTAGTGAGTCTCTTTGTCATCTTCCAAAGGGGATATGGGCATCCTTCTTCCAACCGGGAGATCCGGTATTTGTACAACTTGAGAGGCTATAAGAAGGGGTCTCCATACATAAGCTTGGAATCGGCCGTATCCTTTAAGCCGGTCCTGGATCTATACTCCAAGTATAGCATGTTCAAGAAGGAATGGTTTTTTGTCAGGGACGATTCCATTTCTATTCGGCGCTTCACCTCCGGATGTAAGTCAAAGCTTTATTTTTAATTCCCGTTCTCGTTGCAATGCTCCTTCTTATGTGTTTGTATTTTTTTGCTAGCGACAGGTGGTTTTGCGGTCGTGGAGAATGATCGCCTGGTTTAGACGGCAGCAGAAATAGAAGCTATTACTGGAAGAGATAGGTCAGCTGCTTACCTGATCAGGAACGCTACACTTTTGGAGCACAACTTGATCCTTCCATAGTAGTCCGTGGTCAAGCAGAGGGACACGGCCGAGGAGAGGTCTGCCAAAGCCATAGATGGGGCCACGGCGAAGAGCGGTAAAAGGAGACCCTTCTCTGCGCATCCAGTCGCTGGGGGGAAGAAACTCAAGAAGTCTGATGGCCCCTCTCCTAGCACACATCCAGAAGTTCAGGAGGAGGATAAAGTGGAAGGGAAAAAAGGCGAGGATGAAGGAGGTGAGGCGGAGAGTGGAAGCGGTGGAGAAGGTGACGGTGATCGTCACGGCAATGACGGTGGCAAAGGACAGGGTGGTGATGGTACCGGGGCTTTGTCTTCTGGGCAGGTAGGCGACATGCAAGAGTGGACGGATGATGTTTTCCACTAGGCCTTCGAAGGTTTGGAGGAAACGGAGAAATCTAAGAGAGCTGATAAGGTTGGGACCGGTGTTGATTTATCTTCCGGGAGTGCCTCTACTGAGGCAACTTCTGCGGTTCTTAGTGAATTTCTCTTTACTCTTTTTAACTCTTGAATGATGGCTCAATACATGTTGGCGACATTTGATTTTCATTCTCGGAACAGGAAAAACGGCCAAGACCTCAGATCTTCGGCACAGGCTTGAACAATACAAACTCCTCAAAGCTTTCGCCAAGCCGAAGCTTCCTATTAACCGTCCTGGAGACGTAGTCGGTTATTGTCCTCTTCTCGGAGTTATTGAAGAAGATATACAAAAGAAGAAGAGGAGTCGATCTGTATTTGAATCTCTTCCTGGGCCCCACTCCAGCCTATTCATGATATTGAGGAGGAGGGCACCGAGTTTATACCTTCCCCCCATCCGTCTGAGAATCCAACCGTCATTCTAATAGATCGTCTTGGCTTAGTTTGCAATCCGTTTGCGGGTCATTCGGACCTGGACCCGGCATCTCATGACATCTCCATTGATGAGGTTACTAGTGAGCATCTCCTTCCTCGTAATCCTATGGTACGGGTGCTTGATGAAGCTAAGTCCCTGGACCTTGATCTGCTTACTACCCAGGTAGTAACTTTGGGGGATGAGGCTAAGGCAAATATTGACCGGGTTGCTGAGGAGACCAAGAAGCTGATGGGGCACCACGCCCGACTGGTCAAGGCTGGGGAAGAGATAGGGAGCGCCAACATTCGGCTTCGGTTGATGGTTTCCGACCGGGCTAAACAACTTGCCAACCAAGCCATCCAAATCTCTCAGCATGAGGCCGCATCCAGACGATTGAGGAAGACTATGGAAGAGGCCAGTAGGGCCGAGTTGCGGAAGATGGAGGCCGTCTATAAGGAGCGGGTTGACATGGCCATTGCCATGGTGGATGAGGTTCGGAAGGCGGACCTCGAGCGGGTAGAGGAACTATTGGGGAGACTTGAGGTCGCGGAGCTTACTCAGGCTAGGTTGAAGGAGGAGATGGAGGTGATGAAGAGGTCCCTTCAGGCTAACTATCTACGGTATCGATCAGAGAGGGACGCTGCCATTGCGAAGCTGCGGGCTTTTGAGTTCCGAATGATGGAGTTTGAGGAGAACGAGGGGATGATGGATGGGATGCTCCAGGATATGTACTTCCGTACTTGGAGGCAGGGTAACTTGTCTTGGATGGATGATTATCCCCGGGTTATGGCTAGGATCTATCTCAGGGCTCTAGAAGAGGCCAAGGCTGAGGCGGATAAGGAAGGTGGTGTGGTCTTTAGGATGGATGTGGTTACTGCCCATTTTACCAAGGAGGAGAAAGTGGCGGTGAAGGAGGGCATGCGGTTACTTGCAGCCGAGGAGGCAGGTGTGGAAGTGGAGGATGATGATCAAGATGGTCAAGGAGCGGATGCTGGTAAGTCCTCCTTTCTAGTCCTTCTGTTAACTTGGTTGCTTATCACTAATGAATTCTTTCTCTAACCGGGCAGGTGGGCAACAGGACAAGGATAAGACTCCGACGCAGCCGGCTCCTTGATTGGACCTGGAAATCTTTTTGGGGACTTGACATTGTTGTATATGTTAGTCTTAAAACAGTAATGTAACTCTTAGACTGTAATTATGCTATTTGTAATAAACGACATGATTCTCGACGTGTAACTTTTTAACTTAAGCTGATTCTGTCGTTTATTGAATGCTTTTGTTATTTTGACACGTTGTATGAGAAATATAGCTATGCATTATGCTTGTAATTAAATTGTGTTTGACGTCAAGTTCTTGTTTAAAACATAATTTTATGACTTGCAATGTTAGCGTGAGGTGTGAATAAATTATAGTCACGTGTTTACACATGAAAGAAGAAAATACCGCCCTTTATATTTTGCTTGTAGGTGGCAGCTTTGAATGTCTTGTGCGACCGAGTATGGAATGCGGTTTAGTAGCTTGCTGTGAGTATCCGCTTCCATTAGCGAATGTCTCTTGTCCTATGTCCTGTACTTCAGGGATTGTTACAGAGGATAGGAGAAAAGTTTCTTAAATAAAATTGAAATACGAAAAACAGTAAAACTTCCAATCATGGAAGGCCTTTGATGTGCTTAAGTTCGTGGCAAACGGGCTATGTAGTCACTTTCCTAGCTGTGGGTCTTGGAGACATTTGTCACCCATCTTATGCTTCCGTGGGGAGTAAGTCTTTTTTACCACAGCCGTACTTAAGACACATCGGAGCCGAGATCGCGCACAGTAACTACCCGGGCCATTATGGCCTGTAATCATGGGTATTATTCGATTTACTGTGGCCGGCTAGCGTGGGGGCCGATCATCAACCGTGAACTACCCCTGGCTGGCCACACCTTATGTTGGGGCTTAAAGTAGGTTCACAGTTGCTGGCGAGCCGAACGCCGTAATGAGCTGCCATGGCTGTAGTCGGCCTTCTTGATGGCTTATAATCGGCTCATTACAGTTGGTTTTAAGGGCCGTTGCGAGCAATGAGTTAACCCGCGGCAGAGGGATGCCGGAGAAAAGTGTCTCATTGGCGAGGGCATAGATTTGCATAGTACCTGCTAGGTCTTTGTTCGGGTGAAGTTGTGCTATGAAGTGCCTTGAAAGGAAATGCTATATACACAGGATTTCGTTCAACAGAAGAGGATAAAGTTAACAAGCAGCCAAGATATAAAGGAACAAGTTAAAAAGAGACAAGTTTTTTTTAAAGTGGTTCGGCACGAAAATGCCTACGTCCACTGATTCTCTTTGTTAATTCACTTCATATGGGCAGTGCAAGTTAAGAAAAGTATCGACGGAGGTGTTGGATGTTCCATGCCCTCTGGAACACCTCTCCGTCCACTGTTGACAAAATATAAGCTCCGTTGCGGAGATCTTTATGAATTACATAAGGTCCATCCCAGATTGGATCTAGTGCCCCGGGGCGAGGGAAGATTCTCTTGAGGACAAGATCCCCTTCTTGTAAGGTACGGTGCCTGACTTTGGAGTTGTATTGTGCTGCCACCTTTTGCTTGTGTGCTGCTGCTTTGAGGGCTGCATCATTTCTTCTCTCCTCAATTAGATCCAAAGACATGTGAAGGAGTTCTTCGTTCTCTTTCTGGGTTGTAGTGGATCCTACGATGGGAAGGCACTATAGTTTCAACTGGGAGCATAGCCTCCGATCCGTATGCTAAAGAGAAAGGAGTATGCCCTGTTGATGTTCTGAAAGATGTGCAATAGGCCCACAATGCTGTAGGAATTTCATCCACCCAAGCGCCTTTTGACATTTCGAGTTTCTTTTTGATTAGAGTTTTCAAAATTTTGTTGACGGCTTCGACTTGCCCGTTTGCCTGGGGATAAGCTACGGATGAGAAGCTTTTATGAATTCTGTGCTCTTGGCACCAATTGGCGAACTCCTCGCTATCAAAGTGAAGTCCATTGACTGATATAATTTTGAACGGGACTCCGTACCTGCACAGAACATTTTTGATCAAGAAGTTAATAACTTTTGCCGAAGATACTTTATTCAGGGGTTCTACTTCCACCCATTTGGTTAAATAGTCGACTGCCACTATAGCATATTTGGCCCCGCCTCGGCCCATTGGCAGTTCACCGATTAAGTCAATTCCCCATACTGCGAAGGGCCAAGGGCTGGTCATTTGAGTAATCTCAGTTGTTGGTAGCCGTGGAATCTTAGCAAACTTCTAGCATCTGTCACATTTTCTGACGAAATCTAAGGCGTCCTTGCTTAAGGTGGGCCAGAAATATCCATATCGGAGTATCTTTTTTGCTAAAGTTTGCCCTTCGGTGTGATCTCCGCAGCTTCCTTGATGAATGTTGGATAGGATTTCCTTGGCTTCCCTTCCAGCGACACACCTTAATAAGGGGTTAGAGAAGCCTCACCGATAGAGGGTGTCCTCTTGTATTGTGTAGCGGGAAGCTTTCCTCAAGATTTTCTTGACCTCGTTACGCCCGTTGGGTAGTGTGCCACTTTGTAAGTAGTCTCGGATGGGAGTCATCCAAGTTGCTTCTTCGGTTGCAGCTATTAGATTCACTTGCTCAAAACTTGGGGTTAGTTGCTTTGAGATGGATACTGCTCCGGAAATAGCGTCGTCTCTCATGCTAGCTTGCTTTGCCAATTCGTCGGCCTCTTGGTTCTCTTCCCGAGGGATGTGTTTGACTAAGTAGTGGTCCAACCGACTAAGAAGTAACTTGGTCTTCTTTAAATATGCTATGAGTCGTTCTTCTCGAGCTTGGAATTCTCCTAGTATTTGATTAACAATAAGTTGAGAATCGCTATGAAGACACAAAGAATTGGCTCTGATTTCTAAGGCACGTTCTAATCCAGCTATCACTGCTTCATATTCTGCATTGTTGTTGGTGGCAGCGAACTCCAACCTTATAGCATAGTGCAGCTTATTTCCCCTTGGAGTGATTATTACCACACCTACCCCTGAGCCTTGTTCATTTGACGCACCATCCACAAAGAGATTCCACTTGATGTCTTCTGCTATTTCCGATTGCTCCTTACCTTCGCTGGTAGTGAATTCGGGAATGAAATCGGCCATGGCTTGCCCCTTGATGGCGGGGCGAGGATGGTAGGCAATATCATATTGGCTTAGTTCAATGCACCATTTGAGTAGTCGCCCAGAAGTGTCGGGACGATGGAGTACCTGCCTCAGCGGTTGATCGGTCAGAACTCTGATGGAATGGGATTGAAAATAGTGACGTAGTTTCCGTGATGTGAATAGCAAACAGTATGCTAGCTTCTCAAGTTTAGGATATCTGACTTCTGCCCCCGTAAACCTCTTACTTACAAAGTATACTGGCCGCTGCGTGCGGTTGTCTTCCCTTACCAAAGCAGCGCTCAGGGCATGAGATGATACAGCAAGGTATAGGTATAACTCTTCGCCTTCGTTTGGAGTTGAGAGTATCGGTGGTCTCTGGAGGTGTTCAATTAGGTTAAGGAAAGCTGCTAAGCATTCATCCGTCCATTCAAACTTTCCATTGTCTTTCTTTAGAGCTTCGAAGAAGGGGACGCACTTGTCCGTTGCTTTGGAGATGAAACGGCTTAGGGCGGCCACTTTCCCATTCAGGCTTTGCATTTCCTTTCGAGTGAAAGGTATTTTGATATCTTTCAGCGCTCGGACTTGTTCAGGGTTTGCTTCAATCCCCCTGGCATGGACGACGAATCCCAAGAACTTTCCAGATGATACTCCGAAGGAGCATTTTAGAGGATTAAGTTTCATTCCATACTGGCGAAGTACTTGAAACATCTCGCCCAGGTGGCTTACATGATCGTCGGCTTTCCTTGACTTTACCAGCATGTCATCCACATACACTTCCATAGTTTGTCCTATTAGCCCTGCAAACATCTTGTTGACGAGGCGCTGGTAGGTGGCTCCTGCGTTTTTAAGTCCGAAAGGCATTACCTTGTACCGGTACAAACCCCGGTCAGTGATGAAACTAGTGTGGTCCTGATCGGGAGTATGCATAGGAATCTGGTTATATCCCGAGTATGCGTCCATAAAGGATAAGAGTTTGTGCCCGGCTGCGCTGTCTACAAGTTGATCGATTCAGGGAAGTGGGAAACAATCCTTCGGGCAAGCATCATTTAAGTTAGAGAAATCAATGCATGTTCGCCATTTCCCATTAGCCTTCTTTACCAGCACCGGGTTGGCGACCCACTCGAGGTAGATGGCCTCTCGTATGAAGTCATTGGCAAGTAGGTTTTTTACTTCCTCATCGAGGGTGGCCGATCGTTCTACCCCCATACTTCTCTTTTTATGTTTTACTGGCGCCTTGGTAGGATCGATGTTGAGTACGTGGCATGCTATGTCAGGGGAGATTCCGGTCATGTCAGCGTGTGACCATGCAAATACATCCAAGTTGTGGCGGAGAAAATCAATGAGTTGCTCCTTCAAGTCTGCTCTTAGTTGGGACTCGATTTTCAATAGTTTACTCGAGTCGTGTCTGTCTACAGATACAAATTCCATAGCCTCTGCAGGCTCGGCAGTGGCCTCCTCCTCTTTGTCCCTGGGGTCTAATTCATTGAAAGGGTCGCTGGTATATCGAAGAGGAGGGGCTTTCTTTAGTTGCTATGCTTCCAAACTTTTTGTGCAGAGGGCAATCTCTACACTTTTCCCTTTATCCTTCCTGTGGTTGTTGCGAAGTTTAGTTACATAGAAGTCTCGAGCGGTGTCCTGGTCTCCCTCTACTTCCCCTACTCCATTGTCCGTTGGAAATTTCATCTTTAGACACCATGGGGCCAGGACAATTTGGAAGTCAGACAAGGCTGGCCTTCCTAAGAAGGCGTTGTAGGCCGAGTGGTTTTCTATCAGCACAAATGTCTGCTTCCGCACGACGGAGCGGGGATGACTTCCAATTTCAACAAAGAGGTCCAGTTGCCCGAGGGGCATCTTTGCAACTCCCGTGAAACCGTGTAGTGGTTTATTGCAGGGGGAAACATCCTTTATTGACAGTTTCATTTTGTCGAATGCATGCTTGAACAGGATATTTACTGAGCTTCCAGTGTCTACTAGAATTCGAAAAACTTCGGCTGGACCAAACCGGGCGGAGATAACCATGGGATCCATGTGAGGGTATTGCCTTCCCTCTAGGTCACGCCTACTGAATGTGATGTCATCACTCTCTTTCCGCTTCGTGTGGCGTTCTTCTATGACAGAATTAACACAGTCTTCATTGTTTCTAAGTGACTTTCCATATCTTTCCATCTCTGCCCAGCTTCTGTCGGCGATGTGTGGTCCTCCCGAGATGGTATGGACCACTATCTTCTCTTGACTGGGTCCGCTAGTGTTGCGATTCCCTCTACCTGTCTCTGGAGAGGGTAGCCTTGGACTTTCATTGGCAGGAGCTGGAGTCCTGTTCTGACTTTTTACATAGCGTTCTAGTTTCCTTCTTCTGATATGTTCTTCAATCAAGTCTCTCAGATGATGGCATTCGTTGGTATCATGCCCATGTGATTCGTGGAAGCGGCAGAATTTTCCAGATTTAATTGCGTTATCTGATTCCTTCTTGTGCGGGGGCGTTTGTATCTAACCTCGTCTTGAGTGGCCAGGAAGATGTTTTCGATTGTTTCATTCAACGGGGTGTAAGTGTCAAATCTCGGTCCTGGCCGATACAGGCGCTTTTCTCCCTTCTTGCCCCCAGCGTTGTCTCTAGAATCATTTCTTCGAACGTCCCTTGCTACAGCGGGCGTGTGGCCGTGAACCGCCTTATTTTGTTGCCCTGTCTGCCTCTCAGTGGCAGCATCTTCAAGTCTCATATATTTCCCAGCTTCATGGAAGAAATCGGTAAAGTAGCTGGTTTTTCTTTGGTCAATCTTCTAGCAAATTTAGTATCCGGATGCACACCACTACAGAGGGCCATTAAGACAAGCTTCTCATCAGCATCTTGGACTACGGCTGCTGCGGCATTGAATCGGGTTAGGTATTGCAGCAGCTTCTCTCCAAGTTTCTGTTTGATACTGGATAGGGAATAAGCGTCCTTGGGTTGTTCCACATGAATGCGGAACTGGCTGATAAACTTTTCTTTCAGCATCTCCCACGAGCTGATAGATCCTTGGGTTAGATGACAGAACCAAGAGGTAGCTAGATCTGCTAAGAATAGTGGAAAGCATTTGCACAGTACTCCCTCTGTTGCTCCACTCATGAGCATATGTTGTGTGTATCTCTATAAGTGCACAACAGGGTCGGAGGTTCCTTTGTAAGGTTCCATTGTTGGCATTTTCCATTCTCGGGGGGTGATGGCAATTTCGATACTGTGGGCGAAGGGGCTGGTAACCCTAGCGCCTATCCCTCGATCTCTTTGAACCCGTTGGACGCATTCTCTTAACAAGCTTGCCATCCTTTCATCAGAATTTGGAGCAGATAGAAACGAGTTTGGTTCTGTTCTGTGGGATTGATTCCGTCCAGATGACCTGTAGGGATGGTATCGTTTATCATTCCTAATATTTTCCAGTGGCTGCCTTTGGTCTTTTGGGAGCATGTTAGGGTCAGCTACAGTTGGCCCTTGCCTTGATCTTCCCCTGCTGGGTCCTGATCTAAGCACTTCCTCGGGTCTAACTTCGGGCTGGACTCTAGCTCGGTCCCGTTCATTGGTGTTTCCGTGGTTAGGCAGCACGATCGGCTCAGCTACAGTTGGCCTCCGCCCGGTACCTCCCCCAATGGGTTCGGTTCCAAGTGTTTCCTCGGGCCTAACTTCGGGCTGTGCTCGATCTCAGCTACTACCATGGCTGCTTCTGCCGTTAGCTCCTTCGAAGAAGGAAGATCTTTGTTGTCTCTGAGATCCTCCAGACTGGGACTCACCCCATGATTTAGTGTTGTGGTTGGACTCTTCAGCATCCCTTAAGCGTGACATGAGATGGTCAACCAAGGCTTCCTACTGGGACGTGAAGCGGTTAGTCACTTCAGCCACAACCCTGTCTAGATCTGCCCTTGTAATGGCTGCCGGCTGTTCCGCGGCAGGGGTGGTTGGATTTGCCTGACCTTCATTCGGTATAGCTGTTGGAGGGGGACGATTTACTTGATCTGTGACCACTGGATCTGGAAGACGGCTGGTTGTGATGTTTTTTCCTTTGTTAACATCTTTCCTCTACTTGGGAGGCATATTTTCCAAGCAATGAATGATGCTGTTAGGAAGAAGGTTAAGTGGAAGAAGCTGAAGCTTCGAACTTCTAGCTCTCAGTGAAAGCACCAAAAATGTTTGCACAAAAAATGGGCAAACACCTCCAAGTCGTATGATTTAGTTGATTTTATGTTGTTTTCAGTGATCAGGGTGATTTACATAAATATGTAAAAACAGGGACTAAACTGTAAAAGACACACAGATTTATAGTGGTTCATCCAGAATGTGCCTACGTCCACTTTATATATTATTTCTCCTTTCTTGTTCAGATTACAAGTACAATGCTTTGATACAAGTATATGAAAGTTGTTTGAAAGTTCTATCCTTGCTTGAGCTCTCAAACTTTTCCCCCATTATTGTACCCCTGCCCCTCTATTTATAGAGTGAGGCTGGGGGCAGGGGTCTTGGATGTATGTAGCTGTAGGTGGGCTTGGGCTGATGCAATCTAGCCTAATGTCGGTTCGGTACTCCCTGGTCCGGTGATGGTTGGAGCGCGGAGTGGATCGGTAGCAGCTGAAGCGGAGGTTGATTCAGTGGTAGGTGGACCGGTGGTTCTTTGGTTCTGCAATGAGCGGAGTGGGTTGGTCCGGTAGGGATTAGTCCGGTAAGGCCTGGATCGGTGGTTGGTTGGTTCAGTAGGGGTCGGTTCGATAAGGCCTGGATCGATGGTTGGGTGGTTCGGTAGTATGTGGAGTGTGTGTTGGTTCGGCATTGCTTGGAGAGAAGATGGCTCGGTAGTATGTGGAGTGGAGATGGTTCGGCATTGTGAGGAGATGGCTCGGTAGTTTCTTCCCGATGTTCTGGCTCGGTGGTGGAAACGCCCCTAACAATTAAATAATGTAATTAATGAAGTGAATAATGGTAAATTATTGTGAATGGTTAAGGATAATTAATTTGTGAAATTAATTAAAAGGTAATTAATGGAATGTAATTAAAGGTTAGTTAATCAAGATGATTAATTAAGATGGAAATTAGAGAATGATTAATTAATTGATTTGTAATTAATTAATGGATAAGTAAGCAGGATTTATAGAATGAGGTAATTAATTTAATTTACTTTAAATTAATTAGAGGTAAGGTAATTAATTTAATTCATTTTAAATTAATTATAAATGGTGTGATTATTTATCCTTGCTTATGTATGGATGGATGATATTGTTTGCCTTGAATGGTTTGAAATCTCAGATATGAGATAAGTAATGCTGTGTGATATGGATTATCTATTTATGATGATATTATGAATTATCAATCTCTGTGTATATAGATAATAAAATGAATTGTTTTAACTTTAAAACAACTTGGCCTTAAAAGACACAATTTGGATTTGATGAGACCGGGATCGGGTTTCCAGATTTGGATATTCGAAAACCACATCGATCCAAATTAACGATAGGTCGTGAATCTCAAGTGGAGATGAAGATTCAGAGTGCAAGGGTTATTGTCGTTAACTCTGAGGATGTTTCTAAAATGAGTGTGACGAGATAATTCCTTCGGTTTCGTTCAAACCCAGAACGAACTTGTATGGATTGAATGCTTTCAGAACATCATCAGGTGGACGATGAGCATTCTTAGAGATGTGTTCTCTAAAGGTAATCGTAGCCTCAAACCTCATCAACCGAGAATGGCTAAAACAGGGGAGGTGCAGCAAGGCTCTGTGGGTCGCACCCACTGGGGAGTAAGGTCATCCCTGTCTAGATGTCCCTTTTTATTTCGGCTTAGTGGTGCGGTTGATGATTACAACCGTGGGGTGATTTTATTCGGAACTATCCAGTAAGGGATGGTTCCGGCTTTCTATTGCAGGGGATTGGGAGTAATCATCGGTACGCTGATCTAGGCCAGGTACTATGATGGGCGGTACCCCAGTAGCCCAGCCATTGTATGGAATCCAAAATCCAATAAGTGCCTTCGGAATTGATTGTATTACCCACTTGTTGGCTAGTATGCTAGAATTTAATAGATGTAACAATTTCAGCTATTTCTTATTTATTTGAAAACCCTAGACCTATTATAATATCACTGAATTTCCTATCAAATGTTTGGTTAGCGTAAGGTAAAAACTTTTCCATGTTTATGTGTGGGAAGTCTTACGTGATACCTTTTGTTTTCAAAGGATTTTCAAAGCTAAGCAACTTAAACCGTTTACTCATACCAGACCCATGTCTGACCTGGAGTTTATTTCTGTTTTTCCTAAACTCTCGGGTACTCAAATTTTTCCGAGTAGCCAAGGGATTCAGGTTTAGCTTGGACGAATTCTGAAGGAGCAATGGAGCAGGAGGCTTCAACGTATAGCTATATATTGGTTCCGCTGTGTTAGTGTTTATTGTGTATTTTCGCTGTGTTGTATTTCTGTGATGTATCGAGTTTTATCGAGTTGTAGTAACTAGACAGGTGTTTATAACTGTCTAATATGTGTTGTATTATCTGTGTAACTTTGATGTATATGATACTATGTAATCTCTTATGTGATATATTATATTTCATTCGTTTCGCTATTGAGATTCTGATGTTGTTTAGTTCTTTCTTCTCTATCTTTTCTATTTCTCACCCCTTTCTTCTTAATAATGATGCGTCTTTCTGTGTACGGATTGGCGGGTCATTACATTTGTATAGGGGTGAAACTCATTTACAATAGCATTGATTCAATAAAGATTTCTATATCCTCGGTTTAGATGTTGTTATCTCTGGTAGTGCTCGAATTCTATCTCTGGCGATCGAATGTCGATTTGCCCTAGAATTCTGCATCGATCGTATTCTTGAAGTCACGGATAACCCGGTTAAGGTTGCCCGCGATTTATATAAGTCTATTCATCTTCCTATTTTCTAATTCAATTATCTTATCTCCCATTCGAACGTATCTATTTTAGTTAGAATTCTATTTGATTAGGACCCCTTGAATTTGAATCTCTATCCTTGTTTTGAAATCATTCTTGTATAATCGAGTGAGGGAGTGTATTTGCAATTAATATAAAAATGTTTTATATTGTGTTGCTTGTGTTGTTGATGTTGATTTGTGTTTTCGATCGATTCGTCTGATCAACGCTATCGATAGGATTTCCAAAACACTTGAACATAGCAAACTGATAGAATATTGTTTTCAAACTTGGTAAATGAAATAAATTTGTATGATTATATTTATATATATAAGTAAAAAAAATTCTGGAATTTAATAAGTTAATTAAATTGGTTGTTTGAAATGATAATATTTGATTATCATTTATTGTTCTCTAAATGAATTCATAAACATTGTTTATAAATTGATTTTGGAATTGAAATGAATTTAAATTTAAGAATTTGAGAATTTAATTTTCGGTGATTTCAAACTTTGGTTTTAAAGTTTTAAAGTGTATACTATTTAAAGTATTTTCAAATAGAAATCATTTCAAAGAATTTTAAATGTTTAAATCAGTACTCTCCTCTTGTGTCGCTGGAAAATAATTTCGGTGATGGCGGCCGCATCATCGACATTCATTTTTGAGTTTCGAAGTGGAGAGACCATTCAGTAGCTTTGCTACACTTTGTTTTAGAAATTAATTTGATTTGAATTTCTTAAGTATGATTTGATTTATATATATAGGTATATTATTTTAAATTTAAATTGATTTGATATATATAGTATATACATAATTATCTATAAATGGTTTGAAGTGAATCGAAAATTTTATTCTTAAATTTTGTTGGGGAATGATTTCAATTATAAATGAAGCTAAATTTTGAATAAATATTTAAAACTTGAAATAATTGAATTTGAAAATTTTACTTGTATAATATCCATTTGCATTCCAACATATATATATATATATATATATAACTTACCTAAACTATTTAGAAGTTAACAATGTAATGGAATAATATACAATGTAAAATGGTTAAAAGAAAATATAAATAAATTTAAGTGATTTTAATAAGTGTCAATCTACTTAATCTATGTGATAAGATATAATAATTTGGGATAAAGGAAATAATTAATTTGTTGAATAAAATATGATTATAATAATTGTTCATACACTAAATTTATGATTATAGGAAATGTTAATTTAGGTAAATTGCGTAACAAAATAATGAATAGATAAATATGAATTTAGGAATAGTTTAGATTTAATTATATGTGAAATTAGCTTAAGTGAAATCAATTATTGAATATTAATTTAATTTAAATTGAAATTTATATGGTTTTAAATTAACTGTTTTATTTTGAATTTCAATCTATTTTCTTTCTGGTTGTTTCTATTCTCCTGTCTCGTTCCTTTCTGGGGACGAAAAGTTTTGAGTGGGGGAGAGTGTAACGACCCGTAAATTTTAGTGATTTTATTTATTTAATTAACTGAATTTTTGTGAAATTTTAAATATTTGAATTTAGAAATAAAAATTTGATATTTGGAATACGTCTATTTAAACATAGCAAATGGCAAAATTTCATCTTATAATATGGAAGTTTATTTTCTGGTGTAATTTTATTTCAATTCAAATCGGTTAATATTTGATGATAACAAAATGTTTTCCAAACCTAGATATTTTATATAGAAAAATTTTAAATCATCTTCCAAGTGAGATGTCATCCTTCGTTTCGTCAAATTTTGACTGCTATTGCCCCGTTTATCTTATTTCTGGCAAATTTGCAGCATTATTGGTATCGAGAATATCAACTTTTGATCGAACGATCGTACCATTGATATTTGTATACCATTTTGACTGTCTCATTGTGCTGATCACAACGGTGTATTCGATTGTGTACTTCAGAGTCCGATGCGCGGTACAAGATGTGGAACACTCAACGTAAAGGTTCCGCAACCGAGTTTTTGGACTTCTCGTGACTATTCATTACACAGCGTGAAACCAGTAGCCACTTTAATAACCTCAAATTCAATTCTGACCTTTCCATTCCGTTTCACTTTCTAGTTTCATTTGGAAACATAATAATTTAAGCCTATATTTGTAAAAAGGTTGTTCACTTCCTCTACAAGCTTCTGTTCATTCAAAATCATCACCAGACATAACAATGTTTTTTTCCTCTCACCTGTCTCCCTCCCCTCACTCTCAAGCACGCAACCGAGCCTTCCACAGAGGCTAGCAAACATCCTCGACCTTCGACCCAGCAAGCTTCCTTTTCCTTGACAGTACCCTCCTCTTCTTCTATTATATATAGAGATTTGATACTTGTCTATTTTAGCTTATAAATAAATATATGTGATTTGTATAAATATTCACGCTTGTTGTTTTCAACCTACCAAGTCTGCTTATTTTCAGTTGCCTTCACTTTGCATTCTTGTTCGTACTCTCTTTATATATACAAGAATATATATCAAAGCTTGTACCTATTTTGATTTTTTTTGTAGCTTACATGCATATATATTGTTGCATATGCATAGTCTGGGTATTTATATTTACCTGCATTATATATTTAGTTGGTATTATATATTGGGTATGCCCAAATATGTTAGTCTGCAAATCATACATTTTTCAATACATGTTTTGATTTTAAATGTAAAATATTTTATATAGATATGTTATTTAAATAGGTATAATATAATAGGTATTTGATACTGTTCATCTTATAGTTTTTATAAAAGTTTTTCAAAACTATGTATATTTCTACTGTTGATTACATGCGTAAGTTAGCTTATATATAAAGTTGGGTTTTGAGATTTTTTCCTTGATATGTATATGCATATTCTATTTTATAACAGTATTTTTTTATGATTTATTTTATAACTTTATGTTATGCAAGTTATATACGATAGTCATATATATATTATAGTCTGTATATATATAAGTTTGGCTGTGGTATAAATAAATAGTGTCTACACTTATATGTTGCTGTATTAATATATTATGTCTATATACGTATGTTATATAGGATTTGGGTAAATGGGTCTTGTAACGACCTTGAATTTTGAACGAATTAAATTGAAAATATTTAATTTATTTTAAATATTTGAACGATGATTTAATTTGAATCCCCGGTTTAAATTTGGATTTGGCGATTAAATTATAAGATTTAATCGATTGGAAGTTGAATAAGAATTTGAATCTTCAAATTTAGGCCGATTAAAAATATTTCAAAAGCTTTTAAAATTCATATTGATAATTCTGGAGGTAATAGAACTTTCAGAATTGAAATTGAAAGTGTTTCGTTCAGTTTTGAAATTTTATTGTTCGAATCGATATTTAAAAATAGTCAATTTTCAAACAGTCTCGGAATTCGACGAAACCAGTTCCATTGGGTCCGGAATATTGGATTATTGCCGGGTTTCAAATTTCGTAATATTTGGATTTGTTATGTGAGCGTACGACGAATAAACGCGTTAAATTTTAAAAACGGATTCAATTTAAATTTAAATTTAAATTGGTCGACACGTCACCACGTTTTCTCCCTTAAAATCACGCCTATTATCACGCAGACAATCACGAAGAAATCGTGCAAACCCATCCCTCTCCTCGTTTAAAATAAAATGGCGAACGCGTTCAAAAAGGAAAAAAAAAAAAGAGAAATGTCGAAATCAAATTTTCGTTCGACTGGGGAGGTTGTCGCGATCTCGTACGCGCGTGGGAGGAACAAAGCGGCGTCAGGGGGGAGGCGATCGAATTTCGTGGTCGGTCGTTCGACAAGGCTATGGGCTCGCGATGTTGGGCGAGGCGATTGGGCGTGCGCAATTGGGGTGAGGGCGATGCGTGGGGCGACGTTCTGATGGATGTTGGACTTCGGTGGTTGTGGTCGCGATTGAGATAGGGGCTGGCGACCGCAAATTGATTTGGGCTTCGACCACGGCAAGGTTTGGGGCGCGTTCCAAGCACGCGCACGTGGCTCGTGGACGCGATGGTGGCAGTCTCGAGCATCGGCGGTGGCATTTTGGCTCGCGATTGGATGGAGCACAGCAGCGACTTCGTTATCTGGGAGGCGTACGCGAGCGATTTCGTGGGCTTGGCCGCGAGTAGGAGGCGAACGACAGCAGGCATGGGTCGAGGCTGGTGAGGGGTTGTTCGCGAAGCTGGCGATCGGCAGTGGAGTGAGGTATACCTAATTTATTTTTAATTTAATTCGTTAAATTTTGTAAATAAAAATAGGAATTTTGGTGAAGCTTATATTAGCAAAGTTGAAAATAAATTCATATGCAGAAGTTAGAGAAAAAAAAATGTAACTGTAATAATTTTTTGATATAGGCAGAAGTATTTAAAATAAATAAATGATGTATAAGAGATTTATCAGTTAATTAGCTTATTATTATTTCTAGTTACTAAAGATAATTTATTTGCTAGGAAGATGAATTCATTTCTTTAGAAAAGTATGTATATATATATGGATTTTTAATGAGGTTTGAAAGTCATATAAAATCAGATTTCTATTTAAATATATATATGTAATAAAAGAAAAAGATATACTCATGCCTATTTGAGTTAATTTAAGAAATTGGTTTAGATAAAATCATAAGTTAATTTAATTATCAAATGAAAAATATTATTTATAAAGTGAATTTGTTAGAAGTTCAATCTATTAGGTGAAATGATTTTTAAAGGAAATTTTTGGTTTAAAATTAAATTTATAAATTCGTTAGATAATTAAAATTACAAAACGGAAATTTGTTATTCGATTATTTCGAATTTTAATAAATTGTATAAATTATTATACAAGGTTAAAAATCAAGGAAACGAACTGGAATGGGAAATGGATGGCAAATTTAAAGGCTAAGGTGAGATCTTCTCACTCACATTGAAAAGTGGAAATTTTCAGTTATTGATTTGATTGACTGTTTGATTGCTATGTTGATGTGATATTAGATATGATAGGATATATCTATATATATAGCAGTATATACATATTGGCATATGTATATATTGGATTGATGATTTCCCGCCTCGTATAGCGGATGAGACCCTATTGCGCCGTTAGTAAGCGGATTTATAAAAACCTATATACCGCGATAATTCCGTACTGGAGCGGAATTGGTATTGTGCTAACGTCTTTGGATGCAGGGAAACAGATTGGAGGGATCCAACTGGACCCCTCACATTGATTGGATTTATTTCTTTTGTGATGTGATAATCTGTAAATGATTATTGATGTTATTGACTTGATGTCTGGAAATTGTTGAAAAGCTAAAATTTAGCTGAATGGATGTTTAATATCATTGGATTCCAGAAATAAACGAAATTGAATTTTTGGTAATTCAAGCAGAAAATTTTAAGTGAATTGATTTTTAGAAATTGAATAAAATTTGAAGAAAAGAATTTAAAGGTATAAAAGTTGATTTTTATAGTAATATCGAATTTATCCTAGAATAAAGTGAAAATGTTAAATAAATGGATTTCATAAAACAGTGATTTTAAATTGAAGAAATTAATTTAAATTTGGATTTTTAAATAGATTGAAAGAAACGATTGAAATTTATCTTCTTAAAAAGGAATTTATTTAAAAGAAGATAAGTTGGAAATTCAGTTTGAAATTTAATTGGTAAATTGAAATAAGTTGTGAAATCAATGTAAAATGATTTCAATTTGAAGAATCCATTTTAAAACAAAATATTGAATAATTTGAGAAAAATAAGGAATTTATTTTAGTAGTGATAAATAAAATTTGAAATCAATCTGTGATTGATTTAATATTTAGAAATGAATTTTGAGAAATCAATATGGAAATTTTATTCAAACGTTGAAAATAAAATTAGAAATCAATATTGAAATTGATTTGGTAGTGAAGCTTTTATAAATAGAATTAAAATTTATAAAAGTTGTTTATAAACCCAAAGTCACTTATTTTGATAAGTTAAATATAGAAGTTGATAAAAGAAGGTTTATATGTCGAAGTGTTATTAAAAAGAGAAATAGAATTTATAAACGTGCTTATAAATTCGAAAATAGATTGAATGTGATAAATTTAATATAGAAGATTATTTAAGAAGATATATTCACGTTTTTGAATAGCGAATTTTTATTGAAATAAAAATGTGTAGAAATGATTGAAATAGGGTTAAGTAAATTTTATTCACGATTTTGGACCGTGAATATATTGTTAAGGAAAATGGATTCATTTTTGAAGAAGTAATATTTTAAAAATGAAGTTAAACATTTTAAAGGTGTTTTAAAATGTGTTATGAATCGAAAGCATAGATTTCAACATTTATTGTTGAAATAGACGTTTTCGAGAAATATAAGGAAATGGTGGACTATAACACTATTGTTATAGTAAATGATTCCCGAAAGGAAATGTTTTATGTAGTATTGGGATTTATATATCTATCTTAAAATCCAAATCCTTATACTAGTGATTTCGAGTCGTCGTAACGATGTTTTACGCAACATTCGTTTTGACTCAAATAAATGTGTTAAAAAAATATTTTCCTTAAAGGATGAATATATATACTTGATTTGATTTAAGTATATTGAATATTTTCAAATGTTGAAAATGAATAGATTTGTGAAACACTTATTTTAAATAAGTATGGAAATGCTTTTCCCAAATGAAATGAACGTTTTGAGATTTTATTTTCTTAAAGATAAAATGAAATTGAATATTTGAAATCGATTTGAGAATCGTATATCAGTAGATATTTTGAAGATATGAATTCACTATGGAATTTATAAATGGAATGGGAATTTGTTTTAAAAAAATAAACGTTGATTTATTTTTAAAGTGTGGAAATTTTATATCTAGTAAAAGATATTTTTGAAGATGAAATAATTTGGAAAATTATTTGGAATCTGATGATGTTGCGCATCTTTATTGATAGTTAAATAACCGACTATCGATAATTACCTTAAATAGGTATTTGTTGTGAATTGGATGAATTTGAATGCCACACTTATTTTTGAATAATCGCTCACTATTCGGGTTAGCCGGGAAAGGACCATGGGGTCGTATAACCCATTCCGAATATGTGATACGTCGTTATGAATCGCATTTGAAGACCGGTGTTGAAGACCGGATATTTTTGAAAACGAAAGGATGACCGTCGAGTTACTCTACATCGGCTGATCTCCGATTTAGAGGTTTTTTTCACCCTTAGTGACGGGAAGTCCTGACGTGATTGAAAATTATCCGGATGTGCAAGGGCTTCGTGAGAAGTGCCTTCGGTTCTGTTCGATCCCGGAACAGACTTATATGGATTGTGTGTCTGACGTTACAATTTGAGATATAAAGCTGATTTCTTTCAAATACATTTCTGTTGGTGGCGGAGAATTTATTCTCTTAGCTTAACACCCTTCTCTGAGACGTACGAGCTCAGAGGTTATGTAGTTGAAATTTATCAGCGATATATCCCAATTTGGTAACGTGGCATACTGAGTGTTGCTGTGAAATGATCAGTGTTTGATCATTTGTGATATGATCATTTGTTTGATCTTATATCTTTGTGATCATAGGTTGATCATTTTGTTTGACCCGAAGCAGGGCTTTTTGTAGAAAGCGTAGCTTTGTGGACGAGACTTCGTCGAGCCTCACACCCCGGAAATGGTCGAAACAGGAAGGATGCAGCAAGGTTCTAGGGAGTAGCGCCCCTTAGTGTATGTCATTCCTTCTGGATAAAGGTGGTATCATGGTATGGAGCCCAGATACTTAACCTCTGTGGTTACTGCATTATTATTATCTATGTGGTTTGTTGCGAATCGGGGATCCTCGGGAAGATCGGTGACGATCGAGGGATGGCATACGCGTGTCAGTAGTTACCTATTTTTGCAGAGGTAACCCGGCCTTGTGTTGGCAGAGATCCGGTTAGGTTCTCGGGTCGTCTATTCCAGGGACGTACCCATCGTGGATAGGAAGTTCCTTTGCCTGACCATTTGTTGGAAATCCAAACTCCAATACGAACTTTGTACGGTATTAGTTGTAGAACCTGCCATTTACGTACGGTGGTCACCACTGTTTAGATGGTAGCTATAGTAGGCATACGATACTGGTCGTATGTTGGCTAAGATTAATATTATACTTTCGAAATGTTTTCTACACTATGCACTAATAATAATATCCAAAATGATTTGATTTTGCGTAGTAAGCATCTTTGACTATCATAAGAAGAAATCTCCTCCAATTCTGCGTTTGCATTGTGTGTGTGGTGGGAGGTCTTATGGTAGTTTCATTTTCCAAAAGCATTTCGAATTGACTTTAAAAAATTATTTTTGTTATTATAAATAAGAATAACTGTTTTACGATCTCACGCCAGTCACCATGACTGACTCGGAGTTTATTGTTTCCCTTCTAAACTCTGGGTGCCCACAAATTTCCACACGGGCAGCCTAGAGTTATGTTATCAGGATATTCTGGATATTCTGGAGCTTTGGAGATAAGCTGGACGACGAGACGTAGTATTTGTATCTGATGTATTTATTCCGCTGTGTATTCTGTATGAGGACAAGTTATATAACTGTCCATTGTTGTATATGACTCTGATGGATGTATGTAAAAACCGATATAGTTCTTTGTTTTAAAAGACTAGTAATTATCTATTGTATATTGTTCCGTTGCGATATGTGAGATTCTGATATTGTTTCTGTTTCTGATGTTGTTCTGTTGTTGTTCTTCTTTCTTTTTCTTCTATCTCCTTCTTCTTCTACTTTTTCTTTTTCTTAAAACCCTCACTATTGGAGTTTCCGACAATCGATTGCTCGGCAGTCGATAAAGTGAGTATCGATGTCGAATTTTCGAAAGTCGAAAATTTCGGGATGTGACAGGTCTTTATATATTAATTAAGCAAGTATATGTAGATATATTAGCTGTTTTTGAAATTTGTTGTCTGATTTCGTTTATAAATATATATTAGTATTCTATAGTATGTGTTATTGGTTTTAGTATTGTATATATGCTTTTATTTGAACAAGTGTATACATTAACATGTATTTCGATTTTCAGTTTATATATATATTAAATTATAAGCTTATGTCTGCATACCCTTGTTGTAGTTTTCTTTTGTCTGTTTATATGACAAATTTCATTTTTGCATATACATAGATATATCTATTTACAATGTAATTTACATATGCGGGCATATCCATTTAATCTGCAGTTATATATATAAGTTATAAGGGTTTGAATATATGTTTATATATATAAGTATAAGTGAATCTTGATTTAATCTTATATATGTGTATATATTTCATTTTGGAATAGTATGTTATATATATATATATATTAGCGTGTTTATGTAAATATAAATATATATTGATGTAAGTTCATTTACACCAATTTTATTCATCGATCCAGTTCAGATTTGATTTCGTCTATTCCTATTGATCAGCTTTGTTCGTCAATTCGTGCCCATTTCACTTTGCTTTGGAATTCACGACTGGATTCGTAATTTACTTCGTTATCAAATTCCTCTAGCCTCGAAAGGTGAGCAATCACTCATGATTAATGTTCTTTCATTTATTAAATTTGATTTCAATTGAAACGTCAATTGAAATATGCTGTTGTTAGTTATTTACATTGATATATATATATATATATATATATATATATATATATGCTGTTATCTGTATCTGTTCACCTGTGACATCTGACACCACTATCTATTATTTATATTGATGATATATGCCTGTTATATTTTTATCATATCTGTTATCACTCTGCAAGTTCCCTGTTAGTATAGAATTCCCTATGGGTTGAAATGATACATACCCGAACGATATGTAGAATAGGAGAAAATCGTTATGGGTTGAAATGATACACCCAAGCGATTTTCATTGACATTGAATTTGGGATTACGGGTTGAAAAGATATATACCCGTATATATTTAAATTGCGGATTGAAATAATAAATATCCGTATCACTTGACCATATGATAGAAAATTATATACAGACACCGTTGGTCTATATATAAATATTTTGAAAATGATTTCTATGGGTTTGAAAAGAAATATATGGTTTTAATAAATATTGTGTAACAACCCGAAAATTTCAACAATTAAATTTGTTAATTAAATAAGATTTTGTAATTTAATTTAGTAGAAATATAAACTTTTAAATTAATTTTGAAATGAACGCTAAAATAAAATATAGCAATGGTAATTAAAACCTATTTATTTGTAATTTGAATAAAATTCTAATGATTGAAATAGTGAAAAGATTATACTTGTATATAAATTAAATATGAGAAAGGAAAGTATTATATCGATTAATGTAATAAAACATTGTTAATGGAAATTAGAATAAATTAAGGAAATATGTTAATGCAAGTTCATTAATTATCAACTTGAAAGAACATCCAAATTTAACCGAATATTTTAAATGTAATGACTTAGCTATAAATGGAATATAAAAAAAATTAATAAAAACAAATGCAATCATTGTAGTAACGTATGGAATAATATTGCTTAATAGTAACTGAACGTAAATAAAAGGAAGTAAGGTTATGGCAAGTTGATTAATGTTAACAAATGAAATGGTATAATTTGTGGTGATTGAATGAATTCAAAGTTATATTAACCGATGGAGTAATACGTTATAAATTGAAAATTTATGCAAAAATTGTAGATAAGTAATTATAATGTGTGTTGTTGATAAGATAATAAACGTACTTAAATGGAAATAAATTGAATATAAGAAAACAAAGGCATTTAGTGGATTAATTAATGAATTCATGAAATAAAAATCAATGCCCTATAGGTAATTATAATATTGTTTGGAAGTGAAAACTTATAAAGTATGAAACCAAGTAAGTAAATTAATTAAGAATATAAATAGTAATTAATGCACATATTTGGCAAATATAATTAAATGGTATGGAATGAAGCATACATTAATGAAATGTAATATAAGTCAATGTTATTACACCCATAAATGTCAATTTATTGAATAGCAAGATTTTTAAATCAAGTAAACGGATTTGTTAATATTCCAATTGATAATTTATAAAATTTAATGTGAAATCAATTGTAGTTAATTGACTTAATCTATGCAGTTAGGGTAAATTTTGATTTGTCATTGAAGATTGTTAATTCCATAAGATGTAACCAACGTTAAATTTATTTATAATATAACAAGTGGTGGATTTTAGAAGTGAAAATCAAGATTTATTAATTTATTCGAAATTTAAAATTGAATAAGTGAAGTAATTGCAAATAAATGGAATTTATTATTAATTTATTACGTTGATGGAAATGTGGATGAAATTTGTGGATATTAATGCAATAACTACGAACCAATGAAAATTCATCCAATTGATATTAGGATGAGAACGGTGTATGTAATCAATTTCAACACTTGTCCGCTAGTGATAACTTAAATGTAATTTAACGTTAATGGAGTCTAATAAATTAAAGTGGGTAATCAATTGCAATTAATTTAATTAAGGGTTATATTGGTATAAATTAGGTAGTAATGGGTAATAATGTATTGCTAATGGTGTATGAATGAATTAATGATTAAATTTAAGGAAATGATGTTAATGTTATTCATAAATTGGGAAATTTGCTGAATTATAAAAGTGGGAATAAATATTTATTTATTTATTGGATTCGAACTATATTAATAATTGGATTTATTGCAATTAAGTTAATATTTAATTATTGCATTAATTGAGATTTAGATGAATTTTAAGAATATTAATGTAATAGTCTGAATCCAATGTTAATTTTTTTTTCCATTTGATAGCAATGAAGTTAGTAACATAATGAAAAGTAAATTAATTGGAATTATTGTAAATTAAATTTTAATTCCTGAATGTAAGGAAAATGAAGTTTAACGCTGAAACTGATGAATGAATCAACGTTAAATTGACCTTTAAATTTGTTTAAATCATTGTAAATGATTGAGAAACATAAAAGTGATAATAATGGTAAATTTTTAAATTGAAATAAAAAAATGGGTTTAATTAATTAATTATTAATTTATTTAAAGGGTGTAAAAATAGCCATTTTGGTCACTGACTCGGATTTCGACGAAAACAGTTTCATCGGATCCGTAACAGTGAATTATTGTAGGACTTCAAGTTTCGTAGCGATCGGACTTGTCTGTAACAACCCTGTATTTTTCAAATATTTTTAAATTGATTTTTCCAGATTCAAAGGCTTTATTTATGAAAAAGAATAAATTTTGTTATTTTAAGTATAAACTTTGATTTTGATGTGGATTAGAATTCCAAATATGACTAAATTTATTATTTCCAGAAAAATGTGAATTTTGGTCAAATAGTCAAACTTTGACTTTTAAATTTAAATTTTAATATTTGAAATTATAAATTTTATCTTTTATTATGACAATAGATTTAATAACTTGAATAAGGCTTTTCGTTTCGTTGGAAACGGAGTTAAAATGTAAAAGTTATGTACATTTCAATTTTTAGTATAATTTGTTTTATTGTGCAATTTTGCCTATTTTAAATTTTATAAATCATATTTTCTTTCTTATATTTTGTTTTAATATGTGTTAATATGTTATTTTATGTATATTTTTGTCTTTTTATATTTTTAAATGATAATAGAATTTTTCCAAAATTTACTGTATTTATTTTTCATTTTTAAAGACTGTTTTCTTATTTTCTGCTATTTTCTTCATTAAAATTATATTTAAATTAAATTTTATATATTTATTTTGTGAATGTATTTTTATTTTATGTTATTATTTATGTTTAAAAATATATTACAAGCTCATATGAATTTTCTAAAGTTTATACCATTTATTTTCAAATTTTCTAGCTTAGTTGACCATTTTTGCTATTTTCTTGATTTAATTATTTATAATTAATATTTATTTATTTTTTATTTTTTTTGTTATATTTTCGTATTTTAACTGAATTTATATATGTTTTTCAGTTATATAAAATTTAAAAAGAAATAGTGAATATATGGAGAGTTTGAAACTGCTTTTGAAACCGAAGCCTTTTCATCTCCAAAACTCTTCATTTCCATAACCTTCACTTTAATTAATTTTGCTGCCCACTCCTTCAGTTTTGGCCATGAGTTATCACTCAATTTTCACGAATTTTTTTGTTTCTCAATTCATTTTTCACGGCCTTACAAAGTTCCTCGGTAATGGCCTCCTCTCTTTTCACTTTTCTTCAATTTTTCATACTTTTTTGCCTTGTTTCCTCTTCTATTTGCACGGCCTTCTCACCATAGCCTCGACCACCATCCCCTACCACTCTTCCTTGGCATCATCTCCAGCCATCATTTCAGATCCATCCATGGCCATGACCTCCCCTTGAAGCTAGCACCACAAAACAATGTCAAAACTCCACAAAACATTGCCTAGACCACACATATCATCACCTACCCTCCATATCTTGCTTTGGCCACCCCCTTAGCCACCACCACCACTTGCTACATGACCTTTGGCTGCTGCTACTCATCACCCAAACCTCTGTCCAGACCTGTACCAGATGATGGCCAAGCCATTTGACCCATAGACCAAGCCAAAAGTTGAACCAAACTCCACTATGTTGCCTAGTCTCTTGATATTCTTGTGTTGTAACTTCCTCCACATGTTCTAGCCTTTATGCCATGCATTCCTATGATCAAACCTGAGCCAAATTCATGTCAAACCTGACCTAAATAAACCCCTAGGCCATGCAAAACATTGTAGAAAACAAGGCAAAAGATTTGACATTCAAATCTCTTTTCGTTTAAAAGTTATTCCATTTCAAGTGCGTTGAAATTGTGTTTGTTTTGATGTATGTTTTGGGCTGTAATACAATAGTTGTAGCTTTGGATCTTGCTCTCCACTCAAGTCCGTAGTCTTGTCATCGTGCTTTTGTTCCATTGTGTCAATGGTTTTGATATCTCCAGCACAAACAGGTGAGTTATTCTCACCAGACAATATGTACCTTTATAACTAGTAAATTGACACCCTGCGAATCTGTAGAAATATATTATCATGTTATATATGCTTATATTATTATCATATGATGTTCACACCTGTTATTACACCTGTTATATCATATGTTACTGTTATTTAATGTTATTCTATTATTTATATCTGTTATCACACTGCAAGTTCCCTGTAGATTAGAATCACTATGGGTTGAAATGATACATACCCGAACGGACTTTAGAATAGGGAAAAATTGTTATGGGCTGAAATGATAGGCCTAAACGATTTTTATTTAAATTATTTTAACTTGGGATTGCGGGTTTGAAATGATAGAACCCGGATTTTTCTTTTTAACTGCGGATTGAAATGATACATATCTGTATCACTTGACCTAAGTTAGAAAATTATATACAGGCCCGTGGTTATTTTATAAAGTGTTTTGGATATTTTTAAGTATTTTAAAAATTATAAATTTATGAAATTTGATTTAAATAGATTTTGAAATGTTTTAAATTAAAGAAATTATGATTTTTTCCATGTGTTAAAAATGTAATTAATGAATGGTTTAACCAGATTTTTGAAATATAACTTAAGTTGGAAATTTGGAATTTTGGTTAAAATGATATTTAAGTTATATAAATAAAATGGATATTAAATTTTATTTGGAAATGGTAAATATGATAATTTGATTAAATTTGAATTTAAGTGATTTATTAAAGTATTATTGATTTTCTATGAATTTAAGTGGTTAAATAAATGAATGTTTAAAAGTGATCTTTTAAAATATAACTTGACTTGGAAATGTGAAATTTGGTTTTAATTAAAAGTTTAAGTTAATTAAATAAAATTGGAAATTTAGTTAAATTTGTGAAATGGTAATTTAAATTTGAAGTGTTAAGTTTATTTGTTGAAATGTGAAGAATTGGAAACTTTTACACTTAAACTTATTAAGTAAATTGTTGAAAATTGGATTTTATTATAAGAAATTTATTATGAAAAGATATATGTTAAACGATATGCAAATGAACATTTTAAATGTTAAATTATGATTTTTAAAATGTTTATGTGTTTTAAATTAAAGTTATTTAATTGCTGGAAATACACTAACACCTGAAATTAACTTTTAATAGCATTCAGAAATGCTATAGATTCTGTTTTGAACTAAAATTGTGTAAAAAGAGCTATTACAGCATTTCTGAAATGCTGTAGTTGCTGTAATTGAACTTATAGGCTAATATTGAACTCAGGTCTATTATAGCATTCTATGGAAATGCTATAATGGTCTGCAGTCTTTGCTGAAACCAAATTTAACCCTTGTTTTGAAATCTGAACTACCGCAGCACTTCTCAAATGATGTCTTTTCTGTTTTGAACTATAATTCAACTAAAACTGAGTTTTAACAGCAGTTTTAAGTGCTGTCTTTGCTGAATTAAAAATGTTTTCAAATATAACTTATAGCAGTTGTTTTTAAATGCTGTGAAATGCTGAAATTTTAATAATTTGGGTTTTTGACTTAGTAAACGAACTCAGAAATGTTTGAAACTTTGGAAATTGAATACTTGATTTAAAAACATAATAATTACACTTTTAAAAGGTTTAAATGAATTATTTTGATTGGAATATAAACTATTTAAAGGTGATTTGAAATGATAGTAAATGAACGATATCTTTGAATTTAAAAGGTATTTAAAGTAGAATATTTGGATTTGAACTGATAGGATATTTTATTTTATTAAAATGATTTGAAATGAAGTTTTGTAAGGATATGATATTTTATTATATTAAAATGATTTGAAATGAAGTTTTGTAAGGATATGATATTTTATTTTATTAAAATGATTTGAAATGAAGTTTTGTAAGGATATGATATTTTATTATATTAAAATGATTTGAAATGAAGTTTTGTAAGGATATGATATTTTATTATATTAAAATGATTTGAAATGAAGTTTTGAAATGATATGAAAATTTTAAATATATGGAAATGGTTTGGAATTAATTTAATCTATATTTTGATAAAGATATGGTTTGAAATGATATTTTATTTTGAAGTAAAGTATTATTTTTAAAAGTTATAACCACGGGTTATAATAACGATTGGTTGGCAAAGAGACCGGGATCGGATATAGACATACTCTCTGTCGATACTGAAAACCACTTTGACAACCGTGTACGCGGTGGAGATTCCAGAATGAAGTAGGATGGTGGCGACGTTCTTAAGGTATGTTACGTGGACCCAACTCCCGTGAGTTGGCATAAGGTGGCTAAAATAGGAGCGATCTCGGACCAGTGAGGTAGCACCTCTTCTCGGACACATTTCTTCGATATTTACTCTTACTTGTGATTGATTAGATGGCCATCCTCCGATTTGGGAGTGTTGTTCGAGGTGGACGATAGTGGCTGCTATGCGCTCCATCAGTCCGTGTGCGTAATTGGTATATCTACCCTGGCATTGCCTAGTTGTGCCGTGTCACCTACCATATCGAGCTTTACTACGATTATGATTTTAAGATCCGACCGCGTTAAGGTTCTACATCCCCTTAACGCTATTTTCTATATGATTATACTTTACTTATTTAGACACTATTATAATATCGAATATTACTACATAGTAGATAGTTTAACGGATCCTTAGAGGATGGGCAGTCCCAAGCATCTTCTAAGTTACTTGTACCTTTATTACAGTTCACTTGAGTTGGTTTACATTATATAAGTATATATTGTCCTGACTCGAGTGTTTTGTGTTTTGCTTTACGCTCGGGTCAGCCTGAGTTATTCACAGATTTGGATTTCCACTCTCTTGGAGATTTGAATCGCTGGAGATTATCTGCTTGTCTTGTCCTATCTATTTCAGTTCCGTTGTTCTACTCAGCTTGTACTTGGTTATTGTATTGAGACTTCTGCTGTACTTTACTTCTTATGTTGTATTTTATGTAACTCTGATATATTTACATAGTAGCTTCATGAACTACTATTTCTTTTACTTCCGCTGCATTATTTTACTCTGTGTCTGTGATCTGTGATTAAATTTATTTACTGTATATTCTGAGATTTGCCAAATTTTAATTACAACGCGGTATTTTGAGCAATTCAACTCCGGCATGAGTGTCTACCTATACAATTATAATGGATGCGAATGGTTGAAAATATCGGGTTGTTACAGTTGGTATCAGAGCTTTGGCTTTGAGGCAAAACTTAGAATGTATGGTAAATTTATTTATAGAATCACTTTCGTTCGAGTTTAAATCTCTTCCTTTTGATTCGATTTCCTTTGAATTTTGGAACGTTCCCTGCGGTTCCAAAATCCATTATTGTCCCTCACTATTCATCTTCTTGTGATTCTGGAGTATCCCATAACCCCACTTCGAATGATCTTTATTAGCGAATTGGCGGTCTCGCCAATATTCTAATTTTCTTGTAAAGGGGTGAAACTCCTTTACGACTAGCATCGATTCACCAGAGATTTATATTTATCCTTGGTTTAGATGCTAATATCTTTTATTATTCCAAACTCTATCTCTTGAGATCGAATTAGATTTACCCCAGAAAATCCACATTTGATCTTATCCATTAAGTCACGGTTGACCCGGTTAAGGTTGTCCGCGATTTATCTAAGCTTACCCATCTCTCTACTCTGTTTAACCATCTTGTCTTTTGTTTCTAAACTATCTCCAAACATTTTAAATTGTACTTGTAAATCTATGTTTTTGTTTTATAGATTGTGTTGTTTGAGTTGTTGATGTTGGTTTGGGTTTCCGATCGATTCGTCTGATCAACGCTATCGATAGGATTTCTAAACACTTTGACAAAACAGACTGACACAATATTATTTTAAAATTATTAATGAAATAAATTTTGATATATAGGTAAATTTATGGAACTTAATAAATTGATTTAAATTGATAATTTGAAGTGATAATACTTGATTTATCATTTGTTGTTCTACAAATGAATTTATAAATAGTTGGTTATAAATTTATTTGGGAACTGAAATGAATTTAAAACAAGAAATTTAAAGAATTTAATTTCTGATGGTTTCAAACCTTGTGTTTAAAATTTTTAAAAGGATATTATTTAAAGTATTTTGAATATAAATTTGTCTCTAAAGGATTTTAAAGTTTAAAAATTTAGTGCTCTTCTCTTTGTCGATGGAAAATAATTTCGGTGATGACTGTAGCATCATCGACATTCATTTTCGAGTTTTGAACTGAAGAGACCGTTCTGTAGTCTTACTACAGCTTTGTTTTGAAAGATTTAATTTATTTGAATTTCTAAATATGATTTGATTTATAATATATATAGATATATGATTTAAATTGATTTGACATATTATGTACATATATTTATTTATCTCTAACTGGTTTGAAGGAAACCGAAAAATTAATTATTAAATTTCATCTTAAAGAATAATTTCAGTTATAAAAAGAAAAATTAAAATTTTTGAATAAATGATTCAAACTTGAGATAATTGAATTAGAAAGTTTTATTTGTATAATACAATTGCATTCATATATAACTTACCTTAAATTTTTTTAGAAGTTAACAATGTAATTGGATAATATACAATATAAAAAGGATTTTATAAATAAAATTTGAGTGGTTATAATAAATTTTATACACTTAAATTTTAGTTATAAAAGATTAACAGAGGTAAATAGTGAAAAAGGAATTTAAAGAGATTTTATTTAAACAACTTAATAATCAAATTTGATTTAATATGGAACCTTATGTCTAACCTAGGAATTTTAATAAAGGTTATTTCTTAAAATGAATATGTTGTATAATAAATAATGTATCTTTGAATAGAAAAAAAATACATTTGAATTGGACATTTTGTAATAAAGTTTATTTAACTTGAAATCATAGTTTAATTGATGTCTAAATGAATAAATGTGTAAAGAAATTTGATTGTTATATTTGCTATGATAAATATTTTATTTATGAAATTGATATGTCTTGAAAAATGAATAATTATGATTTAAATAGTTAAAATGTATTTTAACATCACTAAAAACTTGATAATTGAGAATTTGGTTTTCAAATGGAAATTTTAAGTGTAACTTATTAAAGGAATATCTATTTATGAAATGGGTATTTTAAATAAAGTGTTAGGGTATGTGTTAAATTAAGAGCTAAGTAAAATAGTGAGCTTTTGACTTAATAAACGAAGTATAGTTTAATTTGGATATTCCATTCATAAAAGTTTGTTTTTATAAGTCATAAGTTAAATGATATCTAAATGAATATTTTTGAAATTAAACTGATTTGAAATATTAATATATCTACTGTAGCATTTTATAAGTGCTGCTGTTTTGAAAATACAATGTTTTGGAAATTTTTATAATTGAATGAACTTAGAAATGTTACAACTTTTAAATGAATTAAAATATTTTAAACAAAGATTATTTTTAAAAGGTGTTATGATTTTCTAAGTATTATGTTTTTTTAAAGAATAACATTTCCAAAGTGTTATGATTTTAGTAGTGTGATTTCCAAATGATAAACATCCCTAAATTATTATGGTTTCAAAGCATTATGGTTTCAAATTTATTATCTTATTTTGTTTTTCAAACTACCTTTTGGTTGTCCTTATTTCTCTTATCTTGTTACAGAATGGGAAGGCTATTGCTTATACCAGTCCGTTTAGAAATCTTTCTGTAATCTTTGATAATCTTTGTTACTCATCTGGATCTGAACACTGTTTTTCCATTCATAGACCGTCGGTCAAGTGAAAGGGGTGATTCAGACTCTAGAGGATCTTTTTCGTGCTTGTATTCTTGATTTGATCACCTCCATCTTGTCAAACTTACCTATAACAATAGTTATCATGTGTAATTCCAATCTTCTTATCATCTTGTTTTAATCTTATTTCATTCTATCTTTTTCTGTGCTTTTCCGTACCTCGTTCCTTTTCGGGGACGAAAAGTTTTGAGTGGGGGAGAGTGTAACAACCCTGTATTTTTCAAATATTTTTAAATTGATTTTTCCAGATTCAAAGGCTTTATTTATGAAAAAGAATAAATTTTGTTATTTTAAGTATAAACTTTGATTTTGATGTGGATTAGAATTCCAAATATGACTAAATTTAATATTTCCAGAAAATGTGAATTTTGGTCAAATAGTCAAACTTTGACTTTTAAATTTAAATTTTAATATTTGAAATTATAAATTTTATCTTTTATTATGACAATAGATTTAATAACTTGAATAAGGCTTTTCGTTTCGTTGGAAACGGAGTTAAAATGTAAAAGTTATGTACATTTCAATTTTTAGTATAATTTGTTTTATTGTGCAATTTTGCCTATTTTAAATTTTATAAATCATATTTTCTTTCTTATATTTTGTTTTAATATGTGTTAATATGTTATTTTATGTATATTTTTGTCTTTTTATATTTTTAAATGATAATAGAATTTTTCCAAAATTTACTGTATTTATTTTTCATTTTTAAAGGCTGTTTTCTTATTTTCTGCTATTTTCTTCATTAAAATGATATTTAAATTAAATTTTATATATTTATTTTGTGAATGTATTTTTATTTTATGTTATTATTTATGTTTAAAAATATATTACAAGATCATATGAATTTTCTAAAGTTTATACCATTTATTTTCAAATTTTCTAGCTTAGTTGACCATTTTTGCTATTTTCTTGATTTAATTATTTATAATTAATATTTATTTATTTTTTATTTTTTTTTCTTATATTTTCGTATTTTAACTGAATTTATATATGTTTTTCAGTTATATAAAATTTAAAAAGAAATAGTGAATATATGAAGAGTTTGAAACTGCTTTTGAAACCGAAGCCTTTTCATCTCCGAAACTCTTCATTTCCATAACCTTCACTTTAATTAATTTTGTTGCCCACTCCTTCAGTTTTGGCCATGAGTTATCACTAACTTTTCACAAATTTTTTTGTTTCTCAATTCATTTTTCACGGCCTTACAAATTTCCTCGGTAATGGCCTCCTCTCTTTTCACTTTTCTTCAATTTTTTATACTTTTTTGCCTTGTTTCCTCTTCTATTTGCACGGCCTTCTCACCATAGCCTCGACCGCCATCCCCTACCACTCTTCCTTGGCATCATCTCCAGCCATCATTTCAGATCCATCCATGGCCATGACCTCCCCTTGAAGCTAGCACCACAAAACAATGTCAAAACTCCACAAAACATTGCCTAGACCACACATATCATCACCTACCCTCCATATCTTGCTTTGGCCACCCCCTTAGCCACCACCACCACTTGCTACATGACCTTTGGCTGCTGCTACTCATCACCCAAACCTCTGTCCAGACCTGTACCAGATGATGGCCAAGCCATTTGACCCATAGACCGAGCCAAAAGTTGAACCAAACTCCACTATGTTGCCTAGTCTCTTGATATTCTTGTGTTGTAACTTCCTCCATATGTTCTAGCCTTTATGCCATGCATTCCTATGATCAAACATGAGCCAAAGTCATGTCAAACCTGACCTAAATAAACCCCTAGGCCATGCAAAACATTGTAGAAAACAAGGCAAAAGATTTGACATTCAAGTCTCTTTTCGTTTAAAAGTTATTCCATTTCAAGTGCGTTGAAATTGTGTTTGTTTTGATGTATGTTTTGGGTTGTAATACAAGAGTTGTAGCTTTGGATCTTGCTCTCCACTCAAGTCCATAGTCTTGTCATCGTGCTTTTGTTCCATTGTGTCATTGGTTTTGATATCTCCAGCACAAACAGGTGAGTTATTATCACCAGACAATATGTACCTATATAACTAGTAAATTGACACCCTGCGAATCTGTAGAAATATATTATCATGTTATATATGCTTATATTATTATCATATGATGTTCACACCTGTTATTACACCTGTTATATCATATGTTACTGTTATTTAATGTTATTCTATTATTTATATCTGTTATCACACTACAAGTTCCCTGTAGATTAGAATCACTATGGGTTGAAATGATACATACCCGAACGGACTTTAGAATAGGGAAAAATTGTTATGGGCTGAAATGATAGGCCTGAATGATTTTTATTTAAATTATTTTAACTTGGGATTGCGGGTTTGAAATGATAGAACCCGGATTTTTCTTTTTAACTGCGGATTGAAATGATACATATCCGTATCACTTGACCTAAGTTAGAAAATTATATACAGGCCCGTGGTTATTTTATAAAGTGTTTTGGATATTTTTAAGTATTTTAAAAATTATAAATTTATGAAATTTGATTTAAATAGATTTTGAAATGTTTTAAATTAAAGAAATTATGATTTATTCCATGTGTTAAAAATGTAATTAATGAATGGTTTAACTAGATTTTTGAAATATAACTTAAGTTGGAAATTTGTAATTTTGGTTAAAAATGATATTTAAGTTATATAAATAAAATGGATATTAAATTTTATTTGGAAATGGTAAATATGATAATTTGATTAAATTTGAATTTAAGTGATTTATTAAAGTATTATTGATTTTCTATGAATTTAAGTGGTTAAATAAATGAATGTTTAAAAGTGATCTTTTAAAATATAACTTGACTTGGAAATGTGAAATTTGGTTTTAATTAAAAGTTTAAGTTAATTAAATAAAATTGGAAATTTAGTTAAATTTGTGAAATGGTAATTTAAATTTGAAGTGTTAAGTTTATTTGTTGAAATGTGAAGAATTCGAAACTTTTACACTTAAACTTATTAAGTAAATTATTGAAAATAGGATTTTATTATAAGAAATTTATTATGAAAAGATATATGTTAAACGATATGTAAATGAACATTTTAAATGTTAAATTATGATTTTTAAAATGTTTATGTGTTTTAAATTAAAGTTATTTAATTGCTGGAAATACACTAACACGTGAAATTAACTTTTAATAGCATTCAGAAATGCTATAGATTCTGTTTTGAACTAAAATTGTGTAAAAAGAGCTATTACAGCATTTCTGAAATGCTGTAGTTGCTGTAATTGAACTTATAGGCTAATATTGAACTCAGGTCTATTATAGCATTCTCTGGAAATGCTATAATGGTCTGCAGTCTTTGCTGAAACCAAATTTAACCCTTGTTTTGAAATCTGAACTACCGCAGCACTTCTGCAATGCTGTCTTTTCTGTTTTGAACTATAATTCAACTAAAACTGAGTTTTAATAGCAGTTTTAAGTGCTGTCTTTGCTGAATTAAAAATGTTTTCAAATATAACTTATAGCAGTTGTTTTTAAATGCTGTGAAATGCTGAAATTTTAATAATTTGGGTTTTTGACTTAGTAAACGAACTCAGAATGGTTTGAAACTTTGGAAATTGAATACTTGATTTGAAAACATAATAATTACACTTTTAAAAGGTTTAAATGAATTATTTTGATTGGAATATAAACTATTTAAAGGTGATTTGAAATGATAGTAAATGAACGATATCTTTGAATTTAAAAGGTATTTAAAGTAGAATATTTAGATTTGAACTGATAGGATATTTTATTTTATTAAAATGATTTGTAATGAAGTTTTGTAAGGATATGATATTTTATTTTATTAAAATGATTTGAAATGAAGTTTTGTAAGGATATGATATTTTATTATATTAAAATGATTTGAAATGAAGTTTTGTAAGGATATGATATTTTATTTTATTAAAATGATTTGAAATGAAGTTTTGTAAGGATATGATATTTTATTATATTAAAATGATTTGAAATGAAGTTTTGTAAGGATATGATATTTTATTATATTAAAATGATTTGAAATGAAGTTTTGAAATGATATGAAAAATTTAAATATATGGAAATGGTTTGGAATTGATTTAATCTATATTTTGATAAAGATAAGGTTTGAAATGATATTTTATTTTGAAGTAAAGTATTATTTTTAAAAGTTATAACCACGGGTTATAATAATGATTGGTTGGCAAAGAGACCGGGATCGGATATGGACATACTCTCTGTCGATACCGAAAACCACTTTGACAACCGTGTACGCGGTGGAGATTCCAGAATGAAGTAGGATGGTGGCGACGTTCTTAAGGTATGTTACGTGGACCCAACTCCCGTGAGTTGGCATAAGGTGGCTAAAACAGGAGCGATCTCGGACCAGTGAGGTAGCACCTCTTCTCGGACACATTTCTTCGATATTTACTCTTACTTGTGATTGATTAGATGGCCATTGTAACAGCCCGATATTTTAAACGAATTTTTAATTAAAAATAAACAGTTCGAAATATTGATTTAAATATAAAGTGTAGTAATTTGTGTGAAACGAAAAATTTAAACTTTACATTTCGTTACGTATATTTATGTCCGTTCTTAACTTTATATTAGAATCAAATTTTATTAATGATGATAATAGCTATTTTAATTTTGGTTTAAAATGATACGTTATATTTTTAAGAAACCGTTAACATTTTTAAATTTATTAAATAAAAGAAACAAGTAACAGTTGTATGTTACTTCGGGCGTTACACTTTACGTTCGTTGTTCCGTTGTCCATTTGATTTTATATGCGTTGACTTTGCAAAATTTCAGCTGTATATTTCAGTTTGGAAATTGCAAAAAAAAATCTTGCGTTGAACCGTTCACGTGAGAATTAGTCCATTTCCCTCTTTGCATTCCTTACGTTTAGTTCCAGCCTTGAATATAATTTAATAGCTTTAACTTGCCTACCGTTCAACTTTATTTACTGCCTTGATTGCCTACAATTCAAAAACCTTTCGTTGCATTCTTTCTACAAAAGTTATAGGCAGCTGTTCATTTTCTATCGTTCAAATCTTCATTTTCACAAAAAAAGGAGCTTTCTTTGTAGCTTTCGTACAAAAACTCGTGAGCATCTCAGGTAAGAGCATGCCTTCTTCTTTTATTTATTTTTTTTGTTTTCGTTGGCTGTTTGCTGTTTCGCTTTATCCCCAACCACTCCTAACTCATTCGCCACCACCCCCTCCACCATGCGAGAACACCCACGTCCCAATGACAGCCACGCCTCCCCCAGGCAGCCTACCCCAGTCCACCACCCTATCACCACCGAACCCCACCACCAGACCGAGCCCCTACCACGTCCCCTCCCCAGGCCGAGACCACTCCTACCCCAGCCCTGCCAACCACCGTACCCGAGCCTACCCCAGCCCTGCCAGCCACCGTACCCGAGCCACCACCCCAGCCCTGTTCGCCACCAACCCCATACGAGACCAGACCACCCCACGTCAGCGTCTACCCCAGACCACCCACGTCAGCCTCCTACCCCAGGTATCACCGAACCCAGGCTGAGACCGCCTCTGACCCCAGACTGACCAACCCATGCCGTGCCTCCCTCTGGCCTTGGATCTGAGAATATAAATGAACAAATTTGCCTCTGCCTTGTTTAAAAAAAAAGAGAGAGAGTTGTTTGTCACCTTGTATTTGGTAGTAGAGTTTCCCAAAGCCTTGTATTTTGAAGTTATAAAATATTTCCTCTGACCTGGTAGTTGAATCAGAGAAGAGATTTTCCTTGGCCATTGTTTTGTGATACCATAGTTATATGTTGCCCTGACCTTGGTTCTGAAAATTTTAAATGAACAAAATTTACCTTTGCCACTTTTGTTTTGAATTCATTGTCTCTGTTTTCCTCTAACCTTTGTAAAAAAAAAGGAAATGGACAAACTTTGTTGTCACCTTGTATTTGAAAACAGGAATAAGGAAATGAGTACCTTTTGCAATCTTCATTTGTTTGATTGCCAGACCAAGTTGCTTTAGTTTAGTTTTATTGCGTCTGACCTTTGTATTTAAAATCAAGAAATGAGCAAAATAGTTTCTCATTTGTTTTTTTTGAAGATGCCAGACTGAGCCATTTTGTTGAGGAAAAAAAATATTGTTTTGTTCCCTTTTTGTTTTGGGAACCGGGTCCATATTTTTCCCCTGACTTTGGTTTTGAAAAGGATAAAAATGTTTGTCACTTTACAAATTTAAAGTTATAATCTATGTTTTAAAGGTAGTCGGGCTAGTGCTTTCAATTTTCAACTTGTTTTTCGTTTGTCGCTTCATTTGAAAATTCGTTATTCGTGAAATTTTAGATATTTATTGTGCTTTTGGTTTGAATCCAGTCGGCGCATCCGCTAACGATTGATCGTGCTATCCGCGTGCTTTCAACTTACATCGTATTTCTTTTTTCGAATCTCCAAGCTCCGTAGAGGTGAGTAAATCTCACACGAATATCCATACTTATATGATTGTGAAACGACCGCAACTGAATGTGTAGAAATAAATAAATAAATAAATAAATGATGTTATAACTACCTGTGATTTATTTGTAGTCGATGTTAATTGTTAAAACTGCATATCGTATCATCTGTTATATTCTGTTCTTATTTTACTGTTATTCTATTCTGTTAATCACACTGCAAGTTCCCTGTAGAATAGAATCACTATGGGTTGAAATGATACATACCCGAACGGACTTTAGAATAAGGGAAGGTCGTTATGGGCTGAAATGATAGGCCTGAACGATTTTCAATTAAATTTTATTTACTTGGGATTGCGGGTTTGAAATGATAAAACCCGGATTTTTCTTTGTAAGTTATGGATTGAAATGATATAGTATCCGTATCACTTGAATTAGGCTAGAAAATATTATACAGACCCGTGGTTATTTTTCTGTATTTTCTGGATACTTTTAAATAATTTAAATATTGTAATAATATTAAATTGATTTAAATCGAATTTTTTTAAGTGATTTATTAAAAATAGGAATGATTTTTCTATGTGAAAAATATAAATAAAATGGAGGAATATTGATTTTTAAACGAAACTTAAATTTGAAATTTTGACTAAAAGAAAAGATGGAAACTTAAGTAATTAAATTGAAATGAAAATTTTAATTTTAAATTGATGGATTTTAATTCTTAAATGTTGAAATGAATGTAATAAGAAAATTTGTAAGTTTTGGTTTTAACTTGTAAAAATTTCTCTTTAAAATAAATTAGTTAAAAGATCGAAATGAACATTTTTTTTATGTATGATTTTTATAAGTTCTGAACTAGGTAGAATCTGTAGCACTTGTTAAGTGTTGTGGATTATATAAGTGAACCAAAAGACTAAAATGAACTAAGGCTATGGTAGTACTTGGTAAGTGCTGTTGTAGCAGAAACTAAATTTGAACCTGAACTAATAAAAGGGCTATTGTAGCACTTGTTAAGGACTGCAGTAGGCTGAAATATGACTTTTGTTTAAACTGAACTGTTATAGCAGTTTATAAATGTTGTTTTGTTGAATAAAACTATTTTCAAATATAACCTAAAGCAGTTGTTTTTAAATGCTGTGAAACGCTGAAATTTTAATAATTAGAGTTTTGACTTAGTAAACGAACTCAGAATGGTTTGAAACTTTGGAAATTGAATACTTGATTTGAAAATATAATAATTACACTTTTAAAAGGTTTAAATGAATTATTTGATTGGAATATAAACTATTTAAAAGGTGATTTGAAATGATAATAAATGAAGTATACCTTTAAATTTAAAAGGTATTTAAAGTTGAATATTTAGATTTGAACTCAAATGATATTTGGAATATTAAAATGATTTGAAATGAAGTTTTGAAATGATATGATATTTTAAAAATATGGAAATGGTTTAGAATTGATTTAATCTTTATTTTGATAAAGATTTGGATTTGAGATAATATTCTATTTTGAAGTATAAACTGTTTTAAACTTATGACCACGGGTTATAATAACGTTGGGTTGTTAAAGAGACCGGGATCGGATATGGACATACTCTCTGTCTTACCGAAAACCACTTTGGCAACTGTGTACGCGGTGGAGATTCCAGAATGAAGTAGGATGGTGGCGACCTTCTTAAGGTATGTTACGTGGACCCAACTCCCGTGAGTTGGCATAAGGTGGCTAAAACAGGAGCGATCTCGGACCAGTGAGGTAGCACCTCTTCTCGGACGCATTTCTTCGATATTATACTCTTACTTGTGATTTGACTAGATGGCCATCCTCCGATTTGGGAATGTTGTTCGAGGTGGAACGGTAGTGGCTGCTATGCGTATCCATCAGTCCGTGTGCGTAATTGATATATCTACCCTGGCATTGCCTAGTTGTGCCGTGTCACCTACCATATCGAGCTTTACTACGATTATGATTTTAAGATCCGACCGCGTTAAGGTTCTCCATCCCCTTAACGCTATTTTCCGATATGATTATACTTTACTTATTTAGACACTATTATAATAGCGATTATTACTACATAGTAGATAGTTTAACGGATCCTTAAAGGATGGGCGATCCCAAGCATCTTCTAAGTTACTTGTACCTTTACTACAGTTCATTTGAGTTGGTTTACATTGTATAAGTATGTATATCCTGACTCGAGTGTTTATGTTTTATTTTACGCTCGGGTCAGCCTGAGTATCAGTTGAACTTCATCTTCACGGAGCTAGGACTACTGGAGATCATCCTTATCCAGCTGCTATCTGGTTTTATCTGTTCAGTCTGTTGTTCTATTTCAACTCTTGTATTAGTAGACTTCTATGTCTTGAGACTTCTGTTGTACTCTATTCCTTCTGTTGTATCTTATGTAACTTTGTTATATTTATATAGTAGCTTCATGAACTATTATCTCTTTTACTTCCGCTGCATTATTTTACTCTGTGTCTGTGATCTGTGCCTATATTTATTTACTATATATTCTGAGATTTGCCAAATTTTAATTACAACGCGGTATTTTGAGCAATTCAACTGCGGCATGAGTGTCTACCTATACACTTATAATGGATGCGAATGGTTGAAAATATCGGGTCGTTACAGTTGGTATCAGAGCTTTGGCTTTGAGGCAAAACTTAGAATGTATGGTAAATTTATTTACAGAATCACTTTCGTTCGAGTTTGAATCTCTTCCTTTTGATTCGATTTCCTTTGAATTTTGGAACGTTTCCTGCGGTTCCAAAATTCATTCTTGTCCCTCACTATTCATCTTCTTTTGATTTTGGAGTATCACATAACTCCACTTCGAATGATCTTTATAGTGAATTGGCGATCTCGCCAATATTCTAATTTTCTTGTAAAGGGGTGAAAATCCTTTACAGTCAGCATCGATTCACCAGAGATTTTATCTATTCTTGGTTTAGATGCTAATATCTTTTATTATTCCAAACTCTATCTCTTGAGATCGAACGTAGATTTATCCCAGAAAAATCCACATCGATCTTATTCTTTAAGTCACGGTTGACCCGGTTAAGGTTGTCCACGATTTACCTAAGCTTACCCATCTCTCTACTCTGTTTAACCATCTTGTCTTTTGTTTCTAATCTATCTTCCTAACATTTTTAATTGTACTTGTAAATCTATGTTTTGTCTTAAATAGGGTGTTGTTTGAGTTGTTGATGTTGATTTGGGTTTCCGATCGATTCGTCTGATCAACGCTATCGATAGGATTTCTAAAACACTTTGACAGAACAAACTGACACAATATTATTTTAAAATTTGGTTAATGAAATAAATTTGGATATATAATTTTATGGAACTTAATAAATTGATTTAAATTGATAATTTGAAATGATAATACTTGATTTATCATTTATTGTTCTACAAATGAATTTATAAATAGTTGTTTATAAATTTATGTGGGAACTGAAATGAATTTAAAACAAGAAAATTAAAGAATTTAATTTCCAAGGGATTCAAATCTTATGTTAAAAGTTTTAAAAGGATATATTATTTAAAGTATTTCCAAGTAGAAATTTATTTCTAAAGGATTTTTAAGTTTAAAAATTTAGTGCTCTTCTCTTTGTCGCTGGAAAATAATTTCGGTGATGACTGCAGCATCATCGACATTCATTTTCGAGTTTCGAAGTGAAGAAACCGTTCTGTAGTCTTACTACAGCTTTGTTTTGGAAAATCTAATTGATTTGAATCTCTAAATATGACTGGATTATAATATATATAGATATATGATTTAAATTTGATTTGACATATTATGTATATATAATTTCTTATCTCTAAAATGTTTTGAAAGGAATCGGAAGTTTAATTCTTAAATTTTATTTTAAAAGAATAATTTCAGTTATAAAAAGAAAAATTAAAATTTTGTATAAATTATTCAAACTTGAGATAATTGAATTGGAAAGTTTTATTTGTATAATACAATTGCATTCAAATATAACTTACCTTAAAAAAAATTTAGAAGTTAACAATGGAATTGGATAATATACAATATAAAAAGGACTTTTATAAATAAAATTTGAGTGGTTATAATACATGTTATACACTTAAATTTTAGTTATAAAAGATTAACAGAGGCAAATATTGAAAAAGGAATCTAAAGAGATTTTATTTAAATAACTTAATAATCAAATTTGATTTAATATGGAACCTTAAGTCTAACCTAGGAATTTTAATAAAGGTTATTTCCCCAAAATGAATATGTTGTATAATAAATAATGTATCTTTGAATAGAAAAAAAAATACATTTGAATTGGACATTTTGTAATAAAGTTTATTTAACCTGAATTCATAGTTTAATTGATGTCTAAATGAATAAATGTATAAAGAAATTTGATTGTTATATTTGCTATATAAATATTTTATTTATGAAATAGATATGTCTTGAAAAATGAATGATTATGATTTAAATAGTTAAAATGTATTTTAACATCACTAAAAATTGATAATTGAGAATTTGGTTTTTTTCAAATGGAATTTAAGTGTAACTTATTAAAGGAATATCTATTTGTGAAATGAGTATTTTAAATAAAGTGTTAGGTTATGTGTTAAATTAAGAGCCAACTAAAATAGTGAACTTTTAACTTAATAAATGAAGTATAGTTTAATTTGGATATTCCATTCACAAAAGTTTGTTTTAATAAGTCATAAGTTAAATGATATCCAAATGAATATTTCTAAAACAAAACTGATTTGAAATACTAATATATCTACTGTAGCATTTTTAAGTGCTGCCGTTTGAAAATACAATGTTTTGGAAATTTTATAATTAAATGAACTTAGAAATGCTACAACTTTAAAATGAATATTATTTGACCTTGAATTAAAATGGTTTGAGGAAGATTATTTTAAAAGGGTGTTATGATTTTCTAAGTATTATGTACTTTTTAAGAATAACATTTCCAAAGTGTTATGATTTTTAGTAGTATGATTTCCAAATGATAAACATCCCTAAAATTTGTTATGATTTCAAAGTATTATTGTTTCAAATTTATTATCTTATTTTGTTTTTCAAACTATCTTTTGGTTTTCCTTAAGATCTCTCCCTTAAGGAATGTTATTCGTTTTGGTCGTAGAGGAAAGCTATCTCCTAGATTTGTTGGTCCTTTCCGCATTTTGGAAAGAATTGGCTCTCTTGCTTATCGTCTGGATTTACCCGAGAAATTTTCTGGAATACACAATCTCTTCCATGTATCTCATCTTCGTCGCTATCTGCATGATCCATCTCTTATTATTCAACCTTCTGCTCTTGATAGTTTGGATATCGAGCCAAATCTGACTGTTGAGAGGAAGCCACTTCGTATCGTCGATCGAGGTATGAAGCAGCTAAGAAGAAAATCTATCAACCTGGTCAAAGTGCAGTGGAGCACTGATGAACGGGATTGCACCTGGGAGACGGAGGAGAGCATTCGTGCTTCGAATCCGGAATTGTTTATTTCAGGTACTTTTACTATTCTGTCTTATCTTTCTTTGTTTTCCTTCTTCGTTCCTTTTCGAGGACGAAAAGCTTTGAGTGGGGGAGAGTGTAACAGCCCGATATTTTAAACGAATTTTTAATTAAAAATAAACAGTTCGAAATATTGATTTAAATATAAAGTGTAGTAATTTGTGTGAAACGAAAAATTTAAACTTTACATTTCGTTACGTATATTTATGTCCGTTCTTAACTTTATATTAGAATCAAATTTTATTAATGATGATAATAGCTATTTTAATTTTGGTTTAAAATGATACGTTATATTTTTAAGAAACCGTTAACATTTTTAAATTTATTAAATAAAAGAAACAAGTAACGGTTGTACGTTACTTCGGGCGTTACACTTTACGTTCGTTGTTCCGTTGTCCATTTGATTTTATATGCGTTGACTTTGCAAAATTTCAGCTGTATATTTCAGTTTGGAAATTGCAAAAAAAAATCTTGCATTGAACCGTTCACGTGAGAATTAGTCCATTTCCCTCTTTGCATTCCTTACGTTTAGTTCCAGCCTTGAATATAATTTAATAGCTTTAACTTGCCTACCGTTCAACTTTATTTACTGCCTTGAATGCCTACAATTCAAAAACCTTTCGTTGCCTTCTTTCTACAAAAGTTATAGGCAGCTGTTCATTTTCTATCGTTCAAATCTTTATTTTCACAAAAAAAAAGGAGCTTTCTCTGTAGCTTTCGTACAAAAACTCGTGAGCATCTCAGGTAAGAGCATGCCTTCTTCTTTTATTTATTTTTTTGTTTTCGTTGGCTGTTTGCTGTTTCGCTTTATCCCCAACCACTCCTAACTCATTCGCCACCACCCCCTCCACCATGCGAGAACACCCACGTCCCAATGACAGCCACGCCTCCCCCAGGCAGCCTACCCCAGTCCACCACCCTGTCACCACCGAACCCCACCACCAGACCGAGCCCCTGCCACGTCCCCTCCCCAGGCCGAGACCACTCCTACCCCAGCCCTGCCAACCATGGTACCTGAGCCTACCCCAGCCCTGCCAGCCACCGTACCCGAGCCACCACCCCACGCCCTGTTCGCCACCAACCCCATACGAGACCAGACCACCCCACGTCAACGTCTACCCCAGACCACCCACATCAGCCTCCTACCCCAGGCATCACCGAACCCAGTCTGAGACCGCCTCTGACCCCAGACTAACCAACCCATGCCGTGCCTCCCTCTGGCCTTGGATCTGAGAATATAAATGAACAAATTTGCCTCTGCCTTGTTTAAAAAAAAAGAGAGAGAGTTGTTTGTCACCTTGTATTTGGTAGTAGAGTTTCCCAAAGCCTTGTATTTTGAAGTTATAAAATATTTCCTCTGACCTGGTAGTTGAATCAGAGAAGATATTTGCCTTGGCCATTGTTTTGTGATACCATAGTTATATGTTGCCCTGACCTTGGTTCTGAAAATTTTAAATGAACAAAATTTACCTTTGCCACTTTTGTTTTGAATTCATTGTCTCTGTTTTCCTCTAACCTTTGTAAAAAAAAAAGGAAATGGACAAACTTTGTTGTCACCTTGTATTTGAAAACAGGAATAAGGAAATGAGTACCTTTTGCAATCTTCATTTGTTGGATTGCCAGACCAAGTTGCTTTAGTTTAGTTTTATTGCGTCTGACCTTTGTATTTAAAATCAAGAAATGAGCAAAATAGTTTGTCATTTGTTTTTTTTTTGAAGATGCCAGACTGAGCCATTTTGTTGAGGAAAAAAAAATATTGTTTTGTTCCCTTTTTGTTTTGGGAACCGGGTCCATATTTTTCCCCTGACTTTGGTTTTGAAAAGGATAAAAATGTTTGTCACTTTACAAATTTAAAGTTATAATCTATGTTTTAAAGGTAGTCGGGCTAGTGCTTTCAATTTTCAACTTGTTTTTCGTTTGTCGCTTCATTTGAAAATTCGTTATTCGTGAAATTTTAGATATTTATTGTGCTTTTGGTTTGAATCCAGTCGGCGCATCCGCTAACGATTGATCGTGCTATCCGCGTGCTTTCAACTTACATCGTATTTCTTTTTCCGAATCTCCAAGCTCCGTAGAGGTGAGTAAATCTCACACGAATATCCATACTTATATGATTGTGAAACGACCGCAACTGAATGTGTAGAAATAAATAAATAAATAAATAAATGATGTTATAACTACCTGTGATTTATTTGTAGTCGATGTTAATTGTTAAAACTGCATATCGTATCATCTGTTATATTCTGTTCTTATTTTACTGTTATTCTATTCTGTTAATCACACTGCAAGTTCCCTGTAGAATAGAATCACTATGGGTTGAAATGATACATACCCGAACTGACTTTAGAATAAGGGAAGGTCGTTATGGGCTGAAATGATAGGCCTGAATGATTTTCAATTAAATTTTATTTACTTGGGATTGCGGGTTTGAAATGATAAAACCCGGATTTTTCTTTGTAAGTTACGGATTGAAATGATATAGTATCCGTATCACTTGAATTAGGCTAGAAAATATTATACAGACCCATGGTTATTTTTCTGTATTTTCTGGATACTTTTAAATAATTTAAATATTGTAATAATATTAAATTGATTTAAATCGAATTTTTTTAAGTGATTTATTAAAAATAGGAATGATTTTTCTATGTGAAAAATATAAATAAAATGGAGGAATATTGATTTTTAAACGAAACTTAAATTTGAAATTTTGACTAAAAGAAAAGATGGAAACTTAAGTAATTAAATTGAAATGAAAATTTTAATTTTAAATTGATGGAGTTTAATTCTTAAATGTTGAAATGAATGTAATATGAAAATTTGTAAGTTTTGGTTTTAACTTGTAAAAATTTCTCTTTAAAATAAATTAGTTAAAAGATCGAAATGAACATTTTTTTTATGTATGATTTTTATAAGTTCTGAACTAGGTAGAATCTGTAGCACTTGTTAAGTGTTGTGGATTATATAAGTGAACCAAAAGACTAAAATGAACTAAGGCTATGGTAGTACTTGGTAAGTGCTGTTGTAGCAGAAACTAAATTTGAACCCGAACTAATAAAAGGGCTATTGTAGCACTTGTTAAGGACTGCAGTAGGCTGAAATATGATTTTTGTTTAAACTGAACTGTTATAGCAGTTTATAAATGTTGTTTTGTTGAATAAAACTATTTTCAAATATAACCTATAGCAGTTGTTTTTAAATGCTGTGAAATGCTGAAATTTTAATAATTAGAGTTTTGACTTAGTAAACGAACTTAGAATGGTTTGAAACTTTGGAAATTGAATACTTGATTTGAAAATATAATAATTACACTTTTAAAAGGTTTAAATGAATTATTTGATTGGAATATAAACTATTTAAAAGGTGATTTGAAATGATAATAAATGAAGTATACCTTTAAATTTAAAAGGTATTTAAAGTTGAATATTTAGATTTGAACTCAAATGATATTTGGAATATTAAAATGATTTGAAATGAAGTTATGAAATGATATGATATTTTAAAAATATGGAAATGGTTTAGAATTGATTTAATCTTTATTTTGATAAAGATTTGGATTTGAGATAATATTCTATTTTGAAGTATAAACTGTTTTAAACTTATGACCACGAGTTATAATAACGTTGGGTTGTTAAAGAGACCGGGATCGGATATGGACATACTCTCTGTCTTACCGAAAACCACTTTGGCAACTGTGTACGCGGTGGAGATTCCAGAATGAAGTAGGATGGTGGCGACGTTCTTAAGGTATGTTACGTGGACCCAACTCCCGTGAGTTGGCATAAGGTGGCTAAAACAGGAGCGATCTCGGACCAGTGAGGTAGCACCTCTTCTCGGATGCATTTCTTCGATATTATACTCTTACTTGTGATTTGACTAGATGGCCATCCTCCGATTTGGGAATGTTGTTCGAGGTGGAACGGTAGTGGCTGCTATGCGTATCCATCAGTCCGTGTGCGTAATTGGTATATCTACCCTGGCATTGCCTAGTTGTGCCGTGTCACCTACCATATCGAGCTTTACTACGATTATGATTTTAAGATCCGACCGCGTTAAGGTTCTCCATCCCCTTAACGCTATTTTCCGATATGATTATACTTTACTTATTTAGACACTATTATAATAGCGATTATTACTACATAGTAGATAGTTTAACGGATCCTTAGAGGATGGGCGATCCCAAGCATCTTCTAAGTTACTTGTACCTTTACTACAGTTCATTTGAGTTGGTTTACATTGTATAAGTATGTATATCCTGACTCGAGTGTTTATGTTTTATTTTACGCTCGGGTCAGCCTGAGTATCAGTTGAACTTCATCTTCACGGAGCTAGGACTATTGGAGATCATCCTTATCCAGCTGCTATCTGGTTTTATCTGTTCAGTCTGTTGTTCTATTTCAACTCTTGTATTAGTAGACTTCTATGTCTTGAGACTTCTGTTGTACTCTATTCCTTCTGTTGTATCTTATGTAACTTTGTTATATTTATATAGTAGCTTCATGATCTATTATCTCTTTTACTTCCGCTGCATTATTTTACTCTGTGTCTGTGATCTGTGCCTATATTTATTTACTATATATTCTGAGATTTGCCAAATTTTAATTACAACGCGGTATTTTGAGCAATTCAACTCCGGCATGAGTGTCTACCTATACACTTATAATGGATGCGAATGGTTGAAAATATCGGGTCGTTACAGCCATCCTCCGAGTTGGGAGTGTTGTTCGAGGTGGACGATAGTGGCTGCTATGTGCTCCATCAGTCCGTGTGCGTAATTGGTATATCTACTGTAAAGACCCAGAATTTTGAACAAATTAAATTGAGAATATTTAATTAATTTTAAATATTTGAACGGTAAATTAATTTGAATCCCCGATATAACTTTGAAAATTTGCGATTAAACTTTAAAATTTAATCGATTGAATGCTGAATAAAAATTTGAATCTTCAATCTTTTAGTTGAAGAAAAATATTTCGAAAGCTTTTAAAATTCGTATTGATAATACTGAAGATAATAGAAACTTCAGAATTGTATTTCAAAGTGTTTCGTTCAGTTTTGAAATTAAATCGTTCGAATCGATATTTAAAAATAGTCATTTTTCAAACAGTCTTGGAATTCGACGAAACCAGTTCCATTGGGTCCGTAATGTTGAATTATTGTCAGATTTCAAGTTTCGTATTTTTCGGAGTTGTTTTGTGACCATACGGTTAGAAAACGCATTGAGATTTAATTGAATTCAAATTGATTTTTAATTTTTAAATTTGGTACATTCGTTCCTTTAATCACGGAGGAAATCACGCTGAAGACCATGAAATTTATCGTGCAAACCCATACCTCGTTCGACTTTAGGTATCTCGTCCCTTCCCTCTTCAAAATCAAAACGAGAAAAAATGGCCACTGTAATCACAAAAACATTCGTTCGAGAAAGAAGCTAATTATAAACGAGTTCGAGCCTTCACTCCTTTTCCCAATTCAAAAGAAAATTCTTATCGTTCCTTTCCCCCTCTGCTTTAAAATGAAGAATCAAAATGAATTCTCTCAAAATCGAATCGAAATCAGTTTCGTTTGAAAAATCAAGGGGGTTTCTCGAAGCAGGCAAATCGCGACGGCGACTTAGAGAAGCTCGCTCACGAGCGCGGTCGCAGGCAGGTGGGCTTCATCGTCGAGCGAGGGTGTAAGAGGCCTAGGGTTCGTTCGCAAGTTCTTTCCACGCAAGCGCGATCAATTTCACGAGAAACTAGGGCAACGGCAAGGGAAGTCGATGGAGTTCGAGGGCGCGCGTGGCAATGGCGATGCCGAACAGCTCGGCGGAGGCGTGATAGCTATGGACAACGTCGCGATTGATCGCGGCGACTAGAGGGCATCGCGAGGGCTAGGGCATGGATTTGCGTTCCCAGTGCGAACGTGGAGGGTTCGACGTTGATAAGGTCGCGACTCGTTTAGGGTTTTGATGGTAGGTGTTCGATCGAAAGGAAATGGCAGGGGTTTTCAGATTTGCAGTAAGGTAAAGCATTTCATCTTAATTTAATAAATTTAATTACGCAGTTGAGTTTATTTGCAAGCAGGAGAAAAAAAAAGTGTGTTTACTAATAGTTTTAAAAAATTCCAAAGTTTAGATATATATATATGTACAAGAAATTTATATAAGAATTTAAATTTGGATTTTAGTTTTTACAAACATCTGTATAAATAAGATTTGAAAAATAAATAAGTAGGTATATAACTTTATGAATTTACAGTAAACAAAGGTTTTGTTTATATGGATAAAAGTTAATAATGGGAAAATATTTTAAATTTAATTATTAGTTAAACTGCAAATCTTAGTTAAATTAAAATTTTAAAATGATTGAAAGATTTGGTAAGGTTGATTTTCGAATCTATATAAATTTATTTTATAAGTAAAGGGTTTCAAAAAAAATAAAAATATATACATATATATATATATATATAAAACTTACTGTTGCTTTTTAACAGTAAGATAAACAACTTATTCGTTTTAATATGTTATATATGTATATGGATATGTACAGGAAGAAAAATAAATAAATAATAGATATGGTGAATTATTTGTTTTACTAATCTATTTAATTATTTTAGTTACCAAAAATAATCTATTAAAAAAAATTGGTTTAAAACAGAATCATTGGATAATGAAAATTACCATACGGAAATCGATAGTTCGATTTGTTCGGATATTAACGAAATGTATAATTATTTATACTAGGTAAAAATCTGTAAAGGAATCAAGCCGAAAATGGAAATGGGATGGCAAAATAAATGCTAAGGTGAGATTTTTCTCACTCAAAAAAAAATTGATGTTTGCAGTTATTGATTGCTATGATTGACTGTTTAGATTGTGATATTAGATATAGTAGGATATATCTATTATATATGGCAATATATACATATTGGCATATGTATATATTGGATTGATGATTTCCCGCCTTGTATAGCGGATGAGACCCTATTGCGCCGTTAGTAAGCGGATTTTTATAAAACCCATATACCGCGATAATTCCGTACTGGAGCGGAATTGGTATTGTGCTGACGTCTTTGGATGCAGGGAAACAGGTTGGAGGGATCCAACTGGACCCCTCACATTGATTGAATTTATTTCTACTGTGATGTGATAATCTGTGAATGATTATATTTATCATATTGATGCCTGGAAATTGTTTGAAAGCTAAAATTTAGCTGAATGGATGTTTTGACATCATTGGATTCCAAAGATAAACGAAATTGAATTTTTGAAATTCAAGTAGAAAATTTCTAAGTGAATCAATTTTTGAAATTGAAGAAATTTTGAAGAAAGGAATTTTAAAGTATAAAAAGTAAATTTTTATAATCGTATTGAATAAATTCCAGAATAAAGTGAAAATGTTAAATAAATGGATTTCGTAAAATAGTGATTATAAATTGAAGAATTTAATTTAAAATTTGGATTTTTAAAATAGATTGAAAGAAACGATTGAAATTTATTTCCTTAAAAAGGAATTTATTTAAAAGAAGATAAGTTGGAAATCCAATTAGAAATTTAATTGGTAAATTGAAATAAGTTGTGAAATCAATGTAAAATGATTTCAATTTGAAGAATCCATTTTAAAACCGAATATTGAATAATTTGAGAAAAATAAGGAATTCACTTAGTAGTGATAAATAAAATTAGAAGTCAATATTGAAATTGATTTGGTATTGAAGTTTTTATAAATAGAATTAAAAATTTTAAAAGTTGTTTATAAACCCAAAGTCACTTATTTTGATAAGTTAAATATAGAAGTTGATAAAAGAAGGTTTATAAGTCGAAGTTGTTATAAAAAAGAGAAATAGAATTTGTAAACGTGTTTATAAATTCGAAATAGATTGAATGTGATAAATTAAATATAGAAGGTTATTAAAGAAGTTATATTCACGATTTTGGACAGTGAATATATTGTTAAGTAAAATGGATTTATTTTTGAAAAAGTGATATAAAAAAAATGAAGTTAAACATTTTAAAGATGTGTGACGACCCGGAATTTTTGAGCATTTGAAATTGGAATATTTAATTAAATTTAAATATTCAAAGATTAATTATAAACTTAAATTTCAAATATCGCTGTTTTGTGAGTAATTTAATTATTAAATTAAATGATGTGGAGTTGGGTAAAATGTTAAATATGGTATTCTAAGCTAATTAAAAATATTTTGGAAGCTCGGAAAATTCATATTTATAATGCTGAAGGTAATAGAACTTTTAAAATTGAATTTAAAAGTGTTTTGTTCAGTTTTAAAGATATACTGTTTTGAATTGAATTTAAAAATAGCCTTCCGAGGCACAGTCTCGGAATTCAACGAAACCAGTTTCATTGGATCCGTAATATTGAATTATTACCGGATTACAGTTTTCGTAGCGTTCAGAGTTGTTATGTGAGCGTACGAGATATAAACGTTTAGACTAGCATTAACCGATCTGAAAAAAAAAAATGGGTTAGCTTCTCCCATACGCCAACGTAACATCATATCCTTTTCCTTTTCCTTCTTTCAAATCACAGACAAGAAAAAAAATCTGTTTACTCAAAAGCTACAGCTCAAAGGCAATCTCCATGTTTCGATGCTTAATCCCAAAGGAAAAAAAAAATCTTCCTCCTAAAAAAAATCTGTTCACTTCAAAATTTCAGTTCAATATCAATCTCCATATCGCGATGCTTGAACCGGAGAGTTACTAGGGTTTCGAAAATCAACGCCTTCATAATAATCATCGCTACACACTCGGCAGTTCCATCAGCCATTGTCGACTCATACTTACCTCCTACGCGATATTTCTACTGCCGATTTGAAATCCTGCTACAGTCTCTTTACATTGCCACCTGCTTTTTCGCGAATTGGGATGGGGCGGAGTCTTCGGTCGCGTTGATGTAAGGGTTCGACGAGCGGCATCGTCTGCAAATCAATCAAGTAGCTCGAGAGGAACACGACTTCGCAAGCTAACCGCGACCTAGGGTTTCGCGCTCGTGTGGTCAGCGAGAGGACGTGGGTTGGTCGATAGGTTCGGCAGAGAGGAGCGACGCTCGATGGAAGAGCTCGCGTGGCTGTTGGGTTATTTCACGATGGTGGCGTTCTTTGTTTCGCGATTCGATATAGTGGAGGGCAGTCGAACAAGGCATGGTAGGAGATGCTGGAGGGAGTCGAGCTGGGTTGTGCGACTACGTTCGTTAGTGAGGTCTGGGGGGGTTTCGACAGCGCGTGAAGGTATATTACAATTTATTTCAATTTAATATTAATATATAAGTAGATAAAAAGAAAAGAAGGGAAATTATATTTAACTCAATATTTGACTTTACCTGTAAGGCTACATGTATATATATATATAAGGACTTTAAATCTAGATTTATTTTACAAAGAAATATATATGTTAAAACTTTAACAGTAAAAAGAATTTCAGTTTGTTTATATATAATGTAGGAAAAGTTTGGATATATATATATGAGGATATTTTAACTTACTGTAAAAGTTTAAGAATATACCTTAAGGCAGTTTAATTTTATAACATTTTAATTTACTAGTTGTCTTAAAAAAATATATATATATAATATATATATAAAGTGATGAGTTTGTTCCATAAATTTACTTGATCTATTTTAGTTACTAAAATAATCTATGAAAAGGGAAAATTGGGTTTAAATTAAATTATAGGTTAAAATAAATAAGTAAATGTTAATTTATTTTTAGATTTGATTCGAGTATTAATAAACAATATATTGATATTCAAGGTCTAAAATCAAGAGGAAAACAGTCAGGATTGGATCGAATTGGCAAAATAAAATAAAGGTGAGTTAATCTCACTCGGTTGGATTTTAAATTTAAATTTAAATAGTTAAATTTAAATAATTGATTGAATTGTTTGGATGTGCTCTATTATATATAGTAGTGTATAGCAATATATATATATTGGCATATGTATATATTGGAGTTGTTGATATTCCCGCATTGTATAGCGGATGAGACCCTATGCGCCGCATAATAGCGGATGATATTTTATAAAACCCATATACCGCGATATTCCACTTTGAAGTGAAATTGGTATTGTGCTAACATCTGTGGATGCAGGGAAACAAGTTGGAGGGATCTAACTGGATTCCTCAAAATATTTAATTTTGTTTAAATATTCTGTGATATGATTGTTGATATCCTGTGATGATTTATATTGGATAATCTGGTTGGATTGAATTTCCCAGTATAATGAGTTATCAAAAGTAATTGAATTGGATTTTTGGAAAGAAATAAAAGAGTAAAATTTAAGTTAAATAATTCTAGTGAATTCGAATAAATTAAATAAGGAATTGTAAAAGAAATAAAGGAATTTCTAAATTCGAACAAATATGGGAAAAGAGGATTTTGAATTTAACAGGGAAGAAATAAATCTTTAACTAAGTAATATTATTTAAAAATATAAAAGAATTGATTTTATTGAAATTTAAAGATTTAATTTAATTAAAATATTAATTGAAGAAGTTTGGAAAGCCGAAATTGGTATTTTAGTTAAAAAGGTTTAACTCATAATAAAGAAATAAAATATGAAAGTTAATGTATTTGAAATAATTGAAGTAAATAGGGAAATTTATTTCAAAGTAAAGCAAAATGGAAATCAATTGGAAATTGATTTAAGTGTTTAAAAACTTGGATTTTTAAAAGAGAATGAGATTTTAAAATTTATAAACTGGGTTTATAAAGTAAAATAAAATATCAGGGGATATTTGAGAATATAAATTCAATGTGGGAATTTATAAAAGGATATGGATTTGGTTTAAAAATAAATGTTGATTTATTTTTAAAAGATGGAAATGAGAAGTGTATTTCTCTGGATAGCCAAGTACGTTTTCAAAGAAATTTTTAATATAAGTTAAAAGTTCTAATTGTGTTTTTAAAAGCATATTTTAGAAAATCTATTATTTCTAAATGTTAAAGCCTAAAGTAGTATTTTCAAAAATATATTATTGTAGTAATTATATAAAAGTGATTTGGTATTATGTTTTAAAAAGAGAAATTTAGTTTATATTTGAAAAGTGGTTTCATTTTAAATATTCCTTAAGTATATATTTTGTTAAGGTATTAAAGTAGTTTTTAAATTTCAATATTATAAAGTATATTTATAGTAAAGTGTTAAAAATTATTTTAAAATCTAAAAGTATTTTGTACTTGGTGATTCAGCGGAAATAATTATTTGGGAAATGTATTCCGTAAGCGGAAACTGTTTGAAATGGTTTTCAAATGAGCTTTGAAAATTTGGAAATATATCTTGGAAAGATATTCGGGCAAATAAATAATGTGGGAAATTATTTATTGTGTGATGGTTGCTTGTGGATGTTAATTGATAGTTAAATAACCGACTATCAATATTGGCCAAATGCGCTGATCGTTTCGAAGAGACCGGGATCGAGTTTCCGTATACCAGGATTCTAGGTCTGGAGACTCGAATACCACTTCGATCCGGTTTGTACGTTTCGTGTAACGTGTTCGGAGTCGAAGATGGAGCTGTGAAGTGCAAGGGCTAGTCGCTACTAATCCTGAGGATATTTCCAAAATGGATGTAGTAGGAATAGTGCCTTCGGTTCCGTTCGGACCCGGGATGGACTTGTATGGACGAATGCTTTCGTGACATCGTCAGGTGGACGATGGGCATTCTAAGGGATATGTGCTATAAAGGTATCGTTTAGCCTCGAGCCTCATCAACCGGGAATGACTGAAAATCAGGGGTTATGCAGCAAGGCTTCGTGGGTAGCCCCCACTTGAGAGTAAGGTCATCCCTGTCTAGATGTCCCTTTATTTCGGCTTAGTGGTGCGGTTGCTGATCCCAACCGTGGGGTGATTTTATTTGGAATTATCCAGTAAGGGATGATTCCGGCCTTGTGTTGCAGGGGAGCGGGCGTACTCCTCGGTACTGTGATCTAGGCCACGTACTGTGACAGGTGGTACCCCAGTGCCTAGTCATTCGTTCTAAATCCATTCTCCCTACGTGCCTGTACGGTTTTGATTGTGCCCAACTATTGTTGAAATGTGAGATGCAAGCATTTCAGCTAGATTCTATTTTACTTTCTATAGACACTATTATAATATCAGAGGATTTTTATAAAAAGTGTTTTAGCTATCGTAAGGTAAAAACCCGACATGTTTATTTGTGGCGTGGCCTTACGAGATGCTTTTGATTTCAAAGGATTTTTGAAACTTTAATAATCAATTTGAGTGTGATTTTCTCACGCTGGTTTTCCAGACTGACTCGGCTATTGTTTTATATGATGCTCGGGTCAGACCGAGATAAACAGGTTTAGGATATGATGCTGTGGAGCTCAGGAGACGAGCTGGATGACGATACGTACTCACGTACTTGTTATTATTTTTCCGCTGTGTATTCAGTTGCATGTTATGGATGTTGATGTACTCTGATGATGTATTCTAATGATGTATTATATAAACAGATATAGTTTTTGATTTGTGTAAAGATCTGTTGATATATATATTATATTTTATTCCGCTGCGATGGTTAGATTCTGTTGTTTTTTTCTATTTTTCTTCTTCTACCTCTTCTTCTTAACTAAAATGGTTCGATTTTCCGGGTCTGGAAAGTCGGGTCGTTACAAGATGTTTTATAATGTATTATGAATTGAAAGCATAGATTTCAACAGTTCTTGTTGAAATAGACGTTTTCGAGAAATTTAAGGAAATGGTGGACTATAACACTGTTGTTATGGTAAATGGTTTCCGAAAGGAAATGTTTTATATAGTATTGGGATTTACCTATCTATCTAAATTTTTGACTCCCTATACTAGCGATTTTGGGTCGTCGTAACGATGTTTTACATAACATTCGTTTTGACCCAAATAAATGTGTTAAAAGAATATTTTCCTTAAAGAATGAAATTATACTTAATTTGATTTAAGTATATCGAATATTTTCCAAGTGTTGAAAATAAATAGATTTGTGAAATACTTATTATTAAATAAGTATGGAATTGCTTTTCCAAAAATGAAATGAAATGTTTTGAGAATTTATCTTTGAAAAGATAAATTGAAGTTGAATATTGAAATCGATTTGAAAATCGTATATCAGTAGATATTTTTGAAATATAAATTCACTATGGAATTTATAAAAGAAATGGAAATTCGTTTTAAAGAAAATAAAACGTTGGTTTATTTTTGAAGTGTGGAAATTTTATTCTAGTAAAGATATTTTGGAAAATAAATAATTTGGAAAATTATTTGGAATCTGATGATGTTGCGCATCTTTATTGATAGTTAAATAACCGACTATCAATAATTACCTTGAATGATAGTTGTTGTGAATTGGATGAATTTGAATGCCACACTTATTTTTGAATAATCGCTCACTATTCGGGTTAGCCGGGAAAGGACCATGGGGTCGTATAACCCATTCCGAATATGTGATACGTCGTATGAATTGCATTCGAAGACCGGTGTTGAAGACCGGATATTTTTGAAAACGGAAGGATTACCGTCGAGTTACTCTACATCGACTGATCTTCGATTTAGAGGTTTTATCACCCTTAGTGACGGGAAGTCCGGACGTGATTAGAAATTTATCCGGATGTGCAAGGGCTTCGTGAGAAGTGCCTTCGGTTCTGTTCGATCCCGGAACAGACTTGTATGGATTGTGTGTCTGACGTTACAATTTGAGATATAAAGCTGATTTCTTTCAAATACATTTCTGTTGGTGGCGGAGAATTTATTCTCTTAGCTTAACACCCTTCTCTGAGACGTACGAGCTCAGAGGTTATGTAGTTGAAATTTATCAGCGATATATCCCAATTTGGTAACGTGGCATACTGAGTGTTGCTGTGAAATGATCAGTGTTTGATCATTTGCGATATGATCATTTGTTTGATCTTATATCTTTGTGATCATAGGTTGATCATTTTGTTTGACCCGAAGCAGGGCTTTGTAGAAAGCGTAGCTTTGTGGACGAGACTTCGTCGAGCCTCACACCCCGGAAATGGTCGAAACATGAAGGATGCGGCAAGGTTCTAGGGAGTAGCGCCCCTTAGTGTATGTCATTCCTTCTGGATAGAGGTGGTATCATGGTATGGAGCCCAGATACTTAACCTATGTGGTTGCTGCATTATTATCTATGTGGTTTGTTGGAAATCGGGGATCCTCGGGAAGATCGGTTACGATCGGGGGATGACATACGCGTGTCAGTAGTTACCTATTTTTGCAGAGGTAACCCGGCCTTGTGTTGGCAGAGATCCGGTTAGGTTCTCGGGTCGTCTATTCCAGGGACGTACCCATCGTGGAAAAGGAAGTTCCTTAGCCTGACCATTTGTTGGAAATCCAAAGAAACAATACGAGCCTTGTACGGTTTTAGTTGTAGAACCTGCCATTTAATATGGTAGCTATAGCAAGCATACTATAATGGTACCTATGCTGGCTAAGATTTATATTGTACTTTCGAAATGTTTTCTACACTATGCACTAATAATAATATCAAAAAGAATTTGATTTTGCGTAGTAAGCATCTTTGACTATCATAAGAAGAAATCTCCTCCAATTCTGCGTTTGCATTGTGTGTGTGGCGGGAGGTCTTATGGTAGTTTCATTTTCCAAAAGCATTGCGAATTTGTTTTATTTTCTTTGTGAAAAATAACTGTTTTACGATCTTACACCAGTCACCATGACTGACTCGGAGTTTATTGTTCCCTTCTAAACTCTGGGTGCCCACCCATTTCCACACGGGCAGCCTAGAGTTATGTTATCAGGATATTCTGGATATTCTGGAGCTTTGGAGATAAGCTGGATGACGAGACGTAGTATTTGTATCTGATATTATTTATTACGCTGTGTATTCTGTATGAGGACAAGTTTATATAACTATCCATTGTTGTATATTGACTCTGATGATTGATGTATGTATAAAATGATATAGTTCTTTGTTTTAAAGATTATTCAATTATCTATTATATATTGTTCCGCTGCGATATGTGAGATTCTGATATTGTTCTGTTTCTGTTCTGTGTGTTCTGTTGTTCTTCTTCCTTCTTCTTCTTCTTTTCTTCTTCTTCTACCTTTTTCTTCTATTTAAAACCCTCACTATTGGAGTTTCCGGCGCTCGATTGCTCGGCAGTCGATAAAGTGAGTATCGATGTCGAATTTTCGAAAGTCGAAAATTTTGGTCTGTGACATGTGGTATCAGAGCATATGGTTAAGCGACAACCCTGCTCTGTTGGGTGTTACTCATTAGAGATAGAGTCAGTAGTACTCTAGAATGAGTTTGAGTGTAATAATAGATACGAGTGCGTATTTGTTAGTGAATATAAAATTGTTTTATATTGTGATGATTGGTTTGTTGAGTGGTATATGGATTCTGGTCGGTATTGTCCATACAACTCTATCGATAGGGATCTCTAAACACTTATATTGAACAATTCGGCACAGTATTGTTTTAAATAGGGTAAATGAAATAATTTTTCCCAAAACTATTTTTGTATAGAAAAGAAATGTTTTTCTATAAAGTACTATAGTATATGGTTGCATGGATGTTAGGAAGTAATAATAGTGAATTATCATCAATGAAATTTAATAAGAAATTGAAATCATAACTCCAAAGTTAAGAGATAAACCCATATACGAATGAAATTTGAGAATGTAAATTATAAATGAATTTATAAATGAAACGGAATTCCAGAGAAGTTTTTGGAAATGTTTTGAAAAGAATTTGAAAATTTTGGAGATTTGGAAAGTTTAAATCCTTTTTGATTTGAAAATGGATTTCAAGGGCTTTGAAAAATGTTTTGACGGAATGAAAAGCTCTAAACTCTTTTCGGTCGCTGGAAAATAACTTCGATGATGACCGCGGCATCGTTGGTGTTCATTTTCGGGTTTCCAAAAGAGAAATTGCTGCCAAATTGTTTTAAATGGAAATTGTTTGAAAAATTTGGGTTTTGTTTTGGAAATTCAAAAGATAAATTTAAATTGTTTTCAAAAATGGTTTTGAAAAGATTTAAAAGACTCTGGAATACTATGTAGAAATATTTATGAAATATTACTAAGTTGATAACTTATACCAATTGAATTTTGGTAGAATAAATTTAACTTAAAAGAATGAAGTTAAATCAAAGCAAGTATAAGTGAATCAATTAAATGAAAATGAAATTGAAAGTTGAAATTCATTTCGAATTCGTAAGCCAATGAATTGAATTGAATAATTGTAAATGAAAGATGAATTAAAATTCGTATGGAATTTGAAATCCAGTTTAAATGTAAGTAGATTTAATCGAGGTAGAATTAAAATAAATTGAATTGATATCAATTTGAATTAGTAATTGGAACTAATTTAAGATAGTGCAGTTGTAAATGACAGATAATTGATAAAATTCAATATTTCAGAATTGAAAGTAAATTGAATCCAAATTTAGTTGAAATGGTAAACTAAATACAAATGAATGGGAAATGTAAAAAAATTGAATGAGAATAGATATATAACTTCAACAGTGAAGTAAAAATGTATAAGCAGTTTATACTAGAAATTTTGTAATCAAATTTGCAAAATGTTTGAATGCTGTAACTAGATATTATGGCTAGTAAGATACAGGTGTTATTAAGGAATTGGATTTGATTTTCGAAGATAAATTTGAATTGCTCGACATAAAGGTATGTATTTGAATTATAATATGAGTTTTTGATGATTTCTTGTCTTGCCGCTTGGCTTTTTCTTTTCTTTTTGAAATCTGAGAGTCCATAGGGACGTTTTGTAGTCGTACCGTATTAGCCGCGCAAAGGAGACGCTGGTGAAATTTTTCGGAAATTTAGGGCGTTAGAAAATATTTGAGAAAATTTTGAAGTTTAAATTTGAATTTGAATTTAAATTTGAATTTTGAAGTTAAACAATGTGTTTTGAAACTTAGAGTTGAAGTTGAAATGTAGTTGATTAATAACGAATCTTTATTAGAAAGATTTGTTTTGATAAATTTGATAAAACTATTGAATGTTGAAAAATAGTAGACGAGTTAAGGAGCATTTTTCCTAACTTGTAATTTCGAGGACGAAATTCTTTTAAGGAGGGAAGTCTGTAACGACCCAGAATTTTGAACAAATTAAATTGAGAATATTTAATGAATTTTAAATATTTGAACGGTAAATTAATTTGAATCCCCGATATAACTTTGAAAATTTGCGATTAAACTTTAAAATTTAATCGATTGAATGCTGAATAAAAATTTGAATCTTCAATCTTTTAGTTGAAGAAAAATATTTCGAAAGCTTTTAAAATTCGTATTGATAATACTGAAGATAATAGAAACTTCAGAATTGTATTTCAAAGTGTTTCGTTCAGTTTTGAAATTAAATCGTTCGAATCGATATTTAAAAATAGTTATTTTTCAAACAGTCTTGGAATTCGACGAAACCAGTTCCATTGGGTCCGTAATGTTGAATTATTGTCAGATTTCAAGTTTCGTATTTTTCGGAGTTGTTTTGTGACCATACGGTTAGAAAACGCATTGAGATTTAATTGAATTCAAATTGATTTTAAATTTTTAAATTTGGTACATTCGTTCCTTTAATCACGGAGGAAATCACGCTGAAGACCATGAAATTTATCGTGCAAACCCATACCTCGTTCGACTTTAGGTATCTCGTCCCTTCCCTCTTCAAAATCAAAACGAGAAAAAATGGCCACTGTAATCACAAAAACATTTGTTCGAGAAAGAAGCTAAGTATAAACGAGTTCGAGCCTTCACTCCTTTTCCCAATTCAAAAGAAAATTCTTATCGTTCCTTTCCCCCTCTGCTTTAAAATGAAGAATCAAAACGACTTCACTCAAAATCGAATCGAAATCAGTTTCGTTTGAAAAATCAAGGGGGTTTCTCGAAGCAGGCAAATCGCGACGGCGACTTAGAGAAGCTCGCTCACGAGCGCGGTCGCAAGGCAGGTGGGCTTCGTCGTCGAGCGAGGGTGTAAGAGGCCTAGGGTTCGTTCGCAAGTTCTTTCCACGCAAGCGCGATCAATTTCACGAGAAACTAGGGCAACGGCAAGGGAAGTCGATGGAGTTCGAGGGCGCGCGTGGCAATGGCGATGCCGAACAGCTCGGTGGAGGCGTGATAGCTATGGACAACGTCGCGATTGATCGCGGCGACTAGAGGGCATCGCGAGGGCTAGGGAATGGATTTGCGTTCCCAGTGCGAACGTGGAGGGTTCGACGTTGATAAGGTCGCGACTCGTTTAGGGTTTTGATGGTAGGTGTTCGATCGAAAGGAAATGGCAGGGGTTTTCAGATTTGCAGTAAGGTAAAGCATTTCATCTTAATTTAATAAATTTAATTACGCAGTTGAGTTTATTTGCAAGCAGGAGAAAAAAAAGTGTGTTTACTAATAGTTTTAAAAATTCCCAGAGTTTAGATATATATATGTACAAGAAATTTATATAAGAATTTAAATTTGGATTTTAGTTTTTACAAACATCTGTATAAATAAAATTTGAAAAATAAATAAGTAGGTATATAACTTTAGGAATTTACAGTAAACAAAGGTTTTGTTTATATGGATAAAAGTTAATAATGGGAAAATAATTTAAATTTAATTATTAGTTAAACTGCAAATCTTAGTTAAATTAAAATTTTAAAATGATTGAAAGATTTGGTAAGGTTGATTTTCGAATCTATATAAATTTATTTTATAAGTAAAGGGTTTCAAAAAAAATAAAAATATATACATATATATATATATAAAACTTACTGTTGATTTTTAACAGTAAGATAAACAACTTATTCGTTTTAATCTGTTATATATGTATATGGATATGTATAGGAAGAAAAATAAATAAATAATAGATATGGTGAATTATTTGTTTTACTAATCTATTTAATTATTTTAGTTACCAAAAATAATCTATTAAAAGAAATTGGTTTAAAACAGAATCATTGGATAATGAAAATTACCATACGGAAATCGATAGTTCGATTTGTTCGGATATTAACGAAATGTATAATTATTTATACTAGGTAAAAATCTGTAAAGGAATCAAGCCGAAAATGGAAATGGGATGGCAAAATAAATGCTAAGGTGAGATTTTTCTCACTCAAAAAAAAATTGATGTTTGCAGTTATTGATTGCTATGATTGACTGTTTAGATTGTGATATTAGATATAGTAGGATATATCTATTATATATGGCAATATATACATATTGGCATATGTATATATTGGATTGATGATTTCCCGCCTTGTATAGCGGATGAGACCCTATTGCGCCGTTAGTAAGCGGATTTTTATAAAACCCATATACCGCGATAATTCCGTACTGGAGCGGAATTGGTATTGTGCTGACGTCTTTGGATGCAGGGAAACAGGTTGGAGGGATCCAACTGGACCCCTCACATTGATTGAATTTATTTCTACTGTGATGTGATAATCTGTGAATGATTATATTTATCATATTGATGCCTGGAAATTGTTTGAAAGCTAAAATTTAGCTGAATGGATGTTTTGACATCATTGGATTCCAAAGATAAACGAAATTGAATTTTTGAAATTCAAGTAGAAAATTTCTAAGTGAATCAATTTTTGAAATTGAAGAAATTTTGAAGAAAGGAATTTTAAAGTATAAAAAGTAAATTTTTATAATCGTATTGAATAAATTCCAGAATAAAGTGAAAATGTTAAATAAATGGATTTCGTAAAATAGTGATTATAAATTGAAGAATTTAATTTAAAATTTGGATTTTTAAAATAGATTGAAAGAAACGATTGAAATTTATTTCCTTAAAAAGGAATTTATTTAAAAGAAGATAAGTTGGAAATCCAATTAGAAATTTAATTGGTAAATTGAAATAAGTTGTGAAATCAATGTAAAATGATTTCAATTTGAAGAATCCATTTTAAAACCGAATATTGAATAATTTGAGAAAAATAAGGAATTCACTTAGTAGTGATAAATAAAATTAGAAGTCAATATTGAAATTGATTTGGTATTGAAGTTTTTATAAATAGAATTAAAATTTTTAAAAGTTGTTTATAAACCCAAAGTCACTTATTTTGATAAGTTAAATATAGAAGTTGATAAAAGAAGGTTTATAAGTAGAAGTTGTTATAAAAAAGAGAAATAGAATTTGTAAACGTGTTTATAAATTCGAAATAGATTGAATGTGATAAATTAAATATAGAAGGTTATTAAAGAAGTTATATTCACGATTTTGGACAGTGAATATATTGTTAAGTAAAATGGATTTATTTTTGAAGAAGTGATATAAAAAAAATTGAAGTTAAACATTTTAAAGATGTTTTAAAATGTATTATGAATTGAAAGCATAGATTTCAACAGTTCTTGTTGAAATAGACGTTTTCGAGAAATTTAAGGAAATGGTGGACTATAACACTGTTGTTATGGTAAATGGTTTCCGAAAGGAAATGTTTTATATAGTATTGGGATTTACCTATCTATCTAAATTTTTGAATCCCTATACTAGCGATTTTGGGTCGTCGTAACGATGTTTTACATAACATTCGTTTTGACCAAAATAAATGTGTTAAAAGAATATTTTCCTTAAAGAATGAAATTATACTTAATTTGATTTAAGTATATCGAATATTTTCCAAGTGTTGAAAATAAATAGATTTGTGAAATACTTATTATTAAATAAGTATGGAATTGCTTTTCCAAAAATGAAATGAAATGTTTTGAGAATTTATCTTTGAAAAGATAAATTGAAGTTGAATATTGAAATCGATTTGAAAATCGTATATCAGTAGATATTTTTGAAATATAAATTCACTATGGAATTTATAAAAGAAATGGAAATTCGTTTTAAAGAAAATAAAACGTTGGTTTATTTTTGAAGTGTGGAAATTTTATATCTAGTAAAGATATTTTGGAAAATAAATAATTTGGAAAATTATTAGGAATCTGATGATGTTGCGCATCTTTATTGATAGTTAAATAACCGACTATCAATAATTACCTTGAATGATAGTTGTTGTGAATTGGATGAATTTGAATGCCACACTTATTTTTGAATAATCGCTCACTATTCGGGTTAGCCGGGAAAGGACCATGGGGTCGTATAACCCATTCCGAATATGTGATACGTCGTATGAATTGCATTCGAAGACCGGTGTTGAAGACCGGATATTTTTGAAAATGGAAGGATTACCGTCGAGTTACTCTACATCGACTGATCTTCGATTTAGAGGTTTCATCACCCTTAGTGACGGGAAGTCCGGACGTGATTAGAAATTTATCCGGATGTGCAAGGGCTTCGTGAGAAGTGCCTTCGGTTCTGTTCGATCCCGGAACAGACTTGTATGGATTGTGTGTCTGACGTTACAATTTGAGATATAAAGCTGATTTCTTTCAAATACATTTCTGTTGGTGGCGGAGAATTTATTCTCTTAGCTTAACACCCTTCTCTGAGACGTACGAGCTCAGAGATTATGTAGTTGAAATTTATCAGCGATATATCCCAATTTGGTAATGTGGCATACTGAGTGTTGCTGTGAAATGATCAGTGTTTGATCATTTGCGATATGATCATTTGTTTGATCTTATATCTTTGTGATCATAGGTTGATCATTTTGTTTGACCCGAAGCAGGGCTTTGTAGAAAGCGTAGCTTTGTGGACGAGACTTCGTCGAGCCTCACACCCCGGAAATGGTCGAAACAGGAAGGATGCGGCAAGGTTCTAGGGAGTAGCGCCCCTTAGTGTATGTCATTCCTTCTGGATAGAGGTGGTATCATGGTATGGAGCCCAGATACTTAACCTATGTGGTTGCTGCATTATTATCTATGTGGTTTGTTGGAAATCGGGGATCCTCGGGAAGATCGGTTACGATCGGGGGATGACATACGCGTGTCAGTAGTTACCTATTTTTGCAGAGGTAACCCGGCCTTGTGTTGGCAGAGATCCGGTTAGGTTCTCGGGTCGTCTATTCCAAGGATGTACCCATCGTGGAAAAGGAAGTTCCTTAGCCTGACCATTTGTTGGAAATCCAAAGAAACAATACGAGCCTTGTACGGTTTTAGTTGTAGAACCTGCCATTTAATATGGTAGCTATAGCAAGCATACTATAATGGTACCTATGCTGGCTAAGATTTATATTGTACTTTCGAAATGTTTTCTACACTATGCACTAAAAATAATATTGTTAACGTTAAAATATGAACGATAACACCCGGTGTGTGTAATAAGATCGTGAAAGCACCACCCGTGTGACGGGAATAGAAATTAAGCAGGAAAATAGCAGAAATGCAGTAAATGAACAACAGATTTATAGTGGTTCGGCCTGTAATTGAGTCTACGTCCACTTTATAGTCTCTTATTGCTGATTCGGTTACAATTTGATACAAATCTCTTCAAGAAACAGTACAATTCGATCACAAGAAACAATCTAGACTACTAGCTCAATCTTCGACGGTGAAACTCGATGAATCCATCTCGGATGTAAGGAATTTCTCTCGAAGCTTGTTGTAGTGTCGTGAATGCTTGAAGGATCCTTGATTACTGAATGAAGAGTTCGACGGAGTAACAGCGCTGTAGAAATGATTTGCCAAAAGTCCCTTTCATGTTGGAAGTGGTGGGGTATTTATAGGAGCTGATTTGGACTCTGGAAATTTTCCTAAGTCCTAAGTCGTCGCCGACTTAGTTTAAGTCGCTGCCGACTTATGATAGGTCGCTGCCGACTTACGATAGGTCATAGCCGGTTTATCAGTTCCAACACTTCCCTAGTAGTTCACCTCCTCTTCTGGTTTTACGCTTAAGTTCTAAGTCGCTGAAGACTTAAGGTAAGTCGGTGACGAGGTAAAGGTGTATAAGGTATCTCAGTGTTGTTAGGTCGGAGCAGAGTTAACGTGCAATCTTAAATCGGTAGTTTGTTAACTCGGCAGGCCTTGCTAACTCGCACCTTGTTAAATCGGTTGGCTTCCTTAAGTCGGTAGTCATTTTAGATCGGCAGCTCCTCTTAGTAGTGGATTACCTTAAGTCGTCTTTTATTAGGTCGTACGCTTCCTTATGTTGTGACTTGTTGAGTCAGTATACTCTTTAACTCGGTAGGTCGCAAGTTCCCATAGGTCGGCAATCTGTTAAGTCGGAATCCCTTGTTAACTCATAATTTGCTAGGTCGGCAGGCTTCTTTAAATCGTTATGCCGTTAACTTTCTTAAGTCGGCAAGCACCTTAAGTCGGCCAGTATCCTAAGTCGGCATACCTCTTAAGTCGGCAAACATCTTAACTCGGCTCCTGCTAGGTCGTGAGTCGAAAAGGGGGTTAACATTTGCCCCTCGAAGTATATGCCTAAACCATAGGTCGTATGCTTCGATTCTCTTAACTCTTTGGTTAGGTCGGAGACGACTTAACATATGCCTTAGGTCGTACACCGTGCAAGTCGACTCGCCTTCCAGCATATAAATAGTTGAATCCTTCTTCCTCTTCCTCATCTGTTCTTCTTGTCGAATCAGCCATTGACGCAATTTAGAGCTTTCAGAGATAAACTCCAACCATCCAATCGCCGATCATCTTCCTGTTGTACTTCGTAAGTCGATCTGGTCATCGTTCACCCATGCTCACTGTCGAATCGATAACTCCCCAATTTTTGACTTCCATTTGTGTTTAGATGCTGCGATTCATTATGCATAACTCTTTGATTGTTCTGCAATCGCCATCGACCATGTTGTAGTTGTGATAGGGCAGTAATACATTGGATTCGCAGCAAATTTGATTCGATTTGAATTGGCTCCTTGGGTGGTCCAATGGTGTGATGGAATGAGGATCGTTATTGACTGTGAGGCTATTGGGTTAACGGGTTAAGAGTTTGGGAGGAAAATTGGTTGAGGTATTGGCTCGGTCACGACTTAGGGATTTCACGCGATCCAGTGATTTTCATGATTTAAGTCGGAACCGGCTTAGCAGTTTCATGTGACCTAGGTTTTGAGTCGCTTCCGAGTTAGGACTTAGAGGTTTTCTGGTTGCCTTGAACTAGTTTTTTGCTTCTTCATCCGTCTTAAGACTCGGGGACTGCTGACTTTGACCCATAGGGAATCTTCCTTAGGTCGTCACCGAGTTAGTACTTAAGCTTTCGGCCACTCAACAGATGATTTTTGAACTGCCCCTGGACTTCGAACTGTTGAACTATGAACCGTGTTGCATGCCCCCCCTTTTTTTTTACATATCACTTCAATTTTGCAAACTAACAACCCTGCTTAATACAACATTCACAGAATACTGGGACGAATATACTATCACCGATTGCCCACATCGAATGACAGATTAGTTGGTAACGAGAAAGTTGAATTAAATGAATATGAACGAGATGCTGTACAATAACCAATTCAAGTGAAGTATTAAAACAAAATCATAATAGTCAAATGAAACTGACTTGTCTGTATTAACACTGCACTTGATCATTGACAAGTTCTGAAATTCTGTAATTGATTGATTGTCAACTAATTTAATTCCAGTTATGCTTGTCTTTTATTTTCATTAGTTTTTGCACAACACTTCACACTTTTAGGGAACGTGCACCTTCACATTTGAACATTCAGCTGATTGTGTAGAATGTCTTCTCCATAAGAAGGAACAGAGCAAGCTGAAGATGTATTTCCAGTTGCTATCCCGCTAAACGACCCTCCAGAGAGGACTCCTACTACTTTGAGCCATAAAGCCTTTCGTCAACTATGCATCCAGTTTGGCATTGCTGAAGCTGACGCTTTGCTTCTCGAAATAAATGATACTGCTGACAGGCCGCCTCGTGGCTTTGTCGCAGTTAACCGCCAAATGTGCTCGAGCGGAGCTATCCCCCCATTCAATGACTGCATTCGAGAACTTCTTCTCCAACTATCTATTTCCCCTTTTCAGTTACATCCTAATGGCTACGCCATCTTGCTGGGACTATGCGTGCTTTTCAGGAGAACGCTGGGCCGCTTTCCTACCGTCGGAGAAATTCGCTATCTTTGTACTTTTGCCAAAAATAAAGATCATCCCACCATCATAGTTGTAAGGAGTGCGAGAAATCGTAAGTTGATCACCGGTCTCCCTGAAAGTGTTCATAGTTTCCTGAGCCCGTTCTTCTATGTTCGCTGTCCTCCTGGGTTTTATGCTATTTGGAGAATAGGGAGTAAGATCACTTGCATTTGTTTCTTATGTTCTTTCAAACTTACCGAAGTTCGGGTTATCAAGTGCTAACTTCGCTCTTTTTTCCTTTTCAGCACTTCCTCCTCCTTCTAAAAATCTCAGTCACAAAGTGACTTTCGAGAGGCTTATGGCGGTGCCTGTAGAGGAGAGGAGTATCCAGTTTCTATTAGATGATGAGCTTTTGCACCAATTTGGGCTTCTACACCCTTCCAGGTCGACTCGAATTCATGAAATTCCTAGTTTCGATGCAGAAATGTCGGCTGCTTCGGGCTCTCAAGCAGAGGCGTCGAATGCCCCAGTTTCTGCGGAAGAAGCTGCATCAGAAACACCTGTCATGGATGCTGCTTTGATAAAGTGTTCCGGATCCACTGATGTTGTAGGGTTAGCTGGCAAGTCGGCACTTCCGCCAATTATTGAGGAAGAAGAGAATCCTCGAGTTTCTGAAAAATCAATTGATGTGGAAGTTGAGAAGGAGAAATCTGCTGAACACTTGGGCGATGACACCTTTGATGGCTTGAGTGATATCATGATAACTTCTCAAGAGCTTTTCGGGGATAGCAATCAAAAAGCGACTTCTCCCGTTGTCGAGGCGACTTCTACCCTTAAACAAACCCAGATGCCTACTACGCCAATCGTCTCTGCTTCCACACTAAAGCGTGGTCTGTAATTTGACGCATGTAGTTTGCACGCCACACACACTTAGGACTTTTCGGCACTTATAAGCATTTATCCTCTTTTTCCTGGAAATTTCTAAACTTTACCCCTCTTCTGCTTTCAGGTTCTCCAATGGGACGTACAGGTTCATATTATGACTCATTCAAGTACCGTGGAGGCCGCGGCACTTATGACTTTAGGAAGTACCTTGATACCCCAAAAGAAACAGATGAAGAGAGGGCTCGAAGGAAGGCCCAGGAGAAGCGGGATTACGATCAGTGGCAAAGAAGGAAAGATGTCGAGCGATATGACTCTTCGCATAGGAGTGACTACTCTCATAAGCGGAAGTCTTACGATGATAAGGGAAAAACTCAGATTACCGACGAACCGAGCAAACGATCTAAACCGATTGACGCGTCTGAAATTTCTGAAAAAACTGACGCTCCCATTCCTTCCGATATTCTGGCTAGCTCTCCTCCTCTGAAGAAATCTGACATTCAGACTATCATTAACAGACCGCAATATCAAGTCAAGGACGACCCCCCAACACTTCAGAGCCGTTTTCCGAATTGGTGCCTAAAAGGGGTACGCTTTGACTTGGACATAGTTCCGATTGATAAATCAGACATGCTTAGCAGTCTTGACGCAGTCAGGCTTAATATCGAGAGGATGTCGCAGTGGCAGAAGCTTGTCGATGAACTCCAAAGGGTTAATCGTGCAAACCTTGAGGCAATGCTGACTATGGAAAACGACAAGGCGGAGTGGGACAAAGTTTGCAAACAGCATAATCTCGAGATGACAAATATTGCTGATGGTTATGCAAAACTTGAGTCCGAGGTTAAAAAACTTAAGGAAGATCTTGCCTCTTCTTCTGCATCTCATATTCAAAAAGAAGAAGTCTTTCAAAAACAAGTGCGGGATGCCCATGCTGCACAGAGAGATGTTGAAATGAAGCTTGCCGCTGAACAGCATATTACTGAGAAATACCACACAGAAAACACCGATTTGCGGGATAAGGTCACCTCTCAGAACGTAGAGATTGAGTTACTAAAGTCTCGACTTGCTAAAGTTGAGGCAGAGCGTGATGAGGCTACCGCTGGCCGGGTTGCTGCCGTTGCCGAAAAGGAAGCGGCTGAGCAATCACATGAGGCGACGAAAGCAGACATCAGCTCTACCTTATTTGACTTTTATTTACACAGCGTTCTGGGTCGTGGGAGCCTCTCTTTTCTTGGTCCCGATTATGAAATTACATTGGCTGAAGTGTGGGAAGTCGCGATGGATATGCTTGGCGGGGCCGGCTATAATGAGCTGGAACTTGAGGAGCGCTATCTCAATGATGAGGATCGTGCCGCTCTTGTTAAGGGGAAGGAGCTACTTGCCAAAGTACGATCTAAAACAACGGGAGAAGAGCCTCCAAAAGAAGAAGCTCCTTTAACTGCCCCCGTTCAAACTTCCACTTCAGCCGACGTTAATATTATAGATTCCAGCTCTCATTCTTTACATCTAGCTAAAGTTGCCCAGGAGACTGCAACTACTCCTACTGAAGATGAGGCACTGGATGATATTGAAGCCGAGAAGTTTGAGGTGGATCTTGCAAAGCCAACTCCTCCAGGTACTCTTGGTGTCGTCTCGGGTCTAATGAACCAGTCATTTGACTTAGCCGAATTCGATGACCTTCTTACTTGTTACTTAAACTTTGATGAACCGATGCCTTCTTTATTTTCGGGGGATGCTGATTTTAACTTCTTTTCTTCTACAGCGGAGGCACCAAGCACTACACAAGCTTTCACTCCTTCGATTGTCGTTCCTCCGTCTTCCCAAATTACTCCTCCCTCTACTTCCCAACCGGGATCACAGGCAGAGAAAATCGAAGCTCTTCAAGGCTTGGATGACCCGGCTGCTTCTCAGGAACAGAAGGCGGAGGATTTTGAAGACATCGAGAAGACCCCGGAGCGGTTTCTTGACGACGATACGAAGCTTTCAACATTGCTTGCTACTCCGGGGAGCGAGTCTTCTTCAAAGAGGAAGGGGAAGCGTGCTGTAAGGAAAAAGAAGAAGACTTCCACTGAAGAGGAAGCAGTAGTTGATCCGGCTGTACCGCTTTCTCCTTCTGCCCCTGCCCGTTCACAACGACTTCAAAAGCTAATCATTAGGCCGGGAAAGAGCTCCAAGGGTGGTGAGAAGAAGGAATAATCAAGCTGGATCTTCTACTTATTATTTTTGCTCTTTGCATGTATTGACCGGGGATTGTGCGGGTACCGGTCCCCGCTTTTGCTTTTTGAGATATCTGCACATGTAAAGAATTTTCATAGTACTAAATAAAACAATTATTTTACTTGTACAAACTCTTGTGTATGTGAGAATGATCTATCTTTTATTTTAAGTGTAGAACAAACGATTCTTCTTACTTGTGCAAACTTTTTGTCTGCGTTTGAGAATGCATTTATTCCACATCTGTTTTCCGTGATATTGCAACGAACTTGTGGCATGTTGCTTTTATTAATATAATTGAATTGTACAGTATTGCCCCCATGCCGTAAGTGCATTGCAATATTCCTAGTTTTTTTTAAAGACTAATACTCTTACTTCAGAGGACAATTATTCCGCTTTTAAGGGGAGAATTATTCTGCTCTTAATAGAGTATATCCAGTCTTTAGAAGAATTTTTATTTTCTCTTTCTGAAGAATGCTTCAACTTTCGGGGATAATCACTTTTATTTATTAAGAAGTGAATTTCCCTATGAAGTGAAATAAGCTTTTCTGAAAGAATTTTGTAGCATTTTTCAACTTTTTTAGGAGGAACTTTTCTAGATGAACAAGTTAGTCCTTCCTTTGAGAGTTGAACTGTGCTTTTGGACGATGCTCTTTGTTCAAGCATTTTATTTTGGGACATGCCTCCGGAGAGGGCTCCTCTTAAAGAGTTGTGCCTCCGAAGAGGTCTTTTGCCTTTGAAAAGGGCTTGTGCCTCCGAGAAGGGCTTGTGCCTCCGAAGAGGGCTTGCGGTGCCTTGGGAAAGGGCTTTTGCCTCCGAAGAGGTCATGTGCCTCCGAAGAGGGCTTGTGGTGCCTTGGGAAAGGGCTTTTGCCTCCGAAGAGGTCATGTGCCTCCGAAGAGGGCTTGTGCCTCCGAAGAGGGCTTTTGAGTGCCTGGGAGTTACTTTCTCATGGTCGGATGGGTTCGCGGGGCAGGCGTGAGTTGCTTGATTGGATGTTTGCTTGTACAAACGACCGCAATCAATTAACAAGATGCCCCTTCGGTGGTCCTACCGATCTTTTTGGTTGAGGAAAGCACTCCCATTTATTGGTGTGCCTCGTTAGAGGGCTTTGGTTGGTTGGTGTGCCGGGTAGGTTGCGTCTCAGGGGCGAGTGGATCCACGGGACGGACGTAAGCTATCTGATCGGATGCATCACGACCAGTTAGCGGGGGTCCTGTTACTTCCGCTTGGGAAGGCGTCCCTTTAGTGGATCTTCTGGCCTTCCTGTTGAGATGCATACCTCCCATTGTCTGCTCCTTTGTTTGCTTGGCAACTTTCCCTCATCATCTGCCTGTTAGCGCTCTCTTATTATCGTTCCCAAGCACATCTTCTTCTTTTCCTCTTACAAGTAAATTGCTTTATCCGAAGGATTGGACTTCACTGTTGAATGACTCTACGAGACAAACGCAAGTTATCTAGTTGGATGTCTATTTATAGCGACAATCTCGACTAGTGAACGAAGGTTTGTCACAATGGAGTCGCCAACTTTTTATGTGAGGTTTTCCTTGCTTGGGATTTGAATTTGGACAAAAATTTTGTGGCTTGGTTTTCGTGTAATAGCTGATTTATGGAAGTTGCTTAGCTTTATGATGAGCAAGCCTTGTTATAATGTCCTGCAATTTTGAATTGATATTTTAGCGATACATTTAAAGTATTTACATATCAAAATAAAACAGGCATCATGAAATAGTAAAGAACACAAGATTTATAGTGGTTCGGCCAAAATCGGGCATACGTCCACTTTATAGCTTTCATTCATTTACACTGATTTACAATGTTTCACAATACAACTGATACATTCATCATCATTTTACAATTTTGAGCTGAGCTCTTTTCAAGTAAAGTAAGGACGCAAATGGTTGCTGTTCCAGGCCCTTGGAATCGGATCTCCTTCAACAGTTATGAGTTTGAAAGTGCCATCAAGAAGTTTAGTGCCTATGACATATGGTCCTTCCCAGTTTGGCCCAAACACACCAGTTGCTGTCATGATCCTTTTCAAAACCAAGTCTCCGACTTCAAAGCTGCGTTGGCGAACTTTGGAATTGAAATGCCTGGCTATTCTCTGCTGATGAGCTGAAACTCTGAGCCTAGCTTCTTCTCTTTTCTCATCAAGAAAATCAAGCGCTTCAAGTTGCAGTTTTTCATTTTCGGTTTCATTGAAATGAACTCTTCTATGTGAAGGAACCTCTACTTCTACTGGAATCATTGCCTCAGATCCGTATGCCAGTGAAGATGGAGTGTGCCCAGTCGCAGTTTTGTGAGTAGTTCTGTACGCCCATAGTGCTAATGGAAGCTTATCAACCCAACCACCTTTTGCTTTTTCAAGTTGCTTTTTGATAGTTGACTTGATGATCTTGTTAACTGCTTCCACTTGCCCATTTGCCTGCGGATGAGCCACTACTGAGAAGCTTTTTCGAATTCTGAACCGTTTGCAAAAATCCTGGAATTCTTCACTTTCAAATTGAGTGCCATTGTCGGTGATTATCTTCTGTGGCACCCCATATCTGCAAATGATATTCTTCGTTACAAAATTTATCATCTTTTTAGAAGTGATGGTGGCCAAAGGTTCAGCTTCAGCCCACTTAGTGAAATAATCAACGGCAACAATAGCATATTTAATCCCTGATTTGGCGATCGGTAATGGTCCAATTAGGTCTATCCCCCAGATGGCAAATGGCCATGGACTGACCATTTGTGTGAGTTCAGTGGAGGGTGCTCTTGGGATTTTTGCAAATCGTTGGCATTTGTCACATTTCCTGGAAAAAGTTGCAGCATCTCGATTGATATCCGGCCAGAAGTATCCATATCGGAGAATTTTCTTTGCAAGTGTTTGACCACCTGAATGGTCTCCACATTCTCCTCCGTGCACCTCTGTTAAGATTGTCTTGGCTTCTTCCTTAGTTACACATCGGAGTAGTGGGGTCGAAAATCCCCGCCTGTATAATCGGCCATCTTGAATTATATACCTCGATGCTTTTCTTAATAATTTTCGACGTTCCTTAGAACTCTCTGGCAGGGAACCACTGAGTAAGTATTCTTTGATTGGAGTCATCCATGATTCATGCTCTTGAGACGTAGTCATAATCCAATCAACATCCATTTCATCAATGCTTGGAGATGACAGAACTTCTACAGGAACTAATCCTAGTAATTGAGCTTCTCCGGAACTTGAGTACTTTGCTAAAGAATCTGCCTTCATATTTTCCTCCCGGGGTATGTGGCTTATTGAGTAGTGATCTAAATCATTGAGGAGTTCGGAAGTTTTTGTCAAATATGCAGGCAAATTCCCTCCTTTGGCTTGAAATTCCTTCTTCACCTGGCAGACAATAAGCTGAGAATCATTGAAAATCTGTATCACTTTGATATTCAATTCCTTGGCGATTTTCAATCCGGCAATAAGGGCTTCATATTCTGCTTCATTGTTTGTCGAAGGAAATTCCAGCCTCAATGCATAGCATAGTGATCGTCCTTCGGGAGTTTCGAGCACAACTCCTGCCCCAGAACAATAATCGTTTCTCGAGCCATCAACATACAACTTCCACTGTATCGGAATGCAGTCAGTGGTTTCTTCCTTACTGTCACCTTTGTCAGTGGACTCTGCAATGAAATCTGCTAAAGCTTGTCCGTTAATTGCTCTTCGGGGATAGTAAGTGATGTCATATTGGCTGAGTTCTATGTTCCACTTCAAGAGACGACCCGAAGTTTCAGGACGATACAGGACTTGCTTCAAAGGCTGATCAGTCAGGACCTTGATAGGATGAGATTGAAAATAGGGCCTCAACTTTCTGGAAGCGATTAGCAGACAATAAGCAAGTTTTTCTATCTTTGAATAATTCATTTCAGCCCCAGCGAACCGTTTGCTGATGTAGTAAACCGGACGTTGTATTTTCATATCTTCTCGTACAAGTGCTGCACTTAAAGCATGGGATGAAATTGCTAAATAGATGAAGAGGTCTTCACCATCACTAGGCTTGGAGAGGACCGGAGGAGTTCTCATATGATGAATCAGTTGATCGAAAGCATTCTGACATTCAGGAGTCCATTCAAAAATTTTCTTTCCTTTCTTTAGAGCATCAAAGAAGGGAATGCATTTGTCTGTGGCCTTGGAAATGAAGCGACTAAGAGCGGCAACCTTTCCATTGAGACTTTGCAGTTCTTTCTTTGTTCTAGGGGCTTTAACTTCTCTTAGAGCTGTGATTTGAGCAGGATTGGCCTCGATGCCCCTAGCACTCACAATGAAACCCAGGAATTTCCCAGACTCTACTCCGAATGAACATTTCAATGGATTGAGCTTCATTCCGTACCTCCGAAGAATTGAGAACATTTCTGCCAGGTGATCCATGTGGTCTACTGCTTTCTTTGACTTTACTAACATATCATCAACATAGACTTCCATCGTTTTGCCAATCTGAGGCTTGAACATAGCGTTGACAAGTCTTTGGTATGTTGCCCCAGCATTCTTTAAACCGAATGGCATGACTTTGTAACAGTAGAGTCCCACATCTGTAATAAAGCTTGTGTCCTCCTGATCTAGTTCATTCATCATAACCTGATTGTATCCAGAATAGGCATCCATAAAAGATAACAACTCATGTCCAGCCGTCCCATCTACTAGTTGATCGATTCTAGGCAACGGGAAGCAGTCTTTGGGGCAAGCTTTGTTCAGATCTGAGAAATCAATGCATACTCTCCACTTTCCATTTGCCTTCTTAACCAGTACTGGATTTGAAACCCAATTTGGATAAGTGGATTCTTTGATGAAATTATTCTCTAGGAGACGATCTACCTCTTCTTTTAAAGCTGCTGACCTTTCTGGACCTTGAGTTCTTCTTTTCTGTTTCACTGGTGTGAATTTCGGATCGACATTCAGGGTGTGAACAGCAATTGTTGGAGAGATTCCGCACATATCAGCATGACACCAAGCGAACACATCTAGATTGGCTTTTAAGAATGATATCAGTGTGTTTTGAACTGTTATACTTAGCTGTGAACCCACATTGAGTACTTTATTTGGGTCTTTCGGGTCTACAGATACTGGTACCGTTACCTCCACGGGTACCACTCTATTCTCCCCTGTACTGGCTTTCCTGGGATCCATTTCTTTTCTTGCATTGCTGTGTTCGCCAGTACAGGGGCCGCTCTGTAGTTGCTACAGGGTCGGTTCCTTGATGCGGAGCGGAGCTGCCGCATCTTTCCCCATTTCTTTTCTCCTGGCCTCTCGGAGTTCTACAAGATAACATTCTCGTCCTGCGTTTTGATCTCCTTTAATAACAGCAATCCCATTATCAGTAGGAAATTTCATTGTTAAGCACCAAGGAGCGAGGACGGCCCTGAAAGCAGCAAGAGTAGGCCGGCCCAAGAAAGCGTTATAGGCGTAGAATCCATCTACAATTACAAAAGTTTGCTTCCGAACCAATTTCTTGTGTCCTTCGCCCATTTCAACAAACAAGTCCACTGTTCCAATTGGCTGTTTCAGCTCTCCTGTAAATCCGGCAATCTTGTGTGAAGAAGCATGTACATCAGTCATCGGAATTTTCATTTGGTCAAATGTCCTTTTAAAGAGGATGTTGCATGAGGCACCACTATCAACTAACACTCTTCTGACAATAGCCGGCCCAATACCGACAGAGACAACCAAAGGGTCCTCGGTAGGAGCTTCCACATTAACAGAATCCCTGGCTCTGAACATAATATCATCATGGAAAGTTTTTTGCTGCTTTAGAGGTGAAGCATCTTCCAAGATTAAGACACTTTCTTCGGTTGGTGCATACTTCAAAGCTTTTGCATACCTTTCCATTTCACCCCAACTTCTGCCAGCCGGGTGAGGTCCCCCTGTGATCACATTAATAACAGGTCTTTCCTTTCCAGCAGGCCTTTCTCCTGAATCAGATGAATTAGTTGGAGGTAACTGCCCTTGGTTGGACGAAGATGGGTCCTTTCTATTCCTCTTGACGTATTGCTGCAACTTATTCTCTCTTAGCAATTCTTCAATCAGACTTTTCAAATGGCGGCACTCATTGGTATCATGCCCTGGTTGGTTGTGAAACTTGCAAAATCTTCCGCTTTGAACAGCATTCTTCCCAACTTTCACGGCCGGTGGTTTTGGAAATTCAACAGCATCCTTAGTGGCGATGAAGATATTTTCCGGGGTATCGGTTAGAGGAGTAAAGTCTGATGGTTTAAGGAAGCGGGGCTTTTTGAAGTCTTTCTGCCTTTTCCCACCATTACTTTCCCTTTTCTGATCTGCCGGTTCTTTCTTGCTTTGAGTAGTAGTATTATTTTCCGCCACCGTTGTCACAACTTTAGCTGGTGCGGAAAGATTCTCTAAGCGTATAAATTCGTCAGCCTTTTTGTAGAATTTCTCAAGCGAATTCGGTTCCTTCATTTTTAGCCATTTTCCAAATTCGCTCGATTTGTCAATAGCACGCATCAAATAGGTCAAGATCATTCGTGGCTCTGCATTATCGACTTCTGCCAGAGCTAAATTGAAACGGTTCAAGAATGACTTAATAGGCTCTCCCGGATTCTGTTCAAGACTGGACAGTGACATTATATCTTTTGCCTTTGAAGCGTATAGCCTGAATTGCTCTTTGAATTTTCGGGTCAGATCAGAAAACTGATCTACAGATCGGACAGGAAGCTTGGTGAACCAGAGAAGTGCCACTCCTTCTAAATAAACCGGGAAATATCGGCACTTTATTTCGTCAGTTGCTCTTGCGCCGGTCATATGCCAATCATATTTATACAAAAACTGATTTGGATCACTTGTTCCCCGATAAGCAGGAATAGTGGGGGGAACAAACTTTCTAGGAAATTCAGCTTTCAGAATCTTCTCGGTAAACGGAGTTCTACTTGGTGCGAATCCCCATTCGCTTTCGTCTTCATCTCTTTGCATGCTCTCTTTCATTATTTGCTTGATCATACCAGAGAGATATTCCTCATTGTTCAGAGATTTCGCAGAGTAGACCTCAGCCATCTTTTCAGGAGTTTGTCTAGGTAAATGCTCATGAAGAACTGGTGACGGCCTAGATCCTCCGGCCTGGAGGGGTGCCGCTTCGGCAGCACCTGATCCCCCGTGAGGAATATTTCTTCCCTCGGAATTGGGAGCAGCATTAGCAAAGTTTCCCTCATTATTTACTGGTCTTTGACTCGTACCAAATAGAGCATTCAGCCTTTCCATCATCAGGTTATTCTGAGTTTCAATCTGCTGGTACAGTCCGGATACAGCAGCATCTAACTCCTGTCGCGTAACACCGACGCTCGGAGCTGCTTGATTTGGAGAGAGAGAAGTGGCAGTATTGTCACGGTCATTATCAGTTCTGACAGACTTTCATTTCCTTCCAGGAGCCATTATGTCTGATAAACTTCTGATTTTGTGGGAAATTCTTTCAGCAAACTTCTGAGAAGCAATGGTGAATGGTAGCCTGAGTTCAATTCTCAGTGAAAGCACCAAAAATGTTAACGTTAAAATATGAACGATAACACCCGGTGTGTGTAATAAGATCGTGAAAGCACCACCCGTGTGACGGGAACAGAAATTAAGCAGGAAAATAGCAGAAATGCAGTAAATGAACAACAGATTTATAGTGGTTCGGCCTGTAATTGAGCCTACGTCCACTTTATAGTCTCTTATTGCTGATTCGGTTACAATTTGATACAAATCTCTTCAAGAAACAGTACAATTCGATCACAAGAAACAATCTAGACTACTAGCTCAATCTTCGACGGTGAAACTCGATGAATCCATCTCGGATGTAAGGAATTTCTCTCGAAGCTTGTTGTAGTGTCGTGAATGCTTGAAGGATCCTTGATTACTGAATGAAGAGTTCGACGGAGTAACAGCGCTGTAGAAATGATTTGCCAAAAGTCCCTTTCATGTTGGAAGTGGTGGGGTATTTATAGGAGCTGATTTGGACTCTGGAAATTTTCCTAAGTCCTAAGTCGTCGCCGACTTAGTTTAAGTCGCTGCCGACTTATGATAGGTCGCTGCCGACTTACGATAGGTCATAGCCGGTTTATCAGTTCCAACACTTCCCTAGTAGTTCACCTCCTCTTCTGGTTTTACGCTTAAGTTCTAAGTCGCTGAAGACTTAAGGTAAGTCGGTGACGAGGTAAAGGTGTATAAGGTATCTCAGTGTTGTTAGGTCGGAGAAGAGTTAACGTGCAATCTTAAATCGGTAGTTTGTTAACTCGGCAGGCCTTGCTAACTCGCACCTTGTTAAATCGGTTGGCTTCCTTAAGTCGGTAGTCATTTTAGATCGGCAGCTCCTCTTAGTAGTGGATTACCTTAAGTCGTCTTTTATTAGGTCGTACGCTTCCTTATGTTGTGACTTGTTGAGTCAGTATACTCTTTAACTCGGTAGGTCGCAAGTTCCCATAGGTCGGCAATCTGTTAAGTCGGAATCCCTTGTTAACTCACAATTTGCTAGGTCAGCAGGCTTCTTTAAATCGTTATGCCGTTAACTTTCTTAAGTCGGCAAGCACCTTAAGTCGGCCAGTATCCTAAGTCGGCATACCTCTTAAGTCGGCAAACATCTTAACTCGGCTCCTGCTAGGTCGTGAGTCGAAAAGGGGGTTAACAAATATCAAAAAGAATTTGATTTTGCGTAGTAAGCATCTTTGACTCTCACAAGAAGAAATCTCCTCCAATTCTGCGTTTGCATTGTGTGTGTGGCGGGAGGTCTTATGGTAGTTTCATTTTCCAAAAGCATTGCGAATTTGTTTTATTTTCTTTGTGAAAAATAACTGTTTTACGATCTCACACCAGTCACCATGACTGACTCGGAGTTTATTGCTCCCTTCTAAACTCTGGGTGCCCACCCATTTCCACACGGGCAGCCTAGAGTTATGTTATCAGGATATTCTGGATATTCTAGAGCTTTGGAGATAAGCTGGATGACGAGACGTAGTATTTGTATCTGATATTATTTATTCCGCTGTGTATTCTGTATGAGGACAAGTTTATATAACTGTCCATTGTTGTATATTGACTCTGATGATTGATGTATGTATAAAATGATATAGTTCTTTGTTTTAAAGATTATTCAATTATCTATTATATATTGTTCCGCTGCGATATGTGTGATTCTGATATTGTTCTGTTTCTGTTCTGTGTGTTCTGTTGTTCTTCTTCCTTCTTCTTCTTCTTTTCTTCTTCTTCTACCTTTTTCTTCTATTTAAAACCCTCACTATTGGAGTTTCCGGTGCTCGATTGCTCGGCAGTCGATAAAGTGAGTATCGATGTCGAATTTTCGAAAGTCGAAAATTTTGGTCTGTGACATCTACCCTGGCATTGCCTAGTTGTGCCGTGTCACCTACCATATCGAGCTTTACTACGATTATGATTTTAAGATCCGACCGCGTTAAGATTCTCCATCCCCTTAACGCTATTTTCTATATGATTATACTTTACTTATTTAGACACTATTATAATATCGAATATTACTACATAGTAGATAGTTTAACGGATCCTTAGAGGATGGGCGGTCCCAAGCATCTTCTAAGTTACTTGTACCTTTATTACAGTTCACTTGAGTTGGTTTACATTATATAAGTATATATTGTCCTGACTCGAGTGTTTTGTGTTTTGCTTTACGCTCGGGTCAGCCTGAGTTATTCACAGATTTGGATTTCCACTCTCTTGGAGATTTGAATCGCTGGAGATTATCTGCTTGTCTTGTCCTATCTATTTCAGTTCCGTTGTTCTACTCAGCTTGTACTTGGTTATTGTATTAAGACTTCTGTTGTACTTTACTTCTTATGTTGTATCTTATGTAACTCTGATATATTTACATAGTAGCTTCATGAACTACTATTTCTTTTACTTCCGCTGCATTATTTTACTCTGTGTCTGTGATTAAATTTATTTACTGTATATTCTGAGATTTGCCAAATTTTAATTACAACGCGGTATGTAACGACCCGATATTTTCAACCATTCGCATCCATTATAAGTGTATAGGTAGACACTCATGCCGGAGTTGAATTTCTCAAAATACCACGTTGTAAATAAAAATTTGGCAAACTCAGAATATACAGTAAATAAATATAATCACAGATCACAGACACAGAGTAAAATAATGCAGCGGAAGTAAAAGAAATAGTAGTTCATGAAGCTACTATGTAAATATATCAGAGTTACATAAGATACAACAGAAGAAATAGAGTACAACAGAAGTATCAATAAGATAACCAAGTACAAGCTGAACAGAGCAACATAACTGAAGTAGATAGAACAAGACTAGCAGATAATCTCCAGCGATTCAAATCTCCAAAAGGTGGAAATCCAAATCTGTGAATAACTCAGGCTGACCCGAGCGTAAAGCAAAACACAAAACACTCGAGTCAGGACAATATATACTTATATAATGTAAACCAACTCAAGTGAACTGTAATAAAGGTACAAGTAACTTAGAAGATGCTTGGGACCGCCCATCCTCTAAGGATCCGTTAAAATATCTACTATGTAGTAATATTCGCTATTATAATAGTGTCTAAATAAGTAAAGTATAATCATATCGGAAAATAGCGTTAAGGGGATGGAGAACCTTAACGCGGTCGGATCTTAAAATCATAATCGTAGTAAAGCTCGATATGGTAGGTGACACGACACAACTAGGTAATGCCAGGGTAGATATACCAATTACGCACACGGACTGATGGATACGCATAGCAGCCACTACCGTTCCACCTCGAACAACATTCCCAAATCGGAGGATGGCCATCTAGTCAAATCACAAGTAAGAGTATAATATCGAAGAAATGTGTCCGAGAAGAGGTGCTACCTCACTGGTCCGAGATCGCTCCTGTTTTAGCCACCTTATGCCAACTCACGGGAGTTGGGTCCACGTAACATACCTTAAGAACGTCGCCACCATCCTACTTCATTCTGGAATCTCCACCGCGTACACGGTTGTCAAAGTGGTTTCGGTATCGACAGAGAGTATGTCCATATCCGATCCCGGTCTCTTTGCCAACCAATCGTTATTATAACCCGTGGTTATAACTTTTAAAAATAGTTTATGTTTCAAATCAAAATACATCCTTTAAACCATTTCAAAATCATATCATTTATTTCAAACTAATACATACTTTCAAACCCAAACATATCTATTCAAAACCAATTCAAAAATATATCATTTCCATTTCAAAACCAATTCAATAATATATCATTTCAATAAAACCCAAATGTAACGTCCCAGATTTTCGCGTTCGAAAATCGACATCCATACTTTACATCGTACTCGAATGTCGTAGATTCGACCGTTCAAATCCGAGTCGCCGGAGCTTATAACACAGTTAAGTAAATGTCACAGCGGAATAAAAAGAATATAGATATACAACATCTGATACAATATCCAGATACAATGATGATACAATGAATTGCAGCGGAAAGAAAAATAGATAACATCAGCAGCGGATAATCTTCATCTCCAAAGCACGATCCAGAAATAGCTCGAACTCCCAATAACGAGGCACAAAGATAAGCAAGTGCAGTCTGATCCAAAGACTGAACTAGCTCCAGATAACCTACTAATCTGACTATCTGAAAAACCAAACTCTAGACTGCTCGTGTAGAAAAATTTTGAGCATCCAGAGTTTAGGAAAGAAACAATAAACTCCGGATCAGTCATGGGACTGGTGTGAGCAACAAAAACAGTTTATCTTTAAAAACAAATAGCAGAGAATTTTAAAGTCAATTCGTAATGCTTTTGGAAAATGAAACTACCATAAGACCTCCCACCACACACACAATGCAAACGCAGAATTGGAGGAGATTTCTTCTTATGATAGTCAAAGATGCTTACTACGCAAAATCAAATCATTTGATATTATTACTAGTGCATAGTGCAGAAAACATTTCGAAAGTAGAATATAAATCTTAGCCAACATAGACATTTCGCACTTATGCCTACTATAGCTACCATGTTCAATAGCAGGTTACCACCACATTCCATGGCAGGTAATACAACTAATACCGTACAGGGCTCGTATTGTTTTGTTTGGATTTCCAACAAATGGTCAGGCTAAGGAACTTCCTATTCCACGAAAGAAACGCCTCTGGCGGGACGTTCCGAGAACCAACTGTTCTCTGCCAAACAAGGCCGGCAACCCCTTTTCCCAAGGGATAAAAGAAACCTCAGATATGCCACCCCCGGTCCTTTGGGACCTTTAACCGAGGCGCCTCGAATCCAACATCACACGTCATAAATAAAGTGTGTCCACATGAGTAAGTATCTGGGCTCCATACCATGATACTACCCTTTTCCAGAAGGAATGGTCATACCCTAGGGGAGCTACCCCTGAAAACCTTGCCGCACGATTCCTGTTTCGACCATTACCGGGTTGTGAGGCTCGACGAAGTCTCGTCCACAAAGCTACGCTTTTTCAAAAAAAGCCACGCTTTGGGTCAACAGATGATCAACCTATGATCACAAAGATAAATGATCAAACAAATGATCATATCACAAATGATCAAACACTGATCATCACACAGCAACACTCAGCATGCCACATTACCAAATTGGGATATATCGCTGATAACTTCAACTACATAATCTCTGAGCTCGTACGTCTCAGAGAAGGGTGTTAAGCTAAGAGAATAAATTCTCCGCCACCAACAGAAATGTATTTGAAAGAAATCGGCTTTATATCTCAAAGTGTAATGTCAGACATACAATCCATACAAGTCTGTTCCGGGATCGAACAGAACCGAAGGCACTTCTCACGAAGCCCTTGCAAATCCGGATAATTTCCAATCACGTCCGGACTTCCTGTCACAAAAAGAGTGATATAAATCTCTATACCGGGAGCTACCCAGTGCAGAGACATTCGACAGGTTGTCCTTTCATTTTCGAAAATATCCGGTCTTCAACACCGGTCTTCAAATGCGATCCATATACGATGTATCACTATTCGGAATGGGTTATATGACACAGATGTCTTTTCCCGGCTAACCCGAATAGTGAGCGCAATATTCAAAAACAAATGGATAATGGGATTTCAATTAAGTCACAATTTAAACCCAAACTTTCTTTTTCAAATGGTTAAACAAATTTCCATTTTAATCTTTTTTTAACAAAAAGATTTAATTCACAAAGTTCACTTAATTTCACAAAGATTCATTCACAGATTTTCCAAATCGATTTCCATTTCAGTTTAATTAATTCGTTAAATCTTTAAATCAAAGATTTAACAAATAGCTTTCAAAACAATTTCATTTCAAATGGTTTAACAAAACATCATTTTAAATCTGTTAAAAATAAACAGATTTAATTCATAGCTTTCGAAAAGAATTCATTTATAACTTGAAAAACCATTTTTCAATTTACTTGAAATTCCTTTAATTTAAACTGGAATCTCTTTTCTTATCTAAAAGCTTTTATCATTTGAAAACAACAGCTTCAGTTTGGAAATCTGATTCATTCATACGAGTTGAAATCCTTGGTTTAAATTCAAATTCCCAAATTAATACTCTAAAATGGTTTAATTCATACAAACACATTTATATCATCTTTTATCCCTAGTTTCCAAATCATAGATTTAATTTCAAACTTGAATTCAAATTTAAATCTAATTATTTAAATTTTCAAAACTCGGTTAAGTTATTTAAAATAACTTTTATCTTTGAAAATCCATTTCAAAAGCTTTTCACTTCAAACCCAAATTTCCAATTTCAAAATCGAATTGAAATTAAAATTTCAATTTCAAAAACATCAAATTTACATCATCTGTGACTTAACCGATTTCCACGTGAAATCCATATTTGTGTGTGTATGGTGTAGTCCAGGGGTTTTACACACAATAGTGCAACATCAATCATCACAGATATATCGATATCGATAAGCGGTATAACCCACAACGCTTATCTTCATTCACAGATTCATAGATAAAATAAATTTATCGGTCACAAAGATTTCAATTCGATGTGGGTTTCGGATAACCAACTGGAATCCGACTCCCTGTCGCATCGAAGTTTAAATGCCGTTTTATGAGCAAACAGGATTTTCACATCAATACAGAATAAATACAAATATCACAGCTCAACACAAAACATTGTTACATAGCATCACTTCTCGTAACAGGAATATCAAATCGAATGCACACTATTCAAGAATGATAAAAAAACATCTTTAATTCAGATATAAATAAATCATATGGTTTAAGTTTATCACATAATTACTTTCATTCGTGATCTTAAATCAATGATAAATCAGATAAATTATCCATTTTCATTTATCTTAATAATTTAATGAATACAAATTATTAAATTATACTTAATTTTGAGATTAAACTTTACTCTTTATACTTTATTTAAATTTAAGATTTAAATTGAATACCCCTTTTTACTTAACAAAGTTTTTTTTTTTTAAAAATACAAATTTAGAAATCTTTTAAAATCATATGTTAAGAAACACTTATCTAAATAAAGAAATTTTAATAGTTTAAACTAAATTCATTTTTAAAATATATTATAAACATTTAACTTGTTTAAACATTTAAATCTTATAAAACTATTAGCCAACATACTCGAGTAAACAGTGTTCTTCACTCGAGCCAACTCGAGTTCTTCTCGTTCTCTCCCCTGGCCCATTTATTTTCCTTTACAAAATTTTAAACCTGGTAGCTATTTTTAAAACAACTCGAGCCAATGCCAGCAACACCCGAGTTAACTGCTGAATTACCCGACTCCTGCTTCGAGCCTCCCCATTCTCTTTCATTTTAAAACCTGTTTTTTTTTTTTTTTTTTTCCTGTTAGGTTAAATTTTAGTTCAAATTCAAACTTTAACATCAGGTAAACATGCTCTCACGCACACGCGCTAAAATCCCGAAGCAAACGACCCTTCTTCTCGAATAACGACTCGAGCCTTCCCCGAGAAACGAAACCACCAAATACAGTATCCCACCAGACATTCGTGTGCACGTGCACACGGTCGTCGATCAACTCCAGCCATCGCCGCGATGTCGAGCAACTCGACAAACACCTCCAGACCACCTTCCGATCATCTGTACTACATCGTCTCCTCGACAACCCAATCGAGACACTTAACCCAAATCTGGAACGAAGCCAGTCACCAGAATTTCCTCGAATCGCCCAACTCCGACCATCTGATGGTCAACAGCTCCGGCCACGAACTCGACTACTACCGAGCTTCCATCACTCAAAATCCCTTAACACTCGATCACCTCACGTCGCCGTACGAACTCGAAAATCATCACTGTCAAAACGAGGTTCTTAAACCCTAAATTCGAGTCGACCCATCGCCACGGTGGATAGTAAATTCCTTCAACATTTTTCTAGTGATGCCTGAGTCTTCCTCCTCCTCCAAGAACAACCCCGACCATTCCCATTGCATCGATCATACGAAATTGGACCAAACACCTTTTTCGTTCAACCCTTAATTAGTCGTACACCCCAGGTTTAAAAATCTTGAGAACTATATTAAAAATCATGATTTTTGATTATGAAACCGATTATATAAATGAATCAATAAATTATCCAAATCGAATTTGGTCATATTTTTGAATCTTACTGTGTTTTACCTTTCCCAGTAAACCCATCCATCAAATTTTTTTCTTGAACTATTTTTAAGTGTGAATTTATATCTAAACAAACACCTTTGCTGTTGGAAACAAAGCCTAATGACAGTCGAATATTTAGATATTTAGTTTTGATCTAAGGTGGGTGTTCTGAAACAAGAAGACAGAGGAGTATTTCATATTCACACAGACATTTTATAAATGCATATCTATATCAGACTCATATCCATACTTCAAAGCAAACTTCCATCATCACAGACAAAAGAAAATAAAGAGGGTCTAATTTAAAAGTGAAGTTTACTCACAGGTAAACAAGAAGAGTTGCTCACCTTATTTCCCAGGAAAACATAACAGAGAAAAAATGTTGGAACAGGCAACTCGAAAACTGGAAACTTGAAACTTGCATTTATTTTTGTTGTTGATTCCAGAAAACTTTGAAATGCTTGAACTTGAAAACTGAAAGGTTTGACTTCAAATTGATTTCCAGGTTTGTATACTTGTTTAAGACTTTGCCTTGTTTTAAAACTTGTAGAAACTGAATTTGCAAAGCTTTTGAAATGAAATAAAATGAGGCAAGTTGGCAAATATACAAAGATGTTTACTGCTCTGGTACACGAATAATTCAGAGATCTTTATCTCTTTGGGGCTGAAAAGAGATGTCTCGTGTACTATAGGTGATGGCATTTAATGCCTTGTTTCATATCAAGCTTACACAAACCATTTCTTTATTCCTTTAGGTACAAAACTTACATATGATTGTCTACATACTTAGGCTTTGTCTCGGCTGTACAAGTTGAAGAAATTCGTGTGGCTTCATTTATTAGCTTGTACAAACTCATATTTTATTTTGTTTATTCTTGAATTTCTTTTATACTTCTTCTTGCCTGAACTAATTTTCTTCCCAGGCTACACTTGCCTAGCTTGATCTAATTTGGTTTAGTTTTTCGGCTGATATAATATGCTTTGTTTTGTTTTGTTTTGTTTACTTGAGTATATTTTTATTTGTTTTGGCCCTATTACTTTGAAATCTAGTGAAGTTCTATTTTTATGATGTTGTCAAATTGTTAGTTACTTTATATTTTAAATTTATCTTACTTTTATAAATCCCTATTTCTAACTTAAACATTTTATAGTTGTTATGTTGTTTTAAATTGGCTAATGTGTTATGTTATATTTTACATAATTTGTTAACATATTGTTTGAATTTTTAACCATGGATATCTATTTTATTTATTTGTTTAACTTAACATTTATTGCCTTGTACTCCTAGTTTAAATTTTTAAATTATTATTAAATCATTTGTCTACAAACTTGAGTGTATTTTATTTGTTCTATTTTTGTTTAGTGTCTTCATTCATTTATACTTTGATTTATTTCTATTTTACACAAACCTGGTTTGCTTTCACACTTGATTTTATTTCTTGTTTATTTGTTTTCTCTAGTTTTCTTACTACTTTGAAATGTAAATAAATTTCTATTCTAAATTGTTGTTATATTTTAACAAATATTCTACTTCTATTTTAATTAAAACTTACCTTATATTAATTTCAATTCCTAGTTCAAATATAAATTATCATTATTTACTTAATATTTATTGTCTTATATTTATTTTATAAACTCAAACCATCTTTAACCATCAATTCAAATATATATTAAATTTGCTCGTATATACCTAAATATATATATATATATATATATACTCACATATACACTATTTACAATATTTTAATCTCAAATGATTTATACAGAATATACTTGGATATCGGGGAAACTCGCTCCATTTAATCAATTTAATTTCACAATTTTTATTCAAAAATTTATTTAATCATAAATTTAACTCAAAATTTCATTTAATTATTAATTTAAATAAATTTAAAATTTCGGGGTCGTTACACCAAATTTCAAAATCACTGAATATTTCCTTTAATTTATTAAACTTGAAATCTTCCTTTAAATTATCGTAGCATTTTGGTAATGTAACCCTAAGTAATCATAGCATTTTTGGAATGCAATACTTCCCAATTTAACATTTTATATAATCAAAGTATTTATATACTTACAAATTTTTAACATGGTCATTTTATCATAGCCTTATAGTTAAATAAACTTTGTTACTGTAATATCCAATTTAATGCTAAAATTCTTATGTTAAGTTAAGAGTACCTTATTAACTTACATTATCATTACAATAAAGAAACTTTATTATTTTAGTCATTAAAATATGTCATTTACATTAATTAAAACTTACATATTAAATGTACTTTTTAACTTACACTCCTATTACAGTAAAGATCATTTATCATTTAATCAATATTACACTAATTAAACTTACATTATCGAATGTACGTTTTAATTTACGTTTTATTACAAAAGGGGCATTTATTATTTTAAATCAATATTACACAAATTAAGACTTACATGTTTCTTTCATTAATTAAGACTTTACATGTTTCTTTCAGTAGGTTAAACTTTACATATTTCTTTCATTAATTAGAACTTTACACGTTTCTTTCTTAAATGAAACTTTACATATTTCTTTCATTAATTAGAACTTTACACGTTTCTTTCACAATAAATTTCTTATAATTAAATCCAATTTTCAACAATTTACTTAATAAGTTTAAGTGTAAAAGTTCCAATTCTTCACATTTCAACAATTAGACTTAACACTTCAAATTTAAATTACCATTTCACAATTTAACAAAATTTCCTATTTTATTTAATTAACTTAAACCTTTAATTAAAACCAAATTTCACATTTCCTAGTCAAGTTATATTTTAAAAGATCACTTTTCAACATTCATTTATTTAACCACTTAAATTCATAGAAAAATCAAATTATCATATTTACCATTTCCAAATAAAATTTAATATCCATTTTATTTATATAACTTAAATATCTTTTTAACCAAAATTCCAAATTTCCAACTTAAGTTATATTTCAAAAATCTAGTTAAACCATTCATTAATTACATTTTTAACACATGGAAAAAAATCATAATTTCTTTAATTTAAAACATTTCAAAATCTATTTAAATTAAATTTCACAAATTTATAATTTTTTTAAAATACTTAAAAATATCCAAAACACTTTATAAAATAACCACGGGCCTGTATATAAATTTCTAACCTAGGTCAAGTGATACGGATATGTATCATTTCAATCCGCAGTTAAAAAGGAAAAATCCGGGTTCTATCATTTCAAACCCGCAATCCCAAGTTAAATGAATGAATTTGAAAACCGCTCAGGCCTATCATTTCAGCCCATAACGATATTCCCTTATTCTAAAGTCCGTTCGGGTATGTATCATTTCAACCCATAGTGATTCTAGTCTACAGGGAACTTGCAGTGTGATAAACAGATATAAATAAACAGAATAACATTAAATAACAGTGACATATGATATAACAGGTGTATAAACATCATATGATCATAACACAGTCAAGTATAACATGATAATATATTTCTACAGATTCACAGGGTGTCAATTTACTAGTTATATAGGTACATATTGTCTGGTGAGAATAACTCACTTGTTTAAGCTGGAGATGACGACCAAACACATAACACAGAATCTTTGAAGGCACGACAACATGAATATGATTTGAGAGTGGAGAGCCAAATATAATTGCCTTGTATACATATAAACAAAACAAGACAATGTATACATAAATATTCAACACAAACAATATTGAAACAATTTTAAATAAGGAGCAACAAAGAAATAGATGACTTGACCTTGCCTCAACCATTCAAGTGCTTGGCCATGACATCATTTGGCTCAGCTATGATCAGGTCTAGACCTGAAATAGTCATCCAATGGTCAGCAAAAAGAAGGCAAAACAATGGAATGATGATGGTAGGAGTTACACATGAAGAAGACAAAGAGTCAAGGCCAAAAGGAGTGGTTTTGGTGCACACTAGGCTCGGTCTAGTCATTGTTTGGGCTTGGCCATGCTTGCTCCAGATCTGGACAGAGGTAAGGGGTGATGGTAAGTGGTCAAAACAATGTGGTGGTGGCGGCTATGGTGGTGGCCAAGGTGGTGGATGAAGGTGGTGAAGTAATAGTGGTGACTAGTGCATTGTTTTGGAGTTTTTGACATTGTTTTGTGGTGCTAGCTTCAAGGAGAGGTCACGACCATGGATGGATCTGAAATGATGGCTGGAGATGATGCCAAGGAAGAGTGGTAGGGGATGGTGGTCGAGGCTATGGTGGAGATGGTGGAGGGTTTAGCCGAGCAAAGCTATGGAAGAATCAAGCAAAACAATAGAAAATTTAATAGGAAATGAAGAAGAGAAAGGTAGAGAAGATGAAGCCATTACCCAAACAACTTCAGAAATGTTTTTGGCCGTGAATTGTGAATGAAAGGGAAGTCTTTCACGTGAAACAATAAGGCATACACGGTTACAAAAGAATAAATGAGCCGTTATGGAAAAATGAAGGGTTTGGTTAATGAAAAGTCACACAATTTACAACTTAAGTCCTTTCAAATTTCCATTTATTTTATTTTAATTTTATATAACTGAAATATAAATATAAAATCAGATAAAAATACGAAAATTTAGTAAATAACAAAAAAAAAAATAACTAAATATTAAATATATATAATTTAATTAAATAAAACAGCAAAATTTGCAACTAGTCTTGAAAATATGGTAAATAAATGCAATGAACTATGGAAACTTTTTATGTACTTAAAAATATTTATAAATAAAGATAAAAACACAAAATAAAATGAATTCACAAAAATAAATAAATAAATTTTAATTTAAATATAGTTTAGATGAAGAAAATAGCAGAAAAATAGAAACAACCTTTAAAAATAAGAAATAAATACAGTAAATTTTGGAAAAATTCTATCATCGTTTTAAAAATATTTAAAAGTCAAGATATGCATAAAATAAAATATCAACACATATTAGAACAAAATATGACAAATAAAATAAAATTTATAAAATTTAAAATAACAAAATTGCAAAATAAACAATTTATACTCAAAATTGAAATGTACATATCTTTTACATTTTAACTCCGTTTTCAACGAAACGAAAAGCAGTATTCATGTTATTAAATCTATTGTCATAATAAAAGATAAAAATTATAATTTCAAACTATTTAAAATTTAAATTTAAAAGTCAAAGTTTGACTATTTGACCAAAATTCACATTTTCTAGAAATAATAAATTTAGTCATATTTGGAATTCAAATCCACATCAAAATCAAAGTTTATACTTAAAATAACAAAATTTATTCTTTTTCATAAATAAAGCTTTTAAATCTGGAAATCAATTTAAAAATAATTGTAAAATACAGGGTTGTTACACTCTCCCCCACTCAAAACTTTTCGTCCCCGAAAAGGAACGAGGTACGGGAAAGCACAGAAAAGATAGAATGAAATAGAATTAAGACAAGATGATAAGAAGATTGGAATTACACCTGATAACTATTGTTATAGGTAAGTTTAACAAGATGGAGGTGATCAAATCAAGAATATAAGCACGAAAAGATCCTCTAGAGTCTGAATCTCCCTTTTCACTTGACCGACGGTCTATGAATGGAAAACAGTGTTCAGATCCAGATGAGTAACAAAGATTTCAAAGATTATAAAAAGATTTCTAAACAGACTGGTATAAGCAATAGCCTTCCCATTCTGTAACAAGATAAGAGAAATAAGGACAACCAAAAGATAGTTTGAAAAAAAAAAAATAAGATAATAAATTTGAAACAATAATGCTTTGAAATCATAACAATTTAGGGATGTTTATCATTTGGAAATCATACTACTAAAAATCATAACACTTTGGAAATGTTATTCTTAAAAAGAACATAATACTTAGAAAATCATAACACCTTTTAAAAATAATCTTCATTTAAACCATTTTAATCCAAGATTAAACAATATTCACTTTAAAGTTGTAACATTTCTAAGTTCATTCAATTTTAGAAATTTCCAAAACACTGTATTTTCAAAACAGCATCACTTATAAAATGCTACAGTAGGTATATTAGTACTTCAAATCAGTTTAATTCCAGAAATATTCATTTGGATATCATTTAACTTATGACTTATTAAAACAAACTTTTATGAATGGAATATCCAAATAAACTATACTACATTTATTAAGTCAAAAGTTCATTATTTTACTTAGCTCTTAATTTAACACATAACCTATCACTTTATTTAAAATACCCATTTCATAAATAGATATTCCTTTAATAAGTTACACTTAAAATTCCATTTGAAAACCAAATTCTCAATTATCAATTTTTAGTGATGTAAAAATACATTTTAACTATTTGAATCATAATTATTCATTTTTCAAGACATATCTATTTCATAAATAAAATATTTATATAGCAAATATAACAATCAAATTTCTTTACACATTTATTCATTTAGACATCAATTAAACTATGAATTCAAGTTAAATAAGCTTTATTACAAAATGTCTAATTCCCATGTAATTTATTTTATCTATTCAAAGATACATTATTTATTATACAACATATTCATTTCAGGAAATAACCATTATTAAAATTCCTAGGTTAGACTTAAGGTTCCATATTAAATCAATTTGATTATTAAGTTATTTAAATAAAATCTCTTTAAATTCCTTTTTCACTATTTACCTCTGTTAATCTTTTATAACTAAAATTTAAGTGTATAAAATCCTTTTTATATTGTATATTATCCAATTACAATGTTAACTTCTAAAAAAATTTAAGGTAAGTTATATTTGAATGCAATTGTAATATACAAATAAAATTATCCAATTCAATTATCTCAAGTTTGAATCATTTATCCAAAATTTTGATTTTTCTTTTTATAATTGAAATTATTCTTTAAGAAAAAAAATGTAAGAATTAAATTTCCGATTTCCTTCAAACCATTTAGAGATAAATAAATATATGTACATAATATGTCAAATCAATTTAAATCATTTATCTATATATATTATAAATCAAATCATATTTAGAAATTCAAATAAATTAAATCTTTCAAAACAAAGCTGTAGTAAGACTACAGAACGGTCTCTTCAGTTCAAAACTCGAAAATGAATGTCGATGATGCTGCAGTCATCACCGAAATTATTTTCCAGCGACAAAGAGAAGAGCACTAAATTTTTAAACTTTAAAATCTTTTAGAGACAAATTTTTATTCAAAAATACTTTAAATAACATCCTTTTAAAAATTTTAAACACAAAGTTTGAAATCCATCGGAAATTAAATTCTTTAAATTTCTTATTTTAAATTCATTTCAGTTCCCAAATAAATTTATAAACAACTATTTATAAATTCATTTGTGGAACAATAAATGATAAATCAAGTATTATCATTTCAAATTATCAATTTAAATCAATTTATTAAGTTCCATAAAATTATATATCCAAATTTATTTCATTAACCAAATTTTAAAATAATATTGTGTCAGTTTTTTCTGTCAAAGTGTTTTAGAAATCCTATCGATAGCGTTGATCAGACGAATCGATCGGAAACCCAAATCAACATCAACAACTCAAACAACACAATATAAAACAAAACATTAATTTACAAGTACAGTTCAAAATGTTTGGAAGATAGATTGGAACAAAAGACAAGATGATTAAACAGAGTAGAGAGATGGGTAAGCTTAGATAAATCGCGGACAACCTTAACCGGGTCAACCGTGACTTAATGGATAAGATCAAATGTGGATTTTCTGGGGTAAATCTACCTTCGATCTCAAGAGATAGAGTTTGGAATAACAAAAGATATTAGCATCTAAACCAAGGATAAATATAAATCTCTGGTTAATCGATGCTGATTGTAAAGGATTTTCACCCCTTTACAAGAAAATTAGAATATTGGCGAGACCGCCAATTTACTATAAAGATCATTCGAAGTGGAGTTATGTGATACTCCAAAATAAAAAGAAGATGAATAGTGAGGGACAAGAATGAATTTTGGAACCGTAGGGAACATTCCAAAAATTCAAAGGAAATTCGAATCAAGAGGAAAAGATTCAAACTCGAACGAAAGTGATTCTGTAAATAAATCTACTCCATATGCCGAGTTTTGCCTCAAAGCCAAAGCTCTGATACCAACTGTAACGACCCGATATTTTCAACCATTCGCATCCATTATAAGTGTATAGGTAGACACTCATGCCGGAGTTGAATTTCTCAAAATACCGCGTTGTAAATAAAAATTTGGCAAACTCAGAATATACAGTAAATAAATATAATCACAGATCACAGACACAGAGTAAAATAATGCAGCGGAAGTAAAAGAAATAGTAGTTCATGAAGCTACTATGTAAATATATCAGAGTTACATAAGATACAACAGAAGAAATAGAGTACAACAGAAGTATCAATAAGATAACCAAGTACAAGCTGAACAGAGCAACATAACTGAAGTAGATAGAACAAGACTAGCAGATAATCTCCAGCGATTCAAATCTCCAGAAGGTGGAAATCCAAATCTGTGAATAACTCAGGCTGACCCGAGCGTAAAGCAAAACACAAAACACTCGAGTCAGGACAATATATACTTATATAATGTAAACCAACTCAAGTGAACTGTAATAAAGGTACAAGTAACTTAGAAGATGCTTGGGACCGCCCATCCTCTAAGGATCCGTTAAAATATCTACTATGTAGTAATATTCGCTATTATAATAGTGTCTAAATAAGTAAAGTATAATCATATCGGAAAATAGCGTTAAGGGGATGGAGAACCTTAACGCGGTCGGATCTTAAAATCATAATCGTAGTAAAGCTCGATATGGTAGGTGACACGGCACAACTAGGCAATGCCAGGGTAGATATACCAATTACGCACACGGACTGATGGATACGCATAGCAGCCACTACCGTTCCACCTCGAACAACATTCCCAAATCGGAGGATGGCCATCTAGTCAAATCACAAGTAAGAGTATAATATCGAAGAAATGTGTCCGAGAAGAGGTGCTACCTCACTGGTCCGAGATCGCTCCAGTTTTAGCCACCTTATGCCAACTCACGGGAGTTGGGTCCACGTAACATACCTTAAGAACGTCGCCACCATCCTACTTCATTCTGGAATCTCCACCGCGTACACGGTTGTCAAAGTGGTTTTCGGTATCGACAGAGAGTATGTCCATATCCGATCCCGGTCTCTTTGCCAACCAATCGTTATTATAACCCATGGTTATAACTTTTAAAAATAGTTTATGTTTCAAATCAAAATACATCCTTTAAACCATTTCAAAATCATATCATTTATTTCAAACTAATACATACTTTCAAACCCAAACATATCTATTCAAAACCAATTCAAAAATATATCATTTCCATTTCAAAACCAATTCAATAATATATCATTTCAATAAAACCCAAATTTCAAAATCACTGAATATTTCCTTTAATTTATTAAACTTGAAATCTTCCTTTAAATTATCGTAGCATTTTGGTAATGTAACCCTAAGTAATCATAGCATTTTTGGAATGCAATACTTCCCAATTTAACATTTTATATAATCAAAGTATTTATATACTTACAAATTTTTAACATGGTCATTTTATCATAGCCTTATAGTTAAATAAACTTTGTTACTGTAATATCCAATTTAATGCTAAAATTCTTATGTTAAGTTAAGAGTACCTTATTAACTTACATTATCATTACAATAAAGAAACTTTATTATTTTAGTCATTAAAATATGTCATTTACATTAATTAAAACTTACATATTAAATGTACTTTTTAACTTACATTCCTATTACAGTAAAGAGCATTTATCATTTAATCAATATTACACTAATTAAACTTACATTATCGAATGTACGTTTTAATTTACGTTTTATTACAAAAGGGGCATTTATTATTTTAAATCAATATTACACAAATTAAGACTTACATGTTTCTTTCATTAATTAAGACTTTACATGTTTCTTTTAGTAGGTTAAACTTTACATATTTGTTTCATTAATTAGAACTTTACACGTTTCTTTCATAAATGAAACTTTACATATTTCTTTCATTAATTAGAACTTTACACGTTTCTTTCACAATAAATTTCTTATAATTAAATCCAATTTTCAACAATTTACTTAATAAGTTTAAGTGTAAAAGTTCCAATTCTTCACATTTCAACAATTAGACTTAACACTTCAAATTTAAATTACCATTTCACAATTTAACAAAATTTCCTATTTTATTTAATTAACTTAAACCTTTAATTAAAACCAAATTTCACATTTCCTAGTCAAGTTATATTTTAAAAGATCACTTTTCAACATTCATTTATTTAACCACTTAAATTCATAGAAAAATCAAATTATCATATTTACCATTTCCAAATAAAATTTAATATCCATTTTATTTATATAACTTAAATATCTTTTTAACCAAAATTCCAAATTTCCAACTTAAGTTATATTTCAAAAATCTAGTTAAACCATTCATTAATTACATTTTTAACACATGGAAAAAAATCATAATTTCTTTAATTTAAAACATTTCAAAATCTATTTAAATCAAATTTCACAAATTTATAATTTTTTTAAAATACTTAAAAATATCCAAAACACTTTATAAAATAACCACGGGCCTGTATATAATTTTCTAACCTAGGTCAAGTGATACGGATATGTATCATTTCAATCCGCAGTTAAAAAGGAAAAATCCGGGTTCTATCATTTCAAACCCGCAATCCCAAGTTAAATGAATGAATTTGAAAACCGCTCAGGCCTATCATTTCAGCCCATAACGATATTCCCTTATTCTAAAGTTCGTTCGGGTATGTATCATTTCAACCCATAGTGATTCTAGTCTACAGGGAACTTGCAGTGTGATAAACAGATATAAATAAACAGAATAACATTAAATAACAGTAACATATGATATAACAGGTGTATAAACATCATATGATCATAACACAGTCAAGTATAACATGATAATATATTTCTACAGATTCACAGGGTGTCAATTTACTAGTTATATAGGTACATATTGTCTGGTGAGAATAACTCACTTGTTTAAGCTGGAGATGACGACCAAACACATAACACAGAATCTTTGAAGGCACGACAACATGAATATGATTTGAGAGTGGAGAGCCAAATATAATTGCCTTGTATACATATAAACAAAACAAGACAATGTATACATAAATATTCAACACAAACAATATTGAAACAATTTTAAATAAGGAGCAACAAAGAAATAGATGACTTGACCTTGCCTCAACCATTCAAGTGCTTGGCCATGACATCATTTGGCTCAGCTATGATCAGGTCTAGACCTGAAATAGTCATCCAATGGTCAGCAAAAAGAAGGCAAAACAATGGAATGATGATGGTAGGAGTTACACATGAAGAAGACAAAGAGTCAAGGCCAAAAGGAGTGGTTTTGGTGCACACTAGGCTCGGTCTAGTCATTGTTTGGGCTTGGCCATGCTTGCTCCAGATCTGGACAGAGGTAAGGGGTGATGGTAAGTGGTCAAAACAATGTGGTGGTGGCGGCTATGGTGGTGGCCAAGGTGGTGGATGAAGGTGGTGAAGTAATAGTGCTGACTAGTGCATTGTTTTGGAGTTTTTGACATTGTTTTGTGGTGCTAGCTTCAAGGAGAGGTCACGACCATGGATGGATCTGAAATGATGGCTGGAGATGATGCCAAGGAAGAGTGGTAAGGGATGGTGGTCGAGGCTATGGTGGAGATGGTGGAGGGTTTAGCCGAGAAAAGCTATGGAAGAATCAAGCAAAACAATAGAAAATTTAATAGGAAATGAAGAAGAGAAAGGTAGAGAAGATGAAGCCATTACCCAAACAACTTCAGAAATGTTTTTGGCCGTGAATTGTGAATGAAAGGGAAGTCTTTCACGTGAAACAATAAGGCATACACGGTTACAAAAGAATAAATGAGCCGTTATGGAAAAATGAAGGGTTTGGTTAATGAAAAGTCACACAATTTACAACTTAAGTCCTTTCAAATTTCCATTTATTTTATTTTAATTTTATATAACTGAAATATAAATATAAAATCAGATAAAAATACGAAAATTTAGTAAATAACAAAAAAATAAATAACTAAATATTAAATATATATAATTTAATTAAATAAAACAGCAAAATTTGCAACTAGTCTTGAAAATATGGTAAATAAATGCAATGAACTATGGAAACTTTTTATGTACTTAAAAATATTTATAAATAAAGATAAGAACACAAAATAAAATGAATTCACAAAAATAAATAAATAAATTTTAATTTAAATATAGTTTAGATGAAGAAAATAGCAGAAAAATAGAAACAGCCTTTAAAAATAAGAAATAAATACAGTAAATTTTGGAAAAATTCTATCATCGTTTTAAAAATATTTAAAAGTCAAGATATGCATAAAATAAAATATCAACACATATTAGAACAAAATATGACAAATAAAATAAAATTTATAAAATTTAAAATAACAAAATTGCAAAATAAACAATTTATACTCAAAATTGAAATGTACATATCTTTTACATTTTAACTCCGTTTTCAACGAAACGAAAAGCAGTATTCATGTTATTAAATCTATTGTCATAATAAAAGATAAAAATTATAATTTCAAACTATTTAAAATTTAAATTTAAAAGTCAAAGTTTGACTATTTGACCAAAATTCACATTTTCTAGAAATATTAAATTTAGTCATATTTGGAATTCAAATCCACATCAAAATCAAAGTTTATACTTAAAATAACAAAATTTATTCTTTTTCATAAATAAAGCTTTTAAATCTGGAAATCAATTTAAATATAATTGTAAAATACAGGGTTGTTACACGGTATTTTGTGCAATTCAACTCCGGCATGAGTGTCTACCTATACACTTATAATGGATGCGAATGGTTGAAAATATCGGGTCGTTACATTGTCGTTTGATCGTACAGACTCAAAACGACTTGAAATAAATGTAATTGAAAACAATTGAAATCAATTTGGAAAATATTGATTTTAGCATAACTTCTTCATTCGATGGAATTTGGACTTGAAACTTTTTCTATTGCGTTTAAAATATTTTTAAAACGTCTATTTTGATATATGGGTTGACCCAATTTCGTTCCGGAGTCGAAACGGGCTTTTGGGCCATTCATCGTTCAGCGCGTTTTAGATCGGGTCCATCTATCCTATTTCGACTTTGCCTATATATATCCAGTTATAAACCCTAGCAGCCTATATTCCTTATTTCTATACGTACAATTTCATTTGCTCTTCCTCATTCCAATGGCTACAAACCCAAATCTTCCCAATCCAATTTCAATTTTATAAAAAAAGAGAAAAAAAAAATTGCGGATCTGCAGCAACTTCGGGTCGCGCTTCGAGTTTCAGAGGCAAAAACGCTGCATCTGCTTCGAGTCAAGAAGAAAACTACTCGGGTCATCGGGTCATTTTCGCAAAAACTCCAAGCAAGCACCGGGTATTTGAGGCGGCGGACTGGGTTGAACTCGAAGTCGACTCAGGACCAGACTTTTCCAATCTTCAAATTTTCGTAACTTTTGCATACGGACTCGGATTTAGACGCGGTTTATTTTGTTAGGATCGTATTGAAATTCCGGACACTTTGACACTGGTTTGGATGGATTTGGAGACTGTCAAATTTTTGGGTTTAAATTGAATTTAAATTCAATTTAAATTCAAAAGGTGAGTGTTTTAACCCACTCACAACTTCTAAAATTTCTTATGTTTGTTAAATTAAATTTTAATCTGATTTAAAATTTATCTATGATTGTTTGGGCATATATTTAATCATCATCTCAGTTAGATAGCATTTATTTAAATTAACTTGTTATTTAATTTTATTATTGCATATAATTTGACAGTTCAATTTATTTATTATTGCATATAAACTGACAGTTAAACAGTTATTAATTTTTATTGAATATAAACTATTCGTTGATGCCTGTTATATTTTATATGCTTTATATTGATGTTTTGTTTAAATTAGATGATGATTGTAATAAATGGTTGTTTATTGATATCTGGATGAATGGATGTTATATTTATATTGTATAAACTGCAAGTTATTATGCATTTTCATTTCATTTGGGATTGCGGTTTGAAATGATATATAACCGTAAACTTTTATTTTTAAAATTACGGATTGAAATGATAAATATCTGTATCACTTGACCATAGGATATGAAATTATATACATGCATCGTGGTCTATATATAAAATATTTTAAGGTGATTTTCTATGTGTTTTGGAAAATAAGGGTTTATATATATACTAATTTTGATATTTTATAAATATTATTTTATATGTAACGACCCAGAATTTTGGACCATTCGCATCCATTATAAGTGTATAGGTAGACACTCATGCCGGAGTTGAATTGCTCAAAATACCGCGTTGTTAATTTAAATTTGGCAAAACTGAACATATATACAGTAAATAAAATAATCACAGATCACAGACACAGAGTAATAAGTGCAGCGGAAATAAAAGAGATAGTAGTTCATGAAGCTACTATATGAATATATAAAATACATCAGAGTTTACAACAGAAGAGAAATACGATACATCAGAGTTAAACCAGATACAACGGAAGAGTAACACGATACATCAGATACAAATCAGAATACATCACTGGAATCATCGAATACTGAAAGCAGAATAGATGGCTGGATCTTCAAGCAAAGCTCCAACTCCAAAGGTGAGCCTCGAAAGCTGAACTACTCAGTCTGACCCGAGCGTAAAGCAAAAACACAAGACACTCGAGTCAGGATTAACATTCTTATATTAATAAATCCAACTCAAGTGAAATAGCAATTGAAATACAAGTAACTCAAAGGATGTTTGGAATAACCATCCTTTAAGGATCCGTTAAACTATCTACTAGGTAGTAATGTACGCTAAGTAGATAATGTCTATCAGTAATATAAAAAGATATCAAAATAGCGTTAAGTCATGGCCCATTCCACCCTTAATATATTTTTATTCCCAAAAGCATATACAAGACCGTAGTTTCCCCAAAACCGGAAGTCACCAGAGAGCAATCCATATACTAAAGGTACAAATCAAAATCGTAGTGGTCTCGCATAAATGGAATACAAGTATGACAAGGCACATGAGGCAATACCCAAGGTAGTGATACTACCGTTCGCCTGATCCGGACTGGTGAGAACGCAACGCCGCAGCGCCCGCAACACCGTGAAACAACACTCCCAAAATCAAGGGTGCACCAATCGACAACAAGTATAAGTAGTTCGAAGAAGTGTGTCCACTTGAGGTAGCTAATCCTCCATTGGCCCGGCACAGCTCCTGTTTTAGTCATTTCCAATTTGACACAAGTGTCAAGGCTATCCATCATCGTTCTCTTTCTTCAGTCAACACGTACATCATTCCAACCACTTCATTCTGGATCATCACTCCGCGTATAGTTATTAAAGTGGTTTCCGGTTTAGATAGAGAGTATATCCATAACCGAATTCCGGTCTCTTTAATAACCTTCGAAATTATTTCACCGATTGGTCATTTATTTATTTCAAAACCAAATCAATTTCAATTCAATTAGAATTCGTAAATCAACATTTCATTTGTCTTTCAAAACCAATTTCCAATAATTTACGTTTCAAAACTTCCAAATTATCATTTCAAAATCTTATAATTCAAATTCAATTTCTATTTAAAATAATCCAAATATTGATTCAAGTTCGAATACAAGTTTCATTTCGAAAACCTTTAAATTAAATCTTATTTAACATTCAAATCAATTTAAAATCATTTATCGATTTCATTCAATATTCGTTAAGTTACTATGCTATTCAAAACAATTTCCATTAAATTTCCAATTCATTAAATCCATTATTTAAATTCAACTTCATTTTATCGAAACTTACAAATTTAATTAAATTAAATTCATCAAATCAAATTCTTTACATTTCAAGTCTTACATTAATTCCAAAATATCACATTTCATTTCTTGTTAAATAAAATTCAATTTCAATTATTTATTTACTTACTTAAATAATTTTCCAAAACTTAATTAATAAAGAAAACTCAATTTCAATTATTTACGAAGTAAAATCCACTTATTCAAAAGTTCAAATTTTTTCTTATTAAAGAATTTCAATTCAATTTAATCATTAAATAATTCAATCTTATTTAATTATTAAATAATTCAAAACTTAATTATTAAATAATTTCAAAGTTTAATAATTCCAAACTTAATTATAATTTCAAACTTGATTATTAAATCATTTCAAAGTTTAATACTTTCAAACTTAATTATAATTTCAAACTTGATTATAATTTCAAACTTAATTATTAAATCATTTTAAACTTAATTCAATCATTTCTCAAATTAATCAACATTCTTTCATCAATTACATTGTTAATATTTGTTTCAGGTTTATTAAATATTAACATTTTCCTTCCATTAAAATTCAAAATTCAACTTCATTTCAAAACCATATTATTTATTCAAATAAAATCTTCGTTTATTTTTAAATCAAATTATTGACCAATCGGGTTTTATTTAATTCTCTATCCTAGGTCAAAATTAAAATTTGGGTATTTATCATTTCAACCCGATTCCAATTCAATTCAAAATCAAAACATAGCAAAGGGAACTTGTAGTGTGATAACTGGGATGGTGTCAAAGTAAATAAACAAGCAATAACAACAACCAATATCAATCCAATAATCAATTCAAATAATCCCGAAATAACTGTATTAATTCGCATTGTTATTTGTACAAATTAATATAATTATTTCTAGAATCTACACTATCATTTCATGTAGATTAAAGATTATTACATTACGGTTTTCACTTGTCATTTATTACAATTTCATACATCATCAATTTAACAACATACATTCAGTGGTTCAAAGTGTAATTAAACAAATCCTACGTATCGATAAATTCAACAGTTAAAGGGGTCATATTATACAATGTCATTTAATCAAATTTAACACATATATCAAATCTAACTATCCTACGTCAATTTCAATTTCAAATTATTTATCACTTACATCATTAACAATTTAACGTCCAATATAAACATCAAACAATCAATCAATTATCAGCCAAACTGTATTATCATCGCATAAATAATTAACAGATAATGGTGTCAGATGTCACAGGTGAACTGATACAGGCAATAGCATATATAACAATGTAATTAACTAACAGCAGCATATTTCAATTGTCGTTTCAATTGAAATCAAATTTAATAAATAAAAGAACGTTAATTGTCACATCCCGAAATTTTCGACTTTCGAAAATTCAACATCGATACTCACTTTATCGACTGTCGAGCAATCGAGTGCCGGAAACTCCAATAGTGAGGGTTTTAGAAAGAAGAAATAGAAGAAAATGAGAAGAAGAAGAGAAAGGAAGAACAACTGAACAACATCAGACAGAAAACAATATCAGAATCTTACACATCGCAGCGGAACAATATATAATAGATAAACACTAGTCTTTTATAACAAAGAACTATATCAGTTTATACATACATCAATCATCAGAGTCAATATACAACAATGGACAGTTATATAAACTCATCCTCATACAGAATACACAGCGGAATAAAATAATATCAGATACAAATACTACGTCTCGAACTCCAGCTTATCTCCAAGCTCCAGAATATCCAGAATATCCTGATAATATAACTCTAGGCTGCCCGTGTGGAAATTGGTGGGCACCCAGAATTTAGAAGGGAACAATAAACTCCGAGTCAGTCATGGTGACTGGTGTGAGATCGTAAAACAGTTATTTATCTTTACAATAAACAACAGAAAAATTTTGAAGTCAATTCGCAATGCTTTTGGAAAATGAAACTACCATAAGACCTCCCACCACACACACAATGCAAACGCATACTTGGAGGAGATTTCTTCTTATGATAGTCAAAGATGCTTACTATGCAAAAATCAAATTCTTTTTGATATTATTATTAGTGCATAGTGGAAAACATTTCGAAAGTAGAATATTAATCTTAGCCAGCATAGGTACCATTATATTATGCCTGCTATAGCTGCCTCCTGAGGAGACAGGTTATACAATTGAAATCGTAAAGGCTCGTATTGTTTCTTTGGATTTCCAACAAATGGCCAGGCTAAGGAACTTCCTATCCACGATGGGTACGTCCCTGGAATAGACGACCCGAGAACCTAACCGGATCTCTGCCAACACAAGGCCGGGTTACCTCTACAAAAATAGGTAACTACTGACACGCGTATGCCATCCCCCGATCGTCACCGATCTTCCCGAGGATCCCCGATTCGCAACAAACCACATAGATAATAATAATGCAGTAACCACAGAGGTTAAGTATCTGGGCTCCATACCATGATACCACCTTTATCCAGAAGGAATGACATACACTAAGGGGCGCTACTCCCTAGAACCTTGCTACATTCTTCCTGTTTCGACCATTTCCGGGGTGTGAGGCTCGACGAAGTCTCGTCCACAAAGCTACGCTTTCTCAAAAAGCCCTGCTTCGGGTCAAACAAAATGATCAACCTATGATCACAAAGATATAAGATCAAACAAATGATCATATCACAAATGATCAAACACTGATCATTTCACAGCAACACTCAGTATGCCACGTTACCAAATTGGGATATATCGCTGATAAATTTCAACTACATAACCTCTGAGCTCGTACGTCTCAGAGAAGGGTGTTAAGCTAAGAGAATAAATTCTCCACCACCAACAGAAATGTATTTGAAAGAAATCAGCTTTATATCTCAAATTGTAACGTCAGACACACAATCCATACAAGTCTGTTCCGGGATCGAACAGAACCGAAGGCACTTCTCACGAAGCCCTTGCAATTCCGGATAATTTTCTAATCACGTCCGGACTTCCCGTCACTAAGGGTGATAAAACCTCTAAACCGAAGATCAGTCGGTGTAGAGTAACTCGACGGTAATCCTTCCGTTTTCAAAAATATCCGGTCTTCAACACCGGTCTTCAAATGCAATTCATAACGACGTATCACATATTCGGAATGGGTTATACGACCCCATGGTCCTTTCCCGGCTAACCCGAATAGTGAGCGATTATTCAAAAATAAGTGTGGCATTCAATTTCATCCAATTCACAACAAATACCTATCTAAAGGTAATTATCGATAGTCGGTTATTTAACTATCAATAAAGATGCGCGACATCATCAGATTCCAAATAATTTTCCCAAATTATTTATTCTTCAAAAATATCTTACTAGATATATAATTTCCACACTTCAAAAATAAATCAACGTTTATTTTTAAAACGAATTCCCATTTCTTTTATAAATTCCGTATTGAATTTACATTTTCGAATATCTACTGATATTCGATTTTCAAATCGCTTTCAATATTCAATCTCAATTTATCTTTACAAGGATAAATCCTCAAAACGTTCATTTCATATTGGAAAAGCAATTCCATACTTATTTAATAAGTAATTGTTTCACAAATCTATTCATTTTCGACACTTGAAAATATTCGATATACTTAAATCAATTTAAGTATATATTCATCCTTTAAGGAAAATATTCTTTTAACACATTTATTTGAGTCAAAACGAATGTTACATAAAACATCGTTACGACGACTCAAAATCACTAGTATAGGGATTCGAATTTTAATAGATATATAAATCCCAATACTACATCAAAACATTTCCTTTCGGAAATCATTTACTATAACAACAGTGTTATAGTCCATCATTTCCTTATTCTTCTCGAAAACGTCTATTTCAACAATAAATGTTGAAATCTATGATTTCGATATTTAACACGTTTTAAAACATCCTTTAAAACAATTACTTCACTTCAAATATCACTTTTCCAAAATTATATCCATTTTACTTAACAATATATTCACTGTCCAAAATCGTGAATATACTTCACTAATTACATTTCACTATTTTCTACACGTTTTATTTCAATGATAATTCGCTATCCAAAATCGCGAATATATCTCCTTTAAAAATCTTCTATATTTAATTTATCAAATCCAATTGATTTCGAATTTATAAAACAACGTTTATAAATTCTATTTCCATTTTAATACCAACTTCGACTTATAAATCTTCTTTTATCAACTTCTATATTTAACTTATCAAAATAAGCGACTTTGGGTTTATAAACAACTTTTATAAATCCCAATTCTATTTATAAAAACTTCAATACCAAATCAATCTCAATATTGATTTCTAATTTTATTTATCACTACTAAGTGAATTCCTTATTTTTCGCAAATTATTCAATATTAGGTTTTAAAATGGATTCTTCAAATTGAAATCATTTTACATTGATTTCACAGCTTACTTCAATTTACCAATTAAATTTCTAATTGGATTTCCAACTTATCTTCTTTTAAATAAATTCCTTTTTAAGAAAATAAATTTCAATCGTTTCTTTCAATCTATTTAAAAATCCAAATTCTTAAATTAAATTCTTCAATTTATAATCACGATTATACGAAATTCATTTATTTAACATTTTCACTTTATTCTGGAAATAAATTCGATAAGATTATAAAAATTAACTTTTTATACTTTAAAATTCCTTGCTTCAAAATTTATTCAATTTCTAAAATTAATTCACTTAGAAATTTCTATTTTGATTTCAAAAATTCAATTCCGTTTATTTTTGGAATCCAATGATGTCAAAACATCCATTCAGCTAAATTTTAGCTTTCAAACAATTTCCAGATATCAATATGATTAATAGCATCACTATAATCATTCACAGATTCATATCACAATAGAAATGAATTAAATAAATGTGAGGGGTCCAGTTGGATCCCTCCAACCTGTTTCCCTGCATCCAAAGATGTTAGCACAATACCAATTCCGCTCCAGTACGGAATTATCGCGGTATATAGGTTTTTATAAATCCGCTTACTAACGGCGCAATAGGGTCTCATCCGCTATACGAGGCGGGAAATCAATCAATCCAATATATACATATGCCAATATGTATATACTACTATATATATAGATATATCCTATCATATCTAATAGCACATTCAAACAAAATCAATCAATAACTGCAAATCAAAATTTTCCTTCGAGTGAGAAAATCTCACCTTAGCTTTTTAATTTGCCATCCATTTCCATTCTCGGCTTGATTTCTTGATTTTAAACCTTGTATAAACAATTTATAAAATTTTATTAATATCCGAGATAAATCGAACCATTCATTTTCATTTAATAAAATTTTATTTTATCAAATCAATTTAATTTCAAACAATATTTCCGTTTATATAATTTTAATCATCCAATGATTTTATTTTAACCTAGTTTTTCTTTTTAATAAATTTATCTAACAAAAATTTAAATCAAAACTATTCTTCCTTTAAATAAATATCCCACTAAATAAATCATATTAGTTTTGATTTATAAATACTACTTAACATTTTAAAATTCCAAATTAACTTCTCAAAATATTATACAAGTTAAATTAACATTCGAACCCATTATTTAAATACAAACTCTTTTCAGCAACTTAAATAATTTCTAGATAAGTCAAAATACATTCATATATTTTTCAAGCTTTATCTAAATAAATAAATTTTCTATTTATATATACATGTATAAAAATCTGCATTTATAACTTACTGTGAATTTTTTTTTTTCTTTCATCGTTTTATATATATATATATGGAATCGAGTTTAAATCAAAAAGAAAGAAGATAGGAATTAAATCGAATACCTCACTACCACTCGACAAATTGCACTGCCAGACTTCGCCTGCCGCTGCTAAGTCCCTGAACGAAAACGCGCCGCCATTGATTGCACTTGCGAGATCTCCAGCAGATGCCGCTTGCCCCAAAATCCACGCGATCCATACTTCATCACGTCGCTATCCAAAATCGCCTGTTGCCGAGGTCGAGCCACTCAACCCTAGGCGCCTCCCTACGCGCGCGCGAACTGCCTCCTTCCTCACCTCCCAGGTCACCGCCCTAACTCGCGAGAAACTCCCCTTTCCGCCTTGCGCCTGCTCGAACCTCACGCGCGAACGCGACCTCGACGAACGCCCAGACATCGCCGCCTCCATCGATGCGACGCCTCCCTCGAACGCACGAGTACACCCGCAGCCCCTTTTTTTTTTATTTGAATGATTTATTTGAGAATAAGGAGGAGGGCACGGTTTCGTTTGAATGAGATAAAAGGTGGACGCTTTCGTTCGAACAGAATTGAAGACGCCATTTTTTATTTATTTCGTTTTAACTGAGGAATGGGGGAAGAAAGTTGCGTGATTTAAAAAGAGAGGGGGAAGACAGAGGAACGTGCTTACACGATTTTCTCGTGATACCAGGCGTGAATCTAGGCGTGCCTTTAGGGATGCTGTCCTTTGTTTAAAATTTTTAAATTTAAATTTAAATTCAAATTCGTTTTTTAAAATTTCAACGCGTTAAATTTCCGTGTGCTCACATATCAACTCAGAAAATTACGAAAATTGAAATCCGACAATAATACAACATTCCGCACCCAATGGAACTGGTTTCGTCGAATTCCGAGACTGTTTGAAAATTGACTATTTTATAAATATCGGTTCGAGTGATTATTTTCAAAACTGAACAAAACAGTTCGAAATTAAATTCTGAAGCTGCTATCATCTTCAGTATTATCAATACGAATTTTAAAAGCTTTCGAAATATTTTTCTTCAGCTTAAAATTGTAGATTCAAATTTTTATTTAACTTTAATCGATTAAATTTTATAGTTAAATCGCAAATTTTCAAAGTTATATCGGGGATTCAAATTAAATCATCGTTCAAATATTTAAAATTAATTAAATATCTCCAATTTAATTTGTTTGAAATTCAGGGTCGTTACAGACTTCCCTCCTTAAAAGAATTTCGTCCTCGAAATTACAAGTTAGGAAAAATGGTCTTTAACTCGTCTACTATTTTTCACAATCCAGTAGTTTTATCAATTTATCAAAACAAATCTTTCTATTAAAGATTCGTTATCATTCAACTCGTTTTCCAACTTCAATTATAAGTTTCAAACAACATTGTTTTCTTAACAATTCAATTTTAAGTTTAAATTCAAATTTAAACTTTCAAATTTTCTCAAAAATTTTCTAACGCCCTAAATTTTCGAAAAATTTCGCCAGCGTCTCCTTTGCGCGACTAATACGGCACGACTACAAAACGTCCCTACGGACTCTCAGATTTCAAAAAGAAAAAGAAAAAGCCAAGCGGCTAGAGAGAAATCATCAAAAACTCATATTAAAACTCAAATACATACCTTTTTCGAGCAATTCGAATTATCTGTGAAATAAATTTTCCAATCCCTTTATACACCTGTATATCCTACTAGCCATTATATCTAGTTACAGCATTCAATCATTTTGCAAATTCTATTACAAAAATTTCAATATAAACTACTTGTATCATCTTTAGTTCACTATTGAAATTATATCCATTATCTTCAATTTTACATTTCATATTCATTTGAATTCAATTCACAATTCCAATCTAATTTGGATTCAGTTTACAATTTCAATTCTATTTGAATTCAATTTTATCTTCTATTCTGAATATTGAATTTTATTGATTAGCTTTCATTCATACTGCACCATTTTAAATTAGTTTCAGTTACTAATCCATTCGTCTTCAATTTGAATTTCATTCCACTCAGATTTCAAATATTCTATAAGTTATCAACTTATTTTCATTTCGATTTATATAATCACTTATATATTCATATTACAAATTCATTTCATTAATGAATTTTTTAAATTTTCCAATATCTATCTGGAATTCCATTTTCATTTATAAATCACATTTACAATTCATATTTACCATTTTATTCATATATGAATTCGTTTCCTTATGCTTCCAATTCATATTTAAAATTTCATTCGTTAAATGGATTTTTATTTAAACTTTAAACTTTACAAGTTATCAACTTCATAATCTTTCATAAATATTTTTTTATAGTATTCCAGAATCTTTTCAACATTTCAAAGCCATTTTGAAAACAATTCAAATTATCCTTTGAATTTCCAAAACAAAACCCAAATTTTCAAACAACTTTTATTTAAAACAATTTGGCAGAAATTTCTCTTTTGGAAACCCGAAAATGAACACCGGTGATGTCGCGATCATCATCGGAATTATTTTCCAGCGACCTAAAAGAGTTTAGAGCTTTTCATCTCTCCAAAATACCTTTCAAATCCTTTGAAATTCATTTTCAACTTCAAAAAGAATTTAAACTTCCAAATCCTCAAAATTTTCAAATTCTTTTCAAAACATTTCCAAAACTTCTCTGGAATTCCGTTTTAAATTATAAGTCACAATTATAATTTATATTCTCAAATTTCATTTGCATATGAATTTATTTCTTAACTTTGGAGTTTTGATTTCAATTTCTCATCTAATTTCAATGATAATAATTTAATATTATCACTTCTAGCAACCATGCAACCATATACTGTAATAATTTACAGAAAATCATTTCTTTTCTATACAAAAATAGATTTGGGTAAAATTATTTCATTCACCCTATTTTAAAACAATACTGTGCCGAATTGTTCTATTCGAGCGTTTAGAAACCCCTTCGATACAGTTTTGCAAGACTGTGCCGACGAAGGTTCATATACCACTTAATAAACCAATCATCACAATACAAAACAATTTTTATATTCACTAACAAATACGCACTTGTATCTATTATTACACTCAAACTCATTCTAGAGTACTGCTGACTCTATCTCTAATGAGTAACACCCAACAGAGCAGGGTTGTCGCTTAACCATATGCTCTGATACCACTTTGTCACATCCCGAAATTTTTGACTTTCGAAAATTCAACATCGATACTCACTTTATCGACTGTCGAGCAATCGAGTGCCGGAAACTCCAATAGTGAGGGTTTTAGAAAGAAGAAATAGAAGAAAAAGAGAAGAAGAAGAGAAAGGAAGAACAACTGAACAACATCAGACAGAAAACAATATCAGAATCTTACACATCGCAGCGGAACAATATATAATAGATAAACACTAGTCTTTTATAACAAAGAACTATATCAGTTTATACATACATCAATCATCAGAGTCAATATACAACAATGGACAGTTATATAAACTCGTCCTCATACAGAATACACAGCGGAATAAAATAATATCAGATACAAATACTACGTCTCGAACTCCAGCTTATCTCCAAGCTCCAGAATATCCAGAATATCCTGATAATATAACTCTAGGCTGCCCGTGTGGAAATTGGTGGGCACCCAGAGTTTAGAAGGGAACAATAAACTCCGAGTCAGTCATGGTGACTGGTGTGAGATCGTAAAACAGTTATTTATCTTTACAATAAACAACAGAAAAATTTTGAAGTCAATTCGCAATGCTTTTGGAAAATGAAACTACCATAAGACCTCCCACCACACACACAATGCAAACGCAGACTTAGAGGAGATTTCTTCTTATGATAGTCAAAGATGCTTACTACGCAAAAATCAAATTCTTTTTGATATTATTATTAGTGCATAGTGGAAAACATTTCGAAAGTAGAATATTAATCTTAGCCAGCATAGGTACCATTATATTATGCCTGCTATAGCTGCCTCCTGAGGAGACAGGTTATACAATTGAAATCGTAAAGGCTCGTATTGTTTCTTTGGATTTCCAACAAATGGCCAGGCTAAGGAACTTCCTATCCACGATGGGTACGTCCCTGGAATAGACGACCCGAGAACCTAACCGGATCTCTGCCAACACAAGGCCGGGTTACCTCTGCAAAAATAGGTAACTACTGACACGCGTATGCCATCCCCCGATCGTCACCGATCTTCCCGAGGATCCCCGATTCGCAACAAACCACATAGATAATAATAATGCAGTAACCACAGAGGTTAAGTATCTGGGCTCCATACCATGATACCACCTTTATCCAGAAGGAATGACATACACTAAGGGGCGCTACTCCCTAGAACCTTGCTGCATTCGTCCTGTTTCGACCATTTCCGGGGTGTGAGGCTCGACGAAGTCTCGTCCACAAAGCTACGCTTTCTCAAAAAGCCCTGCTTCGGGTCAAACAAAATGATCAACCTATGATCACAAAGATATAAGATCAAACAAATGATCATATCACAAATGATCAAACACCGATCATTTCACAGCAACACTCAGTATGCCACGTTACCAAATTGGGATATATCGCTGATAAATTTCAACTACATAACCTCTGAGCTCGTACGTCTCAGAGAAGGGTGTTAAGCTAAGAGAATAAATTCTCCGCCACCAACAGAAATGTATTTGAAAGAAATCAGCTTTATATCTCAAATTGTAACGTCAGACACACAATCCATACAAGTCTGTTCCGGGATCGAACAGAACCGAAGGCACTTCTCACGAAGCCCTTGCAATTCCGGATAATTTTCTAATCACGTCCGGACTTCCCGTCACTAAGGGTGATAAAACCTCTAAACCGAAGATCAGTCGGTGTAGAGTAACTCGACGGTAATCCTTCCGTTTTCAAAAATATCCGGTCTTCAACACCGGTCTTCAAATGCAATTCATAACGACGTATCACATATTCGGAATGGGTTATACGACCCCATGGTCCTTTCCCGGCTAACCCGAATAGTGAGCGATTATTCAAAAATAAGTGTGGCATTCAATTTCATCCAATTCACAACAAATACCTATCTAAAGGTAATTATCGATAGTCGGTTATTTAACTATCAATAAAGATGCGCGACATCATCAGATTCCAAATAATTTTCCCAAATTATTTATTCTTCAAAAATATCTTACTAGATATATAATTTCCACACTTCAAAAATAAATCAACGTTTATTTTTAAAACGAATTCCCATTTCTTTTATAAATTCCGTATTGAATTTACATTTTCGAATATCTACTGATATTCGATTTTCAAATCGCTTTCAATATTCAATCTCAATTTATCTTTACAAGGATAAATCCTCAAAACGTTCATTTCATATTGGAAAAGCAATTCCATACTTATTTAATAAGTAATTGTTTCACAAATCTATTCATTTTCGACACTTGAAAATATTCGATATACTTAAATCAATTTAAGTATATATTCATCCTTTAAGGAAAATATTCTTTTAACGCATTTATTTGAGTCAAAACGAATGTTACATAAAACATCGTTACGACGACTCAAAATCACTAGTATAGGGATTTGAATTTTAATAGATATATAAATCCCAATACTACATCAAAACATTTCCTTTCGGAAATCATTTACTATAACAACAGTGTTATAGTCCATCATTTCCTTATTCTTCTCGAAAACGTCTATTTCAACAATAAATGTTGAAATCTATGATTTCGATATTTAACACGTTTTAAAACATCCTTTAAAACAATTACTTCACTTCAAATATCACTTTTCCAAAATTATATCCATTTTACTTAACAATATATTCACTGTCCAAAATCGTGAATATACTTCACTAATTACATTTCACTATTTTCTACACGTTTTATTTCAATGATAATTCGCTATCCAAAATCGCGAATATATCTCCTTTAAAAATCTTCTATATTTAATTTATCAAATCCAATTGATTTCGAATTTATAAAACAACGTTTATAAATTCTATTTCCATTTTAATACCAACTTCGACTTATAAATCTTCTTTTATCAACTTCTATATTTAACTTATCAAAATAAGCGACTTTGGGTTTATAAACAACTTTTATAAATCCCAATTCTATTTATAAAAACTTCAATACCAAATCAATCTCAATATTGATTTCTAATTTTATTTATCACTACTAAGTGAATTCCTTATTTTTCGCAAATTATTCAATATTAGGTTTTAAAATGGATTCTTCAAATTGAAATCATTTTACATTGATTTCACAGCTTACTTCAATTTACCAATTAAATTTCTAATTGGATTTCCAACTTATCTTCTTTTAAATAAATTCCTTTTTAAGAAAATAAATTTCAATCGTTTCTTTCAATCTATTTAAAAATCCAAATTCTTAAATTAAATTCTTCAATTTATAATCACGATTATACGAAATTCATTTATTTAACATTTTCACTTTATTCTGTAAATAAATTCGATAAGATTATAAAAATTAACTTTTTATACTTTAAAATTCCTTGCTTCAAAATTTATTCAATTTCTAAAATTAATTCACTTAGAAATTTCTATTTTGATTTCAAAAATTCAATTCCGTTTATTTTTGGAATCCAATGATGTCAAAACATCCATTCAGCTAAATTTTAGCTTTCAAACAATTTCCAGATATCAATATGATTAATAGCATCACTATAATCATTCACAGATTCATATCACAATAGAAATGAATTAAATAAATGTGAGGGGTCCAGTTGGATCCCTCCAACCTGTTTCCCTGCATCCAAAGATGTTAGCACAATACCAATTCCGCTCCAGTACGGAATTATCGCGGTATATAGGTTTTTATAAATCCGCTTACTAACGGCGCAATAGGGTCTCATCCGCTATACGAGGCGGGAAATCAATCAATCCAATATATACATATGCCAATATGTATATACTGCTATATATATAGATATATCCTATCATATCTAATAGCACATTCAAACAAAATCAATCAATAACTGCAAATCAAAATTTTCCTTCGAGTGAGAAAATCTCACCTTAGCTTTTTAATTTGCCATCCATTTCCATTCTCGGCTTGATTTCTTGATTTTAAACCTTGTATAAACAATTTATAAAATTTTATTAATATCCGAGATAAATCGAACCATTCATTTTCATTTAATAAAATTTTATTTTATCAAATCAATTTAATTTCAAACAATATTTCCGTTTATATAATTTTAATCATCCAATGATTTTATTTTAACCTAGTTTTTCTTTTTAATAAATTTATCTAACAAAAATTTAAATCAAAACTATTCTTCCTTTAAATAAATATCCCACTAAATAAATCATATTAGTTTTGATTTATAAATACTACTTAACATTTTAAAATTCCAAATTAACTTCTCAAAATATTATACAAGTTAAATTAACATTCGAACCCATTATTTAAATATAAACTCTTTTCAGCAACTTAAATAATTTCTAGATAAGTCAAAATACATTCATATATTTTTCAAGCTTTATCTAAATAAATAAATTTTCTATTTATATATACATGTATAAAAATCTGCATTTATAACTTACTGTGAATTTTTTTTTTCTTTCATCGTTTTATATATATATATATATGGAATCGAGTTTAAATCAAAAAGAAAGAAGATAGGAATTAAATCGAATACCTCACTACCACTCGACAAATTGCACTGCCAGACTTCGCCTGCCGCTGCTAAGTCCCTGAACGAAAACGCGCCGCCATTGATTGCACTTGCGAGATCTCCAGCAGATGCCGCTTGCCCCAAAATCCACGCGATCCATACTTCATCACGTCGCTATCCAAAATCGCCTGTTGCCGAGGTCGAGCCACTCAACCCTAGGCGCCTCCCCACGCGCGCGCGAACTGCCTCCTTCCTCACCTCCCAGGTCACCGCCCTAACTCGCGAGAAACTCCCCTTTCCGCCTTGCGCCTGCTCGAACCTCACGCGCGAACGCGACCTCGACGAACGCCCAGACATCGCCGCCTCCATCGATGCGACGCCTCCCTCGAACGCACGAGTATACCCGCAGCCCCCTTTTTTTTATTTGAATGATTTATTTGAGAATAAGGAGGAGGGCACGGTTTCGTTTGAATGAGATAAAAGGTGGACGCTTTCGTTCGAACAGAATTGAAGACGCCATTTTTTATTTATTTCGTTTTAACTGAGGAATGGGGGAAGAAAGTTGCGTGATTTAAAAAGAGAGGGGGAAGACAGAGGAATGTGCTTACACGATTTTCTCGTGATACCAGGCGTGAATCTAGGCGTGCCTTTAGGGATGCTGTCCTTTGTTTAAAATTTTTAAATTTAAATTTAAATTCAAATTCGTTTTTTAAAATTTCAACGCGTTAAATTTCCGTGTGCTCACATATCAACTCAGAAAATTACGAAAATTGAAATCCGGCAATAATACAACATTCCGGACCCAATGGAACTGGTTTCGTCGAATTCCGAGACTGTTTGAAAATTGACTATTTTATAAATATCGGTTCGAGTGATTATTTTCAAAACTGAACAAAACAGTTCGAAATTAAATTCTGAAGCTGCTATCATCTTCAGTATTATCAATACGAATTTTAAAAGCTTTCGAAATATTTTTCTTCAGCTTAAAATTATAGATTCAAATTTTTATTTAACTTTAATCGATTAAATTTTATAGTTAAATCGCAAATTTTCAAAGTTATATCGGGGATTCAAATTAAATCATCGTTCAAATATTTAAAATTAATTAAATATCTCCAATTTAATTTGTTCGAAATTCAGGGTCGTTACATTAATCGTGAGTGATTGCTCACCTTCTGAGGCTAGAGATGATTCGACAAATGGAATAAGCTACGAATCCAAGCACGAGTCGCAAAGAAAAGTAGATTGGCACGAATTTGACTGATAGAGCTGATAACAGAGATTAATGAGCTGAATCAGAATCGGTTTGATAACAACAATCATATTATTATCATTAAGAACCAAATTTTAGATTTAAAACAAATATTAAAATAACATATTTAATAAAAAAAAAATCAATGTTTAAATAATATATTTAAAATAGTATTATAAAGCTTAAAACCGTATATATGTATAGCAAACAATAACATAGGTTTGAACACACTCTTGATAGTCATATAAAGTGAACTATAAAATATATACATTCAAGCAAATATATAGATAAATAACTTTATACAGCAAAACTATAACACTATTATAATATAATACTTGTCAAGTCAATATACAGCCCTGATGTATAAAATACTATATTTTATACTTACCTAGTAAATATGTTTATATACTTTTCTACACTAACAACATATAAATATTGCATATGACCCTTTATATACAGCCAATATAAAAAAATGACCTGTACACTAAAACCGAAACAATGCAAGTCTATAGGCTAACACCGAGACAACTTATATAACTATACATAAACTATAACATACAAAACATATATAAGTTAAAGTATCACTTATGTATCTTATACATATATTCGAATAATCATACCTACTGTAACAATGAAAATCCTTATATCACGCATGTTATAACTCTGTGAACATATCTGATGTAAATTATATGCCCAACCTAGTATAAAGTAAATCTTTAAACCATTCCATACTAACAGCCTAATACAACATTTCTATATATATAACTACTCAAAAATACAACACATACCTCCAGTAACATAAGTTAAGTCACGTATTCATTTAAATAACTGACACCTCATCTTACTAATAAATATAAAACTTACTAAAGTATACTTAACCAGCATGAAATTTTGTTTTAAAATACATCATATACAAATGCAAAGGTCAACATACCGATTTGGAAGCAACAGGAGTTGCAACAATTGAATAAGCAAAAGAATAGGAGGCCTCAACTACCCGAGCGGTTAAGGCAGAGAAGAGCGGCACGAGGTCTCGGCCATGGTGGGCTGCGTCGATCTGGGTTGCGGCAAGGTAGATGTGGACGCATGGGATTTAAGGAGGTCGTTGAGGGTGGCTCGAGTGAATATGGTCGGAAATTGAGGTGATAGGCCGAGCAGGCAAGGAGGAGGCGGGCTGGTTGAGCAGCATCCTAGGTGGAGGTGGAAGCTTCGCTGCCGTGGAGAAGAGTTCGGGTTTGCATTCGGTGATGGGGAGTGGTTTCACGTGGAGGAGAAGTAGGTGGAAGATGGCGGTTGATGGGACAGAGCTTGGAGGGTGAGGGCTGCTTGGACGCATGGCAGGGGCAGGAGGTCGGAGCTGCAAGCTTCGATGGTTGATAGGAGGGAGGTGGACGTGGGTAGGTGGATGAGCATGGAAAAAAAAGAGGAAGAGGTGGAAGTTGTGAAGGCTTTGGAAGAGACAGTAAATATAAATGAAACCTGATTTGCTCTGAAATAAATTTAAATGAATGAAGAATTTGAAAACAAAGAATGGGTGAACGGTTGTAATTATTAATGGGTAGGAGTAGTGAAAGGGCACACGAATTCCAGGAATATTAAATGACAACAGCTGTTAGCTTGGATAGGTAGGTAGATTTAAAGGACGAATGAAAACTCATGGATTATAAAACGGGTAACGATATGGTCCAACGTTTACAGTTTCCGTCGTCTTCTGGACTTCGAAATACACAAACAAATATACCGTAAAGATCAGTGCGACGAGACAATCAAAACGATATACGAATATCGGTGGTACGATCGAATTATAAAAATTCGAAATTTTCTACTGACGGAAAATGCAAGAAAAACGCTGAAGAATAAGATCGACGGAGCCAAAGATGTCCGAATTTGGAAAAATGTCAAACTGACATCTTGCTCAGAAGATGGTTTAGAATTTTTCTATGTAAAAATATTTAGGTTCCGGAAACATTTTATTTTCATCGCTTTTTAACTTATTAAATTGAAGTGAAATTACGCGCGAAATAAACTTTCGTATTTTCGGACGAAATTTTCCAGTTGCTATGTTTAATTAGACGTATTCCAAATATTAAATTTTTATTTCAAAATTTTATCGTTTAAAGTTTCATAAAATTTCAATTAATTACGTTATTAAAACAGCTGAAATTTACGGGTGGTTACACTCTCCCCCACTCAAAACTTTTCGTTCCCGAAAAGGAACGAGGTAGGAGAATAGAAACAACCAGAAAGAAAAACAGATTTGAAATATAAAATAACAATTAATTGAAACCATATAAATTCAAATTTAAATTAATTGACATTCAATAATTGATTTAATCCATTTGATTTCACTAAAATCAAACTCAACTATTTCTAAATTCATTATCTTATTATCCAATTATCTTCAATTTACAATTTCTAAAACCATAAATTTGAATAGTCTTTTATTATAATCATATTTTATTTCAGCAATTTAAATTCTTCTTTTATTCCAAATTATTGTTAAATTTATTCTACTATATATATCTAATCACATATATTTAACCTATATAAATTAATTTAAACCATAAAAGTTTCGATTTAAATCAATTTATATTTACTAATCGCTTTTAAATTCAAGGTATTTTCATAAGTTGATCAAATTTCAATTTATTAATTCTTTCAAAACAAATTTATTAATTCTTTCAAAACAAATTTATTTCATTTTTCCCTGAGTTTTATTTATTATCCTATCTAACTCAATTGACCTCTTTATAATCAAAATTTAGTGTAAAACATTTATTATAAACACTCAAATTTTAATTATATGGACATTTTTTTTGTACATTATCCAATTACATTTTAACTTCTGAATAATTTATGTAAGTTATATTGAAATGAAATTGAGTATTATACAAATAAAATTTTCAAATTCAATCATTTCAAGTTTAAATACTTATTACAAACTTTGGTCTTATTTATAATTGAAATCATCCTTTAACCAAATTTAAGAATTAAATTTCCGATTAACTTTAAACAATTTAGAGATATATATAATATATTTATATCAAATCAAATTAAATTTTAAAATAAGATACCTATATATACGTAAATCAAAATATACTGAAAAATTCAAATCAAAATATTTTTTTCCTCGAACCAAAACCGTAGCAAAGCTACAGAATGGTTTCTCCACTTCGAAACTCGAAAATGAATGTCGATGATGCGGCCGCCATCACCGAAATTATTTTCCAGCGACAAAGAGAAGAGCACTAATTTCAACATTTTAAAAATTCTTTGAAAACGATTTCTATTCGAAAATACTTTCAATAATATATACTTTAAAATTTTAAAACCAAAGTTCGAAATCACCGGAAACTAATACATTCTCAAATTTCTGAATTAAATTCATTTCAAATTCCAATCAATTTATAACCAAGTTTATAAATTCATTTGTTTATATTATGCAATAGTCAATGGTTTACAAAACGAGAAATGAAAATCAAATTATTATCATTTCTGACAACAAATTCATTAACAATTTAATTTCAGAAAAATTTATACTTGTATATATATAATATAATCATTCAAAAATTTAATTTGTTTACCAAATTTGAAAACGATATTGTGTCGGTTTGCTCTGTTAAAGAGTTTTGGAGATCCTATCGATAGCGTTGATCAGATGAATCGATCGAAAATCCAAATCAACATCAACAACTCAAACAACACGATAAAATTTAAAACATTTTAAATATTAATTTACAAATACTCTTCCTTGCTCGACTATACAATAATAGATTTCAAAACATGTATAGCGATTCAAGTTTGATGGAAATCAAATCAAAGAGAATTTTGATTCGAAGATAAGTTTGAAACAAAAATAAGACAATTAAATAACAAGATAGGAAGATGAATAATTTATATAAATCGCGGGCAACCTTAACCGGTCGACCGTGACTTCAAGAATAAGATCAATGTAGAATTCCGAGGCAAATCGACATTTGATCTCAAGAAATAGAATTCAGGCATTGCCGGAGATAGATAGCATCGTAAACCGAGGATACAGAAATCTCCGGTAAATCGATGTCTATTTTAAAGGAGTTTCTCCTTTACGAATTATTCAAAGATTGGCAAGATCGCCGATCTATTTTAGATATCATTAAAAATGGAGTTATGGGGTGCTCCAGAATTGAAAGAAGACGAATAGTGAGGGACACGAATGAATTTTGGAACCGCAGGGAACGTTCCAAAATTCAAAGGAATTGAGTCAAAAAGAAGAGATTCAACTCGAATGAAAGTGATTCTGTAAATACATTTACCCTATATGCTAAGTTTTGCCTAGAGCTACCAAAGCTCTGATACCAACTGTAACGACACAGAATTTTGGACCATTCGCATCCATTATAAGTGTATAGGTAGACACTCATGCCGGAGTTGAATTGCTCAAAATACCGCGTTGTTAATTTAAATTTGGCAAAACTGAACATATACAGTAAATAAAATAATCACAGATCACAGACACAGAGTAATAAGTGCAGCGAAAATAAAAGAGATAGTAGTTCATGAAGCTACTATATGAATATATAAAATACATCAGAGTTTACAACAGAAGAGAAATACGATACATCAGAGTTAAACCAGATACAACGGAAGAGTAACACGATACATCAGATACAAATCAGAATACATCACTGGAATCATCGAATACTGAAAGCAGAATAGATGGCTGGATCTTCAAGCAAAGCTCCAACTCCAAAGGTGTGACGACCGCCCATGACCCCTGCACCGAATCTAGAGACAGTGCGCTGTAAAGTGTGCCAGGCGACCATGGACGATTGTCAAGGTAAATTAAAGCAACAGAATCTATCGTATTACTCACAGCGCATGGACAAAATACAATAGAACATATGTATAGTGAAGCTTTACAGAACAAAATGACATCATATAAAACTCCATAGTAGTTGAATACAATCATCCAAATAGTCAATACATCAAGCCTCACTACATATCTCTCAGAGAATACAAAACAGCGGAATATCCAGTACATATAATAAGAAGATAATATGCAACCCTCCAGCTCGTCTTCGATATCAGCATCATGAGAAGAGGACAGCACCTGTCACCTACTACCTAGTCTGCCCGTCCCAAAATGGACGAACAGCCCAAGGCAATAAGAATTGAAAACATAAAGCCTTGAGTCAGACAACAGTCTTAGTGAGCAGTAAATTAACTAACAACATAACAAAAGAACATAAAGGAAAAAGGAATAGGAATACAACCCTCCCACTCCAACCTCATTCTACAGTGATAGCCCCCAGACACACACTAAGTAGAAGCAAACATAGCAGAGCATACAATTTAAAGTAAAGCTACTATCACTCGAGTCAAGGGCGATGTTTTCCAAGTACCAAGGCCAAAATCAGATAAGCACCCAGAAAATACCGCTCTTGAGTCCGAATGACGATACAACCAAACATCCATGACTCTGACTATCACTGTTATCATTGCTTCGATATCACCGTTAATTGAATGACCGGCACATTCTTTCAGCCGTCCGTCAAGGGCTAATGGAAACCCCGGTTCTAGACATAGCTCCCGCACGTCGTCGCAACCCGTGCCTAGGACTATCGAATCTGCCCAGAGTACTCGACCATCAACGGTTAGTCGTTGGGACTATCGAATCTGCCCAAACGTACTCTTGCTTAGAGCATGCTAGAACCTTCAACAACGATGCTATCCAAGCCTCCTAGTCATCCTCTTCGACGACTATTCTTATATCCATTCATTATCCTCAACTCGAATCATATCACCGAGTTATCAACATGCTTGGAATGATCCCGTCTGGATTAGACCAAGTCTTCATCACATGATTGCCTCGCTTCATCACATCCTGGCAAAGCCTCATCTTAACATTACATCATCAAATCTATGCATAAGAGCTTCATCATCCCGCTACATATGCCACGAGCAGCTTTCCCAATTCAAGAGCCTTTCCCTTAGCTTTTGAATCATCTTCGATCTAAATCTAATCATCAATCATCTAGTTCATAGCAATCAATCAAATCAAACATCAATCCAAGCAATCAAGCATTCAAATATGATCTAAGTAGACAATTATAACAATAATGGCATTTTCGTAATTAAAGAGTTGAAAGTCCAATAAGCATGAAAACATGAACAATATCTCTACAAACTTGATGGATGAACTTGCATAGGTTAACATGTGATAAAATGGATGTAACATCATCATGAACAATGGATCTACATGGCTCTACACTTAGGATGAAGAAAATGCATGGAAATCTCTATTTTAACACCAAATCGAGCCAACAATCCAATATACTCCTTTGGATCCGTATGAGAGATAATCACCACTCACCAAATCACCTAAACAACCTCAAATCAACACGCTTCAGATTTGGACAACGAAGGATCAAGCTTGATCTATCACGAATCCGCTTCAAACGAAGAAATCTCTCTTGAAAAGATGAAGATCTTCAATCTAAGCTCTTGAATCTTCAATCTTGATCTTCGATTTGGATGGATGGAAGCACTAGATTAGAGTGGAGAAAAGAAGTGAAGAAGTGTAGAAGTCGAGCTCTCAAAATGGCAGCACTTCGTCGCTTCAAAATCCGGATCCCAAAAAGTGAGAAAAACCATCTCTATTTATAGCAGAAATCTCTCTAAGTCGTAACTCGGCTATCTCCTAAGTCGTCTCCGACCTAAGCCTCTCCGACCTAAGCCTCTCCGACCTAACAGATATGCACACGCCTCAACTCCTACGACCTAACACTTCTGCGCAAACGACCTAACCATTAAGTCGACCTACGACTTAACCACTTAGCGCCTAACAACCTAACGACTTATTCCCCAGGCGCTTTGACGACCTAACAACTACAGAAGTCCACGACCTAACTGCCTACGACTCAGTTGGGTTGCGACCTAACAACTTAGGCTTCTATGCGACCTAACACATGTCGACCTAAAACACATACGACCTAACACTTAGACCCACGCGACCTAACACTTAACTATCCTAGCGACCTAACAACTCACGCGACCTACGACTTAGCAAACTCGCGACCTAACACACACGCGACCTAACCATCTTAGGTCGCATACGACCTAACTCAACACAGAACTAACGACCTAACTACGCTAACACTTAGGTCGGTCAATTCCATAGGTCGCTAACTCCTATAGGTCGCAAACTGCTTATCCACTAAGTCGTTAACTCTACTAGGTCGCTACCTCCTATCTCTTAGGTCGCTAACTCGAACTACCGACCTAACACTTAACTCACCCAAACACTTAGGTCGCTCACAACATTTCCTTAGGTCGTCTACAACATAGCTCTTAACTTGCTACCATCCTATAGGTCGGTCACGACTTAGCTCTTAGGTCGTTCACGACCTAGGACTTAGACAAATTACGCCAAAATCTGAAACAACTAGAAAATGCTGAAAATCCCAGATTTTGACAACCTTTTCGATCCGTAAAAATACGGGTCGTTACATTCTCTCCCCCTTAGGAATTTCGCCCCCGAAATTCCAAACAACCAAAGCAATCAAAGACTATTCTGTACGCCTACCATCCATAGCAATCAATAAACCATGCATCCAATTCTAGCTTAGCGTACAGAATTCTAATACTAGAACAAGTCACAATATCGTGAGATGACACGACACCTTAGGGCCATACCTTGAAGAGTTCAGGATGAGCTGCCTTCATCCTCTCTTCCACCTCCCACGTACAGTCGTTATCATCATCATTCCATTGTATCTTGAGCAACTTAACTACCTTACTCCTAAGTTGTTTCGTGTCGGTTTCCACAACACGAAGCGGCTTACGAGGTCTTCTATCGACCGGATCAACTTCGAAGTCTTCACAGCTATCAGCAGAAACCACTGTATTCGAGTCGTGCACATACTTCCGTAGATATGATACATGAAAAACATTGTGCACACTCGACATCTTCTCTGGTAACTCCAGTCTGTAGGCGAGCTTTCCAATACGCTCGATGATCGGGAATGGTCCAACAAATCTCAGAGTCAATTTTCCTTTCTTCCCGAATCGAATAACATTCTTCAGTGGAGAAATCTTCACAAAAACCATATCTCCTATGTCGAATTCCAAATCCTTACGACGCCTATCGGCATAACTCTTCTGACGGTCTTGGGCTGCCTTCATTCGTTGCCGAATGATCTCTATACAATCTGAAGTCTGGCGAATAATCTCTGGCCCAAGTATCAACTTTTCTCCAGTCTCTAACCAACATGTCGGAGAGTTACACGGTCTTCCATACAATGCCTCATACGGTGCCATACCAATGCTTGACTGGTAACTATTGTTGTATGCAAACTCCACCAAATGAAGGTGATCTTCCCATGATCCTCCGAAATCCAAAACACAAGCTCTAAGAAGATCTTCCAAAACTCGGTTGACTCTCTCGGTCTGACCATCCGTTTGAGGGTGATAAGCTGTAATCAAACACAACTCGGTTCCCAAAACTTCCTGGAAGCTCTTCCAAAATCCACTAGTGAACAATGGGTCTCGATCGCTCACTATACTCTTCGGAATACCATGGAATCGAACTATCCACTTAACATACAACTCAGCCAACTTTGATGCAGTCCTAGTTGATCGAACAGGAATGAATCTTGCGCTCTTAGTCAGACGATCCACAATGACCCAAATCCCTTCATTTCCCGTTCTGGTTCTAGGCAATCCATCGATAAAATCCATCGACACTTGTTCCCACTTCCATGTAGGAACTTCTAATGGCTGAAGCAATCCACTTGGCTTCTTCTGTTCAGCCTTTACCAACTGGCAGTTCATACACTTGGAAATAAAATTTCCAACATCCTTCTTCATGCCTTCCCAGTAGTAGGTTCTCTTCATATCTCGATACATCTTATTTCCACCTAGATGAATTGTCAACTTCGAGTGATGACTTTCCTTCAGAACTTCACTCCTCAATTCATCTATATCGGGAACAACTAGTCGTCCTTGCTTTCGAAGCCAACCCTCTCGATCGACCTCGAATCCTTTATCCTTTTCTGGTTCCAATCCAGATTCCAAATCACGGATAATCTTGACAAGCTTATCATCTCGCTTTTGACTCTCGCCAATCCTTTCCACAAGAGTCGGTCTTATTGATAAGTTTGCCAACATCTCAGGTTCCAATTCACATCTAGGCCTGAAGTCAAATCCAGCTAAATACTCGAGACTCTTCCATTCTGAAAACATGGCTCCCAATCATGCATGTCTTCGACTTAACGCATCTGCCACTGCGTTACCTTTTCCCGGAGTATAAGCTATACCAAAATCATATGATGCTAAAAACTCTAGCCAACGTTGCTGCCGAAGATTCAAATCCTTTTGGGAGAAAAGATACTTCAACGACTTATGATCTGTAAACAATTCGAATCGAACTCCCAATAGATAATGCCTCCACATCTTCAGAGAAAATAAAATCGCTGCCAACTCCAAATCATTAGTCGGGTAATTCCTTTCATGCGGCTTCAGTTGTCGACTGGCATATGCAACAACTTTATCCCTCTGCATCAGCACTGCTCCAAGTCCAGTACCACATGCGTCGGTGTAAACCACCATCTCATCATTCCCACTTGGAATAGTCAAAACAGGAGCACTCGTCAATCGCTCTTTCAGGATTCTGAAAGCTTACTCGCACTTAGCATCCCAACTGAACACTTGGTTCTTCTTCGTCAATCCTGTTAACGGTGCAGCTACCTTGGAGAAGTCTTTGATAAACCGTCGATAATATCCTGCTAATCCAAGAAAACTTCTCACATCAGATGCATTCTTAGGTCTAACCCAATCCTGGATTGCTGCCACCTTAGCGGGATCAACCGCTATTCCACTTCCAGAAATCACATGGCCTAAGAACCTCACTTCACTCTTCCAGAAGTGACACTTCGAAAACTTAGCCTTCAGCTGATGTTTCCGCAAGATTTCCAAAACAATACGCAAGTGCGTCTTGTGCTCCTCTTCCGTTCTAGAATAAATCAGAATATCATCCACGAACACAAGTACGAACTTGTTCAACTGATCTCTGAACACTCTATTCATAAGATCCACAAAATATGCTGGCGCGTTAGTCAATCCAAACGGCATTACCAGCCACTCAAAGAAACCAGATGATGTCCGAAAAGCAGTCTTCGGCACACTATCCTTAGCTACTCTCAACTGGTGAAATCCCGTTGCCAAATCCATCTGAGAAAACACCTTAGCTTCGTGAAGCTGATCAAACAAGTCATCTATCCTCGGCAATGGATACTTGTTCTTCTTAGTCACCTTATTCAGCTCACGATAATCCACACACAATCTCAACGACCCATCTGCCTTGGTTGCGAACACAACTGGTGCACCCCACTCGGACACACTACGCCGAATGAATCCTTTCTGCAAAAGATCATCAACTTGTACCCTCAACTCCTGCTGTTCCCTAGGCGCCATCCGCCTAAGAGGCATCACAACCGGTCTGGCTCCTTCAACTAGATCTATACAAAACTCGATCTCTCTATGCAGCGGCAACCCTTTGACTTCGTCAAAGACATCCTCGAATCCATTTGCGATTGGCACTAAAGACAGTCCATCCCGTGGAACAACTAGCGAATACATGAAGCTCATGAAGACGCCTTCCTCATGCTTACATCGTATCACAATCTTTCGCCCCTCCACATTCTCGACTGTCACCTCCAGCCTCTCACAATCAACCTTAGCCGCATACTTCCTAAGACAGTCCATACCCAAAATAATTCCGAACCCCGCAAAGTTCAGAACAAAGCAATCACAAACAAAAGAGCAACCATGACTCGATACAACTAGACTACGGCATAACATACACAAACAAGACGAACCCCCAACTGGATTAGTCACAACCAATGGCCTATCAACAATATCCGGTTCCAAACCTAACCGGTCTACGAGTTCACTACAAACAAACGAATGCGATGCTCCAGTATCAAACAGAACTCTAACTGGAACACCACATAGGAAAAGAGTACCTTGAACAACCACACTCTTTCCTTTCTCTTCAGCAGTAGGAGCTTTCGAAGACGACGGAACAGCTCCCAAAGCATAAGCTTGCACAATCTGCTTGTCCTTCCTCGATTCTGGACAATTCCTCCTGATGTGCCCTGGCTTATCACAGTTGTGACACTTCATTGGCACCTTCGGATTCTTACAATCCTTAGAGAAATGGCCCTTCTGCTGACAATTGTAGCAAGTCACCTCGCCTTTCGGCTTCTTCTGGCCATCCTTACCCTTCTGCTGCTACTGCTTCCTCTTCTGGTTTCCACCCTGCTGTGGTTTAGACTCTCCCCTGGTAACAGCAACAACAGGTCCTTCCTTAGGAAACAGACTCTCATGCCTAAGAGCTTTCTCCACAAGCTTCTCAAATGAATCGTCCAAATGATCCACCAACTGTCTCCCAAGATAACTATCCAAGCCTGTCACAAACTTCTCATTCTTCTGATAAGCAGACTCAATATACAACCGGACATACTTGGACAAAGCTTCGAACTCAGTAACATACTCTAGAACTGATCTTCCACCTTGCTTGAGCTCCACAAACCTCTTGAACAGAACATACTTCTGAGCTGTAGAAATGAACTTAGATTCAAATCTAGCTTGGAATTGCTCCCAAGTAATCTCTTCCTCCGCGGTATCGATGGTAATAGAGTTCCACCAATCAGAAGCTCTCCTTTGAAGCTGCCTTGATGCCAACTTCCTCTTAGTTGCATCATCAATTCCCAAATCACCAAAGATCCTTCTACAAGCATCGATCCATCTCTGGACTTCAATAGTTGATTCTATTCCCAAGAAAACCTTCCCTCCAAGAGCAGTATAATCCTTGCACAACTTAGCAAAATCCACTGGTTTCGGAGTTTGGACTTGAACTCCAACATCAACTGCCGCCCCCGGAACTGGTATCCTTCTCATGATCGAAGTCATCATAGCTTCGAACATGGCCACATAATCAGCAGTCTCTTCAGTAGCACGGCCTTCCCTAGCAGCTAGTCTCCCTCTTCGACTCATTCTCAATATCTATAAAAAGGAATGATTAGAACATCTAGAGAAACAACTGCATAAAGGACTCAAACTCTACTAAGCTACTATATTATATATAGTATTCATCCATCAAAATACAATTACGTCTCTCATACGTAGTTACGACGGCGAGCGTTGGGTAAAATCGATTAACCAATGCTCTGATACCAAATGTGACGACCGCCCATGACCCCTGCACCGAATCTAGAGAAAGTGCGCTGTAAAGTGTGCCAGGCGACCATGGACGATTGTCAAGGTAAATTAAAGCAACAGAATCTATCGTATTACTCACAGCACATGGACAAAATACAATAGAACATATGTATAGTGAAGCTTTACAGAACAAAATGACATCATATAAAACTCCATAGTAGTTGAATACAATCATCCAAATAGTCAATACATCAAGCCTCACTACATATCTCTTAGAGAATACAAAACAGCGGAATATCCAGTACATATAATAAGAAGATAATATGCAACCCTCCAGCTCGTCTTCGATATCAGCATCGTGAGAAGAGGACAGCACCTGTCACCTGCTACCTAGTCTGCCCGTCCCAAAATGGACGAACAGCCCATGGCAATAAGAATTGAAAACATAAACCCTTGAGTCAGACAACAGTCTTAGTGAACAGTAAATTAACTAACAACATAACAAAAGAACATAAAGGAAAAAGGAATAGGAATACAACCCTCCCACTCCAACCTCATTCTACAGTGATAGCCCCCAGACACACACTAAGTAGAAGGAAACATAGCAGAGCATACAATTTAAAGTAAAGCTACTATCACTCGAGTCAAGGGCGATGTTTTCCAAGTACCAAGGCCTAAATCAGATAAGCACCCAGAAAATACCGCTCTTGAGTCCGAATGACGATACAACCAAACATCCATGACTCTGGCTATCACTGTTATCATTGCTTCGATATCACCGTTAATTGAATGACCGGCACATTCTTTCAGCCGTCCGTCAAGGGCTAATGGAAACCCCGGTTCTAGACATAGCTCCCGCACGTCGTCGCAACCCGTGCCTAGGACTATCGAATCTGCCCAGAGTACTCGACCATCAACGGTTAGTCGTTGGGACTATCGAATCTGCCCAAACGTACTCTTGCTTAGAGCATGCTAGAACCTTCAACAACGATGCTATCCAAGCCTCCTAGTCATCCTCCTCGACGACTATTCTCATATCCATTCATTATCCTCAACTCGAATCATATCACCGAGTTATCAACATGCTTGGAATGATCCCGTCTGGATTAGACCAAGTCTTCATCACATGATTGCCTCGCTTCATCACATCCTCGCAAAGCCTCATCTTAACATTACATCATCAAATCTATGCATAAGAGGTTCATCATCCCGCTACATATGCCACGAGCAGCTTTCCCAATTCAAGAGCCTTTCCCTTAGCTTTTGAATCATCTTCGATCTAAATCTAATCATCAATCATCTAGTTCATAGCAATCAATCAAATCAAACATCAATCCAAGCAATCAAGCATTCAAATATGATCTAAGTAGACAATTATAACAATAATGGCATTTTCGTAATTAAAGAGTTGAAAGTCCAATAAGCATGAAAACATGAACAATATCTCTACAAACTTGATGGATGAACTTGCATAGGTTAACATGTGATAAAATGGATGTAACATCATCATGAACAATGGATCTACATGGCTCTACACTTAGGATGAAGAAAATGCATGGAAATCTATATTTTAACACCAAATCGAGCCAACAATCCAATATACTCCTTTGGATCCGTGTGAGAGATAATCACCACTCACCAAATCACCTAAACAACCTCAAATCAACACGCTTCAGATCTGGACAGCGAAGGATCAAGCTTGATCTATCACGAATCCGCTTCAAACGAAGAAATCTCTCTTGAAAAGATGAAGATCTTCAATCTAAGCTCTTGAATCTTCAATCTTGATCTTCGATTTGGATGGATGGAAGCACTAGATTAGAGTGGAGAAAAGAAGTGAAGAAGTGTAGAAGTCGAGCTCTCAAAATGGTAGCACTTCGTCGCTTCAAAATCCGGATCCCAAAAAGTGAGAAAAACTCTCTCTATTTATAGCAGAAATCTCTCTAAGTCGTAACTCGGCTATCTCCTAAGTCGTCTCCGACCTAAGCCTCTCCGACCTAACAGATATGCGCACGCCTCAACTCCTACGACCTAACACTTCTGTGCAAACGACCTAACCATTAAGTCGACCTACGACTTAACCACTTAGCGCCTAACAACCTAACGACTTATTCCCCAGGCGCTTTGACGACCTAACAACTACAGAAGTCCACGACCTAACTGCCTACGACTCAGTTGGGTTGCGACCTAACAACTTAGGCTTCTATGCGACCTAACACATGTCGACCTAAAACACATACGACCTAACACTTAGACCCATGCGACCTAACACTTAACTATCCTAGCGACCTAACAACTCACGCGACCTACGACTTAGCAAACTCGCGACCTAACACACACGCGACCTAACCATCTTAGGTCGCATACGACCTAACTCAACACAAAACTAACGACCTAACTACGCTAACACTTAGGTCGGTCAATTCCATAGGTCGCTAACTCCTATAGGTCGCAAACTGCTTATCCCCTAAGTCGTTAACTTTACTAGGTCGCTACCTCCTATCTCTTAGGTCGCTAACTCGAACTGCCGACCTAACACTTAACTCACCCAAACACTTAGGTCGCTCACAACATTTCCTTAGGTCGTCTACAACATAGCTCTTAACTTGCTACCATCCTATAGGTCGGTCACGACTTAGCTCTTAGGTCGTTCACGACCTAGGACTTAGACAAATTACGCCAAAATCTGAAACAACTAGAAAATGCTGAAAATACCAGATTTTGACAACCTTTTCGATCCGTAAAAATACCGGTCGTTACAAAAGGTGAGCCTCAAAAGCTGAACTACTCAGTCTGACCCGAGCGTAAAGCAAAAACACAAGACACTCGAGTCAGGATTAACATTCTTATATTAATAAATCCAACTCAAGTGAAATAGCAATTGAAATACAAGTAACTCAAAGGATGTTTGGAATAACCATCCTTTAAGGATCCATTAAACTATCTACTAGGTAGTAATGTATGCTAAGTAGATAATGTCTATCAGTAATATAAAAAGATATCAAAATAGCGTTAAGTCATGGCCCATTCCACCCTTAACACATTTTTATTCCCAAAAGCATATACAAGACCGTAGTTTCCCCAAAACCGGAAGTCACCAGAGGGCAATCCATATACTAAAGGTACAAATCAAAATCGTAGTGGTCTCGCATAAATGGAATACAAGCATGACAAGGCACATGAGGCAATACCCAAGGTAGTGATACTACCGTTCGCCTGATCCGGACTGGTGAGAACGCAACGCCGCAGCGCCCGCAACCCCGTGAAACAACACTCCCAAAATCAAGGGTGCACCAATCGACAACAAGTATAAGTAGTTCGAAGAAGTGTGTCCACTTGAGGTAGCTAATCCTCCATTGGCCCGGCACAGCTCCTGTTTTAGTCATTTACAATTTGACACAAGTGTCAAGGCTATCCATCATCGTTCTCTTTCTTCAGTCAACACGTACATCATTCCAACCACTTCATTCTGGATCATCACTCCGCGTATAGTTATTAAAGTGGTTTCCGGTTTAGATAGAGAGTATATCCATAACCGAATTCCGGTCTCTTTAATAACCTTCGAAATTATTTCACCGATTGGTCATTTATTTATTTCAAAACCAAATCAATTTCAATTCAATTAGAATTCGTAAATCAACATTCCATTTGTCTTTCAAAACCAATTTCCAATAATTTACGTTTCAAAACTTCCAAATTATCATTTCAAAATCTTATAATTCAAATTCAATTTCTATTTAAAACAATCCAAATATTGATTCAAGTTCGAATACAAGTTTCATTTCGAAAACCTTTAAATTAAATCTTATTTAACATTCAAATCAATTTAAAATCATTTATCGATTTCATTCAATATTCGTTAAGTTACTATGCTATTCAAAACAATTTCCATTAAATTTCCAATTCATTAAATCCATTATTTAAATTCAACTTCATTTTATCGAAACTTACAAATTTAATTAAATTAAATTCATCAAATCAAATTCTTTACATTTCAAGTCTTACATTAATTCCAAAATATCACATTTCATTTCTTGTTAAAGAAAATTCAATTTCAATTATTTATTTACTTACTTAAATAATTTTCCAAAACTTAATTAATAAAGAAAACTCAATTTCAATTATTTACGAAGTAAAATCCACTTATTCAAAAGTTCAAATTTTTTCTTATTAAAGAATTTCAATTCAATTTAATCATTAAATAATTAAATCTTATTTAATTATTAAATAATTCAAAACTTAATTATTAAATAATTTCAAAGTTTAATAATTCCAAACTTAATTATAATTTCAAACTTGATTATTAAATCATTTCAAAGTTTAATACTTTCAAACTTAATTATAATTTCAAACTTGATTATAATTTCAAACTTAATTATTAAATCATTTTAAACTTAATTCAATCATTTCTCAAATTAATCAACATTCTTTCATCAATTACATTGTTAATATTTGTTTCAGGTTTATTAAATATTAACATTTTCCTTCCATTAAAATTCAAAATTCAACTTCATTTCAAAACCATATTATTTATTCAAATAAAATCTTCGTTTATTTTTAAATCAAATTATTGACCAATCGGGTTTTATTTAATTCTCTATCCTAGGTCAAAATTAAAATTTGGGTATTTATCATTTCAACCCGATTCTAATTCAATTCAAAATCAAAACATAGCAAAGGGAACTTGCAGTGTGATAACCTGGATGGTGTCAAAGTAAATAAACAAGCAATAAAAACAACCAATATCAATCCAATATTCAATTCAAATAATCCCGAAATAACTGTATTAATTCGCATTGTTATGTGTACAAATTAATATAATAATTTTAGAATCTACACTATCATTTCATGTAGATTAAAGATTATTACATTACGGTTTTCACTTGTCATTTATTACAATTTCATACATCATCAATTTAACAACATACATTCAGTGGTTCAAAGTGTAATTAAACAAATCCTATGTATCGATAAATTCAACAATTAAAGGGGTCATATTATACAATGTCATTTAATCAAATTTAACACATATATCAAATCTAACTATCCTACGTCAATTTCAATTTCAAATTATTTATCACTTACATCATTAACAATTTAACGTCCAATATAAACATCAAACAATCAATCAATTATCAGCCAAACTGTATTATCATCGCATAAATAATTAACAGATAATGGTGTCAGATATCACAGGTGAACTGATACAGGCAATAGCATATATAACAGTGTAATTAACTAACAGCAGCATATTTCAATTGTCATTTCAATTGAAATCAAATTTAATAAATAAAAGAACGTTAATCGTGAGTGATTGCTCACCTTCCGAGGCTGGAGATGATTCGACAAATGGAATAAGCTACGAATCCAAGCACGAGTCGCAAAGCAAAGTAGATTGGCACGAATTTGACTGATAGAGCTGATAACAGAGATTAATGAGCTGAATCAGAATCGGTTTGATAACAACAATCATATTATTATCATTAAGAACCAAATTTTAGATTTAAAACAAATATTAAAATAACATATTTAATAAAAAAAATCAATGTTTAAATAATATATTTAAAATAGTATTATAAAGCTTAAAACCGTATATATGTATAGCAAACAATAACATAGGTTTGAACACACTCTTGATAGTCATATAAAGTGAACTATAAAATATATACATTCAAGCAAATATATAGATAAATAACTTTATACAGCAAAACTATAACACTATTATAATATAATACTTGTCAAGTCAATATACAGCCCTGATGTATAAAATACTATATTTTATACTTACCTAGTAAATATGTTTATATACTTTTCTACACTAACAACATATAAATATTGCATATGACCCTTTATATACAGCCAATATAAAAAAATGACCTGTACACTAAAACCGAAACAATGCAAGTCTAATAGGCTAACACAGAGACATCTTATATAACTATACATAAACTATAACATACAAAACATATATAAGTTAAAGTATCACTTATGTATCTTATACATATATTCGAATAATCATACCTACTGTAACAATGAAAATCCTTATATCACGCATGTTAAACTCTGTGAACATATCTGATGTAAATTATATGCCCAACCTAGTATAAAGTAAATCTTTAAACCATTCCATACTAACAGCCTAATACAACATTTCTATATATATAACTACTCAAAAAAACAACACATACCTCCAGTAACATAAGTTAAGTCACGTATTCATTTAAATAACTGACACCTCATCTTACTAATAAATATAAAACTTACTAAAGTATACTTAACCAGCATGAAATTTTGTTTTAAAATACATCATATACAAATGCAAAGGTCAACATACCGATTTGGAAGCAACAGGAGTTGCAACAATTGAATAAGCAAAAGAATAGGAGGCCTCAACTACCCAAGCGGTTAAGGCAGAGAAGAGCGGCACGAGGTCTCGGCCATGGTGGGCTGCGTCGATCTGGGTTGCGGCAAGGTAGATGTGGACGCATGGGATTTGAGGAGGTCGTTGAGGGTGGCTCGAGTGAATATGGTCGGAAATTGAGGTGATAGGCCGAGCAGGCAAGGAGGAGGCGGGCTGGTTGAGCAGCATCCTAGGTGGAGGTGGAAGCTTCGCTGCCGTGGAGAAGAGTTCGGGTTTGCATTCGGTGATGGGGAGTGGTTTCACGTGGAGGAGAAGTAGGTGGAAGATGGCGGTTGATGGGACAGAGCTTGGAGGGTGAGGGCTGCTTGGACGCATGGCAGGGGCAGGAGGTCGGAGCTGCAAGCTTCGGTGGTTGATAGGAGGGAGGTGGACGTGGGTAGGTGGATGAGCATGGAAAAAAAAGAGGAAGAGGTGGAAGTTGTGAAGGCTTTGGAAGAGACAGTAAATATAAATGAAACCTGATTTGCTCTGAAATAAATTTAAATGAACGAAGAATTTGAAAACAAATAATGGGTGAACGGCTGTAATTATTAGTGGGTAGGAGTAGTGAAAGGGCACACGAATTCCAGGAATATTAAATGCCAACAGCTGTTATCTTGGATAGGTAGGTAGATTTAAAGGTCGAATGAAAACTAATGGATTATAAAACGTGTAACGATATGGTCCAACGTTTACAGTTTCCGTCGTCTTCCGGACTTCGAAATACACAAACAAATATACCGTAAAGATCAGTGCGATGAGACAATCAAAACGGTATACGAATATCGGTGGTACGATCGAATTATAAAAATTCGAAATTTTCTACTGACGGAAAATGCAAGAAAAACGCTGAAGAATAAGATCGACGGAGCCAAAGATGTCCGAATATGGAAAAACGTCAAACTGACATCTTGCTCAGAAGATGGTTTAGAATTTTTCTATGTAAAAATATTTAGGTTCCGGAAACATTTTATTTTCATCTCTTTTTAACTGATTAAATTGAAGTGAAATTACGCGCGAAATAAACTTTCGTATTTTCGGACGAAATTTTCCAGTTGCTATGTTTAATTAGACGTATTACAAATATTAAATTTTTATTTCAAAATTTTATCGTTTAAAGTTTCAATAAATTTCAACTAATTACGTTATTAAAACAGTTGAAATTTACGGGTCGTTACATTATATATGGTTAAATTCTAAAATTTAAGCTAAGTATAACTTGATGATGTTTTAAGTTTGATTTACGAATATTTCAAGTTTGAGCTTTATTTAAGTGATATTGAATTTATTAAATAAATATTTCTAAACTAAATAATAGTAAATTGAATTAAGGTATATATAAGATTATCAGATTTGGTTGGGAATTTTGGAATATTTAAAGTCTTGAAATATATCAAAATTGAAATGTTTTATTTAAATTAAGGTATTATTGTTTTCAAAGTATTGGTTTTCGAAATTGTTATAACTTTGAAAGTAATATGGTTTGAAAAATGATTTATTTGAAATAGAATTTATTTAAGAATTATTTGTGAATATATGGATTTGAAACCTATTGAAATTGAAAATTTAGAAATATGACTTCAAAATGTGGTTTGGGTTTAAGATGATTTAAAAGAATATTTCAAGTTATCTAAATTTAAGAAAGATTAGTGATTGGAAATTTGGTTTTATTTAAATGAGATATTATTGAATTGTTTTTGAAATGGAAATGTTATATTATTGAATTGGGTTTTGAAATGGAAATAATACATTGATAATTTGGGTTTGAAATAGTAATAATATTTTGGTTTTAAAGTATATACTATTTTGAAGTAAAGGATATGTTTTGAAAGGGCAATGATTGTGTTTTTAAAGTATATATATTTTTAAATGACCACGATGTTATAATAACGTTTGGTTGTTAAAGAGACCGGGATCGGATATGGACATACTCTCTGTCGATACCGAAAACCACTTTGACAACTGTGTAGGCGGTGGAGTTTCCAGAATGAAGTAGGATGGTGGCGACGATCCTAAGGTATATACGTGGACCCAACTCCCGTGAGTTGGCATAAGGTGGCTAAAACAGGAGCGATCTCGGACCAGTGAGGTAGCACCTCTTATCGGACACACTTCTTCGATTCCATTCTATTACTTTGTGATTTTTGGTGGCCACCCTTTGATTTGGGAGTGTTGTTCGAGGTGGACAGTAGTGGCTGCTATCCGCTCCATCAGTCCGTGTGCGTAATTGGTATATCTACCCTGGCATTGCCTTGTGTGCCGTGTCACCTACCATATCGAGCTTTACTACGATTTGTGATTTCTCCCATAGCCTGTGCAGTATCGAGGGTAGCCCCCATTTTGGGAGTATGCTAATACTGGATAGACTACTGGGACTATTACGTGTTAAGGGCTATATGGGTAACCCCTTGACGCTATTAAAAAGTATGTTTATTTTATATTAGACATTATTATAATAGCGAATATTACTACATAGTAGATAGTTTAACGGATCCTTAAGAGATGTGAATCCCGAACATTTCTTAAGTTACTGCACTCACGTTAGACACTGGATAGGAGATGTCAACCCCGTAAACATCTCTGATGCCGTTTGCACTCATATTTATTTCATTGATTTAACTTACATAAGATCTTTTAGTTCTGACTCGAGTGTTTTGTCTTTTCAATTCGCTCGGGTCAGCCTGAGCATTTCAGGATTTGAAGGCTCTATTTCTAGAGGACGAAGACAAAGATTTTATTACTACTATTTATATTCCACTACACCATTGTATTCCGCTGCATTAATTATCATTCCCTGGTATGTGTAACTCTGATATGTATTGTATAAGTATAATCAAATGTTTTGTAAAAACAGCTCCGTGAACTGTTATTTGATTATTATATTTTTATCGTTCCGCTGCAAGATTCTATTTTGTTTCTTTTATTTCTCCACTTTTTCTTATTTACCCCATAACAATCCACCCTTCTGTATGGTTTAAGTTGGCACGTGTGTCTGCTTAAGCATACAAAAAGGTGGGATGTTACAGTTGGTATCAGAGCTTTGGTTTAGAGATAAACCTTAGCTTTGTGGGGTCTGACTCTTTATTAATAGGGTAGTAATACCCTATGGGAGTCGCTAAGTGTATATATATGAGAGAGCGTATTTGTTAGTGTTATAAAAAGGTTTTAATATTGTGTTAATCTGTTCCGTTTTGTATTTATAAATTCTGGTTGGTGCATGGGACGCTATGACATCAATAGGGATTTCTAAACACTTAATAGGACAGACCGACATAATATTTGTTTTAATATAGGTGAATGAAATAATTTTGCCTATTATATTTTCTATATATAAAGTAAAATATTTTATAAAAGATATATATTTGGTTGCAATAGATTGGTTGTTAGGTAATGAAATTTATAAATAATAGTTGAATAAGATTTAAGATAAATTAAGTGAAAATTGGAAATTTAGAACTTAAGTTACGGGTTTTTGGAAATTTCTTTCAAATAATTTTAGAATATAATAATATTGTTTATAAAGTAGTTTCTGATATAAATATTTCAATATAAATTGAAAGAATTGTTTTAAGTAAATTTTTTTTTGGAAAATAAGTTCTGTACTTTCCTCTCTATCGGTGGAAAATAATTTAGGTGATGAGTGCACGCATCATCGACATTCATTTTCGAGTTTCGAAGTGGGAAGGCCACCGTGGTAGTTTTACTACAGATTTATTTTGATAAACAAATAAATATTTTAAATTGTTTTAAATATAATTGGATATATAAACGGTAAGTACATACATTTATCTATTATTTTAAAATGATTTGAAATTTAACTCGGTATTTAGTTCGTAAGTTTCCGTTAATTAATAGTTTCAATTAGTGTAGTGAAATGGAATGGAACTAATTAATAAGTGGAACCTCTAATTAAAATAAGGATTTAATGCTAGGTTATAAATAAAATTAAAAGAAAAGCTGAAATATGTAACCTAAGATATGTTTGTTGAGCATTAAATTAATTAAAGGAAATAGAATAAACTTGTATAACTTTTAATTACATTTTTAAAAGCATATATATAACTTACCTAATTGTAAAAGTTGAAATGTTTAATAAGAAAATATAATGGAAATTGTACAAGTAAACTTATGTAATGAAAATGTTAAGTAAATTGCTCTTATTAATAAGAATTAAGTTTATAATTGTTATGCCAAGTAACTGAACTTAACATGAATATTATTAATAAATGAATGTAAATAAATGAAATCAAGTCATGAATGAATAAATATAATACAATAAGAAGAGAATTAACATGATGTGAATAAATTAAATGAAGATGAGTATAAATTGAATGAAGAGGAAATCAAGCAACAATATATGGAATGAAATTAATAATAATGAACTTGATCTATTGTTTGAATTTGTTGTTTGTTTAATCTATGGTTGTTTGGGCAAGGATACTTTACAATTGTTTGGATGAATAAATAATCTATTTAGTTCGCCTAAGACTGTTGAGTAAAAGGGTACACTTAGTAGTTTATTTTCATTCCGTACAATTTGAAGTTTTGAACCCGAACAACTATTTATTGTGTTTGATATGAATGAATGATTGATGTGTGTTGACTTATGTGATGGTTGTTTGCTTGTTGCAAGTGATGGTTGCTATGTTGATTGTTGTTATTGATTTAAACAACTCCAAATACTTCAATTTATATAATTATTAACCCTTTTTGGATTATATAAGTGAAATACAGGTTATGGAGGCAATTGCTACTGCTTTTGGTTTCATAATTAAGCGTTGTTTGCCCGACAAATAGGTACGTTCTCGGATTACGGTTTATATAGCGTTATTTATTATTTAACCCGTGTTGGGATATATTATTTTGGAAAATATATGTTATATATTGTTATATTTGATATTATATTTTCTTCCGAGCCTCTCCGTACAAAGGAGACTCTGCCAAAATTTTCTGTAAATTGTGGACTTAGAATTTTTTTAAAATGTTTTCCAAACTTTATTAATTTGAGTATAAAAAGATTTAATGTTTATAAATTTGTATATTTTATTTAAATAAATTAATTTTGTAAATTTCATTGTTTATAAAGTTAATATTTTTGAATAAGATATATTGATTTCTTAATTCTCCTTTCCCTTCTTTTTCCTTTTCGGGGTCGAAAAGTTTTAAGTGGGGGAGAGTGTAACAACCCGTAAATTTCGACAATTAAATTTGTTAATTAAATAAGATTTTGTAATTTAATTTAGTAGAAATATAAACTTTTAAATTAATTTTGAAATGAACGCTAAAATAAAATATAACAATGGTAATTAAAACCTATTTATTTGTAATTTGAATAAAATTCTAATGATTGAAATAGTGAAAAGATTATTCTTGTATATAAATTGAATATGAGAAAGGAAAGTATTATATGGATTAATGTAATAAAACATTGTTAACGAAAATTAGAATAAATTAAGGAAATATGTTAATGCAAGTTCATTAATTATCAACTTGAAAGAACATGCAAATTTAACCGAATATTTTAAATGTAATGACTTAGCTATAAATGGAATATAAAAAAAAAAATAAAAACAAATGCAATCATTGTAGTAACGTATGGAATAATATTGCTTAATAGTAACTGAACGTAAATAAAAGGAAGTAAGTTTATGGCAAGTTGATAAATGTTAACAAATGAAATGGTATAATTTGTGGTGATTGAATGAATTCAAAGTTATATTAACCGATGGAGTAATACGTTATAAATTGAAAATTTATGCAAAAATTGTAGATAAGTAATTATAATGTGTGTTGTTGATAAGATAATAAACGTACTTAAATGGAAATAAATTGAATATAAGAAAACAAAGGCATTTAGTGGATTAATTAATGAATTCATGAAATAAAAATCAATGCCCTATAGGTAATTATAATATTGTTTGGAAGTGAAAACTTATAAAGTATGAAACCAAGTAAGTAAATTAATTAAGAATATAAATAGTAATTAATGCACATATTTGGCAAATATAATTAAATGGTATGAAATGAAGCATTAATTAATGAAATGTAATATAAGTCAATGTTAATTACACCCATATATGTCAATTTATTGAATAGCAAGATTTTTAAATCAAGTAAACGGATTTGTTAAGATTCCAATTGATAATTTATAAAATTTAATGTGAAATCAATTGTAGTTAATTGACTTAATCTATGCAGTTAGGGTAAATTTTGATTTGTCATTGAAGATTGTTAATTCCATAAGATGTAACCAACGTTAAATTTATTTATAATATAACAAGTGGTGGATTTTAGAAGTGAAAATCAAGATTTATTAATTTATTCGAAATTTAAAATTGAATAAGTGAAGTAATTGCAAATAAATGGAATTTATTATTAAATTATTACGTTGATGGAAATGTGGACGAAATTTGTGGATATTAATGCAATAACTACGAACCAATGAAAATTCATCCAATTGATATTAGGATGAGAACGGTGTATGTAATCAATTTCAACACTTGTCTGCTAGTGATAACTTAAATGTAATTTAACGTTAATGGAGTCTAATAAATTAAAGTGGGTAATCAATTGCAATTAATTTAATTAAGGGTTATATTGGTATAAATTAGGTAATAATGGGTAATAATGTATTGCTAATGGTGTATGAATGAATTGATGATTAAATTTAAGGAAATGATGTTAATGTTATTCATAAATTGGGAAATTTGCTGAATTATAAAAGTGGGAATAAATATTTATTTATTTATTGGATTCGAACTATATTAATAATTGGATTTATTGCAATTAAGTTAATATTTAATTATTGCGTTAATTGAGATTTAGATGAATTTTAAGAATATTAATGTAATGGTCTGAATCCAATGTTAATTTTTTTTTCCATTTGATAGCAATGAAGTTAATAACATAATGAAAAGTAAATTAATTGGAATTATTGTAAATTAAATTTTAATTCCTGAATGTAAGGAAAATGAAGTTTAACGCTAAAACTGATTAATGAATCAACGTTAAATTGACCTTTAAATTTGTTTAAATCATTGTAAATGATTGATAAACATAAAAGTGATAATAATGGTAAATTTTTAAATTGAAATAAAATAATGGGTTTAATTAATTAATTATTAATTTATTTAAAGGGTGTAAAAATAGCCATTTTGGCCACTGACTCGGATTTCGACGAAAACAGTTTCATCGGATCCGTAACGGTGAATTATTGTAGGACTTCAAGTTTCGTAGCGATCGGACTTGTCGTTTGATCGTACGGACTCAAAACGCCTTGAAATAAATGTAATTGAAAACAATTGAAATCAATTTGGAAAATATTGATTTTAGCATAACTTCTTCATTCGATGGAATTTGGACTTGAAACTTTTTCTATTGCGTTTAAAATATTTTTAAAACATCTATTTTGATATATGGGTTGACCCAATTTCGTTCCGGAGTCGAAACGGGCTTTTGGGCCATTCATCGTTCAGTGCGTTTTAGATCGGGTCCATCTATCCTATTTCGACTTTGCCTATATATATCCAGTTATAAACCCTAGCAGCCTATATTCCTCATTTCTATACGTACAATTTCATTTGCTCTTCCTCATTTCAATGGCTGCAAACCCAAATCTTTCCAATTCAATTTCAATTTTATAAAAAAAGAGAAGAAAAAAAATTGCGGATCTGCAGCAACTTCGGGTCGCGCTTCGAGTTTCAGAGGCAAAAACGCTGCATCTGCTTCGAGTCAAGAAGAAAACTACTCGGGTCATCGGGTCATTTTCGCAAAAACTCCAAGCAAGCACCGGGTATTTGAGGCGGCGGACTGGGTTGAACTCGAACTCGGACTCGGATTTGGACGCGGTTTCTTTTGTTAGGATCGTATTGAAATTCCGGACACTTTGACGCTAGTTTGGATGGATTTGGAGACTGTCAAATTTTTGGGTTTAAATTGAATTTAAATTCAATTTAAATTCAAAAGGTGAGTGTTTTAACCCACTCACAACTTCTAAAATTTCTTATGTTTGTTAAATTAAATTTTGATGTGATTTAAAATTTATCTACGATTGTTTGGGCATATATAAAATCATCATCTCAGTTAGATAGCATTTATTTAAATTAACTTGTTATTTAATTTTATTATTGCATATAATTTGACAGTTAAATTTATTTATTATTGCATATAAATTGACAGTTAAACAGTTATTAATTTTTATTGAATATAAACTATTCGTTGATGCCTGTTATATTTTATATGCTTTATATTGATGTTTTGTTTAAATCAGATGATGATTGTAATAAATGGTTGTTTATTGATATATGGATGAATGGATGTTATATTTATATTGTATAAACTGCATGTTATTATGCATTTTCATTTCATTCGGGATTGCGGTTTGAAATGATAACCCTAAACTTTTATTTTTAAAATTACGGATTGAAATGATAAATATCTGTATCACTTGACCATAGGATAGGAAATTATATACAAGCACCGTGGTCTATATATAAAATATTTTAAGGTGATTTTCTATGGGTTTTGGAAAATAAGGGTTTATATATATACTAATTTTGATATTTTATAAATATTATTTTATATATGGTTAAATTCTAAAATTTAAGCTAAGTATAACTTGATGATGTTTTAAGTTTGATTTACGAATATTTCAAGTTTGAGCTTTATTTAAGTGATATTGAATTTATTAAATAAATATTTCTAAACTAAATAATAGTAAATTGAATTAAGGTATATATAAGATTATCTGATTTGGTTGGGAATTTTGGAATATTTAAAGTCTTGAAATATATCAAAATTGAAATGTTTTATTTAAATTAAGGTATTATTGTTTTTAAAGTATTGGTTTTCGAAATTGTTATAACTTTGAAAGTAATATGGTTTGAAAAATGAATTTATTTGAAATAGAATTTATTTAAGAATTATCTGTGAATATATGTATTTGAAACCTATTGAAATTGAAAATTTAGAAATATGACTTCAAAATGTGGTTTGGGTTTAAGATGATTTAAAAGAATATTTCAAGTTATCAAAATTTAAGAAAGTTTAGTGATTGGAAATTTGGTTTTATTTAAATGAGATATTATTGAATTGTTTTTGAAATGGAAATGATATATTATTGAATTGGGTTTTGAAATGGAAATAATACATTAATAATTTGGGTTTGAAATAGTAATAATATTTTGGTTTTAAAGTATATACTATTTTGAAGTAAAGGATATGTTTTGAAAGGGCAATGATTGTGTTTTTAAAAGTATATATATTTTTAAATGACCACGATGTTATAATAACGTTTGGTTGTTAAAGAGACCGGGATCGGATATGGACATACTCTCTGTCGATACCGAAAACCACTTTGACAACTGTGTACGCGGTGGAGTTTCCAGAATGAAGTAGGATGGTGGCGACGATCCTAAGGTATATACGTGGACCCAACTCCCGTGAGTTGGCATAAGGTGGCTAAAACAGGAGCGATCTCGGACCAGTGAGGTAGCACCTCTTATCGGACGCACTTCTTCGATTCCATTCTATTACTTTGTGATTTTTGGTGGCCACCCTTCGATTTGGGAGTGTTGTTCGAGGTGGACGGTAGTGGCTGCTATCCGCTCCATCAGTCCGTGTGCGTAATTGGTATATCTACCCTGGCATTGCCTTGTGTGCCGTGTCACCTACCATATCGAGCTTTACTACGATTTGTGATTTCTCCCATAGCCTGTGCAGTATCGAGGGTAGCCCCCATTTTGGGAGTATGCTAATATTGGATAGACTACTGGGACTATCACGTGTTAAGGGCTATATGGGTAACCCCTTGACGCTATTAAAAAGTATGTTTATTTTATATTAGACATTATTATAATAGCGAATATTACTACATAGTAGATAGTTTAACGGATCCTTAAGAGATGTGAATCCCGAACATTTCAGAAGTGTTATAACTTTGGAAAGTGATATGATTTTTGAAATGGATATATTTGAAGTGAAAATGTGATGCAGCCCAAAATGAAGAAGTCAAAGGTCATGTGCGACCTAACATGTTGATAGGTCAAGACCGACCTAAGAAGGAAGCTAACGAGATAAGATTTGGAGAGAAATGGTGGAAAGTTGAAGTTTTAGGTCGCAACCGACCTAACAAAGGTTATAAGTCGTTCCAACGACCTAGTGAAGATCACAGCCGACCTAACGAAAAGCTTAAGTCGTCTGAATGACATACCGAGTCACACAGTGAAAAGGCAGAGCAATGTGGTGAAGTGTTGGGTCGTGAACGACCTAACGAGTCAAGAGATAGGTCGCTGAAGACTGGACCCGTGGATCTTTCCTACCGACTTAATCTTGGTTGTTGATTTCTTAAGTCGCTACCTGTTTGTTTTTAGGTCGTTATCGACCTAAGTTAAGTCGCTGAAGACCGAAGCCGTGGATTTCTATGCCGGTTTAATCTGAGACGTAGATTTCTGAAGCCGCTGAAGTTTTAACTCGCAAAGTCTTTAAGTCGTAAGTCACACAGAAGCTTGTAGCCGAGGATCTTGATGCCTCGTCAATCTGAACCGTTGATGTTAAGTCGTGTGTACTTTAGGTCGTGGACGACCTATGTGAGTCGTTTGTCTTTGAGTCGTTGTATTTTCTTCAAGGTCGTAGCCTGTTTGTTGTAGGTCGTTGTGTTGTACTGGTAATGTTGTTATGTCGCTATGTTGTAACTGTTGTGTCTTAAGTCGTCACCGAGTTATGATAGCTCGTAGGTCGTAAGTCGGAACCGACTTAGGAGATGGTGTAATTTTGTTGTAATTTCGTGTGAATTGTAAAACGCCTATAAATAGGTCGTGTGAGTCATTTGTAAAAGGTTGTTGATTTTTGAATAAAATTCTCTTTTGATTGCTGTGTGCTTTCATCTAAATTGGTAGTTGAGTGTAATCTCCTATCTCCTCTTTCGGTTAGTCGAGTGCGCTCGATTCAACGATTGTAGAAGCCGATTCGCGGCATCAAGTGCGCTTGATCAACGCTTGAAGAATTGAAGATCTTTGAACCCGGTATCGTGCGCGATCAACGAGTTCGGGATAGCTAGAATTCGGTATCTTCGGATCAACGAATTTGGGCATTTTAGTATCTTCCAATCCACCGATTACTACTTTCACCGATTGAAGATTATTTTGTTTAATCCGCTGCGTCAGTTTGGTATCAGAGCTGGTTTTAGCCAATCATAGCTAAATCGAGTCTTGGAGCCAAGAATTTGAAGCGTTGAAGTTGTGTTCATCGTGTTCATCATATTTTGCAACAAAGTTGGAGTTTCCGATCCATTTCATTTTGGATCAAAGTTCGAAAGGTGTTTGAAACTTGAAGTGTGGATTTGTTGAAGTGTTTGTGAAGTTTTCAAGTATGCCGCCAAGGAGAGCTAATCGTCACCAAAACGTAGAAGCTTTGTATCGAAGAGAAGAAGCTGATGAGATGGAGCAGAGAATTAACGAGAACTTTAGTGAAAAGCTTAACGAAGGAATTGGCCGGTTAGAGAAGCTTATGACGGAGATGAATCAAAATCGGAGAAGGGTTTCACCTGAATCTAACCATGGGGGTAGTAGAGTCTCGCCACATTCAAATCGAGACATAAGTGTTGAAAATGATCAAAGGCATGGGAGGAACATGAATGATCGTGAACGGAGGAATGTAGATAGAAGGGATGATGGTGGTAGGCGTGATGGTAGTAGAGATGTGGGTGGACGAGATAGACAACGATATACATCTGATTTTGAAGAGGAGTATGATGGTGGTAGTGTTCGAGGACAAGGACGAGGACAAGGAAGAAATTACTTTGAGTATGATCACAAGTGGGAGTCGGGGATGAAGACTGAAATTCCTGAATTCAAAGGTGGTATGCAAGCAGAGGAGTTTCTAGATTGGGTGGCTAATGTCGAGGAGATTTTTGACTTCAAAGAAGTTCCAGAACATCGTAGAGTGAAGTTGGTTGCTACGAGGCTGAGGGGTAGAGCTTTGGCGTGGTGGCAGCAAACCAAACTTACACGTGATCGGATGGGAAAGTCAAAAGTTGGATCTTGGGAGAAGATGAAGAAATTGATGAAAGCAACGTTCTTACCTTACAATTATCAATCTTTGATGTATCAACGTTTGCAAAACTTGAGACAAGGAACGAAGTCTGTTAACGACTATGCTGATGAATTCTATCAACTTATTGCAAGGAATGATATTATGGAAACGGAAGAGCAGCTGACATCTAGGTTCATTGGGGGATTGCGAATGCAGATTCAGGATATGGTTAATATGTTTGATCCTAGATCTGTAGCGGAAGCACATCAGAAAGCGTTGGTTTGGGAGAAACAGGGACGACGAGGAAGTGGTGTGTTTACTAATTCTAACAATCAAGTGAAGGGTGTTGGTGGGAGTTCTAATGTTTCTAAACCTATCAGTAGACCAGTAGTGAAGGAGGCTGAGAAGACAAAGGTTAACAACGGTTTCAAATGTTACAATTGTCAGGAATTTGGTCACAAAAGTAGCGAATGTCCAAAGCCGAAGAAGAGAGCTATGATAGTAGAGGTTGAGAATGAGGATGAAGAAGCTGAATGTTCCAATTAACCACCTGATGAGGAGGAAGAAGAAGTGTCGGGAGACGAAGGTTACAATCTAATGATGAAGAGGTCCTGTTTAACACCAAAGCAAGAGGAGGATTGTAGTTGGTTGAGGAGCAATATTTTTCAGTCAACATGTACCATTCTTGGGAAGGTTTGCAAATTCGTTATTGATGCTGGAAGCTGTGATAATATAATTTCTTCAGAAGCTGTGAGGAAGTTGGCGTTGAAGACTGAGAAACATCTGAAACCGTACAAGCTAGCTTGGTTGAGGAAAGGCGGGGAGGTGAAGGTTGGACGAAGGGCTTGTGTGAAGTTTTCAATTGGGAAGAAATATAAGGACGAAATCTGGTGCGATGTGGTAGATATGGATGTCTGTCATTTGTTGCTGGGGAGACCGTGGCAGTATGATAGGGCGGTGCAACATGATGGGCGTACCAACAGTTACAGTTTCATGTTTGAAGGCACAAAGATTACTCTAGTTCCAAAGAAGCGACAACAGGAGGAAAACAAGTTGGAGGAGATTGAAGAGCTCAAAACTTTGTTATCTTTAAAGGAGTTTGTGAAGGAAGTAGAGGAGGAGCCAGAAGTGTTCTTATTGATCGGACGAGAGAGTCAGGAAGTGGTTGAAATCCCAGAAGAAGTAAAACCAGTACTGAAAGAATTTGACGATGTATTTCCGGAGGAGTTACCAACGGAGTTACCACCGTTGAGGGATATTCAACATCAGATAGATCTTGTTCCAGGTGCTGTGTTGCCACACAGACCACATTATCGAATGAGTCCGAAGGAACATGAAGAGTTGCGGAGGCAAGTGGAAGAATTGCTTGAACAGGGGCGTGTGCAGGAGAGTTTAAGTCCTTGTGCTGTACCAGCTTTATTGGTACCCAAGAAGGATGGAACGTGGAGGATGTGCACTGACAGTCGAGCATTGAATAAGATCACAGTCAGATACAGATTTCCGATGCCGAGACTTGATGATTTATTGGATCAGATCAGTGGGTCCGTAATCTTTTCTAAGATTGACTTGAAGAGCGGTTATCATCAGATTCGCATTAGACCAGGGAACGAATGGAAGACAGCATTCAAGACGAGGGAAGGATTGTATGAATGGCTGGTAATGCCGTTTGGTCTATCGAATGCACCAAGTACATTCATGAGGGTGATGAATCAAATTTTCAGACCGTACATTGGAAAATTTGTGGTGGTTTACTTTGATGATATTCTAATCTACAGTGCTAGTAAAGAAGAGCATGTTCAACATTTGAAGAAAGTGTTAATTCTTCTTCGTGAAGAACAATTCTATGATGCTACAAAGAAGTGTGTCTTTATGGCGAGGAGTGTTTTATTTTTGGGATATGTTGTGTCGGAAGAAGAAATATAGGTTGACCAAAGTAAAGTTGAAGCGATTAGAGATTGGCCACAACCCAAGACGATAACGGAAGTTCGTAGTTTTCACGGGTTGGCTTCATTTTATCAAAGGTTTATTCCACACTTTAGTAGTGTGATGGCGCCTGTGACTGATTGTATGAAGAGTAAACAGTTTACATGGACGGAGGAAGCAGGAGTTGCTTTTGAACGAATCAAGGAGTTGTTGACGACAGCACTAATCCTAGCATTACCTGATTTTCAGTTGTTGTTTGAATTACATACTGATGCGTCAAAGGTTGGGATTGGAGGAGTGTTGAGTCAAAGGGGTCGTCCTATTGCCTATTTCAGTGAGAAGTTGTCAGGAGCAAAGATGCGATACAGTACATATGATGTGGAGTTCTATGCTGTTGTGCAATCTATTAAACACTGGAGACATTATCTATTTCAGAAAGAGTTTGTTCTGTACACTGATCATGAAGCATTGAAGCATTTGCAAGGGCAAGACAAGATTTCGGCAAGACATGCATCATGGATTGCTTATCTACAACAATTTACTTTTGTTGTTAAACACAAGTCAGGGGTGACGAATCGTGTGGCTGATGCTTTGAGTACGAGGAGTCATTTGTTGACTACACTAAAGGTTGAAGTGACGGGGTTTGAAATGTTACCAGAATTATTTGACAATGATCCTTACTTTGCAAAGTTTGTTGATAAAGTCAAGAATGGGGAAACGAATGAGTTCGTGATGGTAGGTGGTTTTCTGTTCAAGGGAAATCTATTGTGCATACCTGATTGTAGTTTGAGAATGAAGATCGTAAAAGAGCTACATGAAGAAGGACACGTGGGGAGAGACCGTACATTACAATTGATTTCACAATCTTACTTTTGGCCATCGATGAGGAAAGAGGTGGAGAGGTTTGTTGAACGATGTCATATCTGTCAGGTTTCGAAAGGAACTGCGACTAATGCTGGTTTATATATGCCGTTACCCGTGCCTGTAAAACCATGGGTGGATATCAGTATGGATTTTGTTTTGGGTTTGCCTAGAACTCAAAGGGGAAATGATTCTATATTCGTTGTGGTGGATAGATTTTCGAAGATGGCACATTTTATTGCTTGTAAGAAGACGGCAGATGCTGTTCATGTTGCTCAGTTGTTTTTCAAGGAGATCTATCGACTTCATGGATTGCCAGAATCTATTGTGTCGGATAGAGATACTCGATTTCTGAGTCATTTTTGGTTGAGTTTGTGGAAAATGGTGGGAACGAAGCTGAAATTTAGTAGTGCTTATCATCCGCAAACTGATGGACAAATGGAGGTGGTTAATCGATCGTTGGGAAATTTGTTGAGGTGTCTTGTACAAGATAACCTGAAGAGTTGGGACATGAAGCTATGCCAGGCAGAATTTGCTCATAACCATGCGGTGAATCGTAGTACAGGGTTCAGTCCATTCCAGATTGTATATTCCAGTTTACCGAAGGGACCGTTGGATTTAACGGTAGTGCCACAATCAAAGAAGATAGTTAAGAAAGTTGCTGATTTTGTTGAAGGATTTGCAAAATGTCACAAAATCGTTCAGGAACGATTGGAGAAAGCAAATGAGAAGTATAAGCGTTCTGCAGATCTGAAGCGAAGGAGTGTTGAATTTCAAGAAGGTGATTTGGTTTATGCAGTGTTAACAAAAGATCGCTTTCCGGTGGGAACGTACAATAAATTGAAAGCACGAAAGATTGGTCCAGTGGAAATTTCAAAGAGAATCAATGAAAATGCTTATAGATTGAAGCTACCAGATGATGTGTATACGTCTGACGTATTCAATGTTAAGCATCTCGTACCATATCATGGAGACGAGTTTGTTGTGGATGCAGAAAGTGCAAATTCGAGGACGAATTTTTCTCAACCTGGGAGGATGATGCAGCCCAGAATGAAGAAGTCATAGGTCGTGTGCGACCTAAAATGTTGATAGGTCGAGACCGACCTAAGAAGGAAGCTAACGAGATAAGATTTGGAGAGAAATGGTGGAAAGTTGAAGATTTAGGTCGCAACCGACCTAACAAAGGTTATAAGTCGTTCCAACGACTTAGTGAAGATCACAGCCGACCTAACGAAAAGCTTAAGTCGTTTGAACGACCTACCGAGTCACACAGTGAAAAGGCAGAGCAATGTGGTGAAGTGTTGGGTCGTGAACGACCTAACGAGTCAAGAGATAGGTCGTTGTAGACTGGAGCCGTGGATCTTTCCTGCCGACTTAATCTTGGCTGTTGATTTCTTAAGTCGCTACCTGTTTGTTTTTAGGTCATTATCAACCTAAGTTAAGTTGCTGAAGACTGAAGCCGTGGATTTCTATGCCGCTTTAATCTGAGACGTAGATTTCTGAAGCCGCTGAAGTTTTAACTCGCAAAGTCTGTAAGTCGTAAGTCACACAGAAGCTTGTAGCCGAGGATCTTGATGTCGCGTCAATCTGAACCGTTGATGTTAAGTCGTGTGTACTTTAGGTCGTGTACGACCTATGTGAGTCGTTTGTCTTTGAGTCGTTGTATTTTCTTTAAGGTCGTAGCATGTTTGTTGTAGGTCGTTGTGTTGTACTGGTAATGTTGTTATGTCGCTATGTTGTAACTGTTGTGTCTTAAGTCGTCACCGAGTTATGATAGCTCGTAGGTCGTAAGTCGAAACCGACTTAGGAGATGGTGTAATTTTGTTGTAATTTCGTGTGAATTGTAAAACGCCTATAAATAGGTCGTGTGAGTCATTTGTAAAAGGTTGTTGATTTTTGAATAAAATTCTCTTTTGATTGCTGTGTGCTTTCATCTAAATTGGTAGTTGAGTGTAATCTCCTATCTCCTCTTTCGGTTAATCGAGTGCGCTCGATTCAACGATTGTAGAAGCCGATTTGCGGAATCAAGTGCGCTTGATCAACGCTTGAAGAATTGAAGATCTTTGAACCCGGTATCGTGCGCGATCAACGAGTTCGGGATAGCTAGAATTCGGTATCTTCGGATCAACGAATTTGGGCATTTCAGTATCTTCCAATCCACCGATTACTACTTTCACCGATTGAAGATTGTTTTGTTTAATCCGCTGCGTCAAAATAATATTGTATTAATATGGTTTTGAAATGAAAATGATATCGTATTGATTTGGTTTTTAAATGGGAAATGATATTTTGGTTTGGAAGTATAAACTATTTTGAAATGACCGCGGTGTTATAATAACGTTTGGTTGTTAAAGAGACCGGGATCGGATATGGGCATACTCTCTGTCGATACCGAAAACCACTTTAACAACTGTGTACATGGTGGAGATTCCAGAATGAAGTAGGATGGTGGCGACGATTCTATATGAGGTATATACGTGGACCTAGCTCCCGTGAGTTGGCATAAGGTGGCTAAAACAAGAGCAATCGACGGGCTAATGAGGTAGCACCTCTGATCGGATTCACTCCATCGTATGTCATTCTGTTACTTTGTGATTGATTTTGTGCGCACCATTGATTCGGGAGTGTGGCTCGAGGTGGACGATTGCTGCGGCTCTGCGTTACAACCGGCCCGGAAGTGTAATTGGTATATCTACCCTGGCATTGCCTAGTTGTGCCATGTCACCTACCCTAGCGTGCTTTACTATGAGTTTGATTTGTGTCATACCTATGGAGTATCCTCTAATAGCCCCAGTTTATGGGGTATTACGATACTGTATAGACTATTGGCACACCTAAATATGTGTTAAGGTGGAAAATGTAAAGCCTTAACGCTATTTTTAAATAGTACACTTTACTGTAGACATTATTATAATAGCGTATATTAGTAAATAGTAGATAGTTTAATGGATCCTTAGAGGATGGTTATCCCAAACATCCTTTGAGTTACTTGTATTTCAGTTGACATTTCACTTGAGTTGGATTTATTGATATAAGAATGTTAATCCTGACTCGAGTGTTTTGTGTTTGCTTTACGCTCGGGTCAGACTGAGTGGCTCAGTGTTTGAGACTCACCTTTGGAGTTGGAGCTTCGCTTGGAGATCCAGCTATATTTATTCAGCTTGCAGTTATTCAGTTGATTCCAGTGATGTATTCTGATTTTTGTATTTGACTATTGTATTGAGACATCTATGTATTCGAGACCTCTGTTGTATCTTATTTAACTCTGTTATATATATATATAGTAGCTTCATGAACTACTATTCTTTTGTTTTCGCTGCTTTTTTTTTATTACTCTATGTTTGTGATTTTGTGATTATTTATTTACTGTATATGTTGAGTTTTTCCAAATTTAAATTAACAATCTGATATTTTGAGCAATTCAAATCCGAGATGTATGGATGCGAATGATTGAAAATTTAAGGATGCTACATGTGTAACATTCAATTACATTCTATAAACAAATATATATATATATATATATATATATATATATATCTTACCTGAAATGTTTAAAAAGTTATAATGTTAAATAGGAATATGTAATGGAATATTATACGTGTAAAACTTGAGTAATGGAAGTGTTCAATGGAATTATTTATATAAATAAGAATATTGATGTACAAGAAATCTTATGAACGTAAGTTAATATTATTAAATAATTTATATAAGTACATGAAAGAAAGAAAAAGACATTGTATGAATGAATGAAAAAAAAATAAAAGGTAAATAATGATGTGAAAAGAAACCAATTGAATAAACTTAAATAATGTGTTGAAATTCTTGGTTGTTTTGGCTTATGGGATGTTGGAAAGGATACTTCTAATTGTTTAAGGTTATATGTATAGTCTATTAAATAATTATCCAATGCTATTGAGCGTAGGGTACACTTGATAGTTTATTTATCACCTTGCACGATTAAAGGTGTCTAAACTAAACAAACCATTGGTTTGGTTGCTATGGATGTATGATGGATTCTTTGGTTGCATAAATGGTTGTATTGTTTGTTTGATTGTGTTTATATTGATTTGCTTTTGTTGCAAATTGAAACAACTTAAATATTTCTCTTTTACATAATTATTAACTTATTTTGGTTTATAAAAGTGAAATACAGGTTTATGGAAGCAATAGCTACTGCTTTTGGCTTCATATATAAGCGTTGTTTACCCGACAAATAGGTATGTTTTTGGATTACGGTTTTTAGCGATATTATATTGTTTTTCCCGTGGTATGGGATATTTTATTTTGAAACATGATATATGTAATAATGTAACGACCCGGAATTTTGGTCGCCAAATTTTGAGCATTTAATTCATTTTAAATGTTGAATGTGAATTATAATTTGATTTGAAATAAGTAGATTTTGGTTAAATCAATAACATAAGTTAAAATTTCAAATATGGCAGTTCAATTGGATTTGAATAATAATAATTAAATATTTGGAATTGGGATAATTGGTGAATCTGGTTGTATATGGTTATGAAAATGGTTTCTAAGGTTTATTTTAAGTCTAGTTTGCTTTGAATTATAATATTGGACTTTTCGATGGAATCAAAAGTCGATAAGTTAAATTTGGAATTTTTATATTAATTTAATAATGGAATTTAATATTATAATAATGCAAATAATCAGATTTTGATTTAAAATAAATCAGAATGATTTCTAATGTGATTATAAATTCTATATGATTTATAATTACGTTAGTAAAATTTTAAAAGTGAAATTTTAAATGATTTCGACGATTTTGGAAATCGCTCGAATTAATCAACGAGTTAAATTATCCTTTCGGGGCACAGTCTCAAAATTCGATGAAACTAGTTCCATTAGATCCGTAATAGTTAGTTATTATCGGATTTCAATTTTCTTAGCATTTGGAGCTACCGTTTGTCCGTACGGGTGAGAAACACGTTGAAATTTAAATTGAAATTTAATATTTAAACTCGATTCAAAAATCTATCTTCCATATATGATTGAATTAGCTTCCGAAACATATTCCATTGTGTTTGGAATGCGGGTAAAACCTTATGAACGCTAGGCGGCACAGGTTGTTTGGAGTTCGTTCGAATTAGCAGTCGGAATTGAGAATATTAATAAAATAATATTTATTAAACATATATTTATACGTTCAGTCAGCAAAACCATAATCTCTACTAACGCAGCCACCACTATAATCATCAATGGCCAAGAATTGTTTACTTTTTCCCCTAATCTTTCCAAATCCACTCAATGATTTCTTAAACAATCTAAACGAAGATCGTAGAGCTCGAGAAGCTCTACATAGTCGACGGTGGAGATTGGCTTTCGTTGACCGGGGTAGGAGTTTTGGGGCCCCATTCATGAGATATTTATGCACGTTTTCCAGTGCATCGGGGAAGTCAAGTTCGTCGGGATAGGGGTCGGAGGTGCGCGAAACGCTGGGCTTCGTCGTTGGCTCAATTGATCAACTTCTAGATGATCGTATAGGGATCAACGGACGATTATTTTGATCGATGATGGGTTGTTCGCAATTCTGGAACAAACGAAAGGGGAGAAGAACATGGGGACGATCACGATTTCCTGAAGTGGGAAGCTCGGCCACGATGTTTTCTCAATGTAATAAAAATAAATTGTTTATATATAAATTATATTCAAAGTTTTGAAATTACATAACTTTTGCATGCGTGATCAGATTCCGACGAACAGGAAGCGCCGGAATCGCAGTGACAAGCAGCATGCTGTGATATAGATCTAGGATCGTTTTGAGAAAATAAAAATTAGGTTAAATCGAACGCCGTTCGATTTAATTTAAAATTGAAACGCTCGTCGGAATTCAAGGTGAGTAAATCTCAGTCACATTTGGATGCTAGTTAATTTAATTAGTTAATACTTAAATAATTGGCTGATTGGTTGAATGTGAATATTATTAGCAGTTGAATTTGGTATTGTATTGTGTGCTAACATCTGTGGATGTAGGGAAACAGGTTGGAGGGATCCAACTGGATTCTTCACAAATAAAAATTATATTCATGATTTGTGATATATTTCACTGATATCCTGTGATAGATTGATTTGGAATTTTTTTATGCTGTGTTATGGTTGGATAATATAATTTGGTATTTTAAAATATCAATAAAATGAAATGGGGATGTAAAAGGAAAATGAAAAATGATTTTGAGATATGAATTTAAGGAAATTAAATTCAGGAAATTGGTTTGGAATTTGAAGTGTTTTGAAATGGTGTTTTAAAAAGGGAATGAGGAATGGAAATGTATTGAAGCAACCCTCCCTAGTCTACAAATTGTTTGAGTGACTCAATTTAGTTTATGCTAAATTCGGGGTTACTTACTTCCAAAACCAACTATTTCCTTTTTTTTTCATCATTTTATTTATTTCCCAAGATCCAACTTGATCAATATAGAAATATTGATATACTTCTTGTAAAAATACTATTTGTATGTACATATAAACATACAAATCATTTTAATTCTACTATCAGAGTTTTTTTTTTTGAATAAAGAATAACTCAGTTTATTCTAAACAAAATAACTATGTTTTAGCCATAGTAAAAAGGATTGGGAAAAACCCTCTCCCATTTAAATCTTTGTGCAATTATTTTCAAACTAATTCTTGTTTGTTTGTTTGTGTTTACCTCTGTATATTTAATGAAACATGTGAGTTGAGTCATAACACTTAGACTTTTGCAATATGGCTTTTCAGATAGCAAAGCAGAAGGTTGTGCATGCTTCTATGCACCTGTGTGCACATAAACATGTACATCTGCTATTTACTACACCTTAGTTTGCAGATTGATCAACTTGATTAGGTTGGATCCCTATACTGTCTTGTTATGATTACTATCTCTGCTTATTCATTTAAAACCTCAAACTCATACAAAAATCTGAGTTCATGCTTCCTTTGTTTTTTTTCCTTTTCTACCTATGGGTTTATCCTTACTTCAAAATGTTACAGTTAGTTTGTAAATAGGTTCTAACCTCTAAACAATCTAACACATATGTATACATTACTGGTTCACATATGCTTCAGATTTACTACTGAATTCACTGCTTGACTCATGAAAATTTGCATACTTACAGGTTATGATATAAAGCTAAACACATTTATCTATTCTACTAAAAGCAGTTTCATCCCATAATAACCTTTTAGACCATTCATTACATCACCATCAAAATCCAGCACAAATACAATATTATTACAGAAAGTCTTCTAATTAAAAATAAAACATGAAGGACATTCTTCAGCAAACATTCATAGTTCACTGAATCACCAAATTTCTTCTTAGCATCACACATCTGCATCTTATCACTTAGCCTTCTCTTTTCCTGTAGACATCTCATGATCTGCTCCATAATACATATGAAGCACCCATTTGATGCAAGCAACAAACAGGTCAGACTTATGTCTGGTGTGAGTAGAATCACTTGTTAATGCATAAAGACTAATGAAGTATGTTCCATTATTACAGTTTCTGTTCTCAGAGGCTAAATATTTTATTCAAGATAACAAGTCTCCTTCTCATGTTCAAATTTACAAAGTGTTTATCCAGTGGTGTATGTGTAATGACAAGTGTGTATTCTTAGACTAACTTGTCATCAAAAACATTGGTCCAGAAATCCTATCAACCATCATGCATACACACAAGTTGGTGCTAACACTCAAAACATGCACAATCATACATAAACATGCACAGACCATATTCATGGTATTGGGCCAAAGTATCAAACCTGAGTCTACATGTTAGGACTCCCATATACTTCTAGCCTATTTACCCTTGCATGTATAATTATTTCATGTTATTCTAAAGTCCAGTATTACATTCATGGTTGCCCTGGTGCACACTGCGTAGAACCACTACCTGGTTTCCAGTGCACTATAAGCTATTTGAGCATAAACATGCCATGTGCAAACTCACACCCCAGCCTTGATGCGAGTCAACCACTATGTCATACCCACTTCCCTCATACCCAACCTGATAGAGGTGACCCACATCCTTAGTTTAATCACTAAGTTCTTTCATATGACCCAATATTACATATGCAGTGTCATGCCCAAAACTGTGGTATGTTAACTAATATGTGCTAGCAGTTTTCATACATCCATCAATCATTCACCCATTCATCCATTCAACAATTTAATCAGTCACATTTGTAGATATTTCAAGTCAGTTTCATTCAGAGATATATCTTTAGCTAAGCATAGGTCTGAGCATTTTAGAAAGTGAAATGCCTCTGTGGTTTCCCCAGTAATAAGGTTCTCACAATCAATCCACATATTAAAGTGTGTTTGCTTGTTACTCAACACTATTTCCAAAGAATACTTACTGATGGATTAGGACTCAACACATGGAAATTCCATTGCACCCCAACCATCTTTTCAGTTGCAAGACATAAGCCAGAGAACCCCTTCCTCTTACTGCCTTGCATCCTACTTTCCTTATTAATCCATGCTTTAACTAAAAATATTTCTCAAATTCATAAACATATAAATAAATCAGTTGTTATTCCTTCAATAAGTTGTCATATATAAACAAGCATAGGTTGAGTGACAACAAAGCAATGAAAGTCACAAAATCTCAGGAACAACAGAAAATTTCTAAACTAAGAAAATGCAAGCAAAACATCAAACATAAATTAAAATAACTAAAGGTTAATGGCTGCCTTTCATAGGTCTTAATGCCTTGCCAAGTGAGGATTTACTCACCATAGTTCTCCTTCCCAAGTCTTGGTTCAGGCCTGCCATTGATTTTCTAAACTGCTGCCTATTTTTTTCCTAATTTTTGTTTCCTGGTTCTAACATGTAACCGTAGGAAATAATGATGTATATAAGGGAGTTACTAGGGTTTTAAGGTTAGTTAAGTAATTTATTTTTATCGGAATTCCCATCACCATTTCTGGTTTCACCCATAGTTCACCCTCTCCACTTTCCTTTCCCACCATTTCTTTTTTTTCCTTGTCTTGGCTACTTTTGGCAAATTTCTCCACATATTATTTGCATGACTGTGGCTCAGACATTATTTGTCTTTTCTAGTTTTAATCATGTATATAAACCTATTTGTATAACCAGCTATATGTGTGTATGAATCAAACATTTTGCACATCATATATATTCATGCATTTCCTACCTACACAAGCAACTATGCTCCTATTTAACCTATGGAAATTAAGACTAAAGTCTGCCTAAGTTATTTATGTATTGTAACTAGGCTAATGTGTACACACTAACAAGTCATGTACTCATTTGTTATTACTGCTATTTTGTATTTATTTATAAGGCCTTTACTCACAAAAGTGCCTTGTTCATGTAGCTAACTAAAACAGTGTGCACATGCACAAGAGCATGCACACTCATACACACACAAGTATTTTCAGAGAAAAAGTTTTATTTTAATTAATTGTCTTTCTTTTATAAAATATTCAAAATACATATATACATATATTATATATTTTTTTATATATATATACTTGCCTAACTATGGGCTGTCACATACACCCCTTCTTTAAGAAATTGTGTCCCACAATTTAACATCTTATTCCTGTGTTAGTCACATATCAACACCATCATAAACACATACTCTTAATTCAACCAAAGCACACATCAAGCAAGCACATTCAACACTGAATACTATGTTTAACTAACTGAATACAAGCATAAATGATAAATTACCTCTAATCTAATTGTCAGTTGCAAATAGTTGAGGGTACTGGACTTTTATCTTGTCCTCAACCTCCCATGTGCAATCATTAGGGTCTAGACTCCACTGCACCTTTACCAGTTTAATAGTTTTGTCCCTCAATTTCTTATCTTCTTTAGCTACAATGCCCACTGGCTCCTTCTCGTAAACTAAATCTGGTCTAACTTCTACTGGGTTTTGTGGCTGAATCATTGAAGCTTCATCATGTACACATTTTCTCAATTGTGATACATGAAATACATTATGTATTCCACTCATTTCTTCTGGCAACCTCAACCTGTAAGCCATCTTTCCTATTCTTGCTATGATCTCATATGGCCCTATGTATCTCGGGGTTAGCTTCCCTGCCTTACCAAATCTCAACACCTTCCTTATAGGTGAGACCTTCAAATACACAAAATCTCCTACTTCAAATTCAAGTGGTTTCCTTCTTCTATCTGCATATGATTTCATTCTGTCTTGTGCTGCCTTCATTCTCTGTCTGATCAGTGTGATCTTATCATTTGTTTCTTTCACATGATCTGGTCCTAACATCACCCTATCTCCTACCTCTAACCAGCAAGCAGGTGACAAACAAGGCCTCCCATATAGAGCTTCATAGGGAGCCATCCCTATACTACTCTGGTAGCTGTTATTGTAAGCAAATTCTGCTAAATGAAGTGTGACGTCCCGGAAATTTTGGCAATATCAATTTAATAATCTGTGATTAAAAATTAAATTGATTTGACAATAATTGTTAATAAAATTTGAATTGATTCAACAATTTTCTTTTAAATAAATATCTGACTGATAATTTATTTATTAAAAGCTGATAAATTGTTTTCTGCTTATAATCTATATATATATATATATATATATCTGTATATACTGTACATAGATAAGATCTTTTTTGAAAGTTAATAAATAAAGATATGTTTATTTATTTTAATATTTTTGGTAAATTGAAATTTTATTTAATTTAATAAAAAAAAATCATTTAGCATTGAAATATATACAGGATAGAGTAAACTTGTTTAAAATTGATTTTAGCCTAAATTTAACTTTAACAAAAGTTTCATTTTTCTTTTTGAATATAGATTATAAAATAAGTAATTTATTTATATATAGTGATAATTTCTTTTATAAAATCATTTTATTTGATATCGAGTTTTATTATTTTTATAGAGATAATTTCTTTATAAATTCAATTTATTTTGATAAATAATATCTTATGAATAGACTTTTAAATAAACAGGGATTTTGCTATATGTAAGTTTTTAAATGTAATTGTGTCAAACGATAGTTAAGTATATTATAACATAAGTGAATTTGAATAAAAGAGATAATCTCTTTTGTTAGTTTTTCTAAAAATTGATAGTTGAGTTTTATAATATATAAATATAAATACATGTTAAAATAACAAGCAATAAAACAAATAACAAAAGTAAGTTGTACATTAATGGTTTAAATTCAAATATTATAAACATCCTCCATATTTATAAACAAATAGTATAACTATAAAGCGAGTAACAAAATAGAAGACATCAAACGATATATTCGAATGACAATAAAACAAGTAACATAGTGGATATAAACAAACAATATATTAAAAACAACATTCATTTCATTTCACTATCTAACCAGAAATGTGATTGCATAGCAAATCTGCATAGCCAAAGATTAAGGCAAAGTGGAACAATTCGAATGGATATATGCATGTAGGCCTGGGAACAAGATAAGAAAAATCAAAGCAAAGCAAAATATAAAATTTGTAGCTTGCAATAGAAGTCACAGCCAAGTAAAAAGAAAATGAGATAAGTATGAATAAAGAAAACATGAAGTACATAACAATAAATGCTCTCAAATGCTTGCAGCCAACAAAACCTGTTCGAGTATATACGAGTGTAATCTTCAGCCACCAAATTATAAAATATCTCTGACCTTAGAAATGAAATAAGATAAAAATGTAGAACCCTGTAAACTGTTTTGTACAAAGCCTGGAAAACAACTTTTCTTCTATCATTTCCATGTCCAGTTCGAGTTAAGCAAATACAAAATGAAACTCCATTTTTAATCTCAAAACAAGCTTCAACAAATATCAAGCAACTAAACAAGCAAGGTGATTGTAACGACCCAGAATTTTGAACGAATTAAATTGAGAATATTTAATTTATTTTAAATATTTGAACGATGATTTAATTTGAATCCCCGATATAACTTTGAAATTGACGATTAAATTATAGAATTTAATCTATTGAAACTGGATAAAAAATTGAATCTTCGATTTTAAGCCGAAGAAAAATATTTTGGAAGCTTTTAAAATTCGTGTTGATATTACTGAAGATAACAGAAGCTTCAGAATCCAATATCGAATTGATTTGATCAGTTTTGAAATTTATATCGTTTAACCGATATTTAAAAATAGTCGTCCGAGGCGCAGTCTCGAAATTCGACGAAACCAGTTCCATTGGGTCCGTAATATTGAATTATTGTCGGATTTCAAATTTCGTATTTTTATAAGTTGATACGTGACCATACGGTGATAAAACGCATTGAAATATAAACAGATTCAATTTAAATTTAAAATTTGTCACGTCAATTGCTTTTGGTTCCTTAAGACACGCTCCTTGGTTTCTGCCGAGTATCACGAGATAGATCGTGCCTACCATACTTCATTCGAAAAGAGAAAAATATATCTCGTTCTCCCTCACCTGTTCAAACATCAGAATGAAGAAAACTAAATAAAAATGGCCGTAGCCTCTTCCCTAAATTAAAAAAAAAAAAATTTCTCGTTCAAGAATCAAGTAAAAAGAAGGGCCTGTAATGTTTCTCCCATTCGAAAACAAATCCCTCCCCTTCTCAATAAAATTCACGAAATCAGGCTCGCGAGCCTGGCCGAAATGATGGCGTCGCAAGCTCGAGCAGAGCGATAAGCCAATCGAAGCAACGTCGAGGCAGAGGGTTTCGATCGCGTGGGCGTAGGCTCGAAGTTGAGTAAGCAATCAGCAGGTTTAGGCAAAATCGAGTTCGCGTACAGTGTCGCGAATGGGGAGATGCTCGCGATTGAGGAATTCAACGTATTCGACGAAGCAGCGTTGCTGGGTGGAGGCACGTCAACGTTGATAGGGTCGTTCGTTCGAGAGGGGGTTTTGGAATCGTGATGTATGCTGGAACAGTGACTCGCGTGCGAGGAAGGTACGCGGCAGTGGAGGTGGGTTTTGGCAATGGTGGTCTGGCGATTTTCAAGCTGCGATGGAGGCGGCTTCGCATGTGTGAGGCAGAGGAGTAGTTCGCCTGTAAGGTATTGCTGCTTTCTTCGATTTAAATTGAATAATTACAGTTAGGTAAAACTATTCCTTTGTAGATGTGAATATAGATTAGAAAATAATTTATTTGAAGTTTATAACTGAAATAGTTGTATAAAGAGAAATTTCTAAATGAAATTAAATTCTGTTTTTATCATGTATATAAACTGGATGAAGAAAAGAGATCTTTACAGTAAGAAAAAAAATATAGCAGTTTTGATTTGGAAAGGATGAAATCTATACAAATATTTGTGCTTACTGTTTGGCTTTCAAATATGAACAGTGTTGATAATGCCCCGTTATGAAATTAAAGATTTGGTCAGAAGAAATTTTATATATATATCAAAGATCTGGGAAAATGGAAATTTTAAATGATAATAAGTGATTATTCAATTAGTTCAAATATGGTATTAAAAGAAATTGGTTTAAAATAAGATCATTGGATAATTAAAATTACCAAATGAAATTTATTATTCGATCTGTTCGAATATTAATAAATTGTGTAAATATTTATACAAGGTATAAATCGAGAAGTCAAGCCGAGAATGAAAATGGGATGGCAAATTAAAAGCTAAGGTGAGATCTTCTCACTCACATTGAAAAGTGGAAATTTTCAGTTATTAATTTGATTGACTGTTTGATTGCTTTTGAATATGCTATTAGATATGATAGGATATATCTATATATATAGCAGTATATACATATTGGCATATGTATATATTGGATTGATGATTTCCCGCCTCGTATAGCGGATGAGACCCTATTGCGCCGTTAGTAAGCGGATTTATAAAAACCTATATACCGCGATAATTCCATACTGGAGCGGAATTGGTATTGTGCTAACATCTTTGGATGCAGGGAAACAGGTTGGAGGGATCCAACTGGATTCCTCAACTGTATTTATTTATTTACAGATGTTGATATATATTCGGTTGTCATATGTTGAGATATGATATTGACTGTTGTGATTGACTAATTGATGCGTTGCATCATCGGATTCAAATTTTGAAATTTAAAATTAACGATGTTGATTTTAAAAGTGAAATTTTAAAAGTGATCTTTGAAAATATATGTTTATTTAAATTGTTGAATTGATTTACTTTAAAAAGATAAACGTTAAAACTTTTAAGTTATAAAAGTTGAGATTTTGTGAATTTTAACAAAGAAGTAATTTCTTTTGAAATAAAGAGTTAAGAAATTTATGAAATGGTTTAAGTTGAGATTTTTGAATTCTTAAACCAATGTATATAAAAAGATGTATCAAATTGATATTTATCAATTTAAGTTATTGGAATTTTAAAATAAGTTTTATAAGAGATATGAAATTTATAATTATAAAATGTGAAGATACGAAGTGTATAGAATTATAAAATGTGAAGATATGAAATTTATAATTATAAAATGTGAAGATACGAAGTGTATAGAATTATAAAATGTGAAGATATGAAATTTATAATTATAAAATGTGAAGATATGAAATGTATAGAATTATAAATTGTAAAGATATGAAATTTATAGATTTATAAAGTCTGAAGTTGTAGGATGAATGGTTATAAGAAATTAACTTATAAATTGGATTTTTGCCTTTAAATGGAATATTGATCGAATTGTTAACAAAGGAGATTTATTAAGTCGAAGTTGTTAAAAATAAAAAAAGAGAAATAGAATTTGTAAACGTGTTTATAAATTCGAAATAGATTGAATGTGATAAATTAAATATAGAAAGTTACTAAAGAAGTTATATTCACGATTTTGGACAGTGAATGTATTGTTAAGTAAAATGGATTCATTTTTGAAGAAGTAATATTTTAAAAATGAAGTTAAACATTTTAAAGGTGTTTTAAAATGTGTTATGAATCGAAAGCATAGATTTCAACATTTATTGTTGAAATAGACGTTTTCGAGAAATTTAAGGAAATGGTGGACTATAACACTGTTGTTATAGTAAATGATTTCCGAAAGGAAATGTTTTTATATAGTATTGGGATTTACATATCTATCTTAATTTCGAATCCCTATACTAGTGATTTTGAGTCGTCGTAACAATGTTTTACGTAACATTCGTTTTGACTCAAATAAATGTGTTAAAAGAATATTTTCCTTAAAAGATGAATATATACTTAATTTGATTTAAGTATATCGAATATTTTCAAGTGTTGAAAATGAATAGATTTGTGAAACACTTATTTTTAAATAAGTATGGAAATGCTTTTCCAATGAAATGAACGTTTTGAGAATTTATCTTTGTAAAAGATAAATTGAAATTGAATATTGAAAATCGATTTGAAAATCGTATATCAGAAGATATTTTGAAATATAAATTCACTATGGAATTTATAAATGGAATGGGAATTTGTTTTAAAAATAAACGTTGATTTATTTTTAAAATATGGAAATTTTATATCTAGTAAAGATATTTTTGAAGATGAAATAATTTGGAAAATTATTTGGAATCTGATGATGTTGCGCATCTTTATTGATAGTTAAATAACCGACTATCAATAATTACCTTGAGTAGGTATTTGTTGTGAATTGGATGAATTTGAATGCCACACTTATTTTTGAATAAACGCTCACTATTCGGGTTAACCGGGAAAGGACCATGGGGTCGTATAACCCATTCCGAATATGTGATACGTCGTTATGAATCGCATTTGAAGACCGGTGTTGAAGACCGGATATTTTTGAAAACGGAAGGATTACCGTCGAGTTACTCTACATCGACTGATCTTCGATTTAGAGGTTTTATCACCCTTAGTGACGGGAAGTCCTGACGTGATTGAAAATTATCCGGATATGCAAGGGCTTCGTGAGAAGTGCCTTCGGTTCTGTTCGATCCCGGAACAGACTTGTATGGATGTGTGTCTGACGTTACACTTTGAGATGTAAAGCTGATTTCTTTCAAATACATTTCTGTTGGTGGCGGAGAATTTATTCTCTTAGCTTAACACCCTTCTCTGAGACGTACGAGCTCAGAGGTTATGTAGTTGAAATTCATCAGCGATATATCCCAATTTGGTAACGTGGCATACTGAGTGTTGCTGTGAAATGATCAGTGTTTGATCATTTGCGATATGATCATTTGTTTGATCTTATATCTTGGTGATCATAGGTTGATCATTTTGTTGACCCGAAGCAGGGCTTTTTGAGAAAGCGTAGCTTTGTGGACGAGACTTCGTCGAGCCTCACACCCCGGAAATGGTCGAAACAGGACGAATGCGGCAAGGTTCTAGGGAGTAGCGCCCCTTAGTGTATGTCATTCCTTCTGGATAAAGGTGGTATCATGGTATGGAGCCCAGATACTTAACCTCTGTGGTTGCTGCAAAATTTATTTCTTTGTGGTTGTTGCGAATCGGGGATCCTCGGGAAGATCGGTGACGATCGGGGGATGGCATACGCGTGTCAGTAGTTACCTACTTTTGCAGAGGTAACCCGGCCTTGTGTTGGCAGAGATCTAACCGTAATGTTAGGTTATTTCTCGGGTCGTCTATTCCAGGGACGGACCCATCGTGGAAAAGGAAGTTCCTTAGCCTGACCATTTGTTGGAAATCCAAAGAAACAATACGAGCCTTTACGATTTCAATTGTATAACCTGTCTCCTCAGGAGGCAGCTATAGCAGGCATAATATAATGGTACCTATGCTGGCTAAGATTTATATTATACTTTCGAAATGTTTTCCACTATGCACTAATAATAATATCAAAAATGATTTGATTTTGCGTAGTAAGCATCTTTGACTATCATAAGAAGAAATCTCCTCCAAGTCTGCGTTTGCATTGTGTGTGTGGTGGGAGGTCTTATGGTAGTTTCATTTTCCAAAAGCATTTCGAATTGACTTTGAAAATTATCCAGTTTTATTTTAAAGAATAACTGTTTTACGATCTCACACCAGTCACCATGACTGACTCGGAGTTTATTGTTCCCTTCTAAACTCTGGGTGCCCACCAATTTCCACACGGGCAGCCTAGAGTTATATTATCAGGGTATTCTGGATATTCTGGAGCTTGGAGATAAGCTGGATGACGAGACGTAGTATTTGTATCTGATAGTAATTATTCCGCTGTGTATTCTGTATGAGGACAGGTTATATAACTGTCCATTGATGTGCTGTGTTGTATTGAGTCGTATATTGACTCTGATTGATGTATGTATAAACTGATATAGTTCTTTGTTTTAAAAGACTAGTAATTATCTATTGTATATTGTTCCGCTGCGATATGTGAGATTCTGATATTGTTTTCTGTTCTGTTGTTCTTCCGTGTTGTTGTTCTTCTCTATTCTCTCTTTCTTCTCTTTTTCTTCTATCTTTTCTTCTTTCTCTTCTTTTAAACATTAAAGTTCGCGTTTCCGCCATCCGATTGTTCGGCAGTTGCTACAGTGGACGTAGCAGTGTCGGGTTTTCGGAAGACGGATTTGCGGGTCTTTACAGTGATTGACCAGAGAGTTTAAAGGAAAACATTTTCCAGATTTCAAATTCAAACTTCTTTCAAAAGATAACATGCTCTGTTCTTCTTCACTGCAAATTCTTGGTGAGTAACATCACTCTCTTATAGAAAATTTAGTATGGATCTCATTGTTTTATTATCTCTGAAAATAAGTATGATGCATGTGTATTTATAAGTGCATTGCTGTATATATAGGAATGTATGAAATGTAAGCATGCTGTTGTTCTTTGTTCTGTGATTCCAAACCCAAGACTTTGATTTAAAAATCCTTATCCTTTGACCTATGGTTGTTTGAACTTAGGATTTAAAACAAAAAAATTGTTTGGTTTAGTATAAATTAAAAGTTAAAAATTTATTCAAGTACAAATAACTGTAAATATCTCTGGAAAATCAACAGGGCTGGACAAAGTTTTAAACAAGTGAAATTTCAAAACTTTTAGATTTCGATTCAGTCATGTAAATTGAATCTTCATCCTTTAACATGATTTTTAAAACTAGATACGCGATTTTTAGATGCGGGGTAGACGAGCGGTTCGTATTTGCTTGTTTTTCTGTGTTTTGGGAATTTCTGGTGATCCTCGGGTGGGTGATGATCGGAATTTAGTATGGTGATAGAGGGACGAGTGGGGGTTCTAGGAAAAATATTTTAATGGTGGTCAGATGATCGTGGAAGCGGCGGTAAGGGTTTACAGTTTTTAAACCTAATTTTTAAACAAGGCTAAGTTTTCGTTCGTTCACACTCTGGGTTTGATCGAGTGCTTTGCGATTTTGAGGGATGGTAGAGGGTTGGTAGACGAGTCCCCAGCCAGAGTTGTGAAGCAGTCGGTGGTCGGAGCATCGAGTATGGGTCGATGAACAGGGTTTGTGGTGTTCGAGATGTATTGTTCCAGGTTCTGACTTTGCACTCGAATTCGATTCGAGCTTGGGAATGAAGATCTGTTGATCGCGTTCAGATGTGAGGGTGAGCGTTGTTTGGAGAAGATCATCGTGGATGATCTGAGGTGGCGGCAGTGTTTGTGCAGGTGCACGAGGATATTGGAGTATCAGTTGTTATTTTGAGTTGCAGGGTTGAACTCGAGAAACACTCGAGTAAATTCGAGTTTTGACACGAAGGAAGGAAGGGGAGGACTCGAAGCTAGCTGAGTGTCTTTTGGGTGTTTTGTATTTCCAAGTTTTACCAGAAACCTGGATACTAGTTTTAAATTTTTAAACCCTGGAGTTTTCGAATGTAAAGAAGGTTTAAACCCAGTTTTTAAATTCAAGTTCGAACCTTTGAATTCAGTTTAAATTTATAGTCTCAGTTTTGAAAAAGAAAGGAAAAAAAAAATTAGTTTTTTGAATCACTAACTCTTTTAAATAGAAGTAGGTTGACATGTTTTAAACTGAAATTTTATAAATGTGAGTAAGTTTTAAAGATGAATTCAGATCTGGAAATTAAAAGATTAGGTTGAAATTTCAGTTTTTAAAATTTAAAAGAAGTTTAAATTTAAAGGATTTAAACAACTTGGAATGTTAAGTGAAAATTTTGTTCAAACTTAAAAATGAGTTTGGTGTAACATTTATAAATTACTTTTATAAGTCAAGTATCTCTTCCATATAATTTTAAAGGAAGATTTTTAAATTATTTAAACTTTGTTTAAGTTTAAATTATATTCACTTTGAATTTCATATTTAAAATGAAACTTAAAACAAGTTCAAAAGTAAATTTATTTCCAAATGTATTGTCAATGACAAATTAGTCATGATTAAGAAATGTTTTATCTAAAATTTAATTAATGATTAAAGAAATTTTTAATTAAGTGGTTAAGTTAATCAAATATAATTAACTAATTAAAATTTAGACTTTAATTAATGGATAATTAAAGATAATTATATTTGTGATTAACAAGAGTTAATCTAAATTAATTACTTAATGAAGGAATTAAAGAATAGTTAATGAAGTGCATTTACCAGGATTTTTAAAAATTAATTAATGTGGTTAAATTTTAAATAATTAATTAAATTAATTAATTTGATGATAATCACCGGTGAATAGTTTAAGTATAATTACTTAATAAAAGTAATTGAGGAATTATTTACTCATTGAAATAAATTGAGATTAATTTGATTTGTTTAAGATAATTAAGTAAGTTTAATTAATTTAAATTAATCGTAGAATGATTAATAAGTATTTGCTTGAAGGTAATAAATGAAATATAATTAATTAGTGAAGTAATTATTGGTAATTACTGTATGTAATTAATTGAAGATGATTTAAGTATGAAAGTAATTTGAATTAAATTACTTGGTGAAATTGAGTAAAGGATTAATTGAGATAATTAATTTAAGGAATAATTAATTAAAATAGGGATCATTAACTTATATTAATAATGATGTAATTTAAGATAATTAATCGATAATAAGTGATTTGAGTAATTAATTAATTGTAATTAATTATGGATAAATATAATTAATTATGGTTAATTAGTAAATAGAGTAATTAAAGGTTAATTACTGTTTTTAGTAAGGATAATTAATTTGTGAAATTGATTAAAGGATAATTACTTGAATGTAATTAAAAGGTAATTAATCCAGGATGATTAATTAAGATGGAAATCTAGAGAATGGTTAATTAATTGATTTGTAATTAATCAATGGTTAAGTAAGCAAGATTTATAGGATGAAGTAATTAATTTAATTTACTTTAAATTAATTAGAGATAATTAATTAATTTAATTCATTTTAAATTAATTATAAATGATGTGTTTATGAATCATTGCTTATGTATTGTATGGATGATATTGATTTCCATGATTGACTGTGATCTCAGACATATATATCTATTGAGTTATGGATGCTAGGTTAAGTATGATGATATTGATTATCTGTTGAGTAGATAATATGGATTATCTGTTTATGATGATGATGTCATTATCCATTGTTATATTGTGTTTTATCTATCTGTGTTGATATAGATAATAAATTGAATTGTTTTAACTTTAAAATAATTTGGCCTTAAAAGACACGGTTTGGATTTCGATGAGACCGAGATCGGAAGCAACTTTAACCTGTTACTCATACCAGACCCATGTCTGACCCGGAGTTTATTTTCTGTTTTTCATAAACTCTCGGGTACCCAAATTTTTACGGGTAGCCAAGGGATTCAGGTTAGCTTTGACGAACGTCTGGAGAAGCAATGGAGCAGGAGGCTTCAGCGTATAGATATATAGTGATTCCGCTGAGTTAGTGTTTATCTGTATTTCCGCTGTGTTGTATCTCTGTATTGTATTGAGATGTATCGAGTTGTATTAACTAGACAGGTGTTTATAACTGTCTAGTATGTGTTGTATTATCTGTGTAACTCTGATGTATATGATATTATGTATTCTCTTATGTGATATTATATTTTATTCGTTCCGCTGTTGAGATTCTGATGTTGTTTCTTCTTCTTCTCTTTCTTTCTACTTTCTCACCTCTTTCTTTTCTTCAAAACGATACGTCTTCCTGGGCGTAGGAGGTCGGGTCGTCACAGTTGGTATCAGAGCATTAGGTTGAGTGAATACCTAGGCTCTGGAGTGGTGTCTATCCTGAGAGAGCGTACTTGTAATTTTTATCTATATATATATTTATATATTTCTACCTATCTGTTTGGTTACCTGTTCGGGTTTTCCAATATAAGTTATAAAGGTAGCTGGGTAGTGGTGTGTGTAACACGACTACCAATAGTTGGAGTTTGTTGAGGATGGAAGTGTATCTGACGAGACTGTAGACCCAATACCGTCTCGAGTGAATTTCTGTTGTGGTGTAAGAATTTCATTGGTCTCTGAAGAAAATCTGTTAAGGATTCGGTGTCCAGCATTTGGGTGTAAGATGATTGCACTCGTGTGAGCGGATTTTCGAGGGTTGGATGAGTAGAGTTTGGAACTATCGGTTGGACAGAAGCAAGTTATGATATTCTGATCCCTCAGGATGTAGTAGCTGTGTGATGAGACACAGTGACTATGGATGTTTCCGAAGATATTTCTTTGGAACGAGTTAAGGAAGTGAGTTGTTTCGGAGTTGTGGCTGTGTTCAGCAGAATGTTTTTGTTTTGGTTTGAAGTTCGAGTTTCTCGAGGAGCTTCTGGATTAGGAATTCCTTGGCACGAGTGTTAGTAGCGCAGCTCAGGGTGTTCTGTATGTTGGCAAGGGAGTTTTCTAGCATAGCAGTAGATTTCAGAAACAGCGGAGTGAATCCATTTCTTCGACGGATTGGCTGCATAAGTGTATGCTGTTCTGATTAGTAAAGAGAGCAGTATTATTGGATTAAGCTGAGTTGATCGCAAAAGTAACTTGCAATAGCTTGAGTGTTCTCTTGTGTTTTGGATTTTCTGGATGTCTTTAGGAAGCCAGAGTTTTGCTAACATCTGGGGATTGAGTTTGTATCGACTTGATTTCAGAAGTGATACTGATGGTTCAGCTTAGTAGTAGGATGATTTGAGTTTGGTGAAGCAGCTCGGTTTTGGAAGAACTTTGGGTTTTTCTTTATGGATCTGCTGAATCATACCTTTGGGATGTGTTGTTTGGTGTGTGCTTGAGTCTATCATCAGCATTCTCATCTGTTTCAGATCAGAGTAGCGCAGTGGAAGCATGGTGGCAGTAGTTTAGTGTGGAAGCGATTAGATATTGCAGTATTGGATTAGAGAGTTTCTGCAGGAAATTTTTTTCGGATCTGAGGCCAGATTGGGGTGCATCTGTTTATCTTTTCCAGATGGGCGAAGTGAGATCTGTTTCCTAGTTGGAGTTCCGAGTTTTGGTTGATCTTGGAGGGATCATTTTGATGATTGTTTTTGGTCCAGTTGTTTCTGGAGGGCATCAGCAGGGATGAGCTGATCAGGAAGATGTAGGCGGCCCAGGATCGACCGTGAAATTTTGTGGATAAGAATCGGAGATTTGATTTTGGATAAGTGGTTGATCTTTTGGAGTGAATTGTCAGTTTGGATAACTGGAATTCGATGTATTTCACGTATCTCTGAGGGAATACGTGTATGAGTTATCTTTGGTTGTAGAGCCAGCAGTTCAGGGAGTTGGATGATGAGTCATACTTGTCTATAGTCTGATATTCTGTCAAGTGGTGTAGATCTAGACGAGTGGTAGTTCTGTAGCTTAGTATTATTGATTGTTTGGATTCTATAGAGCGAGTAACCCGGTATTTATACTCGGGGAAACTCGGCAGGATTCTATCCAGTATTTTTATCTGGATAGTTAGTTTTGATTGTTTGTTTGATTGGATGTGTTGGTTGCTATGGTTGTTAGCATATAATTAATATATGCTTGTGTTTTTAAAATTAAATCTTTAATAAGATTATTAAATTACCTTTGTTTTAAATTTCGGGGACGAAATTCTTTTAAGGGGGGAGGAATGTGACGTCCCGGAAATTTTGGCAATATCAATTTAATAATCTGTGATTAAAAATTAAATTGATTTGACAATAATTGTTAATAAAATTTGAATTGATTCAACAATTTTCTTTTAAATAAATATCTGACTGATAATTTATTTATTAAAAGCTAATAAATTGTTTTCTGCTTATAATCTATATATATATATCTGTATATACTGTACATAGATAAGATCTTTTTTGAAAGTTAATAAATAAAGATATGTTTATTTATTTTAATATTTTTGGTAAATTGAAATTTTATTTAATTTAATAAAAAAAAATCATTTAGCATTGAAATATATACAGGATAGAGTAAACTTGTTTAAAATTGATTTTAGCCTAAATTTAACTTTAACAAAAGTTTCATTTTTCTTTTTGAATATAGATTATAAAATAAGTAATTTATTTATATATAGTGATAATTTCTTTTATAAAATCATTTTATTTGATATCGAGTTTTATTATTTTTATAGAGATAATTTCTTTATAAATTCAATTTATTTTGATAAATAATATCTTATGAATAGACTTTTAAATAAACAGGGATTTTGCTATATGTAAGTTTTTAAATGTAATTGTGTCAAACGATAGTTAAGTATATTATAACATAAGTGAATTTGAATAAAAGAGATAATCTCTTTTGTTAGTTTTTCTAAAAATTGATAGTTGAGTTTTATAATATATAAATATAAATACATGTTAAAATAACAAGCAATAAAACAAATAACAAAAGTAAGTTGTACATTAATGGTTTAAATTCAAATATTATAAACATCCTCCATATTTATAAACAAATAGTATAACTATAAAGCGAGTAACAAAATAGAAGACATCAAACGATATATTCGAATGACAATAAAACAAGTAACATAGTGGATATAAACAAACAATATATTAAAAACAACATTCATTTCATTTCACTATCTAACCAGAAATGTGATTGCATAGCAAATCTGCATAGCCAAAGATTAAGGCAAAGTGGAACAATTCGAATGGATATATGCATGTAGGCCTGGGAACAAGATAAGAAAAATCAAAGCAAAGCAAAATATAAAATTTGTAGCTTGCAATAGAAGTCACAGCCAAGTAAAAAGAAAATGAGATAAGTATGAATAAAGAAAACATGAAGTACATAACAATAAATGCTCTCAAATGCTTGCAGCCAACAAAACCTGTTCGAGTATATACGAGTGTAATCTTCAGCCACCAAATTATAAAATATCTCTGACCTTAGAAATGAAATAAGAAAAAAATGTAGAACCCTGTAAACTGTTTTGTACAAAGCCTGGAAAACCACTTTTCTTCTATCATTTCCATGTCCAGTTCGAGTTAAGCAAATACAAAATGAAACTCCATTTTTAATCTCAAAACAAGCTTCAACAAATATCAAGCAACTAAACAAGCAAGGTGATTGACCAGAGAGTTTAAAGGAAAATTTTTCCAGATTTCAAATTCAAACTGCTTTCAAAAGATAACATGCTCTGTTCTTCTTCACTGCAAATTCTTGGTGAGTAACATCACTCTCTTATAGAAAATTTAGTATGGATCTCATTGTTTTATTATCTCTGAAAATAAGTATGATGCATGTGTATTTATAAGTGCATTGCTGTATATATAGGAATGTATGAAATGTAAGCATGCTGTTGTTCTTTGTTCTGTGATTCCAAACCCAAGACTTTGATTTAAAAATCCTTATCCTTTGACCTATGGTTGTTTGAACTTAGGATTTAAAACAAAAAAATTGTTTGGTTTAGTATAAATTAAAAGTTAAAAATTTATTCAAGTACAAATAACTGTAAATATCTCTGGAAAATCAACAGGGCTGGACAAAGTTTTAAACAAGTGAAATTTCAAAACTTTTAGATTTCGATTCAGTCATGTAAATTGAATCTTCATCCTTTAACATGATTTTTAAAACTAGATACACGATTTTTAGATGCGGGGTAGACGAGCGGTTCGTATTTGCTTGTTTTTCTGTGTTTTGGGAATTTCTGGTGATCCTCGGGTGGGTGATGATCGGAATTTAGTATGGTGATAGAGGGACGAGTGGGGGTTCTAGGAAAAATATTTTAATGGTGGTCAGATGATCGTGGAAGCGGCGGTAAGGGTTTACAGTTTTTAAACCTAATTTTTAAACAAGGCTAAGTTTTCGTTCGTTCACACTCTGGGTTTGATCGAGTGCTTTGCGATTTTGAGGGATGGTAGAGGGTTGGTAGACGAGTCCCCAGCCAGAGTTGTGAAGCAGTCGGTGGTCGGAGCATCGAGTATGGGTCGATGAACAGGGTTTGTGGTGTTCGAGATGTATTGTTCCAGGTTCTGACTTTGCACTCGAATTCGATTCGAGCTTGGGAATGAAGATCTGTTGATCGCGTTCAGATGTGAGGGTGAGCGTTGTTTGGAGAAGATCATCGTGGATGATCTGAGGTGGCGGCAGTGTTTGTGCAGGTGCACGAGGATATTGGAGTATCAGTTGTTATTTTGAGTTGCAGGGTTGAACTCGAGAAACACTCGAGTAAATTCGAGTTTTGACACGAAGGAAGGAAGGGGAGGACTCGAAGCTAGTTGAGTGTCTTTTGGGTGTTTTGTATTTCCAAGTTTTACCAGAAACCTGGATACTAGTTTTAAATTTTTAAACCCTGGAGTTTTCGAATGTAAAGAAGGTTTAAACCCAGTTTTTAAATTCAAGTTCGAACCTTTGAATTCAGTTTAAATTTATAGTCTCAGTTTTGAAAAAGAAAGGAAAAAAAAAAATTAGTTTAAGTTTGAATCACTAACTCTTTTAAATAGAAGTAAGTTGACATGTTTTAAACTGAAATTTTATAAATGTGAGTAAGTTTTAAAGATGAATTCAGATCTGGAAATTAAAAGATTTAGTTTGAAATTTCAGTTTTTAAAATTTAAAAGAAGTTTAAATTTAAAGGATTTAAACAACTTGGAATGTTAAGTGAAAATTTTGTTCAAACTTAAAAATGAGTTTGGTGTAACATTTATAAATTACTTTTATAAGTCAAGTATCTCTTCCATATAATTTTAAAGGAAGATTTTTAAATTATTTAAACTTTGTTTAAGTTTAAATTATATTCACTTTGAATTTCATATTTAAAATGAAACTTAAAACAAGTTCAAAAGTAAATTTATTTCCAAATGTATTGTCAATGACAAATTAGTCATGATTAAGAAATGTTTTATCTAAAATTTAATTAATGATTAAAGAAATTTTTAATTAAGTGGTTAAGTTAATCAAATATAATTAACTAATTAAAATTTAGACTTTAATTAATGGATAATTAAAGATAATTATATTTGTGATTAACAAGAGTTAATCTAAATTAATTACTTAATGAAGGAATTAAAGAATAGTTAATGAAGTGCATTTACCAGGATTTTTAAAAATTAATTAATGTGGTTAAATTTTAAATAATTAATTAAATTAATTAATTTGATGATAATCACCGGTGAATAGTTTAAGTATAATTACTTAATAAAAGTAATTGAGGAATTATTTACTCATTGAAATAAATTGAGATTAATTTGATTTGTTTAAGATAATTAAGTAAGTTTAATTAATTTAAATTAATCGTAGAATGATTAATAAGTATTTGCTTGAAGGTAATAAATGAAATATAATTAATTAGTGAAGTAATTATTGGTAATTACTGTATGTAATTAATTGAAGATGATTTAAGTATGAAAGTAATTTGAATTAAATTACTTGGTGAAATTGAGTAAAGGATTAATTGAGATAATTAATTTAAGGAATAATTAATTAAAATAGGGATCATTAACTTATATTAATAATGATGTAATTTAAGATAATTAATCGATAATAAGTGATTTGAGTAATTAATTAATTGTAATTAATTATGGATAAATATAATTAATTATGGTTAATTAGTAAATAGAGTAATTAAAGGTTAATTACTGTTTTTAGTAAGGATAATTAATTTGTGAAATTGATTAAAGGATAATTACTTGAATGTAATTAAAAGGTAATTAATCCAGGATGATTAATTAAGATGGAAATCTAGAGAATGGTTAATTAATTGATTTGTAATTAATCAATGGTTAAGTAAGCAAGATTTATAGGATGAAGTAATTAATTTAATTTACTTTAAATTAATTAGAGATAAGTAATTAATTTAATTCATTTTAAATTAATTATAAATGATGTGTTTATGAATCATTGCTTATGTATTGTATGGATGATATTGATTTCCATGATTGACTGTGATCTCAGACATATATATCTATTGAGTTATGGATGCTAGGTTAAGTATGATGATATTGATTATCTGTTGAGTAGATAATATGGATTATCTGTTTATGATGATGATGTCATTATCCATTGTTATATTGTGTTTTATCTATCTGTGTTGATATAGATAATAAATTGAATTGTTTTAACTTTAAAATAATTTGGCCTTAAAAGACACGGTTTGGATTTCGATGAGACCGGGATCGGATTTCCGTATACCGGGATTCCAGGTCTGGAGACCCGAATACCACATCGATCCAAAATAACGTTAGGTCGTGAAATCCAAGTGGAGCAAGTGAAGACTCGAGGTATAAGAACTATTCGTCAGTATAACTCTGTGGGTGATTCCGTAATGAGTTTGACGGAGATAGTACTTATAGATTCGAGATGGTGATTCAGAATGCAAGGGTTATTGTCGTTAACTCTGAGGGTGATTCCAATACGAGTGTAACGAGATAATGCCTTCGGTTTCGTTCGAACCCGGAACTAACTTGTATGGATTGAATGCTTTCAGAACATCGTCAGGCGGACGATGAGCATTCTAAGTGATGAATTCTGATAAGGTAATCGTGACCTCAAGCCTCATCAACCGGGAATGGCTAAAACAGGGGAGGTGCAGCAAGGCTTCGTGGGTAGCCCCCACTTGAGAGCGAGATATACCCCTGTCTAGATGTCCCTTTTATTTCGGTTTAGTGGGCAGTTTTGAGCTCCAACTGCCGGGGTTGTTTCGTTTGGAACTGTTCAGTAAGGGATGGTTCCGGCCTTGTGTTGCAGGGGAGCGGGCGTACTCCTCGGTACGCTGATCTAGGCCAGGTACTGTGACGGGCGGTACCCCAGTAGCCCTGCCATTGTATGGAATCCAATCTCCAATAAGTGCCGTACGTTTTGATTGTGCCCAACTATGTTGGAATGTGAGATGTAAGCATTTCAGCTATTTCTGTATTTTACTTGAAAACCCTAGACACTATTATAATATCACTGGATTTCCTATCAAAAGTTTTGGTTAGCGTAAGGGAAAAACATTTCCATGTTTATGTGTGGGATGTCTTACGTGATACCCTTTGTTCCAAATGTTTTTCAAAGTTAAGCAACTTTAACCTGTTACTCATACCAGACCCATGTCTGACCCGGAGTTTATTTTCTGTTTTTCATAAACTCTTGGGTACCCAAATTTTTACGGGTAGCCAAGGGATTCAGGTTAGCTTTGACGAACGTCTGGAGAAGCAATGGAGCAGGAGGCTTCAGCGTATAGATATATAGTGATTCCGCTGAGTTAGTGTTTATCTGTATTTCCGCTGTGTTGTATCTCTGTATTGTATTGAGATGTATCGAGTTGTATTAACTAGACAGGTGTTTATAACTGTCTAGTATGTGTTGTATTATCTGTGTAACTCTGATGTATATGATATTATGTATTCTCTTATGTGATATTATATTTTATTCGTTCCGCTGTTGAGGTTCTGATGTTGTTTCTTCTTCTTCTCTTTCTTTCTACTTTCTCACCTCTTTCTTTTCTTCAAAACGATACGTCTTCCTGGGCGTAGGAGGTCGGGTCGTCACATGAAGGTAGTCTTCCCAATTACCGCCATGGTCAAGTACACAGGCTCTAAGTAGATCCTCCAAAAATTTATTAACTACTTCTGTCTGGCCATCAGTTTGGGGATGGTAGGCTGTGCTCAAGCACAATTCAACCCCCATTGCCTGTTGAAAACTACTCCAAAACTTTGATGTGAATATGGTGTCTCTGTCACTAATGATAGTGGTAGGAACTCCATGTAGTTTTACGATTTCTTTCATGAAAATTTGTGCCAATTTTGGTGCATTTCTATCACTCTTTACTGGTATGAAGTGTGATGATTTAGTCAACCTATCTACCACCACCCAAATACTATCATTACCTCTCTTTGATCTTGGCAATCCATCAATGAAATCCATTGATATGCTTTCCCATTTCCACCTTGGAATTTCCAGAGGTTGCAACAGTCCACTGGGTCTTTGGTACTCAGCCTTGACTTGTTGGCAAGTCATGCATCTTGCTACATATTCACCCACACTCCTTTTCATTCCTTTCCACCAATAACTCCTCTTTAGATCATGATACATTTTAGTACCACCTGGATGTATGGTGTACTTAGACTTGTGATGAACATCCATGATTTTTCTTTGTAGTGCTTTTGTGCCAAGCACACATAGTCTTCCCTTGTATCTCAAAAATCCTTTTTCATCCAATTCAAAATTATCAATATTTGAACCATTCCTTAACAGTTCCTTCTTCTCTCTTAGGAATGCATCCATGTCTTGAGACTGATTCACTTCTTCCACTAAGTCTGATTTTATTATGATAAGGCTGAGCTTGCCATAGTGCTCCATGTCCTCATCTATCACCATAGTTTGCCCTTCCACACTTTTCACTTCCACATCAGATAGTGCCAATAACATTTTAAACTCCTCTATCATCAATGTAGCCAACTTGGCATGTTGCCTACTCAATGCATCTGCCACTCTATTTGCTTTTCCTGGTGTGTACATAATGTCCAAATCATAGGCAGCAAGGAATTCCACCCACCTATGTTGTCTCATGTTCAAATATTTTTGAGAAAATAAGTATTTCAAAGCTTTGTGGTCAGTATAAAGCTCAAATTTTGCTCCTAATAGGTAGTGCCTCCAAAGCTTTAATGCATACACCACAGCTGCCAATTCCAAGTCATGTGTTGCATACTTGGTCTCACTTGGTTTCAATTGCCTTGATGCATAGGCTATTACTCTACCATCTTACATAAGAACAGCCCCTATACCTGACCCACATGCATCAGTGTACACTACCAGATTATCATTGCCTTCTGGGATTTTCAGCACTGGAGCTTCCATCAGTGCTTTCTTCAATTGGTTGTATGCCCCTTCACACTTCTCAGTCCATAAGAAAGGTTGGTCTTTCCTTGTTAGCTTAGTTAATGGGGTTGCTATTTTAGCAAAGTCTTTTATAAATCTTCTGTAGTATCCAGCCATGCCCATGAATGATCTTATCCCAGTAACATTGCTTGGTCTCTTCCATGCTTGTACTGCCATGACCTTACTAGGATCTACTGAAATTCCTTCTTGAGAAATTATATGGCCTAAGAATTTTATTTCATTCTTCCAGAAGGAACATTTTGCAAACTTGGCTTTAAGGCCTTATTGCCTTAGTCTACTTAGTACCATGTGCAGATGTTTCTCATGTTCCTCAGCTGATTTAGAGTATACCAATATATCATCGATGAAAATCAGTACAAATTTATCTAAATAATCTCTAAAAATCCTATTCATTAAATCCACAAAATAGGATGGTGCATTGGTCAAACCAAATGGCATTACTAAGTATTCATACAGGCCATACCTGGTATTGAAAGCTGTATACTTGATACTTTCTTCTTCCACTTTCATTTGATGGAAACCAGATGCTAAGTCAAGCCTGGAAAATACCTTAGCACCATTTAATTGATCAAAAAGATCATCAATTCTAGGTAGAGGGTATTTGTTTTTTATGGTGACTGAGTTTAGTTCCCTATAGTCTATGCACATTCTCAAGGAACCATCATGCTTCTTAACAAATACTACTGGTGATCCCCAATTTGAACTACTTGGCCTAATGAAGCCTTTTTGTTCTAATTCTTCTAATTGTTTCTTCAACTCAATCAGTTCCTTAGGACCCATTCTGTTTTGTTTTTTAATGACAGGGCTTGTTCCTGGCTTAAGTCTTATTTGAAATTCTACTGGTCTATTATGAGGAATGCCATTCACTTCACTAAACACATCAGTGTATTGGTTAACTATGGGTATCTTCTCTAGGCTTGATTCAACTTCACCACTGTTCTAGTTGAACATCCTGCCCATACCCCTATCTTTGGCTGCCTCATACATGACCAAAACTCTTTTGCCATCAGGAAGTTGTAATGAGATTGTGGAATTTTCCAAGTTAATGATAGCACAAAAACCTTTTAACCAATCCATTCCCAGTATAATATCCAACTTAGGGTAATTCAACACATATAATTCTGAAATAAAGGTGTGACCACCCATACATAATTCTACTTGCATGCATTTCATATTTGTAATGCAGGAATTACCTATAGGACTATTAACATGCAATGGCTTATCAACAAAAACACATGTTAACCCTAGTTTCTGAACTATGTCACATGAAATAAAAGAGTGTGTAGCTCCTGTGTCATAAATAACTGATATGGGTATGCCATTAATGAATAATATACCTTCCACTTGGCTAGGTGCTTCCATGGTCTTGCCCTTCCCTTCAAGTACAGCCACCCTTGCCATTTCCGGACACTGCCTTTTCATGTGCCCCTCTTTACCACAGTTGTAGCACTTAAGAACAGTTGACTTGGGTGCTTGGCATTTGGTCTTTATATGGCCTTCCTTCCCACAGTTGTAACAGATCACTTTATGTTTCTTATTGTCAGAGCTTGCCACCTTACTTCCTTCTTTGTTCATTGCTTCTCCCTTCTTCTTCTCATATGGGTGTGCTCTATTCTTCCCTTTCTTGTTATTCCTGAAATTCTTAAACTTTTCCCTGGCATTGTCATGCTGCTCAAATGACAATGTCAAGTCCATAACTTGATCAAAGGTTCTGTCTTTGTATGGTAACATGGCTCTACTCAATCCAGCATTTAATCCCTGAATGTACCTTGCATTCCTTGAAACTTCATCTGGGATTAGTACTGCCCCATACTTGGACAACCCTTCAAATTTCTGAGTGTATTCAGTGACACTCATAGATCCTTGCCTCAACTTGATAAACTCCTCAAGTAATGAAGCTTTTGCTGAGGCTGGGACAAATCTGGCTTCTAACATTTCTTTGAACTGATTCCATGTGATCTCTTGCTCTTGCCTGCCTGCAATGATCACTTCCCACCAATCCAAAGCAAGGCCTTTTAGTTGTCTTGAAGCTATTTGCCTTCTTCTCTGGTCATTAACCTGCATATCTGCAAAGATCCTCTCCACTGTTCTTAGCCATGTTTGGACACCCATGACATTTTCTGTGCCATCAAAGCTACTGCCTCCTAAGTGTGTATATGTTTTAAGCAATTTGGACATCTCCTCATGAGGATTATCTACTCTAGGTGCCATCCCATCCCTTAATACTCTAACAAAATCTTGCATGTTAATCATTGGGGGATCAGTGGACATTCCAGTTGTCTGTTCATCATGATTGTCCTCCCTTTCTCCAGCAGCCTGGGGATTGATCCTAACAGCTCTGGGCCTCTATCGACATTTCTAGTATGGTTAGTTCTAATTCCTATTCACTACTTCACTTTTTAAACTAGAAGTGAACTCATTCATACATATTAAGTAAAACAACCAATGCAAACAGTACAAACAATGCACACAGATTCAACCAAGTATTTGTATTGGCTATGTATTTAATAACATAGCTCTGATACCAACTGAAGCAACCCTCCCTAGTCTACAAATTGTTTGAGTGACTCAATTTAGTTTATGCTAAATTCGGGGTTACTTACTTCCAAAACCAACTATTTCCTTTTTTTCATCATTTTATTTATTTCCCAAGATCCAACTTGATCAATATAGAAATATTGATATACTTCTTGTAAAAAAACTATTTGTATGTACATATAAACATACAAATCATTTTAATTCTACTATCATAGTTTTTTTTTGAATAAAGAATAACTCAGTTTATTCTAAACAAAATAACTATGTTTTAGCCATAGTAAAAAGGATTGGGAAAAACCCTCTCCCATTTAAATCTTTGTGCAATTATTTTCAAACTAATTCTTGTTTGTTTGTTTGTGTTTACCTCTGTATATTTAATGAAACATGTGAGTTGAGTCATAACACTTAGACTTTTGCAATATGGCTTTTCAAATAGCAAAGCAGAAGGTTGTGCATGCTTCTGTGCACCTGTGTGCACATAAACATGTACATCTGCTATTTACTACACCTTAGTTTGCAGATTGATCAACTTGATTAGGTTGGATCCCTATACTGTCTTGTTATGATTACTATCTCTGCTTATTCATTTAAAACCTCAAACTCATACAAAAATCTGAGTTCATGCTTCCTTTGTTTTTTTCCTATTCTACCTATGGGTTTATCCTTACTTCATAATGTTACAGTTAGTTTGTAAATAGGTTCTAACCTCTAAAGAATCTAACACATATGTATACATTACTGGTTCACATATGCTTCAGATTTACTACTGAAATCACTGCTTGACTCATGAAAATTTGCATACTTACAGGTTATGATATAAAGCTAAACACATTTATCTTTTCTACTGAAAGCAGTTTCATCCCATAATAACCTTTTAGACCATTCATTACATCACCATCAAAATCCAGCACAAATACAATATTATTACAGAAAGTCTTCTAATTAAAAATAAAACATGAAGGACATTCTTCAGCAAACATTCATAGTTCACTGAATCACCAAATTTCTTCTTAGCATCACACATCTGCATCTTATCACTTAGCCTTCTCTTTTCCTGTAGACATCTCATGATCTGCTCCATAATACATATGAAGCACCCATTTGATGCAAGCAACAAACAGGTCAGACTTATGTCTGGTGTGAGTAGAATCACTTGTTAATGCATAAAGACTAATGAAGTATGTTCCATTATTATAGTTTCTGTTCTCAGAGGCTAAATATTTTATTCAAGATAACAAGTCTCCTTCTCATGTTCAAATTTACAAAGTGTTTAGCCAGTGGTGTATGTGTAATGACATGTGTGTATTCTTAGACTAACTTGTCATCAAAAACATTGGTCCAGAAATCCTATCAACCATCATACATACACACAAGTTGGTGCTAACACTCAAAACATGCACAATCATACATAAACATGCACAGACCATATTCATGGTATTGGGCCAAAGTATCAAACCTGAGTCTACATGTTAGGACTTCCATATACTTCTAGCCTATTTACCCTTGCATGTATAATTATTTCATGTTATTCTAAAGTCCAGTATTACATTCATGGTTGCACCGGTGCACACTGCGTAGAACCACTACCTGGTTTCCAGTGCACTATATGCTATTTGGGCATAAACATGCCATGTGCAAACTCACACCCCAGCCTTGATGCGAGCCAACCACTATGTCATACCCACTTCCCTCATACCCAACCTGATAGAGGTGACCCACATCCTTAGTTTAATCACTAAGTTCTTTCATATGACCCAATATTACATTTGCAGTGTCATGCCCAAAACTGTGGTATGTTAACTAATATGTGCTAGCAGTTTTCATACATCCATCAATCATTCACCCATTCATCCATTCAACAATTTAATCAGTCACATTTGTAGATATTTCAAGTCAGTTTCATTCAGAGATATATCTTTAGCTAAGCATAGGTCTGAGCATTTTAGAAAGTGAAATGCTTCTGTGGTTTCCCCAGTAATAAGGTTCTCACAATCAATCCACATATTAAAGTGTGTTTGCTTGTTACTCAACCCTATTTCCAAAGAATACTTACTGATGGATTAGGACTCAACACTTGGAAATCCATTGCACCCCAACCATCTTTTTAGTTGCAAGACATAAGCCAGAGAACCCCTTCCTCTTACTGCCTTGCATCCTACTTTCCTTATTAATCCATGCTTTAACTAAAAATATTTCTCAAATTCATAAACATATAAATAAATCAGTTGTTATTCCTTCAATAAGTTGTCATATATAAACAAGCATAGGTTGAGTGACAACAAAGCAATGAAAGTCACAAAATCTCAGGAACAACAGAAAATTTCTAAACTAAGAAAATGCAAGCAAAACATCAAACATAATTTAAAATAACTAAAGGTTAATGGCTGCCTTTCATAGGTCTTAATGCCTTGTCAAGTGAGGATTTACTCACCATAGTTCTCCTTCCCAAGTCTTGGTTCAGGCCTGCCATTGATTTTCTAAACTGCTGCCTATTTTTTTCCTAATTTTTGTTTCCTGGTTCTAACATGTAACCGTAGGAAATAATGATGTATATAAGGGAGTTACTAGGGTTTTAAGGTTAGTTAAGTAATTTATTTTTATCAGAATTCCCATCACCATTTCTGGTTTCACCCATAGTTCACCCTCTCCACTTTCCTTTCCCACCATTTCTTTTTTTTCCTTGTCTTGGCTACTTTTGGCAAATTTCTCCACATATTATTTGCATGACTGTGGCTCAGACATTATTTGTCTTTTCTAGTTTTAATCATGTATATAAACCTATTTGTATAACCAGCTATATGTGTGTATGAATCAAACATTTTGCACATCATATATATTCATGCATTTCCTACCTACACAAGCAACTATGCTCCTATTTAACCTATGGAAATTAAGACTAAAGTCTGCCTAAGTTATTTATGTATTGTAACTAGGCTAATGTGTACACACTAACAAGTCATGTACTCATTTGTTATTACTGCTATTTTGTATTTATTTATAAGGCCTTTACTCACAAAAGTGCCTTGTTCATGTAGCTGACTAAAACAGTGTGCACATGCACAAGAGCATGCACACTCATACACACACAAGTATTTTCAGAGAAAAAGTTTTATTTTAATTAATTGTCTTTCTTTTATAAAATATTCAAAATACATATATACATATTTTTTTTATATATATATACTTTCCTAACTATGGGCTGTCACATGTATAAACTGGGCTTATAAATGAAATGGGATATTTATAGGGGGTTAAATTGGAAGTATAGATTTCTGGTGGGAATTTCTATAAGTGGGGCAAATTGTTTTAAAAATAGTAGTGAGATTATTTTTAAAAGGATGGAAAGTGTATTTTTATTGGGAAATGAAGTATGTTTCAAAAGTGGACTTTCAAAGTATAAACTGGAAGGTTTAAAAATGTGTTTTTAGAATATTTTAGGAAAATTATTATCTTTAATTTCCTTTAAGTGAAAAATAAGTATTTATTAACTAATTATGGTATTTGCTTATTTTAAAGATAAATTTGTATTATGTTTTCTAAAGGAAATTTTATTATAAGTATTGATATAATAAATTTATGTTAAAAAGAAATTTTTGATTAAAGTTATGCAAGAAAATTTTTATAAATTTTCAAAATTTTATTTTGAATAAAAAATTTGGTAACTGATTTTAAATAATTCAAGTATATATTTTGGAAGTGATTTTCCAGGAATGGAAAATGTGTTAAAAATAATAGGTGTTTATTTTTAAAGTGTTGTAAGAAATTTACGGGATTCAAACGTAAATTTGAATTTAGATAAATCAAGCAGGATTTATAAGAAGAATTCTTTGGTTTATTCTGAAATGGAAGTGTATTTCCCTGAGAATCCAAGTATGTTTTAAAGTTGATTTTTTTTAAGTAAAAGTTAAAAGCTTTAAATTTGTTTTAAAAAGATATTATTTTTATTTATATCTATAAAATGGATTTATTTAGAGATAGTTCGGTTAAAGTTTTATTTGAAACTTATGTAGAATTTTGTAACTCTTATTTTAAAATTTAGTTTGACTTACTTTTATTTTAAAATTTGTTTATATTTTATAAAAATAGTTTTACCTTAAATATTCTTAAAATATATTTTGAATAAAGTGTTTAAGTAGTTTAATTTAAATATTTAAGTTATAAATTAGAATAAAGTGATTTAATTGTTTTAAAATCTAAAATGTTTGGACTTGGTTATTTTCAGTGGGAATAGAAAATGTTTGGGAATCTATTCCGTAAAAAGGAAGTTGGTTTGAATTGTTTTCAAAGGGTTGAAAAATGAAAATATATCTCGTGAAGTTATTTTGAGGTAAACATAAATTTGAGGAATTATTTATGTTTGATGGATGTTTGTTAATGTTAATTGATAGTTAAATTATCGACTATCAATGTTGGCCAATGCGCTGATCGTTTCGAAGAGACCAGGATCGGGATTAATTTCTCGAAAACCACTTTGATCCGGTTTGTACGTTTTCGTGGAAAAACGAGTTCGGAGTCAAAGATGGAGCAGTGAAGTGCAAGGGCTAGTCGCTACTAATCCTGAGGGTGATTCCAAAATGGATGTAGTAGGAGTAGTGCCTTCGGTTCCGTTCGAACCCGGAACGGACTTGTATGGATGAATGCTTTCAGAATATCGTCAGGTGGACGATGAGCATTCTAAGTGATATGTTCTAAAAAGGTAATGCTTAGCCTCGAGCCTCATCAACCGGGAATGACTGAAAATCAGGGGTTATGCAGCAAGGCTATGTGGGTAGCGCCCATTAGGGTGAGGTCAGCCCTGTCTAGATGTCCCTTTTTATTCGGCTTAGTGGTGCGGATGCCGATCCCAACTTTCGTGTGATCTTACTCGGAATTATCCAATAAGGGGTAGTTCCAGCTTTGTGTTGCAGCGGATCGGGCGTGGTCCTCGGTATGCTGATCTAGACCAAGTACTGTAACAGGTGGTACCCAATGCCTAGTCATTAGTTGGAAATCCATTCTCCCTATGTGCCTTTACGGTTTTGTTTGTATACCTATTAGCTGGAATTTAATAGATGTAACAATTTCGGCTATTTCAATAAGTATTTGTATATAGACACTATTATATTATCAGACGGATTTGATAAAAAGTGTTTTGGCTATCGTAAGGTAAAACCTTGACATGTTTATTTGTGGCGTGGTCTTACGAGATGCTTTATTTCAAAAGATTTTTGAAACTTAATAATCAATTTGAGTATATTTCCCACGCTGGTATTCCAGACTGACTCGAGTGTTATTTTATTATAATGCTCGGGTCAGAACAAGTATTATAGATTACAGGATAGGATGTTGTGGAGCTCAGGAGAGGAGCTGGAGTCTGAGACGTATTATTCATACTTGTTTATTCCGCTGCTATGGCTGTTTGAAATTGCCAGTAAGTTGTGAGGCAGGCTGATATAACTGCCAGGCTGGTAATTGTTCTTTACTGGTGATATACTATGTTGATGTATTGTATATAACAGATATGGTTTCATTTTGTATAAAGATCTGTTATTATTTATTATATTTTGTTCCACTGTGATTGTGAGATTCTGATGTTGTTTAGTTCCTCATTTCTTCCATCTTCTTTCTTTTTCCACAACAATCTGTCTTTTCCGACACTTGATCGTCGACATATTATACAGTGGAGTATTTGTGTCGATTTTCCTAGAAAACTAAGTATGTTTCCGAAGATGGAAAACATTAAATATAAGTAAATATAAGTATATATATATAGATTATTTTATAAGATTTTCCTGGAAAACTAAGTATGTTTCCGAAGATGGAAAATAGTAAATATAAGTATATATATAGAATATTATATAAGTATAAATATAAGTAAACTAAGTATGATTATTTGTGTCGATTTTCTTGGAAAACAGTAAATATAATTGTATATAAGAATTAGGGAAATATAGGAGTTTATATAAAAATTAAATCTTAGAATCTATATAGATTATTTTATAAAAATATATGTAGTTCCAAAAGAAAAATAAATATAGGTATATACATTTTTAACTTATAGTTTAATTCAAAAATAATGTATTATGGAGATAACTTGTTTAATTAACTTATTTAAATTATTTTAGTTACTAAGAAAATTATTTAAAGGAAAAATAGTTTAAAATAAATTATTAGTCAATTAAAATTATAAAATGGCAATTGCTTGTTCGATTATTTCGAATATTAATAAACCGTATAAATGTTTATACAAGGTCTAAAATCGTGGAGAGACAAGTCGGTTTGGATTGGGTTGCAAATAAAAAGGCAAAGGTGAGTTAATCTCACTCATCTGGGTTTTATTTAAATTTAAATAGTTAAATTTAAATATTTGGTTGAATGATTGAATTGATTGGTTGTGGTATATTATATATAGTAGTATATATATTGGAGTGATTGGTTTCCCGCAAACTGTGATGACCCGATTTTTCATACCCGGAAAATCGAACCATTAGGGTTAAAGAAGAAGAGGTTGAAGAAGAAGAAGCCAAAATAACATCAGAATCTCACAAACTCAGCGGAACAATATATAATAGATAAATGACTAATCTTTAAATCAAAAGAATTATATCTGTTTATACATAATATCATCAGAGTACAACACAATACATAACACACAACTGGACAGTTATCATAACCTGTCCTCACAAAACTGAATACACAGCGGAATAATAATCAAGTACGGAAGTACGTCTCGCCATCTAGCTCGTCTCCTGTGCTCCACAGCATCATATCTTGTATTCTATAATACTCGGTCTGACCTGAGCAATATAATAAAATAACACCCGAGTCAGTCTGGAAAACCAGCGTGAGAAAACACACTCAATTGGATTATTAATGTTTTCCAAACCCTTTGAAATCAAAAGCATCCCATAAGACCACGCCACAAATAAACATGTCGGGTTTTTATCTTACGATAGCCAAAACGCTTTTTTATCAAATCCGTCTGATATTATAATAGTGTCTATATACAAATACTTATTCAAATAGCTGAAATTGTTACATGATTAAATTCCAACATACTAGCCACAAAGTGGGTTCTACAAACAAAAACCGTAAAAGGCACGTAGGGAGAATGGATTTCCAACTAATGACTAGGCACTGGGTACCACCTGTCACAGTACGTGGCCTAGATCAACGTACCGAGGATCACTCCCAATCCCCTGCAACACAAAACCGGGACTACCCCTTACTGGATAATCCCGAGTAATATCACCCCGCGGTTGTGATGTAGCTCAGGCCAAGAATGAAGATATAAGTCGTCTACGACTTAAGGGCAAGGCTATGAGTCGTCCACGACTCATAGAGACAGGCATAAATCGTATGAGACGTCTACGACTCAAGGAGGCGGTAATGAGTCATCCACGACTCAACTGGAAACCAGGGGAAGGAGCTAACTCGAACCTACGACCTAACAGTTCTGATGAAAGGGAGTTACGACTTAAGGGCAGTATAAGTCATTCAGGGTTGATGAGTCGTATACGAGTTAATGGTGCAGTTATAAGTCGTCCACGAGGATTGATGAGTCGTATACGAGTTAACAGAGCCTATAAGTCGTCCACGACTCAAGGGAGAAGCTGGTATGAGTCGTCCACGACTTAAGGAAGGTAATGAGTCGGCACCGAGTTACGACTTAGTTAAGTCGAACTATCTTGAGGCGCTGGAACCTAAAACCGTGGAATCTCCTGCCGTTTTAATCTGACCCGTTGATGTCTTAAGTCGCTGATAATGATGAGTCGTCTGATTGTAAGTCATGAGTCGTCTGTACATATGTATGAGTCGTATGTCGTTAAACTGTGTTGTAAGTTGATAAGTCGTCAACGACTTAAGGTGAGTCGTCTATTTTGTAATAAGTCGTATATTTTGGCTGCGTCATAAGTCGGAGTGTGATGAGTCGTGTGTTGTTAGTTTGTACATCTTGTTAAGTCGTGTTGTTATGTTGAAATCTGATGAGTTATAAACGACTCATGATGAGTCGTAGGTCGTAGGGGATAAGTCGTCACCGACTTATGACTTGTACTTTTTCTGTTTTGGTGTGTTGTAGCCTATAAATAGGCAAGTGAAGTCATTTGTAAAGGTTGTTGATTTTTGAATAAAATTCTCTTTTGATTGCTTTGTGCTTTCATTCCAAATTGGTAGTTGAGTGTAATCTCCTATCTCCTCTTTCGGTTAATCGAGTGCGCTCGATTCAACGATTGTAGAAGCCGATTCGCGGAATCAAGTGCGCTTGATCAACGCTTGAAGAATTGAAGATCTTTGAACCCGGTATCGTGCGCGATCAACGAGTTCGAGATAGCTAGAGTTCGGTATCTTCGGATCAACGAATTCGGGCAATTCAGCATTCATCAATCCATCGACTGCTACTTTCACCGATCTACATTGTTTTGAAATATCCGCTGCGTCAGTTTTGGTATCAGAGCTTGTTCTAGCCAATCATAGCTAGATTGAGACTTGGAGCCTATTCATTTGAAGTTGAAGAGATTTGCCGAGCTTGAAGGGAAGATTTGGGTTTGTGTTTATCACGGCCGAGAGTAAGAGGAAGAAGAGTCATCATTGCTCGAAGATTGTTTGATCAGATTTGCATTGGAGGCCGAAACTTTGTCCATTGTGTTCATCGCGATTTGCTACAAAGTGGAAGTTTTCGATCCATTTCATTTTGGATCAAAATCCGGAAAGTGTTTGAATTTGAAGTGTTGAAGAATTTGTGAAGTTTTCAAGTATGCCGCCAAGAAGAGCTAATCGCCACCAAAACGTGGAAGCTTTGTATCGAAGAGAAGAGGCTGATGAGATGGAGCAAAGAATCAATGAGAATTTTAGTGAGAAGCTTAATGAAGGAATTGGCCGGTTAGAAAAGCTTATGACGGAGATGAATCAAAATCGGAGAAGGGTTTCACCAGAATCTAACCATGGGGGTAGTAGAGTCTCGCCACATTCCAATCGAGACAGAAGTGTTGAAAATGATCAAGGACGTGGGAGGAACGTGAATGATCGTGAACGGAGGAATGTCGATAGAAGGGATGAAGGTGGAAGACGTAATGGTAGTAGAGATGTTGGTGGTCAGAATCGACATCGTTATGCATCTGATTTTGAAGAGGAGTATGATGGTGGTAGTATTCAAGGAAGAGGTCAAGGAAGAAACTATTCTGAGTATGATCACAAGTGGGAATCGGGGATGAAGACAGAAATTCCTGAATTCAAGGGTGGTATGTAAGCAGAGGAATTTCTAGATTGGGTGGCTAATGTCGAGGAGATTTTTGACTTCAAAGAAGTTCCAGAACATCGTAGAGTGAAGTTGGTTGCTACAAGGCTGAGGGGTAGAGCTTTGGCATGGTGGCAGCAAACCAAGCTTACACGTGAACGAATGGGAAAGTCAAAAGTTGAATCTTGGGAGAAGATGAAGAAATTGATGAAAGCAACGTTCTTACCATACAATTATCAATCTTTGATGTATCAACGTTTGCAGAACTTGAGGCAGGGCACAAAGACAGTTAATGACTATGCTGATGAATTCTATCAACTCATTGCAAGGAATGATATTATGGAAACAGAAGAGCAGCTGACATCTAGGTTCATTGGGGGATTGAGAATGCAGATTCAGGATATGGTTAATATGTTCGATCCAAGATCTGTGGCAGAAGCACATCAGAAAGCGTTGGCTTGGGAAAAACAAGGGAGACGAGGAAGTGGTGTGTTTACTAATTCTAACAATCAAGCGAAGGGTGTTGGAGGAAGTTCTAATGTTTCTAAACCTATCAGTAGACCAGTGGTGAAGGAGGTTGAGAAGACAAGGGTTAACAATGGTTTCAAATGTTACAATTGTCAGGAATTGGGCCATAAAAGCAGTGAGTGTCCAAAACCAAAGAAGAGAACCATGATTGTAGAGGTTGAAGACGAGGATGTTGATGGGGATTGTTCTAGCCCAGTTGAGGAGGACGAGCAGGATATTGCGTCAGGAGATGAAGGTTGTAATCTAATGCTGAGGAGATCGTGTTTAACACCGAAGCAGGAGGAAGCTAGTTGGTTGAGGAGTAATATCTTTCAGTCAACATGTACTATTCTGGGGAAGGTGTGTAAGTTTGTGATCGACGCAGGAAGCTGTGATAATATTATTTCGACCGAGGCTGTGACAAAGTTGAAATTGAAAACAGAGAAACATCCGAGTCCATACAAGTTAGCATGGTTGAGGAAAGGAGGAGAAGTGAAAGTGGATAGACGAGTTCGTGTTCCATTCTCTATTGGGAAGAAATACAAAGATGAAATATGGTGTGATGTAGTAGAGATGGATGTTTGCCACTTATTATTGGGAAGACCATGGCAATATGATCGAGCAGTACTACATGACGGACGGACCAATAGCTACAGTTTTATGTTTAAAGGCACGAAGATTATCTTAGTTCCGAAGAAGAGATCACAAGAAGAAAGTAAGTCCGAAGAAATCGAAGAGCTGAAAACTTTATTATCTTTGAAGGAGTTTGTTAAGGAGGTTGAGGAAGAACCAGAAGTATTCTTGTTGATTGGACGAGAAAGCAGTGAAGAGGTTGAAATTCCAGAAGAAGTTAAACCAGTTTTGAAAGAATTTGACGATGTATTTCCAGAGGAGTTACCAACGGAGTTGCCACCGTTAAGAGATATACAACATCAGATAGATCTTGTTCCAGGTGCTGTGTTGCCACACCGACCACATTATCGAATGAGTCCGAAGGAACATGAAGAGTTGCGGAGGCAGGTAGAGGAATTGCTTGAGGAGGGGCGTGTGCAGGAGAGTCTGAGTCCTTGTGCTGTACCAGCTTTATTGGTACCCAAGAAGGATGGGACATGGAGGATGTGCACTGACAGTCGAGCATTGAATAAGATTACTGTGAGATATAGATTTCCAATGCCGAGGTTGGATGACTTGTTAGATCAAATAAGTGGAGCTACTATCTTTTCGAAGATTGATTTGAAGAGTGGATATCATCAAATTCGTATCAGACCAGGAGATGAGTGGAAGACTGCTTTTAAAACTAGGGAGGGTCTATACGAGTGGTTGGTCATGCCGTTTGGCTTATCAAATGCACCGAGTACTTTCATGAGAGTGATGAATCAGATTTTTCGACCGTTCATTGGGAAATTTGTGGTGGTGTATTTTGATGATATTCTGATTTACAGTGGGAGTCCAGAGGAACATTTGAATCATCTTAGAGAAGTGCTGATGGTATTGCGACAAGAACAATTCTATGCTGCAACGAAGAAATGCGTGTTCATGACGCATAGCGTGTTATTTCTGGGGTATGTTGTTTTAGAGAAAGGAATACAGGTTGACCAAAGTAAAGTTGAGGCAATCAGAAATTGGCCGCAGCCCAAGACGATAACGGAAGTTCGTAGTTTTCATGGGTTGGCTTCATTCTATCGAAGGTTTATACCACACTTTAGTAGTGTGATGGCACCTGTTACCGATTGCATGAAAGGTAAACAGTTTGCATGGACAGAGGAAGCAGGGAGTGCTTTTGGGAAGATCAAGGAATTGCTGACGTCTGCACCAATTCTAGTGCTACCTGATTTTCAGTTGGTGTTTGAACTACATACTGATGCATCCAAGGTTGGGATTGGAGGGGTGTTGAGTCAGAAGGGACGTCCAATTGCCTATTTCAGTGAGAAGTTGTCAGGAGCAAAGATGCGATACAGTACATATGATGTGGAGTTTTATGCTGTTGTGCAATCTATTAAACACTGGAGACCCATTCGATTTCAGAAGGAGTTTGTTCTGTATACTGATCATGAAGCGTTGAAGCATTTACAAGGGCAAGACAAGATTTCAGCAAGACATGCATCGTGGATTGCATATCTGCAACAGTTTACTTTTGTTGTTAAACACAAGTCAGGGGTGACAAATCGCGTGGCTGATGCTTTAAGTAGAAGGAGTCATTTGTTGACAACGATGAAAGTTGAGGTGACTGGTTTTGAACTATTGCCGGAGCAGACTGCAGAAGACTCTTATTTTAAGAAATTTGTTGAAAGGGACAATGAATGGAAGACTGATGAGTTTATGATGATTGATGGTTTTCTTTTCAAGGGAAATAGATTGTGCATACCGGAGGGTAGTTTGAGAATGAAAATTATCAAGGAATTACATGAAGAAGGGCATGTTGGAAGAGACTGTACCTTACAGTTGATTTCACAATCCTACTTTTGGCCATCGATGAGGAAAGAAGTAGAGAGGTTTGTTGAGAGATGCCATATCTGTCAAGTTTCGAAAGGAACTGCGACTAATGCGGGTTTATATATGCCGTTACCGGTACCAACTAAACCATGGGTTGATGTGAGTATGGACTTCGTGTTGGGATTACCGAGGACACAGCGTGGTAATGATTCCATTTATGTGGTGGTTGATCAATTTTCGAAAATGGCACATTTTATTGCTTGTAAGAAGACGGCGGATGCTGTTCATGTTGCTCAGTTGTTTTTCAGGGAGATCTATCGACTTCATGGATTGCCAGAATCTATTGTGTCGGATAGAGATACTCGGTTTCTGAGTCACTTTTGGTTGAGTTTGTGGAAAATGGTGGGAACGAAGCTGAAATTTAGTAGTGCTTATCATCCGCAAACGGATGGACAGACTGAGGTGGTTAACAGATCATTGGGAAACTTGTTGAGATGTCTTGTGCAAGATAATCTGAAGAGTTGGGACGTGAAGTTATGCCAGGCAGAGTTTGCCCATAATCATGCAGTAAATCGTAGCACTGGGTTCAGTCCATTCCAGATAGTTTATTCAAGCTTACCGAAGGGACCGTTGGATTTAACGGTAGTGCCACAATCACAGAAGACAGTTAAAAAAGCTGCTGATTTTGTTGAAGGGTTAACGGAATGTCATAAAATCGTTCAAGAACGATTAGAGAAAGCAAATGAGAAGTATAAACAATCGGCAGACTTGAAGCGAAGGAATGTCGAATTTCATGAAGGTGATTTGGTTTATGCAGTGTTAACGAAAGATCGTTTTTCGGTGGGAACGTACAATAAATTGAAAGCACGAAAGATTGGTCCAATGGAAATTTTAAAGAAAATCAATGAAAATGCTTATAAATTGAAGCTGCCAGATGATGTGTATACGTCTGATGTATTCAACGTTAAGCATCTCGTACCATATCATGGGAATGAGTTTGTTGGAGATAAAGAGTGTGCAAATTCGAGGTCGAATTTCTCTCAACCTGGGGAGGATGATGTAGCTCAGGCCAGGAATGAAGATATAAGTCGTCTACGACTTAAGGGCAAGGCTATGAGTCGTCCACGACTCATAGAGACAGGCATAAATCGTATGAGACGTCTACGACTCAAGGAGGCGGTAATGAGTCGTCCACGACTCAACTGGAAACCAGGGGAAGGAGCTAACTCGAACCTACGACCTAACAGTTCTGATGAAAGGGAGTTACGACTTAAGGGGAGTATAAGTCATTCAGGGTTGATGAGTCGTATACGAGTTAATGGTGCAGTTATAAGTCGTCCACGAGGATTGATGAGTCGTATACGAGTTAACAGAGCCTATAAGTCGTCCACGACTCAAGGGAGAAGCTGGTATGAGTCGTCCACGACTTAAGGAAGGTAATGAGTCGGCACCGAGTTACGACTTAGTTAAGTCGAACTATCTTGAGGCGCTGGAACCTAAAACCGTGGAATCTCCTGCCGTTTTAATCTGACCCGTTGATGTCTTAAGTCGCTGATAATGATGAGTCGTCTGATTGTAAGTCATGAGTCGTCTGTACATATGTATGAGTCGTATGTCGTTAAACTGTGTTGTAAGTTGATAAGTCGTCAACGACTTAAGGTGAGTCGTCTGTTTTGTAATAAGTCGTATATTTTGGCTGCGTCATAAGTCGGAGTGTGATGAGTCGTGTGTTGTTAGTTTGTACATCTTGTTAAGTCGTGTTGTTATGTTGAAATCTGATGAGTTGTAAACGACTCATGATGAGTCGTAGGTCGTAGGGGATAAGTCGTCACTGACTTATGACTTGTACTTTTTCTATTTTGGTGTGTTGTAGCCTATAAATAGGCAAGTGAAGTCATTTGTAAAGGTTGTTGATTTTTGAATAAAATTCTCTTTTGATTGCTTTGTGCTTTCATTCCAAATTGGTAGTTGAGTGTAATCTCCTATCTCCTCTTTCGGTTAATCGAGTGCGCTCGATTCAACGATTGTAGAAGCCGATTCGCGGAATCAAGTGCGCTTGATCAACGCTTGAAGAATTGAAGATCTTTGAACCCGGTATCATGCGCGATCAACGAGTTCGAGATAGCTAGAGTTCGGTATCTTCGGATCAACGAATTCGGGCAATTCAGCATTCATCAATCCATCGACTGCTACTTTCACCGATCTACATTGTTTTGAAATATCCGCTGCATCAGGTTGGGATCAGCAACCGCCCACTAAGCCGAAATAAAAAGGAACATCTAGACAGGGATGACCTCACCCTATTGGGTGCGACCCACTTAGCCTTGCTGCATAACCCCTGATTTTCAGTCATTCCCGGTTGATGAGGCTCGAGGCTAAGCGTTACCTTTTTAGAACATATCAGTTAGAATGCTCATCGTCCTGCTGACGATGTTCTGAAAGCATTCATCCATACAAGTCCGTTCTAGGTTCGAATAGAACCAAAGGCACTACTCCTACTACATCCATTTTGGAATCACCCTCAGGATTAGTAGCGACTAGCCCTTGCACTTCACTGCTCCATCTTCGACTCCAAACTCGTCTTCCTCACGAAAGTGTATAAACCGGATCGAAGTGGTTTTTGGAAAATTAATCCCGATCCCGGTCTCTTCGAAACGATCAGCGCATTGGCCAATATTGATAGTCTGTTATTTAACTATCAAATAACATTCACAAACAACCATCAAACATAAATAATTTTCCAAATTATTTATTGACCTCAAAATATCTTCGCAAGATATATTTCCACTTTCAAACCTTTTTGAAAATAATTTCCAAACCACACTCTTCTCATGGAATAAATTCATAAATATTTATTTCCACTGAAAACACCAAGTACAATTACTTTAGATTTTTAAAATAATTTAAAAACACTTTATTATAAAATACACTTTAAAACATTTAAATTAAAAACTATTTTATTACTTTATTCAAAAATATATACTCTAAGAATATTTAAAATAAAGCTACTTTATAAAATATAAAACTAAATTTTTCTCTTTTTAAAACATAATACCAAGTCACTTTTAAATAATTACTACTAAGATAAATTTGAAAAATACTTACTTTAAATATTTAAACATTTAAAAATAATAAATTTTCTAAAACATGCTTTTAAAACAACTTTAAAACTTTTAACTTATACTTAAAAAAATTCTTTGAAAACGTACTTGACTATCCAAGGAAATACACTTCTCTTTCACATCTTTTAAAAATAAATCACTATTTATTTTTAACCAAATTTACCCATTCCTTTAATAAATTCCAATCGTGAATTTATTCTTCCAAATACCCACTGATATATTACTTCACCTTTATAAACCAAGTTTATAAATTTCTTAGCCCATCTTCCTTTAAAATTCAAATTTCCAAACGCTTAAATCAATTTTCAAATTGATTTCCAATTTACTTTACTTTGAAATAAATTCCTTTACTTACTCCGTTTATCTCAAAATCCATTAACTTCAGCTTTTCTTTCTTTATATGATTTAAAATCTTTTAAAATGAAAATATCAATTTCAGGTTTTCCAAAATCCTTCTTTGTCCCTTTAAAAAAATTCAAACCTTGAATTTTTAAAATAAATTCTTTTATTCCCTTAAACAATATCACTTAGGTTTAAAAATTATTATTTCCCTTTTTATTCAAAATCTCCTTTCCCATACTCGGAATTTATTTAACAGAATTTAAAAATCACTTTTATCCTTTCCCAATTCATTCTTTAATTTATTTAAATTCTCTATGATTATTTACTTAAAAATTTTACCTTTTATTTCTTTCCAAAAATCCAATCTATATATTTTGGTAACACAGTATACCCAAATATATTCAATCAAACCATAGCTGTGACGCCCCACCTCTATACCCACGCTAGCCAAGAACACTACGGTGTAGTGCTGTCAACTAGCACGGAGAATAAGGCTATTGAGGAGCGACTATCTATGTAATTGCTTTGTGCGAGCACCGATATGTCAGATAGTAATACATGCATTTTTATTTCAGGAGGAAATCCGACATACCGATACAAACTCAAAGCTACTACACAGTGGCTATAATAGTTTAGGACAATAGATATAAAATTAACACAGATAACATAAATGCGGAATACAGATGGAACGAAAAGTCTCATATATATAATAACTGATATCAGTTACAATACATTTGACACAATACAAATGATACATCTATAACTGTCGACTCTGGAAGTTATATATTTATTGTAACATTCCCCCTTTCTGACCGCCTCCAATCGGTAATTAAACCAACTCGAAACGTTCAAAAAGACGGATTGTTATTTAGTTTATGTAATTTAAACAGAATCAGCCATAGAAACACAGAATAATAATATTTCATTACTATAAATCTTTTTGAATACATACATCAGAGTTTATACAATTAGATTTTATACTTGTATTTTGTGTTGATAAAATTTATTCCATTCTATTTACTGTTAAGAAAAATGTTATTAAAACTAACCATCAATCTGTTAATTTACATAAGCAAAAAATTCTTAAATCCAATTTATTTTTCTAAGTCATTAGTTCGAATTTTAAATACACATTTAATATCCAATCTCCAACTCCAAATTATTCAACTCTCAATAGATAAAAAAATTAAAAATTTAATCGTTAGATTCAAAATTATATTGGGAATTCAATCTAAACCATCATTCAAATATTTAAAATTAATTAAATATTTTCAATTTAAATTGTTCAAAATTCAGGATCGTTACAATCTCCCCTCCTTAAAACTTTTCGTCCTCGAAAAGGAAAGGTTGTTAAAATTTCACCAATATTTATACCCTTCACAATTTTTTATCAGGCTCGATACTTATTTAAAAATAAATAAATATAGAGTTCATTCCATTTGTTTTAATCTCACTAGCTTTGTTCATTGATTTCTACAATCAAGACGCAAAAGTCTTTTACCAAAATTTTCGACTTACAACTCAGATTCAAACTTAAAATTCTTCATGTTAGAGATTTATATAATATATCTCTTCCAAAGCTGTGGACTTTCAAAACATTTCAAAGATCCTCTTCCTTAGTTCATTAAGTTGAATTATGAAACTTTAATTTCAGGCTATTGATTTGCTATTTAAAGTTTGAAAATACTTGCTAACTCGAAATTTAACAAGTCTATTGTCGTTCTTACAGACTTTAGGCATACGCTGGCCAGGCGCACTACTAAAAATCTCCAAGTACTAAATATACTTGCTTCAATTCCCAGTGAAAATAATTTAAAAAAAATCTTTTTCAAAAATGGATATGGAAAGCACGTTCCCCCATGGATCACAGTTTACCCAGCGGTTACGCTACTATCCCAGTAGAATCGCTTGTAACTGTAGATTTCACATCTCTCTTGAATTTCGCCACGGTTGTTGCCATAGATCGCGGTCCACACGGCGATTACGCTACTATCCCAGTAGAATCGCTTGTGACTGTAGGCATCACGCCCCTCAAATTTGAATCAGTGTTGTCCATGTTGTTTCATCCCTGTTATGTCTTCCATGTAGTTGCACTCCACTACATGTTTGAATTCGTTACTGTCCATTTAAGTTTTTGCATACCTTGTAGTTGTTGAACTTGTCTGCATTGTACTTGAGTTGGTCTGTTTTGGGTCGCATTTCTGTAGTTCCATGCTGCACTTGGTAGCTCCGTGCTTTTTCGTTACACTGTTGGCATTGCCTTGTATTTTGTTATTCGTGATGTCTTGCGAAGTTGCCTTGTCACAAGTGCACTGTCCAGTTTTCAGGTTGTGGCATTGATTTACGTTAGTTTGTTTTGGGCTTGGTTCCATACTTCGGCAGCGTTCATAGTTAATTTAAAGTTGTTTTAAATTGACTTCAGTTTTGTGATATTCATTCCTGTATACTTGACAGTTTGATGTCTACATGCTATTGTTCGCAAGTCATGTACATGTGTGTCTGCATTGGTATTTAGTTGAAGCTCTTTTGGCACACTCTATATTGGTACATGCTCATTTTGTCTCTGTTCTTCATGTAGTGTCTGCATATGTGCACCACTGCTATTGTTGCACTGTACTTCGAGTGGTGTAATAGGTTCATCGTGCAGTTTGTATATGTGCATTTCATGTAGGCATTGGCTCTTGAGTTGTGTACACTGCATTGTCGCATTCCAGTGCATATTCTAGTCGGCACATCCACCTATGCTTGCATGCTGTTAGTTTTTCACTTGAACCTGTTCATGTTAGCACAGGATTCACTTGTGCACTTTTGACCATTTGTCTGTAGACTTCACTGTGTACACTTTGATTTTGTTTGTTGTCCAGGTGCACTGTTTCATGTTTTGTTGTGCACCTGAATGTATTTATGTAATTGATGCTTGTTTGCAGTTACACTTCATTGTTGCATTGTGAACACTGATCTAGTTCATCTCGATTTGTTGTGTACTGTGACGCCCCACCTCTATGCTCACAATAACAAAGGTTATTATAAGGAATAACGTCTGCTATTGCGAAGAATAAGGCTTGTGAGAAGCGACCATCCGTAAGTTATGCCTTAGACGAGTATTGATTACATCGATAGGAGTTGTATAAATTACTCCCAAAGATATATATTCAATCCAAATCTAAAACGAAACTACAGTGGCTAAAGAAAAATTCAGAACAACTCATAATAACAACAACACTGATAGTATAATCACATCAGAACAGAAATATCAGATATATAGCGGAAGACAAGTCTGGAATACATGCTACAACAGTCGATGGTTCACATGAACCAAATGTACATAAACATATACATCAACATACATAAGATGGGAGTCGAAAAACCAAAAGAACTCCTCGAAGGCTAGACAAAAGATGATGCGATATCCCAAAAGCTGAAGCTGCTACTGAATCAGAGATAGAGACTACCCTGAAATAACTCGGTCTGACCCGAGTATTATTCAAAAAGAAATAATAAACGGATCAGTCTAATTTATTCTTAGATGTGAGTGCATCATAAATAACATCAAAGCAAAATAAGAATAATCTCGAATGAGACTGTTCAACATAAGAAATCAACATAGTTAAATGAAGAAATCACATCAAACACCATCAAAATCAACATTCAAATTCACAATTGAATTCAAAACAACAATTTACAAAATCTTGAAATAAAAAATAGATAACTAGAAAAATCAACATAAAAGTGGATCGATCCCAACAAATGGCGAGTTTTAGCTACGCCGCACGTGCATCAACATATGGCCGAAGCCTACCAAGTACTGTCAACATAATTTTTGGCGCCCAACATATGACCCGAAGGTCCAACATATGACCCGAAGGTCTAGTACTGGTATTTGACCCGAAGGTCCAACATATGACCCGAAGGTCCAACATAGTGGCTCGAAGGCGCACAAAATCATCAAAATCATCAAACAACAAATATTTCAATTAACGAGTCCGGATTTAACCGAAATAGTAAAAGTGTGGTTCCATACTCCGCACTTTTGCTAAATCGTTTAAATCTCTTCATCGTTTCCTTGAAAGTGCAAAATTGTGTATTTTATAAAGATACATTTTACGTTCTCAAATGGACAAGTCCGGAATTAAGCGAATCAGTAAAAGCAAGGGTTCATAGTCCTCAATTTTGCTGAATCGTTTAAATCGCTTTCTCATTCTTTTGAAAGTGCAAACTGTAAAAATTTTGAAAACAATTTTATTTTAAAACGATTTTTAAAACACGTGAACAAAACAGCAACAACTATGGCAATTTCGATGAGGAAATAGTGTATCACCAAACACAGTAAAAACGTGTATCAAATCAACGTTGCGGGATAACCGCTTAAAAATCCACTTTAAAATTGACGATTACTGAAGTCAAAATGACAGTAATTTATATACGTCAAAACATCATCAAACTAAATTAGCATCCAAATATAATACCGGTGTAAGATTCGTTATAAAAATAACGGTAGCCAATTTTTCCATCAAAATAACACCGGATTCACGTGAATAAATTTAACTCACGTGTATAAAAGGAGATTGGAAGATATTGTTAAATTGCCAACTTATACTTGCTATTCGAAGTCACAAAATTAATACTTCTACTAATTGACCCATATTATACACGTGCATCAAAGCTAGTGGAAAGTGTTTAATAAATGGCCTTAACACATTTTAGAATTACAGTGCATGCATTTATATCCTAAGGCACGTGTAGGGGTGAAAGTGAATTGGTCTCACCATATTTTTCTTTCCAGGCAAGCACTACTGAATGCAAACAATCCTGGGCATGAATCCTAAGTGTTGCGCATGAAATATCTTCATGCAAAGGTATGTATTAATGTCCTGAAACCAATAACGTGGACATATATGCACGTTTAACTAACGTGTTTTGTAAAGTAGTGCTCTGGCATGCTCCAAGAGGCCGTATACATGCATTAAGGGGTACACGCCTATGCTCTGAAGCTACTGGTAGTCTATTTACTTTGAATGATACCCACGCAAGCAAAGAAAATATATTGAACCAAAAATCAATGTTTGAACACCATTCTAACTCACGCATGCTGCTAAGGGAGAAAACATTTCATGTGTGCAAATTTCTTACTCACGCATGCAGCTAAGGGAGAAGAACACTTCAATACTGCAAATTACTTACTCACACATGCAGTGTCTTTATATACTGAACTAGATTAGGCTAAAGAAGTGCACATGTAGTTCATAAGGCAACGGTTCCAAAATAACAAGTGCCTCATGTCAGAGTTTAGCCGTGACTAAAGAGCCGAGGCTGATGTACGAAGTGGCATGGCTGAAGCAATTAATGCAATTCCACCAGAACTGATGCATCAGGTTGTAAAAACTAATGGAACAAACATAAGACTTATGCAATCTAAAACCAAGTGAGAACCTAATAGAAGTAGAAAGCTAAATCTGTAGCATAAATGAACTAGTGCTAAAAAGTGCTCAATCTAAAGCCAGAGGATGAATGAAAGCACTGAAGTATTGTTTCGAAATCACCAGAAAAACAGTGAAAAGAACAATGAACATGAGTAAATGTTTTACCCCCTATTCTAAAGTCAAACAATGGAAAGAACAGTTAACTGGGCACAAAAAGGATTAGAGATGTGAGTTATACTCACCTTAATTTGCCTCGAATACAGCTAAAACAGGGGATTCAAATCTTAGAGCTGCTGCCATTAATGCCCAAGTTCTGAAATGAACGAAAGAAAATGAAGCAGAGAAAATATTATTTTCTTTCTTTCATCGGTAAGTCAAAGAATTTGAGTACTGGCCATCAACTGGTACACTTTGCATTTAATGCAAAAGTGTATTTTGAAGTATTGTACATTGCAATACTCGGCTAGTGATAGACAGAAAAATGGTATTCGAAAATATGATACCTGATAATACACACTTGCTTTCACACTAAGATTTGCTTTTGTGAACATGCTTTTACATTGCCACTTGCATTCTAACGTGGGGTCAAAGGTTGCATAATTCACTTTATATGCAAATCTTGTTTCCAGCGTGAATAGTGTATTATGTATATGACAACAACGTGAATAAACTATTTGACTGCCACTATGCAATTGTTCATCAAGTCAAAAATGCAAGAAAAATTTAAATAAAATATGCACTTCGACAGTAATTTAGCAATTACGGTCGTTACCGATTTTAAAATATTTATTATGACGGTAATAAAATCACGGTCGTTACAGACTCCCCCCTTATAAAAATTGCGTCCCCGCAATTTTCATACTAGAAGCAGTCAATACCGTACACAATTTACTGCTACAAAGACTAAAAAGAAAAGATAGATACGAATGCTCACCTCCACCCGAAGAGGAGAGAAAACCAGAATAAGAACGCTCAATGAATTCTCTGGTTTCCCAAGTGCAATCCTTGGGGTTTGCGGACCATTGAATCTTTACGAGCGGAACTTCTTTGTTCCGAAGGCGTTTAACCTCCGAAGCTAACACACGAATAGGATTTTGCACCATTGACAAGTCGGGTGAGATCTCAAGATCTTGCAACATAGGAGGATCAATAATAGAATCTGAATCTCGAAGGCCTCGACGAAGTTGAGACACATGAAATACGTCATGTATTCCCGAAAACTGAGCAGGTAGCGATACACGATAAGCAACTGGGCCAATGCGTTCCATAATAGGAAACAGTCCAACATATCGAGGAGCCAATTTCCCGGAGTGACTAAAACGCACCACACCCTTCATCGGGGAAACACGAATAAATACGAGATCGCCAATAGAAATTTCCAAAGTCTTCCTACGATGATCGGCATAAGATTTCTGCCTATTCTGAGCCTCCTTCATTCTCTGTCTGATAATATCAATCCTCTCAGAAGAATTACGAATATAATCGGGGCCGAGAACTAACTTTTCCCCCGATTCCAACCAACAAGATGGTGATCGACACGGCCTTCCATAAAGAGCCTCGAAAGGAGCCATACCGATACTGGATTGAAAACTGTTGTTGTAAGAAAATTCAACAAGAGACAAGTGGTCTTCCCAACTACCACCAAAATCTAAAATACAAGCTCGAAGGAGATCTTCCAAAACTTGATTCACCCTTTCAGTCTGACCATCAGACTGTGGATGATAAGCTGTACTGAGATTGAGCTTAGTGCCCAAAGCTTTCTGAAGACTCTGCCAGAACCCACTAGTGAAAAGCGGATCTCTGTCACTAACAATAGAACTAGGCACACCATGAAGTCGAACGACTTCTTTAATAAATAGCTTAGCCAACAAAGGAGCAGTCCGATTGGACTTGATAGGAATAAAATGGGCTGATTTAGTCAATCGGTCAACAATCACCCAAATACTAGTATGGCCCGACCTCGAACGAGGTAGACCATCAATGAAGTCCATGGAAATATGATCCCATTTCCATAATGGAATCTCAAGAGGCTGCAAAAGACCACTAGGACACTGGTGTTCTGCTCTAACCAGTTGACAAGTCATGCAACGACTTACATAACTTGCAACTTCACGCTTTATACCTTCCCAATAGTATAAGTGTTTCATATCAGCATACATCTTGCTACTGCCTGGATGGATAGTATACTTAGAACGATGACGGTCCTCAAGAATGTCATTTCTAAGATTAGAAATATCAGGCACGATCAATCTACCCTTCTTCCGAATACAACCATGAATATCAATATCGAAATCCTTCAGATCGTCACTTCGGGATTCCGATTTACAACTCTGAATAAGATAAACAATATGTGGATCTTGTTTCTGAGCATCAGCAACACGATCCAACAAACTAGGACGAGCTTCCATGCTAAATAAAAGCACGGGAGAATTAGAAACTGAGGGACGGTCTCTAATATCACAAAGAGATAAAGCTTCCAAAATATTCCACTCTGCTAGCATCGTGGAAACAACAATTTGCTGCCTGCGACTAAGCGCATCAGCAACTCGATTACCCTTACCAGGGGTATACTGAATATCGAAATCATAAGAATCTAGAAATTTGAGCAAGCGCTGTCGTCTCAAATTAAGTTCTTTCTAAGTGAATAGATACTTCAGAGATTTGTGATCAGTGTAGAGAATAAAACGCTCGCCTAACAAATAATGTCGGAAATATTTAGAGCAAAGACTATGGCGGCTAACTCAAATCATAGGTAGCATAACGAATCTCGTTAGGCTTTAGTTGTCTAGAAGCATAGGCAACTACTCTATCTTTTTCCATGAGAACTGCACCGTAACCAATACGACTAGTATCGGTACAAATAATGAAGTTTTGGTTCCCTTCGAGAATCCCAAGGATAAGAGTTATTTCAAATAATCTTCTTTCCTGAAAAGATAAAACTTCCAAAAATTTCAATTGTCTTTACGAAATCATTTTCTAGAAAAATTTACTTTTTATAGGTCAATTTATTGTGTCAAATTGTCTCATCAAAGCGTTTAGGAGATTCTTATCGATAACGTTGATCAAGCGCATCGACCAGAATTCTTAAAGCACTCAATGGGCAATACAATCACAAAATCATTTTCTATACGATAAACACAAACTCAATTATACTTGTAAATAAATCCTATGAAAAAGCTTTGCAAAATTTTAAATTCCCGTTTTCATCCAAAATCAATAAATGCACAAATGGAGTCATCGAGATATTCATAGAGTACTCGATTCATAAAATGGATGAAATAAGCTAGGAAAACTGAATGACATAATAAGTCATTCATAAGAATCATAACGAGGGCGGAATGCGGTAAGTGGAATGCTAACTTCCGCAACTCATAGCCAAATGAAAACCGATGGTAAGGTCGAGTTGGGAGAAGAGCTTAGCGCCACCTAACTGATCGTACATGTCGTCGATCCTAGGTAATGGATACCTATTTTTGATAGTGAGCTCGTTAAGCTTGCGATAAACAATGCAAAGCCTAAGAGTACCATCTAGCTTCTTAACGAAGACAATGGCGGCGCCCCAAGGAGATGAGCTAGAGCGAATAAATCGCTTGGCTTCCAATTCAGATAATTTTTGCTTAAGTTCCTCATCATTTTTTTTAGCAGACATCCTCGTGGGAGGACGACTGACAGGATGAGCACCAGAGATAAGATTAATACGGAACTCAATTGTCATATTCGGCGGCAAACTCGAACTAGGCTCAAAGACATCAGAAAAATCACAAACAACCGGAATATCAGCTAAGACATCCTCCGATTCGAAGGAAGAAATGAGAACATTCGAAGTATGGTCCATGCTTCGAAATATAATAGATAACTGCTCACTAGTATCGGGATGTCTGAGATATAAAGTTCTTTTGAGACATAGGATTTGAACTTCATAACGGACGAGCCAATCCATTCCCAAAATCATATCAAAACCACGATGATCCGTAACATGCAGATTTGCATGAAAGGAAAAACCACAAAGAATAATCTCAACACCAACACACAACAAACCAAGAATAGTGGACCCACCAATAGGATTTACAATCCCCAAAGGGTCGCAAAGAGTAACAACATCCAAAGGAATAACACCAACAAGCTCCTTCGACACGAATGAATGCGATGCACCCGTATCGAAAAGAACTCTAATAGAACGGCCACGAAATAAAATAAAACCTTCCAAAACAGAAGGACGAATACCCTTGGGCTGAGAAGAATCACCAGAAGCTTAAGCAACATTAAGCTTCCTAGATTCGAAACCCTTAAGAGCAGTAGGACAATAAAAACAAAGGATTTTCCTTGTTTTAACTCAAGGAAACTACGAGCAAGATTGGTAAGGAATTTTAACAAATGGAATACTACGGAAATATGAGATATATTCCTAGACACATTCCAACATGTTAAAGAGGATAAAAGTTCTAAGAACAACGAAGGAATCGATTAGAATGGCATGAATAAAATTCCCAAATTGTTGTAACACATGTTCCATTTTTATTTTTATTTTTCTGTTCTGTGTTTATTACAATTTATTCTGAATTCCAGCTCTGATACCAAGCTGTGACGCCCCACCTCTATGCTCACAATAACAAAGGTTATTATAAGGAATAACGTTTGCTATTGCGAAGAATAAGGCTTGTGAGAAACGACCATCCGTAAGTTATGCCTTAGACGAGTATTGATTACATCGATAGGAGTTGTATAAATTACTCCCAAAGATATATATTCAATCCAAATCTAAAACGAAACTACAGTGGCTAAAGAAAAATTCAGAACAACTCATAATAACAACAACACTGATAGTATAATCACATCAGAACAGAAATATCAGATATATAGCGGAAGACAAGTCTGGAATACATGCTACAACAGTCGATGGTTCACATGAACCAAATGTACATAAACATATACATCAACATACATAAGATGGGAGTCGAAAAACCAAAAGAACTCCTCGAAGGCTAGACAAAAGATGATGCGATATCCCAAAAGCTGAAGCTGCTACTGAATCAGAGATAGAGACTACCCTGAAATAACTCGGTCTGACCCGAGTATTATTCAAAAAGAAATAATAAACGGATCAGTCTAATTTATTCTTAGATGTGAGTGCATCATAAATAACATCAAAGCAAAATAATAATAATCTCGAATGAGACTATTCAACATAAGAAATCAACATAGTTAAATGAAGAAATCACATCAAACACCATCAAAATCAACATTCAAATTCACAATTGAATTCCAAACAACAATTTACAAAATCTAGAAATCAAAAATAGATAAATAGAAAAATCAACATAAAAGTGGATCGATCCCAACAAATGGCGAGTTTTAGCTACGCCGCACGTGCATCAACATATGGCCGAAGCCTACCAAGTACCGTCAACATAATTTTTGGCGCCCAACATATGACCCGAAGGTCCAACATATGACCCGAAGGTCCAGTACTGGTATTTGACCCGAAGGTCCAACATATGACCCGAAGGTCCAACATAGTGGCTCGAAGGCGCACAAAATCATCAAAATCATCAAACAACAAATATTTCAATTAACGAGTCCGGATTTAACCGAAATAGTAAAAGTGTGGTTCCATACTCCACACTTTTGCTAAATCGTTTAAATCTCTTCATCGTTTCCTTGAAAGTGCAAAATTGTGTATTTTATAAAGATACATTTTACGTTCTCAAATGGACAAGTCCGGAATTAAGCGAATCAGTAAAAGTAAGGGTTCATAGTCCTCAATTTTGCTGAATCGTTTAAATCTCTTTCTCATTCTTTTGAAAGTGCAAACTGTAAAAATTTTGAAAACAATTTTATTTTAAAACGATTTTTAAAACACGTGAACAAAACAGCAACAACTATGGCAATTTCGATGAGGAAATTGTATATCACCAAACACAGTAAAAACGTGTATCAAATCAACATTGCGGGATAACCGCTTAAAAATCCACTTTAAAATTGACGATTACTGAAGTCAAAATGACAGTAATTTATATACGTCAAAACATCATCAAAATAAATTAGCATCCAAATATAATACCGGTGTAAGATTCGTTATAAAAATAACGGTAGCCAATTTTTCCATCAAAATAACACCGGATTCACGTGAATAAATTTAACTCACGTGTATAAAAGGAGATTGGAAGATATTGTTAAATTGCTAACTTATACTTGCTATTCGAAGTCACAAAATTATTACTTCTACTAATTGACCCATATTATACACGTGCATCAAAGCTAGTGGAAAGTGTTTAATAAATGGCCTTAACACATTTTAGAATTACAGTGCATGCATTTATATCTTAAGGCACGTGTAGGGGAGAAAGTGAATTGGTCTCACCATATTTTTCTTTCCAGGCAAGCACTACTGAATGCAAACAATCCTGGGCATGAATCCTAAGTGTTGCGCATGAAATATCTTCATGCAAAGGTATGTATTAATGTCCTGAAACCAATAACGTGGACATATATGCATGTTTAACTAACGTGTTTTGTAAAGTAGTGCTCTGGCATGCTCCAAGAGGCCGTATACATGCATTAAGGGGTACACGCCTATGCTCTGAAGCTACTGGTAGTCTATTTACTTTGAATGATACCCACGCAAGCAAAGAAAATATATTGAACCAAAAATCAATGTTTGAACACCATTCTAACTCACGCATGCTGCTAAGGGAGAAAACATTTCATGTGTGCAAATTTCTTACTCACGCATGCAGCTAAGGGAGAAGAACACTTCAATACTGCAAATTACTTACTCACACATGCAGTGTCTTTATATACTGAACTAGATTAGGCTAAAGAAGTGCACATGTAGTTCATAAGGCAACGGTTCCAAAATAACAAGTGCCTCATGTCAGAGTTTAGCCGTGACTAAAGAGCCGAGGCTGATGTACGAAGTGGCATGGCTGAAGCAATTAATGCAATTCCACCAGAACTGATGCATCAGGTTGTAAAAACTAATGGAACAAACATAAGACTTATGCAATCTAAAACCAAGTGAGAACCTAACAGAAGTAGAAAGCTAAATCTGTAGCATAAATGAACTAGTGCTAAAAAGTGCTCAATCTAAAGCCAGAGGATGAATGAAAGCACTGAAGTATTGTTTCGAAATCACCAGAAAAACAGTGAAAAGAACAATGAACATGAGTAAATGTTTTACCCCCTATTCTAAAGTCAAACAAGGGAAAGAACAGTTAACTGGGCACAAAAAGGATTAGAGATGTGAGTTATACTCACCTTAATTTGCCTCGAATACAGCTAAAACAGGGGATTCAAATCTTAGAGCTGCTGCCATTAATGCCCAAGTTCTGAAATGAACGAAAGAAAATGAAGCAGAGAAAATATTATTTTCTTTCTTTCATCGGTAAGTCAAAGAATTTGAGTACTGGCCATCAACTGGTACACTTTGCATTTAATGCAAAAGTGTATTTTGAAGTATTGTACACTGCAATACTCGGCTAGTGATAGACAGAAAAATGATATTCGAAAATATGATACCTGATAATACACACTTGCTTTCACACTAAGATTTGCTTTTGTGAACATGCTTTTACATTGCCACTTGCATTCTAACGTGGGGTCAAAGTTGCATAATTCACTTTATATGCAAATCTTGTTTCCAGCGTGAATAGTGTATTATGTATATGACAACAACGTGAATAAACTATTTGACTGCCACTATGCAATTGTTCATCAAGTCAAAAATGCAAGAAAAATTTAAATAAAATATGCACTTCGACAGTAATTTAGCAATTACGGTCGTTACCGATTTTAAAATATTTATTATGACGGTAATAAAATCACGGTCGTTACATGTACGTGCCTTGATTTTGTTGACTACACTGTGTACATGCATAGTTCATTGTTGTAGTGATACTTTGGATTTTGATCAAGGCCATTCGCACTTGTGTTGAATCTGATTTTGATTTGACCTTGTGCACTCGAGTTGGCGAGGCAGTGCACATGTATGCACGTGTGTACTGCAGCCACACCGCCTTGATTTTATTGGTATTTCTTTTGCTTTTGAGGCATTGGTCTTTTATGCCTTTTATACTAGTGGCGAGGCCATACACGCGTGCGTGTACGGCAGCCAATCAAACTTTGATGGTTTTAAAGTGACAATTTCAATTGTTTTAAATTGATTTAGTCGATTTGATAAATTGTTTATTTATCTCTGTTGATGATTTAAAAATCTACTGATTTATTGTTTAACACTGTTAAGTGTTATATTTACCGTCATCTGATTTCTTTGTTTAAAGGGTCGGATAGACGGGAAATTATTGTGACTGTCGTCTATTTGATTATTATTGCTTCTATGCACTAATAACTGGTTTGAATTAGACTGACCTGTGTATTATTTTCTTTTGAATGTAATACTCGGGTCAGACCGAGTATTTTTACAGTTTGAAGATTTTCGGGCAGCGAAGTTAGAGAGAGAGAGAGAGTAAAGAATCATTTTAGTTTAGGAAATTTTGTATTTAAAAGATATTCCGTTGTATTAGTTAAATACATTGTATAAACTCTGATGTATGTATTCAAAAAGATTTATAGTAATGAAATATTATTATTCTGTGTTTCTGTGGCTGATTCTGTTTAAATTACATAAACTAAATAACAATTCGTCTTTTTGAACGTTTCGAGTTGGTTTAATTACTGTAACATCCCGAAAATTTTCAACTTTCGAAAATTCAACATCGATACTCACTTTATCGACTGCTGAGCCATCGAATGCTGGAAACCCGAAAAGTTATGGTTTTAAGAAAGAAGAAAAAGGTAAAAGAAGAAGATAGAAGAAAAAGAAAGAAGAACAACAACACAACATCAGATACAGAACAGAGACAATATCAGAATCGCACATATCGCAGCGGAACAATATATAATAAATAAACACTAGTCTTTTAAAACAAAGAGCTATATCAGTTTATACATACATCAATCATCAGAGTCATATACAACAATGGACAGTTATATAACTTGTCCTCATACAGAATACACAGCGGAATAAATACTATCAGATACAAATACTACGTCTCGTCATCCAGCTTATCTCCAAAGCTCCAGAATATCCTGATAATATAACTCTAGGCTGCCCGTGTGGAAATTGGTGGGCACCCAGAGTTTAGAAGGGAACAATAAACTCCGAGTCAGTCATGGTGACTGGTGTGAGATCGTAAAACAGTTATTCTTTCACAAAGAAAATAAAACAAATTCGAAATGCTTTTTGGAAAATGAGACTACCATAAGACCTCCCACCACACACACAATGCAAACGCAGAATTGGAGGAGATTTCTTCTTATGATAGTCAAAGATGCTTACTACGCAAAATCAAATCATTTTTGATATTATTATTAGTGCATAGTGTAGAAAACATTTCGAAAGTATAATATTAATCTTAGCCAACATACGACCAGTATCGTATGCCTACTATAGCTACCATCTAAACAGTGGTGACCACCGTACGTAAATGGCAGGTTCTACAACTAATACCGTACAAAGTTCGTATTGGAGTCTGGATTTCCAACAAATGGTCAGGCTAAGGAACTTCCTTTTCCACGATGGGTACGTCCCTGGAATAGACGACCCGAGAACCTAACCGGATCTCTGCCAACACAAGGCCGGGTTACCTCTGCAAAAATAGGTAACTACTGACACGCGTATGCCATCCCCCGATCGTCACCGATCTTCCCGAGGATCCCCGATTCGCAACAAACCACATAGAAAATAATAATGCAGTAACCACATAGGTTAAGTATCTGGGCTCCATACCATGATACCACCTTTATCCAGAAGGAATGACATACACTAAGGGGCGCTACTCCCTAGAACCTTGCTGCATCCTTCCTGTTTCGACCATTTCCGGGGTGTGAGGCTCGACGAAGTCTCGTCCACAAAGCTACGCTTTCTCAAAAAGCCCTGCTTCGGGTCAAACAAAATGATCAACCTATGATCACAAAGATATAAGATCAAACAAATGATCATATCACAAATGATCAAACACTGATCATTTCACAGCAACACTCAGTATGCCACGTTACCAAATTGGGATATATCGCTGATAAATTTCAACTACATAACCTCTGAGCTCGTACGTCTCAGAGAAGGGTGTTAAGCTAAGAGAATAAATTCTCCGCCACCAACAGAAATGTATTTGAAAGAAATCAGCTTTATATCTCAAATTGTAACGTCAGACACACTATCCATACAAGTCTGTTCCGGGATCGAACAGAACCGAAGGCACTTCTCACGAAGCCCTTGCATTTCCGGATAATTTCAATCACGTCAGGACTTCCCGTCACTAAGGGTGATAAAACCTCTAAATCGAAGATCAGTCGATGTAGAGTAACTCGACGGTAATCCTTCCGTTTTCAAAAATATCCGGTCTTCAACACCGGTCTTCAAATGCGATTCATAACGACGTATCACATATTCGGAATGGGTTATACGACCCCATGGTCCTTTCTCGGCTAACCCGAATAGTGAGCGATTATTTAAAAATAAGTGTGGCATTCAATTTCATCCAATTCACAACAAATACCTACTCAAGGTAATTATTGATAGTCGGTTATTTAACTATCAATAAAGATGCGCAACATCATCAGATTCCAAATAATTTTCCAAATTTTTTCATCTTCAAAAATATCTTCACTAGATATAAAAATTTCCACACTTCAAAAATAAACCAACGTTTATTTTCTTTAAAACGAATTTCCATTTCTTTTATAAATTCCAAAGTGAATTTATATTTCAAAAATATCTACTGATATACGATTTTCAAATCGTTTTCAATATTCAATTTCAATTTATCTTTTCAAAGATAATTTCTCAAAACAGTTCATTTCATATTGGAAAAGTATTTCCATACTTATTAAATAATAAGTAATTCACAAATCTATTTATTTTCAACATTTGAAAATATTCAATATACTTAAATCAAATTAAGTATATATTTCATTCTTTTAAGGAAAATATTCTTTTAACACCTTTATTTGAGTCAAAACGAATGTTACGTAAAACATCGTTACGACGACTCAAAAATCACTAGTATAGGGATTCGGATTTTAAGATAGGTATATAAATCCCAATACTACATCAAACCATTTCCTTTCGGAAATCATTTACTATAACAACAGTGTTATAGTCCACCATTTCCTTAAATTTCTCGAAAACGTCTATTTCAACAATAAATGTTGAAATCTATGCTTTCGATTCATAATACATTTTAAAACACCTTTAAAATGTTTAACTTCATTTTTAAAATATTACTTCTTCAAAAATGAATCCATTTTACTTAACAATATATTCACTGTCCAAAATCGTGAATATAATTTACTTAACCCCATTTCAATCATTTCTACACATGTTCATTTCAATAAAAATTCGCTATCCAAAATTGCGAATATATTTTCTTTGATAATCTCCTATATTTAATTTATCAAATTCAATTGATCTCGAGTTTATAAAACAACGTTTTATAAATTCTCTTCCTATCTTTATTTTATAACCACTTTGATTTATAAATCTTCTTTATAAATCAATTCGATAGATATTCCATTTAAAGGCAAAATCCAATTTCCAAGTAACCTTCTTATAATCTTTTATTCTACAATTCCATTCATTTATAACTTCATATTTTATAAATCTATAAAACTTCAATTTTTATAAATCCATAAACTTCAAATCTTCACAATTTATAATCCTATAAATTTCCTATCTTTACAACTTATAATTTTATAAGTTTCACATCTTTACAAATTTAACACTTATAAAACTCGTTTAAAATTCCAATAATTTTAATTGATAAATATCAATTTTTGTACATCTTTTATACCCATCGTTTCTTAATAATTCGAAAATCCACATTTAAGCTATTTTATAAATTACTTAACTGTTTATTTCAAAAAAATCATCTCTGGGTTATATTTCACCCAAAATCTTAACTTTTATAACTTTAATAATTTTAACGTTTGTAAATTTATTCGAAAATTTAATAACGTATACTTACAAAAAATCACTTTTAAAAATCTCTTTTAAAGTTAAAATCATTATTTTAAAACTTCAAAAATTGAATCCAATGATGCAACGCATCAATTAGTCAATCACAACATCAACATCATATATCAATATATGATAACAGAATATACATCAATCTTGTAAATAAATAACTACGGGTGAGGAATCCAGTTGGATCCCTCCAACCTGTTTCCCTGCATCCAAAAATGTCAGCACAATACCAATTCCGCTCCAGTACGGAATTATCGCGGTATATGGGTTTTTATAAATCCGCTTACTAACGGCGCAATAGGGTCTCATCCGCTATACGAGGCGGGAAATCATCAATCCAATATATACATATGCCAATATGTATATACTGCTATATATATAGATATATATCCTACTATATCTAATATCACATCCAACAGCAATCAATAAATCAATAACTGTAAAAATTCCACATTCATTTGAGTGAGAAAATCTCACCTTGATTTCAATTCCGATTCCAGCGTTTATTTCGGATAAAATTAAACGCGCGTTTAATTTTACCCAAAAATTTCCTTGACTCCAATCGACTCCAAATCAGTTGCATCGCGTAGTGCTCGACAAAACGATTGCAACGCACTTCGTTTCGTTACAATCCGACCTCGTACGACAAAGATACACACTTTTAAACATTACACGATTTAAATTAAAATTAATTTACAATTGTCTTTTATTATTTTTAAACCTTCACACATCTGGGCCTTTCGTTTTTAGCAAGAAAATCCTGGCCGCTCCATCCATCTTCTCACGCACGCGTTCCCTCCTTCCCCTACAGTTTCACGCGAGCACCCATAGCCGCCTCTAAACCCTAAATCACGCAACCCCATATCCTCGACTTCGCCACAATCAACGCCCCTCATTTTGAAGCCCCTAGCATGCTCGAACATCACCGAGAATCTCGTCGAGCTCGGTTTAGCCATCACGTGGAAAAACGTGATCAAACGCGGAACGAACGGAAGTAGATATCTCCCACTACAGAACTCGAAAACCCATCTTAACCGATGAATACCTAGATCTCTACGTGCTCTACCTTTTCCATTTAGGGATCGTTGGTTATTATTGTGTGGATTGAGAGATCGAATGGAGGGAAGTTGGGAAGTTCCTGGCCTTTGAAACGTAAGCGGCGGCTGAAGAGATTTAGGGTTAGGGTTTTGATTTCTCTTTGCAAATGAAAAGGTTGAGGGGCTTATATAGAAAACTTACGAAAACACTATTCATCGAATTTTTTCGAACTCCGATTCGAGCATGCCGGCTGACGTTCGTAAGGTTTACCCCGCGTTCCGAACGCAATGGAACAGGTTTCGGAAGCTAATTCGATCGTCTGTGTGAGATATGGATTTAAACGATCAATTTAAATTAAACCGATTTAAATCGATTTCGAAGCGTTTTAATTCGTACCGGACAAACGGTAAATCCAAAAATTACGAAATTTGAAATCTTACAAAAATATCACATTACGGATCCGATGAAACTGGTTTCGTCGAAATCCGACACTGTTTGAAAAATGACTATTTTTACTCGACGATTTAAAATTAAAACGATATCGATGCGTTTCGAGCTGCCACGGTCAAACGACAACTCCGATGGATACGAAAATTGAAATCCGATAATAACTAACTATTACGGATCCAATGGAACTGGTCTCGTTCAATTCTGAGACTGATCGAAAATTGGCTATTTTTACAGTCGATAATTAAATATTAAAATATTCAATTTTCACAGATTAACTCCAAATTCAGTTTTAAAAGTTCTATAACCTTTCTATAACTCCAGTATGATTAAATAAAATTGTACAAATCATTTTCAATCATTTTAACTCGATTTTCAATTATCTCTGGAATGTCACTATTTAATTTATCGATTTAATTATCCAATTAAATCCAATATTCGAGAAATAAATCCTTCGACTTCTAAATTCCATTTGTTAATATAAAAAATCAATTAAATATTCGAATTTTAATTATCAAAAATTCTGGGTCGTTACAAACTTCCCCCCTTAAAAGAATTTCGTCCTCGAAATTACAAGTCAGGAAGAAAGGTCCTTAACTCGTCTATTATTTTCTCAAATTCAAATAGTTTTATCAATTTATCAAAACAAATCTTTCTATTAAAGATTCGTTATCATTCAACTAGCTTTCTAACTTCAATTATAAATTCCAAACAACATTGTTTACTTCAAAATTCAAATTCGAGTTTAAATTCAAATTTTAAACTTCAAAATTTTCTCAAAAATTTCTAACGCCTTAAATTTTCAGAAAATTTCGCCAGCGTCTCCTTTGTGCGGTTAACATGGCACGACTACAAAACGTCCCTACGGACTCTCAGATTTCAAAAAGAAAAAGAAAAAGCCAAGCGGATAGAGAAATACGTCATCAAATCTCATATTCGAATTCAAATACTTACCTTTTGTCGAGCCATTCAAATTTATCTTCGAAATTAAATTCCAATTCCTTTATAACACCTGTATATCCTACTAGCCATAATATCTAGTTACATATATTCAAACCATTTTGCACATTCAGTTACAAAATTTTCAATATGACTGCTTATACATTCTTTAAGTTCGCCATTGCAGTTTCATATTCATTCACTTTCACATTTCAAATTTCATTTGAATTTACTTCACAATTCCAACCTTATTTGGATTCTATTTAACTTCTGAATATTGAATTTTTATCAATTAACTTTAGTTCACTTCAAACTAATCTCAAAACTTCATTTAATTTCGCACAATTCACATTTGTTTTCAACATTCAGTTTCAATTCCAGTTTTATTCACTTTTGTTCATTCCCAAAATTTGATTTCAATTTACCCTTTGGTTAAATCTACTGTCTTTTAAACTGGATTTCCAATTCAAATTCAATTTACTTTTCTTCAAATTTTATCAATTCAACTTCATTAACACTTAATGAATTTTTATACAATCAACTAACAATCATCAAACAATCAATGCATATTCAACATAACCATTATTATTTGATTTCCATTCAATTTAGTTCAACACCTTTAATTTCAATTGACTTACATTCAATTTATTCAATTTCCTCAATGAATTAACATTTACATTCAATTGATTCATTAGTTCAATAGCTAACCCATTTCACATTTCAAGTTGAAGTTCATTTATATAACTCAAGTTCATATTCATTTAATTCATTTTGATTATTTACTTCGACACCAAAATCAATTTCAATCAACACTTAAGTTATATCCCACTAAACATCGTTTGTTTAACTTAACTTGCATTTCCACTTATAAATCCAAAATTCAAATTTCAATCCTATTTAACTTTTACCAAGGTCAAATTTCTTCACTTATTCAAAATTCATATTAAATCCAGATTTCATATTCCACAATCTCAACTTAGATTTAATTGATTCACTTATACTTTCTTTAATTTAACTTCATCCTTTAAGTTGAATTTATTCTATCAACATTCAATTTGTATAAGTTATCAACTTAATAATATTTCATAAATATTTCTACATAGTATTCCAGAGTTTACCAACATTTCAAAGCCATTTTGAAAACAGTTCAAATTATCCTTTGAATTTTCTAAAACAAAATCCAAATTTTCAAAACAACTTCCTTTTAAAACAATTGGCAGCAATTCCTCTTTTGGAAACCCGAAAATGAACACCGGTGATGCCGTGGTCATCATCGAAGTTATTTTCCAGCGACCGAAAAGAGTTTAGAGCTTTTTATCTCTCCAAAATACTTTTCAAAACCTTCGAAATTCATTTTCAACTCCAAAAAGATTTAAACTTCCCAAATCTCCAAAAATTTTCAAATTTCTTTCAAAACATTACCAAAAACTTCTCTGGAACTCTGTTTCAAATTACAAATCACATTTAAAATTTACATTCTCAAATTTCATTTGTATATGGATTTATCTCTTAACTTTGGAGTTACGATTTCAATTTCTTATTTAATTTCAATGATAATAGATTAATATTATCACTTCTAACATCCATGCAACCATATACTATAGTATTTTATAGAAAAACATTTCTTTTCTATACAAAAATAGTTTTGGGCAAAATTATCTCATTTACCCTATTTAAAACAATACTGTGCCGAATTGTTCTATATAAGTGTTTAGAGATCCCTATCGATAGAGTTGTACGGACAATACCGACCAGAATCCATATACCACTCAACAAACCAATCATCACAATATAAAACAATTTTATATTCAAATAACAAATACGCGCTCATATCTATTATTACACTCAACTCATTCTAGAGTACTACTGACTCTATCTCTAATGAGTAACACCCAACAGAGCAGGGTTGTCGCTTAACCATATGCTCTGATACCACTTGTAACATCCCGAAAGAAGCGGTCACAACCGGTAGGCTTTTCAACCATCCCGGCCCCACCGTGGCTGACAATGGTACCCCAAACTTGCTTTTACGGCCAGCCTCTCGACTGTCACGGCATCTGCCTAACCAACCCATCCCTCTCAGGGACATGTAGGGGTAAGAGTCTCCCGTTCGCCACCAAACTGCGAAGCGAGAATCCCCTATCATGCTGTAATATAGCAAGACTGGTGTGAGATCGTAAAACAGTTATTCTTTCACAAAGAAAATAAAACAAATTCGAAATTCTTTTTGGAAAATGAGACTACCATAAGACCTCCCACCACACACACAATGCAAACGCAGAATTGGAGGAGATTTCTTCTTATGATAGTCAAAGATGCTTACTACGCAAAATCAAATCATTTTTGATATTATTATTAGTGCATAGTGTAGAAAACATTTCGAAAGTATAATATTAATCTTAGCCAACATACGACCAGTATCGTATGCCTACTATAGCTACCATCTAAACAGTGGTGACCACCGTACGTAAATGGCAGGTTCTACAACTAATACCGTACAAAGTTCGTATTGGAGTCTGGATTTCCAACAAATGGTCAGGCTAAGGAACTTCCTTTTCCACGATGGGTACGTCCCTGGAATAGACGACCCGAGAACCTAACCAGATCTCTGCCAACACAAGGCCGGGTTACCTCTGCAAAAATAGGTAACTACTGACACGCGTATGCCATCCCCCGATCGTCACCGATCTTCCCGAGGATCCCCGATTCGCAACAAACCACATAGAAAATAATAATGCAGTAATCATAGAGGTTAAGTATCTGGGCTCCATACCATGATACCACCTTTATCCAGAAGGAATGACATACACTAAGGGGCGCTACTCCCTAGAACCTTGCTGCATCCTTCCTGTTTCGACCATTTCCGGGGTGTGAGGCTCGACGAAGTCTCGTCCACAAAGCTACGCTTTCTCAAAAAGCCCTGCTTCGGGTCAAACAAAATGATCAACCTATGATCACAAAGATATAAGATCAAACAAATGATCATATCACAAATGATCAAACACTGATCATTTCACAGCAACACTCAGTATGCCACGTTACCAAATTGGGATATATCGCTGATAAATTTCAACTACATAACCTCTGAGCTCGTACGTCTCAGAGAAGGGTGTTAAGCTAAGAGAATAAATTCTCCGCCACCAACAGAAATGTATTTGAAAGAAATCAGCTTTATATCTCAAATTGTAACGTCAGACACACTATCCATACAAGTCTGTTCCGGGATCGAACAGAACCGAAGGCACTTCTCACGAAGCCCTTGCATTTCCGGATAATTTCAATCACGTCAGGACTTCCCGTCACTAAGGGTGATAAAACCTCTAAATCGAAGATCAGTCGATGTAGAGTAACTCGACGGTAATCCTTCCGTTTTCAAAAATATCCGGTCTTCAACACCGGTCTTCAAATGCGATTCATAACGACGTATCACATATTCGGAATGGGTTATACGACCCCATGGTCCTTTCCCGGCTAACCCGAATAGTGAGCGATTATTTAAAAATAAGTGTGGCATTCAATTTCATCCAATTCACAACAAATACCTACTCAAGGTAATTATTGATAGTCGGTTATTTAACTATCAATAAAGATGCGCAACATCATCAGATTCCAAATAATTTTCCAAATTTTTTCATCTTCAAAAATATCTTCACTAGATATAAAAATTTCCACACTTCAAAAATAAACCAACGTTTATTTTCTTTAAAACGAATTTTTATTTCTTTTATAAATTCCAAAGTGAATTTATATTTCAAAAATATCTACTGATATACGATTTTCAAATCGTTTTCAATATTCAATTTCAATTTATCTTTTCAAAGATAATTTCTCAAAACAGTTCATTTCATATTGGAAAAGTATTTCCATACTTATTAAATAATAAGTAATTCACAAATCTATTTATTTTCAACATTTGAAAATATTCAATATACTTAAATCAAATTAAGTATATATTTCATTCTTTTAAGGAAAATATTCTTTTAACACCTTTATTTGAGTCAAAACGAATGTTACGTAAAACATCGTTACGACGACTCAAAAATCACTAGTATAGGGATTCGGATTTTAAGATAGGTATATAAATCCCAATACTACATCAAACCATTTCCTTTCGGAAATCATTTACTATAACAACAGTGTTATAGTCCACCATTTCCTTAAATTTCTCGAAAACGTCTATTTCAACAATAAATGTTGAAATCTATGCTTTCGATTCATAATACATTTTAAAACACCTTTAAAATGTTTAACTTCATTTTTAAAATATTACTTCTTCAAAAATGAATCCATTTTACTTAACAATATATTCACTGTCCAAAATCGTGAATATAATTTACTTAACCCCATTTCAATCATTTCTACACATGTTCATTTCAATAAAAATTCGCTATCCAAAATTGCGAATATATTTTCTTTGATAATCTCCTATATTTAATTTATCAAATTCAATTGATCTCGAGTTTATAAAACAACGTTTTATAAATTCTCTTCCTATCTTTATTTTATAACCACTTTGATTTATAAATCTTCTTTATAAATCAATTCGATAGATATTCCATTTAAAGGCAAAATCCAATTTCCAAGTAACCTTCTTATAATCTTTTATTCTACAATTCCATTCATTTATAACTTCATACTTTATAAATCTATAAAACTTCAATTTTTATAAATCCATAAACTTCAAATCTTCACAATTTATAATCCTATAAATTTCCTATCTTTACAACTTATAATTTTATAAGTTTCACATCTTTACAAATTTAACACTTATAAAACTCGTTTAAAATTCCAATAATTTTAATTGATAAATATCAATTTTTGTACATCTTTTATACCCATCGTTTCTTAATAATTTGAAAATCCACATTTAAGCTATTTTATAAATTACTTAACTGTTTATTTCAAAAAAATCATCTCTGGGTTATATTTCACCCAAAATCTTAACTTTTATAACTTTAATAATTTTAACGTTTGTAAATTTATTCGAAAATTTAATAACGTATACTTACAAAAAATCACTTTTAAAAATCTCTTTTAAAGTTAAAATCATTATTTTAAAACTTCAAAAATTGAATCCAATGATGCAACGCATCAATTAGTCAATCACAACATCAACATCATATATCAATATATGATAACAGAATATACATCAATCTTGTAAATAAATAACTACGGGTGAGGAATCCAGTTGGATCCCTCCAACCTGTTTCCCTGCATCCAAAAATGTCAGCACAATACCAATTCCGCTCCAGTACGGAATTATCGCGGTATATGGGTTTTTATAAATCCGCTTACTAACGGCGCAATAGGGTCTCATCCGCTATACGAGGCGGGAAATCATCAATCCAATATATACATATGCCAATATGTATATACTGCTATATATAGATATATATATCCTACTATATCTAATATCACATCCAACAGCAATCAATAAATCAATAACTGTAAAAATTCCACATTCATTTGAGTGAGAAAATCTCACCTTGATTTCAATTCCGATTCCAGCGTTTATTTCGGATAAAATTAAACGCGCGTTTAATTTTACCCAAAAATTTCCTTGACTCCAATCGACTCCAAATCAGTTGCATCGCGTAGTGCTCGACAAAACGATTGCAACGCACTTCGTTTCGTTACAATCCGACCTCGTACGACAAAGATACACACTTTTAAACATTACACGATTTAAATTAAAATTAATTTACAATTGTCTTTTATTATTTTTAAACCTTCACACATCTGGGCCTTTCGTTTTTAGCAAGAAAATCCTGACGCTCCATCCATCTTCTCACGCGCGCGTTCCCTCCTTCCCCTACAGTTTCACGCGAGCACCCATAGCCGCCTCTAAACCCTAAATCACGCAACCCCATATCCTCGACTTCGCCACAATCAACGCCCCTCATTTTGAAGCCCCTAGCATGCTCGAACATCACCGAGAATCTCGTCGAGCTCGGTTTAGCCATCACGTGGAAAAACGTGATCAAACGCGGAACGAACGGAAGTAGATATCTCCCACTACAGAACTCGAAAACCCATCTTAACCGATGAATACCTAGATCTCTACGTGCTCTACCTTTTCCATTTAGGGATCGTTGGTTATTATTGTGTGGATTGAGAGATCGAATGGAGGGAAGTTGGGAAGTTCCTGGCCTTTGAAACGTAAGCGGCGGCTGAAGAGATTTAGGGTTAGGGTTTTGATTTCTCTTTGCAAATGAAAAGGTTGAGGGGCTTATATAGAAAACTTACGAAAACACTATTCATCGAATTTTTTCGAACTCCGATTCGAGCGTGCCGACTGACGTTCGTAAGGTTTACCCCGCGTTCCGAACGCAATGGAACAGGTTTCGGAAGCTAATTCGATCGTCTGTGTGAGATATGGATTTAAACGATCAATTTAAATTAAACCGATTTAAATCGATTTCGAAGCGTTTTAATTCGTACCGGACAAACGGTAAATCCAAAAATTACGAAATTTGAAATCTTACAAAAATATCACATTACGGATCCGATGAAACTGGTTTCGTCGAAATCCGACACTGTTTGAAAAATGACTATTTTTACTCGACGATTTAAAATTAAAACGATATCGATGCGTTTCGAGCTGCCACGGTCAAACGACAACTCCGATGGATACGAAAATTGAAATCCGATAATAACTAACTATTACGGATCCAATGGAACTAGTCTCGTTCAATTCTGAGACTGATCGAAAATTGGCTATTTTTACAGTCGATAATTAAATATTAAAATATTCAATTTTCACAGATTAACTCCAAATTCAGTTTTAAAAGTTCTATAACCTTTCTATAACTCCAATATGATTAAATAAAATTGTACAAATCATTTTCAATCATTTTAACTCGATTTTCAATTATCTCTGGAATGTCACTATTTAATTTATCGATTTAATTATCCAATTAAATCCAATATTCGAGAAATAAATCCTTCGACTTCTAAATTCCATTTGTTAATATAAAAAATCAATTAAATATTCGAATTTTAATTATCAAAAATTCTGGGTCGTTACAATTACCGACTAGACGCGGTCAGAAAGGGGTAATGTTACATATATACAAGTACATTATCGACTAATATACATGAATACATTATCATCTTAAAACAGACACACCGACTTCTACAACAAGACGAAGACCACTTCAAAAGATATGAAAAGTCTTCATAGCTCAAACAGCAACTCAAAGCAGGAAATCTACAACCTGAAATAACTCGGGTCTGACCCGAGTATTACATTCAAAAGAAAATAATACACGGGTCAGTCTAATTCAAACTCAGCTATTAGTGCATAGATGCAATAATAATCAAATAATCAGGTAAACGACAGTCACGGAAATCTCGTATACCCAACTCTTCAATAGGAGAATTGGATATCGATAAATATAACACATATCAGTGTTAAACAACAAATCAATAATCCAAATCAGAATACAACTCCAAACCATTGAAATTAACCAACGAAACAATTCAACAAATCGAAACATCAATTTAAAACTGTCAAATCTGATAGGGCTGCAGTACACGCACGCGTGTACTGCCTCTCCACTATCGCAGGAGATACACAAAAGCTCAGTGAAAGTCACAATTGATCACCAGGTCAAACCTCGGAATCGGGTTCAACACAAGTGGTTGATTGGAAAAATCAAGTGGCCAAGACAGTGAAATTTTCTCAACTGAAAGTGCAGATACAAAACGATCATGAAATAACCAAAAATCCAAAAGTATCACTGCACAATTTGAACTGTGCATGTACACAGTGGCCCGAAACAAAAGTCAACAAGTGCAACCAGCAATATGAACATGTAACAGTGAAACCCAAGTCTGATGGTCAGAATGTAAACAGACTCAAAAGATATCACAAGAGATACAAGTGAAGCTACAACATAAGCATCAACAAGCAAAGGAAAATGTGCAGTGAAAATCACAAAGGCTACAACATCAATGTAGACTTAGGCAAAGCATATGAACATGAACAACTAAAGACAGTAACAAGAAAGGGCAGACATGACTACACATCAGTTCACCCAAGTCCAAGTGAAAGCAAGACAAGTCGAAATTACAAAGTGAATACAAAGCAACCACCACGATGAAAACTGCAATGGAGAACAGGTACAAAGACAAGGGTAGGCTGCGACTAAACTGCAGTCACCACAATGTCACCAGTGCAATGGTTCAAACATCAAATGATTCAAGGGAATGCAACTGAAATTAAGTGAATGGAAACAGACTCAAGACCAAATCAACAAACAAATTCTAAGATCAAAGTCAGGTTCAAGTGACTACAAGATGAACCAGACAGTGATAAGATAATATCATAGTCAAGTATACTACAATAAGAGTGACTACAATAAAATTCACACATCAGTGTTATATCAGCCCTGTCACGCACAGTTAACTTGAATGAAGACATGAGTGCTACTCTGTAATGTACACAATGTCAAGATAAAGGCCAAAGTCCAGGAATTCTTTCAAATAAACAAGACAGAGGCTCAATATCAAAATACAGGCAAAACTGTAAGTGTTGACTCAACGATGCATGCATACACACATACGATTGTATATATGCACACATATGAAGTCACATCTAAATAGTCAAGCAGTTTAAAGCAAGTAAAAATATTATCACAAATTATCAACTGGCCAAAGTCATATAACAGTTACAACTAATGGCATTCAGCAAGTTCGAACCAAATAAAGTCTAACATCAGTTTTATCAAAACAATGGTATCGGCAAAAGTTAATACAGAGTCACGAAATCGCCTACCCAATCAAATTAAGTATCAAAATATTTTCACAAAAATCTAGTTTACAAACCATGTCAAAGCCAACTGCCAATTTCAAATTAAACAATGCCGAAGACATCAAGATTCACGGGACCAAAATTTCCAGAGAATCAAAATCGTAAATAATTGAACAGAATCGATGTCGAGTTGCTGTTCTAAAACACAATAGCAAAGTCAAGATAGTACAAGTGGCCGGAGCCATGAAACGGCACTGAAAGTTCACAAACAAGTCAGGTTACAGGTTGCAAATGATTCGAGGCAGTGAGCAGGGAAGCCAAAGCATCGAATCACAAATTTGGTCACAGGTGAAAGTCACACATGCTACTGAGATGAACAGAAGTGACATTGTCACAAATGACCGATGTCAAAAAGAACTACTGTGATGAACAAGTCATCATAAAATCATGCCAATACAAAAATTATCTCGACCATATAATACAAATGAGGTCGAAGTCGAAAATGAACAAATCAAATAAAATGTATAAGTGTCGAATTCAAATAGTCATGAACGAACGAAGATCAAAGCATCGGCCAAAATCACGGAGACGAAATCAATGTCGTCAAACTCAAACTCGTAATAGTGGTTTTCCACGAGAACGAACATCTCAAAACAATTTGAGTACAAAAACAGAATTCAAACCCTAATACTCGAGTATGAATTAGATGTGAGCAGAACTCACCATTTACGAAGGCCACGAATTTGAGCAGCCGAGTCGTCATCGACGAATAGAACTAGCCGAAGCCGAAGCCAAAGAAAAGCTACACGAAGCATCCATCGACAGAGCGAAACGCGAATCCCTAACGATCGATCAAATAGGCGCAGCATCGTGAGCCCTAATTTTGGAACAAAGAAAAGAACGAGCAAGCCGCCTTTATTTTGTTTATCTCGATTTTGGGCTTAGGGTTTACGAATGGAGGAAGGGGGGATTTTGGGTGTTGAGTGCTATCACGGCTTCAAACAATACAACATGGGCCGAGATTTTTATTTAAACCCAAACGACACTTAACAAATTTTTAAAGCTCGTTTAACATTTAGTTTAAAAAGAATTCCAACTGCTCTTAAAAATTCCAAATAGCGATTATAAAAATTTTATCCCTGAATTTCAATTCGATAAAAATGCAAATAGCTATTGGCAACCAGATTAAATCGTCAAGAGACGATAATTAAATGGGTACGAAATTCCGGGTTGTTACAGACTCCCCTCCTTAAAGAAATTGCGTCCTCGCAATCCTAAGGGATAAGTGGGAAAGAGGTAACAACCATAAGAAAATGACAATGTCGAATGCATAAGCAAAGCAAAGGTCAACAGGGAAGTATTGGAATTATGGAAGTATCAGATATAGAATCAAAAGGTTCGACTGCTTCGAATCAAAAGAATCAACATCGTGGGGATCAAGGAATCGAAATCAGATGACTATATAAACAACCCCAAAGATCATCATCGACAAACAAAAGCAAGAACAATCGAGTTCCAGCAATTAAAAGAAAAAGAATCAGAGTAGAAATCACATACTGAGCACGAATTGAATGTGAGTAAACCAAATTACTCACCTGAATCGCCAAAGAAAATGACGAAGCTCAAATCTCAAAATCGCAAATATTCAATCATCAAAAAAACGATAATCGAATTTTCAAATCGCAAATATTTAATTATCTCAAATGGTAATCAAATCAACAAATATTTAACTATCAAAACGACAATTAGAATCTCAAATATCTAATTATCACAAGCAATAACCAGAAACAACACGATTATCAAAAAATGATAATCAGAAATCACAAATATCCGATTATCAAAAATGGTAATCAGAAGTCACAAATATCCGATTAATCAAATCGAAAAATATTTAATTATCTCAAACGATAATTAAATCGAAAAATATTTAATTATCACAAATGATAATCAAATTTCACAAATATCTGATTATCAAATACGATAATCAGAAATCACAAATATTCGATTAATCAAATCGAAAAATATTTAATTATCTCAAACGATAATCAAATTTCACAGATATCTAATTATCAAAAACGATAATCAGAAATCACAAATATTTGATTAATCAAATCGAAAAATATTTAATCATCTCAAACGATAATCAAATTTCACAGATATCTGATTATCAAAAACGATAATCAGAAATCACAAATATTTGATTAATCAAATCGAAAAATATTTAATTATCTCAAACGATAATTAAATCAAAAAATATTTAATTATCACAAATGATAATCAAATTTCAAAAATATCTGATTATCAAAAACAATAATCAGAAACACAAACATCTGATTATCAAAAACGATAATCAGAAGTCGTAAATATTCAATTAACGAGTCCGGAATTAACCGAAGTAGTAAAAGTATGGTTCCATACTCCGTACTTTTGCTAAATCGTTTAAATCTCTTTATCGTTTCCTTGAAAGTGCAAAATTGTGTATTCTAAAAATATCATTCCACATTCTCAAACGGACAAGTCCGGAATTAAGCGAATCAGTAAAAGAAAGGGGTCATAGTCCTCGATTTTGCTGAAATGTTTAAATCGCTTCCTCATTCTTTTGAAAATGCACAGTGTAAAGATTTTGAAAACAATTTTAATTTATATTTTGAAACAACTTTTATACAAATAACGAATTTTGAAAACACGTGATTAAATTAGCAATATCAGTAGCAATTTTGGTAAGGAAGTTGCACTTCTCAAAATATCGTAAAAACGGACAACAAAATCAGCATTGCGGGAGAACCGTTTGTAAATCCATTTCAAAATTGACGGTTACTGAAGTTAACACGTCAAAATCTCATCAAAATGACTGGCATCAAAATATAATACCAATAAATTTTCATTCATCAAAAATGTCACAAGAATCTTCTCAAAGATAGAATAGGGTATCATACCCTAAACTTGTATTCATAACAAGTCAATGACATACAAATTCACCAATGCACAAAAATTGATAAAACTTATCAATAGAAATCATGAAAATTGGTGAAGCACAAATTCTAGAAATCTACACACGAAATCCAGAAATCACAAAGAGGGGGAGGCCTATCAGAAAACGGGAGTATGAAAACTCAAAACACCGGTATCACATGAATGAGAAGCTATCTCATGGTGGCTAACCATTAAATTTTCACACAGGAATGGTCCGAAGACCGTGGGTCGCTATCCCACATATGTGATGGCGAAACATCACAAAAAGCGAGGTCTAGTCTCCCTCGCAGACAAAGAGACATCGCACAATCGCTAGTCTAAATCATAAAAAGGAAAAGGGGAAGGCCTATCACAAAATGGGAGCATAAAAACTCACCGACCGGTATCACAAGAATGAGAAGCTATCTCATGGTGGCCAACCATTAAATTTTCACACCGGAATGGCCCGAAGACCATGGGTCGCTATCCCACATAGGTGATGGCAAAACATCACAAAAAATGTGTGAGACGAAATCACACAAATGGTGTCTAGACAATCCTCAAAGCCCAAGAGATATGTATGAGACGAAATCACACCGATGAGGCCTAGTCTAACCATGCAATATGTGTGAGACAAAATCACACAATGGTGTCTAGACAATCCTCAAAGCCCAAGAGATATGTGTGAGATGAAATCACACCGATGAGGCCTAGTCTAACCGTGCAGAGAAAGAGACATCGCACATTTGCTAGTCTAAATCACAAAAATGATCGTCATGATCATTAAGAAGTGTCAATTACATTTAGTTAGTGAATATAAGAGTTTAGCTTCATGTCCCATAACCACTAGCTTAACTCAAATATTTACGAACAAACTGTAAATCTTCATTAGAAAATTGTCACAAAAGGTTCAATCGAACAAGTCCAGGAGTTAACCGACGAAGTAAACGCAAGCGTTTCATACCACTTGTTTTACTAAGCCATTTAATTCAATTTCTCATACGAGTGAAATAAAGGTTTGTATATATTAATAGATTGGAAAACCGTTTAAGAAAAAGAGTTTTATAATAAAATAGTTTTGAAATTGTTTGAAGAAAAGGATTTTAATATTTACTACTAGTATAGAAAATCTTTATATTTTTAAAGTGACAAATCACAAAAATTGATTGTAGAAACAATCAATCACAAGAATTCACATACAAAGATGTGAATAGAATCCAAAGAAATCAATACCGAATCCATCAAAAGTATGTTTACAAAAATCCCGAAGAAAATGTCATCAAAGTTGCTAATAAATGATAGCAACAAATCAGGAAATAATCAAGAATTGATTAAATTTGGAAACCAAGTCGATTCACTAAAATTTCACATATTTCACATTCGAAGACGTGAATAAAATCCAAAGAATTCGATTCCAAAATCATCAAAGTAGGAATACCCAAAAATTCCAGAAATAGAAGTTATCAAAGTCGACAAAAGTGATAACAACCAATTGGAAAAGAAGAATCTATCATCAATTTGAAAAACAAAGCAAAACGAGCAGAAATGCATAAATGACTTCAACAAAAGTAAGAATCAAGTCAATGTCGAAGTCAACAATTAATGGCTATTGCCGAGTACAAAATGAATCAACATCATCATCAAAGTATCCAACAGCAAACAAAGTCAGAGTCTTGAAAACCAAGAAATTAGCAATTTCTCAAAAACAAAAGGACCGAAGTCGAATGGAATTCAAGCTGATGAAAACACAAAATATCAAGTTCAAAATCGCCGAGATTCAAACTAGTTATGAATGAAAAATCAAAATCACTCAATTTACAACTGGTCAGGCTATTTCTCATCACAGTGTAACAGGTACACAATGACACCCATAGCATAGCACAAAAGTGGAACAAAGTCCAAAAGTCAAAATAGCTTAAATTGGCCAAATTCGAACAAAATCAACATCGGCTAAATCAATTCAAAGCCGAAAACACAAGAACAAAATCCTCATCATCAAAACCCGACTTGAGTTCGCAAAGCAAACGGAGGTAGAAGCCAAAATACTTTTACGAAATCAAAATCAAATACACATGATTAAGCGTTAGGAATTCATTCCTAAAAATCAAAGACAATCATATGAAAGGATAAGGGATAAAACATCGACAAATAGTTGTAACATATGTTCCATCTAAGTTATATTTTATAATTGTCCTAAACCCCAGGCTCTGATACCAAGCTGTGACGCCCCACCTCTATACCCACGCTAGCCAAGAACACTACGGTGTAGTGCTGTCAACTAGCACGAAGAATAAGGCTGTTGAGGAGCGACCATCTATGTAATTGCTTTGTGCGAGCACCGATATGTCAGATAGTAATACATGCATTTTTATTTCAGGAGGAAATCCGACATACCGATACAAACTCAAAGCTACTACACAGTGGCTATAATAGTTTAGGACAATAGATATAAAATTAACACAGATAACATAAATGCGGAATACAGATGGAACGAAAAGTCTCATATATATAATAACTGATATCAGTTACAATACATTTGACACAATACAAATGATACAACTATAACTGTCGACTCTGGAAGTTATATATATATACAAGTACATTATCGACTAATATACATGAATACATTATCATCTTAAAACAGACACACTGACTTCTACAACAAGACGAAGAACACTTCAAAAGATATGAAAAGTCTTCATAGCTCAAACAGCAACTCAAAGCAGGAAATCTACAACCTGAAATAACTCGGGTCTGACCCGAGTATTACATTCAAAAGAAAATAATACACGGGTCAGTCTAATTCAAACTCAGCTATTAGTGCATAGAAGCAATAATAATCAAATAATCAGGTAAACGACAGTCACGGAAATCTCGTATACCCAACTCTTCAATAAGAGAATTGGATATCGATAAATATAACACATATCAGTGTTAAACGACAAATCAATAATCCAAATCAGAATACAACTTCAAACCATTGAAATTAACCAACGAAACAATTCACCAAATCGAAACATCAATTTAAAACTGTCAAATCTGATAGGGCTGCAGTACACGCACGCGTGTACTGCCTCTCCACTATCGCAGGAGATACACAAAAGCTCAGTGAAAGTCACAATTGATCACCAGGTCAAACCCCGGAATCGGGTTCAACACAAGTGGTTGATTGGAAAAATCAAGTGGCCAAGATATTGAAAATTTCTCAACTGAAAGTGCAGATACAAAACGATCATGAAACAACCAAAAATCCAAAAGTATCACTGCACAATTTGAACTGTGCATGTACACAGTGGCCCGAATCAAAAGTCAACAAGTGCAACCAGCAATATGAACATGTAACAGTGAAACCCAAGTCTGATGGTCAGAAAGTAAACAGACTCAAAAGATATCACAAGAGATACAAGTGAAGCTACAACATAAGCATCAACAAGCAAAGGAAAATGTGCAGTGAAAATCACAAAGGCTACAGCATCAATGTAGACTTAGGCAAAGCATATGAACATGAACAGCTAAAGACAGTAACAAGAAAGGGCAGACATGACTACACATCAGTTCACCCAAGTCCAAGTGAAAGCAAGACAAGTCGAAATTACAAAGTGAATACAAAGCAACCACCATGATGAAAACTGCAGTGGAAAACAGGTACAAAGACAAGGGTAGGCTGCGACTAAACTACAGTCACCACAATGTCACCAGTGCAATGGTTAAAACATGAAATGATTCAAGGGAATGCAACTGATATTAAGTGAATGGCAACAGACTCAAGACCAAATCAACAAACAAATTCTAAGATCAAAGTCAAGTTCAAGTGACTACAAGATAAACCAGACATTGATAAGATAATATCATAGTCAAGTATGCTACAATAAGAGTGACTACAATAAAATTCACACATCAGTGTAATATCAGCCCTGACATGCACAGTTAACTTGAATGAAGACATGAGTGCTACTCTGTAATGTACACAATGTCAAGATAAAGGCCAAAGTCCAGGAATTCTTTCAAATAAACAAGACAGAGGCTCAATATCAAAATACAGGAAAAACTTTAAGTGTTGACTCGACGATGCATGCATACACACATACGATTGTATATATGCACACATATGAAGTCACATCTAAATAGTCAAGCAGTTTAAAGCAAGTAAAAATATTATCACAAATTATCAACTGGCCAAAGTCATATAACAGTTACAACTAATGGCATTCAGCAAGTTCGAACCAAATAAAGTCTAACATCAGTTTTATCAAAACAATGGTATCGGCAAAAGTTAATACAGAGTCACGAAATCGCCTACCCAATCAAATTAAGTATCAAAATATTTTCACAAAAATCTAGTTTACAAACCATGTCAAAGCCAACTGCCAATTTCAAATTAAACAATGCCGAAGACATCAAGATTCACGGGACCAAAATTTCCAGAGAATCAAAATCGTAAATAATTGAACAGAATCGATGTCGAGTTGCTGTTCTAAAACACAGTAGCAAAGTCAAGATAGTACAAGTGGCCGGAGCCATGAAACGGCACTGAAAGTTCACAAACAAGTCAGGTTACAGGTTGCAAATGATTCGAGGCAGTGAACAGGGAAGCCAAAGCATCGAATCACAAATTTGGTCACAGGTGAAAGTCACACATGCTACTGAGATGAACAGAAGTGACATTGTCACAAATGACCGATGTCAAAAAGAACTACTATGATGAATAAGTCATCATAAAATCATGCCAATACAAAAATTATCTCGACCATATAATACAAATGAGGTCGAAGTCGAAAATGAACAAATCAAATAAAATGTATAAGTGTCGAATTCAAATAGTCATGAACGAACGAAGATCAAAGCATCGGCCAAAATCACGGAGACGAAATCAATGTCGTCAAACTCAAACTCGTAATAGTGATTATCCACGAGAACGAACATCTCAAAACAATTCGAGTACAAAAACAGAATTCAAACCCTAATACTCGAGTATGAATTAGATGTGAGCAGAACTCACCATTTTTGGAGGCCACGAATTTGAGCAGCCGAGTCGTCATCGACGAATAGAACAAGCCAAAGCCGAAGCCAAAGAAAAGCTACACGAAGCATCCATCGACAGAGAGAAACGCGAATCCCTAACGATCGATCAAATAGGCGCAGCATCGTGAGCCCTAATTTTGGAACAAAGAAAAGAACGAGCAAGCCGCCATTATTTTGTTTATCTCGATTTTGGGCTTAGGGTTTACGAATGGAGGAAGGGGGGATTTTGGGTGTTGAGTGCTATCACGGCTTCAAACAATAGAACATGGGCCGAGATTTTTATTTAAACCCAAACGACACTTAACAAATTTTTAAAGCTCGTTTAACATTTAGTTTAAAAAGAATTCCAACCGCTCTTAAAAATTCCAAATAGCGATTAACAAAATTTTATCCCTGAATTTCAATTCGATAAAAATGCCAATAGCTATTAGCAACCAGATTAAATCGTCAAGAGACGATAATTAAATGGGTATGAAATGCCGGGTTGTTACAATAGCATCCAACATTTCCAATTACCAATGGAATTAATCACATATATCAAATAATGATAACACATAATTATTAGAACAGTCTAAATAAATTTAAGGAATCCAGTTGGATCCCTCAAACTTGTTTCCCTGCATCCACAGATGTTAGCGCAATACCAATTCCACTTCGAGGTGGAATATCGCGGTATATGGGTTTATAAAATATCATCCGCATGAGCTGTAACGACCCGATTTTTCATACCCGAAAAATCGAACCATTAGGATTAGAAGAAGGAGGTAGAAGAAAAGAAAACAACACAACAGAATCTCACATCGTAGCGGAATAAAATATAATAGATAATAACTGATCTTTACAGAAAGAAACTATATCTGTTTATACATACATCATTAGAATACAACATCAGAGTATAATATAATCAACATCACAATTCAGGACAGTTATAATAACTTGTCCCATATATAGAATACACAACATACACAACACAACTGAATATTGTAACGACCCCGGATTTTTACTAAGTTTAAATCGATAATTAATTTAATTTTTGAATAAAAATTGTGAAATTAATTGGTAAATTAATTTGAGTTTCTCCAAATTCAAATAAAATATATGTTAATCACTTTAATTTAAATCTTGTATATATATGTGAATATATATGTATATATATTGAGTTTGAATTAAATTTTAACTAAATGGTTTAAAGATAAATTATAATAATAGAAATAAATATATATAAATAGACTTGGAAAACAAATTGGATAAGCACAAAGGTATGAAGCAAGAAAATAATAAGACAAGATATCTTCATACAAAATAAATATAAAAATATATTAACAGCAAATATGTTGCTGTGCAAAACAAGGAATCATCTCAACACAAACAAATCATTTCAGCCGAAAAGAAAACAATACATTCACAGATGAACAAAGCATAAGTATGTACACTTAAACAAACAAGAAATAAAACAAATTTTTTTATGTAAATGAACCTGCAAAAAGTAATAAGACAAAGGAAAAGAACAAATAAATATAAGTATGTAGATAAGTAAATAGGTGAATGGCTTGCAAAGGAAGATATAATATATAGATAATTATATGTAAATTTGTACAAGTAATAAATGCCATATCCTATAGCCACCACAACAATGTTATATCAGCCACAAAAATAAAAAAATCTCTAATGATTGTACAACATAAATTTATCAACTTGTACAAACAAAAATATCACACAGTACCAAAACATATCATCACACAGTAAATTCACTTCCTATATACATCAACTTCATCTTAGTTCGATTCATTTAAACCTGAGTATTATAAAAGAAAAAAAATTCAATTAAAACAACAAAACAAATCAATGCAAATTTGAGAATCAAAGAAGACCAGATTTCAACATAAATGGAAGCTCTGTTTTCTTCTAGGAAACAACGGTGAGTAACACTTGTTTTAAAATTTTAAAAATATGAATCTGTTGAAATTTTACCTATGAATATGTATGTTGTATGTATATACAATTCTTTGTGTATATTTGAATAATGGGTATAGGTGCAGGCTGTTGTTATAAGCATCTCTGTTTAGAGTTCATAAACTAACATCTTTGATTTAAATAAATCTCTTCCTCTCAATCTACCCACTGTTTGGATTGAAAACTCAAAACAAAGCTGTTTGTTATGGAATATACTTATGGTTAAAAATCTAATTAAGCTAAAACAACTTATGAATCTTTCTGGAAATCGAGATAGTTGAATCCAACTCTAAATAAGTAAAATTTCGAACCTCTTAATTCAGTAATTCAGGTGTAACAACCCGCATATCTATCGATTTTGTATTTAAATATTTTATCGTTAGTCGGATGTTAGTCCGAAAAGCTACTTTTTGCATACGGTCAAATTAGGACTCGAGACCACTTCCATTGAGTTCAAAATGACGTTTGCGATCTATTTGAGTGTAAACTTCGATATGTTTGGAGATAGTGAAATTTTCGTCTCTTTTCCCGCCTTTGACTTTGGTTTGGACTGCACACACTAACTCAGCCCAACCGCCCCTTCTCTTCATCACTTCATCAAATAACATTCAAGCTTCATCAAAAATGGTGGTGGGAAGTGGAAATTAAAACTCCAAACTTAAATTCTATTGCAAATCCGAGATTAAACATCAAATTCAAGTAGAAGATAGTGGATTCAAGCTTTGGATTGCTTCTCCTTGCTTTCAATCTCCATCTTCATCCATTTTAGTGAAAGGGTGAGATTTTTAATCTCACATCTTGCCTATATCTGTCATTGGACTGTTTGGGATGTATTCCTATCACTTTAGCACGAGTACTTGCATTTGGTTTGGATTGGATTGGCGAAAAACTCCAAATTTTAGTGTTTTGGTGAATTTCCTGGAGTTAGGTCGTTCTGCCTCGGAACTGACCCGTTCGCACTTAGGTCGTTGGCAGTTAGGTCGTAGGTCGTTTGGCCTTAAGTCGTTGGCAGTTAGGTCGTAGGTCGTTTGGCCTTAAGTCGTTTGCAGTTAGGTCGTAGGTCGTTTGGCCTTAAGTCGTTTGCAGTTAGGTCGTTCGGCCTTTAGCTCGTTCGGAGTTAGGTCGTTCGTCTATAGGTCGCGTGTCTTTAGGTCGCGAGCTTTAGGTCAAGAGTTTTAGGTCGCGAGCCTTAGGTCGCGAGTTTTAGGTCGCGTGGCCATCCCTGTTAAGTCGCTGAACCCCGTTAGGTCGCGTGGCCATCCCAGTTAGGTCGCTGGACCCTGTTAGGTCGCGAACCTCATTAGGTCGCGTACCCCTTAGGTCGCGAACCATGTTAAGTCGCGAACCTCGTTAGGTCGCGTACCCTTAGGTCGCGTTCCCTTAGGTCGCACCATGCTTAGGTTGCTCGACACTATCCCCTTTAGGTCGCGTACCCAGTTAGGTCGTGCGCCTCTTTGCTGTATCAGTTAGGTCGCTCGGCCACTTTGTTAAGTCGCCCACCTTTTCAAACTTAGGTCGCATGACCCCTTAGGTCGCTTGCTCCAGTTAGGTTTAAATAAATAAATTAAGGTTAAATTAATTTGTAATTAAGAATCATTAATTTGATAATTTTAGACTATTAATTAATGATCAGGAATTTATTTATCAAGTAATTAAAGATTAATTAAGTTATTGTGGTAAATTTTAATTAATTAATTAAGTTCAATTAATTAAAGATAATTACTTGATATTGGGTTAAGTATAATTACTTAATGTAATTAATGAAGTGTAATTACTTAGTGAAGTAATTAATGGAAAATTACTAGATGTAAAAAAAAGAGAAATTAATTAATGGATAGTAATTAAAGGATAATTACTTGAGGGAAGTAATTAAGTGGTGATTACTCAGTGTAATTAAAGGATTAATCAAGTAATTAATTTGTAAATTAAGGATTATTAATTAAATATTAATTAATGATTAAAGTTGATTAATCAAGTGATTAAGCAATAATTGATTTAAGGATAATGTGATAAATTAATTAAGGTAATTAATTTGAGGAAAATTAATCTATTAAAGGTTAATTTATTAATCAAGTGATTAAGAAATAATTATAAATTAAGGAGTAATCAATTAGTTATTGTAATTACTTAAGAATAATTTATTAATTGAGAATAATTAATTAAGGTGATTTATTAATTAATTTATATCAAATGATCTCTAATTAATAATCAGGATTGGATAATTAATTTATAAGTAATTAATTTAATTGGAAATAAATTGAATTAATTAGGATTAAACAATTAATTAATCCTGCTTATAAATGATTATTGAATGCTTGACCTTACTTATGAATGATTGTATTGTATGAGATGCCTTGAATTGATTGTCCTATCTGATCTATGATATTTTGTTCTGTGGATTGAGCTGTGTATAATTTATTCATTTGTTGTGGTAAATTTGTGTATATATATCTATGATCTATGAATGAAAGATAAGCGTTATAGTTATACCGCTTATCAAATATATTGTTGTATTTAATCTGTGATGATTGAATGATGTTGCACTATTGTGTGTGAAACCCCTGGACTACACCATACACACACAAATATGAATTTCACGAGGAAATCGATTAAGTCACAAATGATTTAAACTTAATGTTTTGAGATTGAAATTTTAATTTCAATTGATTTTGAAATTGGAAATTGGGGTTTAATATGAAAAGCTTTTGAAAGGAGTTTTTAAGATATTTTGAATATCTTGAAATTTAAATAATTCAATTTGAATTTGAATTCAAAAAAAGGAATTGAATTCTATGTTGAAAATTATGGTTTAAGAGTGTTATACAAGTTATAAATGTGTTTATATGAATTTAAACCATTTTAAAAGTATTGGTTTGGGAATTTGAATTTAACCCAAGGGGTTTAACTTGTATTAATGAACCAGATCTTCTGAAATGAAAACTATTTGTTTTCAAATAATAGAAGCTTTCATATAAGGAATAAATGTCCAATTTGTGTCAAAAGGATTTCAAGTTTGGAATGAAAATGGTTTTCCGAGTTATGAATAAATCTTTGTGAAAGATTGTTGAACTTTGTTTTGAAATTGGAAAGGTGTACCTTTTGTATAAAAGGTCAAAATGGAATAGTTTTGAAATCTATCAATTAAATCTTTGATTTAAAGATTTAATGAGTTAATCTAATTGAAATGGAAATCAATTTGAAAATCTATGAATAGATCTTTGTGAAACTGGGTGAACTTTGTGAACTTTGTGAATCAGATCTTTTTGTAAAAGATTAAAATGGTAATTTGTTTAAACCATTTGAAAGAGAAGTTTTGGGTAATAAGTTGTGACTTAACTGAAATCCCAATATCCATATGTTTTAAAATATTGCGCTCACTATTCGGTTTAGCCGAGAGAGGACTTTGTGTCATATAACCCATTCCGAATAGTGATTCGACGTAAATGGATAGCATTTGAAGACCGGTGGTGAAGACCGGATACTTTCGAAAACGAAAGGATTACAATCGAATGTCTCTTCATCAGCTGATCCCCGGTATAGAGATTTTAGCACCCTTTGTGATGGTAAGTCCGGACGTGATTAGAAATTATCCGAATTTGCAAAGGCTTCTTTCGAAGTGCCTTCGGTTCTGTTCAAACCCGGAACAGAATTGTATGGTTGTATGTCTGACATTACACTTTGAGATATAAAGCTGATTTCTTTCAAATACATTTCCTTTTTGGTGGCGGATAATTTATTCTCTTAGCTTAACACCCTTCTCTGAGACATACGAGCTCAGAGGTTATGTAGTTGAAGGTTATCAGTGATATACTCCCAATTTGGTAGTGTGGCATGCTGAGTGTTGCTGATCATTTGTTGATCATTTGTTGATCAAAGCATGGCTTTGTGAAGAAGCGTAGCTATGTGGATGAGACCTCATCGGACCTCACACCTCGGAAATGGTCGAAACAGGAAAAATGCGACAAGGTTTCAGGGGTAGCTCCCATAGGGTATGTCCATTCCTTTTGGAAAAGGTCATATTATGGTATGGAGCCCAGATATTAACCTGTGTGGTTGCTCCAATCTCATTTACTGTTTGATTGTTGCTTTGTGATCGAGCCCTCGGATAAAGGTCCTAAACGACCGGGGGTGGCATATCTTAGGTTTACTTCCCGGGAAGGGGGTAACCGGCCTTGTGTTGGCAGAGAGCAGTTGTCTCTCGGGGCGTCCCTCCAGAGGTGTTTCCATGTGGCATAGGAAGTTCCTTAGCCTGATCATTTGTTGGAAAATCCAAAGAAACAATACGAACCTTGTACGGTTTTAGTTGTAGAACCTGCTATTTAAAATGGTAGCTATAGTAGGCATAGTATAATGGTACCTATGCTGGCTAAGATTAATATTGTATTTTCGAAATGTTTTCACATTATGCACTAGTGATAATATCAAAAGAGTTTTTTTGCATAGTGAGCATGTTTGACTATCATAAGGAGAAATCTCCCATATGTGTGCGATTGCATTGTGTGTGTGCCGGGAGACCTTATGGTAGTTTCATTTTCTAAAAAGCATTGCGGATTTCAATGTTTAAAATTCTTTTGTTGTTTGTTTAAAGATAAACTGTTTTTGTTACTCACACCAGTCCCATGACTGAGCTTGCTTGTCTTAGTGAAATGTGATAGGGGGTTCTCGCTTCGCAGTTTAGTGGCGAACGGGAGACTCTTACCCCTACAAGTCCCTGAGATTTAGTATCGAGGGGTTGGTTAGCCGTAAGGTGTGACAGTCGAAAGGCTGGCCGTAAAAGCAAGGGCAAGGTACCATTGTGTGCCACGGCGGAGAGTAGCCGCTGTCGATGGTTGAAAAGCCTAGACCGTCACATTTGCTATCAGAGCTAAGGTTGAACTTTAGCTCAGGAGTACAACACATTAAGTAACTCATTAGAGATAGGGTGAAGTATACCCCAGAATGAGTATCCCTAAGATATCCGTTCGAACGCCTCAATAAATTCTCTTACTATCCATTGATAGTAAGTAAGAGTGCAAGAAGAGGATGAGATAAGGGACACGGGAATATGACTATAAATGGTCAATACCCTGTAACAACAAGGAAACAAGGAAACAATCTTTTCTCTATCAATCTCTTTTGTTCAACATCTCTTTTCTCAATTCTTTGATAGTTCCTGGTAGATCCAGGAAGAAGATTTCATATATTTGTATGGGACATAAACTCCAAATAGGTCAGAATTATTTGTTTGGATGTATTGGTTGCCTTGGTTGCATTGGTTGCTATGGTTGATAGGTATACTTTAGTTTCTAAACTAAAAGTTTTGGAATTGTATCTATATATCTGTCTATTTTTGGGTCCCAATATGTTCTACGAATGGTTAGTTATGCCTTCGGACTAACCAATGCCACTGCATATTTCGTAGATCTGGATAACCCGAGTATCGTGTGAAAAATTAAACAGATTCGTTCTTGTATCTATTATTGATATTCTAATTTGGTAAGCCAAATTCAGAAGAGATATTCAGTTGATTTGATTAAATATTATTCATCTATCTTTGTGTCTTCCTGGAAAATTTCGGGGATGAAATTTCTTAAGGAGGGGAGCCTGTAACGACACTGGATTTTAACTAAGTTTAAATCGATAATTAATTTACTTTTTGAATAAAAATTGTGAACTTAATTGGTAAATTAATTTGAGTTTCTCCAAATTCAAATAAAATATGTGTTAATCACTTTAATTTAAATCTTGTATATATATGTGAATATATATGTATATATATGTATATATATTGAATTTGAATTAAATTTTAACTAAATGGTTTAAAGATAAATTATAATAATAAAAATAAATATATATAAATAGACTTAGAAAACAAATTGGATAAGCACAAAGGTATGAAGCAAGAAAATAATAAGACAAGACATCTTCATACAAAATAAATATAAAATTATATTAACAGCAAATATGTTGCTGTGCAAAACAAGGAATCATCTCAACAAAACCAAATCATTTCAGCCGAAAAGAAAACAATACATTCACAGATGAACAAAGCATAAGTATGTACACTTAAACAAACAAGAAATAAAACAAAAAAATTTATGTAAATGAACCTGCAAAAAGTAATAAGACAAAGGAAAAGAATAAATAAATATAAGTATGTAGATAAGTATATAGGTGAATGGCTTGCAAAGGAAGATATAGTATATAGATAATTATATGTAAATTTGTACAAGTAATAAATGCCATATCCTATAGCCACCACAACAATGTTATATCAACCACAAAAATAAAAAAATCTCTGATGATTGTACAACATAAATTTATCAACTTGTACAAACAAAAATATCACATAGTACCAAAACATATCATCACACAGTAAATTCACTTCCTATATACATCAACTTCATCTCAGTTCGACTCATTTAAACCTGAGTATTATAAAGAAAAAAAAATTCAATTAAAACAACAAAACAAATCAATGCAAATCTGAGAATCAAAGAAGACCAGATTTCAACATAAATGGAAGCTCTGTTTTCTTCTGGGAAACAACGGTGAGTAACACTTGTTTTAAAATTTTAAAAATATGAATCTGTTGAATTTTTACTTGTGAATATGTATGTTGTATGTGTATACAATTCTTTGTGTATATTTGAATAATGGGTATAGGTGTAGACTGTTGTTATAAGCATCTCTGTTCAGAGTTCATAAACCAACATCTTTGATTTAAATAAATCTCTTCCTCTCAATCTACCCACTGTTTGGATTGAAAACTCAAAACAAAGCTGTTTGTTATGGAATGTACTTATGGTTAAAAATCTAATTAAGCTAAAACAACTTATGAATCTTTCTGGAAATCGAGATAGTTGAATCCAACTCTACATAAGTAAAATTTCGAACCTCTTAATTCAGGAATTCAGATATGTAGAATAAATTCATATACGAAAACATGATTTTTTTAAAAAAAATATAATTTTTCGATAGAGGATAATAGAGCAGTTCGTGTTTGTTCAAAGTTGATGATATTGGCAATTTCTGGTGATCTACTTGGATATGGTGGTCGGGTTCGTGGTTGGAGGTGGAGGAGTAAGTAGTGGTGTTAGGAAAAATATTGGAATGGTGGTCAGACCATGGTGGTGGCATCGGCGTGAGGTTTTTTATTTCTAAACCTAGTTGTAGGGAGGTCGAGATCTTCGATTCGTTCGCCGTCTTGGATTGACCGAGTGTCTCGTGGCTTTGGGAGATGGTGGAAGGGTTGATGACGAAGTGATGGCCGGAGTCATACGAATTCTGGTGATCGGAGCTATGAGAATGAGGCGTTTCCAGGTTGAGGTGATGGTTACAGTGTTGGTGATGATGCTCGATTTCGAATTCGAGAAGGTGGCAACGTTCTGGTGATGGGGAATTGGTTCGTGGGTGATCGTCGACTTGCTCGATGATCTAGAGTCGATTGGAGATGGTCGGCGACGCCGTGCACGTACACGGTGCAATTGAGATGATCTGGGTTGTTTAGTTGGATGTATTTAGGGATTGTACTCGAGATTGTCTCGAGTTACTCGAGTATTTTACTCGAAGCATTTTCATTTTGGCTCGAAGCAAAAACAGGAATGACTCGGGTCAAATATTGTTCAGGTCCTAAAACAGGAACCTGTTTTGTTTTGAAATTTAAAATTTTATTTTAAAATTTTAAATCAAGGATTAAAGTAAGTTATAAATCAAAAGTTTAGATATGAATTCAAGTTAGATTGAAACTTAGTTGGGACTAACTAATGTTTTTATGATTCAAACTTGTTTAACAACTTTAAAGTGTTTAATGTAAGCAAAAAATAGATTTGAATTTAAAATGAATTTGGTTTAAAAACTCATATAAATTTCTTTATATGATAATTGTTCTTTAACATTTGATTTTAAAAGAGTTTTAACTTGGTTTAATTTGTTAAAGTTAAATTAGTAGTTATTTTAAATTTTTACTTTGGAAAAGAATTTAGAAGTTAAAATGCTTTCAAATATGGTTTGAAAATGATAATTAAATCATTAATGAAAATGTTGTTTTATCTTAAAGTTAATTAATGATTTGTAATACATTTAAAATTTTAAAATGATTAAGAGGTTAAATTAATAAGTTAATTAATTTATGATTTGAATTAATTAAGGTATTAAAGGTTTAAATAAATAAATTATGGTTAAATTAATTTGTAATTAAGAATCATTAATTTGATAATTTTAGACTATTAATTAATGATTAGGAATTTATTTATCAAGTAATTAAAGATTAATTAAGTTATTGTGGTAAATTTTAATTAATTAATTAAGTTCAATTAATTAAAGATAATTACTTGATATTGGGTTAAGTATAATTACTTAATGTAATTCATGAAGTGTAATTACATAGTGAAGTAATTAATGGAAAATTACTGGATGAAATAAAAAGAGAAATTACTTAATGGATAGTAATTAAAGGATAATTACTTGAGGGAAGTAATTAAGTAATGATTACTCAGTTTAATTAAAGGATTAATCAATGTAATTAATTTGTAAATTAAGGATTATTAATTAAATATTAATTAATGATTAAAGTTGATTAATCAAGTGATTAAGCAATAATTGATTTAAGGATATTGTGATAAATTAATTAAGGTAATTAATTTGAGGAAAATTAATCTATTAAAGGTTAATTAATTAATCAAGTGATTAAGAAATAATTATAAATTAAGGAGTAATCAATTAGTTATTGTAATTACTTAAGAATAATTTATTAATTGAGAATAATTAATTAAGGTGATTGATTAATTAATTTATATCAAATGATCTATAATTAATAATTAGGATTGGATAATTAGTTCATAAGTAATTAATTTAATTGGAAATAAATTGAATTAATTAGGATTAAAAAATTAATTAATCCTGCTTATAAATGATTATTGAATGCTTGACCTTACTTATGAATGATTGTATTGTATGGGATGCCTTGAATTGATTGTCCTATCTGATCTGTGATATTTTGTTCAGTGGATTGAGCTGTGTATAATTTATTCATTTGTTGTGGTACATTTGTATATATATATTTGTGATCTGTGAATGAAAGATAAGTGTTATAGTTATACCGCTTATCAAATAAATTGTTGTATTTAATCTGTGATGATTGAATGATGTTGCACTATTGTGTGTGAAACCCCTGGACTACACCATACACCACAAATATGGATTTCACGAGGAAATCGATTAAGTCACAGATGATTTAAACTTAATGTTTTTGAGATTGAAATTTTAATTTCAATTGATTTTGAAATTGGAAATTGAGGTTTAATATGAAAAGCTTTTGAAAGGAGTTTTTAAGATATTTTGAATATCTTGAAATTTAAATAATTCAATTTGAATTTGAATTAAAAATAAGGAATTGAATTCTATGTTGAAAATTATTGTTTTAGAGTGTTATACAAGTTATAAATGTGTTTATATGAATTTAAACCATTTTAAAAGTATTGGTTTGGGAATTTGAATTTAACCCAAGGGGTTTAACTTGTATAAATGAACCAGATCTTCTGAAATGAAAACTATTTGTTTTCAAATAATAGAAGCTTCCATATAAGGAATGAATGTCCAATTTGTGTCAAAAGAATTTCAAGTTTGAAATGAAAATGGTTTTCCGAGTTATGAATAAATGTTTGTGAAAGGTTGTAGAACTTTGTTTTGAAATTGGAAAGGTGTGCCTTTTGTATAAAATGTCGAAATGGAATTGTTTTGAAAGCTATCGATTAAATCTTTGATTTAAAGATTTAATGAGTTAATCCAATTGAAATGGAAATCGATTTGAAAATCTATGAATAGATCTTTGTGAAACTGGGTGAACTTTGTGAATTGAATCTTTTTGTAAAAGATTAAAATGGTAATTTGTTTAAACCATTTGAAAGAGAAGTTTTGGGTAATAAGTTTTGACTTAACTGAAATCCCAATATCCATATGTTTTAAAATATTGCGCTCACTATTCGGTTTAGCCGGGAGAGGACTTTGTGTCATATAACCCATTCCGAATAGTGATACGACGTAAATGGATAGCATTTGAAGACCGGTGGTGAAAACTGGATACTTTCGAAAACGAAATGATTACCATCGAATGTCTCTGCATCGGATGATCCCCGATATACATATTTTAGCACCATTTGTGATGGGAAGTCCGGACGTGATTAGAAATTATACGGATTTGCAAGGGCTTCTTTCGAAGTGCCTTCGATTCTGTTCAAACCCAGAACAGACTTGTATGGTTGTATGTCCGACATTACACTTTGAGATATAAAGCTGATTTCTTCCAAATACATTTCTGTTTGGTAGCGGAGAATTTATTCTCTTAGCTTAACACCCTTCTCTGAGACGTACGAGCTTAGAGGTTATGTAGTTGAAGGTTATCAGTGATATACTCCCAATTTGGTAATGTGGCATGCTGAGTGTTGTTGTGTGTTGCTGATCATTTGTTGATCAAAGCATGGCTTTGTGAAGAAGCGTAGCTTTGTGGACGAGACCTCATCGGACCTCACACCCCGGAAATGGTCGAAACAGGAAAAATGCAGCAAGGTTTCAGGGGTAGCTCCCCTAGGGTATGTCCATTCCTTCTGGAAAAAGGTGATATTATGGTATGTAGCCCAGACATTTACCTGTGTTGTAACGACCCAGAAATTTGAACAAATTAAATTGAGAATATTTAATTAATTTTAAATATTTGAACGATGATTTAATTTGAATCCCCGATATAACTTTGAAATTTGCGATTAAACTTTAAAATTTAATCGATTGAATGCTGAATAAAGATTTGAATCTTCAATTTTAAGTTGAAGAAAAATATTTCGAAAGCTCTATAAATTCATATTGATAATACTGAAGATAATAGAAGCTTCAGAATTGAAGTTTACATTTATTTGTTCAGTTTTGAAATTAAATCGTTCGAATCAATATTTAAAAATAGCCGTCCGAGGCGCAGTCTCGGAATTCGACGAAACCAGTTCCATTGGGTCCGTAATATTGAATTATTACTGGATTTCAAATTTCGTAGCATTTGGAGTTGTTATATAACCGTACGGTGAATAAACGCATAAAAAAATAAATCAAATTCAATTTAAATTTTTAATTTAAAAATCTGTCAACGCAGCAGAGATTCCTGGCTCCATTTCATTTCAATGCCGACCTTTCTCTGTAAATCGCGTACCCTTGTCTCCCATTCCTTCTCTGTTAAGACACGCGAAAAGAAATCATTTCGTTTAAAGTTAAAACTCTCGTTCACAAATTCAAAACAATGGCAGACGAAACAAAATCACGAAATAGCCTCTCGTCCTTTCTTTCTCAAAACAAAATCTCGTACTGCCTCCTTTCTCTTCGAAATAATAATGTCGACCGTGTTCTTCTAAACCCAAAACAAAATCGAAGTCGACTTTTAAAAAAAATATATGGGGAGAGGCGCGCGCGCAAGTCAGGCGATGGCTGGGGTTTCGATCTGCACCTCGGAGTCAGTTCGCACGCGCATACGCTCGCGTGGAGGGGTCGCTGGCGGCGATCGGTGAAGGAAATGATGTAAGGAGAATTCGCGAGCATGGCCGAACGCGTGGAGGCAAGAAAAAGGAGGGTTCGAAGTCACGAGGCATCGACGAGGTGGCGCTCGAGTGGGAGCGGTGGTCAGGCGCGAGGCACACGTGAGGCGACGAAGTCGCGATAGCAGCAAGCGGGTTGAACTAGGGTTTCGCTTGGATCCGTAGTGCAACCTAGCTGAAGGCAGTGAGGTACAAATTATTTTCAAAATTTAATTTGTATGAGAGTATAATTTACAGTAAGATATAATCTGTTTTTGAATTTAAATTTATAGTTAATTTATTTATTTAATTATCTTCGTTACCAAAGATTATTTAAAAAGGGAATATAATTTTAAAAGTATTGGTTAAGTTGTTATAGACAATAGTTACGTTAATTAATTTGTTTTATCTGTTTAGTTATTAAAAAGAAAATATTTTGTTAGGAAGAATATAGATTAGAAAGGAAAACGGTAAACTAACAGTAAAAGAAGATTTGTTTAAAATAAAATTTTAGTTTAAAACCCAAGTGTTAGTTAAATTAAATCAAATAATGAGTTTAATTGAATAAGTAAATGGTGAATAATGGTTTGATTGGTTCAAGTAATAATAGATTGTAAATTTATTTATACAAGGTTAAATCAAGAAAACAAATTGGATGGAAATGGATGGCAAAATAAAGCAAAGGTGAGATTTTTCTCACTCAAAATGAAAGTGGAATTTTCAGTTATTTATTTATTGACTGATTGTTGCTATTGGATGTGATATTAGATATAGTAGGATATATCTATTATATATATAGCAATATATACATATTGGCATATGTATATATTGGATTGATGATTTCCCGCCTCGTATAGCGGATGAGACCCTATTGCGCCGTTAGTAAGCGGATTTTTATAAAACCCATATACCGCGATAATTCCGTACTGGAGCGGAATTGGTATTGTGCTAACATCTTTGGATGCAGGAAAACAGGTTGGAGGGATCCAACTGGACCCCTCATATTGATTGAATTTATTTATACTGTGGTATGAATCTGTGAATGATTATATTGATGTTATTAATCATATTGATATCTGGAAATTATTTGAATGCTAAAATTTAGCTGAATGGATGTTTGATATCATTGGATTCCAAAGATAAATGAAATTGAATTTTTGGTAATTCAAGCAGAAAATTTTAAGTGAATTGATTTTTTGAAATTGAATAAAATTTGAAGAAAAGAATTTAAAGGTATAAAAGTTGATTTTTATAGTATTATCGAATTTATTCCAGAATAAAGTGAAAATGTTAAATAAATGGATTTCGTAAAATAGTGATTTTAAATTGAAGAATTTAATTTAAAATTTGGATTTTTAAAATAGATTGAAAGAAACGATTGAAATTTATTTTCTTAAAAAGGAATTTATTTAAGAGAAGATAAGTTGGAAATCCTATTAGAAATTTAATTGGTAAATTGAAACAAATTGGGAAATCAATGTAAAATGATTTCAAATTGAAGAATCCATTGTTAAAAACAGAATATGGAATAATTTGAGGAAAATAAGGAATTTACTTAGTAGTGATAAATAAATTTTTAAATCAATATCGAAATTGATTTGGGATTGAAGTTTTTATAAATAGAATTGGAATTTATAAAAGTTGTTTATAAATCCGAAATCACTTATTCTGATAAGTAAAATATAGAAGTTGATAAAAAGAAGATTTATAAGTTGAAGTTGTTATTAAAACAGAAATAGAATTTATAAATGTCGTTTTATAAATTCAAAGTCAATTGAATTTGATAAATTGAATATAGAAGATTATTAAAAAAAAGATATATTCACGATTTTGGATAGTGAATGTATTATTGAATAAAATGGATTCATTTTTGAAAAAGTGATATTAAAAATGAAGTTAAACATTTTAAAGATGTTTTAAAATGTATTATGAATTGAAAGCATAGATTTCAACAGTTCTTGTTGAAATAGACGTTTTCGAGAAATTTAAGGAAATGGTGGACTATAACACTGTTGTTATAGTAAATGATTTCCGAAAGGAAATGTTTTTATCTAGTGTTGGGATTTACATATCTATTTTAATTTCGAATTCCTATACTAGTGATTTTTGAGTCGTCGTAACGATGTTTTACGTAACATTCGTTTTGACTCAAATTTATGTTGTTATAGAAAATAGATTTCCTTAAAGAATGAAATATATACTTAATTTGATTTAAGTATATCGAATATTTTCCAAGTGTTGAAAATAAATGATTTGTGAATTACTTATTATTAAATAAGTATGGAATTACTTTCCCAATATGAAACGAAGGGTTTGAAATTTTATCTTTTAAAGATAGATTGAAAAGTGAATATTTGAAAATTTGTTTTCAAATGGTTAAGTGTGTAAACTATATATCTAGTAAAGATATTTTTGAAGATGAAATAATTCGGAAAATTATTTGGAATCTGATGATGTTGCGCATCTTTATTGACAGTTAAATAACCGACTATCAATAATTACCTTGAATAGGTATTTGTTGTGATTGGATGAATTTGAATGCCACACTTATTTTGAATAATCGCTCACTATTCGGGTTAGCCGGGAAAGGACCATGGGGTCGTATAACCCATTCCGAATATGTGATACGTCGTTATGAATCGCATTTGAAGACCGGTGTTGAAGACCGGATATTTTTGAAAACGGAAGGATTACCGTCGAGTTACTCTACATCGGCTGATCTCCGATTTAGAGGTTTTATCACCCTTAGTGACGGGAAGTCCTGACGTGATTGAAATTATCCGGATATGCAAGGGCTTCGTGAGAAGTGCCTTCGGTTCTGTTCGATCCCGGAACAGACTTGTATGGATTGTGTGTCTGACGTTACAATTTGAGATATAAAGCTGATTTCTTTCAAATACATTTCTGTTGGTGGCGGAGAATTTATTCTCTTAGCTTAACACCCTTCTCTGAGACGTACGAGCTCAGAGGTTATGTAGTTGAAATTTATCAGCGATATATCCCAATTTGGTAACGTGGCATACTGAGTGTTGCTGTGAAATGATCAGTGTTTGATCATTTGTTATATGATCGTTTGTTTGATCTTATATCTTTGTGATCATAGGTTGATCATTTTTGTTTGACCCGAAGCAGGGCTTTGTAGAAAGCGTAGCTTTGTGGACGAGACTTCGTCGAGCCTCACACCCCGGAAATGGTCGAAACGGGAAGGATGCGGCAAGGTTCTAGGGAGTAGCGCCCCTTAGTGTATGTCATTCCTTCTGGATAAAGGTGGTATCATGGTATGGAGCCCAGATACTTAACCTCTGCGGTTACTGCATTATTATTATCTATGTGGTTTGTTGGAAATCGGGGATCCTCGGGAAGATCGATGACGATCGGGGGATGGCATACGCGTGTCAGTAGTTACCTACTTTTGCAGAGGTAACCCGGCCTTGTGTTGGCAGAGATCTAACCGTAATGTTAGGTTATTTCTCGGGTCGTCTATTCCAGGGACGTACCCATCGTGGAAAAGGAAGTTCCTTAGCCTGACCATTTGTTGGAAATCCAAAGAAACAATACGAGCCTTGTACGGTTTTAGTTGTAGAACCTGCCATTTAATATGGTAGCTATAGCAAGCATACTATAATGGTACCTATGCTGGCTAAGATTTATATTCTACTTTCGAAATGATTTCTACACTATGCACTAATAATAATATCAAAAATGATTTGATTTTTGCGTAGTAAGCATTTTTGACTATCATAAGAAGAAATCTCCTCCAATTCTGCGTTTGCATTGTGTGTGTGGCGGGAGGTCTTATGGTAGTTTCATTTTCCAAAAGCATTGCGAATTCAAATAAAGTTTTTCTGTTGTTTATTCTAAAGATAAACTGTTTTACGATCTCACACCAGTCACCATGACTGACTCGGAGTTTATTGTTTCCCTTCTAAACTCTGGGTGCCCACAAATTTTCCACACGGGCAGTCTAGAGTTAGGTTATCAGGATATTCTGGATATTCTGGAGCTTGGAGATAAGCTGGATGACGAGACGTAGTATTTGTATATGATAGTATTTATTCCGCTGTGTATTCTGTATGAGGACAAGTTATATAACTGTCCATTGTTGTATTGAGTTGTATATTGACTCTGTTGATGTATGTATAAACTGATAAAATTCTTTGTTTAAAAGATTACTGATTTATCTATTATATATTGTTCCGCTGTGATGTGAGATTCTGATATTGTTTTCTGTTCTGATGTTGTTCTGTTCTGTTTTTCTCTTCTTCTTCTACTCTTTTCTTCTTCTTCTGCCTTTTTCTTCCTTCTTAAACCCTCACTATTGGAGTTTCCGGCACTCGATTGCTCGACAGTCGATAAAGGGAGTATCGATGTTGAATTTTTGAAAGTCGAAAATTTCGGTATGTGACAGCGTGGTATCAGAGCATATGGTTAAGCGACAACCCTGCTCTGTTGGGTATTACTCATTAGAGATAGAGTCAGCAGTACTCTAGAATGAGTTGAGTGTAATAATAGATATGAGCACGTATTTGTTAGTTAATATAAAATTGTTTTGTATTGTGATGATTGGTTTATTGAGTGGTATATGAACCTTCGTCGGCACAGTCTTGCAAAACTGTATCGAAGGGGTTTCTAAACACTTGAATTGAACAGTTCGGCACAGTATTGTTTTAAAGTTGGGTGAATGAAATAATTTTACCTAAAGCTATTTTTGTATAGAAAAGAAATGATTTTTCTATGAATTATCATAGTATATGGATGCTTGTTTGTTAGAAAGTGATAACATTGAATTATTATCATTATTATATGAAATCGGATAAGAAATTGAAATCATAACTCCAAAGTTAAGAGATAAATCCATATACTAATGAAATTTAAAGAATGTAAATTATAAATGTGATTTGTAATGTGAAACGGAATTCCAGAGGAGTATTTGGAAATGTTTTTGAAGGAATTTGAAAATTTTGGTGATTTGGAAAGTTTAAATCATTTTTGATTTGAAAATGAATTTCAAAGGTTTTGAAAAGTATTTTGGAAAGATGAAAGCTCTAAACTCTTTTCGGTCGCTGGAAAATAACTTCGGTAATGACTGCAACATTATCGATGTTCATTTTCGGGTTTCCAAAAGAGGAATTGCTGCCAAATTGTTTTAAATGGAAAGTGTTTGGAAATTTGAGTTTTTGTTTTGGAAATTCAAAAGATAAATTCGAATTGTTTTCAAAATGGTTTTGAAAAGGTTGAAAAGACTCTGGAATTGAGTATTGAATTATGAAAATAAAATTATGAATGAATGAATCAATTTGCAATTGCAAGTACATGAATGTAAATTGAATTCGAATTGAAATCCAGTTTAATATAAGTGATTGTAAACCAAAATAGTGAATTGTAAATAAATTTTGGGAACGAACAAAAGTGAATAAAACTGGAATTAGAACTGAATGTTGAAAACGAATGTGAATAAATGAATTAGAATTGAAATGAATTAGTAACTGAAACTAATCTAAAAATAATCAGTTATGAATGAAAGCTGATAAAATTCAATATTCAGGAGATAAACCGAATCCAAATTAGATTGGAATTGTGAATTGAATTCAAATGAATTTGAAATGTAAAATTGAATGATAATGAGTATATAACTTCAATAATGAACTTAAAAATGATATAAGAAGTTATATTGAAACTTTTGTAATAGAATTTGCAAAATGGTTTGAATATATGTAACTAGATATTATGGCTAGTAGGATATACAGGTATAAAGGAATTGGAATTGAATTTCAAAGATAAAATTGAATTGCTCGACAAAAGGTAAGTATTTAAATTTCAAATATGAGTTTTTGATGATTTCTTGTCTAGCCGCTTGGCCTTTTCTTTTCCTTTTTGAAATCTGAGAGTCCGTAGGGACGTTTTGTAGTCGTACCGTATTAGCCGCGCAAAGGAGACGCTGGCGAAATTTTTCGGAAATTTAGGGCGTTAGAAAATTTTTGAGAAATTTTGAAAGTTTAAAATTTGAATTTAAACTTAAATTTGAATTGTTAAGAAAACAATGTTGTCTGGAACTTATAATTTGAGTTGGAAAAATTAGTTGAATTAATAGCGAATCTCTAGTAGAGAGATTTGTTTTGAAAAAAATTGATAAAACTATTAGATTGTGAAAGATAGTAGACGAGTTAAGGACCTTTTTCCCTAACCTGTAATTTCGAGGACGAAATTCTTTTAAGGAGGGAAGTCTGTAACGACCCAGAAATTTGAACAAATTAAATTGAGAATATTTAATTAATTTTAAATATTTGAACGATGATTTAATTTGAATCCCCGATATAACTTTGAAATTTGCGATTAAACTTTAAAATTTAATCGATTGAATGCTGAATAAAGATTTGAATCTTCAATTTTAAGTTGAAGAAAAATATTTCGAAAGCTCGATAAATTCATATTGATAATACTGAAGATAATAGAAGCTTCAGAATTGAAGTTTACATTTATTTGTTCAGTTTTGAAACTAAATCGTTCGAATCGATATTTAAAAATAGCCGTCCGAGGCGCAGTCTCGGAATTCGATGAAACCAGTTCCATTGGGTCCGTAATATTGAATTATTACTGGATTTCAAATTTCGTAGCATTTGGAGTTGTTATATAACCGTACGGTGAATAAACGCATAAAAAAATAAATCAAATTCAATTTAAATTTTTAATTTAAAAATTTGTCAACGCAGTAGAGATTCCTGGCTCCATTTCATTTCAATGCCGACCTTTCTCTGTAAATCGCGTACCCTTGTCTCCCATTCCTTCTCTGTTAAGACACGCGAAAAGAAATCATTTCGTTTAAAGTTAAAACTCTTGTTCACAAATTCAAAACAATGGCAGACGAAACAAAATCACGAAATAGCCTCTCGTCCTTTCTTTCTCAAAACAAAATCTCGTACTGCCTCCTTTCTCTTCGAAATAATAATGTCGACCGTGTTCTTCTAAACCCAAAACAAAATCGAAGTCGACTTTGAAAAAAAAAATATATGGGGAGAGGCGCGCGCGCAAGTCAGGCGATGGCTGGGGTTTCGATCTGCACCTTGGAGTCAGTTCGCACGCGCATACGCTCGCGTGGAGGGGTCGCTGGCAGCGATCGGTGAAGGAAATGATGTAAGGAGAATTCGCGAGCATGGCCGAACGCGTGGAGGCAAGAAAAAGGAGGGTTCGAAGTCACGAGGCAGCGACGAGGTGGCGCTCGAGTGGGAGCGGTGGTCAGGCGCGAGGCACACGTGAGGCGACGAAGTCGCGATAGCAGCAAGCGGGTTGAACTAGGGTTTCGCTTGGATCCGTAGTGCAACCTAGCTGAAGGCAGTGAGGTACAAATTATTTTCAAAATTTAATTTGTATGAGAGTATAATTTACAGTAAGATATAATCTGTTTTTGAATTTAAATTTATAGTTAATTTATTTATTTAATTATCTTCGTTACCAAAGATTATTTAAAAAGGGAATATAATTTTAAAAGTATTGGTTAAGTTGTTATAGACAATAGTTACGTTAATTAATTTGTTTTATCTGTTTAGTTATTAAAAAGAAAATATTTTGTTAGGAAGAATATAGATTAGAAAGGAAAACGGTAAACTAACAGTAAAAGAAGATTTGTTTAAAATAAAATTTTAGTTTAAAACCCAAGTGTTAGTTAAATTAAATCAAATAATGAGTTTAATTGAATAAGTAAATGGTGAATAATGGTTTGATTGGTTCAAGTAATAATAGATTGTAAATTTATTTATACAAGGTTAAATCAAGAAAACAAATTGGATGGAAATGGATGGCAAAATAAAGCAAAGGTGAGATTTTTCTCACTCAAAATGAAAGTGGAATTTTCAGTTATTTATTTATTGACTGATTGTTGCTATTGGATGTGATATTAGATATAGTAGGATATATCTATTATATATATAGCAATATATACATATTGGCATATGTATATATTGGATTGATGATTTCCCGCCTCGTATAGCGGATGAGACCCTATTGCGCCGTTAGTAAGCGGATTTTTATAAAACCCATATACCGCGATAATTCCGTACTGGAGCGGAATTGGTATTGTGCTAACATCTTTGGATGCAGGAAAACAGGTTGGAGGGATCCAACTGGACCCCTCATATTGATTGAATTTATTTATACTGTGGTATGAATCTGTGAATGATTATATTGATGTTATTAATCATATTGATATCTGGAAATTATTTGAATGCTAAAATTTAGCTGAATGGATGTTTGATATCATTGGATTCCAAAGATAAATGAAATTGAATTTTTGGTAATTCAAGCCGAAAATTTTAAGTGAATTGATTTTTTGAAATTGAATAAAATTTGAAGAAAAGAATTTAAAGGTATAAAAGTTGATTTTTATAGTATTATCGAATTTATTCCAGAATAAAGTGAAAATGTTAAATAAATGGATTTCGTAAAATAGTGATTTTAAATTGAAGAATTTAATTTAAAATTTGGATTTTTAAAATAGATTGAAAGAAACGATTGAAATTTATTTTCTTAAAAAGGAATTTATTTAAGAGAAGATAAGTTGGAAATCCTATTAGAAATTTAATTGGTAAATTGAAACAAATTGGGAAATCAATGTAAAATGATTTCAAATTGAAGAATCCATTGTTAAAAACAGAATATGGAATAATTTGAGGAAAATAAGGAATTTACTTAGTAGTGATAAATAAATTTTTAAATCAATATCGAAATTGATTTGGGATTGAAGTTTTTATAAATAGAATTGGAATTTATAAAAGTTGTTTATAAATCCGAAATCACTTATTCTGATAAGTAAAATATAGAAGTTGATAAAAAGAAGATTTATAAGTTGAAGTTGTTATTAAAACAGAAATAGAATTTATAAACGTCGTTTTATAAATTCAAAGTCAATTGAATTTGATAAATTTAATATAGAAGATTATTAAAAAAAAGATATATTCACGATTTTGGACAGTGAATGTATTATTGAATAAAATGGATTCATTTTTGAAAAAGTGATATTAAAAATGAAGTTAAACATTTTAAAGATGTTTTAAAATGTATTATGAATTGAAAGCATAGATTTCAACAGTTCTTGTTGAAATAGACGTTTTTGAGAAATTTAAGGAAATGGTGGACTATAACACTGTTGTTATAGTAAATGATTTCCGAAAGGAAATGTTTTTATCTAGTGTTGGGATTTACATATCTATTTTAATTTTGAATTCCTATACTAGTGATTTTTGAGTCGTCGTAACGATGTTTTACGTAACATTCGTTTTGACTCAAATTTATGTTGTTATAGAAAATAGATTTCCTTAAAGAATGAAATATATACTTAATTTGATTTAAGTATATCGAATATTTTCCAAGTGTTGAAAATAAATGATTTGTGAATTACTTATTATTAAATAAGTATGGAATTACTTTCCCAATATGAAACGAAGGGTTTGAAATTTTATCTTTTAAAGATAGATTGAAAAGTGAATATTTGAAAATTTGTTTTCAAATGGTTAAGTGTGTAAACTATATATCTAGTAAAGATATTTTTGAAGATGAAATAATTTGGAAAATTATTTGGAATCTGATGATGTTGCGCATCTTTATTGACAGTTAAATAACCGACTATCAATAATTACCTTGAATAGGTATTTGTTGTGATTGGATGAATTTGAATGCCACACTTATTTTGAATAATCGCTCACTATTCGGGTTAGCCAGGAAAGGACCATGGGGTCGTATAACCCATTCCGAATATGTGATACGTCGTTATGAATCGCATTTGAAGACCGGTATTGAAGACTGGATATTTTTGAAAACGGAAGGATTACCGTCGAGTTACTCTACATCGGCTGATCTCCGATTTAGAGGTTTTATCACCCTTAGTGACGGGAAGTCCTGACGTGATTGAAATTATCCGGATATGCAAGGGCTTCGTGAGAAGTGCCTTCGGTTCTGTTCGATCCCGGAACAGACTTGTATGGATTGTGTGTCTGACGTTACAATTTGAGATATAAAGCTGATTTCTTTCAAATACATTTCTGTTGGTGGCGGAGAATTTATTCTCTTAGCTTAACACCCTTCTCTGAGACGTACGAGCTCAGAGGTTATGTAGTTGAAATTTATCAGCGATATATCCCAATTTGGTAACGTGGCATACTGAGTGCTGCTGTGAAATGATCAGTGTTTGATCATTCGTGATATGATCATTTGTTTGATCTTATATCTTTGTGATCATAGGTTGATCATTTTTGTTTGACCCGAGGCAGGGCTTTGTAGAAAGCGTAGCTTTGTGGACGAGACTTCGTCGAGCCTCACACCCCGGAAATGGTCGAAACAGGAAGGATGCGGCAAGGTTCTAGGGAGTAGCGCCCCTTAGTGTATGTCATTCCTTCTGGTTAAAGGTGGTATCATGGTATGGAGCCCAGATACTTAACCTCTGTGGTTACTGCATTATTATTATCTATGTGGTTTGTTGGAAATCGGGGATCCTCGGGAAGATCGGTGACGATCGGGGGATGGCATACGCCTGTCAGTAATTACCTACTTTTGCAGAGGTAACCCGGCCTTGTGTTGGCAGAGATCTAACCGTAATGTTAGGTTATTTCTCGGGTCGTCTATTCCAGGGACGTACCCATCGTGGAAAAGGAAGTTCCTTAGCCTGACCATTTGTTGGAAATCCAAAGAAACAATACGAGCCTTGTACGGTTTTAGTTGTAGAACCTGCCATTTAATATGGTAGCTATAGCAAGCATACTATAATGGTACCTATGCTGGCTAAGATTTATATTCTACTTTCGAAATGATTTCTACACTATGCACTAATAATAATATCAAAAATGATTTGATTTTTGCGTAGTAAGCATTTTTGACTATCATAAGAAGAAATCTCCTCCAATTCTGCGTTTGCATTGTGTGTGTGGCGGGAGGTCTTATGGTAGTTTCATTTTCCAAAAGCATTGCGAATTCAAATAAAGTTTTTCTGTTGTTTATTCTAAAGATAAACTGTTTTACGATCTCACACCAGTCACCATGACTGACTCGGAGTTTATTGTTTCCCTTCTAAACTCTGGGTGCCCACAAATTTTCCACACGGGCAGTCTAGAGTTAGGTTATCAGGATATTCTGGATATTCTGGAGCTTGGAGATAAGCTGGATGACGAGACGTAGTATTTGTATATGATAGTATTTATTCCGCTGTGTATTCTGTATGAGGACAAGTTATATAACTGTCCATTGTTGTATTGAGTTGTATATTGACTCTGTTGATGTATGTATAAACTGATAAAATTATTTGTTTAAAAGATTACTGATTTATCTATTATATATTGTTCCGCTGCGATGTGAGATTCTGATATTGTTTTCTGTTCTGATGTTGTTCTGTTATGTTTTTCTCTTCTTCTTCTACTCTTTTCTTCTTCTTCTGCCTTTTTCTTCTTTCTTAAACCCTCACTATTGGAGTTTCCGGCACTCGATTGCTCGACAGTCGATAAAGGGAGTATCGATGTTGAATTTTCGAAAGTCGAAAATTTCGGTATGTGACATGTGTGGTTGCTCCAATCTTATTTACTGTGTGATTGTTGCTTTGTGATCGAGGCCTCGGATAAAGGTCGCAAACGACCAGGGGTGGCATATCTTAGGTTTACTTCACGGGAAGGGGGTAACCGGCCTTGTGTTGGCAGAGAGCAGTTGTCTCTCGGGGTCTCCCTCCAGAGGCGTTTCCATTTGTCATAGGAAGTTCCTTAGCCTGACCATTTGTTGGAAAATCCAAAGAAACAATACTAACCTTGTACGGTTTTAGTTGTAGAACCTGCCATTTAAAATGGTAGCTATAGTAGGCATAGTATAATGGTACATATGCTGGCTAAGATTAATATTGTATTTTTTAAATGTTTTCACACTATGCACTAGTGATAATATCAAAAGAGTTTTTTCGCGTAGTGAGCATATTTTACTATCATAATGAGAAATCTCCCCCATGTGTGCGATTTCATTGTGTGTGTGCCGGGAGGCCTTATGGTAGTTTCATTTTCCAAAAAGCTTTGCGGATTTCAATGTTTAAAATTCTTTTGTTGTTTGTTTAAAGATAAACTATTTTTGTTACTCACACCAGTCCCATGACTGACTCAGAGTTTATTGTTCCCTTCCTGAACTCTGGGTGCCCACAATTTTCCACACGGGCAGTCTAGAGTTTGGTTTTTTAGATAGTCAGGTTTAGTAGATTATCGGGAGCTAGTTCAGTGTTCGGAGTTCACGGGTCACTGCACTTGCTTATCTTTGTGAAATGTGAAGATGGTTTGAGCTTGATGTTGGAGTTGTTGGACTCATTCTCTTTTAAAGATCGCTTGGAGATATCACTTCTGTTGTTTCCGCTGTAGCATTATTTGTCTCTGATATTCTTGTATCATATTGACATCATTGTTGTATATCATTTTGGATATTGTATTCATTGGAGTTGTATATAATATTATCCATTTCTTTATTCCGCTGTGTTGTTATACTTACTGTGTTATAAGCTCCGGTGAGCCATATTCGGCTTTTGAATCCGCGGCATTTGAGTACAAGTGAAGTACGGGTGCCGATTTGCGAAGGCCGAGTTCAGGGTCATCACAAATATACATCATATACGTGTGATAGGTCTCGCCATCCAGCTCGTCTCCTGAGCTCCACAGCATCATAAGCTGTATCCACAAACGTTAGCATAATATAAAATACCAATTCCACTTCGAGGTGGAATATCGTGGTATATGGGTTTTATATAATATCATCCGCTATTATGCGGCGGATAGGGTCTCATCCGCTATATAATGCGGGAAATCAATCACTCCAATAAATATATATATATACTACTATATAGTATATCATATCCAATCAATTCAATCATTCAACCAAATATTTAAATTTAACCATTTAAATTAAACCCAAATGAGTGAAATTTACTCACCTTTGCTTTTTATTTGCAATCGACTTCATTATTGCCTTGGTTTTTCGATTTTGACCTTGAGTAAGCAATTTATATGATTTATTAATATTCAAAATAAAATCGAACCATTAAGTACCACTTAATAATTCGAAATTGGTCGTGACGCCATATCGTTGCACGTTCGAGGCAGGAGGCTGGCCGCGTTGCCAAGAGTTCGAGTTCGATGGCAAGAGCGTGCGGTTATGGGTTTCTCGATTCGAGTGAGGCGGCGGCTCGACTGGACAAGCTATCGAGGGAATGGCCGCAAAAATTGGATGCCGCGTCGATTTGGGGTTCGGATGTCGTGCACGCATTCAGATGAGATGAGACCAATTTCTGACTTGAGGGTTTCGCTTTAGGGCTACGGCTGTGCCGTGCGGGAATCGAGGTGATTCTGGTAATTATTTTAGCCTGGAAATGTCACGACCCGCTCTTCTCGACTCTTGAAAATCGACACAAAATTTACCATAGTATAATATGCCGACGATCGAGTGTCGAAAAAGATAGATTGTTGAGGAAAAAGAAAGAAGATAGAAGAATGAAGGAACTAAACAACATCAGAATCTCACAATCGCAGCGGAACAAAATATAATAAAAAATAACAGATCTTTACACAAAATGAAACCATATCTATTTTATGTAATACATCATCAGAGTATATCGCAAGTAAACAACAATTACCAGCCTGGCAGTTATATCAGCCTGCCTCACAACTGCTGGAAAATTTTCAAACAACCATAGCAGCAGAATAAACAAGTACGAATAATACGTCTCGAACTCCACCTCCACACCTGAGCTCCACAGCATCCCATCCTGTAATTTATAATACTCGGTCTGACCCGAGCATTATAATAAAATAACACCCGAGTAAGTCTGGAATACTAGCGTGGGAAATACACTCAAATTGATTATTAAGTTTTAAAAATCTTTTGAAATCAAAAGCATCTCGTAAGACCACGCCAAATGAAACGGGCCGAGCCAGTGGCGACCGGTAGGCTTTGCAAACATCCCAGACCCACTGTGTCTTTCACTGGTACCTCAAATTTGCTTTTACGGCCAGCCTCTCGACTCGCAACCAACCCAAGGCCTTATACTACCTCAAAGGGACATGTAGGGGTAAGAGTCTCCCGTTCACCACCAAACCACGAAGCGAGAACCCCTTATCATGTTGTAATATAGCAAACCCCTATTCCGAACACAATGAAAAAGGTTTCGAGTCCTAATTCGATTGTATGGAGAAGATACCTTTTTGGACCCAGTTATTATGTATAATTTCGATATAGATTTCAGCATGTTTATCTATCGTACGCTCACACAAAAACTCCAAATATTACGAAAATTGAAATCCGATAACAATACCATTTTACGGATACAATGGAACTGATTTCGTCGAATTCCGAGACTATGCCTTGGAAGGCTATTTTTAAATGTCAATTTAAACGATATATTTTCAAAACTGAATAAAACACTTTTAAATTCAATTTTAAAAGTTCTATCACCTTCAGTATTATTAATGTAAATTTTCCAAGTCTTCAAATTATTTTTAACAGGCTTAAAACTTCCGATTCAACATTTTACCCAACTTCAAATTATTTAATTTAATAATTAAATTACCCAATAAATAGTGATATTTGAAATTCAAGTCAAAAATTAACTTTTAAATATTTAAAATTAATTAAATATTCCAATTTCAAATATCCAAAATTCCAGGTCGTAACATTTCTCCCCCTTAAAAGAATTTCGTCCCCCTTGAGTTGATAATAAAATTCAAACTGCTTATATATCACACGACAACACGACACAAATGAAACAGGCCGAGCCAGTGGCGACCGACAGGCTTTGCAACCATCCTAGATCCACCGTGGCTTTCACTGGTACCTAGAATTTGCTTTTAAGGCCAGCCTCTCGACTCGCAACCAACCCAAGGCCTTATACTACCTCAAAGGGAGATGTAGGGGTAAGAGTCTCCCGTTCGCCACCAAACCGCGAAGCGAGAACCCCCTATCATGCTGTAATATAGCAAACCCGATCCCGGTCTCATCGAAATCCAAACGTGTTTTAAAGGCCAAGTTGTTTAATAGTTTAAAAAATTCAATTCAACACTTTAATTCACATAGCATTTATCACAGATAAATACCACACATTCATCACAGATATATACAATATCATATCATAGAATATCATAGATTATCATTCCAATAGATATCAATCTATCTAAACATCCTACTTAACAAACATCCATAAATAGGAATTTTAACCCATGTTATAATCAATTTAATTAATCTTAAATTAAATTAATTACTTAAGAATTAGTCTCTTAATCCTGTTTAATTAATCATTAATTAATTAATTACAAACCATTTAATTTATTAATCACTTCTTTATTACCTTTTAAATCAATTAATTAATCCTTAATTACTTAATTAATTATTCCTTAATTAATTTTCAAGATAAAACATTTACATTAATTACTTAACTTTAATTAATACATGTTTTAAAAGATTTCATCCTTTTAATTTACTTAATTACTTTTCACAATAAAAATTAAGTTTTTAAAATACCAAACATTTCTCTAATTTATGTTAACAGAACATAAAAACTCTTTGATCAAAATAGTTAAATACAATTATCATCTAATAGTTTGAACTAATTTTCATTTAAACTTTAAAACAAGCTTTTCCAACCTTTAAAACATTTTCAGACTTGCTCGGGGTTCGACCAGCCACTGACTCGAGACCATACTCGAGTTTCTCCTCCATTTCTTTTAAGTTTTAAAACAAAACAGGGAGGGCTACACTCACGAACTCGGGTTCCAATCAGAGACAACCTCCTTCCCACTCGAATAACCTTCGAGTTACTTGCAAACCAAATACCCAAACACAAAAAACGACACCATTGTGCACAGATCAACCCCACCGCCGCTACCTCCGACGACACCTCGCACACACGATCGATCCTGACCCTCAAACATACGTTGCGAAGTCCAAAACAAATTCGAGATTTCCAGTTGAAAACTGGAAACCATCCACATCAGAAACTGGCCTCGACAAGCCAATTCCGACTACCGGAGATAATGTAATTTCGCCAACGCCTTCGTCCATGTCTCCATCATCTTCCCTCCACTCTACGCCTGACTCGACGCTCCGAGGACGGCAAACGACCCCAAAAACTGACCTTGACCCAACTGGATTCAAAACCCTAGTTTCCACTACGGCCTACGCCACGACCATCGTACACCACTTCCACCATTTTTCCCAACCTCGCCGGTTGCCACTAGCTTCGATCGAAACCTCAACATCCAATATATCATCGATCGCCAGAAATTGGTTAAAACTCATTTTCAGTTCAACTATAAACTGTTCTTAGCATACTAAACTAAAATTTGCCATTTAGGTCTTAAAAATCTTATTTTCTAATCCTGATTCAAGTTATATAGTTGAATTAATAATCTATGACATTTGAGTTTAACATAAATTTACATTTTTCTCTGTAAAACTAACTTTATAGAGGCAATACATCACCATCATGCCTTAAACATTTTTAGATCTTGAATTATGTTTAAACAAACCTGATTTGTTTAAAATTCTAAGCCTAACAGTGCCTTGATGAAGATATATGGAATTCTTTTGTTAAGTTTTCAATTCTGTAACAAAACAAAGAGGAAACAGCCCCCATATACAAAGAACAATCACATATATATACAGAGTTACATATAAATACATAAACATGCAGCACCATCATCATCAAAATTTCACATGCATTAACATTTATTACCCAAAGCAAATTTAGTTAAGTGTTTACTCACCTGTAAAAAGTTTGAACAGAGAACAAAATTCTGTTTTGAAAAGCTGCTAGACTGACCCCTTTGATCTTCTTGTTTGTTTAGTTGTTGTTTTAAGTTTGTAAAATGGTGATGCTTCCTTATTTCTGGTTTGCTTAGTTTTGTAAACGAACTGGAAGCAGAGGGTGTATATATAGAGAAAGTATACAGGTGATAAGTATTTGCTGGTATATTTATTTTTATTCTTTGGTCAGAGATTTTTTTCTTTGACCAGACAAGATTTGTGAAAAAATGAAAGGATTTATAAAAATTGCGAAATGACTTTTTATGTGCTTGAATTGATAGCATTTAATGCATGTGTTCCCTTCCATGTTTACATACTTATCCATACTTATGCATATCTAAACCTTACATACGTACATTTCTTTGCCTGGTTTTTCTTTAACCCTATGTGCATAATATAAAGTTGTTATAGTTATTGTTATAGTTTTACTTATGTTGCATACACACAATAACCACTTATATACTTTTATTTCTATTCTTTTACACATATATTTTGAGTTTAAGTTATCAATACTTAATCTATATTCTTGTATATCTATTTATACTTATATTTAATGTGAATAAGATAGATTTTATTTTAAATATCTACGAGAGACTTTATTTAAAATTTTCAAATCATAGTTTCCTTCACAAATACACATATGTATATATAAATAAATGGTAAATGGCCAAAAGTCTTATTTGTTTTTAAAATGATAAGTTTGTATTTTAATTAATAAGATTAGATGCTTATTAAAATAATATTGCTAAAATCCCGGGTCGTCACATTCCGCCCCCTTTAAAAGAATTTCTTCCTCGAAATTTAAAGCAAAAGATAATCCAAAAGCTTTTATATTAACAACCCAAGCATACATATCATGCATACATTAACAACCAAGCAACAATTCATCTAAACAAACATCACTAACTATCCGGAAACAAATCTGAATAAGCTTTCCTAAAGCTATCCAGAGTTTCCCAAGTATAGTCTATGGGATCCTCGCTCCACTGCACCTTGGCCAGTTTCACAACCTTATTCCTGAGCTACTTCTCATCCTGATCTACAATCTGGACTGGATTCCTGACTACAGTCAAATTTGGCTCGACCTCCAAATCTTCCTAAACTGCTGGTTCTACAACCAGTGATGGATCATGGACAAACTTCTTTAGATGGGATACATGAAATACATTATGAATTCCAAACATCCGCTCTGGCAATTCAATTCTGTAGGCCACATCACCAATCCTTTCTAGCACTCGGAATGGCCCAATATATCTCGGGGCAATTTTTCCCGTCTTTCCAAATGTAATAGCTCCCTTGATCGGGGAAACTTTGACAAAGACTAAATCTCCGATTTCAAATTCCAATTTCCTCCTTCTCTTATCTGCGTACTTCTTCTAAAGGTCTTGAGCAGCTTTCAATCTCTTCTTGATAAGCTCAACTTTTGCAGATGCTTCACGAATCAAATCTGGTCCAAGCACAAGACGATCTCTTGACTCTATCCAACAGGATGGGGATCTACAAGGTCTTCCATATAAAGCTTCATAGGGTGCTATCTTGATACTCGCTTGGTAACTGTTATTATAGGAGAATTCCACTAAATGAAGATGGTCTTCCTAAGATCCACCAAAATCCAAAACACAAGCTCTTAGCATATCCTCTAGAATACGGTTCAGCCTTTTTGTCTGTCCGTCGGTCTGGGGATGATAGGCTGTACTCCATCTCAAACTCGTTCCCATAGCTGATTGCAAAGCCTCCCAAAACTTGCTGGTGAAGATAGGATCTCGGTCACTTACTAGGCTGACAGGGACTCCATGCAACCTAACTATCTCCTTCAAGAAAATCTCAGCCAACGATGTTGCGGTATGGGTCGCCTTAACTTGAATGAAATGGGCGCTCTTAGTTAACTGGTCCACTATAACCCATATTCCTTCGTTTCCCCTCTTGGTTCTTGGCAAATCGTCGATGAAATCCATAGAGAACATCTCCCACTTCCACTCTGGAACTTCCAAAGGTTACAACAAACCTGCTGACTTCTGTTGATCACCTTTAACCTACTGGCAGATCGCACATCCATTCACGAAAGCAGCAACATCCTTCTTCATACCCGGCCACCAGAAGACTCTCTTCATATCCTTATACATATTAGAAATTCCTAGGTGTATATTCAACCTTCTTATTTCAACAGTTTATGACTTAAGCTAAGTATAATAATATTGTGAATGGATTTGAATTACAGTTGAAATATAATTGAAATGGAATGGTATCACGAGGTGGGTACATTAAATGAAATTAAGCTCTTGCTTAATAAAATTTAAATGAATTGTGTAAAGTCAAAGGAATAGTATGAGGTTAGATTTAACTGGAGTTAAGTTAAATAAGATTGAATTGGAATAAATAGATTTCGATGGCTTATAAAAATATATACTTGGCTAAATAAAATGTATAATTCCGAGTTAAAAAGTAAAATGTGAACGGGATTGATGGTAAATGGATGAAAGTATGGATATAAATAAGTTGTGACTTATAAAACTTAGAAGTGGAATAAATAAGCCAAAATGAAATTGTTTTGTATTTTAGGAAATGAATAAAAATCCAAAACTTGAATCATAAAGAATTGAAAAATATGGAATCTAATTTAAATTGTGTATGTAAAGTAGGGTGAATAAAATCCAATATTCAAAGTTGGAGATAAATTAAATTCAAGTAGAATTGAAATTGAGAATCTGAATGAAAATTGGGAAAAAAGTATTTAGAGTTGAAATTAATTAGTAAATTTAAGTAAATTGAATTCATATGGAATTGGAGATCCAGTTTAAAAATAATTGGATATAAAGACTGAAGTGGTGGAGTAATAATATAAGAAGTATATAAATTATTTATATTGAACTTAAGAAATGAATGGTGAAATTCTTAGGTAAATTTGGTATTGAGAAAATTATTCTAAGTGAATAATTGAATGAAGATTAAAACTGAAAGTTGTGAAATGGGATAATTATGGATAAGTAAATGGAAATCAAAATAAATGTGAATAAAAGAGAATTGATATAACAAATAATCAATTGGGGAAAAATACGTAGGATGTACGTATATTATTTTATTCGCATAACGATTTGATCCAGATTCGAGCACAGAATTTCGAGATAGTCATATCGGTTCGAGTTGGGATTTTTCACTCAATTTTCGACGGCGAACCCTGAATATGGATTTTTGATTGATTCTGGAAATTCTCTATCATAGTTGTGGCTATGCAAGGAGAATGACGGTTTCTGATCAAGAAACCAGATCTGAGTCCGCACTAGGAAGTCAGATGGACGATACTAGTTCGGAAGTGAAATTATGTGATCGAGTGAGCGATCGGATTTGGTATTGCGTACGGAAGATATATGTGCATCGTACGGGCTTAAGTAAAGTAGATATTGAAAATTTTGAAAAGAAGTGAATAAAATGATTTTGAATCCTGTGATTAGATATTATAGTTGAATAGGATACAAGTATTTAAAAGCAAAAGGAAAAATTGGTGTTTTGATTTCAGAAGTTAAAATTTGAATTTCCCGACAAAAGGTATTGTTTAAATTTGTCGTATGAAATTTGATGGTTTTCTGATCTAGCCACTTGGCTTTTGTTTTCTTTGGAATTTGGGAGCCCATAGAGGTGTTTTGTAGTTGTACCGATCTAGCTGCGCAAAGGAGACGCTGGCGAAATTTTTCAAAAATTTAAGGAGTTAGAAAAATTTTGAGAAAATTTTGATAATTTAAAATTTGGTTTTAAATTATAATATGAATGGGTGAGTAAGAAATATTAGTTGGATTCTATGGGAGAGTTTGGAAAGTTAGTAGAAGCGATAGTGTGTTTGTAATAAAAATATTGTGTTTTGAGAATTGTTTGAAAGTGTTTGGTTTTGGAAAAAAATGATGAACGGGGTATGGCCATTCTTCTTAACTAGCAATTTCGAGGACGAAATTCTTTTAAGAGGGGAGAAATGTGACGACCCGTAATTTTTGGATATTTGAAATCAGATTATTTAATTGATTTTAAATATTTAAAAGATAATTTTTAACTTGAATTTCAAATATCACTATTTATTGGGTAATTTAAATATTAAATTAAATAATTTGAAGTCGGTTAAAATTTTGAATCTGGGATTTCAAGCTTATTAAAAATAATTTGAAGGTTTATAAAATTCATATTAATAATACTGAAGGTGATAAAACTTTTAAAACTGAATTTAAAAGCGTTTTATTCAGTTTTGAAAATATATCGTTTAAATGGATATTTAAAAATAGCCTTCCAAGGCACCGTCTTGGTACTCGATGAAACCAGTTCCATTGGATCCGTAATAGTGTATTATTATCGGATTTCTATTTTCATAGTGATTGGAGTTGTTGTGTGAGCGTACGATATATAAACGCGTTGAAATTTATATTGATAATTTAATATAATAACTGGGTCCAAAAAGCTATCTTCTCCATACGATCAAATTAGGACTCGAAACCTTTTCAATTGCATTCGGAATAGGGGTATAACATTATGAACACTTAGCGGCATGCCTCTATAAGGGTTCGAGATTTTGAGATGTGTAATATTGGAAATAAATTATATTTATATATATAATTAAATCCAATCCTATCCAAATTGTCTTCTCAGCCACCCTATGATCTGCACACCCTTACTTTTCGTGTAAGCCACGCCCCCTTTCTTTCACTTCAGTTAAATCATGAAAGAAATATATTTCATTGTTCCCTTTTCCTTCTTCTATACGAGCAAATACAAAAGAAAATTTATTTAACCTCTTCAAATTCAATCGCTCACAAATCAAATGGCCGAGCGAATCAAATCGCGCATTCTCCTCAACGAAACTTTTTCCCTCTGTTTGAAATTAAGGGGAGCACGATCGATTTGGGGCGACAGTCGCTAAAGGGTTCGCGAATGAAGAGGAGCCACATGGTCGCTGTGGAAGGGGGAAGAACTTCGCATGGGAACGCATTCAATCGGCAAGTGTGTCGCGACGAGTGGGTTAGGATTTGTTGCGATTGGGATTTCTGGTGGGTCGGTCTCGATGGTGGTGGTAGTGAGGAGGACAGGCGAAGATGAGGAGTAGGGCTTGGTGATGAAGGCCATGATGTAGTGGTGATTAGCTCATCGAAGGTTGAATTCTCGTTCAAAGCTTTAGAGCGGAGCTGTGATTTCGCTTTCCTGTTTGATATTAAGGTTAAATTATTTTAAAACATTTTTAATCTACTGTTATTTGAGTTTAAACCCTTAATTTTATCTGTTGATCTTTATTTCATTAATTAGAAATTTTTTTACAGAGAGGGGTTACTTATTGAAAAAAAATTATTTTTATAGTGAAAAATAAAACCATTTCTGTTTTTATAATTAATATATATATATATATATATATATATCCAGGTTAGAAGAGGTTTTATTTTCATTAAAATTTATATGTATATGAGTTTACTATAAAGGGGAAATGTATAATACAACTATAAATATATCTATATAAATACACACATATTTTATTTTATATAGGACCACAAAAATGTATTATATATATAGATATAGTTTGGGAAAAAAATAGGAATTTTGAAGTGTTTGAAATTTTATTCAAAACTAGATTTTTAAAATCTATACAGACTATTTTTATAAATATTTATGTAATTTCAAAATGAAAAATAAATATACCTCTACACATTTTATTTTAGAATAATGTATTATGTGTTTAATTTGTCTAATTAACCTATTTAATTTATTTTAGTTACTATAAAAAGGAAAGTTATTAGTTAAATTAAAGGGAAACTAATATTTTAATTAAATTATTAGTCAATTAAATTATTAAATGGTAATTGATTATTAAATTAATTCAAATGTTAATAAAGCGTATATTGTTTATTTAAGGTTTGAAATTGTGAAGAATCATGAAGAAACAAGCTGGTTTGGTTTGGATCGCGTAAAATCAAAGGTGAGTAAATCTCACACATCTAGGTTGTTATTTAAATTTAAATTTTGGTTGAATGATTGAATTGATTGGGTGTGATATATATTATATAGTAGTATATATATATTGGAGTGATTAATATTCCCACATTATATAGCAGATGAGACCCTATGAGCCGCATAATAGCGGATGATATTTTATAATCCCATATACCGCGATATTCCACCTCGAAATGGAATTGGTATTGTGCTAACATCTGTGGATGCAGCAAAATAGGTTGGAGGATCCAACTGGATTCCTCAAAATATTTAGATTGTTTAATATTCTGTGATATGATTTATTTTATTATCTCTGATAGATTACATTGGTAATTGGAAATGTTGGGTGCTGTGTTTGGTTGAATATATTTAGGTATACTAAGATACCAAAAATATATAGATGAGGTTTTTGATGAGAAAATAAAAGAGGGAATTTTGAAGAAGAATAATTATAGAGAATTTAAATAATTTAAAGAATGAATTGGGAAAGGAAAAGTGATTTTAAATTCTATTAAATAAATTTCGAGTATGGAAAAGGGATTTTGAATTAACAGAGAAATAATGAATTTTAAAACCCAAGTGATATTGTTTAAAGGAGTAAAGAATTTATTTTAAAATTCAAGGTTTAAATTTATTTAAAAGGGATAAGAAAGGAATTTGGGAATTTGAAATTGGTATTCTCAGTTAAAAGGATTTTTAAATCATAATAAGAAATAAAATCCGAGGTTACTGGATTTTGAAATAAATGGAGAAAGTAAGGAAATTTATTTCAAAATGAATAAATTGGAAATCAATTTGGAAATTGATTTAAGTGTTTTAAACCTTAGATTTTTTAAAAGGGAATTGAGATTTTGAAACTTATAAACTGAGTTTATAAAGTGAAATAAAATATCAGTGGATATTTGGAATCATAAATTCAAGGTTGGAATTTCTAAAGGAATGTGAATTTGTTTAAAATAAATAGAGGTTTATTTTAAAAAGAGTGTGGAAGAAAAGAGAATTTTCCTGAAAAGCCAAGATGTTTTCAAAACAGGCTTTTAAATAAAAGTTTTAAAGTTTTAAAGTTTGTTTAAAGGAATGTTTTTAAGAAATTATTATTTAAGTTGTTTAAATTTATTATTTTTGAAGTTGTTTAAATTTTAAAGATAAACATTTATTGAAAGAAATTATAACATTAATTAATTAAAATGTTTAACTAGTATTATGATTTTAAAGATAATTATTAATATTTATATTTTATAAGATAGTCTTACCTTAAAGATAGTTGGGTTAAAGTTTTATTTGAAAACTTGTATTGAATTTCGTAACACTTATTTTAGATTTAGAATGACCAAACTTTTATTTTTTTTAAAAATAGTTTATGTTTTATAAAGAAGTTTTATTTGAAATATTGTAAAAGTATATATATATATATATATATATATATATTCAATAAAGTATTTAAGTAGTTTTAATTTAAATGTTCTAATGTATATTTTATAATAAAGTGTTTTAAATTATTTTAAAATCTAAAGTATTTGTACTTGGTGATTTCAGTGGAAATATGAAATATTTAGGAAATTTATTCCGTGAGAGGGAGATGGTTTGAAAACTGTTTTCAAAGAATTGAAAATGAAAATATATCTTACGAAGATATTTTGAGGTTAATAAATAATTTGGGAGAAATTATTTATTGTTTGATGGTTGTTGTGAATGTTATTTGATAGTTAAATAACCGACTATCAATATTGGCCAAATGCGCTGATTGTTTCGAAGAGACCGGGATCGGGAATTATTTCTCAAAAACCACTTCGATCTAGTTTGTACGTTTTCGTGTGGAAAACAAGAGTTTGGAATCGAAGATGGAGCAATGAAGTGCAAGGGCTAGTCGCTACTAATCCTGAGGGTGATTCCAAAATGGATGTAGTAGGAGTAGTGCCTTTGGTTCCATTCAAACCCGGAACGGACTTGTATGGATGAATTCTTTCAGAACATCGTTAGGTGGACGGTGAGCATTCTAAGTGAAATGTTCTAAAAAGGTAACACTTAGCCTCGACCCTCATCAACCAAGAATGACTGAAAATCAGGGGTTATGCAGCAAGGCTAAGTGGGTAGCGCCCAATTAGGGTGAGGTCATCCCTGTCTAGATGTCCCTTTTTATTCGGCTTAGTGGTGCGGTTGCTGATCCCAACCGTGGGGTGATCTTACCTGGAATTATCCTATAAGGGGTAGTCCGGTCTTATGTTGCAAGGGATTGGGAGTGATCCTCGATACGCTGATCTAGATTAGGTACTGTGACAGGTGGTACCCCAGTGCCTAGTAATTAATTGGAAATCCATTCTCCCTACGCGTCTGTACGGTTTTTGATTGTGCCCAACTATTGCTGAAACGTGAGATGCAAGCATTTCAGCTAGATTCTATTTTACTTTCTATAGACACTATTATAATATCAAACAGATTTGATAAAAAGTGTTTTGGCTATCGTAAGGTAAAAACCCGACATGTTTATTTGTGGCATGGTCTTACGAGATGCTTTTGATTTCAAAGGGTTTGAAAAACTTTAATAATCCAATTGAGTGTGTTTTCTCACGCTGGTTTTCCAGACTGACTCGGGTGTTATTTTATTATAATTCTCGGGTCAGACCGAGTATTATAGTATACAGGATAAGATGTTGTGGAGCTCAGGAGACGAGCTGGATGGCGAGATGTATCCCTCGTATATGATGTATATTCCGATGTGGTGTGTATGTTGTGTATTCTGTATATGGGACAAGTTATTATAACTATCTTGAATTGTGATGTTGATCGTATTGTAGTTTGATGTTGTATTCTGATGATGTATGTATAAACAGATATAGTTTCTTTTCTGTAAAGATCGGTTATTATCTATTATATTTTATTCCGCTGCGATGTACGACTCTGTTGTGTTGTTTTCTTTTCTTATACCTCCTTCTTCTTTAACCCTAATGGTTCGTATTTTCGTTCACTTTGAGTCGATATGTTGGAGAATAATTTTGATTCAAGGGGTACGGGTTTGCGGGATATTACAGTGCTCTGATACCATTGTAATAGCCCGCAAACCCGTACCCCTTAAAATCGACACTATTCTCCAACATATCGACTCAAAGTGAACAGAAATACGAACCATTAGGGTTAAAGAAGAAGAAGGTAGAAGAAAAGAAAACAACACAACAGAATCTTACATCGCAGCGGAATAAAATATAATAGATAATAACTAATCTTTACAGAAAATAAACTATATCTGTTTATACATACATCATCAGAATACAACATCAGAGTACAATACGATCAACATCACAATTCAGGACAGTTATAATAACTTGTCCTCAAAAAAACTGATTATACAACTTATGATACACAGCGGAATATAGATCAAGTACGAGTGATACGTCTCGCCATCCAGCTCGTCTCCTGAGCTCCACAGCATCCTATCATGTATCTGTTATACTCGGTCTGACCTGAGCATTATAATAAAATAACATCCGAGTCAGTCTGGAAAAACCAGCGTGAGAAAACACACTCAATTTGATTATTAAAGTTTTCAAAACCCTTTGATATCAAAAGCATCTCGTAAGACCACACCACAAATAAACATGTCGAGTTTTTACCTTACAATAGCCAAAACACTTTTTATCAAAATCCTCTAATATTATAATAGTGTCTATATACAAATACTTATTCAAATAGCCAAAATTGTTACATCTATTAAATTCCATGTGAAGATCCTGGACTCGACCTTCGAAAATCGGCATCCATACTTCACTTGTACTCAAAATGCCGTAGATTCAAACTCCGAATCTGGCTCCTCGGAGCTTATAACACAGTAAGTATAACAACACAGCAGAATAAAGATATGGATAATATCATATACATCACGAATGATACAATATCCAGAATATGATATACAATAATGATATCAATATGATACAAGAATATTAGAGATAACTAAAGATGCTACAGCGAAAACAGAAGTGATACTCCAAGTGATCCGACAAAGAGAATGAGACCAATAACTCCAACATCAAGCTCAAACCATCTTCACGTTTCACTAAGAGAAGCAAGGTCAGTCGTCCGTGAACTCCGAACACTGAACTAACTCCCGATAATCTACTAAACCTGACTATCTGAAAAATACCCAACTCTAGACTGCCGTGTGGAAAATTGTGGGCACCTAGAGTTTAGGAAGGGGACAATAAACTCCAGGTCAGTCATGGGACTGGTGTGAGTAACAAAAACAGTTTATCTTTAAACAAACAACAAAGGAATTTTAAACATTGAAATCAGCAATGCTTTTTGGAAAATCAAACTACCATAAGGCCTTCCGGCGCACACACAATGCAATCGCACACATGGGGGAAATTTCTCCTTATGATAGTCAAACATGCTTACTACGAAAAAAACTCTTTTGATATTATTACTAGTGCATAGTGCAGGAAACATTTCGAAAATACAATATTAATCTTAGCCAGCATAGGTACCATTATACTATGCCCATTATAGCTACCATTTTAAATGGCAGGTTCTACAACTAAAACCGTACAAGGCTCGTATTGTTTCTTTGGATTTTTCAACAAATGGTCAGGCTAAGGAACTTCCTATGCGACATGGGAATGCCTCTGGAGGGACGCCCCGAGAGACAACTGCTCTCTGCCAACACAAGGTCGGTTACCCCCTTCCCGGGTAGTAAACCTAAGATATGCCACCCTCGGTCGTTTGCGACCTTTATCCGAGGGCCCTCGAGCACAAAGCAACAATCACACAGTAAATGAGATTGGAGCAACCACACAGGTAAATATTTGGGCTCCATACCATAATACCACCTTTTTCCAGAAGGAATGGACATACCCTAGGGGAGCTACCCCTGAAACCTTGCCGCATCTTTCCTGTTTCGACCATTTCCGGGGTGTGAGGTCCGACGAGGTCTCGTCCACAAAGCTACGCTTCTTCACAAAGCCATGCTTTGATCAAAAAATGATTAGCAACACACAGCAACAATCAGCATGCCACACTACCAAATTGGGAGTATATCACTGCTAACTTTTAACTACATAACCTATGAGCTCGTACGTCTCAAAGAAGGTTGTTAAGCTAAGAGAATAAATTCTCCGCCACCAAACAGAAATGTATTTGAAAGAAACCAGCTTTATATCTCAAAGTGTAATGTCAGACATACAACCATACAAGTCTGTTCCGGGTTTGAACAGAACCGAAGGCACTTCGAAAGAAGCCCTTGCAAATCTGGATAATTTCTAATCACGTCCGGACTTCCCATCATAAAGGGCGCTAAAATCACTATACCGAGGATCAGCCGATGCAGAGACATTCGATGGTAATCCTTTCGTTTTTGAAAGTATCTGGTCTTCACCACCGGTCCTCAAATGCTATCCATTTACGTCATATCACTATTCGGAATGGGTTATATGACACAAAGTCCTCTCCCGGCTAAACCGAATAGTGAGCGCATTATTTTAAAACATATGGATATTGGGATTTCAGTTAAGTCACAACTTATTAACCAAAACTTCTCTTTTAAATGGTTTAAACAAATTACCATTTTCAATCTTTTACACAAAAAGATTCATCTCACAAAGTTCACACAGTTTCACAAAGATCTATTCATAGATTTTCAAATCGATTTCCAGTTCAATTGGATTAACTCAGTAAATCTATAAATCAAAGATTTAACTTATAGCCTTCAAAACAATTCCTTTTCGACCTTTTATACAAAAGGTACACCTTTCCAATTTCAAAACAAAGTTCAACAATCTTTCACAAAGATTTATTCATAACTCGGAAAACCATTTTCATTTCAAACTTGAAATTCTTTTGACACAAATTGGAAATTCATTCCTTATATAAAAGCTTTTATCATTTGAAAACAAATAGTTTTCATTTCAGAAGATCTGATTCATTTATACAAGTTAAACCCTTTGGGTTAAATTCAAATTCTCAAAACCATACCTTTAAAATGGTTTAAAGTCATATAAACACATTTATAACTTGTATAACACTCTTAAACCATAATTTTCAATATAGAATTCAATTCGTTATTTTGAATTCAAATTCAAATTGAATTATTTAAATTTCAAGATATTCAAAATATCTTAAAAACTCCTTTTCAAAAGCTTTAACATTTAACCCCAAATCCATTTCCAAAATCAATTGAAATTAAAATTTCAATTTCAAAAATATTGAATATAAATCATCTGTGACTTAATCGATTTCCTCGTGAAATCCTTATTTGTTTGTGTATGGTGTAGTCCAAGGGTTGCACACATAATAGTGCAACATCATTCAATCATCACAGATTAAATACAACAATATATTTGATAAGCGGTATAACTATAGCGCTTATCTTTCATTCACAGATCACAGATATATATATATATATATATACAAATGTACCACAACAGATGAATAAATTATACACAACTCAATCCACAGAACAAAATATCACAGATCAGGTAGGACAATCAATTCAAGGCATCTCATACAATACAATCATTCATAAGTAAGGTCAAGCATTCAATAATCATTTATAAGCAGGATTAATTAATTGTTTAATCCTAATTAATTCAATTTATTTCCAATTAAATTAATTACTTATGAATTAATTATCCAATCCTGATAAATTAATTACAAATCATTTAATATAAATTAATTAATCAATCACCTTAATTAATTATTCTCAATTAATAAATTATTCTTAATTAATTACAATAACTAATTGATTACTCCTTAATTTATAATTATTTCTTAATCACTTGATTAATTAATTAACCTTTAATAAATTAATTTTCCTCAAATTAATTACCTTAATTAATTAATCACATTATCCTTAAATCAATTATTGCTTAATCACTTGATTAATCAACTTTAATCATTAATTAATATTTAATTAATAATCATTAATTTTCAAATTAATCACATTGATTAATCCTTTAATTACACTGAGTAATCATCACTTAATTACTTCCCTCAAGTAATTATCCTTTAATTACTATCCATTAAGTAATTTCCTTTTTTTATTACATCCAGTAATTTTCCATTAATTACTTCACTAAGTAATTACACTTCATTAATTAAATTAAGTAATTATACTTAACCCAATATCAAGTAATTATCTTTAATTAATTGAACTTAATTAATTAATTAAAATTTACCACAATAACTTAATTAATCTTTAATACTTAATTACAAATTAATTTAACCTTAATTTATTTATGCAAACCTTTAATACCTTAATTAATTCAAATTATAAATTAGTTAACTTATTAATTTAACAACTTAATCATTTAAAAAATTTAAATGAATTACAAATCATTAATTAACTTTAAGATAAAACATCATTTTCATTAATGATTTAATTATCATTTTCAAACCATATTTGAAAGCATTTTAACTTCTAAATTCTTTTTCAAAGTAAAAATTTAAAATAACTACTAATTTAACTTTAACAAATTAAACCAAGTTAAAACTCTTTTAAAATCAAATGTTAAAGAACAATTATCATATAAAGAAATTTATATGAGTTTTTAAACCAAATTCATTTTAAATTCAAATCTACTTTTTGCTCACTTTAAACACTTTAAAGTTGTTAAACAAGTTTGAATCATAAAAGCTTTATTTATTCCCAACTAAGTTTCAATCTAACTTGAATTCAATCTAAACTTTTGATTTATAACATAGTTTAATCTTTGATTTAAAATTTTAAAATTAAATTTAAAATTTCAAAACAGAACAGGCTTCTGTTTTAAAAACTGGCATCCTACCCGAGACATACCACCTTTTCTTCGAGCCTAGACGCGATTCCCTCGAGTAAAAACTCAAGCCACTCGAGACAAACCCGAGTTCACTTCTCCGCTCCCAGGCTACCAGACTTCCCAGTGAAACAACTCATGGCACCGTGCACGTGCACGGCGCCACCGTCATCTCTGGTCATTTACAGATCATCGAGACAAGTCGACAATCCTTCCCACATCAATTTCCAATTATCGAAACTCTCATCACTCACTCGAAAATGAATTCGAGACCAAAGTCGAAACCTGGAAAATGAACAGACCTCACCTCCAAACCTGTCAACGCTTCGTCACCGACCCTCCGACCACCAGCACGAGTGAAATTCCGGCTACAACCTCGGCTATACTTCAGCTTCCCTTCCTAAGAAACTAGTAGCATTCGATCAATCAGAGGTGATGAAATCACCTCGTTTCCAGACACGTCAAAAACTCGAGCATGAATTCTAATTTTGCTTCGTCTCATCAATTCGTGCAATGGAAAATTTATTCAATAATTTTCCTGGAATCATTGATCAACAAGCTAACTTCAAATCAAATCTTACCACCCAATGTTGGTTCGATCATCAGGAAATGATAAAAATGCATATCATGTTCAAATATTAACTGCACCTAGAATAGTTAACTAAAAATCATCATATTAGTTTTAAAATTCCTATCTTTTAGTGTAGATTCAAATTATAAAATTGAATTAATATTTTACAATACTCGAATTTTCCATATGTTCCTCTTTCCACTGTAAAATCAAATTTTACAAAGTCAATATTTTAGCATTGGGCCTAAAACAAATTCTAGGCTTTAATTTAAGTTTAAACAAACCTGTTTTGTTTGAATCCCTAAGCTTAATAATGTTTGTGTGAAGATGTATTAATTGTTTTCTAATTTTTTTTTATCTGTAACCAGAAACAAGAAGAACATGCTATGTAAACTACACAGTACAACAAACACATATACAGAACTAATTATTTAAAAATATATAGCAAAACACAAAGTTATTCATGTATCAACACTTTTTAAAGTTGTATGTTTACTCACCTTGACTAAGAAATAAACAGAGCCTCCTTTTTAAAACAGGCTTTGAAACTTTGCTAGCTGATCTTTCTTCTTTCTTGATTCTCTGGTTTGTCTTGACTTAGATTGTTGTTTTAGTTTGAATGTTTGGTTTGATTTTTTAAACTGAAGCTCATTTCAGATTTTATCAGTTTTAAAGTGATCGAACTGGAATGAAGATGATGTATGGAAATGAAGTTTACAGGAGATATATTTTTGTACTGGTTGATGAAGTTGATTATACTCTTGTTTGTACAAATTTTTCAGAGATATTTTCTCTTTTTTGCTGATATAACTTGCCTTTGTGTGCTACATTTATTATGTTGTACAACTTATTTTTTTTTCAGCTGTACAATGCATAAGTATAATGTGGTGGCTTCCTTTGCAAGCTACTCTATACAATTTTTTTACTTGTTTAAATGTATATGTTTTATATTTGCATATGTATTTTGTTTGGTTCTTTTCTTTTTATTTGTTTCATTACTTGGTAATATAAGCGAGTTTCTATTTTATTTTATTTTCTTTTTCTTTTATTATTTTTGTTTGTTTTATTCTATTTGTATTATTTTGTATTGATTTATTAACATGAGATTAAGATATATATATTTACTTTATATTGTATAAAACTATATATATTTATTTTTGTAATATTGAGGAGTTTCTAGATTCTAATTTATTGTTAAAATTTGAGCTAAGGTTTTTCTTTATATTTTTATAATTTATCTTATATTTATATATATATATCTCTATGTCTAGCTTAATATTTATTATTGTTTTATTGTCTTGTATTTCTCTATCTATATATTTATTTCATAAATTCAAATTATTGTTAACCATCAATTCGAAGTTTAAATCATTTATTTATTTTCTTGTGTCCAAAGTCTATATTTTTTTAAACCATTTATCTAAGATTTAAATTCAAATCAAATATATACATATATATTCAAATTTACTCATATATGTCCATATACATATATATACAATATTTAAATTTTAAATGATTTAACATAGAATTTATTTGAACACGGGGAAACTTGCATCAATTTACAAATTAATTTTACAATTTTAATTCAAAAATTAAATTAATTACCAATTTAAATATTTAAAAAATCAGGGATCGTTACAGTCTTCCCTCCTTAAAAAATTTCGTCCTCGAAATTTGCCAAGGAGACACGAAGATAGATAAAGAATGTTTCATCAAATCAAACTGAATATTTATTCTGCATTTGGCTTACCAAATTAGAATATCAATAATAGATACGAGAATGAATCTATTTAACAATCCACAAAATACTCTGGTTATCCAGATCTACAAAATATGCAGTGGCATTGGTTAGTTCGAAAAGATAACTAACCATTCGTAGAACATATTCGGACCCAAAAATAGACAGATATATGGATACAATTTCAAAACTTTTAGTTTAGAAACGAAAGTATACCTATCAACCATAGCAACCAAAATAACCAATTCATCCAAACAAACAATTCTGACCCATTTGGAGTTTATGTCCCATGCAAACATATCAAATCTCTTCCTGGATCTACCAGGAACCATCGAAGAATTAAAAAGATGACGGACAAAAGAGATTGATAGAGAAAAGATTGTTTCCTTGTTGTTACAGGTTATTGACCAATTATAGTCGTATTTCCATGTCCCCTATCTCATCCTCTTCTTGCACTCATACTTACTATTAGTGGATAGCAAGAGAATTTACTGAGGCGTTCGAACGGATATCTTAGGGATTACTCATTCTAGGGTATACTTCACCTTATCTCTAATGAGTTACTTATTATATTATACTCCTGAGCTAAAGTTCAACCTTAGCTCTAATACCAAATGTGAAGATCCTGGACACGGCCTTCGAAAATCGGCATCCGTACTTCACTTGTACTCAAAATGCCGCAGATTCAAACGCCGAATCTGGCTCCCCGGAGCTTATAACATAGTAAGTATAACAACATAGTGGAATAAAGAAATGGATAATATCATATACATCACGAATGATACAATATCCATAATATGATATACAACAATGATATCAATATGATACAAGAATATCAGAGATAAATAAAGATGCTACAGTGGAAAACAGAAGTGATACTCCAAGTGATCTGTAATGACCCAAGATTTTAGGAATTTATTTTGAAAACATAAATAAGTTTAAAATAATTCTTAAAATAATTTTAAAGGGGAATTGATATGGCTTGATATGGTGTAACTGTATGGTGTACATATGTGCACAGGAAATACACATGAATTAAAGCTTAGTCCCTGAATAATATGAATGAACACATGTTGATGTGTATGGAAATATTAAATATATATATATAGATAAATAGATTAAATCCTTAAAAGCTATATGCATAAATAAATAAATATATATATATATATGCTACTGATTGTATTTGAGTGCACATGTGCATGTGTGTCAGTACAAAATAATGTATAAATATATATATGGGTGTACTAATTATTTCTGTAAGACTTATATATATATATATATATGTTAATAAAATACTAGAGTTCAAATCAGCAAAATAAAATACACAAACATATTTTAAAGTATATGCAGAAAGAAAAAGAATGAAGATATAAAAAGGAGTAATCCTCTTATAAATAAATAAAGAGAGTACATGTTATTTAAATGAAAGCTAAAAATAGAAAAATAAGATAAAACATAGAAATGTTTTGTATAGGCAGAATTAGGAAGAATATTTGATAAATAATGAAAATCAAGTCAAACTTTTAGCATGATAGTAGACAAGAAGAAAAGTATTTTCTGGAAAAGAAAATTTTCTGAAATTAACCAAAAGGATATAACCACTTTTCTCTTCACAAACTCAAGCCGGGGGAGGGTAAGATTTTGTGTTTAGATAAAATGCAAATGGCATGATTTCTAATGGGCAAAAGTGACTTTAGCCAACACCTTAAACCGTAAGAAAAACCCTGCATAAATAGGTAGTGATATGAGGAACCTTCTCTTCTTCCCGGATAGCTCTTGAGAAAAATATATATATCACCTAAATATAAATCAAGTGAAAAAAAGGGTTTGAGGGCAGAAGCTTACCAATCAACTAGGAAGTGAAAGAGAGCTAGGTGTGAAAACTCGCTCATAAAAATCTAAGGCATTAAGTCCTAATGTAGGCAGCCAGTTTATAAGTTGATTTCTCTTAAAAATGTATTTTCGTATGTGATTGTCCATCTTTAATTTCAGAGATGGGAATGCCTTGATTTTTGGTTGGTTGTTCTTATTGTTTTATTATATGAAAGTTTTAAGTACTATTAGTGTATATATGTTTTATGAACCCAGATCTCTCTGATATGACAATGTTTAGAAACATAAGTAAATACCCAAAGAATCAAATGTTTAATATAGGTTAGTAGTGTTGGTTTTGGCTCAACCCAGAAAATTATAAACATGTTGAGGTGCAATATAATTATGTATAAGTGCTGAGGCTTGAGACAAAAAGGAATTAGGGGTGCAATGGGGTTGCCCATGTGCTGATGCTCCTGATTCAATGAAAATATATAAATATTCATACACATAGCAAATAAATTCTGTGGTTCAGTGAAACTTGGTCATTTTGAGTTTAACTTAAGCACGGATGTATTGCAAAAAGAAAAACTCTCTCAAAAAGCCATAAGCCAATATTAGTTGTCTATACCCCTTTTAAAATACAAGAACATATATATGTGCATAATCTATTTAATAGACACATTTAATTTAATTGCTTGTTTGCCTCTGTTTGGTTATGAATGATGTGGAATGCCATGACATGAATGATTGTTTTAGTGAAATAATTCACTGAATGGTTTAGTCATGAAAAATCAGAAGTATTATTATTAAAATTGATTAGGAAATGGGGTCAAGAGCACTGCAGGAATGACTTATTTTCTTGAGTAATACAAGTTGACACATGGCTTGTTTAAGTCCTGAGACCTTTATGTAATGGAGTGAATTAGTCCATTACAATGTGTCCTATTGATTCATATAATTGCAGATGAGACCAAGAGATATAACTATATCAATGTAAGAGAATTTGATATAAAGAGGAACTGGAGTTTTTCCTAAAATGAAATCTAAGTAGAGAATAAATGATTTAATTCATTTTGGTGATTTCCATGTTCTGGATGGATGCTTATTTGATTTATGACTGAGTTATATGAATGTATGAAGGTACCATATTTTTGAGGTTTCTGGAAGGGCAGACTTAAGTGTGCACCTTCACACTGACACAAAACATGCACACATGAATTATTTGTTTTCTAAAGGCAGAGTTATATACATATATACATGTTTTAACTTTAATTTGATTTACAAATTGTTTTAGTGGATTTTCTCATACCAGACATGTGTTTGACCCTAGTGTGCTAATGGCATATGGGGTGTCTCATTTAATATGGGGCATCTTCAAATGCATTTTCAGGGACTGCAGCAACTAAGTAGGAGTAGGAGCAAGGCTTTGAGAAGAAGATTATAGCATGCTAAACTTAGTTAGATAAGAGCCTAAATGATGAAATCTGCATGTATTGATATTTTTAAATTGCCACTTGTATTAAGTACTGAATGTTGGATGTATATTTTGCTAAATGTTTTGATAAGAAATTGTCTTGTAATTGGGGTTTATATTTAGTGATTATCTGAAAAGTTAGAGAATCTAACCTATTATTTTTGTAAGTAAATCAGAGTAAGAACTCCATGATAAAAAGGGTGATTACATTTTATAAATGTATTAGTCAATCTTGAGTCTTTGAAAAGGGTTAAGTTTTGAGAAATCTGGATAGATGAGTCTCAGTGAATTATATGATTTATTCTTCCATCATAACAATTGCATATAAGAGTTGTTAAGCATAGGAAAAAATGTACTTATGTGTCTGCAATGCTTCCCTAATTCAATTTGTTCTAAGAAAATATTTTATACCTTGTTTTTGGAATAAGGGAAGAATCTGTAATATAGGAGTTAAAAACCATGTCCATAACAGTTGGATAAACATATATGTACATTTAAATATGTTTTGTGCAGATATTAGCACACCAGTTATCCTTGTATTTTTAGCATGAGTCTGGATTCCTTTTCATCAAGGCTTTGATCAAAATACATTTTCAAGACCCTATGGGTTACACTAGAACAAAGAGTCTGGTTGAACCATGTTATGAATACCCATGGTTACAGGAAACCCACTTAAGTTTTCATTTCATTTAACTTAGCACCATGGTATCAAAGAATCAAGCTTTTGAAATATGATATCACACTTAAAATATATTCCATAAAAGAGATTGTACTCTAGGCTGATTTTATAAGAAAATCAAACATGGATAATGATATAATGTAACGACCCTAAACTTTTAGTGATTTTATTTGTTAAATTAATTGAAATTTTGTGAAATTTTAAACAATAAAATTTGAAAATTAAAATTTATTATTTGGAATACGTCTATTTTAGTATAGCAACTGGTAAATTTTCATCTGATAATATTAAAGTTTATTTTCCTGTGAATTTTATTTCAAATCAAACCGGTTAATAACAGTGAATTTAAAAGTTTTCCGAAACCAAAATATGTCAACAGGAGAAAATTTATTCAGATCATTCTGAATCAGACTGCGAAATTCGTTTTTCAAAATTTGGACTTCTACTGCTCCGTTTATCTTAATTCTGGCAAAATAGCAGCATTTCTGGTACCGATTATCGACTTTTGATCGGATGATCGTACCACTAATATCTGTATACCGTTTTGATCGTCTAGTCGGGCTGATCTCTGCGGTATATTTGTTTCTGTGTTCTGAAGTCCGGTACATAACGGAACCCGCAAAACGATACCGTATCAGGTACCGCCTTCAATGTCTATTCAAATTTCAAATGGCTGAGATAAGCTACCACTATCATTTATTATTTGCAGTATTCAATGCTGTGACTGTTATTATTCCCTATATCACTTTATAGCCGTTGTCCTTTGATTGTCTACCGTTGCTTTATTTATTCCTAAATTAAATTGGTAGCGTTCCATTCGTTTGGACTTTCAATATTGTTGTTCATTTAACTTTCAACATTTATTTATTCCTGAATTCAAATCAGCTGTCCATTCGTTCCTGAATTATATTATTCATCTTCAACTTTGTCTGCATTTCCATTATTCACATGAAACACAATCCTCCTTCTCTTTGAAACTACTCCCTTCCCCTTCTTTGCCATAACCAACCACATCCATGGCCATACTCCACTACAAATCCACCTTTCCTTGAGCGCTCCGCCTATCACCACTGTTCCCCTCTCACGTCCCACAGCCGAACAAATCACCACCCCAACTTCCACCGCAACCCCGTTTCTTCCACACTAACCTCCCGCTCCACCATATCCACACCACCGAAACCCAACAGCATAACAACCTTACACGCATCAACACACACACCCCTCCCAGACCTCGGCCACCCGAACAACCATCCACCTCCATCGCAGATGTCACCACGCCACCGTCTCTTCCTAAGCAACCGGACCCCATCTCCTTCCCTTTGTGACAACCGCCCATGACCCCTGCACCGAATCTAGAGATAGTGTGCTGTAAAGTGTGCCAGGCGACCATGGACGATTGTCAGGGTAGATTAAAACAACAGAATCTATCGTATTACTCACAGCGCATGGACAAAATACAATAGAACATATATATAGTGAAGCTTTACAGAATAAAATGCCATCATATAAAACTTCATAATAGTTGAATACAAGCATCCAAATAGCCAATACATCAAGCCTCACTACATAACACTCAGAGAATACAAAACACCGGAACATCCAGTACATATAATAAGAAGATAATATGCAACCCTCCAGCTCGTCTTCGATATCAGCATCGTGAGAAGAGAACAGCACCTGTCACCTGCTACCTAGTCTGCCCGTCCCAAAAATGGACGAACAGCCCAAGGCTATAATAATTAAAAACATAAAGCCTTGAGTCAGACAACAGTCTTAGTGAGCAGTAAACTAACTAACAACATACCAAAAGAGTACAAAGGAAAAAGGAATAGGAATACAACCCTCCCACTCCAACCTCTTTCTACAGTGATAGCCCCCAGACACACACTAAATAGAAGCAAACATAGCAGAGCATACAATTTAAAGTAGAGTAATAATCATTCGAGTCAAGGGCGATGTTTTCCAAGTACCAAGGCCTAAATCAGATTAGCACCCAGAAAATACCGCTCTTGAGTCCGAATGACGATACAACCAAACATCCATGACTCTGGCTATCACTGTTATCATTGCCTTGATATCACCGTTAATTGAATGACCGGCACATTCTTTCAGCCGTCCGTCAAGGGCTAATGGAAACCCCGGTTCTAGACATAACTCCCGCACGTCATCATGACCCGTGCCTAGGACTATCTAATCTGCCCAGAGTACTTGACTATCAAACATTAGCCTTCAGGGACTATCTAATCTGCCCAACGTACTCTTGCTTTGAGCATGCTAGAACCTTCAACAACGATGAGATCTCAGCCTCCTAGTCATCCTCCTCGACGACTATATCCATACTAGCTCAAGCGCCTCTCGAGCAACCATTACCCTTAACTCGAATCATATCACCGAGTTACCAACGTGCTTGGAATGATCCCGTCTGGATTTGACCAAGTCTTCATCACATGATGCCTCGCTTCATTACATCCTCGCAAAGCCTCATCTCAACATCACATCATCAAATCTATGCATAAGAGCTTCATCATCCCGCTACATATGCCACGAGCAGCTTTCCCAATTCAAGAGCCTTTCCCTTAGCTTTTGAATCATCTTCGACCACCTTGTCTAAAACCAATCAACAATCATATAATTCACAGCAATCAATCATGTCAAACATCAATCCAAGTAACCAAGCATTCAAATATAAGCAAAATGGACAATTATAACAATAATGGCAATTTCGTAATTAAGGAGTTGAAACTCTAACAAGCATGAAAACATGAGAATTATCTCTACAACTTGATGAATGAACTTGCATAGGTTAATCATATACAAAAATGGTTGTCAAATCATCATGAACAATGGATCTACATGGATCTACACTTAGGTTTACAAAAATGCATAGAAATCACTATTTTAACACCAAATCAAGCCAACAATCCGATATACTCCTTTGGATCCGTGTGAGAGATAATCACCACTCACCAAATCACCTAAACAACCTCAAATCAACACGCTTCAGATCTGGACAGCGAAGGATCAAGCTTGATCTATCACGAATCCGCTTCAAACGAAGAAATCTCGCTTCAAAGGATGAAGATCTTCAACTTTAGCTCTTGGATCTTCGATCTTGATCTTCGATTTGGATGAAAGGAAGCACTAGATTAGAGTGGAGAAAAGAAGTGAAGAAGTGTAGAAGTCGAGCTCTCAAAATGGCAACACTTCGTCGCTTCGAAATCCGGATCCCAAAAAGTGAGAAAAACCCTTCCTATTTATAGCTGAAAATCCACTAAGTCGTAACTCGGCTATCTCCTAAGTCGTCTCCGACTTACGACCTAAGACCCTACCGACTTACGACCTAACTCTCCTTCGACTTAACACGTGCGCGCGCCTATTCGACCTAACAGAATCACATGCCTACGACTTATAGCTTAGCAGCGCTCGCGACCTAACAAAGATACGACTTACGACTTAACAAGTACACTCCCTCGCGACCTAACAAACTTACGACTTAACACATAACTGGGGCTACGACTCAACTACTAAGCCGTCTATGACTTAAAACAGATCAACTCTTAAGTCGCTCGCGACTTAACAACTACTAAGTCGCTCACGACCTATCACTCAGGCAGAAACCCAGCGACCTAACACCTTAATTCTTCACGCGACCTAAAACATGTTACGACTTACGACTTAACTCGTACGACTTAACTCCCATAGGTCGTATACTCCCTAAGTCGCTAACCTATAGGTCATACCAAGACACTAGGTCGCCACACAGCTATCTCCAAACTCCTTAAGTCGTTGCCGACCTAACAATGCTAACTCGGAACCACTAGGTCGCTAACTCGACTAGGTCGGTCAACCACTATCTTCTATAAGTCGGACAATACCATAAGTCGGTAACTACTGGGTCACTCCTCTCCTAAGTCGTATACGACTTACGACCTATACTAAGTCGTGAACGACTTAGGACTTAGTGATTTCGCCAAAACTCATATGTCACCACCTTAATCCAGTTAATCTCTTAAGTCGGCAACTCGACCCAGACTTCTCTTAACTCGTCCAAACCGACTTAGGACTTAGAAAAATTCTGAATCTTATCAACAATGTAACCAATTGTCAACTCTTTTATGATGTTCCGATCCGTAAAATACGGGTCGTTACATTCTCTCCCCCTTAGGAATTTCGCCCCCGAAATTCCAAGCAAACAAAGCAATCGAAGACTATTCTGTACGCCTACCATCCATAGCAATCAACAAACCATACATCCAATTCTAGCTTAGCGTACAGAATTCTAAAACTTAGAACAAGTTACAATATCGTGAGATGAGACGACACCTTTGGGCCATAACTTGAAGAGTTCAGGATGAGCTGCCTTCATCCTCTCTTCCACCTCCCACGTACAGTCGTTATCATCATCACTCCATTGTATCTTGAGCAACTTAACTACCTTCCTCCTAAGCTGTTTCGTGTCGGTTTCAACAACACGAAGCGGCTTACGAGGTCTTCTATCAACTGGATCAACTTCGAAGTCTTCACAGCTATCAGCAGAAACCACTGTATTCGAGTCGTGCACATACTTCTATAGATATGATACATGAAAAACATTGTGCACACTCGACATCTTCTCTGGTAACTCCAATCTGTAGGCGAGCTTTCCAATTCGCTCGATGATCGGGAATGGTCCAACAAATCTCGGAGTCAATTTTCCTTTCTTCCCGAATCGAATAACATTCTTCAGTGGAGAAATCTTCACAAAAACCATATCACCTACGTCGAACTCCAAATCCTTACGACGCTTATCAGCATAACTCTTCTGACGGTCTTGGGCTGCCTTCATTCGTTGCCGAATGATCTCTATACAATCTGAAGTCTGCCAAATCATCTCTGGCCCAAGCATCAGCTTTTCTCCAGTCTCTATCCAACATGTCGGAGAGTTACACGGTCTTCCATACAATGCCTCATACGGTGCCATACCAATGCTTGACTGGTAACTGTTGTTGTACGCAAACTCCACCAAATGAAGGTGATTTTCCCATGATCCTCCGAAATCCAAAACACAAGCTCTGAGGAGATCTTCCAAAACTCGGTTGACTCTCTCGGTCTGACCATCTGTTTGAGGGTGATAAGCTGTACTCAAACACAACTTGGTTCCCAAAACTTCCTGGAAGCTCTTCCAAAATCCACTAGTGAACAATGGATCTCGATCGCTCACTATACTCTTCGGAATACCATGGAATCGAACTATCCACTTCACATACAACTCAGCCAACTTTGATGCAGTCCTAGTCGATCGAACAGGAATGAACCTCGCACTCTTGGTCAGACGATCTACAATGACCCAAATCCCTTCATTTCCCGTTCTTGTTCTAGGTAGTCCATCTATAAAATCCATCGATATCTGCTCCCACTTCCATGTAGGAACTTCTAATGGCTGAAGCAATCCACTTGGCTTCTTCTGTTCGGCTTTCACCAACTGGCAGTTCATACACTTGGAAATAAAATTTCCAACATCCTTCTTCATACCTTCCCAGTAGTAGGTTTTCTTCATATCCCGATACATCTTATTTCCACCTGGATGAATTGTCAGCCTCGAGTGATGACTTTCCTTCAAAACTTCACTCCTCAGTTCATCTATATCGGGAACAACTAGTCGTCCTTGCTTCCGAAGCCAACCCTCTCGATCGACCTCAAACCCTTTATCCTTTTCTGGATCCAATCCAGATTCCAAATCACGGATAATCTTGACAAGCTTATCGTCTCGCTTTTGGCTCTCGCTAATCCTTTCCACAAGAGAAGGTCTTATTGATAAGTTTGCCAACATCTCAGGTTCCAATCCGTATCTAGGCCTGAAGTCAAATCCAGCTAAATACTCGAGATTCTTCCATTCTGAAAACATGGCTCCCAATCCTACATGTCTTCGACTTAACGCATCTGCCACTGCGTTACCTTTTCCCGGAGTATAAGCTATACCAAAATCATATGATGCCAAAAACTCTAGCCAACGTTGCTGCCGAAGATTCAAATCTTTTTGGGAGAAAAGATACTTCAACGACTTGTGATCCTTAAACAACTCGAATCGAACTCGCAATAGATAATGTCTCCACATCTTCAGAGCAAAAACAATCGCCGCCAACTCCAAATCATAAGTTGGATAATTCCTTTCATGCTGCTTCAGTTGTCGACTGGCATATGCAACAACTTTATCTCTCTGCATTAGTACTGCTCCAAGTCCAGTACCACATGCGTCGGTGTAAACCACCATCTCATCATTCCCACTAGGAATAGTCAAAACAGGAGCACTCGTCAATCTTTCTTTCAGGATTATGAAAGCTTGCTCACACCTATCATCCCATCTGAATGCTAGGTTCTTCTTTGTCAATCCTGTTAACGGTGCAGCTATCTTGGAGAAGTCTTTGATAAACCGTCGATAATATCCTGCTAATCCAAGAAAACTCCTCACATCTGATGCATTCTTAGGTCTGACCCAATCCTGGATTGCTGCCACCTTAGCGGGATCAACCGCTATTCCATTTCCAGAAATCACATGGCCTAAGAACCTCACTTCACTCTTCCAGAAGTGACACTTCGAAAACTTAGCCTTCAGCTGATGTTTCCATAAGATTTCCAAAACAATACGCAAGTGCGTCTTGTGCTCTTCTTCCGTTCTGGAATAAATCAGAATATCATCCACGAACACTAGCACAAACTTGTTCAACTGATCTCTGAACACTCTATTCATAAGATCCACAAAGTATGCTGGCGCGTTAGTCAATCCAAACGGCATTACCAGCCACTCAAAGAAACCGGATGGTGTCCTAAAAGAAGTCTTCGGCACACTATCCTTAGCCACTCTTAACTGTGAAATCCCGTTGCCAAATCCATCTGAGAAAACACCTTAGCTTCGTGAAGCTGATCAAACAAGTCATCTATTCTCGGCAATGGATACTTGTTCTTCTTAGTCACCTTATTCAGCTCACGATAATCCACACACAACCTCAGCGATCCATCTGCTTTGGATACAAACACAACTGGTGCACCCCATTCGGACACACTATGCCGAATGAATCCTTTCTGCAAAAGGTCATCAACTCGCACCCTCAACTCTTGCTGTTCCCTAGGCGCCATCCGCCTAAAAGGCATCACAACAGGTCTGGCCCCTTCAACTTGATCTATACGAAACTCGATCTCTCTATGCGGCGGCAACCCTTTGACTTCGTCAAAGACATCCTCGAATCCATTAGCGATCGGCACTGATGACAGTCCATCCCGTGGAACAACCAGCGAATACATGAAGCTCATGAAGACGCCTTCTTCATGCTTACATCGTATCACCACCTTTCGCCCCTACACATTCTCGACTGTCACTTCCAACCTCTCGCAATCAACCTTTGCCGCATACCTCCTAAGCCAGTCCATACCCAAAATAATTCCGAACCCCGCAAAGTTCAGAACAAAACAATCACAAACAAAAGAGCAACCATGACTCGACACAATCAGACCACGGCATAACATACACAAACAAGACGAACCCCCAACTGGATTAGTCACAACCAATGGCCTATCAACAATATCCGGTTCCAAACCTAACCGACCTACGAGTTCACTACAAACAAACGAATGCGACGCTCCAGTATCAAACAGAACTCTAACTGGAACACCACATAGGAAAAGAATACCTTGAACCACCACACTCTTTCCCTTCTCTTCAGCGGTAGGAGCTTTTGAAGACGAAGGAACAGCTCCCAAAGCATAAGCTTGCACAATCTGCTTGTCCTTCCTCGGTTCTGGACAATTCTTCCTGATGTGCCCTGGCTTGTCACAGTTGTGACACTTCATCGGTGCCTTCGGATTCTTACAATCCTTAAAGAAATGGCCCTTCTGCTGACAGTTGTAGCAAATCACCTCGCCTTTCGGCTTCTTCTGGCGATCCCTTCCCTTCTGCTGCTGATGCTTCCTCTTCTTGTTTCCACCCTGCTGAGGTTTAGACTCTTCCCTGGTAACAGCAACAACAGATCCTTCCTTAGGAAAAAGACTCTCATGCCTAAGAGCTTTCTCCACAAGCTTCTCAAATGAATCGTCCAATTGATCCACCAACTGTCTCCCTAGATAACTGTCCAAGCCTGTTACAAACTTCTCATTCTTCTGATATGCAGATTCAATATATGACCGGGCATACTTGGACAAAGCTTCGAACTCAGAAACATACTCAAGAACTGGTCTCCCACCTTGCTTGAGCTCCACAAACCTCTTGAACAGAACTGACTTCTGAGCTGTAGAAATCAACTTAGCTTCAAATCTAACTTGGAATTGCTCCCAAGTAATCTCTTCCTCCGGAGTATTGATGGTAATAGAGTTCCACCAATCAGAAGCTCTCCCTTGAAGCTGTCTTGATGCCAACTTCCTCTTAGTTGCATCATCAATTCCCAAATCACCAAAGATCCTTCTACACGCATCTATCCACCTCTGGACCTCAATAGTTGATTCTGTTCCCAAGAAAACCTTCCCTCCAAGAGCAGTATAGTCCTTGCACAACTTAGCAAAATCCACAGGTTTCGGAGTTTGGACTTGAACCCCAACATCTACTGCTGCCCCCGGAACTGGTATCCTTCTCATGATCGAAGTCATCATAGCTTCGAACATAGCTGCATAGTCAGCAGTCCCCTCAGTAGCACGGCCTTCCCTAGCAGCTGGTCTCCCTCTTCGACTCATTCTCAATATCTATAAAAAGGAATGATTAGAACATCTAGAGAAACAACTGCATAAAGGACTCAAACTCAACTAAACTACTATATTATATATAGTATTCATCCATCCAAATACAATTACGTCTCTCATACGTAGTTACGTCAGCGAGCGTTGGGTAAAATCGATTAACCAATGCTCTGATACCAAATGTGACGACCGCCCATGACCCCTGCACCGAATCTAGAGATAGTGCGCTGTAAAGTGTGCCAGGCGACCATGGACGATTGTCAGGGTAGATTAAAACAATAGAATCTATCGTATTACTCACAGCGCATGGACAAAATACAATAGAACATATATATAGTGAAGCTTTACAGAATAAATGCCATCATATAAAACTTCATAATAGTTGAATACAAGCATCCAAATAGCCAATACATCAAGCCTCACTACATAACACTCAGAGAATACAAAACAGCGGAACATCCAGTACATATAATAAGAAGATAATATGCAACCCTCCAGCTCGTCTTCGATATCAGCATCGTGAGAAGAGAACAGCACCTGTCACCTGCTACCTAGTCTGCCCGTCCCAAAAATGGACGAACTGCCCAAGGCAATAAGAATTAAAAACATAAAGCCTTGAGTCAGACAACAGTCTTAGTGAGCAGTAAACTAACTAACAACATACCAAAAGAGTACAAAGGAAAAAGGAATAGGAATACAACCCTCCCACTCCAACCTCTTTCTACAGTGATAGCCCCCAGACACACACTAAATAGAAGCAAACATAGCAGAGCATACAATTTAAAGTAGAGTAATAATCATTCGAGTCAAGGGCGATGTTTTCCAAGTACCAAGGCCTAAATCAGATAAGCACCCAGAAAATACTGCTCTTGAGTCCGAATGACGATACAACCAAACATCCATGACTCTGGCTATCACTGTTATCGTTGCCTTGATATCACCGTTAATTGAATGATCGGCACATTCTTTCAGCCGTCCGTCAATGGCTAATGGAAACCCCGGTTCTAGACATAACTCCCGCACGTCATCATGACCCGTGCCTAGGACTATTTAATCTGCCCAGAGTACTTGACTATCAAACATTAGCCTTTAGGGACTATCTAATCTGCCCAACGTACTCTTGCTTTGAGCATGCTATAACCTTCAACAACGATGAGATCTCATCCTCCTAGTCATCCTCCTCGACGACTATATCCATACTAGCTCAAGCGCCTCTCGAGCAACCATTACCCTTAACTCGAATCATATCACCGAGTTACCAACGTGCTTGGAATGATCCCGTCTGGATTAGACCAAGTCTTCATCACATGATGCCTCGCTTCATTACATCCTCGCAAAGCCTCATCTCAACATCACATCATCAAATCTATGCATAAGAGCTTCATCATCCCGCTACATATGCCACAAGCAGCTTTCCCAATTCAAGAGCCTTTCCCTTAGCTTTTGAATCATCTTCGACCACCTTGTCTAAAACCAATCAACAATCATCTAATTCACAGCAATCAATCATGTCAAACATCAATCCAAGTAACCAAGCATTCAAATATAAGCAAAATGGACAATTATAACAATAATGGCAATTTCGTAATTAAGGAGTTGAAAGTCTAACAAGCATGAAAACATGAGAATTATCTCTACAACTTGATGAATGAACTTGCATAGGTTAATCATATACAAAAATGGTTGTCAAATCATCATGAACAATGGATCTACATGGATCTACACTTAGGTTTACAAAAATGCATAGAAATCACTATTTTAACACCAAATCAAGCCAACAATCCGATATACTCCTTTGAATCCGTGTGAGAGATAATCACCACTCACCAAATCACCTAAACAACCTCAAATCAACACGCTTCAGATCTGGACAGCGAAGGATCAAGCTTGATCTATCACGAATCCGCTTCAAACGAAGAAATATCGCTTCAAAGGATGAAGATCTTCAACTTTAGCTCTTGGATCTTCGATCTTGATCTTCGATTTGGATGAAAGGAAGCACTAGATTAGAGTGGAGAAAAGAAGTGAAGAAGTGTAGAAGTCGAGCTCTCAAAATGGCAGCACTTCGTCGCTTCGAAATCCGGATCCCAAAAAGTGAGAAAAACCCTTCCTATTTATAGCTGAAAATCCACTAAGTCGTAACTCGGCTATCTCCTAAGTCGTCTCCGACTTACGACCTAAGACCCTTCCGACTTACGACTTAACTCTCCTTCGACTTAACACGTGCGCGCGCCTATTCGACCTAACAGAATCACCTGCCTACGACTTATAGCTTAGCAGCGCTCGCGACCTAACAAAGATACGACTTAACAAGTACACTCCCTCGCGACCTAACAAACTAACGACTTAACACATAACTGGGGATACGACTCAACTACTAAGCCGTCTACGACTTAAAACAGATCAACTCTTAAGTCGCTCGCGACTTAACAACTACTAAGTCGCTCACGACCTATCACTCAGGCAGAAACCCAGCGACCTAACACCTTAAGTCTTCACGCGACCTAAAACATGTTACGACTTACGACTTATCTCGTATGACTTAACTCCCATAGGTCGTATACTCCCTAAGTCGCTAACCTATAGGTCATACCAAGACACTAGGTTGCCACACAGCTATCTCCAAATTCCTTAGGTCGTTGCCGACCTAACAATGCTAACTCGGAACCACTAGGTCGCTAACTCCACTAGGTCGGTCAACCACTATCTTCTATAAGTCGGACAATACCATAAGTCGGTAACTACTGGGTCACTCCTCTCCTAAGTCGTATACGACTTACGACCTATACTAAGTCGTGAACGACTTAGGACTTAGTAATTTCACCAAAACTCATATGTCACCACCTTAACCCAGTTAATCTCTTAAGTTGGCAACTCGACCCAGACTTCTCTTAACTCGTCCAAACCGACTTAGGACTTAGAAAAATTCTGAATCTTATCAACAATGTAACCAATTGTCAACTGTTTTACGATGTTCCGATCCGTAAAATATGGGTCGTTACACCCTTGGTCAGCCTTCCACTTCGTCGAACCAAGGCCTGGCCGAACTGCTCGCCTCCGTTTTGGCCACCTACCGAACCTTCCCCGTTCAAGCTCTCTTCCTTGTTCGCCTCTTCTCCTCTCTGTTCGGCCCGCCAACCTCACTTCCTCCATTCTCACGTAAGTATGTGTATTTATATATCTATATATGTGTGTGTTTTGTTATTTATATTAGTATATATATGTCATTTTTTTTGCTTATATAGATTCCTTTGTTCTACTGTTATATATACAAAGCCTTATAAACCATACTCTGTGCTAAGCTATGATTCTGGTAACAAATTATTATATAGTGATATATATACACGTTAGTTATACAGAAAGTTTGTCTGTTGGTTTCGAAATTTGTATATGGTGATATTTAAGATATTGATGACAGATTTAAAATATGCGGTTATGTGTGTGTTTGAAGTATTGATTCTATGAACTGGTTTTAAATTGTAAATTTATGTACATTGATTTTTAGATTTTACACGCATATATATCTGAGTTCTTATAGAGTCTGTTTATTTATAAGGGTTACATTAGCTATGGGTGTGTTTGGTTTGCAGAAAAACAAGAAGAAATATAATAAAATTAAATATATAGATTTCAAATTATAAGCCTGTGTAGATTTTTAAAGTTGAAAGTCCTTTATTTTATTTGAGTTGTAAAATGGCAGTATACAGCTTATTTTGTACGTGTATATACGGGTTTTTATAAGATTTTATATGAACTGTTAGGTTGCATTTTTTTAGTGAATATCGATTTTTAATTTATATTACGTATGCATTGTATTGAGATTGAAAACCTACCTGTATATTATAGTTTTACTGAAACTTGTCTTTGGCCTACCCACGTGGATCTAGATATTTCTCTCTGCTCTGCTTGTGATCTAAGTGAGTCATGTTTGCGAAACACATATTTTGTTTATACTTGACATTGTGTAGTTAGGATAATGATTTTTGCAATACAATATATATATATATATATATATTGATTTTATAGTATAATATATATAATTAGATATTTTGATTTTTAAGGATAAGTTTTGGGTTTATATGTAGATATTTTCGTTTGTGTTAACGACTATTGATTTAAAAAAAATTATATTGTTTTAATATTTGTTTTAAACTTAAATATTGATTTTTTTTAAAAAAATACTATAATATATATTTTCTTTATACATCAAGCGGAATCTGATTCATTCCATCAATGCCTTATTATCAGCTTCGTGCCCATCTAGCTTTGTTTTGGAATTCGTGCTTGGATTCGTAACTCATCTCATTCTCGTGCATCTTGCTAGCCTCGAAAGGTGAGTAATCACTCACGATTTAACGTTCTTATATTTATTAAATTTGATTTGAATTGAAACGACAATTGAAATATGCTACTGTAGTTATTTAAATTGATATATATGCTACTATCTGTAACTGTTCACTTGTGGGATATGACACCATATCCTGTTGTTTATATTTTATTGTCATTTATGATATATGCATGTTGTTGTATTTTATATTATCTGTTATCACTCTGCAAGTTCCCTGTTAGTATAGAATTCACTATGGGTTGAAATGATACATACCCGAACGGACTTTAGAATAGGAGAAATTCGTTATGGGTTGAAATGATAAACCCAAGCGATTTTCATTTGAATTGAAATTGGGATAAGGGGTTGAAATGATATCTACCCGTATATATTTAAATGTCGGATTGAAATGATAAATATCTGTATCACTTAACCATATGATAGATATATATATATATACAAACACCGTTGGTCCATATATATAAATATTTTGAAAATGACTTCTATGGATTTGGGAAGAAATATATAGTTTTAAATAAAAGTTGATTCTTAAATTATTACATATAAATAGTAATGATATTTAATTTAATTAAGATGGATTTAATACATATAATATGTTTAAGTATAAAATTTATATTTCAAAATAGATTTTGGTAATAATTTGAATAAGTTAAGGTTGGGAAGATAATTTGAATTTAGTTGAAATTGTATTCAATAAAGAATTTTATTTAATTAAACCGATTTGAAACTTATTGAAATTGAGATGTAAGATATGATTTATAACTTGGGTCTGATTTATAAGTAAGTTAATGAATATTTCTTGTTTAAATTAAATTTAAGGAAATATTTAGTAAAAAAAAATGTAATTTAAGGCTGGTTAAATGATATTGAATTTATTAAGTGAATATTCCTTGATTAAATAATAAATGAAGTTAAACCAAGAGTTATATGAAACTGTAAAAATTAACTTTGAAATTGTTGAATATTAAAGCTTTGAAATATATTGGAAATTTAAATGGTTTATTTTGTGATTCAGATTTGTATTTGAAATCGATATAGTTTGAATTTGTTATTTAGAAACTGAATTGAATTATAATTGATGAATTGAGTTTTGAATAAATTTGAATTTAGAATTTGGGTTGATTTGAATCGATTTGTGAGACTTGAGGAAATTGTAAATACTTTACCTTACAAATTATTTAATCTATATATACTATTTTGGAAATAGATATATTTGAAATGAAAATGATATTTTGATTTTGAAGTATAAATAAATTTGAAATGACCACGGTGTTATAGTGTATATTTCCACCTTGTAGATAGTTCTGCAGATCCTTAGGGGATGGTTATCCCAAACATCCTTTAAGTTACTTGTATTTCAGTTGATATTTTCACTTGAGTTGGATTTATTAGTATAAGAATGTTAATCCTGACTCGAGTGTTTTGTGTTTTGCTTTACGCTCGGGTCAGACCGAGTGATGCAGCATTTGAGACTCACCCTTGGAGTTTGGAGCTTCCTTTGGAGATCCAACTATCGCTTCAGCTTTCAACTCTTCTAGTTGATTTGTCCAGAGAAGTCATCTATTGTACTGGAGACTTCACTGCATTTGAGATAGTCTGTTGTATTTTATTTTTAACTTTGATGTTTATATAGTAGCTTCATCAACTACTATTTTATCTATTCCGCTGCGTATTATTGTATTACTCTGTGTCTGTGATTCTACGATCGATTTATTTACTGTATATGTTGAGTTTTGCCAACTTTTAATTAACAATCTATTGTTTTGAATTATTCAAGTCAGACATGTGTGGATTTATTGTCGATTTGAATGGTCCAAAATAGCGGGTCGTTACATATAAACTTCTATCATTTTTTAGAATATAGGCACTACATCATCAATTAAGGGTAATTAGAACACAATTATATTGTTCATATGAATTACACTTTATTGAGAATCCAACAAACAATCAAAGTTTAAAAATCATGTTGTTACCTATATGGATGAAATTTTATTGTATGAATTAAACTAAACTATGTGTGGATTGATTAAATTTAATCAATCAAATTATCCTCTTGTTTACCAGAGCTCTGATTCTAACAAGAGAGGCACATGCATCATCACATGTATGTGCATATCTTTGTGAATGTACTGATATATTTATATTGGTAATGATTTTGATCCTGGATATGTTGTTTGATAGAAAGAAAATGACTCTAGGCTTCAGAAATATATATATATATATATCTAAATTTTTTTTTACAGATTAAGGTATAAAAGAGAGGGTCATTTCATTTGGTATCAGAGCTATGTTACAAAAACATAGTTGAAAATTAAAATCAAATCCTTCTATGAAATTAAAAACCTAAGAAACAAAATATAAGTAGAATATTTTGTAGGGATTGATCACTGGATGATCAAGTTTGAGTTAAAAAAAAACTAACCAGCTATGTAAATTATTATTAGCAAACTATGGTAGGAAGACCACCAAATCAGGGAGCAGGATCCTCCAATGCACTTCCAATGGTCAATCTATAAGATTTGGTGAGAGCATTTAGGGATGGGGCAGGGCAAAGGCAAGAAAATCCCCATGAAGAGCTCTCAAAATTACTCAAGACTTATACTCATTTAGGAGGCAAAAGCTTTGAAGGGACAGAAAGTATTATGGAAATTCAAGCATGGTTGAGAACATTGGATAGGGTTTTCAATGACAGGCAGCTTGATGATCAAAGGAAGAGGCAAGTGGCTTCAAGACAGCTGAAAGGAGAAGCTTTAAGCTGGTGGGATGTAATCATTATGTAACGACCCTATATTTTCAACCATTCGCATCTGCATATGTCGGACTTAAATTGCTCAAAATACCGCATTGTAAATAAAATTTGGCAAATCTCAGAATATATAGTAAATAAATATAATCACAGATCATAGACACAGAGTAAAATAATGCAGCGGAAGTGAAAGAAATAGTAGTTCATGAAGCTACTATATAAATATATCAGAGTTACATAAGATACAATAGAAGAAATAAAATACAACAGAAGTCTTAATATGATAACCAAGTACAAGCTAAATAGAACAACAGAACTGAGATAGATAAAACTATATAAGCAGATAATCTCCAGCGATTCCAATCTCCAGAAAGTGGAATCCAAATCTATGAATACTCAGGCTGACCCGAGCGTAAATAAAAAAATACAAACACTCGAGTCAGGACATACATACTTATACAATGCAAACCAACTCAAGTGAACTGTAGTAAAAGTACAAGTAACTTAAAGAATGCTTGGGATCGCCCATTCTTTAAGGATCTATTAAACTATCAACTATGTAGTAATATCCGCTATTATAATAATGTCTAATCATAAAATAAACACACTTTTAAATAGCGTTAAGGCTTTACATTTTCCACCTTAACACGTAAAATGCCAATAGTCTACACAGTACCTGCATACCTCGAAAGGCTATGAGAAGATACTCCATAGGTACGACACAAATAGAAACTCGTAGTAAAGCTCGATATGGTAGGTGACACGGCACACAAGGCAATGCCAGGGTAGATATACCAATTATGCACACGGACTGATGGAAACGCATAGCAGCCACTACCGTGCCACCTCGAACAACACTCCCAAATCGAGGGTGCGCACCAAATCAATCACAAATAATAGAATGGTATCGAAGAACTGTGTCCGATAAGAGGTGCTACCTCACTGGTCCGAGATCGCTCCTGTTTTAGCCACCTTATGCCAACTCAAGGGAGTTGGGTCCACGTATATACCTTAGGATCGTCGTCACCATCCTACTTCATTCTGGAAACTCCACCGCGTACACAGTTGTCAAAGTGGTTTTCGGTATCGACAGAGAGTATGTCCATATTCGATCCCGGTCTCTTTAACAACCAATCGTTATTGTAACCCGTGGTTATAATTTAAAATAGCTTATACTTCAAAATAGAATATCATTTCAAATCCAAATCTTTATCAAAATAAAGATTAAATCAATTCCAAACCATTTCAATATATTTAAAATATCATATCATTCAAAATTTCATTTCAAATCATTTCAATATATCAAAATATCATATCTTTCCAAAACTTCATTTCAAATCATTTTAATATATCAAAATATCGTATCTTTCCAAAACTTCATTTCAAATCATTTTAATATACCAAAATATCATTTGAGTACAAATCTAAATATTCAACTTTATATACTTTTTAAATTTAAAGATATCATTCATTTATTATCATTTCAAGTCACCCCATTTTTTTTATATTCCAACAAATAATTCATTTAAACCATTTAAAAGTGTAATTATTATACTTTCAAATCAAGTATTAAAATTTCCAAAGTTTCAATTCAATTCAACCATTTATTTCAATTAAATTTCCATCGACCATTTCAAATCTTATAAATTTCAAATATAGATTTAATCCTCAAAATAACTATTCAAATTATAAAATAAATTCCAAAGCTTTATTATCCTATATTTCATAAGTCCAATATCTTTTAAATGGATTCAAATTGCAAGTAAACCAAATATTTTTTTCATACTAATATAAACTTCAATTATTTATTCCAAGATTTAATATCGTTTCAAATTCATTTCAAAATATCAAAATATCATTTCAAAACATCATCTATTCAATTTAAATTTAAATACCATTTAATCATATTTCAAAATAGTTGTATTTCCCAAATCACCTATTCCATTTAAATCATTTAAAGTCAATTCATTATATTTAATAATTAAATATTTAATTTCCAAATTTTCAAAGATCATTAATCCATTTGAATTTATTAACCAAAGAAAATTCAACTTTCGCAGCACTTAGAAAATGCTACGAAATGTTATGTTTAAAAACAGTTCATTAACAAAAGACGTCATTTAAAATGCTGTAATATCTTAATTTAGTTTCAAATAAAATTTTAGTTAAATTTGACAACTATAGCAATAACAAAGTGCTATAATGACCCTTAGTTCAAATTTGCTATTTGGTTCATTTAAAACAACTACAACATTTTCCAATGCTGTAATATCTTTACATTACATTTCAAAAATGCTGTCAAATCAAATTCAGAGTTTTATTTACAATTTCACACATAATTATCTTTTAATATAAATCATTTCAACTTATAAAATCATATATTTTCACATTTAAAAACAATCATTTAAATACCTTTATTTCTATGATTTTATAAAGTCAAATTTCCATACAAAAATCAAATTAAATAACAATTATATTTTCATTTCTTTAATTAAATTTTTAACTTAACAATTAGGTTTAAATTTCCAAAATATAACTTATTTCCATTTATTACTTAATTAAAAATTCACTTTTAAAAAAATTCCACAAAAATTCAATTTAAGTTATATTTCCAAATTCAGCTTAAATATTCATTTATTTCATATTTTCATTTATACAAAATCATTAACACTTTTAAAAATTATTATTACTTAATAAAGATCATTAAATTCATCTTTTAAATCAAATTTGTCATATTTTATTACTTTACATAAATTCCATTTATAAACAAAATCATAAATTCCAAAATTAACTTATATTTCAAATTCTACTTCACCATTTACTTAATTCACTTATTTAATTTGTAGAAAATCACAAATATTTTATAAAAATCATTTTAATAAAATTTAAATCAAAATATCATAATATTTACATTTTTAAAATATTTTAAAAATTTTAGGAAAATATATAAACCACGGGTCTTTATATAATTTTCTAGCCTAGGTCAAGTGATACGAATATGTATCGTTTCAATCCGCAGTTTACAAAGAAAAACTGGGTTCTATCATTTCAAACCCGCAATCCCAAGTTAAATAAAATAAATAGAAAGTCGCTCAGGCTTATCATTTCATCCCATAACGATCTTTCCCTATTCTAAAGTCCGTTCAGGTATGTATCATTTCAACCCATAGTGAACCTAATCTACAGGGAACTTGCAGTGTGAAAAACTGATAAAAATGAACAGTATACAATATATAACAGTAACAGATGATATAACATGTGTAAATACAGGTGCGAACATTATATGATCATAATATAACAGTTGTAACAGGATAATATGCATTTACAGATTCAAGTGATGTCAGTTTATCACTATATAAGTACATATTAGTCTGGTGAGATTTACTCCCTTGTATAAGCTGGAGACAACGATCAAAAGCACAAACTGAGATCCTCAAAAGCACTATGGCACGACAACACGGATATGACAAGAGAGTGGAGAGCCAAAGCTAATAGCCTTGTTCAAACATTTACACAAAACAATACAAATATATGTAAGTTTCAACACGATTTAAACATCAAATAACATTAGAATTCAAAGCCCAAAACAACATCGAATGAATCGCACTAGTTCTCAACCTCATGTACTTCAGTTAGGTAGTGATTAGGCTCAGCTAACACAGGCATTGGGTCTAGTTTGGGTGTGCAAGAGGTCGGCGTACATGGTGTTAAATGGTGAAGAGGTATAGGTGCATCAATCTACCACTACAAAGCAAAGTTCATCATTTTCTAGGCTACAACTTGGTTCGGCCATGGGTTATGTGGGCCCAACCATAGGTGCAGGTGGTGGTGGGTGATGTGGTAGGGGGTGGAGGTCAGGTCAGAGGTGGTGGTGGTGGAGGAAGTGGCGGCTAGAGGTGGTAGAAGGTGATGGTGAACAAACTAGGTCTAGATTTGCATGTAGGAGATGGATTCTTGGATTTTTGTGGAGATGCAAGCCATAGGGGTGCTCGGCCTGGGGATGAGGGTGGTCTAGGGAGGTTGCTGGTCGAAAATTCAGGTGGTGGAGGTTGGGTCAGAGCTGGAGGAGGAGGAGCCAAGCCTAGAAGAAGAGAGCAAGTGCAAAAATCAATGTAAACAAGTAGAAAAAGAATAAGAAAAAGTTGAAAATCATTACCCAAACTTTTCTCAATAGCCATGGCCGAAATTCTTTTGTTTCAGAAATGAAAATGAATGTACATGAATAGAAAATAGAGTATGCAGCTGAAAGATGTGGATAGGAAAGGCTAATTGATGAAAAGATAAGTTACAAATGTGAAAGGTTGGAAGATAAAAGGCCTTAGGCAAATCAAAAGTCATAACCTTTAAATTTCTTTTAATTTCTTTATATAAGTTTATATTACTGAAAATAATAATACATTCAGTCAAAATTTAGAAAATATGGCAAAATAAAAAATATAAAAAAAATTATCAATTCTATAAGGTTAAAAATAAGAAAATAGCACAAAATTGCAACATAGTCTACAAAAAATGGAAAATAAACAGAATGAACTTTGGAAAATTTATATGGACTTGTAAAAATATTTATAACAAAGATAATAACATAAAAATAAAAATTCATTCACAAATAAATATATAAAATTTAATTTAAATAAAATTTAAATGAAGAAATTAGTAGAAGAATAGAAAACACCCTTTTAAGAATAGGGAATAATTACAGTAAATTTTGGAAAAATTCTATTATCATTTTAAAAATATTTGAAAGTCAAAATATACATAATATAACATAATATACAAATTAGAATAAGATAACTCAAGTAAAAATGTCATTTATATAAATTAAAACAAAGAATATTGTTAAATAACCCTATATACACACAATATTGTAAAGGGTATAACTTTCACAATTTAAATCCAATTTCAACGAAATGAAAAGAAATATTCATGTTATTACATCTATTTTCCTAATAAAAGATAAGATTTAAGATTTAAAGTAATTTAAATTTGAAGTTTAAAAGTCAAAATTTGAACAGTTTGACCAGAAATTCATTTTACAGTAAAATATTCAAATTATACTAATTTGAACTATAAATCACTTAATAATCATCATTTATATTTAAAAATGAAATGTTTGAAATAAAACAAATTTAAAATAATTTAAAAATAAAATAAAGTCCAATTTAAATAATATACAAAAGTCTAGGGTTGTTCACTCTCCTCCACTCAAAACTTTTCGTCCTCGAAAAGGAATGAGGTACGGGAAAGCATAAGAAAAAGATAAAGTGAAATAAGATTAAGACAAGATGACAAGAAGATTTGAATTATACCTGATAACTGTTATTATAAGTAGGTTTAACAAGGTGGAGATGTTCTCCCCAAGATTCTCCAGAATCAGGAACACAAGCACGAAAAAGATCCTCTAAAATCAGATTCACTCTTTCTGCTTGACCGATGGTCTATGGATGAAAGCTGTGCTCAGATTCAAAATGAGTAGCAAAGATTATTAAAGATTATAGAAAGATTTCTAAACAGAAAGATTATAGGAAGAGGCCTATACCAGTCTGTTTCAAGATAAGAAAAAATAAGAACAACCAAAAGATAGATTGAAAAACAAAATTAGGTAATAAGTTTGAAAAACAAAATAAGATAATAGGTTTTAAATTTCTATGGTTTCAGCTTAAACTGATAATTAATTTTACACAAGTTAAATAAATCTTATCTACCTCTGATTTCATTATCTTATCATCCAATTTTCTTAAACTAACAATTTTAAAAATCATGGATTTGCAAAATCATTATTTATTATACTCATAATGTGCTTAATAAATTTAATTCTTCTCTATTCCTAATTATAATTAAATTTATCCCTCTCAATATTTTATCACCTATGTTAAATAACTTACACTTATTATAACTGTTTCAATTTATTTTTAGTTCCTTTAACATCATTTATATTGTAAATTATTCAGTTAACCTTTTATTCTATTTACCATTGTTAATCTTTTATAACTAAAACTTAAGTGTATAACATTTATTATAACCACTCAAATTTTATTTATAAAAACTTTTTATATTGTATATTATCTAATTACATTGTTAACTTCTAAAAATTAAGGTAAGTTATATTTGAATGCAATTGAGTATTATACAAATAAAACTTTCTAAAACTAATATACACTATAAACAATCTAATTCAATCATTTCAAGATTGAATATTTATTCAAAATTTTGATTTTCATTTTATACTAGAAGTTATTATTTAAGATAGAATTTAAGAATAAAATTTCCGATTCCTCTCAAACCATTTAGAGATAAATAAATGTATGTACATAATTTGTCAAATCAAATTTAAATCATATATCTATATATTTTATAAATCAAATCATATTTTAGAAATTCATATCAATCAAGTGTCCCAAAACAAAGCTGTAGCAAGACTACAGAATGGTTTCTTCACTTCGAAACTCGAAAATGAACGTCAATGATGCTGCTGTCATCACCGAAATTATTTTCCAGCGACAAAGAGAAGAGCACTGATTTTTAAACTTTAAAATTCTTTGGAAAAAAATTTCTATTCAAAAATACTTTAAATAATATATCCTTTTAAAACTTTAAACACAAGGTTTGAAACCATCGGAAATTAAATTCTCAAATTCTTGATTTAAATTCATTTCAGTTCCCAAATCAAATTTATAAACAACAATTTATAAATTCATTCATAAAATGATAAATCAAGTATTATCATGTCAAATAATGAATTTAAATCAATTTATTAAGTTCCATAATATTTACTTATTTCAAAATTTATTTCATTAACCAAATTTTAAAATAATATTGTGTCAGTTTGTTTTGTCAAAGTGTTATAGATATCCTATCGATAGCGTTGATCAGACGAATCGATCGGAAGCCCAAATCAACATCAACAACTCAAACAACACAATATATAAAACAAACATAGATTTACAAGTACAATTCAAAATGTTTGGACATATTTTGGAAACAAAACAAGATGATTAATTAACAAAATATGAAGATGGATAAGCTTAGATAAATCGCGGGCAACCTTAACCAGGTCAACCGTGACTTAATGAATAAGATCAAATGTGTATTTTTTTTCTGGGGTAAATCTACATCCGATCTCAAGAGATAGAGTTTGGAATAACAAAAGACATTAGCATCTAAACCAAGGATAGATATAAATCTCTGGTGAATCGATGCTAATTGTAAAGGAGTTTCCCTTTTTACAAGCCATTAGAGTATTGGCAAGACCGCCAATTCACTATAAAGCTCATTCGAAGTGGAGTTATGTGATACTCCAAAATCAAAAGAAGATGAATAGTGAGGGGCAAGAATGAATTTTGGAATCGCAGGGAACGTTCAAAAAATTCAAAGGAAATTCGAATCAAGAGGAAAAGATTCAAACTCGAACGAAAGTGATTCTGTAAATAAATCTACTCCATATGCTGAGTTTTGCCTCAAAGCCAAAGCTCTGATACCAACTGTAACGACCTGATATTTTCAACCATTCGCATCCGCACATGTCGGACTTGAATTGCTCAAAATACCGCGTTGTAAATAAAATTTGGCAAATCTCAGAATATACAGTAAATAAATATAATCACAGATCACAGACACAGAGTAAAATAATGCAGCGGAAGTGAAAGAAATAGTAGTTCATGAAGCTACTATATAAATATATCAGAGTTACATAAGAAACAATAGAAGAAATAAAATACAACAGAAGTCTCAATATGATAACCAAGTACAAGCTGAATAGAACAACAGAACTGAGATAGATAAAACTAGATAAGCAGATAATCTCCAGCGATTCCAATCTCTAGAAAGTGGAATCCAAATTTGTGAATACTCAGGCTGACCCGAGTGTAAATAAAAAAATACAAACACTCGAGTCAGGACATACATACTTATACAACGTAAACCAACTCAAGTGAACTGTAGTAAAAGTACAAGTAACTTAAAGAATGCTTGGGATCTCCCATTCTTTAAGGATCCGTTAAACTATCTACTATGTAGTAATATCCGCTATTATAATAATGTCTAATCATAAAATAAACATACTTTTAAATAGCATTAAGGCTTTACATTTTCCACCTTAACACGTAAAATGCCAATAGTCTACACAGTACCTGCATACCTCGAAAGGCTATGAGAAGATACTCCATAGGTACGACACAAATAGAAACTCGTAGTAAAGCTCGATATGGTAGGTGACATGGCACACAAGGCAATGCCAGGGTAGATATACCAATTATGCACACGGACTGATGGAAACGCATAGCAGCCACTACCGCTCCACCTCGAACAACACTCCCAAATCGAGGGTGCGCACCAAATCAATCACAAATAATAGAATGGTATCGAAGAAGTGTGTTCGATAAGAGGTGCTACCTCATTGGTCCGAGATCGCTCCTGTTTTAGCCACCTTATGCCAACTCAAGGGAGTTGGGTCCACGTATATACCTTAGGATCGTCGTCACCATCCTACTTCATTCTGGAAACTCCACCGCGTACACAGTTGTCAAAGTGGTTTTCGGTATCGACAGAGAGTATGTCCATATCCGATCCCGGTCTCTTTAACAACCAATCGTTATTATAACCCGTGGTTATAATTTAAAATAGCTTATACTTCAAAATAGAATATCATTTCAAATCCAAATCTTTATCAAAATAAAGATTAAATCAAATCCAAACCATTTCAATATATTTAAAATATCATATCATTCAAAATTTCATTTCAAATCATTTCAATATATCAAAATATCATATCTTTCCAAAACTTCATTTCAAATCATTTTAATATATCATAATATCGTATCTTTCCAAAACTTCATTTCAAATCATTTTAATATACCAAAATATCATTTGAGTACAAATCTAAATATTCAACTTTATATACTTTTTAAATTTAAAGATATCATTCATTTATTATCATTTCAAGTCACCCTTTTTTTTATATTCCAACAAATAATTCATTTAAACCATTTAAAAGTGTAATTATTATACTTTCAAATCAAGTATTAAAATTTCCAAAGTTTTAATTCAATTCAATCATTTATTTCAATTAAATTTCCATAAACCATTTCAAATCACATAAATTTCAAATATAGATTAATCCTCAAAATAACTATTCAAATTATAAAATAAATTCCAAAGCTTTATTATCCTATATTTCATAAGTCCAATATATTTTAAATGGATTCAAATTACAAGTAAACCAAATATTTTTTTCATACTAATATAAACTTCAATTATTTATTCCAAGATTTAATATCGTTTCAAATTCATTTCAAAATATCAAAATATCATTTCAAAACATCATCTATTTAATTTAAATTTAAATACCATTTAATCATATTTCAAAATAGTTGTATTTCCCAAATCAACTTGTTTGCACAAAAAATGGACAAACACCTCAAAGTCGTATGATTTAATAGATTTTATGTTATTCTTAGTGATTTGGGTGATTTATGCAAATATATGAAAAGCAGGGGCTAAGCTATAAAAGACACGCAGATTTATAGTGGTTCAGCCAGAATGTGCCTACGTCCACTTTATATGTTATTTCTCTTTTCTTGTTTAGATTACAAGTACAAAGCTTTGATACAAGTAAAAGAAAGTTGTTTGAAAGTTCTCTCCGTGCTTGAGCTCTCAAACTTGTCCCCCATTGCTGTACCCCTGCCCCTCTATTTATAGAGTGAGGCTGGAGGCAGGGGTCTTGGATGTATATAGCTGCTGGTGGGCCTGGACTGGTGTGGTCAGGCCTGGTAGCTTTGGTTCGGCATTGCTTGGTTCGGCGGTATGTGGTATATGCTTTGGTTCGGAATCACATGGTAGATTGGTTGGTTCGGCATGATATGGTTCGGCATCAGATGGTAGATTGTTTGGTCCGGCATCACATGGTAGATGGGTTGGTTCGGCATGACATGGTTCGACATCAGATGGTAGATGGTTTGGTTCGGCATTACATGGTAGACGGGTTGGTTCGGCATGACATGGTTCGACATCAGATGGTAGATGGTTTGGTTCGGCATCACATGGTTCGGTGGTGTTGATCTGCTTTGATTCGGAGGGTGGCTGGTCTGGTTGTTATGGTGGCTCGTCCCTTGCTTCCTCGTGTTGGCTTGATGATGGTAGAAACGTACCCAACATTTGCCCCCCAAAGTAGGGCATATGTTTGACATATGTCGTGCTTTGTTTTGGTTTGACAACCATATCCGGCCTGAGAATCCAACCGGCTGGTCTGGTTATCCAACCTTCCCTTATAAGTAGGAGACACAGGACTTCGTCTTTCCTTACTGAACGCGATATTCGAACCATCTTTTGAATTGCCGAATCAACACGTGCCGAGCCACTCTCAGCTGCCGGACCAGGTTAGTTTACTTCTACTGAATGACTCCTTAATGTTCTTCATTTTACCGAACGGGTTTAACACCAAATGGTCTCGAGAATTTTTAATACCGAATGAGTTTGGAAGTATAAGGCCGAATGATATCTATGTTTTGAAATGCCGAATGAAACTTGGGCTAGAATTGCCGAATGAGCTTTCATATTTGGAATGCCGAATGAGCTTTCATATTTGGAATGCCAAATGAGCTTTTGGTTGGGCCTTACTGAATGAATTCGGGGATTCCGAGTGTTGAATGAATTTTTTACCGGATGGACTTTTATACCTGAATCACCAGTTAAACTCTAGATTACATAGTTTATGTGTCTTAACGATATACCTTCTTGCGTTTGTAGATAAATGTCTCAAAGAGTGGAAACCCGATCAGAGAAAAAGAGATCTCAGGATAGAGAAGAGCCTTTCCCAGTGCCCCCAGGTCAGCCAGGATCTGCCCGTCATGGGCCCACCCCGAGATCATTAGTGGATGGATACGGTCCTCAGGAACTTCTTAACTTGCCTCCTGATTGCTTCCCTAGCTCACTCAATGGTGAGCAACTTGATGTTATATCCCGCTCTTTCGGGATCGACCGAGCGCGCATGTTATTGCCGAATGTGGGAGTGATGCCGTATGATCCTCCCGAAGGATACTTTTCCTAAAGCAGATACCACTACATGTGTGGTGCCGTCCCGCCTCTCAACGCCTGGGTAGTCAGCTTTCTCACATATCTAAAGGTAGCTCTATTCCAGCTTCAGCCCAACTCTTATGCCATTCTGGTGAGTCTCTTCATCATCTTCAAGAGGAGATATGGACGTCCTCCTTCCAACCGGGAGATCCGGTATTTGTACAACTTGAGAGGCTACAAGAAGGTGTCTCCCTACATCAGCTTGGAATCAGCCGTATCCTCTAAGCCGGTCCTGGATTTATACTCCAAGTACAGCATGTTCAAGAAGGAATGGTTTTTTGTCAGGGATGATTCTGTTTCTATTCGGTGCTTCACCTCCGGATGTAAGTCAAAGCTTTATTTTCAATTCCCGCTCTGGTTGCAATACTCTTTCTTATGTGTTTTTATTTTTTGCTAGCGACAGGTGGTTTTGCGGTCGTGGAGAATGATCGCCTGGTTCAGACGGCAGCAGAAATAGAAGCTATTACTGGGAGAGATAGGTCGGCTGCCTACCTGATCAGGAACGCAACACTCTTGGAGTACAACTTGATCCTTCCACAGCAGTCCGTGGTTAAGCAGAGGGACACGGCTGAAGAGAAGGCCGCCCAAGCTAAAGAAGGGGCCGAGTCGAAGAGCAGTAAAAGGAGGCCCTTTCCGAAACACCCATTTGCCGGGGGGAAGAAGCTCAAAAAGTCTGACGGTCCCTCTCCCAGCACATGTCCAGATATCCCGGAGGAGGGAGAAGTGGAGGAGGAGCAGGGCGAAGATGGAGGAGAAGGCGCTGGAGGTGGCGACGGTTTTGGGGCTTTGTCTTCTGGGCAAGTAGGTGAGATGCAAGAGTGGACGGATGATGCTTTCCGCCAAACCTTCGAAGGTTTGGAAGGGACGGAGAAGTCCAAGAGAGCCGATAAAGTTGGGACCGGCGTTGATTTATCTTCCGGGAGCGCCTCTACTGAAGCAACTCTGGCGGTTCAAGGTGAATTTCTCTTTACTCTTTTAATTCTTGAATGATGGCTTAATACTTCTTGGTGACACTTGGTTTTCATATCAGGAGCGGGGAAAACGGTCAAGACCTCAGATCTTCGGCACAGGCTTGAACAATACAAGCTCTCCAAAGCTTCCGCCAAGCCGAAGCCTTCTACTAACCGCTCGGGAGACATAGTCGGCTATCGTCCTCTTCTCGGAGTTATCGAAGAAGATATACAGAAGAGGAAGAGGAGTCGATCTTCGTGTGAACCTCTTCTTGAACCCCCGGCACCATTCCAGCCTATTCACGACATTACAGAGGAGGATACCGAGCTTATGCCCTCTCCCCATCTGTCTGAGAACCCAACCATCATCCCAATAGATCATCCTGGCTTAGCACGCAATCCATTTGCGGGTCATCCGGACCTGCACCCGGCATCTCATGACATCTCTTTTGATGAGGTTACTGGCGAGCACCTTCTTCCTCGCAATCCTATGGTAAGGGTGCTTGATGAGGCCAAGTCCCTGGACCTCGATTTGCTCACTACTCGGGTTGTCGCTATGGGGAACGAAGCTAAAGCAAATATCGACCGGGTTGCTGAGGAGACCAAGAAGTTGATGGGGCATCATGCCCAACTGGTCAAGGCCGGGGAGGAAATTGGGAGTGCCAACATAAGATTGCGGTTAGTGGTTTCCGACCAGGCCAAGCAACTCGCTGATCAGGCCATCCAGATCTCTCAGCACGAGGCCGCCTCCGGACGTCTAAAGAAAACTATGGAAGAGGCCAGCCGGGCCGAACTGTGGAAAATGAAGGCTACTTGCAAGGAACGGATCGATATGGCCATTGCCACGGTGGACGAGGTTCGGAAAGCGGATCTTTAGCAGATAGAGGAGTTATCTGGGAAGCTTGAGGCTGTAGAGCTTGCTCAAGCCAAGTTGAGGGAGGAGATGAAGGCGATGCAGAAATCACTTCAGGTTGACTGCTCGAGATACCAATTGGAGAGAGATGCCGCCGTCGTAAGGTTGTCGGATTCCGAGGCCCGGATGAGGGAGTTTGAAGAGAATGAGGGGCTGATGGAGGGGATGCTTCAGGATATGTACTTCCGTACTTGGAGGCAAGGTAACTTGTCCTGGATGGATGATTACCCCCGAGTTATGGCTAGGATCTATCTCAGGGCCCTAGAGGAGGCCCAGGCTGAGGCAGATAAGGAGGGTGGTGTGGCCTTTAGGATGGATGCTGTTACTGCCCAGTTTACCAAGGAGGAGAAGGTGGCGGTGAAGGAGGGCATGCGGTTGCTTGCAGCTGAGGAGGCAGGTGTGCAAGTGGAGGATGATGATCACGATGATCAAGGAGCAGATGTTGGTAAGTTTTCCTTTCTAGTCTTTCCGTTAACTTGGTCGCTTATCACTAATGGACTCTTTCTCTGATCGGACAGGCGGGCAACAGGACAAAGATAAGACTCCGACGCAACCGGCTCCTTGATTAGACCTGGATATCTTTTTGTTGTATATGTTAGTCTTAAAACAGTAATGTAACTCTTAGGTTGTAATTATTGCTACTTGTAATAAATAGCTCTATTCTTGACGTGTGATTCTTTAACTTAAGCTGATTTTGTTGTCTTTTGAATGCTTTTGCTATTTTGACATGTTGTATGAGAAATATAGCTATGCATATTCTTGTAATTACACCGTGTTTGATGTTAGGTCCTTGTTTAAAACACAATTTCATGACTTGCAATGTTAGCGTGAGGTGTGAATAAATTATAACCACGTGTTTACTCATGAAAGAAGGAAATACCGCCCTTTATGTTTTGCTGGTGGATGGCAGCTTTGAATGTCTTGTGTGACTGAGTACGGAATGCAGCCCAGTGTCTTGCCGTGAGTGTCCGCTTCCATTACCGCGTGTCTCTTGTTCTGTGTCCTGTACTTCAGGGATGGTTACGGAGGATAGGAGAAAAGTTTCTTAAATAAAATTGAAATATGTGAAATAGTAAAACTTCCAATCACGGAAGGCCTTCGATGTGCTTAAGTTCATGGCAAACGGGCTTTGTAGTCATTTTCCCTAGCTGTGGGTCTTGGAGACATTTGTCACCCATCTTACGCCTCCGCGGGGAGTTAATTCTTTTTTACCACAGCCGCACTTAAGACACATCGGAGCCGAGATCACGCACAGTAACTACCCGGGCCATTATGGCCCGTAATCGTGGGTATTATTCGATTTACTGTGGCCGGCTAGCGTGGGTGCTGATCGTCAACCGTGAACTGCCCCTAGCTGGCCACACCTTATGTTGGGGCTTATAGTCGGTTCACAGTTGCCGGCGAGCCGAACGCCGTAATGAGCTGCCTCGGCTATAGTCGGCCTTCTCGGTGGCTTATAATCGGCTCATTACAGTTGGCTTTAAGGGCCGTCGCGAGCAATGAGTTAACCTGCAGCAGAGGGATGCCAGAGCAAAAGTGTCTCATTGGCGAGGGCATAGATTCACATAGTACCTGTTAGGTCTTGTCCAGGTGAAGTTGCACTGTGGAGTGCTTTGAGTGGAAATGCTACAGGATTTTGTTCAACAGAAAAGGATAAAGTTTAACAAGCAGCCAAGGTATAAAGGAACAAGTTAAAAAAGAGACAAGGTTTTTTAAAGTGGTTCGACATGAAAAGGCCTACGTCCACTGATTCTCTTTGTTAATTCACTTCATATGGGCAGTACAAGTTAAGAAAAGTATCGACGGAGGTGTTGGATGTTCCATGCCCTCTGGAACACCTCTCCGTCCACTGTCGACAAAATATAAGCTCTATTGTGGAGATCTTTATGAATTACATATGGTCCATCCCAGATTGGATCTAGTGCTCCGGGGCGAGGGAAAATTCGTTTGAGGGCAAGATCCCCTTCTTGTAAGGTACGATGCTTGACTTTGGAGTTGTATTGTGCTGCCACTTTTTGCTTGTGGGCCGCTGCTTTAAGGACTGCATCATTTCTTCTCTCCTCAACTAGATCCAAAGACATGTGAAGGAGTTCTTTGTTCTTTTCTGGGTTATAGTGGATCCTACGGTGGGAAGGCACAATGGTTTCAACTGGGAGCATAGCCTCCGATCCGTACGCCAAAGAGAAAGGAGTATGCCCCGTTGATGTTCTAAAGGATGTGCGATAGGCCCACAGTGCCGTAGGGAGTTCATCCACCCAAGCTCCCTTTGACTTTTCGAGTTTCTTTTTTATTAGAGTTTTCAGAATTTTGTTGACGGCTTTGACTTGTCCGTTTGCCTGGGAATACGCTACGGATGAGAAGCTTTTGTGAATTTCGTGCTCTCGGCACCAGTTGGCGAATTCCTTGCTGTCAAACTGAAGTTCATTGTTTGATATGATTTTGAGTGGGACTCCGTACCTGCACAGAACATTTTTGATTAAGAAGTTAATAACTTTTGCTGAAGATACTTTATTCAGAGGTTCCGTTTCCACCCATTTGGTGAAATAGTCGACTGCCACTATAGCATATTTGGCCCCGCCTCGGCCCATTGGTAGCTCGCCGATTAAGTCAATTCCCCATATTGCGAAGGGCCAAGGGCTGGTCATCTGAGTAATCTCAGTTGTTGGTAGCCGCGGAATCTTAGCAAACTTTTGGCATCTGTCACACTTTTTGATGAAATCTAAGGCGTCTTTGCTTAAGGTGGGCCAGAAATATCCATATCGGAGTATCTTTTTTGCTAATGTTTGCCCTCCGGTGTGATCTCCGCAGCTTCCCTGATGAATGTTGGATAAGATTTCCTTGGCTTCCTTCCTAGCGACACACCTTAATAACGGGTTAGAGAATCCGCGTCGATAGAGGATGTCTTCTTGTATTGTGTAGCGGGAAGCTTTCCTCAAGATTTTCTTGACTTCGTTACGCCCGTTGGGTAGTGTGCCTCTTTGTAGGTAGTCTCGGATGGGAGTCATCCAAGTTGCTTCTTCGGTTGCAGCTATCAGATTCACTTGCTCAAAACTTGGGGTCAGTTGCTTTGAGATGGTTATTGCTCCGAAGATGGCGCTGTCTCTCACACTTGCTTGCTTTTCCAATTCGTCGGCCTCTTGGTTCTCTTCCCGAGGGATGTGTTTGACTAAGTAGTGGTCCAATCGGCTGAGAAGTAACTTGGTCTTCTTTAAATATGCTATGAGTCGTTCTTCTCGAGCTTGGAATTCTCCTAGTATTTGATTAACAATAAGTTGAGAATCGCTATGAAGACACAAAGAATTGGCTCCGATTTCTATGGCCAGTTCTAATCCTGTTATCACTGCTTCATATTCTGCATCGTTGTTGGTGGCAGCGAACTCCAACCTTATATCATAGTGCAGCTTATTTCCCCTGGGAGTGATTATTACCACACCTGCCCCCGAGCCTTGTTCGTTTAATGCACCATCCACAAAGAGATTCCACTTAATGTCTTCTGCTATTTCCAATTGCTCCTTATCTTCATTGGTAGTGAATTCTGCAATGAAATCAGCCATGGCTTGTCCCTTGACGGTGGTGCGAGGGTGATAGGTGATATTATACTGACTTAGTTCAATGCACCATTTAAGTAGTTGCCCAGAAGTGTCGGGACGATGGAGTACCTGCCTCAGTGGTTGATCGGTCAGAACTTTGATGGAATGGGACTGGAAGTAGTGACGTAGTTTCCATGATGTGATTAGTAAACAGTATGCTAGCTTCTCAAGTTTAGGATATCTGACTTCTACCCCCGTAAACCTCTTACTTACAAAGTAAACTGGCCGCTGCGTGCGGTTGTCTTCCCTTACCAAGGCAGCGCTTAGGGCGTGAGATGACACAACAAGGTATAGGTATAACTCTTCGCCTTCGCTTGGAGTTGAGAGTACCGGTGGTTTCTGGAGGTGTTCAATTAAGTTAAGGAAAGCGGTTAAGCATTCGTCAGTCCATTCGAACTTTCCTTTGTCTTTCTTTAGAGTTTCGAAAAAGGCGACGCAATTGTCCATTTCTCTGAAGATGAATCGGCTTAGGGCGGCCACGTTTCCATTCAGGCTTTGCATTTCCTTTCGAGTGGAAGGTATCTTGATATCCCTTAGCGCTCGGACTTGTTCAGGGTTTGCTTCAATCCCTCTAGCATGGACGATGAATCCTAAGAACTTTCCTGATGATACTCCGAAGGAGCATTTTAGAGGATTCAACTTCATTCCATACTGGCGAAGTACTTGAAACATCTCGCCTAGGTGGCTTACGTGATCGTCGGCTTTCCTTGACTTTACCAGCATGTCATCCACGTATACTTCCATAGTTTGCCCTATTAGCCCTGCAAACATCTTGTTGACGAGGCACTGGTAGGTGGCTCCTGCATTTTTAAGCCCGAAAGGCATTACCTTATAGCAGTATAAACCCCAGTCAGTGATGAAACTAGTGTGGTCTTGATCAGGAGTATGCATAGGAATTTGGTTATATCCTGAGTATGCGTCCATAAAAGATAAGAGCTCGTAACCGGCTGTGCTGTCTACATGTTGGTCGATTCGGGGAAGTGGGAAGCAATCCTTTGGGCAGGCGTCGTTTAGGTTGGAGAAGTCAATGCATGTTCGCCACTTCCCATTAGCCTTCTTTACCAGCACCGGGTTAGCGATCCATTCCGGGTAGATGGCTTCTCGTATGAAGTCATTGGCGAGTAGATTTTTTACTTCTTCATCGAGGGCTGCTGATCGCTCTGCCCCCATACTTCTCTTTCTTTGTTTTACGGGCGCCTTGGTAGGATTAATGTTTAGTACGTGGCATGCTACATCGGGGGAGATTCCGGTCATGTCAGCGTGTGACCATGCGAATACATCCAAGTTGTGGCGGAGAAACTCGATGAGTTGCTCCTTCAACTCTGCTTTTAGTTGGGACCCAATTTTCAATAGTCTACTCGAGTCGTGCTTGTCTACAGATACAAATTCCATAGCCTCTACAGGCTCGGCGGTAGCCTCCACCTCTTTGTCCCTGGGGTCTAATTCATTGAAATGGTCGCTAGTATATCGAAGAGGAGGGACTTTCTTTAGTTGCTACGCTTCTAGACTTTTCGTGCAGAGGGCAACCTCTACACCCTCCCCTTTATCCTTCCTGAGTTTGTTGCGAAGTTCAGTCACATAGCGGTCTCGAGCGACGTCCTGATCTCCTTCTACTTCCCTTACTCCATTGTCCGTTGGAAATTTCATCTTTATGCACCATGGGGCTAGGACAATTTGGAAGTCAGACAAGGCTGGCCTTCCTAAGAAGGCGTTGTAGGCCGAGTGGTTTTCTATTAGCACAAACGTCTGTTTTCGTACAACGGAGCGGGGATGGCTTCCAATTTCAACAAAGAGGTCCAGTTGCCCGAGGGGCATCTTCGCATCTCTAGTGAAACCGTGTAGTGGTTTATCGCAGGGAGATACATCCTTCATTGATAGTTTCATTTTGTCGAATGCATGTTTGAACAGGATATTCACTGAGCTTCCAGTGTCTACTAGAATTCGGTAAACTTCGGCGGGACCGAGCCGGGCAGAGATAACCATGAGATCCATGTGAGGGTATCGTCTTCCTTCTAGGTCACGCTTACAGAATGTGATGTCATCACTTTCTTTCCGCTTCGGGTGGCGCTCTTCTATAACCGAATTGACACAGTCTTTATTGTCTCTAAGCGACTTTCCATACCTTTCCATCTCCTTCCAGCTTCTGTCTACGATGTGCGGTCCTCCTGAGATGGTATGGACCACTATTTTGTCTTGACTAGAGCTGCTAGTGTTGCGGTTTCCTCTACCGATCTCCGGTGAGGGTAGCCTTGGGTTCTCATTGGCAGGAGCTGGAGTCCTGTCCTGACCTTTTACATAGCGTTCCAGTTTCTTCCTTCTGATGTGTTCTTCAATCAAGTCCCGGAGATGATGGCACTCATTGGTATCATGCCCATGAGATTCGTGGAAGCGGCAGAACTTTCCGGACTTCTACGCGTTATCTGATTCCTTCTTGTATGGTGGGCGTTTGTATCTAACTTCGCCTTGGGTGGCAAGGAAGATGTTTTCGACGGTTTCGTTCAAAGGAGTGTAAGTGTCGAATCTCGGTCCTGGCCGATATAGGCGCTTTTCTCCTTTCTTGCCCCCAACATTATCTCTGGAATCATTTCTTCAAACGTCCCTTGCCACAGCAGGTGCGTTGCTGTGAGTTGCTTTATTTTGCTGTCCTGACAGTCCCTCAAAGGCAGCATCCTCAAGCCTCATATATTTCCCGGCTTCATGGAAGAAATCGGGTAAAGTAGCTGGTTTTTCTTTTGTCAATCTTCTAGCAAATTTAGTGTCCGAATGCACACCACTACAGAGGGCCATTAGGATAAGCTTCTCATCGGCATCTTGGACTGCGGCCGCTGCGGCATTGAATCGGGTTAGGTATTGTTGCAGTTTCTCTCCAGGTTTCTATTTGACGCTGGATAAGGAATAAGCGTCCTTAGGTTGTTCCACATGAATGCGGAATTGACTAACAAACTTTTCTTTCAACATTTTCCACGATCTGATGGATCCCTGGGGTAGATGACAGGACCAGGAGGTAGCGAGATCTGCTAAGAATAGTGGAAAGCATTTGCACAGGACTCCCTCTGTCGCTGCACTCATGAGCATATGTTGTGTGTATCTCTGTAAGTGTACAACAGGGTCGGAGGTTCCTTTGTAAGGTTCCATTGTTGGCATCTTCCATTCTCGGGGGGTGATAGCAATTTCGATATTGCGGGCGAAAGGGCTGGTTACTCTAGCGCCTATCCCTCGATCTCTTTGCTCCCGTTGGACGCACTCTCTGAATAAGCGTGCCATCCTTTCATCAGAATTCGGAGCAGATAGAAACGAGTTAGGTTCTGTTCTGTGGGATTGATTCCGTCCAGATGAACTGTAGGGATGGTATCGTCTATCATTCCTCATATTTTCCAGTGGCTGCCTTTGGTCTTCTGGGAGCATGCTAGGTTCAGCTACAGTTGGCCCTTTCCTTGATCTTCCCCTGCTGGGTTCTGATCTAAGCACTTCCTCGGGCCCAACTTTGGGCTGGACTCTAGCTCGGCCCCGTTCATTGGCGTTTCCGTGGTTAGGTAGTATCACAGGCTCAGCTATAGTTGACCTCCGCCCGGTACTTCCCCTATTGGGTTCGGTTCCAAACATTTCCTCAGGCCTAACTTCGGGCTGTGCTCGATCTCGGCTCCTACCATGGCTGCTTCTGCCGTTAGCTCCTTTGAAGAAGGAAGATCTTTGTTGTCTCTGAGATCTTCCAGACTGGGACTCGCCCCATGATTCAGTGTTGCGGTTGGACTCTTCAGCATCCCTTAAGCGTGACATGAGATGGTCCACCAAGGCTTCCTGCTGGGAGGTGAAGCGGTTAGTTACTTCAACCACAACCCTGTCTAAATCTGCCCTAGTAATTGCTGTGGGCTGTTCTGTGGCAGGAGTGGTCGGATTAGCCTATCCTTCATTTGGTACTGCTGCTAGAGGAGGACGATTTACTTGATCCGTGACCGCTGGATCTGGAAGACTGCTGGATGCGATGTTTTTTCCTTTGTTAACATCTTTTTTCTGCTTGGGAGGCATGTTTTCCAAACGATGAATGATGCTGTTAGGAAAAAGGTTAAGTGGAAGAAGCTGAAGCTTCGAGCTTCTAGTTCTCAGTGAAAGCACCAAAAATGTTTGCACAAAAAATGGACAAACATCTCAAAGTCGTATGATTTAATAGATTTTATGTTGTTCTTAGTGATTTGGGTGATTTATGCAAATATATGAAAAGCAGGGGCTAAGCTATAAAAGACACGCAGATTTATAGTGGTTCAGCCATAATGTGCCTATGTCCACTTTATATGTTATTTCTCTTTTCTTGTTTAGATTACAAGTACAAAGCTTTGATACAAGTAAAAGAAAGTTGTTTGAAAGTTCTCTCCGTGCTTGAGCTCTCAAACTTGTCCCCCATTGCTGTACCCCTGCCCCTCTATTTATAGAGTGAGGCTGGAGGCAGGGGTCTTGGATGTATATAGCTGCAGGTGGGCCTGGACTGGTGTGGTCAGGCCTGGTAGCTTTGGTTCGGCATTGCTTGGTTCGGCGGTAGGTGGTATATGCTTTGGTTCGGAATCACATGGTAGATGGGTTGGTTCGGCATGACATGGTTCGGCATCAGATGGTAGATGGTTTGGTTCGGCATCACATGGTAGATGGGTTGGTTCGGCATCACATGGTTCGGCATCAGATGGTAGATGGTTTGGTTCGGCATCACATGGTAAACGGGTTGGTTCGGCATGACATGGTTCGGCATCAGATGGTAGATGGTTTGGTTCGGCATCACATGGTTCGGTGGTGTTGATCTGCTTTGATTCGGAGGGTGGCTGGTCCGGTTGTTCTGGTGGCTCGTCCCTTGCTTCCTCGTGTTGGCTTGATGATGGTAGAAACGTACCCAACACAACTATTCCATTTAAATCATTTAAAGTCAGTTTATTATATTTAATAATTAAATATTTAATTTCCAAAATTTAATCATTTTCAAAGATCATTAATCCATTTGAATTTATTAACCAAAGAAAATTCAACTTTCGCAGCACTTAGAAGATGCTACGAAATGTTATGTTTAAAAACAGTTCATTAATAAAAGACGTCATTTAAAATGCTGTAATATCTTAATTTAGTTTCAATTAAAATTTTAGTTAAATTTGACAACTATAGCAATAACAAAGTGCTATAATAACCCTTAGTTCAAATTTGCTATTTGGTTCATTTAAAACAACTACAGCATTTTCCAATGCTGTAATATCTTTACATTACATTTCAAAAATGCTGTCAAATCAAATTCAGAGTTTTATTTACAATTTCACACATAATTATCTTTTAATATAAATCATTTTAACTTATAAAATCATATATTTTCACATTTAAAAACAATCATTTAAGTACCTTTATTTCTATGATTTTATAAAGTCAAATTTCCATACAAAAATAAAATTAAATAACAATTATATTTTCATTTCTTTAATTAAATTTTTAACTTAACCCTTAGGTTTAAATTTCCAAAATATAACTTATTTCCATTTATTACTTAATTAAAAATTCACTTTTAAACAAATTCGACAAAAATTCAATATCAGTTATATTTCCAAATTCAGCTTAAATATTCATTTATTTCATATTTTAATTTATACAAAATCATTAACACTTTCAAAAATTATTATTACTTAATAAAGATCATTAAATTCATCTTTAAATCAAATTTGTCATATTTCCTTACTTTACATAAATTCCATTTATAAACAAAATCATAAATTCCAAAATTAACTTATATTTCAAATTCTACTTCACCATTTACTTAATTCACTTATTTAATTTGTAGAAAATCACAAATATTTTATAGAAATCATTTTAATAAAATTTAAATCAAAATATCATATTTTTTACATTTTTAAAATATTTTAAAATTTTGAGAAAAATATATAAACCACGGGTCTGTATATAATTTTCTAGCCTAGGTCAAGTGATACGGATATGTATCGTTTCAATCCGCAGTTTATAAAGAAAAACCGGGTTCTATCATTTCAAACCCGCAATCCCAAGTTAAATAAAATAAATAAAAAGTCGCTCAGGCTTATCATTTCAGCCCTTAATGATCTTTCCATATTCTAAAGTCTGTTCGGGTATGTATCATTTCAACCCATAGTGAACCTAATCTACAAGGAACTTGCAGTGTGATAAACTGATAAAAATGAACAGTATACAATATATAACAGTAACAGATGATAAAACATGTGTAAATACAGGTGTGAACATTATATGATCATAATATAACAGTTATAACATGATGATATGCATTTACAGATTCAAGTGATGTGAGTTTATCACTATATAAGTACATATTAGTCTGGTGAGATTTACTCACTTGTATAAGCTGGAGACAACGATCAAAAGCACAAACTGAGATCCTCAAAAGCACTATGGCATGAAAACACGGATATGACAAAAGAGTGGAGAGCCAAAGCTAATAGCCTTGTTCAAACATTTACACAAAACAATACAAATATATGTAAGTTTCAACACGATTTAAACATCAAATAACATTAGAATTCAAAGCCCAAAACAACATCGAATGAATTGCACTTGTTCTCAACCTCATGTACTTCAGTTAGGCAGTGATTAGGCTCAGCTAACACAGGCATTGGATCTGGTTTGGGTGTGCAAGAGGTCGTTGTACATGGTGTTAAACGGTGAAGAGGTATAGGTGCATCAATCTACCACTACAAAGCAGAGTTCATCATTTTCTAGGCTACAACTAGGTTCAGCCATGGGTTATGTGGGCCCAACAAGAGGTGAAGGTGGTGGTGGGTGATGCGGCAGGGGGTGGAGGTCAGGTCAGAGGTCGTGGTGGTGGAGGAAGTGGCGGCTAGAGGTGGTAGAAAGTGATGGTGAACAAACTAGGTCTAGATTTGCATGTAGGTGATGGATTCTTGGATTTTTGTGGAGATGCAAGCCATAGGGGTGCTCGGCCTAGGGATGAGGGTGGTCTAGGGAGGTTGCTGGTCGAAAAGTCAGGTGGTGGAGGTTGGGTCAGAGCTGGAGGAGGAAGAGCCAAGCCTAGAAGAAGAGAGCAAGTGCAAAAATCAATGTAAACAAGTAGAAAAAGAATAAGAAAAAGTTAAAAATCATTACCAAAACTTTTCTCAATAGCCATGGCCGAAATTCTTTTGTTTCAGAAATGAAAATGAATGTACGTGAATAGAAAATAGAGTATGCAGCATAAAGATGTGGATAGTAAAGGCTAATTGATGAAAAGATAAGTTACAAATGTGAAAGGTTGGAAGATAAAAGGCCTTAGGCAAATCAAAAGTCATAACCTTTCAAATTTCTTTTAATTTCTTTATATAAGTTTATATTACTGAAAATAATAATACATCAGTCAAAATTTAGAAAATATGGAAAAATATAAAAATATAAAAAAAAGTAATTAATTCTATAAGGTTAAAAATAAGAAAATAGCACAAAATTGCAACCTAGTCTACAAAAAATGGAAAATAAACAGAATGAACTTTGGAAAATTTATATGGACTTGTAAAAATATTTATAACAAAGATAATAACATAAAAATAAAAATTCATTCACAAATAAATATATAAATTTTAATTTAAATAAAATTTAAATGAAGAAATTAGTAGAAGAATAGAAAACAGCCTTTTAAGAATAGGGAATAATTACAGTAAATTTTGGAAAAATTCTATTATCATTTTAAAAATATTTGAAAGTCAAAATATATATCATATAACATAATATACAAATTAGAATAAGATAACTCAAGTAAAAATGTCATTTATATAAATTAAAACAAAGAATATTGTTAAATAACCCTATATACACACAATACTGTAAAGGGTATAACTTTCTCAATTTAAATCCAATTTCAACAAAACGAAAAGCACTATTCATGTTATTACATCTATTTTACTAATAAATGATAAAATTTAAGATTTAAAATAATTTAAATTTGAAGTTTAAAAGTCAAAGTTTGAACAGTTTGACTAGAAATTCATTTTACAGTAAAATATTCAAATTATACTAATTTGAACTATAAATCACTTAATAATCATCATTTATATTTAAAAATGAAATGTTTGAAATAAAACAAATTTGAAATAATTTAAAAATAAAATAAAGTCCAATTTAAATAATATACAAAAATCTAGGGTTGTTACACATTACAGGAAGAAATGAGAATGAAATCACTTGGAATCAATTCAAGGAGATGTTGGAAGCAAGATTTGTACCAGCATCAGCTAAGACCACCTTACTAGAAGAATTTATTAGACTCAGGCAAGGAACTTTGAATGTCACTGAATACACTCAAAAGTTTGAGGGGCTTTCCACATATGGAGCAATGCTAGTGGAAGATGAAGCATCCAAGAATGATAGATACATTAAAGGTTTGAACCCAGGACTTAGCAGAGCCATGTTACCTTATGCTAACAGGACTTTTGATCAAGTAATAGACTTGGCTTTGAGGTTAGAGCAGCATGACAAGGAGAGGGAAAAGTTCAGAAATTTTAAGAATAATAACACTAAGAAGAGTAAGGGGAGATATCACCCTTACGATAAGAAGAAAGAAGAGGCTAGTAACAAAGGCACTGGAGATGTCAAAGCTAAGGAAACCAAGAAGAAAATTGTGTGTCATCAATGTGGAAAGGAAGGACATATCAAACCAAGGTGCCCAGAATTGAAAGGAGGAGCTTTCAAGTGATATCTATGTGGGAAAGAGGGGCATATGAAGAGAAATTGTCCTGAGTATAAACAGCAATGAAAATTGACAAATTTGGAAGGCAAAGGCAAATCCACAGTGGAGATTAATGCTAAAAATCACAGTCAAGTGGAAGGTACACTATTTATTTGTACCATACCCATAGCTGTAGTATATGATATTGGGGCAATTCACTCTTTGATTTCTTATGAATTAGTTAAAATGCTAAAATTGAATTGCATATTGGTTGAAATCCCATTGCATATACAAAGTCCACTGGGGAGTTCTAGTGTTTTGAATATGATTTGTGTGGATGTGGAATTAAACATAGGGGCGATATTTTTATTTCCAATTTATATGTTTTAAACTACCCAAACATTTGTATTATATTGGGGGTAGACTGGTTAAGGCAATTTAAAGCCATAGTTAACTTAGATTCATCCACCATATCATTGCAAAACCTTAGAGGCCAGAGAATCACAATTTTGTGTGTAGTGGGTAAGGGAAGGAAATTGTATCATTTAATTGACTTGGAGAAAGATTTCAGTGAACTTACTATTGAAGAAATTCCCATAGTCGATGAATACTTGGATGTTTTTGAGGAGGTCAAGGGTATTCCAAACCATAGACCAGTGGAATTCCAAATTCATTTAGTTCAGGAGCAAGCCCAGTGATTAAAAAGCCAACTAGAATGGGGCCAAATGAGCTAAAAGAATTAAAGAAACAGTTAGAGGAATTGGAAGAAAAGGGTTTTATAAGACCAAGTAATTCTTGCTGGGGAGAACCAGTGGTATTTGTTAAGAAACAAGATGGTTCCTTAAGACTTTGTATAGATTATAGCGAATTGAACAAAGTAACAATTAAAAATAAATATCCATTGCCAAGAATAGATGATCTTTTTGATCAATTAGCTGGGGTAATAGTATTTTCTAGACTAGATTTAGCATCTGGTTTTTATCAAATGAAGGTGGAGGAGTCAAGTATCAAGTACACTGCCTTTAACACTAGGGATGGGTTGTACGAATTCCTGGTTATGCCATTTGGCTTGACTAATGCACCATCATACTTTGTAGATTTAATGAATAGAACCTTTAGAGATTATTTAGACAAATTTGTGCTTATTTTTATTGATGACATTTTAATTTATTCCAAAACAGTGAAAGAACATAAAAACCATTTGCACCTGGTTTTGTCTAGATTGAGGGAAAAAGATTTAAAGGCAAAATTTTCAAAATGTGTATTTTGGAAAGAGGAAGTACATTTCCTTGGCCATGTCATTTCTGCCAAAGGAATTTCTGTGAACCCCAATAAAGTAGTGGCTATTCATGCATGGAAGAGGCCTAGCACTTTGAGTGAAGTGAGATCATTTATGGGGATGGCAGGATATTATAGGAGATTTATAAAAGATTTTTCAAAAATTTCTACACTACTTACTAACCTAACCAGGAAAAACCAAGCTTTTGTTTGGTCAGAGAAGTGTGAGAAATCTTTTGAACAGTTGAAGGAGGCATTGGTGAATGCTCCAATCTTGAAAGTACCCCAGGGAAATGAGGAATTAGTTGTATATACTGATGCTAGTGGGTTTGGCTTGGGTGCAGTGTTGATGCAACTAGGCCAAGTCATGGCATATGCATCTAGACAACTCAAACCTCATGAAGTAAGGTATGCCACACATGATCTTGAATTAGCAGTTGTGATCTATGCTTTGATACTTTGGAGACATTATTTGTTAGGAACTAAGTTTAAACTTTACACTGACCACAAGTCTTTAAAGTCTTTATTTTCACAAAAAGATTTAAACATGAGGCAACATAGATGGGTGGAGTTCTTAGCTGCTTATGATTTGGACATACTCTATACACCAGGAAAAGCAAACAAAGTTGCTGATGCTCTAAGTAGACAACATGCTAACTTAGCCATGATGATGATAGAAGAATTTAAAGACATGTCTTTGCTTGCTGAATTAGAAATTGGGGAGAATGGCTGTGTGCACATGGATGTACATGTGCATGGTGCACAGGAAAATAGAGGGAAGTTGAGCTTGATGACACTTCAATCTGAATTAATTTTGAAGGTAGGAAAAATGTAAGAACAAGACACAAACTTATTGGATAAGAAAATTCTCATATCAAAAGGGAAAGAGGTGACAAATTACCATATTGATAAAAATGGTTATTTAAGAAACCAGAATAGAATATGTGTTCCAGAAAACATGGAGTTGAAGGAGGAAATATTGAACGAATATCATAGAAGTAAGTACTCCATACACTCAAGAAGTACAAAGATATATCAAAATTTAAAAAGAGACTTTTGGTGGAAGGGAATGAAATCAGATGTAGCCAAACATGTTGCAAAGTGTATGACTTGCCAACAAGTCAAGGCTGAAAGACAAAAGCCATTAGGGTTGTTGCAACCTCTTAACATACCACAATGGAAATGGGAAGATATATCTATGGATTTCATAGATGGACTACCTAGATCTAAAAGAGTAAACACAAGTATATGGGTGATAGTAGATAGGCTAAATAAAGTGGCACATTTCATCCCAGTCAAATCAGAAAGGAATGCACCAAAGTTAGCACAAGTATTTATGAAGGAGGTGGTAACATTGCATGGAATTCCCAAAACTATTGTGAGTGATAGGGATACCATTTTCACATCATGGTTCTGGAAAAGTTTTCAAGAAGCCATGGGAAGTGAATTATGCTCGAGCACTGCCTACCATCCACAATCAGATGGGCAGACTGAAGTGGTGAACAAGGTTTTAGAGGACTTGTTAAGGGCATGTGCACTAGATTTTGGAGGTAACTGGGAAGACTATCTCCATTTAACTGAGTTTACATACAATAACAGCTATCAAAGCACCATAGGGATGGCTGCATTTGAAGCCTTATATGGCAAGCCATGTTTGTCACCTGTATGTTGGGTAGAAACTGGAGAAAGAGCTGTTTTAAGGCCTGAGTACATACAAGAAACTAAAGAGAAAATTGAGTTGGTAAGTGACGCAGCGGATATAACACTTGACGACGAATTGAAATATTCGTGTCGAGCAAATCGATAAACGATTCGATGAAACAATATAAAATCGATGGATTGATGATGCCGAACACCCAAATCCATTGATCTTGGAAGATATCGGATTCTAGCTATCTCCAACAGGTTGATCGCATATGATACCATGTTAAAAGATCTACGATTCTTCTACGTTGATCTTGCGCACAAGATTCCGTGAATCGGCTTCAAAATCGTTGATTCGAGCGCACTTGAATATCCGAAGATGGAGATAGGAGATCACACTCAACTACCAATTTCAATGGTGGCACAAAGCACACAAACAAATTTTATTCCAAATTCAACAACCCCTTTTAGAAATGGCCAACATCCCTATTTATAGGGTTAGAACACAACACACAGCCGACCTAACATAGGGACGCGACCTATGACCTAACAAAGGTCGTTCACGACCTAACAAAGACATCACAACACAGCCTGCAACATAATAGATACAACGACATACGACTTATCACAACATGAGTCAACACAGTACAACACCACGCGAGTTAAAACACTTATGTGACATAACTGAAAGCGACATAAGGGTACAACACTTCTTCATGACAAGCGACTTAGGCTTTAGCGACCTAAGGATTGCGGCTTAAGTTAATAGCTTGCGGCTTAAGTTGATAGCATGCGGCATAAGGACGAGCGACCTAAATTTGAGCGGCTTAAGAATCAATGCGGCTCATTAAGTCGTTATCTTGCTTGAGCGACCTAAGGGAACTGGGCTTAACTCGCTAAGTCGTTCAAGCGATTTATCAAAGTGCTTTAGCTCGGTATGTCGCTCCAGCAACTTAAGAATAACTTGTTGGTGTTCTGCATAGTCCTTCACTGAATCATCTATCTCGATAGGTCACAAATAGCTAGGTCGCTCACGACTTAAGGTAACACGTACTGAATGGTTTAGCTCGCTGGACCGGTTCCAATGATTCGCTAGGTCGCTTGTAACATGTGAGCGACTTATGACGATGAGCGATTTATCCTGGTGCGCTGCATCATCCTCTCCTGGTTGACAAGAATTCGACCTCGAATTTGCACCTTCCTCTTCTTCAACAAGCTTATTCTCATAATACGGAATCAAATGTTTAACGTTGAAAACGTCTGCAGTGTGAATATGATCCGGCAACCTCAACTGATACGCATTATCATTGATCTTCTTCAAAATTTCCACTGGACCAAATTTTCGAGCTTTCAACTTGTTGTAGGTTCCAACTGGAAAACGATCTTTCATTAACACCACGTAAAAAATCACCTTCTTTGAAGTATACACTTCTTCGCTTCTTATCTGCCAGTTGTTTATACTTATCATTTGATGCACACCATCACTCATGAACAGTTTTGTGACATTCCTGCAACTCGTTCACGAAATCACAAGCTCGTTTAACAACTCCTTTCTGAGATGGTACTGTCATCAAATCCAATGGTCCCTTCGGAATTGCTGAATATACAACTTGAAACGGACTGAATCCAGTACTTCGATTAACAGCGTGATTATGTGCAAACTCTACCTGACATAATTTCATATCCCAGCTCTTCAAATTATCTTTTACAAGACATCTTAACAAGTTTCCCAACGATCTATTCACCACTTCCGTTTGTCCATCTGTTTGCGGATGATAGGCGCTACTAAAATTCAGCTTCGTTCCAACCATCTTCCACAGACTCAACCAAAAATGACTTAGAAATCATGCATCCCGGTCAGAAACAATGGATTCAGGTAGCCCATGTAGTCGATAAACTTCCTTATAGAACAACGGAGCAACACGGACTACATCCGAGGTTTTTTTTACAAGCTATGAAATGTGCCATTTTCGAAAACCTGTCCACTACAACATATATTGAATCATTTCCTCGCTGAGTTCTTGGCAAAGCCAAAACAAAATCCATGCTAATATCAACCCATGGTCTAGTCGGCACTGGCAATGGCATATATAACCCTGCATTCGTAGCTATCCCTTTGGAAACTTGACATATATGACATCTCTGCACAAATCTTTCAACTTCTTTCCTCATAGATGGCCAAAAATATGATTCAGAAATCAACTGCAAAGTACGATCTCTACCCACATGACCCTCTTCATGCAATTCTTTTACAATCTTCATCCGTAAACTGCTCTCTGGTATGTACAACCTATTTCCCTTGAATAGAAAACCATCTACCAACATATACTCATCCGTCTTCCCTTTATTGACTTCATCCATAACTTTAGCAAAGTAAGGATCATCAACAAACAATTCTGGCAATACATCAAACCCTGTCACCTCAACTTTCATCGTGGTCAACAAATGATTTCTTCTACTCAATGCATCTGCCACACGGTTTGTAACTCCCGACTTATGCTTCACAACAAATGTAAACTGTTTAAAGTATGCGATCCACGAAGCATGTCTAGCTGTGACTTTATCCTGCCCTTGCAAATGCTTCAATGCCTCATGGTCTGTATACAAGACAAACTCCTTATGAAACAAGTAATGTCTCCAATGCTTCACAGCTTGCACAATAGCATAGAACTCCACATCATAAGTATTATATCTCATCTTAGCTCCCAAACGCTTCTCACTGAAATAAGCAATTGGTCGACCTTTCTGACTCAACACCCCTCCAATTCCAACCTTGGAGGCATCAGTATGTAGCTCAAATAACTACTGAAAATCTGGCAATACTAGAATTGGTGTTGTCGTCAAAAGCTCCTTGATCCGCTCAAAAGCTAATCCTGCTTCTTCCGTCGACAAAAAATGTTTTCCCTTCATATAATCAGTAACTGGCGCCATCACGCTACTGAAATGTGGAGTAAACCTTCGGTAGAATGATGCTAATCCATGGAAACTTCTCACTTCAGTTATAGTCTTGGGTTGTGGCCAATTTCTGATTGCTTCAGCTTTACTTTGATCCACCTGTATACCTTCTTCAGAAACAACATAACCCAAAAATAAAACACTATGCGTCATGAACATGCATTTCTTCGTTGCAGCATAAAATAGTTCCTGTCGCAGTATCATCAACACTTCTCTCAGATGATGCAAGTGTTCTTCTGTGCTTCCACTGTATATATGTATATCATCAAAATACACCACCACGAACTTCCCAATAAATGGTCTAATGATCTGATTCATCACCCGCATAAACGTACTAGGTGCATTCGAAAGACCAAATGGCATAACCAGCCATTCGTACAACCACTCCCATGTCTTGAACGCTGTTTTCCATTCATCCCCTGGTCGAATTCGAATTTGATGGTACCCTCTCTTCAGATCAATTTTTGAAAATATAGTAGCTCCATTCAACTGATCTAACAAATCATCCAATCTAGGCATTGGAAATCTATACCTCACAGTAATCTTGTTCTGTGCCCGACTATCGGTACACATCCTCCACGTTCCATTCTTTTTCGGCACTAACAAGGCTGGAACTGCACAAGGACTTAAACTTTCCTGTACACGCCCTTGTTCAAGCAACTCTTCCACCTGCCTTCTCAACTCCTCGTGCTCCTTTGGGCTCATTCTGTAATGTGGTCTATGTAGTAACACAAATCCTGGAACAAGATCAATTTGGTGTTGTATGTCCCTCAACGGTGGTAACTCTTTTGGCATTTCTTCAGGAAATACATCTTCAAATTCTTCCAGCACTGGCTTTACTTCTTCAAGAATTTCAACCACTTCATTACTTTCACGTCCAATCAACAAAAACACTTCCGGCTCTTCTTCTACTTCTTTAACAAACTCCTTCAAAGATAGCAAAGTTTTCAGTTCTTCAATCTCCTCCAACTTGCTTTCCTTCTGTTGTTGCTTTTTAGGAACTAAAGTGATTTTAGTGCCATTGAACATGAAACTGTAGCAGTTTGTTCTTTCATCATGTTGCACGGCCCTATCAAATTGCCATGGTCTGCCCAACAACAAATGACACACATCCATGTCCACAACTGTTTGCACAAAAAGTGGGCAAACACCTCCAAGTCGTATGATTTAGTTGATTTTATGTTGTTTTTAGTGATTTGGGTGATTAATGCAAATATATGAAAAGCAGGGACTAAACTTTAAAAGACACGCAGATTTATAGTGGTTCGGCCAGAACGTGCCTACGTCCACTTTATATGTTATTCTCCTTTACTGTTCAAATTACAAGTACAAAGCTTTGATACAAGTATATGAAAGTTGTTTGAAAGTTCTATCCATGCTTCAGCTCTCAAAACCTCTCTGCCATTGTTGTACCCCTGCCCCTCTATTTATAGAGTGAGGTTGGGGGTAAGGGTCTTGGATGTATATAGCTGCTGGTGGGCCTGGGCTGATGCAATCTGGCCTAGCAAGGTTGGTTCGGTACTCCCTGGTCCGGTAGTACGTTGGGAAGCGAGTTGGTTCGGTGGCAGTGGAGCAGAGGTTGGTTCGGTAGGCAGTGGAGCAGAGGTTGGTTCGGTAGGCAATGGAGCAGAGGTTGGCTCGGTAGGCAGTGGAGCAGAGGTTGGTTCGGTAGGCAGTGGAGCAGAGGTTGGTTCGGTAGGCAGTGGAGCAGAGGTTGGTTCGGCTATGCATAGGAAGAAAGTTGGTCCGGTAGTAGGTGGAAACACTCCCAACATTTGCCCCCCAAAGTGGGGCATATGCTTGCGTATGGCGCGCTTTGTTTATCTGGACGCCCTCATCCTTTTCTAAATGCCGAATTATCTGGTCCGGCTATTTTGTGCTTGCTTATAAGTATGGGCTTGAGGCTTTCATTATTCCTTACCTTTTGAAATAGTCGGACCAAATTCTTGACTGCCTAATCGATTATAGTGCCTAACCGGTTTTGACTGCCGAACCATTTATAGTGCCGAACCAGTTCTGATCGCCGAACCAGGTGAGATATTCTTTTGCCGAATGAACTTCGTGCTTGAAATACCGAATGACCATGAGGAGTATGATTGCCGAATGAGATTGGGAGTTTGAATGCCGAATGAGATTTTATGTTTTAACTTATAAATGAAATTCTAGTCTTCATACAGTTGCTTGTTCACTTCCTTCATTCTAACGACGCACTTATTTGTGTTTGCAGATAAATGTCTCATAAAGTGGAAACTCGTTCCGACAAGAAGAAATCAACGGACAGAAGAGAGTCCCCCGTCATGCTCTCAGTTCAGCCGAATCCAGAACGACATGGACCCACCACGAGATCGCTAATGGACGGGTACGGTCCTCAAGAGCTTCTGAACTCACCTCCTGATTGCTTCCCTAGCTCCCTCAAAGACGAGCAGCTTGATGTCATTTCTCGTTCTTTTGGGATTGACAGAGGGTGTATGCTGTTGCCGAGGGAAGGGGTGATGCCATATAATCCCCCCGAAGGATATTTCGCTTATAGTAGGTACCATTGTATGTGTGGGGCCATCCCCCCCATCAATGCTTGGATACTCAGCTTCATCACCTACTTGAAGGTGGCTCCATTTCAGCTTCAGCCTAACTCCTACGCCATCCTGGTGAGCCTGTTTGTCATTTTTCAGAGGAGATACGGGCGTCCTCCCTCCCACCGGGATATCCGGTATTTGTACAATCTGAGAGGCTATAAGAAGGGGTCTCCATACATTAGCTTGGAATCAGCCGTATCTTTCAAGCCAGTCCTGGACTTATATTCGAAGTTCAACATGTTCAAGAAAGAATGGTTTTTCATCAAGGATGACTCTGTTTCCATCCGTCGCTTCACCTCTGGCTGTAAGTTGAAGCTTATTTATGATTTCCGTTCTGACTGCAATGCTTCTTCTCATATGCTTTTATTTCTTGCTAGTGACAGGTGGCTTTGCGGTCGTGGAAAACGATCGCCTGGTTCAGATGGCTGTGGAAATAGAAGCCATTACAGGAAGGGATAGGTTGGCATCTTACTTGATCAGGAACGCTACACTTCTGGGGCACAGCCTGATTCTACCACATCAGTCCGTGGTCAAGCAGAGAGACACGGCGGAGGAGAGGGCTGCCAAAGCTACAGGAGGGGTCATGGCGAAGAGCAGTAAAAGGAGACCCTTCTCGATGCATCTAGTTGCCGGGGGGAAGAAACTCAAAAAGTCCGATGGACCCTCTCCCAGCACACATCCAGATGTTCAGGAGGAGGAAGAAGTGGAGGGGGAAAAAGGCGAGGATGAAGGCGGTGAGGCGGAGAGTGGAAGTGGTAGAGAAGGTGACACTGATTGTCACGGCTATGATGGTGGCGAAGGACAGGGCGGTGATGGTACCAGGGCTTTGCCTCCTGGGCAGGCAGGCATGATTCAAGAGTGGACAGATGACGCTCTCCGCCAAGCCTTTGAAGAGTTGGAGGAAGGACTGGCCTTGGCGGAGAAGCCCAAGAAAGCTGATAAGGCCGAGACCGACGCCGATTTATCTTCCGGGAGTGCTTCTACTAAGGCAGCTTCTGCAATTCAAGGTGAATTTCTCTTTATTCTTTTTAATTCTTGAATGATGGCTCAATGCATGCTGGTGACACTTGGTTTTTATTCCAGGAGCAGGCAAAACGGCCAAGACCTCAGATCTTCGGCAAAGGCTTGAACAATACAGACTCCTTAAAGCTTCTGCCAAACCGAAGCCTCCTATTAACCGTCCTGGAGACGTAGTCATTTATCGTCCACTTCTTGGAGTTATTGAAGAAGACATACAAAAGAGGAAGAGGAGTTGATCTTCGTTTGAATCTCTTCCTGGTCCTCCGGCCCCACTCCAGCCTATTAATGATATTACGGAGGATGATACTGAGTTTATGTCTTCTCCACATCCATCTGAGAATCCAACCGCCACCTCGATAGATCACCCAGGCTTGGTTCATAATCCGTTTACGGGTCATCCAGACCTGGACCGGGCCTTTCATGACATCTCCTTCGATGAGGTTATTGGTGAGCACCTTCTCCCTCGCAATCCTATGGTACGGGTGCTTGACGAGGCTAAGTCCCTGGACCTTGGCTTGCTTAACACTCGGGTCGTAACTCTGGGGGATGAAGCTAAGGCAAACATTGACCGGGTTGCCGAGGAGACCAGTAAATTGATGGGGCATCATGCCCGACTAGTCAAGGCCCGGGATGAAACTGGGAGTGCCAACATTCGACTACGGTTAATGGTCTCTGACCAGGCTAAGCAGCTTGCCGACCAAGCCATTCAAATTTCTCAGCACGAGGCCGCAACCAGGCAACTGAAGAAGACTATGGAAGAGGCCTGCAGGGCAGAGTTGCGAAAAATGGAGGCCGCCTGCAAGGAGCGGATTGACATGGCTATAGCAACGGTGGATGAGGTTCGGAAAGCGGATCTCGAGCGGGTAGAGGAGTTATCCAGGAGGCTTGAAGCTGTAGAGCTGGTTCAAACCAAGCTAAAGGATGAGATGGAGGCGATGAGGAAATCCCTTCAGGCTGACCGATCGCAATACCGATCGGAAAGGGATGCTGCCGTCGCAAGGCTATCGGCTTCCGAGGTCCGAATGAGGGAGTTTGAGGAGAACGAGGTGATGATGGATGAGATGCTCCAGGATATGTACTTCCGTACTTGGAAACATAGTAACTTATCCTGGATGGATGATTATCCCTAAGTCATGGCCAGGATTTATCTTAGGGCTCTGGAGGAGGCTATGGCTGGTGCGGATAAGGAGGGTGGTGAGGTCTTCAGAATGGATGTGGTTACGGCCCAGTTCACCAAGGAGGAGAGAGTGGCGGTGAAGGAGGGTATGCGGCTGCTTACTACTGAGGAGGTAGGTGTGCAGGTAGAGGATGATGATCAAGATGATCAAGGAGCAGAAGCTGGTAAGTCTTCCCCTTTAGTCTTTCCGTTAACTTGGTTGCTTATCACTAATGTATTCTTTCCTTGATCGGACAGGTGGGCAACATGATAAGGATAAAGCTCCGACGCAGCCGGCTCCTTGATTTGACCTGGATATCTTTTTGTGGACTTGACATTGTTGTATATGTTAATCTCAAAACAGTAACGTGACTTTTAGGTTGTAATTATTTTACTCATAATAAACAGCATTATCCTTGACGTGTAATTTTTTAACTTTAGCTGATTCTGTCGTATTAGAATGCTTTTGTTATTTTGACATGTTGTATGAGAAATATTGATGCAGCCCAGAAAGAAGAAGTCATAGGTCGTGTACGACCTAACATGTTGATAGGTCGAGTCCGACCTAAAGAGGAAGCTAACGAGTTAGAATTTTGTGAGAAATTGTGGAAAGTTAAAGATTTAGGTCGCAGCCGACCTAACAAAGAGTTTAAGTCATTCCAACGACTTAGTGAAGATCGCAGCCGACCTAACGAAGATTTTAAGTCGTTCCAACGACCTAGTATAACTCGGCAACAACTTAGTAAATACTTGCGGGATAACGAGTCCTTTAAGTCGTCTGAACGACCTACCGAATTACGAAATGAGAAAACAGAGCAAATTGGTGAATTGTTAGGTCGTGAACGACCTAACGAGTCAAGATATAGGTCGTTGAAGCCTGAAGCCGTGAAACCTTATGCCGCTTTAATCCAGACCATTGATTCTGCAAAGCCGCTTGAGATAGATCGCAACTGGAGTATAAGTCGTAGGTCGTTTGTTTTAGGTCGCGTACGACCTGAGTTGAGTCGTGAGAAGTTGTAGGTCAGCAACGACTTAAGTGATGTATTTTCTGTTTGTATTTTCTGTTTTTAAGTCGTGTGTCTTGTTAAGTTGTAAGTCGCTGAAGGCTTGTAAGGAGTTGTAACTGTTTTGTCTTAAGTCATCTACTCTTAAGTCGTAAGTCGTGTGAGTTAAGTCGGAGGCTATAAGTCGGAACCGACCTAAGAGTTGTGCAAATTTCTGTTGTTGAGTTGAACGCCTATAAATAGGCCGAGTGTCACATTTGTAAAGGTTGTTGATTTTTGAATAAAATTCTTGTTTAATTGCTTTGTGCTTTCATTTAAATTGGTAGTTGAGTGTAATCTCCTATCTCCTCTTTTGGATAATCGAGTGCGCTCGATTCAACGATTGTAGAAGCCGATTCGCGGAATCAAGTACGCTTGATCAACGCTCGAAGAATTGAAGATCTTCGAACCCGGTATCGTGCGCGATCAACGAGTTCGGGATAGCTAAAATTCGGTATCTTCGGATCAACGAATTTGGACATTTCAGTATTCATCAATCCATCGATTGCTACTTTCATCGATCTACATTGTTTTTGATTAATCCGCTGCGTCAGTTTGGTATCGGAGCTTGTTTTAGCCAATCATAGCTAAATTGAGTCTTGGAGCCAATCATCTTGAAGAAGTTTGAATCGAAGTAAAGATTTGAGGTTTTTTATCACGGCCGAGAGCAAGTTGAAGTTGTTCGACTTTGTATTGATGTTTGGAGATCGGATCTTATCATTTGGAGAAGTTGTGTTCATCGTGTTCATCGCGAATTGCAACAAAGTGGGAGTTTTCGATCCATTTCATTTTGGATCAAAGTTCGAATTGTGTTTGAATTTGAAGTGTGAGGAGTAAATCCATCATTTGGTATCATTTTGAATCATGCCGCCAAGGAGAGCTAACCGTCATCAAAATGTTGAAGATTTGTATAAACGGGAAGATGTCGAGCAAATGGAGCAACGTATAAGTGACAAATTCAATGAGAAGTTGGATGAAGGCATTGGGAGGTTAGAGAAGCTTATGACGGAGATGAATCAAAACCGGAGAAGGGTTTCACCTGAATCTAATCACGAGAGAAGTAGAGTTTCACCACATTCTAATCAAGGGAGAAGTAATGACAATGACCATAGAAGTGTGAGCCGAGACAGTTATAGAAATGTTGATGACCGAGATCGTGTTTGGAGGAATGTAGATCGAAGGGATGGTGGTAGACGTGAAGGGAGTAGAGATGTTGGTGGTCAGAATCGACATCGATATGCATCTGATTTTGAAGAGGAGTATGATGGTGGTAGTATTCAAGGACGAGGTCAAGGAAGAAATTATTCAGAGTATGATCACAAGTGGGAATCGGGAATGAGGACTGAAATTCCTGAATTCAAGGGTGGTATGCAAGCTGAAGAATTTTTGGATTGGGTGGCTAATGTTGAGGAGATTTTTGATTTCAAGGAAGTTTCAGAACATCGTAGAGTGAAGTTGGTTGGTACAAGGTTGAGGGGTAGAGCTTTGGCATGGTGGCAGCAAACAAAACTTACACGTGAACGAATGGGGAAGTCGAAAGTTGAAACTTGGGAGAAGATGAAGAAATTGATGAAAGCAACGTTCTTACCTTATAATTAACAGTCGCTGATGTATCAACGTTTGCAGAATTTGAGGCAGGGCACTAAGACTGTTAATGACTATGCGGATGAGTTTTACCAACTTATTGCAAGGAATGATATTATGGAAACGGAAGAGCAGCTGACATCTAGATTCATTGGGGGATTGAGAATGCAGATTCAGGATATGGTTAATATGTTCGATCCAAGATCTGTGGCAGAAGCACATCAAAAGGCGTTGGCTTGGGAGAAACAGGGACGACGAGGAGGTGGTGTGTTTACTAATTCCAACAATCAAGTGAAGGGTGTAAGTGGGAGTTCTAATGTTTCTAAACCTATCAGTAGACCAGTGGTAAAGGAGGCTGAGAAGGTGAAGGTTAACAATGGTTTCAAATGTTACAATTGTCAGGAATTGGGTCATAAAAGCAATGAGTGTCCAAAGCCAAAGAAGAGAACCATGATTGCAGAAGTTGAAGATGAGGATGTTGATGGAGATTATTCTAGTCCAGTTGAGGAGGATGAACAGGATATTGCGTCAGGAGATGAAGGTTGTAATCTAATGGTGAGGAGATCGTGTTTGACACCGAAGCAAGAAGAAGCTAGTTGGTTGAGGAGTAATATCTTTCAGTCGACATGCACTATACTGGGAAAGGTGTGTAAATTTGTGATTGACGCAGGAAGCTGTGACAATATCGTTTCAACCGAGGCTGCGACAAAGTTGAAGTTGAAGACAGAGAAACATCCGAATCCATACAAGTTAGCATGGTTGAGAAAAGGAGGAGAAGTGAAAGTGGATAGACGAGTTCTTGTTCCATTCTCTATTGGGAAGAAATACAAAGAAGAGATCTGGTGTGATGTAGAGATCGATGTTTGCCACTTACTGTTGGGAAGACCATGGCAGTATGATCGAGCAGTACAACATGACGGTCGGACCAATAGCTACAGTTTTATGTTTGAAGGTACGAAGATTATCCTAGTTCCAAAGAAGAGACATCAAGGAGAGAGTACGTCGGAAGAGATTGAAGAACTGAAAACTTTGCTATCTTTGAAAGAGTTTGTTAAAGAAGTTGAAGAGGAGCCGGAAGTGTTTTTGTTGATTGGGCGAGAGAGCAGTGAAGAGTTTGAAATTCCAGAAGAAGCAAAACCAGTTTTGAAAGAATTTGAGGATGTATTTCCAGATGAGTTACCGAAGGAGTTACCGCCACTAAGAGACATTCAACATCAAATCGATCTTGTTCCAGGAGCAGTGTTGCCACATAGACCACATTATCGAATGAGTCCGAAGGAACATGAAGAGTTGCGGAGGCAGGTAGAGGAATTGCTTGAACAGGGGCGTGTGCAGGAGAGTTTAAGTCCTTGTGCTGTACCAGCTTTATTGGTACCCAAAAAGGATGGAACGTGGAGGATGTGCACAGATAGTAGAGCATTGAATAAGATCACAGTCAGATACAGATTTCCGATGCCGAGGCTTGATGATTTATTGGATCAGATGAGTGGGTCCGTAATCTTTTCTAAGATTGACTTGAAGAGCGGTTATCATCAGATTCTCATTAGACCAGGGGACGAATGGAAGACAACATTCAAGACGAGGGAAGGGTTGTATGAATGGCTGGTAATGTCGTTTGGTCTATCAAATGCACCAAGTACATTCATGAGGGTGATGAACCAGATTTTCAGGCCATACATTGGGAAATTTGTGGTGGTTTACTTTGATGATATTCTGATCTACAGTGCTAGTACAGAAGAGCATGTTCAGGATTTGAAGAAACTGTTAATTATTCTTCGTGAAGAACAATTCTATGCTGCTACGAAGAAGTGTGTTTTTATGGTGAGGAGTGTTTTATTTCTGGGATATGTTGTGTCGGAAGAAGGAATACAAGTTGACAAAAGTAAAGTCGAAACTATCCGAGATTGGCCACAGCCCAAGACGATAACGGAAGTTCGTAGTTTTCACGGGTTGGCTTCATTCTATCGAAGATTCATTCCACACTTTAGTAGTGTGATGGCACCTGTTACAGATTGTATGAAGGGTAAACAGTTTTCATGGTCGGAGGAAGCAGGGGATGCTTTTGGGAAGATCAAGGAGTTGCTGACGTCTGCACCAATTCTAGTATTACCAGATTTTCAGTTGTTGTTTGAGCTACACACTGATGCATCAAAGGTTGGGATTGGAGGAGTGTTGAGTCAGAGGGGGCGTCCAATTGCATACTTTAGTGAGAAGTTATCAGGAGCGAAGATGAGATACAATACATATGATGTGGAATTTTATGCGGTTATGCAAGCTATAAAACACTGGAGATATTATCTATTTCAGAAAGAGTTTGTTCTGTATACTGATCATGAAGCATTGAAGCATTTACAAGGGCAAGACAAGATTTCAGCAAGACATGCATCATGGATTGCTTATCTGCAACAGTTTACTTTTGTTGTTAAACACAAATCAGGAGTGACGAATCGTGTTGCGGATGCGTTGAGTAGAAGAAATCACTTGTTAACTACATTGAAGGTTGAAGTGACGGGGTTTGAAGAACTACCAGAATTATTTGTCGATGATCCTTACTTTGCAAAGCTTGTTGACAAAGTCAAGGAGAGAAAGACGGATGAGTTTGTAATGGTGGATGGGTTTCTTTTTAAAGGAAATCGATTATGCATACCGGAGGGTAGTTTGAGAATGAAAATTGTGAAGGAGTTGCATGAAGAAGGCCACGTGGGTAGGGACCGTACTTTGCAATTAATTTCACAATCATATTTTTGGCCATCGATGAGGAAAGAAGTGGAGAGGTTTGTGGAGAGATGTCATATCTGTCAGGTTTCGAAAGGAATGACGACTAATGCGGGATTATATATGCCGCTACCTGTACCAACTAAACGATGGGTTGATGTGAGTATGGACTTTGTGTTGGGGTTGCCGAGAACACAGCGTGGAAACAATTCCATTTATGTGGTGGTTGATCGATTTTCGAAAATGGTACATTTTATTGCTTGTAAGAAGATGGCGGATGCTGTTCATGTTGCTCAGTTGTTTTTCAAAGAGATATATCGACTTCATGGATTGCCAGAATCTACTGTGTCGGATAGGGATACTCGTTTCCTGAGTCATTTTTGGCTAAGTTTGTGGAAGATGGTGGGAACGAAGTTGAACTTTAACAGCGCTTATCATCTACAAACGGATGGACAGACCGAGGTTGTTAACAGATCGTTGGGAAATTTATTGCGATGTCTGGTGAAAGACAATCTGAAAAGCTGGGACGTGAAGTTATGCCAAGCAGAGTTCGCTCATAATCATGCGGTAAATCGTAGTACGTGGTTCAGTCCATTTCAGATAGTATATTCAAGCTTACTGAAGGGACCGTTGGATCTAACGGTAGTGCCACAATCAAAGAAGACAATTAAGAAAGCTGTTGATTTTGTTGATGGATTGGCGGAATGTCATAAAATCGTTCAGGAACGATTGGAGAAAGCAAATGAGATGTATAAATGATCTGCAGATTTGAAGCGAAGGAGTGTTGAATTTCATGAAGGTGATTTGGTTTATGTAGTGTTAACAAAAGATCGTTTTCCGGTAGGAACGTACAATAAATTGAAAGCACGAAAGATTGGTCCAGTGGAAATTTTAAAGAGAATCAATGAAAACGCTTATAAATTGAAGCTACCAGAGGATGTGTACACGTCTGATGTATTCAATGTTAAGCATCTAGTACCTTATCATGGGAATGAGTGTGTTGTGGATACAGAAAGTGCAAATTCGAGGACGAATTTTTCTCAACCTGGGGAGGATGATGCAGCCCAGAAAGAAGAATTCATAGGTCTTGTACGACCTAACATGTTGATAGGTCGAGTCCGACCTAAAGAGGAAGCTAACGAGTTAGAATTTTGTGAGAAATTGTGGAAAGTTAAAGATTTAGGTCGCAGTCGACCTAACAAAGAGTTTAAGTCGTTCCAACGACTTAGTGAAGATCGCAGCCGACCTAACGAAGATTTTAAGTCGTTCCAACGACCTAGTATAACTCGGCAACGACTTAGTAAATACTTGCGGGATAACGAGTCCTTTAAGTCGTCTGAACGACCTACCGAATTACGAAATGAGAAAACAGAGCAAATTGGTGAAGTGTTAGGTCATGAACGACCTAACGAGTCAAGAGATAGGTCGTTGAAGCCTGAAGCCGTGAAACCTTATGCCGCTTTAATCCAGACCGTTGATTCTGCAAAGCCGCTTGAGATAGATCGCAACTGGAGTATAAGTCGTAGGTCGTTTGTTTTAGGTCGCGTACGACCTGAGTTGAGTCGTGAGAAGTTGTAGGTCGGCAACGACTTAAGTGATGTATTTTCTGTTTTTAAGTCGTGTGTCTTGTTAAGTTGTAAGTCGCTGAAGGCTTCTAAGGAGTTGTAACTATTTTGTCTTAAGTCGTCTACTCTTAAGTCGTAAGTCGTGTGAGTTAAGTCGGGGGCTATAAGTCGGAACCGACCTAAGAGTTGTGCAAATTTCTGTTGTTGAGTTGAACGCCTATAAATAGGCCGAGTGTCACATTTGTAAAGGTTGTTGATTTTTGAATAAAATTCTTGTTTGATTGTTTTGTGCTTTCATTTAAATTGGTAGTTGAGTGTAATCTCCTATCTCCTCTTTTGGATAATCGAGTGCGCTCGATTCAACAATTGTAGAAGCCGATTCGCGGAATCAAGTGCGCTTGATCAACGCTCGAAGAATTGAAGATCTTCGAATACGGTATCGTGCACGATCAACGAGTTCGGGATAGCTAAAATTCGGTATCTTCGGATCAACGAATTTGGACATTTCAGTATTCATCAATCCATCGATTGCTACTTTCATCGATCTACATTGTTTTTGATTAATCCATTGCGTCAGTTTTGATCGATCTACATTGTTTTTTATTAATCCCATTAGCGAATGTCTCCTATTCCGTGTCCTATACTTTAGGGATCGTTATAGAGGATAGGAGGAAAGTTTTTTAAATAAAATTGAAATATGAGAAATAGTAAAACTTCCAATCACGGAAGGCCTTCGATGTGCTTAAGTTCGTGGCAAACGGGCTTTGTAGTCACTTTCCCTAGCTGTGGGTCTTGGAGACATTTGTCACCCATCTTACGCCTCCGCGGGGAGTTAATCTTTTTTACCATAGCCGTACTTAAGACACATTAGAGCCGAGATCGCGCACAGTAACTACCCGGGCCATTATGGCCCGTAATCGTGGGTATTATTCGATTTACTGTAGCCGGCTAGCGTGGGTGCCGATCGTCATCCGTGAACTACCCCTGGCTGGCCACACCTTATGTTGGGGCTTAAAGTAGGTTCACAGCCGCCGGCGAGCCGAACGCCGTAATGAGCTGCCTTGGCTATAGTCGGCCTTCTCGGTGGCTTATAATCAGCTCATTACAGTTGGGTTTGAGGGCCGATTGCGAGCAATGAGTTAACTCGCAGCAGAGGGATGCTAGAGAAAAAGTGTCTCATTGGCGAGGGCATAGATTCGCATAGTACCTGTTAGGTCTTGTCCAGGTGAGATTGTGCCATGATGTGTCTTTGAATGGGAATGTCATTACACAGGATTTTGTTCAACAGAAAGGGATAAAGTTAACAAGCAACCAAGATATAAAGGAATAAGTTAAAAAGAGACAAGTTTTTTAAAGTGGTTCGGCACGAAAATGCCTACGTCCACTGATTCTCTTTGTTAATTAACTTCATATGAGCAGTACAAGTTAAGAAAAGTATCGACGGATGTGTTGGATGTTCCATGCCCTTTGGAACACCTCCCCGTCCACTGTTGACAAAATATAAGCTCCATTGAGGAGATCTTTATGAATTACATATGGTCCGTCCCAGACTGGATCTAGCGCTCCAGGGCGCTGGAAGACTCGCTTGAGGACAAGATCTCCTTTTTGTAAGTTGCGATGCTTGACTTTGGAGTTGTATTGTGTTGCCACTTTTTGCTTGTGAGCTGCTGTTTTGAGGGCTGCAACATTTCTTCTCTCCTCAATTAGATCCAAAGACATATGGAGGAGCTCTTCGTTCTCTTCCGGGTTATAGTGGATCCTACGGTGGGAAGGCACTATAGTTTCAACTGGGAGCATATCCTCCGATCCGTATGCCAAAGAGAAAGGAGTATGCCCCGTTGATGTTCTGAAAGATGTGCGATAGGCCCACAGTGCCGTAGGAAGTTCATCCACCCAAGCGCCTTTTGACTTTTCGAGTTTCTTTTTGATTAGAGTTTTGAGAATTTTGTTGACGGCTTCGACTTGTCCGTTTTCCTGGGGATAAGCTACGGATGAGAAGCTTTTGTGAATTCCGTGCTCTTTGCACCAGTTGGCGAACTCCTCGCTGTCAAATTGAAGTCCATTGTCCGATATGATTTTAAATGGGACTCCATACCTGCACAGAACATTTTTGATCAAGAAGTTAATAAATTTTGCTGAAGATACTTTATTTAGGTGTTCTGCTTCCACCCATTTGATGAAATAGTCGACTGCCACTATAGCATATTTGGCTCCGCCTTGGCCCATTGGCAGTTCGCCAATCAACTCAATTCCCCATACTGCAAAGGGCCAAGGGCTGGTCATTTGGGTAATCTCAGTTGTTGGTAGCCGCGGAATCTTAGCAAATTTCTGACATCTGTCACATTGTTTGACGAAGTCTAAGGCGTCTTTGTTTAAGGTGGGCCAGAAATATCCATATCGAAGTATCTTCTTTGCCAGATTTTGCCCTCCAGTGTGATCTCCGCAGCTTCCTTGATGGATGTTGGATAAGATTTCCTTTGCTTCCCTTCCGACGACACACCTTAATAAGGGGTTAGAGAAGCCGTGCCGATAAAGGATGCCTTCTTGTATTGTGTAGCAGGAAGCTTTCCTCAAGATTTTCTTGACTTCGTTACGCCCGTTGGGTAGTGTGCCGCTTTGTAAGTAGTCTTGGATGGGAGTCATCCAAGTTGCTTCTTCGATTGCAGCTATCAGAGTCACTTGCTCAAAACTTGGGGTCAGTTGCTTTGAGATGGCTACTGCTCCAGAAATAGCGCCGTATCTCATGCTATCTTGTTTCGCCAGTTCGTCTGCCTCTTGGTTCTCTACCGAGGGACGTGTTTGATTAAATAGCGATCCAATCGATTGAGAAGCAACTTGGTCTTCTTTAAATACGCCACGAGTCATTCTTCTAGAGCCTGGAATTCTCATAGTATTTGATTTACAATAAGTTGAGAATCGCTATGAAGACACAAAGAATTGGCTCCGATTTCTAAGGCAAGTTCTAATCCAGCTATCACTACTTCATATTCTGCATCGTTGTTGGTGGCAGCGAATTCCAACCTTATAGCACAGTGTAGCTTACTTCCCCTGGGAGTGATTATTACCACACCTGCCCCCGAGCCTTGTTCGTTTGACGCACCATCCACAAAGAGATTCCACTTGATGTCTTCTGCTATTTCCGATTGCTCCTTACCTTCGTTGGTAGTGAATTCGGCAATGAAATCGGCCATGGCTTGTCCCTTGATGGCGGTGCAAGGATGGTAGGTGATATCATATTGACTTAGTTCAATGCACCATTTAAGTAGTCGCCCAGAAGTGTCGGGACGATGGAGTACCTGCCTTAGTGGTTGATCAGTCAGAACTCTGATGGAATGGGACTGGAAATAGTGACGCAGTTTCCGTGATGTGATTAGTAAACAGTATGCTAGTTTCTCAAGTTTAGGATATCTAGCTTCCGCCCCTGTAAACCTCATGCTTACAAAGTATACTAGCCACTGCGTGCGTTTGTCTTCTCTTACCAACGCGGCGCTTAGAGCATGAGATGACACAGCGAGGTATAAGTATAGCTCTTCGCCTTTGTTCGGAGTTGAGAGTATCGGTGGTCTCTGAAGGTGTTCGATTAAGATAAGGAAAGCTGTTAAGCATTTGTCAGTCCATTCGAATTTTCCTTTCTCTTTCTTTAGAGCTTCAAAGAAGGGGATGCATTTGTCGGTCGCTTTAGAGATGAATCTGCTCAGGGCGGCCACCTTCCCGTTTAGGCTTTGCATTTCTTTTCGGGTGGAAGGTATCATGATATCTCTCAGAGCTTGGACTTGTTCAGGGTTTGCTTCAATCCCTCTGGCATGGACGATGAATCCTAGAAACTTTACTGATGATACTCCGAAGGAGCACTTTAAGGGATTTAGCTCCATTCCATATTGGCGAAGTATTTGAAACATTTCATACAGGTGGATTACGTGATCGTCGGCTTCCCTTGACTTTACCAGCATGTCATCCACATAAACTTCCATAGTTTGTCCTATTAGCCCTGCAAACATCTTGTTGATGAGGCACTGATAGGTGGCTCCTGCGTTTTTAAGCCCGAAAGGCATTACCTTGTAAAAGTACAATCCCCGGTCAGTGATGAAACTAGTGTGGTCTTGATCGGGAGCATGCATAGGAATTTGGTTATATCTTGAGTATGCGTCCATAAAAGAAAAGAGTTCGTGCCCGGCTGTGTTGTCTACAAGCTGATCGATTCGGGGAAGTGGGAAGCAATCCTTTGGACATGCGTCATTTAAGTTGGAGAAGTCAATGCATGTTCTCCACTTCCCATTAGCCTTCTTTACCAGCACCGGGTTGGCGATCCATTCTGGGTAGATGGCTTCTCGTATGAAGTCATTGGCAAGTAGGTTCTTTACTTCTTCATCGAGGGCGGCTGATCGTTCTGCCCCTATACTTCTCTTTTTCTGTTTTACTGGCGCCTTGGTAGGATCAATGTTTAGTACGTGGCATGCTATGTCAGGGGAGATTCCGGTCATGTCAGTGTGTGACCTCGCAAATACAACCAAGTTGTGGCGGAGAAAATCAATGAGTTGCTCCTTCAACTCTGCTTTTAGTTGGGACCCGATTTTCAATAGTTTACTCGAGTCATGTCTGTCTACAGATACAAATTCCATAGCCTCTGCAGGCTCGGCGGTGGCCTCCTCCGCTTTGTCCCTGGGGTCTAATTCATTGAAAGGGTCGCTTGTATATCGAAGAGGAGGGGCTTTCTTTAGTTGCTATGCTTCCAAACTTTTTGTGTAGAGGGCAATCTCTACACTTTTCCCTTTATCCTTCATGTGGTTGTTGCGAAGTTCAGTTACATAGCAGTCTCGAGCGATGTCCTGGTCTCCCTCTACTTCCCCTACTCCATTGTCCATTGGAAATTTCATCTTTAGACACCATGGGGCCAGGACAATTTGGAAGTCAGACAAGGCTGGCCTTCCTAAGAAGGCGTTGTAGGCCGAGTGGTTTTCTATCAGCACAAATGTCTGCTTCCGCACAACAGAGCGAAGATGACTTCCAATTTCAACAAAGAGGTCCAGTTGCACGAGGGGCATCTTTGCAACTCCAGTGAAACCGTGTAGTGGTTTATTGCAGGGGAAAACATCCTTTATTGACAGTTTCATTTTGTCAAATGCATGCTTAAATAGGATATTTACTGAGCTTCCAATGACTACTAGAATTCGGAAAACTTCGGCTGGACCGAGCCGGGCGGAGATAACCATGGGATCCATGTGAGGGTATTGCCTCCCCTCTAGGTCACACCTACTGAATGTGATGTCATCACTCTCTTTCCGCTTCGGGTGGCGTTCTTTTATAATAGAATTAACGCAGTCTTCATTGTTTCTAAGTGACTTTCCATATCTTTTCACTCTGCCCAGCTTCTGTCAGCGATGTGTGGTCCTCCCGAGATGGTATGGACCACTATCTTATCTTGACTGGGCCCGCTAGTGTTACGATTTCCTCTGCCTGTCTCTGGAGAGGGTAGCCTTGGGTTTTCATTGGCAGGAGCTGGAGTCCTGTTCTGACTTTTTACATAGCGTTCTAGTTTCCTTCTTCTGAGATGTTCTTCAATCAAGTCTCGGAGATGATGGCATTCGTTGGTATCATGCCCATAGGATTCGTGGAAGCGGCAGAATTTTCCAGACTTAATTGCGTTATCTGATTCCTTCTTGTGCGGGGGGCGTTTGTATCTAACCTCGTCTTGAGTGGCCAGGAAGATGTTTTCGATCGTTTCATTCAACGGGGTGTAAGTGTCAAATCTCGGTCCTGGCCGATATAGGCGCTTTTCTCCCTTCTTGCCCCCAGCGTTGTCTCTAGAATCATTTCTTTGAACGTCCCTTGCTACCGCGGGCGTGTTGCCGTGAGCCGCCTTATTTTGTTGCCTTGTCTGCCTCTTAGTGGCAGCATCTTCAAGTCTCATATATTTCCCAGCTTCATGGAAGAAATCGGGTAAAGTAGCTGGTTTTTCTTTGGTCAATCTTCTAGCAAATTTGGTATCCGGATGCACACCGCTACAGAGGGCCATTAAGATAAGCTTCTCATCGGCATCTTGGACTGCGGCCGCTGCGACATTGAATCAGGTTAAATATTGCTGCACTTTCTCTCCAGGTTTCTGTTTGATATTGGATAAGGAATAAGCGTCCTTGGGCTGCTCCACATGAATGCGGAACTGGCTGATGAACTTTTCTTTCAACATCTCCCATGAGCTGATGGATTCTTGGGGCAGATGGCAGAACCAGGAGGTAGCTAGATCTGCTAAGAATAGCGGAAAACATTTGCACAACACTCCATCTGTTGCTCCACTCATGAGCATATGCAACGTGTATCTCTGTAAGTGTATAACGGGGTCAGAGGTTCCTTTGTAAGGTTCCATAGTTGGCATTTTTCATTCTCGGGGGGTGATGGCAATTTCAATATTGCGGGCGAAGGGGCTGGTTACCCTAGCGCCTATTCCCCGGTATCTTTGATCCCGTTGGACGCACTCTCTGAACAAGCGCGCCATCCTTTCATCAGAATTTGGAGCAGATAGAAATGAGTTCGGCTCTGCCTTGTGGGATTGATTCCGTCCAGATGACCTGTAGGGGTGGTATCGTCTATCATTCCTAATATTTTCTAGTGGCTGTCTTTGGTCTTCTGGGAGCATGCTGGGGTCAGCTACAGTTGGCCCTTGCCTTGATCTTCCCCTGCTGGGATCTGATCTAAGCACTTCCTCGGGTCCAACTTCGGGCTGGACTCTAGCTCGGCCCCGTTCACTGGTGTTTCCATGGTTAGGCAGTACGACAGGCTCGGCTATAGTTGACCTCCGCCCGGTACCTCCCCGTTGGGTTCGGTTCCTAACGTTTCCTCAGGTCTAACTTCGGGCTGAGCTCGGTCTCGGCTCCTACCATGGCCGCTTCTGTCGTTAGCTCCTTCGAAGAAGGAAGATCTTTGTTATCTCTGAGATCCTCCAGACTGGGACTCACCCCATGATTCAGTGTTGCGGTTGGACTCTTCAGCATCCCTTAAGCGTGACATGAGTTGGTCCACCAAGGCTTCCTGCTGGGATGTGAAGCGGTTAGTCACTTCAGCCACAACCCTGTCTAGATCCGCCGTAGTAATTACTACCGGCTGTTCTGTGGCAGGGGTGGTCGGATTTGTCTGACCTTCATTCGGTACTGCTGCCGGAATGGGATGATTCACTTGATCTGTGACCACTGGATCTCGAACACTGCTAGTTGCGATGTTCTTTCCTTTGTTAACGTCATTTTTCTACCTGGGAGGCATGTTTTCTAAGCAATGAACGATGCTGTTAGGAGGAAGTATAAGTGGAGAAGCTGAAGATTCGAGCTCCTCGCTCTCAATGAAAGCACCAAAAATGTTTGCACAAAAAGTGGGCAAACACCTCCAAGTCGTATGATTTAGTTGATTTTATGTTGTTTTTAGTGATCTGGGTGATTAATGCAAATATATGAAAAGCAGGGACTAATTTGTAAAAGACACGCAGATTTATAGTGGTTCGGCCAGAACGTGCCTACGTCCACTTTATATGTTATTCTCCTTTACTGTTCAGATTACAAGTACAAAGCTTTTATACAAGTATATGAAAGTTGTTTGAAAGTTATATCCATGCTTCAGCTCTCAAAACCTCTCAGCCATTGTTGTATCCCTGCCCCTCTATTTATAGAGTGAGGTTGGGGGTAGGGGTCTTAAATGTATATAGCTGCTGGTGGGCCTGGGCTGATGCAATTTGGCCTGGCAAGGTTGGTTCGGTACTCCCTGGTCCGGTTGTACGTTGGGAAGCGAGTTGGTTCGGTGGTAGGTGGAGCAGAGGTTGGTTCGGTAGGCAGTGGAGCAGAGGTTGGTTCGGTAGACAGTGGAGCAGAGGTTGGTTCGGAAGGCAGTGGAGCAGAGGTTGGTTCGGTAGGCAGTGGAGCAGAGGTTGGTTCGGTAGTCAGTGGAGCAGAGGTTGGTTCGGTAGGCAGTGGAGCAGAGGTTGGTTCGGTAGGCAGTGGAGCAGAGGTTGGTTCGGTAGGCAGTGGAGCAGAGGTTGGTTCGGTAGTCAGTGGAGCAGAGGTTGGTTCGGTAGGCAGTGGAGCAGAGGTTGGTTCGGCTATGCATAGGAAGAAAGTTGGTCCGGTAGTAGGTGGAAACACTCCCAACAACAACATCACACCAAATTTCATCTTTATACTTCTGTCCGATGGAAAAATTCACACAAGCTCTTCGACTAACCTTCACCTCCCCACCTTTCCTCAACCAAGACAATTTGTAAGGTTTGAGATGCTTCTCTGTCTTCAATTCCAACTTGTTTACAGCCTCGGTAGAGATAATATTGTCATAACTTCCTGCATCAATAACAAACTTGCAAACCCTTCCCAAAATGCTGCATGTTGACTGAAAGATGTTACTCCTTAACGAGCTAGTCTCCTCCTCCTACTTTGGTGTCAAGCAATTTCTCCTCATCATCAATGAATATCCATCATCTCCCAACAATAATTCTTCCTCCTCAACCGCTAATGAATTAGAACATTCTGCTTCTGCATCCTCATATTCAACCTCAGCAATCATCACTCGCTTTTTAGGCTTCAGACATTCATTCTCTTGTGACCAAACTCTTGACAATTAAAGCATTTGATACTACTATTGACCTTGGTCTTAGCAACTTCATTGACAACCGGTTTACCAACAGCCTTGGAAACGTTGGTATTGCTACTAGCCCCTTTCACTTGATTGTTGGAATTTGTAAACACACCACCTCCTCTTCTGTCTTGCTTCTCCTAAGCTAACGCCTTCTGGTGTGCTTCTACAACGGATCTAAGGTCAAACATATTCACCATATCCTGAATTTTCATTCTCAATCCTCCAACAAATCTAGCTGTCAACTGCTCCTCCGTCTCTATGATATCATTTCTGGCAATAAGTTGATAAAAATCATCTGCATAATCATTAACCGACTTGGTCCCTTGTCTCAGATTCTGTAAGCGCTGATACATAGGAGACTGATAATTATAAGGCAAGAAAGTAGCCTTCATTAATTTCTTCATCTTCTCCCATGACTCAATCTTTGACTTTCCCATTCTTTCCCGTGTAAGTTTAGTTTGTTGCCACCATGCCATAGCTCTTCCTCTCAAACGAGTAGCAATCATCTTAACTCTACGATGCTCGGGAACTTCCTTAAAGTCAAAAATTTCTTCAACATTAGATAACCATTCCAAAATTTCTTCCGCAACCATTCCTCCTATGAATTCTGGAATCTCCATTTTCATCCCTGACTCCCATCGACGATCATCTTCTAAATCTCTATCTCGATTCCGTCCTTGACCATGATCTCGACAATGAACACTTCCTCTATCACCATCCTCCTCAAAATCTGATGTACTTCTATATCAATCTCGTCCATCCATATCTCTTCAATTATGCATATCCCTTCTTCCTTGTCTTTCAACATCACGGTATGGTTCATCTTCAAATCCCCGATGACTTCTTCTCTCTTCATCTCTATACCCATGATGATCTCTCACCATTGAAAATGATGACTCTCTTCTACCTTGATGAGATTGTGGCGACATTCTCCTTTCACCCGAAACCGACGGCGAAACCCTGTTTCCACCTTGGTTCGAAATTGGCTAGGTTCTTCTTCGGGTTTGATTCATATCCAACATGAGCTTTTCCAATCTACCAATCCCCTCATCAAACTTCTCATTGAACTTATCACTAATTCGTTGCTCCATTTGCTCAGCATCTTCTCTTCTATACATCTCTACAACATTTTGATGACGATTACACTACTACAAAACAGGCCATTTGCATCGCCTCATTTGAATCAGTTGAAGTAAAAACTGATGCAAATAGAACTATTTGCATCAGTTCTGTCTTAATAACCGATGCAACTGGCACGTGGAAAGCAATAAGTAATAAAAAATCAAATTTGCATCGGTTGTCACCAACAACCGATGCAAATACGTTGATGCAAATAGTTTTAGTCGCATCGGTTTAAAGTGAACCGATGCAACTACGTCCAAAATAATAATTTTCGCATCGCTTCCCTAGCGGAGGCGATGCTATTGCAAATTATTTAGGGTATTCGTTGCTCACCTGTTACATCCCGCTTTTCCAAATTTTTCTCACCGCTCCCATTCTTTTCCCCAAATAATTCGCCTGCTTCAAAACAAAAAAAAACCATAAAATTACATGGCGTAAATCCCTCTTTTGATCTATGTGCTCATCCATAAATATTGATGAATTTATAGGGCGATAGATTCATACCTGCTCGTTCTTCAATGGACATGGATTTCGCTCAGTACTATTTAACAAGACTTGATTTATATCCCAAATATTTTTCCTTTCATTCTTAGATTGAACAACTTGGATTCCACTTCTACCAGAAGATCTCATTTGAGATTTCGCAGTTCAATTGCTGTATTGGATTTCCAGGTATTTCTATCTTTAAACCTAATTAATTATACGGACTGAATATTCAAATTTTCAACTTTTCCTCTATGTCGCTTCAAATCTACCACTGTTATTTTCCCTATTTTCCTACAATTACTGCCATATAGATAATTTTCCAAAATACTTTTGCATAATTGTTTTGATTCGTCTAATTTAATGCATCATTTGGTCTTAAATTTTCTGAACTTTAGGTCAATTGCTATTATGTTAGAATTTGCTGCTTAGTCTGTGATCCATATACTATTATTGACCGTATATAGAGGATGTTTTTATTTTTTGGTTTTAATATTATTTAATTTAACTGTTGAGCCATCAAATTGAGTTTTGTTTGTACATTGTTGTATATCATATTTGTTTACCATGGTAGGTTCTATTACTAAAATTCTAGTGTTGAGGTTTTTCTCATAGATTATCTATTCTATGAATGAATGCTCTAATATATAATCAGTTTAGTAATATCTTCATATGCACTTGAGACCGGAGTGTAGATGGGTTTAATCATCCTTGCAGGTGCTTTACTATTGCACCGGAATAAAACTATAACCCCTTCATCCTTGTAGGATTTTTGTATTGATATTGGTTAGTGGTATATTATAAACTTTATTAAACATTTATTTACAAAACTTGAATTTTAAATAGTATCTTAACGCACTTTACTTTAGCTTGCAGTTGAATGTGGCCTTATAATAGCCCTGCCATTTTAATATATTTTAGCACTGGGTTATATTCAAGGGCACTTTATTTAAGCTTGCACTTGAGTTTGATAGTAAAGTATTCTCAAAACAGTTAGTAAAACTCTATGTGGAAATGATTCAAACTTATTCCTATCATTTTAATATATTTTAGCATTGGGTTACAAGATTTTGATATTTTACACCATTACACTTAGATGCTTAAAAATTTCTGTTGTAATATTTTTGCAGGTATTTCTTGCACTGTTGACATTATAAGTTGTACAAAATATAGGCAGCTTTTTTTGGCAGTTCATTAATTCACTGCGCTATACATGGTCAATTTATTTGTTATTATCATTTTGGCCCCCTTTTTTTGATGGTATGTTGTAGTATTGTAATATTATTACTAGTATACTTATCAAGGTCCATGTTGTGCTGTATAATACTGATGCTGATTTTCCTAATAATATCCTGTTTGGTTTATAGTACTCAATTTTTTCAAGACCTACGGATGCAGATGGAAGACGACTTCATGAAAACTCTAAAGTTTTGAGGTATTATGCCATGCTTTTAACCACATGTTTCCTTCTGTCTAAACTACATTCTTTTTTTATGGAATTCTATTATATAAACAGACCAACAATGAGCAGGAAACTGAAGCCATCAGACCACTGCCTTGGTATCCTGGTAATCTTGCTTGGCATTAAAACTTTTCTAGAATGGAGCTGAGTAAGAATCAAACGCTTGAAAAGTAATTTTATTACAATATGTTGCAATTGTTTTCTGGATATTCTCAATTTTAAAACTGTTCTTTTTAGCTCCCAAATGATGCATGCAGATGAAAATATAATCAGTCATTTTTTTCCTTGTTAGTTTCAACTTCTTTTTAATCTTCTATCTACCTTGTTACTTTATATTAAAGTAGGAACTTTCCCAAGATTTCATGCATTCCTCCGCTTTGCTCATTTCAAAATACCGCTTCATTGCTCGCTTCCGAGTTTTTTTCTATTACTGCCACTTAGTTATCCATTTTTGCTTTTATTTTTTTGCCCTACCTCATCTCCAACTGCTCCAGCACGTGATTCTGCCAACTCCCTTCTCTTTCCACTTCGTTGCCCTCTCTCCTCCCTCCCACGGTACTATCGAATTTCGTCCTTCTCGCCGCCTCCTCTTCTGAATCATCGCCTCCTCCCCTACCTCCATGCCAGCCCTATATGCCAAAAACACTCAGCACCGTCCGATTCCTTTCACGCTCAGCGTCAGTCATAACAAACTGCCTTTTCGAAGCTACATGTGTCGTTCTGGCAATCTTCCTGTTGATTTCCCAACCAACTACGGCCTGCTATTCCCCCATCCTCCTTCTTACCGCTCGGTCGGCTGTATAGGTAACTGCTTCCTTCCTCACTGTATTCGAAGTTTTATTTTCTTCTGGTCTGATTGATTTGCTATCTCCTCTGTAGTCTTCCACCAACTAACATTGCAACTATGACAATTTTTTTTACACCTTGCGAATGGTCGAATTTGTCTTACTCTATTCTAGGTATTATTTTTTTGATTTCAGTTATTTCAATGTATGCGTTTTATAGGTTTATTCTCCAAAACGGCTGGATTTGTTTCAGATTTGAGTTCTTCCACTACTTTTTACAATATATTGCTATATTCCTTCAGTATGTTATTTTGCCATGCATACATTATTTTGCTAGATAAACTGTTATTACTCAATACGACTGCAACAACTTATATGAGTTTATGTAAACGATAAGAAGTCATTTTACAAAATTAGATATCAATCAGTATGCGTTAATTTAAAGTTAGATTTCTACAGGTACCTCTTTTTATAGGTAATGTGAATTGCTACTGTAAATACATATTTAGGATCGATATTTACTTTTAAAAAATTATTAACTAATTGTTTCATACCCTTTCCACTTTTAGCACAGAAGACAATGAGTGCATTTCTTATAACCCGTCTTATTACATTTGATATTCATTACCTGTTTAGTACAAATATTTATAGCACGATATTACTTTCTACATGCCGTTTGACCATCTTACTGATCTAATATGAATATGATAGCAAATCTAAGTTGCTTGTGGCTGAACCAACTACTGCTACCGTACATGCAGTTTCATGTACACCTCAAACCAATTATAATCAACCTGCAGTTTACTGAAGCTGATATATCGCATTGAGAAAATTTATGCTCAAAAGTTAAGATATTATATCAACGAAATCCATTACGTAAAAATATGCTCTTTTTAACATAAACTTTCACTATGCAACTTCCTTTAGCTATTTCATTTTTTAATACATAAATGCAAATTATTGAGGGAACTTTTACTTTAGTTTTAACCAGCGCATATATGTTAATATTATTTTGTGTATAGTATAAGGAAGCACCAATCAAGTAGCTCTAACAATGCATTGTATGAGTTTTTATGTGTTAATGTATGTATGTCTTATATGTATTAAAATATATGTCTTGCCAACCAACTAATTTCTGTAGTGATAATTCATTTGCTGCAACATTTTTCAAAGTTGTAATATAATAGGTTGCACAACCAGTAATGAAAATAAAACCAGTTCGTGTAGACTTAACTATTTTATGTGGACTTTCCGTACGCATATGCATGTATACTGACCAGTTTTGCAGACCTGCAAATGCATTGCAATTGTCAAACTACAATCACTGTCCTACCATTATTGAAATGCTGTAAAATTGAACTTATGTTCATATTTTCCTTCCCTTTTATTTTTACTTTGATATGACTGAGATCTATCACAAGCAGCCTTGATGGTTGTCCAATTTAATTTCAAAATCTTCTATCTACTGGCTGTATTTTGGATATTATTTATTTGATTTCAGTTATTTCAATGTATGCATTTTATAGGTTTAATCTCCAAAAAGGCTGGATTTGTTTCAGACTGGAGTTCTTCCAATACTTTTTTGCAATCTATTGCTATATTCCTTTAGTAAATTATTTTGACATGCATACATTATTTTGCTAGATAAACTGTTATTACTTAGTACGACTGCAACAACTTATATGAGTTTATGTAAACGATAAGAAGTTGTTTTCCAAAATTAGATATCAATTAGTATGCGTTAATTTAAAGTTAAATTTCTATACATACCTCTTTCTATAGATAATATGAATTGCTGCTATAAATACATATTTAGGATCGATATTTACTTTTGAAAAATTATTAACTAACCGTTTCATACCCCTTTCCACTTTTAGTACACAAGGCAATGAGTGCATTTCTTATAACCCGTCTTATTACATTTGATATTCATTACCTGTTTAGTACAAATATTTATAGGACGATATTACTTTCTACATCCCGTTTGACCATGTTACTGATCTATTAAGAACATGATAGCAAATCTAAGTAGCTTGTGGCTGAACCAACTACTACTACCATACATGCAATTTCATGTACACCTCAAACCAATTACAACCAAACTGCAGTTTACTGAAGATAATATATCGCGTTGAGAAAATTTATGCTCAAAAGTTAAGATATCATATCAATGAAATCCATTACGTAAAAATACGCTCTTTTTATCGTAAACTTTCACTACACAAATTCCTTTAGCTATTTCATTTTTTAGTACACAGATGCAAATTATTGAGGGAGCTTTTACTTTGGTTTTAACCAGCGCATATATGTTAACGTTATTTTGTGTATATTATAAGGAAGCACCAATCAAGTAGCTCTAACAATGCATTGCACGAGTTGTTATGTGTTAATGTATGTATGTATTATATGTATTAAAATATATGTCCTGCCAGCCACCTAATTTTAGCACTGATAATTCATTTGATGCAACAGTTTTCGAATTTGTAATACAACGGGTTCCACAACCACTATTACAAATAAAACCAATTCGTGCGGACTTAACTGTTTTATGTGGACTGTCCATATGTATATGCATGTATACTGACCAGTTTTGCAGACCTGCAAATGCATTGCAATTTTCAAACTACAATCACTATCCTGCCATTATTGAAATGGTTTAAAATTGAACTTCTATTCATAGTTTTCCTTTTATTTTATTTTTACCTTGATACGACTGAGATCTATCGTAAGCAGACTTGATGGTTGTCCAATTTAATTTTAAAATCTTCTATCTACTAATTGTATTTTGGGTATTGTTTATTTGATTTCAGTTATTTCAATGTATGCGTTTTATAGGTTTGTTCTCCAAAAGGGCTGGATTTGTCTCAGATTGGAGTTCTTCCGTTACTTTTTGCAATCTATTGCTATATTCCTTCGGTAAGTTATTTTGACATGCATACATTATTTTGCTAGATAAACTGTTATTACTTAGTATGACTGCAACAACTTATATGAGTTCATGTAAACGATAAGAAGTCGTTTTACAAAATTAGAGAAGGAAAAGGAAAAAGAAAAAAAAAGAATAATGCAGTAGAAAGAATGTATGTAGATTACATTAGAAATAAGGATTAAAAATAAGAAAATGCTTTCGTGTTGTGATGTCAGCGATCACCGTACAAATTCGATGTATGCTTTTAGCAGGTTAACAACATATGATGATAGATTTAGCTAGCTTAGCCGGTTGTTACTGTGAGCGTAAATGTGCCATTGTTGTACAGCCTTCTTCTTCCACCTAATTACCCAACCGTCTTTTTTCACCTTTGTCAATGACCACCTTTATACCTCTTATCCATTTCTAAACTTCTAAGTCTTCTGCATGTATGCAAACCTATTACAATCGAACTGCAGTATTCTGAATAGAATATAACACATTGAGAAAGTTTATGCTCAATGGTTAACATATCGTATACACGAAATCCTGTACGCGTTAGAAATTTAAAAAAAAAATTAAGTTAGTTGCAAGCTCCTACAACTGAGCAATAATTACCATACACTAACACTACAGTACTCTGATTGTTTCGATTTTTTAGCTTGTATACGAAATTACTTTGAGTTAAAACTTATTGTATTTTATATGGTTTAGCTTATATACGAAATTAAGTTTGTTCTTTTTTCTTTGGTTTGAAGATTTACAGTGGCGTGGTGATTGTTGGATTGGATGAAGTGCTGTGTTGAATTAGAGAAAGGCAGTTAGGTGGTTTGCTGCTAGTAGAGGATGGTGGTGTGGTTCTAGGAGGAGGATGTGTGCAATATTAAATGTGCAGGAGGGTGATGGATGAGATTTGATGCTGCCAGTTAAGTGGTGGAGGAGTTGCAATTTAATTGTGGGTAGTTGGTTGTAGTTCAGTTGGTATGGGGATATGCTGGTGAGGTGATTGACCGTGGTTTGTAACTTAGTGTGTGAAGTTGAAGTGGAGTTCTGGTTGTGGGTTGTTATGATGATGGACGGACGCAGTTGGAAGGATTTTGTAACGACCCAGAATTTTGAACGAATTAAATTGAGAATATTTAATTAATTTTAAATATTTGAACGATAATTTAATTTGTATCCCGAATATAACTTTGAAACTGACGATTTAAATTATAAAAGTTAATTTATTGAATACTGAATAAAAATTTGAATCTTCGATTTTAAGCTGATTTAAAATATTTCAAAAGCTTATAAAATTTATATTGATAACACTGAAGATAATAGAAACTTCAGAATTGTATTTCAAGGTGTTTCGTTCAGTTTTGAAATTAAATCGTTCGAATCGATATTAAAAAAAATAGCCGTCCGAGGCGCAGTCTCGGAATTCGACGAAACCAGTTCCATTGGATCCGGAATATTGTATTATTGTCGGATTTCAATTTTCGTAATTTTGGGAGTTGATACGTGAGCACACGATAGTTAAACGCATTGAAAATTCAATCGACTTCAATTTGAATTTTAAATTTAAAATGTGTCAATATCAAAACACGTTATCTCCCTTACTTCAGCCATTAATCAAGCCGAGAATCACGAGATAAATCGTGCTAAGCATGGCCCCTGTCGTTCGAAGTACAAATAAAACCCTCCCCTTCAGTTTTAAATTATCACGCGACTTAAAGTCATCTCCCTCAGTTCACAAATCAAAAGAAAATGGCCGAAGCCTGGGGAACGTATTCGAAGGAAAATATAAATGAAATCAGAGATCGAATTCGATTTTTAAAAAAGAGGGGCCACTGTTCGCAAGTCATTTCATCGCGAGGAAGCGGGGGGCTCTCGAGCTCAGTCAGGTGGCGCCTCGGCGGCGTTCGAGGAGGGGGGATGTCGCGAGCATAGACGAGGCAGCGCTCGAAGCCGGAGTTGCGATCGCGTGGCTGGCGTGTTCGCGCGAGGGAAGGAAGGCCGGAGGCTCTGATCTTATCGAACTCGTCATCGTTCAGGGGGAGGCGATGGTCTCGAACAGCATTTGGGATTTTTGAATTAGGGTTGGTGAACTCGGCGCCGCACGAGTGGATGTTGGTGAGCAGAAGTTCGATGTCGAGGGGGTATTCGTGCTAGTGTCGCGTGGCTGTGGCCCAAGCTCGAGCTTGGTGATTTCACAATAAGTTTTTTTTAGATAATTTATTTATTGAATTTAAATATTTACAGTAAGGTATTGAATCGATTGTTTCAATTCTTATTTTATTTAGGTTGTACGTAAATAAATATATATTCGTAAATACTTATACAGACGGAGAAATGATTTTCAATAAGGTATATTTTAGTTTTTGAAGTGTATACATATATATGTATACGTGAATGAATTTGCAGTAAAGGAAAGGAAAGGTAAAAATTCTATTTTTACAGTAAATATATATATACATAATTTTAGAAAACTACAATTGTTAAAATTTCATTAAAACAAGATGATATAAATACAAGTATATATTTAGATAAGACTTTGGGAAGAATTAGGGACTTCTATAAAAAGATTTGATTTTTATCTATATAGAACAGTTTTGTGAATATGAGCAGATTTTTCAATTTGGATTTATATATATAAGAAAAAAAATGTTCAGATAAGAAAATTTAGTTTTAAAACTTTATTTTTAATTAAATAAAATTTATTGGAAAGGGAAATTGGTTTTATTTAATTATTGGTTAATTAAATCTATTTATAGGAAAATAAATTGATCATTCGATTATTTCAAATATTGATGAATTGTATAAAATATTTATACAAGGTTAAATCAAGAAAAACAATTGGATGGAAATGGATGGCAAAATAATAGCTAAGGTGAGATCTTCTCACTCAGATTTAAATTGATTGCAGTTATTGACTGTTTGATTGTTATTTGGATGTGATATTAGATATAGTAGGATATATATTATATATAGCGGTATATACATATTGGCATATGTATATACTGGATTGATGATTTCCCGCCTCGTATAGCGGATGAGACCCTATTGCGTCGTTAGTAAGCGGATTTATAAAAACCTATATACCGCGATAATTCCGTACTGGAGCGGAATTGGTATTGTGCTAACGTCTGTGGATGCAGGGAAACAGGTTGGAGGGATCCAACTGGATTCCTCACTAGTAGTTATTTATTTACAGATATTGAGATGTATTCTGTTATCATATGTTGAGATATGATATTGACTGTTGTGATTGATTAATTGATGCGTTGCATCATCGGATTCAAGTTTTTAAAATAACGACTTTGAATTTAAAAGGATTTTTAAAGTGATCTTTGAAATTATACGTTTTATTAAATTTTGAAGTGATTTATTTTAAATAAATAAACGTTCAAATATTAAAGTTATAAAAGTTAAGATCTTTGTGAAATATAATCGAAAAGTGATTTTTGGAATAAATAGTTGATTGATTTATAAAATGGGTGAAATTGAGATTTTTAAAATGTTATAAACGGTTTACTTAAAAAAGTTTATAAAGTTGAAATTTTATAAATTAAGATATTGGAATTATAAAACGAGTTTTTATAAGTGTTAAAAATGAAGTGATAATAAAAATCATATGTGAACGAGATTTATAGATTTATAAATTGTGAAGTATAAATTGTATAGAAGTTGTGGGATAGAAGATTTATAAGGAATTTACTTATAAATTAGATTTTTGCACTTAGATGAGATTTGAACGGAATTTGCTAATAAAATGATTTTATAAGTTGAAATTGTCATGAAATATAAATGTGATTTATAAACGTTGTTTATAAACCCGAAGTCACTTATCTTGATAAGTAATTTTAGAAGTTAATAAAAGGAGAATTTTATAAATCAAAGTTGTTAGAAAATATAAAGGTGAATTTATAAACGTTGTTTTATAAATTCGAAATCAATTGGATTTGATAAATTAAATATAGAAGGTTGTTGAAGGAGATATATTCACGATTTTGGATAGTGAATATATCGTTAAGTAAAATGGATAGTTTTGGGAAATTGACATTGAAAATGAAGTTAAACATTTTAGAGATGTTTTTAAAAGGTATTATGATATCGAATACATAGATTTCAACATTTATTGTTGAAATAGACGTTTTCGAAAAATAAGGAAATGGTGGACTATAACACTGTTGTTATAGTAAATGATTTCCGAAAGGAAATATTTTTATGTAGTATTGGGATTTATATATCTATTTTAATTTCGAATCCCTATACTAGTGATTTTGAGTCGTCGTAACAATGCTTTACGCAACATTCGTTTTGACTTAAATAGATGTTAAAATAAATGATTTCCTTAAAGAATGAAATATATACTTAATTTGATTTAAGTATATCGAATATTTTTCAAAGTGTTGAAAATAAATGATTTGTGAAATACTTATTATTAAATAAGTAGGGAAATGCTTTTCCAAAATGAAATGAAACGTTTTGAGATTTATCTTCTTAAAGATAAATCGAAATTGAATATTTGAAATCGACTTGAGAATCGTATATCAGTAGATATTTTGAAAATATAAATTCAATATGGAATTTATAAAAGAAAGGGAAGTTGTTTAAAAATAAACGTTGATTTATTTTTGAAGTGTGGAAATTTTATATCTGGTAAAGATATTTTTGAAGAAGAAATAATTTGGAATCTGATGATGTTGCGCATCTTTATTGATAGTTAAATAACCGACTATCAATAATTACCTTTAGATAGGTATTTGTTGTGAATTGGATGAATTTGAATGCCACACTTATTTTTAAATATACGCTCACTATTCGGGTTAGCCGGGAAAGGACCATGGGGTCGTATAACCCATTCCGAATATGTGATACGTCGTTATGAATCGCATTTGAAGACCGGTGTTGAAGACCGGATATTTTTGAAAACGGAAGGATTACCGTCGAGTTACTCTACATCGGCTGATCTCCGATTTAGAGGTTTTATCACCCTTAGTGACGGGAAGTCCTGACGTGATTGAAAATTATCCGGATGTGCAAGGGCTTCGTGAGAAGTGCCTTCGGTTCTGTTCGATCCCGGAACAGACTTGTATGGATTGTGTGTCTGACGTTACAATTTGAGATATAAAGCTGATTTCTTTCAAATACATTTCTGTTGGTGGCGGAGAATTTATTCTCTTAGCTTAACACCCTTCTCTGAGACGTACGAGCTCAGAGGTTATGTAGTTGAAATTTATCAGCGATATATCCCAATTTGGTAACGTGGCATACTGAGTGTTGCTGTGAAATGATCAGTGTTTGATCATTTGCGATATGATCATTTGTTTGATCTTATATCTTTGTGATCATAGGTTGATCATTTTGTTTGACCCGAAGCAGGGCTTTTTGAGAAAGCGTAGCTTTGTGGACGAGACTTCAGCGAGCCTCACACCCCGAAAATGGTCGAAACAGGAAGGATGCAGCAAGGTTCTAGGGAGTAGCGCCCCTTAGTGTATGCCATTCCTTCTGGATAAAGGTGGTATCATGGTATGGAGCCCAGATACTTAACCTCTGTGGTTACTGCATTTTTATTATCTATGTGGTTTGTTGCGAATCGGGGATCCTCGGGAAGATCGGTGACGATCGGGGGATGGCATACGCGTGTCAGTAGTTACCTATTTTTGCAGAGGTAACCCGGCCTTGTGTTGGCAGAGATCCGGTTAGGTTCTCGGGTCGTCTATTCCAGGGACGTACCCATCGTGGAAAGGAAGTTCCTTAGCCTGACCATTTGTTGGAAATCCAAAGAAACAATACGAGCCTTGTACGGTATTAGTTGTAGAACCTGCCATTCACTTATGGTGGCGCCCCACTGTTTGGATGGTAGCTATAGTAGGCATACGATACTGGTCGTATGTTGGCTAAGATTTATATTATACTTTCGAAAATGATTTCTACACTATGCACTAATAATAATATCAAAAAGAATTTGATTTTTGCGTAGTAAGCATCTTTGACTATCATAAGAAGAAATCTCCTCCAAGTCTGCGTTTGCATTGTGTGTGTGGTGGGAGGTCTTATGGTAGTTTCATTTTCCAAAAGCATTGCAAATTGACTTTAAAGTTTTCCGTTGTTTATTTTAAAGATAAACTGTTTTACAATCTCACACCAGTCACCATGACTGACTCAGAGTTTATTGTTCCCTTCTAAACTCTGGGTGCCCACCTATTTCCACACGGGCAGCCTAGAGTTATATTATCAGGATATTCTGGATGTTCTGGAGCTTGGAAGCAAGCTGGATGGCGAGACGTAGTATTTGTATCTGATATATTTATTCCGCTGTGTATTCTGTATGAGGACAAGTTATATAACTGTCCATTGTTGTATATTGACTCTGATGATTGATGTATGTAATAACAGATATAATTCTTTTGTTTTAAATGATATTCATTTATCTATTATATATTGTTCCGCTGCGATATGTGAGATTCTGATATTGTTTTCTGTTCTGCTCTTGTTCTGTTGTTGTTCTTCTTTCTTCTTCTTCTCTTTTTCTTCTATCTTTTTTTCTTTTTCTTTATCTAAAACCCTCACTATTGGAGTTTTCGGCACTCGATTGCTCGGCAGTCGATAAAGTGAGTATCGATGTCGAATTTTCGAAAGTCGAAAATTTCGGGATGTGACAAAGTGGTATCAGAGCATATGGTTAAGCGACAACCCTGCTCTGTTGGGTGTTACTCATTAGAGATAGAGTCAGTAGTACTCTAGAATGAGTTGAGTGTAATAATAGATATGAGCGCGTATTTGTTAGTGAATATAAAAAAAATTGTTTTATATTGTGATGATTGATTTGTTGAGTGGTATATGGATTCTGGTCAATACGAGTAATTAACGATCATTGATAGGGATCTCTAAACACTCGAATAGAACAATTCGGCACAGTATTGTTTTAAAATAGGGTAAATGAAATAATTTTGCCCAAAGCTATTTTTGTATAGAAAAGAAACGATTTTCTATGAAATATTATAGTATATGGTTGCATGGTTGCTAGAAGTAATAATATTAAATTATTCCCATTGGAATTAAGTAAGAAATTGAAATTGTAACTCCAAAGTTAAGAAATAAATTCACATACGAATGAAAATTAAGAATATAAATTATAAATGTGAATTGTAATTCAAAACGAAATGCCAGAGAAGTTTTTGGAAATGTTTTGAAAAGAAATTGAGAATTTTGGAGATTTGAAAAGTTTAAATCTGTTGATTTGAAAATGAATTTCAAAGGTTTTGAAAAGTATTTTGAAGGAATGAAAAGCTCTAAACTCTTTTCGGTCGCTAGAAAATAACTTCGATGATGACCGCGGCATCATTGGTGTTCATTTTCGGGTTTCCAAAAGAGGAAATTGCTGCCGATTGTTTTAAATGAAGGTTGTTTGGAAAAATTTGGATTTTGTTTTAGAAAATTCAAATGGAATTTGAATTGTTTTCAAAATGGTTTTGAAAAGTTGAAAAGACTCTGGAGTTGAGTATTGAATTATGAAAATAAAATTTGAGAATGAATGAATCAATTTGCAATTGCAAGTACATGAATGTAAATTGAATTCGAATTGAAATCCAGTTTAATACAAGTGGTTATAAACCAAAATAGTGAGTTGTAAATGAATTTTGGGAGCGAACAGAAATGAAGATAAAACTGGAATTGAAACTGAATGTTGAAGACGAATTTGAATTGTGTGAAATAAAATGAAGTTTGAGATTAGTTTGAAGTGAACTAATGTTAATTGATAAAAATTCAATGATTATAAATGAAGATAAATTGAATTCCAATAGAATTGAAAATGTGAATTACAAGTTCAAATGAATGTGAAATGAAGAATTGAACGAAATTGAATATATAACTTCAATAGTGAATTAGAGATGATATAAGCAGTTATATTGAAAATTTTGTAATTGAATGTACGAAATGGTTTGAATATATGCAACTAGATATTATGGCTAGTAGGATATACAGGTATAAAGGAATTGGAATTTGATTTCGAAGATAAATTTGAATTGCTCGAAAAAGGTATGTATTTGAGTTTAATATGAGTTTTTGATGATTTCTGGTCTAGCCGCTTGGCTTTTTCTTTTTCTTTTTGAAATCTGAGAGTCCGTAGGGACGTTTTGTAGTCGTACCGTATTAGCCGTGCAAAGGAGACGCTGGCGAAATTTTTCGAAAATTTAGGGCGTTAGAAAATTTTTGAGAAAATTTGAAAGTTTAAAATTTGAATTTGAATTTAAATTTGAATTTTGAAGTAAAACAATGCTGTTGAAACTTATAATTGAAGTTAGAAAACTAGTTGAAATGATAACGAATCTTTAGTAGGAAGATTTGTTTTGATAAATTGATAAAACTATTGGATGTTGAAAAATAGTAGACGAGTTAAGGACCACTTTTCCTGACTTGTAATTTCGAGGACGAAATTCTTTTAAGGAGGGAAGTTTGTAACGACCCAGAATTTTGAACGAATTAAATTGAGAATATTTAATTAATTTTAAATATTTGAACGATAATTTAATTTGTATCCCGAATATAACTTTGAAACTGACGATTTAAATTATAAAAGTTAATTTATTGAATACTGAATAAAAATTTGAATCTTCGATTTTAAGCTGATTTAAAATATTTCAAAAGCTTATAAAATTTATATTGATAACACTGAAGATAATAGAAACTTCAGAATTGTATTTCAAGGTGTTTCGTTCAGTTTTGAAATTAAATCGTTCGAATCGATATTAAAAAAAATAGCCGTCCGAGGCGCAGTCTCGGAATTCGACGAAACCAGTTCCATTGGATCCGGAATATTGTATTATTGTCGGATTTCAATTTTCGTAATTTTGGGAGTTGATACGTGAGCACACGATAGTTAAACGCATTGAAAATTCAATCGACTTCAATTTGAATTTTAAATTTAAAATGTGTCAATATCAAAACACGTTATCTCCCTTACTTCAGCCTTTAATCAAGCCGAGAATCACGAGATAAATCGTGCTAAGCATGGCCCCTGTCGTTCGAAGTACAAATAAAACCCTCCCCTTCAGTTTTAAATTATCACGCGACTTAAAGTCATCTCCCTCAGTTCACAAATCAAAAGAAAATGGCCGAAGCCTGGGGAACGTATTCGAAGGAAAATATAAATGAAATCAGAGATCGAATTCGATTTTTAAAAAAGAGGGGCCACTGTACGCAAGTCATTTCATCGCGAGGAAGCGGGGGGCTCTCGAGCTCAGTCAGGTGGCGCCTCGGCGGCGTTCGAGGAGGGGGGATGTCGCGAGCATAGACGAGGCAGCGCTCGAAGCCGGAGTTGCGATCGCGTGGCTGGCGTGTTCGCGCGAGGGAAGGAAGGCCGGAGGCTCTGATCTTATCGAACTCGTCATCGTTCAGGGGGAGGCGATGGTCTCGAACAGCATTTGGGATTTTCGAATTAGGGTTGGTGAACTCGGCGCCGCACCAGTGGATGTGGGTGAGCAGAAGTTCGATGTCGAGGGGGTATTCGTGCTAGTGTCGCGTGGCTGTGGCCCAAGCTCGAGCTTGGTGATTTCACAGTAAGTTTTTTTTTTAGATAATTTATTTATTGAATTTAAATATTTACAGTAAGGTATTGAATCGATTGTTTCAATTCTTATTTTATTTACGTTGTACGTAAATAAATATATATTCGTAAATACTTATACAGACGGAGAAATGATTTTCAATAAGGTATATTTTAGTTTTTGAAGTGTATACATATATATGTATACGTGAATGAATTTGCAGTAAAGGAAAGGAAAGGTAAAAATTCTATTTTTACAGTAAATATATATATACATAATTTTAGAAAACTACAATTGTTAAAATTTCATTAAAACAAGATGATATAAATACAAGTATATATTTAGATAAGACTTTGGGAAGAATTAGGGACTTCTATAAAAAGATTTGATTTTTATCTATATAGAACAGTTTTGTGAATATGAGCAGATTTTTCAATTTGGATTTATATATATATAAGAAAAAAAATGTTCAGATAAGAAAATTTAGTTTTAAAACTTTATTTTTAATTAAATAAAATTTATTGGAAAGGGAAATTGGTTTTATTTAATTATTGGTTAATTAAATCTATTTATAGGAAAATAAATTGATCATTCGATTATTTCAAATATTGATGAATTGTATAAAATATTTATACAAGGTTAAATCAAGAAAAACAATTGGATGGAAATGGATGGCAAAATAATAGCTAAGGTGAGATCTTCTCACTCAGATTTAAATTGATTGCAGTTATTGACTGTTTGATTGTTATTTGGATGTGATATTAGATATAGTAGGATATATATTATATATAGCGGTATATACATATTGGCATATGTATATACTGGATTGATGATTTCCCGCCTCGTATAGCGGATGAGACCCTATTGCGCCGTTAGTAAGCGGATTTATAAAAACCTATATACCGCGATAATTCCGTACTGGAGCGGAATTGGTATTGTGCTAACGTCTGTGGATGCAGGGAAACAGGTTGGAGGGATCCAACTGGATTCCTCACTAGTAGTTATTTATTTACAGATATTGAGATGTATTCTGTTATCATATGTTGAGATATGATATTGACTGTTGTGATTGATTAATTGATGCGTTGCATCATCGGATTCAAGTTTTTAAAATAACGACTTTGAATTTAAAAGGATTTTTAAAGTGATCTTTGAAATTATACGTTTTATTAAATTTTGAAGTGATTTATTTTAAATAAATAAACGTTCAAATATTAAAGTTATAAAAGTTAAGATCTTTGTGAAATATAATCGAAAAGTGATTTTTGGAATAAATAGTTGATTGATTTATAAAATGGGTGAAATTGAGATTTTTAAAATGTTATAAACGGTTTACTTAAAAAAGTTTATAAAGTTGACATTTTATAAATTAAGATATTGGAATTATAAAACGAGTTTTTATAAGTGTTAAAAATGAAGTGATAATAAAAATCATATGTGAACGAGATTTATAGATTTATAAATTGTGAAGTATAAATTGTATAGAAGTTGTGGGATAGAAGATTTATAAGGAATTTACTTATAAATTAGATTTTTGCACTTAGATGAGATTTGAACGGAATTTGCTAATAAAATGATTTTATAAGTTGAAATTGTCATGAAATATAAATGTGATTTATAAACGTTGTTTATAAACCCGAAGTCACTTATCTTGATAAGTAATTTTAGAAGTTAATAAAAGGAGAATTTTATAAATCAAAGTTGTTAGAAAATATAAAGGTGAATTTATAAACGTTGTTTTATAAATTCGAAATCAATTGGATTTGATAAATTAAATATAGAAGGTTGTTGAAGGAGATATATTCACGATTTTGGATAGTGAATATATCGTTAAGTAAAATGGATAGTTTTGGGAAAAGTGACATTGAAAATGAAGTTAAACATTTTAGAGATGTTTTTAAAAGGTAATATGATATCGAATACATAGATTTCAACATTTATTGTTGAAATAGACGTTTTCGAAAAATAAGGAAATGGTGGACTATAACACTGTTGTTATAGTAAATGATTTCCGAAAGGAAATATTTTTATGTAGTATTGGGATTTATATATCTATTTTAATTTCGAATCCCTATACTAGTGATTTTGAGTCGTCGTAACGATGCTTTACGCAACATTCGTTTTGACTCAAATAGATGTTAAAATAAATGATTTCCTTAAAGAATGAAATATATACTTAATTTGATTTAAGTATATCGAATATTTTTCAAAGTGTTGAAAATAAATGATTTGTGAAATACTTATTATTAAATAAGTAGGGAAATGCTTTTCCAAAATGAAATGAAACGTTTTGAGATTTATCTTCTTAAAGATAAATCGAAATTGAATATTTGAAATCGACTTGAGAATCGTATATCAGTAGATATTTTGAAAATATAAATTCAATATGGAATTTATAAAAGAAAGGGAAGTTGTTTAAAAATAAACGTTGATTTATTTTTGAAGTGTGGAAATTTTATATCTGGTAAAGATATTTTTGAAGAAGAAATAATTTGGAAAATTATTTGGAATCTGATGATGTTGCGCATCTTTATTGATAGTTAAATAACCGACTATCAATAATTACCTTTAGATAGGTATTTGTTGTGAATTGGATGAATTTGAATGCCACACTTATTTTTAAATATACGCTCACTATTCGGGTTAGCCGGGAAAGGACCATGGGGTCGTATAACCCATTCCGAATATGTGATACGTCGTTATGAATCGCATTTGAAGACCGGTGTTGAAGACCGGATATTTTTGAAAACGGAAGGATTACCGTCGAGTTACTCTACATCGGCTGATCTCCGATTTAGAGGTTTTATCACCCTTAGTGATGGGAAGTCCTGACGTGATTGAAAATTATCCGGATGTGCAAGGGCTTCGTGAGAAGTGCCTTCGGTTCTGTTCGATCCCGGAACAGACTTGTATGGATTGTGTGTCTGACGTTACAATTTGAGATATAAAGCTGATTTCTTTCAAATACATTTCTGTTGGTGGCGGAGAATTTATTCTCTTAGCTTAACACCCTTCTCTGAGACGTACGAGCTCAGAGGTTATGTAGTTGAAATTTATCAGCGATATATCCCAATTTGGTAACGTGGCATACTGAGTGTTGCTGTGAAATGATCAGTGTTTGATCATTTGCGATATGATCATTTGTTTGATCTTATATCTTTGTGATCATAGGTTGATCATTTTGTTTGACCCGAAGCAGGGCTTTTTGAGAAAGCGTAGCTTTGTGGACGAGACTTCAGCGAGCCTCACACCCCGGAAATGGTCGAAACAGGAAGGATGCAGCAAGGTTCTAGGGAGTAGCGCCCCTTAGTGTATGCCATTCCTTCTGGATAAAGGTGGTATCATGGTATGGAGCCCAGATACTTAACCTCTGTGGTTACTGCATTTTTATTATCTATGTGGTTTGTTGCGAATCGGGGATCCTCGGGAAGATCGGTGATGATCGGGGGATGGCATACGCGTGTCAGTAGTTACCTATTTTTGCAGAGGTAACCCGGCCTTGTGTTGGCAGAGATCCGGTTAGGTTCTCGGGTCGTCTATTCCAGGGACGTACCCATCGTGGAAAGGAAGTTCCTTAGCCTGACCATTTGTTGGAAATCCAAAGAAACAATACGAGCCTTGTACGGTATTAGTTGTAGAACCTGCCATTCACTTATGGTGGCGCCCCACTGTTTGGATGGTAGCTATAGTAGGTATACGATACTGGTCGTATGTTGGCTAAGATTTATATTATACTTTCGAAAATGATTTCTACACTATGCACTAATAATAATATCAAAAAGAATTTGATTTTTGCGTAGTAAGCATCTTTGACTATCATAAGAAGAAATCTCCTCCAAGTCTGCGTTTGCATTGTGTGTGTGGTGGGAGGTCTTATGGTAGTTTCATTTTCCAAAAGCATTGCAAATTGACTTTAAAGTTTTCCATTGTTTATTTTAAAGATAAACTGTTTTACAATCTCACACCAGTCACCATGACTGACTCGGAGTTTATTGTTCCCTTCTAAACTCTGGGTGCCCACCTATTTCCACACGGGCAGCCTAGAGTTATATTATCAGGATATTCTGGATGTTCTGGAGCTTGGAAGCAAGCTGGATGGCGAGACGTAGTATTTGTATCTGATATATTTATTCCGCTGTGTATTCTGTATGAGGACAAGTTATATAACTGTCCATTGTTGTATATTGACTCTGATGATTGATGTATGTAATAACAGATATAATTCTTTTGTTTTAAATGATATTCATTTATCTATTATATATTGTTCCGCTGCGATATGTGAGATTCTGATATTGTTTTCTGTTCTGCTCTTGTTCTGTTGTTGTTCTTCTTTCTTCTTCTTCTCTTTTTCTTCTATCTTTTTTTCTTTTTCTTTATCTAAAACCCTCACTATTGGAGTTTTCGGCACTCGATTGCTCGGCAGTCGATAAAGTGAGTATCGATGTCGAATTTTCGAAAGTCGAAAATTTCGGGATGTGACAGATTTGTTGGTGAATTGGTTCTAGTGAGGACTTTGAATGGAGATTAGGGAGATAGTTGCTTATGTTGCAGGTTGTTATTGGAGAGGGAAGATGAAGTGTTGTGGTGGACAGTGGGTTGTGGGTTAAGTTTGTGAAGGAATGAATGATTTTGGTTATGCTGTTGCAACAGTGATGATGGAAGTTGAAATGAGGTGAGGTGTAGATGGTGCGGGCAGCAGTTTTATGGATGTGTGTATTTATAGGTAGGTTTAGTGGAGTTGCAGACAGTTGTGCTATTCGATAAAGGAAAGGTAGTTGGAAGGAGGATGGTGACAGTGGCAGTAGTGGATGAATTGGAGCATAGGTTGGTGATGTATGGTAGAAGTGGATGAATTGGAAGGTGATGAAGGAGGAAGGACGATAGTAGGAGCAGGTTGTAGCTGTAATGGTGTGGCTATAGGTTGTAGGGGATGTAAGTGGTTGTATGTATGTATGACAGTGATATACTGAAAATATTGTTTTTCATTCTTTTATAGAATTATTAAATCTGATTATGTATTTGCCATCAAATTTAATTTTGAATGATTGTAATATTGCATGCAATAATTGTTTGTTATAATCAATAATATATATATAGTCTATTTGAGTGCTGTAATAATGGTTTCTGAGAATGGCTTTTTTGCATCGGTTTTCAATAACAACCTACGCAACAAGTTCCCTTGTTGCATTGGTTTTCATTACAACCGATGCAACATGGGGGCTGTGTCCAAGCAACCAACCATGATATTTTGCATCAGTGGTTAGTAACAACCGATGCAAAAAGGACCTTTTTGCATCGGTTTCAGAACTGATGCAAAAGTGTTAAGCCTGTTGCATCGGTTGCATATGCATCGGTTGTTGAACTGATGCAAAAGGGGGGTAAACAACCGATGCAAATGGCCTGTTTTGTAGTAGTGTTAGCTCTTCTCAGAGGCATGATCCCTCTAACAAGTTCGGCTTTGCTTTGATTGGCTCGGTCTAAACTCGAACACACGGCTCTACTCCTCCTTAGCTCGGCTCAAACTCTTCAAACACTTCTCCTTGGCTCTAAAGACTCGGCTTAGCTATGATTGGCTAAGTCTAGCTCTGATACCAAACTGACGCAGCGGATATAACACTTGACGACGAATTGAAATATTCGTGTTGAACAAATCGATAAACGATTCGATGAAACAATATAAAATCGATGGATTGATGATGCCGAACACCCAAATCCGTTGATCTCGGAAGATACCGGATTCTAGCTATCTCCAACACGTTGATCGCGCACGATACCGTGTTAAAAGATCTACCATTCTTCTACGTTGATCTTGCGCACAAGATTCCGTGAATCGGCTTCAAAATCGTTGATTCGAGCGCACTCGAATATCCGAAGATGGAGATAGGAGATCACACTCAACTACCAATTTCAATGGTGGCACAAAGTACACAAACAATTTTTATTCCAAATTCAACAACCCCTTTTACAAATGACCAACATCCCTATTTATAGGGTTACAACACAACACACAGCCGACCTAACACAGGGATGCGACCTATGACCTAACATAGGTCGTTCACAACCTAACAAAGACATCACAACACAGCCTGCAACATAATAGATACAACGGCATACGACTTATCACAACATGTGTCAACACAGTACAATAGCACGCGAGTTAAAACACTTATGCGGCATAACTGAAAGCGACATAAGGGTACAACACTGCTTCTTGTCGAGCGACTTAGGCTTTAGCGACCTAAGGAATGTGGCTTAAGTTGATAGCATGCGGCATAAGGACGAGCGACCTAAATTTGAGCGGCTTAAGAATCAATGCGGCTCATTAAGTCGTTATCTTGCTTGAGCGACCTAAGGGAACTGGGCTTAACTCGCTAAGTCGTTCAAGCAATTTATCAAAGTGCTTTAGCTCGTTATGTCGCTCCAGCGACTAAATAATAACTTGCTGGTGTTCTGCATAATCCTTCACTGAATCATCTATCTCGATAGGTCGCAAATAGCTAGGTCGCTCGCGACTTAAGGTAACACGTACTGAATGGTTTAGCTTGCTGGACCGGTTCCCATTATTCGCTAGGTCGCTTGTACCATGTGAGCAACTTAAGACGATGAGCGATTTACCCTGGTGCACTGCATTAGTAAGGAAGAGAATAGCAGCAGCTCAAGATAGGCAAAAGAAATTTGCAGACATGAAAAGGAAGCAGGTGGAATATGAAGTAGGAAATTTTGTTTTCATCAAAATATCACCTATGAAAAATGTACTGAGATTTGGAAAACAAGGCAAGTTAACCCCAAGATATATTGGGCCATACAAAACTCTGGAAAGAATTGGTTCATTGGCATACAAGTTGGAGTTACCAGAAAACATGCAAGGGATGCATGATGTTTTTCATGTATCACAATTGAGAAGGTGGGTCCATGATAAGGCAGAAATTCTTGTGACCCCAACCCAAGTGCAAATAAATCCTAATTTGATTTATGAAAAGGATCTAGTGGGAATTTTGGCAAAGGATGTGAAGAAGTTGAGAAATAAATCTCTGAAACTTGTGAAGGTACAGTGGAGTCTCGATCCTAGTGATTGCACATGGGAATTAGAAGACAAGGTTAGGATGAATTATCCTAAGCTATTTTCAGATTAAAGGTAATTCTGATTTTTAATTTGTTTTCCTTCTTAGATGCATGTATTTTTAGTTATTGTGATAGAACTAAAAATCTATTTGGTTGAGAATGTATTATTCTCTGAATTAAGTTTAAAATTGATGTAAGCTTAGGAAAATTGTGGGACACAATTTCTAAAAGGTAGGGTGTATGTAATGACCCAAGATTTTAGGAATTTATTTTGAAAATATAAATAAGTTTAAAATAATTCTTAAACTAATTTTAAAGGGGAATTGATATGGCTTGATATGGTGTAACTATATGGTGTACATGTGTGCACAGGAAATACACATGAATTAAAGCTTAATCCCTGAATAATATGAATGAACACATGTTGATGTGTATGGAAATATTATATATATATAGATAAATAGATTAAATCCTTAAAAGCTATATCCATAAATAAATATACATATATATATATATGCAACTGATTGTATTGGAGTGTACACGTGCATGTGTGTCAGTACAAAATAATGTATATATATATATGGGTGTACTAATTATTTCTGTAAGACTTATATATATATATATATGTTAATAAAATACTAGAGTTCAAATCAGCAAAATAAAATACACAAACATATTTTAAATTATAGGCAGAAAGAAAAAGAATGAAGATATAAAAAGGAGTAATCCTCTTATAAATAAATAAAGGGAGTACATGCTATTTAAATGAAAGCTAAAAATAGAAAAATAAGATAAAACAGAGAATGTTTTGTATAGGCAGAATTAGGAAGAACATTTGATAAATAATGAAAATCAAGTCACACTTTTAGCATGATAGTAGACAAGAAGAAAAGTATTTTCTGGAAAAGCAAAATTTCTGAAATTAAGCAAAAGGATATAACCACTTTTCTCTTCACAAACTAAAGCCGGGGGAGGGTAAGATTTTGGGTTTAGATAAAATGCAAATGGCATGATTTCTGATGGGCAAAAGTGACTTTAGCCAACACCTTAAACCCTAAGAAAAACCCTGCATAAATAGGCAGTGATATGAGGAACCTTCTCTTCTTCCCGGATAGCTCTTGAGAAAAATATATATATCACCTAAAGATAAATCAAGTGAAAAAAGGGTTTGAGGGCAGAAGCTTACCAATCAACTAGGAAGTGAAAGAGAGCTAGGTGAGAAAACTCACTCATAAAAATCTAAGGCATTAAGTCCTAATGTAGGCAGCTATTTTATAAGTTGATTTCTCTTAAAAATGTATTTTCATATGTGATTGTCCATCTTTGATTTCAGAGATGGGAATGACTTGATTTTTGGTTGGTTGTTCTGCTTGTTTTATTATATGAAAGTTTTAAGTACTATTAGTGTATATATGTTTTATGAACCCAGATCTCTCTGATATGACAATGTTTAGAAACATAAGTAAATACCCAAAGAATCAAATGTTTAATATAGGTTAGTAGTGTTGGTTTTGGCTCAACCCAGAAAATTATAAACATGTTGAGGTGCAATATAATTATGTATAAGTGCTGAGGCTTGAGACAAAAAGGAATTAGGGGTGCAATGGAGTTGCCCATGTGCTGATGCTCCTGATTCAATGAAAATATATAAATATTCATACACATAGCAAATAAATTATGTGGTTCAGTGAAACTTGGTTATTCTGAGTTTAACTTAAGCACATATGTATTGCAAAAAGAAAAACTCTCTCAAAAAGCCATAAGCCAATATTAATTGTCTGTATGTGCATATCTTTGTGAATGTACTGATATATTTATATTGGTAAAGATTTTGATCCTAGATATGTTGTTTGATAAAAAGAAAATGACTCTAGGCTTTAGAAATATATATATGTATATATATATATATCTATGTATTTTTTTTTACAGATTAAGGTATAAAAGAGAGGGTCATTTCATGATCCGACAAAGAGAATGAGACCAATAACTCCAACATCAAGCTCAAACCATCTTCACGTTTCACTAGGAGAAGCAAGGTCAATCGTCCATGAACTCCGAACACTGAACTAGCTCCCGATAATCTACTAAACCTGACTATCTGAAAAAAACCCAAATCTAGACTGCCCGTGTGGAAAATTGTGGGCACCCAGAGTTTAGGAAGGGAACAATAAACTCCAGGTCAGTCATGGGACTGGTGTAAGTAACAAAAATAGTTTATCTTTAAACAAACAACAAAGGAATTTTAAACATTGAAATCCGTAATGCTTTTTGGAAAATGAAACTACCATAAGGCCTCCCGGCACACACACGATGCAATCGCACACATGGGGGAGATTTCTCCTTATGATAGTCAAACATGCTTACTACGAAAAAAAACTCTTTTGATATTATTACTAGTGCATAGTCTAGGAAACATTTCGAAAATACAATATTAATCTTAGCCAGCATAGGTACCATTATACTATGCCTACTATAGCTACCATTTTAAATGGCAGGTTCTACAACTAAAACCGTACAAGGCTCGTATTGTTTCTTTGGATTTTTCCAAAAAATGGTTAGGCTAAGGAACTTCCTATGCCACATGGGAACGCTTCTGGAGGGACGCCCCGAGAGACAACTGTTCTCTGCCAACACAAGGCCGGTTACCCCCTTCCCGGGTAGTAAACCTAAGATATGCCACCCCCGGTCGTTTGCGACCTTTATCCAAGGGACCTCGAGCACAAAGCAACAATCACACAGTAAATGAGATTGGAGCAACCACACAGGTAAATATCTGGGCTCCATACCTGTAACGCCCCACTCCGAAGCCCACTGTAACAAAGAGTATTACAGGAGTAATACTGTCTGTTAAAGCGGAGAATAGAGTATAGTGGAAGCGACCATTTGTAATCAAGCTATAACTATCTACTAAATACGTCGAAAGGGTGGTATCTATTTTTTTTCAAGTGGTTCGACATATTCAATAAATATTTATAACAAAATTATAATGGCTAAAGATCTATCAGAATAAGCATAGTAATAAAATGATAAAACATCACAGAATAGAATCACATAACAGATATAAAATCGCAGGACAATACATCGTCAATACAGATCCATATACTTTAAGTGGGTACAAAGCCACTGCCCACACATGTGTGTCAAAAATATGTACATATCAAAGTCTGAATAATAACAGAGTAGCGGAATAGTGGACAAATAAAAGCGCTATCTATCAGCATAGCAGATAATGTCCAAGCGGAAGCACAGAAGCTAAGTCCAGAGACCTAACCTGAAACAACTCGGTCTGACCCGAGCGAAAAACACTCGGGTCAGGCTAGCTAAACAATCAGTAATAACTGAGATATATAATAATGTGGTACATAAATAAAACAGTACTTTTCCTAAGAAAAGTGTATTTTGGACCACATGAATATAATGACGGTCTCTAATCATCAATCAATAGTAAAAATCTCCAAAGAGAATATCAGCACCAAAGTGTTGAATAAAAAAAATCGCCTCATATCATCGGCGTAGCCAAAGCTATATAAAGTTGCCCATAGGCAATAATCCCAAGAGTGACAAGAGTCTGTAATCAATGCCCAAGCAAAGATCGATGCTCCAAAGAGCAATGGGGATATACTGAAAAGTCAATGAAATCAAACACTGAAAAGCAGTGTCCAAGGACACTGTGAATCCATAAGGTAATCGCACTTACATCATATGGTTCCATAGAACCAACACCGAATGACGGTACTCGAATGGATATAAAAATCATCAGATAATACAAGTATAGCACGTGCACCGACCGGAGTCGTTATTGCCAAGTACTGTAGAGTTGTGATCGATCACTCGCACAGATGCGGAACACGCGAGACGACGAGATCCTTCCCAGAAGGATAAAGGCCCAGAGGCACATGCCGAAAAAGAAACTGCTCCATAGAATAGGTGTCCAGAGATGGTTGCCCAGAGGTGTGGTGACCCAGAGGTCCAGTACTGGCTGCCCAGAGGCTAATGTGTCACAAACTTCTTAGAGAGGAACCCGTAAAGTGTTAACAATGAGTCCCATACCCCACGTTCGCACTAAACGGTTTACTAACCAATAGCAAGCTCACACTCCAAACAATAAAAAGTCCACCTCGTATCATCGGTAAACTAGACCCAAAGGTCAAAACGATCAATCGAATAGGTCGGGGATTAACTGGAATGAAAATACACACGGTTCCATAGGCCGGAGATTTCCTAACCATTTAAGCACCTTTCCACTTTGCTTGACGTGCTAAAAAGTGAGTGTGAGATTTTATTATAGAAAATAATGGTTCGAAACGGATTTATAATTGATTTTGAGAACACTCTAAAACAGCTTTTGAAAACTCTCCTATTATGGAGTAATTAGTCTACTAATTAAAAATAATATTATATAATAATTTCGAAAGCCATTTCGAAGTGAAAAATCCTTTTAAAACCCTTTTTATAAGGCCCGTGTACAAAATCCTGAGACAAATCTCAAAGAAATCGATAAAACTAGAAAATCATTGAAAATATTCTAAGTGTTGGAAAATAGTCCAAAACTGACGTGAACCCAAGTTCGGAAAATTATTCAGACCAGCAGACTGAATCCGAATGGCATGAAAATTGGTAGGAACGTAGTCCGACATTCCTACTTCAGAACGCAAAAAGAATTACTCGATTCAGACTTGAAACGAAGGCGTAGCGACGTTCCAAAGTCGGACACAGAAACATGAAATGCACTGTTTTGCACAGCGATCTGGGTTCAACTCTGACAGGAAATTCGAAGGGTCTAGTGAACTCAGATGTAACGACCCGTATTTTTACGGATCGACAAGTTCGTCAAAATTTGGAATTTTCAGCATTTTAAGCCATTTCAGATTTTAGGCGAAATATGGTTAAGTCCTAAGTCGTTCACGACTTAGTATAGGTCGTAAGTCGTATACGACTTAAGGAATAAGGGCGACTTAGGAATCAGCGAGTTAGCGAGTTGAGGTGGTAAGTCGTGGATGAACTAAGAGATAAGTCGTGACCGACTTATTGTAGATGACTTAAGGTTTTGAGTTAAGGGTTAAGTTGTGACCGAGTTAAATGTTAGGTCGCGAAGTGGTTTGGGTCACGTGTCAGTTTGGAGCGACCTAGTGGTTTCGAGTTAGCATTGTTAGGTCGGCAACGACCTAAGGAGTTTGGAGATAGCTGTGTAGCGACCTAGTGTCTTGGTATGACCTATAGGTTAGCGACTTAGGGAGTATACGACCTATGGGAGTTAAGTCGTACGAGTTAAGTCGTAAGTCGTAACATGTTTTAGGTCGCGTGAAGACTTAAGGTGTTAGGTCGCTGGGTTTCTGCCTGAGTGATAGGTCGTCGGCGACTTAGTAGTTGTTAAGTCGCGAGCGACTTAAGAGTTGATCTGTTTTAAGTCGTAGATGACTTAGTGGTTGAGTCATAGCCCCAGTTATTTGTTAAGTCGTAGCCTATGTTTTAAGTCACGAGCGACCTAGGAGTTAGCTGTTAAGTCGTAACCCAGTTATTTGTTAGGTCGCGTAAGGCTTAGCAGTTAGGTCGAAGATGTGCTTAAGCGCTAGGTCGCAACTGCGCGTTAGGTTAGGTCGTAGAGGCTGGGGGTTTTGTTAAGTCGTAGGTTGGTAAGTCTTTAGGTCGGTAGGTTTTAGGTCGTAGGTCGTGGACGACCTAACTCCGAGCAACTTAAGGGAATTTCAGCTATAAATAGGAAGGGTTTTTCTCACTTTTTGGGATCCTGATTTCGAAGCGACGAAGTGCTGCCATTTTCAGAGCTCGACTTCTACACTTCTTTACTTCTTTTCTCCACTCTAATCTAGTGCTTCCTTTCATCCAAATCGAAGATCCAAGATCTAAAGTTGAAGATCTTCATCCTTTGAAGTGAGATTTCTTCGTTTGAAACGGATTCGTGATAGATCAAGCTTGATCCTTCGCTGTCCAGATCTGAAGCGTGTTGATTTGGAGTTGTTTAGGTGATTTGGTGAGTGGTGATTATCTCTCACACGGATCCAAAGGAGTATATCGGATTGTTGGCTCGATTTGGTGTTAAAATAGTGATTTCCATGCATTTTCTTTATCCTAAGTGTATATCCATGTAGATCCATTGTTCATGATGATTTGACAACCATTTTACTAAGTGTTAACCTATGAAAGTTCATTCATCAAGATTGTAGAGATATTTCTTATGATTTCATGCATGTTAGACTTTCAATTCTCTAATTACGAAAATGCCATTATTGTTATAATTATCTACTTAGATCATATTTGAATGCTTGATTGCTTGGATTAATGTTTGGTTTGATTGATTGTTATGAATTAGATGATTGATGGTTTGATTTAGACCGAAGATGATTCAAAAGCTAGGAGAAAGGCTCTTTAATTGGGTAAGCTGCTCGTGGCATATGTAGCGGGATGATGAAGCTCTTATGCGTAGATTTGATGATGTGATGTTGAGATGAGGCTTTGCGAGGATGTGATGAAGCGAGGCAATCATGTGATGAAAACTTGGTCTAATCCAGACAGGATCATTCCAAGCATATTGATAACTCGGTGATATGATTCGAGTTGAGGATAATGAATGGATATGAGAATAGTCGTCGAGGAGGATGACTAGGAGGCTTGGATAGCATCGTTGTTGAAGGTTCTAGCATGCTCTAAGCAAGAGTACGTTTGGGCAGATTCGATAGTCCCAACGGCCAACTGTTGATGGTCGAGTACTCTGGGCAGATTCGATAGTCCTAGGCACGGGCTGCGACGACGTGCGGGAGTTATGTCTAGAACCGGGGTTTCCATTAGCCCTTGACGGACGGCTGAAAGAATGTGCCGGTCATTCAATTAACGGTGATATCGAAGCAATGATAACAGTGATAGCCAGAGTCATGGATGTTTGGTTGTATCGTCATTCGGACTCAAGAGCGGTATTTTCTGGGTGCTTATCTGATTTAGGCCTTGGTACTTGGAAAACATCGCCCTTGACTCGAATGATTATTACTTTACTTTAAATTGTATGCTCTGCTGTGTTGCTTCTGCTTAGTGTGTGTCTGGGGGCTATCACTGTAGAAAGAGGTGGAGTGGGAGGGTTGTATTCCTATTCCTTTTCCTTTATGCTCTTTTGGTATGTTGTTAGTTAATTTACTGCTCACTAAGACTGTTGTCTGACTCAAGGCTTTATGTTTTTAATTCTTATTGCCTTGGGATGTTCGTCCATCTCTGGGACGGGCAGACTAGGTAGCAGGTGACAGGTGCTGTTCTCTTCTCACGATGCTGATATCGAAGACGAGCTAGAGGGTTGCATATTATCTTCTTATATGTACTGGATGTTCCGCTGTTTGTATAATCTCTGAGTGTTATGTAGTGAGGCTTGATGTATTGACTATTTGGATGCTTGTATTCAACTATTATGAAGTTTTATATGATGGTATTTTATTATGTAAAGCTTCACTATACATATGTTCTATTGTATTTTGTCCATGCGCTGTGAGTAATACGATAGATTCTGTTGTTTTAATTTCTCTGACAATCATCCATGGTCGCCTGGCACACCTTACAGCGCGCTTTCTCTAGATTCGGTGCAGGGGTCATGGGCGGTCGTCACATTTGGTATCAGAGCATTGGTTAATCGATTTTAACCAACGCTCATTGACGTAACTACGTATGAGAGACGTAATTGTATTTTGATGGATGAATACTATATATAATATAGTAGCTTAGTAGAGTTGAGTCCTTTATGCAGTTGTTTCTCTAGATGTTCTAATCATTCCTTTTTATAGATATTGAGAATGAGTCGAAGAGGGAGACCAGCTGCTAGGGAAGGCCGTGCTACTGAGGAGGCTGCTGATTATGCAGCTATGTTCGAAGCTATGATGACTTCGATCATGAGAAGGATACCAGTTCCAAGGGCAGCAGTAGATGTTGGAGTTCAAGTCCAAACTCCGAAACCAGTGGATTTTGCTAAGTTGTGCAAGGATTATACTGCTCTTGGAGGAAAGGTTTTCTTGGGAACAGAATCAACTATTGAGGTCCAGAGGTGGATAGATGCTTGTAGAAGGATCTTTGGTGATTTGGGAATTGAGGATGCGACTAAGAGGAAGTTGGCATCGAGACAGCTTCAAGGGAGAGCTTCTGATTGGTGGAACTCTATTACCATCACTACTCCGGAGGAAGAGATTACTTGGGAGCAATTCCAAGTCAGATTTGAAGCTAAGTTCATTTCTACAGCTCAGAAGTCTGTTCTGTTCAAGAAGTTTGTAGAGCTCAAGCAAGGAGGAAGACCAGTTCTTGAGTATGTTTCTGAGTTTGAAGCATTGTCCAAGTATGCCCGGTCATATATTGAATCTGCATATCAGAAGAATGAGAAGTTTGTGACAGGCTTGGACAGTTATCTTGGGAGGCAGTTGGTGGATCATTTGGATGATTCATTTGAGAAGCTTGTGGAGAAAGCTCTCAGGCATGAGAATCTGTTTCCTAAGGAAGGATATGTTGTTGCTGTGACCAGGGAAGAGTCTAAACCCCAGTAGGGTGGAAACAAGAAGAGGAAGCAGCAGCAGCAGAAGGGTAAGGATGGCCAGAAGAAGCCGAAAGGCGAGGTGACTTGCTACAATTGTCACCAGAAGGGCCATTTCTCGAAGGATTGTAAGAATCCAAAGGCACCGATGAAGTGTCACAACTGTGACAAGCCGGGTCATTTCAGGAAGAATTGTCCAGAATCGAGAAGGGACAAGCAGATTGTGCAAGCTTATGCTTTGGGAGTTGTTCCGTCGTCTTCGAAAGCTCCTACCGCTGAAGAGAAGGGAAAGAGTGTGGTGGTTCAAGGTACTCTTTTCTTATGTGGTGTTCCAGTTAGAGTGTTGTTTGATACTGGGGCGTCGCATTCGTTTGTTTGTAGTGAACTTGTAGGCCGGTTAGGTTTGGAACCGGATATTGTTGATAGGCCATTGGTTGTGACTAATCCAGTTGGGGGTTCGTCTTGTTTGTGTATGTTATGCCGTGGTCTAGTTGTATCGAGTCATGGTTGCTCTTTTGTTTATGATTGCTTTGTTCTGAACTTTGCGGGGTTCGGAATTATTTTGGGTATGGACTGGCTTAGGAAGCATGCGGCTAAGGTTGATTGCGAAAGGTTGGAAGTGACAGTCGAGAATGTGGAGGGGCTAAAGGTTGTGATACGATGTAAGCATGAAGAAGGCGTCTTCATGAGCTTCATGTATTCATTGGTTGTTCCACGGGATGGACTGTCATCAGTGCCGATCGCTAATGGATTCGAGGATGTCTTTGACGAAGTCAAAGGGTTGCCGCCGCATAGAGAGATCGAGTTTCGTATAAATCTAGTTGAAGGAGCCAGACCTGTTGTGATGCCTCTTAGGTGGATGGCGCCTAGGGAACAGCAGGAATTGAGGGTGCAAGTTGATGATCTTTTGCAGAAAGGATTCATTCGGCGTAGTGTGTCCGAGTGGGGTGCACCAGTTGTGTTTGCAACCAAGGCAGATGGGTCATTGAGATTGTGTGTGGATTATCGTGAGTTGAATAAGGTGACTAAGAAGAACAAGTATCCATTTCCGAGAATAGATGACTTGTTTGATCGGCTTCACGAAGCTAAGGTGTTTTCCCAGATGGATTTGGCAACAGGATTTCACCAGTTGAGAGTAGCTAAGGATAGTGTGCCGAAGACTGCTTTTCGGACACCATCTGGTTTCTTTGAGTGGCTGGTAATGCCGTTTGGATTGACTAACGCGCCAGCATATTTTGTGGATCTTATGAATAGAGTGTTCAGAGATCTGTTGAACAAGTTCGTACTTGTGTTCGTGGATGATATTCTGATTTATTCCAGAACGGAAGGAGAGCACAAGACGCACTTGCGTATTGTTTTGGAAATCTTGTGGAAACATCAGCTGAAGGCTAAGTTTTCAAAGTGTCACTTCTGGAAGAGTGAAGTGAGGTTCTTAGGCCATGTGATTTCTGGAAGTGGAATAGCGGTTGATCCCGCTAAGGTGGCAGCAATCCAGGATTTGGTCAGACCTAAGAATGCATCAGATGTGAGGAGTTTTCTTTGATTAGCAGGATATTATCGACGGTTTATCAAAGACTTCTCCAAGATAGCTGCACCGTTAACAGGATTGACGAAGAAGAACCTAGTGTTCAGATGGGATGATAAGTGTGAGCAAGCTTTTGGAATCCTGAAAGAGCGTTTGACGAGTGCTCCTGTTCTGACTATTCCTAGTGGGAATGATGAGATGGTGGTTTACACCGACGCATGTGGTACTGGACTTGGAGCAGTGCTGATGCAGAAGGATAAAGTTGTTGCATATGCAAGTCGACAACTGAAACCGCATGAAAGGAATTATCCGACTCATGATTTGGAGTTAGCGGCGATTGTATTTGCTCTGAAGATGTGGAGACATTATCTGTTGGGAGTTCGATTTGAGTTGTTTACGGATCATAAGTCGTTGAAGTATCTTTTCTCCCAAAAAGATTTGAATCTTCGGCAGCAATGTTGGCTAGAGTTTTTGGCATCATATGATTTTGGTATAGCTTATACTCCGGGAAAAGGTAACGCAGTGGCAGATGCGTTGAGTCGAAGACATGCAGGATTGGGAGCCATGTTTTCAGAATGGAAGAGTCTCGAGTATTTAGCCGGATTTGACTTCAGGCCTAGATGTGAATTGGAACTTGAGATGTTGGCAAACTTATCGATAAAACCTTCTCTTGTGGAAAGGATTGGCGAGAGCCAAAAGCGAGACGATAAGCTTGTCAAGATTATCTGTGATTTGGAATCTGGATTAGAACCAGAAAAGGATAAAGGATTCGAGGTCGATCGAGAGGGTTGGCTTCGGAAGCAAGGACGACTAGTTGTTCCCGATATAGATGAATTGAGGAGTGAAGTTCTGAAGGAAAGTCATCACTCGAAGCTGACAATTCATCCAGGTGGAAATAAGATGTATCGGGATATGAAGAGAACCTACTACTGGGAAGGTATGAAGAAGGATGTTGGAAATTTTATTTCCAAATGTATGAACTGCCAGTTGGTAAAAGCCGAACAGAAGAAGCCAAGTGGATTACTACAGCCATTAGAAGTTCCTACATGGAAGTGGGAGCAGGTATCGATGGATTTTATTGATGGATTGCCTAGAACTAGAACGGGAAATGAAGGGATTTGGGTCATTGTAGATCGTCTGACTAAGAGTGCACGATTTATTCCTGTTCGATCGACTAGGACTGCATCAAAGTTAGCTGAGTTGTATGTTAAGTGGATAGTTCGATTCCATGGTATTCCGAAGAGTATAGTGAGCGATCGAGACCCATTGTTCACTAGTGGATTTTAAAAGAGCTTCCAGGAAGTTTTGGGAACTGAGTTGAGTTTTAGTACAGCTTATCACCCTCAAACAGATGGTCAGACCGAGAGAGTCAACCGAGTTTTGGAAGATCTTCTTAGAGCATGTGTTTTGGATTTCGGAGGATCATGGGAAGATTACCTTCATTTGGTGGAGTTTGCGTACAACAACAGTTACCAGTCAAGCATTGGTATGGCACCGTATGAGGCATTGTATGGAAGACCGTGTAACTCTCCGACATGTTGGTTGGAAACTGGAGAAAAGCTGATGCTTGGGCCAGGGATGATTCGACAGACTTCAGATTGTATAGAGATCATTCGGCAACGAATGAAGGCATCCCAAGACCGTCAGAAAAGTTATGTCGATAAGCGTCGAAAGGATTTGGAATTCGACGTTGGTGATATGGTTTTTGTGAACATTTCTCCACTGAAGAATGTTATTCGATTCGGGAAGAAAGGAAAATTGACTCCGAGATTTGTTGGACCATTCCCGATTATCGAGCGAATTGGAAAGCTCGCCTATAGATTGGAGTTACCGGAGAAGATGTCGGGTGTGCACAATGTTTTTCACGTATCATATCTACGGAAGTATGTGCATGACTCGAATACCGTGGTTTCTGCTGATAGCTGTGAAGATTTCGAAGTTGATCCGGTCGATAGTAGACCTCGTAAGCCGCTTCGTGTTGTGGAAACCGACAAGAAACAGCTTAGGAGGAAGGTAGTTAAGTTGCTCAAGATACAATGGAGTGATGATGATAACGACTGTACGTGGGAGGTGGAAGAGAGGATGAAAGCAGCTCATCCTGAACTCTTCAAGGTATGACCCTAAGGTGTCGTGTCATCTAACAACGTTGTAACTTGTTCTAAGTTTTAGAATTCTGCACGCTAAGCTAGAATTGGATGCATGGTTTGTTGATTGTTATGGATGATTGGCGTGCAGAATAGTCTTTGATTGCTTTGTTTGTTTGGAATTTCGGGGGCGAAATTCCTAAAGGGGGAGAGAATGTAACGACCCATATTTTTACGGATCGACAAGTTCGTCAAAATTTGGAATTTTCAGCATTTTAAGCCATTTCAGATTTTAGGCGAAATATGGTTAAGTCCTAAGTCGTTCACGACTTAGTATAGGTCGTAAGTCGTATACGACTTAGGGAATAAGCGCGAATTAGGAATCAGCGAGTTAGCGAGTTGAGGTGGTAAGTCGTGGATGACCTAAGAGATAAGTCGGACCGACTTATTGTAGACGACTTAAGGTTTTGAGTTAAGGGTTAAGTCGTGACCGAGTTAAATGTTATGTCGCGAAGTGGTTTGGGTCACGTGTCAGTTTGGAGCGACCTAGTGGTTCCGAGTTAGCATTGTTAGGTCGGCAACGACCTAAGGAGTTTGGAGATAGCTATGTAGCGTCCTAGTGTCTTGGTATGACCTATAGGTTAGCGACTTAGGGAGTATATGACCTATGGGAGTTAAGTCGTACGAGTTAAGTCGTAAGTCGTAACATGTTTTAGGTCGCGTGAAGACTTAAGGTGTTAGGTCGCTGGGTTTCTGCCTGAGTGATAGGTCGTGAGCGACTTAGTAGTTGTTAAGTCGCGAGCGACTTAAGAGTTGATCTGTTTTAAGTCGTAGATGACTTAGTGGTTGAGTCGTAGCACCAGTTATTTGTTAATTCGTAGCCTATGTTTTAAGTCGCGAGCGACCTAGGAGTTAGCTGTTAAGTCGTAACCCAGTTATTTGTTAGGTCGCGTAAGGCTTAGCAGTTAGGTCGAAGATGTGCTTAAGCGCTAGGTCGCAGTTGCGCGTTAGGTTAGGTCGTAGAGGCTGGGGGTTTTGTTAAGTCGTAGGTTGGTAAGTCTTTAGGTCGGTTGGTTTTAGGTCGTAGGTCGTGGACGACCTAACTCCGAGCGACTTAATGGAATTTCAGCTATAAATAGGAAGGGTTTTTCTCACTTTTTGGGATCCGGATTTCGAAGCAACGAAGTGCTGCCATTTTCAGAGCTCGACTTCTACACTTCTTTACTTCTTTTCTCCACTCTAATCTAGTGCTTCCTTTCATCCAAATCGAAGATCAAGATCGAAGATCCAAGATCTAAAGTTGAAGATCTTCATCCTTTGAAGTGAGATTTCTTTGTTTGAAACGGATTCGTGATAGATCAAGCTTGATCCTTCGCTGTCCAGATCTGAAGCGTGTTGATTTGGAATTGTTTAGGTGATTTGGTGAGTGGTGATTATCTCTCACACGGATCCAAAGGAGTATATCGGATTGTTGGCTCGATTTGGTGTTAAAATAGTGATTTCCATGCATTTTCTTTATCCTAAGTGTAGATCCATGTAGATCCATTGTTCATGATGATTTGACAACCATTTTACTAAGTGTTAACCTATGCAAGTTCATTAATCAAGATTGTAGAGATATTTCTTATGATTTCATGCATGTTAGACTTTCAATTCTCTAATTACGAAAATGTCATTATTGTTATAATTATCTACTTAGATCATATTTGAATGCTTGATTGCTTGGATTAATGTTTGGTTTGATTGATTGTTATGAATTAGATGATTGATGGTTTGATTTAGACCGAAGATGATTCAAAAGCTAGGAGAAAGGCTCTTTAATTGGGTAAGCTGCTCGTGGCATATGTAGCAGGATGATGAAGCTCTTATGCGTAGATTTGATGATGTGATGTTGAGATGAGGCTTTGCGAGGATGTGATGAAGCGAGGCAATCATGTGATGAAGACTTGGTCTAATCCAGACGGGATCATTCCAAGCATATTGATAACTCGGTGATATGATTCGAGTTGAGGATAATGAATGGATATGAGAATAGTCGTCGAGGAGGATGACTAGGAGGCTTGGATAGCATCGTTGTTGAAGGTTCTAGCATGCTCTAAGCAAGAGTACGTTTGGGCAGATTCGATAGTCCCAACGGCCAACTGTTGATGGTCGAGTACTCTGGGCAGATTCGATAGTCCTAGGCACGGGCTGCGACGACGTGCGGGAGTTATGTCTAGAACCGGGGTTTCCATTAGCCCTTGACGGACGGCTGAAAGAATGTGCCGGTCATTCAATTAACGGTGATATCGAAGCAATGATAACAGTGATAGCCAGAGTCATGGATGTTTGGTTGTATCGTCATTCGGACTCAAGAGCGGTATTTTCTGGGTGCTTATCTGATTTAGGCCTTGGTACTTGGAAAACATCGCCCTTGACTCGAATGATTATTACTTTACTTTAAATTGTATGCTCTGCTGTGTTGCTTCTGGTTAGTGTGTGTCTGGGGGCTATCACTGTAGAAAGAGGTGGAGTGGGAGGGTTGTATTCCTATTCCTTTTCCTTTATGATCTTTTGGTATGTTGTTAGTTAATTTACTGCTCACTAAGACTGTTGTCTGACTCAAGGCTTTATGTTTTTAATTCTTATTGCCTTGGGCTGTTCGTCCATCTCTGGGATGGGCAGACTAGGTAGCAAGTGACAGGTGCTGTTCTCTTCTCACGATGCTGATATCGAAGACGAGCTAGAGGGTTGCATATTATCTTCTTATATGTACTGGATGTTCCGCTGTTTGTATAATCTCTGAGTGTTATGTAGTGAGGCTTGATGTATTGACTATTTGGATGCTTGTATTCAACTATTATGAAGTTTTATATGATGGTATTTTATTCTGTAAAGCTTCACTATACATATGTTCTATTGTATTTTTTCCATGCGCTGTGAGTAATACGATAGATTCTGTTGTTTTAATTTCTCTGACAATCGTCCATGGTCGCCTGGCACACCTTACAGCGCGCTTTCTCTAGATTCGGTGCAGGGGTCATGGGCGGTCGTCACATCAGATGATGACCAAACTTTCCAGATATGGAGTTCATAACTCCATCTTTCCAACGAGACCGAAATCGTCAAATTCCGACTAGCGGCTCAAAAGTTATGACCAAAATAGTTTCAGTTTCATCCATAGAGCTAATATGTGTATCGCTCTCGGGAAGATAGTAGAAAAACCCATTTTTGACCTAGTTAGAGGCAAAATTATAGAAAACTCACTGAACAAAAATTGTATCATAAGTTTTAAGCTTTTCGGAACATCCAAAATTATCTAATTCGGATCAAAAACGAGAGAGATATATGCAAAACAATATCAGATTGAAACTCAAGATAACTTGTTAAAGACAGAATTGGTCTTCTGCCTTTGAACGCATTTCAGGTCATCAAAATGGCAAAATTATAGAAAACTCACTGAACAAAAATTGTAGCAAATGTTTTAAGCTTTCCGGAATGACTAAGATCGTCAAATTCCGATCGGGGATGAAAATTTTATGACTAAAACAATTCTCAGATTTAAATTCTATATCACTGTCAATGTGCTCTCGGGACAGTAGTAAGAATGCACAGTATTTGACCCAATTAACTTCGAAATTTCATGAAACTCAAAACAAGAAAGTTTTATCCCTAAATCTAAGCTTTCCAGAACATCCAAAATTATTAGATTTGGATAAGAAACTAGTAACTTATGGCCAAATCAATTTCAGGGTTTTATTTTATCAACCCTGTAGTTTGTTGTCAGGTCAGCGACAAACAAACGTAATTTCGACCATTCAAACCACAAAATTAGGCAAAGCTCAAAACATAAAAGTTATAGCCTATAGAATAAGATTTCCAGAACATCAAGAAAATCTTAATTCCGATTTAATATGAATGAGATATGCCTAATTTACGAACAACAATAAACTAATTATAATTTCAGCTAGCATATATTACCTCAACCAATATAGCAAGCAACTTGTGTGCACACCCAAAATGAAAGCAAAGAGGATCAAAGAGCTATGATTCACATGTTACATAATAAAACATGTGTTACCAAATGATTACTGAAATCAAAAGATGATTAAACACATATTAGAAGAGTTTTTTAGCAATATACCTCTCACAAAAGCAACAAAGACTACTATAGCATCAACCCAAATTAGCAAAAGATGATTAGGAGGCTATAATATCAAAAAAAACACATAAAACATGTGTTACCAATTAAATTTCAGAAATTAGAGAGATATAAAAATGGATTTGAGGTGGGTATTTGCATTACCTTTGCATAGAATGACTTGCATAAGCAAAAACTAGAAGGAGATGAAGATAGAGGCCATTTTTGTTATGAAAGCTTTAGGAAATGATTACGGTTTTGATTAGGGATGAATGAATGAGGTTTGGAGAGTATGAGATAATTTATAGAGGAGGTTTAGGGTGGGTTATTGGGCTAGGTTTAGAAACCCAATAAGAAGAGAGTTATTTACATGTTTTCCAAAAATTAGTCTAAGTGTTCATGTATGTTTATAAAACTCATTTTTCTTATCCAAACCCATTTTAAAATCTCTCCTAAAATATTTAACTTTCCAAAAATAACATTTTATCCTCATTTTAAAATCCCATATTTCCCATTTAATTAAAATAGTCTTTTTCACATAAATTTTGTTATTCCAAAACCTTTTATGCTTCATTAAAATAAATAAAAATCCTAACTTTTATTTATTAGTTTGTAATGCAAATCCCGGGTTGTTACAATACCATAATACCACATTTTTCCAGAAGGAATGGACATACCCTAGGGGAGCTACCCTTGAAACCTTGTCGCATCTTTACTGTTTCGACCATTTCCGGGGTGTGAGGTCCGACGAAGTCTAGTCCACAAAGCTACACTTCTTCACAAAGCCATGCTTTGATCAACAAATGATCAGTAACAGACAGCAACACTCAGCATGCCACACTACCAAATTGGGAGTATATCACTGATAACCTTCAACTACATAACCTCTGAGCTCGTATGTCTCAGAGAAGGGTGTTAAGCTAAGAGAATAAATTCTCCGCCACCAAACAGAAATGTATTTGAAAGAAATCAGCTTTATATCTCAAAGTGTAATGTCAGACATACAACCATACAAGTCTTTTCCGGGTTTGAACAGAACCGAAGGCACTTCGAAAGAAGCCCTTGCAAATCCGGATAATTTCTAATCACGTCCGGACTTCCCATCACAAAGGGCGCTAAAATCTCTATACCGGGGATCAACCGATGCAGAGACATTCGATGGTAATCCTTTCATTTTTGAAAGTATCCGGTCTTCACCACCGGTCCTCAAATGCTATCCATTTACGTCGTATCACTATTCGGAATGGGTTACATGACAAAAAGTCCTCTCTCGGCTAAACCGAACCGAATAGTGAGCGCAATATTTTAAAACATATGGATATTGGGATTTCAGTTAAGTCACAACTTATTACCCAAAACTTCTCTTTCAAATGGTTTAAACAAATTACCATTTTCAATCTTTTACACAAAAAGATTCATCTCACAAAGTTCACCCAGTTTCACAAAGATCTATTCATAAATTTTCAAATCGATTTCCATTTCAATTAGATTAACTCATTAAATCTTTAAATCAAAGATTTAACTTATAGCCTTCAAAACAATTCCATTTCGACCTTTTATACAAAAGGTACACCTTTCCAATTTCAAAACAAAGTTCAACAATCTTTCACAAAGATTTATTCATAACTCGGAAAACCATTTTCATTTCAAACTTGAAATTCTTTTGACACAAATTGGAAATTCATTCCTTATATGAAAGCTTCTATCATTTGAAAAAAAATAGTTTTCATTTTAGAAGATCTGATTCATTTATACAAGTTAAACCCCTTGGGTTAAATTCAAATTCTCAAAACCATACCTTTAAAATGGTTTAAATTCATATAAACACATTTATAACTTGTATAACACTCTTAAACCATAATTTTCAACATAGAATTTAGTTCCTTATTTTGAATTCAAATTCAAATTGAATTATTTAAATTTCAAGATATTCAAAATATCTTAAAAACTCCTTTTCAAAAGCTTTAACATTTAACCCCAAATCCATTTCCAAAATCAATTGAAATTAAAATTTCAATTCCAAAAATATTGAATTTAAATCATTTGTGACTTAATCGATTTCCTCATGAAATCCATATTTGTGTGTGTATGGTGTAGTCTAGGGGTTCCACACACAATAGTGCAACATCATTCAATCATCACAGATTAAATACAACAATATATTTGATAAGCGGTATAACTATAACGCTTATCTTTCATTCACAGATCACAGATATATATACACACAAATGTACCACAACAAATGAATAAATTATACACAACTCAATCCACAGAACAAAATATCACAGATCAGGTAGGACAATCAATTCAAGGCATCTCATACAATACAATCATTCATAAGTAAGGTCAAGCATTCAATAATCATTTATAAGAAGGATTAATTAATTGTTTAATCCTAATTAATTCAATTTATTTCCAATTAAATTAATTACTTATGAATTAATTATCCAATCCTGATAAATTAATTACAAATCATTTGATATAAATTAATTAATCAATCACCTTAATTAATTATTCTCAATTAATAAATTATTCTTAAGTAATTACAATAACTAATTGATTACTCCTTAATTTATAATTATTTCTTAATCACTTGATTAATTAATTAACCTTTAATAGATTAATTTTCCTCAAATTAATTACCTTAATTAATTTATCACATTATCCTTCAATCAGTTATTGCTTAATCACTTGATTAATCAACTTTAATCATTAATTAATATTTGATTAATAATCCTTAATTTACAAATTAATTACATTGATTAATCCTTTAATTACACCGAGTAATCATCACTTAATTACTTCCCTTAAATAATTATCCTTTAATTACTATCCATTAAGTAATTTCCCTTTTTTATTACATCCAGTAATTTTCCATTAATTACTTCACTAAGTAATTACACTTCATTAATTACATTAAGTAATTATACTTAACCCAATATCAAGTAATTATCTTTAATTAATTGAACTTAATTAATTAATTAAAATTTACCACAATAACTTAATTAAACTTTAATTACTTGATAAATAAATTCCTAATCATTAATTAATAGTCTAAAATTATCAAATTAATGATTCTAAATTACAAATTAATTTAACCTTAATTTATTTATTCAAACCTTTAATACCTTAATTAATTCAAATTATAAATTAATTAACTTATTAATTTAACCACTTAATCATTTTAAAATTTTTAATGAATTACAAATCATTAATTAACTTTAAGATAACATCATTTTCATTAATTATTTAATTATCATTTTCAAACCATATTTGAAAGCATTTTAACTTCTAAATTCTTTTTCAAAGTAAAAATTTAAAATAACTACTAATTTAACTTTAACAAATTAAACCAAGTTAAAACTCTTTTAAAATCAAATTTTAAAGAACAATTATCATATAAAGAAATTTATATGAGTTTTTAAACCAAATTCATTTTAAATTCAAATCTACTTTTTGCTCACTTTAAACACTTTAAAGTTTTTAAACAAGTTTGAATCATAAAAACTTTATTTAGTCCCAACTAAGTTTCAATCTAACTTGAATTCATATCTAAACTTTTGATTTATAACTTAGTTTAATCCTTGATTTAAAATTTTAAAATTAAATTTAAAATTTCAAAACAGAACAGGCTTCTATTTTAAAAACTGGCATCCTACCCGAGACATACCACCTTTTCTTCGAGCCCAGACGCGATTCCCTCGAGTAAAAACTCAAGCCAATCGAGTCAAACCCGAGTTCACTTCTCTGCTCCCAGGCTACCAGACTTCCCAGTGAAACAACTCATGGCACCATGCACGTGCACGGCACCGCCGTCGTCTCCGGTCAATTACAGGTCATTGAGACAAGTCGACGATCCTTCCCACATCAATTTCTGATCATCGAAACTCTCATCATTCACTCGAAAATGAATTCAAGACAAATGTCAAAACCGGGAAAATGAACAGACCTCACCTCCAAACCTGTCAACGCTTCATCACCGACCCTCCAACCAGCAGCACGACTGAAATTCCAACTACGACCTCGCCTATACTTCAGCTTCCCTTCCTTAGAAACAGGTAGCACTCGATCAATCAGAGGTGATGAAATCACCTCGTTTCTAGACATGTCAAAAACTCGAGCATGAACCCTAATTTTGCTTCGTCTCATCAATTCGTGCAATGGAAAATTTATTCCATAATTTTCCTGGAATCGTTGATCAACAAGCTAACTTCAAACCAAATCTTACTACCCAATGTTGGTTCGATCATTAGGAAATGATAAAAATGCATATCCTGTTCAAATATTAACTGCACCTAGAATAGTTAACTAAAAATCATCATATTAGTTTTAAAAATCATATCTTTGAGTGTAGATTCAAATTATAAAATCGAATTAATATTTTACAATACTCGAATTTTCCATATTTTCCTCTTTCCACAGTAAAATCAAATTTTATAGAGTCAATATTTTAGCATTGAGCCTAAAACAAATTCTAGGCTTTAATTTAAGTTTAAACAAACCTGTTTTGTTTGAATCCCTAAGCTTAATAATGTTTGTGTGAAGATGTATTAATTGTTTTCTAATTTATTTTTCTCTGTAACCAGAAACAAGAAGAACAGGCTATGTAAACTACACAGTACAACATACACATATACAGAACCAATTATTTAAAAATATACAGCAAAACACAAAGTTATTCATGTATCAACACTTTTTAAAGTTGTATGTTTACTCACCTTGACTAAGAAATAAACAGAGCCTCCTTTTTAAAACAGGCTTTGAAAATTTGCTAGCTGATCTTTCTTCTTTCTTGATTCTCTGGTTTGTCTTGACTTAGATTGTTGTTTTAGTTTGAATGTTTGGTTTGAGTTTTTAAACTGAAGCTCATTTCAGATTTTCTCAGTTTTAAAGTGATCGAACTGGAATGAAGATGATGTGTGGAAATGAAGTTTACAGGAGATATATTTTTGTACTGGTTGATGAAGTTGATTATACTATTGTTTGTACAAATTTTTCAGAGATATTTTCTCTTGTTTGCTGATATAACTTGCCTTCGTGTCCTGCATTTATTATGTTGTACAACTTATATTTTTTTTCAGTTGTACAATGCATAAGTATAATGTGGTGGCTTCCTTTGCAAGCTACTCTATACAATTTATTTACTTGTTTAAATGTATATGTTTTATATTTGCATATGTATTTTGTTTGGTTCTTTTCTTTTTATTTGTTTCATTACTTGGTAATATAAGTGAGTTTCTATTTTATTTTATTTCCTTTTTCTTTTATTATTTTTGTTTGTTTTTTTGTATTGATTTATTAACATGAGATTAAGATATATATATACTTACTTTATATTATATAAAACTATATATATTTATTTTTGTAATATAGAGGAGTTTCTAGATTCTAATTTGTTGTTAAAATTTGAGCTAAGATTTTTCTTTATATTTTTATAATTTATCTTATATTTATATATATCTCTATGTCTAGCTTAATATTTATGATTATTTTATTGTCTTGTATTTCTCTATATATATATTTATTTCATAAATTCAAATTATTGTTAACCATCAATTCTAAGTTTAAATCATTTATTTATTTTCTTGTGTCCAAAGTCTATATTTTTTTAAACCATTTAGCTAAGATTTAAATTCAAATCAAATATATACATATATATTCAAATTTACTCATATATGCCTGTATACATATATATTCACATATATACATATATATACAATATTTAAATTTTAAATGATTTAACATAGAATTTATTTGAACTCGGGGAAACTCGCATCAATTTACAAATTAATTTTACAATTTTAATTCAAAAATTAAATTAATTATCAATTTAAATATTTATAAAATCCGGGATCGTTACATTCCATCTAATAAGTATACAAACAAAACCGTAAAGGCACATAGGGAGAATGGATTTCCAACTAATGACTAGGCACTGGGCTACTACCTATCACAGTACGTGGCATAGATCAACGTACCGAGGATCACTCCCAATCCCCTGCAACACAAGATTGGGACTACCCCTTACTGGATAATCCCGAGTAAGATCACCCCGCGGTTGGGATCAACAACCGCCCACTAAGCCGAAATAAAAAGGACATCTAGACAGGGATGACCTCACCCTAATGGGTGCGACCCACATAGCCTTGCTGCATAACCCCTGATTTTCAGTCATTCCCGGTTGATGAGGCTCGAAGCTAAGCTTTACTTTTTAGAACACATCTCTTAGAATGCCCACCGTCCACGTGACGATGTTCCGAAAGCATTCATCCATACAAGTCCGTCCCGGGTTCGAACGGAACCAAAGGCACTATTCCTACTACATCCATTTTGGAATCATCCTCAGGATTAGTAGCGACTAGCCCTTGCACTTCACCGCTCCATCTTCGACTCCAAACTCGTCTTCCTCACGAAAACGTATAAACCGGATCGAAGTGGTTTTCGAGAAATAAATCCTGATCCTGGTCTCTTCGAAACGATCAGTGTAAGGACCCGATTCTTTGACTTCCGAATATCGACATTAATACGTCCACTGTATCGACTGCCGAGCCATCGAATGCCGGAAAACCGAATTCTTAGGGTTTAAGAAAGAAGAGGTAAAAGAAAACAGAAGAAAAAGAAAGAAGAACAACAGAACAACATCAGAAACAGAAACAATATCAGAATCTCACATTCGCAGCGGAACAATATATAATAGATAAATCAGTAATCTTTTAAACAAAGAATTTTATCAGTTTATATGTAACGACCCAGAATTTTTGATAATTAAAATTCGAATATTTAATTAATTTTAAATATTAATAAATGGAATTTAGAAGTCGAATGATTTATTTCTCGAATATTGGATTTAATTTGATAATTAAATCGATAAATTAGATAGTGAAATTCCAGAGATAATTGAAAATCGAGTTTAATATGATTGAAATTAATTTGAAAAATTTTATTTAATCATACTGGAGTTATAGAAAGGTTATAGAACTTTCAGAATCGAATTTGGAGTTAATCTGTGAAAATCGAATATTTTAATATTTAATTATCGACTGTAAAAATAGCCAATTTTCGAACAGTCTCAGAATTGAATGAGACCAGTTCCATTGGATCCGTAATAGTTAGTTATTATCGGATTTCAATTTTCGTATCCATCGGAGTTGTCGTTTGACCGTGGCAGCTCGAAACGCATCGATATCATTTTAATTTTAAATCGTCGAGTTAAAATAGTCATTTTTCAAAAAGTCTCGGATTTCGACGAAACCAGTTTCATCGGATCCATAATGTGATATTATTGTAAGATTTCAAATTTCGTGGCATTCGGAGTTGACGTGTGGTTGTACGATGGATATACGCGATGATGTCTATAACGAGAAAATTTAAAGAATATATTATTCAACTCCCACAAACAACTCGTACAACCCGCCCCTTTATTGTCTCCCCCGTACCATACTTTCCCTTCCTCTCGTTCAATTTTAAATTCGCAGTTCTCTCCAGTTCGAAATCAATGATAGCTTCAAAAGGAAAATAAATGGCCGAAAGAAGAATACGCACTCTCCTCCTCTTTAAAACGAAACCAAACTTTAAAAAAAAATCAAATGCGAAAAATCTACTTGACGAAAAAATTCAAAACGTGTTTCAAAATTCAATTTTCGGCCTGAGTTTCGCATTGGTATGCGAATTGTTGAGTGCGGCTTCGAGTGTGGTTAATCGATCAGGAAGTGTCGAACGGCAGGAGTAAACTAGGGCTTGGATGTTTGTTTTCTATGTTGATCGATGGGTGTTTTCGTGGGCATATTTGAGTTCGGCGTGGATAGGCGAACTAGGGAAGAGAGTTTGGGGTGGCTCGGTCATGGGTTGGTTGCCGCGACGTATCATGTAGCGTGCGATTTTGGGGCACACGACGATGAGAAGCTCGCAACAGGGTGGTCTCGCGCGACAGCAAATCATGGTGGAGAGGGGTTTCACGAGGCACTGGGTTCGATTTCACGTATTGACCGAGGTTTGGGAACTGCGGCGACATCGTGGGATCTCGGTGATGTTCGACGATTGGTGGTAGCGTATGCGAGGCAAGTTGAGTCGCGTATAAGCGGAATTCTCGGCATTGATTTGAGGTAATTAGCTGTTATAGTTATGTTACCGATTTTGAATGTTAGAAAATTAAAATTTATTAAAGGAGATGTAGTTTTTAAATTTAATGTTTTGTTAAATAAATTGTTAAAGGAGAAATTGGTTCGACTGTTAATTTAAATTGTATAATATTTTGGAAGTTAATTTGGAATTTTAAAATGTTAAGTAATTATTTTTAAATCCAAAACTAATATAAATTATTTAGTGGAATATTTAGTTAAAGGAAGAATAGTTTTGATTTAAAATTTTGTTAGATAAATCTATTAAAAGAAAATTTTGATTTAGTCCAAATATTAATAGAATTGTATAAAATTGTTTATACAAGGTTAAAAATCAAGAAGAAATGGTCAAAATGGAAATGGATGGCAAATTTAAATCTAAGGTGAGATCTTTTTCTCACTCGATTGAAAAGTGGATTTTACAGTTATTGATTTATTTGATTGCTATTGGATGTGATATTAGATATAGTAGGATATATATCTATATATAGCAATATATACATATTGGCATATGTATATATTGGATTGATGATTTCCCGCCTCGTATAGCGGATGAGACCCTATTGCGCCGTTAGTAAGCGGAATTTTATAAAAACCCATATACCGCGATAATTCCGTACTGGAGCGGAATTGGTATTGTGCTAACATCTGTGGATGCAGGGAAACAGGTTGGAGGGATCCAACTGGATTCCTCACCAGTAGTTATTTATTTACAGATATTGATGTATATTCTAATATCATATGATGATATATGATATTTGATTGCTGTGATTGATTGTTTGATGCTGTAGCATCATCGGATCCATTTTTGAAGTTAAAAATAACGATATTATTTTTAAAAAGGGATTTCAAAGTGATTTGTCGAAAGTATACGTTTTATTGAATTTTGGAATTAATTCATTTTTAAATAAATAAATGTTATAATTTTCGTGTTATAAAAACTATGAGATTTGTGAAATATAAGCGAAAAGTGGTTTTTGAAATATAAGTTGATTTAACTGTAATTGGTTTAGATTGAAATTTTCGACTTATTATAAATGAATTATATTTATAGAAGATGTATAAAATTGTTATTTTATAAATTAAAATAAGGAGATTATTTAGGAGTTCTATAAATGTTAAAATGAACTTATAAACGGATTTTATAAATAAGTAATATTGATAGACATACGATTCGTGAAGTTATAAAATGAAGGACTTTGAAACTAAATGAATTATAAGTTATCAACTTATGATTTGAATTTTTGTTATATAAATGAGTCAAATGGAATTGTTTGAATAAAGGGATTTCATAACTTGAAGTAGTTATAAAATATAAAATTGTGATTTATAAACGTTGTTTATAAATCCGAAATCACTTATTTTGATAAGTGGATTTTTTGAAGTTAATTAAAGAAATTATATTCACGATTTTAGATCATGGATAATCTTTTAATAAATGTGTAGAAACATTGATTCGGGTAAATAAAGTATATTCACGATTTTGGACAATGAATATATTATTTAAGTAAAATGGATATGTTTTGGAAAAGTGATGTTACGAAATAAAGTAATTGTTTTAAAGGATGTTTTAAAACGTGGGAATTATCAAAATACATAGCTTTCAACATCTATTGTTGAAATAGACATTTTCGAGAAATAAGGAAATGATGGACTATAACACTGTTGTTATAGTAAATGATTTCCGAAAGGAAATATTTTTGTATGGTATTGGGATGCATATATCTATCTAAATTCCGAATCCCTATACTAGTGATTTTGAGTCGTCGTAACGATGTTTTACGCAACATCCGTTTTGACTCAAATAAATGTTAAAATGTATGATTTCCTTAAAGAATGAATATATACTTAATATTGATTTAAGTATATCGAATATTTTCAAATGTTGAAAATAAATGATTTGTGAAATACTTATTATTAAATAAGTATGGAATTGCTTTTCCAAGATGAAATGAACTGTTTTGAGATTTTATCTTCAAAGATAAAATGAAATGTGAAAATTGATTTGAAATTGTTTTCAAACGGTTAAGTGTGGAAATTTTATATCTAGTAAAGATATTTTGGAAGATAAAATAATTTGGAAAATTATTTGGGATCTGATGATGTTGCGCATCTTTATTGATAGTTAAATAACCGACTATCAATAATTACCTTTAGATAGGTATTTGTTGTGAATTGGATGAATTTGAATGCCACACTTATTTTTAAATAAGCGCTCACTATTCGGGTTAACCGGGAAAGGACCATGGGGTCGTATAACCCATTCCGAATATGTGATACGTCGTTATGAATTGCATTCGAAGACCGGTGTTGAAGACCGGATATTTTTGAAAACGGAAGGATTACCGTCGAGTTACTCTACATCGACTGATCTTCGATTTAGAGGTTTTATCACCCTTAGTGATGGGAAGTCCTGACGTGATTGAAAATTATCCGGATGTGCAAGGGCTTCGTGAGAAGTGCCTTCGGTTCTGTTCGATCCCGGAACAGACTTGTATGGATTGTGTGTCTGACGTTACAATTTGAGATATAAAGCTGATTTCTTTCAAATACATTTCTGTTGGTGGCGGAGAATTTATTCTCTTAGCTTAACACCCTTCTCTGAGACGTACGAGCTCAGAGGTTATGTAGTTGAAATTTATCAGCGATATATCCCAATTTGGTAACGTGGCATACTAAGTGTTGCTGTGAAATGATCGGTGTTTGATCATTTGTGATATGATCATTTGTTTGATCTTATATCTTTGTGATCATAGGTTGATCATTTTGTTTGACCCGAAGCAGGGCTTTTTGAGAAAGCGTAGCTTTGTGGACGAGACTTCGTCGAGCCTCAACACCCCGGAAATGGTCGAAACAGGAATGTTGCGGCAAGGTTATGAGGGTCGCGCCCTTTAGGGTATGTCATTTCCTTCTGGAAAGGGGTGGTATCATGGTATGGAGCCCAGATACTTACTCATGTGGATACACCTTCTTTATGATGTGTGATGATGGTTACGAGCGCTCGGATAAAGGTCCCAAAGGACCGGGTGATGACATATTCGTGAGTTACCTGTTACAGGGGTAACCCGGCCTTGTTTGGCAGAGAGCAGTTTGTCTCTCGGGACGTCCAGCCAGAGGCGATCCCAATCGGCAGGAGGAAAGGAAGTTCCTTAGCCTGACCATTTGTTGGAAAATCCAAAGAAACAATATGAACCCTGTACGGTTTTAGTTGTATTACCTGCTATGGAATGTGGCGGTAACCTGCTATTGAACATAGTAGCTATAGTAGGCATACGATACTGGTCGTATGTTGGCTAAGATTAATATTATACTTTCGAAATGTTTTCTACACTATGCACTAATAATAATATCAAAAATGATTTGATTTTGCGTAGTAAGCATCTTTGACTATCATAAGAAGAAATCTCCTCCAATTCTGCGTTTGCATTGTGTGTGTGGCGGGAGGTCTTATGGTAGTTTCATTTTCCAAAAGCATTTCGAATTGACTTTAAATTTATCCTGTTGTTTATTTTAAAGAATAACTGTTTTACGATCTCACACCAGTCACCATGACTGACTCGGAGTTTATTGTTCCCTTCTAAACTCTGGGTGCCCACCAATTTCCACACGGGCAGCCTAGAGTTATATTATCAGGATATTCTGGATATTCTGGAGCTTTGGAGATAAGCTGGATGACGAGACGTAGTATTTGTATCTGATATATTTATTCCGCTGTGTATTCTGTATGAGGACAAGTTATATAACTGTCCATTGTTGTATATTGACTCTGATGATTGATGTATGTATAAACTGATATAGTTCTTTGTTTTAAAAGACTAGTGATTATCTATTATATATTGTTCCGCTGCGATATGTGAGATTCTGATATTGTTTCTGTTTCTGATGTTGTTCTTTTGTTTCTTCTTTCTCTTTTCTTCTATCTTTTCTTCTACCTCTTCTTTTAAAAACCCTAATGGTTCGGTTTTTCGTTCACCTTGAGTAAATAGATGGAGATTAGTGTCTATTCAAGGGGTACGGAAAAGCGGGTTATTACATTATACATACATCAACAGAGTCAATATACAACTCAATACAACACAGCACATCAATGGACAGTTATATAAACTTGTCCTCATACAGAATACACAGCGGAATAAATAATATCAGACACAAATACTACGTCTCGCCTTCCAGCTTGCTTCCAAAGCTCCAGAATATCCTGATAACATAACTCCAGACTGCCCGTGTGGAAAATTGGTGGGCACCCAGAGTTTATAAGGGAAACAATAAACTCCGAGTCAGTCATGGTGACTGGTGTGAGATCGTAAAACAGTTATTTTTAAAACAAACAACAGGAAGATTTTAAAGTCAATTTCGCAATGCTTTTGGAAAATGAAACTACCATAAGACCTCCCGCCACACACATAATGCAAACGCAGAATTGGAGGAGATTTCTTCTTATGATAGTCAAAGATGCTTACTACGCAAAAATTAAATTCTTTTTGATATTATTATTAGTGCATAGTGTAGAAAACATTTCGAAAGTAGAATATAAATCTTAGCCAGCATAGGTACCATTATAGTATGCTTACTATAGCTACCATGTTAAATGGCAGGTTCTACAACTAAAACCGTACAAAGCTCGTATTGTTTCTTTGGATTTCCAACAAATGGTCAGGCTAAGGAACTTCCTATGCCACGAAGGAATGCCTCTAGAAAAACGTCCCGAGAACCTAACTGGATCTCTGCCAACACAAGGCCGGGTTACCTCTGCAAAAATAGGTAACTACTGACACGCGTATGCCATCCCTCGATCGTAACTGATCTTCCCGAGGATCCTCGATTTCCAACAACCACAAAGTAATAAACTCGTAGCATCAACATAGGTTAAATATCTGGGCTCCATACCATGATACCACCTCTATCCAGAAGGAATGACATACACTAAGGGGCGCTACTCCCTAGAACCTTGCTGCATCCTTCCTGTTTTGACCATTTCGGGGTGTGAGGTCCGACGAAGACTCGTCCACAAAGCTACGCTTTGTCAAAAAGCCATGCTTCGGGTCAAACAAATGATCAAAGTAATGATCACAAAGATAAATGATCAAACAAATGATCATATCATAAATGATCAAACAACGATCATTTCACAGCAACACTCAGCATGACACGTTACCAAATTGGGAATATATCGCTGATAAATTTCAACTACATAACCTTTGAGCTCGTACGTCTTAGAGAAGGGTGTTAAGCTAGGAGAATAAATTCTCCGCCACCAACAGAAATGTATTTGAAAGAAATCAGCTTTATATCTCAATCTGTAACGTCAGACATACAACCATACAAGTCTGTTCCGGGATCGAACAGAACCGAAGGCACTTCTCACGAAGCCCTTGCACATCCGGATAATTACCTAATCATGTCCGGACTTCCCGTCACTAAGGGTGATAAAACCTCTAAATCGGAGATCAGCCGATGTAGAGTAACTCGATGGTAATCCTTCCGTTTTCAAAAATATCTGGTCTTCAACACCGGTCATCAAATGCAATTCATAACGACTCATCACATATTCAGAATGGGTTATACGACCCCATGGTCCTTTCCCGGCTAACCTGAATAGTGAGTGCTTATTCAAAAATAAGTGTGGCATTCAAATTCATCCAATTCACAACAAATATCCATTCAAGGTAATTATTGATAGTCGGTTATTTAACTATCAATAAAGATGCGCAACATCATCAGATTCCAAATAATTTTCCAAATAATTTATTTTCCAAAAGTATCTTTACTAGATATAAAATTTCAACACTTCAAAAAAATATCAATATTTATTTTCAAAACGAATTTCCATTTCTTTTATAAATTCCATAGTGAATTTATACTTTCAAATATCTACTGATATACGATTATTCAATCGATTTCAAATATTCACTTTCAATTATCTTTAAGAAGATAAAATCTCAAAAACGTTTCATTTCATATTGGAAAAGCATTTTCATACATATTTAATAATAAGTAATTCACAAATCTATTTATTTTCAACATTTGAAAATATTCGATATACTTAAATCAAAATTAAGTATATATTTCATTCTTTAAGGAAATCATTTATTTTAACAACATCTATTTGAGTCAAAACGAATGTTACGTAAAACATCGTTACGACGACCCAAAATCACTAGTATAGGGATTCGAATTTTAAGATAGATATATAAATTCCAATACTATATAAAACATTTCCTTTCGGAAATCATTTACTATAACAACAGTGTTATAGTCTACATTTCCTTATTTCTCGAAAACGTCTATTTCAACAATGAATGTTGAAATCTATGTATTCGATACTTAATACATATTTATACATCGTTAAAACAATTAACTTCATTTTAAAATATTCATTTTCCCAAAACATATCCATTTTATTCAATAATATATTCACTGTCCAAAATCGTGAATATAATTCACCTAACCAAATTTCAATCATCCCTACACATTTTATTTCAATAAAAATTCGCTATCCAAAATCGCGAATATATCTTCTTTAATAATCTTCTATATTTAATTTATCAAATTCAATTGATTTCGAATTTATAAAACAATGTTTATAAATTCTATTTCTATTTTATAACGACTTTGATTTATAAATCTTCTTTATTAACCATTTGATAAATATTCCATTTAAATGCAAAAATCCAATTTATAAGTAAATTTCTTATAAATCTTTTATTTTACAATTTCATTCATTTCATATCTTCACAATTTATAAATCTATAAATTTCATATCTTCACGATTTATAATTCTACAAATTTCATATCTTTACCCTTTATAATTATTTCATTTTTAACACTTATAAAAACTCGTTTTAAAATTCCAATAATTTTAATTGATAAATATCAATTTTGTACATCTTTTATATACATCGTTTTTAATAATTCAAAAATCCAAATTTAAACTATTTTATAAATTACTTAACTATTTATTTCAAAAATCACCTTTCGGTTATATTTCACAAACATTTTAATTTTCATAACTTCAAATTTATAACATTTATTTATTTAAGATAAATAAATTCAAAAATTTAATAAAACGTATACTTTCCAAAAATCACTTTAAAAATCTCTTTTAAAATCAACATCGTTATTTTTTAAACTTTCAAAAATCGATCTGACGATGCAATGCACCAATTAGTCAATCACAACATTCAATATCATATATCAATATGATAACATAATATACAACAAATATCTGTAAATAAATAAATACAGTCGAGGAATCCAATTGGATCCCTCCAACCTGTTTCCCTGCATCCACAGACGTTAGCACAATACCAATTCCACTTCGAGGTGGAATATCGCGGTATATGGGATTTATAAAAATATCAATCCGCTTAATAACGGCGCAATAGGGTCTCATCCGCTATATAGAGCGGGAAATCAAACAATCCAATATATACATATGCCAATATGTATATCTACTATACCTAATATCACATTCAAACAACAATCAATAACTGCAATCCCAATTTATTTTGAGTGAGAAGATCTCACCTTTCCTTTTAATTTGCAGTCCAATTTCAATCCAGTTTGTTTTCTCCATTTTTAAACCTTGTAACAAACAATTATATAATTTAATTAAATTCGAACAAATCGAATGATAAATTCCAATTTAATAGCTTTATTTAATTTAAACTAAAAATTAAATTTCTTAAACCCAATTTTCTCTTATAAATTTAAGTAACTAACAATTTTGATTTTTAAACTAATACTTTTAAATTTAAAACAAAACTGTTTCGAAATTTAATAAATTTAAAACTTAATGCCTTTAGTTATATTTTTGCAAACCAGACAAAACTCCTACTTTAAACTCTATATTTTTTTTTGTTAAATTAAAACAGAAGGGATGTTATACACTCTACTGTACATATATATATTTATGTATACATTTGGTTAAATTAAAAATTAATTTGTAAAAACTAAAGAGGAATACCTTACAACCGTGACACCCATCTCTCAAGCACGCTCGAATAAGAGACAACATCATCGCGATGCCCTCATCTACACTGCCGCTTGTAGGAAGATAACCAACCCAGATCGAGATGATCTATCACCCAACTCACGCCACCAACAGATGCACGCGAGAGCTACCCAAACCCTAGCTGACCCTAGCTGTTCGCGAGCTCCACCACTTCACGCTTCAACACGCAATGCTGACCATCCTCATCTCTGCTATCGCGACTTAGACGTGCCCTAGTTCTCGCGAGTAACTCGCGACATCAAAACCACTGTCGCCGAAATCCATCCCCTCCAGAAATCGCACTACCACCCAGATTCGAGCATCCATCACGCGACACCGCGCTGTCGAGCACGCAGCCACCCAATCTCGCGATCGATCGAACCAAGATCTACACTTGATTCACGATTCGATTTCTTTTCTTTTTTTCTCTTTCCCCCCCTCCCGAGCTCGGTCGAAACAATTGAAGAAAAAGGAACATGATTTTAATTTTTTTTTAATGAGGGAAACGAATTTGATTTCTAATTCTCCCTCTGGCTTCGTGAGTTTGGAAATTTAAATAGAAGAGGGGAACGAGATTTTTGAACTTGTATCAGAGAAGCACGAATGTTTTGGGGACGAAGCGGCTCGATTTCCTCCTACCATTTTTCGAAACGAATTTGAACTCGATTTGTTTTTTGGAAATGAACTGGAGTGCTCGGCCAAGGATTTCATTTGTGAAGGGGGAACTGATTTCCTTTTCGATTTTACCAGCGTATTTTAAAAAGAAACGCAGGGGACAAGACGAGACACTAGCGTGAATTCCTCTGCGTGTCTTCAGGGTTACAATGAAACGAGATGATGTTTTGGGTGCTGATGTGAATATATATATGTCAATACTCTAATATATATATATATATATAATTTTCGATATAATTTTTCCAGCACGTTTACCTATCGTACGGTCAAACGATCACTCCAAACATTACGAAAATTGAAATCCGATAATAATACAATATTACGGATCCAATGGAACTGGTTTCGTCGAATTCCGATACTGTGCCCCGGAACCCTATTTTTAAATTCAATTTAAACGATATGATTTTCAAAACTGAACAAAAAAGTTTGAAATAAAATTCTGAAGCTTCTATTATCTTCAGTATTATCAATATAAATTTTCTAAGCTCTGAAAATATTTTTCTTCAGCTCAAAACTTGAAGATTCAAACTTTTATTCAACTTTAATAGATTAAATTTTATAATTTAATCGCCAAATTCAAAGTTATATTGGGGATTCAAATTAAATCATTGTTCAAATATTTAAAATTAATTAAATATTTTCAATTTAATTTGTTCAAAATTCTGGATCGTTACAATCTTCCCCCCCCCCCCTTAAAAGAATTTCGTCCCGAAATTACAAGTTAGGAAAAATGGTCCTTAACTCGTCTACTATCTTTCACAATCTAATAGTTTTATCAATTTTTCAAAACAAATCTTTCTACTAAAGATTCGTTACCATTTCAACTAGTGTTCCAACTTCAATTATAAGTTTCAAACAACATTGTTTACTACAAAATTCAAATTTAAATTTAAATTCAAATTTTCTCAAAAATTTTCTAACACTCGGAATTTTTGGAAAATTTCGCTAGCATCTCCTTTGCGCGGCTAACACGGCACGACTACAAAACGTCCCTACGGACTCTCAGATTTCAAAAAGAAAAGAAAAAGCCAAGCGGCTAGACAAGAAATCATCAAATCTCATATTGAAATTCAAAATACATACCTTTTGTCGAGCAATTCAAATTCATCTTTGAAAATCAAATCCAATTCCTTAATACACCTGTATATCCTACTAGCCATAATATCTAGTTACAATATTCAAACCATTTTGCACATTTTATTACAAAATTTTCAATATATACTTCTTATACATCTTTACTTCACTGTTGAAGTTACATATCTATTTTCATTCAATTTTGCATTTCAAATTTCATTTGGATTCAATTCATAATTTCAATTTAAGTTGAATTCAGTTTAACTTCTGAATATTGAATTTTTTAGCTATCTTTTTTCATTCACAACTGCACTATTTTAAATTAGTTCCAGTTACTAATTCATTACAAATTCCAATTCATTTTATTCAAATTTGTTTTCAACATTCAGTTTCAATTCCAGTTTTATTCTTTTGTTCATTCCCAAAATTTACTTTCAATTTACTATTATGGTTTATAACCACTCATATTTAAACTGGATTTTCAAATCCCATATGAATTTTTAATTCACCTTTCATTTCACATTTATAGTTATTCAATCCAATTCATTTGCTTACAAATTCGAAATGAATTTCAATATTCAATCTCACCTTCATTTAATTGATTCACTTCTACTTACTTAAATTTAACTCCATTCTTTAAGTTAAATTAATTCTATCAAAATTCAAATTGTATAAGTTATCAACTCATTTATTATTCCTATTTATATTTTAAATAGGATTCCAGAGTCTTACCAACATTTCAAAGCTATTTTGAAAACAATTCAAATTATCCTTTGAATTTCCAAAACAAAACCCAAAATTTCCAAACAACTTTCATTTAAAACAATTTGGCAGCAATTCCTCTTTTGGAAACCCGAAAATGAACACTGGTGGTGTCGCGATCATCATCGGAACTATTTTCCAGCAACCGAAAAGAGTTTAGAGCTTTCATCTCTTCAAAATACTTTTCAAACCTTCGAAATCCATTTTCAAATCAAAAAGGATTTAAACTTTCCAAATCTCCAAAAATTTCAAATTCTTTTCAAAACATTTCCAAATACTTCTCTGGAATTCCGTTTCCAATTATAAGTCACATTTATAATTTACATTCTCAAATTCTATTTGTATATGGATTTATTTCTTAACTTTGGAGTTATGATTTCAATTTCTTATTTAATTTCAATGATAATAATTTAATATTATCACTTCTAACAACCATGCAACCATATACTGTAATAATTTACAGAAAATCATATCTTTTATATACAAAAATAGTTTTGGGTAAAATTATTTCATTCACCCCATTTTAAAACAATACTGTGTCGGTTTATCTTGTTTAAGAGTTTAGAAACCCTTATCAATACAGTTAGCTAGATTGCACCGACCAAAATCCATAAACAATCAACCGATAAGTCAACACAATACAAAACAAATTTCATATCCACTAACAAATACGTGGTCATATCTATTATTACACTCAACTCATTCTAGAGTACTACTAACTCTATCTCTAATGAGTAACACCCAATAGAGCAGGGTTGTCGCTTAACCATATGCTCTGATACCATGTTGTAAGGACCCGATTCTTCGACTTCCGAATATCGACATTAATACGTCCACTGTATCGACTGCCGAGCCATCGAATGCCGGAAAACAGAATTCTTAGGGTTTAAGAAAGAAGAGGTAGAAGAAAACAGAAGAAAAAGAAAGAAGAACAACAGAACAACATCAGAAACAGAAACAATATCAGAATCTCACATTCGCAGTGGAACAATATATAATAGATAAATCAGTAATCTTTTAAACAAAGAATTTTATCAGTTTATACATACATCAACAGAGTCAATATACAACTCAATACAACACAGCACATCAATGGACAGTTATATAAACTTGTCCTCATACAGAATACACAGCGGAATAAATAATATCAGACACAAATACTACGTCTCGCCTTCCAGCTTGCTTCCAAAGCTCCAGAATATCCTGATAACATAACTCCAGACTGCCCGTGTGGAAAATTGGTGGGCACCCAGAGTTTAGAAGGGAAACAATAAACTCCGAGTCAGTCATGGTGACTGGTGTGAGATCGTAAAACAGTTATTTTTAAAACAAACAACAGGAAAATTTTAAAGTCAATTTCGCAATGCTTTTGGAAAATGAAACTACCATAAGACCTCCCGCCACACACACAATGCAAACGTAGAATTGGAGGAGATTTCTTCTTATGATAGTCAAAGATGCTTACTATGCAAAAATCAAATTCTTTTTGATATTATTATTAGTGCATAGTGTAGAAAACATTTTGAAAGTAGAATATAAATCTTAGCCAGCATAGGTACCATTATAGTATGCTTACTATAGCTACCATGTTAAATGACAGGTTCTACAACTAAAACCGTATAAAGCTCGTATTGTTTCTTTGGATTTCCAACAAATGGTCAGACTAAGGAACTTTCTATGCCACGAAGGAACGCCTCTGGAAAAACGTCCCGAGAAACTAATCGAATCTCTGCCAACACAAGGACGGGTTACCTCTACAAAAATAGGTAACTACTGACACGCGTATGTGTGATGACCTAGATTTTTAACGATTGTTAATTAGAAATTAATGGAATTAAATCATTGAAATATTGATATTGATTGGTCAAACAAATAAATATATTGTTTTAAATACTTTAGATAAATGTTTTAAGTTGTTTTAAAAGCTTATTCTAACTTTGGTTTGGATTTTATAATTATTAATAAAAATATAATTCCTTTTATTAAACGTTTCAAATTTATAAATGTGTAATTTATTTTAAATGATATTATAAGGAAAAATATAAAAGTATTCATATAGGAATACAATACAATAATACGAGTAAAAGTTTACATAAGTGAATTTTATAGTTTGTAAATAATAAAACAAGTATACCAAATAATCAAACAACATATTAAAATAACAACCACTTACATTTCATAATTAAACAATATATTAGAATAACATTTCACTTACACTACATTCTTTTATCAAACTAGTAGCATGTTTTTATAGCACATAAGAAAGGAATGCAAGCTAAGAAAAGAAGACTTCCCAGCCTAATACAAATCTGCATAGTCAAACAAATGGTTCGAATATGAATATGCAGGCTTTAAGAACAACAAGAATCGAAACACAAAGCAAAGTAAAAGTATATATGGATGAAGCTTGTGAACTAAGCCAGGAAAGAGTAAGAAAATGATAGGATAAGTGTAAAAATGAAACATCATGTACAATGTCATTTAATGCCCTCATTTATTAGCAGCCAACAAGATCAATTCGAGTTGTATGAAAACTTCTTTCAGCCACCAAAATTTTAAAAATCTCTGACCACAGAATTATACCCTGTAACTTCTCTTATGCTTCAAACTGTAAACTGTCTTCTTTATCACATTTCATTTCCAATTCGAGCTAAGTAAAACTGAGAAGAAGCTTTCATTTAAAATATAAACAATCATTCAACATCATCAAACAAGTCAATATAACAGTGGAGCAAGATGATTTGAAGATCAAGGTTAAAAACACTTTCCAGTTTTCTAAAATTCGAACTGCTTCAATAAACATGGATGCTCTGTTCCTTTATCTAGCCTGGTGAGTAACTTAAATTTGAAACCTATTAAGTATATTTGCTATGTTCTTATGTCTAAAAAAAATTGTGTGTTTGTATGTACATATTTATGAAATTCTTTATATGTGTTGATACCTGTCTGTTTATAGTCTGGAAACTATCTCTGTGATAAAAACTTGAAGCTCAGGTCCAAAACAAGATCAACCTGTTTCATCTATTGATTATTTGTACATAGTATTTGAACAAAACATGTCTGTTAGATCTCAAAACAAATTTTTAAATTCGAAATTCGATTTCATCAGGTAGCCTGGCTTTGTAAAACTTGAAGAACAGGCAATAATCATTATAAGCAAATCCTCAAATATTTTAAAATATTAATTCAAGTTTACAACTTGAATTGTTGCCTGAAATTAAGATTTTTAAAACTTGAATCATATTTTTTAGTGAAAAATTGTGTTGGCGTTACTGTGATGAACGGAAAATGAGTTTTCGTCGATTTTGGGTGACCAAGTAGATTGGAATGCTTGGAGTTCACTGTGGTGATGGAGGAGTGAACGGAGAGGCCGGGAAAAATGGTGGAAGGCGCTGTAGTTCGTCGTGGTGGCAACGGCGATGAAATCCTTTCTGTAAACCTAGTTTTTGTTATGATTATATATGGGTCTCGTTCGAATGCCACAGGGCATCGAGTTCAACCAGTGCTTGGGAATGCGTAGAGGGAGAGTAGGCGAAGACGTGGCCGGCGGCGGTGATGTCTCTGATGGTCGGAGGGGCAGAGACGAGCTGTTGACAGGTTGGGATTGTTGGTCGAGTGTGTTTCCAGGTTGATGACAGGTAACTCGATTTTGATTCGAGTGAAGGTGGTAGGTTTTGGAGGTTGTGATGTGGTCGTGGGTCGATCGCCGATGGGTGGCGATGCTGGTGAGTGGCCGGAGGTGGCTGGAGGCACGGTGCACGTGCCGTCCAAATTTATGATGGCTGTCGATTTTTGGAAGGTGCAATTTGAAATGCTCTGGGTTTCACTCGGGATTTTAGGTGTTTTACTCGAAGCAGGGACGAGGCATATCGAAGTAGTGTAGTGGTGGAGTGCTCGTATGCTACAGGTCGACTGTCAAATGTTTGCGTGGAATTGTTCTCGGAGGAAACTCGAGTAAATCGCGAGCGGGACTTGAAGCAAAGGATGAAAAGACTCGAAGCAGGCTGGGTTCGTCTCGAGGCAGAGGATGGATACCAGTTCTAAATAAACTTGATTTTTTTTCAGGTTTAAAATTAAATATAAGTGGATGGATTCAAATTTACTTTGAATCCAAATATGGAAATTTAAATAAATTTTTAATTCTGAATGTTTAAGTAAAATATAGTAAATACTCTAATTTAGTAAGAAATGTTTTCTAAAATTAAATAATAATTTTATTGATAATCATTTGTGAATTGTTTAAGTATAATTACTTAATGGAAGTAATTAAGAAAGTAATTACTTAATATAATTAATGGAGATTAATGTGATTTGTTTAAGTTGATAAATTAAGTTTAATTAATTTTAAACACTAGATGATTTGATAATAATTACTTAATGTAATTAATGGATTTTAATTAGGGTAGTAAATCTCTGGATGTTATTGATCAAGGGTGATTAATAATGATGGTTAATAATTAATTAATTAATGAAGTAATTAAAGGTTAATTACTGTATTTGGTTAAGCATAATTAATTTGTGGAATAATTAAGGGTTAGTTACTTAAATTTAAATAAAGGATAATTAGAATGATATTGGAAACCTTTGATAAATTGTTATCCTTAATATGTGGTTCGTGATGCTATGTGATCTGATATGTTGATTTAAACTATGATGATGTGGTTATCTATTGATGATGAAATATTGTGACATCCTGTATCTTAAGTTGAATTGTATTTTACTTGAACAATTTAAGTTAAATTGTCATTGGTTTCGAAGAGACCGGAGTCGGGTATTAGTAAATACCCGAAACCACTTCGATCCTTATTAAATTTCTAGCTGAAATCAATAAGCTGAAATGGAATGATTTAGGCAAATTAGACCATTAAATCTAAGTTTGGTACTTAGAAACGGGTGAGTGAAATAAATAAGGTCAATAACAATTTGTGTAGTTGTAATTGGTACAAGTTACCCGGGTTTCCTTTTATGGTTTGAACTTAGTATTTCAAATTTCATGGGTTTACTCACGCTGGTTTCCAGCCTGACCCGGGTGTTACTTTGATGTAATGCTCGGGTCAGACCGAGTATTACAGATTTTCAGGTAAGGGCGTTTGGGAGCTCAGGAGACGAGCTGGATGGCAGGATCGTATGCAGTGTTTTCCGCTGTGATATTTTCTGTTTATCTGGGATATGTTGATTTGTATATGTCCAGTATATCTGTGTATATGTTGTAACTCTGATATATAAAAGTGTAATTTATCTGATACAGTTTCTTTGTATAAATGATATTATATGATATTATATTTTGATCCGCTGCGAATGTGAGAATCTGTGTTGTGTTTCTGTTTCTTCTTCTTCTATCTCTTTCTTCTTTCCTAACTATCAGGGATTTTCGGGATCGAAAATCTCCGGGTCGTTACAGTCGGTATCAGAGCTGAAGGTTAAGCGAGAACCTTGGCTCTGGTGGGTGTACTCATAAGGATAGGGTCAATAGTACCCTAGAACGAGTTGAGTGTTTATATATATGAGAGCGTACTTGTTATTTTCATATATAAAGATTTTAAATGATTTTATGTAAGAATATATTTTGATATATTTAAAGCAAGATTTCTTACTAATAAATGCTAAAGTAATGGGTTGTTAAAATTTTTGGAATTAAATAAAATAATGAGAATTAAGTGGTAATAGTAATATAACCAAATTGAAATTGAATGAAGATAAATTTGAAATGGATTCAACTGAAATTAAAATATTGGCTTTGAAGAAGAATTTTTAGAAATAGGTAATTGGAATTGTTTTCCAGTTGCAATAACCTTGGTTATTTTCCTAAAATGATGAAATGTTGTTAATGATTTAACAAAAATAGAATGTTTATGGAAGTAAACATTTAGGTGAGTAAGACTTATGAATTGAAATTGGAAAGGGTTTAAATGGTGAAGTATAAAGTCTAAGTCCAGAAAATATGGGAAATTGTTCCAAGTGTTTGGGAGAAATAATAAATAGTGTTGTTAGAATAAAAGAGCTTGATTCAAACAAGAGTTGTTTGAAAATTTATAGGAACATGTTTTGAATTTAAAACTAAAGGTGGTTTAAAATTTAAAGTAATTTGGTGTGTAAAGGAAATAAATATGTATATTTGAAATAAACTCTAAGATTGGGTTTTGAATAATCCTGGGAAAGTGATGTGAAACCCAAAGTGATATAAGTTTTGAACTAATGAGTAAGAATGAATATTATTAGAAATTTGAAAATTTGAAGTAGAAATTCAAATTTGAGAAAGGTTGACTGAATGAATGAACGAATTGAATTTGACTTAGGGGAAGTTAAATAAGAACAACCGAAATTGGAAATTCCAAGATGAAATTAAAATTTTACATAGTGAAGTTAAATGGGTTGTTTGAAAATTGGAAGTTTGAGTGATCTCAAGATAGGTTTGAGAATCTAGATATTTAAATGGATTTGTTTAATTGAATGAGAAATGAAGTGTGGTAATATATCCCTTATTGTGATAAATAGGAAATTAAACTTTAATTTGAAATTAAAGACATAAAATTATTTTGAACTGGAAGTTTGAATAATTGAATTTGTGTATTTAAAATTTGTTTAAGAACTTGTTTTAGAACTGGAAGATAACATTTAGTAATTAATTGAATTTTTAAGGTAAGATTGTTTTGGACTCTTATTTGAACTTTGAAATAAGTTAAGTAAAAATAACTTAAAATGGAATTTTGGGAATTTGACTCAAAATTAAATTGTTGAAAGATTTGGGTTATTGATGTAAAAATAAAAGTTAATTTGGTTTAAAAAAAGTTAAACTAACCTTTGAGAATAATAACTCGAATTTATATAATTCGAGATGGTTTAAATTTGAGATTTAAATTGAACTAGTTCAAATTGAATCTGATTTGAATTAATTGGATTTGAGATTGAATGTGTATAAGTTTAAAATTTTAAATGGGAATTTTGGATTAGATTAAATTGAAATGATTTGAAATTGAGGTGGGTTCAATCGATAATAGTCTAAAATTGATTGGAATAATTTGAAATTATGATTAAAGTTGAACAGGTTTAAAATCAAATGGAATTTGATTTAGATTGAGAAAGAAATCAGGATTGATCCAACTTGAAGTGAGGTTAAATCAATTCCAATGGAAAATGAGGATTATTTAAATTGGAATTGGGTCAACTTAAATGGAAGAAGAAATTTAAATTGGATTGTTGGGGAAGCGAACAGTTTTGACTCTGGACTATTTTAATATAAACTTATTTTTCCAAGCTATTTAATGAATACAACCTTTCTTATTAAACCCTAAATTATTTTATACTTATTTTATAACTACTTTTGGAGTTATCTGACTATTTTGTAACTATTTATAAGCTAATTACTGTTTTTCAACCGTTTTCTAAAACTAATTACTATTTTTCAACTATTTCACAAGTTAATTACTATTTTACAACTATTTTGCAATTATCTAAAATTTCTATAATTATTTAGCTATTCTCCAATTATTTTACAATTACTTAACTGTTTCCAGCTATTTTACAAATTAATAATTATTTTTCAACCACTTATCTATTTTTCAAATTTTTCAAGCTATATTTCTAAATTTAAGCTGGTCGGAGTTCAAACTGTTATTGATTGAATACCCAATTGAGATAAGAATTGAAGAGATAATCCAAATGGGAATTAAGGCAAATGTGAATAAGAGAATAAAATCGAAGTGAGGATGAATAGAAAGGAAATTGATTTTGGCTAATAATCAATGAAGTTAAATACGTAGGATGTACGTATATTGTTTTATTCGCATAATGATTTGATCTAGATTCGAGAACAGAATTTCGAGATAGTTTATCGATCCGAGTCGGGATTTTTCACTCGATTTTAGACGGCGAACCTGGATATGGATTATTGATTGGTTCTGGATATTCTCTATCATAGTTGTGACTATGTAAGGAGAATGACGGTTTCTGATAAGGAAACCAGATCTGAGTCCGCACTAGGAAGTCGGGTGGACGATACTAGTTCGGAAGTGAAATTGTGTGATCGAGTGAGCGATCAGATTGATATAGCGTACGGATGATATGTGTACATCGTACGGTTTGGAATGAAATTGTTATTGAAAGTTTGTAAATAAGAATTTTAAGATGGTTCCTAAAACGGAAAGTATATTTGTGAATATATGATGAACTAAAATCAAATAAAGTTTGATATTTCTATGGTAGAAATTTTCTTTATGGAAATAAAGTGAAAATTGTATATTTCTATGATTTAAAAAAAAATTACTTTATGGAAGCAAGCCATATTGAGAATGACTTTACAAAAGAATAATCAAAATTTGAATATTGATTTGGGCTAAACAAAGTTATATATCTTTGTTATATATGGAAAACTCCCCTTGTTGAATCTATTGTCAAAAGAAAAAGATTTTTGAAAGTATTTGAAGTATAAAAGTGAATTTATACAAGTACAAATTGATTCAAAGATTTTTCAAAGCTTTTATATATGTATTTATAAAAAGGGATTTGTGAAAATGATTTTGAGGAAAGATTTTTGGGAACCTATGGATTTGGAAAGGATTTTGATTTTGTGGAAAATCAAATTTGGATTTTGGTAAAGCCTAATTTGAGAATCGTCGATTTTGGGAATCGATTTTGAGAAAGGAACTTTATATGAGATTCATACATGGTGTATGATTTGGAAAATACTATATGTGTATAGTATAAAGTGTTTTGAGAGTAGCTCTGGGAAAAAGGCGCTTCCTTGAAATGAACTTCTCAGGAGTGCCACTGGGTGGTACTGCCTTGAGCCCCAAGGGGGGTTTCTAAAGTTGATCCTATGAGGAGTCCGGACAAATTAGTTCCTGAGGATTATTTGGTAGTGAAAGTCGATGGCGCTGATGCCTACAAGGGCATTTGAGTTATGCTGTGACGACAGTGTGACTCGATGTCGCTGCGATCTACTGTGGGGACCATAGCAAAAATCGTATGGAGGATGAGTGCCAACAGTCTACACTTGATTTTGCTGGGATGGCAACGCAACATCGGTAGACTACGGTCTATGGTCAAGTGGAGGAGTTTCATTCTTTTGGCAGCGAAATTCGGTGGCGCTGATGCCTACAGTTATATGGGTTTGTGCTGTGATAGCAACGTAAGGCCCGGGTATAACTGTGATCTGTAGCGGGTTCCATGGCGTAATCGAGTGGCGCGGAGACCTACAGTTATTTATGGATTTTGCCGTGACGGCAACGTAACCATCGGGTTAACTGCGTCCATGGATGGGGGTGATGATTTCCAGAGCATTCTCACCAAAGATATTTTCTCTATTTTCGAAACTCTTTCCTATATTTTCAATAAAATTATTTTCCAAAGTATTTTCACTAGGTGTTGGAAACAAGTTTACCAGGTACTTGTAGATTTTTCAGTCCTACGCCTGATCAACGTATGACCGAATTTCTATAGGAACAAGGATGGACTTGTTGAAACATCGAGTTATTAAAGTATTTTTATAAAAAACGACTTTAAAATAATATTATATAGATATTAAAAAAATGTTTTAAAATGATCAAGAATATGTATTTGATTTTAAGCATTTTAATAATTCTGGCTTCGTTCTTTTCGAGGACGAAAAGTTCTAAAGGGGGAAGGAATGTGATGACCCAGATTTTTAACGATTGTTAATTAGAAATTAATGGAATTAAATCATTGAAATATTATTATTGATTGGTCAAACAAATAAATATATTGTTTTAAATACTTTAGATAAATGTTTTAAGTTGTTTTAAAAGCTTATTCTAACTTTGGTTTGGATTTTATAATTATTAATAAAAATATAATTTCTTTTATGAATCGTTTCAAATTTATAAATGTGTAATTTATTTTAAATGATATTATAAGGAAAAATATAAAAGTATTCATATAGGAATACAATACAATAATACGAGTAAAAGTTTACATAAGTGAATTTTATAGTTTGTAAATAATAAAACAAGTATACCAAATAATCAAACAACATATTAAAATAACAACCACTTACATTTCATAATTAAACAATATATTAGAATAACATTTCACTTACACTACATTCTTTTATCAAACTAGTAGCATGTTTTTATAGTACATAAGAAAGGAATGCAAGCTAAGAAAAGAAGACTTCCCAGCCTAATACAAATCTGCATAGTCAAACAAATGGTTCAAATATGAATATGCAAGCTTTAAGAACAACAAGAATCAAAACACAAAGCAAAGTAAAAGTATATATGCATGAAGCTTGTGAACTAAGCTAGGCAAGAGTAAGAAAATGATAGGATAAGTGTAAAAATGAAACATCAAGTACAATGTCATTTAATGCCCTCATTTATTAGCAGCCAACAAGATCAGTTCGAGTTGTATGAAAACTTCTTTCAACCACCAAAATTTTAAAAAACTCTGACCATAGAATTATACCCTGTAACTTCTCTTATGCTTCAAACTGTAAACTATCTTCTTTATCACATTTCATTTCCAATTCGAGCTAAGTAAAACTGAGATGAAGCTTTCATTTAAAATATAAACAAGCATTCAACATCATCAAACAAGTCAATATAACAGTGGAGCAAGATGATTTGAAGATCAAGGTTAAAAACACTTTCCAGTTTTCTAAAATTCGAACTGCTTCAATAAACATGGATGCTCTGTTCCTTTATCTAGCCTGGTGAGTAACTTAAATTTGAAACCTATTAAGTATATTTGCTATGTTCTTATGTCTAAAAGAAAATGTGTGTTTGTATGTACATATTTATGAAATTCTTTATATGTGTTGATACCTGTCTGTTTATAGTCTGGAAACTATCTCTGTGATAAAAACTTGAAGCTCAGGTCCAAAACAAGATCAACCTGTTTAATCTTTTGATTATTTGTACATAATATTTGAACAAAACATGTCTGTTAGATCTCAAAACAAAATTTTAAATTCGAAATTCGAGTTCATCAGGTAGCCTGGCTCTGTAAAACTTGAAGAACAGGCAATAATCATTATAAGCAAATCCTCAAATATTTTAAAATATTAATTCAAGTTTACAACTTGAATTGTTGCCTGAAATTAGGATTTTTAAAACTTGAATCATATTTTTTAGTGAAAAATTGAGTTGGCGTTACTGTGATGAACGGAAAATGAGTTTTCGACGATTTTGGGTGACCAAGTAGATTGGAATGCTTGGAGTTCACTGTGGTGATGGAGGAGTGAATGGAGAGGCCGTGAAAAATGGTGGAAGGCGCTGTAGTTCGTCGTGGTGGCAACGGCGATGAAATCCTTTCTGTAAACCTAGTTTTTGTTATGATTATATATGGGTCTCGTTCGAATGCCACAGGGCATCGAGTTCAACCGGTGCTTGGGAATGCGTAGAGGGAGAGTAGGCGAAGACGTGGTCGGCGGTGGTGATGTCTCTGATGGTCGGAGGGGCAGAGACGAGCTATTGACAGGTTGGGATTATTGGTCGAGTGTGTTTCTAGGTTGATGACAGGTAACTCGATTTTGATTCGAGTGAAGGTGGTAGGTTTTGGAGGTTGTGATGTGGTCGTGGGTCGATCGCCGATGGGTGGCGATGCTGGTGAGTGGCCGGAGGTGGCTGGAGGCACGGTGCACGTGCACGTCCAAATTTATGATGGCTGTCGATTTTTGGAAGGTGCAATTTGAAATGCTCGGGGTTTCACTTGGTATTTTAGGTGTTTTACTCGAAGCAGGGACGAGGCATATCGAAGTAGTGTAGTGGTGTAGTGCTCGTATGCTACAGGTCGTCTGTCAAATGTTTGCGTGGAATTGTTCTCGGAGGAAACTCGAGTAAATCGCGAGCGGGACTCGAAGCAAAGGATGAAAAGACTCAAAGCAGGCTGGGTTCGTCTCGAGGCAGAGGATGGATACAAGTTTTAAATAAACTTGATTTTTTTTCAGGTTTAAAATTAAAGATAAGTGGGTGGATTCAAATTTACTTTGAATCCAAATCTAGAAATTTAAATAAATTTTAATTCTGAATGTTTAAGTAAAATATAGTAAATACTCTAATTTAGTAAGAAATGTTTTCTTAAATTAAATAATAATTTTATTGATAATCATTTGTGAATTGTTTAAGTATAATTACTTAATGGAAGTAATTAAGAAAGTAATTACTTAATATAATTAATGGAGATTAATGTGATTTGTTTAAGTTGATAAATTAAGTTTAATTAATTTTAAACACTAGATGATTTGATAATAATTACTTAATGTTAACGGTAAAAAGTGAACGCTAACACCCGGTGTGTGTAATAGAATTGTGAAAGCACCACCCGTTGGTACGGGAACAGAATATGAGCTGAAAATAGCAGAAAAGCAGTAAATGAACAACAGATTTATACTGGTTCGGCCCGTAATTGAGCCTACGTCCACTTTATAGTCTTTTATTGCTGATTCGGTTACAATTCGATACAAATCACTTGTCAAATACAATATAACTTGATCACACAACAATCTAGACTACTAGCTCAATCTTCGGTGATGAATCTTGCTAAATCCGTATCGGATGAATGGAGTTCTTCACGAAGCTTGTTGTAGTGCCTTGAGAGTTGGAAGATCTTTACTTGTCGAGTGAATTTTCAGTGTAGCAGAGCATGGATGCTTGAAGAAATGAATTGCCCAAAAAAGTCCCCCTCAAGTTGGAAGTGATGGGGTATTTATAAGAGCTGATCTGGACTTAGGAAATTTCTCTAAGTCTTTAAGTCGTAGCCGACTTAGGGTAGGTCGGTGACGAGTTAAGGGATAGGGTTAGGTCGGTGACAAGTTTAAGGGATGGGGTTAGGTCGGTGACGAGTTAAGGGATGGTTGTTCTGGGCCCATCCTGGGGCTGTCTTTGACAAGTATTAAGTCGTAGCCGACTTATCAGACCTTAACTCGTAAGACCTTAACTCGCAGCCTTTAAGTCGTAAACCGACTAAGTCGTAATCCGTTAGGTCGGAACCTTCTTAAGTCGGAGCATTTCATAACTCGGAATCTTCCTTAGGTCGTAGCCTTTAGGTCGCAATACTACTAGGTCGCGTCTTCCCTTAGGTCATGACATTCCTGTAGCCTTAGGTCGCTGGGCAAGTTAAGTCGCTGAGTCCTAAGTCGTAGACATTTTAGGTCGTACGCTTCCTTATGTTGTGACTTGTTGAGTCAGTATACTCTTTAACTCGGTAGGTCGCAAGTTCCCATAGGTCGGCGATCTGTTAACTCGGCAGGCCTTGCTAACTCACAATTTGCTAGGTCGGTAGGCTTCTTTAAGTCGTTATGTCGTGTTAACTTTCTTAAGTCGGCAAGCAACTTAAGTCGGCAAGCACCTTAAGTCAGCCAGCATCCTAAGACGGCATACTTCTTAAGTCGGCAAACATCTTAACTCGGCTCCTGCTAGGTCGTGAGTCGAAAGGGGGTTAACATTTGCCCCTCGAAGTACGCGCCTAATTCGTAGGTCGTGTGCTTCGATTTCCTTAGCTCGCTTCTTGGTAAGTGTGTTAGATCGCGACCGACTTAAGATATGTCGTCGGTCGGACATGTCGATTCAAATTTCACTGTCCCAGATTATAAATAGCTTAAGTCGTCCCTTCTCTTCCTTCATCTGTTCCAACTTCTTGAATCAGCCATTGACGCAATTTAGAGCTTTCAGAGATAAACTCCAACCATCCAATCGCCGATCATCTTCCTGTTATACTTCGTAAGTCGATCTGGTCATCGTTCACCCATGCTCACTGTCGAATCGATAACTCCCCAATTTTTGACTTCCATTTGTGTTTAGAAGCTGCGATTCATTATGCATAACTCTTTGATTGTTCTGCAATCGCCATCGACCATGTTGTAGTTGTGATAGGGCAGTAATACATCGGATTCGCAGCAAATTTGATTCGATTTGAATTGGCTCCTTGGGTGGTCCAACGATGTGATGGAATGAGGATCGTTATTGACTGTGAGGCTATTGGGTTAACGGGTTAAGAGTTAGGGAGGAAAATTGGTTGAGGTATTGGCTCGGTCACGACTTAAGGATTTCATGCGATCCAGTGATTTTCATGATTTAAGTCGGAACCGACTTAGCAGTTTCATATGACCTAGGTTTTGAGTCGCTTCCGAGTTAGGACTTAGAGAATTTCTGGTTGCCTCGAACTAGTTTTTTGCTTCTTTACCTGTCCTAAGACTCGGGGACTGCTGACTTTGACCCATAGGGAATCTTCCTTAGGTCGTCACCGAGTTAGTACTTAAGCTTTCGGCCACTCAATCAGATGATTTTTGAACTGTGCCTGGACTTCGAACTGTTGAACTATGAACCGTGTTGCATGCCCTTTTTTTTTACATATCGCTTCAATTTTGCAAACTAACAATCCTGCTTAATACAACATTCACAGAATACTGGGACGAATATACTATCACCGACTGCCCACATCGAATGACAGATTAGTTGGTAACAAGAAAGTTAAATTAAATGAATATGAACGAGATGCTGTAAAATAACCAATTCAAGTGAAGTATTAAAACAAAATCATAATAGTCAAATGAAACTGACTTGTCTGTATTAACACTGCACTTGATCATTGACAAGTTCTGAAATTCTGTAATCGATTGATTGTCAACTAATTTAATTCCAGTTATGCTTGTCTTTTATTTTCATTAGTTTTTTGCACAACACTTCACACTTTTAGGGAACGTGCACCTTCACATTTGAACATTCAGCTGATTGTGTAGAATGTCTTCTCCACAAGAAGGAACAGAGCAAGCTGAAGATGTATTTCCAGTTGCTATCCCGCTGAACGATCCTCCAGAGAGGACTCCTACTACTTTGAGTCATAAAGCCTTTCGTCAACTATGCATCCAGTTTGGCGTTGCTGAAGCTGACGCTTTGCTTCCTGAAATAAATGATACTGCTGACAGGCCGCCCCGTGGCTTTGTCGTAGTTAACCGCCAAATGTGCTCAAGCGGAGCTATCCCCCCATTCAATGACTGCATTCGAGAACTTCTTCTCCAACTATCTATTTCCCCTTTTCAGTTACATCCCAATGGCTACGCCATCTTGCTGGGATTATGCGTGCTTTTTAGGAGAACGCTGGGCCGCTTTCCTACCTTCGGAGAAATTCGCTATCTTTGTACTTTTACCAAAAATAAAGATCATCCCTCCATCATAGTTGTAAGGAGTGCGAGAAATCGTAAGTTGATCACCGGTCTCCCTGAAAGTGTTCATAGTTTCCTGAGCCCGTTCTTCTATGTTCGTTGTCCACCGGGATTTTATGCCATTTGGAGAGTGGGAAGTACGATTATCTATCTTTTCCCTGTGTTTTTCTAAAATTCTTCGAAGTTCAAATTGTCAAGTGTTAACTTCTTTTTCTACTGTTTCAGCGCTCCCTCCTCCCTCTAGGGAAACTCGTCACAAAACTACCTTCGAGAGGCTTATGGTTGTGCCGGTCGAGGAGAGGAGTGTTCAATTTCTATTGAGAGATGAGTTCCTCCACGAATTTGGACTCTTACATCCTTCCCGTTCCACTCAGCCACACGAAGTCCCTAATTCTTCGGCTGAGGAGTCAGATGCCCCCGCTTCTGCTAAAGAACCTTCATCGAAAGAATTTACCGTTGAGACTTCATTGGTGAAGTGTTCTACTCTTACCGACATTGCGGGGTCGTCCAGTAAGTTAGCACTTGCCCCGGTTATTGAAGAGGAGGAAAATCTTCACACTCTTGAAAAGGCGGCTGAGGTGGAAGTTGAAAAAGATAATTCTCCCATGCACCATGGCGATGATACTTTCGACAGTCTGAGCGACATCATGATAACCTCTCAGGAGCTCTTTAAAGATGATGTTTCTAAAGTGGTTCCTCCTGTTATCGAAGCAACTTCTTCTTTGCAACAAACCACAACGCCTTCCACACAACTTATTGCCATTTCTACACCTAAAAGTGGTTTGTAGTCTGACGCGCGTAGTTTGCACATCACACACACTTAGTATTTTGGCACCTATATGCGCTTAGCTTCTTCAACTTGAGGATTTCTAAAACTGGTCTTTTTCTTCAATTTCAGGTTCTCTGATGGGGTGAAGCGGCTCTTACTACAATAAATTCCAGTGTTACGGAAGCCATGAGGCTTATGACTTTAGGAGTTATATCGGTGCTGTGAAGGAAACTGATGAGGAGAGGGCTGCCAGAAAGGCTCATGAGAGGCGAGCTCATGAAGAGCGTCGCCGGAGAGAAGACGAGGAATACCATGGGAGTAGGGACGAGCGACGTGACTCTTCCCGCAGAAGCGACGATCCTTATAAGAGGAAATCTTACGATGACAGGGGGAAGAGTCATACTTCCGATGAGTCCAGCAAACGGGTCAGACTTGACGAGAAAGATACATCTAATATCTTGGAAAAGACTACCGCTTCTATTCCTCCTAATACATCTTCCGGTTCTCCTGCCCTTAAGGAGTCTGACATCCAGACCATCATTAATAGGCCACAGTACCAAGCTGGAGATGGTCCTCCCACACTCCAGAGCCGATTTCCGAATTGGTGTCTGAAAGGAGTGCGTTTTGATTTGGATTTAGTCCCCATTGATAAGCAGGCGATGCTGAAAAATGTCGATGCTGTGAAACTTGACATCGAAAGAATGTCTGGATGGCATAAGCTGGTTGATGAACTTCAAAGGGTCAACCATTTGAACCTTGAGGCGATGATGACCATGGAAAACGATAAATCTGAGTGGGACAAATGGCGTGAGCAGCATGATGCGGAGATGAAAAGCATTAGCGATGGTTATGTGAAGCTCGAAGCTGAAGTTGAAAGACTTAAAAAAGAGCTTGCTACTTCTTCCACTTCTTATTCTCAGAAAGAAGAAATGCTTCAAAAACAAGTTCGAGATGCCCATGCTGCTCAGAGAGACATTGAGGTGAAACTTGAAGCAGAACAGCAGGTTACAAGAAAATACCGCGATGATGCCGTTCAACTTCGAGAGAAAGTCAGCTCCCAAGATTTAGAAATTATAAGACTGCAATCTCAGCTACTGAAGGCTGAAAGAGAACGTGATGAAGTTCTTTCTGGTAAAGCTGCAGCCGAAGAATCCCATAAGGCGACCATAGCCACTGTTGACGCGACTCTGTTCGACTTTTATATGCATTGTGTCCTGGGGCGTGGGAGCCTTTCATTTTTGGGACCAGAGTATGAAGTCACCTTAGCGGAGGTGTGGGAGGCAATCATTGACTTATTTGGTGGTGCCGGATATTCTGAAACAGATCTTCAAGCTACCTACTTAAGTGAGAGCGATCGCGCTGCCCTTGCTAAAGGAAAAGAGCAGCTCATCCGAATGCGGGCCGAGGCGACGGGAGAGAAGCTTCCTGAGAAAGAAACAACTCCTATTGCTCCTGCTTATACTTTGGCTTTAGCTCATGCGGATATTACCGGCTCTAGTTCTCATTCCACGCCTCCCGCTATGGTTGACAAAGAAACTGTATCCACCCCTATAGAGGAAGAGGCAATGAAGGACTTCCAAGCTCGGGAATTTGAGATTGATCTTGCTAAACCGGCTTCTCCAGGTAACTTTGACGATTCACGGTCTTCTTTTTTCTCGGAGAATACTGATTTTGATTTCTTTTATTATGCAGCAGTCGTGCCGGAAACTGCACCAATTCTTCCTTCTTCAGCTATCGTTCCTCCTCCTTCTCAAGTTATATCTCTTCCAGCTTCTCAACCAGGTTCACAGGAAGAACCAATAGCAGCCCTTCAAGGTTTAAACGAACCACTTGCTTCCGAAGAACAGAAGGCAGAAGGTCTGGAAGATAGCGAGAAGACCCCGGAGCAGTCTTTTGATTATGATACAAAGCTTTCTACATTTCTTGCTCCGGGGAGTGAGTCTTCTTCCAAGAAGAAGGGGAAACGTGTGGTTTCGAAGAAAGGAAAGAAGAGTTCTTCTACTGCTGGGGATGAGGCAGAGATTGATCCGGCTGAGTCCCTTTCTCCTTCTTCTCCGATGCGGCCTACGAAGCTAATTACTAGGCCGGGTAAAAGCTCCAAGGGTGGGAAGAAGGGGAAATGAGTTTGATTTTGCATTTTCTGCTTTTTGTATTGACCGGGAATTGTGCGGATACCGGTCTCCGCTTCTTTTTGTAACCTGTACAATGTAAAAATTTCTCATAGTGTTGAAATAAATAGATATTTTTCTTGTACAAATCCTTGTGTATGTAGGAATACATCTGTTTTTCATTTGAAGTGTAGAGTAAACGATTCTTTTCACTTGTACAAATTTTTTGTCTGTGTTTCAAGAACGCATTTACTCCACATCTTTATTACGTGATATTGCAATGAACTTGTGGTATGTTGCTTGTATATTACTTTTATTAATGTAACTGAATTGTATAATGTTGCCCCCATACCACAAGTATATTGTAATATTTCTTGATTTCACAAGACCGATACTCTTATTTTAGAGAATAACTTTCCACTTTTTCAGGGAAGAATTATTCTGTTTTTAATAGAGTATATCTTGTCTTTGGAGAAATCTTTATTTTCTTTTTCTTCCTGAAGAACACTTCGACTTCTGGGAATGATCACTTTTATTTGTTTGAAAGTGAATTTTCCTGCACAGTGAAATGAGCTTCTGAAGAAGGTTTTGATTTTTGTGCCCCAGTAAAGGGTTTATTTTTGGTACTTCAAGCAAGGTGAAGTACGCCTCTGAAGAGGTCTTTTGGTCTCCGAAGAGAAGCGATTTTGGTCTCCGAAGAGAAGCAATTTTGGTCTCCGAAGAGAAGCAATTTTGGTCTCCGAAGAGAAGCAGTTTTGGTCTCCGAAGAGAAGCAGTTTTGGCATTTCATCTCTGGTGAAGTGGGTCTCCGAAGAGAAGCATTTTGCACTTCTACACGGGTGAAATGTGCCTCCGAAAAGGGCTTTTTAGCATTTCATCACTGGTGAAGTGGGTCTCCGAAGAGAAGCATTTTGCACTTCTACACGGGTGAAATGTGCCTCCGAAAAGGGCTTGTGCCTCCGAAGAGGGCTTGTGCCTCCGAAGAGGGCTTGTGCCTCCGAAAAGGGCTTGTGCCTCCGAAGAGGGCTTGTGATTGCCTGGAAGTTACTTTCTCATAGTCGGAGGGGTCCACGGGACAGGCGTAAGTTGTTTGATTGGATGTTTGTTTGTACAAACGATCGCAATCAATTAACAAGGTGCCCCTTTGGTAGTCCCACCGATCTTTTTGATTGAGGAAAGCTCTCCATTTATTGGCGTGCCTCGTTAGAGGGCTTTGTTGACCCTTGGGAAGGAGCATCAGTTGGTTGGTGTGCCAGGAAGGTTGCGTCTTAGGGGCAAGTAGATCCATGGGATGGACACAAGCTGCCTGATTGGATGCATCACAATCAGCTAGCGAGGGTCTTATTCCTTCTGCTTGGGAAGGTATCCCTTTAGTAGATCTACCTGCTTTCCTGTTGAGAGGCATACCTCCCTTTGGCTGCTTCCATGTTTGCCCGCTCATGTTGTATCATCATCCACCAATCTGCGATCCTTTATCATCGTTTCCAAGCGCATGTTTTCTTTCTCTTGCAAGTAAATTGCTTTATCCGAAGAAGTAGACTTCACTGTTGAATGACTCCACAGAGTAAACGCAAGTTATTTGGTTGGATGCCTTTTTATATCAACGATCGCAACCAGTTAACGAGGGCTTGACATAGTGGAGCCGTCAACTTTTTATGTGAAGCTCCTCTTGTATGGGATTTGAGTTTGAAATTTTTGTTGCTTGAAATTTGCTTTAATAAATGATTTGCAAGGCTCGCTTAGCTTTGCGATGGGTGAGCTTTGCTTTAATGACCTGCAGTATTAGATCGATATTTCAGCAATACATTTAGAGTATTTACACATCGAAATATAACAGGCATTTTATAATAGAAAACACAATGCATAGTTTTTCATTATTAAGTCACGCTGATTTCTCAGCGGTTTACAATGCAGAAGTTACACATCCATCATTATCTTTACAAATTCAAGCAATGCAGTTAAGTAAAAATGAATGCTAGTTATTGTTGTTTCAGAATCTCCAAGCTGGATTTCCATTTGTGCTTGATTCATAGCTTTTGGATTTTTATGCCAGAGAAAGTGAGAGATGCCCCAGTCGCAGTTTTGTGGGTAATTAGTAGTCATCCCAACTTCTGCTTGCTGGGTATGGTCCCCCTGTGATAGCATTAATGGCAAGCTTTTCTGAATCTTGCACCGCAGTGTTGTTGTGAGAATCGGATTGATGGGTAGGGTGTTGTTGATCCCGAGTGGATGAGGTTGGATCGACTCCGTTCCTTTTAACGTATTGTTGGAGTTTACCCTGCTCTAGCAATTCTTCAATCACCTTCTTTAATTCGCGACATTGGTCAGTGTCATGGCCAGGTTGATTGTGAAATTGGCAGAATTTTCCATTACGCTTTGCCCCTCTCGTCATCTCAGGTGGCTTAGGATACCTGACAACGTCCTTTATTGCAAAAAAGATATTTCTTGGTGTATCAGTTAAAGGAGTAAAGTCCGAAGGATTAAAGCGGCGAGGTTTCTTTTCATTTCCCTGGCTTTTTCCTCCTTCATTCTCCCTTTTCTGACTTTCAGATTCTCTTTTCTTAGGTGGGACATTGTCATTATCAGTCTGGGCAGTAACCACTTTCGATGTTGCAGAAAGGCTTTCAAGGCGAATGAACTCATCGGCCTTTTTATAAAATTTATCAAGTGAGTTTGGTTCTTTCATCTTTAACCATATCCCAAATTTACTCGATTTATCAATGGCTCGCATCAGATAAGTCAGGATCATGCGTGGTTCCGCATTTTCTACCTCGGCTAAAGCTATATTGAAACGGCTCAAGAAAGATTTGATTGATTCTCCGGGCGCTTGTTCAAGGTTAGACAGTGACATTATATCCTTAGCTTTAGAAGCATACAATCTGAATTGTTCTTTAAGCCTTTGCGTTAAGTCGGAGAACTTATCTACAGACCGAACCGGAAGCTTTGTGAACCAAAGTAAAGCCACACCTTCTAGGTATACCAGAAAGTATCGACACTTGATCTCGTCTGACGCTCTTGCACCGGTCATATGCCAATCGTACTTGTAGAGGAAATGATTAGGGTCACTGGTTCCCCTATAGGCTTGGATAGTAGGAGGTGCAAATTTCCTTGGAAACTCCGCTCTTAGGATCCTGTCAGTAAACGGAGTTCTGCTTGGTGCAAATCCCCAGTCAGCCTCATCCTCTTCCCTTTGCATGCTCTCTTTCATGATGCGGCCAACCATTTCAGACAGATACTCTTTATTGTTCAAAGACACCTCCGGGCAAGCATTAGTTCTTCCCTCGGAATTTTGCCCGGGCATATGCTCATGACAAGTTGGTTGCGGCATAGAACCATCAGCTTGGAAAGGTGGCATTTCAGGAAGAGTAGTTCGATGGTTTTCTGGTTGACGATTTGCCCCGAGCAGAGCAGTTAATCTATCCATCATCAAAGCGTTTTGAGTTTCAATTTGTTGGTATAATCCAAAAACTGCGTCATCCAATTCAGCCCTGGTGACCCCAACGGTTGGAGTTGCTTGGTCTGTTATTGGGGAAGCGGAAGTTCCTTCGTGAGCGTTTCCGGATCTGATAGGTCTACCTCTTCTTCCAAGAGCCATTATTTCGGATCTGGTTTTTAAGAGAGGTTCTTTTTATGAGTCTTTGCGAAGCAACGGTGGACGATCGCCTGAGTTGGGTTCTCAGTGAAAGCACCAAAATGTTAACGGTAAAAAGTGAACGCTAACACCCGGTGTGTGTAATAGAATTGTGAAAGCACCACCCGTTGGTACGGGAACAAAATATGAGCTGAAAATAGCAGAAAAGCAGTAAATGAACAACAGATTTATAGTGGTTCGGCCCGTAATTGAGCCTACGTCCACTTTATAGTCTTTTATTGCTGATTCGGTTACAATTCGATACAAATCACTTGTCAAATACAATATAACTTGATCACACAACAATCTAGACTACTAGCTCAATCTTCGGTGATGAATCTTGCTAAATCCGTATCGGATGAATGGAGTTCTTCACGAAGCTTGTTGTAGTGCCTTGAGAGTTGGAAGATCTTTACTTGTCGAGTGAATTTTCAGTGCAGCAGAGCATGGATGCTTGAAGAAATGAATTGCCCAAAAAAGTCCCCCTCAAGTTGGAAGTGATGGGGTATTTATAGGAGCTGATCTGGACTTAGGAAATTTCTCTAAGTCTTTAAGTCGTAGCCGACTTAGGGTAGGTCGGTGACGAGTTAAGGGATAGGGTTAGGTCGGTGACAAGTTTAAGGGATGGGGTTAGGTCGGTGACGAGTTAAGGGATGGTTGTTCTGGGCCCATCCTGGGGCTGTCTTTGACAAGTATTAAGTCGTAGCCGACTTATCAGACCTTAACTCGTAAGACCTTAACTCGCAGCCTTTAAGTCGTAAACCCACTAAGTCATAATCCGTTAGGTTGGAACCTTCTTAAGTCGGAGCATTTCATAACTCGGAATCTTCCTTAGGTCGTAGCCTTTAGGTCGCAATACTACTAGGTCGTGTCTTCCCTTAGGTCGTGACATTCCTGTAGCCTTAGGTCGCTGGGCAAGTTAAGTCGCTGAGTCCTAAGTCGTAGACATTTTAGGTCGTACGCTTCCTTATGTTGTGACTTGTTGAGTCAGTATACTCTTTAACTCGGTAGGTCGCAAGTTCCCATAGGTCGGCAATCTGTTAACTCGGCAGGCCTTGCTAACTCACAATTTGCTAGGTCGGTAGGCTTCTTTAAGTCGTTATGTCGTGTTAACTTTCTTAAGTCGGCAAGCAACTTAAGTCGGCAAGCACCTTAAGTCAGCCAGCATCCTAAGACGGCATACTTCTTAAGTCGGCAAACATCTTAACTCGGCTCCTGCTAGGTCGTGAGTCGAAAGGGGGTTAACACTTAATGTAATTAATGGATTTTAATTAGGGTAGTAAATCTCTGGATGTTATTGATCAAGGGTGATTAATAATGATGGTTAATAATTAATTAATTAATGAAGTAATTAAAGGTTAATTACTGTATTTGGTTAAGGATAATTAATTTGTGGAATAATTAAGGGTTAGTTACTTAAATTTAAATAAAGGATAATTAGAATGATATTGGAAACCTTTGATAAATTGTTATCCTTAATATGTGGTTCGTGATGCTATGTGATCTGATATGTTGATTTAAACTATGATGATGTGGTTATCTATTGATGATGAAATATTGTGACATCCTGTATCTTAAGTTGAATTGTATTTCACTTGAACAATTTAAGTTAAATTGTCATTGGTTTCGAAGAGACCGGAGTCGGGTATTTGTAAATACCCGAAACCACTTCGATTCTTATTAAATTTCTAGCTGAAATCAATAAGCTGAAATGGAATGATTTAGGCAAATTAGACCATTAAATCTAAGTTTGGTACTTAGAAACGGGTGAGTGAAATAAATAAGGTCAATAACAATTTGTGTAGTTGTAATTGGTACAAGTTACCCGGGTTTCCTTTTATGGTTTGAACTTAGTATTTCAAATTTCATGGGTTTACTCATGCTGGTTTCCAACCTGACCCGGGTGTTACTTTGATGTAATGCTCGGGTCAGACCGAGTATTACAGATTTTCAGGTAAGGACGTTTGGGAGTTCAGGAGACGAGCTGGATGGCAGGATCGTATGGAGTGTTTTCCTGTAACGACCCCAGATTTTAATTTAATTTAAATTAATAATTTATTGAATTTTTGAATTAAATTGATAATTAAATTAATTTTTGAATAAAAATAGTAAAATAAATCGATAAAATGGAGCGAGTTTCCCCGGATTCAAGTATATTCTGTATGAATCATTTCAATTTAAAATATGGTAAATATATATATGTATATTGAATTCGAGTTTAAATCTAAGTTTAAAATGGTTTAATAATAATAAATAATAATAGATATTAAGTTATAAATAGAATCGAAAATATATAAGATAAATTATATGGTATAAAATAGAAACTTATTTACATTATAAAGTGATTACACTACAATAATTCAAACAACAAGTAAACGAGACAAAAATAAATAATATACACATACTTTGGACACAAGTATAAAAATAAATACGGTAAATTATATAAGTTATAAAAGACAAAGAAAAAAAAATAAAAAAATGAAAAAAATTTGATAAGTAATATATCTACAAGTTTGCAAAATAAACCAAGTAAATAAAATACATTTACATATGAACACTTAGAAAAGAAAAGAAAACAAGTATAATAAAATATGTTTGTACATAATAAAAATACAAGACAAATACCATTTATCAGCCAAAACAAAATGATAATGTCTGGCCACTAAAATAATATCTTCTCAGCCGAAATGCAAGTAACAATTCAAGTGTATAAACAAAGTAAAATATAAAACATCTATGTACACTTAAACAAAATAATATCTCTTCATATTGTACAAGATAATAAATGCTTGGCCACCACCATATCACTTCAGCCGAGCTAAAAATTACAGGCAAGCATAAACAAAGAAGTACAAAGCAAAATTGTACATGCATAACAACACCTAGCATAAGTTTGTAAACACCTTTATATATGTACAAATTGACATATAAGACCTGGAAGAAAAACAAAAGATAACAAATAAAATACACTCAAGTGTTCAAACAAAAGAAAGTATAAATGTTATAAGGAAGACATAAAGTACCAAGATAATTAATGCAAGCCACCAAAAAGAAATCGTATCAGCCGAGATGTTGGCAAGGATAATATGTTGCCTGTAAAAGGGGAATGCAAGTACACAAGATATCAGCCACCAACACTATATTTTCAGCCAACAAAGATTAAAAGATCTCTGTCTACTTTGTACAAAACCATATAATAACCTGTACAAATATACACCTTGTAAACCTCTCCTTTATATCAAGCCTTTTTATTTTATTTCGTCCATCTTCAAAGCTGAGAAATCTGAAGCAAAGCAAGCAAACATCTTGATCTTAAACAAAAATTCAATTAAAACAAACAAAACAAAATCAATACAAACTAGAAGCTTTCAACTGGAAACATAGCAAATCAAATTCGAAAAGTAATCTGCTGTTTTTAAGTTCAGTCTCAACACAATGATCATCAAATGCAAAGTCTTCGGCCTAGGGATGATGATCTGGAATCCAAGAAATTGAACCAAAAACCAATCTTCAACCTGAAAGAAAAAAAAATCAATTTTTCCAGGCATAAATCTTCATTCCGTTCAAACTGCAAGGTGAGTAACATCACATCCCGAAATGTTTTAAGTATCTTCATCCTGATGAATGTTCTCTCTAAAGTTAGTTCTTTTGTGAGCAAACCCACTTTCACTTGCCTATATTCTTTGATATTGTATTGATGATGCTCTGGAATGATTGTCAATATGCCTGCATAGTTGCGTATGAATGTAGATTGTGTGTAAGCATATCTGTACCCTTCTCTGTTCTTAGTACAGGCTACCAAACCTATTCAAAATTCAAATTTACTCTCTCTAATCCTCTTAAGGTTTCAGGATTCAAACAAAACATGTTTATATAATCATATTCTAAGTTTTAAAAATAAATTCAAGCATGATTAATCTATGAATTTCCTAGAAATCAGGAAATACAGTTGAACACAAACTATATAGGAATTTCGAGAATCTTGTTATCTGATTTCAATTTTATCATCGAAAACGTTTTTGGAAATAATGATTTTTAAGAGTAGAATCAAAAAATTTAAACATGTATTCATCGAGAATTTGTGAATTGAACGTTTTTGGGGTTTTGGCCTTTTGCCGTTGAACGGTGACGACTGGACGTTCGAGCTTTGGCACAGAGGAGGTTGGGGTATGGAGGATCACTGGAAAATAGGGTTTGATTTTTCTATTGGCTGTGATGATCGGAATTTGTTGGAATAGGGTTTAAGGCCTATGGTGAGTCGATCCTGTTCTCAAAGCTGCTGCAACATCGCCTTAGTTTCTGGATGTATCGCGAGGGTGGGGATGGTCGCGGGGTTGTATAGCGAAGCCTCATTGATGATGGCGAGTGGTCTCGAGGTTGGAGGCGATCGGGAAGAGGTAGATTGCCAGCCATGGTGGTTTTCTAGTTGGTCGATTTTGCTCGTTTCTGATTTTGGCTTCGTACTGAGTTTGGGTGGTCGGAATCGCTTCACGGGAGGTTCGGCGGTGTGAGTGAGATGGCTTCGATGGTCAGACGCTGGTGGTCGAAGTGTACACCTGCACGAAGTGTCGCGTGTATCTGATGTTGGGAAGGAGAAGCTTTCTTCGGGTTTGCACTCGGGGAAACCAGGGGATGGCTCGAGTCTTGTATAGGGTCGAACGCGAGTATATAATAGTTTTGAGATGTTGAGAGAAACTCGAAGTCACGCTCGAGAAATATTAGCCTGGGCTCGGGAAATTTTTGTCCAAGGTTAAAGAACAGAAATCTGTTCTGGTTTGGTTTTGGAACTTTAAAGTTGAAATTTTAAAAGTTTAAATGTTTTTAAAGATTTGATCTTTAAGTTAAAGTATGTTTAGATTTGGTTTGAGATTGGGTTTAAATTTAAAAGTTAAGTTTAGATTCAAAATAGAATTTTAAATTTAAAGTGTAACGTTTAAAATACACTTAAAAGTTAATGAAATTATTAATAAAGAGATTAATTATCTTAGAGACAATGAGGTTAATAAAATGATAGAAATTATTAAGTAATTAAAGGATGATTTATTTTATGTACAAATAAATAAAATTTAGATTAATTTAAAATTAGAAATGATTTAATAAGGAATTAATCTAAGATAATTTCTTAAGAAAGTAATTCAAGAAATGTTATTAGTTAATGAAGAAAATTAACTAGAAATTATTAAGTAATTAAATTTATGTGATTAAATTTGTTTTTAATAATGAGTCTTATTAATTAAGATAATCAATTGTAAATGGTAAATTACTTAATGAAAGAAATTAAGGGGTTAATTTATTATGTAATTTGTTTAAGGTTAATTAATTAATATGATTTATTAATTAAAGAGATTCATTTGAGGGTAAGTAATTAATTAAGGAAAGTAATTAAAGTTAATTTATTTAGGAGAATTAACTGACCTTACCTATGGATATTTGGATTTTATTGGATGACTTGATTGTTTGATATCCCTGATATATGATGTTTTGTGATATACCCTGATTTATGTTGTGATCTGAAATTTATTTATCTGTGATATATCTCTGTGATCTATGAATGAAAATGAGCGTTATAGTTTATATCGCTTATCAACTATATTCTGTATTCTGATCTGTGATGATTGTTTGATGTGCACTATTGTGTGTAAAACCTGTAGACCACACTATTACACACACAAATATGGATTTCACGTGGAAATCGGTTAAGTCACGGATAATTTAAATTTGATGTTTTTGAAATTGAGATTTTAATTTCAATGGATTTTGAAATTAGAAATTTGGGTTTAAAGTGAAAAGCTTTTGAAATGGAATTTCAAAGATAAAAGTTATTTTGATAACTTAAATCGAGTTTTGAAAATTTAAATAATTTGATTTAAATTTGAATTCAAGGTTTGAAATTGAATCATAAGATTTGAAACTAGGAATGAAAGATGTTATACCAGTTATATATGGGTTAAACTATTTTAAAAGTATTGATTTGGGAATTTGAATTTAAATTCAAAAGTTTTAACTCGTGTAAATATAATTGGATTTTTCTGAAAATAAAAAAAAAACTGTTTGTTTCAAATAATTAAAGCTTTACACGTAAGTAATGAACTTCCAATTTGTGTTGAGAAGTTTCAAGTTTGAAATTGAAATGAAATTATTTTGAAAGCCATGAATTGAATCTGTGTATTGTTAACAGATTTAAAATGATGATTTGTTTAAACCCTTTGAAATGAAATTGTCTTGAAAACTATAAGTTAAATCTTTGATTTAAAGATTTAACGAGTTAAATTGAAATGGAAATTGATTTGGAAAATCTGTGAATGAATCTTTGTGAAAAACTGAGTGAACTTTGTGAAATAAATCTTTTTGTTTAAAAGATTTGAAATGGTAATCGATTGAAACCATTTAAAAGAAGAAGTTGAATTATTAAGTTGTGACTTAATTGAAATCCCAATATCCATATGTTTTTAAAGATTGCGCTCGTTATTCGGGTTAGCCGGGAAAAGACATTCGTGTCATATAACCCATTCCGAATAATGATACGTCGTATATGGATAGCATTTGAAGACCGGTGGTGAAGACCGGATATTTACGAAAACGAAAGGACAACTCGTCGAATGTCTCTGCACCGACTGGTCCCCGGTATAGAGATTTTATCACCCTTTGTGATGGGAAGTCCGGACGGGATTGTGAATACCCGAAATTGCAAGGGCTTCGTAAGAAGTACCTTCGGTTCTGTTCGAACCCGGAACAGACTTGTATGGTTACATGTCTGACATTACACTTTGAGATATAAAGCCGATTTCTTTCAAATACATTTCTGTTGGTGGCGGAGAATTTATTCTCTTAGCTTAACACCCTTCTCTGAGACGTACGAGCTCAAAGGTTATGTAGTTGAAATTTATCAGCGATATATTCCCAATTTGGTAATGTGACATGCTGAGTGTTGCTGTGTGATGATCATTGTTTGATCATTTGCGATATGATCATTTGTTTGATCTTATATCTTTGTGATCATTTCTTTGATCATTTGTTTGACCCGAAGCATGGCTTTATGATAAAGCGTAGCTTTGTGGACGAGACTTCGTCGAACCTCACAACCCGGAATGGTCAAAACAGGAAAGATGTGGCAAGGTTATAGGGAGTAGCGCCCCTTAGGGTATGTTCATTTCCTTCTAGATAGAAGTGGTATCATCGTATGGAGCCCAGATACTTACTTATGTGGATGTCGCAAGTATATATATATCTTACTTTGTGATTTGTTGCTCGGGGCCCCGGTTAAAGGTTGTTACAACCGGGAGATGGCATACTCGTGTCAGTAGTTACCTATTTTTGCAGAGGTAACCCGGCCTTGTGTTGGCAGAGATCCGGTTAGGTTCTCGGGACGTCCATCCAGTGGCGTTTCCATGTGGCAATGGGAAGTTCCTTGGCCTGATCATTGTTGGAAATCCAAAGAAACAATACGAACCCTTTACGATTGCAAATTGTAGAACCTGTCTCCTCAGGAGGCAGCTATAGCAGGCATAATATAATGGTACCTATGCTGGCTAAGATTTATATTCTACTTTCGAAATGTTTTCCACTATGCACTAATAATAATATCAAAAAGGATTTGATTTTGCGTAGTAAGCATCTTTGACTAACATAAGAAGAAATCTCCTCCAAGTCTGCGTTTGCATTGTGTGTGTGGTGGGAGGTCTTATGGTAGTTTCATTTTCTAAAAGCATTGCGAATTTACTTTAAAATTCTTTTGCTATTTGGTTTAAAGATAAACTGTTTTTTTTGCTCACACCAGTCCCACGACTGACTCGGAGTTTATTGTTCATTTCCTAAACTCTGGGTGCTCATAAATTTCTACACGAGCAGTCTAGAGTTGGGTTTTTCAGATAGTCAGGTTCAGTAGATTTTCTGGAGCTACTTCAGTCTTTGGATTGGACTGCACTTGCTTACCTCTGTGCCTCGTTATTGGAAGTTCGAGCTACTACTGGAGTTCTCTCTTGAAGACTATCTTAGAGTTATTTGTTCCGCTGTTGATATTTGTTATCTATTTTCTTTTCCGCTGCTATTTCTTGTATCATATCTCTGTTGTATATTGATATTCATTGTATCACTCTGTTGTATCAGATATTGTATATCAATGTATTATTCTTTTATTCCGCTGTGTTATTTACTTAATGTTGTTATAAGCTCCGGCGACTCGGATTTGAACGATCGAATCTGCGGCATTCGAGTACGATGTAAAGTATGGATGTCGATTTTCGAGCGCGAAAATCCGAGACGTTACATTTGGTATCAGAGCTAAGGTTGAACTTTAGCTCAGGAGTATAACACGTTAAGTAGCTCATTAGAGATAGAGTGGAGTAAACTCTAGAATGAGTATATTCCTCAGATATCCGTCTGAACGTCTCAGTAAATTCTCTTACTATCCACTGATAGTGAGTATGAGTGCAAGAAGAGGACGAGATAGGGGAATACGACTATAAATGGTCAATATCCTGCAACAGTGGAAACAACTTTCTTATCAATCTTCTTTGATTCGTTTCCAAAATTCTTTTGATTTCTTCGTATCAGCTACAAGAAGAAGTTTCGGTGTGATGATGGTTCTACGAATCATTGTAGAAAATCCTTAGTTTGTATCTTCATCGTTTTCTTATCAGCTTTTTGATTTAAACTTTAAGGAATTTGAAATTAGAATTTTTGAATGGAGTTAAATTGATTAATAGAATATGAGGATAAAATTGAATGGAATCGATAAAACGATTGAAATCAAAATTTTGAAATTCTATTCTAATTTCTTGTGAATACCAAAGTCCGAAGAGGGACAAATTGGTATGTATTTTGAGATATTCCGACTTGAGTTTGGAATTCATGTCGTAAGTTTGAGGAGTTATAGGAGATCGAATCTATCTATCTTTGTTGCTTTCGTGCCTTCGAATTTCGAGGACGAAATTCTTTTAAGGGGGGAAGTTTGTAACGACCCCAGATTTTAATTTAATTTAAATTAATAATTTATTGAATTTTTGAATTAAATTGATAATTAAATTAATTTTTGAATAAAAATAGTAAAATAAATCGATAAAATGGAGCAAGTTTCCCCGGATTCAAGTATATTCTGTATGAATCATTTCAATTTAAAATATGGTAAATATATATATGTATATTGAATTCGAGTTTAAATCTAAGTTTAAAATGGTTTAATAATAATAAATAATAATAGATATTAAGTTATAAATAGAATCGAAAATATATAAGATAAATTATATGGTATAAAATAGAAACTTATTTACATTATAAAGTGATTACACTACAATAATTCAAACAACAAGTAAACGAGACAAAAATAAATAATATACACATACTTTGGACACAAGTATAAAAATAAATACGGTAAATTATATAAGTTATAAAAGACAAAGAAAAAAAAAATAAAAAAATAAAAAAATTTTGATAAGTAATATATCTACAAGTTTGCAAAATAAACCAAGTAAATAAAATACATTTACATATGAACACTTAGAAAAGAAAAGAAAACAAGTATAATAAAATATGTTTGTACATAATAAAAATACAAGACAAATACCATATATCAGCCAAAACAAAATGATAATGTCTGGCCACTAAAATAATATCTTCTCAGCCGAAATGCAAGTAACAATTCAAGTGTATAAACAAAGTAAAATATAAAACATCTATGTACACTTAAACAAAATAATATCTCTTCATATTGTACAAGATAATAAATGCTTGGTGTAACGTATCGGGTTTTGCCCGCTCGAAAATCAACATCCGTACTTCACATTGTACTAGAATGCCGCAGATTCGACCGTTCAAATCCGATTCGCCGGAGCTATAACACAATTAAGTAAATAACACAGCGGAAGAAAAGAATAATACATTGATATATAATATCTGATACAACAGAGTGATACAATGAATATCAATATACATCAGAGATGGTACAACAAATATCAGAGATACAAGAAATAGCAGCGGAAAATAACAGCAAATGGAAGAGATCTCCAAATTGATCTTCGGACAAGAATGAATCCACAACTCCAAGATAAGCAAATCCGATGAATGAACTAGCTCCAGATAATCTACTAAACCTGAATATCTGAAAGAACCCAACTCTAGACTGCCCGTGTGGAAAATAGTGGGCACCCAGAGTTTAGGAAGGGAACAATAAACTCCGGATCAGTCATGGGACTGGTGTGAGCAACAAAAACAGTTTATCTTTAAACAACAACAAAAGGTTTTAAACATTGAAATCCGCAATGCTTTTGGAAAATGAAACTACCATAAGACCTCCTGCCACACACACAATGCAAACGCAGAATTGGAGGAGATTTCTTCTTATGATAGTCAAAGATGCTTACTACGTAAAATCATCTTGATATTATCATTAGTGCATAGTGCAGAAAAACATTTCGAAAGTATAATATTAATCTTAGCCAGCATAGGTACCATTATACTATGCCTACTATAGCTACCATATTAGATGGTAGGTTCTACAACTAAAACCGTACAAAGTTCGTATTTGGAAGATGGATTTCCAACAAATGGTAAGGCTAAGGAACTTCCTTCCGCCGCATGGGAACGCCTCTGGCGGGACGCCCCGAGAGACAAACTGCTCTCTGCCAAACAAGGCCGGGTTACCCCTGTAACAGGTAACTCACGAATATGCCATCCCCCGGTCCTTTGGGACCTTTATCCGAGCTCGTTATCCAACATCACACATCATAAAGAAAGTGTATCCACATGAGTAAGTATCTGGGCTCCATACCATGATACCACCCCTTTCCAGAAGGAAATGACATACCATAAAGGGCGCGACCCTCATAACCTTGCCGCAACGATCCTGTTTCGACCATTTCCGGGTTGTGAGGCCCTGACGAAGTCTCGTCCACAAAGCTACGCTTTGTCACAAAGCCATGCTTTGGGTCAACAGATGATCAACCTATGATCACAAAGATAAATGATCAAACAAATGATCATATCACAAATGATCAAACGATGATCATCACACAGCTACACTCAGCATGTCACATTACCAAATTGGGATATATCGCTGATAACCTTCAACTACATAACCTCTGAGCTCGTACGTCTCAGAGAAGGGTGTTAAGCTAAGAGAATAAATTCTCCGCTACCAACAGAAATGTATTTGAAAGAAATCGGCTTTATATCTCAAAATGTAATGTCAGACATGTAACCATACAAGTCTGTTCCGGGATCGAACAGAACCGAAGGCACTTCTTACGAAGCCCTTGCAATTCCAGGTAATTTCCAATCACGTCCGGACTTCCCATCACAAAAGAGTGATATAAATCTCTATACCGGAGCAACTCAGTGCAGAGACATTCGACAGGTTGTCCTTTCATTTTCGAAAAATATCCGGTCTTCACCACCGGTCTTCGAATGCCATCCATATACGACGTTTCACTATTCGGAATGGGTTATATGACACAAATGTCTTTTCCCGGCTAACCCGAATAGTGAGCGCATATTTAAAAATATATGGATATTGGGATTTCAATTAAGTCACAACTTATTACCCAAAAATCTTTCTTCAAATGGTTTAAACAAGTTACCATTTTAATCTTTTTAAACAAAAAGATTCTTTTTAAACAACCTTCAATGGTTTAAACAATTTCCACATTTTAATCTTTTAAATAAAAGATTCATTCACAGATTTTCTAAATCAATTTCCATTTCAGTTTAACTCGTTAAATCTTTAAAACAAAGATTTAACTTATAGCTTTCAAAACAATTCCATTTCAAATGGTTTAAATAAATCATCATTTTAAATCTGTTAAAAGTAAACAGATTCAATTCATAGTTTTCAAAACAATTTCATTCATAACTTAGAAAAACAATTTTTCAATTCGATCTTGAAATTCCTTTAATTAAACTGGAATTTCATTCCTTATATATATGAAAGCTTTTATCATTTGAAAACAAACAGTTTTCATTTCAGAAAATCTGATTCATTCATACGAGTTGAAATCCTTGGGTTAAATTCAAACTCCCAACTTATACTTTTAAAATGGTTTAGATTCATACCAACACATTTATATCATCTTTTATCAAATCATAGATTTAATTTCAAACTTGAATTCAAATTCTAATTATTTAAATTTTCAAAAACTCGGTTAAATTATTCAAAATAACTTTTATCTTTGAAATTCCATTTCAAAAGCTTCTACTTTAAACCCGAATTTCAAATTTCAAAATCAATTGAAATTAAAATTTCAATTTCAAAAACATTGAATTTACATTATCTGTGACTTAACCGATTTCCACGTGAAATCCATATTTGTGTGTGTAAAGGTGTAGTCCAGGGGTTTCACACAATAGTGCAACACTATGAATCATCACAGATCAAATACAGAAATATAGTTGATAAACGATATAAACTATATCGCTTATCTTTAGGCACAGATCACAGATATATAAATATCACAGATAAATAAACTGCAGTAAGGATTACACACAAATCTGAATATATCACAACGCATTGCAAATCAGGAAATATCAAAAAAATTCAATCATCCAATCAAATCCAAATATTCATAAGTAAGGTCAGTTAATTATCTGATTTATTCAAATTGGATTAATTACTTATGAATTATTAATCCTGGTTAATTAACATTAACTCATTACAAATTATTTTAATCAATTAACCTTTAATAATAAATTAATTAGCCTTAATTAATAAATTAATTAATTACCATTTAATTAATTTTCCTTGATTAATTGCTTTGATTAATTATTCCTCAATTTCTTTAATCACCTTCATAAATTAATTAACTTTAATTACTTAAAAAAAATTGATTATCTCCATAAATTTCACTAAGTAAATTCACTTGTCCAGTCATTTTCTTAAGTTAATTAAACTAATTTAATTAACTCTAATAAATCAAAATATCCAAAATCAATTACAATAAGTAATTTATCCTTAATTACTTTCATTAAGTAATTACATTTAAATCAATTTATAATTGATTATCTAATTTATTAATCTAATTAACCATCAAAATTAATCACATTAATTTAATTACTTAATAATCCCTAGTTAATTGTCTTCATTAACTAATAACATTTTCTTAATTACTTTCTTAAGAAATTATCTTAGGTTAATTCATTCTCAATCATTTCTAATTACAAATTTATCTAAATTATTCCTTTATAAATTAGATAAATCATTCTTTAATTATTTATTAATTAAATCATTTTCTTATTACCTTAATCATCTCTAAGATAATTTATTTCTTCATTAATGATTTCATTAACATTAAGTGTATTTTGAACATTACATTCTAATTTAAATTCAAATTCCATTTCTAAATTTCAAACTTTTTCTAAATACACATAAACTTAAACACTCTCAGTTATTAAAAACAATTTAAATTTACAAGCTTACTTTAGTTAGACTTTAAGTTATACTCAGTTCAAACTTACTTTAAAATGTAATTAAACCTTAAAAATTTCAAACAGATCAGGTTACATTTTCAAAAACAGGGGCAACCATTTACTCGAGCCACTCAAAAATTTGCTTCGAGCAAATACCTCACGTCTTCGAGTCTTACCCGGTACACACACTCGAGAAAACTCGAGTTCTCTCCACTACTACTGCTAGAAATCAAAAGTGCACGGTGCACATGCACCGTGACTCTGGTCAACTCCAGCCCCCCTCCAGGCCTTCCCCACATCGCCGACCATCACCGGACTCGATCACGACCACCGGAAATCCAACAGAGATTCGAAATCGAATTCGAGTTTAAAACTCGAACCCTGGAAATGCAAACCCAACTTCAACTGAAACCTGTCAATCCACTTGTCCTCGCCGCCTCGACCACCGGTGGCCACGAAATTCCGGCCACGACCTCATCTGACACCCCACTTCCAACCACCAACGACCGGTTGCACTCGGTCGAACGATGGCGACGAACGATTCGAAAACTGAGCCTTGTCCAAAATTAGGTTTCCAGACTTTAGATGCTTGCCGCCTTCGCCACCGTCACTTCCATCACCTCCGCTCATTTTTCCTAGCAACCCCGTAGGCTCGTCTACCACTTCGAACAACCTCGACTACCCCAGTTCACCATCACGCCGGAGTTTGACCAAACAACGTTTATAATACAAAGTTGAACTGCTCTTAAATCCTAACACTAAAAGTTATGATTTAAGTTTTAAAAATCATATTCAGGTGTATGAATTCAAGTTGCCTATCTGAATCCATAAATCAAGAAGTTTCAATTCTTCACTTATTTAAAGCTTTTCCAGTTTTCTTGATTTCCAAGGATGTTAACAAGTTGTTCGAACTTAAATGAATTTTAAGTTTTGAGTATAGGCTATAACAAATAGTTTTGGTTTGAAACTTAAGTCCAATCAGTAAATAGAACAAGTGGGAAACATTTTTGAAATAAAAGTCTTGTGTTTGGAAGGTTAAAACAGAGGGCATATACGAAGATCAACCTGAGAACAAACACTTCCATCATTCAAATCCACTCAAAGAATCCATACTTATACAAACAGTTATTCACAGATGTAAAGGCAACAAATTCCTATCTTACAAATAAATGAAAACATCTGTTACTCACCTTTATTTCCAGAGTTTCAGATTTAAGTTGAAGTTGTAGTCTTTTAAGTTGAAGATGAAATCTGGTTTTGAACTTGATAGCTGAAGCTTCCTCTTGATCTCAGACTTTGGATAAATTGTTTTGATGTTTTAAAGTTAATGTTTGTTTGAATATGAGATGATATTGCTTTAGTTTTCTACTCAGTTTTGAGAATAAACGAACTGAAATGAGGTTGGTTGGTGTATAGAAAGGAAGAGTACTGGTGATATTATTTTGCTTGTACAACATGATACAATTTTCTTCTCTAGTACAATTATAAGCAGGGATTTTATTTGTTTGGGTCAGTGATCTTTCTTATGTGGTGGCTGAAATAATCCCTACTATTTCGGCTGAGATGATAAGTTATTGTGTACTAAGATATTGGCATTAATTGCCTTGTACCACTTGTATTTTATTTTTGTTTTAATTCTATGTTATACATTGCATTAGCAAGAATCTGGTGGATTCTATTTTGTAGGCTTACAAAGATACTTTTATACTTATTTTCTTTGCCTTTTTGTATCAAAATTTGTTTGTTTTATTACTTGGTATTATTTCGTATTGATTTTTCTAAGATACATATATTTACTTTAGATTGAATAAAACTATGTATATATATTTATCATATATATTTGTATTATTTGTTTCATATTCGTCTACATATATTTCTTTACTTGCTATTTGCTTGGCGTTTATACTTACCTGCATATCCTGTTTATTTATTACTCTTTTATTTTAACCTTAATTATCAATTATTAAATTTACTTATTACTATTTCAAACCGTAGCTCCTTTCAAAACACACATATTTGTATATATTTTTATAAGTAATTTGAAATGACAATTTCTATTTAAAAATAAGAATTCATTTATAAAGACATTCTATTATTATTTAACCCTATATTTATTTTTAAAACCATTTATTTACAATTTAAATTCAAGTCAAATATATGTTATATTATTTCAAATTTAGTCGGATATGTTCAAATACAGATATATATTCTCATATATTCAAAAAATTTAAATTTAAATGATTTATACAGAATATACTTGAATCCGGGGAAACTCGCAATCCATTTATCGTTTAATTATATAATTTTAATTCAAAAATTAATTAATTATCAATTAAATGAAATTAAAATTCGGGGTCGTCATAGACTTCCCCCCTTAAAAGAATTTCGTCCTCGAAATTACCAAGGAGACAAAAAGATAGACGAAATAGGATTTATCAAATCAACTGAACATCTGTTCTGCATTTGGCTTACCAAATCAGAATATCGATAACATATACAAGAACGAATTTGTTTTAATGCTTCAGAAGATACTTGGGTTATCCAGATCTACGAAATATGCAGGGGCATCGGTCAGTTCGAAAGGATAACTAACCATTCATAGAATATATTGGGACCCAAAAGAATAGATAGATATATAGATACAATTTCAAAATTTTTAGTTTAGAACTAAAGTATACCTATCAACCATAGCAACCAAAGCAAACAATCCATCCAAACAAACAATTTTTTTGTCCATCCGGAGTTTACGTCCCATATTAATATATCGAATCTTCTTCCTGGATCTACCAGAAACTACCGAAGAATTGAGAAAAGATTACGAACAAAGAGATCGATAGAGAAAGGATAGACAAAAAGATTGCTTCCTTGTTGTTACAGAGTATCGACCATTTATAGTCGTATTTCTCTGTCCCCTATCTCGTCCTCTTCTTGCACTCATACTCACTATCAGTGGATAGCAAGAGAATTTACTGAGACGTTCAGACGGATATCTGAGGAATACTCATTCTAGGGTATACTTCACCCTATCTCTAATGAGCTACTTAACGTGTTATACTCCTGAGCTAAAGTTCAACCTTAGCTCTGATACCAAATGTAACGTATCGGGTTTTGCCCGCTCGAAAATCAACATCCGTACTTCACATTGTACTAGAATGCCGCAGATTCGACCGTTCAAATCCGATTCGCCGGAGCTATAACACAATTAAGTAAATAACACAGCGGAAGAAAAGAATAATACATTGATATATAATATCTGATACAACAGAGTGATACAATGAATATCAATATACATCAGAGATGGTACAACAAATATCAGAGATACAAGAAATAGCAGTGGAAAATAACAGCAAATGGAAGAGATCTCCAAATTGATCTTCGGACAAGAATGAATCCACAACTCCAAGATAAGCAAATCCGATGAATGAACTAGCTCCAGATAATCTACTAAACCTGAATATCTGAAAGAACCCAACTCTAGACTGCCCGTGTGGAAAATAGTGGGCACCCAGAGTTTAGGAAGGGAACAATAAACTCCGGATCAGTCATGGGACTGGTGTGAGCAACAAAAACAGTTTATCTTTAAACAACAACAAAAGGTTTTAAACATTGAAATCCGCAATGCTTTTGGAAAATGAAACTACCATAAGACCTCCTGCCACACACACAATGCAAACGCAGAATTGGAGGAGATTTCTTCTTATGATAGTCAAAGATGCTTACTATGTAAAATCATCTTGATATTATCATTAGTGCATAGTGCAGAAAAACATTTTGAAAGTATAATATTAATCTTAGCCAGCATAGGTACCATTATACTATGCCTACTATAGCTACCATATTAGATGGCATGTTCTACAACTAAAACCGTACAAAGTTCGTATTTGGAAGATGGATTTCCAACAAATGGTCAGGCTAAGGAACTTCCTTCCGCCGCATGGGAACGCCTCTGGCGGGACGCCCCGAGAGACAAACTGCTCTCTGCCAAACAAGGCCGGGTTACCCCTGTAACAGGTAACTCACGAATATGCCATCCCCCGGTCCTTTGGGACCTTTATCCGAGCTCGGTATCCAACATCACACATCATAAAGAAAGTGTATCCATATGAGTAAGTATCTGGGCTCCATACCATGATACCACCCCTTTCCAGAAGGAAATGACATACCCTAAAGGGCGCGACCCTCATAACCTTGCCGCAACGATCCTGTTTCGACCATTTCCGGGTTGTGAGGCCCTGACGAAGTCTCGTCCACAAAGCTTCGCTTTGTCACAAAGCCATGCTTTGGGTCAACAGATGATCAACCTGTGATCACAAAGATAAATGATCAAACAAATGATCATATCACAAATGATCAAACGATGATCATCACACAGCTACACTCAGCATGTCACATTACCAAATTGGGATATATCGCTGATAACCTTCAACTACATAACCTCTGAGCTCGTACGTCTCAGAGAAGGGTGTTAAGCTAAGAGAATAAATTCTCCGCCACCAACAGAAATGTATTTGAAAGAAATCGGCTTTATATCTCAAAATGTAATGTCAGACATGTAACCATACAAGTCTGTTCCGGGATCGAACAGAACCGAAGGCACTTCTTACGAAGCCCTTGCAATTCCGGGTAATTTCCAATCACGTCCGGACTTCCCGTCACAAAAGAGTGATATAAATCTCTATACCGGAGCAACTCAGTGCAGAGACATTCGACAGGTTGTCCTTTCATTTTCGAAAAATATCAGGTCTTCACCACCGGTCTTCGAATGCCATCCATATACGACGTTTCACTATTCGGAATGGGTTATATGACACAAATGTCTTTTTCCCGGCTAACCCGAATAGTGAGCGCATATTTAAAAACATATGGATATTGGGATTTCAATTAAGTCACAACTTATTACCCAAAAATCTTTCTTCAAATGGTTTAAACAAGTTACCATTTTAATCTTTTTAAACAAAAAGATTCATTTTAAACAACCTTCAATGGTTTAAACAATTTCCACATTTTAATCTTTTAAATAAAAGATTCATTCACAGATTTTCTAAATCAATTTCCATTTCAGTTTAACTCGTTAAATCTTTAAAACAAAGATTTAACTTATAGCTTTCAAAACAATTCCATTTCAAATGGTTTAAATAAATCATCATTTTAAATCTGTTAAAAGTAAACAGATTCAATTCATAGTTTTCAAAACAATTTCATTCATAACTTAGAAAAACAATTTTTCAATTCGATCTTGAAATTCCTTTAATTAAACTGGAATTTCATTCCTTATATATATGAAAGCTTTTATCATTTGAAAACAAACAGTTTTCATTTCAAAAAATCTGATTCATTCATACGAGTTGAAATCCTTGGGTTAAATTCAAACTCCCAACTTATACTTTTAAAATGGTTTAGATTCATACCAACACATTTATATCATCTTTTATCAAATCATAGATTTAATTTCAAACTTGAATTCAAATTCTAATTATTTAAATTTTCAAAAACTCGGTTAAATTATTCAAAATAACTTTTATCTTTGAAATTCCATTTCAAAAGCTTCTACTTTAAACCCGAATTTCAAATTTCAAAATCAATTGAAATTAAAATTTCAATTTCAAAAACATTGAATTTACATTATCTGTGACTTAACCGATTTCCACGGGAAATCCATATTTGTGTGTGTAAAGGTGTAGTCCAGGGGTTTCACACAATAGTGCAACACTATGAATCATCACAGATCAAATACAGAAATATAGTTGATAAACGATATAAACTATATCGCTTATCTTTAGGCACAGATCACAGATATATAAATATCACAGATAAATAAACTGCAGTAAGGATTACACACAAATCTGAATATATCACAACGCATTGCAAATCAGGAAATATCAAAAAAATTCAATCATCCAATCAAATCCAAATATTCATAAGTAAGGTCAGTTAATTATCTGATTTATTCAAATTGGATTAATTACTTATGAATTATTAATCCTGGTTAATTAACATTAACTCATTACAAATTATTTTAATCAATTAACCTTTAATAATAAATTAATTAGCCTTAATTAATAAATTAATTAATTACCATTTAATTAATTTTCCTTGATTAATTGCTTTGATTAATTATTCCTCAATTTCTTTAATCACCTTCATAAATTAATTAACTTTAATTACTTAAAAAAATTTGATTATCTCCATAAATTTCACTAAGTAAATTCACTTGTCCAGTCATTTTCTTAAGTTAATTAAACTAATTTAATTAACTCTAATAAATCAAAATATCCAAAATCAATTACAATAAGTAATTTATCCTTAATTACTTTCATTAAGTAATTACATTTAAATCAATTTATAATTGATTATCTAATTTATTAATCTAATTAACCATCAAAATTAATCACATTAATTTAATTACTTAATAATCCCTAGTTAATTGTCTTCATTAACTAATAACATTTTCTTAATTACTTTCTTAAGAAATTATCTTAGGTTAATTCATTCTCAATCATTTCTAATTACAAATTTATCTAAATTATTCCTTTATAAATTAGATAAATCATTCTTTAATTATTTATTAATTAAATCATTTTCTTATTACCTTAATCATCTCTAAGATAATTTATTTCTTCATTAATGATTTCATTAACATTAAGTGTATTTTGAACATTACATTCTAATTTAAATTCAAATTCCATTTCTAAATTTCAAACTTTTTCTAAATACACATAAACTTAAACACTCTCAGTTATTAAAAACAATTTAAATTTACAAGCTTACTTTAGTTAGACTTTAAGTTATACTCAGTTCAAACTTACTTTAAAATGTAATTAAACCTTAAAAATTTCAAACAGATCAGGTTACATTTTCAAAAACAGGGGCAACCATTTACTCGAGCCACTCAAAAATTTGCTTCGAGCAAATACCTCACGTCTTCGAGTCTTACCCGGTACACACACTCGAGAAAACTCGAGTTCTCTCCACTACTACTGCCAGAAATCAAAAGTGCACGGTGCACATGCACCGTGACTCTGGTCAACTCCAGCCCCCCTCCAGGCCTTCCCCACATCGCCGACCATCACCGGACTCGATCACGACCACCGGAAATCCAACAGAGATTCGAAATCGAATTCGAGTTTAAAACTCGAACCCTGGAAACGCAAACCCAACTTCAACTGAAACCTGTCAATCCACTTGTCCTCGCCGCCTCGACCACCGGTGGCCACGAAATTCCGGCCACGACCTCATCTGACACCCCACTTCCAACCACCAACGACCGGTTGCACTCGGTCGAACGATGGCGACGAACGATTCGAAAACTGAGCCTTGTCCAAAATTAGGTTTCCAGACTTTAGATGCTTGCCGCCTTCGCCACCGTCGCTTCCATCACCTCCGCTCATTTTTCCTAGCAACCCCGTAGGCTCGTCTACCACTTCGAACAACCTCGACTACCCCAGTTCACCATCACGCCGGAGTTTGACCAAACAACGTTTATAATACAAAGTTGAACTGCTCTTAAATCCTAACACTAAAAGTTATGATTTAAGTTTTAAAAATCATATTCAGGTGTATGAATTCAAGTTGCCTATCTGAATCCATAAATCAAGAAGTTTCAATTCTTCACTTATTTAAAGCTTTTCCAGTTTTCTTGATTTCCAAGGATGTTAACAAGTTGTTCGAACTTAAATGAATTTTAAGTTTTGAGTATAGGCTATAACAAATAGTTTTGGTTTGAAACTTAAGTCCAATCAGTAAATAGAACAAGTGGGAAACATTTTTGAAATAAAAGTCTTGTGTTTGGAAGGTTAAAACAGAGGGCATATACGAAGATCAACCTGAGAACAAACACTTCCATCATTCAAATCCACTCAAAGAATCCATACTTATACAAACAGTTATTCACAGATGTAAAGGCAACAAATTCCTATCTTACAAATAAATGAAAACATCTGTTACTCACCTTTATTTCCAGAGTTTCAGATTTAAGTTGAAGTTGTAGTCTTTTAAGTTGAAGATGAAATCTGGTTTTGAACTTGATAGCTGAAGCTTCCTCTTGATCTCAGACTTTGGATAAATTGTTTTGATGTTTTAAAGTTAATGTTTGTTTGAATATGAGATGATATTGCTTTAGTTTTCTACTCAGTTTTGAGAATAAACGAACTGAAATGAGGTTGGTTGGTGTATAGAAAGGAAGAGTACTGGTGATATTATTTTGCTTGTACAACATGATACAATTTTCTTCTCTAGTACAATTATAAGCAGGGATTTTATTTGTTTGGGTCAGTGATCTTTCTTATGTGGTGGCTGAAATAATCCCTACTATTTCGGCTGAGATGATAAGTTATTGTGTACTAAGATATTGGCATTAATTGCCTTGTACCACTTGTATTTTATTTTTGTTTTAATTCTATGTTATACATTGCATTAGCAAGAATCTGGTGGCTTCTATTTTGTAGGCTTACAAAGATACTTTTCTACTTATTTTCTTTGCCTTTTTGTATCAAAATTTGTTTGTTTTATTACTTGGTATTATTTCGTATTGATTTTTCTAAGATACATATATTTACTTTAGATTGAATAAAACTATGTATATATATATTTATCATATATATTTGTATTATTTGTTTCATATTCGTCTACATATATTTCTTTACTTGCTATTTGCTTGGCGTTTATACTTACCTGCATATCCTGTTTATTTATTACTCTTTTATTTTAACCTTAATTATCAATTATTAAATTTACTTATTACTATTTCAAACCGTAGCTCCTTTCAAAACACACATATTTGTATATATTTTTATAAGTAATTTGAAATGACAATTTCTATTTAAAAATAAGAATTCATTTATAAAGACATTCTATTATTATTTAACCCTATATTTATTTTTAAAACCATTTATTTACAATTTAAATTCAAGTCAAATATATGTTATATTATTTCAAATTTAGTCGGATATGTTCAAATACAGATATATATTCTCATATATTCAAAAAATTTAAATTTAAATGATTTATACAGAATATACTTGAATCCGGGGAAACTCGCAATCCATTTATCGTTTAATTATATAATTTTAATTCAAAAATTAATTTAATTATCAATTAAATGAAATTAAAATTCGGGGTCGTCACACTTGGCCACCACCATATCACTTCAGCCGAGCTAAAAATTACAGGCAAGCATAAACAAAGAAGTACAAAGCAAAATTGTACATGCATAACAACACCTAGCATAAGTTTGTAAACACCTTTATATATGTACAAATTGACATATAAGACCTGGAAGAAAAACAAAAGATAACAAATAAAATACACTCAAGTGTTCAAACAAAAGAAAGTATAAATGTTATAAGGAAGACATAAAGTACCAAGATAATTAATGCAAGCCACCAAAAAGAAATCGTATCAGCCGAGATGTTGGCAAGGATAATATGTTGCCTGTAAAATGGGAATGCAAGTACACAAGATATCAGCCACCAACACTATATTTTCAGCCAACAAAGATTAAAAGATCTCTGTCTACTTTGTACAAAACCATATAATAACCTGTACAAATATACACCCTGTAAACCTCTCCTTTATATCAAGCCTTTTTATTTTATTTCGTCCATCTTCAAAGCTGAGAAATCTGAAGCAAAGCAAGCAAGCAAACATCTTGATCTTAAACAAAAATTCAATTAAAACAAACAAAACAAAATCAATACAAACTAGAAGCTTTCAACTGGAAACATAGCAAATCAAATTCGAAAAGTAATCTGTTGTTTTTAAGTTCAGTCTCAACACAATGATCATCAAATGCAAAGTCTTCGGCCTAGGGATGAAGATCTGGAATCCAAGAAATTGAACCAGAAACCAATCTTCAACCTGAAAGAAAAAAAATCAATTTTTCCAGGCATAAATCTTCATTCTGTTCAAACTGCAAGGTGAGTAACATCACATCCCGAAATGTTTTAAGTATCTTCATCCTGATGAATGTTCTCTCTAAAGTTAGTTCTTTTGTGAGCAAACCCACTTTCACTTGCCTATATTCTTTGATATTGTATTGATGATGCTCTGGAATTATTGTCAATATGCCTGCATAGTTGCGTATGAATGTAGATTGTGTGTAAGCATATCTGTACCCTTCTCTGTTCTTAGTACAGGCTACCAAACCTATTCAAAATTCAAATTTACTCTCTCTAATCCTCTTAAGGTTTCAGGATTCAAACAAAACATGTTTATATAATCATATTCTAAGTTTTAAAAATAAATTCAAGCATGATTAATCTATGAATTTCCTAGAAATAAGGAAATACAGTTGAACACAAACTATATAGGAATTTCGAGAATCTTGTTATCTGATTTCAATTTTATCATCGAAAACGATTTTGGAAATAATGATTTTTAAGAGTAGAATCAAAAAATTTAAACATGTATTCATCGAGAATTTGTGAATTGAACGTTTTTGGGGTTTTGGCCTTTTGCCGTTGAACGGTGACGACTGGACGTTCGAGCTTTGGCACAGAGGAGGTTGGGGTATGGAGGATCACTGGAAAAATAGGGTTTGATTTTTCTATTGGCTGTGATGATCGGAATTTGTTGGAATAGGGTTTAAGGCCTATGGTGAGTCGATCCAGTTCTCAAAGCTGCTGCAACATCGCCTTAGTTTCAAGATGTATCGCGAGGGTGGGGATGGTCGCGGGGTTGTATAGCGAAGCCTCGTTGATGATGGCGAGTGGTCTCGAGGTCGGAGGCGATCGGGAAGAGGTAGATTGCCAGCCATGGTGGTTTTCTAGTTGGTCGATTTTGCTCGTTTCTGATTTTGGCTTCGTACTGAGTTTGGGTTGTCGGAATCGCTTCACGGGACGTTCGGCGGTGTGAGTGAGATGGCTTCGATGGTCAGACGCTGGTGGTCGAAGTGTACACCTGCACGAAGTGTCGCGTGTATCTGATGTTGGGAAGGAGAAGCTTTCTTCGGGTTTGCACTCGGGGAAACCAGGGGATGGCTCGAGTCTTGTATAGGGTCGAACGCGAGTATATAATAGTTTTGAGATGTTGAGAGAAACTCGAAGTCACGCTCGAGAAATATTAGCCTGGGCTCGGGAAATTTTTGTCCAAGGTTAAAGAACAGAAATCTGTTCTAGTTTGGTTTTGGAACTTTAAAGTTGAAATTTTAAAAGTTTAAATGTTTTTAAAGATTTGATCTTTAAGTTAAAGTATGTTTAGATTTGGTTTGAGATTGGGTTTAAATTTAAAAGTTAAGTTTAGATTCAAAATAGAATTTTAAATTTAAAGTGTAACGTTTAAAATACACTTAAAAGTTAATGAAATTATTAATAAAGAGATTAATTATCTTAGAGATAATGAGGGTAATAAAATGATAGAAATTATTAAGTAATTAAAGGATGATTTATTTTATGTACAAATAAATAAAATTTAGATTAATTTAAAATTAGAAATGATTTAATAAGGAATTAATCTAAGATAATTTCTTAAGAAAGTAATTCAAGGAATGTTATTAGTTAATGAAGAAAATTAACTAGAAATTATTAAGTAATTAAATTTATGTGATTAAATTTGATTTTAATAATGAGACTTATTAATTAGGATAATCAATTGTAAATGGTAAATTACTTAATGAAAGAAATTAAGGGGTTAATTTATTATGTAATTTGTTTAAGGTTAATTAATTAATATGATTTATTAATTAAAGAGATTCATTTGAGGGTAAGTAATTAATTAAGGAAAGTAATTAAAGTTAATTTATTTAGGACAATTAACTAACCTTACCTATGGATATTTGGATTTTATTGGATGACTTGATTGTTTGATATCCCTGATATATGATGTTTTGTGATATACCCTGATTTATGTTGTGATCTGAAATTTATTTATCTATGATATATCTCTGTGATCTATGAATGAAAATGAGCGTTATAGTTTATATCGCTTATCAACTATATTCTGTATTCTGATCTGTGATGATTGTTTGATGTGCACTATTGTGTGTAAAACCTGTAGACCACACTATTACACACACAAATATGGATTTCACGTGGAAATCGGTTAAGTCACAGATAATTTAAATTTGATGTTTTTGAAATTGAGATTTTAATTTCAATGGATTTTGAAATTAGAAATTTGGGTTTAAAGTGAAAAGCTTTTGAAATGGAATTTCAAAGATAAAAGTTATTTTGATAACTTAAATCGAGTTTTGAAAATTTAAATAATTTGATTTAAATTTGAATTCATGGTTTGAAATTGAATCTTAAGATTTGAAACTAGGAATGAAAGATGTTATACCAGTTATATATGGGTTAAACTATTTTAAAAGTATTGATTTGGGAATTTGAATTTAAATTCAAAAGTTTTAACTCGTGTAAATATAATTGGATTTTTCTGAAAATAAAAAAAAACTATTTGTTTCAAATAATTAAAGCTTTACACGTAAGTAATGAACTTCCAATTTGTGTTGAGAAGTTTCAAGTTTGAAATTGAAATGAAATTATTTTGAAAGCCATGAATTGAATCTGTGTATTGTTAACAGATTTAAAATGATGATTTGTTTAAACCCTTTGAAATGAAATTGTCTTGAAAACTATAAGTTAAATCTTTGATTTAAAGATTTAACGAGTTAAATTGAAATGGAAATTGATTTGGAAAATCTGTGAATGAATCATTGTGAAAAACTGAGTGAACTTTGTGAAATAAATCTTTTTGTTTAAAAGATTTGAGATGGTAATCGATTGAAACCATTTAAAAGAAGAAGTTCAATTATTAAGTTGTGACTTAATTGAAATCCCAATATCCATATGTTTTTAAAGATTGCGCTCGTTATTCGGGTTAGCCGGGAAAAGACATTCGTGTCATATAACCCATTCCGAATAATGATACGTCGTATATGGATAGCATTTGAAGACCGGTGGTGAAGACCGGATATTTACGAAAACGAAAGGACAACTCGTCGAATGTCTCTGCACCGACTGGTCCCCGGTATAAAGATTTTATCACCCTTTGTGATGGGAAGTCCGGACGGCATTGTGAATACCCGGAATTGCAAGGGCTTCGTAAGAAGTACCTTCGGTTCTGTTCGAACCCGGAACAGACTTGTATGGTTACATGTCTGACATTACACTTTGAGATATAAAGCCGATTTCTTTCAAATACATTTCTGTTGGTGGCGGAGAATTTATTCTCTTAGCTTAACACCCTTCTCTTAGACGTACGAGCTCAGAGGTTATGTAGTTGAAATTTATCAGCGATATATTCCCAATTTGGTAATGTGACATGCTGAGTGTTGCTGTGTGATGATCATTGTTTGATCATTTGCGATATGATCATTTGTTTGATCTTATATCTTTGTGATCATTTCTTTGATCATTTGTTAGACCCGAAGCATGGCTTTATGATAAAGCGTAGCTTTGTGGACGAGACTTCGTCGAACCTCACAACCCGGAATGGTCAAAACAGGAAAGATGCGGCAAGGTTATAGGGAGTAGCGCCCCTTAGGGTATGTTCATTTCCTTCTGGATAGAAGTGGTATCATGGTATGGAGCCCAGATACTTACTTATGTGGATGTCGCAAGTATATATATATCTTACTTTGTGATTTGTTGCTCGGGGCCCCGGTTAAAGGTTGTTACAACCGGGAGATGGCATACTCGTGTCAGTAGTTACCTATTTTTGCAGAGGTAACCCGGCCTTGTGTTGGCAGAGATCCGGTTAGGTTCTCGGGACATCCATCCAGAGGCGTTTCCATGTGGCAATGGGAAGTTCCTTGGCCTGATCATTGTTGGAAATCCAAAGAAACAATACGAACCCTTTACGATTGCAAATTGTAGAACCTGTCTCCTCAGGAGGCAGCTATAGCAGGCATAATATAATGGTACCTATGTTGGCTAAGATTTATATTCTACTTTCGAAATGTTTTCCACTATGCACTAATAATAATATCAAAAAGGATTTGATTTTGCGTAGTAAGCATCTTTGACTAACATAAGAAGAAATCTCCTCCAAGTCTGCGTTTGCATTGTGTGTGTGGTGGGAGGTCTTATGGTAGTTTCATTTTCTAAAAGCATTGCGAATTTACTTTAAAATTCTTTTGCTATTTGGTTTAAAGATAAACTGTTTTTGTTGCTCACACCAGTCCCACGACTGACTCGGAGTTTATTGTTCATTTCCTAAACTCTGGGTGCTCATAAATTTCTACACGAGCAGTCTAGAGTTGGGTTTTTCAGATAGTCAGGTTCAGTAGATTTTCTGGAGCTAGTTCAGTCTTTGGATTGGACTGCACTTGCTTACCTCTGTGCCTCGTTATTGGAAGTTCGAGCTACTACTGGAGTTCTCTCTTGAAGACTATCTTAGAGTTATTTGTTCCGCTGTTGTTATTTGTTATCTATTTTCTTTTCCGCTGCTATTTCTTGTATCATATCTCTGTTGTATATTGATATTCATTGTATCACTCTGTTGTATCAGATATTGTATATCAATGTATTATTCTTTTATTCCGCTGTGTTATTTACTTAATGTTGTTATAAGCTCCGGCGACTCGGATTTGAACGATCGAATCTGCGGCATTCGAGTACGATGTAAAGTATGGATGTCGATTTTCGAGCGCGAAAATCCGAGACGTTACATTTCCGCTGTGATATTTTATGTTTATCTGGGATATGTTGATTTGTGTATGTTCAGTATATCTGTGTATATGTTGTAACTCTGATATATAAAAGTGTAATTTATCTGATACAGTTTCTTTGTATAAATGATATTATATGATATTATATTTTGATCCGCTGCGAATGTGAGAATCTGTGTTGTGTTTCTGTTTCTTCTTCTTCTATCTCTTTCTTCTTTCCTAACTATCTGGGATTTTCGGGATCGAAAATCTCCGGGTCGTTACAGTATGCCATCCCCCGATCGTAACCGATCTTCCCGAGGATCCTCGATTTCCAACAACCACAAAGTAATAAACTCGTAGCATCAACATAGGTTAAATATCTGGGCTCCATACCATAATACCACCTCTATCCAGAAGGAATTACATACACTAAGGGGCGCTACTCCCTAGAACCTTGCTGCATCCTTCCTGTTTTGACCATTTCGGGGTGTGAGATCCGACGAAGTCTCGTCCACAAAGCTACGCTTTGTCGCAAAGCCATGCTTCGGGTCAAACAAATGATCAAAGTAATGATCACAAAGATAAATGATCAAACAAATGATCATATCATAAATGATCAAACAACGATCATTTCACAGCAACACTCAGCATGCCACGTTACCAAATTGGGAATATATCGCTGATAAATTTCAACTACATAACCTCTGAGCTCGTACGTCTCGAGAAGGGTGTTAAGCTTAGAGAATAAATTCTCCGCCACCAACAGAAATGTATTTGAAAGAAATCAGCTTTATATCTCAATCTGTAACGTCAGACATACAACCATACAAGTCTGTTCCGGGATCGAACAGAACCGAAGGCACTTCTCACGAAGCCCTTGCACATCCGGATAATTTCCTAATCACGTCCGGACTTCCCGTCACTAAGGGTGATAAAACCTCTAAATCGGAGATCAGCCGATGTAGAGTAACTCGACGGTAATCCTTCCGTTTTCAAAATTATCCAGTCTTCAACACCGGTCATCAAATGCAATTCATAACGACGTATCACATATTCGGAATGGGTTATACGACCCCATGGTCCTTTCCCGGCTAACCCGAATAGTGAGCGCTTATTCAAAAATAAGTGTGGCATTCAAATTCGTCCAATTCACAACAAATATCCATTCAAGGTAATTATTGATAGTCGGTTATTTAACTATCAATAAAGATGCGCAACATCATCAGATTCCAAATAATTTTCCAAATTATTTATTTTCCAAAAGTATCTTTACTAGATATAAAATTTCCACACTTCAGAAATAAATCAATATTTATTTTCAAAACGAATTTCCATTTCTTTTATAAATTCCATAGTGAATTTATACTTTCAAATATCTACTGATATACGATTATTCAATCGATTTCGAATATTCACTTTCAATTTATCTTTAAGAAGATAAAATCTCAAAAACGTTTCATTTCATATTGGAAAAGAATTTCCATACTTATTTAATAATAAGTAATTCACAAATCTATTTATTTTCACCATTTGAAAATATTTAATATACTTAATTCAAAATTAAGTATATATTTCATTCTTTAAGGAAATCATTTATTTTAACAACATCTATTTGAGTCAAAACGAATGTTACGTAAAACATCGTTACGACGACCCAAAATCACTTGTATAGGGATTCGAATTTTAAGATAGATATATAAATTCCAATACTATATAAAACATTTCCTTTCGGAAATCATTTACTATTACAACAGTGTTATAGTCTACCATTTCCTTATTTCTCGAAAACGTCTATTTCAACAATGAATGTTGAAATCTATGTATTCTATACTTAATACATTTTTATACATCGTTAAAACAATTAACTTCATTTTAAAATATTCATTTTCCCAAAACATATCCATTTTATTCAATAATATATTCACTGTCCAAAATCGTGAATATAATTCACTTAACCAAATTTCAATCATCCCTACACATTTTATTTCAATAAAAATTCGCTATCCAAAATCGCGAATATATCTTCTTTAATAATCTTCTATATTTAATTTATCAAATTCAATTGATTTCGAATTTATAAAACAACGTTTATAAATTCTATTTCTATTTTATAACAACTTTGATTTATAAATCTTCATTATTAACCATTTGATAAATATTCCATTTAAGGCAAAAATCCAATTTATAAGTAAATTTCTTATAAATCTTTTATTCTACAATTTCATTCATTTCATATCTACACAATTTATAAATCTATAAATTTCATATCTTCACGATTTATAATTCTATAAATTTCATATCTTTACCCTTTATAATTATTTCATTTTTAACACTTATAAAAACTCGTTTTATAATTCCAGTAATTTTAATTGATAAATATCAGTTTTGTACATCTTTTATATACATTGTTTTTAATAATTCAAAAATCCAAATTTAAACTATTTTATAAATTACTTAACTATTTATTTCAAAAATCACCTTTCGGTTATATTTCACAAACATTTTAATTTTCATAACTTCAAATTTATAACATTTATTTATTTAAGATAAATAAATTCAAAAATTTAATAAAACGTATACTTTCCAAAAATCACTTTAAAAATCTCTTTTAAAATCAACATCGTTATTTTTTAAACTTTCAAAAATCGATCTGATGATGCAACGCACCAATTAGTCAATCACAACATTCAATATCATATATCAATATGATAACAGAATATACAACAAATATCTATAAATAAATAAATTCAGTTGAGGAATCCAATTGGATCCCTCCAACCTGTTTCCCTGCATCCATAGACGTTAGCACAATACCAATTCCACTTCGAGGTGGAATATCGCGGTATATGGGATTTATAAAAATCTCAATCCGCTTAATAACGGCGCAATAGGGTCTCATCCGCTATATAGTGCGGGAAATCAATCAATCCAATATATAAATATGCCAATATGTATATATTACTATATATATAGATATATCCTACTATATCTAATATCACATTCAAACAACAATCAATAACTGCAATCCAAATTTATTTTGAGTGAGAAGATCTCACCTTTCCTTTTAATTTGCAGTCCAATTTCAATCCAGTTTGTTTTCTCCATTTTTAAACCTTGTAACAAACAATTATATAATTTAATTAAATTCGAACAAATCGAATGATAAATTCCCATTTAATAGCTTTATTTAATTTAAACTAAAAATTAAATTTCTTAAACCCAATTTTCTCTTATAAATTTAAGTAACTAACAATTTTGATTTTTAAACTAATACTTTTAAATTTAAAACAAAACTGTTTCAAAATTTAACTAATTTAAAACTTAATGTGTGCAGTTATATTTTTGCAAACCAGACAAAACTCCTACTTTAAACTCTATATATTTTTTTTGTTAAATTAAAACAAAAGGGCTGTTATACACTCTATTATACATATATATATTTATGTATACATTTGGTTAAGTTAAAAATTAATTTGTAAAAACTAAAGAAGAATACCTTACAACCGTGACACCCATCTCTCAAGCACGCTCGAATAAGAGACAACATCATCGCGATGCCTTCATCTACACTGTCGCTTGTAGGAAGATAACCAACCCAGATCGAGATGCTCTATCACCCAACTCACGCCACCAACAGATGCACGCGAGAGCTACCCAAACCCTAGCTGACCCTAACTGTTCGCGAGCTCCACCACTTCACGCTTCAACACGCGATGCTGACCAACCTCATCTCTGCCATCGCGACTTAGACGTGCCCTAGTTCTCGCGAGTAAATCGCGACATCAAAACCACTGTCGTCGAGATCCATCCCCTCCAGAAATCGCACTACCACCCAGATTCGAGCATCCATCATGCGACACCGCGCTGTCGAGCATGCAGCCGCCCAATCTCGCAATCGATCGAACCAAGATCTGCACTTGATTCGCGATTCGATTTCTTTTCTTTTTTTCTCTTTCCCCCCTCCCCCGAGCTCGGTCGAAACAATTGAAGAAAAAGGAACGTGATTTTAATTATTATTTTTTTATTAGGGAAACGAATTTGATTTCTAATTCTCCCTCTGGCTTCGTGAGTTTGGAAATTTAAATAGAAGAGGGGAACGAGATTTTTGAACTTGTATCAGAGAAGCACGAAAGTTTTGGGGACGAAGCGACTCGATTTCCTCCTACCATTTTTCGAAACGAATTTGAACTCGATTTGTTTTTTGGAAATGAACTAGAGAGCTCGGCCATGGATTTCATTTGTGAAGGGGGAACTGATTTCCTTTTCGATTTTACGAGCGTATTTTAAAAAGAAACGTAGGGGACAAGACATGTCACATACTGAAGTTTTCGACTTTCGAAAATTCGACATCGATACTCACTTTATCGACTGTCGAGCAATCGAGTGCCGGAAACTCCAATAGTGAGGGTTTTAAGAAAAAGAAAAAGTAGAAGAAGAAGAAGATAGAAGAAAAAGAGAAGAAAGAAAGAAGAAGAACAGAACACACAGAACAGAAAACAATATCAGAATCTTACACATCGCAGCGGAACAATATATATAATAGATAAATGAATAATCTTTAAAACAAAGAACTATATCATTTTATACATACATCAATCATCAGAGTCAATATACAACAATGGACAGTTATATAAACTTGTCCTCATACAGAATACACAGCGGAATAAATACTATCAGATACAAATACTACGTCTCGTCATCCATCTTGCTTCCAAAGCTCCAGAATATCCAGAATATCCTGATTATCTAACTCTAGACTGCCCGTGTGGAAATTTGTGGGCACCCAGAGTTTAGAAGGGGACAATAAACTCCGAGTCAGTCATGGTGACTGGTGTGAGATCGTAAAACAGTTATTTTTCACAAAGAAAATAAAAACAAATTCGCAATGTTTTTGGAAAATGAAACTACCATAAGACCTCCCACCACACACACAATGCAAACGCAGAATTGGAGGAGATTTCTTCTTATGATAGTCAAAGATGCTTACTACGCAAAATCAAATCATTTTGATATTATTATTAGTGCATAGTGTAGAAAACATTTCGAAAGTATAATATTAATCTTAGCCAACATACGACCAGTATCGTATGCCTACTATAGCTACCATCTAAACAGTGGTGACCACCGTACGTAAATGGCAGGTTCTACAACTAATACCGTACAAGTCACGTATTGGAGTTTGGATTTCCAACAAATGGTCAGGCTAAGGAACTTCCTATCCACGATGGGTACGTCCCTGGAATAGACGACCCGAGAACCTAACCGGATCTCTGCCAACACAAGGCCGGGTTACCTCTGCAAAAATAGGTAACTACTGACACTCGTATGCCATCCCCCGATCGTCACCGATCTTCCCGAGGATCCCCGATTCGCAACAACCACAAAGTAATAAACTTGCAGCAACCACAGAGGTTAAGTATCTGGGCTCCATACCATGATACCACCTTTATCCAGAAGGAATGACATACACTAAGGGGCGCTACTCCCTAGAACCTTGCCGCATCCTTCCTGTTTCGACCATTTCCGGGGTGTGAGGCTCGATGAAGTCTCGTCCACAAAGCTATGCTTTCTCAAAAAGCCCTGCTTTGGGTCAAACAAAATGATCAACCTATGATCACAAAGATATAAGATCAAATAAATGATCATATCACAAATGATCAAACACTGATCATTTCACAACAACACTCAGTGTGCCACGTTACCAAATTGGGATATATCGCTGATAAATTTCAACTACATAACCTCTGAGCTCGTACGTCTCAGAGAAGGGTGTTAAGCTAAGAGAATAAATTCTCCGCCACCAACAGAAATGTATTTGAAAGAAATCAGCTTAATATCTCAAATTGTAACGTCAGACACACAATCCATACAAGTCTGTTCCGGGATCGAACAGAACCGAAGGCACTTCTCACGAAGCCCTTGCATATCCGGATAAATTTCTAATCACGTCCGGACTTCCCGTCACTAAGGGTGATAAAACCTCTAAATCGGAGATCAGCCGATGTAGAGTAACTCGACGGTAATCCTTCCGTTTTCAAAAATATCCGGTCTTCAACACCGGTCTTCGAATGTGATTCATAACGACGTATCACATATTCAGAATGGGTTATACGACCCCATGGTCCTTTCCCGGCTAACCCGAATAGTGAGTGCTTATTCAAAAATAAGTGTGGCATTCAAATTCATCCAATTCACAACAAATACCTACTCAAGGTAATTATTGATAGTCGGTTATTTAACTATCAATAAAGATGCGTAACATCATAAGATTCCAAATAATTTTCCAAATTATTTCATCTTCAAAAATATCTTTACTAGATATAAAATTTCCACACTTAACCATTTGAAAACAATTTCAAATCAATTTCCACATTTCATTTTATCCTTGAAGATAAAATCTCAAAACAGTTTATTTCATATTGGAAAAGCATTTCCATACTTATTTAAAAATAAGTATTTCACAAATCTATTTATTTCAACATTTGAAAATATTCGATATACTTAAATCAATATTAAGTATATATTTCGTTCTTTAAGGAAACCATTCTCTTTCACAAATTTTATTTGAGTCAAAACGAATGTTACGTAAAACATCGTTACGACAACTCAAAATCACTAGTATAGGGATTCGGAATTTAGATAGATATATAAATCCCAATACTATATAAAACATTTCCTTTCGGAAATCATTTACTATAACAACAGTGTTATAGTCCACCATTTCCTTAAATTTCTCGAAAACGTCTATTTCAACAATGAATGTTGAAATCTATGATCTCGATATTTAACACGTTTTAAAACATCTTTTAAAACAATTACTTCATTTCGTAATATCACTTTTCCAAAACATATCCAATTTACTCAATAATATATTCACCGTCCAAAATCGTGAATATACTTCACTAACCAAATTTCAGTCTTTTCTACACATTTATATTTCAAGAATTATCCACTATCCAAAATCGTGGATAAAATTCCCTTGATAATTTCTATATTAAATGTAACGACCCAGAATTTTGAACGAATTAAATTGAGAATATTTAATTTATTTTAAATATTTGAACGATGATTTAATTTGAATTCCCAATATAACTTTGAAATTGGCGATTAAATTATAAAATTTAATCTATTGTAAGTTGAATTAAATTTGAATCTTTAATTCTGAGCTGAAGAAAAATATTTCAAAAGCTTTTAAAATTCGTATTGATAATACTGAAGATAACAGAAGCTTCCGAATCTAATTTTGAATTGATTTGTTCAGGTTTGAAATTTTATCGTTCGAACCGATATTTAAAAATAGTCATTTTTCAAACAGTCTCGGAATTCGACGAAACCAGTTCCGTTGGGTCCGTAACATTGAATTATTACCGGATTTCAATTTTCGTATTTTTCGGTGTTGATTTGTGAGCACACGATAGGTAAATGCATTGAAATTTAAATTGAATTCAATTTACATTTAAATTTAAAATGGGTCAAAGGCAGCACGTTATCTTCCCTGGAATCGTGCCTAATATCACGAGACCATCGTGCAAACCATACTCTGTCGTTTTCAAATACCCTCTCCCCTCTTCCTTTATCTGTTCAAGGCAAATCCTCGTTCAAAAATGAAAATGAAAATGGCGACATTTTTTTTCCCTTAATCTCGTTCCCTCTCTCTGTCTTCTTCCAGTTCGAAGGCAATCCCTCTTTCCCCATTTCCAGTTCAAAAAGAAAACCCTCTTTCCTTCTCGTTCAAAAACAAAATTCAAAATAAAGAAATTTTCTTTTATTGAAGTCAGGTCCGCGTTCGAGAATCACTGGCCTAGGGTTGTTCGCGAGTTGTTGTCGTTCGAACGACTCGAGTGCGACGCTGGTCATGGCAAGTCACGGCTGCAGTCTGGTTGGCGCGAGCTCACGTGAAGACGACGCGATGGCGATTGGAATTAGGGGATCTGGATGTCGCGATCGACTTTGGCATCGATAGGAGGCAGGCGCGCGAGGCTCGCGATCGAAATCTGGCAGGAATTGTCGAACGAAACACGAAGTCAAGGGGGCGGAAGAGCTGGCATACGCGAACGTTCGGAGGGCGCGTACGCCTCGAATTTGTGGCTGTGATGAAGTCGAGCGTTGTCGCAGGGCAAAGTTGGGGGGGTGGCGGCGCTAACTGGAAGTGGGCGTACGATCTCGCGATGGATAGTTCGAAAATGGGTTGCGTTCGTCGTTTGCAGCGAGGGATTAATGATTTTTCGTAGTAAGGTATCTTGCAAATTTGTCTTTTTATTTATTCTAATATATATATATGAATGAATGCATATAAGTAAATATATATAGATATCTGTACAGAAATATATATATAGAGGTTACAGTAAGGTATAAAACGTTCCTGTTTTTAATTTAAATATTTATATAAGAATTATAATGTTTAAACTAAAAATCTGTTTACAGCAAGAAAAGATTTTTGAAAGAAATTTATTGTTTTAAAAATTTGATAAGATGATTAAAAATGAAATTGTAATGGAAATGTGGGTTTAAATCAAATTTCTAGTTAAATAAATTATTAAAAGAAAGCCGTTTAATACAAAATCATCAATTGAATAAAATTTCTAAAATGGCCATTGATTGTTCGATTTAATTCGAATATTGATAGATTGTATAATTATTTATACAAGGTTTAAAATCGAGAATCAAGCTGGAAATGAAATGGAATGCAAAATAAAAGGCTAAGGTGAGATCTTCTCACTCAGATTTATAATTGATTGCAGTTATTTATTGATTGACTGATTGCTATGTTGATTGTGATATTAGATATGATAGGATATATCTATATATATAGCAGTATATACATATTGGCATATGTATATACTGGATTGATGATTCCCGCCTCGTATAGCGGATGAGACCCTATTGCGCCGTTAGTAAGCGGATTTATAAAAACCTATGTACCGCGATAATTCCGTACTGGAGCGGAATTGGTATTGTGCTATCATCTTTGGATGCAGGGAAACAGGTTGGAGGGATCCAACTGGATTCCTCAACTGTATTTATTTATTTACAGATGATATATATTCTGTTGTCATATGTTGAGATATGATATTGACTGTTGTGATTGACTAATTGATGCGTTGCATCATCGGATTCAAATTTTGAAATTTAAAAATAACGATGTTGATTTTAAAAGTGAAATTTAAAAGTGATCTTTGAAAATATACGTTTATTTAAATTGTTGAATTGATTTACTTTAAAAAGATAAACGTTAAAACTTTTAAGTTATAAAAGTTGAGATTTTGTGAATTTTAACAAAGAAGTAATTTCTTTTGAAATAAAGAGTTAAGAAATTTATGAAATGGTTTAAGTTGAGATTTTTGAATTCTTAAACCAATGTATATAAAAAGATGTATCAAATTGATATTTATCAATTAAAGTTATTGGAATTTTAAAATAAGTTTTATAAGAGATATGAAATTTATAATTATAAAATGTGAAGATATGAAATTTATAATTATAAAATGTGAAGATATGGAATGTATAGAATTATAAATTTTAAAGATATGAAATTTATAGATTTATAAAGAATGAAGTTGTAGAATGAATGATTATAAGAAAATTTACTTATAAATCGGATTTCTGCTTTTAAATGGAATATTGATCGGATCGTTAATAAAGAAAATTTATAAATCAAAGTTGTTAAAAAAATATAGAAATAGGATTTATAAACGTTGTTTTATAAATTCAAAATCGATGGAGTTTGATAAATTAAATATAGAAGATTTTTAAAGAAGATATATTCGTGATTTTGGATAGCGAATCTTTATTGAAATAAAACGTGTAGAGATGGCTGAAATTTAGTTAAGTGAATTATATTCACGATTTTGGACAGTGAATATACTCTTAAGAAAAATGGATATGTTCTGGAGAAACGATATTATAAAATGAAGTAATTGTTTTAAAAGATGTTTTAAAACGTGTTAAATATCGAAATCATAGATTTCAACATTTATTGTTGAAATAGACGTTTTCGAGAAAATAAGGAAATGATGGACTATAACACTGTTGTTATAGTAAATGATTTCCGAAAGGAAATGTTTTTAATGTAGTATTAGGATTTATATATCTATCTAAATTTCGAATCCCTATACTAGTGATTTTGAGTCGTCGTAACGATGTTTTACGCAACATTCGTTTTGACTCAAATAAATGTGTTAAAAGAATATTTTCCTTAAAGGATGAATATATACTTAATTTGATTTAAGTATATCGAATATTTTCAAGTGTTGAAAATGAATAGATTTGTGAAACACTTATATTTAAATAAGTATGGAAATGCTTTTCCAATGAAATGAACGTTTTGAGAATTTATCTTTGTAAAAGATAAATTGAAATTGAATATTGAAAATCGATTTGAAAATCGTATATCAGAAGATATTTTGAAATATAAATTCAATATGGAATTTATAAAGAAATGGGAATTCGTTTTAAAAATAAACGTTGATTTATTTTTGAAGTGTGGAAATTTTATATCTAGTAAGATATTTTTTGAAGAATAAATAATTTGGATAAATTATTTGGAATCTGATGATGTCGCGCATCTTTATTGATAGTTAAATAACCGACTATCAATAATTCCCTTTAGATAGGAATTTGTTGTGAATTGGATAAATTTGAATGCCACACTTATTTTTGAATAATCGCTCACTATTCGGGTTAACCGGGAAAGGACCATGGGGTCGTATAACCCATTCCGAATATGTGATACGTCGTTATGAATTGCATTTGAAGACCGGTGTTGAAGACCGGATATTTTTGAAAACGGAAGGATTACCGTCGAGTTACTCTACATCGACTGATCTTCGATTTAGAGGTTTTATCACCCTTAGTGACGGGAAGTCCCGACGTGATTAGAAATTTATCCGGAAATGCAAGGGCTTCGTGAGAAGTGCCTTCGGTTCTGTTCGATCCCGGAACAGACTTGTATGGATTGTGTGTCTGACGTTACAATTTGAGATATAAAGCTGATTTCTTTCAAATACATTTCTGTTGGTGGCGGAGAATTTATTCTCTTAGCTTAACACCCTTCTCTGAGACGTACGAGCTCAGAGGTTATGTAGTTGAAATTCATCAGCGATATATCCCAATTTGGTAACGTGGCATACTGAGTGTTGCTGTGAAATGATCAGTGTTTGATCATTTGTGATATGATCATTTGTTTGATCTTATATCTTTGTGATCATAGGTTGATCATTTTGTTTGACCCGAAGCAGGGCTTTTTATAGAAAGCGTAGCTTTGTGGACGAGACTTCGTCGAGCCTCACACCCCGGAAATGGTCGAAACAGGAAGGATGCAGCAAGGTTCTAGGGAGTAGCGCCCCTTAGTGTATGTCATTCCTTCTGGATAAAGGTGGTATCATGGTATGGAGCCCAGATACTTAACCTCTGTGGTTACTGCATTATTATTTTCTATGTGGTTTGTTGCGAATCAGGGATCCTCGGGAAGATCGGTGACGATCGGGGGATGGCATACGCGTGTCAGTAGTTACCTATTTTTGCAGAGGTAACCCGGCCTTGTGTTGGCAGAGATCTAACCGTAACGTTAGATTCTCGGGTCGTCTATTCCAGGGACGTACCCATCGTGGAAAAGGAAGTTCCTTAGCCTGACCATTTGTTGGAAATCCAAAGAAACAATACGACACTTGTACGGTTTTAGTTGTAGAACCTATCATTCACTTATGGTGGTCACCACTGTTTGGATGGTAGCTATAGTAGGCATAAGTGCGGAATGCCTATGCTGGCTAAGATTAATATTATACTTTCGAAATGTTTTCTACACTATGCACTAGTAATAATAATAAAAAAAATGATTTGATTTTGCGTAGTAAGCATCTTTGATTATCATAAGAAGAAATCTCCTCCAATTCTGCGTTTGCATTGTGTGTGTGGTGGGAGGTCTTATGGTAGTTTCATTTTCCAAAAGCATTGCGAATTGACATTAAAGTTTTCCTGTTGTTTATTTTAAAGAATAACTGTTTTTACGATCTCACACCAGTCACCATGACTGACTCGGAGTTTATTGTTCCCTTCTAAACTCTGGGTGCCCACCAATTTCCACACGGGCAGCCTAGAGTTATATTATCAGGATATTCTGGATATTCTGGAGCTTGGAGATAAGCTGGATGACGAGACGTAGTATTTGTATCTGATATACTTATTCCGCTGTGTATTCTGTATTAGGACAAGTTATAAAACTGTCCATTTTTGTACTAAGTTGTATATTGACTCTGATGATTGATGTATGTATAAAATGATATAGTTCTTTGTTTTAAAGATTATTCATTTATCTATTATATATTGTTCCGCTGCGATATGTGAGATTCTGATATTGTTTTCTGTTCTGTTGTTCTTCTTCTTTCTTTCTTTCTTTTTCTTCTATCTTCTTCTTCTACCTTTTTCTTCTTTCTTAAAACCATAACTTTTCGGGTTTCCGGCATTCGATGGCTCAGCAGTCGATAAAGTGAGTATCGATGTTGAATTTTCGAAAGTCGAAAATTTTGGGATGTTACATTTGGTATCAGAGCATATGGTTAAGCGACAACCCTGCTCTGTTGGGTGTTACTCATTAGAGATAGAGTCAGTAGTACTCTAGAATGAGTTGAGTGTAATAATAGATATGAGCGCGTATTTGTTATTTGAATATAAAATTGTTTTATATTGTGATGATTGATTTGTTGAGTGGTATATGGATTCTGGTCAATACGAGTAATTAACGATCATTGATAGGGATCTCTAAACACTTGAATAGAACAATTTGGCACAGTATTGTTTTGAAATAGGGTGAATGAAATAATTTTACCCAAGACTATTTTTGTATAGAAAAAAAAATGATTTTTCTATGAATTACTATAGTATATGGTTGCATGGTTGCTAGAGATGATAACATTAAATTATTATCATTGAAATTAAATGAGAGATTGGAATTATAACTCCAAGGTTAAAATAAATTCACATACTAATGAAATTTAAGAATGTAAATTATAAATGTGAATTGTAAATTGAAACGGAATTCCAGAGAAGTATTTGGAAATGTTTTGAAAAGAATCTGAAAATTTTGGAGATTTGAAAAGTTTAAAATCCTTTTTGATTTGAAAATGAATTTTAAAGGTTTGAAAAATGGTTTGAAGAGATGAAAAGCTCTAAACTCTTTTCGGTCGCTGGAAAATAACTTCGATGATGACCGCGGCATCGTTGGTGTTCATTTTCGGGTTTCCAAAAGAGAAATTGCTGCCAAATTGTTTTGAATAGAAGTTGTTTGGAAAAATTGGATTTTGTTTTGAAATTCAAAGGATAATTTGAACAGTTTTCAAAATGATTTTGAAATATTGCTAAGACTCTGGGATACCATGTTTATGAAATATTATCAAGTTGATAACTTATACAATTTGAAAGGTTGATAGAATAAATTTAACTTAAAGGATGAAGTTAAATGAATATAAGTACAAGTGAATCAATTAAATTGAAAGTTGAAATTCATTTCGAATTCGTAAGCAAATGAATTAGAATTGAAATGAATTAGTAACTGAAACTAATTTAAAAGAGTGCAGTTGTGAATGAATGAAAGCTGATTAAATTCAATATTCAAAAGTAAATTGAATTCAAGTAAAATTGAAATTGTAAATTGAATTCAAATGAGAAATTGAAATGTAAGATTGAAAGAAATTTGATATATAACTTCAATAGTGAAGTAAAGAATATATAAGAAGTATATATTGAAAATTTCGTAACAGAATTGGCTAATTTGTTTGAATGTTGTAACTAGATATCATGGCTAGTAGATATACAGGTATAAAGGAATTGGAATTTTGATTTCAAAGATAAATTTGAATTGCTCGAAAAAGGTACGTATTTTAAATTCTATATGAGTTTTTGATGATTTCTCTCTAGCCGCTTGGCTTTTTCTTTTTCTTTTTGAAATCTGAGAGTCCGTAGGGACGTTTTGTAGTCGTACCGTATTAGCCGCGCAAAGGAGACGCTGGCGAAATTTATCGGAAATTTAGAGTGTTAGAAAATTTTTGAGAAAATTTGGAAGTTTAAATTTGAATTTAAACTTGAATTTGAATTTTGAAGTAAACGATGTTGTTTGAAACTTATAATTGAAGTTAGAAAGATAGTTGAATTAATAACGAATCTCTAGTAGAGAGATTTGTTTTGAAAATTTGGTAAAACTATTGAATGTTGAAAAATAGTAGACGAGTTAAGAACCATTTTTCCTAACTTGTAATTTCGAGGACGAAATTATTTTAAGGGGGGAAGTCTGTAACGACCCAGAATTTTGAACGAATTAAATTGAGAATATTTAATTTATTTTAAATATTTGAACGATGATTTAATTTGAATTCCCAATATAACTTTGAAATTGGCGATTAAATTATAAAATTTAATCTATTGTAAGTTGAATTAAATTTGAATCTTTAATTCTGAGCTGAAGAAAAATATTTCAAAAGCTTTTAAAATTCGTATTGATAATACTGAAGATAACAGAAGCTTCCGAATCTAATTTTGAATTGATTTGTTCAGGTTTGAAATTTTATCGTTCGAACCGATATTTAAAAATAGTCATTTTTCAAACAATCTCGGAATTCGACGAAACCAGTTCCGTTGGGTCCGTAACATTGAATTATTACCGGATTTCAATTTTCATATTTTTCGGTGTTGATTTGTGAGCACACGATAGGTAAATGCATTGAAATTTAAATTGAATTCAATTTACATTTAAATTTAAAATGGGTCAAAGGCAGCACGTTATCTTCCCTGGAATCGTGCCTAATATCACGAGACCATCGTGCAAACCATACTCTGTCGTTTTCAAATACCCTCTCCCCTCTTCCTTTATCTGTTCAAGGCAAATCCTCGTTCAAAAATGAAAATGAAAATGGCGACATTTTTTTTCCCTTAATCTCGTTCCCTCTCTCTGTCTTCTTCCAGTTCGAAGGCAATCCCTCTTTCCCCATTTCCAGTTCAAAAAGAAAACCCTCTTTCCTTCTCGTTCAAAAACAAAATTCAAAATAAAGAAATTTTCTTTTATTGAAGTCAGGTCCGCGTTCGAGAATCACTGGCCTAGGGTTGTTCGCGAGTTGTTGTCGTTCGAACGACTCGAGTGCGACGCTGGTCATGGCAAGTCACGGCTGCAGTCTGGTTGGCGCGAGCTCGCGTGAAGACGACGCGATGGCGATTGGAATTAGGGGCATGCGGTGGAGGGGATCTGGATGTCGCGATCGACTTTGGCATCGATAGGAGGCAGGCGCGCGAGGCTCGCGATCGAAATCTGGCAGGAATTGTCGAACGAAACACGAAGTCAAGGGGGCGGAAGAGTTGGCATACACGAACGTTCGGAGGGCGCGTACGCCTCGAATTTGTGGCTGTGATGAAGTCGAGCGTTGTCGCAGGGCAAAGTTGGGGGGGTGGCGGCGCTAACTGGAAGTGGGCGTACGATCTCGCGATGGATAGTTCGAAAATGGGTTGCGTTCGTCGTTTGCAGCGAGGGATTAATGATTTTTCGTAGTAAGGTATCTTGCAAATTTGTCTTTTTATTTATTCTAATATATATATATGAATGAATGCATATAAGTAAATATATATAGATATCTGTACAGAAATATATATATAGAGGTTACAGTAAGGTATAAAACGTTCCTGTTTTTAATTTAAATATTTATATAAGAATTATAATGTTTAAACTAAAAATCTGTTTACAGCAAGAAAAGATTTTTGAAAGAAATTTATTGTTTTAAAAATTTGATAAGATGATTAAAAATGAAATTGTAATGGAAATGTGGGTTTAAATCAAATTTCTAGTTAAATAAATTATTAAAAGAAAGCCGTTTAATACAAAATCATCAATTGAATAAAATTTATAAAATGGCCATTGATTGTTCGATTTAATTCGAATATTGATAGATTGTATAATTATTTATACAAGGTTTAAAATCGAGAATCAAGCTGGAAATGAAATGGAATGCAAAATAAAAGGCTAAGGTGAGATCTTCTCACTCAGATTTATAATTGATTGCAGTTATTTATTGATTGACTGATTGCTATGTTGATTGTGATATTAGATATGATAGGATATATCTATATATATAGCAGTATATACATATTGGCATATGTATATACTGGATTGATGATTCCCGCCTCGTATAGCGGATGAGACCCTATTGCGCCGTTAGTAAGCGGATTTATAAAAACCTATGTACCGCGATAATTCCGTACTGGAGCGGAATTGGTATTGTGCTAACATCTTTGGATGCAGGGAAACAGGTTGGAGGGATCCAACTGGATTCCTCAACTGTATTTATTTATTTACAGATGATATATATTCTGTTGTCATATGTTGAGATATGATATTGACTGTTGTGATTGACTAATTGATGCGTTGCATCATCGGATTCAAATTTTGAAATTTAAAAATAACGATGTTGATTTTAAAAGTGAAATTTAAAAGTGATCTTTGAAAATATACGTTTATTTAAATTGTTGAATTGATTTACTTTAAAAAGATAAACGTTAAAACTTTTAAGTTATAAAAGTTGAGATTTTGTGAATTTTAACAAAGAAGTAATTTCTTTTGAAATAAAGAGTTAAGAAATTTATGAAATGGTTTAAGTTGAGATTTTTGAATTCTTAAACCAATGTATATAAAAAGATGTATCAAATTGATATTTATCAATTAAAGTTATTGGAATTTTAAAATAAGTTTTATAAGAGATATGAAATTTATAATTATAAAATGTGAAGATATGAAATTTATAATTATAAAATGTGAAGATATGGAATGTATAGAATTATAAATTTTAAAGATATGAAATTTATAGATTTATAAAGAATGAAGTTGTAGAATGAATGATTATAAGAAAATTTACTTATAAATCGGATTTCTGCTTTTAAATGGAATATTGATCGGATCGTTAATAAAGAAAATTTATAAATCAAAGTTGTTAAAAAAATATAGAAATAGGATTTATAAACGTTGTTTTATAAATTCAAAATCGATGGAGTTTGATAAATTAAATATAGAAGATTTTTAAAGAAGATATATTCGTGATTTTGGATAGCGAATCTTTATTGAAATAAAACGTGTAGAGATGGCTGAAATTTAGTTAAGTGAATTATATTCACGATTTTGGACAGTGAATATACTCTTAAGAAAAATGGATATGTTCTGGAGAAACGATATTATAAAATGAAGTAATTGTTTTAAAAGATGTTTTAAAACGTGTTAAATATCGAAATCATAGATTTCAACATTTATTGTTGAAATAGACGTTTTCGAGAAAATAAGGAAATGATGGACTATAACACTGTTGTTATAGTAAATGATTTCCGAAAGGAAATGTTTTTAATGTAGTATTGGGATTTATATATCTATCTAAATTTCGAATCCCTATACTAGTGATTTTGAGTCGTCATAACGATGTTTTACGCAACATTCGTTTTGACTCAAATAAATGTGTTAAAAGAATATTTTCCTTAAAGGATGAATATATACTTAATTTGATTTAAGTATATCGAATATTTTCAAGTGTTGAAAATGAATAGATTTGTGAAACACTTATATTTAAATAAGTATGGAAATGCTTTTCCAATGAAATGAACGTTTTGAGAATTTATCTTTGTAAAAGATAAATTGAAATTGAATATTGAAAATCGATTTGAAAATCGTATATCAGAAGATATTTTGAAATATAAATTCAATATGGAATTTATAAAGAAATGGGAATTCGTTTTAAAAATAAACGTTGATTTATTTTTGAAGTGTGGAAATTTTATATCTAGTAAGATATTTTTTGAAGAATAAATAATTTGGATAAATTATTTGGAATCTGATGATGTCGCGCATCTTTATTGATAGTTAAATAACCGACTATCAATAATTCCCTTTAGATAGGAATTTGTTGTGAATTGGATAAATTTGAATGCCACACTTATTTTTGAATAATCGCTCACTATTCGGGTTAACCGGGAAAGGACCATGGGGTCGTATAACCCATTCCGAATATGTGATACGTCGTTATGAATTGCATTTGAAGACCGGTGTTGAAGACCGGATATTTTTGAAAACGGAAGGATTACCGTCGAGTTACTCTACATCGACTGATCTTCGATTTAGAGGTTTTATCACCCTTAGTGACGGGAAGTCCCGACGTGATTAGAAATTTATCCGGAAATGCAAGGGCTTCGTGAGAAGTGCCTTCGGTTCTGTTCGATCCCGGAACAGACTTGTATGGATTGTGTGTCTGACGTTACAATTTGAGATATAAAGCTGATTTCTTTCAAATACATTTCTGTTGGTGGCGGAGAATTTATTCTCTTAGCTTAACACCCTTCTCTGAGACGTACGAGCTCAGAGGTTATGTAGTTGAAATTCATCAGCGATATATCCCAATTTGGTAACGTGGCATACTGAGTGTTGCTGTGAAATGATCAGTGTTTGATCATTTGTGATATGATCATTTGTTTGATCTTATATCTTTGTGATCATAGGTTGATCATTTTGTTTGACCCGAAGCAGGGCTTTTTATAGAAAGCGTAGCTTTGTGGACGAGACTTCGTCGAGCCTCACACCCCGGAAATGGTCGAAACAGGAAGGATGCAGCAAGGTTCTAGGGAGTAGCGCCCCTTAGTGTATGTCATTCCTTCTGGATAAAGGTGGTATCATGGTATGGAGCCAGTGTTTTAAATCTCGGATTTTGGCCAATATCTCGGGAAAATATCTCGGCTATCTCGGGCGATATTTAAAACACTTATAACTAAATAGGCTGCCAAATCTCGGATTTTGGCTGATATCTCGGATTTTTCATTTCGGCCATCTCGGGGAGATTTAAAAGCTTGTATGGAGCCCAGATACTTAACCTCTGTGGTTACTGCATTATTATTTTCTATGTGGTTTGTTGCGAATCGGGGATCCTCGGGAAGATCGGTGACGATCGGGGGATGGCATACGCGTGTCAGTAGTTACCTATTTTTGCAGAGGTAACCCGGCCTTGTGTTGGCAGAGATCTAACCGTAACGTTAGATTCTCGGGTCGTCTATTCCAGGGACGTACCCATCGTGGAAAAGGAAGTTCCTTAGCTTGACCATTTGTTGGAAATCCAAAGAAACAATACGACACTTGTACGGTTTTAGTTGTAGAACCTATCATTCACTTATGGTGGTCACCACTGTTTGGATGGTAGCTATAGTAGGCATAAGTGCGGAATGCCTATGCTGGCTAAGATTAATATTATACTTTCGAAATGTTTTCTACACTATGCACTAGTAATAATAAAAAAAAAATGATTTGATTTTGCGTAGTAAGCATCTTTGATTATCATAAGAAGAAATCTCCTCCAATTCTGCGTTTGCATTGTGTGTGTGGTGGGAGGTCTTATGGTAGTTTCATTTTCCAAAAGCAGTGCGAATTGACATTAAAGTTTTCCTGTTGTTTATTTTAAAGAATAACTGTTTTTACGATCTCACACCAGTCACCATGACTGACTCGGAGTTTATTGTTCCCTTCTAAACTCTGGGTGCCCACCAATTTCCACATGGGCAGCCTAGAGTTATATTATCAGGATATTCTGGATATTCTGGAGCTTGGAGATAAGCTGGATGACGAGACGTAGTATTTGTATCTGATATACTTATTCCGCTGTGTATTCTGTATTAGGACAAGTTATAAAACTGTCCATTTTTGTACTGAGTTGTATATTGACTCTGATGATTGATGTATGTATAAAATGATATAGTTCTTTGTTTTAAAGATTATTCATTTATCTATTATATATTGTTCCGCTGCGATATGTGAGATTCTGATATTGTTTTCTGTTCTGTTGTTGTTCTGTTGTTCTTCTTCTTTCTTTCTTTCTTTTTCTTCTATCTTCTTCTTCTACCTTTTTCTTCTTTCTTAAAACCATAACTTTTCGGTTTTCCGGCATTCGATGGCTCAGCAGTCGATAAAGTGAGTATCGATGTTGAATTTTCGAAAGTCGAAAATTTTGGGATGTTACATTAAATTCATAAAATTTGATTGATTTCGAATTTATAAAACAGCGTTTATAAATTCACCTTTATATTTTCTGACAACTTCGATTTATAAAATTCTCCTTTTATTAACTTCAAAAATTACTTATCAAAGTAAGTGATTTCGGATTTATAAACAATCGTTTATAAATCACATTTATACTTCATAACAATTTCAACTTATAAAATCATTTTATTAGCAAATTCTGTTCAAATCTCATCTAAGTGCAAAGATCTAATTTATAAGCAAATTCCTTATAAATCTTCTATCCTACAACTTCTATACAATTTATACTCCACAATTTATAAATCTATAAATCGCGTTCACATATGATTTTTTATATTATCACTTCATTTTTAACACTTATAAAAACTCGTTTTATAATTCCAATATCTTAATTTATAAAATGTCAACTTTATAAACCTTTTAAGTAAACCGTTTATAATATTTTAAAAAATCTCAATTTAAACCATTTTATAACTAAATCAACTATTTAATCCAAAAATCACTTTTCGATTATATTTCACAAAGATCTTAACTTTTATAACTTTAAGATTTGGACGTTTATTTATTTGCAATAAATCAATTCAACAATTCAATAAAACATCTACTTTCAAAACATCACTTTAAAAATCCTTTTAAAGTAAAAGTTGTTATTTTTAAACTTCAAAATTTGAATCCGATGATGCAACAGCATCAATTAGTCCATCACAACAGTCAATATCATATATCATCATATGATAACAGAATATATATCAATATCTGTAAAAAAATACTACTGGTGAGGAATCCAGTTGGATCCCTCCAACCTGTTTCCCTGCATCCACAGATGTTAGCACAATACCAATTCCGCTCCAGTACGGAATTATCGCGGTATATGGGTTTTATAAAAATATCTGCTTACTAACGGCGCAATAGGGTCTCATCCGCTATACGAGGCGGGAAATCATCAATCCAATATATACATATGCCAATATGTATATATTTCTATATATATATATATATCCTACTATATCTAATATCACATCCAAACAGTCAATCATCAATCAATAACTGTAAAAGAAAATCCACATTCAATTTGAGTGAGAAGATCTCACCGTGATTTTACGATAGCAATTCGTAGCGATATATTTCGAATGAAATTAAACGGACGTTTAATTTCACTCAAAATTTTCATTGACCCCGATCGCTTCCAATCCAGTTCCATAGCATAGTGCTCGACAAAACGATCGCAATGCATTTTGTTTCGTTCCATTCCGACCTCGCAGCAAAAAGATATGCAATTTCAAAGTTTATACGATTCTAATATAATTAAATTTACAACATTTTTATTTTTATTTTATTACTGGAATTAAATCTGAGCGCACGATTTCCATCCCCCATCATCAGGCCGTTCGTTCTTCATCTCTCCCACGTGAAACCCTCCCAGACCAAAAACGCGACAAGGAACCCATGTATGCACGTCGACAAATGAAAATCGCGACCACCCCTGATCGACGAAACCCCATCAAACCCCCACCGTTGCGTGCGCCTCGCCCCTAGCTACCACCGGCCCCAACACCATGAAGTCCGGTCGAGCATCTCTCTCGAAAAACGTGATTGAACAACGAACGTTCATCTCCATTTTGCCGTTGACTGGCCGCTCCAAATACGATCATATCCGTTGGATATCTAGAACTCACTGGCCTCTTCAATCTTCTAGTTGGAAGTTTTTCAATTCGATTAGCAGATTGGGAGATAATTGAGGATGAACGATGATGTTTTCTGGCCTTTGAAATTAAAGTGGCGGCTATCACCTTCTGACCTAGGGTTTTAGTAATTTGTGAATTATGAAGTCCTTTTATAGATTTTCTACCGAACACTATTCATTCATGATTTTTCCGAACTCCGATTTACGCCCGGTGACTGGTATTTCTGGGGTTTACCCCGCGTTCCGGACACAATGGAATAGGTTTCGGAAGCTAATTCGATCGTATGTGTGAGATATGGCAATAAACGATCAATTTAAATTAAACCGATTTAAATCGATTTCGATGCGTTTTGATTCGTACCGGACAAACGGTACATCCAAAAATTATGAAATTTGAAACCATGCAATAATTTCACATTACGAATCCGATGAAACTGGTTTCGTCGAAATCCGAGACCGTTTGAAAAATGACTATTTTAACTCGACGATTTAAAATTAAAACGATATCGATGTGTTTCGAGTTGCCACGATCAAACGATAACTTCGATTGCTACGAAAATTGAAATCCGATAATAACTAACTATTACGGATCCAATGGAACTGGTCTCGTTAAATTCCGAGACTGCGCCTCGGACGGCTATTTTTAAATATCGATACGAACGATATAAATTTTCAAAACTGAACAGATTTATTCCAATTCGATTCTGAAGCTTCTATTATCTTCAGTAATATCAATACAAATTTTAAAGGCTTTTGAAATATTTTTCTTCAACTGTAAATTGAAGATTTAAATTTTTATTCAATTCAATAGATTAAATTTTATAATTTAATCGCCAAATTCAAAGTTAAATCGGGGATTCAAATTAAATCATCGTTCAAATATTTAAAATCAATTAAATATTTTCAATTTAATTTTTTCAAAATTCTGGGTCGTTACAGACTTCCCTCCTTAAAAGAATTTCGTCCTCGAAATTACAAGTTAAGAAAAGTGGTCCTTAACTCGTCTACTATTTTTCACAATCTAATAGTTTTATCAATCTTTCAAAACAAATCTTCTACTAAAGATTCGTTATCATTCAACTCTTTTTCCAACTTCAATTATAGTTCAAAACAACATTGTTTTACTTCAAAATTCAAATTCGAGTTTAAATTCAAATTTAAACTTTCAAAATTTCTCAAAAATTTTCTAACACTCGAAATTTTCGAAAAATTTCGCCAGCGTCTCCTTTGCGCGGCTAATACGGTACGACTACAAAACGTCCCTACGGACTCTCAGATTTCAAAAAGAAAAAGAAAAAGCCAAGCGGCTAGAGAAATAAGTCATCAAATCTCATATTCAAATTTAAATACATACCTTTTTCGGGAAATTCAAATTATCTGTGAAATCAAATTCAATTCCTTTATACCTGTATATCCTACTAGCCATTATATCTAGTTACACATTCAAACCATTTTGCAAATTCTGTTACAAAAATTTCAATATAACTGCTTATATCATCATTACTTCACTATTGAAGTTATATATTCATTCATTCAATTTTATATTCCAAATTTCATTTGAATTTTAATTCTCAATTTTTAATTCTATTGGAATTCAATTTAACTTCTGAATATTGAATTTTATCAATTATCTTTCATTCACAACTGCATCATTTTAAATTAGTTTCAGTTACTAATTCCAATTTTATCTTCATTCAATCATCACTTAGAATAATTTCAATATCACATTTACTTAAGAATTTCACTTTCATTAATCACAATTGTAAATTTATTTATTCACAATTTACTTCCATAATTCTATACTCAATTCCAATTTATTTGTTACTACTCCAAATTTATTTTCAACTTAATAAATTTTCTTTAAGTAATCTTTTCACTTAATTTAATTGATTCACTTATACTTACTTTGATTTAACTTCATTCTTTAAGTTAAATTTATTCTATCAAAATTCAAATTGTATAAGTTATCAACTTAGTAACATTTCATAAACATTTTAATATAGCATTCCAGAGTCTTTTAAATCCTTTCAAAACCATTTTTGAAAACAATTCAAATCATTCTTTGAATTTCAAATTTATAAAACAATTTGGCAGCAATTTCTCTTTTGGAAACCCGAAAATGAATTCTAATGATGTGGCCATCATCATCAGGATTATTTTCTAGCGACCGAAAAGAGTTTAGAGCTTTCATCCTTTCAGAACATTTTTCAAAACCTTTGAAATCCATTTTCAAATCAAAAAGGAATTTAAACTTTATAAATCTCCAAAATTTTCAAATTCTTTTCAAACATTTCCAAAAACTTCTCTGGAATTCCGTTTTATTCATAAGTCACATTTATAATTTACATCCTTAAATTTCATTTGTATATGAATTTTATTTCTTAAATCTGGAGTTATGATTTTAGTTTCTTATTCAATTTCAAATTTAATGATAACATTTCAACATTATCACTATCCTAACATCCATGCAACCATATACTGTAATAATTTACAGAAAATTATTTCTTTTGTATACAAAAATAGTTTTGGGCAAAATTAGTTCATTCACCCTATTTTAAAACAATACTGTGCCGAATTGTTCTATTCAAGTGTTTAGAGATCCCTATCAATGATCGTTAATTACTCGTATTGACCAGAATCCATATACCACTCAATAAATCAATCATCACAATATAAAACAATTTTTATATTCACTAACAAATACGCACTCGTATCTATTATTACACTCAACTCATTCTAGAGTACTACTGACTCTATCTCTAATGAGTAACACCCAACAGAGCAGGGTTGTCGCTTAACCATATGCTCTGATACCACTTTGTCACATACTGAAGTTTTCGACTTTCGAAAATTCGACATCGATACTCACTTTATCGACTGCCGAGCAATCGAGTGCCGGAAACTCCAATAGTGAGGGTTTTAAGAAAAAGAAAAAGTAGAAGAAGAAGAAGATAGAAGAAAAAGAGAAGAAAGAAAGAAGAAGAACAGAACACACAGAACAGAAAACAATATCAGAATCTTACACATCGCAGCGGAACAATATATATAATAGATAAATGAATAATCTTTAAAACAAAGAACTATATCATTTTATACATACATCAATCATCAGAGTCAATATACAACAATGGACAGTTATATAAACTTGTCCTCATACAGAATACACAACGGAATAAATACTATCAGATACAAATACTACGTCTCATCATCCATCTTGCTTCCAAAGCTCCAGAATATCCAGAATATCCTGATAATCTAACTCTAGACTGCCCGTGTGGAAATTTGTGGGCACCCAGAGTTTAGAAGGGGACAATAAACTCCGAGTCAGTCATGGTGACTGGTGTGAGATCGTAAAACAGTTATTTTTCACAAAGAAAATAAAAACAAATTCGCAATGTTTTTGGAAAATGAAACTACCATAAGACCTCCCACCACACACACAATGCAAACGCAGAATTGGAGGAGATTTCTTCTTATGATAGTCAAAGATGCTTACTACGCAAAATCAAATCATTTTGATATTATTATTAGTGCATAGTGTAGAAAACATTTCGAAAGTATAATATTAATCTTAGCCAACATACGACCAGTATCGTATGCCTACTATAGCTACCATCTAAACAGTGGTGACCACCGTACGTAAATGGCAGGTTCTACAACTAATACCGTACAAGTCACGTATTGGAGTTTGGATTTCCAACAAATGGTCAGGCTAAGGAACTTCCTATCCACGATGGGTGTAACGACCCGTATTTTTACGGATCAAAACATTCTAAAATGATTTACCTTTGGTTGTAAGGTTGTTAAATCATTTCTGGTTTTGGCAGAATTTTGCTTAAGTCCTAAGTCGTAGCCGACTTAGGAGTTTGGACGAGTTAAGCAACTAGTCTGGGTCGAGTTGCCGACTCAAGGAACTCGCCGAGTTAAGGGATAACAACCTAAGGAAGTGACCGACTTATAGTATTAACCGACTTAAGGATAGTGGTGAGTTAAGTGTTAAGTCGGCTGACGAGTTAAGATAGTGGTCGACTTAAGACCTGGACGACTTAGTAGTTAGCATATCTGACAAACTATTTGTTAAGTCGTTGCCGAGTTAAGGAAGTGGGGTTGACCGACTTAAGAGGTTAGGGCGACCTAAGGAAGAATAGTAGGCAGCCTAAGTACTCTGGAGTAGAGTTAGGTCGGCAACGACCTAAGGACATGTTGTGAGCGACCTAAGTGTTTGGGTGTTAAGTGTTAGGTCGGCAGGGTAATTGAGTCGGTAGGTAGTTGAGTCGGCAACGTGTGTTGAGTCGTGAGTCGGCAGGACGTCTCTTGTGTTAAGTCGTAACCCAGTTACGAGTTAAGTCGTAGTTGTATTCCTTCGTATGTCTTAGGTCGGCAAGGCACTTAAGTCGGCAACGACCTAAGTTAAGTCGTTAAGTCGTAGGCGCATGCCATAAGTCGTAACCGACTTAGGAGACAGCTGTTTTGTTGCGAGTCATAGGCAGATGAGTTTTTAGGTCGGCAAGGCACTAGGTCGGCAAGGCACTAGGTCGGCATGGTGTTAAGTCGGCACCGACTTAAGGAGATAGCCGAGTTACGACTTAAGGGCAGTTTTCAGCTATAAATAGGAGGGGTTGTTCTCACTTTTTGGGATCCGGATTTTTGAAGCGACGAAGTGCTGCCATTTTGAGAGCTCGACTCCTACACTTCTTCACTTCTTTTCTCCACTCTAATCTAGTGCTTCCATCCATCCAAATCGAAGATCAAGATTGAAGATTCAAGAGCTTAGATTGAAGATCTTCATCTTTTCAAGGGAGATTTCTTCATTTGAAGCGGATTTGTGATAGATCTAGCTTCATCCTTCGCTGTCCAGATCTGAAGTGTGTTGATTTGAGGTTGTTTAGGTGATTTGGTGAGTGGTGATTATCTCTCACACGGATCCAAAGGAGTATATCGGATTGTTGGCCCGGTTTGGTGTTAAAATAGTGATTTCCATGCATTTTCTTCATCCTATGTGTAGATCCATGTAGATCCATTGTTCATGATGATGTTGCATCCATTTTATCATATGTTAACCTATACAAATTCATTCATCAAGTTTGTAGAGATATAATCCATGTTTTCATGCTTATTGGACTTTCAACTCTTTAATTACGAAAATGCCATTATTGTTATAATTGTCTACTTAGATCATACTTGAATGCTTGATTGATTGGATTGATGTTTGATTTGATTGATTGTTATGAACTAGATGATTGATGATTAGATTTAGACCGAAGACGATTCAAAAGCTAAGGGAAAGGCTCTTGAATTGGAAAAGCTGCTCGTGGCATATGTAGCGGGATGATGAAGCTCTTATGCATAGATTTGATGATGTGATGATGAGATGAGGCTTTGCGAGGATGTAATGAAGCGAGGCAATCATGTGATGAAGACTTGGTCTAATCCAGACGGGATCATTCCAAGCATGTTGATAACTCGGTGATATGATTCGAGTTGAAGATAATGAATGGATATGAGAATAGTCGTCGAGGAGGATGACTAGGAGGCTTGGATAGCATCGTTGTTGAAGGTTCTAGCATGCTCTAAGCAAGAGTACGTTTGGGCAGATTCGATAGTCCCAACGGCCAACTGTTGATGGTTGAGTACTCTGGGCAGATTCGATAGTCCTAGGCACGGGCTGCGACGACGTGCGGGAGTTATGTCTAGAACCGGGGTTTCCATTAGCCCTTGACGGACGGCTGAAAGAATGTGCCGGTCATTCAATTAACGGTGATATCGAAGCAATGATAACAGTGATAGCCAGAGTCATGGATGTTTGGTTGTATCGTCATTCGGACTCAAGAGCGGTATTTTCTGGGTGCTTATCTGATTTAGGCCTTGGTACTTGGAAAACATCGCCCTTGACTCGAGTGATAGTAGCTTTACTTTAAATTGTATGCTCTGCTATGTTTGCTTCTGCTTAGTGTTTGTCTGGGGGCTATCACTGTAGAATGAGGTTGGAGTGGGAGGGTTGTATTCCTATTCCTTTTCCTTTATGCTCTTTTGGTATGTTGTTAGTTAATTTACTGCTCACTAAGACTGTTGTTTGACTCAAGGCTTTATGTTTTTAATTCTTATTGCCTTGGGCTGTTCGTCCATTTTGGGACGGGCAGACTAGGTAGCAGGTGACAGGTGCTGTTCTCTTCTCACGATGCTGATATCGAAGACGAGCTAGAGGGTTGCATATTATCTTCTTATATGTACTGGATATTCCGCTGTTTTGTTTTCTCTGAGAGATATGTAGTGAGGCTGGATGTATTGACTATATGAATGCTTGTATTCAACTATTATGAAGTTTTATAAGATGTCATTTTGTTCTGTAAAGCTTCACTATACTTATGTTCTATTGTATTTTGTCCATGCGCTGTGAGTAATACGATAGATCCTGTTGTTTTAATCTTACCTTGACAATCGTCCATGGTCGCCTGGCACACTTTACAGCGCACTATCCCTAGATTCGGTGCAGGGGTCATGGGCGGTCGTCACATTTGGTATCAGAGCATTGGTTAATCGATTTTACCCAACGCTCGCTGTCGTAACTACGTATGAGAGACGTAATTGTAATTTGATGGATGATTACTATATATAATATAGTAGTTTAGCAGTAAGTTAGCCCTGTATGCAGTTGTTTCTCTAGATGTTCTAATCATTCCTTTTTATAGATATTGAGAATGAGTCGAAGAGGGAGACCAGCTGCTAGGGAAGGCCGTGCTACTGAAGAGACTGCTGATTATGCAGCCATGTTCGAAGCTATGATGACTTCGATCATGAGAAGGATACCAGTTCCGGGGGCAGCAGTTGATGTTGGAGTTCAAGTCCAAACTCCGAAACCAGTGGATTTTGCTAAGTTGTGCAAGGATTATACTGCTCTTGGAGGGAAGGTTTTCTTGGGAACAGAATCTACCATTGAAGTCCAGAGGTGGATCGATGCTTGTAGAAGGATCTTTGGTGATTTGGGAATTGATGATGCAACTAAGAGGAAGTTGGCATCGAGGCAGCTTCAAGGGAGAGCCTCTGATTGGTGGAACTCTATTACCATCACTACTCCGGAAGAAGAGATTACTTGGGAGCAATTCCAAGTCAGATTTGAGGCTAAGTTCATTTCTACAGCCCAGAAGTCTGTTCTGTTCAAGAGGTTTGTGGAGCTCAAGCAAGGTGGAAGATCAGTTCTTGAGTATGTTTCTGAGTTCGAAGCTTTGTCCAAGTATGCCCGGTCGTATATTGAATCTGCTTATCAGAAGAATGAGAAGTTTGTGACCGGCTTGGACAGTTATCTTGGGAGACAGTTGGTGGATCATTTGGACGATTCATTTGAGAAGCTTGTGGAGAAAGCTCTTAGGCATGAGAGTTTGTTTCCTAAGGAAGGATCTGTTGTTGCTGTGACCAAGGGGGAATCTAAACCACAGCAGGGTGGAAACCAGAAGAGGAAGCAGCAGCAGCAGAAGGGTAAGGATGGCCAGAAGAAGCCGAAAGGCGAGGTGACTTGCTACAATTGTCAGTAGAAGGGCCATTTCTCTAAGGATTGTAAGAATCCGAAGGCACCGATGAAGTGTCACAACTGCGACAAGCCGGGGCATTTCAGGAAGAATTGTCCAGAACCAAGGAAGGACAGGCAGATTGTGCAAGCCTATGCTTTAGGAGCTGTTCCGTCGTCTTCAAAAGTTCCTACTGCTGAAGAGAAGGGAAAGAGTGTGGTTGTTCAAGGTACTCTTTTCCTATGTGGTGTTCCGGTTAGAGTTTTGTTTGATACTGGAGCGTCGCATTCGTTTGTTTGTAATGAACTCGTAGGCCGGTTAGGTTTGGCACCGGATATTGTTGATAGGCCATTGGTTGTGACTAATCCAGTTGGGGGTTCGTCTTGTTTGTGTATGTTATGCCGTGGTCTAGTTGTGTCGAGTCATGGTTGCTCTTTTGTTTGTGATTGTTTTGTTCTGAACTTTGCGGGGTTCGGAATTATTTTGGGTATGGACTGGCTTAGGAAGTATGCGGCTAAGGTTGATTGCGAAAGGTTGGAAGTGACAGTCGAGAATGTGGAGGGGCGAAAGATTGTGATACGATGTAAGCATGAAGAAGGCGTCTTCATGAGCTTCATGTATTCGCTAGTTGTTCCACGGGATGGACTGTCATCAGTACCGATCGCTAATGGATTCGAGGATGTCTTTGACGAAGTCAAAGGGTTGCCGCCGCATAGAGAGATCGAGTTTCGTATAGATCTAGTTGAAGGAGCCAGACCTGTTGTGATGCCTCTTAGGCGGATGGCGCCTAGGGAACAGCAGGAGTTGAGGGTGCAAGTTGATGATCTTTTGCAGAAAGGATTCATTCGGCGTAGTGTGTCCGAGTGGGGTGCACCAGTTGTGTTTGCAACCAAGGCAGATGGGTCGTTGAGATTGTGTGTGGATTATCGTGAGCTGAATAAGGTGACTAAGAAGAACAAGTATCCATTGCCGAGAATAGATGACTTGTTTGATCAGCTTCACGAAGCTAAGGTGTTTTCTCAGATGGATTTGGCAACGGGATTTCACCAGTTGAGAGTGGCTAAGGATAGTGTGCCGAAGACTGCTTTTCGAACACCATCCGGTTTCTTTGAGTGGCTGGTAATGCCGTTTGGATTGACTAACGCGCCAGCATATTTTGTGGATCTTATGAATAGAGTGTTCAGAGATCAGTTGAACAAGTTCGTACTTGTGTTCGTGGATGATATTCTGATTTATTCCAGAACGGAAGAAGAGCACAAGACGCACTTGCGTATTGTTTTGGAGATCTTACGGAAACATCGGCTGAAGGCTAAGTTTTCGAAGTGTCACTTCTGGAAGAGTGAAGTGAGGTTCTTAGGCCATGTAATTTCTGGGAATGGAATAGCGGTTGATCCCGCTAAGGTGGCAGCAATCCAGGATTGGGTTAGACCTAAGAATGCATCTGATGTGAGAAGTTTTCTTGGATTAGCAGGATATTATCGACGGTTTATCAAAGACTTCTCCAAGATAGCTGCACCGTTAACAGGATTGACGAAGAAGAACCAAGTGTTCAGTTGGGATGCTAAGTGTGAGCAAGCTTTCGGAATCCTGAAAGAGCGATTGACGAGTGCTCCTGTTTTGACTATTCCAAGTGGGAATGATGAGATGGTGGTTTACACCGACGCATGTGGTACTGGACTTGGAGCAGTGCTGATGCAGAAGGATAAAGTTATTGCGTATGCCAGTCGACAACTAAAGCCGCATGAAAGGAATTACCCTACTCATGATTTGGAGTTAGCGGCGATTGTATTTGCTTTGAAGATGTGGAGACATTATCTATTGGGAGTCCGATTCGAGTTGTTTACGGATCATAAGTCGTTGAAGTATCTTTTCTCCCAAAAGGATTTGAATCTTCGGCAGCAACGTTGGCTAGAGTTTTTAGCATCATATGATTTTGGTATAGCTTATACTCCGGGAAAAGGTAACGCAGTGGCAGATGCGTTAAGTCGAAGACATGCAGGATTGGGAGCCATGTTTTCAGAATGGAAGAGTCTCGAGTATTTAGCTGGATTTGACTTCAGGCCTAGATGTGAATTGGAACCTGAGATGTTGGCAAACTTATCGATAAGACCCACTCTTGTGGAAAGGATTGGCGAAGGCCAAAAGCGGGATGATAAGATTGTCAAGATTATCCGTGAATTGGAATCTGGATTGGATCCAGAAAAGGATAAAGGATTCGAGGTCGATCGAGAGAATTGGCTTCGGAAGCAAGGACGACTAGTTGTTCCCGATATAGATGAATTGAGGAGTGAAGTTCTGAAGGAAAGTCATCACTCGAAGTTGACAATTCATCCAGGTGGAAATAAGATGTATCGGGATATGAAGAGAACCTACTACTGGGAAGGTATGAAGAAGGATGTTGGAAATTTTATTTCCAAGTGTATGAACTGCCAGTTGGTAAAGGCTGAACAGAAGAAGCCAAGTGGATTGCTTCAGCTCTTAGAAGTTCCTACATGGAAGTGGGAACAAGTGTCGATGGATTTTATTGATGGATTGCCTAGAACCAGAACGGGAAATGAAGGGATTTGGGTCATTGTGGATCGTCTGACTAAGAGTGCACGATTCATTCCTGTTCGATCAACTAGGACTGCATCAAAGTTGGCTGAGTTGTATGTTAAGTGGATAGTTCGTTTCCATGGTATTCCGAAGAGTATAGTGAGCGATCGAGATCCATTGTTCACTAGTGGATTTTGGAAGAGCTTCCAGGAAGTCTTGGGAACCGAGTTGTGTTTGAGTACAGCTTATCATCCCCAAACAGATGGTCAGACTGAGAGAGTCAACCGAGTTTTGGAAGATCTCCTCAGAGCTTGTGTTTTGGATTTCGGAGGATCATGGGAAGATCACCTTCATTTGGTGGAGTTTGCCTACAACAACAGTTACCAGTCAAGTATTGGTATGGCACCATATGAGGCATTGTATGGAAGACCGTGTAACTCTCCGACATGTTGGTTGGAAACTGGGGAAAAGTTGATGCTTGGGCCAGAGATGATTCGTCAGACTACAGATTGTATAGAGATCATTCGGCAACGAATGAAGGCAGCCCAAGATCGTCAGAAGAGTTATGCTGATAAACGTCGTAAGGATTTGGAGTTCGACGTAGGTGAGATTGTTTTTTTGAAGATTTCTCCACTGAAGAATGTTATCCGATTCGGGAAGAAAGGAAAATTGACTCCGAGATTTGTTGGACCATTCCCGATCATCGAGCGAATTGGAAAGCTCGCCTACAGATTGGAGTTACCGGAGAAAATGTCGGGTGTGCACAATGTTTTTCATGTATCATATCTACGGAAGTATGTGCACGACTCGAGTACGGTGGTTTCTGCTGATAGCTGTGAAGACTTAGAAGTTGATCCAGTCGATAGAAGACCTCGTAAGCCGCTTCGTGTTGTTGAAACCGACACGAAACAGCTTAGGAGGAAGATAGTTAAGTTGCTCAAGATACAATGGAGTGACAATGATAACGACTGTACGTGGGAGGTGGAAGAGAGGATGAAGACAGCTCATCCTGAACTCTTCAAGGTATGGCCCTAAGGTGTCGTGTCATCTAACGAAATTGTAACTTGTTCTAAGTCTTAGAATTCTGTACGCTAAGCTAGAATTGGATGCATGGTTTATTGATTGTTATGGATGATAGGCGTACAGAATGGCTTTGATTGCCTTGTTGTTTGGAATTTCGGGGGCGAAATTCCTAAGGGGGAGAGAATGTAACGACCCGTATTTTTACGGATCAAAACATTCTAAAATGATTTACCTTTGGTTGTAAGGTTGTTAAGTCATTTCTGGTTTTGGCAGAATTTTGCTTAAGTCCTAAGTCGTAGCCGACTTAGGAGTTTGGACGAGTTAAGCAACTAGTCTGGGTCGAGTTGCCGACTCAAGGAACTCGCCGAGTTAAGGGATAACAACCTAAGGAAGTGACCGACTTATAGTATTAACCGACTTAAGGATAGTGGTGAGTTAAGTGTTAAGTCGGCTGACGAGTTAAGATAGTGGTCGACTTAAGACCTGGACGACTTAGTAGTTAGCATATCTGACAAACTATTTGTTAAGTCGTTGCCGAGTTAAGGAAGTGGGGTTGACCGACTTAAGAGGTTAGGGCGACCTAAGGAAGAATAGTAGGCAGCCTAAGTACTCTGGAGTAGAGTTAGGTCGGCAACGACCTAAGGACATGTTGTGAGCGACCTAAGTGTTTGGGTGTTAAGTGTTAGGTCGGCAGGGTAATTGAGTCGGTAGGTAGTTGAGTCGGCAACGTGTGTTGAGTCGTGAGTCGGCAGGACGTCTCTTGTGTTAAGTCGTAACCCAGTTACGAGTTAAGTCGTAGTTGTATTCCTTCGTATGTCTTAGGTCGGCAAGGCACTTAAGTCGGCAACGACCTAAGTTAAGTCGTTAAGTCGTAGGCGCATGCCATAAGTCGTAACCGACTTAGGAGACAGCTGTTTTGTTGCGAGTCATAGGCAGATGAGTTTTTAGGTCGGCAAGGCACTAGGTCGGCAAGGCACTAGGTCGGCATGGTGTTAAGTCGGCACCGACTTAAGGAGATAGCCGAGTTACGACTTAAGGGCAGTTTTCAGCTATAAATAGGAGGGGTTGTTCTCACTTTTTGGGATCCGGATTTTTGAAGCGACGAAGTGCTGCCATTTTGAGAGCTCGACTCCTACACTTCTTCACTTCTTTTCTCCACTCTAATCTAGTGCTTCCATCCATCCAAATCGAAGATCAAGATTGAAGATTCAAGAGCTTAGATTGAAGATCTTCATCTTTTCAAGGGAGATTTCTTCATTTGAAGCGGATTTGTGATAGATCTAGCTTCATCCTTCGCTGTCCAGATCTGAAGTGTGTTGATTTGAGGTTGTTTAGGTGATTTGGTGAGTGGTGATTATCTCTCACACGGATCCAAAGGAGTATATCGGATTGTTGGCCCGGTTTGGTGTTAAAATAGTGATTTCCATGCATTTTCTTCATCCTATGTGTAGATCCATGTAGATCCATTGTTCATGATGATGTTGCATCCATTTTATCATATGTTAACCTATACAAATTCATTCATCAAGTTTGTAGAGATATAATCCATGTTTTCATGCTTATTGGACTTTCAACTCTTTAATTACGAAAATGCCATTATTGTTATAATTGTCTACTTAGATCATACTTGAATGCTTGATTGATTGGATTGATGTTTGATTTGATTGATTGTTATGAACTAGATGATTGATGATTAGATTTAGACCGAAGACGATTCAAAAGCTAAGGGAAAGGCTCTTGAATTGGAAAAGCTGCTCGTGGCATATGTAGCGGGATGATGAAGCTCTTATGCATAGATTTGATGATGTGATGATGAGATGAGGCTTTGCGAGGATGTAATGAAGCGAGGCAATCATGTGATGAAGACTTGGTCTAATCCAGACGGGATCATTCCAAGCATGTTGATAACTCGGTGATATGATTCGAGTTGAAGATAATGAATGGATATGAGAATAGTCGTCGAGGAGGATGACTAGGAGGCTTGGATAGCATCGTTGTTGAAGGTTCTAGCATGCTCTAAGCAAGAGTACGTTTGGGCAGATTCGATAGTCCCAACGGCCAACTGTTGATGGTCGAGTACTCTGGGCAGATTCGATAGTCCTAGGCACGGGCTGCGACGACGTGCGGGAGTTATGTCTAGAACCGGGGTTTCCATTAGCCCTTGACGGACGGCTGAAAGAATGTGCCGGTCATTCAATTAACGGTGATATCGAAGCAATGATAACAGTGATAGCCAGAGTCATGGATGTTTGGTTGTATCGTCATTCGGACTCAAGAGCGGTATTTTCTGGGTGCTTATCTGATTTAGGCCTTGGTACTTGGAAAACATCGCCCTTGACTCGAGTGATAGTAGCTTTACTTTAAATTGTATGCTCTGCTATGTTTGCTTCTGCTTAGTGTTTGTCTGGGGGCTATCACTGTAGAATGAGGTTGGAGTGGGAGGGTTGTATTCCTATTCCTTTTCCTTTATGCTCTTTTGGTATGTTGTTAGTTAATTTACTGCTCACTAAGACTGTTGTCTGACTCAAGGCTTTATGTTTTTAATTCTTATTGCCTTGGGCTGTTCGTCCATTTTGGGACGGGCAGACTAGGTAGCAGGTGACAGGTGCTGTTCTCTTCTCACGATGCTGATATCGAAGACGAGCTAGAGGGTTGCATATTATCTTCTTATATGTACTGGATATTCCGCTGTTTTGTTTTCTCTGAGAGATATGTAGTGAGGCTGGATGTATTGACTATATGAATGCTTGTATTCAACTATTATGAAGTTTTATAAGATGTCATTTTGTTCTGTAAAGCTTCACTATACTTATGTTCTATTGTATTTTGTCCATGCGCTGTGAGTAATACGATAGATCCTGTTGTTTTAATCTTACCTTGACAATCGTCCATGGTCGCCTGGCACACTTTACAGTGCACTATCCCTAGATTCGGTGCAGGGGTCATGGGCGGTCGTCACAATGGGTACGTCCCTGGAATAGACGACCCGAGAACCTAACCGGATCTCTGCCAACACAAGGCCGGGTTACCTCTGCAAAAATAGGTAACTACTGACACGCGTATGCCATCCCCCGATCGTCACCGATCTTCCCGAGGATCCCCGATTCGCAACAACCACAAAGTAATAAACTTGCAGCAACCACAGAGGTTAAGTATCTGGGCTCCATACCATGATACCACCTTTATCCAGAAGGAATGACATACACTAAGGGGCGCTACTCCCTAGAACCTTGCCGCATCCTTCCTGTTTCGACCATTTCCGGGGTGTGAGGCTCGATGAAGTCTCGTCCACAAAGCTACGCTTTCTCAAAAAGCCCTGCTTCGGGTCAAACAAAATGATCAACCTATGATCACAAAGATATAAGATCAAATAAATGATCATATCACAAATGATCAAACACTGATCATTTCACAACAACACTCAGTGTGCCACGTTACCAAATTGGGATATATCGCTGATAAATTTCAACTACATAACCTCTGAGCTCGTACGTCTCAGAGAAGGGTGTTAAGCTAAGAGAATAAATTCTCCGCCACCAACAGAAATGTATTTGAAAGAAATCAGCTTAATATCTCAAATTGTAACGTCAGACACACAATCCATACAAGTCTGTTCCGGGATCGAACAGAACCGAAGGCACTTCTCACGAAGCCCTTGCATATCCGGATAAATTTCTAATCACGTCCGGACTTCCCGTCACTAAGGGTGATAAAACCTCTAAATCGGAGATCAGCCGATGTAGAGTAACTCGACGGTAATCCTTCCGTTTTCAAAAATATCCGGTCTTCAACACCGGTCTTCGAATGTGATTCATAACGACGTATCACATATTCGGAATGGGTTATACGACCCCATGGTCCTTTTCCGGCTAACCCGAATAGTGAGCGCTTATTCAAAAATAAGTGTGGCATTCAAATTCATCCAATTCACAACAAATACCTACTCAAGGTAATTATTGATAGTCGGTTATTTAACTATCAATAAAGATGCGTAACATCATCTGATTCCAAATAATTTTCCAAATTATTTCATCTTCAAAAATATCTTTACTAGATATAAAATTTCCACACTTAACCGTTTGAAAACAATTTCAAATCAATTTCCACATTTCATTTTATCCTTGAAGATAAAATCTCAAAACAGTTCATTTCATATTGGAAAAGCATTTCCATACTTATTTAAAAATAAGTATTTCACAAATCTATTTATTTCAACATTTGAAAATATTCGATATACTTAAATCAATATTAAGTATATATTTCGTTCTTTAAGGAAACCATTCTCTTTCACAAATTTTATTTGAGTCAAAACGAATGTTACGTAAAACATCGTTACGACAACTCAAAATCACTAGTATAGGGATTCGGAATTTAGATAGATATATAAATCACAATACTATATAAAACATTTCCTTTCGGAAATCATTTACTATAACAACAGTGTTATAGTCCACCATTTCCTTAAATTTCTCGAAAACGTCTATTTCAACAATGAATGTTGAAATCTATGATCTCGATATTTAACACGTTTTAAAACATCTTTTAAAACAATTACTTCATTTCGTAATATCACTTTTCCAAAACATATCCAATTTACTCAATAATATATTCACCGTCCAAAATCGTGAATATACTTCACTAACCAAATTTCAGTCTTTTCTACACATTTATATTTCAAGAATTATCCACTATCCAAAATCGTGGATAAAATTCCCTTGATAATTTCTATATTAAATTCATCAAATTTGATTGATTTCGAATTTATAAAACAGCGTTTATAAATTCACCTTTATATTTTCTGACAACTTCGATTTATAAAATTCTCCTTTTATTAACTTCAAAAATTACTTATCAAAGTAAGTGATTTCGGATTTATAAACAATCGTTTATAAATCACATTTATACTTCATAACAATTTCAACTTATAAAATCATTTTATTAGCAAATTCTGTTCAAATCTCATCTAAGTGCAAAGATCTAATTTATAAGCAAATTCCTTATAAATCTTCTATCCTACAACTTCTATACAATTTATACTCCACAATTTATAAATCTATAAATCGCGTTCACATATGATTTTTTATATTATCACTTCATTTTTAACACTTATAAAAACTCGTTTTATAATTCCAATATCTTAATTTATAAAATGTCAACTTTATAAACCTTTTAAGTAAACCGTTTATAATATTTTAAAAAATCTCAATTTAAACCATTTTATAAATAAATCAACTATTTAATCCAAAAATCACTTTTCGATTATATTTCACAAAGATCTTAACTTTTATAACTTTAAGATTTGGACGTTTATTTATTTGCAATAAATCAATTCAACAATTCAATAAAACATCTACTTTCAAAACATCACTTTAAAAATCCTTTTAAAGTAAAAGTTGTTATTTTTAAACTTCAAAATTTGAATCCGATGATGCAACAGCATCAATTAGTCCATCACAACAGTCAATATCATATATCATCATATGATAACAGAATATATATCAATATCTGTAAAAAAATACTACTGGTGAGGAATCCAGTTGGATCCCTCCAACCTGTTTCCCTGCATCCACAGATGTTAGCACAATACTAATTCCGCTCCAGTACGGAATTATCGCGGTATATGGGTTTTATAAAAATATCCGCTTACTAACGGCGCAATAGGGTCTCATCCGCTATACGAGGCGGGAAATCATCAATCCAATATATACATATGCCAATATGTATATATTTCTATATATATATATATATCCTACTATATCTAATATCACATCCAAACAGTCAATCATCAATCAATAACTGTAAAAGAAAATCCACATTCAATTTGAGTGAGAAGATCTCACCGTGATTTTACGATAGCAATTCGTAGCGATATATTTCGAATGAAATTAAACGGACGTTTAATTTCACTCAAAATTTTCATTGACCTCGATCGCTTCCAATCCAGTTCCATAGCATAGTGCTCGACAAAACGATCGCAACGCATTTTGTTTCGTTCCATTCCGACCTCGCAGCAAAAAGATATGCAATTTCAAAGTTTATACGATTCTAATATAATTAAATTTACAACATTTTTATTTTTATTTTATTACTAGAATTAAATCTGAGCGCACGATTTCCATCCCCCATCATCAGGCCGTTCGTTCTTCATCTCTCCCACGTGAAACCCTCCCAGACCAAAAACGCGACAAGGAACCCATGTATGCACGTCGACAAATGAAAATCGCGACCACCCCTGATCGACGAAACCCCATCAAACCCCCACCGTTGCGTTCGCCTCGCCCCTAGCTACCACCGGCCCCAACACCATGAAGTCCGATCGAGCATCTCTCTCGAAAAATGTGATTGAACAACGAACGTTCATCTCCATTTTGCTGTTGACTGGCCGCTCCAAATACGATCATATCCGTTGGATATCTAGAACTCACTGGCCTCTTCAATCTTGTAGTTGGAAGTTTTTCAATTCGATTAGCGGATTGGGAGATAATTGAGGATGAACGAGGACGTTTTCTGGCCTTTGAAATTAAAGTGGCGGCTATCACCTTCTGACCTAGGGTTTTAGTAATTTGTGAATTATGAAGTCCTTTTATAGATTTTCTACTGAACACTATTCATTCATGATTTTTCCGAACTCCGATTTACGCGCGGTGACTGGCATTTCTGGGGTTTACCCCGCGTTCCGGACACAATGGAATAGGTTTCGGAAGCTAATTCGATCGTATGTGTGAGATATGGCAATAAACGATCAATTTAAATTAAACCGATTTAAATCGATTTCGATGCGTTTTGATTCGTACCGGACAAACGGTACATCCAAAAATTATGAAATTTGAAACCATGCAATAATTTCACATTACGAATCCGATGAAACTGGTTTCGTCGAAATCCGAGACCGTTTGAAAAATGACTATTTTAACTCGACGATTTAAAATTAAAACGATATCGATGCGTTTCGAGTTGCCACGGTCAAACGATAACTTCGATTGCTACGAAAATTGAAATCCGATAATAACTAACTATTATGGATCCAATGGAACTAGTCTCGTTAAATTCCGAGACTGCGCCTCGGACGGCTATTTTTAAATATCGATACGAACGATATAAATTTTCAAAACTGAACAGATTTATTCCAATTCGATTCTGAAGCTTCTATTATCTTCAGTAATATCAATACAAATTTTAAAGGCTTTTGAAATATTTTTCTTCAATTATAAATTGAAGATTTAAATTTTTATTCAATTCAATAGATTAAATTTTATAATTTAATCGCCAAATTCAAAGTTAAATCGGGGATTCAAATTAAATCATCGTTCAAATATTTAAAATCAATTAAATATTTTCAATTTAATTTGTTCAAAATTCTGGGTTGTTACAGACTTCCCTCCTTAAAAGAATTTCGTCCTCGAAATTACAAGTTAAGAAAAGTGGTCCTTAACTCGTCTACTATTTTTCACAATCTAATAGTTTTATCAATCTTTCAAAACAAATCTTCTACTAAAGATTCGTTATCATTCAACTCTTTTTCCAACTTCAATTATAGTTCAAAACAACATTGTTTTACTTCAAAATTCAAATTCGAGTTTAAATTCAAATTTAAACTTTCAAAATTTCTCAAAAATTTTCTAACACTCGAAATTTTCGAAAAATTTCGCCAGCGTCTCCTTTGCGCGGCTAATACGGTACGACTACAAAACGTCCCTACGGACTCTCAGATTTCAAAAAGAAAAAGAAAAAGCCAAGCGACTAGAGAAATAAGTCATCAAATCTCATATTCAAATTTAAATACATACCTTTTTCGGGCAATTCAAATTATCTGTGAAATCAAATTCAATTCCTTTATACCTGTATATCCTACTAGCCATTATATCTAGTTACACATTCAAACCATTTTGCAAATTCCGTTACAAAAATTTCAATATAACTGCTTATATCATCATTACTTCACTATTGAAGTTATATATTCATTCATTCAATTTTATATTCCAAATTTCATTTGAATTTTAATTCTCAATTTTTAATTCTATTGGAATTCAATTTAACTTCTGAATATTGAATTTTATCAATTATCTTTCATTCACAACTGCATCATTTTAAATTAGTTTCAGTTACTAATTCCAATTTTATCTTCATTCAATCATCACTTAGAATAATTTCAATATCACATTTACTTAAGAATTTCACTTTCATTAATCACAATTGTAAATTTATTTATTCACAATTTACTTCCATAATTCTATACTCAATTCCAATTTATTTGTTACTACTCCAAATTTATTTTCAACTTAATAAATTTTCTTTAAGTAATCTTTTCACTTAATTTAATTGATTCACTTATACTTACTTTGATTTAACTTCATTCTTTAAGTTAAATTTATTCTATCAAAATTCAAATTGTATAAGTTATCAACTTAGTAACATTTCATAAACATTTTAATATAGCATTCCAGAGTCTTTTAAATCCTTTCAAAACCATTTTTGAAAACAATTCAAATCATTCTTTGAATTTCAAATTTATAAAACAATTTGGCAGCAATTTCTCTTTTGGAAACCCGAAAATGAATTCTAATGATGTGGCCATCATCATCAGGATTATTTTCCAGCGACCGAAAAGAGTTTAGAGCTTTCATCCTTTCAGAACATTTTTCAAAACCTTTGAAATCCATTTTCAAATCAAAAAGGAATTTAAACTTTATAAATCTCCAAAATTTTCAAATTCTTTTCAAACATTTCCAAAAACTTCTCTAGAATTCCGTTTTATTTATAAGTCACATTTATAATTTACATCCTTAAATTTCATTTGTATATGAATTTTATTTCTTAAATCTGGAGTTATGATTTCAGTTTCAAATTTAATGATAACATTTCAACATTATCACTATCCTAACATCCATGCAACCATATACTGTAATAATTTACAGAAAATTATTTCTTTTGTATACAAAAATAGTTTTGGGCAAAATTATTTCATTCACCCTATTTTAAAACAATACTGTGCCGAATTGTTCTATTCAAGTGTTTAGAGATCCCTATCAATGATCGTTAATTACTCGTATTGACCAGAATCCATATACCACTCAATAAATCAATCATCACAATATAAAACAATTTTTATATTCACTAACAAATACGCACTCATATCTATTATTACACTCAACTCATTATAGAGTACCACTGACTCTATCTCTAATGAGTAACACCCAACAGAGCAGGGTTGTCGCTTAACCATATGCTCTGATACCACTTTGTCACATACTGAAGTTTTCGACTTTCGAAAATTCGACATCGATACTCACTTTATCGACTGCCGAGCAATCGAGTGCCGGAAACTCAAATAGTGAGGGTTTTAAGAAAAAGAAAAAGTAGAAGAAGAAGAAGATAGAAGAAAAAGAGAAGAAAGAAATAAGAAGAACAGAACACACAGAACAGAAAACAATATCAGAATCTTACACATCGCAGCGGAACAATATATATAATAGATAAATGAATAATCTTTAAAACAAAGAACTATATCATTTTATACATACATCAATCATCAGAGTCAATATACAACAATGGACAGTTATATAAACTTGTCCTCATACAGAATACACAGCGGAATAAATACTATCAGATACAAATACTACGTCTCGTCATCCATCTTGCTTCCAAAGCTCCAGAATATCCAGAATATCCTGATAATCTAACTCTAGACTGCCCGTGTGGAAATTTGTGGGCACCCAGAGTTTAGAAAGGGACAATAAACTCTGAGTCAGTCATGGTGACTGGTGTGAGATCGTAAAACAGTTATTTTTCACAAAGAAAATAAAAACAAATTCGCAATGTTTTTGGAAAATGAAACTACCATAAGACCTCCCACCACACACACAATGCAAACGCAGAATTGGAGGAGATTTCTTCTTATGATAGTCAAAGATGCTTACTACGCAAAATCAAATCATTTTGATATTATTATTAGTGCATAGTGTAGAAAACATTTCGAAAGTATAATATTAATCTTAGCCAACATACGACCAGTATCGTATGCCTACTATAGCTACCATCTAAACAGTGGTGACCACCGTACGTAAATGGCAGGTTCTACAACTAATACCGTACAAGTCACGTATTGGAGTTTGGATTTCCAACAAATGGTCAGGCTAAGGAACTTCCTATCCACGATGGGTACGTCCCTGGAATAGACGACCCGAGAACCTAACCGGATCTCTGCCAACACAAGGCCGGGTTACCTCTGCAAAAATAGGTAACTACTGACACGCGTATGCCATCCCCCGATCGTCACCGATCTTCCCGAGGATCCCCGATTCGCAACAACCACAAAGTAATAAACTTGCAGCAACCACAGAGGTTAAGTATCTGGGCTCCATACCATGATACCACCTTTATCCAGAAGGAATGACATACACTAAGGGGCGCTACTCCCTAGAACCTTGCCGCATCCTTCCTGTTTCGACCATTTCCGGTGTGTGAGGCTCGATGAAGTCTCGTCCACAAAGCTACGCTTTCTCAAAAAGCCCTGCTTCGGGTCAAACAAAATGATCAACCTATGATCACAAAGATATAAGATCAAATAAATGATCATATCACAAATGATCAAACACTGATCATTTCACAGCAACACTCAGTGTGCCACGTTACCAAATTGGGATATATCGCTGATAAATTTCAACTACATAACCTCTGAGCTCGTACGTCTCAGAGAAGGGTGTTAAGCTAAGAGAATAAATTCTCCGCCACCAACAGAAATGTATTTGAAAGAAATCAGCTTAATATCTCAAATTGTAACGTCAGACACACAATCCATACAAGTCTGTTCCGGGATCGAACAGAACCGAAGGCACTTCTCACGAAGCCCTTGCATATCCGGATAAATTTCTAATCACGTCCGGACTTCCCGTCACTAAGGGTGATAAAACCTCTAAATCGGAGATCAGCCGATGTAGAGTAACTCGACGGTAATCCTTCCGTTTTCAAAAATATCCGGTCTTCAACACCGGTCTTCGAATGTGATTCATAACGACGTATCACATATTCGGAATGGGTTATACGACCCCATGGTCCTTTCCCGGCTAACCCGAATAGTGAGCGCTTATTCAAAAATAAGTGTGGCATTCAAATTCATCCAATTCACAACAAATACCTACTCAAGGTAATTATTGATAGTCGGTTATTTAACTATCAATAAAGATGTGTAACATCATCAGATTCGAAATAATTTTCCAAATTATTTCATCTTCAAAAATATCTTTACTAGATATAAAATTTCCACACTTAACCGTTTGAAAACAATTTCAAATCAATTTCCACATTTCATTTTATCCTTGAAGATAAAATCTCAAAACAGTTCATTTCATATTGGAAAAGCATTTCCATACTTATTTAAAAATAAGTATTTCACAAATCTATTTATTTCAACATTTGAAAATATTCAATATACTTAAATCAATATTTAGTATATATTTCGTTCTTTAAGGAAACCATTCTCTTTCACAAATTTTATTTGAGTCAAAACGAATGTTACGTAAAACATCGTTACGACAACTCAAAATGACTAGTATAGGGATTTGGAATTTAGATAGATATATAAATCCCAATACTATATAAAACATTTCATTTCGGAAATCATTTACTATAACAACAGTGTTATAGTCCACCATTTCCTTAAATTTCTCGAAAACGTCTATTTCAACAATGAATGTTGAAATCTATGATCTCGATATTTAGCACGTTTTAAAACATCTTTTAAAACAATTACTTCATTTCGTAATATCACTTTTCCAAAACATATCCAATTTACTCAATAATATATTCACCGTCCAAAATCGTGAATATACTTCACTAACCAAATTTCAGTCTTTTCTACACATTTATATTTCAAGAATTATCCACTATCCAAAATCGTGGATAAAATTCCCCTGATAATTTCTATATTAAATTCATCAAATTTGATTGATTTCGAATTTATAAAACAGCGTTTATAAATTCACCTTTATATTTTCTGACAACTTCGGTTTATAAAATTCTCCTTTTATTAACTTCAAAAATTACTTATAAAAGTAAGTGATTTCGGATTTATAAACAATCGTTTATAAATCACATTTATACTTCATAACAATTTCAACTTATAAAATCATTTTATTAGCAAATTCTGTTCAAATCTCATCTAAGTGCAAAGATCTAATTTATAAGCAAATTCCTTATAAATCTTCTATCCTACAACTTCTATACAATTTATACTCCACAATTTATAAATCTATAAATCGCGTTCACATATGATTTTTTATATTATCACTTCATTTTTAACACTTATAAAAACTCGTTTTATAATTCCAATATCTTAATTTATAAAATGTCAACTTTATAAACCTTTTAAGTAAACCGTTTATAATATTTTTAAAAATCTCAATTTAAACCATTTTATAAATAAATCAACTATTTAATCCAAAAATCACTTTTCGATTATATTTCACAAAGATCTTAACTTTTATAACTTTAAGATTTGGACATTTATTTATTTGCAATAAATCAATTCAACAATTCAATAAAACATCTACTTTCAAAACATCACTTTAAAAATCCTTTTAAAGTAAAAGTTGTTATTTTTAAACTTCAAAATTTGAATCCGATGATGCAACAGCATCAATTAGTCCATCACAACAGTCAATATCATATATCATCATATGATAACAGAATATATATCAATATCTGTAAAAAAATACTACTGGTGAGGAATCCAGTTGGATCCCTCCAACCTGTTTCCCTGCATCCACAGATGTTAGCACAATACCAATTCCGCTCCAGTACGGAATTATCGCGGTATATGGGTTTTATAAAAGTATCCGCTTACTAACGGCGCAATAGGGTCTCATCCGCTATACGAGGCGGGAAATCATCAATCCAATATATACATATGCCAATATGTATATATTTCTATATATATATATATCCTACTATATCTAATATCACATCCAAACAGTCAATCATCAATCAATAACTGTAAAAGAAAATCCACATTCAATTTGAGTGAGAAGTTCTCACCGTGATTTTACGATAGCAATTCGTAGCGATATATTTCGAATGAAATTAAACGGACGTTTAATTTCACTCAAAATTTTCATTGACCCCGATCGCTTCCAATCCAATTCCATAGCATAGTGCTCGACAAAACGATCGCAACGCATTTTGTTTCGTTCCATTCCGACCTCGCAGCAAAAAGATATGCAATTTCAAAGTTTATACGATTCTAATATAATTAAATTTACAACATTTTTATTTTTATTTTATTACTGGAATTAAATCTGAGCGCACGATTTCCATCCCCCATCATCAGGCCGTTCGTTCTTCATCTCACCCACGTGAAACCCTCCCAGACCAAAAACGCGACAAGGAACCCATGTATGCACGTCGACAAATGAAAATCGCGACCACCCCTGATCGACGAAACCCCATCAAACCCCCACCGTTGCGTGCGCCTAGCCCCTAGCTACCACCGGCCCCAACACCATGAAGTCCGGTCGAGCATCTCTCTCGAAAAACGTGATTGAACAACGAACGTTCATCTCCATTTTGCCGTTGACTGGCCGCTCCAAATACGATCATATCCGTTGGATATCTAGAACTCACTGGCCTCTTCAATCTTCTAGTTGGAAGTTTTTCAATTCGATTAGCGGATTGGGAGATAATTGAGGATGAACGAGGACATTTTCTGGCCTTTGAAATTAAAGTGGCGGCTATCACCTTCTGACCTAGGGTTTTAGTAATTTGTGAATTATGAAGTCCTTTTATAGATTTTCTACCGAACACTATTCATTCATGATTTTTCCGAACTCCGATTTACGCGCGGTGACTGGCATTTCTGGGGTTTACCCCGCGTTCCGGACACAATGGAATAGGTTTCGGAAGCTAATTCGATCGTATGTGTGAGATATGGCAATAAACGATCAATTTAAATTAAACCGATTTAAATCGATTTCGATGCGTTTTGATTCGTACCGGACAAACGGTACATCCAAAAATTATGAAATTTGAAACCATGCAATAATTTCACATTACGAATCCGATGAAACTTGTTTCGTCGAAATCTGAGACCGTTTGAAAAATGACTATTTTAACTCGACGATTTAAAATTAAAACGATATCGATGCGTTTCGAGTTGCCACGGTCAAACGATAACTTCGATTGCTACGAAAATTGAAATCCGATAATAACTAACTATTACGGATCCAATGGAACTGGTCTCGTTAAATTCCGATACTGCGCCACGGACGGCTATTTTTAAATATCGATACGAACGATATAAATTTTCAAAACTGAACAGATTTATTCCAATTCGATTCTGAAGCTTCTATTATCTTCAGTAATATCAATACAAATTTTAAAGGCTTTTGAAATATTTTTCTTCAACTGTAAATTGAAGATTTAAATTTTTATTCAATTCAATAGATTAAATTTTATAATTTAATCGCCAAATTCAAAGTTAAATCGGGGATTCAAATTAAATCATCGTTCAAATATTTAAAATCAATTAAATATTTTCAATTTAATTTGTTCAAAATTCTGGGTCGTTACAAGACAAGACACTAGCGTGAATTCCTCTGCGTGTCTTCAGGGTTACAGTGAAACGAGATGATGTTTTGGGTGCTGATGTGAATATATATATGTCAATACTCTAATAAATATATATATATATATATAATTTTCGATATAATTTTTCCAACACGTTTACCTATCGTACGGTCAAACGATCACTCCAAACATTACGAAAATTGAAATCCGATAATAATACAATATTACGGATCCAATGGAACTGGTTTCGTCGAATTCCGAGACTGTGCCCCGGAACGCTATTTTTAAATTCAATTTAAACGATATGATTTTCAAAACTGAACAAAACAGTTTGAAATAAAATTCTGAAGCTTCTATTATCTTCAGTATTATCAATATAAATTTTCTAAGCTCTGAAAATATTTTTTTCAGCTTAAAACTTGAAGATTCAAACTTTTATTCAACTTTTAATAGATTAAATTTTATAATTTAATTGCCAAATTCAAAGTTATATTAGGGATTCAAACTAAATCATTTTTCAAATATTTAAAATTAATTAAGTATTTTCAATTTAATTTGTTCAAAATTCTGGATCGTTACAATCAGCGCATTGGCAAATATTGATAGTTGGTTGTTTAACTATCAAATAACATTCACAATCAATCATCATGCCACATAAATAATTTCCCAAATTATTTATTTCAAAACATCTTCGCAAGATATTTTCTACATTTCAGCCCTTTGAAAACAGTTCCATAACCACCTTTCCCTCAAGGAATAAATTCACAATATTTCTATTTCCACTTAAACCACCAAGTACAAATACTTTAGATTTTTAAGATAAATTAAAACACTTTATTATAAAATATACTTTAAACATTTAAATTAAAAACTACTTACTACTCTATTTAAAAATATATACTTTAAGAATATTTAAAATAACGCTACTTTATAAAATATAAAACTAAATTTCTCTTTTAAAAACATAATACCAAGTTACCTTTAAATAATTACTACTAAATTAAATTTGAGAAATACTTACTTTTAAACTTTAAACATTTAAAAATAATAAATTTTCTAAAACATACTTTAAAAACAACTTTAAAACCTTTAACTCATACTCAAAAGTTTGCTTTGGAAATGTACTTGGCTATCCAGGGAAATACACTTCTCTTTCACATCTTAAAAATAAATCACTATTTATTTTTAAACAAATTTACCCATTTCTTTAATAAATTCCCACCGTGAATTTATTCTTCCAAATATCCACTGATATATTACTTCACTTTCTAAACCAAGTTTATAAATTCCATAGTCTCATCTTCTTTTTAAGATCCCAGTTTCAAACACTTAATAAATTTTCAAAATTGATTTCCAAAATTTACTCCATTTTAAAATAAATTCCTTTACCTACTAAATTTTATTCTAAAATCCATAAATTTCATAAATTCCGGATTTAACTCCTTATTATGATTTAAACTGGAAATACCAATTTCATAAAAATTCCTTTATTTGCATCCTAAACCATTTAAATTCTGAATTTAAAAATAAATCCTTTATTCCTTTAATTAATACCTCTTAAGATTTAAATTTCATTTATTCCCATTTATTAAAAAAAATCTCCTTTCCCATACTGGGAATTTATTCATTGGAATTTAAAAATCACATTTATTCTTTTCCAATCCATTCTTTAACTTATTCAAATTCTTTATAATTATTTTTCTTAAAAATTCTCTCATATTTTCTTTTCAAAAATCCCATTCTATATATTTTGATAACTCGGTATACCGAAAGGTATATTCAATCAAACCATAGCATCCAATATTCTAATTATCAATATAATTCATCACAGAATATCAAATAATCATATCACAAAATTATTAGAACAAACTAAATAATTTTGAGGAATCCAGTTGGATCCCTCCAACCTGTTTCCCTGCATCCACAGATGTTAGCACAATACCAATTCCACTTCGAGGTAGAATATCGTGGTATATGGGATTAATATAATATCATCTGCTATTATGCGGTGCATAGGGTCTCATCCGCTTTAAAATGTGGGAAATCAATCACTCCAATATATATATACTATATATATAATATACCACATCCCATCAATTCAATCATTCAACCAAATATTTAAATTTAACCATTTAAATTTAACTTAAACCCAGATGAGTGAGATTAACTCACCTTTGATGTTTGCAATTCCAATCCAAATCTTGACTTGTTTCTTCATGGTTTTAAACCTTGTATAAACATCATACGATTTATTAATATTCGAACAAATCGAAAAATCATTTACCATTAATAGATTTATTTTAAATTAAAAATTTACTTTTAAACTAACATTTTCTTTTAGAAACCTTTTTGTAACTAAATAAGTTTATTGATCAAATTAATCACTATAGCACCTTATTTAAAATAACTAATTATTTTATTTAAACTAAATTTCCTAAATAAATAAATTTTAAGTTAGAAAAATAATTAATTAAATAGATTTCCAAAATACCTTATTTTATTTTATTTTATTTCAAACAACCAAGCAGGTTTTATATGTAAACTTATGATTACAGATAGTTCTACAACATCTCAATATCTCCACATTTTCCCAAAATCATCATATATAATTACTTTCTTGAAACTATATATATCAACATAATCTGGATAAGTCCAACTTTATATTAATTCCAACATATTTTCCAAAATCCTTACTACTGAAACACTTTACTGTATATGTATATCAATATATTTATTTATAATCTGAAGTTTTAAAACTTACTGTAAAATCAAATACTGTGTTATATATTTTTTATATACATATATATAAATTTAAAATCTGGATATATATCTTACTGTATATTTTTTTCATTTCCTGTATACATATATATATTTAAATGGAAAAGTCTGCATATATATATACTTTACTGGGATTGCTTTTTTTTTCTTTTTCTTTTTCCTTTTGTATATAAATATACATATATATAAATTGAAAAACATAAACTGTAAAAATGTTTGTTAAATAAATTTTTAAATTTTGAAAGAAATAGAAATCGCGAATACCTTACTGCCTTCTGATCGCCAAACAAAACGAGCATCGAAACGTCGAACTCCAAGCCTCGCCGACTACACAACGATGCCGAGCACCCTGGTATCGAGCGCGCGCAACACACAACAACCCCGAAGCCCACCTTCACCGGCCTTTTCACTCGCGCTGCCGCTTGATCCGAACGACGATTTCGGCTACTCGATTTGAATCTCGAATCACCATTTGAAGTAAGGCCGAATCGATTTTTGAACGAGGGTTTTTTTTTCCTGCTCTGATTTTGAATTAAAGGGAGAAGCGTGATTTAAGGATAATGGGTAGCGTATGGGAGAAAAAAATCTACAGTGCTTTGGAAAGGACAGGAAAAGAGTTGATGTGAGATAATTTCAACTGCAGTTGACTAGTATAAATATTCAATTTAAATTCAAATTCAAATCGTTCTGATAAATGCAACTTAAAACTTGACCTCCTGTCGAGGCATGCCGCCAGGCATTTATAATGTTATACCCTTATTCCGAACGCAATGGAAAAGGTTTCGAGTCCTAATTCGATCGTATGGAGAAGATAAGTTTTGGATCTAGTTATTATATTGAATTTTTCGATATAGATTTCAGCGTGTTTATACATCGTATGACCACACGATAACTCCAAATGCTACGTAAATTGAAATCCGATAATAATACAATATTACGGGTCCAATGGAACTGGTTTCGTCGAATTCCGAGACTGTGCCTCGGAAGGCTATTTTTAAATATCAATTTAAACGATAAAATTTCAAAACTTAACAAAACACTTTCAAATTCAAGTTTAACACTTTTACTATCTTCAGTACTATCAATATAAATTTTACTAGCCTTTAAAATATTTTTTTAACAGGCTTAAAACTAAAGATTCAATAATTTACCCAATTTCAGTTTATTAAATCCAATAACTTAATTGCTAAATAAATAATAATATTTGAAATTCAAGTAAACTACCTTTTAAGTATTTAAAATCAATTAAATATTTCAATTTCAAATGCTCAAAAATTCCAGGTCGTCACATTCCTCCCGCCTTAAAAGAATTTCGTCCCCGAAATTGCCAGTTAAGGAGAATGATCCATAACCCATTAACTATTTCCTCAACCCAAATAGTTTTTAACAACTTGCCAAAACAAATCTTTTTATCAAAGACACACTAACCCTCTTTCTAACTTTTCAAACTTATCCATAAGTCCCAAACAATATTACTTACTTAACAATTCAAATTTAAATTTAAAACCAAATTTTGAATTATCAAAATTTTCTCAAATTTTCCTAACTCCTTAAATTTTCGAAAAATTTCGCCAGCGTCTCCTTTGCGCGGCTAGCTCGGTACATGTAACGACCCGATATTTTCAACCATTCGCATCCATTATAAGTGTATAAGTAGACACACATGCCGAAATTGAATTGCTCAAAATACCGCGTTGTAAATAAAATTTGGCAAATCTCAGAATATACAGTAAATAAATATAATCACATATCACAAACACAGAGTAAAATAATGCAGTGGAAGTAAAGGAAATAGTAGTTCATGAAGCTACTATATAAATATATCAGAGTTACATAAGATATAACAGAAGAAATAGAATACAACTAAAGTCTCAATATAATAACCAAGTACAAGCTGAGTAGAACAACGAAATTGAAATAGATAGGACATGACAAGCAGATAATCTCCAGCGATTCAAATCTCCAAGAGAGTGGAAATCCAAATCTGTGAATAACTCATGCTGACCCGAGCGTAAAGCAAAACACAAAACACTCGAGTCAGGACAATATATACTTATATAATGTAAACCAACTCAAGTGAACTGTAATAAGGGTACAAGTAACTTAGAAGATGCTTGGGACCGCCCATCCTCTAAGGATCCGTTAAAATATCTACTATGTAGTAATATTCGCTATTATAATAATGTTTAATAAGTAAAGTACAATCATATAGAAAATAGCGTTAAGGGGATGGAGAACCTTAACGCGGTCGGATCTTAAAATCATAATCGTAGTAAAGCTCGATATGGTAGGTGACACGGCACAACTAGGCAATGCCAGGGTAGATATACCAATTACGCACACAGACTTGTAACAACCCGTGATTGCGGTTACCAAATAATAAATTAAAGTTGGGATTTTAATTTAATTGGAGCTATTAATGAATTTTTAATGTGGCTAATTTGTTCAAAATTTAGTCATTTTGAATAAATTAATATTTTTGGTCTTAAATGTAAAATGGAGCATTTCAAGGAAATTAATTAGGGAAATTTGTAATTTATATTGTTGCAAAATTTTATATGTGTAAAATAGTGCAATATTTGATTTGGGAAATTAATTTGCAATTTATTTGCAAAATGGTGATTTTGGCTAATATTAACTATAAACGGTGTTTTGGAAAAAATTAGGGGTTAAAATGTAAAATATTATTGATATAGGATTTTATGAAATGGCTAAAAGTAATTGTTAACATATTTTCATAATTTTCTATGGTTTGAAATGTATTTAGTAATTTGTATGTAGAGTGTACTTAGAGAAAATTGCCTATATATGTATGCACATGAATAATACAAAGTCCTAATGGGTATTAGATCCAATAACCCTAACCATTAGCCTATAAAGTATCTTTTACTCTCCCATTTCAGCCAACATTTCATTTCATAACCACTAAAACCTAATTAGAAAGCTCCAAAACCTAGTCATGGCCTCCTAAGCAAGACTCCAATCTACACCAAATCAAAGAGAGTTAATCCAAACTACTAAAAGAGGTAATAGCAATCACAAAACCCACCTCTAATTCATTCTTTAATTTCTGAAATTATTTTATAATCCTCTTTTTTTGTGCATTTAGATTGTGAAACTCTTTGATCTTCTTTTCATTGCTTGGAAAGAGGTAATATATGCTAGCTGAAATTATAATTAGTTTATTGCTGTTAGTAAATTAGACATATCTCATTCATATTAAATCGGAATTAAGATTTTCTTGAAGTTCTGGAAAGCTTATTCTGTAGCCTATAACTTTCATGTTTTGAGCTTTGCCTAATTTTGTGGTTTCAATGGCCGAAATCATGTTTGTTTGTCGCTGACCTGACAACAAACTACAGGGTTGATAAAATAAAACCCTGAAATTGATTTGGCCATAAGTTACTCGGTTTTGATCCGAATTAGATAATTTTGGATGTTCCGGAAAGCTTAAAACATATGCTACAATTTTTGTTCAGTGAGTTTTCTGTATTATTGCCATTTAAATGACCTGAAATGCGTTCAAAGACAGAAGACCAATTCTGTCTTTAACAAGTTATCTTGAGTTTCAATCTGATATTGTTTTGCATGTATCTCTCTCGTTTCTTATCCAAATCTAATAATTTTGGATGTTCTGGAAAACTTAGATTTAGTGCTAAAACTTTTATGTTTTGAGTTTCATGAAATTTCGAAGTTAATTTGGTCAAAATTGTATATTCTTACCACTGTCCCGAGAGCACAACGACAGTGATATAAAATTTAGATCTGAGAATTGTTTTAGTCATAGAATTTTCATCTCTAGTCGGAATTTGACGATCTTGGTCATTCCAGAAAGCTTAGAAACTAAGCTACAACTTTAATTTTATTCATTTTGCCAGAATTTGAAGTTTACTATGCCAAAATTGTGGTTTTTCATCTCTGGCCAGTTAGTGCATAGCTATAGGCCTTAGTCTTTTTTCTCCCGTTGTTTTCAACGTAGAACCCCGACTTTGCGACGCCATCCCGGGCTCGTCCTTTGTCGGATTTCATCGTTTTTGGTCTCGTTAAAAAGATGAGATCGAGATCTTTAACCATGCAAAGTTTGGTTTAGATCTGGGTGCATTAGGTACTTCGTTTCTATTGCCGAAGTAGCACCCAGAAACTGTTTTACAATAGTGATCATTTTCAGTTATCGTCGGACCAACTTCGAAACATTGTCGTTTCTTCGTTTCAAGTCGAAACCAAACGAATCTTATTGCATATCAAAGTAGGAGTACTTTTCTACGCTCCTGCAAATTTTCATCAAGATCTGAGTTCATGTGACCCTTCGACCATGTCGTCGAAGTGGGACCTTTACACTGTTTTGAAACAGTAAAGTTTTATGATTTTTGTCCGACTTTGAGACGATGCCGTTTCTTCGTTTCAAGTCGGAATTCCCCGATTCTTTTTGCATCTTAAAGTAGGGATGTTGGACTACATGCCTGCAAATTTTCATGACATTTGGACACAGTTGGCTGGTCCAAATAAATTGCCGAACTTTGGTTCGCGTCAGTTTTTTTGAATGTTTACAAACACTTAGAATATTTTTCAGTGATTTTCTGGTTTTATTGATTTCTTTGAGATTTGTCTCTAGATTTCGTACACGGGTTTTATGGATCATTTTCAAAAGATTTTTCACTCCTAAATGGCTTTCGAAATTATTATATAATATTATTTTTAATTATTAAATTAATTACTCCATAATAGGAGATTTTTCAAAAGCCGTTTTAAAGTGATTTCAAAATCAATTATAAATCCGTTTTGCACCATTATTTTCTATAATAAAAACCTCACACTCACTTTTTAGCACGTCGAGCGAAGTGGGAAGGTGCTTAAACGGTTAGGAAATCTTCGGCCTATGGAAACCGTGTGTATTTTCTTTCCGGTTAATCCCCGACCTATTCGATTGATCGTTTTGACCTTTGGGTCTAGTTTAGCGATGATATGAGGTAGACTTTTTATTGTTTGGAGTGTGAGCTTGCTATTGGTTAGGAAACTGTTTAGTGCGAACGTGGGGTATGAGACTCATTGTTAACACTTTACGGGTTCCTCTCCAAGAAGTTAGTGACACATTAGCCTCTGGGCGGCCAGTACTGGACCTCTGGGTCACCACGCCTCTGGGCAACCGTCTCTGGACACCTGCTCTGTGGAGCAGTTTATTTTTCGGCATGCGCCTCTGGGCCTTATCCTTCTGGGAAGTATCTTGCCGTCTCGCGCGTTCCGCATCTGTGCGAGTGATCGATCAGAACTTTACAGTACTTGGCAACAACGACTCTGGTCGGTGCACGTGCAAAACTTGTATTATCTGATGATTTTTATATCCATTCGAGTACTGTAACGACCCGGAAATTTCGAACCCGAAATTTCCAGATAGTTAGAAGAAAAAGAAAGAGATAGAAGAAAGAAACAGAAGAAGAAGAAGAAGAAGAAACATCAACATCTCACATTCGCAGCGGATAAAATATAATAATAAATGATAACAGTTTTACAAAATAATATTATATCTGTCGATTACATTTTAATACATCAGAGTTACATATTTATACAAACACTGGATATACATAATTATCAAGCCTCAGATATACAATAATATAACACAGTAGAAACACTCCATACGTTCCTGCCATCCAGCTCGTCTCCTGAACTCCCAAACGTCCTTACCTGAAAATCTGTAATACTCGGTCTGACCCGAGCATTACATCAAAGTAACACCCGGGTCAGGCTGGAAACCAGCGTGAGTAAACCCATATATCTTGAAATACTAAGCTATATAACTTAAGTGAATTACCAGAGTAACTCGTACTTTTCTACGAGTTCTAATCTTATTTAAGTCAATTCATTTATCTCAAATCAATATCCAAGAATCGTTATCAGTTTTAAATATCCATGATACATAGCTTATTTCATTCCAGCCTGTTTACTTCCAAATTCACATTTATAAAGAATCGAAGTGGTTTCGGGTATTTACTGATACCCGGCCCCGGTCTCTTCGAATTCAATGTTATATCTAAATCAAGTTATTTAAGTGAAATACAATTCAACATTAAGTAGGATGTCACTTATACACAACAATTTATCATCGATAAATAACTACATTATCATTGTCCACCTATATCATATCACAAACATTGCATATCAGACATATCAACCAATTCAAAGCATTTACATCATTCAATCATTCATAAGCAAGATTGATCACTTCCAAAATTAATTTAATTCATCCCTAATTAAATTAATTACTAATCTTTAATCACTTAGATTACCTTTACTTAACAATTATTAATTACAAACCGATTAATTAATCTTCCTTTAATTTTATCTTAATTAATCCCCTTTTGATTAATTATCCTTTAATTATATTAAGTAATTAACTCTTAATTACCCCATAGATAAACTAGCCTTAACCATTCACATTTACTTTTAATTAATCTCCTTAATTAATTTATTAATTAATTAATCACATTAATTAATACTTCTCAAATTACTTAATTAAAGTAATTACTTAAGAATTAATCACTTAACCCTCCTAATCAATCATTAATTAACTACAAATCATTTAATTAATTAATTAATCATTCCTTGATTACCTTACAAATCAATTAATTAATCTTTAATTACTTAATTAATTACCCCTTAATTATAAATTAATTAATCGTTAATCACTTTCATTAAGTAATTATCTATCAATCATAAATTAATTAACCCTTAATTAATTCTTAAATTAATTACCCTCAAATTATTTACTAAATTAATTAATCACATAATTAATTATCCTTTAATTAATCATTCTTTAACCCCTTTCATTAATCAACTTTTAATCATTAATTTAATCATAATATTAAGTTTATTTAAAAATAAATTTTTCAAAAAAAAAACTTTTTAATACATTCCAACTTAATTATACATTCATCACATAAAAGAATTTTAGTAAGAAATCGTTTAACTTTCAAAACTTGTTTAATTTAACATTTTAAAACTGCAATAGTATTAAACCCGAGATAACTTTGACTTAAATCCCAAAATACCCGAGCCTTACTTCGAGTAGCCCAAATTTCCTTTTGCTTCGAGTCGAACTAACCTTTTTCTCGAGCTTGAACCCGAGTACTCCTCATCTTCCCCAGATTCACAACAAACCCAGATACTCGTATCTACACGTGCACGTACACCAGAGTTCGGATCATCTCCGACCAACCTCGCCCACTTCGACACGTCGACGACGATCATCCCAAACCAACAGGCATCTCAAAATCCACGATATCACCGTAGTTCGTAATCGAACAGATCATCACCCTCCTGGAACCAACACCCTCGCCCAAATCGCCTCACCAACGACCACTCGTCCACGATCATCCACACTGACATGACCAAAGCTTTGCCAACCTTCCCTGCTTTGATTTCCCCCCACGCGATCGAGTCCGGTCTCCTTACGGCGACGAAATCGTAACGAATACCTCGACGTCCAAAAACTTCTCGACAACCCTAATTTGACGTCATTCGTCCCTTACAGTGATCTATAAAACCTATCACCATTTTTCCTAACATCCATGACCTCCAACTTTGCTTCAGCCAAGAATTCGGCCCTCCTCCAATCGCCGATCACCAGAATTTGACCCAAACCCAAAATATGTTCAACCCAAGATTTCTCACCATATACAAACTTAAAAATTACAAAACTTTCACCAAAATTCATCAATTCCTAAGTCGAATTTGATAATATAAGTAAAACATGAATTCAAGACAGTCGAATTCCAGAGATTTTTCATTTTCTACTGTAAATTCTTTCTTTCCAGAGAAATACTTACAAACTTCACATGAAACTATTTTTAAAAATAGTAATTCGTAAATACAAACATATTTTCTTCAATTACTATGACCTATAAGTTTTTGAGTGAAGAGAAAAGAAATTTTGAATGATTTCTGAGCCTGTTAGAACAGAACAGAGGCTCTGCACATATATACACAGCACTTACAAGCATATATACACATGCACACATACATTTCATCCATGCAACATTTTTACAACTTACTTTAATTATTTAATCTCATGCAACCAGAAAATAAATAGATTAAGCTTTTGAGAAGAAGATTTGTTTACTCACCATTTTTAAAAGCAGAGAAATTCCCAGGCTTTAAATTTTGATCTGACAAATGCTTTTGATTTAAAACTTGAATTGCCTTTTGCTTCTTCGATTGAAGACTTGAAATCTTTTGTTGCTGAGATGTTTTAACTTGTACCGAAATGATCTTGCTTTTAATAAATCTCAGGTTACTTGTTTTCAGACTGTGAAGAAGATGCAGGTTTTGATTTTTTAGAGGATATTGATTTCAGGTTTGTTGAAGAATGGTTACAGGCTGAAGTTTTTCTTTGAGTTTAGAATTAAGGTTAGAAAGAAAGAAAAAAATAAGAATGAAAGATGTACACTTATATAACTAATTTATGATTTATTTAAAATCAAAGAAAATGAAAATAACATATGACACTTGTCATATACCTTATTTAATTATCTAACACATGTTATCAAGTGAATTTATATGCTAACACATGTTTTTTATTCATTTTATTTATTTATTTTTATTTTTCTTTTAAAAGATTTTAAAAGCTTTATATTAATTTCTTAATTAACAAATACATTTGTAATTAAATAAATGCTTTCTTAATCTTATACAAATAAAATCTTTAAAGAAAATAAAATAACTTTAAATTCAAATTCAAATTATATTTAAGAATCCTATTTAAATTAATTTATAACACACATTCAATTTGAAATAACAATCCTATTTTATTAAAGTCTATTTATCTATATATAAAACAATATATATATATATATATATTTTACCAATTTACTATAAGATTTATCATTTCCAAAAATCTATAATTCAATATTTATGATAGATTCAAATTCATTTATACACATATCCAGATATTCTTTGAATTATAAGAATTCTATTTGTTTAACTAGATAAAATCAGTATCTCAATAGTTACAATCAATTAATTACCAATTAGCGGATATCTAAAAATCCGGGTTATCACAAGTACCGCCATTCGGCGTTGGTTCTATGGAACCATACGATGTAAGTGCGATTACCTTGTGGATTCACAGTGTCTCTGGACACTGCTTTTCAGTGTTTGATTTCATTGATTTTTCAGTATATCCCCATTGCTCTTTGGAGCATCGATCTTTGCTTGGGCATTGATTACAGACTCTGGTCACTCTTGGGATTATTGCCTATGGGCATCTTTTTATAGCTTTGGCTACGCCGATGATATGAGGCGATTTTATTTATTCTACACTTTGGTGTTGATTTCTCTTTGGAGATTTTTATTGTTTATTGATGATTAGGGATCGTCATTATATTCATGTGGTTCATAATATACTTCTCTTTGGATAAGTACTGTTTTACTTATGTACCGCATTATTATATATCTCAGTTATTACTGATTGTTTAGCTAGCCTGACTCGAGTTTTTTCGCTCGGGTCAGACCGAGTTGTTTCAGGTTAGGTCTCCGGACTTAGCTTCTGTGCTTCCGCTTGGACATTATCTGCTATGCTGATAGATAGCGCTTTTATTTGTCCACTATTCCGCTACTCTCTTATTATTCAGACTTTGATATGTACATATTTTTGACTCACATGTGTGAGCAGTGGCTTTGTACCCACTTATGATATTTGGATCTGTATTGATGATGTATTGTTCTGGGATTTTATATCTGTTATGTGATTCTGTTCTGTGATGTTTTTATCATTTATTATTATGCTTTGTCCTGATAGATCTTTAGCCATTTGTAATTTCGTTATAAGTATTTACCGAATATGTCGAACCACCTGATTGAGAAAAATTTAAATAGATTCCACCTTTCGACGTATTCGGTAGATAGTTATAGCTTGATTATAGATGGTCGCTTCCACTATACTCTATTCTCCGCTTTAACAGATAGTATTACTCCCGTAATACTCTTTGTTACAGTGGGTCTCAGAGTGGGGCGTTACAGCTTGGTATCAGAGCCAAGGTTCAGGAATAAGCATAATAAACACAGAACAAATTAGCCACATTAAAAATTCATTAATAGCTCCAATTAAATTAAAATCCCAACTTTAATTTATTATTTGGTAACCGCAATCACGAACCCATGTAATTGTCTCATTTGGCCCATTAACCCATAATCACTTTTTATTTAAAAATTCCCCATTTCAACCCAAAATACTTTAATTTACAAACCAATTGCAAAATTTAAATTCCCAAAATTTTGTTTAGCTCCCTTTTCAACTTAAAATCATAATTTTAATTTATTATTCGATAATGCAACCTCAGGGTTGTTACAAGACTGATGGAGCACATAGCAGCCACTACCGTCCACCTCGGACAACACTCCCCAATCAAGGGTGGCCACCAAAAATCACAAAGTAATAGAATGGTATCGAAGAAATGTGTCCGAGAAGAGGTGCTACCTCACTGGTCCGAGATCGCTCCTGTTTTAGCCACCTTATGCCAACTCATGGGAGTTGGGTCCACGTATATACCTTAGGATCGTCGCCACCATCCTACTTCATTCTAGAAACTACACCGCGTACACAGTTGTCAAAGTGGTTTTCGGTATCGACAGAGAGTATGTCCATATCCGATCCCGGTCTCTTTAACAACCAATCGTTATTATAACCCGTGGTTATAACTTTTAAAACAATACTTTACTTCAAAATAAAATATCATTTCAAAACCATATATTTATCAAAATAAAGATTAAATCAATTCCAAACCCTTTCCATATATTTAAAATATCATATCATTTCAAAACTTCATTTCAAATCATTTCAATATATCAAAATATCATATCTTTCCAAAACTTCATTTCAGATCATTTTAATATATCAAAATATCATATCTTCCCAAAACTTCATTTCAAATCATTATAATATATCAAATATCAAACTTTCCAAATCTTCATTTCAAATCATTTTAATATATCAAAATATCATATCTTTACAAATCCAAATATTCAACTTTAAATACCTTTTAAATTCAAAGATATCGTTCATTTACTATCATTTCAAATCACCTTTAAATAGTTTATATTCCAATCAAAATAATTCATTTAAACCTTTTAAAAGTGTAATTATTATATTTTCAAATCAAGTATTCAATTTCCAAAGTTTCAAACCATTCTGAGTTCGTTTACTAAGTCAAAAACCCTAATTATTAAAATTTCAGCATTTCACAGCATTTAAAAACAACTACTATAAGTTATGTTTGAAAACATTTTTAATTTAGCAAAGACAGCACTTAAAACTGCTGTTAAAACTCAGTTTTAGTTGAATTATAGTTCAAAACAGAAAAGACAGCATTTCAGAAGTGCTGCGGTAGTTCAGATTTCAAAACAAGGGTTAAATTTGATTTCAACATAGATTGCAGACCATTATAGCATTTCCAGAGAATGCTATAATAGGCCTGAGTTCAATATTAGCCTCTAAGTTCAACTACAGCAACTACAGCATTTCAGAAATGCTGTAATAGCTCTATTTTACACAATTTTAGTTCAAAACAGAATCTATAGCATTTCTGAATGCTATTAAAAGTTAATTTCAGGTGTTAGTGTATTTTCAGCAATTAAATAACTTTAATTTAAAACACATAAACATTTTAAAAAATCATATTTTAACATTTAAAATGTTCATTTACATATCATTTAACATATATCTTTTCACAATAAATTCCTTATAATCAAATCCAATTTCAACAATTTACTTAATAAATTTAAGTGTAAAAGTGTCCAATTCTTCACTTTTCAACAAATAAACTTAACACTTCAAATTTAAATTACCATTTCACAATTTAACTAAATTTCCAATTTTATTTAGTTAACTTAAACCATTAATTAAAACCAAATTTCACATTTCCTAGTCAAGTTATATCTTAAAAGATCACTTTTTAACATTCATTGATTTAACCACTTAAATTCATAGAAAAATCAATAATACTTTAATAAATCACTTAAATTCAAATTTAATCAAATTATCATATTTACCATTTACAAATAAAATTTAATATCCATTTTATTTATATAACTTAAATATCATTTTTAACCAAAATTCCAAATTTCCAACTTAAGTTATATTTTAAAAATCCAGTTAAATCATTCATTAATTATATTTTTAACACATAGAAAAATCATAATTTCTTTAATTCAAAATATTTCAAAATCTGTTTAAATCAAATTTCATAAATTTATATTTTTAAAATACTTAAAAATATCCAAAACACTTTATAAAATAACCCCGGGCCTGTATATAGTTTTCTAGCCTAGGTCAAGTGATACGGATATGTATCATTTCAATCCGCAGTTTAAAAAGAAAAATCTGGGTTCTATCATTTCAAACCCGCAATCCCAAGTTAAGATAAATTAAATAAAAACCATTCAGGCCTATCATTTCAGCACATAACGATTTTTCCCTATTCTAAAGTCCGTTCGGGTATGTATCATTTCAACCCATAGTGAACCTAATCTACAGGGAACTTGTAGTGTGATAAACTGATAAAATAACAGAATAGCATGAAATAATAGTAATAGATGATATAACATATATAATAACAGGGGTAAACATTATATGATCATAATATAACAGTTATAACAGGATGATAAAATTTTACAGATTCAAATGGTGTCAGTTTACTAGTTATATAAGTACACATCGTCTGGTGAGATTTACTCACCTGTTAAACCTGGAGATTAGCGATCAAAACACACATAATAGATTCCAGAAAGCACAACAAGCACGATATAGCATGACTTTTGATTTGAATGAATGGAGAGCCTTGATATGTATCTTGTAAACAATAACCAAACAAGACAATATACACATAAATATTCAACGCAAACAATGTTGAAGCAATGAAGATAAGAAGCAACAACGAAATAGATTACTTGACTGTGCTTTAACCATTCAAAAGCTCGAACAAGGGGTTCATTTTCTCAGCCATGATGATGATGAGTGTGGGAGAGACAAGGTTAACTTCCTCGAATACATAAGACAAAACAATACAAAGAATATAAGTTTTCAAATGCACAATACGATAGAATAATATAGAATCAACTACACGAATCAAAGTAGAATTGCTTTGCACTTGCTTCCAATAACCTTCAGGTTCAGCCATATGGTGTACTACAGGTCTAAGGCAAGATTTGGATCAGGTTTTGGTTGCTAAGGGTCGGCCAAACATGTTTAGAGGATAGCAAAAGGTGAGTATGCATGAAACAACACAACAAGGCAAAACAATGTCACTTTAACATGGATTCAAGGCAATTCAAGGCTCGGCCAAGGCTCATGGGCATGACCAGAGGAGTGGGGTCCAAGGTGATGATGTGGCAGAGGGTCCAGGAGGTGCTGGAGGTGGTGGAGGTGGTGTTGGTGGCGGCCATGGGTGTTGGAAGGTGATGGTACCAAAACTAGGTCAACTTGAGTGCATAGGTGATGGATAGTGCTAGTTTAGATGGATTTTTGTGGTGATCTTCATCATGGCTTGGCTTGGCCTGAGGAGGAGAGGTGTTAGGCTGTGTGATGGTCAGAGAAAAGTGGTGGTGGTGGTCAGCCACAGCTTGGAGGAAGGGGAATACAGCTATGAAGGTGGAGAGCATGTGCAAATTCAAGTAGAAAATCATAAAAAGACAAGAAGAAGATAGAATTTTTTTACCTAAGCTTCACAAGGAGAATAGCCGTGATTTTTTTGTGAGAGGAGGAGAAATGAATTTCGTGAAAGTGAAAAAAAAATGCAGCTAAAATGAGTAGATTACACGCCCAAAACAATTAAGAAAAGAGTTGGGAAAATGAAAGGTCGGGAGATGGAAAGCCTTAGGAGTTTCAAGAGTTTAAAACTTTTCAAATTTCTTCTATTTCTTTTTAATAAGTTTAAATATATGAAAATACATATAATTTCAGTTAAAATTCGAAAATGTAACAAATAAAAAAAAATATAAATAATTAAATCAAGAAAATAGCAAAAATTGTCAACTAGGCTAGAAAAATTGAAAATAAATGGTATAAACTTTAGAAAATTCATATGAGCTTGTAATATATTTTTAAACATAAATAATAACATAAAATAAAAATATATTCACAAAATAAATATTTAAAATTTAATTTACATATAATTTTTAATGAAGAAAATAGCAGAAAATAGGAAAACAGCCTTTAAAAATAGGAAATCATCATAGTAAATTTTGGAAAAATACTATTATTATTTTTGAAAATATTTAGAGGTGAAAATATACATAAATTAACATATTGACACATATTAAAATAAAATATAACAAAGAAAAAGTAATTTATACAATTTAAAATAGACAAAATTGTCAAATAAACAGTTTATACTCAAAATTGAAATGTACATAACTTTTGCAGTTTAACTCCGTTTTCAACGAAACGAAAAGCAGTATCCAAGTTATTAAATCTAATTTTAAAACAAAAGATAAAATTTAAGATTTCAAATATTTAAAATTTAAATTTAAAAGTCAAAGTTTGACTATTTTAACCAAAATTCACTTTTTGGAAAATTATTCTATTCAGTCATATTTGGAATTCTAATCCATATCAAAATCAAAGTTTATATTTAAAATAACAAAATTTATTCTTTTTCATAAATAAAGCTTTTAAATCTGGAAATATCAATTTAAAAATAATTGTAAAATACAGGGTTGTTACACTCTCCCCCACTCAAAACTTTTCGTCCCCGAAAAGGAACGAGGTACGGGAAAGCACAGAAAAAGATATAGTGAAATAAGATTAAAATAAGATGACAAGGAGATTTAAATTACACCTGATAACTGTTGTTATAGGTAAGTTTAACAAGAGGGAGGTGATCAAATCAAGAACACAAACACGAAAAGATCCTCTAGAGTCTGAATCACCCTTTTCACTTGACCAACGGTCTATGAATGGAAAAACAGTGCTCATATCCAGATGAGTAACAAAGATTATCAAAGATTATAGAAAGATTTCTAAACAGACTGGTATAAGCAATAGACTTCCCATTCTGTAACAAGATAAGAGAAATAAGGACAACCAAAAGATAGTTTGAAAAAAAATAACAAATATGATAATAAATTTGGGACCATAATGCTTTGAAATCATAACAATTTAGGGATGTTTATCATTTGGAAATCATACTACTAAAATCATAACACTTTGGAAATGTTTTTCTAAAAAAAAACATAATACTTAGAAAATCATAACATCTTTTTTAAAAATAATCTTTATTTAAACCATTTTAATTCAAGGTCAAATAATATTCATATTAATGTTGTAACATTTCTAAGTTCATTTAATTATAAAAATTTCCAAAACATTGTGTTTTCAAAACAACAGCACTTATAAAATGCTACAGTAGATATATTAGTATTTCAAATCAGTTTAATTCCAGAAATATTCATTTGGATATCATTTAACTTATTACTTATTAAAACAAACTTTTATGAATGGAATATCCAAATTAAACTATACTTCGTTTATTAAGTCAAAAGTTCACTATTTTACTTAACTCTTAATTTAACACATAACCTAACTCTTTATTTAAAATACCCATTTCATAAATAGATATTCCTTTAATAAGTTACACTTAAAATTTCCATTTGAAAACCAAATTCTCAAGTATCAAGTTTTAGTGATGTTAAAATACATTTTAACTATTTAAATCATAATTATTCATTTTTCAAGACATATCAATTTCATAAATAAAATATTTATCATAGCAAATATAACAATCAAATTTCTTTACACATTTATTCATTTAGACATCAATTAAACTATGAATTCAAGTTAAATAAACTTTATTATCAAAAGTCCAATTCAAATGTATTTTATTTTATCTATTCAAAGATACATTATTTATTATACAACATATTCATTTCAAGAAATAACCTTTATTAAAATTCCTAGGTTAGACTTAAGATTCCATAGTAAATCAAATTTGATTATTAAGCTATTTAAATAAAATATCAAATTTCATTATTAAGTTATTTAAATAAAATCTCTTTAAATTCCTTTTTCACTATTTACCTCTGTTAATCTTTTATAACTAAAATTTAAGTGTATAACATTTATTATAGCCACTCAAATTTTATTTCTAAAAATCCTTTTTATATTGTATATTATCCAATTTCATATTCAACTTCTGTGTAATTTAGGTAAGTTATATTGGAATGAAATTGTGTGTTATACAAATAAAACTTTCCAATTCAATTATCTCAATTTTGAATCATTTATCCAAAATTTTTTTTATATAATTGAAATTATTCTTCAAGATAAAATTTAAGAATTTGAATCTTCGAACATCTTCAAACCATTTGGAGATAAGTAATTATATATACATAATATGTCAAATCAAATTTTAAATCATATATCTCTATATATATTATAAATCAAGTCATATTTTAGAAATTCAAATTAATTAAATTCCCCAAAACAAAGCTGTAGCAAGACTACAGAACAGTCTCTTCACTTCGAAACTCGAAAATGAACGTCGATGATGCTGCAGTCATCACCGAAATTATTTTCCAGCGACAAAGAGAAGAGCACTAAATTTTGAACTTAAAAATCCTTTAGAAACAAATTTCTACTTGGAAATACTTTAAATAATATATCCTTTTAAAACTTTAAACACAAGGTTTGAAATCCATCGAAAATTAAATTCTTAAATTTCTTGTTTTAAATTCATTTCAGTTCCCAAATAAATTTATAAACAACTATTTATAAGTTCATTTATAGAACAATAAATGATAAATCAAGTATTATCATTTCAAATAATCAATTTAAATCAATTTATTAAGTTCCATAATTTTACTTATATAACAAAATTTATTACATTAACCAAATTTAAAAATAATATTGTGTTAGTTTGTTCTGTCAAAGTGTTTTAGAAATCCTATCGATAGCGTTGATCAGACGAATCGATCGGAAGCCCAAATCAACATCAACAACTCAAACAACACAATATATAAAACAAAACATAGATTTACAAGTACAATTTAAAAATGTTTGGAGATAGTTTGGAAACAAAAGACAAGATGATTAAATAACAAAATAGGGAGATGGGTAAGCTTAAATAAATCGCGGGCAACCTTAACCGGGTCAACCGTGACTTAATGAATAAGATCAAATGTGTATTTTTTTTCTGGGGTAAATCTACATCCGATCTCAAGAGATAGAGTTTGGAATAACAAAAGATATTAGCATCTAAACCAAGGATAGATATAAATCTCTGGTGAATCGATGCGAATTTTGTAAAGGAGTTTCCCCCTTTACCAGAAAATTAGAATATTGGCGAGACAGCCAATTCACTATAAAGATCATTCGAAGTGGAGTTATGTGATACTCCAAAATCAAAAGAAGATGAATAGTGAGGGACAAGAATTAATTTTGAAACCGCAGGGAACGTTCCAAAAATTCAAAGGAAATTCGAATCAAGAGGAAAAGATTCAAACTCGAACGAAAGTGATTCTGTAAATAAATCTACTCCATATGCTGAGTTTTGCCTCAAAGCCAAAGCTCTGATACCAACTGTAACAACCCGATATTTTCAACCATTCGCATCCATTATAAGTGTATAAGTAGACACACATGCCAGAATTGAATTGCTCAAAATACCGCGTTGTAAATAAAATTTGGCAAATCTCAGAATATACAGTAAATAAATATAATCACAGATCACAGACACAGAGTAAAATAATGCAGCGGAAGTAAAGGACATAGTAGTTCATGAAGCTACTATATAAATATATCAGAGTTACATAAGATATAATAGAAGAAATAGAATACAACAAAAGTCTCAATATAATAACCAAGTACAAGCTGAGTAGAACAACAGAATTGAAATAGATAGGACATGACAAGAAGATAATCTCCAGCGATTCAAATCTCCAAGAGAGTGGAAATCCAAATCTGTGAATAACTCAGGCTGACCCGAGCGTAAAGCAAAACACAAAACACTCGAGTCAGGACAATATATACTTATATAATGTAAACCAACTCAAGTGAACTGTAATAAGGGTACAAGTAACTTAGAAGATGCTTGGGACCGCCCATCCTCTAAGGATCCATTAAAATATCTACTATGTAGTAACATTCGCTATTATAATAATGTCTAATAAGTAAAGTATAATCATATAGAAAATAGCGTTAAGGGGATGGAGAACCTTAATGCAGTCGGATCTTAAAATCATAATCGTAGTAAAGCTCGATATGGTAGGTGACACGGCACAACTAGGCAATGCCAGGGTAGATATACCAATTACGCACACGGACTGATGGAGCGCATAGCAGCCACTACCGTCCACCTCGGACAACACTCCCAAATCAAGGGTGGCCACCAAAAATCACAAAGTAATAGAATGGTATCGAAGAAATGTGTCCGAGAAGAGGTGCTACCTAACTGGTCCGAGATCGCTCCTGTTTTAGCCACCTTATGCCAACTCACGGGAGTTGGGTCCACGTATATACCTTAGGATCGTCGCCACCATCCTACTTCATTCTGGAAACTCCACCGTGTACACAGTTGTCAAAGTGGTTTTCGGTATCGACAGAGAGTATGTCCATATCCGATCCCGGTCTCTTTAACAACCAATCGTTATTATAACCCATGGTTATAACTTTTAAAACAATACTTTACTTCAAAATAAAATATCATTTCAAAACCATATATTTATCAAAATAATGATTAAATCAATTCCAAACCCTTTCCATATATTTAAAATATCATATCATTTCAAAACTTCATTTCAAATCATTTCAATATATCAAAATATCATATCTTTCCAAAACTTCATTTCAAATCATTTTAATATATCAAAATATCATATCTTCCCAAAACTTCATTTCAAATCATTTTAATATATCAAATATCAATCTTTCCAAATCTCCATTTCAAATCATTTTAAAATATCAAAATATCATATCTTTACAAATCCAAATATTCAACTTTAAATACCTTTTAAATTCAAAGATATCGTTCATTTACTATCATTTCAAATCACCTTTAAATAGTTTATATTCCAATCAAAATAATTCATTTAAACCTTTTAAAAGTGTAATTATTATATTTTCAAATCAAGTATTCAATTTCCAAAGTTTCAAACCATTCTGAGTTCGTTTACTAAGTCAAAAACCTTAATTATTAAAATTTCAGCATTTCACAGCATTTAAAAACAACTTCTATAAGTTATATTTGAAAACATTTTTAATTCAGCAAAGATAGCACTTAAAACTACTGTTAAAACTCAGTTTTAGTTGAATTATATTTCAAAACAGAAAAGACAGCATTTCAGAAGTGCTATGGTAGTTCAGATTTCAAACCGAGGGTTAAATTTGATTTCAACATAGACTGCAGACCATTATAGCATTGCCAAAGAATGCTATAATAGGCCTGTGTTCAATATTAGCCTCTAAGTTCAACTACAGCAACTACAGCATTTCAGAAATGCTGTAATAGCTCCTTTTTACACAATTTTAGTTCAAAACAGAATCTATAGCATTTCTAAATGCTATTAAAAGTTAATTTCAGGTGTTAGTGTATTTCCAGCAATTAAATAACTTTAATTTAAAACACATAAACATTTTTAAAAATCATATTTTAACATTTAAAATGTTCATTTACATATCATTTAACATATATTTTTTCACAATAAATTCCTTATAATCAAATCCAATTTCGACAATTTACTTAATAAATTTAAGTGTAAAAGTGTCCAATTCTTCACTTTTCAACAAATAAACTTAACACTTAAAATTTAAATTACCATTTCACAATTTAACTAAATTTCCAATTTTATTTAATTAACTTAAACCATTAATTAAAACCAAATTTCACATTTCCTAGTCAAGTTTTATCTTAAAAGATCACTTTTGAACATTCATTTGTTTAACCACTTAAATTCATAGAAAAATCAATAATACTTTAATAAATCACTTAAATTCAAATTTAATCAAATTATCATATTTACCGTTTCCAAATAAAATTTAATATCCATTTTATTTATATAACTTAAATATCATTTTTAACCAAAATTCCAAATTTCCAACTTAAGTTATATTTCAAAAAACCAGTTAAACCATTCATTAATTATATTTTTAACAAATAGAAAAATCATAATTTCTTTAATTCAAAATATTTCAAAATCTGTTTAAATCAAATTTCATAAATTTATATTTTTAAAATACTTAAAAATATCCAAAACACTTTATAAAATAACCACGGACCTGTATATAGTTTTCTAGCCTAGGTCAAGTGATACGGATATGTATCATTTCAATCCGCAGTTTAAAAAGAAAAATCCGGGTTCTATCATTTCAAACCCGCAATCCCAAGTTAAGATAAATTAAATAAAAACCATTCAGGCCTATCATTTCAGCCCATAACGATTTTTCCCTATTCTAAAATCCGTTCGGGTATGTATCATTTCAACCCATAGTGAACCTAATCTACAGGGAACTTGCAGTGTGATAAACTGATAAAATAACAGAATAGCATGAAATAATAGTAATAGATGATATAACATATATAATAACAGGGGTAAACATTATATGATCATAATATAACAGTTATAACAGGATGATAAAATTTTACAGATTCAAATGGTGTCAGTTTACTAGTTATATAAGTACACATCGTCTGGTGAGATTTACTCACCTGTTAAACCTGGAGATTAGCGATCAAAACACACATAATAGATTCCAGAAAGCACAACAAGCACGATATAGCATGACTTTTGATTTGAATGAATGGAGAGCCTTGATATGTATCTTGTAAACAATAACCAAACAAGACAATATACACATAAATATTCAACGCAAACAATGTTGAAGCAATAAAGATAAGAAGCAACAACGAAATAGATTACTTGACTGTGCTTTAACCATTCGAAAGCTTGAACAAGGGTTTCATTTTCTTAGCCATGATGATGATGAGTGTGGGAGAGACAAGGTTAACTTCCTCGAATACATAAGACATAACAATACAAACAATATAAGTTTTCAAATGCACAATACGATAGAATAATATAGAATCAACTGCACGAATCAAAGTAGAATTGCTTTGCACTTGCTTCCAACAACCTTCAGGTTCAGCCATATGGTGTACTACAGGTCTAAGTCAAGATTTGGATCAGGTTTTGGTTGCTAAGGGTCGGCCAAACATGTTTAGAGGATAGCAAAAGGTGAGTATGCATGAAACAACACAACAAGGCAAAACAATGTCACTTTAACATGGATTCAAGGCAATTCAAGGCACGGCCAAGGCTCATGGGCACGACCAGAGGAGTGGGGTCCAAGGTGATGACGTGGCAGAGGGTCCAGGTGGTGCTGGAGGTGGTGGAGTGAAATGACCCTCCTATTTCCACCCTAATTTCATAAGGATTTTTTTTTTGCTAAGAGATGATATATAGATATATCATTCATTACAAATATGTTTTCCAAGGTCATTTTCTTTTTCCAATAAACAAAATATATCCAGGATCAAAATAACTTACCAATATAAATATATCAGTGTATATCTAATAACATACACACACATATGAAGATGTATGTGTTCTTCTTGTTTAAATTCAGAGTATATACTTTATTTTTTTTTGTACAAGAACATTCTGTTTAATTTAGATTTATAGCATTTCAGATTAATTATTGTATCTTGATTTTTGGCCACAAAATCCACTGGAAACATGTACTTTAGTCTGTCATTATAATTAAGAAATGATCAAGTAATAATCAGTGATAATCAAGCTTTTAATATAGATGATTGTGTTAAAGTCTGGATAGTATCAAATTCAGTATAAAAGAAAGTGGATCCTAAGTGAACACAAGCAACATCTAGGCGTAATGGAAACGCTCCTAACTTATACACAAGAGGTCACGAGTTCGAGTACTATGCTGGTCGGTTCAAACACAATTTTTGTTTTTCTTTTTTTTTTCTGTATGGTTTGAAATCTGATACCTACCTATCTTTGTACATATATATTTAATGTTTGCCTATAACCTAACATACAAAACAATTCTTCTTACTTTACTATTTTTGAATCCCATTCCTACAACTGTTCTAGGAATTATAATTATAGTTTTGCTCAAATATCAACATGTACACAGATATACATGTACATGTCAATATCTCTGCTCATTTTCCAGAAAACTGGGTGAAACAATTGCTAAATGTACTAAGCTTTGAAATGCATTTTTATTTTCAGAATACAATCTATCATGATCAACCAATACTTCATTTATTTGAAGCTGGTTAACTCATGAATCCTGTATCTGCCACACTAGCTCAAAGCAATGGAGATACCTTTCATTGCATTCTGTCTGAAGCTTTTAGAAAAACATTTTACTTTTCTCAATACAATTCAGAAATGAATTCAAACTCATTTACAAAGCATTTCAGTAAAAGAAAATAAAATCCTTTTAAGTTTACTTCTTGCTAAATCCAGATTTTGTTCTAAAACTCAGTGCTCTGTTATGTCTCAAGATTTGCTAATACATATATATAAATTATGCAAGACAGTGGCTCACATAATTGTATATTTCTTACCAGATTTTTATAGCTGATACTTGAGCATATTTCTCTTGTTTATGTTTCAGACCCTACTTCACAACAAATCAAACCTTAACACACAACAATTTCAACAGACCAGCAAATTTAATCTGACACTTTACAGAACATAAGGGCAACATGATCACTAACCATAAAATATTCAATACATGACTGGAAATCTTAGAAACATAAAATTTTTCCTGAATACATGCAGATATAATCAATTTAAGCTCTTATTGAAACTAGCTAGCATGTTCATTCACTCCTCCATAATAGCCATAACTTCATTTTTACTTAGTGCCTAGGTTACCTGAAAGAGCATGAGTGGCTGCCTCATTTTAAAATGAGACACCCCATATGCCATGAGCAAACAAGGGTCAGATCTATGATCTGGTATGAGTAACATCAATACATTCATGATATTAAGCAATAGAGAATATAAGAGTACTAACTTGTTATTTAAGAAAATTTCTTCAATCAATTATTTTAACATAGTATAATTAAGTTGGTTCAGGTATGATATATTCATTTATCATTCTTACACTTGCATACATAATCATACAAACATAATTATCCATTTGCAACAAATGCATTCACTGGAACCATCTTGGTTCCATACCATTCAACCTAAGAAATATCCATATTCCTATTTCTTCATTTCCAGGTTGTATAATTCAATTTAAATCCCTGCCTCATCTGCTATTTAGGAATCACTGGGACACATTGCAATGAACTAATTCACATCATTGCACAAAGATCTCAGGGCTTAAACAAACCATGTGCCAACTTGCATACTTCAAATATGACAAGCATTCCAGCAGTCTTCTTGGCCTTCCCTTCCCTAGTTTATTTACTAGTGTAATATCTTAAATCCTAACATCAAATATGCTAAGTGAACATGTCACTGCAAACATGGAAACATCCATAATCTTTCCTAGCATAATTCTCCTCAGAAATAAGCAGACAGCTATTTCCTAAATGGGGTCAATATGTCTTGATCTTAGTAAAATATGAGAATATTTTCTACTGTAAAAGAGGCATGGCATGTTATATTGATCTGCAAGCCTTTATGATTGATTCAGATTCAAGATCTGGTTCAATCATAATTTCAGCTTGTGGGTTTCTTCTTTTTTTTTTGATTTGATTAAGGGCTCAGCACTTAGAAAATTTCTATTGCACCCTTAACATTTTTCTTTTCAAGCCTCAGCACTTATACCAAGTATAATGCAGCTCCAATCATTTTTATAAAGTTTCCATGCCATAGATCTATAACAGTTGAGAGTATTCTCTATATAATTTTTAAGATCCTAAACTTTAACATTTATGAGTATAAATAAAACAGTATGATACTCATCCAAAGACAAATGTCTCAACCAATCAAAGATCATCAAAATCATCCATATTAGATCATATCAGATTTAAAATAAGACATCCAAAAAGCATTGATGAAATCATATACATCAAAACCAGAAATACATAAATGGCAATATAAAAAGTGGCTGCCTCATCTCAGGTCTTAATGCCATGAACTTAGTGAGATTACTCACCTAAATGTTTCTTCTTATTAATCCAGAAAGTTCTTGTTTGAGTGTTTTCTTCTTCCTTCCAATATTTTTTTCTTTTCTTATTTTTGTGCAGCCCGGGGTAAAGACAATTCTACTGCCTATTTATATGCATTTTTCCTCTAGGGTTTTGTTGAAACAGAATTCCATTTCTGTCCTGGCTAGCATCATGCATTTTTCATTCATAATACCCCGGCCATATTAACCAATTTAAAGGCTGCATCTTCTTTTTTTTTTACTTTTCAGAAAATGGCCACTCACCTAGTCATGTTAAAAGTGTGACTATCCTATTTCATATTTTAATTATTCCTGAGAATCCCCTTTGCTATTTTTGCCTACACAAGCATATTGACTTGTATCACATTTCATGTCATTTTAATGTTATGGTTTCACTTGCTTATATATATATATATTTCAGTATTTAAAAATGTATATTTGTATATATATCTTATCTAGGCTTATTTAATTCCTCTTTAATTTCAGAAGCATATGCACCTATATGTATACAGGTTTACAAATCCCTATAACATATATATGTAATTTTTCTTTTCTGGGTTTTAATTAAAATCTGTTTACTGATTTAAAGTAAAACTTACTTTTCCTATTTTCTAAGATGATCCATATAATTCCAGAAATCAAATATCCATGTTGCAAAATCATGTTTGTATTGCTTTTTAATTCTTGTTTTAAATCCAAGAATTCTGGAGTTCTTCCTTGTGCCATTTCAGTGTGCACGTGCACACATATACTTGCACACTATTTATTCCAGAAATTTCACCATATTTAAATCTAAATATTTCAAAAATTAAATCATTTTGCAAAAATGATTTTTCACAAAATTTTGGGGTATTACATTCACCCCTCCTTTTAGGAATTGTGTCCTCACAATTTTTCTAACATTTATAGCAAGCATCATTTTCTTTTCTGAAAACTTATCAAACATATGCATAAGCAACAAATTCAACCATATCAACCATGCATAACAAATAATTTTTCCAGAAGAAAAAAAAATTACCTTTTAATTTGCAAAAAGCTTAGGATAATCCATTCTAATCTTATCCTCTAACTCCCATGTGCAGTCATTAGGATCACTACTCCACTGGATCTTAACTAGTTTCAAGGTTTTGCTCCTTAATTTCTTTTCTTCCTTGGCTATAATCCCCACTGGTTCTTTTTCATAAACCAAGTCAGGATTTATTTGAATTTTGGTAGGCTCTTCCAAAATGTCTTCTTTATCATGTACCCATCTTCTAAGTTGGGATACATGAAAAACATTATGCATTACTTTCATTTCCTCTGGTAGCTCTAATTTGTAAGCCAATGAACCAATTCTTTCCAGAATCTTATAAGGTCCAACATACCTTGGTGTGAGCTTACCTTGCTTGCCAAATCTCATGACTTTCTTCATAGGTGAAATCTTGATGAAAAAAAAGTCTCCCACTTCATATTCCACTTGCTTTCTCTTCCTATCTGCAAATTTCTTTTGCCTATCTTGAGCTGCTGCTATTCTTTTTCTTATTAACCCAATTTTCTCTGTAGTTTCTTTAACATATTCAGGTCCAAGAATAGCCCTTTCTCCAGCCTCTACCCAGCATATAGGTGATAAACATGGCTTTCCATATAAGGCTTCAAATGGTGCCATCCCTATGGTGCTTTGGTAACTGTTATTATATGTGAATTCTGCTAGATGGAGGTGGTCTTCCCAGTTGCCTCCAAAGTCCAATGTACATGCTCTCAACAAGTCCTCTAAGACTTTGTTCACCACCTCAGTTTGACCATCTGATTGTGGATGGTAGGCAGTGCTTAAGCACAACTCACTCCCCATGGCCTCTTGAAAACTTTTCCAAAATCTTGAGGTGAAGATGGTATCCCTATCACTCACAATGGTTTTGGGTATGCCATGCAACCTTACTACTTCTTTCATGAATATTTGAGCCAATTTTGGAGCATTTCTTTCTGTTTTAACTGGGATAAAATGTGCTACCTTAGTTAGCCTATCCACTATCACCCATATACTTGTGTTTCCCTTCTTAGATCTAGGCATACCATCTATGAAATCCATAGATATGTCCTCCCACTTCCACTGTGGTATACTAAGGGGTTGCAATAGTCCTGATGGCCTTTGTGTCTCTGCCTTGACTTGTTGGCAAGTCATGCACCTTGCAACATATCTGGCCACATCTGACTTCATCCCCTTCCACCAAAGATTTCTTTTCAAATTTTGATACATCTTGGTGCTACCTGGGTGTATGGAGTACTTACTCCTATGGTACTCATTTAATATTTCCTCCTTCAATTCTATATTTTCTGGAACACATATCCTATTTTTATTCCTTAAATAACCATTTTTGTCAACTTGATAATTTATTACTTCCTCCCCTCTTGATATGAGCATTTTCTTTTCCACCATGTTTAGGTCTTGTTCCTGCATTTTCCTAATCTTAAGAAGTAAATCTGATTGCAGAGATATCATACTTAATTTCCCTTTACCTTCACCTTCTTCAATGGACATCATTTGTACCTTACTGTTTTCCTCAATTTCCAAATCAGTAAGTATAGACAAATCCTTAAACTCTTCCATCATCAACATGGCTACTTTGGCATGTTGTCTACTCAAGGCATCTGCAACTTTATTTGCCTTGCCTGGTGTATACAGTATATCTAGATCATAGGCAGCTAGGAACTCTACCCATCTATGTTGCCTCATGTTCAAATCTTTTTGTGAGAATAAATATTTCAGTGCCTTATGATCAGTGTTTAAAATGAATTTGGCACCTAACAAATAATGTCTCCAAAGTTTCAAAGCATAAACAACTGCTGCTAGTTCAAGATCATGGGTTGCATACCTGGTTTCATGTGGCTTTAATTTCCTAGATGCATAGGCTACAACCTGGTCTTGCTGCCTCAACACAGCCCCTAACCCAGAGCCACTTGCATCAGTGTACACAACCAAATTTTCATTTCCTTCTGGCACTCTCAATACTGGTGCATTAATCAGAGCTTCCTTTATTTTGATAAAAGCTTGCTCACATTTTTCTGTCCATACAAAGGCTTGGTTCTTTCTAGTTAAATTGGTAAGTGGTGATGATATTTTTGAGAAATCTTTTATAAATCTCCTATAATATCCTGCCATCCCCATAAATGATCTAATCTCACTGATGGTGCTAGGTCTTTTCCATGCTTGGATTGCCACTACCTTGTTAGGGTTTACTGATATTCCTTTGGCAGAGATGACATGCCCAAGGAAATGCACTTCTTCTTTCCAAAATGCACATTTTGAAAATTTTGCCTTTAAATCATTTTCCCTTAGCCTTGACAAAACTAAATGCAAATGATTTTTATGCTCTTCCACTGTCTTAGAATAAATCAAAATGTCATCAATAAAAATCAGTACAAACTTGTCTAAATAATCTCTAAATATTCTATTCATCAAATCAACAAAATATGAAGGAGCATTTGTCAAACCAAATGGCATAACCAAAAATTCATATAAGCCATATCTTGTGTTAAATGCAGTATACTTAACACTTGAGTCTTCAACCTTCATTTGATGGAATCCTGATGCTAAGTCTAGCCTAGAAAATATTTTAGCTTCACTGAGTTGGTCAAAGAGATCATCTATTCTAGGCAATGGGTATTTATTCTTGATGGTTACTTTATTTAGTTCCCTGTAATCTATGCACATTCTCAAGGTACCATCATGTTTTCTTACAAACACTACTGGAGAACCCCAGCAGGAATTGCTTGGCCTTATAAATCCCTTGCCTTCTAATTCTTCCAACTGATTTTTCAATTCTTTCAGTTCACTTGGCCCCATTCTATAAGGTTTCTTGATTATTGGACTTGCTCCTGGAATGAGATTAATTTGGAACTCAACTGGTCTGTGGTGTGGAACACCCTTAACTTCCCCAAACACATCCAAGTATTCATTAACTATGGGAATTTCTTCAATGGTTAGTTCACTCAGATCTTTTTCTAAGTCAACTAAATGATACAATTTCCCTTCCTTAGCTATTTCACATAGAACTGTGATCCTCTGGCCTCTAGAATTTTGCAATGATATGGTGGATGAGTCTAAATTAATTATGGCTTTAAATTGCCTTAACCAATCTACCCCCAATATAACTCCTATATTTGGGTAATATAAAACATATAAATTGGAAATAAAAATATTTCCTCCTATGTTTAACTCCACATCCACACAATTCATGTTCAAAACACTAGAACTCCCTAGGGGACTTTGTACAAGCAATGGGGTTTCAACCAATATGCAGTTTAATTTTAATACTTTAACTAATTCATAGGAAATCAAAGAGTGTGTTGCTCCAGTATCATATACTACTGGTATGGGTATGGCACAAATGAGTAATGTACCTTCCACTTGGCCATGATTTTCAGCATCAATTTTCACTGCAGATTTGCCTTTTCCTTCCAAAACAAACAGACATAATACATTTCTATAATACTTAACAATCAATGCAACCAAGTGCTCTGATACCAAACTGAAATGACCCTCCTATTTCCACCCTAATTTCATAAGGATTTTTTTTTTTGCTAAGAGATGATATATAGATATATCATTCATTACAAATATGTTTTCCAAGGTCATTTTCTTTTTCCAATAAACAAAATATATCCAGGATCAAAATAACTTACCAATATAAATATATCAGTGTATATCTAATAACATACACACACATATGAAGATGTATGTGTTCTTCTTGTTTAAATTCAGAGTATATACTTTATTTTTTTTTGTACAAGAACATTCTGTTTAATTTAGATTTATAGCATTTCAGATTAATTATTGTATCTTGATTTTTGGCCATAAAATCCACTGGAAACATGTACTTTAGTCTGTCATTATAATTAAGAAATGATCAAGTAATAATCAGTGATAATCAAGCTTTTAATATAGATGACTGTGTTAAAGTCTGGATAGTATCAAATTCAGTATAAAAGAAAGTGGATCCTAAGTGAACACAAGCAACATCTAGGCGTAATGGAAACGCGCCTAACTTATACACAAGAGGTCACGAGTTCGAGTACTATGCTGGTCGGTTCAAACACAATTTTTGTTTTTCTTCTTTTTTTTCTGTATGGTTTGAAATCTGATACCTACCTATCTTTGTACATATATATTTAATGTTTGCCTATAACCTAACATACAAAACAATTCTTCTTACTTTACTATTTTCGAATCCCATTCCTACAACTGTTCTAGGAATTATAATTATAGTTTTGCTCAAATATCAACATGTACACAGATATACATGTACATGTCAATATCTCTGCTCATTTTCCAGAAAACTGGGTGAAACAATTGCTAAATGTACTAAGCTTTGAAATGCATTTTTATTTTCAGAATACAATCTATCATGATCAACCAATACTTCATTTATTTGAAGCTGGTTAACTCATGAATCCTGTATCTGCCACACTAGCTCAAAGCAATGGAGATACCTTTCATTGCATTCTGTCTGAAGCTTTTAGAAAAACATTTTACTTTTCTCAATACAATTCAGAAATGAATTCAAACTCATTTACAAAGCATTTCAGTAAAAGAAAATAAAATCCTTTTAAGTTTACTTCTTGCTAAATCCAGATTTTGTTCTAAAACTCAGTGCTCTGTTATGTCTCAAGATTTGCTAATACATATATATAAATTATGCAAGATAGTGGCTCACATAATTGTATATTTCTTACCAGATTTTTATAGCTGATACTTGAGCATATTTCTCCTGTTTATGTTTCAGACCCTACTTCACAACAAATCAAACCTTAACACACAACAATTTCAACAGACCAACAAATTTAATCTGACACTTTACAGAACATAAGGGCAACATGATCACTAACCATAAAATATTCAATACATGACTGGAAATCTTAGAAACATAAAATTTTTCCTGAATACATGCAGATATAATCAATTTAAGCTCTTATTGAAACTAGCTAGCATGTTCATTCACTCCTCCATAATAGCCATAACTCATTTTTACTTAGTGCCTGGGTTACCTGAAAGAGCATGAGTGGCTGCCTCATTTTAAAATGAGACACCCCATATGCCATGAGCAAACAAGGGTCAGATCTATGATCTGGTATGAGTAACATAAATACATTCATGATATTAAGCAATAGAGAATATAAGAGTACTAACTTGTTATTTAAGAAAATTTCTGCAATCAATTATTTTAACATAGTATAATTAAGTTGGTTCAGGTATGATATATTCATTTATCATTCTTACACTTGCATACATAATCATACAAACATAATTATCCATTTGCAACAAATGCATTCACTGGAACCATCTTGGTTCCATACCATTCAACCTAAGAAATATCCATATTCCTATTTCTTCATTTCCAGGTTGTATAATTCAATTTAAATCCCTGCCTCATCTGCTATTTAGGAATCACTGGGACACATTGCAATGAACTAATTCACATCATTGCAAAAAGATCTCAGGGCTTAAACAAACCATGTGCCAACTTGCATACTTCAAATATGACAAGCATTCCAGCAGTCTTCTTGGCCTTCCCTTCCCTAGTTTATTTACTAGTGTAATATCTTAAATCCTAACATCAAATATGCTAAGTGAACATGTCACTGCAAACATGGAAACATCCATAATCTTTCCTAGCATAATTCTCCTCAGAAATAAGCAGACAGCTATTTCCTAAATGGGGTCAATATGTCTTGATCTTAGTAAAATATGAGAATATTTTCTACTGTAAAAGAGGCATGGCATGTTATATTGATCTGCAAGCCTTTATGATTGATTCAGATTCAAGATCTGGTTCAATCATAATTTCAGCTTGTGGGTTTCTTTTTTTTTTTTTGATTTGATTAAGGGCTCAGCACTTAGAAAATTTCTATTGCACCCTTAACATTTTTCTTTTCAAGCCTCAGCACTTATACCAAGTATATTGCAGCTCCAATCATTTTTATAAAGTTTCCATGCCATAGATCTATAACAGTTGAGAGTATTCTCTATATAATTTTTAAGATCCTAAACTTTAACATTTATGAGTATAAATAAAACAGTATGATACTCATCCAAAGACAAATGTCTCAACCAATCAAAGATCATCAAAATCATCCATATTAGATCATACCAGATTTAAAATAAGACATCCAAAAAGCATTGATGAAATCATATACATCAAAACCAGAAATACATAAATGGCAATATAAAAAGTGGCTGCCTCATCTCAGGTCTTAATGCCATGAACTTAGTGAGATTACTCACCTAAATGTTTCTTCTTATTAATCCAGAAAGTTCTTGTTTGAGTGTTTTCTTCTTCCTTCCAATATTTTTTTCTTTTCTTATTTTTGTGCAGCCCGGGGTAAAGACAATTCTACTGCCTATTTATATGCATTTTTCCTCTAGGGTTTTGTTGAAACAGAATTCCATTTCTGTCCTGGCTAGCATCATGCATTTTTCATTCATAATACCCCGGCCATATTAACCAATTTAAAGGCTGCATCTTCTTTTTTTTTTTACTTTTCAGAAAATGGCCACTCACCTAGTCATGTTAAAAGTGTGACTATCCTATTTCATATTTTAATTATTCCTGAGAATCCCCTTTGCTATTTTTGCCTACACAAGCATATTGACTTGTATCACATTTCATGTCATTTTAATGTTATGGTTTCACTTGCTTATATATATATATATATTTCAGTATTTAAAAATGTATATTTGTATATATATCTTATCTAGGCTTATTTAATTCCTCTTTAATTTCAGAAGCATATGCACCTATATGTATACAGGTTTACAAATCCCTATAACATATATATGTAATTTTTCTTTTCTGGGTTTTAATTAAAATCTGTTTACTGATTTAAAGTAAAACTTACTTTTCCTATTTTCTAAGATGATCCATATAATTTCAGAAATCAAATATCCATGTTGCAAAATCATGTTTGTATTGCTTTTTAATTCTTGTTTTAAATCCAAGAATTCTGGAGTTCTTCCTTGTGCCATTTCAGTGTGCACGTGCACACATATACTTGCACACTATTTATTCCAGAAATTTCACCATATTTAAATCTAAATATTTCAAAAATTAAATCATTTTGCAAAAATGATTTTTCACAAAATTTTGGGGTATTACATGGAGGTGGTGTTGGTGGCGGCCATGGGTGGTGGAAGGTGATGGTACCAAAATTAGGTCAACTTGAGTGCATAGGTGATGGATAATGCTAGTTTAGATGGATTTTTTTGGTGATCTTCATCATGGCTTGGCTTGGCCTGAGGAGGAGAGGTGTTAGGCTCTGTGATGGTCAGGGAAAAGTGGTGGTGGTGGTCAGCCACAGCTTGGAGGAAGGGGAATACAGCTATGAAGGTGGAGAGCATGTGCTAATTCAAGTAGAAAATCATAAAAAGACAAGAAGAAGATAGAATTTTTTTACCTAAGCTTATCAAGGAGAATAGCCGTGATTTTTTTGTGAGAGAAGGAGAAATGAATTTCGTGAAAGTGAAAAAAAATGCAGCTGAAATGAGTAGATTACACGCCCAAAACAATTAAGAGAAGTGTTGGGAAAATGAAAGGTCGGGAGATGGAAAGCCTTAGGAGTATAAAGAGTTTAGAACTTTTCAAATTTCTTCTATTTCTTTTTAATAAGTTTAAACATCTGAAAATACATATAATTTAAGTTAAAATTTGATAATGTAACAAATAAAAAAAATATAAATAAATAAATATTAATTATAAATAATTAAATCAAGGAAATAGCAAAAATTGTCAACTAGGCTAGAAAAATTGAAAATAAATGGTATAAACTTTAGAAAATTCATATGAGCTTGTAATATATTTTTAAACATAAATAATAACATAAAATAAAAATATATTCACAAAATAAATAATTAAAATTTAATTTACATATAATTTTTAATGAAGAAAATAGCAGAAAATAGGAAAACAGCCTTTAAAAATAGGAAATCATCATAGTAAATTTTGGAAAAATTCTATTATTATTTTTGAAAATATTTAGAGGTGAAAATATACATAAATTAACATATTGACACATATTAAAATAAAATATAACAAAGAAAAGGTAATTTATACAATTTAAAATAGACAAAATTGTTAAATAAACAATTTATACTCAAAATTGAAATGTACATAACTTTTGCAGTTTAACTCCGTTTTCAACGAAACGAAAAGCAGTATCCAAGTTATTAAATCTAATTTTAAAATAAAAGATAAAATTTAAGATTTCAAATATTTAAAATTTAAATTTAAAAGTCAAAGTTTGACTATTTTAACCAAAATTCACTTTTTGGAAAATTATTCTATTCAGTCATATTTGGAATTCTAATCCATATCAAAATCAAAGTTTATATTTAAAATAACAAAATTTATTCTTTTTCATAAATAAAGCTTTTAAATCTGGAAATATCAATTTAAAAATAATTGTAAAATACAGGGTTGTTACAGTACAACTACAAAATGCCTCTACGGGCCCCCAAATTTCAAAAGAAAACAAAATGCCAAGTGGCTAAACTAGAAAATCATCAAATTTCACACAGAAATTTAAATACATACCTTTTGTTGCAATTAAATTTATCTTTTGCAATCAAAAATCCATTTATCCTTTACCTTAGATACCTGTATATCCTACTTAGCAATAATATCCAATTACGGATTTCAAAATCATTTTACACATTTCTTTACAATAGTTTCAATATCTATTTCATTCAAGCCCGTACGATGTACTTATATCATCCATACGCAATATCAAATCTGATCGCTTACTTGACCACACAATTTCACTTCTAAACTAGTATCGTCCACCCGATTTCCTAGTGTGCACTCAGATCTGGTTTCTTGATCAGAAACCGTCATTCTCCTTGCAAAGTCCTAAACTATGATAAAGAATTTCCAGAATCAATCAAAAATCCATATCCAGGGTTCGCCGTCGAAAATCGAGTGAAAAATTCCAACTCGGACCGATATAACTATCTCGAAATTCTGTGCTCGAATCTGGATCAAACCATTATGTGAATAAAATAATATACGTACATCCTACGTATTACTTCCAATTGATTATCAACTATATCAATTTTCTCTTTTATTCACATTTATTTTGATTTCCATTCACTTATTTACAACCATCCCATTTCCCCATTTCCAGTTTTAAATCTTCATTCAATTGTTCACTTAGTATATTTTTTTATCCCAAAATTACTTAGTACGTTCCCAATACCAATTTACTTAAGAATTTCATCCTTCATTTCTTAAGTCTAATATAAATTTTTCTTATATTTATTTTACTTCTTCACTACCGAAGTTTATATTCAAATTGAATTCCAATTCCCTATAAATTTCAATTTTCCATAATTCATTAATTATTTTCAAATCCGAATACCTTTTTCCAATTTCCATTCAGATTTCCATCTTTAATTCTACTTGAATTCAATTTGTCTTCAAACTTTGAATATTGAATTTTATTCACCTTATCTCTACCCATATTTAATTAACCATTTCCTTTTATTAGTTTCACTTACTAATTTATTTAAAATCTCAAATAAAAGTTTATTTGCAAACTTTTTCTTCCTTTAGTTTCTTCGAACAATTTCTTCGATTTCACCTTACTTCACATACACAATTTTAAATTAGATTTCAATATTCAGTTTCAATTCTATATGCTTACCAATTTTAAATCATTTGTCGTTAGTGAAAATTTTAAAAATTTTCTAACTCCTAAAATTTCCAAAAATTTGTTGGTAGAGTCCCCTTTGTGCGATGGAGCTTTTGTAGTTTGGCAAGAGATATAAATATATATACATCGACCCACATGGTCGGAAAACAAAAAAACAACAACAGTTCATATTTCCTAACTTTTTATTGCGTAGGCGTACCTTTATTTAGCATTTTTAAGCAAAGCGGTTATTTATTTTAACAATTAGCGCAACCAAATCCAGCCACACGGATTCCCTATACCTGTACTTACTCGATTAAAACATGTAAGTGCTAAATACATACAATTCACTAGTATTTCACTTATTTAAAATAGCTGAAACATGCATTTGGTAAACAATGCATACTAAACAATCTTTCATAAGCAATTTCCAATATTCCAACATTAATTTTAATTGTTGACAATCAACTCATATACTATTTCAATTGTTTCAATCAACCCACATACTATTCTCATTTAATTTAAATAGTTTACAACTTAATTGCTTACATTCAATTCATTTTTAACTCAAACAATCCCATTCATATTACCATAATATTTTAAATAAGCTTCCAAAGTTTAAACTTTCAAAATCAGATTTGAAAAAAAATACATATCCAAATCAACAATTCTTTGAATCTCAAAACCAAACCCCGTTTGTAAAACCGTTCGAATTTAAAACAATTTGGCAGCAATTTCTCTCCTAGAACTCGAAAATGAACATCGATGTGCTACAGTCATCACCGAAGTTATTTTGCAGCGACCGAAAGATTTCAATGCTTTTATATCTTTAAAACAATTTCAAATATTTTTAATTTCAAATCTCTCTAGATTTCAAATTAAATTCAAAATATTTCCAAAATGATATCACTATTATTCCTTCAAAACCTTTGAAAACCATTTTCAACCCAAAAGAATTTAAACCTTTCCCAAAATTCCAAATCTCAAATCTATCCGATTCATATTCAAACATTACTCTGGAATTTTCATCTTAATTTATTTTCAAAATATTATCTATATAAAATAATTTATATATGTTTAAAACTATTTTCCTTTCCAGTAAACACAACAGCAATTTGTTTTACTGTAAATAATTTTCTCAATATAAATATACACATATAAATTAAGAAAATACAATAATACCTCACTGCCCAATTCAGCCACCATGACCAAAGCCCCTAATTCCTTGCGAGTGCTACACGCGACCCTCATTTGAAAGTTCCTCCACTGCTTCGAAACTCGCAGCCACCTGCCATTCATGCTTCAAACTCAACGCATCGAGTTCGAGCTCGACTCCTGCCGCCATCACGAAACGATAACCCCTCTAGCGACCCAAGTCGCCACGCGATTCGCCGCCCCTCCATCTTCACATGCCTACACGTGCTTCGAAATCGAAGCCCCTTCCCCCGATACTGCCTTAGCCTTGCCGCCATTCCTTACACGTGCGCGAGTAGCTCAAGCTCGAGCCACGAGTTCAATCCCAGACTCCCTCAAGCTCGCTGATTCGAGACTATTGCGTCTCGTTGCCGCCACCATTCAATCTCTCTCTCTCATTTTACTGATTTCATTTGAAAGTGGAAAAGATCTTCGCCTCGATTTCTATTCAAATTCTCAGCCATTGTTTTATTTTATTTTTGAGCTTCGACTTTGATTCAATCTGAGAAAAAGGAGAATTCGCGTGATTTAAAGAAAAGAAAAGATGCCTTGCGTAAGAATTTTGCTTCGCGTGCCTGCCATTGCTTGCTACAAAGAAGGCAAAAAGTTTTGATGGAGAAAGGAAACCGTGATGACCCGAGGCAGTAGCGATCGGTAGGCTTTGCAACCATCCCAGACCCACCGTGGCACACAGTGATACCACGAATTTGCTTTTACGGCCAGCCTCTCGACTCGCAACCAACCCAAGGCCTTATACTACCTCAAAGGGACATGTAGGGGTAAGAGTCTCCCGTTCGCCACCAAACACAAAGCGAGAACCCCCTATCATGCTGTAATGTAGCAAATTCGATCCCGAATATTTCTCAAATACTATCACCATTCATTCTCCAAAGCTTTTGAAAACCATTTTCAAACCCAAAGGAATTTAAACTTTTTCCAAAAATTCCAAATCTCAAATCCATCAAATTCATTTTCAAACATTACTCTGGAATTTTCATCTTAATTTATTTTCAAATATTTCTCTTGAATTCTATTTCAAATTATAAATCACATTTACAATTTACGTTTACAAATCCCATTTGTATATAAATTTGTATCTTAGCTTTTAGTTATGATTTCAATTTCTTGTTCAATTTTCTCACAATAGTGATAATAATTTAATATTATCACTCCCTAACAACAAAGCAACCATATATATATATAATAATTACTAAAAAAATATTTCTTTCATATACAAAAATAATTTAGGTAAAATTATTTCATTTACCCTATTTTAAAACAATACTATGTCGAATTATTCTATTAAAGTGTTTAGAAACCCCTATCGGTACAGTTGTACGGATTGTTCCAACCATAGTTCATATGCCACTCAGTAAATCAATCAACACAATATAAAACCATTTATATTCACTAACAAATACGCGCTCATATCTATAAATACACTCAAACTCATTCTAGAGTACTACTGACTCTATCTCTAATGAGTAATCCCCACCAGAGCCAAGGTTCTCGCTTAACCTTTAAGCTCGGTTACCTGTCATAGCCCACAAACCCGTACCCCTTGAGTCGACACTATTCTCCAACATATCAACTCAAAGTGGGAGGAAATACGGACCATTATGGTTAAAGAAGAAAAAGGTGGTAGAAGAAAGAAAACAACACAACAGAATCTCACATCGCAGCGGATTATAATATAATAGATAATAACTGATCTTTACAGAAAGAAACTATATATGTTTATACAGACATCATCAGAATACAACATCAGAGTACGATACAATCAACATCACAATTCAGGACAGTTATAATAGCTTGTTCTCACAAGATGACTATACCACTTATGATACACAGCGGAATACAACAAATACGGGTGATACGTCTCGCCCTCCAGCTCGTCTCCTGAGCTCCTCAGTATCCTTTCCTGTAATCTATAATACTCGGTCTGACTCGAGCATTATAATAAAAAAACACCAGAGTTAGTCTGGAAAATCAGCGTGACAAAACATACTCAATTGGATTATTAAAGTTTCAAAACCCTTTGAAATCAAAAGCATCTCGTAAGACCATGCCACAAATAAACATGTGGGGTTTTTACCTTACGATAGCCAAAACACTTTCTTATCAAAATCCTCTGATATTATAGTAGTGTCTTTATACAAATACTTATTCAAATAGCCGAAATTGTTACATCTATTAAATTCCAGCTAATAGGTATACAAACAAAACCGTAAAGGCACGTAGGGAGAATGGATTTCCAACTAATGACTAGGCACTGGTGTACCACATGTCACAGTACCTGATCCAGATCAACGTACCGAGGACCACGCCCGATCCCCTGCAACAAAAGACCGGAACTACCCCTTACTGGATAATTCCGAGTAAGATCACCCCATGGTTGGGATCAGCAACCGCACCACTAAGCCGAATAAAAAGGGACATCTAGACAGGGATCACCTCACCCTAATGGGCGCTACCCACTTAGCCTTGCTGCATAACCCCTGATTTTCAGTCATTCCCGGTTGATGAGGCTTGAGGCTAAGCATTACCTTTTAGAACATATCACTTAGAATGCCCATCGTCCATCTGACGGTGTTCCGAAAGCAATCATCCATACTAGTCCGTTCCGGGTTCAAACGGAACCGAAGGCACTATTCCTACTACATCCATTTTGGAGTCACCCTTGGGATTAGTAGCGACTAGACCTTGCACTTCACTGCTCCATCTTCGATTCCAAACTCGTTTTCCCCATGGAAACTTACAAACATGATCGAAGTGGTTTTCGATAAATTAATCCCGATCCCGGTCTCTTCGAAACGATCAGCGCATTGGCCAATATTGATAGTCGGTTATTTAACTATCAATTAACATCCACAAAACAATCATCAAGCCATAATAATTTCTCCTAAATTATTTATTAATCTCAAAATATCTTCGCAAGATATATTTCCACTTTTCAACCTTTTGAAAACAGTTTCAAACCATTTGTCTCTCACAGAATAAATTCCCAAATATTTTCTATTTCCACTGAAATCACCGAGTACAATAATTTAAAACACTACATTATGAAATAAGATTTAAACATTTGAATTAAAAACTACTTTAATACTTTATTCAAAGATATATGCTTAAAGAATATTTAAAATAAAGCTACTTATAAAATATAACACTAAATTTTATCCTTTCTAAAACAAAATACTACGTCACTTTTAATAATTACTACTATAATAAATTTGAGAAATACTTACTTCAAAATTTAATCATTTGAAAATAATAAATTTTCTAAAACACACTTTGAAACACTTTAAAACCTTTAACTTATACTTAAAACTTTGCGTTGGGAACGTACTTGGCTATTCAAGGAAATATGCTTCTCTTTCACATCCTTTAAAAATAAATCACTATTTATTTATTTTTTCCTCTTAAACAAATTCACATTCCTTTATAAATTCCCACCTTGAATTTATGTTTCCAAATATCCACTGATATTTTACTTCACATTATAAACCCAGTTTATAAATTCCAAAATCTCACTTCTCTTTTAAATTCCAATTCCAAACACTTTAATCAATTTACAATTAATTTCCAAAATTTACTTCATTTTAAAATAAATTACTTTACTTACTAAATTTTATTCCAAAATCCATAAATTTCATAAATTCCGGATTTAACTTTTTATTATGATTTTAAACTGGAAATACCAATTTCATAAAAAATCCTTTTATTGCATCCTAAACCATTTAAATCCTGAATTTAAAAATAAATCTTTTATTCCTTTAATTAATACCTCTCAAGTTTAAATTTCATTTATTCCCATTTATTCAAAAATCTCCTTTCCCGTACTTGGAATTTATTTATTAACAATTTAAAATCCACTTTTATCCCTCTCCCATTCATTCTTTAATTTATCCCAAATTCTCTATAATCATTTTACTTACAAATTTTCTCTTTTTATTTTCTTTTAAAATCCAAATCTATACATTTTTGATAACTCAGAATGTCCAAATATATCCAATCAAACCATAGCATCCAACATTCCAATTATCAATATAATTCATCACAAAATGTCTAATAATCATAACACAGAATATTAAACAATCTAAATGATTTTGAGGAAACAGGTTGGATGACTCTATTTCGATAATTTTAAACCTAAGTGAGATTATTTAAGGGAATAAAAGAATTTATTTTAAAAATTCAAGGTTTGACTTTATTTAAAGGCATAAAGAAGGATTTTGGAAAACCTGAAATTGGTATTTTCGGTTAAAAGGATTTTAAATCATAATTAAGAAGTAAATATGAAGTTAATAGGTTTGAAATAAATTGAGTAAGTAAAGGAATTTATTTCAAAATGGAGTAATTTGGAAATTAATTTAAGTGTTGGAAATTGGAATTTTAAAGGAAGATGGGACTAGGAAATTTATAAACTAGGTTTATAAAGGTGAAGTAATATATCAGTGGATATTTGGAAGAATAAATTCACGGTGGGAATTTATTAAAGAAATGGGTAAATTTGTTTAAAAATAAATAGTGATTTATTTTTAAAGATGTGAAAGAGAAGTGTATTTCCCTGGATAGCCAAGTACGTTTCCAAAGCAAACTTTTAAGTATGAGTTAAAGGTTTTAAAGTTGTTTATAAAGTATGTTTTAGAAAATTTATTATTTTTAAATGTTTAAAGTTTAAAAGTAAGTATTTCTCAAATTTAATTTAGTCGTAATTATTTAAAGGTAACTTGGTATTGTGTTTTAAAAGGATAAAAATGTAGTTTTATATTTTATAAAGTAGCTTTATTTTAAATATTCTTAAAGTATATATTTTTAAATAAAGTATTAAAGTAGTTTTGATGTAAATGTTTTAAAGTGTATTTTATAATAAAGTGTTTTTAAATTATTTTAAAAATCTAAAGTAATTGTACTTGATGTTTTCAATGGAAATAAGTATTTGGGAATTTATTCCATGAGAAGAGTGTGGTTTGAAAACTATTTTTAAAAAGGTTTGAAATGGAAATTTATCTTGCGAAGATGTTTGTGAGGTAAATAAATAATTTGGAAAAAATTATTTATTGTTTGATGGTTGTTGTGAATGTTAATTGATAGTTAAATCACTGACTATCAATATTGGACAATGCGCTTATCGTTTCGAAGAGACCGGGATCAGGATTTATTTCTCGAAAACCACTTCGATCCGGTTTATACGTTTCCATGTGGAAAACGAGTTTGGAGTCGAAGATGGAGCAGTGAAGTGCAAGGGCTAGTCGCTACTAATCCTGAGGGTGATTCCAAAATGGGTGTAGTAGGAGTAGTGCCTTCGGTTCCGTTCGAACCCGAGACGGACTTGTATGGATGAATGCTTTCAGAACATTGTCAGGTGGACGATGAGCATTCTAAGGGATATGTTCTGAAAAGGTAACGCTTAGCCTCGAGCCTCATAAACCGGGAATGACTGAAAATCAGGGGTTATGCAGCAAGGCTATGTGGGTCGCGCCCATTAGGGTGACGTCATCCCTTTCGAGATGTAACGACCCGTATTTTTACGGATCGAATGTTTGTAAAACAATTGTCATTAGGTAGTAGTGTTGATAAGTCGTCCGGAGTTTAGTTCAACTAGGGATTAGGTCGTATAGAAGATAAGCCGTGTGTAGCTTAAGTCGTTTGGAAGATAAGTCGTGTGGTGGCTTAGGTCGTGGGGTAGGTTAGGTCGAGTAGTAGTTAGGTCGGGTGAGCGACTTAAAGGATTGGAGCGACCTAAGGAAGATGACGACTTAAGGCAGTGGACGACCTAAGAGTTAGCAACCTACAGGAACTGGCGACTTAAGGAATGGACGACCTAAGGAGTAGACGATCTAAGGAGTTAACGGCTTAAGTCAGTAGGCGACCTAGGGGGTTTGCGAGTTAACGACCTAAGGAACTAAGCGGGTTAACGACCTAGGTGGTTGAGTCGTTCGAGCGACTTAAGGAGTGTTGTAGTAATGTCGTGAGCGACCTATGGGGCGCTGGGCTAAGTTAGGTCATGAGCGACCTAAGTCTAGCAGTTAAGTCGTTAGGTCGCGTGTGTGTTAGGTCGTGTTGCGTTAAGTCGCTAAGCCGCATATATTTGTTAAGTCGCTAGGTCGCGCATTAGTGTTGAGTTTTAGGTTGTGGAAGCGCGTATGTGTTAAGTCGCGCAAGTGCTAGGTCGGGGGAATTTGCTAGGTCGTAGGTCATGGAGATTGTTAGGTCATAGGTCGAGAGAGTTAGGTCATGGACGACCTAAGGGGGCGGACGACCTAAGAATTCAGCCTATAAATACCCGGTTTTTGTTCACTTTTTGGGATCCGGATTTTGAAGCGACGAAGTGCTGCCATTTTGAGAGCACGAGTTCAACACTTCTTTACTTCTTTTCTTGGTGCAGCAGCGGAAAATAACAAAATGATGATTCTGTGAAAATAGCAGTCGATGGAATGAAGAATACTGAAATGCCCAAATTCGTTGATCCGAAGATACCGAATTCTAGCTATCTTCGTCACGTTGATAGCGCACTATACCGTGAAAGAAGATCTTAAATTCTTCAAGAGTTGATCAAGCGCACTTGATACCGCGAATCGGCTTCAGCAATCGTTGAATCGAGCGCACTCGATTAACCGAAAGTGGAGATAGGAGATTACACTCAACTACCAATTTGGTGAAAGCACAAAGCTAACAAAACAAGAGTTTTTATTCAAATCAACTAAACTTTTCAAAATGACACAACTTGCCTATTTATAAGCTACAACACACGCCATTAAAAATTACACAACACTTAGGTCGGCTACGACTTAAAAACAACACGACCTAAAAACACAGACGACTTACCATAGGTCGGCCGTGACCTAAATCATCACGACTCAAAAACATCACGACCTAAGACAGTCCGACCAAAAAACAATACAACATAAGTACAACACAACGCTTTACAACACATATTTACAACACATAGATCGGTCACGACCTAAAATACAACTCACGCGACCTAACTTCAATACATCAGCTTCCTTCAGCGACTTAGTATATGTCGTTAACGACCTAATACTTCATGCGACTTATCCCATAAGAGAATTAACGAACTGTAGCAGTGAGCGACCTAAAAACAAGCGGAAACCAGAATCAGCGACCTAAAGGAAACAGCTTCAGAAAATCTTCGCGACTTAAGTCTTCACGACCTAAGGCTTCACGACCTAAAGTCTCGCGACTTATAGTGAACGACTTATCTTCCCGCGACCTAACTTAGGTCGTTCCTTTTCTCTACGACCTATCATAGGTCGTAACTCGTTAGGTCGTAACAGCATGTTAGGTCGTTCCAGCGTCTTTCCCTTTAACTCGTGAACTCGTTCTTCGTTAGGTCGTTCATGCGAATGTTCCTTTAACTCGTCGACTCGTTTGCATGCCTTCACTTTGTAGTTGACTCGTGAGCGACCTATAAGTTCCATAGGTCGTGAGCGACCTATACGTTCCTTAGGTCGTGGGTGACCTAAAATTCTGGGACGATGACCTAAAATTCTGGGACGACTTAACTCTGGTGTAGATCGCGCTGCATCATCCTCCCCCTGTTGACAAAAATTTGACCTCGAATTTGCACTTTCTGCATCCACAACAGCCTCATCTCCATGATACGGAATCAAATATTTGACATTGAAAACATCAGACGTATGAACATTATCCGGCAATCTCAACTGATATGCATTCTCATTGATTTTCTTCAAAATTTCAACTGGACCAATCTTCCGTGCTTTCAATTTATTGTACGTTCCCACCGGAAAACGATCTTTTGTTAACAGTGCATAAACCAAATCACCTTCATGAAAGTTAACACTCCTTCGTTTCAGATCTGCAGATCGTTTGTACTTCTCATTCGCTTTCTCCAATCGTTCCTGAATGATTTTATGACATTCTGTCAATCCATCAACAAAATCAACAGCCCATTTAACAGTTCCCTTTGGTTGTGGTACTTTTGTCAAATCCAACGGTCCCTTTGGTAAGCTTGAATACACTATCTGAAATGGACTGAAACCTGTGCTATGATTTACCACATGATTATGAGCAAACTCTGCCTGGCATAACTTCATGTCCCAACTCTTCAGATTATCTTTCACCAGACATCGCAATAAATTCCCCAGCGATCTGTTAACCACCTCCGTTTGTCCTTCAGTTTATGGATGGTAAGCGCTACTAAAATTCAGCTTTGTTCCGACCATCTTCCACAAACTTAGCCAAAAATGACTCAGAAAACGGGTATCCCTATCCGACACAATAGATTCGGGCAATCCATGAAGTCGATAGATTTCTTTGAAAAATAACTGAGCAACATGAACAGCATCCGCCGTCTTCTTACAAGCAATAAAATGTGTCATCTTCGAAAATCGGTCAACCACCACATAAATGGAATCGTTTCCCCTTTGAGTTCGCGGTAAACCCAAAACAAAATCCACACTCACATTAACCCAAGGCTTAGTTGGTATAGGTAATGACATATATAATCCAGCATTGGTCGCAGTTCCTTTTGAAACCTGACAGATATGACATCCCTCCAAAAACCTTTCCACTTCTTTCCTCATTGATGGCCAAAAATAAGATTGAGAAATCAACTGTAATGTACGGTCTCTTCCCACGTGGCCTTCTTCATGTAGCTCCTTCACAATCTTCATTCTCAAACTACAATCAGGTATGCATAATCGATTTCCTTTAAACAGAAAACCATCTATCATCAAAAATTCATCCGTCTCTCCCTCCTTGACTTTATCAACAAGCTTCGCAAAATAAGGACCTTCTTCAAACAATTCTGGCAATAGTTTAAATCCTGTCACTTCAACCTTCATTGTTGTCAACAAATGATTCCTCCTACTCAAAGCATCAGCCACACGATTCGTCACTCCTGACTTGTGTTTGACAACAAAAGTAAACTGTTGTAAATAAGCAACCCACGAAGCATGCCTTGCTGAAATTTTGTCTTGCCCCTACAGATGTTTCAACGCCTCATGATCAGTGTACAGCACAAACTCCTTGTGAAATAAGTAATGTCTCCAATGTTTAATGGCTTGCACAATAGCATAAAATTCCACATCATACGTACTATATCTTGTCTTTGCTCCCGATAGCTTCTGACGCAGCGGATAATTCAAAACAAATGTAGATCGGTGAAAGTAGTAGTCGATGGATTGATGGATGCTGAATTGCCCGAATTCGTTGATCCGAAGATACCGAACTCTAGCTATCTCGAACTCGTTGATCGCGCACGATACCGGGTTCAAAGATCTTCAATTCTTCAAGCGTTGATCAAGCGCACTTGATTCCGCGAATCGGCTTCTACAATCGTTGAATCGAGCGCACTCGATTATCCGAAAGAGGAGATAGGAGATTACACTCAACTACCAATTTGAATGAAAGCACAAAGCAATCAAAAGAGAATTTTATTCAAAAATCAACAACCTTTACAAATGACTTCACTTGCCTATTTATAGGCTACAACACACCAAAACAGAAAAAGTACAAGTCTTAAGTCGGCAACCGACTTATCAACCTTGCCGACTTAACATAAGTCGCCTTATTTACAACACAGTTCAGAAAGCTTAAAAAAAATATTACAAGTACTAAGTCGGTTCCGACTTAATAATGCTACGCGACTCAACTTAGTAGCGACTTAAGGAATCAACGGTCCAGCTTAACTCGGCAGCAGAAATCAACGGCAACAAGTCTTCGGCGACTTAAAACATGCGCATCTCAGATTAGTGGTTTAAAGAAATCAATGGTTGATATTAATTCGGTAGATCATCCAACGGCATCAGGGCTTTCCCGACTTAAAATTTCGACCGACTTAAATAAGTCGTAACTCGGTGCCGACCTATCTCTTTTCTTAAGTCGGGGTCGACTTAACACTTGTGCCTTGTGACTCGGTGCCGACTCATCACCTTCCTTAAGTCGGTGCCGACTTAACACTTGTGCCTTGTAACTCGGTGCCGACTCATCACCTTCCTTAAGTCGGTGCCGACTTAACACTTGTGCCTTGTAACTCGGTGCCGACTCATCACCTTCCTTAAGTCGGTGCCGACTTAAATCCGCTTCGTTAAGTCGCAACCTCGAAGCAACTTCCCCTTTGCTTTTCCAGTTGAGTCGGAGACGAGTCATCACCGCCTCCTTAAGTCGGTTACGACTTATGCCTTCACCCCAGTTGAGTCGGTCACGACTCATGCCTGTTTTCTTAACTCGTAGATGACTCATAGCTCCTTCCATAAGTCGCCTACGACTTATGCCTTCATCTCCGGTCTGAGCTACATCATCCTCCCCATGTTGAGAGAAATTCGACCTCGAATTTGCACACTCTTCATCCCCAACAAACTCATTCCCATGATATGGTACGAGATGCTTAACATTGAATACGTCAGACGTATACACATCATCCGGCAGCTTTAGTTTATAAGCATTTTCATTGATTCGTTTCACAACTTTCACCGGACCAATTTTCCTGGCTTTCAACTTGTTATAAGCGCCTACTGGAAAACGATCTTTTGTTAATACTGCATAAACCAAATCTCCTTCGTTAAACTCAACATTTCGTCGTTTCAAATCTGCAGCTCGTTTATATTTCTCATTTGCTTTCTCTAATCGTTCTTGAACGATTTTATGACACTCCGTCAGCCCTTCAACAAAATCAGCAGCTTTCTTAATTGTCCCCTTCGAGTGTGGTATCATCGTTAAGTCTAACGGTCCCTTCGGTAAATTTGAATAAACAATCTGGAATGGACTGAACCCAGTACTTCGATTCACAGCATGATTATGGGCAAACTCTGCCTGGCATAACTTCACGTCCCAACTCTTCAGATTATCTTGCACAAGACATCTCAACAAGTTTCCCAATGATCTGTTAACCACCTCAGTCTGTCCATCCGTTTGTGGGTGATAAGCACTACTAAACTTCAGCTTCGTTCCCACCATTTTCCACAAACTTAGCCAAAAATGACTCAGAAAACGAGTATCCCTGTCCGACACAATCGATTCTGGCAATCCATGAAGTCGATAGATCTCTTTGAAAAATAACCGAGCAACATGAACAGCATCCGCCGTCTTCTTACAAGCAATAAAATGCGCCATTTTCGAAAATCTGTCCACCACCACATATATGGAATCGTTAACACGCTGTGTCCTTGGTAATCCCAACACGAAGTCCATACTCACATCAACCCATGGTTTACTTGGTACAGGTAATGGCATATATAACCCAGCATTAGTCGCAGTTCCTTTCGAAACCTGACAAATATGACAACGCTCCACAAACCTCTCCACTTCTTTCCTCATCGATGGCCAAAAGTAGGATTGTGAAATTAACTGTAAGGTACGGTCTCTTCCAACATGCCCTTCTTCGTGTAACTCCTTGATAATCTTCATTCTCAGACTACCCTCCGGTATGCACAATCGACTTCCTTTAAAAAGAAAACCATCTACCATCACAAACTCATCCGTCTTTCCCTCCTTAACTTTATCAACAAACTTCATGAAGTAAGGATCTTCAACAAATAATTCCGGTAATACTTCAAATCCTGTCACTTCAACTTTCATTGTTGTCAACAAATGACTCCTCCTGCTTAAAGCATCAGCCACACGATTTGTCACCCCTGACTTGTGTTTAACAACAAAAGTAAACTGTTGTAGATAGGCAATCCACGATGCATGTCTTGCTGAAATCTTGTCTTGCCCTTGTAAATGCTTCAATGCTTCATGATCAGTATAAAGAACAAATTCCTTCTGAAATAGATAATGTCTCCAGTGTTTAATAGATTGCACAACAGCATAGAACTCCACGTCATATGTACTGTATCGCATCTTCGCTCCTGACAACTTCTCACTAAAATATGCAATTGGACGCCCCTTCTGACTCAACACCCCTCCAATCCCAACCTTGGATGCATCAGTATGTAGTTCAAATACCAACTGAAAATCAGGTAATACTAGAATTGGTGCAGTCGTCAGCAATTCCTTGATCTTCCCAAAAGCAACCCCTGCTTCCTCTGTCCATGCAAACTGTTTACCTTTCATGCAATCTGTAACAGGTGCCATCACACTACTAAAGTGTGGTATAAACCTTCGATAGAATGAAGCCAACCCATGGAAACTGCGAACTTCCGTTATCGTCTTGGGTTGCGGCCAATTTCTGATCGCCTCAACTTTACTTTGATCAACCTGTATTCCTTTCTCTGAAACAACATACCCCAGAAATAAAACACTATGCGTCATGAACACACATTTCTTCGTTGCAGCATAGAATTGTTCTTGTCGCAATACCATCAGCACTTCTCTAAGATGATTCAAATGTTCCTCTGGACTCCCACTGTAAATAAGAATATCATCGAAATACACCACCACAAATTTCCCAATGAATGGTCGAAAAATCTGATTCATCACCCTCATGAAAGTACTTGGTGCATTTGATAATCCAAACGGCATGACCAACCACTCGTATAGACCCTCCCTGGTTTTAAAAGCAGTCTTCCACTCATCTCCTGGTCTGATACGAATTTGATGATATCCGCTCTTCAAATCAATCTTCGAAAATATAGTAGCTCCGCTTATTTGATCTAACAAGTCATCCAACCTCGGCATTGGAAATCTATATCTCACAGTAATCTTATTCAATGCTCGACTGTCAGTGCACATTCTCCATGTCCCATCCTTCTTGGGTACCAATAAAGCTGGTACAGCACAAGGACTCAGACTCTCCTGCACACGTCCCTGTTCAAGCAATTCCTCTACCTGCCTTCGCAACTCTTCATGTTCCTTCGGACTCATTCGATAATGTGGTCTGTGTGGCAACACAGCACCTGGAACAAGATCTATTTGATGTTGTATGTCCCTCAACGGTGGCAACTCCGTTGGTAATTCCTCTGGAAATACGTCGTCAAATTCTTTCAAAACTGGTTTAACTTCTTCAGGAATTTCAACTTCTTCACTACTCTCTCGCCCAATTAACAAGAATACTTCTGGTTCCTCCTCAACCTCCTTAACAAATTCCTTCAAAGATAATAAAGTTTTCAGTTCTTCAATTTCTTCTGACTTACTTTCTTCTTGTGATCTCTTCTTCGGAACTAAGATAATCTTCGTGCCTTTAAACATAAAACTGTAACTATTGGTCCGACCGTCATGTAGTACTGCTCGATCATATTGCCATGGTCTTCCCAATAATAAGTGGCAAACATCCATCTCTACGACATCACACCATATTTCATCTTTGTATTTCTTCCCAATAGAGAATGGTACACGAACTCGTCTATCCACTTTCACTTCTCCTCCTTTTCTCAACCATGCTAACTTGTAGGGACTCGGATGTTTCTCTGTCTTCAATTTCAACTTCGTCACAGCTTCGGTTGAAATAATATTATCACAGCTTCCTGCGTCGATCACAAACTTACACACCTTCCCCAGAATAGTACATGTTGACTGAAAGATATTACTCCTCAACCAACTAGCTTCCTCCTGCTTCGGTGTTAAACACGATCTCCTCAGCATTAGGTTACAACCTTCGTCTCCTGACGCAATATCCTGCTCATCCTCCTCAACTGGACTAGAACACTCCTCATCAACATCCTCATCATCAACTTCCACAATCATGGTTCTCTTCTTTGGCTTTGGACACTCACTGCTTTTATGACCCAATTCCTGACAATTGTAACATTTGAACCCATTGTTAACCCTTGTCTTCTCAGCCTCCTTCACAACTGGTCTACTGATAGGTTTAGAAACATTAGGACTTCCTCCAGCACCCTTCGCTTGATTGTTAGAATTAGTAAACACACCACCTCCTCGTCTCCCTTGTTTTTCCCAAGCCAACGCTTTCTGATGTGCTTCCGCTACAGATCTTGGACCGAACATATTGACCATATCCTGAATCTGCATTCTCAATCCTCCAATGAACCTAGATGTCAGCTGCTCTTCTGTTTCCATAATATCATTCCTTGCAATGAGTTGATAAAATTCATCAGCATAGTCATTAATTGTCTTCGTGCCCTGCCTCAAGTTCTGCAAACGTTGATACATCAAAGATTGATAATTGTAAGGTAAGAACGTTGCTTTCATCAATTTCTTCATCTTCTCCCAAGATTCAACTTTTGACTTTCCCATACGTTCACGTGTAAGCTTGGTTTGCTGCCACCATGCCAAAGCTCTACCCCTCAGCCTCGTAGCAACCAACTTCACTCTACGATGTTCTGGTACTTCTTTGAAATCAAAAATCTCCTCTACATTAGCTACCCAATCTAGAAACTCTTCCGCTTGCATACCACCTTTGAATTCAGGAATTTCTGTTTTCATCCCCGACTCCCATTTGTGATCATACTCAGAATAGTTTCTTCCTTGACCTCTTCCTTGAACACTACCACCATCGTACTCCTCTTCAAAATCAGATGCATAACGATGTCGATTCTGACCACCAACATCTCTACTACCATTACGCCTTCCACCATCATCCCTTCTATCGACATTCCTCCGTTCACGATCATTCACGTTCCTCCCACGTCCTTGATCATTTTCAATACTTCGGTCTCGATTAGAATGTGGCGAGACTCTACTACCCCCATGGTTAGATTCTGGTGAAACCCTTCTCCGATTTTGATTCATCTCCGTCATAAGCTTCTCTAATCGGCCAATTCCTTCATTAAGCTTCTCACTAAAATTCTCATTGATTCTTTGTTCCATCTCATCAGCCTCTTCTCTTCGATATAAAGCTTCTACGTTTTGGTGGCGATTAGCTCTTCTTGGCGGCATACTTGAAAACTTCACAAATTCTAACACTTCAAATTCAAACACTTTTCGAACTTTGATCCAAAATGAAACGGATCGAAATCTTCCACTTTGTAGCAAATCTCGATGAACACGATGAACACGACTTCTCCAAATCACAAATCCAAGCTTCAAACTTCAAAAGTAAGCACGACCCACTTCCTCAAATTCTCGGCCGTGATTGATAACTTCAAATCTTCGAATGAATAGGCTCCAAGTCTCGATCTAACTATGATTGGTTAGAACAAGCTCTGATACCAAAAACTGACGCAGCGGATAATTCAAAACAAATGTAGATCGGTGAAAGTAGTAGTCGATGGATTGATGGATGCTGAATTGCCCGAATTCGTTGATCCGAAGATACCGAACTCTAGATATCTCGAACTCGTTGATCGCGCACGATACCGGGTTCAAAGATCTTCAATTCTTCAAGCGTTGATCAAGCGCACTTGATTCCACGAATCGGCTTCTACAATCGTTGAATCGAGCGCACTCGATTATCCGAAAGAGGAGATAGGAGATTACACTCAACTACCAATTTGAATGAAAGCACAAAGCAATCAAAAGAGAATTTTATTCAAAAATCAACAACCTTTACAAATGACTTCACTTGCCTATTTATAGGCTACAACACACCAAAACAGAAAAAGTACAAGTCTTAAGTCGGCAACCGACTTATCAACCTTGCCGACTTAACATAAGTCGCCTTATTTACAACACAGTTCAGAAAGCTTAAAAAAAATATTACAAGTACTAAGTCGGTTCCGACTTAATAATGCTACGCGACTCAACTTAGTAGCGACTTAAGGAATCAACGGTCCAGCTTAACTCGGCAGCAGAAATCAACGGCAACAAGTCTTCGGCGACTTAAAACATGCGCATCTCAGATTAGTGGTTTAAAGAAATCAATGGTTGATATTAATTCGGTAGATCATCCAACGGCATCAGGGCTTTCGCGACTTAAAATTTCGACCGACTTAAATAAGTCGTAACTCGGTGCCGACCTATCTCTTTTCTTAAGTCGGGGTCGACTTAACACTTGTGCCTTGTGACTCGGTGCCGACTCATCACCTTCCTTAAGTCGGTGCCGACTTAACACTTGTGCCTTGTAACTCGGTGCCGACTCATCACCTTCCTTAAGTCGGTGCCGACTTAACACTTGTGCCTTGTAACTCGGTGCCGACTCATCACCTTCCTTAAGTCGGTGCCGACTTAAATCCGCTTCGTTAAGTCGCAACCTCGAAGCAACTTCCCCTTTGCTTTTCCAGTTGAGTCGGAGACGAGTCATCACCGCCTCCTTAAGTCGGTTACGACTTATGCCTTCACCCCAGTTGAGTCGGTCACGACTCATGCCTGTTTTCTTAACTCGTAGATGACTCATAGCTCCTTCCATAAGTCGCCTACGACTTATGCCTTCATCTCCGGTCTGAGCTACATCATTCTCACTAAAATATGCAATAGGACGTCCCCTCTGACTCAACACTCCTCCAATCCCAACCTTGGATGCATCAGTATGTAGTTCAAACACTAACTGAAAATCTGGTAACACTAGAACTGGTGCTGACGTCAAGAGTTCTTTGATTCGCTCAAAAGCAACCCTGGCTTCCTCTGTCCATGCAAACTATTTACCCTTCATACAATCTGTAAAAGGCGCCATCACACTACTAAAGTGTGGAATAAATCTTCTATAAAATGAAGCCAACCCATGAAAACTCCGAACCTCTGTTATCGTCTTAGGTTGCGGCCAATCTCTGATTGCTTCGACTTTACTTTGGTCTACCTGTATTCCTTCTTTCGATACAACATACCCCAGAAATAAAACACTCCTCGCCATAAAAACACACTTCTTCGTAGCAGCGTAGATTTGTTCTTCACGAAGGATAATTAACACTTTCCTCAAATGTTGAACATGCTCCTCCATACTAGTACTATAGATCAGAATATCATCAAAGTAAACTACCACAAATTTTCCAATGTACGGCCTGAAAACTTGATTCATCACCCTCATGAATGTACTTGGTGCATTCGATAGACCAAACGACATCACCATCCATTCATACAATCCTTCCCTCGTCTTGAATGCTGTCTTCCACTCGTCCCCTGGTCTAATTCGAATTTGGTGGTAACCACTCTTCAAGTCAATCTTAGAAAAGATTACGGACCCACTGATTTGATCCAATAAATCATCAAGCCTCGGCATCGGAAATCTGTATCTGACTGTGATCTTATTCAATGCTCTACTATCTGTGCACATCCTCCACGTTCCATCCTTTTTGGGTACCAATAAAGCTGGTACAGCACAAGGACTTAAACTCTCCTGCACACGCCCCTGTTCAAGCAATTCTTCCACCTGCCTTCGCAACTCTTCATGCTCTTTTGGACTCATTCTGTAGTGTGGTCTATGAGGTAACACAGCTCTTGGAACAAGATCAATTTAATGTTGAATGTCTCTCAACGGCGGTAACTCCGTTGGCAACTCCTCTGGAAATACATCGTCAAACTCTTCCAGTACTGGTTTTACTTCTTCTGGTATTTCCACCACTTCATGACTCTCCCGTCCGATCAATAAAAATACTTCAGGCTCCTCTTTAACCTCCTTAACAAACTCCTTCAAAGATAGCAAAGTTTTAAGCTCTTCAATCTCTTCCAACTTACTTTCTTCTTGTTGTCATTTCTTGGGAACCAAAGTAATTTTCGTGCCTTCAAACATAAAACTGTAACTGTTTGTATGCCCATCATGTTGTACCGCCCTATCATACTGCCACGGTCTCCCCAACAACAAATGGCATACGTCCATGTCCACAACATCACACCAAATTTTGTCTTTGTATTTCTTTCCAATTGAGAAATTAACACAAGCCCTTCGACTAACCTTCACCTCCCACCTTTCCTTAACCAAGCTAACTTGTATGGTTTCTGATGCTTCTCTGTCTTCAATGATAACTTCTTTACAGCATCTGTAGAGATAATGTTATCACAGCTTCCCGCATCTATGACAAACTTGCAAACCCTTCCCAAGATAGTGCACGTTGATTGAAATATGTTACTCCTCAACCAGCTAGTCTCTTCCTCCTGCTTCGGTGTTAAGCAATTCCTCCTCATCATTAATGTATAGCCATCATCTCCAGACAACAATTCTTCCTCCAAAACCGGTAATGAATTAGAACATTCAGCCTCCTCATCCTCATCCTCAACCTCAGCAATCATTGCTCGCTTCTTCGGCTTTGGACATTCATTGCTTTTGTGACCAAGTTCCTGACAATTGAAACATTTGATACCACTATTGACTCTGGTCTTCGCAACTTCATTAACAATTGGTTTTGCAACAGCCTTCGGAACATTCCCATTGTTACTACCCCTTTCACTTGATTGTTGGAATTAGTAAACACACCACCACCTCGTCTCCCTTGTTTCTCCCAAGAAAGTGCTTTCTGGTGTGCTTCGGTAACAGATCTGGGATCGAACATATTCACCATAGCTTGAATATGCATTCTCAACCCTCCAACAAATCTAGCCGTTAGCTGCTCTTCTGTTTCCATAATATCATTCCTCGCAATAAGCTGATAAGACTCATCCGCGTAATCATTAATAGTCTTTGTTCCCTGCCTCAAGTTTTGCAAACGTTGATACATCAGAGATTGATAATTGTAAGGTAAGAACGTTGCTTTCATCAATTTCTTCATCTTCTCCTAAGATTCAACCTTTGACTTCCCCATTCGTTCACGTGTAAGTTTGGTTTGCTGCGACCATGCTAAAGCTCTACCCCTCAACCTTGTAGCAACCAACTTCACTCTACGATGTTCTGGAACTTCCTTGAAGTCAAAAATTTCTTCAACATTAGCCACCCAATCCAAAATCTCCTCAGCTTGCATACCACCCTTGAATTCAGGTATTTCAGTTTTCATCCCCGATTCCCACTTGTGATCATACTCAGAGTAATTTCTTCCTTGACCTCATCCTTGTCCTCGAACACTATCAACTTCATACTCCTCTTCAAAATCAGATGTATATCGATGTCGATCCTGACCACCAACATCTCTACTACCATCACGTCTTCGATCATCATTTCGATATGGGTCATACTCAAACTCACGTTGAGCTCTTCCTTCTTCATTTCTATACTCATGGTGCTCTCTTCTTATCGAAACGGATGATACTCTTCTACCTTGATTAGAATGTGGTGACATTCTTCTTTCACCCGAAACCGATGGCGAAACCCTGTTTCCACCTTCGTTTGAAATTGGCGATGTTCTCCTTCGGGGTTGATTCATATCCATCATAAGCTTCTCTAGCCTCCCAATGCCTTCATCTAACTTTTCATTGAATTTGTTACTTATGCGTTGTTCCATTTGCTCGGCATCTTCCCTCTTGTACAAATCTTCAATATTTTGATGTTGGTTAGCTCTTCTCGGTGGCATACTTGAAAACTTCACAAACACTTCAAAATTCAAACACAATTCGAACTTAGATACAAAATGCTATGGATCGAAAACTCCAAACTTGTTGCAACTTCGCGATGAACACGATGAACACAAACTCCTTCGATTTCAACTCGGCTTTTCTTGAAGTAGCTCGGCCTCTCTAACTCTTCAAACTTCTTCAAAAAGAATCAGCTCCAAGACTCGATTTAGCTATGGTTGGCTAAAACAAGCTCCGATACCAAATGGTGCAGCAGCGGAAAATAACAAAATGATGATTTTGTGAAAATAGCAGTCGATGGAATGAAGAATACTGAAATGCCCAAATTCGTTGATCCGAAGATACCGAATTCTAGCTATCTTCGTCACGTTGATAGCGCACTATACCGTGAAAAAAGATCTTCAATTCTTCAAGCGTTGATCAAGCGCACTTGATACCGCGAATCGGCTTCAACAATCGTTGAATCTAGCGCACTCGATTAACTGAAAGTGGAGATAGGAGATTACACTCAACTACCAATTTGGTGAAAGCACAAAGCTAACAAAACAAGAGTTTTTATTCAAATCAACTAAACTTTTCAAAATGACACAACTTGCCTATTTATAGGCTACAACACACGCCATAGAAAATTACACAACACTTAGGTTGGCTACCATTTAAAAACAACACGACCTAAAAACACAGACGACTTACCATAGGTCGGCCGCGACCTAAATCATCACGACTCAAAAACATCACGACCTAAGACAGTCCGACCTAAAAACAATACAACATAATTACAACACAACGCTTTACAACACATATTTACAACACATAGATCGGTCACGACCTAAAATACAACTCACGCGACCTAACTTCAATACATCAGCTTCCTTCATCGACTTAGTATAGGTCCTTAACGACCTAACACTTCATGCGACTTATCCCATAAGCGACTTAATGAACTGTAGTAGTGAGCGACCTAAAAACAAGCGGCAACCAGAATCAGCGACCTAAAAGAAACAGCTTTAGAAAATCTTCGCGACTTAAGTCTTCACAACCTAAGGCTTCACGACCTAAAGTCTCTCGACTTATAGTGAACGACTTATCTTCCCGCGACCTAACTTAGGTCGTTCCTTTTCTCTACGACCTATCATAGGTCGTAACTCGTTAGGTCATAACAGAATGTTAGGTCGTTCCAGCGTCTTTCCCTTTAACTCGTGAACTCGTTCTTCGTTAGGTTGTTCATGCGCATGTTCCTTTAACTCGTCGACTCGTTTGCATGCCTTCACTTTGCAGTTGACTCGTGAGCGACCTATAAGTTCCATAGGTCGTGAGCGACCTATACTTTCCTTAGGTCGTGGGCGACCTAAAATTCTGGGACGACGACCTAAAATTCTGGGACGACTTAACTCTGGTGTAGATAGTTAGGTCGTGAGCGACCTATGTGGCGCTGGGCTAAGTTAGGTCGTGAGCGACCTAAGTCTAGCAGTTAAGTCATTAGGTCGCGTGCGTGTTAGGTCGCGTGTGTGTTAGGTCGTGTTGCGTTAAGTCCCTAAGCCGCATATATTTGTTAAGTCGCTAGGTCGCGCATTAGTGTTGAGTTTTAGGTCGTGGAAGCGCGTATGTGTTAAGTCGCGCAAGTGCTAGGTCGGGGGAATCTGCTAGGTCGTAGGTCGTGGAGATTGTTAGGTCGTAGGTCGAGAGAGTTAGGTCGTGGACGACCTAAGAATTCAGCCTATAAATAGCCGGTTTTTGTTCACTTTTTGGGATCCGGATTTTGAAGCGACGAAGTGCTGCCATTTTGAGAGCTCGAGTTCAACACTTCTTCCCTTCTTTTCTCCACTCTAATATTGTGATTCCTTTTATCCAAATCGAAGATCCAAGGGCCTAGATTGAAGATCTTCATCCATCGAAGAGAGATTTCATCGTTTGAAGCGGAATTTTGGAGAATCGAGTTAGATTCTTCGCTGTCCAGATCTGAAGTGTGTTGCTTTTGAAGTGTTCAGGTGATTCGGTGAGTGGTGATTATCTCTCACACGGATCCAAAGAAGTATATCGGATTGTTGGCTTGACTTTGTGTTAAAATAGTGATTTCCATGCATTTTCTTAAACCTAAGTATAGATCTACTGTTCATGATGATTTAACATCCATTTTACTACATGTTAACCTATGCAAGTTCATTCATTAAGTTATCGAGATATTTCTCATGTTTCATGCTTGTTAGATTTAGACTCTTTATTTACTAAATTTCCATTATTGTTATAATTGTTTATTAGATCATGTTTGAATGTTTGATTACTTGGATTAATGATCGACTTGATTGATTGTTATAGATTAGTTGATTGATGATTTGATTTAGACAAGATGGTCGAAGATGATTCAAAAGCTAAGGGAAAGGCTCTTGAATTGGAAAAGCTGCTCGTGGCATATGTGGCGGATGATGAAGCTCATATGGATAGATTTGATGATGATGTTGAGATGAGGCTTTGCTATGATGAGATGAAGTGAGGCATGATGTGAGATAGCCTTGGTTTAATCTAGACGGGATCATTCCAAGCATGATGATAACTCGGTGAAAGGGTTCGGGTTTGAGGATAATGGTTGGCTCGAGAGGCGCTTGAGCTAGTATGGAAATAGTCGTCGAGGAGGATGATTAGAAGGCTGAGATTTCATCGTTGTTGAAGGTTCTAGCAGGCTCAAAGCAAGAGTACGTTGGGCAAATTCGATAGTCCCTAAAGACTATGATTGGTAGTCGAGTACTCTGGGCAGATTCGATATTCCTAGGCACGGGCTGTGACGACGTGCAGAGTTCTGTCTAGAACCGGGGTTTCCATTAGCCATTGACGGACGGCTGAAAGAATGTGCCGATTATTCAATTAACGGTGGTATCGAAGCAATGATAACAGTGATAGCCAGAGTCATGGATGTTTGGTTGTATCGTCATTCGGTCACAAGAGCGATGTTTTCTGGGTGCTTATCTGATCTTGGTTTAGGCCTTGGGTGTTTGTACTTGGAAAACATCGCCCTTGACTCGAGTGATAATTGCTTTACTTTAAATATTTGCTTTGCTATGCTTACTTCTGCTTAGTGTGTGTCTGGGGGCTATCACTGTAGAAAGAGGTGGAGTGGGAGGGTTGGATTCCTATTCTTTTTTCCTTTATGCTCTTTTGGTATGTTGTTAGTTAATTTACCGCTCACTAAGACTGTTGTCTGACTTTAGGCTTTATGTTTAACTCTTATTGCCTTGGGCTGTTCATCCATTTTGGGATAGGCAGAATAGGTAGCAGGTGACAGGTGATGTTCTTAGTTTCCCCACGATGCTGATGGCGAAGACGAGCCGGAGGCTTGCATATTATTTCTTATTTTATGTACTGGATGTTCCGCTGCTTGTATAATTCTCTGAGTGATATGTAGTGAGGCTTGATGTATTGACGATTCAGATGTTTGTATTCAACCATTATGAAGTTTAATTGATGAGATTCTATTCTGTGAAGCTTCACTATATATATATATTCTCTATTGTATTTTATCCATGCGCTGTGAGTAATACGATAGATTCTGCGATTTTAACTTACCCTGGCAATCGTCCATGGCTGCCTGGCAAACTTTACAGCACGCTTTCTCCTTGTTCAGTGCAGGGGTCATGGGCGGTCGTCACATTTGGTATCAGAGCTTTGGTTAATCGATTTTACCCAACGCTCACTGACATATCTACGTATGAGAGACGTAATTGTATTTTGATGGATGATTACTATATATAGTATAGTAGGTTAGAAGGATTTGAGTTCTTTATGCAGTTGTTTCTCAAGGTGTATTAATCATTCCTTTTTATAGATATTAAGAATGAGTCGAAGAGGGAGACCAGCCGCTAGGGAAGGCCGTGCCGCTGAGGGGGCTGCTAATTATGTTTCTATGTTCGAGGCTATGATGACTTCGATCATGAGAAGGATGCCAGCTCCAGAGCCAGCAGTAGATGTTGGAGTTCAAGTTCAAACTCCAAAACCGGTGGATTTTGCTAAGCTGTGTAAAGACTATACTGCTCTTGGAGGAAAGGTTTTCTTGGGAACAGAGTCAACCATTGAAGTCCAGAGGTAGATAGATGCTTGTAGAAGGATCTTTGGTGACTTGGGAATAGAGGATGCAACAAAAAGGAAGCTCGCATCAAGACAGCTTCAAGGGAGCGCTTCTGATTGGTGTAACTCTATCACCATTGATACTCCGGAGGAAGAAATTACTTGGGAACAATTCCAAGCCAGATTTGAAGCTAAGTTCATTTCTACAGCTCAGAAATCTGTTCTGTTCAAGAAGTTTGTGGAGCTCAAGCAAGGTGGAAGACCAGTTCTTGAGTATGTATCTTAGTTTGAAGCTTTGTCCAAGTATGCCCGGTCGTATATTGAATCTCCTTATTAGAAGAATGAGAAGTTTGTGACAGGCTTGGACAGTTATCTTGGGATGCAGTTGGTAGAACATTTGGACGATCCATTGGAGAAGCTTGTGGAGAAAGCTTTCAGACACGAAAATCTGTTTCCTAAAGAAGGATCTGTTGTTGTGACCAAGGAAGAGTCTAAACTACATCAGGGTGGAAACAAGAAGAGGAAGCAGCATCAGCAAAAGGGTAGGGATGGCCAGAAGAAGCCGAAGGGCGAAGTGACCTGCTACAATTGTCAGCAGAAGGGCCATTTCTCTAGAGATTGCAAGAATCCAAAGGTGCCAGTGAAGTGTCACAACTGTGACAAGTTGGGGCATATTAAGAAGAATTGTCCAGAACAGCGAAAGGACAAGCAGATTGTCCATCATCTTCAAAAGCTCCTACCGTTGAAGAGAAAGGAAAGAGTGTGGTGGTTCAAGGTACTCTTTCCATATATGGTGTTCCAGTTAGAGTGTTATTCGATACTAGGGCGTCGCATTCTTTTGTTTGTAATGAACTTGTAGGCCGGTTGGGTTTAGAACCGGATATTGTTGATAGGCTATTGGTTGTGACTAATCCAGTTGGAGGTTCGTCTTGTTTGTGTAAGCTATGCCGTGGTCTGATTGTATCGAGTCATGATTGCTCTTTTGTTTGTGATTGTTTTGTTCTGAACTTTGCGGGGTTCGGAATTATTTTGGGTATGGACTGGCTTAGGAAGTATGCGGCAAAGGTTGATTGTGAAAGATTGGAGGTGACAGTCGAGAATGAGGAGGGGCGAAAGGTTGTGATACGATGTAAGCATGAGGAAGGTGTCTTCATGAGCTTCATGTATTCGCTGGTTATTCCACGGGATGGACTGTCATCGGTGCCGATCGCTAATGGATTTGAGGATGTCTTTGATGAGGTCAAACGGTTACCGCCGCATAGAGAGATCGAGTTTCGTATCGATTTAGTTGAAGGAGCCAGACCTGTTGTGATGCCTCTTAGGCGGATGGCGCCTAGGGAGCAGCAAGAGTTGAAGGTGCAGGTTGATGATCTTTTACAGAAAGGATTCATTCGGCGCAGTGTGTTCGAATGGGGTGCACTAGTTGTGTTTGTAACCAAAGCAGATGGATCGTTGAGGTTGTGTGTGGATTATCGTGAGCTGAATAAAGTGACTAAGAAGAACAAGTATCCATTGCCGAGAATATATGACTTGTTTGATCAGCTTCACGAAGCTAAGGTGTTTTCTCAGATGGATTTGGCAACGGGATTTCACCAGTTAAGAGTGGCTAATGATAGTGTGCCAAAGACTGCTTTCAGGACACCACCGGGTTTCTTTGAGTGGCTAGTAATGCAATTTGGATTGAACAATGCACCAACATATTTTGTGGATCTGATGAATATAGTGTTCAGAGATCAGTTGAACAAGTTCGTACTAGTGTTCGTGGATGATATTTTGATTTATTCTAGAACTGAAGAAGAGCACAAGACGCACTTGCGTATTGTTTTGGAAATCTTACGGAAACATCAGCTGAAGGCTAAGTTTTCGAAGTGTCACTTCTGGAAGAGTGAAGTGAGGTTCTTAGGCCATATTATCTCTGGAAATGGAATAGCGGTTGATCCCACTAAAGTGGCAGCAATCCAGGATTGGGTTAGACCTAAGAATGCATCTGATGTGAGAAGTTTTCTTGGATTAGCAGGATACTACTGTCGATTTATCAAGGACTTTTCCAAGGTAGCTGCACCGTTAACAGGATTGACGAAAAAGAACCAAGTATTCAGATGGGATCATGGTTTCAAATCTCGGATTTTGGCCAATATCTCGGGCAAATATCTCGGCTGTCTCGGGCGATATTTAAAAGACTTATAACTAACTAAGCTGCCAAATCTCGGATTTTGGCTAATATCTCGGATTTTCATCTCGGCTGATCTCGGGGAGATTTAAAACCTTGGATGGGATGCTAAGTGTGAGCAAGCTTTCAGAATCCTGAAAGAGCGACTGACAAGTGCTCCTGTTTTGACTATTCCTAGTGGAAATGAAGAGATGGTGGTTTACACTGACGCATGTGGTACTGGACTTGGAGAAGTGATGATGTAGAAGAATAGAGTTGTTGCGTATGCAAGTCGACAACTGAAGCCGCATGAAAGGAATTATCCGACTCATGATTTGGACTTGGCGGCGATTGTATTTGATCTGAAGATGTGGAGACATTACCTATTGGGAGTTCGATTCGAGTTATTTACAGATCATAAGTCATTGAAATATCTTTTCTCCCAAAAGGATTTGAATCTTTGGCAGCAACGATGGCTAGAGTTTTTGGCATCATATGATTTTGGTATAGCCTATACTCCGGGAAAGGGTAACACAGTGGCAGATGCGTTAAGTCGAAGACATGCAGGATTAGGAGCCATGTTTTCAGAATTGAAGAGTCTCGAGTATTTGGCTGGATTTGACTTCAGGCCCAGATGTGAAGTGGACCTGAGATGTTGGCAAACTTATCGATAAGACCGACTCTTGTGGAAAGAATTGGCGAGAGTCAAAAGCGAGACGATAAGCTTATCAAGATTATCCGTGATTTGGAATCTGGATTGGACCCAGAAAAGGATAAAGGATTCGAGGTCGATCGAGAGGGTTGGCTTCGGAATCAAGGACGACTAGTTGTTCCCGATATAGATGAATTGAGAAATGAAGTTCTGAAGGAAAGTCATCACTCGAAGTTGACAATTCATCTAGGTGGAAATAAGATGTATCGGGATATGAAGAGAACCTATTACTGGGAAGGTATGAAGAAGGATGTTGGAAATTTTATTTCCAAGTGCATGAACTGCCAGTTGGTAAAAGCCGAACAGAAGAGGCCAAGTGGATTGCTTCAGCCATTAGAAGTTCCTACATGGAAGCGGGAGCAAATATCGATGGATTTTATTGATGGGTTACCTAGAACAAGAACGGGAAATGAAGGGATTTGGGTCATCGTAGATCGTTTGACTAAGAGTCCAAGATTCATTCATGTTCGATCAACCAGGACTGCATCAAAGTTGGCTGAGCTGTATGTTAAGTGGATAGTTCGATTCCATGGTATTCCGAAGAGTATAGTGAGCGATCGAGACCCATTGTTCACTAGTGGATTTTGGAAGAGCTTTCAGGATGTTTTGGGAACCGAGTTGTGTTTGAGTACAGCTTATCATCCCCAAACAGATGGTCAGACTGAGAGAGTCAACCGAGTTTTGGAAGATCTCCTTAGAGCTTGTGTTCTAGATTTCGGAGGATCATGGGAAGATCACCTTCATTTGGTAGAATTTTTGTATAATAACAATTACCAGTCAAGCATTGGTATGGCACCGTATGAGGCATTGTATGGAAGACCGTGTAACTCTCCAACATGTTGGTTGGAGACAGGAAAAAAGTTGATACTTGGGCCAGAAATGATTAGACAGACTTCAGATTGCATAGAGATCATTCGGCAACGAATGAAGGCAGCCCAAGACCGTCAGAAAAGTTATGCCGATAAGCGTCGTAAGGATTTGGAATTCGACGTAGGTGATATGGTTTTTGTGAAGATTTCTCCACTAAAGAATGTTATTCGATTCGGGAAGAAAGGGAAATTGACTCCGAGATTTATCGGACCATTCCCGATCATCGAGCAAATTGGAAAGCTCGCCTACAAATTGGAGTTACCAGAAAAGATGGCGGGTGTGCATAATGTTTTTCATGTATCGTATCTACAGAAGTATGTGCACGACTTGAATACAGTAGTTTCTGCAGATAGCTGTGAAGATTTCGAGATTGATCCAGTCGATAAGAGACCTCGTAAGCCACTTCGTGTTTTGGAAACTGACACGAAACAACTTAGGAGGAAGGTTGTTAGGTTGCTCAAGATACAATGGAGTGATGATGTTAACGACTGTACGTGGGAGGTGGAAGAGAGGATGAAGGCAGCTCATCCTGAACTCTTCGAGGTATGGCCATAAGGTGTCGTGACATCTCATGACATTGTAACTTGTTCTAATTTTAGAATTCTGCATGCTAGGCTAGAATTGGATGCATGGTTTGTTGATTGCTATGGATGGTAGGCATGCAGAATAGCTTTTGATTGCTCTTGTTTGTTTGGAATTTCGGGGATGAAATTCCTAAGGGGGAGAGAATTTAACGACCCGTATTTTTACGGATCGAATGTTTGTAAAACAGTTGTCATTAGGTAGTAGTGTTGATAAGTCGTCCAGAGTTTAGTTCGACTAGGGCTTAGGTCGTATAGAAGATAAGCCGTGTGTAGCTTAGGTTGTCTGGAAGATAAGTCGTGTGGTGGCTTAGGTCGTGGGGTAGGTTAGTTCGAGTAGTAGTTAGGTCGGGTGAGCGACTTAAGGGATTGGAGCGACCTAAGGAAGATGGCGACTTAAGGCAGTGGACGACCTAAGAGGTAGCAACCTACAGGAACTGGCGACTTAAGGAATGGACGACCTAAGGAGTAGACGATCTAAGGAGTTAACGGCTTAAGTCAGTAGGCGACCTAGGGGGTTTGCGAGTTAACGACCTAAGGAACTAAGCGGGTTAATGACCTAGGGGGTTGAGTCGTTCGAGCGACTTAAGGAGTGTTGTAGTTAGGTCGTGAGCGACCTATGGGGCGCTGGACTAAGTTAGGTCGTGAGCGACCTAAGTCTAGCAGTTAAGTCGTTAGGTCGCGTGTGTGTTAGGTCGTGTTGCGTTAAGTCGCTAAGCCGCATATATTTGTTAAGTCGCTAGGTCGCGCATTAGTGTTGAGTTTTAGGTCGTGGAAGTGCGTATGTGTTAAGTCGCGCAAGTGCTAGGTCGGGGGAATCTGCTAGGTCGTAGGTCGTGGAGATTGTTAGGTCGTAGGTCGAGAGAGTTAGGTCGTGGACGACCTAAGGGAGCGGACGACCTAAGAATTCAGCCTATAAATACCCGGTTTAGTTCACTTTTTGGGATCCGGATTTTGAAGCGACGAAGTGCTGCCATTTTGAGAGCTCGAGTTCAACACTTCTTCACTTCTTTTCTCCACTCTAATCTTGTGATTCCTTTCATCGAAATCGAAGATCCAAGGGCCTAGATTGAAGATCTTCATCCATCGAAGAGAGATTTCATCGTTTGAAGCGGAATTTTGGAGAATCGAGTTAGATTCTTCGCTGTCCAGATCTAAAGTGTGTTGCTTTTGAAGTGTTTAGGTGATTCGGTGAGTGGTGATTATCTCTCACACGGATCCAAAGGAGTATATCGGATTGTTGGCTTGACTTTGTGTTAAAATAGTGATTTCCATGCATTTTCTTAAACCTAAGTATATATCTACTGTTCATGATGATTTGACATCCATTTTACTAAATGTTAACCTATGCAAGTTCATTCATTAAGTTATCGAGATATTGCTCATGTTTCATGCTTTTTAGATTTAGACTCTTTATTTACTAAATTGCCATTATTGTTAAAATTGTTTATTAGATCATGTTTGAATGTTTGATTACTTGGATTAATGATCGACTTGATTGATTGTTACAGATTAGTTGATTGATGATTTGATTTAGACAAGATGGTCGAAGATGATTCAAAAGCTAAGGGAAAGGCTCTTGAATTGGAAAAGCTGCTCGTGGCATATGTGGCGGATGATGAAGCTCATTGGATAGATTTGATGATGATGTTGAGATGAGGCTTTGCTATGATGAGATGAAGCAAGGCATGATGTGAGATAGCCTTGGTTTAATCCAGATGGGATCATTCCAAGAATGATGATAACTCGGTGAAAGGGTTCGGGTTTGAGGATAATGGTTGGCTCGAGAGGCGCTTGAGCTAGTATGGAAATAGTCGTCGAGGAGGATGACTAGAAGGCTAAGATTTCATCGTTGTTGAAGGTTCTAGCAGGCTCAAAGCAAGAGTACGTTGGGCAGATTCGATAGTCCCTAAAGACTATGATTGGTAGTCGAGTACTCTGGGCAGATTCGATAGTCCTAAGCACGGGCTGCGACGACGTGCAGAGTTCTGTCTAGAACCAGGGTTTCCATTAGCCCTTGACGGGCGGCTGAAAGAATGTGCCGGTCATTCAATTAACGGTGGTATCGAAGCAATGATAACAGTGATAGCTAGAGTCATGGATGTTTGGTTGTATCATCATTCGGTCTCAAGAGCGATGTTTTCTGGGTGCTTATCTGATCTTGGTTTAGGCCATGGGGGTTTGTAGTTGGAAAACATCACCCTTGACTCGAGTGATAATTGCTTTACTTTAAATATTTGCTTTGCTATGCTTACTTCTGCTTAGTGTGTGTCTGGGGGCTATCACTGTAGAAAGAGGTGGAATGGAAGGGTTGGATTCCTATTCTTTTTTCCTTTATGCTCTTTTGGTATGTTGTTAGTTAATTTACCGCTCACTAAGACTGTTGTCTGACTAAAGGGTTTATGTTTAACTCTTATTGCCTTGGGCTGTTCATCCATTTTGGGATAGGCAGACTAGGTAGCAGGTGACAGGTGCTGTTCTTAGTTTCCCCACGATGCTGATGGCAAAGACGAGCTAGAGGCTTGCATATTATTTCTTATTTTATGTACTGGATGTTCCACTGCTTGTATAATTCTTTGAGTGATATGTAGTGAGGCTTGATTTATTGACTATTCAGATGTTTGTATTCAACCATTATGAAGTTTAATTGATGAGATTCTATTCTGTGAAGCTTCACTATATATATATTCTCTATTGTATTTTATCTATGCGATGTGAGTAATACGATAGATCCTCCGATTTTAACTTACCCTGGAAATCTTCCATGGCTGGCTGGCACACCTTACAGCGCGCTTTCTCCTTGTTTAGTGCAGGGGTCATGGGCGGTCATCACACGAGATGTCCCTTTTTATTTCGGCTGTGTGGGCGGTTGCTAATCCCATCCGCGGGGTAATCTTACACGGGATTATCCAGTAAGGGGTAGTCCTGGTCTTGTGTTGTAGTGGATTGGGAGTGATCCTCGGTACATTGATCTCGGCCACGTACTGTGACAGGTGGTGCCCCAGTGCCTAGTCATTAGTTGGAAATCCATTCTCCCTACGTGCCTTTTACGGTTTTTGTTTGTATAACCCACTTTGTGGCTAGTATGCTGGAATTTAATCATGTAACAGTTTCAGCTATTTGAATAAGTATTTGTATATAGACACTATTATAATATCAGACGGATTTGATAAAAGTGTTTTGGCTATCGTAAGGTAAAAACCCGACATGTTTATTTGTGGCGTGGTCTTACGAGATGCTTTTGATTTCAAAGGGTTTGGAAAACTTTAATAATCCAATTGAGTGTGTTTTCTCACGTTGGTTTACCAGAGTGACTCGGGTGTTATTTTATTATAATGCTCGGGTCAGATCGAGTATTACAGATACAGGATAGAATGTTGTAGAGCTCAGGAGACGAGTTGGATGGCGAGACGTATCACACGTATATGATGTAGATTCCGCTGTGTTATGTATGTTGTGTATTCTTTATGTGGGACAAGTTATTATAACTGTCCTGAATTGTGATGTTGATTGTATTGTACTCTGATGATATACTCTAATGATGTGATGTATAAAACAGATATAGTTTCTTTCTGTAAAGATTAGTTATTATCTATTATATTTTAATCCGCTGCGAAGTGAGATTCTATTGTGTTTTTTTCTTTCTTCGACCTCCTTTTTCTTCAAATCCTGATGGTTCAATTTTTCGGGAATGAAAAATCGGGTCGTCTCATTTGGTATCAAATATTTAAACAATATTATAGTAATGGAGGAGCTTGTATAATATTTAATTATCCACAATACTCTGATACCAAATATATTTATAGTAATGGATAATTAAATATGCTCTAATACCAAGTGAGATTTAAAATGAATTAAGTAAGTTTGCAAATAAACTTTTATTTGAGACTTTAAATAAATTAGTAAGTGAAACTAATAAAAGGAAATGGTTAATTAAATATGGGTTGAGATAAGGTGAAAAAAATACAATATTCAGAGTTTGAAGATAAATTGAATTCAAGCAAAATTTAAGATGAAAATCTGAATGAAAATCGGGAGAAAGTATTTAGATTTGAAAATAACTAATAAATTGAAGCAAATTGATTTTATATGGAATTGGAACTCAATTGGAGTATACACTTCAATAGTGAAGTAGTAAAAATAAATATAAGAAAAAATTATATTGAACTTAAGAAATGAAGAATGAAGTTCTTAAGTAAATTGGTATTGGGAATATACTAAGTAATTTTGGAATGGAGAAATATACTAAGTGAATAATTGAATGAAGATTAAAACTGAAAGTTGTGAAAAGGGAAATTGTGAATAAGTAAATAGAAATCAAATGAATGTGAATAAGAAGAAACTGATATAGCTAATAATCAATTGAAATTAATATGTAGGATGTACGTATATTATTTTATTCGCATAGTGATTTGATCCGGATTCGAGCATAGAATTTCAAGGTAATTATACCGATCCGAGTTACGATTTTTCACTCGATTTTCGACGGCGAACCTTGGATATGGAATTTTGATTGATTCTGGAAATTCTCTATCATAGTTTGTGGCTATGCAAGGAGGATGACGGTTTCTGATCAAGAAACCAGATCTGAATCCGCACTAGGAAGTCAGGTAGACGATACTAGTTCGAAAGTGAGATTGTGTGATCGAGTGAGCGATCGAATTTGGTATTGCGTACGAGTGATATATGTGCATTGTACGAATGTGAATGAAATAGATATGAAAACTTTTGTAAAGAAATGTGTAAAGCGATTTGAATGTTGAAATTGGATATTATTGCTGAGTAGGACACATGTGTTTAAAAAGCAAAAGGAATTGGTATTTTGATTTTAGAAGATAAATTTAAATGGCCCAACAAAAGGTATGTGTTTAAATTTTCGTATGAAATTTGATGATTTTCTTGTCTAGCCACTTGGCTTTTTGTTTTCTTTTGAGATCTGGGGGTCCGTAAAGGCATTTTGTAGTTGTACCGAGCTAGCCACGCAAAGGAGACGCTGGCGAAATTTTTCGAAAATTTAGGGAGTTAGAAAAATTTTGAGAAAATTTTGATAATTCAAAATTTGGTTTCAAATTTAAATTTGAATTGTTAAGTAATATTGTTTGGGACCTATGGATAAGTTGGAAAGTTAGAAAGAAGGTTAGTGTGTCTTAATAAAAGATTATTTTGGAAAGTTGTTTCAAACTATTTGGATTTGAGAAAATAGTTAACGGGAGCTGAATTATTTTTCCTAACTAGTATTTTCGGGGACGAAATTATTTTAAGGGGGGAGGAATGTGACAACCCGGAATTTTCGAGCATTTGAAACTGAAATATTTAATTGATTTTAAATACTTGAAAGGTAGTTTAACTTGAATTTCAAATATTATTATTTGTTTAGCAATTAATTTATTGGATTTAATAAACTGAAATTGGGTAAATTATTGAATCTGCAGTTTTAAGCATGTTAAAAAATATTTTAAAGGCTTGTAAAATCTATATTGATAATACTGAAAGAGAGTAAAAGTGCTAAAATTGAATTTGGAAGTGTTTTGTTAAGTTTTGAAATTTTATCGTTTAAATTGATATTTAAAAATAACCTTCCGGGACACAGTCTCGTAATTCGACGAAACCAGTTCCATTGGATCCGTAATATTATATTATTATCGGATTTCAAATTTTGGAGCATTTGGAGTTGTCGTGTGATCGTACGATAGATAAACGCGCTGAAATTTATATCGAATGTTTAATATAATAACTGAGTCCAAAAAGCTATCTTCTCCATATGATCGAGTTAGGACTCGAAACCTTTTCCATTGCGTTCGGAATAGAGGCATAACCTTATGAATGCCTTGCGGCATACCACGATAGGATGTCACGATTTTGAGTTGCGAATTTCGAGACGTTTGGAATTTAAATAAAAATATTTCTTAATAAACCTACTCTGCAGCCGTAATTCTTTCACATCGTAACTTTTTTCTTTCATTTCGAAATCACTGTAGCTGCCTGTACCATGTCTCCTTATTCCTTCTTTAATACGCAAGATATATTTCGTTTTCTCCTTTGTTTTATATCACATAGTCGAGCAAATCAAATTATCTGTTGCCACTGCCAATAAAGGAAGGGAGAAGCCCTAAACCCAATTTCGAATGTCCACTCCAATTTCTTCAGGCAACGAATGGGAGAAAATCTCGATCTCCGAAGATTTCAATTCATCGCCCTCCGATGAAGAAGCACCTGATTCGGAATCGACGAATGCTGCATAACCTTAAGCGCAAGAAGACTCGATCGATGAGGCCGTGCTCCCCTCTTCTTCGATCTGGGTTGGAGGAGGCTCGTTTGGAGTTGCGACTGGGCACTGTAAGGTCAGGGGGAAGTTCTCGTAAGGTTCTGTGGCGTCGTGTGGTCCAGGAGTTAGCATGCGCGAGAGCGGATTAAGCCTGGTGTTCGAGTAGCTACAGTCGAGGGTCAAAGAGAAGATCTCGAACTCGCGAGTGACTCCGTGATGGTTGTTAGGTATTTGTTTCGATTTATATATTATAACCCATATCTGAATATATACAGAAAGAAAAAAATATTGAAATATATATATATATATGCAGACTTTTGATGAACAGCAGAAAGAATTTAAAAAGCAGATAAGAAGAAAATCAATAACAGTAGGGTATTTGTATGTATATATATATATATATACATAGAGGTTCTAAATCTAGAAATTTTAATTTCTTTTTATTTTATTTTTGCAAGTATATGTATATTTATTTTAAATTGTTACATCAAAGATAAATCCTGGTTTGTTTATTTAACAGAGCAAGATATAATAACATCAATATATAAATACACATGCATATCTTGATTTCAATATAAAAGTAAAATAGAATATATATATAAAATGTAAGGTTTGGAAAAATATATATGTGAATTTTAAATGTGTTTAAAGTTATGTAAAGTAAGATTTTTATATATATAAATTATTCCTTATAAGTATTGTAACGACCCGCTATTTTGGACCATTCAAATCGACAATAAATCCATACATGTCAGACTTGAATAATTCAAAATATCAGATTGTTATTTAAATTTGGCAAACTCACCATATACAGTAGATAAATCAATCACAGAATCACAGACACAGAGTAATACAATAATACGCAGCGGAATAGATAAAATAGTAGTTCATGAAGCTACTATATAAACATCAGAGTTAAAAATAAAATACAACAGAATATCACAAATACAATGAAGTCTTCAGTACGAATAGATGACTTCTCTGAACAAATCAACTAGAAGAGCTGAAAGCTGAGGCGATAGTTGGATCTCCAAAGGAAGCTCCAAACTCCAAGGGTGAGTCTCAAATGCTGTATCACTCGGTCTGACCCGAGCGTAAAGCAAAACACAAAACACTCGAGTCAGGATTAACATTCTTATAATAATAAATCCAATTCAAGTGAAATATCAACTGAAATACAAGTAACTTAAAGGATGTTTGGGATAACTGTGACGACCGCCCATAACCCCTGCACCGAATCTAGAGAAAGTGCGCTGTAATGTGTGCCAGGCGACCATGGACGATTGTCAGGGTAAAATAAAACAACAGAATCTATCGTATTACTCACAACGCATGGACAAAATACAATAGAACATATGTATAGTGAAGCTTTACAGAACAAAATGTCATCATATAAAACTCCATAATAGTTGAATACAAGCATCCAAATAGTCAATACATCAAGCCTCACTACATAACACTCAGAGATTATACAAACAGCGGAACACCCAGTACATATAGTAAGAAGATAATATGCAACCCTCTAGCTCGTCTTCGATATCAGCATCGTGAGAAGCAAGAACAGCACCTGTCACCTGCTACCTAGTCTGCCCGTCCCAAAATGGACGAACAGCCCAAAGCAATAAGAATTAAAACATAAAGCCTTGAGTCAGACAACAGTCTTAGTGAGCAGTAAATTAACTAACAACATACCAAAAGAGCATAAAGGAAAAGGAATAGGAATACAACCCTCCCACTCCACCTCTTTCTACAGTGATAGCCCCCAGACACACACTAAGCAGAAGCAACACAGCAGAGCATACAATTTAAAATAAAGTAATAATCATTCGAGTCAAGGGCGATGTTTTCCAAGTACCAAGGCCTAAATCAGATAAGCACCCAGAAAACACTGCTCTTGAGACCGAATGACGATACAACCGAACATCCATGACTCTAGCTATCACTGTTATCGTTGCTTCGATACCACCGTTAATTGAATGACTGACACATTCTTTCAGCCGTCCGTCAAGGGCTAATGGAAACCCCGGTTCTAGACATAACTCCCGCACGTCGTCGCAGCCCGTGCCTAGGACTATCGAATCTGCCCAGAGTACTCGACCATTAACAGTTGGCCGTTGGGACTATCGAATCTGCCCAAACGTACTCTTGCTTAGAGCATGCTAGAACCTTCAACAACGATGCTATCCAAGCCTCCTAGTCATCCTCCTCGACGACTATTCTCATATCCATTCATTATCCTCAACTCGAATCATATCACCGAGTTATCAACATGCTTGGAATGATCCCGTCTGGATTAGACCAAGTCTTCATCACATGATTGCCTCGCTTCATCACATCCTCGCAAAGCCTCATCTCAACATCACATCATCAAATCTACGCATAAGAGCTTCATCATCCCGCTACATATGCCACGAGAAGCTTACCCAATTCAAGAGCCTTTCTCCTAGCTTTTGAATCATCTTCGGTCTAAATCAAACCATCAATCATCTAATTCATAACAATCAATCAAACCAAACATTAATCCAAGCAATCAAGCATTCAAATATGATCTAAGTAGATAATTATAACAATAATGGCATTTTCGTAATTAAAGAGTTGAAAGTCTAACATGCATGAAATCATAAGAAATATCTCTACAATCTTGATGAATGAACTTGCATAGGTTATGTTATCCCAACTTTTGGCAAAGCCGAGATACCCAAAGATTAACTGAAAATCAATGATTATTAGTCATAAACATCGATTGTGCATCGTAGGTTCACCACGGATATCGATGAATTTTGTCCGAGTCCGGATCGGGCTACAATTGATAAGACATGTCAAGCAAGGCCAGATGAAACAACATTCCAAATCTCGAGTCGATCCGAGTTCGTACGCCCAAGATATCATCGACGCAAGTGAAGGACATAGGCTTGTGTTCGTCTCCATATGGTTCGTATCCATTAAGGTCGACTCCATCAAGATTGACTCCATCCACTTCGTATCCATCCAGCCTCCCTTAGTTCGAATCCATCAGAGTATTCCCGCCTTCGAATCCATAAGATAGCCTCACGTTCGAAACCATAAACCCAACCTTGGTTCGAATCCATCAAGTAAAAGGTTGTTCGAATCCGTGAGCTATGCATAGCTTCGAATCGATTCGAAGGCACTCGAAACCATCGATTCGAGGACTTGCACAAGAGATCGATTCGAACTACTTGTCCCTCGATCGATACGAAGGAACGCACATTTGATCGAATCGAAGGAGTATACCTTCAGATCCTTCTCTTCGAATCCACCACGTCTACATAGCTAAAACCCCGGCCACGACTCAGTAAAACTCGGAGAAAAAGGTGGGTTGACCCGAGGCATGCGCACCACGCCATAGTCTTCGCGTGTAGGAAAATCGATTCGAACGAATCGATTCGAGCATATCGATTCGAACGACTCCAGGAAGCGAAAATCTTCAACTTGAATCGATCATAACTTGAGATCTACACATCCAAATGCTACGAAATTTTCACAAAAGCTTGAGCACATGTTGAAGAATGTTGTAACGACCCTAATTTTCAACCCAATTTAAAATTTTTAATTCATCGTGTCAATATAAATTTTTGAAATTTTAAACGATCTAAATTTACATCCAAACTTTATTTGTGACATGCGTCTAGTTTGATATGGACATAGAAAAAGTTTCGTTGAAAAATATTACAGTAAAGTCCGTTCGCGTTTTACTGTATATCAGTCCATCTAAAGCCGCGAAAAATTTATCTTCCAAATCCAAATATTTTTACACAGTCCGCTTGTAAAAATTATTCTGATCATGATTTTATGATTCGTTTCGTCTCAAACTATCATCGCCAACTCCGTTTATCTTATTTTGCAAAACGTACAATTTACGCGGCGTAAATGCAAATTTTATAAATTAATCGTATCACTGATATCTGTATACCATTGCATTCGCCTCGTCGCGCTGATCAAAATGGTATATTTATTTGTATCAATCGGAGTTTGGAGCTACGAATTATAAATGTTTAACAGTTTGCAAACGGGTCCGTTACGCGGCATAAAACGGTACCCATTCTCTCCAACGTTCAGCATCCTAACAGCCTTTGTCTATTCAGTTGCCTCGGGAAAACCAACAGCCTTTCAGTTAGCAAAGAAATAAATTGGAGACTCTTGGGTTTTGTTATAATATTCATTTCTACTGGTTCCCTTCATTCACTCGTTTACATTTTGGCTTCTCTGGTACGTATGCCTCTACCTTCTCTCCTCTTCTATACATTTTTCCTCTTCTTTTTCTTTTCGTTCAAGCCTCCTACAGCAGCCTTCCTCTCACTGCCTCCCACCAACCCCATCCTCCTGCCTACCCCACCTTCCACCTCGTCGCCCTGTCACCCGCCTACCTCCCAGCCCACCAGCCGACCTGTCCCTGTCCCACTGCCCCATGCAGCGTCAGCAACCACCTCAGGCCCTCCGCCCCAGGCCCTCCGAGACCAGACCTCCACGTCTCCCGCCTGACACCCGCTTTCGCCCCATCCCAGTCCCCTGCCAACCCTACCCGCCAGACCTGCGCCCACACCCGCCGTGCCAGCCTCCCGTGCCCAGCCTCCCACCCAGACCCCGCCCTACCGCCCAGACTCAGCCCTACTGCCCAGACCCCGCCCTACCGCCCAGACCCAGCCCTACCGCCCAGACCCCGCCCTACCGCCCAGACCCCATGCCCAGACCCGCCCCAGACTCCGTGCCCAGTTCCGCCCTGACCCCTCCGCCTCCCCTTGCCGCCAGTTCCGCCCTGACCCCACCCCGCCTCCCCTTGCCTGCCCAGTTCTACCACTGCCCCTCGCCTTCACCAGCTCTGCCACCACCAGCCCTCCGTCAGCCCACTGCCGTCCGCCAGTCCACCACCAGTTCGCCTACTCCTCTGACAGCTTCCGCCGCCAACCAGCACCATCGCTTTCATCCACTTCGACTTGGCCATAACTGATTTTGTTTTATACGAGTTTATATGGAAAACTGTATATTACATAGCAATGAAATTCTTAGCATTCTAGTTGCTCACATTGTTGCTATGTTTTATTTCCAGCTACTGCTTCGGAGTCCTAAGTTACCTTCAGCTTATCAGATCTGTCTTGCTTCATCGTTGTTGCATTCATTTTGCATTGAGCTTGTTAGTGTCTCGTATCTATCCGTCTTCGTGCTTCGTCGTCAAATCTCTAACCACGCAAGGTGAATATTTTCTATTCACGACTCAAATATATCTTATACTATGATAATTAGATGTTGGATGTTATGAATGTAATCTGAACGTTAAATTGATTGATGTTAAAAATTTGAATTGAAGTTAGTATGTTAAATAGTTATGACACCAATTTACTATGTGATATTAAATTTGTTGTTATTGTAATTAATAATAAATTTGAAACTGAATTTGATATAGAATAGATATAAATTCCGAATGACATATGTTAAACTTGACCTCTTATATGATGAATATTGAATAGTTAAATTGACCCTTTAAATTGCTTGGCTTGTGGAATTGATAAGTGTCACTTTAGACTTCTGAACGTATTAAATTAACCGTTGTAATTGAAATTGAACGACCAAGTGAAACTGAAATGTTATAATCTTTAATCTACATGAAATGATAGTGTAGATTCTAGAAATAGTTATATTAATTGGCGTAAATAACAAACGCGAATTAATACGATTATTTCGGGATTATTTGAAATTGTTGAATTGTTACAAATGGATGCTATTGCTTGTTTATTTACTTTGACACCATCCCAGCTATCACACTGCAAGTTCCCTTTGTATGTTTGATTTTGAATTTAAATAGAATTGGGTTGAAATGATAAATACCCAAATTGAATGAATTGGCCTAGGATAGATAATTAAAATAAGAAACCGAACGGTCAACAAAGAATGTTTTGAAATTGAGACTTATTTGAAATCATGGAATGAACTTAGAAAATGGTATTGAAATTTGGTAACGTAAATATAAATAAATTTGAAAAAAAAAAATGATTTTATTAAATTGAATAAATGAATTGTTTTGAAAAAAAAAATGATTTTATTAAATTGAATAAATGATTTGTTTGAAATAAATAAATGATTTTATTAAATGAATTAATGAACTTGTTGAAATAAATAAAATAAATTTTATCGAATTAAATGAATTAGATTTGTTGGAATAAAAAAGTTAATTGAAATAAATGAGAACGAATTAATGTAATGAATTGAAACGGATTTGTGAATTTATTTGGTTAAACAAAGTGTTTTGACAAAGTTAATCGAAATGAGATTTAAGAAGTAAATAGGTTAGAAGATAAAGTGATTAAAACTCGAGTTTTGATAAATGAATAAACGAAGTTTTGACAAAGTGAAGGTAGTAAATGAAATTGATATAGAAATGAACCTAGGAATGTAAATACGAATTTAAAGAATAAAACTTGATTTAATGTGTTGAACTAAGATTTACTATTACGTGTAATCCTTGAATTAGAATTTGATTTGATAAGTGAGATGTTAATTTAATGTGAATACTAAAATTTTGGTAACTAAAGGGCTTGAACTAGAATTTCTTTTCGAAATAAGATTTTATAAATAAAATGAACCGAATTATGAAATATCAAATTTGGAAGTCAAATTTGCAACTTGACCTTTGGACTTGATTTGTTTTAACTTTAATAAAAAGTTGACTGTTGGGTAATTAATACGTAGTTATTAAAGAATCCGGGATCGGATTATGGACATATTCTCTGTCGATACCGAAAACCACTTTAGTAACTAATATACGCGAAGTGTTGATCCAGAATGAAGTGGATGGTTTTGATGAACGCGTTGACTGAAGAAAGAGAACGATTTTGGATGACCCCTGACATGACTAAAACAGGAGCCGCGCCGGGCCATTGAGGTTCGCTACCTCTAGCGGACACACTTCTTCGATACCTTATCTATTACTTATGTGATTCGATTTGGGTGCACCCCTTGATTTGGGAGTGTTGTTTCGCGGTGTTGGGATAGTAGCTGCTATGCCCAACATCAGTCCGGATCACGCAACTACTAGTATCCTAGTTGGTATCGCCTCATGTACCTTGTCATACTGATTATCCTATTCGCGACCACTACGATTTTGATTTGTACCTTTAGTATATGGATTGCCCTCTGGTGACTTCCGGTTTTGGGGAAACTACGGTCTTGTATATGCTCTTGGGAATAAACAGGTTAAGAGGTGTATGGGCCCTGCTTAACCCTATTTTGATATCTTACTTTATGGGTTAGACATTATCTATTTAGCGTATTCTGTAAGTAGTTTATCGATCCCTTAATGATGTTTATATTCACCTTTGAGTTATGGACTTTATTATATGCATTTGATTGTCCTGTATAAGATTTTGAGTCCTGACTCGAGTGTTTCTTTTGCATATGCTCGGGTCAGTCTGAAGATATTCCGTTGCTGGTCAAGGTTGGTCGAAGATGCTGAAGGCTTAGCTTTTATCTATATCATTTTATTTTCAGTATTTGTTGTACTTTTGTATTGGACATCTTGTATCTCTTCCAGTCGCTTTATGTTGAGACATTGTTGTATTCTCTGTAGTAGCTTCATGAACTACTATTATGACGATGTATTTTCCGCTGCATTATTCTGTGACTGTTCTGAGTCTGTGATGTTGTATTGATTCTCATTTACATTTATGTACTTATAATCCCATAATGTTCTGTGTTTGTATTATTTAAGTTGACAAGTGTGGATTTTTGTCAATTTAAATGGTCCAAATATACGGGATGTTACAGTTGGTATCAGAGCTCTGGTTTCCTAAAAAACCTTAGTTCGGGATTATAAAGAAACTCATTAGAGATAGAGTAGCAATACTCTAGAATGAGGAGAATCGATTCAATATCCAAATCCTTTCAAAAGTTCAAGCTCCTTTGATTCGTTGATTTGTTTTCTTAGCTTTCTATTATCTTATCTTTGGTTCTAAATCTCTTTTGGTATTTCAGGATGAGTACCAGAAGAAATGTTAGAGGTGGAAGAGGCAATGGTCCTGCCCAGGCTGCACCTGCCGCTCCAGCTCCTGTCAAATTCACTACTCTTAGCAAGGAGTATTCGCAACTGGGAGGTACTAAATTTTCTGGATCCGAGAACATCATAGAGGCTCAGCAATGGCTTAAGAGTTTGGAGAAGATATTTTCTGGATTGGAAATTACTGATGCTCAGAAGCGTCAGCTTGCCGCTTGGCAACTCCAAGATGCCGCACAAGATTGGTGGGAATCCGTTACTTCTCGTATCGAGGAGGACACCATCACTTGGGCCCAGTTTAGGTATGAATAGTTTGGATTCTAGTGGTTTAAAATTCTTCCTTCTATCTTTGAAATGTTATTCATCTTGTCTATCTTTGATTAGGGATACCTTCTCGGCACAATGGATGCCAGCTGCTGGGAAAACCCAACTTTATAGAGCTTTCATGGATCTTAAGCAAGGCAGTATGACTATTTCTGAGTATGAGAGGAAATTTAATGAACTCTCCAAGTTTGGACCGGGTTTGATAGATACACCACTTTTGAAGAACGAGAAATTCATTTTGGGGGCTAGACCAGAATATTATGACCTGCTTACCGGACACATTCGCTCCACTTTCACAGAGCTTATTGATTTTGCTCTTAGATATGAGTCGAAGCCTAAGGGAACCACTGCCAAGGCTGCCCCTACTCAGCCCTCTTCTAGCCAGCCTGGGAAGAGGAAGATGAACTTTGATCAACAAAAGAAAGCTTGGCAGAAGACTACTGGATTGGGTTATGCTCAGAAAAGCCCTATCGATCTTGCTAATATCACATGCTTCAAGTGCGATAAGAAGGGCCATTATGCCAATAGTTGTCCATCTACTGGAGCTGCTATTCCACCACCTTCTACGACTAGGAAGGATTTATGCTATGTCTGCCTCCAGCCGGGTCATTTCAAGAAGGAATGCCCAATGTATAAGCGTGGCACACCATCTGGAGTATTTGCTATCACCACTCCTACACCACCTCCACCACCTGCTCAGGATGATCAAGGTACCTTACGAAGTACTTTTTCTTTACATGATTTACCTATTAGGGTATTATTCGATACTGGTGCTTCTCATAGCTTCATATCTATTGATCTCTGTAATAAGCTCAAATTAGAACCTACTCTTGCTACTACTTCCTTATGCGTCTCCAATCCTATTGGAGGACTTGCCAACCTCAGCAGAATTTGTAAAGAGGTCGTGCTCTTATACGGAAGATATCGATTCACTTGGGATTTTTATGTGCTTGGCTTCGCAGCATTTGACATCTTGTTAGGTGCTGATTGGTTAAGAAAATTCGATGCTGTTATTTCTTGCAAAGCTCGTTCTGTTTCTCTAGTCAATGACAAGGGCCTACCGCTTGTCATTGAATGCAAATCACCTCAGAAATATGCCGGAAGCTTCATATTCTCTCTTGATGCTCATCCGGATGATCTCAGTACTACACCTATTGTTCAGAAATTTCCCGATGTATTTGGAGAGGTTAACTCTCTACCGCCCAAACGGGAAATCGATTTCCGTATTGACCTTATTCCTGGAGCTACTCCCGTAGTTCTCCCGCACCGAAGGATGGCTCCTAAAGAAAAAGCTGAACTAAAAACCCAAATTGATGATCTATTTGCTAAAGGTTTGATTAGAAGAAGTTGCTCTGAATGGGGCGCCGCAGTTGTATTTGTCACAAAATCAGATGGATCTCTTCGCATGTGTGTTGATTACCGGGAATTGAACAAACGCACTCTCAAGAATCGTTATCCGATGCCCCGCATCAACGATTTATTCGACCAGCTTCATGGTGCTAAAGTTTTCTCACAGCTTGATCTAGCCACTGGGTTCCACCAACTTAGAGTTGCTGAAGATAGTATCCATAAGACAGCTTTCCGTACTGAGAATGGATTCTATGAATGGTTGGTTATGCCATTCGGTTTGACCAACGCACCTGCTTATTTCGTTGACTTGATGAATCGAGTTTTCCGTGATGTGCTTAACAAGTTTGTTCTTGTTTTTATTGATGATATTCTCGTCTTCTCCAAAGACAAGAAGGAGCATGAGACACACCTTGCTTATGTTCTGGAAACTCTCCGAAATCATCAACTTAAGGCCAAATTCTCTAAATGCCACTTCTGGCGAGATGAGGTGAGATTCCTTGGCCATATTGTTTCTGAGAATGGCATTTCAGTCGATCCAGCTAAGATTGCCATAATCAACGTAAGTTTTATCATATTCAAAATTCTATTCAAACAATCTTATCTCCCGCTAATTTATATCAATTAATCTACAGGATTGGGAGACCCCTAAAACTCCTACTGATATCCGTAGTTTCTTGGGCCTAGCTGGATATTATCGCAGATTTATTGAGCACTTTGCCCGGATTTCTGCCCCACTTACTGCTTTAACTCGGAAGGATGTTAAGTTTATTTGGAGTGAGAAGTGCGAATCAGCTTTCAATGAGTTGAAGAGTAAATTAACTTCAGCCCCAGTTCTTGCAGTCATCGATGGAAGTGAAGGATTGATTGTTTATACAGATGCTTGCCGAGAAGGTTTAGGCGCTGTTCTTATGCAAAATGGAAAGGTTATTGCTTATGCTGGTCGTCAGTTGAAGACCCATGAATTGAACTATGCCACTCATGATCTTGAGCTTCTTGCTGTTGTATTTGCTTTGAAACTTTGGAGGCATCATCTTTTGGGAACAAAGTTCGAACTATTCACTGATCATAAGTCCTTGAGGTATATCTTTTCTCAAAAGGATTTGAACCAGAGGCAAGTTCGATGGCTTGAATTCTTAGCTGCATACGACCTCGACATCACTTATACACCAGGGAAGGCAAATGTTGTAGCAGATGCTTTGAGCCGCAGCAAGGCATTGTCTTGTTGCAATCTTATCGAAGGCATGTTATTCCAGCTTAGTATCACTCCATCTCTTATGGATCGCATCAAAGCTAAGCAATATGAAGACACTTTGCTCTATCGTATGAAGGAATTAGTTATGGGCAGAGTAAGTAATGCCGACAACAAAGTGGGTGCACAAGTTGATAGTGATGGAGTTTTGAGAATCGACAATCGTATTTGTGTTCCTAATGTCGATGGTCTTAGACAGGAAGTGCTGCGAGAAAATCATAAGTCTTCGCTTTCAATTCATCCCGGTACTACCAAAATGTACCAGAATATGAAGAAACTATATTGGTGGAGTGGAATGAAGCGCGATATTTCTATCTACGTTAGCAGGTGCACCACTTGCCAACAAGTTAAAGCTGATCACAGAAAGACAGCAGGATTGCTCCAACCGCTAGAGATTCCAGGTTGGAAATGGGAGCAAATTTCTATGGATTTTATTGATGGGTTACCAAAGACTAGAAAGGGTAACGAAAGCATATGGGTGATTATCGACAGACTGACAAAGTCCGCTCACTTTATTCCAGTCAAGACCACTCGTACAGCCTCTAGTTTGGCCGAGATATACATGAGGGAAGTTGTTAAACTTCACGGTGTACCATCTAGTATTGTATGCGATCGCGATCCTATTTTCACCAGTAAATTCTGGAAGGCATTTCAGGATACTTTGGGCACCAAACTGAATCTGAGCACAGCATATCATCCTCAGACAGATGGCCAAACTGAGAGGGTGAATCAGATTTTGGAAGATCTTCTCCGAGCTTGCATTATCGACTTTGGTGGATCCTGGGAAGACCATCTTCACTTGGTTGAATTCACTTATAATAATAGTTACCAGGTAAAGAATTTGAATTTCAAATTTGAATAAGTATATTTGAATTTGAATTAATTATCCTTTAAAAATACCAGGCAAGCATTGGTATGGCACCGTTCGAAGCCTTATATGGACGACCATGCAAATCGCCAGCTTGTTGGATTGAGTCAGGAGATCGATTAGTGCTTGGACCAGAAATGATTATGGAAGCTTCTGAAAAGGTCGAAGAAATCAGGAAGAAGATAAAGACGGCACAGGATAGACAGAAAAGCTATGCCGACAAAAGGAGAAGAGATCTCGAATTCGGTGTAGGAGACAAAGTATTTCTGAAGGTGTCGCCTTTGAGGAATATTGTTCGATTTGGAAGGAAAGGGAAGTTAGCTCCCAGATTCGTTGGTCCGTTTGAGATTACAGAAAGAGTTGGAACATTGGCATATAGAGTTGCATTACCAGAAAAGTTCGCTGGTGTTCACAACGTATTCCACGTCTCACACCTTCGCAAGGTTGTACACGATCCATCTATGACCATTCCTACTGCTCAGTTGGATGAAATAGTTATTGAGCCTGACTTGACTATTGAGCGGAAGCCACTTCGGATAGTCGATCGTGAGACAAAGCAACTCAGAAGGAAATCGGTAAATCTCGTCAAAGTACAGTGGAGTGCAGATGAGCGGGATTGCACGTGGGAAACTGAGGATAGCATTCGAGATTCAAACCCCGAACTATTAATTTCAGGTATTCTTCAAATTTCTTGAAATCTATCGTGTCTTTTCTACTTATTTCATTTCTACTTCACTCGTCTCGTTCCTTTTCGAGGACGAAAAGTTTTGAGTGGGGGAGATTGTAACGACCCTAATTTTCAACCCAATTTAAAATTTTTAATTCATCGTGTCAATATAAATTTTTGAAATTTTAAACGATCTAAATTTACATCCAAACTTTATTTGTGACATGCGTCTAGTTTGATATGGACATAGAAAAAGTTTCGTTGAAAAATATTACAGTAAAGTCCGTTCGCGTTTTACTGTATATCAGTCCATCTAAAGCCGCGAAAAATTTATCTTCCAAATCCAAATATTTTTACACAGTCCGCTTGTAAAAATTATTCTGATCATGATTTTATGATTCGTTTCGTCTCAAACTATCATCGCCAACTCCGTTTATCTTATTTTGCAAAACGTACAATTTACGCGGCGTAAATGCAAATTTTATAAATTAATCGTATCACTGATATCTGTATACCATTGCATTCGCCTCGTCGCGCTGATCAAAATGGTATATTTATTTGTATCAATCGGAGTTCGGAGCTACGAATTATAAATGTTTAACAGTTTGCAAACGGGTCCGTTACGCGGCATAAAACGGTACCCATTCTCTCCAACGTTCAGCATCCTAACAGCCTTTGTCTATTCAGTTGCCTCGGGAAAACCAACAGCCTTTCAGTTAGCAAAGAAATAAATTGGAGACTCTTGGGTTTTGTTATAATATTCATTTCTACTGGTTCCCTTCATTCACTCGTTTACATTTTGGCTTCTCTGGTACGTATGCCTCTACCTTCTCTCCTCTTCTATACATTTTTCCTCTTCTTTTTCTTTTCGTTCAAGCCTCCTACAGCAGCCTTCCTCTCACTGCCTCCCACCAACCCCATCCTCCTGCCTACCCCACCTTCCACCTCGTCGCCCTGTCACCCGCCTACCTCCCAGCCCACCAGCTGACCTGTCCCTGTCCCACTGCCCCATGCAGCGTCAGCAACCACCTCAGGCCCTCCGCCCCAGGCCCTCCGAGACCAGACCTCCACGTCTCCCGCCTGACACCCGCTTTCGCCCCATCCCAGTCCCCTGCCAACCCTACCCGCCAGACCTGCGCCCACACCCGCCGTGCCAGCCTCCCGTGCCCAGCCTCCCACCCAGACCCCGCCCTACCGCCCAGACTCAGCCCTACTGCCCAGACCCCGCCCTACCGCCCAGACCCAGCCCTACCGCCCAGACCCAGCCCTACCGCCCAGACCCCGCCCTACCGCCCAGACCCCATGCCCAGACCCGCCCCAGACTCCGTGCCAAGTTCCGCCCTGACCCCTCCGCCTCCCCTTGCCGCCAGTTCCGCCTTGACCCCACCCCGCCTCCCCTTGCCTGCCCAGTTCTACCACTGCCCCTCGCCTTCACCAGCTCTGCCACCACCAGCCCTCCGTCAGCCCACTGCCGTCCGCCAGTCCACCACCAGTTCGCCTACTCCTCTGACAGCTTCCGCCGCCAACCAGCACCATCGCTTTCATCCACTTCGACTTGGCCATAACTGATTTTGTTTTATACGAGTTTATATGGAAAACTGTATATTACATAGCAATGAAATTCTTAGCATTCTAGTTGCTCACATTGTTGCTATGTTTTATTTCCAGCTACTGCTTCGGAGTCCTAAGTTACCTTCAGCTTATCAGATCTGTCTTGCTTCATCGTTGTTGCATTCATTTTGCATTGAGCTTGTTAGTGTCTCGTATCTATCCGTCTTCGTGCTTCGTCGTCAAATCTCTAACCACGCAAGGTGAATATTTTCTATTCACGACTCAAATATATCTTATACTATGATAATTAGATGTTGGATGTTATGAATGTAATCTGAACGTTAAATTGATTGATGTTAAAAATTTGAATTGAAGTTAGTATGTTAAATAGTTATGACACCAATTTACTATGTGATATTAAATTTGTTGTTATTGTAATTAATAATAAATTTGAAACTGAATTTGATATAGAATAGATATAAATTCCGAATGACATATGTTAAACTTGACCTCTTATATGATGAATATTGAATAGTTAAATTGACCCTTTAAATTGCTTGGCTTGTGGAATTGATAAGTGTCACTTTAGACTTCTGAACGTATTAAATTAACCGTTGTAATTGAAATTGAACGACCAAGTGAAACTGAAATGTTATAATCTTTAATCTACATGAAATGATAGTGTAGATTCTAGAAATAGTTATATTAATTGGCGTAAATAACAAACGCGAATTAATACGATTATTTCGGGATTATTTGAAATTGTTGAATTGTTACAAATGGATGCTATTGCTTGTTTATTTACTTTGACACCATCCCAGCTATCACACTGCAAGTTCCCTTTGTATGTTTGATTTTGAATTTAAATAGAATTGGGTTGAAATGATAAATACCCAAATTGAATGAATTGGCCTAGGATAGATAATTAAAATAAGAAACCGAACGGTCAACAAAGAATGTTTTGAAATTGAGACTTATTTGAAATCATGGAATGAACTTAGAAAATGGTATTGAAATTTGGTAACGTAAATATAAATAAATTTGAAAAAAAAAAAAAAAATGATTTTATTAAATTGAATAAATGAATTGTTTTGAAAAAAAAATGATTTTATTAAATTGAATAAATGATTTGTTTGAAATAAATAAATGATTTTATTAAATGAATTAATGAACTTGTTGAAATAAATAAAATAAATTTTATCAAATTAAATGAATTAGATTTGTTGGAATAAAAAAGTTAATTGAAATAAATGAGAACGAATTAATGTAATGAATTGAAACGGATTTGTGAATTTATTTGGTTAAACAAAGTGTTTTGACAAAGTTAATCGAAATGAGATTTAAGAAGTAAATAGGTTAGAAGATAAAGTGATTAAAACTCGAGTTTTGATAAATGAATAAACGAAGTTTTGACAAAGTGAAGGTAGTAAATGAAATTGATATAGAAATGAACCTAGGAATGTAAATACGAATTTAAAGAATAAAACTTGATTTAATGTGTTGAACTAAGATTTACTATTACGTGTAATCCTTGAATTAGAATTTGATTTGATAAGTGAGATGTTAATTTAATGTGAATACTAAAATTTTGGTAACTAAAGGGCTTGAACTAGAATTTCTTTTCGAAATAAGATTTTATAAATAAAATGAACCGAATTATGAAATATCAAATTTGGAAGTCAAATTTGCAACTTGACCTTTGGACTTGATTTGTTTTAACTTTAATAAAAAGTTGACTGTTGGGTAATTAATACGTAGTTATTAAAGAATCCGGGATCGGATTATGGACATATTCTCTGTCGATACCGAAAACCACTTTAGTAACTAATATACGCGAAGTGTTGATCCAGAATGAAGTGGATGGTTTTGATGAACGCGTTGACTGAAGAAAGAGAACGATTTTGGATGACCCCTGACATGACTAAAACAGGAGCCGCGCCGGGCCATTGAGGTTCGCTACCTCTAGCGGACACACTTCTTCGATACCTTATCTATTACTTATGTGATTCGATTTGGGTGCACCCCTTGATTTGGGAGTGTTGTTTCGCGGTGTTGGGATAGTAGCTGCTATGCCCAACATCAGTCCGGATCACGCAACTACTAGTATCCTAGTTGGTATCGCCTCATGTACCTTGTCATACTGATTATCCTATTCGCGACCACTACGATTTTGATTTGTACCTTTAGTATATGGATTGCCCTCTGGTGACTTCCGGTTTTGGGGAAACTACGGTCTTGTATATGCTCTTGGGAATAAACAGGTTAAGAGGTGTATGGGCCCTGCTTAACCCTATTTTGATATCTTACTTTATGGGTTAGACATTATCTATTTAGCGTATTCTGTAAGTAGTTTATCGATCCCTTAATGATGTTTATATTCACCTTTGAGTTATGGACTTTATTATATGCATTTGATTGTCCTGTATAAGATTTTGAGTCCTGACTCGAGTGTTTCTTTTGCATATGCTCGGGTCAGTCTGAAGATATTCCGTTGCTGGTCAAGGTTGGTCGAAGATGCTGAAGGCTTAGCTTTTATCTATATCATTTTATTTTCAGTATTTGTTGTACTTTTGTATTGGACATCTTGTATCTCTTCCAGTCGCTTTATGTTGAGACATTGTTGTATTCTCTGTAGTAGCTTCATGAACTACTATTATGACGATGTATTTTCCGCTGCATTATTCTGTGACTGTTCTGAGTCTGTGATGTTGTATTGATTCTCATTTACATTTATGTACTTATAATCCCATAATGTTCTGTGTTTGTATTATTTAAGTTGACAAGTGTGGATTTTTGTCAATTTAAATGGTCCAAATATACGGGATGTTACAAATGTCCACACCAAATTTCAGCTTGATTGGACAATTTCTTGATCGATTCGAACCAATGGTCGAATCGATCCCAAAGTGGGCCCGGATCTCCAGATCTCGGCCATGCGGGCCCCCCTCACATGCCAGAACTGGTCTCCCCTCAATTTAGGCGAAATATCTGCCTCCTACACCTATAAATAGAGCCCCTGGTCATTCAGAAAAGGGGTCGGACAATTCTTAGAGCTAAAGAGCGCCCAGATTCTGCCAGATTCACTCCAGATCATCATTGCTGCCTTAGATTCAGACTTAGTTCAGCAAATCAGTTGTAATACAACATACGAAATTGTAATCTTCAAGCATCGAGCAATAAAATCATAAAAACCTTGAAGTGGACGTAGGCCGGAGATAGCCGAACCACTATAAATTGTGTGTCACTGTTCATTATTTCTTGATTGTTGCTTGCTACTTATTTAAGATCTGTGATTTGTGTGTGAATACTGTTGATTCGTATTCATACGCTGGTGCTTTCATTACACTTGGGGTTTGTGACCATTTTTGGTGCAAACACTTTGGTGCTTTCACTGAGAAGGACTAGCACCCGCTACACCAAATTCAAAATTTAGATTTGGAATTTTAAGGACTCAGATCTGACTCTACAATGACTCGACAAACTAGACAAAGAGCTGAAAGAAACCAACTAGGAGGAAGTCAAGAGGCATCCTCAGGAGCTGGGGAGGAGCCAGCCTCGATCTACATCACTTGAGACGAAATGGAGACCATGGCCAATCAAATGCACGAGCGAATGATGAAGAGCCAACAAGAGATGCTGCAGAATTTCTTCGAGCAGATGAGAGCTGCAGGGACGCAGAACCTTGGACCAGCTACAGCGGCTGTGAATATGGAACAAGAAGCTAGGGCTATGGAACCCAACGGAGGACAGAATGCAGAACCAGAAGGCAATCAACAAGGGCTTGGGGGCAGGCCCGCAGGATCCAACGCAGAAGTACCTTTGGAAGGAGCTCAGCCGGCTAGGGCCAACACAAATGCGAACGAGCCACCCGAAGAGTACGTACCAGAATTCCCTACAAGACTCGGAGGGCAAGACAGAGACATGACAAGGGGGCAACCCCTAGATGGAGATGAAAGAATGATCGGCCTAGTGAGACGACTCATGAGAGGAGGGTTTTCAGGAGGAGGATTGGAAGAAGTTAGTCGGAGTCCGTTCGCTCCGAATATCAGGAATGCAAGGAACCCTCCGAAGTTCAAACTACCAACGCTGAATCCTTATGACGGAAAATCAGACCCGACCATGCATATCACCAGATATATCAGACACATGGAAGTACAGGGGGCATCCGAGGAAGTGATGGCACGATGTTTCCCCTTATTCTTATCAGATTTGGCTGCGCTTTGGTTTAGGCAGCTAGAAACCGGATCAATCAGGACATGGGGCGAGCTTGTGGATTGCTTTATGAAGCAGTTTAGGGTTCACGTGACGCGACCTAAGAGCGTGATGACTTTGGCGTCAATAAAGCAAAGGACCGGAGAGTCCATAAAAGATTTTTTGTTACGATTTAATGCGACGGTGACTTCTGTAGATCGCCCGGACCCATCGATGATTTTGATGGCGGCAGTGGCAGGAGTTGGAGAAGGCACCGAATTCAAAGACTCTTTGACTAAAGATCCACCGCAAGATCTTGGAGAGTTTTTCCATGAAGCAGAAAAATTCATTCGATTAGAGGAATCACGAGCCGAGAGGCAGGAAATAAATGTTGCACAAGGCGAAGGAACCGCCAAGGAACAGTCCAGGGCAGACAAAGGAAAGAGAAAGCAGGATGACGCACCCGATGGTCCTGACAAACGGAAGAAATTCCGAGAGCCTAGATTCAGGCAGTACACCGACTTGGTGGCAGGACTTGAACGAATTTACACCGAAACTCGGGGGCAACTCCCCTATCGAAAGCCACCAAGGAGAGATCCAACAGAGCGGGAACGTAGAACCGGAAAATATTGCCTATTCCATGAGTTAGATGGGCACACTACCAATGAATGCCGCCACCTGAAGGATGAGGTGGAAGAACATGCCAGGAGTGGTAGATTGCCACAATATGTCAGAGAACATACGACGGCAGTTAGACCCGAACAACAACCGCATCAACCAAACAGGAATGATCCCGGATCGGGATCGCGACTCGTCATCAACTGATTGAGATGGCAAGGGCCAAGTTCAAGATTTGGACTCTGGTCGATTAGTTTTCTTAGATTTGATTTCCAAAATAAAACGGCTATCCCACTTACTCATGTATGGGAACCGGAGAGATCCCTAGGCATGCTCTGAGATGGAAATAGACCGCTCCGCCCGGAGAGGCATTATCTTGTTTTTCCTAGTGTTTGAGATTGAACATCTAGGATTTGAATTTAATAAAGAAACACTTATTAAAATAAACCTTTGACCGGAGAGTTAAAGGATAAACATTAAATATCAATATAAACATGATCGCTTTATGATCCTACCCGGAGAGGCAGGGTCCGGAGTGCAAGAAGTGAGTTGCTTCGCCGGAGAGCGACAGGATCAACTCACTTAAGCATCGTTTCCTATTCACCTGAGAGTGATTGGATCAGGATTCGATAAGAGCCCGGAGAGGCTATGATCGGCCCACGATTTAGGCCATGACATCGCTTAATGTTCAGATACACTGAACCGGAGTGCAGGAGGTGAGTCACTTCGCCGGAGAGCGACAGGATTGACTCGCTTAACGTTGTTTCCCCTTCACCGGAGAGTGACAGGATGGGATCCAGCATGAGCCCGGAGAGGCTGTGATCGACCGACGATTCAGGTCATGACATCGCTTAATGTTCAGATGCACTGAACCGGAGTGCAGGGGGTGTAGCCGCTTCGCCGGAGAGCGACAGGATCGGCTCACTCATCATTGTTTCCCCTTCACCGGAGAGTGACAGGATGGGATCCAGCATGAGCCCGGAGAGGCTATAATCGGCCGAGAACGACTAAGACATCGCTATACGCCCTAGCTGGGGCCAGAGTGCAAGGGATGGAAAGCAACGCCGGAGTGCAATAGGATCTTTCTATTCAATCGCTAAATCTAGAATGGGTTTGACAAGGGTCCGGAGTGACCATCAATAGTACCGAGAGACCGTAGAATTTCATTCTTAACTTCCACTGGAAAAAATTGATAACAATTCGGCTTCGAACAGCCATGGACTTGATTGAAAATGCTATAAGCTACGAGTAAAACATGAACTCACTGCATCCGACTTAAGACTGATCAAAACACGCCTTTTACCAAAAAGGCATGTTTTGGGGGGCAAAATGTTATCCCAACTTTTGGCAAAGCCGAGATACCCAAAGATTAACTGAAAATCAATGATTATTAGTCATAAACATCGATTGTGCATCGTAGGTTCACCACGAATATCGATGAATTTTGTCCGAGTCCGGATCGGGCTACAATTGATAAGACATGTCAAGCAAGGCCAGATGAAACCACATTCCAAATCTCGAGTCGATCCGAGTTCGTATGCCCAAGATATCATCGACGCAAGTGAAGGACATAGGCTTGTGTTCGTCTCCATATGGTTCGTATCCATTAAGGTCGACTCCATCAAGATTGACTCCATCCACTTCGTATCCATCCAGCCTCCCTTAGTTCGAATCCATCAGAGTATTCCCGCCTTCGAATCCACAAGATAGCCTCACGTTCGAAACCATAAACCCAACCTTGGTTCGAATCCATCAAGTAAAAGGTTGTTCGAATCCGTGAGCTATGCATAGCTTCGAATCAATTCGAAGGCACTCGAAACCATCGATTCGAGGACTTGCACAAGAGATCGATTCGAACTACTTGTCCCTCGATCGATACGAAGGAACGCACATTTGATCGAATCGAAGGAGTATACCTTCAGATCCTTCTCTTCGAATCCACCACGTCTACATAGCTAAAACCCCGGCCACGACTCAGTAAAACTCAGAGAAAAAGGTGGGTTGACCCGAGGCATGCGCACCACGCCATAGTCTTCGCGTGCAGGAAAATCGATTCGAACGAATCGATTCGAGCATATCGATTCGAACGACTCCAGGAAGCGAAAATCTTCAACTTGAATCGATCATAACTTGAGATCTACACATCCAAATGCTACGAAATTTTCACAGAAGCTTGAGCACATGTTGAAGAATGTCCACACCAAATTTCAGCTTGATTGGACAATTTCTTGATCGATTCGAACCAATGGTCGAATCGATCCCAAAGTGGGCCCGGATCTCCAGATCTCGGCCATGCGGGCCCCCCTCACATGCCAGAACTGGTCTCCCCTCAATTTAGGCGAAATATCTACCTCCTACACCTATAAATAGAGCCCCTGGTCATTCAGAAAAGGGGTCGAACAATTCTTAGAGCTAAAGAGCGCCCAGATTCTGCCAGATTCACTCCAGATCACCATTGCTGCCTTAGATTCAGACTTAGTTCAGCAAATCAGTTGTAATACAACATACGAAATTGTAATCTTCAAGCATCGAGCAATAAAATCATAAAAACCTTGAAGTGGACGTAGGCCGGAGATAGCCGAACCACTATAAATTGTGTGTCACTGTTCATTATTTCTTGATTGTTGCTTGCTACTTATTTAAGATCTGTGATTTATGTGTGAATACTGTTGATTCGTATTCATACGCTGGTGCTTTCATTACACTTGGGGTTTGTGACCATTTTTGGTGCAAACAGGTTAACACTTAGTAAAATGGTTGTCAAATCATCATGAACAATGGATCTACATGGATCTACACTTAGGATGAAGAAAATGCATGGAAATCACTATTTTAACACCAAATCGAGCCAACAATCCGATATACTCCTTTGGATCCGTGTGAGAGATAATCACCACTCACCAAATCACCAAAACAACCTCAAAATAACACGCTTCAGATCTGGACAGCGAAGGATCAATCTTGATCTATCACGAATCCGCTTCAACCGAAGAAATCTCACTTCAAAGGATGAAGATCTTCAATCTAAGCTCTTGAATCTTCAATTTGATCTTCAACTTGGATGGATGGAAGCACTAGATTAGAGTGGAGAAAAGAAGTGAAGAAGTGTAGAAGTCGAGCTCTCAAAATGGCAGCACTTCGTCGCTTCGAAATCCGGATCCCAAAAAGTGAGAAAAACCCTTCCTATTTATAGCTGAAATTCCCTTAAGTCGTAACTCGGCTAACTCCATAAGTCGTCTCCGACTTACGACCTAAGACCCCTCCGACCTAAGACTTGCCCAAACCTTACGACTTAACGACTTACCAAAATTCATCAGCTTACGACTTAACAGATAACTAGGCTACGACTTAAAACAGACCCAAGTCTCTACGACTTAAGACTTAACTTCCCTAAGCCGTCTATGACTTAACGCGTGCGCCTAACTCCTAACAACTCAACAGCTAACCCCTAAGTCGGTTACGACTTAACTGGGTATACGGCTTACGACCTAACTACAAGGCCATACTCAACGACTTAACAGATATGCACGCGCGCCCCAACTCCTAGGTCGTTTACGACCTAACGGCTTAGCAGAACTCCGCGACCTACGACATAAGCAACCCAATGACTTAACAGGTACACTTCCTCGCGACCTAACAGACTTACGACTTAACAGGTACACTACCTTACGACTTAACAGTTAAGCCCCTAAGTCGCTCACCCTTTAGGTCGCAACATTCTATAGGTCGCTCCAAACTAACACGTGACCCAAACCACTTCGCGACCTAACATTTAACTCGGTCACGACTTAACCCTTAGGTCGCCTACGACCTAACCATGCTAACAACTGGTCTTTCTTAAGTCGTCTAACGACCTAACAAACCAAGCTACCAGACGACCTAATACATAGCGACCTATCTCTTAACTCGGTAACAACTTAACTCACCACTATCCTTAAGTCGCGCCTACCCCTTAAGTCGTTCAAACGACCTATCTCCAAACCCTTAACTCGCCATCCCCTGGGTAGCTCCTATCCCCTAAGTCGTATACGACTTACGACTTATACTAAGTCGTTCACGACTTAGAACTTAGCCATATTTTTGCCTAAAATCTGAAATGGCTCAAAAGTGCTAAAATTCCAGATTTTGACAAACTTTCCAATCCATAAAAATACGGGTCGTTACATTCTCTCCCTTTAGGAATTTTGCCCCCGAAATCCCAAACAAACAAAGCAATCAAAGACTATTCTGCATGCCTACCATCCATAGCAATCAGCCAACCATGCATCCAATTCTAGCTTAGCATGCAGAATTCTAAAACTTAGAACAAGTTACAATGTTGTTAGATGATACGACACCTTAGGGCCATACCTTGAAGAGTTCAGGATGAGCTGCCTTCATCCTCTCTTCCACCTCCCACGTACAGTCGTTATCATCATCACTCCATTGTATCTTGAGCAACTTAACTACCTTCCTCCTAAGCTGTTTCGTGCCGGTTTCCACAACACGAAGCGGCTTACGAGGTCTTATATCGACTGGATCAACTTCGAAATCTTCACAGCTATCAGCAGAAACCACCGTACTCGAGTCGTGCACATACTTCCGTAGATATGATACATGAAAAACATTGTGCACACTCGACATCTTCTCTGGTAACTCCAATCTGTAGGCGAGCTTTCCAATTCGCTCGATGATCGGGAATGGTCCAACAAATCTCGGAGTCAATTTTCCTTTCTTCCCGAATCAGATAACATTCTTCAGTGGAGAAATCTTCACAAAAACCATATCACCAACGTCGAATTCCAAATCCTTCCGACGCTTATCGGCATAACTCTTCTGACGGTCTTGGGCTGCCTTCATTCGTTGCTGAACGATCTCTATATAATCCGAAGTCTGTCGAATCATCTCTGGCCCAAGTATCAGCTTTTCTCCAGTTTCCAACCAACATGTTGGAGAGTTACACGGTCTTCCATACAATGCCTCATACGGTGCCATACCAATGCTTGACTGGTAACTGTTGTTGTACGCAAACTCCACCAAATGAAGGTGATCTTCCCATGTTCCTCCGAAATCCAAAACACAAGCTCTGAGGAGATCTTCCAAAACTCGGTTGACTCTCTCGATCTGACCATCTGTTTAAGGGTGATAAGCTGTACTCAAACACAACTCGGTTCCCAAAACTTCCTAGAAGTTCTTCCAAAATCCACTAGTGAACATTGGATCTCGATCGCTCACTATACTCTTTGGAATACCATGGAATCGAACTATCCACTTCACATACAACTCAACCAACTTTGATGCAGTCCTAGTCGATCGAACAGGAATGAACCTCGCACTCTTGGTCAAACGATCTACGATGACCCAAATCCCTTCATTTCCCGTTCTTGTTCTAGGTAGCCCATCAATAAAGTCCATCGATACTTGCTCCCACTTCCATCTAGGAACTTCTAATGGCTGAAGCAATCCACTTGGCTTCTTCTGCTCGGCTTTTACCAACTGGCAGTTCATACATTTGGAAATAAAATTTCCAACATCTTTCTTCATACCTTCCCAGTAGTAGGTCCTCTTCATATCTCGATACATCTTATTTCCACCTGGATGAATTGTCAACTTCGAGTGATGACTTTCCTTCAGAACTTCACTCCTCAATTCATCTATATCGGGAACAACTAGTCGTCCTTGCTTCCGAAGCCAACCCTCTCGATCGACCTCGAATCCTTTATCCTTTTCTGGATCCAATCCAGATTCCAAATCATGGATAATCTTGACAAGCTTATCATCTCGCTTTTGGCCCTCGCCAATCCTTTCCACAAGAGTGGGTCTTATCGATAAGTTTGCCAACATCTCAGGCTCCAATTCACATCTAGGCCTGAAGTCAAATCCAGCTAAATACTCAAGACTCATTCATTCTAAAAACATGGATCCCAATCCTGCATGTCTTCGACTTAACGCATCTGCCACTGCGTTACCTTTTCCCAGAGTATAAGCTATACCAAAATCATATGATGCCAAAAACTCTAGCCAACGTTGCTGCCGAAGATTCAAATCTTTTTGGGAGAAAAGATACTTCAACGACTTATGATCCGTAAACAACTCAAATCGAACTCCCAATAGATAATGTCTCCACATCTTCAGAGCAAAAACAATCGCCGCTAACTCCAAATCATGAGTCGGGTAATTCCTTTCATGCGGCTTCAGTTGTCGACTTGCATACGCAATAACTTTATCATTCTGCATCAGCACTGCTCCAAGTCCAGTACCACATGCGTCGGTGTAAACCACCATCTCATCATTCCCACTTGGAATAGTCAAAACAGGAGCACTCGTCAATCTCTCTTTCAGGATTCCGAAAGCTTGCTCACACTTAGCATCCCAACTGAACACTTGGTTCTTCTTCGTCAATCCTATTAACGGTGCAGCTACCTTGGAGAAGTCTTTGATAAACCGTCGATAATATCCTGCTAATCCAAGAAAACTCCTCACATCTGATGCATTCTTAGGTCTGACCCAATCCTGGATTGCTGCCACCTTAGCGGGATCAACCGCTATTCCATTTCCAGAAATCACATGGCCTAAGAACCTCACTTCACTCTTCCAGAAGTGACACTTCGAAAACTTAGCCTTCAGCTGATGTTTCCGCAAGATTTCCAAAACAATACGCAAGTGCGTCTTGTGCTCTTCTTCAGTTCTGGAATAAATCAGAATATCATCCACGAACACAAGTACGAACTTGTTCAACTGATCTCTGAACACTCTATTCATAAGATCCACAAAATATGCTGGCGCGTTAGTCAATCCAAATGGCATTACCAGCCACTCAAAGAAACCAGATGGTGTCCGGAAAGCAGTCTTCGGCACACTATCCTTAGCTACTCTCAACTGGTGAAATCCTGTTGCCAAATCCATCTGGGAAAACAACTTAGCTTCGTGAAGCTGATCAAACAAGTCATCTATCCTCGGCAATGGATACTTGTTCTTCTTAGTCACCTTATTCAGCTCACGATAATCGACGCACAATCTCAACGACCCATCTGCCTTGGTTGCAAACACAACTGGTGCACCCCACTCGGACACACTACGCCGAATGAATCCTTTCTGTAAAAGGTCATCAACTTGCACCCTCAACTCTTGCTGTTCCCTAGGCGCCATCCGCCTAAGAGGCATCACAACAGGTCTGGCTCCTTCAACTAGATCTATACGAAACTCGATCTCTCTATGCGGCGGCAACCCTTTGACTTCGTCAAAGACATCCTCGAATCCATTAGCGATCGGCACTGATGACAGTCCATCCCGTGGAACAACCAGCGAATACATGAAGCTCATGAAGATGCCTTCCTCATGCTTACATCGTATCACAACCTTTCGCCCCTCCACATTCTTGACTGTCACTTCCAACCTCTCGCAATCAACCTTCGCCGCATACCTTCTAAGCCAGTCCATACCCAAAATAATTCCGAACCCCGCAAAGTTCAGAACAAAACAATCACAAACAAAAGAGCAACCATGACTCGATACAACTAGACCACGGCATAACATACACAAACAAGACGAACCCCCAACTGGATTAGTCACAACCAATGGCCTATCAACTATATCTGGTTCCAAACCCAACCGGCCTACAAGTTCACTACAAACAAACGAATGCGACGCTCCAGTATCAAACAGAACTCTAACTGGAACACCACATAGGAAAAGAGTACCTTGAACCACCACACTCTTTCCCTTCTCTTCAGCGGTAGGAGCCTTCGAAGACGACAGAACAGCTCCCAAAGCATAAGCTTGCACAATCTGCTTGTCTCTCCTCGGTTCTGGACAATTCTTCCTGAAATGCCCTGGCTTGTCACAGTTGTGACACTTCATCGGCACCTTCGGATTCTTACAATCCTTGGAGAAATGGCCCTTCTGCTGACAGTTGTAGCAAGTCACCTCGCCTTTCGGCTTCTTCTGGCCATTCTTATCCTTCTGCTGCTGCTGCTTCCTCTTCTTGTTTCCACCCTGCTGGGGTTTAGACTCTTCCCTGGTCACAGCAACAACAGATCCTTCCTTAGGAAACAGACTCTCATGCCTGAGAGCTTTCTCCACAAGCTTCTCAAATGAATCATCCAAATGATCCACCAACTGCCTCCTAAGATAACTGTCCAATCTTGTCACAAACTTCTCATTCTTCTGATATGCAGATTCAATATATGACCGGGCATACTTGGACAACGCTTCAAACTCAGAAACATACTCAAGAACTGGTCTTCCTCCCTGCTTGAGCTCTACAAACTTCTTGAACAGAACAGACTTCTGAGCTGTAGAAATGAACTTAGCTTCAAATCTGACTTGGAATTGCTCCCAAGTAATCTCTTCCTCCGGAGTATCAATAGTGATTGTAACGACCCGATATTTTCAACCATTCACATCCATTATAAGTGTAGAGGTGGACACTCATGCCGGAGTTGAATTGCTCAAAATACCGCGTTGTAAATAAAATTTGGCTAATCTCAGAGTATACAGTAAATAAATATAATCACAGATCACAGACACAGAGTAAAATAATGCAGCGGAAGTAAAAGAAATAGTAGTTCATGAAGCTACTATGAAAATATATCAGAGTTACATAAGATACAACATAAGAAATAAAGTACAGCAGAAGTCTCAATACAATAACCAAGTACAGGCTGAATAGAACAACGGAACCGAAGTTGATAGAACAAGACTAGCAAATAATCTCCAGCGATTCAAATCTCCAAAAGGTGGAAATCCAAATCTGTGAATACTCAGGCTGACCCGAGCGTAAAGCAAAACACAAAACACTCGAGTCAGGACAATATATACTTATATAATGTAAACCAACTCAAGTGAACTGTAATAAAGGTAGAACAGAACAGACTTCTGAGCTGTAGAAATGAACTTAGCTTCAAATCTGACTTGGAATTGCTCCCAAGTAATCTCTTCCTCCGGAGTATCAATAGTGATTGTAACGACCCGATATTTTCAACCATTCACATCCATTATAAGTGTATAGGTGGACACTCATGCCGGAGTTGAATTGCTCAAAATACCGCGTTGTAAATAAAATTTGGCTAATCTCAGAGTATACAGTAAATAAATATAATCACAGATCACAGACACAGAGTAAAATAATGCAGCGGAAGTAAAAGAAATAGTAGTTCATGAAGCTACTATGAAAATATATCAGAGTTACATAAGATACAACATAAGAAATAAAGTACAGCAGAAGTCTCAATACAATAACCAAGTACAGGCTGAATAGAACAACGGAACCGAAGTTGATAGAACAAGACTAGCAAATAATCTCCAGCGATTCAAATCTCCAAAAGGTGGAAATCCAAATCTGTGAATACTCAGGCTGACCCGAGCGTAAAGCAAAACACAAAACACTCGAGTCAGGATAATATATACTTATATAATGTAAACCAACTCAAGTGAACTGTAATAAAGGTACAAGTAACTTAGAAGATGCTTGGGACCGCCCATCCTCTAAGGATCCGTTAAAATATCTACTATGCAGTAATATTCGCTATTATAATAATGTCTAATAAGTAAAGTATAATCATATAGAAAATAGCGTTAAGGGGATGGAGAACCTTAACGCGGTCGGATCTTAAAATCATAATCGTAGTAAAGCTCGATAAGGTAGGTGACACGGCACAACTAGGCAATGCCAGGGTAGATATACCAATTACGCACACGGACTGATGGATACGCATAGCAGCCACTACCGTTCCACCTCGAACAACACTCCCAAATCGGAGGATGGCCATCTAATCAATCACAAGTAAGAGTATAATATCGAAGAAATGTGTCCGAGAAGAGGTGCTACCTCACTGGTCCGAGATCGCTCCTGTTTTAGCCACCTTATGCCAACTCACGGGAGTTGGGTCCACGTAACATACCTTAAGAACGTCGCCACCATCCTACTTCATTCTGGAATCTCCACCGCGTACACAGTTGCCAAAGTGGTTTTCGGTAAGACAGAGAGTATGTCCATATCCGATCCCGGTCTCTTTAACAACCCAACGTTATTATAACCCGTGGTTATAAGTTTAAAAACAGTTTATACTTCAAAATAGAATATTATTTCAAATCCAAATCTTTATCAAAATAAAGATTAAATCAATTCCAAACCATTTCCATATTTTTAAAATATCATATCATTTCAAAACTTCATTTCAAATCATTTTAATATCATAAAATATCATATCCTTACAAAACTTCATTTCAAACCATTTTATTAAAATAAAATATCCTATCAGTTCAAATCCAAATATTCAACTTTAAATACCTTTTAAATTCAAAGATATCGTTCATTTACTATCATTTCAAATCACCTTTAAATAGTTTATTCCAATCAAAGTAATTCATTAAAACCTTTTAAAAGTGTAATTATTATATTTTCAAATCAAGTATTCAGTTTCCAAAATTTCAAACCATTCTGAGTTCGTTTACTAAGTCAAAATCCCTAATTATTAAAATTTCAGCATTTCACATCATTTAAAAACAACTGCTATAAGTTATATTTGAAAACATTTTTAATTCAGCAAAGACGGCACTTAAAACTGTTGTAAAACTCAGTTTTAGTTGAATTATAGTTCAAAACAGAAAAGACAGCATTTCAGAAGTGCTGCGGTAGTTCAGATTTCAAAACAAGGGTTAAATTTGGTTTCAACAAAGACTGCAGACCATTATAGCATTTCCAGAGAATGCTATAATAGACCTGGGTTCAATATTAGCCTATAAGTTCAACTACAGCAACTGCAGCATTTCAGAAATGCTGTAGTAGCCCTTTTATTCAATTTTTAGTGTAATTCAGAACCATAGCATTTCTGAATGCTATTAAAAGTGATTTCCAGCTTTTTAGTGTATTTCCAGCAATTAAATAACTTCATTTTAAACTCTTTAAACATTTTAAAAATCATAATTTAACATTTAAAATGTTCATTTACATATCATTTAACATGTATCTTTTTCACAATAAATTTCTTATAATTAAATCCAATTTTCAACAATTTACTTAATAAATTTAAGTGTAAAAGTTTCCAATTTTTCACATTTCAACAAATAACTTAACACTTCAAATTTAAATTACCATTTCACAAATTTAACTAAATTTCCAATTTTATTTAATTAACTAAAACCTTTAATTAAAACCAAATTTCACATTTCCAAGTCCAGTTATATTTTAAAAGATCACTTTTAAACATTCATTTATTTAACCACTTTTAATTCATAGAAAAAATCAATAATACTTTAATAAATCACTTAAATTCACATTTAATCAAATGATCATATTTACCATTTCCAAAAAAAATTTAATATCCATTTTATTTATATAACTTAAATATCATTTTTAACCAAATTCCAAATTTCCAACTTACGTTATATTTCAAAAATCCAGTTAAACCATTCATTAATTTCATTTTTAACACATAGAAAAATCATAATTTCTTTATTTTAAACATTTCAAAATCTATTTAAATCAAATTTCATAAATTTATAATTTTTAAAATACTTAAAAATATCCAAAACACTTTATAAAAATAACCACGGGCATGTATATAGTTTTCTAGCCTAGGTCAAGTGATACGGATATGTATCATTTCAACCCGCAGTTTAAAAAGAAAAATCCGGGTTCTATCATTTCAAACCCGCAATCCCAAGTTAAAATAAATTAAATAAAAACCATTCAGGCCTATCATTTCAGCCCATAACGATTATTCCCTATTCTAAAGTCCGTTCGGGTATGTATCATTTCAACCCATAGTGATTCTAATCTACAGGGAACTTGCAATGGTGATAACTGATATAAATAACAGAATAACATTAAAAAACAGTAACATATGATATAACAGGTGTAATAACAGGTGTGAACATCATATGATAATAATATAGGCATATATAACATGATAATATATTTCTACAGATTCACAGGGTGTCAATTTACTAGTTATATAGGTACATATTGTCTGGTGAGAATAACTCACCTTTTTATGCTGGAGATATCAATTAGAATGACACAACGGATCTAGAAGGCACGACCTTTGATTTGAGTGGAGAAAATAGCTAAGATATCTTCTTGTAAACAATACCCAAACAAGACAAAACAATATAGCACATGAATATACTTAACATAAAACAATGTTGAACAAATTGAAATACAAAGCAATAAAGACAAGACTTTGCCTTTACCATTCAAATGCTTGACCATAGGGGATCAAGTCCTCAGCCATGATGTGTTTGGGCTCAGGTTAGCATCATATAGGTCAGGTTTAGCACACCTAAGCATGGCAACATGAAGTGATGTGAAGGGTAGGAGATGCAACATGAAGAATATCAATGGACAAGGCAAATAGGTGAAGTTTTGGTCACAACAAGGCTCGACTTGGTCATTGCTTGGCTCAGCCATGCATGGTACAGGTCTGGACAGTGGAGGGTGATGGTGCAGCAGCAGCCAAATGTCATGTAGTTGCTGGTGGTGGTGGTTCTAGGGGTGGCCAAGGTGATAGATGAAGGTGGTGGTGAAGCATATGTGGTTTAGGCATTGTTTGGAAGGGTTTTTGAGCAATTTTGTGGTGCTAACTTAAATGGATGGGCATGGCTTGTCATGGTCAGTGGAGGAGGAGGAGGTGCTGCTGTAGATGGTGGTGGGGCTGAAGGTGGAGAGGATGGTGGAGATGAAGGTGGTAGAGGCCAAGCAAAGCTAGAAGAGGAGGAAGGCAAAATCAATGGAAATTGTGAAGTAAAGAAGAGATAAAGGAAGAAGATAAGAGGAGAATGGAAGCCATATTTTTTTTAAGGGTTTAGGAGCTTTGGAATTTCGTGAATGAGAGAAAAAAAAAAGTGGCGGCTGAAGAAATGAGGAGATGTTGCCAATTGAATGAAAAGTTAGGTTAAAAAGTAGAAGGGTTAGAAAATAAAAGGGCCTTAGGAAGATTGAAAGTTTAAGGCCTTTCAAATTTATTTAATTCATTTTTATAAGTTTATATTTCTGATCATAACAGAAATTCCAGTTAAAAATTCGAAAATTTGATAAAATGTAAAAATATACATAATATTTATTGATTATATAAAGTAGAATTAAGGAAAATAGTTAAAACAGTGAACTAGACTAGAAAATTTTGAAATTGAATAGAAAAAATTTTAGAAAATTCATATGAGCTTGCAATATATTTTTAAACATAAATAATATATAAAATAAAAATATATTCATAAAATAAATATTTAAAATTTAATTTACATATAATTTTTAATGAAGAAAATAGCAGAAAATAGGAAAACAGCCTTTAAAAATGAAAAATAAATACAGTAAATTTTGGAAAAATACTATTATCAATTTAAAAACATAAAAAGACAAAATATACATAAAAAACATATTAACACATATTAAAACAAAATATAAGAAAGAAATATGATTTAAAAAAATTTAAAATAGGCAAAATTGCACAAATAAACAAATTATACTAAAAATTGAAATGTACATAACTTTTACATTTTAACTCCGTTTTCAACGAAACAAAAAGTGGTGTTCAAGTTATTAAATCTATTTTCATAATAAAAGATAAAATTTATAATTTCAAACTATTAAAAATTTAAACTTAAAAGTCAAAGTTTGACTATTGACCAAAATTCACATTTTCAGGAAATATTAAATTTAGTCATATTTGGAATTCTAATCCACATCAAAGTCAAAGTTTATATTTAAAATAAAAAAATTTATTCTTTTCATAAATAAAGCTTTTGAATCTGGAAAAATCAATAAAAAAAAATATTTGAAAAATACAGGGTTGTTACACTCTCCCCCACTCAAAACTTTTCGTCCCCGAAAAGGAACGAGGTACGGGAAAGCACAGAAAAAGATAGAATGAAATAGAATTAAGACAAGATGATAATACGATTGGAATTACACCTGATAATTATTGTTATAGGTAAGTTTAACAAGATGGAGGTGATCAAATCAAGAATATAAGCACGAAAAAGATCCTCTAGAGTCTGAATCTCCCTTTCACTTGACCGACAGTCTATGAATGGAAAAACAGTGTTCAGATCCAGATGAGTAACAAAGATTATCATAGATTACAGAACGATTTCTAAATAGACTGGTATAAGCAATAGCCTTCCCATTCTGTAACAAGATAAGGGAAATAAGGACAACCAAAAGATAGTTTGGAAAAAACAAAACCAGATAATAAATTTAAAACCATAATGCTTTGAAATCATAACAATTTAGGGATGTTTATCATTTGGAAATCACACTGCTAAAATCATAACACTTTGGACAAGTTATTCTTTTTTTTAAAAAAAAACATAATACTTAGAAAATCATAACACCCTAAAAAAAGTAATCTTCATTTAAACCATTTTAATTCAAGGTCAAATAATATTCATTTTAAAGTTGTAACATTTCTAAGTTCATTTAATTATAAAAATTTCCAAAACATTGTATTTTCAAAATAGTAGTACTTATAAAATGCTATAGTAGATATATTAATATTTCAAATCAGTTCAATTCCAGAAATATTTATTTGGATATCATTTAACTTATGACTTATTAAACAAACTTTATGAATGGAATATTCAAATCAAACTATACTTCATTTATTAAGTTAAAAGTTCACTATTTTAGTTAGCTCTTAATTTAACACATAACCTAACACTTTATTTAAAATACCCATTTCATAAATAGATATTCCTTTAATAAGTTACACTTAAAATTTCATTTGAAAACCAAATTCTCAATTATCAAATTTTAGTGATGTTAAAATACATTTTAACTATTTAAATCATAATTATTCAATTTTCAAGACATATCTATTTCATAAATAAAATATTTATCATAGCAAATATAACAATCAATTTCCTTTACACATTTATTCATTTAGACATCAATTAAACTATGAATTCAAGTTAAATAAACTTTATTACAAAATGTCCAATTCCAATGTATTTTATTTTATCTATTCAAAGATACATTATTTATTATACAACATATTCGTTTCAGGAAATAACCATTATTAAAATTCCTAGGTTAAACTTAAGGTTCCATATTAAATCAAATTTGATTATTAAGTTATTTAAATAAAATCTCTTTAAATCCCTTTTCACTATTTACCTCTGTTAATCTTTTATAACTAAAATTTAAGTGTATAACATTTATTATAACCACTCAAATTTTATTTATAAAATCCTTTCTATATTGTAATTATCCAATTTCATATTCAACTTCTATGTAATTTTGGTAAGTTATATTGGAATGAAATTGTATGTTATACAAATAAAACTTTCCAATTCAATCATCTCAAGTTTGAATCATTTATCCAAATTTTTGATTTTCTTTTTATAATTGAAATTATTCTTCAAGATGAAATTTAAGAATTAAATTTCCGGTTTCCTTCAAACCAGTTAGAGATAAATAAATATATGTACATAATATGTCAAATCAATTTAAATCATATATCTATATATTTTATAAATAAAATCATCTTTTAGAAATTCAAATCAATTAAATTCCCCAAAATAAAGCTGTAGCAAGACTACAGAACAGTCTCTTCACTTCGAAACTCGAAAATGAACGTCGATGATGCTGCAGTCATCACCGAAATTATTTTCCAACGACAAAGAGAAGAGCACTAAATTTTTAAACTTTAAAATCCTTTAGAGACAAATTTTTATTCAAAAATACTTTAAATAATATATCCTTTAAAACTTTAAACACAAGGTTTGAATCCATTGGAAATTAAATTCTTAAATTTATTGTTTTAAATTCCTTTCAGTTCCCAAATAAATTTATAAACAACTATTTATAAATTCATTTGCAGTACAGTAATTGATAAATCAAGTATTATCATTTCAAATTATCAATTTAAATCAATTTATTAAGTTCCATAAATTTACTTATATACATCAAAATTTATTTCATTAACAATTTTTAAAATAATATTGTGTCAGTTTGTTCTGTTAAAGTGTTTTAGAAATCCTATCGAAAGCGTTGATCAGACGAATCGATCGGAAAACCAAATCAACATCAACAACTCAAACAACACAATATATAAAACAAAGCATAGATTTACAAACATAGTTCAAAATGTTTGGAGAGTTTGGAAACAAAAGATAAGGTGGTTAAACAGAGTAGGGAGATGGATAAGCTAAAATAAATCACGGCAACCTTAACCGGGTCAACCGTGACTTAAAGGATAAGATCAAATGTGGATTTTTCTGGGGTAAATCTACATTCGATCTCAAGGGATAGAGTTTGGAATAATAAAAGATATTAGCATCTAAACCAAGGATAAATATAAATCTCTGGTGAATCGATGCTGATTGTAAAGGATTTTCACCCCTTTACAAGAAAATTAGAATATTGGCGAGACCGCCAATTCACTATAAAGATCATTCGAAGTGGAGTCATGGGATACTCCAGAATCAAAAGATGATGAATAGTGAGGGACACGAATAAATTTTAGAACCGCAGGGAAAGTTCCAAAATTCAAAGGAAATCGAATCAAAAGGAAGAAATTTAAACTCGAACGAAAGTGATCCTGTAAATAAATTTACCATACATTCTAAGTTTTGCCTCAAAGCCAAAGCTCTTATACCAACTGTAACGACCCGATATTTTCAACCATTTGCATCCATTATAAGTGTATAGGTGGACACTCATGCCGGAGTTGAACTGCTCAAAATACCGCGTTGTAAATAAAATTTGGCTAATCTCAGAGTATACAGTAAATAAATATAATCACAGATCACAGACACAGAGTAAAATAATGCAGCGGAAGTAAAAGAAATAGTAGTTCATGAAGCTACTATGAAAATATATCAGAGTTACATAAGATACAACATAAGAAATAAAGTACAACAGAAGTCTCAATACAATAAACAAGTACAGGCTGAATAGAACAACGGAACCGAAGTTGATAGAACAAGACTAGCAAATAATCTCCAGCGATTCAAATTTCCAAAAGGTGGAAATCCAAATCTGTGAATACTCAGGCTGACCCGAGCGTAAAGCAAAACACAAAACACTCGAGTCAGGACAATATATACTTATATAATGTAAACCAACTCAAGTGAACTGTAATAAAGGTACAAGTAACTTAGAAGATGCTTGGGACCGCCCATCCTCTAAGGATCCGTTAAAATATCTACTATGTAGTAATATTCGCTATTATAATAATGTCTAATAAGTAAAGTATAATCATATAGAAAATAGCGCTAAGGGGATGGAGAACCTTAACGCGGTCGGATCTTAAAATCATAATCGTAGTAAAGCTCGATATGGTAGGTGACACGGCACAACTAGGCAATGCCAGGGTAGATATACCAATTACGCACACGGACTGATGGATACGCATAGCAGCCACTACCGTTCCACCTCGAACAACACTCCCAAATCGGAGGATGGCCATCTAATCAATCACAAGTAAGAGTATAATATCGAAGAAATGTGTCCGAGAAGAGGTGCTACCTCACTGGTCCGAGATCGCTCCAGTTTTAGCCACCTTATGCCAACTCACGGGAGTTGGGTCCACGTAACATACCTTAAGAACGTCGCCACCATCCTACTTCATTCTGGAATCTCCACCGCGTACACAGTTGCCAAAGTGGTTTTCGATAAGACAGAGAGTATGTCCATATCCGATCCCGGTCTCTTTAACAACCCAACGTTATTATAACCCGTGGTTATAAGTTTAAAAACAGTTTATACTTCAAAATAGAATATCATTTCAAATCCAAATCTTTATCAAAATAAAGATTAAATCAATTCCAAACCATTTCCATATTTTAAAATATCATATCATTTCAAAACTTCATTTCAAATCATTTTAATATCATAAAATATCATATCCTTAAAAAACTTCATTTCAAACCATTTTATTAAAATAAAATATCCTATCAGTTCAAATCCAAATATTCAACTTTAAATACCTTTTAAATTCAAAGATATCGTTCATTTACTATCATTTCAAATCACCTTTAAATAGTTTATTCCAATCAAAGTAATTCATTAAAACCTTTTAAAAGTGTAATTATTATATTTTCAAATCAAGTATTCAGTTTCCAAAATTTCAAACCATTCTGAGTTCGTTTACTAAGTCAAAATCCCTAATTATTAAAATTTCAGCATTTCACAGCATTTAAAAACAACTGCTATAAGTTATATTTGAAAACATTTTTAATTCAGCAAAGACAGCACTTAAAACTGCTGTTAAAACTCAGTTTTAGTTGAATTATAGTTCAAAACAGAAAAGGCAGCATTTCAGAAGTGCTGCGGTAGTTCAGATTTCAAAACAAGGGTTAAATTTGGTTTAAGCAAAGACTGCAGACCATTATAGCATTTCAAGAGAATGCTATAATAGACCTGGGTTCAATATTAGCCTATAAGTTCAACTACAGCAACTGCAGTATTTCAGAAATGCTGTAGTAGCCCTTTTATTCAATTTTTAGTGTAATTCAGAACCATAGCATTTCTGAATGCTATTAAAAGTGATTTCCAGCTTTTTAGTGTATTTCCAGCAATTAAATAACTTCATTCTAAACTCTTTAAACATTTTAAAAATCATAATTTAACATTTAAAATGTTCATTTACATATCATTTAACATGTATCTTTTTCACAATAAGTTTCTTATAATTAAATCCAATTTTCAACAATTTACTTAATAAATTTAAGTGTAAAAGTTTCCAATTCTTCACATTTCAACAAATAACTTAACACTTCAAATTTAAATTACCATTTCACAAATTTAACTAAATTTCCAATTTTATTTAGTTAACTAAAACCTTTAATTAAAACCAAATTTCACATTTCCAAGTCAAGTTATATTTTAAAAGATCACTTTTAAACATTCATTTATTTAACCACTTTAAATTCATAGAAAAAATCAATAATACTTTAATAAATCACTTAAATTCACATTTAATCAAATGATCATATTTACCATTTCCAAATAAAATTTAATATCCATTTTATTTATATAACTTAAATATCATTTTTAACCAAATTCCAAATTTCCAACTTAAGTTATATTTCAAAAATCCAGTTAAACCATTCATTAATTACATTTTTAACACATAGAAAAATCATAATTTCTTTATTTTAAACATTTCAAAATCTATTTAAATCAAATTTCATAAATTTATAATTTTTAAAATACTTAAAAATATCCAAAACACTTTATAAAAATAACCACGGGCCTGTATATAGTTTTCTAGCCTAGGTCAAGTGATACGGATATGTATCATTTAAATCCGCAGTTTAAAAAGAAAAATCCGGGTTCTATCATTTCAAACCCGCAATCCCAAGTTAAAATAAATTAAATAAAAACCATTCAGGCCTATCATTTCAGCCCATAACGATTTTTCCCTATTCTAAAGTCCGTTCGGGTATGTATCATTTCAACCCATAGTGATTCTAATCTACAGGGAACTTGCAATGGTGATAACTGATATAAATAACAGAATAACATTAAATAACAGTAACATATGATATAACAGGTGTAATAACAGGTGTTAACATCATATGATAATAATATAGGCATATATAACATGATAATATATTTCTACAGATTCACAGGGTGTCAATTTACTAGTTATATAGGTACATATTGTCTAGTGAGAATAACTCACCTTTTTATGCTGGAGATATCAATTAGAATGACACAACGGATCTAGAAGGAACGACCTTTGATTTGAGTGGAGAAAATAACCAAGATATCATCTTGTAAACAATACCCAAACAAGACAAAACAATATAGCACATGAATATACTTAACATAAAACAATGTTGAGCAAATTGAAATACAAAGCAATAAAGACAAGACTTTGCCTTTACCATTCAAATGCTTGACCATAGGGGATCAAGTGCTCAGCCATGATGTGTTTGGGCTCAGGTTAGCATCATATAGGTCAGGTTTAGCACACCTAAGCATGGCAACATGAAGTGATGTGAAGGGTAGGAGATGCAACATGAAGAATATCAATGGACAAGGCAAATAGGTGAAGTTTTGGTCACAACAAGGCTCAACTTGGTCATTGCTTGGCTCAGCCATGCATGGTACAGGTCTGGACAGTGGAGGGTGATGGTGCACCAGCAGCTAAATGTCATGTAGTTGCTGGTGGTGGTGGTTCTATGGGTGGCCAAGGTGATAGATGAAGGTGGTGGTGAAGCATATGTGGTTTAGGCATTGTTTGGAAGGGTTTTTGAGCAATTTTGTGGTGCTAACTTAAATGGATGGGCATGGCTTGTCATGGTCAGTGGAGGAGGAGGAGGTGCTGCTGTAGATGGTGGTGGGGCTAAAGGTGGAGAGGATGGTGGAGATGAAGGTGGTAGAGGCCAAGCAAAGCTAGAAGAGGAGGAAGGCAAAATCAATGGAAATTGTGAAGTAAAGAAGAGATAAAGGAAGAAGATAAGAGGAGAATGGAAGCCATATTTTTTTTAGGGTTTAGGAGCTTTGGAATTTCGTGAATGAGAGAAAAAAAAAGTGGCGGCTGAAGAAATGAGGAGATGTTGCCAATTGAATGAAAAGTTAGGTTAAAAAGTAGAAGGGTTAGAAAATAAAAGGGCCTTAGGAAGATTGAAAGTTTAAGGCCTTTCAAATTTCTTTAATTCATTTTTATAAGTTTATATTTCTGATAATAACAGAAATTCCAGTTAAAAATTCGAAAATTTGATAAAATGTAAAAATATACATAATATTTATTGATTATATAAAGTAGAATTAAGGAAATAGTTAAAACAGTCAACTAGACTAGAAAATTTTGAAATTGAATAGAAAAATTTTTAGAAAATTCATAATTGCTTGCAATATATTTTTAAACATAAATAATATATAAAATAAAAATATATTCACAAAATAAATATTTAAAATTTAATTTACATATAATTTTTAATGAAGAAAATAGCAGAAAATAGGAAAACAGCCTTTAAAAATGAAAAATAAATACAGTAAATTTTGGAAAAATACTATTATCAATTTAAAAACATAAAAAGACAAAATATACATAAAAAACATATTAACACATATTAAAACAAAATATAAGAAAGAAAATATGATTTAAAAAAATTTAAAATAGGCAAAATTGCACAAATAAACAAATTATACTAAAAATTGAAATGTACATAACTTTTACATTTTAACTCCGTTTTCAACGAAACGAAAAGTGGTGTTCAAGTTATTAAATCTATTTTCATAATAAAAGATAAAATTTATAATTTCAAACTATTAAAAATTTAAACTTAAAAGTCAAAGTTTGACTATTGACCAAAATTCACATTTTCAGGAAATATTAAATTTAGTCATATTTGGAATTCTAATCCACATCAAAGTCAAAGTTTATATTTAAAATAACAAAATTTATTCCTTTCATAAATAAAGCTTTTGAATCTGGAAAAATCAATAAAAAAAAATATTTGAAAAATACAGGGTTGTTACAGTGATAGAGTTCCACCAATCAGAAGCTCTCCCTTGAAGCTGTCTTGATGCTAACTTCCTCTTAGTTGCATCCTCAATTCCCAAATCACCAAAGATCCTTCTACAAGCATCTATCCATCTCTGGACTTCAATAGTTGATTCTGTTCCCAAGAAAACCTTCCCTCCAAGAGCAGTATAGTCCTTACACAACTTAGCGAAATCTACTGGTTTTGGAGTTTGAACTTGAACCCCAACATCAACTGACGGCCCTGGAGCTGGCATCCTCCTCATGATCGAAGTCATCATAGCTTCGAGCATGGCTGCATAATCAGCAATCCCCTCAGTAGCACGGCCTTCCCTAGCAGCTGGTCTCCCTCTTCGACTCATTCTCAATATCTATAAAAAGGAATGATCAGAACAACTAGAGAAACAACTGCATAAAGGACTCAAACTCAACTAAACTACTATATTATATATAGTATTCATCCATCAAAATACAATTACGTCTCTCATACGTAGTTACGTCAGCGAGCGTTGGGTAAAATCGATTAACCAATGCTCTGATACCAAATGTGACGACCGCCCATAACCCCTGCACTGAATCTAGAGAAAGTGCGCTGTAATGTGTGCCAGGCGACCATGGACGATTGTCAGGGTAAAATAAAACAACAAAATCTATCGTATTACTCACAGCGCATGGACAAAATACAATAGAACATATGTATAGTGAAGCTTTACAGAACAAAATGTCATCATATAAAACTCCATAATAGTTGAATACAAGCATCCAAATAGTCAATACATCAAGCCTCACTACATAACACTCAGAGATTATACAAACAGCGGAACACCCAATACATATAGTAAGAAGATAATATGCAACCCTCTAGCTCGTCTTCGATATCAGCATCGTGAGAAGCAAGAACAGCACCTGTCACCTGCTACCTAGTCTGCCCGTCCCAAAATGGACGAACAGCCCAAAGCAATAAGAATTAAAACATAAAGCCTTGAGTCAGACAATAGTCTTAGTGAGCAGTAAATTAACTAACAACATACCAAAAGAGCATAAAGGAAAAGGAATAGGAATACAACCCTCCCACTCCACCTCTTTCTACAGTGATAGCCCCCAGACACACACTAAGCAGAAGCAACACAGCAGAGCATACAATTTAAAATAAAGTAATAATCATTCGAGTCAAGGGCGATGTTTTCCAAGTACCAAGGCCTAAATCAGATAAGCACCCAGAAAACACTACTATTGAGACCGAATGACGATACAACCAAACATCCATGACTCTGGCTATCACGGTTATCGTTGCTTCGATACCACCGTTAATTGAATGACCGGCACATTCTTTCAGCCGTCCGTCAAGGGCTAATGGAAACCCCGGTTCTAGACATAACTCCCGCACGTCGTCGCAGCCCGTGCCTAGGACTATCGAATCTGCCCAGAGTACTCGACCATTAACAGTTGGCCGTTGGGACTATCGAATCTGCCCAAACGTACTCTTGCTTAGAGCATGCTAGAACCTTCAACAACGATGCTATCCAAGCCTCCTAGTCATCCTCCTCGACAACTATTCTCATATCCATTCATTATCCTCAACTCGAATCATATCACCGAGTTATCAACATGCTTGGAATGATCCCGTCTGGATTAGACCAAGTCTTCATCACATGATTGCCTCGCTTCATCACATCCTCGCAAAGCCTCATCTCAACATCACATCATCAAATCTACGCATAAGAGCTTCATCATCCCGCTACATATGCCACGAGCAGCTTACCCAATTCAAGAGCCTTTCTCCTAGCTTTTGAATCATCTTCGGTCTAAATCAAACCATCAATCATCTAATTCATAACAATCAATCAAACCAAACATTAATCCAAGCAATCAAGCATTCAAATATGATCTAAGTAGATAATTATAACAATAATGGCATTTTCGTAATTAAAGAGTTGAAAGTCTAACATGCATGAAATCATAAGAAATATCTCGATGAATGAACTTGCATAGGTTAACACTTAGTAAAATGGTTGTCAAATCATCATGAACAATGGTTCTACATGGATCTACACTTAGGATGAAGAAAATGCATGGAAATCACTATTTTAACACCAAATCGAGCCAACAATCCGATATACTCCTTTGGATCCGTGTGAGAGATAATCACCACTCACCAAATCACCAAAACAACCTCAAAATAACACACTTCAGATCTGGACAGCGAAGGATCAATCTTGATCTATCACGAATCCGCTTCAACCGAAGAAATCTCACTTCAAAGGATGAAGATCTTCAATCTAAGCTCTTGAATCTTCAATTTGATCTTCAACTTGGATGGATGGAAGCACTAGATTAGAGTGGAGAAAAGAAGTGAAGAAGTGTAGAAGTCGAGCTCTCAAAATGGCAGCACTCCGTCGCTTCGAAATCCGGATCCCAAAAAGTGAGAAAAACCCTTCCTATTTATAGCTGAAATTCCCTTAAGTCGTAACTCGGCTAACTCCATAAGTCGTCTCCGACTTAAGACCTAAGACCCCTCCGACCTAAGACTTGCCCAAACCTTACGACTTAACGACTTACCAAAACTCATCAGCTTACGACTTAACAGATAACTAGGCTATGACTTAAAACAGACCCAAGTCTCTACGACTTAAGACTTAACTTCCCTAAGCCGTCTACGACTTAACGCGTGCGCCTAACTCCTAACAACTCAACAGCTAACCCCTAAGTCGGTTACGACTTAACTGGGTATACGGCTTACGACCTAACTACAAGGCCAAACTCAGCGACTTAACAGATATGCACGCGCGCCCCAACTCCTAGGTCGTTTACGACCTAACGGCTTAGCAGAACTCCGCGACCTACGACATAAGCAACCCAACGACTTAACAGGTACACTTCCTCGCGACCTAACAGACTTACGACTTAACAGGTACACTACCTTACGACTTAACAGTTAAGCCCCTAAGTCGCTCACCCTTTAGGTCGCAACATTCTATAGGTCGCTCCAAACTAACACGTGACCCAAACCACTTCGCGACCTAACATTTAACTCGGTCACGACTTAACCCTTAGGTCGCCTACGACCTAACCATGCTAACAACTGGTCTTTCTTAAGTCGTCTAACGACCTAACAAACCAAGCTACCAGACGACCTAATACGTAGCGACCTATCTCTTAACTCGGTAACAACTTAACTCACCACTATCCTTAAGTCGCGCCTACCCCTTAAGTCGTTCAAACGACCTATCGCCAAACCCTTAACTCGCCATCCCCTGGGTAGCTCCTATCCCCTAAGTCGTATACGACTTACGACTTATACTAAGTCGTTCACGACTTAGAACTTAGCCATATTTTTGCCTAAAATCTGAAATGGCTCAAAAGTGCTAAAATTCCAGATTTTGTCAAACTTTCCGATCCGTAAAAATACGGGTCGTTACAATAACCATCCTCTAAGGGTCCGAGGAACTATCTACAAGGTAGAAATATACACTATAACACCGTGGTCATTCAATTTAATTTATACATCAAACCAAAATATCATTTCATTTCAAATATATATATATTTCCTAAATAATTTAAAAAGTAAAGTATTTATAATTTCCTCAAGTTTCACAAATCGCTTCAAAATCAACTTGCCTTTCTTATTCAAATCAAGTTCAATCTCAATTTATCAATTTCCATTTAATTCAGTTTTCTAAATAACAAATTCAAATTATATTGATTTCGATTTCAGATCTGAGTCACAAACAAACCATTTAAATTCCAATATATTTCAAAGCTTTAATATTCAACCTTTTCAAAGTTAAATTTTACAGTTTCATATAGCTCTTGATTTAACTTTATTTATTATTTAATCAGGGAATATTCACTTAATAAATTCAATATCATTTAACTAGCCTTAAATTTCATTTTTACCAAATATTTCCTTAAATTTATTTAAACAAGAAATATTTATTAAGTTATTTAAATCAAGCCCAAGTCATAAATCATATCTTAAATCTAAATTTCAATAAGTTTCAAATCGGTTTAATTAACTAAAATTCTTTAATGAATACAGTTTCAACTAAATTCAACTTATCTTCCCAACCTTAACTTATTCAAATTATTACTAAAATCTATTTTGAAATATAAATTGAATACTTAAACATATTATATGTATTAAATCCATCTTCATTAAATTAAATATCATTATTAAATCTATATATATATCATTACCATTTATATATATCATAATTTAAGAATCAACATTTATTAAAACCATATATTTCTTTCCAAAACCATAGAATTTCATTTTCAAAATATTTATATATATGGACCAACGGTGTCTGTATATATATTTATCATATGGTTAAGTGATACAGATATTTATCATTTCAATCCGAAATTTAAATATATATGGGTAGATATCATTTCGACCCGTAATCCCAATTTCAATTCAAATGAAAATCGTTTGGGTCTATCATTTCAACCCATAACAATTTTCTCCTATTCTAAAGTCCGTTCTGGTATGTATCATTTCAACCCATAGTGAATTCTATACTAACAGGGAACTTGCAGAGTGATAACAGATAATATAAAATACAACAACAGGCATATATCATAAATAATAATATAATACAAACAACAGGATATGGTGTCATATCCCACAGGTGAACAGTTGCAGATAATAGCATATATAACAACTTAAATAACTACAGCAGCATATTCCAATTGTCATTTCAATTGAAATTGTAACGACCCAGAATTTTGAACAAATTAAATTGAGAATATTTAATTAATTTTAAATATTTGAACGATGATTTAATTTGAATCCCGAATATAACTTGGAATTTGGCGATTAAATTTTAAAGTTTAATCTATTGTAAGTTGAATAAAATTTAAATCTTCGATTTTAAACTGAAGAAAAATATTTCAAAAGCTTTTAAAATTTGAAATAATAATACTGAAGATAATAGAAGCTTTAGAATCGAGTTTAAAAATGATTTGTTCAGTTTTGAAATTAAATCGTTCGAATCGATATTTAAAAATAGTGTTCCGGGGCGTAGTCTCGGAATTCGACGAAACCAATTCCATTGGGTCTGTAATATTGAATTATTGTCGGATTTCAAATTTCGTATTAATCAGAGTTGTTATGAGAGCACACGACGTATAAACACGTTGAAAATAAATTCAAATTCAATTTAAATTTTAATATTTAAATTGTTGCCGACATCAGAAGGAAGGCACGACACTCTCCCTTATCTCACGCCGAAAATCACGATACAAGAATCGTGTAACCCATACTCGTTCAAAGACAAACAAAGAAAATCTCGTTCAAAATAAATGGCCGCTTCTCTGAAATCAAATTCGTTTCCCTCTGTAAATTCACGAATCAAAAAATCAAACGAATTCCTTTATCCCTTCTCTACGTTTTGAACCCCAAATCTCACAACCGAAATCAAATCTAGAGAAATTTCTATTCCTCTTTTCACTTCAGCAGGGAGGCGACTTCCATCGCGCGCGTGGTATCGTTGATCGAACTCGAGTTCGACAAAGTAGTTCTATCGAGCGGCACTACGTTGAGGGGTTCGTCGAGGCTAGAGCATCGAGGCAGCTTATGCCTGGGTCGCGAGTCGTTCGATCGATTGCACGCGAATGCATGTGGATGGTGATGTGAGGCGCAAGGGCTGGGGGCTCTGTTCGAATTCGACAAAGGTTGGTGGTGTTCGTGGTGAAGGCTGGAACGACGAGGTGGTGGTTGCGATTTGGGGTATCGCGATTGGGGTAGGGCATCGGCAGTTCAGGCGATTGAATGAGTGTGCTCACGAGTTCTGGAAGCAGTGAGGTATAATCATCAATCTATTTTTAAAATTTAAATTCTTTTGTTAAGAAGATTAAATTAACATTTAAGTTATTAAAACAATTTATTTCTTGAATGTATAAATCTATTTACGTTTATACAGTAAGGTATAAATGCAGTTTTTTTCCTTTTACAGTAAAGCAGAAAAAAATTACTTTATATTGATAAAGTTTGAAAGGGGAAATTATTTCTGTTTTAAAGATATATATATATATATGATTTTAAAATGTTATAGGATTTTATAAAAAATAGATTTAAAAAATCTGTATGGGTTATGTTATCAGTATTTTTGAAAATTCAAAGGGAAAAAGAAAAGAAAATGTTTTGTTAAATAGAAATTGGTTTAAACCAAAACCATTGAATAATTAAAATTACCAAACGAAAATTTATTATTCGATTATTTCGAATATTAATAAACTGTGTAAATATTTATACAAGGTCTATACATCGAGAAAACAAGTCAAGATGGATGGACTGCAAATTAAATGCTAAGGTGAGATCTTCTCACTCAAAATAAAGTTGGATTTCAGTTATTGACTGTTTGATTTTTGTTAGAATGTGATATTAGATATAGTAGGATATATCTATATATATAGCAATATATACATATTGGCATATGTATATATTGGATTGATTGATTTCCCGCCTCGTATAGCGGATGAGACCCTATTGCGCCGTTAGTAAGCGGATTATTTTTATAAAACCCATATACCGCAATAATTCCGTACTGGAGCGGAATTGGTATTGTGCTAACATCTTTGGATGCAGGGAAACAGGTTGGAGGGATCCAACTGGATTCCTCAACTGTATTTATTTATTTACAGATATTGATATATATTCTGTTCTCATATGATGATATATGATGTTTGATGTGTGATGGACTAATTGATGCGTTGCATCATTGGATTCAAATTTTGAAGTTTAAAAATAACGATTTTAACTTTAAAAGAGAAATTAAGAGTGATTATTTGAAAGTATACGATTTATTTGAATTTTTGAATTAATTTACTTTAAATAAATAAATGTTATAAATTTAAAGTTATGGAAATTATAATGTTTGTGAAATATAACCAAAAGATGATTTTTGAAATAAATAGTTAAGTGATTTATAAAATAGTTTAAATTTGGATTTTTGAATTATTAAAAACGATGTATGTAAAAGATGTACAAAATTGATATTTATCAATTAAAATTATTGGAATTTAAAACGAGTTTTATAAATTGTGAAGATAGAAAATTTATAGAATTATAAATTGTGAAGATAGAAAATTTATAGAATTATAAATTGTGAAGATATGAAGTTTATAGATTTATAAAGTGTGAATTCATATAATGAATGAAATTTTAGAATAAAAGATTTATAAGAAGTTTACTTATAAATTGGATTTTTGCCTTTAAATGGAATATTTATCGAATTGATTTATAAAGGAGATTTATAAATCAAAGTTGTTATAAAATATAAAAATAGAATTTATAAACGTTGTTTTATAAATTCGAGATCAATTGAATTGGATAAATTAAATATAGAAGATTTTTAAAGAAGATATATTCGCGATTTTGGATAGCGAATCTCTATTGAAATTAAAATGTGTAGAAAGGATTGAAATTGGGTTAAGTGAATTATATTCACGATTTTGGACATTGAATATATTGTTTAGTAAAATGGATTTATTTTTGAAGAAGTGATATTAAAAATGAAGTTAAACGTTTTAAAAATGTTTTAAAATGTATTATGAATCGAAAACATAGATTTCAACACTTGTTATTGAAATAGATGTTTTCGAGAAATTTAAGGAAATGGTGGACTATAACACACTGTTGTTATAGTAAATGATTTCCGAAAGGAAATTGTAACGACCCATATTTTTACGGATCAAAACATTCTAAAATGATTGACCTTTGGTTGTATTGTTGTTAAGTCATTTCAGGTTTTGGCAGAATTTTGCTTAAGTCCTAAGTCGTAGCCGACTTAGGAGTTTGGACGAGTTAAGCAACAAGTCTGGGCGAGTTAATGACTAAGGTGTAGGTCGGTGACGACCTAAGGTTGATAGGGGAGTGGTTTAGGTCGGTTGACAGTTTGGGGCGACTTAAAGGTTGTACCGAGTTAACGACTCATAGGATGGGCCGACCCAAGATTTAGACAACCTAAGAGTTTCTCTGACTTATTGTAGTTAGCGGTTTACCGGGGTAAGCGAGTTAGTGGGATGACCGACCCATAGGAGTACCGACTTATAAGCGAGTTAAGGATAGGTTGGCAGAGTAATTGAGTCGATAGGTCGCCTCCTGTGTTAAGTCGTAAACCAGTTACGAGTTAAGTCGTAGTTGTATTCCTTCATATGTCATAGGTCGGCAAGGCACTTAGGTCGGCAATGACCTAAGTTAAGTCGCGCCTATGTGTTAAGTCGCAGATGCGCATTGTTGTAGGTCGTTAGGACTTAGGGTAGATCGCTAGGAAGAGTAAGTCGGAGGTCACCTGTGTGTTGAGTCGGTAGGTAGTTGAGTCGGCAGCGTGTGTTGAGTTGTGAGTCGGTAGGTCGTAAGTCGGCAGAGGGATAGGTCGGCAACGACTTATAGGGGCGGACGACTTAAAAATCTGCCTATAAATAGAAGGGTTTGGCTCACTTTTTGGCACCGGTTTTTGAAGCAACGAAGTGCTGCCATTTTGAGAGCTCGACTACAACATTTCTTCATCTGTTTTCTCTTCTCTAATCTAGCATCTCCATCCATCTAAATCGAAGATCAAGATCGAAGATCCAAGAGCTAAAGTTAAAGATCTTCATCCATCGAAGAGAGATTTCATCGTTTGAAGTGAGATCTTGTCGGATCTAGCTTAGTTCTTTGCTGTCCAGATCTGAAGTTGATATCTTTTGGATTGTTTAGGTGATTTGGTGAGTGGTGATTATCTCTCACACGGATCCAAAGGAGTATATCGGATTGTTGGCTCGATTTGGTGTTAAAATAGTGATTTCCATGCATTTTCTTCATCCTATGTGTAGATCCATATAGATCCATTGTTCATGATGATGTTACATCCATTTTATCATATGTTAACCTATGCAAGTTCATTCATCAAGTTTGTAGAGATATAATCCATGTTTTCATGCTTATTGGACTTTCAACTCTTTAATTACGAAAATGCCATTATTGTTATAATTGTCTACTTAGATCATATTTGAATGCTTGATTGTTTGGATTGATGTTTGATTTGATTGATTGTTATGAACTAGATGATTGATGATTAGATTTAGACCGAAGACGATTCAAAAGCTAAGGGAAAGGCTCTTGAATTGGGAAAGCTGCTCGTGGCATATGTAGTGGGATGATGAAGCTCTTATGCATAGATTTGATGATGTGATTATGAGATGAGGCTTTGCGAGGATGTAATGAAGCAAGGCAATCATGTGATGAAGACTTGGTCTAATCCAGACGGGATCATTCCAAGCATGTTGATAACTCGGTGATATGATTCGAGTTGAGGATAATGAATGAATATGAGAATAGTCGTCGAGGAGGATGACTAAGAGGCTTGGATAGCATCGTTGTTGAAGGTTCTAGCATGCTCTAAGCAAGGGTACGTTTGGGCAGATTCGATAGTCCCAACGGCCAACTGTTGATGGTCGAGTACTCTGGGCAGATTCGATAGTCCTAGGCACGGGCTGCGACGACGTGCGGGAGTTATGTCTAGAACCGGGGTTTCCATTAGCCCTTGACGGACGGCTGAAAGAATGTGCCGGTCATTCAATTAACGGTGATATCGAAGCAATGATAACAGTGATAGCCAGAGTCATGGATGTTTGGTTGTATCGTCATTCGGACTCAAGAGCGGTATTTTCTGGGTGCTTATCTGATTTAGGCCTTGGTACTTGGAAAACATCGCCCTTGACTCGAGTGATAGTAGTTTTACTTTAAATTGTATGCTCTGCTATGTTTGCTTCTGCTTAGTGGGTGTCTGGGGCTATCACTGTAGAATGAGGTTGGAGGGGAAGGGTTGTATTCCTATTCCTTTTTCCTTTATGCTCTTTTGGTATTTGTTAGTTAATTTACTGCTCACTAAGACTGTTGTCTGACTCAAGGCTTTATGTTTTAATTCTTATTGCCTTGGGCTGTTCGTCCATTTTGGGACGGGCAGACTAGGTAGCAGGTGACAGGTGTTGTTCTCTTCTCACGATGCTGATATCGAAGACGAGCTAGAGGGTTGCATATTTTCTTCTTATGTACTGGATATTCCGCTGTTTTGTATTCTCTGAGAGATATGTAGTGAGGCTGGATGTATTGACTATGTGGATGCTTGTATTCAACTATTATGGAGTTTTATATGATGTCATTTTGTTCTGTAAAGCTTCACTATACATATGTTCTATTGTATTTTGTCCATGCGCTGTGAGTAATACGATAGATTCTGTTGATTTTAATCTCACGTTGACAATCGTCCATGGTCGCCTGGCACACTTTACAGCGCTCTATCTCTAGATTCGGTGCAGGGGTCATGGGCGGTCGTCACATTTGGTATCAGAGCATTGGTTAATCGATTTTACCCAACGCTCGCTGTCGTAACTACGTATGAGAGATGTAATTGTATTTTGATGGATGAATACTATATATAATATAGTAGCTTAGTAGGGTTTGAGTCCTTTATGCAGTTGTTTCTCTAGATGTTCTAATCATTCCTTTTTATAGATATTGAGAATGAGTCGAAGAGGGAGACCAGCTGCTAGGGAAGGCCGTGCTACTGAAGAGACTGCTGATTATGCAGCCATGTTCGAAGCTATGAAGACTTCGATCATGAGGAGGATACCAGTTCCGGGGGCGGCAGTTGATGTTGGAGTTCAAGTTCAAACTCCGAAACCAGTGGATTTTGCTAAGTTGTGCAAGGATTATACTGCTCTTGGAGGGAAGGTTTTCTTGGGAACAGAATCAACTATCGAAGTCCAGAGATGGATAGATGCTTGTAGAAGGATCTTTGGTGATTTGGGAATTGATGATGCAACTAAGAGGAAGTTGGCATCAAGGCAGCTTCAAGGGAGAGCCTCTGATTGGTGGAACTCTATTACCATCACTACTCCGGAAGAAGAGATTACTTGGGAGCAATTCCAAGTCAGATTTGAAGCTAAGTTCATTTCTACAGCTCATAAGTCTGTTCTGTTCAAGAGGTTTGTGGAGCTCAAGCAAGGTGGAAGATCTGTTCTTGAGTATGTTTCTGAGTTTGAAGCTTTGTCCAAATATGCCCGGTCATATATTGAGTCTGCTTATCAGAAGAATGAGAAGTTTGTGACCGGCTTGGATAGTTATCTTGGGAGGCAGTTGGTGGATCATTTGGATGATTCATTTGAGAAGCTTGTGGAAAAAGCTCTTAGGCATGAGAGTCTGTTTCCTAAGGAAGGACCTGTTGTTGCTGTTGCCAAGGGAGAGTCTAAACCACAGCAGGGTGGAAACCAGAAGAGGAAGCAGCAGCAGCAGAAGGGTAAGGATGGTCAGAAGAAGCCGAAAGGCGAGGTGACTTGCTACAATTGTCAGCAGAAGGGCCATTTCTCTAAGGATTGTAAGAATCCGAAGGCACCAATGAAGTGTCACAACTGTGACAAGCCGGGGCATTTCAGGAAGAATTGTCCAGAACCGAGGAGAGATAAGCAGATTGTGCAAGCCTATGCTTTGGGAGCTGTTCCGTCGTCTTCAAAAGCTCCTACTGCTGAAGAGAAAGGAAAGAGTGTGGTTGTTCAAGGTACTCTTTTCCTATGTGGTGTTCCAGTTAGAGTTCTGTTTGATACTGGAGCGTCGAATTCTTTTGTTTGTAGTGAACTCGTAGGCCGGTTAGGTTTGGAATCGGATATTGTTGATAGGCCATTGGTTGTGACTAATCCAGTTGGGGGTTCGTCTTGTTTGTGTATGTTATGTCGTGGTCTAGTTGTATCGAGTCATGGTTGCTCTTTTGTTTGTGATTGCTTTGTTCTGAACTTTGCGGGGTTCGGAATTATCTTGGGTATGGACTGGCTTAGGAAGTATGCGGCTAAGGTTGATTGTGAGAGGCTGGAGGTGACAGTCGAGAATGTGGAAGGGCGAAAGATTGTGATACGATGTAAGCATGAGGAAGGCGTCTTCATGAGCTTCATGTATTCGCTAGTTGTTCCACGGGATGGACTGTCTTTAGTGCCTATCGCAAATAGATTCGAGGATGTCTTTGACGAAGTCAAAGGATTGCCGCCGCATAGAGAGATCGAGTTTCGAATAGATCTAGTTGAAGGAGCCAGACCTGTTGTGATGCCTCTAAGGCGGATGGCGCCCAGGGAACAGCAAGAGTTGAGGGTGCAAGTTGATGACCTTTTACAGAAAGGATTCATTCGGCGTAGTGTGTCCGAGTGGGGTGCACCAGTTGTGTTTGCAACCAAGGCAGATGGATCATTGAGATTGTGTGTGGATTATCGTGAGCTGAATAAGGTGACAAAGAAGAACAAGTATCCATTGCCGAGAATAGATGACTTGTTTGATCAGCTTCACGAGGCTAAGGTGTTTTCTCAGATGGATTTGGCAACGGGATTTCACCAGTTGAGAGTGGCTAAGGATAGTGTGCCGAAGACTGCTTTTAGGACACCATCCGGTTTCTTTGAGTGGCTGGTAATGCCGTTTGGATTGACTAACGCGCCAGCATATTTTGTGGATCTTATGAATAGAGTGTTCAGAGATCAGTTGAACAAGTTTGTACTTGTGTTCGTGGATGATATTCTGATTTATTCCAGAACGGAAGAAGAACACAAGACGCACTTGCGTATTGTTTTGGAGATCTTACGAACACATCAGCTAAAGGCTAAGTTTTCAAAGTGTCACTTCTGGAAGAGTGAAGTGAGGTTCTTAGGCCATGTGATTTCTGGAAGTGGAATAGCGGTTGATCCCGCTAAGGTGGCAGCAATCCAGGATTGGGTTAGACCTAAGAATGCATCAGATGTGAGAAGTTTTCTTGGATTAGCAGGATATTATCGACGGTTTATCAAAGACTTCTCCAAGGTAGCTGCACCGTTAACAGGATTGACGAAGAAGAACCAAGTGTTCAGTTGGGATGCTAAGTGTGAGCAAGCTTTCGGAATCTTGAAAGAGAGATTGACGAGTGCTCCTGTGTTGACTATTCCTAGTGGGAATGATGAGATGGTGGTTTACACCGACGCATGTGGTACTGGACTTGGAGCAGTGCTGATGCAGAAGGATAAAGTTGTTGCGTATGCCAGTCGACAACTAAAGCCGCATGAAAGGAATTACCCGAATCATGATTTGGAGTTAGCGGCGATTGTATTTGCTCTGAAGATGTGGAGGCATTATTTGTTGGGAGTTCGATTCGAGTTGTTTACGGATTACAAGTCGTTGAAGTATCTTTTCTCCCAAAAGGATTTGAATCTTCGGCAGCAACGTTGGCTAGAGTTTTTAGCATCATATGATTTTGGTATAGCTTATACTCCTGGAAAAGGTAACGCAGTGGCAGATGCGTTAAGTCGAAGACATGCAGGATTGGGAGCCATGTTTTCAGAATGGAAGAGTCTCGAGTATTTAGCTGGATTTGACTTCAGGCCTAGATGCGAATTGGAACCTGAGATGTTGGCAAACTTATCAATAAGACCCACTCTTGTGGGAAGAATTGGTGAGAGCCAAAAGCGAGATGATAAGCTTGTCAAGATTATCCGTGAATTGGAATCTGGATTGAATCCAGAAAAGGATAAAGGATTCGAGGTCGATCGAGAGGGTTGGCTTCGGAAGCAAGGACGACTAGTTGTTCCCGATATAGATGAATTGAGGAGTGAAGTTCTGAAGGAAAGTCATCACTCGAAGTTGACAATTCATCCAGGTGGAAATAAGATGTATCGGGATATGAAGAGAACCTACTACTGGGAAGGTATGAAGAAGGATGTTGGAAATTTTATTTCCAAATGTATGAACTGCCAGTTGGTAAAAGCCGAACAGAAGAAGCCAAGCGGATTGCTTCAACCATTAGAAGTTCCTACATGGAAGTGGGAACAAGTATCGATGGATTTTATCGATGGGTTGCCTAGAACCAGAACGGGAAATGAAGGGATTTAGGTCATTGTGGATTGTCTGACTAAGAGTGCACGATTCATTCCTGTTCGATCGACTAGGACTGCATCAAAGTTGGCTGAGTTGTATGTTAAGTGGATAGTTCGTTTCCATGGTATTCCGAAGAGTATAGTGAGCGATCGAGACCCATTGTTCACTAGTGGATTTTGGAGGAGCTTCCATGAAGTTTTGGGAACCGAGTTGTGTTTGAGTACAGCTTATCACCCTCAAACAGATGGTCAGACCGAGAGAGTCAACCGAGTTTTGGAAGATCTCCTCAGAGCTTGCGTTTTGGACTTCGGAGGATCATGGGAAGATCACCTTCATTTGGTGGAGTTTGCATACAACAACAGTTACCAGTCAAGCATTGGTATGGCACCGTATGAGGCATTGTATGGAAGACCGTGTAACTCTCCGACATGTTGGTTGGAAACTGGAGAAAAGTTGATGCTTGGGCCAGAGATGATTCGTCTGACTTCTGATTGTATAGAGATCATTCGGCAACGAATGAAGGCAGCCCAAGACCGTCAAAAGAGTTATGCTGATAAGCGTCGAAAGGATTTGGAATTCGACGTAGGAGATATGGTTTTTGTGAAGATTTCTCCACTGAAGAATGTCATTCGATTCGGGAAGAAAGGAAAATTGACTCCGAGATTTATTGGACCATTCCCGATCATCGAGCGAATTGGAAAGCTCGCCTATAGGTTGGAGTTACCTGAGAAGATGTCGGGTGTGCACAATGTTTTTCATGTATCATATCTACGGAAGTATGTGCACGACTCGAATACCGTGGTTTCTGCTGATAGCTATGAAGATTTTGAAGTTGATCCAGTTGATAGAAGACCTCATAAACCGCTTCGTGTTGTTGAAACCGACACGAAACAGCTTAGGAGGAAGGTAGTTAAGTTGCTCAAGATACAATAGAGTGATGATGATAACGACTGTACGTGGGAAGTGGAAGAGAGGATGAAAGCAGCTCATCCTGAACTCTTCGAGGTATGGCCCTAAGATGTCGTGTCATCTAACGAAATTGTAACTCGTTCTAAGCCTTAGAATTCTGTACGCTAAGCTAGAATTGGATGCATGGTTTATTGATTGTTATGGATGATAGGCGTACAGAATAACTTTGATTGCCTTGTTTGTTTGGAATTTCGGGGGCGAAATTCCTAAGGGGGAGAGAATGTAACGACCCGTATTTTTACGGATCAAAACATTCTAAAATGATTGACCTTTGGTTGTATTATTGTTAAGTCATTTCAGGTTTTGGCAGAATTTTGCTTAAGTCCTAAGTCGTAGCCGACTTAGGAGTTTGGACGAGTTAAGCAACAAGTCTGGGGGAGTTAATGACTAAGGTGTAGGTCGGTGACGACCTAAGGTTGATAGGGGAGTGGATTAGGTCGGTTGACAGTTTGGGGCGACTTAAAGGTTGTACCGAGTTAACGACTCATAGGATGGGCCGACCAAAGATTTAGACGACCTAAGAGTTTCTCCGACTTATTGTAGTTAGCGGTTTACCGGGGTAAGCGAGTTAGTGGGATGACCGACCCATAGGAGTACCGACTTATAAGCGAGTTAAGGATAGGTCGGCAGAGTAATTGAGTCGGTAGGTCGCCTCCTGTGTTAAGTCATAAACCAGTTACGAGTTAAGTTGTAGTTGTATTCCTTCGTATGTCATAGGTCGGCAAGGCACTTAGGTCGGCAACGACCTAAGTTAAGTCGCGCCTATGTGTTAAGTCGCAGATGCGCATTGTTGTAGGTCGTTAGGACTTAGGGTAGATCGCTAGGAAGAGTAAGTCGGAGGTCACCTGTGTGTTGAGTCGGTAGGTAGTTGAGTCGGCAGCGTGTGTTGAGTTGTGAGTCGGTAGGTCGTAAGTCGGCAGAGGGATAGGTCGGCAACGACTTATAGGGGCGGACGACTTAAAAATCTGCCTATAAATAGAAGGGTTTGGCTCACTTTTTAGCACCGGTTTTTGAAGCAACGAAGTGCTGCCATTTTGAGAGCTCGACTACAACATTTCTTCATCTCTTTTCTCTTCTCTAATCTAGCATCTCCATCCATCTAAATCGAAGATCAAGATCGAAGATCCAAGAGCTAAAGTTAAAGATCTTCATCCATCGAAGAGAGATTTCATCGTTTGAAGTGAGATCTTGTCGGATCTAGCTTAGTTCTTCGCTGTCCAGATCTGAAGTTGATATCTTTTGGATTGTTTAGGTGATTTGGTGAGTGGTGATTATCTCTCACACGGATCCAAAGGAGTATATCGGATTGTTGGCTCGATTTGGTGTTAAAATAGTGATTTCCATGCATTTTCTTCATCCTATGTGTAGATCCATATAGATCCATTGTTCATGATGATGTTACATCCATTTTATCATATGTTAACCTATGCAAGTTCATTCATCAAGTTTGTAGAGATATAATCCATGTTTTCATGCTTATTGGACTTTCAACTCTTTAATTACGAAAATGCCATTATTGTTATAATTGTCTACTTAGATCATATTTGAATGCTTGATTGTTTGGATTGATGTTTGATTTGATTGATTGTTATGAACTAGATGATTGATGATTAGATTTAGACCGAAGACGATTCAAAAGCTAAGGGAAAGGCTCTTGAATTGGGAAAGCTGCTCGTGGCATATGTAGGGGGATGATGAAGCTCTTATGCATAGATTTGATGATGTGATGATGAGATGAGGCTTTGCGAGGATGTAATGAAGCAAGGCAATCATGTGATGAAGACTTGGTCTAATCCAGACGGGATCATTCCAAGCATGTTGATAACTCGGTGATATGATTCGAGTTGAGGATAATGAATGAATATGAGAATAGTCGTCGAGGAGGATGACTAAGAGGCTTGGATAGCATCGTTGTTGAAGGTTCTAGCATGCTCTAAGCAAGGGTACGTTTGGGCAGATTCGATAGTCCCAACGGCCAACTGTTGATGGTCGAGTACTCTGGGCAGATTCGATAGTCCTAGGCACGGGCTACGACGACGTGCGGGAGTTATGTCTAGAACCGGGGTTTCCATTAGCCCTTGACGGACGGCTGAAAGAATGTGCCGGTCATTCAATTAACGGTGATATCGAAGCAATGATAACAGTGATAGCCAGAGTCATGGATGTTTGGTTGTATCGTCATTCGGACTCAAGAGCGGTATTTTCTGGGTGCTTATCTGATTTAGGCCTTGGTACTTGGAAAACATCGCCCTTGACTCGAGTGATAGTAGTTTTACTTTAAATTGTATGCTCTGCTATGTTTGCTTCTGCTTAGGGGGTGTCTGGGGCTATCACTGTAGAATGAGGTTGGAGGGGAAGGGTTGTATTCCTATTCCTTTTTCCTTTATGCTTTTTTGGTATTTGTTAGTTAATTTACTGCTCACTAAGACTGTTGTCTGACTCAAGGCTTTATGTTTTAATTCTTATTGCCTTGGGCTGTTCGTCCATTTTGGGACGGGCAGACTAGGTAGCAGGTGACAGGTGCTGTTCTCTTCTCACGATGCTGATATCGAAGACGAGCTAGAGGGTTGCATATTTTCTTCTTATGTACTGGATATTCCGCTTTTTTGTATTCTCTGAGAGATATGTTGTGAGGCTGGATGTATTGACTATGTGGATGCTTGTATTCAACTATTATGGAGTTTTATATGATGTCATTTTGTTCTGTAAAGCTTCACTATACATATGTTCTATTGTATTTTGTCCATGCGCTGTGAGTAATACGATAGATTCTGTTGATTTTAATCTCACGTTGACAATCGTCCATGGTCGCCTGGCACACTTTACAGCGCTCTATCTCTAGATTCGGTGCAGGGGTCATGGGCGGTCGTCACATTTGGTATCAGAGCATCGGTTAATCGATTTTACCCAACGCTCGCTGTCGTAACTACGTATGAGAGACGTAATTGTATTTTGATGGATGAATACTATATATAATATAGTAGCTTAGTAGGGTTTGAGTCCTTTATGCAGTTGTTTCTCTAGATGTTCTAATCATTCCTTTTTATAGATATTGAGAATGAGTCGAAGAGGGAGACCAGCTGCTAGGGAAGGCCGTGCTACTGAAGAGACTGCTGATTATGCAGCCATGTTCGAAGCTATGAAGACTTCGATCATGAGGAGGATACCAGTTCCGGGGGCGGCAGTTGATGTTGGAGTTCAAGTTCAAACTCCGAAACCAGTGGATTTTGCTAAGTTGTGCAAGGATTATACTGCTCTTGGAGGGAAGGTTTTCTTGGGAACAGAATCAACTATCGAAGTCCAGAGATGGATAGATGCTTGTAGAAGGATCTTTGGTGATTTGGGAATTGATGATGCAACTAAGAGGAAGTTGGCATCAAGGCAGCTTCAAGGGAGAGCCTCTGATTGGTGGAACTCTATTACCATCACTACTCCGGAAGAAGAGATTACTTGGGAGCAATTCCAAGTCAGATTTGAAGCTAAGTTCATTTCTACAGCTCAGAAGTCTGTTCTGTTCAAGAGGTTTGTGGAGCTCAAGCAAGGTGGAAGATCTGTTCTTGAGTATGTTTCTGAGTTTGAAGCTTTGTCCAAATATGCCCGGTCATATATTGAGTCTGCTTATCAGAAGAATGAGAAGTTTGTGACCGGCTTGGATAGTTATCTTGGGAGGCAGTTGGTGGATCATTTGGATGATTCATTTGAGAAGCTTGTGGAAAAAGCTCTTAGGCATGAGAGTCTGTTTCCTAAGGAAGGACCTGTTGTTGCTGTTGCCAAGGGAGAGTCTAAACCACAGCAGGGTGGAAACCAGAAGAGGAAGCAGCAGCAGCAGAAGGGTAAGGATGGTCAGAAGAAGCCGAAGGGCGAGGTGACTTGCTACAATTGTCAGAAGAAGGGCCATTTCTCTAAGGATTGTAAGAATCCGAAGGCACCAATGAAGTGTCACAACTGTGACAAGCCGGGGCATTTCAGGAAGAATTGTCCAGAACCGAGGAGAGATAAGCAGATTGTGCAAGCCTATGCTTTGGGAGCTGTTCCGTCGTCTTCAAAAGCTCCTACTGCTGAAGAGAAAGGAAAGAGTGTGGTTGTTCAAGGTACTCTTTTCCTATGTGGTGTTCCAGTTAGAGTTCTGTTTGATACTGGAGCGTCGCATTCTTTTGTTTGTAGTGAACTCGTAGGCCGGATAGGTTTGGAATCAGATATTGTTGATAGGCCATTGGTTGTGACTAATCCAGTTGGGGGTTCGTCTTGTTTGTGTATGTTATGTTGTGGTCTAGTTGTATCGAGTCATGGTTGCTCTTTTGTTTGTGATTGCTTTGTTCTGAACTTTGCGGGGTTCGGAATTATCTTGGGTATGGACTGGCTTAGGAAGTATGCGGCTAAGGTTGATTGTGAGAGGCTGGAGGTGACAGTCGAGAATGTGGAAGGGCGAAAGATTGTGATACGATGTAAGCATGAGGAAGGCGTCTTCATGAGCTTCATGTATTCGCTAGTTGTTCCACGGGATGGACTGTCTTTAGTGCCTATCGCAAATAGATTCGAGGATGTCTTTGACGAAGTCAAAGGATTGCCGCCGCATAGAGAGATCGAGTTTCGAATAGATCTAGTTGAAGGAGCCAGACCTGTTGTGATGCCTCTAAGGCGGATGGATCCCAGGGAACAGCAAGAGTTGAGGGTGCAAGTTGATGACCTTTTACAGAAAGGATTCATTCGGTGTAGTGTGTCCGAGTGGGGTGCACCAGTTGTGTTTGCAACCAAGGCAGATGGATCATTGAGATTGTGTGTGGATTATCGTGAGCTGAATAAGGTGACAAAGAAGAACAAGTATCCATTGCCGAGAATAGATGACTTGTTTGATTAGCTTCACGAGGCTAAGGTGTTTTCTCAGATGGATTTGGCAACGGGATTTCACCAGTTGAGAGTGGCTAAGGATAGTGTGCCGAAGACTGCTTTTAGGACACCATCCGGTTTCTTTGAGTGGCTGGTAATGTCGTTTGGATTGACTAACGCGCCAGCATATTTTGTGGATCTTATGAATAGAGTGTTCAGAGATCAGTTGAACAAGTTTGTACTTGTGTTCGTGGATGATATTCTGATTTATTCCAGAACGGAAGAAGAACACAAGACGCACTTGCGTATTGTTTTGGAGATCTTACGGAAACATCAGCTAAAGGCTAAGTTTTCAAAGTGTCACTTCTGGAAGAGTGAAGTGAGGTTCTTAGGCCATGTGATTTCTGGAAGTGGAATAGCGGTTGATCCCGCTAAGGTGGCAGCAATCCAGGATTGGGTTAGACCTAAGAATGCATCAGATGTGAGAAGTATTCTTGGATTAGCAGGATATTATCGACGGTTTATCAAAGACTTCTCCAAGGTAGCTGCACCGTTAACAGGATTGACGAAGAAGAACCAAGTGTTCAGTTGGGATGCTAAGTGTGAGCAAGCTTTCGGAATCTTGAAAGAGAGATTGACGAGTGCTCCTGTGTTGACTATTCCTAGTGGGAATGATGAGATGGTGGTTTACACCGACGCATGTGGTACTGGACTTGGAGCAGTGCTGATGCAGAAGGATAAAGTTGTTGCGTATGCCAGTCGACAACTAAAGCCGCATGAAAGGAATTACCCGAATCATGATTTGGAGTTAGCGGCGATTGTATTTGCTCTGAAGATGTGGAGGCATTATTTGTTGGGAGTTCGATTCGAGTTGTTTACGGATTACAAGTCGTTGAAGTATCTTTTCTCCCAAAAGGATTTGAATCTTCGGCAGCAACGTTGGCTAGAGTTTTTAGCATCATATGATTTTGGTATAGCTTATACTCCTGGAAAAGGTAACGCAGTGGCAGATGCGTTAAGTCGAAGACATGCAGGATTGGGAGCCATGTTTTCAGAATGGAAGAGTCTCGAGTATTTAGCTGGATTTGACTTCAGGCCTAGATGCGAATTGGAACCTGAGATGTTGGCAAACTTATCAATAAGACCCACTCTTGTGGGAAGAATTGGTGAGAGCCAAAAGCGAGATGATAAGCTTGTCAAGATTATCCGTGAATTGGAATCTGGATTGAATCCAGAAAAGGATAAAGGATTCGAGGTCGATCGAGAGGGTTGGCTTCGGAAGCAAGGACGACTAGTTGTTCCCGATATAGATGAATTGAGGAGTGAAGTTCTGAAGGAAAGTCATCACTCGAAGTTGACAATTCATCCAGGTGGAAATAAGATGTATCGGGATATGAAGAGAACCTACTACTGGGAAGGTATGAAGAAGGATGTTGGAAATTTTATTTCCAAATGTATGAACTGCCAGTTGGTAAAAGCCGAACAGAAGAAGCCAAGCGGATTGCTTCAACCATTAGAAGTTCCTACATGGAAGTGGGAACAAGTATCGATGGATTTTATCGATGGGTTGCCTAGAACCAGAACGGGAAATGAAGGGATTTGGGTCATTGTGGATTGTCTGACTAAGAGTGCACGATTCATTCCTGTTCGATCGACTAGGACTGCATCAAAGTTGGCTGAGTTGTATGTTAAGTGGATAGTTCGTTTCCATGGTATTCCGAAGAGTATAGTGAGCGATCGAGACCCATTGTTCACTAGTGGATTTTGGAGGAGCTTCCAGGAAGTTTTGGGAACCGAGTTGTGTTTGAGTACAGCTTATCACCCTCAAACAGATGGTCAGACCGAGAGAGTCAACCGAGTTTTGGAAGATCTCCTCAGAGCTTGCGTTTTGGACTTCGGAGGATCATGGGAAGATCACCTTCATTTGGTGGAGTTTGCATACAACAACAGTTACCAGTCAAGCATTGGTATGGCACCGTATGAGGCATTGTATGGAAGACCGTGTAACTCTCCGACATGTTGGTTGGAAACTGGAGAAAAGTTGATGCTTGGGCCAGAGATGATTCGTCTGACTTCTGATTGTATAGAGATCATTCGGCAACGAATGAAGGCAGCCCAAGACCGTCAAAAGAGTTATGCTGATAAACGTCAAAAGGATTTGGAATTCGACGTAGGAGATATGGTTTTTGTGAAGATTTCTCCACTGAAGAATGTCATTCGATTCGGGAAGAAAGGAAAATTGACTCCGAGATTTATTGGACCATTCCCGATCATCGAGCGAATTGGAAAGCTCGCCTATAGGTTGGAGTTACCTGAGAAGATGTCGGGTGTGCACAATGTTTTTCACGTATCATATCTACGGAAGTATGTGCACGACTCGAATACCGTGGTTTCTGCTGATAGCTATGAAGATTTTGAAGTTGATCCAGTTGATAGAAGACCTCGTAAACCGCTTCGTGTTGTTGAAACCGACACGAAACAGCTTAGGAGGAAGGTAGTTAAGTTGCTCAAGATACAATGGAGTGATGATGATAACGACTGTACGTGGGAAGTGGAAGAGAGGATGAAAGCAGCTCATCCTGAACTCTTCGAGGTATGGCCCTAAGATGTCGTGTCATCTAACGAAATTGTAACTCGTTCTAAGTCTTAGAATTCTGTACGCTAAGCTAGAATTGGATGCATGGTTTATTGATTGTTATGGATGATAGGCGTATAGAATAACTTTGATTGCCTTGTTTGTTTGGAATTTCGGGGGCGAAATTCCTAAGGGGGAGAGAATGTAACGACCCGTATTTTTACGGATCAAAACATTCTAAAATGATTGACCTTTGGTTGTATTGTTGTTAAGTCATTTCAGGTTTTGGCAGAATTTTGCTTAAGTCCTAAGTCGTAGCCGACTTAGGAGTTTGGACGAGTTAAGCAACAAGTTTGGGGGAGTTAATGACTAAGGTGTAGGTCGGTGACGACCTAAGGTTGATAGGGGAGTGGTTTAGGTCGGTTGACAGTTTGGGGCGACTTAAAGGTTGTACCGAGTTAACGACTCATAGGATGGGCCGACCAAAGATTTAGATGACCTAAGAGTTTCTCCGACTTATTGTAGTTAGCGGTTTACCGGGGTAAGCGAGTTAGTGGGATGACCGACCCATAGGAGTACCGACTTATAAGCGAGTTAAGGATAGGTCGGCAGAGTAATTGAGTCGGTAGGTCGCCTCCTGTGTTAAGTCGTAAACCAGTTACGAGTTAAGTCGTAGTTGTATTCCTTCGTATGTCATAGGTCGGCAAGGCACTTAGGTCGGCAACGACCTAAGTTAAGTCGCGCCTATGTGTTAAGTCGCAGATGCGCATTGTTGTAGGTCGTTAGGACTTAGGGTAGATCGCTAGGAAGAGTAAGTCGGAGGTCACCTGTGTGTTGAGTCGGTAGGTAGTTGAGTCGGCAGCGTGTGTTGAGTTGTGAGTCGGTAGGTCGTAAGTCGGCAGAGGGATAGGTCGGCAACGACTTATAGGGGCGGACGACTTAAAAATCTGCCTATAAATAGAAGGGTTTGGCTCACTTTTTGGCACCGGTTTTTGAAGCAACGAAGTGCTGCCATTTTGAGAGCTCGACTACAACATTTCTTCATCTCTTTTCTCTTCTCTAATCTAGCATCTCCATTTATCTAAATCGAAGATCAAGATCGAAGATCCAAGAGCTAAAGTTAAAGATCTTCATCCATCGAAGAGAGATTTCATCGTTTGAAGTGAGATCTTGTCGGATCTAGCTTAGTTCTTCGCTGTCCAGATCTGAAGTTGATATCTTTTGGATTGTTTAGGTGATTTGGTGAGTGGTGATTATCTCTCACACGGATCCAAAGGAGTATATCGGATTGTTGGCTCGATTTGGTGTTAAAATAGTGATTTCCATGCATTTTCTTCATCCTATGTGTAGATCCATATAGATCCATTGTTCATGATGATGTTACATCCATTTTATCATATGTTAACCTATGCAAGTTCATTCATCAAGTTTGTAGAGATATAATCCATGTTTTCATGCTTATTGGACTTTCAACTCTTTAATTACGAAAATGCCATTATTGTTATAATTGTCTACTTAGATCATATTTGAATGCTTGATTGTTTGGATTGATGTTTGATTTGATTGATTGTTATGAACTAGATGATTGATGATTAGATTTAGACCGAAGACGATTCAAAAGCTAAGGGAAAGGCTCTTGAATTGGGAAAGCTGCTCGTGGCATATGTAGTGGGATGATGAAGCTCTTATGCATAGATTTGATGATGTGATGATGAGATGAGGCTTTGCGAGGATGTAATGAAGCAAGGCAATCATGTGATGAAGACTTGGTCTAATCCAGACGGGATCATTCCAAGCATGTTGATAACTCGGTGATATGATTCGAGTTGAGGATAATGAATGAATATGAGAATAGTCGTCGAGGAGGATGACTAAGAGGCTTGGATAGCATCGTTGTTGAAGGTTCTAGCATGCTCTAAGCAAGGGTACGTTTGGGCAGATTCGATAGTCCCAACGGCCAACTGTTGATGGTCGAGTACTCTGGGCAGATTCGATAGTCCTAGGCACGGGCTGCGACGACGTGCGGGAGTTATGTCTAGAACCGGGGTTTCCATTAGCCCTTGACGGACGGCTGAAAGAATGTGCCGGTCATTCAATTAACGGTGATATCGAAGCAATGATAACAGTGATAGCCAGAGTCATGGATGTTTGGTTGTATCGTCATTCGGACTCAAGAGCGGTATTTTCTGGGTGCTTATCTGATTTAGGCCTTGGTACTTGGAAAACATCGCCCTTGACTCGAGTGATAGTAGTTTTACTTTAAATTGTATGCTCTGCTATGTTTGCTTCTGCTTAGTGGGTGTCTGGGGCTATCACTGTAGAATGAGGTTGGAGGGGAAGGGTTGTATTCCTATTCCTTTTTCCTTTATGCTCTTTTGGTATGTTGTTAGTTAATTTACTGCTCACTAAGACTGTTGTCTGACTCAAGGCTTTATGTTTTAATTCTTATTGCCTTGGGCTGTTCGTCCATTTTGGGACGGGCAGACTAGGTAGCAGGTGACAGGTGCTGTTCTCTTCTCACGATGCTGATATCGAAGACGAGCTAGAGGGTTGCATATTTTCTTCTTATGTACTGGATATTCCGCTGTTTTGTATTCTCTGAGAGATATGTAGTGAGGCTGGATGTATTGACTATGTGGATGCTTGTATTCAACTATTATGGAGTTTTATATGATGTCATTTTGTTCTGTAAAGCTTCACTATACATATGTTCTATTGTATTTTGTCCATGCGCTGTGAGTAATACGATAGATTCTGTTGATTTTAATCTCACGTTGACAATCGTCCATGGTCGCCTGGCACACTTTACAGCGCTCTATCTCTTGATTCGGTGCAGGGGTCATGGGTGGTCGTCACAGAAATGTTTTATATAGTATTGGGATTTATATATCTATCTTAATTTTCGAATCCCTATACTAGTGATTTTGAGTCGTCGTAACGATGTTTTACGTAACATTCGTTTTGACTCAAATAAATGTGGTTATAGTAAATGGTTTCTTTAAAGAACGAAATATATACTTAATTTTGATTTAAGTATATTGAATATTTTCAAACGTTGAAAATAAATGATTTGTGAATTACTTATTATTAAATAAGTATGGAAATGCTTTTCCAATATGAAATGAACTGTTTTGAGATTTTATCTTCAAAGATAAAATGAAATGTGGAAATTGATTTGAAATTGTTTTCAAATGATTAAGTGTGGAAATTTTATATCTAGTAAAAGATATTTTGGAAGATAAAATAATTGGGAAAATTATTTGGAATCTGATGATGTCGCGCATCTTTATTGATAGTTAAATAACCGACTATCAATAATTACCTTTAGATAGGTATTTGTTGTGAATTGGATGAATTTGAATGCCACACTTATTTTTGAATAAGCGCTCACTATTCGGGTTAGCCGGGAAAGGACCATGGGGTCGTATAACCCATTCCGAATATGTGATACGTTGTTATGAATTGCATTCGAAGACCGGTGTTGAAGACCGGATATTTTTGAAAACGGAAGGGTTACCGTCGAGTTACTCTACATCGACTGATCTTCGATTTAGAGGTTTTATCACCCTTAGTGACGGGAAGTCCGGACGTGATTAGAAAATTATCCGGATGTGCAAGGGCTTCGTGAGAAGTGCCTTCGGTTCTGTTCGATCCCGGAACAGACTTGTATGGATTGTGTGTCTGACGTTACAATTTGAGATATAAAGCTGATTTCTTTCAAATACATTTCTGTTGGTGGCGGAGAATTTATTCTCTTAGCTTAACACCCTTCTCTGAGACGTACGAGCTCAGAGGTTATGTAGTTGAAATTTATCAGCGATATATTCCCAATTTGGTAACGTGGCATACTGAGTGTTGCTGTGAAATGATCAGTGTTTGATCATTTGTGATATGATCATTTGTTTGATCTTATATATTTGTGATCATAGGTTGATCATTTGTTTAACCCGAAGCAGGGCTTTGTAGAAAGCGTAGCTTTGTGGACGAGACTTCATCGAGCCTCACACCCCGGAAATGGTCAAAACAGGAAGGATGCAGTAAGGTTCTAGGGAGTAGCGCCCCTTAGTGTATGTCATTCCTTCTGGATAGAGGTGGTATCATGGTATGGAGCCTAGATACTTAACCTATGTGGTTGCTGCAAATTTATTACTTTGTGGTTGTTGGAAATCGGGGATCCTCGGGAAGATCGGTTACGATCGGGGGATGGCATACGCGTGTCAGTAGTTACCTATTTTTGCAGAGGTAACCCGGCCTTGTGTTGGCAGAGATCTAACCGTAACGTTAGGTTCTCGGGTCGTCTATTCCAGGGACGTACCCATTGTGGATAGGAAGTTCCTTAGCCTGACCATTTGTTGGAAATCCAAAGAAACAATACGTGACTTGTACGGTATTAGTTGTAGAACCTATCATTCACTTATGGTGGCGCCCCACTGTTTGGATGGTAGCTATAGTAGGCATACGATACTGGTCGTATGTTGGCTAAGATTAATATTATACTTTTGAAATGTTTTCTACACTATGCACTAATAATAATATCAAAAATGATTTGATTTTTGCGTAGTAAGCATCTTTGACTATCATAAGAAGAAATCTCCTCCAATTCGGCGTTTGCATTGTGTGTGTGGTGGGAGGTCTTATGGTAGTTTCATTTTCCAAAAGCATTGCGAATTTGTTTTATTTTCTTTGTGAAAATTGACTGTTTTACGATCGCACACCAGTCTTGCTATATTACAGCATGATAGGGGATTCTCGCTTCGCGGTTAGGTGGCGAACGGGAGACTCTTACCCCTACATGTCCCTGAGAGGGATGGGTTGGTTAGGCAGAGGCCGTGACAGTCGAGAGGCTGGCCGTAAAAGCAAGTTTGGGGTATCACTGTCAGCCACGGTGGGGCTGGGATGGTTGAAAAGCCTACCAGTTGTGACCGCTTACTTCTGTACGTGACAGCGTGGTATCAGAGCATATGGTTAAGCGACAACCCTGCTCTGTTGGGTGTTACTCATTAGAGATAGAGTCAGTAGTACTCTAGAATGAGTTTGAGTGTAATAATAGATATGAGTGCATATTTGTTAGTTAATATAAAATTGTTTTATATTGTGATGATTGGTTTGTTGAGTGGTATATGGATTCTGGTCGGTATTGTCCGTACAACTCTATCGATAGGGATCTCTAAACACTTATATAGAACAATTCGGCACAATATTGTTCTAAATAGGGTAAATGAAATAATTTTGCCCAAAACTATTTTGTACATAAAAGAAATGATTTTCTGTAAATTACTATAGTATATGGTTGCATGGTTGTTAGGGAAGTAATAACATTGAATTATTATCATTATTATATGAAATTGAATAAGAAATTGAAATCGTAACTCCAAAGTTAGGAAATAAATCCATGTATAAATGAAATTTGAGAATATAAATTATAAATGTGATTTGTAATTTAAAACAGAATTCCAGAGAAGTATTTGGAAATGTTTTTAAAAGAATTTGAAAATTTTGGGGATTTGGAAAGTTTAATTCCTTTTTGATTTGAAATGAATTTCAAAGGTTTAAAAAAGTATTCTGAAGGAATGAAAAGCTCTAAACTCTTTTCGGTCGCTGGAAAATAACTTCGATGATGACCGCGACATCATTGGTGTTCATTTTCGGGTTTCCAAAAGAGGAATTGCTGCCAAATTGTTTTAAATGGAAGTTGTTTGAAAAATTTGGATTTGGTTTTAGAAATTCAAAGGATAATTTGAATTGTTTTCAGAAATGATTTTTGAAATGTTGGTAAGACTTTGGAATACTATAGGAAAATATTTATGAAATATTATTAAGTTAATAACTTATACAAATTGAATTTTGATGCAATAAATTTAACTTAAAGAATGGAGTTAAATTAAAGAAGTATAAGTGAATAAATTTGAATAAATGAAAGTGCAATTGAAAATTGAGATTCATTTTGAAATTGTAAGTAAGTAAGACTGAATTGAATTTAGATTAGTGGAAAACAAAGTAAACTATTAAACTGAAAATTAGTAAGTAAAGCTAATTGGATATTGACCAAATGAATAAAGGTTGGAACGAATTAAATTCAATGATTATAAAAGAAAGGCAAATTTGAATAAAGTGAATTACAATTTGTGATAAATTAGTAAATGAAACTAATTTAAAATGATGCAGTTGTGAATGAAAGATAATTGATAAAATTCAATATTCAGAAGTTAAATAGAATCCAAATTAGATTGGAATTTTGAATTGAATTCAAATGAATGTGAAATGTAAAATTGAATGTATAAGTGATTTATATTGAAAATTTTGTAATAGGATTTGCAAAATGGTTTGAATGTGTAACTAGATATTATGGCTAGTAGGATATACAGGTTATAAAAAGAAATTGGGATTTTAATTTTGAAGATAAATTTGAATTGCTCGACAAAAAGGTAAGTATTTGAATTTCGATATGAGTTTTTGATGATTTCTTCTCTAGCCGCCTGGCTTTCTCTTTTCTTTTTGAAATCTGAGAGTCCGTAGGGACGTTTTGTAGTCGTGCCGTGTTAGCCGCGCAAAGGAGACGCTGGCGAAATTTTTCGAAAATTTAGGGCGTTAGAAAATTTTTGAGAAAATTTTGAAAGTTAAAATTTGAATTTAAATTTAAATTTGAACTTTGAAGTAAAACAATATTGTTTGAAAACTATGAAAGGTTTAGAAATTAAGTTGAATGATAACGAATCTTTAATAGAAAGATTTGTTTTGATAAATTGATAAAACTATTGGATTGTGAAAAATAGTAAACGAGTTAAGGACTTTTTCTTCCTGACTTGTAATTTCGGGACGAAATTCTTTTAAGGAGGGAAGTCTGTAACGACCCAGAATTTTGAACAAATTAAATTGAGAATATTTAATTAATTTTAAATATTTGAACGATGATTTAATTTGAATCCCGAATATAACTTGGAATTTGGCGATTAAATTTTAAAGTTTAATCTATTGTAAGTTGAATAAAATTTAAATCTTCGATTTTAAACTGAAGAAAAATATTTCAAAAGCTTTTAAAATTCGAAATAATAATACTGAAGATAATAGAAGCTTTAGAATCGAGTTTAAAAATGATTTGTTCAGTTTTGAAATTAAATCGTTCGAATCGATATTTAAAAATAGTGTTCCAGGGCGTAGTCTCGGAATTCGACGAAACCATTTCCATTGGGTCCGTAATATTGAATTATTGTCGGATTTCAAATTTTGTATTAATCAGAGTTGTTATGAGAGCACACGACGTATAAACACGTTGAACATAAATTCAAATTCAATTTAAATTTTAATATTTAAATTGTTGCCGACATCAGAAGGAAGGCACGACACTCTCCCTTATCTCACGCCGAAAATCACGATACAAGAATCGTGTAACCCATACTCGTTCAAAGACAAACAAAGAAAATCTCGTTCAAAATAAATGGCCGCTTCTCTGAAATCAAATTCGTTTCCCTCTGTAAATTCACGAATCAAAAAATCAAACGAATTCCTTTATCCCTTCTCTACGTTTTGAACCCCAAATCTCACAACCGAAATCAAATCTAGAGAAATTTCTATTCCTCTTTTCACTTCAGCAGGGAGGCGACTTCCATCGCGCGCGTGGTATCGTTGATCGAACTCGAGTTCGACAAAGTAGTTCTATCGAGCGGCAGTACATTGAGGGGTTCGTCGAGGCTAGAGCATCGAGGCAGCTTATGCCTGGGTCGCGAGTCGTTCGATCGATTGCACGCGAATGCGTGTGGATGGCGATGTGAGGCGCAAGGGCTGGGGGCTCTGTTCGAATTCGACAGAGGTTGGTGGTGTTCGTGGTGAAGGCTGGAACGACGAGGTGGTGGTTGCGATTTGGGGTATCGTGATTGGGGTAGGGCATCGGCAGTTCAGGCGATTGAATGAGTGTGCTCACGAGTTCTGGAAGCAGTGAGGTATAATCATCAATCTATTTTTAAAATTTAAATTTTTTTGTTAAGAAGATTAAATTAACATTTAAGTTATTAAAACAATTTATTTCTTGAATGTATAAATCTATTTACGTTTATACAGTAAGGTATAAATGCAGTTTTTTTTTCCTTTTACAGTAAAGCAGAAAAAAATTACTTTATATTGATAAAGTTTGAAAGGGGAAATTATTTCTGTTTTAAAGATATATATATATATATATATATATGATTTTAAAATGTTATAGGATTTTATAAAAAAATAGATTTAAAAAATCTGTATGGGTTATGTTATCAGTATTTTTGAAAATTCAAAGGGAAAAAGAAAAGAAAATGATTTGTTAAATAGAAATTGGTTTAAAACAAAACCATTGAATAATTAAAATTACCAAACGAAAATTTATTATTCGATTATTTCGAATATTAATAAACTGTGTAAATATTTATACAAGGTCTATACATCGAGAAAACAAGTCAAGATGGAAAATGGACTGCAAATTAAATTCTAAGGTGAGATCTTCTCACTCAAAATAAAGTTGGATTTCAGTTATTGACTGTTTGATTTTTGTTTGAATGTGATATTAGATATAGTAGGATATATCTATATATATAGCAATATATACATATTGGCATATGTATATATTGGATTGATTGATTTCCCGCCTCGTATAGCGGATGAGACCCTATTGCGCCGTTAGTAAGCGAATTATTTTTATAAAACCCATATACCGCGATAATTCCGTACTGGAGCGGAATTGGTATTGTGCTAACATCTTTGGATGCAGGGAAACAGGTTGGAGGGATCCAACTGGATTCCTCAACTATATTTATTTATTTACAAATATTGATATATATTCTGTTCTCATATGATGATATATGATGTTTGATGTGTGATGGACTAATTGATGCGTTGCATCATTGGATTCAAATTTTGAAGTTTAAAAATAACGATTTTAACTTTAAAAGAGAAATTAAGAGTGATTATTTGAAAGTATACGATTTATTTGAATTTTTGAATTAATTTACTTTAAATAAATAAATGTTATAAATTTAAAGTTATGGAAATTATAATGTTTGTGAAATATAACCAAAAGATGATTTTTGAAATAAATAGTTAAGTGATTTATAAAATAGTTTAAATTTGGATTTTTGAATTATTAAAAACGATGTATGTAAAAGATGTACAAAATTGATATTTATCAATTAAAATTATTGGAATTTAAAACGAGTTTTATAAATTGTGAAGATAGAAAATTTATAGAATTATAAATTGTGAAGATAGAAAATTTATAGAATTATAAATTGTGAAGATATGAAGTTTATAGATTTATAAAGTGTGAAGTCATATAATGAATGAAATTTTAGAATAAAAGATTTATAAGAAGTTTACTTATAAATTGGATTTTTGCCTTTAAATGGAATATTTATCGAATTGATTTATAAAGGAGATTTATAAATCAAAGTTGTTATAAAATATAAAAATAGAATTTATAAACATTGTTTTATAAATTCGAGATCAATTGAATTGGATAAATTAAATATAGAAGATTTTTAAAGAAGATATATTCGCGATTTTGGATAGCGAATCTCTATTGAAATTAAAATGTGTAGAAAGGATTGAAATTGGGTTAAGTGAATTATATTCACGATTTTGGACAGTGAATATATTGTTTAGTAAAATGGATTTATTTTTGAAGAAGTGATATTAAAAATGAAGTTAAACGTTTTAAAAATGTTTTAAAATGTATTATGAATCGAAAACATAGATTTCAACACTTGTTATTGAAATAGACGTTTTCGAGAAATTTAAGGAAATGGTGGACTATAACACACTGTTGTTATAGTAAATGATTTCCGAAAGGAAATGTTTTATATAGTATTGGGATTTATATATCTATCTTAATTTTCGAATCCCTATACTAGTGATTTTGAGTCGTCGAAACGATGTTTTACGTAACATTCGTTTTGACTCAAATAAATGTGGTTATAGTAAATGGTTTCCTTAAAGAACGAAATATATACTTAATATTGATTTAAGTATATTGAATATTTTCAAACGTTGAAAATAAATGATTTGTGAATTACTTATTATTAAATAAGTATGGAAATGCTTTCCAATATGAAATGAACTGTTTTGAGATTTTATCTTCAAAGATAAAATGAAATGTGGAAATTGATTTGAAATTGTTTTCAAATGATTAAGTGTGGAAATTTTATATCTAGTAAAAGATATTTTGGAAGATAAAATAATTGGGAAAATTATTTGGAATCTGATGATGTCGCGCATCTTTATTGATAGTTAAATAACCGACTATCAATAATTACCTTTAGATAGGTATTTGTTGTGAATTGGATGAATTTGAATGCCACACTTATTTTTGAATAAGCGCTCACTATTCGGGTTAGCCGAGAAAGGACCATGGGGTCGTATAACCCATTCCGAATATGTGATACGTCGTTATGAATTGCATTCGAAGACCGGTGTTGAAGACCGGATATTTTTGAAAACGGAAGGGTTACCGTCGAGTTACTCTACATCGACCGATCTTCGATTTAGAGGTTTTATCACCCTTAGTGACGGGAAGTCCGGAAGTGATTAGAAAATTATCCGGATGTGCAAGGGCTTCGTGAGAAGTGCCTTCGGTTCTGTTCGATCCCGGAACAGACTTGTATGGATTGTGTGTCTGACGTTACAATTTGAGATATAAAGCTGATTTCTTTCAAATACATTTCTGTTGGTGGCGGAGAATTTATTCTCTTAGCTTAACACCCTTCTCTGAGACGTACGAGCTCAGAGGTTATGTAGTTGAAATTTATCAGCGATATATTCCCAATTTGGTAACGTGGCATACTGAGTGTTGCTGTGAAATGATCAGTGTTTGATCATTTGTGATATGATCATTTGTTTGATCTTATATCTTTGTGATCATAGGTTGATCATTTGTTTGACCCGAAGCAGGGCTTTGTAGAAAGCATAGCTTTGTGGACGAGACTTCATCGAGCCTCACACCCCGGAAATGGTCAAAACAGGAAGGATGCAGCAAGGTTCTAGGGAGTAGCGCCCCTTAGTGTATGTCATTCCTTCTGGATAGAGGTGGTATCATGGTATGGAGCCCAGATATTTAACCTATGTGGTTTCTGCAAATTTATTACTTTGTGGTTGTTGGAAATCGGGGATCCTCGGGAAGATCGGTTACGATCGGGGGATGGCATACGCGTGTCAGTAGTTACCTATTTTTGCAGAGGTAACCCGGCCTTGTGTTGGTAGAGATCTAACCGTAACGTTAGGTTCTCGGGTCGTCTATTCCAGGGACGTACCCATCGTGGATAGGAAGTTCCTTAGCCTGACCATTTGTTGGAAATTCAAAGAAACAATACGTGACTTGTACGGTATTAGTTGTAGAACCTATCATTCACTTATGGTAGCGCCCCACTGTTTGGATGGTAGCTATAGTAGGCATACGATACTGGTCGTATGTTGGCTAAGATTAATATTATACTTTCGAAATGTTTTCTACACTATGCACTATTAATAATATCAAAAATGATTTGATTTTTGCGTAGTAAGCATCTTTGACTATCATAAGAAGAAATCTCCTCCAATTCTGCGTTTGCATTGTGTGTGTGGTGGGAGGTCTTATGGTAGTTTCATTTTCCAAAAGCATTGCGAATTTGTTTTATTTTCTTTGTGAAAAATAACTGTTTTACGATCTCACACCAGTCACCATGACTGACTCGGAGTTTATTGTTTCCCTTCTAAACTCTGGGTGCCCACCAATTTCCACACGGGCAGCCTAGAGTTATGTTATCAGGATATTCTGGAGCTTTGGAGATAAGCTGGATGACGAGACGTAGTATTTGTATCTGATAGTATTTATTCCGCTGTGTATTCTGTATGAGGACAAGTTATATAACTGTCCATTGTTGTATATTGACTCTGATGATTGATGTATGTATAAACTGATATAGTCCTTTGTTTTAAAAGACTAGTGTTTATCTATTATATATTGTTCCGCTGCGATATGTGAGATTCTGATATTGTTCTGTTTCCGTTCTGTGTGTTCTGTTGTTCTTCTCTCTTTCTTCTTTTCTTCTTCTGCTTTCTTTATTTTCTCTCCTTCTATCTTTTTCCTCTTTTCTTCTTCTTCTACCTTTTTCTTCTTTTTAAAACCCTCACTGTTGGAGTTTCCGGCACTCGATTTCTCGGCAGTCGATAAAGTGAGTATCGATGTCGAATTTTCGAAAGTCAAAAATTTCCGTACGTGACAGAAATCAAATTTAATCAATAAAAGAACGTTAATCGTGAGTGATTGCTCACCTTTCGAGGCTAGATAGATTTTACAAAGAAATGAGCTCTGAATCCCAAAGCAACGCTAGATGGACACGATTCGAAGAAGAAAACATGCATGATGGACAAAGCTGATAGATAAGGAATTGACGAAATCAAATCAAAACTGGATCGATGATGATAATTGGTAAGTGAACTTTTATATATATAACTATATACATACCCCATATAAATTGTGCAGGCTACAGCAATGTAAATTTCGTATTACACTATTTTATATAAGATATTTTATATAAGATATTATTTAAGAACCTATATGTCCATACACTTCGAACCCAAGCATGCTTATGTATTTAACAAAACAAAATTTTGAAGTCATAAACTGTTTTGAATCAAAAGCTATGTATATTTAAAAATCCAACAGAGAATGCTATAGCTTGAATATGCGCACAAACTTATACAATATAATGTAACTAATACATATATATAATCAGACTAGCACATATATATTAGTATATAATTTTTTTTCAAAACCCTGTTCAAAATACTATATATAGTATAACATATATATAATACCCTACTTAATTTAAAAATGTAACTTATATAAAAATGCAGCACATGCAATACTAACTGTAATTTATAATAACCAAATAACTTCCCTTTTTAGATAAATTTTGTAAGCAAATCTTTATACTACATATACATTTATGTGCGACATTATATATAGTATATATTATAGCTGTTTTCAAGATATAGGCTGACTTCAAAAAAAAATATGATCGTATCAATATAGACTAATTAATGCTATTATAATATATTCGTACGGCTATGAATTATGTACATTGTTTAAAATATAATATGAACGACCTTGTAAATAAAACTTTTCTATTTAACTTGTACAACCTTATATAAATACACACACTTTAACAAATAACATACGAAACGGCTTCAGAAAAAATGGAAAATTATAATATGCATAACATCTAATAAAAATACTACCGTATAAGATTAGAGACCACTGCATATTAAACTACCATACCTATATATTACATATAAAAGGTATTAAATATGAACTAATCAACAGGAAAAAAAATACCTATATACATTTCACAGCTAGAAAAAGGGGATCGAACTGCTGATGGCGGGGTGGAGGCACAGGTGAAGGCGGAGCATGGTGGATCGTGGAGGGGAAGAGGCTGTTGTGAAGGGTGGTGGCCGGTCGAAATGTGGAGGAGTGGAGCTGTCGCTTTGGGTCGAGGTCGGCCATCGGAGGCAAGGGGGATGGGAGGAGGTGCTAGGTGAGGCTGGTCGTGTGGGCTGACGGTGGGGTTCGAGTTGATGGAGGAAGGCGGGCTGGAAGGTGGTTGGCTCGGTGGTGGAGGTGGAGGGTACGGCAGGCTGTGGCTTCGGTAGTGGGTTGTTGAAGCCATGCCGATGAAGGCCAGAGGGGAGAGGGAGATTGGGTATAGGCGAGGACGTGAGTTTGTTGTACGGTGGTGGAGAAGACAACTGCAGAAGAGAACGTGAGAAGGCAGAAAGGAATGAGGAGGAAGAGGGGTGTTATGAGGTGGGAAAGGAAAAGCTATTATGCGAAAGAAAAAAAAATGGTGACAGTGGCTTCAAGATTCCAATTGAAGTAAGTAGCAAATCTGAATATTATTTTATCTCAAAGCTTTGTGAACAGATTCAATGAACGGCCAAGTGGTTCGAAGGTGAAAAGTTAAAAGCAAGTGGACAAATTAAAAGTAACAACTAATATATCATTATTGTTACCGAGAAGGAGAACAAATTGAAACGTACCAATAAAGAACATGTGAATTGATGGGAACAGTGACAGGCTATGCTATAGATCTTAATTTTTTTTTCAAAGTAACGTAAGCCACAAATCGGATCAAAAGAAAATTTGAGAAGGAATGGTTGTCCAATGATTCAGCAAAGTTATTAAAGCAATAAATATGAGTGTGCAGCACGTTTCAAAATTTGAAACCGAAGGAGAATTAACGGTCACAATTAAAGGTACCGTTACAATGAACAGTTTATTCTTTTCGGCGTGTACCGGATCTCAAAATGCAGAGCTGAATATACCGTGGAGATCAGCACGACGAGACGATCAAAACGGTACACAAATATTAGTGGCACGATCATCCGATCAAAAGTCGATAATCGGTACCGAAAATGCTGCTATTTTGCCAGAATTAAGATAAAAGGAGCTGTAGAAGTCCAAATTTGGAAAAACGAAAGATGGCATCTCACTCAGAAGAAGATTTAGAAATTTACTGTATAAAATATTCAAGTTTGGAAAACATTTTATTACCGACAATTATTAACTGATTTGAGTTTGAAAAAAATTATACAATAAAATAAACTTCAATATTATAAATTGTAAATTTACCATTTTCTATATTCAATTATACGTAATCCAAATATTAAATTTTTATTTCAAAACTCAATCATTTAAAAAAAAATTTACAAAAATTCAGTTAAATACATTATCAAAACCAATCAAAATTTATGGGTCGTTACAAGTATATATAAGATTTCAAAATAAAATAAATATACACTTACGTATTTTAATTTGCTAGTTTGTTTTTAAAACAATGGATTGGGGGAATAAATTGTTAAATTAACTTATTTAGCTATTTTAGTTACTAAAGATAATTTACTAGAGGAATTAGTTTAAAATTTAATGATTTGTTAATCAAATCTATTTAATAGAAATTAACTGTTCGATTGGTTCGAATATTTATAAAATCATCTAATATCTGTACAAGGTATGAAATCATAAAGAAAACAGTCGAGATGGAAATGGGTTGCAAACAAAGTCAAAGGTGAGTTAATCTCACTCATCTGGGTTTTATTTAAATTTAAATGGTTAAATTTAAATATTTGGTTGAATGATTGAATTGATTGGTTGTGGTATATTATATATAGTAGTATATATATATTGGAGTGATTAATTTCCCGCATTTTACGGCAAATGAGACCCTATGTGCCGCATAATAGCGGATGATATTATATTAATCCCATATACCGCGATATTCCACCTCGAAGTGGAATTGGTATTGTGCTAACATCTATGGATGTAGGGAAACAGGTTGGAGGGATCCAACTGGATTCCTCAAAAATTTATTTAGATTTTTCAATATTCTGTGTTATGAATATTTGATATTCTGTGATTAATTATACTGATAATTGGAATATTGAACGCTATGGTTTGTTTGAATATATTTCGGTGCACCGAGTTACCAAAATATATAGAATTGGATTTTTGAAAAGAAAATAAAGGAGTGAATTTTTAAGTAAAATAATTATAGAGAATTGGAATAAATTTAAGAATGAATTGGAAAAGAATAAAAGTGATTTTAAAATTCTAATAAATAAAATTCCGAGTATGGAAGAGGGAATTTGAATAAAGAGAGGAATAATGAATTTTAAAACTTAAGTGATATTATTTAAAAGAATAAAGAATTTATTTTAATTCAAGGGTTAAATTTAATTAAAAGGAAAAAGAAGGAATTCGGGAAATCTGGAATTTAAATTTTCAGTTTAAAGATTTTAAATCATAATAAAGAAATAAAATTTGAAAGTTAATGGATTTTAAAATAAATGGAGTAAGTAAGGAAATTTATTTCAAAGTGAAGTATATTGGAAATCAATTGTAAATTGATTTAAGTGTTTGGAATAGGAACTTAAAAGAGAAGTGTGATTTCGTAATGTATAAACTGGGTTTATAAAGTGAAGTAAAATATCATGGGATATTTGGAAACATAAATCCAAGGTGGGGATTTATAAAGGAATGTGAGTTTGTTTAAGAGAAAAAATAAATAAATAAATAGTGATTTATTTTTTAAAGGATGTGAAAGAGAAGCAAATTTCCCTGAATGGCCAAGTACGTTTCCAAAGCAAAGTTTTAAGTATAAGTTAAAGGTTTTAAAGTGTTTCAAAGTGTGTTTTAGAAAATTTATTATTTTTCAAATGATTAAATTTTGAAGAAAGTATTTCTCAAATTTATTATAGTAGTAATTATTAAAAGTGATGTAGTATTTTGTTTTAGGAAGGATAAAATTTAGTGTAATATTTTATAAGTAGTGTAACGACCCTAAACTTTTATTGATTTTTATTTGTTAAATTAATTGAAATTTTGTGAAATTTTAAACAATAAAATTTGAAAATAAAAATTTATTATTTGGAATACGTCTATTTTAATATAGCAACTGGTAAATTTTCATCTGATAATATTGAAGTTTATTTTCCTGTGAAATTTTATTTCAAATCAAACCGGTTAATAACAGTGTATTTAAAAGTTTTCCAAAACCAAAATATGTCAACAGGAGAAAATTTATTCAGATCATTCTGAATCAGACTGCGAAATTCGTTTTTCCAAATTTGGATTTCTATTGCTCCATTTATCTTAATTCTGTCAAAATAGCAGCATTTCTGGTACCGATTATCGACTTTCGATCGGATGATCGTACCACTAGTATCTGTATACCGTTTTGATCGTCTCGTCGCGCTGATCACCACGGTATATTTATTTTTGTATTTTGATGTCCGGTGCACGGTGAAATCTGTGAAACAGATAACTGTACCAGTACCACTTTTACACTTTTGATAAGTATGCCCATTCAAATTTCAAAGGCTGAAATAAACGGTCACTAGCATTTATTATCAACTGTTACTATTCCATCACTTCAATGCATTAATGGATTATGTCTTTTATCTCCATCAGTTTTGAAATATAAATTTTTTATATATGTTGTACGTTAGCACTTCTACCTTTTGGCTATTCATTGTTCTTCCTTCCGCATAGTTTTTCACTGTAAGTATTTATTTTCTTCCCATTTTCTCAAAATGTTTTCTCCCTCTCCTTATGATAACCGGCCGCCATCACTTTATCCCACCCTCCTTCCAAACAACCCGAAGCACTTCCCCCTTCCTGCAAACAAAACCCATGCCATCACCGAAGCCTCTTCCAACACTACACTCCACCATCCTATTAGCAACCGAGCCAACATCGACAACACCCACCCATATTCCGTTCAACCCATTTTCCCCATGTCCACCGAGAAGCCTTCAGCAGCCTCAACCTTTGCTGTCCTTCGCATCACCGAACCATCAGCCACCGTTGTTTTCCCCGCCTTGCTCCTCTCATGGCCGAAATCCTTCTCTATTGGGTTGTGGTAGGTGTGTATATATATATCTATATAGTCGGTTTTTTTTTTGTGATATCCATCTTACATACATAAGGGCAGTATGCACTGAGTTCGAATATATATGGTTGCTTAGGATGTAAATTTTGTATTTTGTTAAGTTGTACATCAGAGTTATAGTAATATATATAGTTACAGTATTGATAAGCATATGGTCAGTATAAATCTTATATGCATTATACATAAGTATATTTATATATTGTTTTAAATATGTAACGTGTATATACTTATTTCATACAAAGGTTAGTTATATAAATTTCATATATACCAGTCCTATAATGTTAGTTTCTATTAGTTTGTATATACATGTTGGTGTATATATGTCAGTTAGTATAAAGACTATACATTTTATAAAGTTGCCTATATATAAGTATGTTATATATATGCCTCGAAATTTGGGATACAATATATTAGTATATATTACAGTTAAATGCCTTATACAGTATAAGTTCCATCTATTGTTATGTAAGATTGTATATACAAAATTCTATATATAAAGTTAGATAGGTTTGAATACAATCTATTATTATGTTTTGCATAGAGGATGTATACGTTAAGTGTCTGCATAGTGTATATTATTTTAGTTTGTATGTCAGTTGTGTCAATATATGTATTGACTGTATAAAGTATATGGATTCATGGTTTAGTCGGTTTATATAAATAATAATTAGCTTATATGTTTTGTCGGTTGTGACTGTGCTTTGATTTTTATATACATTATGTTTAGGTTCACATCTAGTATAGATTTTGTTAGTTGAATATACTATATAAGTTAGATGATTAGATGAGGTATTTAATCTGTTTATAAGGCTACATATTGGATTTTACATGTGTTTAAAGTAATATTGATTTGAAAATAATATTATTCATGTCCGCGTATCAATATAACCTTCAATACATGTTGATTTTAAAATTTAAAACCCTATATTATTTTTGATATATCTAGTGGACATGTATAAACTTACATATATATTATAAAAAAAAGGTAATGTTGTATTTCAGCTAATGTATATTGTATATATAGTATATAATGTTAGTATATTCAAGTTTTATAACCTGCTACTTTATAATATATAAGTGTTGATTTTTAATATTATATATATATATATATTGTTAAATTTGAAATATATTTTAATTTAGAATATGATTTCTATCTATATATATAAGTTCACTTATACCACTTGTCCTCATCGATCGGTTCTAATTTGATTTCGTCAATCCCTTATCTTTCAGCTTTGTCCGTCGTGCTTGTTTCTTCATCGAATCGTATCCATCTAGCGTTGCTTGGAATTCATAGCTCATTTCGTTGTCAAATTTCTCTAGCCTCGAAAGGTGAGCAATCACTCACGATTAACGTTCTTTTATTATTTAAGTTTGATTTCATTTGAAATAGCAATTGAAATATGCTGCTGTAGTTATTTACATTGTTATATATGCTATTATCTATAACTGTTCACATGTGACATCTGACACCAGTATCTAGTATTATATGCCTGTTATTACTATTATTTGTATCTGTTCTCCTGTGACATCTGACACCAGTATCTAGTATTATATGCCTGTTATTACTATCATTTGTATCTGTTCACCTGTGACATCTGACACCCGTATCTGTTATTTATACTGATGATATATGCCTGTTGTTATATTTAATTTTTTTTAGTATCTGTTAGCACTCTGCAAGTTCCTTGTTAGTATAGAATTCACTATGGGTTGAAATGATACATACCCGAACGGACTTTAGAATAGGAGAATTTCGTTATTGGTTGAAATGATAAACCCAAGCGATTTTCATTTGAATTGTAATTGGGATTACGGGTCGAAATGATATCTATCCGTATATATTTAAATTTCGGATTGAAATGATAAATATCCGTATCACTTAACCATATGATCAATATATATACAGACACCGTTGGTCCATATATATAAATATTTTAAAAATGAATTCTATGGTTTTGGAAAGAAATATATGGTTTTAATAAATGTTAAGCCTTAAATTATTATATATAAATGGGAATGATTGATTTAAATACATATAATATGTTGAGTAGTTAAAATATATTTCAAAATAGATTTTGGTAATACTTTGAATAAGTTAAGGTTAGAAAGATAATTTGAATTTAGTTGAAATTGTATTCAATAAAGAATTTTATTTAATTAAACCAATTTAAACTTATTGAAATTGAGATGTAAGATATGATTTATAACTTGAGTTTGATTTATAAGTAATCTAATGAATATTTCTTGTTTAAATAAAGTTTAAGGAAATATTTAGTAAAATGTAATTTAAGGCTAGTTAAATGATATTGAATTTATTAAGTGAATATTCCCTGATTAAATAATAAATGAAGTTAAATCAAGAGCTATATGAAACTGTTTAATTTAACTTTAAAATGGTTGAATATTAAAGCTTTGAAATATATTGGAATTTAAATGGTTTATTTTGTGATTCAGATCTGTATTTGAAATCAATTTGAATTGAATTTGTTATTTAGAAACTGAATTGAATTAAAATGGGAAAATTGAGCTTTGAATAAAATTGAATTTGGAATTTGAAGTTGATTTGAATCGATTTGCAAGACTTGAGAAAATTAAATGCTTTACTTTATAAATTAATTAATATATACTATCTTGGAAAATAGTTATATTTGAAATGTAATGATATTTGGGTTTTGAAGTATAAATTAAATTGAATGACCACGGTGTTATAATGTATATTTCCACCTTGTAGATAGTTCTGAAGATCCTTAGAGGATGGTTATCCCAAACATCCTTTAAGTTACTTGTATTTCAGTTGATATTTCACTTGAGTTGGATTTATTTATATAAGAAAGTTAATCCTGACTCGAGTGTTTTGTGTTTTGCTTTACGCTCTGGTCAGACTGAGTGATACAGCATTCGAGACTCACCTTTGGAGTTTGGAGCTTCGTTTGGAGATCCAACTTTTGATTCAGCTTCCAGCTTTCCAGTTGATTCGTTCACAGGAGTCATCTGTTTGGATTGGAGACTTCACTGTATTTGCGATATTCTGTTGTATTTTATTTCTAACTCTGATGTTTATATAGTAGCTTCATGAACTACTATTTTATCTATTCCGCTGCGTATTATTGTATTACTCTGTGTCTGTGATTCTGTGATTGATTTATTTACTGTATATTCTGAGTTTTGCCAAATTTAAATTAACAATCTGATATTTTGAACCATTCAAGTCAGACATGTGTGGATTATTGTCGATTTGAATGGTCCAAAATAGCGGGTCGTTACAAGTAGCTTTATTTTAAATATTCTTTAAGCATATATCTTTGAATAAAGTACTATAGTAGTTTCTAATTTAAATGTTTAAAGCATATTTCATAATATAGTGTTTTAAATTATTGTACTTGGTGATTTCAGTGGAAATAGAAAATATTTAGGAATTTATTCCGTGAGAGAAAGATGGTTTGAAACTGTTTTCAAAGGGTTGAAAAGTGGAAATATATCTTGCGAACATATTTTGAGATTAATAAATAATTTGGGAGAAATTATTATGGCTTGATGATTGTTTTGTGGATGTTAATTGATAGTTAAATAACCGACTATCAATATTGGCCAATACGCTGATCGTTTCGAAGAGACCGAGATCGGGATTAATTTCTCGAAAAACACTTCGATCCGGTTTGTACATTTCCGTGGGGAAAACGAGTTTGGAATCAAAGATGGAGCAGTGTAGTGCAAGGGCTAGTCGCTACTAATCCTGAGGGTGACTCCAAAATGGATGTTGTAACAACCCGCATATCTATCGATTTTATATTTAAATATTTTATCGTTAGTCGGATGTTAGTCCGAAAAGCTACTTTTTGCATACGGTCAAATTAGGACTCGAGACCACCCCCATTGAGTTCAAAATGACGTTTGCGATCTTTTTGAGTGTAAACTTCGATATGTTTGGAGATAGTGAAATTTTCGTCACTTTTCCCGCTTGAGACTTTGGTTTGGACTGCACCTTCTTAACTCAGCCCAACCCCCTCTTCTCTTCATCACTTCATCAAATACTTCAAGCTTCTTCAAAAATGGTGGAGGGAAAGAGAAATTAAAACTCCCAACTCAAATTCTATTGCAAATCCGAGATTGAACATCAAATTCAAGTAGAAGATTGTGGATTCAAGCTTTGGATTGCTTCTCCTTGCTTTCAATCTTCATCTTCATCAATTTCGTGGAAAAGGTGAGATTTTTGATCTCACATCTTGCCTATAATCGTCATTGGACTGTTGGGAATGATTCCTCATCACTTTAGCATGTTTGTTGCATTTGGTTTGGATTGGATTGGCGAAAAATTCCAAATTTTAGTGATTTTGGTGAAAAAACTGCTACTAGGTCGTTCTGGCCATTTTTAGCTCGTTCGGAGTTAGGTCGTCCATCCATAGGTCGTAGGTCGCCTGCGAGTTAAGTCTTAGGTCACCTGCGAGTTAAGTCTTAGGTCACCTGCGAGTTAAGTCTTAGGTCACCTGCGAGTTAAGTCTTAGGTCACCTGCGAGTTAAGTCTTAGGTCACCTGCGAGTTAAGTCTTAGGTCACCTGCGAGTTAAGTCTTAGGTCACCTGCGAGTTAAGTCTTAGGTCGTCGCCGACCTATAAATCCCAGGCAAAAACTTAGGTCGCTGCCGACCTATAAATCCCAGGCAAAAACTTAGGTCGCTGCCGACCTATAAATCCCAGGCAAAATCTTAGGTCGTTGCCGACCTAAAAATCCCCAGGCAAAACGTTAGGTCGTTGCCGACCTAAAATCCCCAGGCAAAACGTTAGGTCGTTGCCGACCTATAATCTCCAGGCAAAGTTAAGTCGCTCGAATTTTGTTAAGTCTTAGGTCGTTGCCGACCTATAATTCCCAGGCAAAAAAGTTAAGTCGTTCGCGAGTTAAACCTTAAGTCTTAGGTCGTTGCCGACCTATAATTCCCAGGCAAGATGTTAAGTCGTTCGCGAGTTAAACCTTATGTCTTAGGTCGTTGCCGACCTATAATCCCCAGGCCAAGTTAAGTCGTTCGTGAGTTAAACCTTAAGTCGTAGGTCGTCTCCGACTTATCCCCCAGTTAAGTCGTTCAAGTTAGGTCGTCGCCGACCTTACACTTGGTCTTTTGAGTTCGCGAATTCCTTAGGTCGTATGACCTATTTTTCCTTAGGTCGCTGGACCGCTTGCCTTCACTAGGTCGTACCGTGACGGGGCGCTGCTCCGCACCCCGCCGTGGGCGCTGCCCCCTGGACCCCCGCGACCTGACCGGGCAGGTCGAACCCCGAATTACTCTGCGTAGGCAATCTTATCTGACAAAGCATTTATCAGAATTTCTACTTTGATGGTTTTGGGATTGATTCTTTGGACTTTACTCACGTCTTCGAACGTGAATTGATTTGTTTCTACAATCGTTTTAATGACTTGTCATTTTAAAGATATATGAAGGTTTCAATACTAATAGTAAATATCAAAACTCTTTCATCAAAGCGATTTCAACACTATTTTAAATATCAAAAGTTCGTTTTCTCAAACCGATTTTCAATCTACTAGTATATACAAGCCTTTACTTCACTCGAATGAGAAATCGACTTAAACGACTTAGTAAAACGAGTGGTATGAAACGCTTGCGTTCACTTCGTCGGTTAGCTCTTGGACTTGTTCGATTGAACCCTTTTTGTGACAATTTCCTAGTGAAGATTTACAGCTTGTTCGTAAATATTTAAGTTAAGCAAGTGGTTATGGGACATGAAGCTAAACTCATATATTTACTAGCTTGGTGTGATTGACACTTCCTTATGATCATGACGGTCATTTTTGTGATTTAGACTAGCGATTGAGCGATGTCTCTTTGTCTACGTGGGAGACTATACCCCGATTATGTGATGTTTCGCCATCACATTTCCTACGGTCTTCGGGCCATTCCTGTGTGAAAATTTAATGGATAGCTTCCATGAGATATCTTCTCGTCATGTGTTTACGCGTAGGTGAGTTTTCATGCTCCCATTCATGTGTTAGGCCTCCCCCCTTTTTATGTGTTTTCTGGATTTCTGATGATGATTTCTGGAATTTTGTGCTTCACCAATTTTCATGATTTTCATTGATATGATATCAGTTTTTGTGCATTGGTGAATTCATGTGTTATTGACTTGTTATGAATACAAGTTTAGGGTATGATACCCTATTTTATCTTTGAGAAGATTCTTGTGATATTGATTAATCTTTTGTTGATTATCATTTACATACTTATAGTAGCATGTCGCTATGGTTATTACATGTTCAGGTCATGCCTTTTACTGTATACCATATCATCTGATATTTATAGTTAGACTGATCCGTTTATTATTTTCTTATAAATAATACTCGGGTCAGACCGAGATGTTACAGGTGCTTCTGCTTGACTTCTCTTCAGGATATTTCTGACTTTTGGCTAACTACCTAGATTAGTAGTTTTTGGATGTACACCTTTGAGATATAGACTCTATGTTGTGTACTTATTCTTTTGTATAGCACGTGATGCTATTCTTTTGTATTATCATGGATCTTTCCGACCACTACTCTGATGTACACTTTCATGTGATATATATATTTATTCATATCTTCTTCCGCCTTTGTGATATGGATGTCTGTGACTGATTTATGTTATGCATACTTCTATATTTGTTTCCGAAGATTTTATATAGCCACCGTGTGATAGCTTTGTGTTTGTATCGGTATGTCGGATTTCCTCCTTAAAAGATATGCATTCTATACTATCTGACATATCGGTTCTCGCACAAAGAAATTTCATGGATGGTCGCTCCTCAACAGCCTTATTCTCCATGCTAATTGACAGCACTACCCCGTAGTGTTCTTGGTTAGCGTGGGTATAGAGGTGGGGCGTCACAGCTTGGTATCAGAGCCAAACTTCGGAACAACGTAGAATAACTTAACAAGGATCATCGTCCTAAGTCCACCTTAGGAGTTGTGTTTCAGGATTTAGTTCGAGTCTTCGAACCGACTTATCCTATTTTCTTTATGATTCCTTGTTTCATCATTCAAGATTGTTTGATGTTCATTGGTGAATAACCTTCTTCTTTCTCTTCTTTCTTTCTAAAGGAAGAGGATGTCAAGACCAGGCCGTCCCAGAGCTGGGACATCTACTGCGGCTCCTCGAGATGGAGTTTTTATGACAACTCAACAGCTTCTTGAGTTAGTGACGAATGCCCAAGCAGCTGGAGTTAACCCGGAACCTACTCACCCAAAGTCGGGATTTGCACGGTTGTGCAGCGATTACACCAATTTGGGTGGGAAGCCTTTCAAAGGTTCCGAACCTATTATCGAGGTTCAAGCTTGGTTAAAATCATGCGATCGAATTTTCTCTCGCATGAACCTTATCGACCTGCACCGCGTTCAAGTGGCTTCCAGTATGCTCCAAGAGAGAGCATTGGATTGGTATGAACTTCTCACTTCCGAAATTAATGAAGCGGACCTCACTTGGGAGCACTTCCGAGAACGCTTCGAATCGAAATTCGTACCCGAGGCTGAAAAGGTAACGTTGGCTCGGCGATTTATTGACCTTGTTCAAGGTCAGGCTTCTGTGGCGGATTACGTCGCATCATTCGAATCCCTTTCCAAATATGGGGTCGAATATATAAATACTCCACTAAAGAAGAACCAGAGGTTCGTTTATGGCTTAAACAAAAGCCTCAAGAAGCCATTACTTTTGAAGTTAGAAGTTTCTTTCGACCAAATTGTAGATATCGCTCTTCGTCTTGAAGAGGCTGATAGAGAAAGTGATGTTGAAGTAGTAGCTTCCAAACCCAGCTTTAACAACAAAAAGAGGCCCAACAAATTTAAAGGTCCTTACCCGAACAAAAAGGGTAAACAAGCAGCTCCTACTGCAAAGACTTTTTCCTCTGATGATAACAAATGCTTCAACTGTGGTGTTAAGGGCCATTATTCGAACAAGTGTCCAAAGCCCCGCTCTTGCCGCTACTGTAAAGGCACAGATCATTATATGCACCAATGCAAAAGGCTTCAATAGAAGGAGGGAAAGCTTAATGTGGCTCAAGCCCCTGGTAACACATCTGGCCGTCAAGGTATGTCACATTCTGTCCTTGATGGCATTATATTATTTCATGATCAACCAATTAGAGTTCTCTTTGATACGGGTGCATCCCATTCTTTTATATCAAAAGAACTTGTCGATACTTTTTCTTTAAGTGTTACTGCTTTAATGACTTCATTAAGAATTGCGAATCCGGTTGGTGGATCCGCAACTCTTAGTTTACTTTGTAAAGACGTAGAGATTATTTTATGTGATTTTTCTTTCCTAGCCGATTTGCATGTCATGCGTTACTTAGGCTTTGGAATGATTTTGGGCATGGATTGGCTTACTCGTTATGAAGCTCATATCCTATGTCCTGAGCGGACTATTTATCTCCGTCATCCGCAATCTGTTAATCAGATTTCTATTATTCTTAAAGGTTCGGATTCCGTTTTAGTTGCATCATTATATTCTTTAAATCCTCGTGACGATGACAATGATGATGAGGAGGATGTCATTTCTCGTATTCGCATCGTTCGTGAATTTTCCGACATCTTTGAGCCCGTTTTAGGATTACCACCTAAACGAGCAATTGAGTTCAAAATTAATCTTTTACCTGGAGCACAACCTATTACCCGTCCTCCTTATCGCATGTCTAATAAGGAGAACGAAGAGATGCGCAAACAACTATCCGAGTTGGAGACGAAGCAACTTATTCGCTCTAGTTCCTCGCCTTGGGGAGCTTCAGCTATTTTCGTAAGTAAGTCCGATGGTACACTTAGGCTTTGCGTCGACTACCGCAAGCTTAATGATCTTACTATTAAGAATAAATATCCATTGCCTCGGATTGATGATCTGTTTGATCAACTCACTGGTGCTAGAGTATTTTCACAATTGGACTTGGCTACCGGTTTTCATCAGCTTCGTATTGCAGAGGATAGTATTCCTTTGACTTCGTTCCGTACGCGTTATGGATCTTATGAATGGCTAGTTATGCCATTCGGTTTAACGAATGCTCCGGCTTATTTCGTTGACCTTATGAATAGGGTTTTCAAAAATTTTCTCGATCGGTTTGTTCTCATCTTTATTGATGATATTCTTGTGTTTTCTAAAACCGAGGAGGAACACGAAAAGCATCTTCGAATTGTATTGGAAACCCTTAGGAGCAATCAACTAAAAGCAAAATTTTCTAAATGCCATTTTTGGCAATCTAGTGTGAAGTTTCTCGGTCATATTATTTCCGAATCCGGAATATCAGTGGACCCTTCAAAGATTGAAGCGATTCAAAATTGGAAGAGACCGGAGAGCGTGACTGAAATCCGTAGCTTTCTCGGATTGGCAGGTTATTACCGCCGTTTTATAAAAGACTTTTCTAAGATTGCCGTACCTCTTACTGGCTTAACAAAGAAAGGTGTTAAATACATTTGGTCAGACAAATGTGAAACTTCTTTTCAGAAATTAAAAGAACTCCTTTCTGATGCTCCTATTCTTATTATTCCCGAGGGGAATCTAGACTTTGTCGTTTATACCGATGCTAGTCGCGTTGGTTTGGGTGCCGTTCTTATGCAAAAAGAACGTGTTATTGCTTATGCTTCTAGGCAATTGAAGCCGGCTGAGACTAGATATGCCACACATGATTTAGAACTCGCGGCTATCGTTTTCGCCCTTCGAATTTGGCGACATTATCTTTTGGGAGAAAAGTTTATACTTTATACTGATCATAAGTCTTTGAAATATTTATTTTCTCAAAAGGAACTTAATTTGCGTCAACAGCGTTGGCTCGAATTTCTTGCCTCTTATGATCTTGACATTCTTTATACTCCCGGAAAGGGGAATCGTGTTGCCGACGCACTTAGTCGAAAACAACAAGCGGTTGTTTCCATGATGATATCTGAATGGAACGATCTCGAACTTTTATCCACTTGTGAAATTCGAGATCGCGTTTCCGATTTGTGTTCATCTCTTGTTTTATGTAGCCTTGAGGCTCGTCCTTCTTTATTAGACCGCATTCTTGAAGCTCAACAGCTAGATCCTGAATTGGCTTTGCTTGGCCAAAATCTTAAGGATAAAACCGATATTGAAGGTATGAAAGACTTTGATATCGACTCTCGTGGCGGCATTCGAAAATTTGGTAGACTTATCGTACCAAATATTAGTGATCTTCGTAGAGACGTTCTAGAAGAATCTCATCGTTCCAAGTATTCCATTCATCCCGGTAGCAGTAAAATGTACGCTGATATGAAGCGACTTTATTATTGGGAGGGAATGAAATCTGATATCGCTAACTTTGTTAAGTGTTGCATGACTTGCCAACTTGTTAAGGCTGAACATCAAAGGCCCGGTGGGTTATTGCAACCATTGGAGATTCCAGTATGGAAGTGGGATCAAATTTCCATGGATTTTATAGATGGCCTTCCCCGTTCTCGTTCGGGTCATAATAGCTTATGGGTGATTGTTGATAGACTTACTAAATCCGCCCATTTTATTCCTGTTCGGTCAAACCGAACCGTTCCTCTTCTGGCCAAACTCTTTGTCAAAGAAATTGTTAAACTGCATGGAGTTCCTTCTTCCATTGTTAGTGATCGGGATCCATTGTTTACTAGTGGATTCTGGAAGAGTCTTCAAAAAGCTTTGGGAACGAAGCTTAATTTTAGCACCGCTTATCACCCCCAGTCCGATGGACAAACTGAGCGTGTGAATCAAACACTTGAAGATCTTCTTCGTGCTTGTGTTCTTGACTTTGGTGGAAGTTGGGAAGATCATATTTCACTTGTTGAATTTTCCTACAATAACAGCTTCCAATCTAGTATTGGTATGGCTCCTTTTGAGGCACTCTATGGAAGGCCATGCCGATCTCCTTCTTGTTGGCTTGAGGCCGGTGAGAAACTGGTTTTAGAACCAGACTTTATTCGAGATTCCACAGAAAAGATTGAACTTATTCGACATAGGATGAAAGAAGCCCAGAGTAGACAAAAATCCTATGCCGATAACCGAAGAAGGAAATTAGAATTTTCTGTTGGTGATCTTGTATTTATTCGTGTTTCACCAATGAAGGGTGTTGTACGTTTCAGTCGATCGGGAAAGTTAGCGCCTCGATATATTGGGCCATTTCCTATCACCGAACGTATTGGTTCCATGGCTTATCGCCTTTCATTACCGGCTCAGTTTTCTGCTATGCATGACGTGTTTCACGTTTCTCAATTACGGAAGTGCCTTCGGGATTCCGATTCTACTCTTGAGCCCGGTGTTGTGGAAGAGATTGAAGTTTCACCTAATTTAACTTATGAGCAGCATCCTGTTCGAATTATTGCTTCGGAGACCAAACGACTTCGAAATAAAGATGTTCCGCTTGTTAAAGTTCAATGGTCCTCAAATCCTAAGGATTGCTCTTGGGAAACTAGAGAATTCATCGAGCGTACACATCCGGAATTGCTTTCTCCTGCTCTTTAAGGTAAACTTCTTAATTCCAATTTCTTTTTGTGTTAATATGCTTTTTGGTTGTTACTTTTTATTTCCACCATATATATTGCGAGGACGCAATTTCTTTAAGGAGGGGAGTCTGTAACAACCCGCATATCTATCGATTTTATATTTAAATATTTTATCGTTAGTCGGATGTTAGTCCGAAAAGCTACTTTTTGCATACGGTCAAATTAGGACTCGAGACCACCCCCATTGAGTTCAAAATGACGTTTGCGATCTTTTTGAGTGTAAACTTCGATATGTTTGGAGATAGTGAAATTTTCGTCACTTTTCCCGCTTGAGACTTTGGTTTGGACTGCACCTTCTTAACTCAGCCCAACCCCCTCTTCTCTTCATCACTTCATCAAATACTTCAAGCTTCTTCAAAAATGGTGGAGGGAAAGAGAAATTAAAACTCCCAACTCAAATTCTATTGCAAATCCGAGATTCAACATCAAATTCAAGTAGAAGATTGTGGATTCAAGCTTTGGATTGCTTCTCCTTGCTTTCAATCTTCATCTTCATCAATTTCGTGGAAAAGGTGAGATTTTTGATCTCACATCTTGCCTATAATCGTCATTGGACTGTTGGGAATGATTCCTCATCACTTTAGCATGTTTGTTGCATTTGGTTTGGATTGGATTGGCGAAAAATTCCAAATTTTAGTGATTTTGGTGAAAAAACTACTACTAGGTCGTTCTGGCCATTTTTAGCTCGTTCGGAGTTAGGTCGTCCATCCATAGGTCGTAGGTCGCCTGCGAGTTAAGTCTTAGGTCACCTGCGAGTTAAGTCTTAGGTCACCTGCGAGTTAAGTCTTAGGTCACCTACGAGTTAAGTCTTAGGTCACCTGCGAGTTAAGTCTTAGGTCACCTACGAGTTAAGTCTTAGGTCACCTGCGAGTTAAGTCTTAGGTCACCTGCGAGTTAAGTCTTAGGTCGTCGCCGACCTATAAATCCCAGGCAAAAACTTAGGTCGCTGCCGACCTATAAATCCCAGGCAAAAACTTAGGTCGCTGCCGACCTATAAATCCCAGGCAAAATCTTAGGTCGTTGCCGACCTAAAAATCCCCAGGCAAAACGTTAGGTCGTTGCCGACCTAAAATCCTAAGGCAAAACGTTAGGTCGTTGACGACCTATAATCTCCAGGCAAAGTTAAGTCGCTCGAATTTTGTTAAGTCTTAGGTCGTTGCCGACCTATAATTCCCAGGCAAAAAAGTTAAGTCGTTCGCGAGTTAAACCTTAAGTCTTAGGTCGTTGCCGACCTATAATTCCCAGGCAAGATGTTAAGTCGTTCGCGAGTTAAACCTTATGTCTTAGGTCGTTGCCGACCTATAATCCCCAGGCCAAGTTAAGTCGTTCGCGAGTTAAACCTTAAGTCGTAGGTCGTCTCCGACTTATCCCCCAGTTAAGTCGTTCAAGTTAGGTCGTCGCCGACCTTACACTTGGTCTTTTGAGTTCGCGAATTCCTTAGGTCGTATGACCTATTTTTCCTTAGGTCGCTGGACCGCTTGCCTTCACTAGGTCGTACCGTGACGGGGCGCTGCTCCGCACCCCGCCGTGGGCGCTGCCCCCTGGACCCCCGCGACCTGACCGGGCAGGTCGAACCCCGAATTACTCTGCGTAGGCAATCTTATCTGACAAAGCATTTATCAGAATTTCTACTTTGATGGTTTTGGGATTGACTTCTTTGGACTTTACTCACGTCTTCGAACGTGAATTGATTTGTTTCTACAATCGTTTTAATGACTTGTCATTTTAAAGATATATGAAGGTTTCAATACTAATAGTAAATATCAAAACTCTTTCATCAAAGCGATTTCAACACTATTTTAAATATCAAAAGTTCGTTTTCTCAAACCGATTTTCAATCTACTAGTATATACAAGCCTTTACTTCACTCGAATGAGAAATCGACTTAAACGACTTAGTAAAACGAGTGGTATGAAACGCTTGCGTTCACTTCGTCGGTTAGCTCTTGGACTTGTTCGATTGAACCCTTTTTGTGACAATTTCCTAGTGAAGATTTACAGCTTGTTCGTAAATATTTAAGTTAAGCAAGTGGTTATGGGACATGAAGCTAAACTCATATATTTACTAGCTTGGTGTGATTGACACTTCCTTATGATCATGACGGTCATTTTTGTGATTTAGACTAGCGATTGAGCGATGTCTCTTTGTCTACGTGGGAGACTATACCCCGATTATGTGATGTTTCGCCATCACATTTCCTACGGTCTTCGGGCCATTCCTGTGTGAAAATTTAATGGATAGCTTCCATGAGATATCTTCTCGTCATGTGTTTACGCGTAGGTGAGTTTTCATGCTCCCATTCATGTGTTAGGCCTCCCCCCTTTTTATGTGTTTTCTGGATTTCTGATGATGATTTCTGGAATTTTGTGCTTCACCAATTTTCATGATTTTCATTGATATGATATCAGTTTTTGTGCATTGGTGAATTCATGTGTTATTGACTTGTTATGAATACAAGTTTAGGGTATGATACCCTATTTTATCTTTGAGAAGATTCTTGTGATATTGATTAATCTTTTGTTGATTATCATTTACATACTTATAGTAGCATGTCGCTATGGTTATTACATGTTCAGGTCATGCCTTTTACTGTATACCATATCATCTGATATTTATAGTTAGACTGATCCGTTTATTATTTTCTTATAAATAATACTCGGGTCAGACCGAGATGTTACAGGTGCTTCTGCTTGACTTCTCTTCAGGATATTTCTGACTTTTGGCTAACTACCTAGATTAGTAGTTTTTGGATGTACACCTTTGAGATATAGACTCTATGTTGTGTACTTATTCTTTTGTATAGCACGTGATGCTATTCTTTTGTATTATCGTGGATCTTTCCGACCACTACTCTGATGTACACTTTCATGTGATATATATATTTATTCATATCTTCTTCCGCCTTTGTGATATGGATGTCTGTGACTGATTTATGTTATGCATACTTCTATATTTGTTTCCGAAGATTTTATATAGCCACCGTGTGATAGCTTTGTGTTTGTATCGGTATGTCGGATTTCCTCCTTAAAAGATATGCATTCTATACTATCTGACATATCGGTTCTCGCACAAAGAAATTTCATGGATGGTCGCTCCTCAACAGCCTTATTCTCCGTGCTAATTGACAGCACTACCCCGTAGTGTTCTTGGTTAGCGTGGGTATAGAGGTGGGGCGTCACAGATGTAGTAGGAATAGTGCCTTCGGTTCCGTTCGAACCCGGAACGAACTAGTATGGATGAATGCTTTCGGAACATCGTCAGGTGGACGGTGGGCATTCTAAGTGATACGTTCTAAAAGGTAACGCTTAGCCTCAAGCCTCATCAACCGAGAATGACTGAAAATCAGGGGTTATGCAGCAAGGCTAAGTGGGTAGCACCCATTAGGGTGAGGTCATCCCTGTCTAGATGTCCCTTTTTATTTGGCTTAGTTGTGCGATTGCTGATCCCAACCATGGGGTGATCTTACTCGGAATAATCCAGTAAGGGGTAGTTCCGGTCTTGTGTTGCAGTGGATTGGGAGTGATCCTCGGTACGCTGATCTAGACCAGGTACCGTGACAGGTGGTACCCCAGTGCCTAGTCATTAGTTGGAAATCCATTCTCCCTCCATGCCTTTACGGTTTTGTTTGTATACCTATTAGCTGGAATTTAATAGATGTAACAATTTCGACTATTTGAATAAGTATTTGTATATAGACAATATTATAATATCAGAGGATTTTGATAAAAAGTGTTTTGGCTATCGTGAGGTAAAAACCCGACATGCTTATTTGTGGCATGGTCTTACGAGATGCTTTTGATTTCAAAGGGTTTTGAAACTTTAATAATCCAATTTAGTGTGTTTTCTAACGCTGGTTTTCCAGACCGACTCGGGTGTTATTTTATTAGAATGCTCGGGTCAGACCGAGTATTATTAGAATGCTCGGGTCAGAATGCTCGGGTCAGACGAGCTGGAGGGCGAGACATATCACCCGTATTTGTTGTATTCCGCTATGTATCATAAGTGGTATAGTCATCTTGTGAGGACAAGTTATTATAACTGTCCTGAATTGTGATGTTGATTGTATTATACTCTGATATTGTATTCTGATGATGTATGTATAAACCGATATAGTTTCTTTCTATAAAGATTAGTTATTATCTATTATATTATAATCTGCTACGATGTGAGATTCTGTTGTGTTGTTTTCTTTATTCTACCACCTTCTTCTTCTTTAACCATAATGGTCCGTATTTCCGCTCACTTTGAGTTGATATGTTGGAGAATAGTGTCGACTCAAGGGGTACGGGTTTGCGGGCTATCACAGTTGGTATCAGAGCAGATTAAGTAAGTGAATTATAATTGTGGATAATTAAATATGGGTTTAAAATCGGGTCGTCTCAGTTGGTATCAGAGCCAAGGGTCGAGAAGGGCAGGTCGTCTCACTTTAGATTTTAGGACAATACTTCGGTCGCTAGATTTTGAACATTTAATTCATTTTAAATGTTGAATGTGAATTATAATTTTATTTTGAAATAATAAGATTTTGGTTAGATCAATAATATTAGTTAAAATTTCAAAGATGGCAATTCAATTTGATTTGAATAATAATAATTTAATATTTGGAATTGGGATAAGTGGTGAATCTAGGTGTATATGGATATGAAAATGGTTTCTAAGGTTTATTTTAAGTCTAGTTTGATTTGAATTTTTATATTGGACTTTTGGATGGAATCAAAAGTCGATAAGTTAAACTTGGAATTTTATATTAATTTAATAATGGGATTTAATATAATAATATTGCAAATAATCAGATTTTGATTTAAAATGAATCGGGATGATTTATAATGTGAATATAAATTCTATATGATTTATAATTAAGTTAGTAAGGTTTTAAAAGTGAAGTTTTAAATGATTTCGATAATTTTAAAATCGCCCGAATTAATCGACGAGTTAAAATAGCCTTTCGGGGCACAGTCTCGGAATTCAACAAAACCAGTTCCATTGGATCCGTAATAGTTAGTTATTATTGGATTTCAATTTTCGTACCGTTTGGAGTTACCGTTTGCTCGTACGGGTGAGAAACGCGTTGAAAATTTTAATCGATAATTCAATATTTTAAATCGATTCAAAAAGCTATCTTCCACATACGACCAAATTAGCTTCCGAAACACGTTCCATTGTGTTCAGAATGTGGGTAAAACATTATGATCGCCTATCGGCACGCGTTGTTTGGAGATCGTTTGAGGAAGTTGTTTTAAGGTGAATATATTAATAAAATAATATTATAAAACGTTTATATATACATGTTAACAGCCAAAACCCTAGCCTATTTTTCACGGCCGCTATCTAACAATTCAATGGCCGAATCACTTCGATCTTCCCCTTAATTTTTCTCCACATCCACGCAATATCATCGAGGGTCCTCAATTGCAAAAGCGTAGAGTTCTCCGAGCTCGTTACATCCAACGGCGGAAATCGACTATCGTGTGACGTGGTGGCCATAACTCGATGATGAAGGGACCGCGTTCAAGCGCATTTTCTGAGGTGACAATGAGGCCATAACTCGAGTTCTGGAGCGAAGTGGTGGGTGCGGCATCGAGTTTTTGAACGTGGGTATGAGTTTCTTTGTACATGATTATCCTGGAGCGTTTGCGTTTGGAAGACGGAGGAACCTCCAACCGTGATTTCTGTGCTCTGAACGAACGATCTAGATTTGTTTTGGTAAAATAAAAGAAAATTATAAAGAAAATTGTTTTAATTTTTATGCAAACCTTTATAAATTCATATCTTTTGCATGCGTTAACAGAATTTGACGAAACTGGCGACGTCGGAATCGCAGCGACAGGATCTACACTGCAATGCAGATCTGGGATCGTTTGGAGCAAGTAAGAATTTTAGATTAAATCGAAGGGGCTCGATTTAATTTAAAATTTGAAACACCGAATTCAAGGTGAGTAAATCTCACTCACATCTGGATGCTAGTTAATTTAATTAGTTAATACTTAAATAATTGGCTGATTGGTTGAATGTGAATATTATTAGAAGTTGAATTTGGTATTGTATTGTGTGCTAACATCTGTGGATGCAGGGAAACAGGTTGGAGGGATCCAACTGGATTCCTCAAAAATAGAAATTATATTCATGATTTGTGATATATTTCACTGATATCCTGTGATAGATTGATTTGGAATTTTGTTATGCTGTGTTATGGTTGGATAATATAATTTGGTATTTTAAAATATCAATAAAATGAAATGGGGATGTAAAAGGGAAATGAAAAAGGATTTTGAGATATGAATTTATGGAAATTAAATTTAGGAAATTGTTTTGGAATTTGAAGTGTTTTGAAATGGTGTTTTAAAAAGGGAATGAGGAATGGAAATGTATAAAGTGGGCTTATAAATGAAATGGAATATTTATCGGGGGATAAATTTGAAGTATAGATTTCCGATGGGAATTTCTATAAGAGGGGCAAATTGTTTTAAAAATAATAGTGAGATTATTTTTAAAGAGGACTTTCAAAGTATAAACTGGAAGGTTTAAAAATGTGCTTTTACAATATTTTAGGAAAATTATTATCTTTAATTTCCTTTAAGTGAAAAATAAGTATTTATTAACTAATTATGGTATTTGCTTATTTTAAAGATAAATTGGAATTATATTTTCTAAAGGAAACTTTATTATAAATATTGATATAATAACTTTATGTTAAAATGAAATTTTTGATTAAAGTTATGCAGGAAAACTTTTATAAATTTTCAAAATTTTATTTTGAATAAAGAATTTGGTAACTGATTTTAAATAATTCAAGTATATATTTTGGAAGTAATTTTCCAGGAATGGAAAATGTGTTAAAAATAAAAGGTGTTTATCTTTAAAGTGTTGGAAGAAATTTACAGGATTCAAATGTAAATTTGAATTTAGATAAATCAAGCAGGATTTATAAGAAGAATTCTTTGGTTTATTCTGAAATGGAAGTGTATTTCCTTGAAAAGCCAAGTACGTTTTAAAGCTGATTTGTTTAAGTAAAAGTTAAAAGTTTTAAATTTGTTTTAAAAGGATATTATTTTTATTTATATCTATAAAATGGATTTATTTAGAGATAGTTTGGTTAAAGTTTTATTTGAAACTTATGTAGAAGTTTGTAACTCTTATTTTAAAATTTAGTTCGACTTAACTTTTATTTTAAAATGATTTTTATATTTTATAAAAATAGTTTTACCTTAAATATTCTTAAAATATATTTTGAATAAAGTGTTTAAGTAGTTTAATTTAAATATTTAAGGTATAAATTAGAATAAAGTGATATAAATTATTTTAAAATCTAAAGTATTTGGACTTGGTTTATTTCAGTGGGGAATAGAAAATTGTTTGGGAAATTATTCCGTAAAAGGAAGATGGTTTGGAACTGTTTCAAAGGGTTGAAATGGAAATATATCTTGCGAAGATATTTTGAGGGAAATAAATAATTTGGGAAATTATTTATGTTTGATGGATGTTTGTGAATGTTAATTGATAGTTAAAAAACCGACTATCAATATTGGCCAATGCGCTGATCGTTTCGAAGAGACCGAGATCGAGATTAATTTCTCGAAAACCACTTCGATCTGGTTTGAACGTTTTCATGAGGAAGACAAGAGCTGGGAGTCGAAGATGGTGCAGTGAAGTGCAAGGGCTAGTCGCTACTAATCCTGAGGGTGATTCCAAAATGGATGTAGTAGGAATAGTGCCTTAGGTTCCGTTCGAACCCGGAATGGACTTGTATGGATGAATGCTTTCAGAACATCATCAGGTGGACGATGAGCATTCTAAGTGATATGTTCTAAAAAGGTAACGCTTAGCCTCGAGCCTCATCAACCGGGAATGACTGAAAATCAGGGGTTATGCAGCAAGGCTATGTGGGTAGCACCCATTTGGGTGAGGTCATCCATGTCTAGATGTCCCTTTTTATTCGGCTTAGTGGTGCGGTTGCTGATCACAACCGTGGGGTGATCTTACTTGGAATTATACAGTAAGGGATGGTTTCGGCCTTGTCTTGCAAGGGATCGGGCGTGGTCCTCGGTACGCTGATCTAGACCAGGTACTGTGATAGGTGGTACCCCTGTGTCTAGTCATTAGTTGGAAATCCATTCTCCCTACGTGCCTTTACGGTTTTGTTTGTATACCTATTAGCTTAAATTTAATAGATGTAACAATTTCGGATATTTGAATAAGTATTTGTATATAGACACTATTATAATATCAGAGGATTTTGATAAAAAGTGTTTTGGATCTCGTAAGGAAAAACCGACATGTTTATTTGTAGCGTGGTCTTACGAGATGATTTTGATTTTCAATGGATTTTTGAAACTTTAATAATCAGTTTGGATGTATTTCTCTCACACTGGTATTCCAGACTAACTCGGGTGTTATTTTATTATGATGCTCGGGTCAGGCCGAGTATTATAGATTATAGGGTAGGATGCTGTGGAGCTCAGGTGGGGAGCAGGTGTCTGAGACGTATTATTCGTACTTGTTTATTCCGCTGCTATGGTTGTTTGAAATTTCCAGCAAGTTGTGATGCAGGCTGATATAACTGCCAAGCTGGTAATTGTTCTTTACTGGTGATATACTCTGATGATGTATTGTATAAAACAGATATAGTTTTTATTTTTGTGTAAAGATCTGTTGTTGACTATTATATGTTGTTGTGCTGCGATTGTGAGATTCTGATGTTGCATAGTTCCTTCTTTCTTCTATCTTCTTTCTTTTTCCTCAACAATCTGTCTTTCTCGGCATTTGATCATCAACATATTATACAGTGGCGTATTTGTGTCAATTTTCAAGGGTCGAGAAGGGCGGGTTGTCTTATAGTTGGTATCAGAGCTTAGGTTAGCGATAACCTAGGCTTTGGTGGAAAAAATTACTCATTAAGAATAGAGTCAATAGTACTCTAGAAATGAGTTTGAGTGTAATAATAGCTATGAGCGCGTAATTGTTAGTGAATATAAAACTGTTTTTATATTGTGTTGATTTATCGGTTGAGTGTTTATGAATTCTGGTCGGTACGGGAAGTATAACCGTATCGATAAGGGTTTCTAAACTCTTAAACAAGATAAACCAACATAGTATTGTTTTAAAGATTGTAAATGAAATAATTTTACCCAAAATTATATTTTGATATGAAAGAAATAATTTCCTGAAATTATTATATATATTTGGATGTTTGGTTGTTAATATTATAATAAAAAATAAGAATATAAATTTTGAAATGGTTTATAACCAAATAAATTTTATAAGTATGACTTATCCAATAGAAGTATAACTAAAATTTGATTTAAACCAGAATTTAAATCCCGAAAATTTTGAAAAGTGTTTTAAATGAATTTAAACAAAAAGTTTGGAAATTTAAATCTTGGAAATGTTTGAAATGTTTTCCAAAGTGTTTGAAGGAAATAATAATGGTATTATTTTGGGAAATATTTTTGAATGGAAATTGTATTGAAATGGAATTTATGGAAGTAAGGAAGCACTGAACTCACTTCAGTCGCTGGAAAATAATCATGATGATGGTGGCCTCATCATCAGAATTCATTTTCGAGTTTCTAAAGTGATGGATTTGCTACCATGGTGATTGGTTATGATATTTGTTTGGACTTGTCAGGTATACGAGTTGTTTTAGAAATTTCAAGGGGAAATTGTTTTGGTAAAATCAAGAGTTTGGAATCCGGAGAAATGATTTGATACCAAGTGGGTATGTATTATTTGTGATTTCAAATGGTTTTGGAATAAAACCGTGCCATTAAATTCTAGAATTTTTTTTAAATAATGTGAAAGGTTAGAATGAATCAACTATTGAACTTATAAAGTGAAGTTGATCTAATTAAGATGGAGAATGAAATTCTAATCCTAAAATTAAAATTGAACTTGAATAAAATATATTTGCATTTAACTCAGGATAAGTTAAATATAAAATTGAATTTGGAATTGAATTAAATTGGATATAAAGTTGAAATGTAAAATGATTATAATTGTGGATTATAATTGTGTAATGGAATTTATACCCTTAAGCTATTCGGTGTTATATATATATATAAATTGGAATTGTGATTATAAAATGTAACTAGACTCATATGAGCAATATAAGATTTTAAATGAATAAGTTGTGGAACTTATGAATAGAGAAATGCATTGTGAAACCAAAAATAAAATGGTTGGTATCTTATGGAAAATCCAAATTTAAATACTAAATGGAATGTAAAGTGAGATAAGGCATAGTGAAATATGAAATGTGGGTGGACTTAGGTTAATAAATAAGTGTTGAAGCTTATATATTGAGAAGTAAATTTAGTTGAGTTGGGTTGAATTGAACTGAAATCAAAAATTCAGTTGTGTTATAAATAATATTGAAAGGAATAAAATTCCTATTTAAGTTAGCAAAGGAAGTGATATGAATTTAAGTTGGCTAAATGAATTTAGTTGAACTAGAATTAAATCGGTAAAAGATTAAATGAAAGGAAATTTAATTTAGTTGAAATGATACTGAATGAAGTAAATGCTCACTCAACTAAATCCAAAAGAATTGTTTGAGGATGAATTTAGTGTATGCTAAATAAAAAAAGGGTAATGGGGTTAATAAATTTTTGGTAGCTTGTCAAAATTTTGAAAAGTAAAATATAAATCCAGTTCTGGTACGGAATAATTGGAATGGTTATGTTATTAATAAAATTAATGTAAGAAGGAATTGAAATATTGTGGGATTTGAAATAACTTAAGAGAATAGTGAAATGATTGTGGTCGAGCTTTTTGAGTGGTCTTGAATGAAATTTGTTTAGATAATAAAATTGAAATGCAAGCAAAAGGATTTTAATTAATAATTGTGATGAAATAAGAATGTATGAGTTGTAAATAATCCAGAATGGAATGATATTAATATATACTTAAGTTGGATGATGATCTTGAAGTGAGAGTAGGAATTTAATTTAATAATGGAATTAAAAATGAGGAAGTTTGGGTTGTGAATAATTCCGAATGAAATAAAATTAATATAAATCTAAGTTGGAATTAATTTAAAATGGTTATAAGTTTAAGAAATGGTTACTTGTTTGAATAACAACAAACTTGCATAGGAATTGGTCGTTTTGTTGTAAACGATAGCGAATTGATTTGAAGAAGCAAATAAAGTTGGTTTTGAATTAATTGGTATAAGTGCAATATAATTAAGTGGTTTTGCATATAAATGAAAGTGGATTATTAAAGAAATGCAAGTATATCAAATTGAAAATAAAATTGATTGTGAATCAATGTGGAATTGAATTGAAGTAAATTGATGAAAGTAAAGCATATGTTATCATATTGAAGTAAAAATGAATTGGTTGTGGTGAATATGAATTGTATATAGTAAACTTGAATGTAAATCATACGAGTGGAATACAATGAAGTTTGGATTTTCTTGCGAAATTAAAATAGTGTTGAACCTTGTTATTGCTTATAAAGATAGTTAGCATGTAGAATTATGGAAATTGGTTGGTTGGGCTATGTAATTGTTGTGTTTGGTTAAGATTAATTTACGGAAGGTTGTTAAAATTTCTTATTATTGAAAACTCATGTGTTTGTTTGAGTAAGTACAGGTACGAGAGGCAATCGATAGATTTGGAGTGCGTATATGCAGTATAAATTAGCCGCTTGCTTTTAAAATGCTAATCAAAAGGTATGCCTACGCAATAAAATTGGAAAATGATATATATTGTGAAATATTTTGTTTTCCGACCGTGTGGGTCAATGTATATATATTTATTATATTTGTGATATTGTAAAAGGCTCTCCGTACAAAGGAGACGCTGTCAAAATATTCCGGAAATTTTGGGAGTTAGAAAATTTTTAGGACTTTGAAATTTTTGGTTAACTTGGAAAGTTGTTTTTGAAATAGTGTTGAAAACAAGCTTTTAAGCTATAAATAAGAAAATGTTTTGGAATTGAGCTAAAGATTTTGGTAAAGTGAATGTATGTTTTTAACTACGTAAGTTGGGTAAGTAAAAGAGTTTAGTAGCATTTTCTTGCCTTACAAATTTCGCGGACGAAATTTTTATAAGGGGGAAGGAATGTAACGATCCGGAATTTTGGTCGCTAGATTTTGAACATTTAATTCATTTTAAATGTTGAACGTGAATTATAATTTGATTTTGAAATAAGAAGATTTTGGTTAGATTAATAAGATTAGTAAAAATTTCAAAGATGGCAATTCAATTTGATTTGAATATTAATAATTTATATTTGGAATTGGGATAAGTGGTGAATCTAGGTGTATATGGATATGAAAATGGTTTCTAAGGTTTATTTTAAGTGTAGTTTGATTTGAATTTTTATATTGGACTTTTGGATGGAATCAAAAGTCGATAAGTTAAACTTGGAATTTTATATTAATTTAATAATGGGATTTAATATAATATTGCAAATAATCAGATTTTGATTTAAAATGAATCGGGATGATTTATAATGTGAATATAAATTCTATATGATTTATAATTAAGTTAGTAAGGTTTTAAAAGTGAAGTTTCAAATGATGTCGATAATTTTAAAATCGCTCGAATTAATCGACGAGTTAAATAGCCTTCCGGGGCACAGTCTCGGAATTCGACAAAACCAGTTTCATTGGATCCGTAATAGTTAGTTATTATTGGATTACAATTTTCGTAGCGTTTGGAGTTACCGTTTACTCGTACGGGTGAGAAACACGTTGATAATTCAAATCGATAATTAAATATTTTAAATCGATTCAAAAAGCTATCTTCCACATACGACCAAATTAGCTTCCAAAACACGTTCCATTGTGTTCGGAATATGGGTAAAACATTATAATCGCCTGTTGGCACACGTTGTTTGGAGATCGTTTGAGGAAGTTGTTTTAAGGTGAAAATATTAATAAAATAAAATTATAAAACGTTTATATATACACGTTAACAGCCGAAACTATAACATCCCAGATTTTTGAGCTATTATATTTTGGATATTTAATTCATTTTAAATGTTCACTGAAGATTTATAATTAATTTTGAAACACAGAGAATCGAATTCAAATTATAAAACAAGTTATAGGTATTAAATAGGATAATTCAGTTAGATTTGAATAATAATTAAATATTCGGGATTGGGATAAAAAGGTGGATTTGGGTGTAAATAGCTATAAAGTGATATTTAAATGTATTTTTAGGTTCGATTGGTTATAAATAATATTATTGGATTTTTAGATGAATTTTAAAGTTGATAAATTTATATTTGGGATTTTATATTAATTTAAAAATGAATTTAATATTATTAAAATGCAATTTAATTAGATTTTGGTCTGGAATGAGCCAGAATGTTTTTTAATGTGTTTATAAATTTTATATGATTTATTGTTAAGTTAATAAAATTTTAAAAGTGAAATTTTTCGCTTTTTCGTCAATTTTGAAAATCGCTCGATTTAATAGACGAGTTAAAATAGACTTTCAGGGCACAGTCTCGGAATTCGACGAAACCAGTTCAATTGGATCTGTAATAGTTAGTTATTACCAGATTTCAATTTTCGTAGCAATCGAAGTTGTCGTTTGACCGTGGCAGCTCGAAACGCATCGAAATCGATTTAACCGATTTAATTTTAAATTGATCGTTTAATTCCGTATCTTGCGCATACGATCAAATTAGCTTACGAAACTGGTTCCATTGTGTCCGGAACGGGGAAAAACCCCAGGATAGCCTATCGAGACGTGAGATTTGGAGGTCGTTTGCAGTAACTGTTAAATGGAGAAATTTTATTAATTAAATAATATTAAATATACATTTATTGTTCAAAACCCTAGGAGATAAAGATAGCCGCCGCTTATATTCTTTCTATGGCCAAAATAATGCCATGCTTCCCCTCCTTTTTTCTCTCGATCCAGGCCTTAATTGCGAAAATTTCCTAAATGAAAATCGTAGAGGTCAGCATAGGCTTCGCATCCAACGGTTGATCTGGCGAATCGTCGCCGATTGGAGGTGGGAATCGGCCCCGTTCCGTAGAAGCTCGAGCATGTTTTCACGGTGGAGGAGGCCACCGAGTTCAACGCGGCTGCTGGCGGAGGGCCTAGTGGCGAAGAGTTTCGAAGTGGAGGTATCCGATCGAGTTCGACGGCAGTGAGGAGGCGATTTTGTGCCCTAATTCATGAGTTGGGTTCGGCCTTGCTGCGTTTTGCATACGTGAGGAAGGAATAGAGGGACGACATCGATCTTGCTTTCTGGATCGTGCAGCCTTGATTATTTTGGTAGTTAAATTAAAGAAAATTTGTTTTTAAATATTGTTCGAACTTTGTAAAATCATAACAAATTCATACGTTATCAGAATTTAACGAAACTGGAACCGTTGGAATCGCAGAGAAGAATACTATGCGATGGTGCAGATCCGGAGTCATTCCGGGCAAGTAGAAATTTGAGTTAAATTGAACGTTGTTCGGTTTAATTTAAATTTCGAACGCTCGCCGAAACTCAAGGTGAATTTTCTCACTCACATCTGGATGCTAGACAGTTTAAATAGTTAATATTTAAATATCTGTGTGATTGGTTGATTATAACTGTTGTTATCAGTGTGGATTGATATTTATATTGTGGTGTGCTAATATTTGTGATGCTGTGAGAAACAGGTTGGAGGGATCCAACTGGATTCCTCACAATGTAATAATTATTTTATAATTGATAATGATGCCTGTTTATGTGTTGTGATTGATAAATCTGACATTAAATTGTACTGTGATATTGTTGGATAAATGGTAAATCCAGAATTTAATTACAAATAAATAAATTGGGGTTTTAAAAGAAATCAAAGAAATTAATAAATAAAGAATTTAAAGGGATAATAAAATTGGAATCTGTTTTGGAGTGAAAATGTAAATTGGTCAAATTGGGATTTTAAATATAGTGGAAGGCTTATAAATTGGTGAATGCGAAGTATAAATTTTCTGGAAATAAATTCTATGGAAATTATAAATTGTTTTAAATAACGATGGTTTATTTTAATAATGAATGGCATTGTCCGTGAAATTAAAATATGTTGAAATGAAGCTTCCAAATGTAAATTTACATTTTTAAAATGTTAATGGAATATTCTGAATGCCGTTTTCATTGGGACTTCGTTTAAGTAAAATTGTAAATATGATTTTTGACTGAAAAATTTTCCGAATTTATTTATTTAAAAATGTTTAAAACTTATATTTTAAAATGAATTTCCGGATTATGGGAAAATTGTGTTTGAACTTCGGACGAAGTTATAAATCAGTATGAAATTGGGAATTTATGTTGTAAACATAAATCGAATTGAAATAAATTGGTTGGATTTATATGAGGGATACTTTGGGATGTTGAATTGAATGTATTTCCCTGGAAAAACCAAGTTAGTGTTTTTAAAGATCTTATTTAATTAAAGATTGAAGCTTTAAATTGTTTAAGGAGTATTTTTAAGAAGTTGTTATATTTAAAGTAACAAACTAATAATTTTTAAAACCGTAATGATTTGAGAATATGTTAGTAATTACTTTTACAAATGGATTATTTAAAGGTTGGTTTTGACTTAAGTTATTGAGATTAGCATTCTTCTTTTTATAACGCTATTTTGAATTTAGTTGAACTAAAACCCTTATTTTAAATCAAAGTATATATCTTAATAATAGTTTTTCTTCACGTATTTTAAATTTATATTTTGAGTAAATAGATAGAAGTAATTTGCATATTTTAAAGTATATTTCAGTATAAAATGTTTAACTGTTTTAAATCTAAATTGTTTTGAACTTGGTTATTTCCAATGGGAATAAATTGTAAAGGGATTTACCATGTATAGGAAGAAATTTGGGAATTCGTTTCAAAATGAGTTTTGAAATGTGAAAATATATCCTTTAAAGATATTAAAGGGAAACAAATAATATGTGAGATTATTTATTGATTGATGGATGTTTGTGAATGTGAATTGATAGTTAAATCACCGACTATCAATATTGGCCAAATGCGCGGATTGTTTCGAAGAGACCGGGATCTAGATTTATTTCTCGAATACCACTTCGATTCGGTTTGTACGTTTCATGTAACGTGTTCGGAGTCGAAGATGGAGGAGTGAAGTGCAAGGGCTAGTCACTACTAATCCTGAGGAAATTTCCAAAATGGATGTAGTAGGAATAGTGCCTTCGGTTCCGTTCGGTCCCGGGACGGACTTGTATGGACGAATGCTTTCGTGACATCGTCAGGTGGACGATGGGCATTCTAAGGGATATGTGCTATAAATGTATCATTTAGCCTCAAGCCTCATCAACCGGGAATGACTGAAAATCAGGGGTTATGCAGCAAGGCTTCGTGGGTAGCCCCCACTTGAGAGTAAGGTTATCCCTGTCTAGATGTCCCTTTATATTTCGGTTTAGTGTTGCGGTTGCTGATCACAACCGTGGGGTGATTTTATTTGGAATTATCCAGTAAGGGATGATTCCGGCCTTGTGTTGCAGGGGACTTAGGGTGGGTCCTCTGTACGCTGATCTAGACCAAGTACTGTGATAGGTGGTACCCCAGTGCCTAGTCATTCGTTGGAAATCCATTCTCCCTACGTGCCTTGTACGAGTTTTGATTGTATTACCCACTTTGTGGCTAGTATGCTGGAATTTAATGAATGTAACAATTTCGGCTATTTTATAAGTATTTGTAAATAGACACTATTATAATATCAGAGGATTTGATATAAAAGTGTTTTAGCTATCGTAAGGTAGAAACCCGACATGTTTATTTGTGGCGTGGTCTTACGAGATGCTTTTGATTTTAAAGGATTTTTGAAACTTTAATAATCAGTTTGGATGTATTTATGATGCGCTGGTATTCCATACTGACTCGGGTGTTATTTTATTATAATGCTCGGGTCAGACCGAGTATATTACAGGATAGGTTGCTATGGAGCTCTGTAACGCCCCACTCTAAGATCCACTGTAACAAAGAGTATTACGGGAGTAATACTGTCTGTTAAAGCGGAGAATAGAGTATAGTGGAAGCGACCATTTGTAATCAAGCTATAACTATCTACTGAATACGTCGAAAGGGTGGTATCTATTTTTTTTCAAGTGGTTCGACATATTCAATAAATATTTATAACGAAATTACAATGGCTAAAGATCTATCAGAATAAGCATAGTAATAAAATGATAAAACATCATAGAACAGAATCACATAACAGATATAAAATCCCAGAACAATACATCATCAATACAGATCCAAATACTATAAGTGGGTACAAAGCCACTGCTCACACATATGAGTCAAAAAAAAATGTACATATCAAAGTCTGAATAATAATAGAGTAGCGGAATAATGGACAAATAAAAGCGCTATCTATGAGCATAGCAGATAATGTCCAAGCGGAAGCACAGAAGCTAAGTCCAGAGACCTAACCTGAAACAACTCGGTCTGACCCGAGCGAAAACACTCGGGTCAGGCTAGCTAAACAATCAGTAATAACTGAGATATATAATAATGCGGTACATAAATAAAACAGTACTTATCCAAAGAGAAGTATATTATGAACCACATGAATATAATGACGATCCCTAATCACCAATAAACAATAAAAATCTCCAAAGAGAAATCAACACCAAAGTGTAGAATAAATAAAATCGCCTCATATCATCGGCGTAGCCAAAGCTATAAAAAGATGCCCATAGGCAATAATCCCAAGAGTGACCAGAGTCTGTAATCAATGCCCAAGCAAAGATCGATGCTCCAAAGAGCAATGGGGATATACTGAAAAGTCAATGAAATCCAACACTGAAAAGCAGTGTCCAGAGACACTGTGAATCCACAAGGCAATCGCACTTACATCGTATGGTTCCATAGAACCAACACCGAATGGCGGTACTCGAATTGATGTAAAAATCATCAAATAATAACAATATTGCACGTGCACCGACCAGAGTCGTTGTTGCCAAGTACTGTAGAGTTGTGATCGATCACTCGCACAGATGCGGAACGCGCGAGATGGCAAGATCCTTCCCGGAAGGATAAAGGCCCAGAGGCATATGCCGAAAATACTGCTCCATAGAGCAGGTGTCCAGAGACGGTTGCCCAGAGGCGTGGTGACCCAGAGGTCCAGTACTGGCCGCCCAAAGGCTAATGTGTCACTAACATCTTGGAGAGGAACCCGTAAAGTGTTAACAATGAGTCCCATACCCCATGTTCGCACTAAACGGTTTACTAACCAATAGCAAGCTCACACTCCAAACAATAAAAAGTCCACCTCGTATCATCGGTAAACTAGACCCAAAGGTCAAAACGATCAATCGAATAGGTCGGGGATTAACCGGAAAGAAAATACACACGGTTCCATAAGCCGGAGATTTCCTAACCGTTTAAGCACCTTTCCACTTCGCTCGACGTGCTAAAAAGTGAGTGTGAGGTTTTTATTATAGAAAATAATAGTGCGAAACGGATTTATAATTGATTTTTGAAATCACTTTAAAACGGCTTTTGAAAACTCTCCTATTATGGAGTAATTAATTTAATAATTAAAAATAATATTATATAATAATTTCGAAAGCCATTTAGGAGTGCAAAATCTTTTGAAAATGATTCATAAAACCCGTGTACGAAATCTAGAGACAAATCTCAAAGAAATCAATAAAACCAGAAAATCACTGAAAAATATTCTAAGTGTTTGTAAACATTCAAAAACAGCTGCGAACCCAAGTTCGGCAATTTATTTAGACCAGCAAACTGTGTCCAAATGTCATGAAAATTTGCAGGCATGTAGTCCAACATCCCTACTTTAAGATGCAAAAAGAACTTCTGGATTCCGAGTTGAGACGAAGTGGAAGCGACGTCTCAAAGTTGGACCCAAACAAGATTCACACTGTTTACCAACAGCGACCAGAGTTCGACTTCGACACAAAATTCGAAGTACCAAACAAATTCCGATGTTGCCCAAATTTTCCAGAGATGGAGTTCGAAACTCCACCCTTCCAACGAGACCAAAAACGTCGAATTCCGACTTCGGATGCGATCGTGGCGGCATCGCGAATTGGAGGTAAACAAATATGGAAACAGAACATTTTTTTTCTTCTTCTTCTTTTTCTTCTTCTCGGCCTGCACCCATGGTGCGGCCCAGGTCCAGCCCCAGCCCGCCTGGGCTCGGAAACAGACCCAGCCCGGGCGGGCTGGGTGCTTCAAGGCCCCAGCCCGCCTGGGCTGGGGACCAAACCCAGCCCGGGCGGGCTGGGTACCACAAGGCCCCAGCCTTCCTGGGCTGGGGACCTGACCCAGCCCGGGCGGGCTGGGTCCTCCAAGGCCCCAGCCCGCCTGGGCTGGGGACCTGACCCGGCCCGGGCGGGCTGGGTCCTTACCCAGCCAGGGCGGGCTGGGTCCTCCAAGACCCCAGCCCGCCTGGGCTGGGTCCTCCAAGGCCGCAGCCCGCCTGGGCTGGGGTCCTGATCCAGCCTGGGCGGGCTGGGTCCTTACCCAGCCCGGGCGGGTTGGGTGTGGGGGGGGGGACTCGGCCCAGCCCGTCTGGGCTGGGCTGGGTGGTTTCTGCAATAGCCTGGTGCAGCCCAGGCCTGTCCTGGTGCACCCAGAGCTCAGTTTTCAGCCTGTTTTCAGGCTTAACAAAACAGCCAACATAAAATGCAGTTTTTAGGTGATTTGGGGTGTTTTTTTCAATTTTTGGCATCAAATTTTCACCAAAATTAACTAGCAATTATCACTAATAGGTATAACTAACAATAATTACTAATAGATAGTAATTACCTTAATGAAGCAATGGATCAAATAGCTTGTGTGCAATAATCAAGCAAGCCAAAATGCTCAACCCCAAAGCAAAAGATCAAGAGGCTTCAAGGACCCAAAAAAACCAAAAACAAAACAATGATTACAACAAGATGGTAGAGGTAAATAGGGATTAAGAAGGATTAGAGAATAAGAGAGAGATTGCATTACCTCTTTTTTTTCTAAGATTAAACTAATTTAATTATGAAGAGAAGGAGATGGATCTTCTAAAGGGAGGCCATTAGTTATGCTTAGATTTAGGTTTAGGAATTATGAAGAGGAGGAGGGTTAGGGTTATGAAATGGGTTTAAGATATTATATAGAAGTGGGTAGGCTAATGGGTCATGATAAGAGGTTTTAAAACCCATTAGGACTTAGTTTATTTTCTTAGGTTATCATATGAACAAAATCCTAAGTGGCATCCTAATTTTAATTAAAACCATATAATTGTCTCATTAGCCAATTAAACCCATTATCACATTAAAATTCCCCTTTTAATATTAAATTCCAAAAATATCAATTTCCCCATTTTAAACCCAAAATACTTTAATTTGCACACCAATTGCAAATTTAAATTCCCAAGATTTTTGTTTAGCTCCCTTTTCCACTTAAAATCATAATTTTAATTTATTATTCGGTAATTGCAATCTCAGGATTGTTACAAGCTCAGGAGAGGAGCTGGAGTCCGAGACGTATTTCGCGTACTTGTGTATATTCCGCTACTGTGATTGTTGAGATTGTCTGACTGATATGTTGGTTGTATTATGATATACTCTGATGATGATGTATTGTATATAAACAAATATAGATTTCATTTTGTGTAAAGATATGTTATTGGCTATTATATTTTATCCGCTGCGACTGTGAGATTCTGATTTTGTTTAGTTCTTTCTTCTTCTATCTACTTTCTTTTCCTCTACAATCTGTCTCTTCTGACGTTCGATCGTCGGCATATTATACTGTAGAGTATTTTGTGTCGATTTTCGAGGGTTAAGAAGGGCGGGTCGTCACACGTGGTATCAGAGCTTAAGTTGGTGACAACCTAGGCTTTGGTGGGAAAATTACTCATTATCAATAGAGTCAGAAGTACCCTATGATGAGTTGAGTGTAATAATAGCTATGAAAGCGTACTTGTTAGTGGATATAAAATTGTTTTTGTACTGTGTTGACTTATCGGTTGAGTGTTTATGAATTCTGGTCGGTGCGGGAAGTACAACCGTATAGATAGGGATTTCTAAACTCTTAAACAAGATAAACCGACATAGTATTGTTTTTAAAAGTGGGTAAATGAAATAATTTTACCCAAAACTATGTTTTTATACAAAGAAATAACTTTCTAAATTATTATATCTTGAATGTTTGTTTGGTTGTTAATGCTATAATTGAATAAGCAAATAAGAAATTAAAGTATGATCTAAAATTTGAAATGATATATAAGCCACCGAGAAATTAAAATATTAAAATGGTTCATAACCAAATGGAATTGACTGAATATGGTTTAAGTAAGAAGAAATATAATTGAAATTTGATTCAAACCAGAATTTTAAATGCCCGAAATTTTGAGAAGTGTTTTAGATGGATTTAAATAAAGGATTTGGGAATTTAAAACCTTGGAAATGTTAGAAATGCTTTCTAAAGCTTTGGAAGCAGTGATGAAGTATTAATTTGGGAAATGTTTTTGAATAGAAATTGTTTTGAGTGAAATTTGTGGAAGTAGGAAGCATTGAACTCACTTTAGTCGCTGGAAAATAATCCTGATGATGCTGGCCACATCATCAGAATTCATTTTCGAGTTTCTAAAGTGATGGATTGCTTCCATGTGAGTGATTATGGTATTTGTTTGGTCTTGTTTGAGAAACAAGTGATTTTAGAAATTTTCAAAAAGGAAAATTGTTTGGTAAAAGCAGTCTGTTTTGGAATTTGGTATTTGACTTGAATATCAAATGGAAATGTGTTGATTTTTATTTCAAATTGGTTTTGAAGTAAAAATGGGTGATTGAATTATGGAAATCCTGTTTAGAATAAAAATGTGAAAGTTAAAAAGAATCAACTATATAACTTATAAATAAAGTTGATTTAAAAAGGTATTGGGTTGATTTAAGTAAGAAAGGGAATGAAATTTTAATTCTGAAATTAAAATTTAATTTAGGTAAATGGAAGTAAATGAAGTTATTGAAGTGAATAGAAATTAGAATTTAACTTGGAATAAGTTAAATAAAATTGGAAGTGGGATTAACTTGATTTGGGTTAAGATGAAAGTAAAATGGCTTTGTAATTATGGGTCATTGTGTAACCAATTGTACCCATAAGCTATTAAGTATTATACTTCCAATCTAAAATTTGTGAATTCAAAATTGGGCAAATAACTTCATATTCTTAAGCCATTAAGTGTTATAATTTGACATTGTGATTATAAAAATGTGAATTGGTTTGAAATGAGCAATATAAACTTATAAATAAAATAAGTTGAAGAATTTGAGAATGGACAAATTGATTTTAAACCCAAGTAAAATGGAATTATAATCACGAATGAAAATAGTTGAATGGTATAGTGAATTCAAACTTAATCTTAAACGTATGGTAGAGTAAGATTAAGTGAGGTGAGGTATAAAAGATGTGAATGGACTTAAAATAGTAAATAAGTTTTGAACTTATTTATGAAGAAAATAAATTGTTTGGAAATGAGTTTTGGTAAGTTAAATTAAATGGAATGTGTATTGTAATGAATAGAATATTGATAGACGGCCAAAATGTGAAGGTAAATAAAACACCTGATTTGGATTGGGATTTAATTATGGTAACCAATATTGGAAGTATGGATGAAGAATGAAATTAGATTATAGTAAGTGATGGTTTGAATTGTAAATAAAATTCAAATAAGAGAAATAATTTAAATGGTCTCTATGTTAATAAAATAAATCTAATATAGATTGAATGAATAAACAAAGTGCATTACAGATTTATAAATGAATTGAAATTTGATTTGAATGAGAATCAAATGAAAATAAAATAAAATTGATTCAAGAAGAAATGGAAATGTGTGAATACTTGGGAGAACTAAAACAAATGATTATGTATAAGCTTTATTAAGTAATCTTGCATGCAATTTGATAAATAATAAAATGGAAATGCAAGTGTAATTGTATTAATTAATTATTGAGATGAAATAAGGATGTATGGGATGTAAATAATCCAAGATGGAAAAATATTTATATAAACCTGAATTGGATAATGAAATAAATATGTAAGGAAATATTGAATTTAACAATTGCATTCGGAAAAGAAAATACTTGAATTGTGAACAATGAAAAATTGAATAAAATAAATACACATCCAAGTTGAAATTAATTTTGAATGGTGATAAGCTTAAGTGGCAATTATTTTTTTCTTGAATGACATGAAATTCACATGTATTCGGAATTAAGTTGTTTAACAAGCAATTGAAATTTATTTTTGAATAAATTGATATGGGTTGGAATCTAATACAAAAGTTTGTATATGAGTGCAAGTGGATTGATTTAAAGAAGCAAATGGAAATGTGTTTTGAATCAGTTAGAATGGATTGCGATTTTATTAAGTGATTTTGCTTATGAATGAAAATGGATCATAAATGGTAATGCAAATGCTTCAAATTTAAAATGGAATTTGATTGTAAATCAAATTGAGAATAAGGATTAAGTTGTGAATCAACTTGAAATTGAAATGGAATAGGTTGATGTTGGTAAAGCACCTGTTAATCATATTCAATAAAAATGAAGTTGGATTTGAATAAGAAATTTGAAAGGTGATTTAAATCTTTGAATTGTTGGTAAATATGGTTAACATTGTTAAATGATGGAGTTTGCTTGGTTTGGTTATGAAATGGATATGTTTAGCTTGCATTTGTATTGGAAATGTTATTAAAATGCTCATATCTTTGAAACTGATGAGTTTGCTTGAGTTTAGTACATGTATGGAAGGCGTTCGAGAGAGTTGGAGCACGTATAAGCATTATATTAGCCGCTTGCTATTTAAATTTGCTTAAAAGGTACGCCTACGCCAAAATAATTGGGAAAATGATATATATATTGTGATATATTTTGGTTTCCGGCCATGTGAGCCGATGTATATATATTTGTGTATCCTGCGATATCGCAGAAGCTCCTCCCTGCAAAGGAGACTCTGCCAAAAAATTTCGGAAATTTTGGGAGTTAGAAATTTTTTGGGGTTTTGGAAAAATTTTATTAACTAGTAAAGTTATTTTGGAAACGTTAAAGTCCATAGGCTTTTGAATGTAAATAAAGCGAATGGTTTTGAAATGGAACTGAAACTTTTTGGGAAAGTGTATATAAGCTTTTAACTAAGCGAATTGGGTAAGTAAATGAATTCAGGAGTATTTTCTACCTTAGCAAATTTCGGGGACGAAATTTTTTTAAGGGGCGAGGAATGTAACATCCCAGATTTTTGAGCTATTAAATTTCAGATATTTAATTCATTTTAAATGTTCACTGAAGATTTTTAATTAATTTTGAAACACAGAGAATCGAATTCAAATTGTAAAACAAGTTATAGGTATTAAATAGGATAATTCAGTTAGATTTGAATAATAATTAAATATTCGGAATTGGGATAAAAAGGTGGATTTGGGTGTAAATAGCTATAAAGTGATATTTAAATGTATTTTTAGGTTCGATTGGTTATAAATAATATTATTAGATTTTTAGATGAATTTTAAAGTTGATAAATTTATATTTGGGATTTTATATTAATTTAAAAATGAATTTAATATTATTAAAATGCAATTTAATCAGATTTTGGTCTTGAATGAGCCAGAATGATTTTTAATGTGTTTATAAATTTTATATGATTTATTTTTAAGTTAATAAAATTTTAAAAGTGAAATTTTTCGCTTTTTCATCAATTTTGAAAATCGCTCGATTTAATAGACGAGTTAAAATAGCCTTCCAGGGCACAGTCTCGGAATTCGACGAAACTAGTTCCATTGGATCCGTAATAGTTAGTTACTACCGGATTTCAATTTTCGTAGCAATCGGAGTTGTCGTTTGACCATGGCAGCTCGAAACGCATCGAAATCGATTTAACCGATTTAATTTTAAATTGATCGTTTAATTCCGTATCTTGCGCATACGATCAAATTAGCTTACGAAACTGGTTCCATTGTGTCCGGAACGGGGAAAAACCCCAGGATAGCCTGTTGGGACGTGAGATTTGGAGATCGTTTGCAGTAACTGTTAAATGGAGAAATTTTATTAATTAAATAATATTAAATTATATTAAATATACATTTATTATTCAAAACCCTAGGAGATAAAGATAGCCGCCGCTTATGTTTGCACAAAAAAATGGACAAACACCTCAAAGTTGTATGATTTAGTTGATCTTATGTTGTTCTTAGTGATTTGGGTGATTTATGCAAATATATGAAAAGCAGGGGCTAAACTGTAAAAAGACACACAGATTTATAGTGGTTCAGCCAGAATGTGCCTACGTCCACTTTATATGTTATTTCTCTTCTCTTGTTTTGATTACAAGTACAAATCTTTGATACAAGTAAAAGAAAGTTGTTTGAAAGTTCTCTCCGTGCTTGAGCTCTCAAACTCGTCCTCCATTGTTGTACCCCTGCCTCTCTATTTATAGAGTGAGGTTGGGGGCAGGGGTCTTGGATATATACAGCTGCTGGTGGGCCTGGGCTGAAGTGATCTGGCCTGGCAGTCTGGTTCGGCATCCTCTTGGTTCGGTCATGAGGTGGTTTGGTGATAGGTGGATGGGATTTGGTCCGGTTGTATTGGTTCGGTGGTCACGAGTGGAGGTTTGGTTCGGCAGTCTCGAGTGGAGGTTTGGTTCGGCAGTCTCGAGTGGAGGTTGGTTCGGCAGTCTGGAATAGGGTCGAAACGTACCCAACATTTGCCCCCCAAAGCGGGGCGTATGACGGCATACGTTGTGCTTTGTTTTGTCTCGAGTGACCGTATTCGGTACCTGAGTCGAACCGGCTGATCCGGTCATTCATCCTTCCCTTATAAATAGGGGGCTTAGGCCATCGCTTTTCCTATCAAGTGATTTAGCCGAACCAAGTTATTAAGCATTCTAGCCGGACCAAGTGATTTAGCCGAACCAAGTTATTAAGCATTCTAGCCGGACCAAGTGATTTAGCCGAACCAGGTACTATTTTTTCTGCCGAGTGAACTGTTGATTTGAACGACCGAATGAACCATTGACTTGTGCCACCGAATGAAACTTTTGAGTGATACGACCGAATGGACTATTGAGTTATACGACCGAATGAAACTATTGAGTGATACGACCGAATGAAACTATTGAGTGATACGACCGAATGAACCATTGATTTGTACGACCGAATGAACTATTGAGTTGTGCCACCGAATGAAACTTTTGAGTGATACGACCGAATGGACTATTGAGTTATACGACCGAATGAAACTATTGAGTGATACGACCGAATGAACCATTGATTTGTATGACCGAATGAACTATTGACTTGTGCCACTGAATGAAACTTTTGAGTGATACGACCGAATGGACTATTGAGTTATACGACCGAATGAACCATTGATTTGTACGACCGAATGAACTATTGTACCGAGTGAACATGTGTTTCATACTTCAAATTTTTAAGCGAAATTCCAGATTACGCTGCTTGTATATTCTAACGATATACTTTTCCCATGTTTGCAGATAAAATGTCTCGAAAAGTTGAAACTCGATCAGATAAGAGGAGATCCGGGGGTGAAGGAGAGTCCTCGGCCGTGCCCCCAGCTCAATCAGGATCGGAGCGTCATGGGCCCGCCCCGAGGTCATTAGTGGATGGATATGGTCCCCAGGAGCTGCTGGATTCCCCGCCTGACTGCTTTCCTAGCTCTCTCAAAGAGGAGCAACTCGATGTTATATCTCGTTCCTTTGGGATCGATAGAGCCCTCATGCTGCTGCCGGGCCCAAGAGTCATGCCATACAGTCCTCCCGAAGGATACTTTGCTTATAGTAGGTACCATTGCATGTGTGGTGCTATCCCGCCTCTCAATGCTTGGGTAGTCAGCTTCCTCACGTATCTGAAGGTGGCCCCATTCCAGCTTCAGCCCAACTCTTATGCCATACTGGTGAGCCTTTTCGTTATTTTTCGGAGGAAGTATGGTCGCGCTCCCTCCAACCGGGAGATCCGGTACTTGTATAATTTAAGGGGCTATAAGAAGGGGTCCTCATATATTAGCTTGGAGTCCGCTGTGACCTTCAAGCCGGTCCTGGACCTGTACTCTAAATTCAGCATGTTCAAGAAAGAGTGGTTCTTTTTTAGGGACGACTCCGTCTCCATCCAGCGCTTTACCTCTGGATGTAAGTTGATGCTTTTACTTATAACTTTTATTCCGATTGCGATGCTTCTTCTCATACTTTCTCATTTTTGCTAGCGACATGTGGCTTTCCGGTTGTGGAGACTGACCGCCTGGTTCAGACGGCGGCTGAGATAGAAGCCATTCTTGGGAAATACAGATCATCTGCCTTCTTGATTAGAAATGCGATTCTTCTGGAATATAACTTGATCCTTCCGCAGCAGTTTGTAGTTAAGCTGAGGGAAACGGCGGAAGAGAGGGCGGCTGCTCAGGCTAAGGGAGGCGTTGCGGCAGAGGGTGGAAAGAGAAAACCATTCACGAAACCTCCAGCCGTCGGAGGTAAGAAACTTAAGAGGTCGGACGGTCCTTCTCCCAGCAATTGTCCACTTACTCAGGGGGAGATAGATGCGGAGGAAGAAAGAGGTGAGGCTGAGGGCGGAAGTGACGTTGAGCGTCTTGGTGATGATGGTGGCGATGGACAGGGTGGTGATGGTTCCAGGGTTCTGTCTTCTGGGCAAGTAGGCGAAATGCAAGAGTGGACGGATGATGCTTTCCGCCAAGCTTTTGAGGGGTTGGATGATGATCCGGCTTTGGTAGAGAAGACCGGGAAGGCGAACAAAGCTGGGACTGGTGCAAGTGAGTCTTCTCCGACCATTCCGGCCAAGGTGGCTCTGACGACTCAAGGTGAACTCTTGACCCCTGCATGCTTCACTAATGATAGGGACTTAGGAATATTTTATGACCCGCTCCCGTCCTGGAATGAAATCCAGGACTTATTGCAGTATCCCACTCCTCCCCAGGGTTTGTACAACCACAGCTGTGTTTCTTTTCCTTTTCTAACTTGTAATTTACCGCGTTTCTTGAATCGTATAGTAATGTAAGATTGTGACACTTGTTCTTTATATCAGGAGCAGGCAAGACGCCCAAAGCTTCAGACCTTCGACACAGGCTCGAGCAATATAAACTTTCCAAAATTTCTGCTAAGCCGAAGCCCTCAACCCAACGCCCCGGGGATGTAGTCGGATACCGTCCTCTTCTTGGGGTCATCGAAGAGGGTATTCAGCAGAGGAAGAGGAGTCATCCTTTATCCGAAACTTCGCTCGGTCCTCAGCCTCCGGCTCAGCCTATTCATGATATTACTGAGGAGGGTAGCGAGTTTGTACCTTCTCCGCACCCGTCCGGAAACCCTTCTGTTATTCATATCGACCGTCCCGACTTGGCCCGTAATCCATTTGCGGGTCATCCTGATCTGGATCCAAGTTCTCATGATATTACTTTTGACGAAGTCACTGGCGAACACCTTCTCCCCCGTAACCCCATGGTACGAGTACTTGATGAAGCCAAGTCCTTAGATCTCGATCTACTCACTACTCGTATAGTCACTATGGGAGACGAGGCCAAAGCTAACATTGATCGGGTGGAAGAGGAGACCAAGAAGCTGATGGGGCATCATGCTCGGCTGGTTAAGGCCGGAGAGGAGATTGGGAGCGCCAATATCCGACTTCGATTGGTGGTTTCGGATCAGGCCAAACAGCTTGCGGATCAGGCTATCCAGATTTCTCAGCATGAGGCTGCTACTGGGCGACTAAAGAAAACCATGGAAGAGGCCAGTCGGGCCGAATTGCGGAAAATGGAAGCTGCTTGCAAAGAGCGGATTGACATGGCTATTGCCACGGTGGATGAGGTTCGGAGAGCGGATCTCGAGCAGGTGGAGGAATTGTCCGAGAAACTTGTGGCTGCAGAGCTTGCTCAAGCTAAGTTGAGGGAAGAGATGGAGGTGATGCGGAGGTCCCTCCAGGCTGATTGCTCGAGATACAGATTGGAGAGAGATGCTGCCGTCGAAAGGTTGTCGGCTTCCGATGCCCGGATGAGGGAGTTTGAGGAGAATGAGGGAATGATGGATGACATGCTCCAGGACATGTACTTCCGAACTTGGAAGCAGGGCAATCTCTCTTGGATGGATGATTATCCCCGGGTCATGGCCAAGATCTATCTTCGGGCTTTGGAGGAGGCTAAGGCTGATGCAGATAAAGAGGGTGGAACGGTCTTCAGTATGGATGTGGTCACCGCCCAGTTCACCAAGGAGGAGAAAGCGGCGGTAAAGGAGGGTATGTGGCTGCTTGCTGCTGAAGAGGCAGGTGTGCAGGTAGAGGATGACGACCAGGACGGTCAAGAAGCAGGTGCTGGTAAGTCTTCCTTTCTAGTCTTTCCGTTAACTTGGTTACTTATCACTAATGAATCCTTTTTTATGACCGGACAGGCGGGCAAAAGAGCAAGGACAAGACTTTGACGCAACCGGCTCCCTGATTAGACCTGGAAAATTCTTTTCGTAGGCTTGGCATTGTTGTATCTGTTAGTCTTAAGACAGTAGAGTAACTTTTAAGTTGTAATTCTTGCTACTTGTAATAATCAACATTATTCTTGACGTGTAATTTTTAACTTAAGCTGATTTCGTCGTTTCTTGAATATTTGTTGCTATTTTGACATATCGTATGAGAAATATAGCTGTGTATATTCTCGTAATTAAATTGTGTTTGATGTCAGATTCTGGTTTTAAATCATAATCTCATGACTTGCAATGTCAGCGTGTGGTGTGAAAAAATTAAATTACAGTCATGCATCTGCACATAAAGGAAGGAAATACCGCCTTTCATGTTCTGTTTGTAAATGGCAGCTTCGAATATCTTGTATGACCAAGCATGGAAAGCGGTTGAATGCCCTGTCATCTGATTGTGAATCTCTGCATCCATTGGCGGGTATCTCTTACCCTGCATCCTGTACTTTATGGTTTGTTATAGAGGATAGGAGGAAAGTTTTTTAAGTAAAATTGAAATATGTGAAATAGTAAAACTTCCAGTCACGGAAGGCCTTCGATGTGCTTAAGTTCGTGGCAAACGGGTTTTGTAGTCACTTTCCCTAGCTGTGGGTCTTGGAGACATTTGTCACCCATCTTACGCCTCCGCGGGGAGTTAATTCTTTTTTACCATAGCCGTACTTAAGACACACCGGAGCCGAGATCGCGCACAGTAACTACCCGGGCCATTATGGCCCGTACTCATGGGTATTATTCGACTTACTGTGGCCGGCTAGCGTGGGTGCCGATCGTCAACTGTGAACTGCCCCTGGCTGGCCACACCTTATGTTGGGGCTTATAATCGGTTCACAGTTGCCGGCGAGCCTAACGCCGTAATGAGCTGCCTCGGCTATAGTCAGCCTTCTCGGTGGCTTATAATCGGCTCATTACAGTTGGCTTTAAGGGCCGTTGCGAGCAATGAGTTAACCCGCAGCAGAGGGATGCTGGAGCAAAAGTGTCTCATTGGCGAGGGCATAGATTCGCATAGTACCTGTTGGGTCTTGTCCACGTGAAGTTGCATTGTGGAGTGCTTTGAATAGAAATGCTATATGCTCAGGATTTTGTTCAACAGAAAAGGATAAAGTTAACAAGCAGCCAAGATACAAAGGAACAAGTTAAAAAAGAGACAAGGCTTTTTTAAAGTGGTTCGGCACGAAAAAATGCCTACGTCCACTGATTCTCTTTGTTAATTCACTTCATATGGGCAATACAAGTTAAGAAAAGTATCGACGGAGGTGTTGGATGTTCCATGCCCTCTGGAACACCTCTCCGTCCACTGTTGACAAAATATAGGCTCCGCTGTGGAGATCTTTATGAATTACATATGGTCCATCCCAGATTGGGTCTAGTGCTCCGGGGCGAGGGAAGATTCGCTTGAGGACAAGATCCCCTTCTCGTAAGGTACGATGCTTGACTTTGGAGTTGTATTGTGCTGCCACCTTTTGCTTGTGGGCTGCTGTTTTTAGGACTGCATCATTCCTTCTCTCCTCGACTAGATCCAAAGACATGTTGAGGAGCTCTTCGTTCTCTTCTGGGTTATAGTGGATCCTACGGTGGGAAGGCACAATGGTTTCAACTGGGAGCATAGCCTCCGATCCGTATGCCAAAGAGAAAGGAGTGTGCCCTGTTGATGTTCTGAAAGATGTGCGGTAGGCCCATAGTGCCGTAGGGAGTTCATCCACCCAAGCGCCCTTTGACTTTTCAAGCTTCTTTTTGATCAGAGTTTTCAAAATTTTGTTGACTGCTTCGACTTGTCCGTTTGCTTGGGGATATGCTACGGATGAGAAGCTTTTGTGAATTCCGTGTTCTTGGCACCAGTTGGCGAATTCCTCGCTGTCAAACTGAAGTCCATTGTCTGATATGATTTTTAGTGGGACTCCGTACCTGCACAGAACATTTTTGATTAAGAAGTTGATAACTTTCGCTGAAGATACTTTATTTAGAGGTTCTGCTTCCACCCATTTGGTGAAATAGTCGACTGCTACTATAGCATATTTGGCGCCGCCTCGACCCATTGGCAGTTCACCGATTAAGTCAATTCCCCATACTGCAAAGGGCCAAGGGCTGGTCATCTGAGTAATCTCGGTTGTTGGTAGCCGAGGGATCTTAGCAAATTTTTGGCATCTGTCACACTTCTTGACGAAATCTAAGGCGTCCTTGCTTAAGGTAGGCCAGAAATATCCGTATCGGAGTATCTTTTTTGCTAACGTTTGCCCGCCGGTGTGATCTCCGCAGCTTCCTTGATGAATGTTGGATAAGATTTCCTTGGCTCCCCTTCCGGCGATACACCTTAACAATGGGTTAGAGAACCCACGCCGATAGAGGATGTCTCCTTGTATTGTGTAGCGGGACGCTTTCCTCAAGATTTTCTTGACTTCGTTACGCCCGTCGGGTAGTGTGCCATTCTGTAGGTAGTCTCGGATGGGAGTCATCCAAGTTGCCTCTTCGGTTGCAGCTATCAGATTCACTTGCTCAAAACTTGGGATCGTTTGCTTTGAGACAGTTACTGCTCCGAAGATGGCGACGTCTCTCATACTTGCTTGCTTTGCCAATTCGTCGGCCTCTTGGTTCTCTTCCCGAGGGATGTGTTTGACTAAGTAGTGGTCCAATCGGCTGAGAAGTAACTTGGTCTTCTTTAGATATGCTATGAGTCGTTCTTCTCGAGCTTGGAATTCCCCTAGTATTTGATTAACAATAAGCTGAGAATCGCTGTGAAGACACAAAGAATTGGCTCCGATCTCGATAGCAATTTCTAATCCGGCTATTACTGCTTCATATTCCGCATCGTTGTTGGTGGCAGCGAACTCCAACCTTATAGCATAGTGTAGTTTATTTCCCCTGGGAGTGATTATTACCGCACCTGCCCCCGAGCCTTGTTCGTTAGATGCACCGTCCACAAAGAGATTCCACTTGATATCTTCTGTTCTTTCCAGTTGCTCCTTATCCTCGTTGGTAGTGAATTCTGCAATGAAATCAGCCATGGCTTGTCCCTTGATGGCGGTGCGAGGGTGATAGGTGATATCATATTGACTCAGCTCAATACACCATTTAAGTAGTCGCCCGGAAGTGTCGGGACGATGGAGTACCTGCCTCAGTGGTTGATCGGTCAGAACTTTGATGGAATGGGATTGGAAGTAGTGACGTAGCTTTCGTGAAGTGATTAGTAAACAGTATGCTAACTTTTCAAGCTTAGGATATCTGACTTCTGCCCCAGTAAACCTTTTACTGACGAAGTAAATTGGTCGTTGCGTGCGGTTGTCTTCCCTTACCAAGGCAGCGCTTAGAGCGTGAGATGACACAGCAAGGTATAGGTATAATTCTTCGCCTTCGCTTGGGGTCGAGAGTACCGGTGGTTTCTGGAGGTGTTCGATTAGGTTAAGGAAAGCGGTTAAGCATTCGTCCGTCCATTCGAACTTTCCTTTATCTTTCTTTAGAGCTTCGAAAAAGGGGACGCACTTGTCCGTTGCTTTGGAGATGAATCGGCTTAGGGCAGCCACTTTTCCATTTAGGCTTTGCATTTCCTTTCGGGTGGAAGGTATCTTGATGTCCCTTAATGCTCGGACTTGTTCAGGGTTTGCTTCTATCCCTCGGGCATGGACGATGAATCCTAAGAATTTTCCCGATGACACTCCGAAGGAGCACTTTAGTGGATTCAACTTCATTCCATACTGTCGAAGTACCTGGAACATTTCGCCTAGGTGGCTTACGTGATCTTTGGCTTTCCGTGATTTTACCAGCATGTCGTCTACATATACTTCCATTGTTCGTCCTATTAGCCCTGCAAACATCTTGTTGACGAGGCGCTGGTAGGTGGCTCCTGCATTTTTAAGTCCGAAGGGCATCACTTTGTAGCAGTATAAACCCCGGTCGGTGATGAAACTAGTGTGGTCTTGGTCGGGAGCATGCATAGGAATTTGGTTATATCCTGAGTATGCATCCATAAAAGACAGGAGTTCATGCCCGGCTGTGCTGTCTACAAGTTGATCGATTCTGGGAAGCGGGAAGCAATCCTTTGGGCAGGCGTCGTTTAGGTTGGAGAAGTCAATGCAGGTCCGCCACTTCCCATTAGCCTTCTTTACTAGTACCGGGTTGGCGATCCATTCTGGGTAAATAGCTTCTCGTATGAAGTCATTGGCGAGTAGATTCTTTACTTCTTCATCGAGGGCTGCTGATCGCTCTGCCCCCATACTTCTATTTTTTTGTTTTACAGGCGCCTTGGTAGGATCAATTTTTAATACGTGGCACGCTATGTCGGGGGAGATTCCGGTCATGTCAGCGTGTGACCAAGCGAATACATCCAAGTTGTGGCGGAGAAAATCAATAAGTTGTTCCTTCAATTCAGCTTTCAGCTGGGACCCAATTTTAAGTAGCCTACTTGAGTCGTTCTTGTCTATAGATATAAACTCCATAGCCTCTGCAGGCTCGGCGGTGGCCTCCTCCTCTTTGTCCCTAGGGTCTAATTCATTGAAAGGGTCGCTGGTGTATCGAAGAGGAGGGGCTTTCTTTAGTTGCTATGCTTCAAGGCTTTTTGTGCAGAGGGCAATCTCTACACCTTTCCCTTTATCTCTCCTATGGTTGTTGCGAAGTTCGGTTACATAGCAGTCTCGTGCAATATCCTGGTCTCCTTCCACTTCCCCTACCCCATTGTCTGTTGGAAATTTCATTTTCAGGCACCATGGGGCTAGGACAATCTGGAAGTCAGACAAGGCTGGTCTTCCTAAGAAGGCGTTGTAGGCCGAATGGTTCTCTACCAGCACAAACGTATGTTTCCTTACCACGGAGCGGGGATGACTTCCAATCTCAACAAAGAGGTCCAGCTGCCCGAGGGGCATCTTCGCATCTCCAGTGAAACCGTGTAGTGGTTTATCGTAGGGAGATACATCCTTTATTGATAGCTTCATTTTGTCGAATGCGTGTTTGAATAGGATATTTACAGAGCTTCCAGTGTCTACCAGGATTCGGTAAACTTCGGCGGGACCGAGTCAGGCAGAGATAACCATGGGATCCATGTGAGGGTACTGTCTTCCTTCTAGGTCGCGTTTACTGAATGTGATGTCATTACTTTCTTTCCGCTTTGGGTGGCGCTCTTCTATAACCGTATTGACACAGTCTCTATTGTCTCTAAGCGACTTCCCATATCTTTCCATCTCTCTCCAACTTCTGTCTGCGATGTGCGGACCTCCTGAGATGGTATGGACCACTATCTTCTCTTGACTAGAGCTGCTAGCGTTGTGGTTTCCTCTATCGGTCCCTGGTGAGGGTAGCCTTGGGTTTTCATTGGAAGGAGCTGGAGTCCTGTCTTGACTTTTTACATAGCGTTCCAGTTTCTTCCTTCTGATGTGTTCCTCAATCAGATCTCGGAGATGATGGCATTCGTTGGTATCATGTCCGTGAGATTCGTGGAAGCGGCAGAATTTTCCAGACTTCTGTGCGTTATCTGATTCCTTCTTGTATGGTGGGCGTTTGTATCTAACTTCGCCTTGGGTGGCAAGGAAGATATTTTCGACGGTCTCGTTCAAAGGGGTGTAAGAGTCGAATCTTGGTCCTGGCCGATATAGGCGTTTTTCTACTTTCTTGCCCCCAGCATTGTCTCTGGAGTCATTTCTTCGAACGTCCCTCGCCACAGCAGGGGCGTTGCCATGGGTCGTCTTACTTTGCTGTCCTGACTGCCCCTCAATGGCAGCATCCTCAAGCCTCATGTATTTCCCGGCCTCATGGAAGAAATCGGGTAAAGTAGCTGGTTTTTCTTTTGTCAATCTTCTAGCAAATTTAGTGTCCGGATGCACCCCACTGCAGAGGGCCATTAGGATAAGCTTCTCGTCGGCATCTTGAACTGCGGCTGCTGCGGCGTTGAATCTGGTTAGGTATTGCTGCAGCTTTTCTCCAGGTTTCTGTTTGACGCTGGATAAAGAATAAGCGTCCTTAGGTTGCTCCACATGAATGCGGAACTGACTGATGAATTTTTCTTTCAACATTTCCCATGAGCTGATGGATCCTTGGGGTAGATGACAGAACCAGGAGGTAGCAAGATCTGCTAAGAAGAGCGGAAAGCATTTGCACAGTACTCCCTCCGTTGCTCCACTCATGAGCATATGCTGTGTGTACCTCTGTAAGTGTACAACGGGATCGGAGGTTCCTTTGTAGGGTTCCATTGTCGGCATCTTCCATTCTCGGGGGGTGAGAGCGATTTCGATATTGCGGGCGAAAGGGCTGGTTACCCTAGCGCCTATCCCTCGATCTCTTTGCTCCCGTTGGACACACTCTCTGAATAAGCGTGCCATCCTTTCATCAGAACTTGGAGCAGATAGAAATGAGTTTGGTTCTGTTCTGTGGGATTGATTCCGTCCAGATAACCTGTAGGGATGATATCGTCTATCATTCCTCATATTTTCCAGTGGCTGCCTTTGATCTTCTGGGAGCATGCTTGGATCAGCTACAGTTGGCCCTTGCCTTGATCTCCCCCTGTTGGGTTCTGATCTAAGCACTTCCTCGGGTCCAACTTCGGGCTGAACTCTAGCTCGGCCCCGTTCACTGGTGTTTCTGTGGTTAGGCAGCATGACAGGCTCAGCTACAGTTGACCTTCGTCCGGTACCTTCCCTGTTGGGTTCGGTACCAAACGTTTCCTCAGGCCTAACTTCGGGCTGTGCTCGGTCTCGGCTCCTCCCACGGCTACTTCTGCCGTTAGCTCCTTCGAAGAAGGAAGATCTTTGCTGTCTCTGAGATCCTCCAGACTGGGACTCGCCCCATGATTCAGTGTTGCGGTTGGATTCTTCAGCGTCCCTCAAGCGTGACATGAGATGGTCCACCAAGGCTTCCTGCTGGGACGTGAAGCGGTTAGTTACTTCAACAACAACTCTGTCCAAATCTGCCCTAGTAATTGCTGCAGGCTGTTCTGTGGCAGGAGTGGTTGGGTTAGCCTGTCCTTCATTTGTTACCGTTGCTGGAGGAGGACGATTTACTTGATTCGCGGCAGCTGGATCGGGAAGACTGCTGGATGCGATGTTTTTTCCTTTGTTAACATCTTTTCTCTGTTTGGGAGGCATGTTTTCCAAGTGGCGAACGATGAAGTTAGGAAAACTTGTTAAGCGAATGAAGCTGAAGCTTCGAGCCTTACTCTCAATGAAAGCACCAAAAATGTTTGCACAAAAAAATGGACAAACACCTCAAAGTTGTATGATTTAGTGGATCTTATGTTGTTCTTAGTGATTTGGGTGATTTATGCAAATATATGAAAAGCAGGGGCTAAACTGTAAAAAGACACACAGATTTATAGTGGTTCAGCCAGAATGTGCCTACGTCCACTTTATATGTTATTTCTCTTCTCTTGTTTTGATTACAAGTACAAAGCTTTGATACAAGTAAAAGAAAGTTGTTTGAAAGTTCTCTCCGTGCTTGAGCTCTCAAACTCGTCCTCCATTGTTGTACCCCTGCCTCTCTATTTATAGAGTGAGGTTGGGGGCAGGGGTCTTGGATATATACAACTGCTGGTGGGCCTGGGCTGAAGTGATCTGGCCTGGCAGTCTGGTTCGGCATCCTCTTGGTTCGGTCATGAGGTGGTTTGGTGATAGGTGGATGGGATTTGGTCCGGTTGTATTGGTTCGGTGGTAGTTTGGATCGGTGGAGAGGAGTTGATTCGGTTGTATTGGTTCGGTGGTCACGAGTGGAGGTTTGGTTCGGCAGTCTCGAGTGGAGGTTTGGTTCGGCAGTCTCGAGTGGAGGTTGGTTCGGCAGTCTGGAATAGGGTCGAAACGTACCCAACAGCTTATATTCTTTCTATGGCAAAAATAATGTCGTGCTTCCCCTCCCTTTTTCTCTCGATCCAGGCCTTAATTGCGAAAATTTCCTAAATGAAAATCATAGAGGTCAGCGTAGGCTTCGCATCCACCGGTTGATCTGGCGAATCGTCGCCGATTGGAGGTGGGAATCGGCCCCGTTTCATAGAAGCTCGAGCACGTTTTCACGGTGGAGGAGGCCACCGAGTTCAACGCGGCTACTGGCGGAGGGTCTAGTGGCGAAGAGTTTCGAAGTGGAGGTATCAGATCGAGTTCGACGGCAGTGAGGAGGAGGCGATTTTGTGCCCTAATTCACGAGTTGGGTTCGGTCTTGCTGCGATTTGCGTACGTGAGGAAGGAATAGAGGGAAGGCTTCGATCTTGCTTTCTGGATCGTGCGGCCTTGATTATTTTGGTAGTTAAATTAAAGAAAATTTGTTTATAAATATTGTTCGAACTTTGTAAAATCATAACAAATTCATACGTTATCAGAATTTAACGAAACTTGAACCGTTGGAATCGCAGAGAAGAATACTACGTGATGGTGCAGATCCGGAGTCATTCCGGGCAAGTAGAAATTTGAGTTAAATTGAACGTTGTTCCGTTTAATTTAAATTTCGAACGCTCGCCGAAACTCAAGGTGAGTTTTCTCACTCACATCTGGATGCTAGACAGTTTAAATAGTTAATATTTAAATATCTGTGTGATTGGTTGATTATAACTGTTGTTATTAGTGTGGATTAATATTTATACTGTGATGTGCTAATATTTGTGATGCAGGGAGAAACAGGTTGGAGGGATCCAACTGGATTCCTCACAATGTAATAATTATTTTATAATTGATAATGATGCATGTTTATGTGCTGTGATTGATAAATCTGACATTAAATTGTACTGTGATATTGTTGGATAAATGGTAAATCCAGAATTTAATTACAAATAAATAAATTGGGGTTTTAAAAGAAATCAAAGAAATTGATAAATAAAGAATTTAAAGGGATAATAAAATTGGAATCTGTTTTGGAGTGAAAATGTAAATTGGTCAAATTGGGATTTTAAATATAGTGGAAGTCTTATAAATTGGTGAATGCGAAGTATAAATTTTCTGGAAATAAATTCTATGGAAATTATAAATTGTTTTAAATAACGATGGTTTATTTTAATAATGAATGGCGTTGTCCGTGAAATTAAAATATGTTGAAATGAAGCTTCCAAATGTAAATTTACAGTTTTAAAATGTAAATGGAATATTCTGAATGCCGTTTTCATTGGGACTTCGTTTAAGTAAAATTGTAAATATGATTTTTCACTAAAAAAATTTCTGAATTTATTTATTTAAAAATGTTTAAAACTTATATTTTAAAATGAATTTCCGGATTATGGGAAAATTTTATTTGAACTTCAGACGAAGTTATAAATCAGTATGAAATTGGGAATTTATGTTGTAAACATAAATCGAATTGAAATAAATTGGTTGGATTTATATGAGGGATACTTCGGGATGTTGAATAGGAATGTATTTCCCTGGAAAAACCAAGTTAGTGTTTTTAAAGATCTTATTTAATTAAAGATTGAAGCTTTAAATTGTTTAAGGAGTATTTTTAAGAAGTTGTTATATTTAAAGTAACAAACTAATAATTTTTAAAACCGTAATGATTTGAGAATATGTTAGTAATTACTTTTACAAATGGATTATTTAAAGGTTGGTTTTGACTTAAGTTATTGAGATTAGCATTCTTCTTTTTATAACGCTATTTTGAATTTAGTTGAACTAAAACCCTTATTTTAAATCAAAGTATATATCTTAATAATAGTTTTTCTTCACGTATTTTAAATTTATATTTTGAGTAAATAGATAGAAGTAATTTGCATATTTTAAAGTATATTTCAGTATAAAATGTTTAATTGTTTTAAATCTAAATTGTTTTAAACTTGGTTATTTCCAGTGGGAATAAATGGTAAAGGGATTTACCATGTAAAGGAAGAAATTTGGGAATTCGTTTCAAAATGAGTTTAGAAATGTGAAAATATATCCTTTAAAGATATTAAAGGGAAACAAATAATATGTGAGATTATTTATTGATTGATGGATGTTTGTGAATGTGAATTGATAGTTAAATCACCGACTATCAATATTGGCCAAATGCGCTGATTGTTTTGAAGTGACCGGGATCGAGATTTATTTCTCGAATACCACTTCGATCCGGTTTGTACATTTCGTGTAACGTGTTCGGAGTCGAAGATGGAGCAGTGAAGTGCAAGGGCTAGTCGCTACTAATCCTGAGGATATTTCTAAAATGGATGTAGTAGGAATAGTGCCTTCGGTTCCGTTCGGACCCGGGACGGACTTGTATGGACGAATGCTTTCGTGACATCGTCAGGTGGACGATGGGCATTCTAAGGGATATGTGCTATAAAGGTATCGTTTAGCCTCAAGCCTCATCAATCGGGAATGACTGAAAATCAGGGGTTATGCAGCAAGGCTTCGTGGGTAGCCCCCACTTGAGAGTAAGGTCATCCCTGTCTAGATGTCCCTTTATATTTCGGTTTAGTGTTGCGGTTGTTGATCACAACCGTGGGGTGATTTTATTTGGAATTATCCAGTAAGGGATGATTCCGGCCTTGTGTTGCAGGGGACTTAGGGTGGGTCCTCGGTACGCTGATCTATACCAGGTATTGTGACAGGTGGTACCCCAGTGCCTTGTCATTCGTTGGAAATCCATTCTCCTTACGTGCCTTGTACGAGTTTTGTTTGTATTACCCACTTTGTGGCTAGTATGCTGGAATTTAATGAATGTAACAATTTCGGCTATTTTATAAGTATTTGTAAATAGACACTATTATAATATTAGAGGATTTGATATAAAAGTGTTTTAGCTATCGTAAGGTAAAAACCCGACATGTTTATTTGTGGCATGGTCTTACGAGATGCTTTTGATTTTAAAGGATTTTTGAAACTTTAATAATCAGTTTGGATGTATTTATGATGCGCTGTTATTCCAGACTGACTCGGGTGTTATTTTATTATAATGCTCGGGTCAGACCGAGTATATTACAAGATAGGTTGCTATGGAGCTCAGGATAGGAGCTAGAGTCCGAGACGTATTTCGCGTACTTGTGTATATTCCGCTGCTATGATTGTTGAGATTGTCTGACTGATATGTTGGTTGTATTATGATATACTCTGATAATGATGTATTGTATATAAACAAATATAGATTTCATTTTATGTAAAGATATGTTATTGGCTATTATATTTTATCCGCTGCGACTGTGAGATTCTTATTTTGTTTAGTTCTTTCTTCTTCTATCTACTTTCTTTTCCTCTACAATCTGTCTCTTCCGGCGTTCGATCATCGGCATATTATATTGTAGAGTATTTTGTGTCGATTTTCGAGGGTTAAGAAGGGCGGGTTGTCACACGTGGTATCAGAGCTTAAGTTGGCGACAACCTAGGCTTTGGTGGGAAAATTACTCATTATCAATAGAGTCAGAAGTACTCTATGATGAGTTGAGTGTAATAATAGCTATGAGAGCGTACTTGTTAGTGGATATAAAATAGTTTTTGTACTGTGTTGACTTATCGGTTGAGTGTTTATGAATTCTGGTCGGTGCGGGAAGTACAACCGTATCGATAGGGATTTCTAAACTCTTAAACAAGATAAACCGACATAGTATTGTTTTTAAAAGTGGGTAAATGAAATAATTTTACCCAAAACTATATTTTGATATAAAGAAATAACTTTCTAAATTATTATATCTTGAATGTTTGTTTGGTTGTTAATGCTATAATTTAATAAGCAAATAAGAAATTAAAGTATGATTTAAAATTTGAAATGATATATAAGCCACCGAGAAATTAAAATATTAAAATGGTTCATAACCAAATGGAATTAACTGAATATGGTTTAAGTAAGAAGAAATATAATTGAAATTTGATTCAAACCAGAATTTTAAATGCCCGAAATTTTGAGAAGTGTTTTAGATGGATTTAAATAAAGGATTTGGGAATTTAAAACCTTGGAAATGTTAGAAATGCTTTCTAAAGCTTTGGAAGCAGTGATGAAGTATTAATTTGGGAAATGTTTTTGAATAGAAATTGTTTTGAGTGAAATTTGTGGAAGTAGGAAGCATTGAACTCACTTCAGTCGTTGGAAAATAATCCTGATGATGCTGGCCACATCATCAGAATTCATTTTCGAGTTTCTAAAGTGATGGATTGCTACCATGTGAGTGATTATGGTATTTGTTTGGTCTTGTTTGAGAAACAAGTGATTTTAGAAATTTTCAAAAAGGAAAATTGTTTGGTAAAAGCAGTCTGTTTTGGAATTTGGTATTTGACTTGAATATCAAATGGAAATGTGTTGATTTTTATTTCAAATTGGTTTTGAAGTAAAAATGGGTGATTGAATTATGGAAATCCTGTTTAGAATAAAAATGTGAAAGTTAAAAAGAATCAACTATATAACTTATAAATAAAGTTGATTTAAAAAGGTATTGGGTTGATTTAAGTAAGAAAGGGAATGAAATTTTTATTCTGAAATTAAAATTTAATTTAGGTAAATGGAAGTAAATGAAGTTATTGAAGTGAATAGAAATTAGAATTTAACTTGGAATAAGTTAAATTAAATTGGAAGTGGGATTAACTTGATTTGGGTTAAGATGAAAGTAAAATGGTTTTGTAATTATGGGTCATTGTGTAACCAATTGTACCCATAAGCTATTAAGTATTATACTTCCAATCTAAAATTTGTGAATTCAAAATTGTGCAAATAACTTCATATTCTTAAGCCATTAAGTGTTATAATTTGACATTGTGATTATAAAAATGTGAATTGGTTTGAAATGAGCAATATAAACTTATAAATAAAATAAGTTGAAGAATTTGAGAATGGACAAATTGATTTTAAACCCAAGTAAAATGGAATTATAATCACGAATGAAAATAGTTGAATGGTATAGTGAATTCAAACTTAATCTTAAACGTAAGGTAGAGTAAGATTAGGTGAGGTGAGGTATAAAAGATGTGAATGGACTTAAAATAGTAAATAAGTTTTGAACTTATTTATGAAGAAAATAAATTGTTTGGAAATGAGTTTTGGTAAGTTAAATTAAATGGAATGTGTATGGTAATGAATAGAATTTCGATAGACGGCCAAAATGTGAAGGTAAATAAAACACCTGATTTGGATTGGGATTTAATTATGGTAACCAATATTGGAAGTATGGATGAAGAATGAAATTAGATTATAGTAAGTGATGGTTTGAATTGTAAATAAAATTCAAATAAGAGAAATAATTTAAATGGTCTCTATGTTAATAAAATAAATCTAATATAGATTGAATGAATAAACAAAGTGCATTACAGATTTATAAATGAATTGAAATTTGATTTGAATGAGAATCAAATGAAAATAAAATAAAATTGATTCAAGAAGAAATGGAAATGTGTGAATACTTGGGAGAACTAAAATAAATGATTATGTATAAGCTTTATTAAGTAATCTTGAATGCAATTTGATAAATAATAAAATGGAAATGCAAGTGTAATTGTATTAATTAATTATTGAGATGAAATAAGGATGTATGGGATGTAAATAATCCAAGATGGAAAAATATTTATATAAACCTGAATTGGATAATGAAATAAATATGTAAGGAAATATTGAATTTAACAATTGCATTCGGAAAAGAAAATACTTGAATTGTGAACAATGCAAAATTGAATAAAATAAATACACATCCAAGTTGAAATTAATTTTGAATGGTGATAAGCTTAAGTGGCAATTATTTTTTTCTTGAATGACATGAAATTCACATGTATTCAGAATTAAGTTATTTAACAAGCATTTGAAATTTATTTTTGAATAAATTGATATAGGTTGGAATCTAATACAAAAGTTTGTACGTTTCATGTAACGTGTTCGGAGTCGAAGATGGAGCAGTGAAGTGCAAGGGCTAGTCACTACTAATCCTGAGGAAATTTCCAAAATGAATGTAGTAGGAATAGTGCCTTCGGTTCCGTTCGGACCCGGGACGGACTTGTATGGACGAATGCTTTCGTGACATCGTCAGGTGGACGATGGGCATTCTAAGGGATATGTGCTATAAAGGTATCGTTTAGCCTCAAGCCTCATCAACCGGGAATGACTGAAAATCAGGGGTTATGCAGCAAGGCTTCGTGGGTAGCCCCCACTTGAGAGTAAGGTCATCCCTGTCTAGATGTCCCTTTATATTTCGGTTTAGTGTTGCGGTTGCTGATCACAACCGTGGGGTGATTTTATTTGGAATTATCCAGTAAGGGATGATTCCGGCCTTGTGTTGCAGTGGACTTAGGGTGGGTCCTCGGTACGCTGATCTAGACCAGGTACTGTGACAGGTGGTACCCCAGTGCCTAGTCATTCGTTGGAAATCCATTCTCCCTACGTGCCTTGTACGAGTTTTGTTTGTATTACCCACTTTGTGGCTAGTATGCTGGAATTTAATGAATGTAACAATTTCGGCTATTTTATAAGTATTTGTAAATAGACACTATTATAATATCAGAGGATTTGATATAAAAGTGTTTAAGCTATCGTAAGGTAAAAACCCGACATGTTTATTTGTAGTGTGGTCTTACGAGATGCTTTTGATTTTAAAGGATTTTTGAAACTTTAATAATCAGTTTGGATGTATTTATGATGCGTTGGTATTCTAGACCGACTCGGGTGTTATTTTATTATAATGCTCGGGTCAGACCGAGTATATTACAGGATAGGTTGCTATGAAGCTCAGGAGAGGAGCTGGAGTCCGAGACGTATTTCGCGTACTTGTGTATATTCCGCTGCTGTGATTGTTGAGATTGTCTGACTGATATGTTGGTTGTATTATGATATACTCTGATGATGATGTATTGTATATAAACAGATATAGATTTCATTTTGTGTAAAGATATGTTATTGGCTATTATATTTTATCCGCTGCGACTGTGAGATTCTGATTTTGTTTAGTTCTTTCTTCTTCTATCTACTTTCTTTTCCTCTACAATCTGTCTCTTCCGGCGTTCGATCATCGGCATATTATACTGTAGAGTATTTTGTGCCGATTTTCGAGGGTTAAAAAGGGCGGTTCGTCACAGAAACCCTAGCCTATTTTTCACGGCCGCCATCAACTCAATGGCCGAATGTTAACTCCTCTTTGACAGCGACCTACGAGTTAAGGAGTGAACGACTTAAGTTATGCCACGACCTATGGGGACTTTCGACCTAACTGCTGAAGGGACTTACGAGTTAACGACCCAAGACCTATGAGCGGTAGCGACTTAATGACTTAAGAGCCACCGACTTAAGAAAGTCTATCGAGTTAACTCCATACCGACTTAAGACGTGTACGACTTAGCAAAGCTAACGATCTAACTGTTGAAAGGACTTATGACCTAACAGCTCAGACTACTTTACGACCTATGAGCGGTAGCGATCTAACGACTTAAGTACTAGCTCCTAAGTCCTTAAGTACTTAGCAATCTGAGGAACTAAGGCTCTAACGACCTACGACTTATCTTAGGTCGTCCCTGACTTAAAGCTTCTACCCAACGACCTAAGGCCTCTCATGACATCTCCCTAAGTCGCTCACGACTTACCACTTTCCCTTAGCCCGTTCACGACTTAAAGGTCTGAACGACCTAACGACTTAAAGGAGTCACGATCTAAGGGATGTAACGACCAAGCGACTTAAGAAATATAACTGCTGAGAGTAGTCCACGACCTATGCCTTAGCAAATATGTGGAACCATTTTACACAGCCGTTGAAAGGTAGCCTGAGCTTCTTAGGTCGGGGACGACTTACGACCTGTCTTAAGTCGTAAACGACCTAAGGACTTGGAAACTGAGTTCAGGCCAGATTCTTCCCCTATAAATAGACCACCACCTCCAACATGAAGAGGACTTTTGGCCATTCATTTCCTGAAGCATTGTTACTCTGCCGCACTCTCCTCATTCGACAACTAAAGATCTTCCAACACTCAAGGCACTAAAACAAGCTTCGTGAAGAACTTCGTCCATCCGACACGGATTTAGCAAGATTCGTCACCAAAGTTTGAGCTAGTAGTCGAGATTGTTGTGTGATCAAATTGTACTGTGTTTGACAAGTGTTTTGTATCGTTTTGTAACCCGATCCAGTAATAAAGACTATAAAGTGGACGTAGGTTCAATTACGGGCCGAACCACTATAAATCTGTTGTTCCTTTACTGTTTTACTGCTATTTTCAGCCTGTATTCTGTTCCCGTACCAACGGGTGGTGCTTTCACGAATCTATTACACACATCGATTGTTAACGTTCACATTTTAGCGTTAACATTTTGGTGCTTTCACTGAGAATTGAACTCAGGAAGATTTTCACCGTTGCTTCGCAAAAACTTGAGAAAAGAACCTCTCTTAAAACCAGAAGTTTATTTGAGATAATGGATCCTGGAAGAAGAGGTAGACCTACCAGATCCGGAACTGCTCATGAAGGAACCTCCGCTTCCCCAACAGCAGACCAAACAACTCCTACCATTGGGGTCACAAGGGCTGAGTTAGACGAAGCAGTTTCTAGATTATATCAACGATTTGAAACTCAAAACGTTGTAATGCTGGATAGATTAACTGCTCTGCTTGGGGCAAATCGTCAACCAGAAAATCACCAAACAACTTTTCCTGAAATGCCACCTTTCCAAGCTGAAGGTTTTATGTCGTAGCCAACTTGTCACGAACATGTGCCCAGGCAAGCTTCCGAGAGAAGGGCTGATACCTGTCCGGAGATGTCTCTGAACAGTAAAGAGTACCTGTCCGAAATGGTGGGCCGCATCATGAAAGAGAGCATGCAAAGGGAAGAGAATGAGAGTGACTGGGGATTTGCGCCGAGCAGAACTCCGTTTACTGAAAGGATCCTGAAGGCGGAATATCCAAGGAAATTTGCACCTCCTACTATCCAAGCCTATAGGGGAACGAGTGACCCTAGTCATTTCCTATACAAGTACGATTGGCATATGACCGGTGCAAGAGTATCAGATGAGATCAAGTGTCGATACTTTCCAGTGTACTTGGAAGGTGTGGCTTTACTTTGGTTTACAAAGCTTCCAATTCGGTCAGTAGATCAATTCTCCGACTTAACGCGAAAGTTCAAAGAACAGTTCAGATTGTATGCTTCGAAGGCTAAGGATATAATGTCACTGACTAGCCTTGAACAAGCGCCCGGAGAATCAATTAAATCTTTCTTGAGCCGTTTCAATATAGCTTTAGCCGAAGTAGATAATGCAGAGCCACGTATGATCCTGACTTATTTAATGCGAGCCATCGATAAATCGAGCGAATTTGGAATATGGCTAACGATGAAAGAACCGAACTCGCTTGAAAAGTTTTATAAAAAGGCCTACGAGTTCATTCGCCTTGAAAGCCTTTCTACGACATTGAAAGTAGTTGTTGCCAAAGTTACTGATAACGATGCTACTTCCAATAAAAGAGAATCTGGAAACCAGAAACAGGAAAATGCGAAGAAAACTCGTTACTTTGAATCTTTAGGTTACACTCCTTTGACAGATACTCCAGAGAATATTTTCTTTGCAACTAAGGATACTGTTGAATACCCTAAACCGCATAAGTTGAGGATAGGAAAAAATGCCACGCAGAGTGGAAGATTCTGTAAGTTCCATAATCAGCCTGGCCATGACACCAACGAGTGCCGCCATCTGAAGGATTTGATTGAGGAGCTATTGAAAGAGAACAAGCTGCAACAATACCTGAAGAAAAGCAAAGTCGACCCAACCTCATCTACTTAGGGGCAACATCTTGCTACTCACCAATCCGGCTCAGACAACAGTACTGAAGCACAGGAATCTGAAAAGTTGGTCATTAATGTTGTCACAGGAGGTCCACAACTAGCATGCAGAAGTTGGGATGACCACTAACTACCCGCAAAACTGCAACTGGGGCATCTTCCACTTTCTCTGGCATATGAATACAAAGATGTGAATCTAACGGAAATTCAGCCTGGAGATTCTGAAACAACAGCCACTCGCATCCATTTTTTACTTAATAGCATTGCTTAAATTTGTAAAATAATAATGGATGTGTAACTTTTGCATTGTAAACCGCTGAGAAATCAGTGTGATTCAATAATGAAAAACTATGAATTCTGTTTTCTCTATTATAAAATGCCTGTTATATTTCGATGTGTAAATACTCTAAATGTATTGCTAAAATATCGATCTAATATTGCAGGTCATTAAAGCAAAGCTCACCCATCACAAAGCTAAGCGAGCCCTATAAATCATTTATTAAGCAAATACCAAGCAACAAAAATTCCGGATTCAAATCCCATACAAGAAGAACTTCACATAAAAAGTTGGTGACTCCACTATATCAAGCCCTCGTTGATTAGTTGCGATCGTCGATATAAACAGACATCCAACTAGCTAACTTGCGTTTTCCCTGTGGAGTCATTAAACAGTGAAGCCCACTTCTTTGGATGAAGCAATTTACTTGAAAAAGAAAGGAAGATGCGCTTGGAAGCGATAATAAAGGGTCGCTGGTGAGAAAGCCCTCTTCGGAGGCACATTTCATCGGAGTTGAAGTGTAAAAATCTCTCTTCGGAGGCCCACTTCACCAGAGCTGAAATGATCAAAAGCCCTCTTCGGAGGCACAAGCCCTCTTCGGAGGCACATTTCACCGGAGTTGAAGTGTAAAAATCTCTCTTCGGAGGCCCACTTCACCAGAGCTGAAATGATCAAAAGCCCCCTTCGGAGGCACAAGCCATCTTCGGAGGCACATTTCACCGGAGTTGAAGTGTAAAAATCTCTCTTCGGAGGCCCACTTCACTTGAGCTGAAATGATCAAAAGCCCTCTTCGGAGGCACAAGCCATCTTCGGAGGCACATTTCACCAGAGTTGAAGTGTAAAAATCTCTCTTCGGAGGCCCACTTCACCAGAGCTGAAATGATCAAAAGCCCTCTTCGGAGGCACAAGCCCTCTTCGGAGGCACATTTCACCGGAGTTGAAGTGCAAAAATCTCTCTTCGGAGGCCCACTTCACCAAAGCTGAAATGACCCCAAAATTGCTTCTCTACGGAGACCAAAATCACTTCTCTTCGGAGACCAAACTTACTTCTCTACGGAGACCAAAAGTGCTTCTCTTTGGAGACCACGAAGCCTTCTTCGGAAGCACTAAGACAAATAAAGCCTTTTGACAAGGCACATTAAAAAAAACTTTGTTGATGGAACCACTAACGCCTGCAGCTGAATATTTATGATTATTTGTACAAACAAATGTGTAGTAAAACAGCCAAGGACTGTCTCGTGGATCCATTCAACAGTAAAATATAATTGTCTGACAAACAGATCAAAACTTTCTTCAGGAGCTCACTTCACTGCGTAGGAAAACTCACCTTTTAACAAATAAAAGTGATCATCCCCGAAAGTTGGAGTGTTCTTCAGAAAGAGAAAGAAAGTAAAAATATCTCCAAAAGCGAGATATAATCCATTAAAAGAAGAATGATTCTTCCCCTAAAAGTGGAATAGTTATTCTTTGAAATGAGAATATCAGTCTCGTAGAAGCTAGAAATGTTGCAATGCACTTGTGATATGGGGGCAACACTATGCAATTCAGTTACACTAATAAAAGTAATATGCAAGCAACATATCACAAGTTCATTGCAATATCACGAAAAAGTAGATGTGAAATAAATGCATTCTCAAACACAGACAAAAAGTTTGTACAAGTAAAAAGAATCGTTTATTCTACACTAAAAATGATAAACAAATGCATTCTCACATACACAAGAATTTGCACAAGTAAAATAGTTATTTTATTCAATGCTATGAAAACTTTTTACATTATGCAGATTACAAAAAGAAGAAGAGACCGGTATCCGCACAACTTCCGGTCAATACATACAAAAAACAGAAAAGTCAAAATCAGGCTCATTTCTCTTTCTTCCCGCCTTTAGTGCTTCTACCCGACTTGATGATTAACTTCGGAGGCCGTTGTGGATGAGTCGGAGGAGAAGGAGAAAGAGGCACAGCCGGATCAACCTCTGCTTCCTCTCCAGCGGCAGAAGAGCTTTTCTTGCCTTTCTTCAAAATTACGCGTTTCCCTTTCTTTTTCGAGGAAGACTCACTGCCTGGAGTAAAAAATTCTGAAAGCTTAGTGTCATCGTCGCAAGGTTGCTCCGGAGTCTTCTCGCCTTCTTCAAGTTCCCCAGTTCTTGGCTCTTGTGAAACAACCGGATCGTCCAAGTCTTTAAGGGCTTCAATTTTCTCTTCTTGCGATCCTGGTTGAGAAGCTGGAAGAGGAGTAACTTGAGAAGGAGGAGGAACGGCAGCTGAAGAAGGAGAAGTTGGCACAACTTTCGGTACTTCCGCTATAGAAGAAAAGAAGTTAAAATCAGTATTCTCCAAGATAAGAGAAGATATTGGTTCGTCCAGGCTTAAGTAATAAGTGAGAAGTTCATCAAGCTCAGTCAAATTGAATAAGTAATTCACTGGAACTGGGTTGACGTCAAAGTTACCTGGAGAAGTCGGTTTGGCGAGATTGATCTCAAATTCCTGAGCCTGAAAGTCCTTCATAGCCTCTTCCTCTGTAGGAGTGGTCACAGTCTCTTTGTCAACTTTAGTAGGAGGCGAAGAGTGAGAACTAGAGCCAGCAATATCAACCTCAGCTGAAGCCGAAATACGAACAGGGGCAATAGGAAGTATTTCTTTCTCAGGAAGCTTCTCTCCCGTCGCTTCGGCTCGCACTCGAGTAAGCTGTTCTTTTCCTTTGGCAAGTGTAGCGCGGGCGCTCTCATTTAAATAAGTAGCTTCAAGATCTGCTTCAGCATAACCGGCGCCGCCCAACATATCAATGATCGCCTCCCATACTTCAGCTAAGGTGACTTCATATTCCGGTCCCAAAAATGAAAGGCTCCCACGCCCCAAGACGCAATGGACATAAAAGTCGAATAAAGTCGTGTCAATGGTGGCTATGGTTGCCTTATGGGATTCTTCAGCCGCAGCTTTACCAGCGAGAGCTTCATCACGCTCTCTTTCAGCCTTCAATAACTAAGACTGCAGTCTCGCAATTTCTAAGTCTTGAGAGCTAACTTTCTCCCGAAGTTGAGCAGCGTCATCGCGATATTTTCTATTAACATGCTGCTCTGCTTCAAGTTTCACTTCAATGTCTCGCTGAGCAGCATGGGCGTCTCGAACTTGCTTTTGGAGCATTTCTTCCTTCTGTGAATAAGAAGTGGAGGAAGTAGCAAGCTCATTTTTGAGTCTTTCAACTTCGGCTTCAAGCCTCCCGTAATCATCAGTAATGCTTTTCATTTCAGCATCGTGTTGCTTGCAGAACTTATCCCATTCTGATTTATCGTTCTCCATGGTCATCATAACCTCAAGATTCATGCGGTTGACCCTTTGAAGTTCATCGACCAGTTTCTGCCATCCAGACATTCTTTCAATGTCGAGCCTAACAGCATCTAAATTCCTCAGCATGGCTTTCTTATCGATGGGGACTAAGTCCAAGTCAAAGCGAACTCCTTTTAGACACCAATTGGGAAATCAGCTCTGTAGTGTAGGAGGACCATCCTTGGCTTGGTACTGAGGCCTATTAATAATTGCCTGGATGTCAGACTTCTTAAGTGCAGGAGAACCGGAAGAAGTGTCAGGAGGAATAGAAGCGGCAGTCTTTTCCAAAATGGTAGACGGGTCCTTGTCGTCGAGTCTGATCCACTTGCTAGAATCATCGGCAAGGTGACTTTTCCCCTTGTCGTCGTAAGATTTCCTCTTGTAAGAATCGTCACTTCTGCGGGAAGAGTCTTGTCGCTCGTCCCTACTCCCATAGTACTGTTCATCGTCCCTCCTCCTTTGTTGTTCTTCATAAGCTCGCCTCTCTTGAGCTTTTCTAATGGCTCGCTCTTCGTCAGAATCTTTGCGAGCGGGGAGATAGCTTTTGTAATCATAATTATCGCGCCCCCCGTAGCGTCGAAAGTTGTCATAGTACGAGCCACTTCGCCCCACTGAAGAACCTGAAATTGAAGAAAAAGCAAGTCTTAGAAATCTTCGAAGTAGAGAATTTAAGTGCATATGAGTGCTTGGCATCATAAGTGTGTGTGGCGTGTAAGCTATGCGCATCAAATTACAAACCACTCTATGGTGTGGGAGTGGCAACGGCTTGTGTAGAAGGCGTTGTGGTTTGTCGCAAGGAAGAAGTTGCCTCTACAACAGGAGAGATCGTTTTTGAAACATCATCTTTAAAGAGCTCCTGAGAGGTTATCATGATATTGCTCAGATTGTCAAAAGTATCGTCGCCATGATGCGCGGGAGAATTATCTTTTTCAACTTCCGCCTCAGCCGTCTTTTCAGAAATGTGAAGATCTTCCTCTTCTTCAATAATCGGGGCAAGTGCTAACTTACTGGACGACCCCGCAATGACGGTAGGAGTAGAACACTTTACCAATGAAGTCTAAGTGGTAAGTTCTTTCGGTGAAGGTTCTTGAGCAGGAGCGGGGGCATCTGACTCCTCAGCTGGAGAATCAGGGACTTCATGTGGCTAAATAGAGCGGGAAGGATGTAAGAGTCCAAATTGATGGAGGAACTCATCTTTCAATAGAAATTGAACACTCCTCTCCTCAACCGGCACGGCCATAAGCCTCTCGAAGGTTGTTTTGTGACGAGGTTCCCTAGAAGAGGGAGGGAGCGCTGAAAAAGTAGAAAAAGAAGTTAACACCTGACAATTTGGACTTCGAAGAATTCAGAAAACACAGGGAAAGGAAAAAGATAGATGGTCGTACTTCCCACTCTCTAGATGGCGTAAAATCCCGGGGGACAGCGAACAAAGAAAAACTGGCTCAGGAACCCGGGAACGCTCTCGGGAAGACCGATAATCAATCTACGGTTCCTGGCACTCCTCACAAGTGTGATAGAGGGATGGTCTTTGTTCTTTGCAAATATGCACAGGAAGCGAATTTCTCCAAAACTGGGAAAACGGTCCAGCATTCTCCTAAAAAGCACACACAGTCCCAGCAGAATGGCGTAGCCATTAGGGTGTAGTTGAAAAGGGGAGATAGATTGTCGGAGGAGAAGTTCTCGAAGACAATCGTTGAATGGGGGGATAGCTCCACTCAAACACATTTGGCGGTTAACTGCGACAAAGCCATGGGGCGGCCTCAGTAGTATCATTTATTCCAGGGAACAAAGCGTCAGCTTCGGCAATGCCAAACTGGATGCATAATTGAAGAAAAACTTTAAGGCTCAGAGTGGTAGGAGTCCTTTCCGGAGGATCGTTCAGTGGAGTGGCAATTGGAAAAGCTTCTCCAGCTGGTTCCAAGTCTTCTTGTTGAGATGTCATTCTACACAAGGAACTGGATGATCAAATATTAAGGTGCACGTTTCCTAAAAGTGTGAAGTGTTGTGTAAAACTAGTGAAATAACATGTAAATATAACTGGAATCAAATTGGTTGATATTTGTCAATTATAGAATTCCGGAACTTGTTATTGTAAGTACAAGTACAGTGTTAATGCATGCAGGTCAGCTTTAATTAATTAGGCTTTGCTTTAATGCTTCACCTGAACTTGTCAATTCACAACATTTCATACATATGCGTTCATTTAAGTTGCTTATTTTTCATCGACTAATCTGTCGTTTGATGTGGGCAGTCAATGGCAGTATATTCGTCCCGCTTTTCTGCAAATGTTGTATTTAACAGGTTGGCAGCTTTAAAAACTAAAGTAATCTGCAAAGAAGTACAACAAAAGTTCAAGCTCAAATAGTTCGAAGTTCCAGCGGTTCATTTTGGCAATTTAAAACTAAAGTTCAGTCAAGTTCCGTCAAGGCATTGCAAATGTCCAAAGCATATTCTCTTAAGTCAGATTGTTCAATTCCAAGAATTCAAGGCAATGGAATTTGGTCAAGTAATTAGGTCGTTCAGGTGCGCTCACGAGTTAAGAGTTAAGTGCTAACTCGCCCACAACCTAAGGGTTAGGCTACGATTTAAGTTAAGTCGTCAGTTCCTTAAGTCGCACTACAAGGAAAGGTCTCAAGTCAGAATGAAGAAAAATCAGTCCTAGGTCGTTGCCAACTTACGACCTACTTTAGGTCGTACGCGATTCATCTTTCTCAATACACTCGAATTGCCCAACTCCTAACCCATTAACCCGTTAACCTCTCCATCAACAAAAATTTTCATCTTCCCATGCCATTGAATCACCCCGAAATCACCATAAGTCTGATGCAATGCCTTTCCATCGCAAACCACGAATCAGTCAAACTGGAGCATCGTAGTCTATCGTTTTGTTCTTACCAATTGTCCAAAGTCAAAACAGATCATCACGGATCCATCAGCAGTCGATTGAAACAAGAGTTGCAGTGGAGCATGGCATAAGAAGAGTGGGATTCATAATTCAGTGGCAGTTAAGGATTGGATGAGAAAAACGAGTTCACTTACGCAGTTTAACGATGAGGATAACTGGTGATCGAGTAATTGATTTCTTCGAAAAATTTAAATGCTTACTAATGGCGGAATGAAATGATAAGAGCATGTGAAGGGAAAGAAGGAACGACCTAAGTTATTTGTACCCCGGGGCAATGAAATGCGAACCGACATCACACGACCTAATTCCTCGCTAAGTCGTTCACGACATAACAACCAATCAGAGTGCAAGAGAAGATCGAAGCACACGACCCACGACCTGGGCGTGTACTTCGAGGGGCAAATGTTAACTCCTCTTTGATAGCGACCTACGAGTTAAGGAGTGAACGACTTAAGTTATGCCACGACCTATGGGGACTTTCGACCTAACTGTTGAAGGGACTTACAAGTTAACGACCCACGACCTATGAGCAGTAGCGACTTAACGACTTAAGAGCCATCGACTTAAGAAAGTCTAACGAGTTAACTCCATACCGACTTAAGATGTGTACGACTTAGCAAAGCTAACGATCTAACTGTTGAAAGGACTTACGACCTAACAGCTCAGACTACTTTACGACCTATGAGCAGTAGCGATCTAACGACTTAAGTACTAGCTCCTAAGTCCTTAAGTTCTTAGCAATCTAAGGAACTAAGGCTCTAACGACCTACGACTTATCTTAGGTCGTCCCTGACTTAAAGCTTCTACCCAACGACCTAAGGCCTCTCATGACATCTCCCTAAATCGCTCACGACTTACCACTTTCCCTTAGCCTGTTCACGACTTAAAGGTCTGAACAACCTAACGACTTAAAGGAGTCACGATCTAAGGGATGTAACGACCAAGCGACTTAAGAAATATAACTGTTGAGAGTAGTCCACAACCTATGCCTTAGCAAATATGTGGAACCATTTTACACAGCCGTTGAAAGGTAGCCCAAGATTCTTAGGTCGGGGATGACTTACGACCTGTCTTAAGTCATAAACGACCTAAGGACTTGGAAACTGAGTTCAGGCCAGATTCTTCCCCTATAAATAGACCACCACCTCCAACATGAAGAGTACTTTTGGCCATTCATTTCCTGAAGCATTGTTACTCTGCCGCACTCTCCTCATTCGACAACTAAAGATCTTCCAACACTCAAGGCACTACAACAAGCTTCGTGAGAACTTCATCCATCCGACACGGATTTAGCAAGATTCGTCACCAAAGTTTGAGCTAGTAGTCGAGATTGTTGTGTGATCAAATTGTACTGTGTTTGACAAGTGTTTTGTATCATTTTGTAACCCGATCCAGTAATAAAGACTATAAAGTGGACGTAGGTTCAATTACGGGCCGAACCACTATAAATCTGCTATTCCTTTACTGTTTTACTGCTATTTTCAGCCTGTATTCTGTTCCCGTACCAACGGGTGGTGCTTTCACGAATCTATTACACACACCAGGTGTTAACGTTCACATTTTAGCGTTAACACCGAATCACTTCGATCTTCCCCTCAATTTTTCTCCACATCCACGCAATATCGTCGAGGGTCCTCAACTGCAAAAGCGTCGAGCTCTCTCAGCTCGTTACATCCAATGGCGGAAATCGACTATCGTGTGACGTGGTGGCCATAAATCGATGATGAAGGGGCCGTGTTCGAGCGTGTTTTCTGAGGCGACAATGAGGCCGAGCTTGACCGTGCTCTGGCCGGAGATAGAGTTTGCATAGGCGATCGAGTTGATGGGGTCTGATCGAGTTCTTGAGCGAAGTGGTAGGTGCGGCATTGAGTTTTTGAACGTGGGTATGGGTTTCTTTGTTCATGATTATCCTGGAGCGTTTGCGTTTTGAAGATGAAGGAACCTCCGGCCGTAATTTCTGTGCTCTAAACGAACGATCTAGATTTGTTTTGGTAAAATAAAATAAAATTATAAAGAAAATTGTTTTAAATTATATACAAACCTTTATAAATTCATATCTTTTGCATGCGTTAACAGAATTCGAGGAAATTGGCGATGTCGGAATCGCAGCGACATGATCTACACTGCGATGCAGATCTGGGATCGTTTGGAGCAAGTAAGAATTTTAAATTAAATCGAACGATCTCGATTTAATTTAAAATTTGAAACGCCGAATTCAAGGTGAGTAAATCTCACTCACATCTGGAAGCTAGTTAATTTAAATAGTTAATACTTAAATAATTGGCTGATTGGTTGAATATGAATATTATAAGGAGTTGAATTTGGTATTTTATTATGTGCTAACATCTGTGGATGTAGGGAAATAGGTTGGAGGGATCCAACTGGATTCCTCACAAATAGAAATTATATTCATGATTTGTGATATATTTCACTTATATCCTGTGATAGATTTATTTGGAATTTTGTTATGCTGTGTTATGGTTGGATAATATAATTTGGTATTTTAAAATATCAATAAAATGAAATGGGGATGTAAAAGGGAAATGAAAAAGGATTTTGAGATATGAATTTAAGAAAATTATATTCAGAAAATTGGTTTGGAATTTGAAGTGTTTTGAAATGGTATTTTAAAAAGGGAACGAGGAATGGAAACGTATAAACTGGGCTTATAAATGAAATGGGATATTTATCGGGGGATAAATTTGAAGTATAGATTTCCGGTGGGAATTTCTATAAGAGGGGCAAATTGTTTTAAAAATAATAGTGAGATTATTTTTAAAAGGACGGAAACTGTATTTTTATTGGGAAATGAAGTATGTTTCAAAAGAGGACCTTCAAAGTATAAACTGGAAGGTTTAAAAATGTGTTTTTAGAATATTTTAGGAAAATTATTATCTTTAATTTCCTTTAAGTGAAAAATAAGTATTTATTAACTAATTATGGTATTTGCTTATTTTAAAGATAAATTGGTATTATGTTTTCTAAAGGAAATTTTATTATAAGTATTGATATAATAACTTTATGTTAAAAAGAAATTTTTGATTAAATTTATGCAAGAAAACTTTTATAAATTTTCCAAATTTTATTTTGAATAAAGAATTTGGTAACTGATTTTAAATAATTCAAGTATATATTTTGGAAGTGATTTTCCAGGAATGGAAAATGTATTAAAAATAAAAGGTGTTTATTTTTAAAGCGTTGGAAGAAATTTACGGGATTCAAACGTAAATTTGAATTTAGATAAATCAAGCAGGATTTATAAGAAGAATTCTTTGGTTTATTCTGAAATGGAAGTGTATTTCCCTAAGAAGCCAAGTATGTTTTAAAGCAGAATTTTTTAAATTTGTTTTAAAAGGATATTGTTTTTATTTATATCTATAAAATGGATTTATTTAGAGACAGTTTGGTTAAAGTTTTATTTGAAACTTATGTAGAAGATTGTAACTCTTATTTTAAAATTAGTTCGACTTAACTTTTATTTTAAAATTAGTTTTTATATTTTATAAAAATAGTTTTACCTTAAATATTCTTAAAATATATTTTGAATAAAGTGTTTAAGTAGTTTAATTTAAATATTTAAGGTATAAATTAGAATAAAGTGATTTAAATTATTTTAAAATCTAAAGTATTTGGACTTGGTTATTTCAGTGGGGAATAGAAATTTGTTTGGGAATTTATTCCGTAAAAGGAAGATGGTTTGGAACTATTTCAAAGGGTTGAAATGGAAATATATCATGCGAAGATATTTTAAGGGAAATAAATAATTTGGGAAATTATTTATGTTTGATGGATGTCTGTGAATGTTAATTGATAGTTAAATAACTGACTATCAATATTGGCCAATGCGCTGATCGTTTCGAAGAGACCGGGATCGGGATTAATTTCTTGAAAACCACTTCGATCTAGTTTGAACGTTTTCGTGAGGAAGACAAGAACTGGGAGTCGAAGATGGTGCAGTAAAGTGCGAGGGCTAGTCGCTACTAATCCTGAGGGTGATTCCAAAATGGATGTAGTAGGAATAGTGCATTCGGTTCCGTTCGAACCCGGAACGGACTTGTATGGATGAATGCAATCAGAACATCGTCAGGCTGTAACGACCCGAAATTTTCGATCGAGAAAATTCCAGATAGTTAGGAGAAGAAGAAAGAGATAAAAGAAGAAGAAAGAGAAAAACTACACAGATTCTCACATTCGCAGCAGATCAAAATATAATATCAAATAATAACAGTTTACAAAAGAATACTGTATCAGTTGATTACATTTTTATACACCAGAGTTACACATATACTCAACACTGGACATATACAAATCAACATGTCTCAGATAAACAGAAATATATCACAGCGGAAACACTCTATACGTTCCTGCCATCCACCTCACCTCCTGAGCTCCAGAACGTCCTTACCTGAAAATCAGTAATACTCGGTCTGACCCGAGCATTACAATAAAGTAACACCCGAGTCAGGCTGGAAACCAGCGTGAGTATACCCATCTAACATGGAATACAACAACATAAAACTTACATAAAACCCGGGGTAACTCGTATCAACTTACAAATTCACAATTTTTTATAGACATCACTTATTTCACACATCAATTTCTAAGTACCAAAACTTATATTAAATGGTCCAATTTACTTAAATCATTCCATTCTAGCCTATTGGTTCACATATCAAGCTATAAAGAATCAAAGTAGTTTCGGGTATTAACTAATACCCGACTCCGGACTCTTCGAACCCAATGTCATTTTAACCCAAGTTATTCAAGTGAATACAATTAAATTTAAAATACAGGATGCCACTTTACACAGCAATTCATCTTGATAGATAACCCTATTATCACTGTTCAACCCAATCATATCACAAAGCATTTCATATCAGAAATATCAAATAATCTGAGGCATTCAATATCATTCAATCATTCATAAGCAAGATTTATTAGTCACACCATTCCAACTAATTTAAATAATTTAAATTAATTTCTTTAATCACTTTTAATCCAACTTACTTACATTAATTAATTACAAACCATTAATTAATCATCCCTTAATTATCCTCTTTAATTACATTAAGTAATTAGCCTTAAATTAATAACATAAATTAATTAACCTTCACCCATTCACATTAATTACATTTATCCTTAATTAATTACTCTTAATTAATTATCCTATAATCACTTACATTGATTAATTATCCTTTAATTAATCACATTCATTAACTAACTAACACTTTAATTAATTTCATTAATTAATCCATACTTTAACTAATTACACTAAGTAATTAATCCTCAATTACTTCCATTAAGTAATTATCATTAAATAAATTACATATAGTAATTACCCATTCATTACCTTCCTTAATTAATGACGTCAAGCAATTTTCTTTAATTACTTTCATTAAGTAATTATCATTAATTAATTAATTTCATTAAGTGATATACCTTTAATTAATCATCTTTTAATAACTCAATTAATTAATCACATTAATAAATCAATCTTTTAAAATTGATTACTCAAATTAATTAACCTTTAATTAATTATCTAAATAAAACACTCACAAACAAATCGAACCATCTCCCATTTTCCCCGAGTCACTCACGAGCAAAACCCCTCAAAACTTCGAGCCTCACACGAAATCAACTCGAGAAAACTCGAGTACATATCTTCCCAAACCAAAAATCATTAAATAAATGTGCACCGTGCACATGCACGGTGGCTACGACCACTTCCGGTCATCACCACACCCTCAAGCAAGACGACGATCATCCACGAACCCTAACCTGACCATCAGATCTACACCATCATCTCGAAATCAATATGGAGCATTAAACCCAAAATTGGAACCAAAAGTGAACAACACACCTCAAACCTGAAACCTCCTCGCCCACGAACCTCTGACCATCGAAGAGACATAAATTCCGACCACACACTCGCCATCTATCATACTTCCATTTCCTTGAATCTTGTTGAACTCGATCAACTAGGGAAGACGTGCCGCTCCAAAAATCCAACCTAGTTAAAACTAGGGTTACAAAAAAAAATCGAACACCACTACCACCACAGTGATCTGATCCTCTTCCTGACAATTTTCCCTAATTCCCCAATCATTCTTGCATCACCACAAAAATTTACAACCTCCCAGATCCTCGAGATTATCAAAAAAACCCAAATTACCATTATCTGATCAAACAAGAACTACACCTTCCAATTAGCACTAAAAATTATGAATTTAGTTTTAAAAATCATAATTTTGAATGATGTTTCAGATCCTAACCATGAAACATTGAATCATGATATTTGAATTTCCACTATTTCAAAGTTGATCAACTGTTTATAATTTCCAAAGATAATACAGAGTTATTTTAACTTAAGTATAATTTTAAACTAAAGTTTCTGATTAAACAACCAAGTTTGATTTGAATCTTAGGTTTAACAAGAGATAAAATCTAGAGATTTTGTATTTTTAAATCAAAACTTGAATCCTGGGAACTATAAACAGAGAAGACTCAGATGGAAACAAAACATGCATATCATACATTCATATATACACAACAGACTGCATTTATATATATACACTACATATTTATTCCAGAAAACTTGCATGCAACCAAACTATTCAAAAACTTAAGCTTTCAAAAATGATGTTACTCACCTGCTCAACTTAAAAACAAAGAACATTTTTGATTTTCTCTGGAACTAGGAGTTGATCTGGAGACTGGGAACTCAAAGCTTCAAATTTTGAATCTGAAGTTGCTTGATTTGATTTTAAGTTGAAAATTGCAGAAATGTTTATCTTTGTTACTTAACAAATTTTCATACCACAGCTTCATAGATTATCACATGCTACTCAGATATAACATGTTAAAGGGTTTATAAGGGTAGTTTGCTCACAGTTCAATAAAAGCAGAGAAAACCTGGAACTTGTTTTGTTTTGTTTCCAGACAAGCATACATCATTCATAAGTATATATATTCATGCAGCATATTTTTCATCCATACAAATATTTCACTATCACAAAATCAAACATTGATCACAGGCAAACCAAGATATATACAGATTCAAGAGTTTACTCACAGTTATAGGATGTTGAGCAGAGAGCTTTGAACTGGAATGCCCTTTTTTTAATTTTTGAAAACTGGAAAAATACTTGATGATCTGAAACTTTGATTAGTTGTTGAAATGATCTTGCCTTGATTTAGTTGAGTTTGCTGATGATTTGAGGTAGTGATGGATATATGTATATATACATAGAATAGAAGCTTGCGGAAGAAGCTAGGCTGAGGAGTTTTGTTTACAGTTTTCACATATTTTCCTTTTGATTTTTATTATATATATACTTTTGATTTTCTTTGGTCAGTAAACTCTTTTGACTTTATATGATTTTGTACAAAGATTTAATAAAAAAATAAGATTTCACAGTGATTTGATAATTGAATGATATAATGTATGTTTGAGTTGAATGGCATTAATTGTGTGTTCCCTCTTTTATTTACAACTATCTTCATATGAATTTGTATATATATATATGCGTTTATATCCTAATGTATATATGTATTTGCTATCTTATATATACTTATACTTATACATATCCTTCTAAGCAATTCTTATGTGTAGTTTGTTATTATGTTCACATTTTTTCAAACATCCATATATATTATTTCATATGGCATGCAACCATATACTTGTATACTCATATACTTAAATATATACATATCTTTAATAAATTCATACCTACTTAATTTTCATGCTTATCTTCACATTCCTTGTTGGATTTGAACATGTATGTATATATTTCTTAATTAAAATTTCCTTGAAATATATTATCTATTCATTCGACATATAAAAATCAATATTTCCATAATTTAATCCGGTCAATTACCCAATTAACATACGCTAAAAATCCGGGTTGTCACATTCCTCCCCCCTTTAGAACTTTTCGTCCTCGAAAAGGAACGAAACGAATTTATGAAAATGCTTAAAACCAGGTAAATATTCTTTAATCATTTTTAAAACACTTTTTACTATCCATATAATATTATTCCAAAGTAGTTTTTATAAAAACACTTTTATAACTCGATGTTTCGACAAGTCCATCCTTGTTCTCACAGAAATTCGTTCATACGTAATCAAGCGTAGGACTGAAAATCTATAAGTACTTGGTAAACTCGTTTTCAACACCCAATGAAAATACTTGGAAAATATTTTGGTGAAAATATAGAAAACAGTTTCAAAAATAGAGAAAATATCTTTGGTGAGAATGCTCTAGAAATCATCACCCCCATCCATGGTCGAAGTTACATCCTGGCTTACGTTGCCATCACAGCAAAAGTCATGTAACTGTAGGCACTCCGCGCCCCTCGATTACGCCATAGAACCTGCAACAGATCGCAGTTACATTCCAGGGTTACGTTGCCATCGCAACAAAATTCCATGTAACTGTAAGCATCAGCGCCCTCGATTTTCGCTGTCAAAAATGAAACTTCACATAGGTCGCAGTCTACCGATGTAAAATCAAACGCAGACTGTTGGCTCTCAGCAGCACACACGACTTTCGCTATGTTACCATAGGTCGCACTCTACCGATATAAAATCAAACGTAGACTGTTGGCTCTCGGCAACATACACGACTTTCTTCATGGTCTGCAGTAGATCGCAGTGACATTGAGTTAAACTGTCGTCATAGCATAACCCAAATGCCTCTGTAGGCATCAGCGCCCTCGACTTTCGCTACCCAATAATCCTTAGGAACTAGTTTGTCCGGACTCCTCATATGTAACGCCCCACTTTGAGATCCACTGTAACAAAGAGTATTACGGGAGTAATACTGTCTGTTAAAGCGGAGAATAGAGTATAGTGGAAGCGACCATTTGTAATCAAGCTATAACTATCTACTGAATACGTCGAAAGGGTGGTATCTATAATAGCCTGGGTGCAGCCCAGGCCTGTCCTGGTGCACCCAGAGCTCAGTTTTCAGCCTGTTTTCAGGCTTAACAAAACAGCCAACATAAAATGCAGTTTTTAGGTGATTTGTGGTGTTTTTTTCAATTTTTGGCATCAAATTTTCACCAAAATTAACTAGCAATTATCACTAATAGGTATAACTAACAATAATTACTAATAGATAGTAATTACCTTAATGAAGCAATGGATCAAATAACTTGTGTGCAATAATCAAGCAAGCCAAAATGCTCAACCCCAAAGCAAAAGATCAAGAGGCTTCAAGGACCCAAAAAATCAAAAACAAAACAATGATTACAACAAGATGGTAGAGGTAAATAGGGATTAAGAAGGATTAGAGAATAAGAGAGAGATTGCATTACCTCTTTTTTTTCTAAGATTAAACTAATTTAATTATGAAGAGAACGAGATGGATCTTCTAAAGGGAGGCCATTAGTTATGCTTAGATTTAGGTTTAGGAATTATGAAGAGGAGGAGGGTTAGGGTTATGAAATGGGTTTAAGATATTATATAGAAGTAGGTAGGCTAATGGGTCATGATAAGAGGTTTTAAAACCCATTAGGACTTAGTTTATTTTCTTAGGTTATCATATGAACAAAATCCTAAGTGGCATCCTAATTTTAATTAAAACCATATAATTGTCTCATTAGCCAATTAAACCAATTATCACATTAAAATTCCCCTTTTAATATTAAATTCCAAAAATATCAATTTCCCCATTTTAAACCCAAAATACTTTAATTTGCACACCAATTGCAAATTTAAATTCCCAAGATTTTTGTTTAGCTCCCTTTTCCACTTAAAATCATAATTTTAATTTATTATTCGGTAATTGCAATCTCAGGGTTGTTACAGACTCCCCCCCTTAATAAAATTGCGTCCCTGTAATTCCTTAAATATAGAAGTCGTCTATAACATCTAATCCACAAAGGAATACAGAAGATAAAATATAGATGCTCACCCGTGCCGGAAGATGAAAGAAAACCAGGATAAGTACGCTCGATAAATTCTCTGGTCTCCCAAGTGCAGTCCTTAGGATTAGACGACCATTGAATCTTCACAAGCGGAACTTCTTTGTTTCGAAGACGTCTGATCTCCGAATCAAGCACATGAAGAGGATGCTGCTCTATAGATAGATCGGGTGAGATCTCCAAATCGGGCACGATATGAGGCTTGATGATAGAATCAGGATCGCGGACACACATGCGAAGCTGGGAAACATGGAACACATCGTGCATTCCGGAGAAGTGAGCAGGTAGAGCCACACGATAAGCAACGGGGCCGATGCGTTCCGTAATAGGAAATGTCCGACATAACGAGGAGCCAACTTCCCTGTAGAGCTGAAACGCACAACCCCCTTCATGGGAGATATCCGAATAAAGACATGATCACCAATGGAGAACTCAAGAGGATTCCTACGGCTGTCCGCGTAGGATTTCTGACGGTTCTGCGCCTCTTTCATTCTCTGACGAATAAGAATAATCTTCTCAGAAGATTCCCGAACTGAATCTGGACCAAGAAGGTGCTTCTCACCAGATTCTAACCAACAAGCAGGAGAGCGACATGGCCTTCCGTAAAGAGCCTCGAAAGGTGCCATGCCGATACTAGACTGAAAGCTGCTGTTGTAGGAGAACTCTACAAGTGGTAAGTGATCCTCCCAACTACCTCCGAAATCCAGAATACAACAGCGCAAAAGATCCTCTAAAACACGATTCACCCTCTCCGTCTGACCGTCGGTCTGAGGATGATAAGCAGTCAAGAGATTCAGCTTTGAGCCCAAAGCTGACTGTAAGCACTTCCAGAAGTGACTAGTAAAGATAGTGTCTCGATCACAGACGATAGAGCTAGGAATGCCATGAAGTCGAACGACTTCCATCACATATAACTTGGCAAGCTGAGGAGTAGTCTGAGTGGACTTAATAGGAATGAAATGAGCTGATTTGGTCAAGCGATCGACGATAACCCAAATAGAAGTATGGCCTGACCTCGATCGAGGCAGACCATCAATAAAATCCATGGATATTTGATCCCATTTCCACAATGGAATCTCTAGCGGCTGTAGAAGACCAGATGGTCGCTGATGCTCAACTTGGATCTGTTGACAAGTCATGCAACGGCTTACATAACTTGCAACATCGCTCTTCATGCCCTCTCAATAAAATAGACGACACATGTCGGCATACATCTTGCTCGACCCAGGATGAATAGTGTACTTAGTGCGATGGCACTCGTCTAGAATGTCATGCCTAAGTGATGAATCAGATGGTACCAAAATACGGTTCTTCCTGCGAAGACACCGATGAGAATCAATAGAGTAATCCAGCAATGTCTCATCACTGGATCCCGACTCAAGGAGATGAATATATCGCAACAGGTCTGGATCCTGCCGCTGAGCATGGGCAATGCGATCCAATAGAATAGGTCGAGCTTCCAAGCTGAATAGCAAGATCTGAGGATCAGAAGACGGAGCTCGATTTCGAATATCACACATAGAAAGAGTCTCAAGAATATCCCACTCGGCTATCATCATAGAAACTACTACCGAGTGTTTGCGACTGAGTGCATCAGCCACACGATTACCCTTGCCAGGGGTATACTGAATATCTAAGTCATATGAGGCGAGAAACTCAAGCCATTGCTGCTGCCTCATATTGAGATCTCTCTGGCTGAAAAGATACTTCAGCGACTTGTGATCGGTGTAGAGAATGAAACATTCGCCCAATAGATAATGACGCCACGTCTTCAAGGCAAAGACGATAGCAACTAACTCAAGATCATGAGTATGATAGCGAACCTCATTCGGACGTAGCTGCCTAGAAGCGTAAGCAACTACCCGATCCTTCTGCATAAGCACAGCACCGAGACCGCTACCACAAGCGTCGGTGTAAACAACAAGATCCTGGTTTCTCTCAGGAACCACAAGAATAGGAGCATGGGTGAGAAGTTCCTTCAGTCGCTGAAAGGAAGCTTCACACTTATCATGTAACGACCCGGAAATTTCGAACCCGAAAATTCCAGATAGTTATGAAAAAGAAGAAAGAGATAGAAGAAAAGAAATAGAAACAAGTCACAGAATCTCACATTCGCAGCGGATTAAAATATAATAGCAATAATAACAGTTTACAAAAGAATACTATATCGGTCAATTTATATTTATAATACATTAGAGTTACAACATATACACAATCACTGGACATATAAAATCAACATGTCCAAATATACAACAATATATCACAGTGAGATACACTCCATACGTTCCTGCCATCCAGCTCGTCTCCTGAGCTCCAGAACGTCCTCACCTGAAAATCTGTAATACTCGGTCTGACCCGAGCATTACATCAAAGTAACACCCGGATCAGGCTGGAAACCAGCGTGAGTAAACCCATATAATTTGAAATACTAAGTCCAACTTTAAAAAGGAAACCCGGGTAACTCGTACTTCACTACGAGTTCATTACTTGTTATGCTCAACACTTATTTCATGACACAAATACTGGGTATTCTAACTTAGTTCAAGGGTTAATATTATTTCATTTCAGCCAATTGATATCACATATCAATCTATATAGAATCGAAGTGGTTTCGGTTATTAACAAATACCCGACTCTGTTCTCTATGAATTCAGTTCATCTTAACACGTGATATTCAAGTGAAATGCAATCCAACTTTAAATAGAAGATGTCACCCTTTTTACTCTGTAATTCATCATTGACAGATAACCACACTATCATTTCCCACCCAACACATCATATCACGAACCATTTCATATCAGGGGTATCAACCAATTCAGGGCATTTAAACAATCACTTAATCATACATAAGCAAGATAATCAATCACACCATCTCGAATTATACAAATGAATCATAATTGAATTAAATCAATTACCTTTAAGTCCTGCTTATTAATTACAACCTAAATGATTTACCATCCCACAATCATTTATCTTAGCCAATCCGCCAGATTAATTATTCTTTAATTAGGCTAAAATTATCATCATTGTCTAATTACTTTCATTAAGTAATTATAATTAACCAAACTTCATGAATGTTTATCCTTAATTAATCAATTAACTTAATTAATTGTATCCATTAGTCAACCCCAATTACTCATAAACAGTAATTACCACTCTGTAATTACTTACCCGAGTAATTACCCTTTAATTACTTCTCATTAAGTAATTCCTTTTAATTTATTACATCCTGTAAAATATGAATTTCTTCACTAATCTCATCAAGTATTTAATTAATCTCCAAGAGACTACCTTTAATTAATTAACAAATTAATTTCAATCGGGTAATCCATCCCTTAATTACCCTTAAACCCAATTAATCAATCTTAATTGCAGATTAATTATTCTTTAACCATTAATTAATAATCCTTAATTATTGATTAACACAACTTAATTACACATTTAGTAGTCCTTGATCACCAGTTAATTACTTAATTTACTTAACTACTAATCATTCGTTAATTAACTTTAAGTAGTTAATTACAAATTTATTTATCAATTTATCATTAATTTATCCAAACTCTAATTACAATTATAGTTTAATTATTCTTAATTACACAAGATTATCATTATCAATCTTTAACTTCAAACTTATTAAATCTTAAACTATTTATTTAATCACCATTATAAATTAATTACATTCTTAATTAACTTTCAATTTAAATTATCCATCTTATGTTTTAAAACCTTTCTTAATAAATTTTAAATCAAGTCTTAGCTTAAACCTTGTCAACAATGTTTACTTACATAATACTGGGTTTTGTTAACAAGAATAATATAAAAGAGTTTAGGCTTAACCTCTTAAAATGGCCCGAGTCGAGCCCGACAATTACTCGAGTAAGGCCCGAGTTTCCCCAGCATTTTCCCGCGTTCCTTCTTCCCCCTGCTCGTGTTCTTCTTCCTCTTCTAATCTTCCTTTTCTCTTCTGTTTTATTTCCTTTTTTTTAGTTTAAGTTTAAATTATAACAGCAGAACACGTGAAAGTAACCCACGCACAAACCCAGGCCAAACTCGTTCCCAATATCTTGAGTATCACTCGAGACGACCAAATCTTTTGAAACTGCTGACACCTTCACGACACCGTGCACGTGCACGGTGCGCCGCCCCCACTCCGGCGACCCCCGATGACTCCTGCAAACCACGATTCGACCATACACTCGAAAACAAAAGCCAATTCGATGCGAAAAGCTCGAAATCGAAAAACACTCATCTGGACGAACTGTAAGTCGAACATCCCAAGAGGAAAACGCCTCTTCCTCCTAACGCCGACCACCAGTGGCATCGCGATTTCTGCCACGCATTGCCAACCACTTCCCCTACCATCCCTTAAAGGCACACACAGCTCGATCGTACCAGGATGACGAAATCAACGAGCATACAGACCCAAAAAGAACTCGAACCAAACCCTACATTTGATTCGACCCCAAAATCCTTGCATTGAATAATTTTTTTAGCATTTTTATTGTGTTTGTAAATCACCAATCTTGCTTCACAATTAACTTCATCAATTAAAATTTGTTAAATCGACAGATATTGATAAAAATGCTTCTTTTATCCATTTTCGAACTGTACCTTAAATATTGATCTAAAAATCATCGTTTCTATTTTAAAAATCCTAACTTTGCATGTTTATTTAAGATATGAATTCGAATTAGCAAATTAAAATATTTGAATTTTTGCACATATTGATTTCTTACTGCAAAACTTAAATATGCAGAGTCCATATCCTACTGTAAAGCTTCAAAACGAAGACCAGATTTCTGATTGAAGATTAAACATCCTATTTTGTTTAAAAATCCTAATTTAAAATGGTTTACCAGAAAAAGTATAAATCTTTATCTATTTCTTTCTTTGTTCAGAAATTTGAAATATTGAAGAGCAACACATAGCAGAGCCTCCAGTAACAACATCACAGAGCATCTTATATTTAATATATAGCAGGCATAAGGTTTCATGAACTAATTATCAAGTTTTAAATTTCCAGAAAGTATGTTTACTCACCAAACATGGTTGCTGAACAAAGAACATATCTTGTTTCCTTTTGAAAACCTAAAGTATGAAACTGTCTTTGAATCTGCCTTTAATCCCTATTTGATTTTGTTTGAATTTATATTTGAGCTTGCCCCCTTTTTTTTTCTTTTTTTTTTGTGTTACTGAACGAACCTAAGACAGAAAGATGGACACATATATATAGAAGAGAATACAAGATGTCTAAGGAAGGTATTATCTAGTTAAGTTGTTTCCTTCTTTTGTTTTGGTTGCTCAGATTTTTATTACTGAAAAGTAAAGATTGCTAAATATTTTGAATGGACAAAATGTTGGCTGAGCTGATGGCAATAAATGCCTTGTTTCCAAATGTGTTTACATATTATAACTATGTTTTTACTGTGTATATTGATATTTGGTACGAAGACGTACACTTAGCAGGTATGCATTTGGCTTGTAAATGAAGATATCTTGTTTTAGAGATGTTTGTTTTAGCTGGAATAACTCATATACATGTTTTGTCTGGTCCAGCTCTACAGATTTAGTCTTGTGAATGAAGATATTTTTGTTTTATCGTTTTATTTTATGAACGTATAGTTTTCAGGTTTTAGTTTATACACTTGCCTTATTTTAACTTTATACATTTGTGCTTTCAAATTTTCAGTTTATGTTGTATGTACACCAAAATTACTTATTCTACTTCATTTAACTATCCACATTTAATCTTCTATTTATTATTTATTATACTTATGTTTTAAAAAAATGGCAAGATATATTTTATTTTAACTATATAATTCTTTTACTTGTATTTATAGATATGTATAAGATTTACTTTATAATTAACCATTATCGTCAAAATTACATCATATGTATATATATAGTAGAGCTCTATTTTAATCCAATGTGAACAAGCTAAATTTTATTTTAAATATTTTAGGAGGACTTTATATATTTTTTCAAATGCTAATACTGCCAAAATCCCGGGTTGTTACATTCCTCCCCCCTTAAAACTTTTCGTCCTCGAAAAGGATCGAAGCAAGAATTTTAATTTACTGTTTATCTTAATTAAAATATTCCTTAAACATCTTTTAACTCTTTTACCCCTTTTTCATTAAAATTTTAAGACACTTCAAAATCTACAAAATATTATGGAAATAGTTTTATACAAAAATACTTTTTTATAACTCGATGTCTCAACAAGTCCATCCTTGTTCTCATAGAAATTCGGTCATACGTTGATCAGGCGTAGGACTGAAAATCTATAAGTACTTGGTAAACTCGTTCCCAACACCGAGTGAAAATACTGTGGAAAATAATTTTATTGAAAATATAGAAAACGGTTTCGAAAATAGAGGAAATATCTTTGGTAAAAATGCTCTAGAAATCATCACCCCCATCCATGGTCGCAGTTAACCCGATGGTTACGTTGCCGTCCCGGCAAAATCCATAGATAACTGTAGGTCTCCGCGCCACTCGATTACGCCATGGAACCCGCTACAGATCGCAGTTATACCCAGGCTATACGTTGCTATCACAGCAAAGACCCATATAACTGTAGGCATCAGCGCCACCGAATTTCGCTGCCAAAGAATGAAACTCCTCCACTTGACCATAGATCGCAGTCTACCGATGTTGCACTGCCATCCCGACAGAATCAAGTGTAGACTGTTGGCACTCATCCTCCACACGATTTTCGCTATGGTCCCCACACAGTAGATCGCAGCGACATCGAGTTACACTGTCGTCACAGCATAACCCAAATGCCCCTGTAGGCATCAGCGCCATCGAATTTCGCTACCAAATAATCCTCAGGAACTAGTTTGTCCGGACTCCTCACAGGATCAACTTTAGAACCTCCCCTTTTAGAGGTTCAAGGCAGTACCACTCAGTGGCACTCCTGAGAAGTTCATTCAAGGGAGCGCCTTTTTCCCCAGAGCCACTTTCAAAACACTTTATACTATACACATATAGTATTTCCCAAATCATACACCTAGTATGAATCTCATATAAATGCCTTTACACAAAATCGATTTCCAAAATCGATAATTCTCAAACTAGGCTTTCCAAACTTCAAATTTGATTTTACCCAAAAACCAAAAGCCCTTCCAAAATTCAAAGGTTCCAAAAACCTTTCCTCAAAACCATTTTCACAAAAGTCTTTTTATAAATACATATATATAAAAGTTTTGAAAAATCTTTGAATCAATTTGTACTTGTATAAATCCACTTTTATACTTCAAATACTTTCAAAAATGATTTTCTTCTGGCAATAGATCCAACAAGGAGAGTTTTCCATATATATAACAAAGATATATAACTTTGTTCAAATCAATATTCAAATTTTGATTACTCTTTTGTAAAGTCATCCTCCATATTGCCTACTTTCATAAAATAAATTTTAATCATAGAAATGTTCAATTCCCACTTTACTTCATCATATATTTCATAAAATATACTTTTAATTTCAAAATCATTTACGGTTTTTATCCACAAATTTTCAATATCAATTTTATTCAAACCCGTACGATGTCCACATATCATTCGTACGCCATATCAATCTGATCGCTCAATCGATCACACAATTTCATTTCCGAACTAGTATTGTCCACCCGACTTCCTAGTGCGGACTCAGATCTGGTTTCTTGATCAGAAACCGTCATTCTCCTTGCATAGTCACAACTATGATAGAGAATATCCAGAATCAATCAAAAATCCATACCCAGGTTCGCCGTCGAAAATCGAATGAAAAATCCCAACTCGGATCGACAATATTATCTCGAAATTCTATGCTCGAATCTGGATCAAATCACTATGCGAATAGAATAATATACGTACATCCTACGTATTTATCTTCATTGATTATCAGTTAAATCAATTCTCTTTCTATTCACATTCACTTTTAATTTTATTCACTTATCCACATTTACCTTAATCCCCGTGTGGATTATCACCTCAATTCTTATCTCAGTTGGGTATTTAATCAATAACAATTTGAACTCCGACCAGTTTATATTTACAAAATAGCTTGAAAATTTTGAAAATAGATAAGTGGTTGAAAAATAATTATTAGTTTATAAAATAGCTGTAAAATAGTTAAGTAATTGTAAAATAATTGTAAAATAGTAATCAGATATAAAATAATAGAAAAATAGTAATTAGTTTACTAAACAGTTGTAAAATAGTTAAATAGTTCCAAAAGTAATCGTAAAACAAGTTTAAGATAGTTTTAGGTTTTAAAAGAAAAGTTGTATAGTAAATAGTTTGGAAAAAATAGATTTATATTAAAATAATTTATTCTGAAAATAGTCCAGAGTCAAACTGTTCAACTTCCCAATCTCCATTTCAATAAATTTCCCATTAAATTGATCCAGTCCCAATTCAAGTTGAATTTATCCACAATTCAAATCTAATTCCATTTTGAACTAATTCAATTTAAATCTCAATTTTAAACCATCTCGAGTTATATAAATTCGAGTTAACTTTTCAAATGTTGATTTAATCCCATAAATCAAATTTTACCTTTTACTTTTAATTTAACAGCCTAACCATTTAATTCTGAGTTCAAATTTCAAAATTCCATTTTAAATTATCTTTTATTTAACATATTTCAAAACTCAAAACAATTAATTCTTCAGATTCTAATTTATTATCCATTTTTAACTTCAAAACCAATTCTCAGTTTCATAAATTATTTATTACAATAGAATTATATCAGGATGAATAAACATCCAAATTTATCCAAACACCCATTTTACAGCATCCATTTTCAATTCCCATATCTCAAACCCATTTGAGATCACTTATAATTCCTTACCAAATCAACCCATTTAACTTTCCTAAGTTAAATCTCAATTTCATATTGAAATTTCTAATTCAGGTTGTCTTTTAAATTATTTAACTTTCCCAAAGTTAAATTCAATTTACTTAATCCAGCCAACCATACTCAATTTGAATTTCTACTTCAAATTTTCAAATTTCTAATAATATTCATTCTTACTTATTAGTTCAAAACTTATACCACTTTGGGGTTTCACATCACTTCCCAAGGATTATTCAAAACTCAATCCTAGAGTTTTTTTTTTTCATATACATATCTATTTCCTTTACACACCAAATTACTTTAAATTTTAAACCACCTTTGGTTTTAAATTCAAAACATGTTCCTATAAATTTTCAAACAACTCTTGTTTGAATCAAGCTCTTTTATTCAAATAGTACTATTTATTATTTCTTTCAAACACTTGGAACAAATTCCCATATTTTCTGGACTTAGATTTAATACTTCACCATTTAAACCCTTTTCAATTTCAATCATAAGTCATACTCACCTAAATGTTTACTTCCACAAACATTTTATTTTTTTGCTAAATCATTAACAAACATTTCATCATTTTAGGAAAATAACCAATGTTATTACAACTGGAAACCAATTCCAATTATCTTTATTCTAAAAATATTTCTACAAATTCAGGATTTTAATTTCAGTTTGAATCCAATTCAAACTTATTTTACTTTCATTTTAGTTATATTTCTGTTACTACCTAATTTAATTCCAATAATTTTTAACAATCAGTTACTTTAACATTTATTAGTAAGAAATATTGCTTTATATATATATATCGAAATATATTCTTACTTAAAATCATTTAAAATCTTTATATAAGAAAATAACAAGTACGCTCTCTCGTATATATATACGCTCAACTCATTCTAGGGTACTATTGACCCTATCCTTAATGAGTACACCCACCAGAGCCAAGGTTCTCGCTTAACCTTTCAGCTCTGATACCAACTGTAACGACCCGGAAATTTCGAACCCGAAAATTCCAGATAGTTATGAAAAAGAAGAAAGAGATAGAAGAAAAGAAATAGAAACAAGTCACAGAATCTCACATTCGCAGCGGATTAAAATATAATAGCAATAATAACAGTTTACAAAAGAATACTATATCGGTCAATTTATATTTATAATACATTAGAGTTACAACATATACACAATCACTGGACATATAAAATCAACATGTCCAAATATACAACAATATATCACAGTGAGATACACTCCATACGTTCCTGCCATCCAGCTCGTCTCCTGAGCTCCAGAACGTCCTCACCTGAAAATCTGTAATACTCGGTCTGACCCGAGCATTACATCAAAGTAACACCCGGATCAGGCTGGAAACCAGCGTGAGTAAACCCATATAATTTGAAATACTAAGTCCAACTTTAAAAAGGAAACCCGGGTAACTCGTACTTCACTACGAGTTCATTACTTGTTATGCTCAACACTTATTTCACGACACAAATACTGGGTATTCTAACTTAGTTCAAGGGTTAATATTATTTCATTTCAGCCAATTGATATCACATATCAATCTATATAGAATCGAAGTGGTTTCGGTTATTAACAAATACCCGACTCTGTTCTCTATGAATTCAGTTCATCTTAACACGTGATATTCAAGTGAAATGCAATTCAACTTTAAATAGAAGATGTCACCCTTTTTACTCTGTAATTCATCATTGACAGATAACCACACTATCATTTCCCACCCAACACATCATATCACGAACCATTTCATATCAGGGGTATCAACCAATTCAGGGCATTTAAACAATCACTTAATCATACATAAGCAAGATAATCAATCACACCATCTCGAATTATACAAATGAATCATAATTGAATTAAATCAATTACCTTTAAGTCCTGCTTATTAATTACAACCTAAATGATTTACCATCCCACAATCATTTATCTTAGCCAATCCGCCAGATTAATTATTCTTTAATTAGGCTAAAATTATCATCATTGTCTAATTACTTTCATTAAGTAATTATAATTAACCAAACTTCATGAATGTTTATCCTTAATTAATCAATTAACTTAATTAATTGTATCCATTAGTCAACCCCAATTACTCATAAACAGTAATTACCACTCTGTAATTACTTACCCGAGTAATTACCCTTTAATTACTTCTCATTAAGTAATTCCTTTTAATTTATTACATCCTGTAAAATATGAATTTCTTCACTAATCTCATCAAGTATTTAATTAATCTCCAAGAGACTACCTTTAATTAATTAACAAATTAATTTCAATCGGGTAATCCATCCCTTAATTACCCTTAAACCCAATTAATCAATCTTAATTGCAGATTAATTATTCTTTAACCATTAATTAATAATCCTTAATTATTGATTAACACAACTTAATTACACATTTAGTAGTCTTTGATCACCAGTTAATTACTTAATTTACTTAACTACTAATCATTCGTTAATTAACTTTAAGTAGTTAATTACAAATTTATTTATCAATTTATCATTAATTTATCCAAACTCTAATTACAATTATAGTTTAATTATTCTTAATTACACAAGATTATCATTATCAATCTTTAACTTCAAACTTATTAAATCTTAAACTATTTATTTAATCACCATTATAAATTAATTACATTCTTAATTAACTTTCAATTTAAATTATCCATCTTATGTTTTAAAACCTTTCTTAATAAATTTTAAATCAAGTCTTAGCTTAAACCTTGTCAACAATGTTTACTTACATAATACTGGGTTTTGTTAACAAGAATAATATAAAAGAGTTTAGGCTTAACCTCTTAAAATGGCCCGAGTCGAGCCCGACAATTACTCGAGTAAGGCCCGAGTTTCCCCAGCATTTTCCCGCGTTCCTTCTTCCCCCTGCTCGTGTTCTTCTTCCTCTTCTAATCTTCCTTTTCTCTTCTGTTTTATTTCCTTTTTTTTTAGTTTAAGTTTAAATTATAACAGCAGAACACGTGAAAGTAACCCACGCACAAACCCAGGCCAAACTCGTTCCCAATATCTTGAGTATCACTCGAGACGACCAAATCTTTTGAAACTGCTGACACCTTCACGACACCGTGCACGTGCACGGTGCGCCGCCCCCACTCCGGCGACCCCCGATGACTCCTGCACACCACGATTCGACCATACACTCGAAAACAAAAGCCAATTCGATGCGAAAAGCTCGAAATCGAAAAACACTCATCTGGACGAACTGTAAGTCGAACATCCCAAGAGGAAAACGCCTCTTCCTCCTAACGCCGACCACCAGTGGCATCGCGATTTCTGCCACGCATTGCCAACCACTTCCCCTACCATCCCTTAAAGGCACACACAGCTCGATCGTACCAGGATGACGAAATCAACGAGCATACAGACCCAAAAAGAACTCGAACCAAACCCTACATTTGATTCGACCCCAAAATCCTTGCATTGAATAATTTTTTTAGCATTTTTATTGTGTTTGTAAATCACCAATCTTGCTTCACAATTAACTTCATCAATTAAAATTTGTTAAATCGACGGATATTGATAAAAATGCTTCTTTTATCCATTTTCGAACTGTACCTTAAATATTGATCTAAAAATCATCGTTTCTATTTTAAAAATCCTAACTTTGCATGTTTATTTAAGATATGAATTCGAATTAGCAAATTAAAATATTTGAATTTTTGCACATATTGATTTCTTACTGCAAAACTTAAATATGCAGAGTCCATATCCTACTGTAAAGCTTCAAAACGAAGACCAGATTTCTGATTGAAGATTAAACATCCTATTTTGTTTAAAAATCCTAATTTAAAATGGTTTACCAGAAAAAGCATAAATCTTTATCTATTTCTTTCTTTGTTCAGAAATTTGAAATATTGAAGAGCAACACATAGCAGAGCCTCCAGTAACAACATCACAGAGCATCTTATATTTAATATATAGCAGGCATAAGGTTTCATGAACTAATTATCAAGTTTTAAATTTCCAGAAAGTATGTTTACTCACCAAACATGGTTGCTGAACAAAGAACATATCTTGTTTCCTTTTGAAAACCTAAAGTATGAAACTGTCTTTGAATCTGCCTTTAATCCCTATTTGATTTTGTTTGAATTTATATTTGAGCTTGCCCCTTTTTTTTTTCTTTTTTTTTTGTGTTACTGAACGAACCTAAGACAGAAAGATGGACACATATATATAGAAGAGAATACAAGATGTCTAAGGAAGGTATTATCTAGTTAAGTTGTTTCCTTCTTTTGTTTTGGTTGCTCAGATTTTTATTACTGAAAAGTAAAGATTGCTAAATATTTTGAATGGACAAAATGTTGGTTGAGCTGATGGCAATAAATGCCTTGTTTCCAAATGTGTTTACATATTATAACTATGTTTTTACTGTGTATATTGATATTTGGTACGAAGACGTACACTTAGCAGGTATGCATTTGGCTTGTAAATGAAGATATCTTGTTTTAGAGATGTTTGTTTTAGCTGGAATAACTCATATACATGTTTTGTCTGGTCCAGCTCTACAGATTTAGTCTTGTGAATGAAGATATTTTTGTTTTATCGTTTTATTTTATGAACGTATAGTTTTCAGGTTTTAGTTTATACACTTGCCTTATTTTAACTTTATACATTTGTGCTTTCAAATTTTCAGTTTATGTTGTATGTACACCAAAATTACTTATTCTACTTCATTTAACTATCCACATTTAATCTTCTATTTATTATTTATTATACTTATGTTTTAAAAAAATGGCAAGATATATTTTATTTTAACTATATAATTCTTTTACTTGTATTTATAGATATGTATAAGATTTACTTTATAATTAACCATTATCGTCAAAATTACATCATATGTATATATATAGTAGAGCTCTATTTTAATCCAATGTGAACAAGCTAAATTTTATTTTAAATATTTTAGGAGGACTTTATATATTTTTTCAAATGCTAATACTGCCAAAATCCCGGGTTGTTACATATCAGACCAAATAAAACGAACCCCCTTACAAGTCAGAGTCGTGAGGGGAAGTGCAACACGAGAGAAATCCTTGATAAATCGACAGTAATAACCCGCCAGACCAAGGAAGCTGCGAATATCATGAACGTTCTCGGGCTGCTTCCAATTCTGAATAGCTTCGATCTTGGCAGGATCGACAGAAATACCCTCAGATGATACAATATGGCCCAAGAACTTGACCTTGCTCTCCAAAAAATGGCACTTGGAGAGCTTGGCCTTAAGCTGATGCTGACGAAGAGTATCAAAGACGATCTGCAAATGATGAGCATGCTCTGCCTCGGATCTAGAATAAATAAGAATATCGTCGATGAAAACCAGAACGAATCTATCGATGTATTCCCGGAATACTCGATTCATAAGATCGACAAAGAAAGCCGGAGCGTTCGTCAAGCCGAACGGCATGACCAACCACTCAAAAGAACCATAACGAGTGCGAAAAGCTGTAAGAGGAATGCTGTCTTCGGCGACTCGTAGCTGATGCAATCCGGTGGAAAGGTCGAGCTGAGAGAAGACCTACGCACAGCTCAACTGATCAAACATATCGTCTATCCGTGTCATTGGATAACGATTTCTGATGGTCAACTCATTAAGCTTGCGATAGTCAATGCAAAGCCTAAGAGAGCCATCGGGCTTCTTAACGAAGACCACAGCAGCACCCCATGGCTAAGAACTGGATCGAATGAACTGCTTCGCCTCAAGCTCCACTAAGTGCTTCCTGAGTTCCTCATTCTCTTTTGTAGACATCCTCGTGGGAGGACGCCCAACTGGGTGGGAGCCTGGAATGAGATCGATGCGGAACTCAATAGCTCGCTTCGGTGGTAAACTAGATACTGGCTCAAAGATATCGGTGAAATCCCGAACAACTGGAATACGAGATATGTCTACCTCATCATCTCGTGAATCAAGAGAGAATAAAGTAACATCAGAAAGCCCAACATCTTGAAGAACAATAGCTAACGGAGAGGACAAGTCAGGGTGATGAATGAATAATATCCGCTCCGAACAAATAATTTTGGCGTCGTGCTGAACGAGCCAATCCATGCCAAGAATCATATCAAAGCCCAAATACTCCATAACGTGGAGATTTGCACGGAAAGAAAAGCCACAAAGATCAATATCTATATTCTCACAGAGCAAGCTAAGGGTCGTGGATCCACCAATGGGATTCACAATCCATAGTGAAGAAACCATACAAGTAACATCCAAAGATAAAGTATCAACTAGTTCCTTTGATACGAATGAGTGAGAGGCACCCGTATAAAAAAGAACTCTAATAGATCTACCATGAAATAAAATAGAGCCTTCAAGAACGGAAGGATGTGTACCTTTAGGCTGAGCAGAAGTGGTAGGAGCCTTGGCAGCATTAAGCCTGCCAGGCTTGGCACTAGCTGGAGCAATAGGACAAGTGGTGATCCTGTGTCCCTCCTTCTTACAGAAGGTGCAATCGAGAGGTTTGGGACACTCTCGAATAAAGTGATCTGGAGAACCGCAATTGAAGCATTTCTTCGGAGGACGTGTCCCACTAGGCTGAGCAGAAGTCTGGGACTGAGGACAAGTCTGAGGCTGAGTCTGAACTGTGGAACTGCCAGTCTTCTTCTTCTTGTGCTGAAAAGAAGAGCAAGACTTGCCAGGAGGAAACCTCTTCTTGGTGGGGTTTGTGGCACCCACACCACCATCATCACTATGCTCCATCTCCACTGACTCAAGATGTAGAGCTGCATTGACCAGCTTCTCGAATGAGAGCTCAAGCTAAAGCATAAGCTTCCTCTTCAGATATTTCTTCAAGCCCTCAACAAATTTGAGGTTCCTCTTATAAGGAGTAGCAATAAACTCAAGGCTGTACTTGGACAGGGCCTCGAAGGAAGAGACGTAATCGGAAACGGAGGACTTCCCCTGCTTGAGATCAAGAAAGCGGCGAGCAAGGGAGTTCTTCTCTGACTCTGGAATGAATTTGAGCTCAAATCTCTCACGAAACTGAGCCCAAGTAAGTGTAGTCTCATCGACCTCGGCAATAAGAAGTTCGTACCAATCCAGGGCACGACTCTGAAGCTGACTAGAAGCAATAAGAACACGGTCATGATCCGGGATATCCATACGAGTGAAAATGCGCTCGCATATCCGAATCCAAGCCTGGACCTCTAAGACATTCTCGGAGCCACTGAACGGCTTCCCTCCGAGATGGGTAAAATCACTGCAGAGACGCACAAAAGCAGACTTGCGCGGAACATCAGCAACTGGGGCTGGAGACTGAGAATGAGACTGGGAATTCCGAACCAGCTCCATGATCTGGTCGGTGGTCATGAACACGCCCTCTGGATGAGTGTTGCTGGACTGCCCAACAGCACTGGTCTGACGTGTGGGTCTCCCTCTTCCCCTTCTAGACATACTGAAAGACAAACGGGAATTAGAGTTAGACATGATTCAATGATAGATAATTAATTAAGGAATACTACAGAATATAACGGATTCCTAAACATATTCCTAACTTATCTATCAATAAACATAAGGAAGGGATTTGATTTAATTCGGATCCAATGAAAATGTATTGTACTAAGTGTATCTATTCTGTGTTTATTATGCTTATTCCTGAAACCAGGCTCTGATACCAAATGTAACGCTCCACTTTGAGATCCACTGTAACAAAGAGTATTACGGGAGTAATACTGTCTGTTAAAGCGGAGAATAGAGTATAGTGGAAGCGACCATTTGTAATCAAGCTATAACTATCTACTGAATACGTCGAAAGGGTGGTATCTATAATAGCCTGGGTGCAGCCCAGGCCTGTCCTGGTGCACCCAGAGCTCAGTTTTCAGCCTGTTTTCAGGCTTAACAAAACAGCCAACATAAAATGCAGTTTTTAGGTGATTTGGGGTGTTTTTTTTCAATTTTTGGCATCAAATTTTCACCAAAATTAACTAGCAATTATCACTAATAGGTATAACTAACAATAATTACTAATAGATAGTAATTACCTTAATGAAGCAATGGATCAAATAACTTGTGTGCAATAATCAAGCAAGCCAACATGCTCAACCACAAAGCAAAAGATCAAGAGGCTTCAATGACCCAAAAAAATCAAAAACAAAACAATGATTACAACAAGATGGTAGAGGTAAATAGGGATTAAGAAGGATTAGAGAATAAGAGAGAGATTGCATTACCTCTTTTTTTTCTAAGATTAAACTAATTTAATTATGAAGAGAAGGAGATGGATCTTCTAAAGGGAGGCCATTAGTTATGCTTAGATTTAGGTCTAGGAATTATGAAGAGGAGGAGGGTTAGGATTATGAAATGGGTTTAAGATATTATATAGAAGTGGGTAGGCTAATGGGTCATGATAAGAGGTTTTAAAACCCATTAGGACTTAGTTTATTTTCTTAGGTTATCATATGAACAAAATCCTAAGTGGCATCCTAATTTTAATTAAAACCATATAATTGTCTCATTAGCCAATTAAACCCATTATCACATTAAAATTCCCCTTTTAATATTAAATTCCAAAAATATAAATTTCCCCATTTTAAACCCAAAATACTTTAATTTGCACACCAATTGCAAATTTAAATTCCCAAGATTTTTGTTTAGCTCCCTTTTCCACATAAAATCATAATTTTAATTTATTATTCGGTAATTGCAATCTCAGGGTTGTTACATCATAGGATCAACTTTAGAACCTCCCCTTAGAGGCTCAAGGCAGTACCACCCTGTGGCACTCCTGAGAAGTTCATTCAATGGAGCGCCTTATTCCCTATAGCCACTTTCAAAACACTTTATACTATAAACATATAGTATTTTCCAAATCATACACCTAGTATGAATTTCATATAAATCTCCTTTCTCAAAATCGATTATCCCAAAATTAACAATTCACAAACTAGGCTTTCCAAATTCCAAATTTGATTTTCCTCACAAATCAAAAGCCTTTTTAGAAACCCATAGGTTCCCAAAACCTTTTTCCAAAATCATTTTCACAAAATCCTTTATATATACGTATATATATATATAATAACCTTGGGAAATTTTTGAATCACTTCATACTTGTATAAATTCACTTTTATACTTTAAATATTTTCAAAACCGTTTTTCTCCTGGCAATAGATTCATTAAGGGAAGTTTACCATATATAACAAAGATATATAACTTTGTTTATTCCAAATCAAATATTCAAATTTAATTAATCTTTTATGAAGTTACTTACCATATTACTTACCTCCATAAAGTAAATTTCAACTAAAGAAATATCCAATCCCATTATATTTCACAAATATACTTTTCACTTCAAAAATCATATTACAATTCTTATCCATAAATTTTCAATATCAATTTCATTCAAACCCGTACGTTGTACACATATCATCCGTACGCTATATCAATCTGATCGCTCACTCGATCACACAATTTCACTTACGAACTAGTATTGTCCACCCGACTTCCTAGTGCGGACTCAGATTTGGTTTCTTGATCAGAAACCGTCATTCTCAATGCATAGTCACAACTATGATAGAGAATATCCATAACCAACCAAAAATCCATATCCAGGTTCGCCGTCGAAAATCGAGTGAAAAATCCCAACTCGGATCGATTATACTATCTCGAAATTCTGTGCTCGAATCTGGATCAAATCACTATGTGAATACAATAATATACGTACATCCTACGTATTTATCTTCATTGATTTTCAGTTAAATCAATTCCCTTTCTATTCATCCTCACTTTGATTTTATTCACTTATTCACATTTGCTTTAATCCCCATTCGGATTATCACTTCAATTCTTTTCTCAGTTGGGTATTTAATCAATAACAGTTTGAACTCTGACCAGTTTATATTTAGAAAATAGCTTGAAAAAAATTTAAAAATAGATAAGTAGTTGAAAAATAATTATTAGTTTGTAAAATAGCTGTAAAATAGTTCTGTAATTGTAAATAGTTGAAAATAGTAATTTTTTATAAAACAATTGAAAAACAGTAATTAGTTTATAAATCAGTTGTAAAATTGTTAAATAGTTCCAAAAGTAATTGTAAAACAAGCTTAAGATAGTTTTAGGTTTAAAAAGAAAAGTTGTGTAGTAAATAGTTAGGAAAATAGATTTAAAATAGTTTATATCAAAATGATTTATTTAAAAATAGTCCAGAGCCAAACTGTTTAATTCCCCATCAATTTACTTTAAGTTTCCACTTCCATTTAAATTTGACTCAATTCTAATTTGATTAACTTCAATTTCCCTTGAACTTGATTTATCCCCAATTCAAGTTGAATTAACCTCAATTTCTTTCCAAATTCGAATCAAATTCCATTTGATTTTAAACATATTCACTTCAACTACAATTTCAAATTATTCAAATTAATTTAGACTAATTTCAAATTGAATCCACTTCAATTATCAAATCGTTTCAATATCTGTTTGAATTAATGCCAATTCTCATTTGAATTTGAACTTATTCAACTTCAATTTCATTTCAAATTAATCCAATTCAAATTTTCCATTTTAATTTTATACTTATCCCTCTTCAATTCTAATTAATTCAAACTAAATTCAATTTGAACTAATGAAATCTAAATCTCAACTTTAAACCATCTCGAATTATATAAATTCGAGTTAAATTTTCAAATGTTGATTTAACCCCTTAAATCAAATTAACCTTTATTTTTAAACCAAAAATCTAAATCTTTAAACAGTTAAATTTTGAGTCCAAATTTCAAAACTCCATTTAAATTTTTCTTCATAATAATAGATATATCCAATTTATTCCCCAATTTCAATTTTTGAAACCAATGATTAACAATTTAAATTTCCAAGTTCTATTTGAACATTTAAATCTTAAATTCAAAGTGGTTTCATCTCCTTAATTTCAAATTTTAATTTCCTTTTTATCTGAATAATGGATATATCACCACAATCCATTTCTTCATTCATTTAAACAAATCCAATTCACAATCTAAAGATTATTAATAACAATAGGATAATATTATCCAAATTATTTTAAAACATCCATCAGATCTCAAACCCATTTTGAGATCACACAATCTCCCAATTCAAATTAATCATTTAACTTCCCAAGTCAAATCCCAATTTCATTTTGAAATTTCCAATTCATGTTGCTTGTTAACTTATTTAACTTTCCCTAAGTTAAATTCAATTTACTTAATCCCGACAACCTTACCCAATTTGAATTCCTATTACCAATTTTAAACTTCACATTAATAATCTTATAAGTTCAAAAACTTATCACCTTGGATATCACATCTCATTTCAAATTTTAAAACTCTACATTTAGGGTTTATTTCAAACCATCTTTGGTATTATGTATATCCCTTATACATATTATTTCCTTTACACACCAAGTTATTCTTAAAATTTAGACCACATTTGGTTTTAGTTCAAATAGTTTCCCTTAATGCTTTCAAACAACTCTTATTTTAAAATAAGATCACATTCATAATATTCTGAATAATACCCTTTATTATTTCTATTAACATTTGAAACAATTTCAAAACTTTTCAATTTACATCCTTTCTAATTTACAAGTTATTCACATCTAATGGTTACTTTCTTAAAACATTGATTTGTTTATTGGAAAACAATCATCCTATTTAAACTCAATAACCATTTATTTTCTGGTTTGAAACCATTTTAATTCATCTTATTTATATAGTTCATTTTATCCAATCCTTATTTGGACATGTATGTATATATTACTTAATTTCTTATTTTATAATCGATTATTGCTATTTATATATAATATAATATTTTATAAAAATCTTTCATTAAAACTATTTTTAAAATCTTTATATAAGAAAATAACAAGTACGCTCTCATATATATATATATATATTTATATACACACACACACACACTCAACTCATTCTAGGGTACTATTGACCCTATCCTTATGAGTACACCCACAAGAGCCAAGGTTCTCGCTTCACCATTCTACTCTGATACCAAATGTAACGACCCGAAATATTGGATCCTGAAAATTCCAGATATTTAGGAGAAGAAGAAAGAGATAGAAGAAGAAGAAACATAAACACTACACAGATTCTCACATTCGCAGCGGATTAAAATATAATATCAAATAATAATAGTTTACAAAAGAATACTGTATCAGTTGATTACATTTTTATACACCAGAGTTACACATATACTCAACACTGGACATATACAAATCAACATGTCTCAGATAAACAGAAATATATCACAGCGGAAACACTCCATACGTTCCTGCCATCCAGCTTGCCTCCTAAGCTCCAGAACGTCCTTACCTGAAAATCTGTAATACTCAGTCTGAACCGAGCATTACAATAAAGTAACACCCGAGTCAGGCTGGAAACCAGCGTGAGTAAACCCATCTAACATGGAATACAACAACAAAAAACTTACATAAAACCTGGGATAACTCGTATCAACTTACAAATTCAGAATTTGTTATAGACATCACTTATTTCACACATCAATTTCTAAGTACCAAAACTTAGATTAAATGGTCCAATTTACTTAAATAATTCCATTCCAGTCTATTGATTCACATATCAAGCTATAAAGAATCGAAGTGGTTTCATCTATTAACTAATACCCGACTCCGGACTCTTCGAACCCAATGATATTTTAACCCAAATTATTCAAGTGAATACAATAAAATTTAAAATACAGGATGTCACTTTACACAGCAATTCATCTTGATAAATAACCCTATTATCACTGTTCAACCTAATCATATCACAAAGCATTTCATATCAGAAATATCAAATAATCTAAGGCATTCAATATCATTCAATCATTCATAAGCAAGATTTATTAGTCACACCCTTCCAATTAATTTAAATAAATTAAATTAACTTATTTAATCACTTTTAATCCTACTTACTTACATTAATTAATTACAAAACATTAATTAATCATCCCTTAATTATCCTCTTTAATTACATTAAGTAATTAGCCTTAAATTAATAACACAAATTAATTAACCTTCACCCATTCACATTAATTACATTTATCCTTAATTAATTACTCTTAATTAATTATCCTATAATCACTTACATTGATTAATTACCCTTTAATTAATCACATTCATTAACTAACTAACCCTAAAATTAATTTCCTTAATTAATCCATACTTTAACTAATTACACTAAGTAATTAATCCTCAATTACTTCCATTAAGTAATTATCATTAAATAAATTACATATAGTAATTACCCATTAATTACCTTCCTTAATTAATGACATCAATCAATTTTCCTTTAATTACTTTCATTAAGTAATTATCATTAATTAATTAATTTCATTAAGTGATTTACCTTTAATTAATAAGCTTTTAATTAATAACTTAATTAATTAATCACATTAATAAATCAATATTTTAAAATTGATTACTCAAATTAATTAACCTTTAATTAATTATCTAAATAAAACACTCACAAACAACTCGAACCATCTCCCATTTTCCCCGAGTCACGCACGAGCAAAACCCATTAAAACATCGAGCCTCACCCGAAATCAACTCGAGAAAACTCGAGTACCTATCTTCCCAAACCAAAACTCACTAGAAAAATGTGCACCGTGCACATGCACGGTGGCTCCGACCACTTCCGGTCATCACCACACCCTCAAGCAAGACGACGATCATCCACAAACCCTAACCTGACCATCAGATCTACACCATCATCTCGAAATCAATATCGAGCATTAAACCCAAAACTGGAACCAAAAGTGAACAACACACCTCAAACCTGAAACTGCCTCGCCCACGACCCTTTGACCACCGGAGAGACAGCAATTCCGGCCACACATTCGCCATCTATCATACTTCCATTTCCCTGAATCTTGTTGAACTCGATCAACTAGGGAAGACGTGCCGCTCCAAAAATCCAACCAGTTAAAACTAGGGTTACAAACCAAAAATCGAACACCGCTACCACTATAGTGATATGATCCTCTTCCTGAAAATTTTCCCTAATGCCCCTATCATTCTTGCATCACTACAAGAATTTATGACCTCCCAGACCCTCGAGATTATAAGAAAAACCCAAATTACCATTACCTGATCAAACAAGAACTACACTTTCTAACTAGCACTAAAAATTATGAATTTAGTTTAAAAATCATAAGTTTGAATGATGTTTCAGATCCTAACCCTGAAACATTGAATCATGATATTTGAATTTCCACTATTTCAAAGTTGATCAACTGTTTATCATTTCTAGAGAGAATATAGAGTTATTTTAACTTAAGTATAATTTTAAACTAAAGTTTCTGATTAAACAACCAAGTTTGATTTGAATCTTAGGTTTAACCAGAGACAAAATCTAGAGATTTTGAATTTTTAAATCAAAACTTGAATCATGGGAACTATAAACAGAGAAGACTCAGATGGAAACAAAACATGCATATCATACATTCATATATACACAACAGATTGCATTTATATATATACACTACATATTTATTCCAGGAAACTTGCATGCAACCAAACTATTCAAAAACTTAAGCTTTTAAAAATGATGTTATTCTCCTGTTCAACTTAAAAACAGAGAACCGTTTTGATTTTCTCTCGAACTAGGAGTTGATCTGGAGACTGGAAATTCAAAGATTTTAATTTTGAATCTGAAGTTGCTTGATTTGATTTTAAGTTGAAAAATGCAGAAATGTTTATCTTTGTTTCTTAACAAATTTTCACACCACAGCTTTATAGATTATCACATGCTACTCAGATATAACATGTTTAAGGGTTTATAAGGGTAGTTTGCACACAGTTATATAAAAGCAGAGAAAACTTGGAACTTGTTTTTTTGTTTCCAAACAAGCATACATTATTCTTAAGTATATATATTAATGCAACATATTTTTCATCCATACAAACATTTCACTATCACAAAATCAAACATTGATCACAGGCAAACAAAGATATATACAGATTCAAGAGTTTACTCATAGTTATAAGATGTTGAGCAGAGAGCTTTCAATTGGAATGCCCTTTTTTTTATTTTTGAAAACACGAAAAATACTTGATGATCTGAAACTCTGATTAGTTGTTGAAATGATCTTACTTGGATTTAGTTGAGTTTGCTGATGATTTGAGGTAGTGATGCATATATGTATATATACATAGAATAGAAGATTGCGGAAGAAACTAGGCTGAGGAGTTTTGTTTATAGTTTTCACATATTTTCCTTTTGATTTATATTGTGACGACCCAAAATTTTGGACATTTAAAATTGGAATATTTAATTGAATTTAAATATTTAAAGGTTAATTTCTGACTTGAATTTCAAATACAACTATTTATTTGGCAATTAAATTATTGAATCAAACAATTTAAAATTGGGTACAGTATCAAATCTTCAGTTGTAAGCCTGTTAAAAAAATTTGAAGACTTGTAAATTTTATATTGATAATACTGAAGGTGATAGAACTTTTAAAATTGAATTTAAATGTGTTTTGTTCAGTTTTAAAATTATATTAATTAAATTGAATTTAAAAATAGCCTTCCGAGGCACAGTCTCGGAATATGACGAAACCAGTTCCATTGGATCCGTAATATTATATTATTATCAGATTCTAAATTCCGTAGCCTTCGGAGTTGCCATGTGATCGTACGGTAGTTAAACGCATTGAAATTTATATTGAAATTTAATATAGCAACTGGGTCCAAAAAGCTATCTTCTCCATACGATCGAATTTGGACTCGAAACCTTTTCCGTTGCGTTCGTAATAGGGGTATAACATTATGAACGCCTAGCAGCACGCTTCGATAGGATGTAAAATTTTCGTGTGCATTTGTCGGGACATTTTGAATTTTATTTAAAAATATATAGTTGTATTCTGGATAACTTCAGCCGATATTATTTCACGTCAAATTTTTACCCTTTCATTTCGAAACACTGTAGCCAGATAAGGATTCTTCCGCAAGCCATCTCCCTCTTTAAAACATCAGCCGATCATTATAATAAAATTTCAAAGAAAATTAATTTATGGCCGAGTGAAATCCCTCTCTAGTTTCGATTTTCGTCCTCGCAATTATCGAATTAAAAATCGAACGAGAATCTCACTTCTCTTTGTTTTCCTCAGTTAAAAACGTTCGTTCAATTATAAAAATAATAGAAGGGGAAATCACCTCGTCCGGAATCAAAATAAGCAGAAAGGGCGGGAAATCGAAGTCGAGTTCGACTTCGACAGAAAGATACCACGCGCGCTCGCGTGCGCGAGTGGAGCTCGAGTGGCGGCGTAGGTGGTCATTGCATATGGGGGAGAGGGAAATCGACAAGGGGAAGAGGCTCTCGCGATGGGGCAAACGGCAGCGATCTGAGGATCATTGGAAGGAGGCACGCGCGTTCGCGCAAGCGAGGAAGGATCGAATCTCATGTCGAGCTTCGCGACGGCGACTTGTTCGATCGAACGAGAAGGCGGAGGGTTGAGGGATTTCGACTGGCGATTTGAAGCAACAAGGTATAATGATTTTATCTTTGATAAAATTTATTATATGTATACATAAAACTCAAAAATGATGTACAGTTAGATATATAAGTGTAACGACCCGGATTTTTCGCGTTCGAAAATCAACATCTGTACTTCACATTGTACTAGGATGCTGCAGATTCGACCGTTCAAATCCGATTCGCCGGAGCTATAACAACATTAAGTAAACAACACAGCGGAAAAGAAAAAGAATATAGATATACAACATCTGATACAATATCCAGATACAATGATGATACAATGAATATCTATATACATCAGAGATATGATACAACAAATAGCAGCGGAAAGAAAATAGATAGCACCAGCAGCGGATAGAATGTCTCCAATAGAATGCTCCAAGATAAGCAACGTCAATCCATGAACTCCAAGAACTGAACTAGCTCCAGATAACCTACTCAACCTGAATATCTGAGAAACCCAACTCTAGACTGCCCGTGTGGAAAATGGTGGGCACTCAGAGTTTAGGAAGGGAACAATAAACTCCGGATCAGTCATGGGACTGGTGTGAGCAACAAAAACAGTTTATCTTTAAACAAACACAAAAGGCTTTTAACAATGAAACCCGCAATGCTTTTCGAAAATGAAACTACCATAAGACCTCCCACCACACACACAATGCAATCGCAGAATTGGAGGAGATTTCTTCTTATGATAGTCAAAAATGCTTACTACGCAAAATCACTCGATATTATTATCATTAGTGCATAGTGTCGAAAACATTTCGAAAATATAATATCAATCTTAGCCAACATACAACTATTGTTGTATGCCTACTATAGCTACTACGTTCAATAGCAGGTTACCGCCACATTCCATAGCAGGTAATACAACTAAAACCGTACAGGGTTCGTATTGTTTCTTTGGATTTCCAACAAATGATCAGGCAAAGGAACTTCCTTACCGAAATAGAAACGCCTCTGGAAAGACGCCCCGGATCCTAACCGGATCTCTGCAAACAAAAGGCCGACGCTACCTCACGCTATACAGCTGTAACTAGGTAACTAACACACGAGTCATGTCATCCCCCGGTCGTTACCGACCTTTATCCGAGGGCCCTCGATCACAAAGCAACAACCACGAAGTATAATAACTGTGCAGCATCCACATAGGTAAAATATCTGGGCTCCATACCATGATATCACCTTTTATCCAGAAGGAAATGACATACCCTAGGGGCGCTACCCCTACAAACCTTTGCCGCAACATTCCTGTTTCGACCATTACCGGGTTGTGAGGCTCGACGAAGTCTCGTCCACAAAACTACGCTTCTTCACAAAGCCACGCTTTTTCACAAAGCCACGCTTCGATCAACAAATGATCAGCAGCACTTCGTATGCCACATTACCAAATTGGGAATGTATCACTAGTGACCATCAACTACATAACCTCTGAGCTCGTACGTCTCAGAGAAGGGTGTTAAGCTAAGAGAATAAATTCTCCGCCACCAACAGAAATGTATTTGATAGAAACCAGCTTTACATCTCAAAGTGTAACGTCAGACACACATCCATACAAGTTTGTTCCGGGTTCGAACAGAACCGAAGGCACTTCCGAAGAAGCCCTTGCAATCCAAGTATTCACAATCCTGATCGGACTTCCCATCACTTAGGAAATCTCTATACCGTAACTACTCAGTGCAGAGACAATCGATAGGTCATCCTATCGCTCTCACAAATACTCGGTCTTCACCACCGGTCTTCAAATGCTATCCATATCGTCGTATCACTATTCGAAATGGGATATATGACAGAAAGGTCCTCTCCCGGCTAAACCGAATAACGAGCGCAATTAAAAATCATATGGATACTGGGGTCTCAGTTAAATCACAGCTTAAAGCTTAAAACTTTTCATTCGAATGGTTAAACCAAATTACCATTTCCAATCTTTTAAACAAAAATATTAAATTCAAAAACCTTCAATGGTTTAAACAATTTCCACACTTTTAATCTTTTAAACAAAAAGATTCAATTCATAACGTTCACCCAGTTCACAAAGATCCATTTATAGATTTCAAAACAATTCCCATTTCAATTGAATTAACTCGTTAAATCTTTAAGTCAAGATTTAACTTATAGCTTTCAAAACTCGTTTCCAAAGATTCATTAATAGTCTTCCAAAACAATTCCATTTCAAGTTAGATTAACTCATCCGGTCTTTGAAATCAAAGACTCATTTTATAGTTTTCAAAACATTTCAATTCCATTTCAAACTTGAAATTCTTTCAACACAAATTGGAAGTTCATTACTTATGTGAAAGCTTTTACTATTTGAAAACAAATAGTTTCGTTTCATAAAAATCCAGTTATATTTACACGAGTTAAAACCCTTGAATTAAATTCAAATTCCCAAATCAATACCTTTAAAATAGTTTAACCCATATATAACTTGTACAACATCTTTAACCCCTAGTTTCAAATCATAGAATTCAATTCCAAATTTGAATTCAAATTTAAATCAAATTATTTAAATTTCAAAACTCGATTAAGTTATTCAAAATAACTTTTATCTTTGAAATTCCATTTCAAAAGCTTTCCACTTTAACCCCGAATTTCCAATTTCAAAATCAATTGAAATTAAGATTTCAATTTCAAAAACATCAAATTTAAATTATCTGTGACTTAACCGATTTCCTCGTGAAATCCATATTTGTGTGTGTATGGTGTAGTCCAGGGGTTTCACACAATAGTGCAACAACATCAATCATCACAGATATATCGATAAGCGGTAAAATCGATAACGCTTATCTTCATTCACAGATTCATAGATAAAATAAATTTATCAGTCACAAAGATTCACTATTACAATTCGATGTGGGTTTCGGATAACCAACTGGAATCCGACTCCCTGTCGCATCGAAATTCAAGTGTCGTTTATGGGTCAAGGGTTTCATATTCACATAGTAATATATCACAGAAACAGAAATCACAGATATATATATCGCAGATAAGTAAATTACAGATCACAACATAAATCAGGATGTATCACAAAGCATCATATATCAGGGATATCAAACAATTAAATCATCCAATACAATCTAAACATCCATAGATAAGATCATTTTAATTATCTGATTGATTCAAATCGGATAAATTTCCATGAATAAATTTGCTAGTCATGGTAAATTAATAATCAATTGATTACAAAACATTTAATAAATTATTCTTTGATTAATCATTAATCCTCTAATTAAAAATTAATTCTTAATTAATTACAACAACTAATTAATTACTCCTTAATTAATAAGTATTTCTTAATCACTTTCATTAATTAATTTACCTTCATTAATTATCATAATTAATTAACCCTTAATGGTTAACTAGTTAACTCTCAATTTCTTTCATTCATTAATTACTCCTTAATTAATTTCATTAAGTAATTTACTTGGATTTAAGAATTCATTTTAACCCTTAAGTCAAAATTTTAAAACTCAGTTTAAATTTACAGAGACAAATCTGGTTTGGACTTGAAACAAATTTCTACCCGAGACTTACTCGAGTACTTACCCGAGCCAAATGCCTCTCTCCCCGAGCTTAACTTCGAGTCCCCTGTTTTTCTTTATTTTTAAAACCTGTTTTCGTTTAAATTTTTAAAACCTGTTATGCCTGTTAAACTCACACACATGAACTCGGTAACCCACTCGAGCCACGATCCCATTTACCCGAGGTTAACTTTGAGTTTTCCCCCTTCTTCCCCACTAACACCACCACCAGATCACCAACGTGCACGTGCACGTGCACATCCACTCCGGCCACCATCGATCGTCACTCCGACCACCTACAAGTCGACGACAACTCCATCACTCCTTCAATAACCCAGATTCGACGAACTCGAGCCAATTTCGAGATCGAGCATCTCAACCCAGAACTGGAACACAACCCACGATCTAAAAACGCCACGCCACGATCATCTCGACCATCAGACGCCACGCGACTTCGGCCATGCGTTCCCTGACCATCGACGCTTCTCTTCCCCAAGTTTCGCACGTCTCGGTCTAACAGAGGGGACGAAAATCACCTTGTTCAGAGCACGACAAAACCCGATGATTAAACCCTAGTCTTGCCTCGTTCTTACATCTCATGCGATAGAAAAATTATATCATAATTTTCTCGACTTCATTGATGGCTAAGCCAGCTTCGATCAAAATTTCAACTCTCAACGTTCATTTGATCACCAGTAATCGATTCGAAAGCATATTTCGTCCAAATATGAACTGCCTCTGAGATACTTAATTAAAAATCATTGTATTAAGTTTAAAAATCCTATCTTTGTATGATTATACAAGTTATAAAATCAAATCCATAATTTAAACTACTTGAATAAATCATATGATTTCTTCTTTGACTGTAAAATGAGTTTGCAGTGTGAGTTCCTTCATTCCCAAGCTAACAAAATTCTGGACCATGGTTTAAGTTTTAAACAAGTTTTTAAACAAACATAATTCGTTTCATTTTGAATTCTAGAACCTACAGGAGATTGGAGAGGGGATGGTTATATGGTTACAGGTTTTGAAACCTGGAACAGAGCCTATTTATGCACATCAACATTCCCAAACATATGCAAGCATGCAAGCATAATCACAACATAAATCAGCATATTTTCAAGATCATAATTCACAGATTATTTAGATGTACATATCAGGTTGAGTTTGCTCACCTGTTTCTTAAAAAAAATGCACAGAGCCTCTTCAATGTTGAACTGGAAGCTGGATCTTCCTTTGATCTTTAATACTCTAGTTTGGATTATTGTTTTCAAGTTGAAGTTTGTTTTGTTTAAGTTTAAAAATGATACACTTTAGTTTTTCTCAGTTTCGAATGAACAAACTGATATGAGGAAGGCTTGATAAAGAAAATGAGTTCACTGGGTATTCATTTGTACAGGGTGTTATAATGTAGTTTGTACAAAACAGGACAGGGATATTTTTCCTTGTTTCATAATTTATGCAAATTTTCTTAGCTCTTTGGCGGCTGAAAACATTTTATACAAATTCAAATTGACTAAAATTTTGCTAACATTTAATGCATGAGTCCTTTATGTCTCTATACTTGTCCCCTTTTACTTTTATATTCATAGATATTTTACTATGTTTATATTCTTGCCTTTGTTTTACATAACTCCTAACAGGCTTTACTCCTATTTATATAAACCTGGATTGCTTTTATACCTATACATATATAAAGTTGCTTTAATCCTTTGTATTGGTTTATTACTTAATTTATATCCATATACTTTTATACTTTGTCTTATTTATTTGTTATAAATTTTGACTTATGAATTTTAGTTCTAATCCTAACATATGTGCATATTTTTATTTCTCTTTTATTTTAAAACTTAAACTATTAAATACTACATTTATTTACTTATTAATTATTTTATTTCATACATTTGATTTACACTTAAGTTTTAATATTTATAAAGTTTATTTTATTGTATCTTCAAACCATAGTTCCTTCCAATTATATGCACACACACATATATATATATATATATATATATATCAATTTCTATTTATTTTTAAAACCATTGGTCTTGAATTTCTATATATATATTCTCATACACTCAAATTATTATTTACAATTTAAACACAAATCAAATCTATTATATTATTTCAAATTTACTCCGATGTGTTCAAATACATATATATTCTCATATATACACATATGTACAATATTTTAATTTTAATTGTTTTATACAGAATATACTTGGATATCGGGGAAACTCGCATTACCTTATCATTTAATTCTACAAATTTTATTCAAATATTCTTTAAATTATCAATTTAAATTTATATAAAATTCGGGGTCGTTACAATAAGCCATTTATTTTACCACTTAATTTATATATATATATATATGTATATATACAGTAAAAGAAATGATATAGGAGTTTGGTCATCGAAGCATCTTTGTAAAGTTAGTTTAAAATTAAATTATATGGTTTAAAAAGAAAGAAACGATTGAGTTCAAAATTTAAAAAATAGCAGTTCTGTCTTTATTTAATATATATATATATATATGAGTAGAAAGAGATTTTATTACAGTAAGGTATAGAAATAATTTATTCTTCAATTTAAAGATATATATATATATATATATTTGTATATAGTCAGTAAAGTAAATTATTGTGATTATTTACAGTAAAGCAGGAAAGTTTATATAGATAAGATTTTGGGAAAAGTAGGAATTTTTAAAATGTTTAAATCTATATAGATTATTTTGTATGCAGTTTGGAAAATGAAATAACATAAATATACTTATTCACATTTTAAATCAATTAGTTTATTTTTAAATAATATATGTATATGAGTAATTAACTTATAAATAAACTTATTTAACTATTTTAACTACTAAGAGATTTCTAAAAGGTAAATTTGTTTAAATTGAATTATTTGTTTAAAATAAAATCATTAGCTAGAAATTGAAATTTATTAGCCTAAATTAAAATTCTTAAACGAAAATTAATCTTTCGATTAGTTCAAATATTAATGAAATTCGTATAATTTTTTTACAAGGTCAAATATCGGGAAATCGGGTCGAGTTTGGAAAGGATTTGCAACTTAAAAGCAAAGGTGAGATTTCTCACTCATATGGATGCCTTGTTTAATTTAAATGATTAAATTTAAATCATTGGATGTGTTTGGTCGGATTTTTCCAGCTCGAAAATCGACATCCATACTTTACATCGTACTCGAATGCCATAGATTCGACCGTTCAAATACGAGTCGCCGGAGCTTATAACAACATTAAGTAAACAACACAGCGGAAAAAGAAAAAGAATATAGATATACAACATCTGATACAATATCCTGATACAATGATGATACAATGAATATCTATATACATCAGAGATATGATACAAGAAATAGCAGCGGAAAAGAAAACGATAACATCAGTAGTGGATAATCTCCATCTTCAAAGCACCAATCCAGAAATAGCTCAAACTCCCAATAATGAGGCACAAAGATAAGCAAGTGCAGTCCATATCCCAAGATTGAACTAGCTCCAGAAAGTCTACTAATCTAACTATCTGAAAAACCCAACTCTAGACTGCTCGTGTAGAAAAAATTTGAGCATCCAGAGTTTAGGAAAGAAACAATAAACTCCGGATCAGTCATGGGACTGGTGTGAGCAACAAAAACAGTTTATCTTTAAAAACAAATAGCAAAAGAATTTTAAAGTCAATTCGCAGTGTTTTTGGAAAATGAAACTACCATAAGACCTCCCACCACACACACAATGCAAACGCAGACTTGGAGGAGACTTCTTCTTATGGTAGTCAAAGATGCTTACTACGCAAAATAAAATCATTTGATATTATTATTAGTGCATAGTGTAGAAAACATTTTGAAAGTAGAATATAAATCTTAGCGAGCATAGACATTTCGAACTATGCCTACTATAGCTACCATCCAAACAGTGGGGCACAACCATAAGTAGATGGCAGGTTCTACAACTAATACCGTACAAAGTTCGTATTTGGAAGATGGATTTCCAACAAATGGTTAGGCTAAGGAACTTCCTATTCCACGAAATAACGCCTCTGGCGGGACGCTCCGAAAATCAAACCGTTCTCTGCCAAACAAGGTCGGCTACCCCTTTTCCCAAGGGAGTATACAAAACCTGAGATATGCCACCCCCGATCCTTTGGGACCTTTATCCGAGCGCTCGGTATCCAACATCACACATAATAATAAAGTGTATCCACATGAGTAAATATCTGGGCTCCATACCATGATACTACCCTTTTCCAGAAGGAATGGTCATACCCTAGGGGAGCTACCCCTGAAACCTTGCCGCACGATTCCTGTTTCGACCATTACCGGGTTGTGAGGCTCGACGAAGTCTCGTCCACAAAGCTATGCTTTTTCAAAAAGCCACGCTTTGGGTCAACAAATGATCAAAGCAATGATCACAAAGATAAATGATCAAACAAATGATCATATCACAAATGATCAACCAATGATCATCACACAGCAACACTCAGCATGTCACATTACCAAATTGGGAATATATCGCTGATAAATTTCAAATACATAACCTCTGAGCTCGTACGTCTCAGAGAAGGGTGTTAAGCTAAGAGAATAAATTCTCCGCCACCAAACAGAAATGTATTTGAAAGAAATCTGCTTTATATCTCAAAGTGTAATGTTAGACATGTAACCATACAAGTCTGTTCCGGGTTCGAACAGAACCGAAGGCACTTCTTACGAAGCCCTTGCAATTCCGGGTATTCACAATCCCGATCGGATTTCCCATCACTTAGGGGATCTCTATACCGGCGCGACTCAGTGCAGAGACAATCGATGAGTTATCCTTTCGTTCTCGTGAATATCCGGTCTTCACCACCGGTCTTCAAATGCTATCCATATACGACGTATCACTATTCAGAATGGGTTATACGACCCAAAGGTCCTTTCCCGGCTAACCCGAATAGTAAGCGAAATATTTAAAAATATATGAATATTGGGATTTCAATTAAGTCACAATTTAAACCCGAACTTCCTTTTCAAATGGTTTAACAAATTACCATTTTAACCTTTTAAATAAAAGATTTAATTCACAAAGTTCACTCAGTTTTCACAAAGATTCATTCACAGATTTTCCCAAAACAATTTCCATTTCAATTTTAACTCGTTAAATCTTTAAAACAAAGATTCAACTTATAACTTTCAAAATAATTTCATTTCGGATGGTTTCAACAAAACATCATTTTAAATCTGTTAAAAATAAACAGATTCAATTCATAGCTTTCAAAAATAATTCATTCATAACTTGGAAAACCATTTTTCAATTCAATTTTGAAATTCCTTTAATTAAACTGGAATTTCATTTCTTATCTGAAAGCTTTTATTCTTTTAAAACAACCAATTTTTATTTTGGAAATCTGATTCATCTATACGAGTCAAAGTTCTTGGGTTAAATTCAAATTATCAAAATTTTACTATTAAAATAGTTTAACTTCATATAAACTCATTTATGTCATCATTAATCCCTAGTTTCAAATCATAGGATTCAATTTCAAACTTGAATTCAAATTTAAATCAAATTATTTAAATTTTCAAAACATGATTAAGTTATTCAAAATAGCTTTTATCTTTGAAATTCTATTTCAAAAGCTTTTCACTTTAAATCCAAATTCCAAATTTCAAAGTCAATTGAAATTAAAATTTCCATTTCAAAAACATCAAATTTAAATTATCTGTGACTTAACCGATTTACACGTGAAATCCATATTTTTGTGTGTAAAGGTGTAGTCCAGGGGTTTCACACAGTAGTGCAACATTCATAAATCATCACAGATTATATCAATATCGATAAGCGGTATAATCCACAATGCTTATCTTCATTCACAGTTCACAGATAAAATAAATTTATCAATCACAAAGATTCATCATTACAATTTGATGTGGATTTCGGATAACCAACTAGAATCCGACTCCCTGTCGCATCAAAGTTTAAATGCCGTTTTGCGGGCAAAAAGGGTTTTCACATAATCACACTGAAATACCGAAAATCACAGTTCAGCACAAAGCAACATATCACAAAGCATCATATCATATATCAGGGTATCAATCAATACAGAACATTTAATAATAATAAATCATCTACAAATAAGATGAATTTATTGTGTGATTATAATTAATTAATCCAATAACTATTTTTCATTAAATATCTTTAATTAGTGATTAATTAATTTTTTTATCGCCTTCATTTATTAATTATTTCTTAACTAATTACCTTAACTACTTTGTTAAATTTTATTTTAAAATAAACCTTTGAAATTATAAGTTTAGGATACTCTTAACTTAAATAATTTGAAATATTATATGTTAAAACCTTTAATTACCCCTTTCAACTTATAAACAATCAAATGGTTTTAGAAATTTTTTTCGACTCAGATTTTTAAAGTTTAAAACTGAAAAAAAACATGACCACCCTAGAGCTACTTCGAGTCTTCCCCGAACCATTTGGCTGCTTGCTTCGAGTCGCTTCCAAATCCACCCGTATGCCCCATAATTTCTAAACTAAAATTTCGTTTAAGTACCAACCCGCACCCCAGAACCCGCTTCGAGTTCAACATCGAGCCATTCCATAAATTTCTCGAGAGTAGTATCAAGTTTCCCCTATCTTCCCCAAACTGCTGCCACCTGACACAACCCCCTGCATGTGAACATGCACCATCACTCCGGCCGCCACAACTCGAATCTCTAATCATCGACACTTCCACGATGATGCTCCCGAACTTCACAAACACTCACAATTTCGAAACGATCGTGATTTCGTATTCGACCCACCAGACCAAAATCTGAAACAACTTGTGCCCCATACGATCGCCTCGCTCTCCCTCTTCTGGTCATTAGAATTCGCGATACTCCATCCAAAGCATCGCCAGCCTCCTACGTCTCTGATGGTCCCGGTCCGATGATCTCCGGTGGCCTAACGGCGGCGCGACGATCTCGTTTCTGCACTCTACCAAATTTTGACTTTAAACCCTAAAATCACTTCGATACAACATCCCACTCTATAGAAAAATAGTTCAACATTTTTCCTGTTATAATGGATTACTTGGCTTGCTTTATGCAAAAATCCAACATCAAAAAAATGTTCGATCACTGGAAATTGAAGAAAAAGCATTTTTTGGTTCACTAGGAACTACTCTCAACATAGTAAATGAAAAATCAAAACTTTTGTTTTAAAAGTCCTATTTTTGAATGTAGTTTCAAGATATATGATTAAATTGATGATTTAAGATTTTCGAATTTTTCATATATTCATACTTTTACTATAAAATTTGAAAGTACAGAGTCCATATATCACTTTTAAGCTTCAAAACAAACTTAAGGCTATGATTTAGGTTTAAACAACTTGTTCTGTTCAAAATCTTAAGTTTAAAATGTTCTTAATGAAATGTATTAATTCTTCTTCTACTTTTCTTTGCTCTGTAACCAGATATATGGAATAACAGACCATATACCACTTCCCAATGTGAACAGCAATATATACAATTCTATAGCAAAGCACATACTCTTTAAAATCGAATACACGAGTTTAAACTTAGAAAAAAATATGTTTACTCACCTTCAAATTTGAAAAACAGAGAGCACTGTTGTTTGGAAGCTGCGGTATTGATTTTTTTCTAGAATCATGTTTTTCTTTGAACATTGCAGTTTGAATCTGCCTTTGAATCCTCTTTGTGTTTTGTTGTATAAACCGAGTTTGAAATTGTAAAACAAATAGTGATGTTTGCTTTTTATTTTCTTTCAGGCTTCACTATGTTTGTTATGAACGAACTAACACTCGAACCAAGTTTACAGAGTCAAGTTTATTCTTTTTAAGCAAAAATTTTTGGACTATGGTTTAAGTTTAAACAACATATCATGGTTGAAGCTTAAAACCTAAAAATGATATGTTAAGAAGATTCGAATCTCCCTTTTTTCTTTCTGCACTCTATAGTTTAAAAACAGAGAAGAACTATCAAAATAAACATGCACAGTCATACATATTCGTATACATAGATAATACAACTATATATCTAAACATGCAAGCATTAACTATGAAAGAAATCTAACAATCAATAGGTCAGATATCACTTAGGATTTTAAAGTTGATGTTTACTCACATGGTTAAGAAATGGACAGAGCTTGTTTGTTGAAACAGGATGAGAAATTTGCTTGCTGAAGCCTTCACTTGATTCTTTAATCTCTGGTTTGTATTGATTTAATTTGTTGTTTTTATTGAAGCTTGTTTATGTTAAAGATGAAGCTTACATCAGATGCTACTCAGTTGAATGAACGAAAAGGAATGAAGATGGTTGATATATAGAAATTATTTTTTTTACTGGGTGATGTATTTGTTTGTACAAGTGATAAAATATCGTTTTGTACAAAGTAATGTATTTTTTTCTTCTAGTACAACATATCAGTGATATTTTAAGCTTTGGAAGGCTGTGGTGATGGCTTGCATTAATGGTTTGTACAAATATATTTGTTTGCTTTAAACTTTACAGGTTACATATTTTACTTTGCCTTGCTTTTCGGATGATAGATATAAAGTAGTGTACTAAAAATTGTTTACGAATCTTTGATCAGAGATTTTCTAAGTTTTGTAGACTATGGTACTCTTACTTTTGTATGCCAGTGGTATGTTGCATTAAATGCTTTGCTGGTTTGATGCATTTCGAGTTGACCTTGGTTTGTTGTTAGAGATGTTTGCATGAATACTTTATCTGGTTTCACACTTGCATATATTAACTTGTCTTTACATCTTTCTTACTTGCCTAGCTTGCTTATATGTACTTAGTTGTATTTCTTCTTTTGCAAGATATTTACAAATTGTTTACTTGTTTGAATTCTTTGTACTTATATTTTCTATCTTGCACAACTCAAAAATGTTTATGTTTTCCAGTCTGCATTCTTATTCATATTTTTCTTTGATTTTGTTTTTGTTATCTTGTTGTTTACATACCACCTCATTTATTAAAAATTTAATTTGTACATATTATTTTATAATCAAATTCCTATTTAAATTTGTCGTTAGATTTTATTTAAGTGTTACTTTTATTTTTTTATAGCTCATCTCTTATTTATTTATTTCTATTTATAACTCAATTATTTATTTTACTTTAATATTTACTGTCTTATATTTAATTTATAATTTCAAATTATTATTAACCATTTATTTACAATTTAAATGCAAATCAATTGTACATACATATATATTCACATATATACAATATTCATTAAATTTAAATGATTTATACAAAATATATTTGGATATCGGGGAAACTCGCACTCAATTAATCCATTTAAAAATAAATTTTACAAATTTTTATTCATAAATTCATTTAATTATCAATTAAATGAAATTAAAATCTAGGGTCATTACAAACTTCCTGTAACAACCCTGAGATTGCAATTACCGAATAATAAATTAAAATTATGATTTTAAGTTGAAAAGGGAGCTAAACAAAATTTTGGGAATTTAAATTTGCAATTGGTTTGCAAATTAAAGTATTTTGGGTTTAAAATGGGGAAATTAATATTTTTGGAATTTAATATTTAAAAAGGGAATTTTTAAATGTGTTAATGGGTTAAATTGGCTAATGAGACAATTATATGGTTTTAATTAAAATTAGGATGCCACTTAGGATTTTGTTCACATGATAACCTTAGGAAAATAAACTAAGTCCTAATGGGTTTTAAAACGTCTTACCATGACCCATTAACCAACCCACTCCTATATAATATCTCAAACCCCTCCCATAAACCCTAACCCTCCTCTTCATAAATTCCTAAACCTAGATCTAAACATAATTAATGGCCTCCCTTTAGAATATCCATCTCCTTCTCTTCATAATTAAACTAGTTTAATCTTTGGAAGGTAATGCAATCTCCCCTATTCTCTAATCCTTCTTAATCCATATTTACCTCTACCATCTTGTTGTAATCATTGTTTTGTTTTTGATTTTTTTAGGTCTTTGAAGCCTCTTGATCTTTTGCTTTGGGGTTGAGCAATTTGGCTTGCTTTGATTATTGCACACAAGCTATTTGATCCATTGCTTCATTAAGGTAATTGCTATCTGTAACGACCCGTATTTTTAACACTTTAAAAAATACGAATTAAAATGAAAATTTTGGACAAAAATCTGAAGAAAATAAAATTTTGTGTTGTTAAATGTGAATTACAAGTTAAAATACAAAACTGAATTCTGAAATAACTTATTTATAAATTAAATATGGATGTTAACTTGTAGTGAATGTAAATAATGAATTGAATTTGATTTTAAACCAAATTGGTTATGATTGTAAACAACGAAATAAATAAAATGTTACATTTAATATTGAAGTTATAATATGGAAATCAACGTAAATGAATGTAATTTAATATTACTATGAATTTAAATAAGATGATAGCCGAAGAAAATGAAAGTAAATGAATTATAAACTATTGATAATAATGTATAGGTAAATGGTTGATTCAACTTTTGTTTAGATTAGCTTGCAAAATTCTGTCGTTTGGTTTGCTAAAAACTAGAATCTACTTGCTGTCCTGAATACAAAATTTTCAGTTTGGAAGTTAATATGTTATGTATATGTTGTATATGGCAAGTATATTGATCTATCATTATATGCATGGTTCTAACTTGGTTGTTGAGTATTTTAGTAGGTAGAAAAGGATTGCGCTGCACTTCCGAAACCCGTTTCTGCGCTAAATGCAAAATGTAAGTAAAAATTTGCTAGTAAACGCTAATAAAGGTACGTATTCGGATTATTTATCGTATTTGGGTTATATATATATTGTTTTCCCCATATATGGGATGCCTCATTATTTGAATGAGATGTATATTGATTATATTTGTTATATTTGTATGGGAAATATTTTCCCGATCGAACCGCGCAAAGGAGATGCTGCCGAAATTTTCCATAAATCTGAGTGTTAGAAAATTTTGAAACTTTAAAACCTATAATCTATTTTCTAAATGTTAATAGGATTTATAGGTATATAAGATGATAATAACTATTACCTCGTTCCTTTTCGAGGACGAAAAGTTTTAAGTGGGGGAGAATGTAACGACCCGTATTTTTAACACTTTAAAAAATACGAATTAAAATGAAAATTTTGGATAAAAATTTGAAGGAAATAAAATTTTGTGTTGTTAAATGTGAATTACAAGTTAAAATACAAAACTGAATTCTGAAATAACTTATTTATAAATTAAATATGGATGTTAACTTGTAGTGAATGTAAATAATGAATTGAATTTGATTGTAAACCAAATTGGTTATGATTGTAAACAACGAAATAAATAAAATGTTACATTTAATATTGAAGTTATAATATGAAAATTAACGTAAATGAATGTAATTTAATATTACTGTGAATTTAAATAAGATGATAGCCGAAGAAAATGAAAGTAAATGAATTATAAACTATTGATAATAATGTATAGGTAAATGGTTGATTCAATAATAAAAGTTTAAATCGAAATAAAAGAATTCATTTGGAATTAAATAACTTGAATTTGAATTACAATATAATTGAACGCTGAATCTAATATAATCTTTTATATTGGATTTATAATGGAAAATTGCATTGTAAAAGATTGTTAATTACTGTGAAATTAAAAATGGGATTTGTGAACAATTGAAATTTGATTTAAAAGTTAATAATTTAAAATTGGGAATTTTATATTGAAATTTAACAGGCGAATAATTTATTTTTCGAATATTGGATTTAATTAGACAATTAAATCGATAATTTAATAAGTTAAATTTCAGAAATAATTGAAAATCGAGTTGAATATGATTGAAAATGATTTGTAAAATTTTATCTTATCATATTGGAGTTATAGTAATGTTATAGAACTTTTAAAAATTGAATTCAATGTTAAATTGTGAAAATTGAATATTTTAATATTTAATTATCAACTGAAAAATAGCCATTTTTCGAACAGTCTCAGTATTAAACGAAACTAGTTCCATTGGATCCTTAATAGTTTGTTATTGTTGGATTTCAATTTTCGTAGCAATCGGAGTTATCGTTTGACCGTGGCAGCTCGAAACGCATCGAATTGTTTTTAATATTAATTCGGCGAGAGAAAATAGTCATTTTTCAAAAAGTCTCGGAATTCGACGAAACCAGTTTCATCGGATCCATAATGTGATATTACTGTATGGTTTCAAATTTCGTGTCAATCGGATTTATCGTTTGTCCGAGGCGAGCCCAAACGCACAGAAATTTGATTAACCGATTTAATTTTAAATCGATCGTTTATTGCCGTAACTCGCACAGATGATCGAATTAGCTTCCGAAACATGTTCCATTGCGTTCGGAACGCGGGATAAACCCTTGAAACACCGGTCTCCGCGCGTAAATCGGAGTTCGGAAATTCCGGGATGAATAGTGTACGTCAAATTTTATATAAAAGCCACCTCTCTTCATAAAATTGAAAAAATTTTATAACCCTAGGGTTTCTATTCGGAGCCGCCGCCTCCTACCTGATGCACGGCCAGAAATTTTCAACCTTTCTCTTCTAATCTCTTCAAATCCGTCAATCTATTCTACAAACTTCCAACATGAAACTTGTAGAGGGGAGTGAGATCTAGGTATTCAACGGCTATGATCGTGTTTGGAGCTTTGAATCAACGGAAAATCTCGTCCGAAGGCCGGTAGTTGCACACACAAATCGAGACGTTAGGGGGGGCCGGGCTCCATGGCTTTGCAACCGAGTGAGGAGGAGGGGATGGGCTTTGGAACGGGAGCTTCTGATCATCTTCAAAGTCATCGAGGAGGTCGCAAGATTCAACCCTAAATCATGAGCATATGGGTTCGGTTTTCATCTGTTAGTCGGGTTTCTTCTGGGAGAAGGAAGAGAGGGGGGACGTGCGGCCTTGATCTGATGAAGGCAAAATCTAACGGCTGTGATTCGTTGAAGGTTGGATTAATAAAAGAAATTGTTAATTAATGTAAATAAAAATTCGTGTAACTTTGAAAATTCATATCTTTTTCATACGAGGTCGAAAACGCACGAAACCAGTTGCGTTGGAATCGTGTGGGCGAGCACTACGCTATGCAACTGGACGGGAATCATTTGGGGCTAGAGAAAATTTTGAGTTAAATCGAACGTCGTTCGATTTGATTTAAAATCGAAAAAAATCAAGGTGAGTGTTTATACGCTCACAATTGACTAAAATAATTTTTGTTAGTTAAATTTGACATTATGAAGTGATATGGATTTATTTGTCGTTGTTTGATAAAAATTTAATTGTCATATAGATTGTCATTTGAATTCACCGTTGAAAATTAAATTGACAGTCAAATTGAAGTTAAAATTTAATTGCGATCAAATTACCTGATATTGATAATTATGAAGTTGTTGTGAATGTTATTGGCTTTATGGTTGATTGGTTGTGATGGATGCTATTGGCCGATATTGGTTGTTTATTTATTTTGATATATCATGCTATCATCGTATATTGTTTATTGCATATAAGCTGTAAACTGAATCATTTCGAATAAATTAAGAAATAGGTTGAAATGATATACCTATGGCATCTATTTGGATTGAAATGATATATATCCATCCTTGAAATTAAAATTGAAATAATTATCCACTTGGCCATAGGTTAGAAAATTATATACGGACACCGGGTTGGTTAAATTAAATGATTTTAAAAGTTGTTTTGAAATTATTTAAATGAATTGATTTTGAGAATAAAATCCAATTTATGGAAATTGAATTATTTTGAATTGAAGCTCGAGATGTTGGAATTTAAACTTGGTAAATGAATTTGTTTAATTATTCGAAGTTTAGATTTTGAAGAAAAAGTTGAAATACGGCGTGAATTTTTGAAAGTTGATTTATTTTAAAAGATTGAACTTTTAATCGAACTCTGAATATTTCTAAGAAAATTTATATGAAATGATATTTCAAGTTTGAGTTTGGAAGTGAAATTTAATTTGAAATTGAGATTTAATTAATTTGGAATTAAATTGAAATTTAAATAAATTTGTGAATTGAACTAAATTGAAACTATTGAATTAAATTTGAAGATAAAATTGATTTGAATAGGATTTGAACTGAAATTGATTTGGAATGTAATACTTAAATGAATTCTTGAAATCCGAATATTAATCTAAGTTTATTAAATGGGAATTGTTCCAGAAATTAAGTAAACTACTTAATACGGATGTTTAATTTGAAGTATATTCTAATTTGAATACGAAATGGTTTTAAAGCGAATCTTATATTTTTTATATAAATATATGAGCTGTTTTGAAATGTGAAATATTTAAAGTTTCGAAATATATTGGAAGTGAAATTGTTTATTTTGTGGTTCAAATATGTATTTGAAATTGATAATTTGAAATGGTTTATTGAGAAGCTGAATCGAGTTGAAATTGATGATTTGAAATTGGATTAAATTTTAAATTTTGGAATTCGAATTTGTGTGAATCGTTTTGTGAAAAGTAAGGCGAAAATGATTTTTGAAATGAAATCGTATATTTTGAGTAGATAGAATGATTTTGAAATCAAAATGAGATATTGAGGCGAAAATGATTTTTGAAATGAAATCGTATACTTTGAGTAGATATGATGATTTTGAAATGGATTTGATTTTGAAGCGAATATGATATTTTGATATCAATTATGAATCGATTCGAAATGTAAAAGAGCCATCGGTGTAATAATACGTAGTTATTAAAGAGACTGGGATCGGATATGGACATACTCTCTGTCGATACCGAAAACCACTTTAATAACTAGTATACGCGGAGTGTTGATCCAGAACGAAGTGGATGGTTTTGGTGAACGTGTTGATTTGAAGAAAGAGAACGATTTTGGATGACCCCTGACATGACTAAAACAGGAGCCGCGCCGGGCCATTGAGGATCGCCATCTCTAGCGGACACACTTCTTCGTTACCATGTCTATTACTTTTGTGATTCGATTTGGGTGCACCCCTCGATTTTGGGAGTGTTGTTTCGCGGTGTTGGGGTAGTAGCTGCTATGCCCAACATTAGTCCGGATCAGGCAACTACTAGTATCCTAGTTGGTATCGCCTCATGTACCTTGTCATACTGATTATCCTATTCGCGACCACTACGTTTTGGTTTGTACCTTTAGTATATGGATTACCCACTGGTGACTTCCAGTTTTGGGGAAACTACGGTCTTGTATATGCTCTTGGGAATATAAACTGTGTTAAGGGTGGAATGGGCCATGACTTAACGCTATTTTTATACTTTTACTTTAATGTAGACATATTATAATAGCGTATTGTACTACATAGTAGATAGTTTAACGGATCCTTGAGAGATGGAAAATCCCGTAACATCTCTTAAGTTATTGCACTCACGTTGACACTGGATAGGAGATGTCAAACCCCGTAAACATCTCTAACGCCGTCACACTCATATTTCTTATTCGATTTAACTTACATGAGATATTTTAGTCCTGACTCGAGTGTTTGTCTTTTCATTACGCTCGGGTCAGCTTGAGCATTTCAGTTTAGGTTGAAGACTTATTCTGGAGGACGAAGACGGAGTTTGGTATTATATCATTTGTATTCTACTACTATATTATTGTTCCGCTGCATTGTTGTATTATCTCTGATATGTATGAACTCTGATTTATAATGTATAATAATAATCAAATTTTTTTATTTAACAGCTTCATGAACTGTTATTTTATTATTATATCTTGTTCCTTCCGCTGCGAGATTCTGTGTTTGTTTCTGTTCTTTCCTTTCTTTCTTATTTAACCCCAATAACCATCCGCCCTTTTGGATTGTTTGAGTCGGCATGTGTGTATGTTTTGTCGACTTGAACGGTCAAAAATGGCGGGTCGTTACAGTTGGTATCAGAGCTTTGGTTTAGATTACCTGAGCTCTAGTGGGGAATAACTCGTTGAAATAGGGTTGAAACCTATGAATGAGTTTGAGTGTATATGAGAGAGCGTACTTGCTATTTGCTATAAAATGTTTTATATTGTGTTGATTTGTTCCGTTGAGTATTTATAAATTCTGGTCGATACATGGGACGCCAGGGCATCGATAGGGATTTCTAAACACTCGAATAGGACAAACTGACATAATATCGTTTTGAATTATATTTTATATAAATATTATTATGAATATATAAATTTTGATTGTATTGGTTGGTAGGAGATGATAATATTAGATTATCGTCGTCAATTGGTTGACTTGTCAATATTTCTAAATTATTGACAAATGAAAAAAAAATGAATTTGGAAAATATAATTGGAAATGGAATTAAATGAATATGATTTTAAATTTGAGAATATAAACTCCAATGTTTTGAAATTTGTACCAATGGTGTAGAAATAATCTACGTATTATTTGAAAAATTTGAATAGGAATGATTTGCCAAATGATTTTGAATTAAATAAGTGATGTATGCCCTACTTGACGTTTGGAAAATAAGTTTCGGTAATGTGTGCACGCATTATCGACGTTAATTTTTCAAGAGTCCGAGTGGGGGAGACCACTAAATGTTTTCTGTACTCTTCGAATAAACTAGAAATTGAAATTTTTCTAAAATAAGAAATAGAATTTAAAGGTTAAAATGAAAATTTAAATTGTAATAGTAAACCTTAATGTGATAAATAATAAATTGAAGATTTGTTAAATAAGCTCAACACTAGAATTTAATGAAAATAAGTTGTATATTATCAACTGCACTAAATTTGCATAACCATAACTTACCTAATATTAAAAAGTTTAAAATGCATATTTTGATAAGTAAGTAAATAATATACAAGTATGATAGTGTAAATAAAATGTGAAGATCAAATTGATAGTTGCAAATATAAAAGAAATGAATAATATATACTTAGTTGATGGTATGAAATTTAATTTGAACAAGCAAAATTATTGAATTAAATCAATGAGGAAAACAAGTAAAGTGAATTATGGAATTTGATATAATTCAAACAAAGTAAATGAATTGAGTAAACTTGATTTGTTTGGAAATGAATAAACCAATTGAGATAAATAAAAGAAATTGATTGACTTGGTGGTAAATTTGGTATGGACGTTAATGTTGTTGTGCTTTGGTTATAGATGGATGTTAGGTGAGGAAATATGATTCATAATGTAATGGAATTGAATAAATGGAATAAAAATTTAAGTAATTAAATTCAATTTGTAGTAAGGTGATGTTGAATATAATTGAATTCAATTTAATGTGAAGCAAAATTGTCTTGAGTTAAAATGTGGTGGTAATAAAGTGAATAAACCGGAAAACGAATTTAATGTAAACTTATTTCATAAAAATATAAAGGAAATTAACAACTTTGGGTTATTGCTTGATTTTCCGGAAACTTTAAATTGGATAGTTTGTATTTGTAATAACAAACAAATGTAGAAATCTAAAATTGTCCAGTATGTGCTGAAACTAAAAGTACCATAACTTTTAAATGAATAGTCGGAATTTGATGATCTTGGACTTTTCGGAAAGCTTAGAATCTGTAGCACGACTTTTGTTCAGTGTATTTCAGAAAATTCGTTCGTTTACTAGGTTAAAAATGTAAATCTCTATCATTGTCCTGTGTAAGAATAAGCAAAACCAATAGCATTTGACCTTAGTTTTTATGACATAACTTTTTACTTGTTTATCGGATTTTCATGATCTTGTACTTTCTGGAAATCTCAGAACCTATGCTCCAACTTTTATTTTATAAGCCTGGCATTTTGCTGAAGTTTAGAAGGTCGAAAGTGTGCGTGAAGGTCGCTGACCTGCACGGACCTGAAACGTATTCCCGTAGTTAAACGGCCGTAACTTTTGAACGGATAGTCCGAATTAGACGATTTTGGACATTCCGGAAACCCTGAAACAAATGCTACAACTTTTGTTTAGATTAGCTCGCAAAATTCTATCGTTTGGTTTGCTAAAAACTAGAATCTACTTGCTGTCCTGAATACAAAATTTTCAGTTTGGAAGTTAATATGTTATGTATATGTTGTATATGGCAAGTATATTGATCTATCATTATATGCATGGTTCTAACTTGGTTGTTGAGTATTTTAGTAGGTAGAAAAGGATTGCGCTGCACTTCCGAAACCCGTTTCTGCGCTAAATGCAAAATGTAAGTAAAAATTTGCTAGTAAACGCTAATAAAGGTACGTATTCGGATTATTTATCGTATTTGGGTTATATATATATTGTTTTCCCCATATATGGGATGCCTCATTATTTGAATGAGATGTATATCGATTATATTTGTTATATTTGTGTGGGAAATATTTTCCCGATCGAACCGCGCAAAGGAGATGCTGCCGAAATTTTCCGTAAATCTGAGTGTTAGAAAATTTTGAAACTTTAAAACCTATAATCTATTTTCTAAATGTTAATAGGATTTATAGGTATATAAGATGATAATAACTATTACCTCGTTCCTTTTCGAGGACGAAAAGTTTTAAGTGGGGGAGAATGTAACGACCCGTATTTTTAACACTTTAAAAAATACGAATTAAAATGAAAATTTTGGATAAAAATTTGAAGGAAATAAAATTTTGTGTTGTTAAATGTGAATTACAAGTTAAAATACAAAACTGAATTCTGAAATAACTTATTTATAAATTAAATATGGATGTTAACTTGTAGTGAATGTAAATAATGAATTGAATTTGATTGTAAACCAAATTGGTTATGATTGTAAACAACGAAATAAATAAAATGTTACATTTAATATTGAAGTTATAATATGAAAATTAACGTAAATGAATGTAATTTAATATTACTGTGAATTTAAATAAGATGATAGCCGAAGAAAATGAAAGTAAATGAATTATAAACTATTGATAATAATGTATAGGTAAATGGTTGATTCAATAATAAAAGTTTAAATCGAAATAAAAGAATTCATTTGGAATTAAATAACTTGAATTTGAATTACAATATAATTGAACGCTGAATCTAATATAATCTTTTATATTGGATTTATAATGGAAAATTGCATTGTAAAAGATTGTTAATTACTGTGAAATTAAAAATGGGATTTGTGAACAATTGAAATTTGATTTAAAAGTTAATAATTTAAAATTGGGAATTTTATATTGAAATTTAACAGGCGAATAATTTATTTTTCGAATATTGGATTTAATTAGACAATTAAATCGATAATTTAATAAGTTAAATTTCAGAAATAATTAAAAATCGAGTTGAATATGATTGAAAATGATTTGTAAAATTTTATCTTATCATATTGGAGTTATAGTAATGTTATAGAACTTTTAAAAATTGAATTCAAAGTTAAATTATGAAAATTGAATATTTTAATATTTAATTATCAACTGAAAAATAGCCATTTTTCAAACAGTCTCAGAATTAAACGAAACTAGTTCCATTGGATCCGTAATAGTTTTTTATTGTTGGATTTCAATTTTCGTAGCAATCGGAGTTATTGTTTGATCGTGGCAGCTCGAAACGCATCGAATTGTTTTTAATATTAATTCGGCGAGAGAAAATAGTCATTTTTCAAAAAGTCTCGGAATTCGACGAAACCAGTTTCATCGGATCCGTAATGTGATATTATTGTATGGTTTCAAATTTCGTGTCAATCGGATTTATCGTTTGTCCGGGGCGAGCCCAAACGCACAGAAATTTGATTAACCGATTTAATTTTAAATCGATCGTTTATTGCCGTAACTCGCACAGATGATCGAATTAGCTTCCGAAACATGTTCCATTGCGTTCGGAACGCGGGATAAACCCTTGAAACACCGGTCTCCGTGCGTAAATCGGAGTTCGGAAATTCCGGGATGAATAGTGTACGTCAAATTTTATATAAAAGACACCTCTCTTCATAAAATTGAAAAAAATTTATAACCCTAGGGTTTCTATTCGGAGCCGCCGCCTCCTACCTGATGCACGGCCAGAAACTTTCAACCTTTCTCTTCTAATCTCTTTAAATCCGTCAATCTATTCTACAAACTTCCAACATGAAACTTGTAGAGGGGAGTGAGATCTAGGTATTCAACGGCTATGATCGTGTTTGGAGCTTTGAATCAACGGAAAATCTCGTCCGAAGCCGGTAGTTGCGCACACAAATCGAGACGTTAGGGGGGGCCGAGCTCCATGGCTTTGCAGCCGAGTGAGGAGGAGGGGATGGGCTTTGGAACGGGAGCTTCTGATCATCTTCAAAGTCATCGAGGAGGTCGCAAGATTCAACCCTAAATCATGAGCATATGGGTTCGATTTTCATCTGTTAGTCGCGTTTATTCTGGGAGAAGGAAGAGAGGGGGGACGTGCGGCCTTGATCTGATGAAGGCAAAATCTAACGGCTGTGATTCGTTGAAGGTTGGATTAATAAAAGAAATTGTTAATTAATGTAAATAAAAATTCGTGTAACTTTGAAAATTCATATCTTTTTCATACGAGGTCGAAAACGCGCTAAACCAGTTGCGTTGGAATCGTGTGGGCGAGCACTACGCTATGCAACTGGACGGGAATCATTTGGGGCTAGAGAAAATTTTGAGTTAAATCGAACGTCGTTCGATTTGATTTAAAATCGAAAAAAATCAAGGTGAGTGTTTATACGCTCACAATTGACTAAAATAATTTTTGTTAGTTAAATTTGACATTATGAAGTGATATGGATTTATTTGTCGTTGTTTGATAAAAATTTAATTGTCATATAGATTGTCATTTGAATTCACCGTTGAAAATTAAATTGACAGTCAAATTGAAGTTAAAATTTAATTGCGATCAAATTACCTGATATTGATAATTATGAAGTTGTTGTGAATGTTATTGGCTTTATGGTTGATTGGTTGTGATGGATGCTATTGGCCGATATTGGTTGTTTATTTATTTTGATATATCATGCTATCATCATGTATATTGTTTATTGCATATAAGCTGTAAACTGAATCATTTCGAATAAATTAAGAAATAGGTTGAAATGATATACCTATGACATCTATTTGGATTGAAATGATATATATCCATCCTTGAAATTAAAATTGAAATAATTATCCACTTGGCCATAGGTTAGAAAATTATATACGGACACCGGGTTGGTTAAATTAAATGATTTTAAAAGTTGTTTTGAAATTATTTAAATGAATTGATTTTGAGAATAAAATCCAATTTATGGAAATTGAATTATTTTGAATTGAAGCTCGAGATGTTGGAATTTAAACTTGGTAAATGAATTTGTTTAATTATTCGAAGTTTAGATTTTGAAGAAAAAGTTGAAATACGGCGTGAATTTTCGAAAGTTGATTTATTTTAAAAGATTGAACTTTTAATCGAACTCTGAATATTTCTAAGAAAATTTATATGAAATGATATTTCAAGTTTGAGTTTGGAAGTGAAATTTAATTTGAAATTGAGATTTAATTAATTTGGAATTAAATTGAAATTTAAATAAATTTGTGAATTGAACTAAATTGAAACTATTGAATTAAATTTGTAGATAAAATTGATTTGAATAGGATTTGAACTGAAATTGATTTGGAATGTAATACTTAAATGAATTCTTGAAATCCGAATATTAATCTAAGTTTATTAAATGGGAATTGTTCCAGAAATTAAGTAATCTACTTAATACGGATGTTTAATTTGAAGTATATTCTAATTTGAATACGAAATGGTTTTAAAGCAAATCTTATATTTTTTATATAAATATATGAGCTGTTTTGAAATGTGAAATATTTAAAGTTTCGAAATATATTGGAAGTGAAATTGTTTATTTTGTGGTTCAAATATGTATTTGAAATTGATAATTTGAAATGGTTTATTGAGAAGCTGAATCGAGTTGAAATTGATGATTTGAAATTGGATTAAATTTTAAATTTTGGAATTCGAGTTTATGTGAATCGTTTTGTGAAAAGTAAGGCAAAAATGATTTTTGAAATGAAATCATATATTTTGAGTAGATAGAATGATTTTGAAATCAAAATGAGATATTGAGGTGAAAATGATTTTTGAAATGAAATCGTATACTTTGAGTAGATATGATGATTTTGAAATGGATTTGATTTTGAAGCGAATATGATATTTTGATATCAATTATGAATCGATTTGAAATGTAAAAGATCCATCGGTGTAATAATACGTAGTTATTAAAGAGACCGGGATCGGATATGGACATACTCTCTGTCGATACCGAAAACCACTTTAATAACTAGTATACGCGGAGTGTTGATCCAGAACGAAGTGGATGGTTTTGGTGAACGTGTTGATTTGAAGAAAGAGAACGATTTTGGATGACCCCTGACATGACTAAAACAGGAGCCGCGCCGGGCCATTGAGGATCGCCGTCTCTAGCGGACACACTTCTTCGTTACCATGTCTATTACTTTTGTGATTCGATTTGGGTGCACCCCTCGATTTTGGGAGTGTTGTTTCACGGTGTTGGGGTAGTAGCTGCTATGCCCAACATCAGTCCGGATCAGGCAACTACTAGTATCCTAGTTGGTATCGCCTCATGTACCTTGTCATACTGATTATCCTATTCGCGACCACTACGTTTTGGTTTGTACCTTTAGTATATGGATTGCCCTCTGGTGACTTCCGGTTTTGGGGAAACTACGGTCTTGTATATGCTCTTGGGAATATAAACTATGTTAAGGGTGGAATGGGCCATGGCTTAACGCTATTTTAATACTTTTACTTTAATGTAGACATATTATAATAGCGTATTGTACTACATAGTAGATAGTTTAACGGATCCTTGAGAGATGGAAAATCCCGTAACATCTCTCAAGTTATTGCACTCACGTTGACACTGGATAGGAGATGTCAAACCCCGTAAACATCTCTGACGCCGTCACACTCATATTTCTTATTCGATTTAACTTACATGAGATATTTTAGTCCTGACTCGAGTGTATTGTCTTTTCATTACGCTCGGGTCAGCCTGAGCATTTCAGTTTAGGTTGAAGACTTATTCTGGAGGACGAAGACGGAGTTTGGTATTATATCATTTGTATTCTACTACTGTATTATTGTTCCGCTGCATTGTTGTATTATCTCTGATATGTATAAACTCTGATTTATAATGTATAATAATAATCAAATTTATTTATTTAACAGCTTCATGAACTGTTATTTTATTATTATATCTTGTTCCTTCCGCTGCGAGATTCTGTGTTTGTTTCTGTTCTTTCCTTTCTTTCTTATTTAACCCCAATAACCATCCGCCCTTTTGGATTGTTTGAGTCGGCATGTGTGTATGTTTTGTCGACTTGAACGGTCAAAAATGGCGGGTCGTTACACTATCTATTAGTGATTATTGCTAGTTATACCTATTAGTGATTATTGCTAGTTAATTTTGGTGAAAATTTGATGCCAAAACTTGAAAAAAACACTCCTAAACCACAAAAATCAACAAAATCAGCTGGCTGGAATTCAGCCTGGCTGAAACAAGGGTCTGAAAGCCCAGGGCAGGCCTGGGTTGCACCTAGGCTGCTGCCAGGCACAGCAGGCCAGCCCTTATGGGCTGGCGCACAGTAAACAGCACGGGTCCGCATTAGGCGGCCCGCTAATCTTCCCAGCCCGCGTGGGCTGGGACTTGAATCCCAGCCCAGGCGGGCTGGGACTAATCTTCCCAGCCCGCGTGGGCTGGGACTTGAATCCCAGCCCAGGCGGGCTGGGTCTAGTTCTTCCCAGCCCGCGTGGGCTGGGACATGGATCCCAGCCCAGGCGGTCTGGGACTCGTTCTTCCCAACCCGCGTGGGCTGGGACATGGATCCCAGCCCAGGCGGGCTGGGACTCGTTCTTCCTAGCCCAGGCAGGCTGGGACTTTTTCTTCCCAGCCCGCATGGGCTAGGACTTGAATCCCAGCCTAGGCGGGCTGGGCTGGGCTCTTAAAAAAAAATTTTGTTAAATCCTGTTTTCAGATTCTTTTACCTCCACTTCGCGATGCCGCCACGATCGCATCCGAAGTCGGAATTCGACCTTTTTGGTCTCGTTGGAAAGGTGGAGTTTCGAACTCCATTTCTTGAAAATTTGGGCAACATCAGAGTTCGTTGATACTTCGAATTTCGTGTCGAAGTTGAACTCTGGTCGCTGCTGGTAAACAGTGTGAATCTTGTTCTGGGTCCAACTTTGAGACTTCGCTGCCACTTCATTTCAACTCGGAATCCAGAAATTCTTTTTGCATCTTAAAGTAGGGATGTTGGACTACATGCCTGCAAATCTTCATGACATTAGGACATAGTTTGCTAGTCCAAATAAATTGCCGAACTTGGATTCGCAACTGTTTTTGAATGTTTACAAACACTTAGAATATTTTTCAGTGATTTTCTGGTTTTATTGATTTCTTTGAGATTTGTCTCTAGATTTCGTACACGGGTTTTATGAATCATTTTCAAAAGATTTTTCACTCCTAAATGGCTTTAGAAATTATTATATAATATTATTTTTAATTATTAAATTAATTACTCCATAATAGGAGAGTTTTCAAAAGCCGTTTTAAAGTGATTTCAAAATCAATTATAAATCCGTTTCGCACCATTATTTTCTATAATAAATATCCCACACTCACTTTTTAGCACGTCGAGCGAAGTGGAAAGGTGTTTAAACGGTTAGGAAATCTCCGGCCTATGGAACTGTGTGTATTTTCTTTCCGGTTAATCCCCGACCTATTCGATTGATCATTTTGACCTTTGGGTCTAGTTTACCGATGATACGAGGTGGACTTTTTATTGTTTGGAGTGTGAGCTTGCTATTGGTTAGGAAACCGTTTAGTGCGAACGTGGGGTATGGGACTCATTGTTAACACTTTACGGGTTCCTTTCCAAGAAGTTAGTGACACATTAGCCTCTGGGCGGCCAGTACTGGACCTCTGGGTCACCACGCCCCTGAGCAACCCTCTCTGGACACCTGCTCTATGGAGCAGTATTTTCGGCATGTGCCTCTGGGCCTTTATCCTTCTGGGAAGGATCTTGCCATCTCACGCGTTCCGCATCTGTGCGAGTGATCGATCACAACTCTATAGTACTTGGCAACAACGACTCCGGTCGATGCACATGCAATGTTGGTATTATTTGATGATTTTTTATATCCATTCGAGTACCGCCATTCGGTGTTGGTTCTATGGAACCATACGATGTAAGTGCGATTGCCTTGTGGATTCACAGTGTCTTTGGACATTGCTTTTCAGTGTGGGATTTCATTGACTTTTCAGTATATCCCCATTGCTCTTTGGAGCATCGATCTTTGCTTGGGCATTGATTACAGACTCTGGTCACTCTTGGGATTATTGGCTATGGGCATCTTTTTATAGCTTTGGCTACGCCGATGATATGAGGCGATTTTATTTATTTTACACTTTGGTGTTGATTTCTCTTTGGAGATTTTTATTGTTTATTGATGATTAGGGATCGTCATTATATTCATGTGGTTCATAATATACTTCTCTTTGGATAAGTACTGTTTTATTTATGTACCGCATTATTATATATCTCAGTTATTACTGATTGTTTAGCTAGCCTGACCCGAGTGTTTTCGCTCGGGTCAGACCGAGTTGTTTCAGGTTAGGTCTCTGGACTTAGCTTCTGTTCTTCCGCTTGGACATTATCTGCTATGCCGATAGATAGCGCTTTTATTTGTCCACTATTCCGCTACTCTATTATTATTCAGACTTTGAAATGTACATATTTTTGACTCACATGTGTGAGCGGTGGCTTTGTACCCACTTATAGTATTTGGATCTGTATTGATGATGTATTGTTCTGGGATTTTATACCTGTTATGTGATTCTGTTCTGTGATGTTTTATCATTTCATTACTATGCTTATTCTGATAGATCTTTAGCCATTGTAATTTCGTTATAAATATTTATTGAATACGTCGAACCACTTGAAAAAAAATTAGATACCACCCTTTCGACGTATTCAGTAGATAGTTATAGCTTGATTACAAATGGTCGCTTCCACTATACTCTATTCTCCGCTTTAACAGATAGTATTACTCCCGTAATACTCTTTGTTACAGTGGGTCTCGGAGTGGGGCGTTACAGTTTGGTATCAGAGCATGTTTCAGGAATAAGCATAATAAACACAGAACAGATACACTTTGTGCAATACATCTTAATTAGATCCGAATTAAATCCAATCCCTTCCTTATGTTTATTGATAGATAAGGTAGGAATATGTATAGGAATCCGTTATATTCCGTAGTATTCATTAATTAATTATCTATACGTAGCATGGATTGGCTCGCTTAGTACGACGCCAAAATCATTTGTTCGGAGCGGATATTATTTCTTCGCCAACCTGACTCGTCCGCTCCGTTAGCTATTGCTCTTCAGGGTGTTGGGATTTCTGATATTACTTTATTTGCTCTTGATTCACGAGATGAGGATGTGGACATATCTCGTATTCCTGTTGTTCGGGAATTTCCCAATATATTCGCAGCTTCCTTGGACTGGCGGGTTATTACCGTCGGTTTATCAAGGATTTCTCTCGAGTTGCACTTCCCCTTATGACGCTGACTCGTAAGGGTGTTCGCTTTATTTGGTCTGATAAGTGTGAAGCTTCCTTTCAGCGACTGAAGGAACTTCTCACCCATGCTCCTATTCTGGTGGTTCCTGAGAGTAACCAGGATCTTGTTGTTTACACCGATGCTTGTGGTAGCGGGCTCATTGCTGTGCTTATGCAGAAGGATCGGGTAGTTGCTTATGCTTCTAGGCAGCTACGTCCGAATGAGGTTCGCTATCCGACTCATGATCTTGAGTTGGCAGCTATCGTCTTTGCTTTGAAGATGTGGCGTCATTTTCTATTAGGCGAACGCTTCATTCTTTACACCGATCACAAGTCACTGAAGTATTTATTTAGTCATAAGGATCTCAATATGAGGCAGCAGCGATGGCTTGAGTTTCTCGCCTCATATGACTTAGACATTCAGTATACCCCTGGCAAGGGAAATCGTGTGGTTGATGCACTCAGTCGCAAACACTCGGCGGTAGTTTGTATGATGATAGCCGAGTGGGATATTATTGAGACTCTTTCTATGTGTGATATTCGAGATCGAGCTCCATTTTCTGATTCTCCGGCCTTATTATTCAGCCTAGAAGCTCGTCCTATCTTATTGGATCGCATTGCCCATGATCAGCGGCAGGATCCAGAATTATTGCATTATATTCATCTCCTTGAGTCGGGATCCAGTGATGAGACATTGTTGGATTATTCTATTGATTCTCATTGGTGTCTTCACAGAAAGAACCGTATTTTGGTACCATCTGATTTATCACTTAGGCGTGACATTCTAGATGAGTGTCATCATAGTAAGTACACTATACATCCCGGGTTGAGTAAGATGTATGCCGACATGTGTCGCCTATTTTATTGGGAGGGCATGAAGAGTGATGTTGCAAGTTATGTAAGCCGTTGCATGACTTGTCAACAGATTAAAGCTGAGCATCAGCGTCCATCCGGTCTTCTTCAGCCGCTAGAGATTCCATTGTGGAAATGGGATCAGATATCCATGGATTTTATTGACGGTCTGCCTCGATCGAGGTCAGGCCATACTTCTATTTGGGTCATAGTCGATCGCTTGACCAAATCAGCTCATTTCATTCCTATTAAGTCCACTCGGACTGCTCCTCAGCTTGCCAAGCTATATGTGAAGGAAGTCGTTCGACTTCATGGCATTCCTAGCTCTATCGTCTGTGATCGAGACACTATCTTTACTAGTCACTTCTGGAAGTGCCTACAGTCAGCTTTAGGCTCAAAGATGAATCTCTCGGCTGCTTATCATCCTCAGACTGACGGTCAGACGGAGAGGGTGAATCGTGTTTTAGAGGATCTTTTGCGCTGTTGTATTCTGGATTTCAGAGGTAGTTGGGAGGATCACTTACCGCTTGTAGAGTTCTCCTACAACAACAGCTTTCAGTCTAGTATCGGCATGGCACCTTTCGAGGCTCTTTATGGAAGGCCATGTCGCTCTCCTGCTTGTTGGTTAGAATCGGTGAGAAGCACCTTCTTGATCTAGATTCAATTTGGGAATCTTCTGAGAAGATTATTCTTATTCGTCAAAGAATGAAAGAGGCACAGAACCGTCAGAAATCCTACACGGACAACCGTAGGAAGCCTCTTGAGTTCTCCATTGGTGATCATGTCTTTATTTGGATATCTCCCATGAAGGGGGTTGTGCGTTTCAACTCTACGGGGAAGTTGGCTCCTCGCTATGTCGGACCATTTCCTATTACGGAACGCATCGGCCCCGTTGCTTATCGTGTGGCTCTACCTGCTCATTTCTCTGGAATACATGATGTGTTCCATGTTTCTCAGCTTCGCAAGTGTGTGTGCGACCCTGATTCTATTATCGAGCCTCATATCATGCCCGATTTGGAGATCTCACCCGATCTATCTATAGAGCAGCAACCTCTTCGTGTGCTTGATTCGGAGATCAGACGTCTTCGAAACAAAGAGGTTTCGCTTGTAAAGATTCAATGGTCGTCTAATCCTAAGGACTGCACTTGGGAGACTAGAGAATTCATCGAGTGTACTTATCCTGGTTTTCTTTCATCTTCCGGCACGGGTGAGCATCTGTATTTTATCCTCTGTGTTCCTTTGTGGATTAGATGTTATAGACGACTTCTAAATTTAAGGAAATTGCGGGGATGCAATTTTCTTAAGGGGGGGAGTCTGTAACAACCCTGAGATTGCAATTACCGAATAATAAATTAAAATTATGATTTTAAGTTGAAAAGGGAGCTAAACAAAATTTTGGGAATTTAAATTTGCAATTGGTTTGCAAATTAAAGTATTTTGGGTTTAAAATGGGGAAATTAATATTTTTGGAATTTAATATTTAAAAAGTGAATTTTTAAATGTGTTAATGGGTTAAATTGGCTAATGAGACAATTATATGGTTTTAATTAAAATTAGGATGCCACTTAGGATTTTGTTCACATGATAACCTTAGGAAAATAAACTAAGTCCTAATGGGTTTTAAAACCTCTTACCATGACCCATTAACCAACCCACTCCTATATAATATCTCAAACCCCTCCCATAAACCCTAACCCTCCTCTTCATAAATTCCTAAACCTAGATCTAAACATAATTAATGGCCTCTCTTTAGAAGATCCATCTCCTTCTCTTCATAATTAAACTAGTTTAATCTTTGAAAGGAAATGCAATCTCCCTTATTCTCTAATCCTTCTTAATCCCTATTTACCTCTACCATCTTGTTGAAATCATTGTTTTGTTTTTGATTTTTTTGGGTCCTTGAAGCCTCTTGATCTTTTGCTTTGGGGTTGAGCATTTTGGCTTGCTTTGATTATTGCACACAAGCTATTTGATCCATTGCTTCATTAAGGTAATTACTATCTATTAGTGATTATTGCTAGTTATACCTATTAGTGATTATTGCTAGATAATTTTGGTGACAATTTGATGCCAAAACTTGAAAAAAACACTCCTAAACCACAAAAATCAACAAAATCAGCTGGCTGGAATTCAGCCTGGCTGAAACAAGGGTCTGAAAGCCCAGAGCAGGCCTGGGTTGCACCCAGGCTACTGCCAGGCACAGCAGGCCAGCCCTTATGGGCTGGCGCACAGTAAACAGCGCGGGTTCGCATTAGGCGGCCCGCTAATCTTCCCAACCCGCGTGGGCTGGGACTTGAATCCCAGCCCAGGCGGGCTGGGACTAATCTTCCCAGCCCGCGTGGGCTGGGACTTGAATCCCAGCCCAGGCGGGCTGGGACTAGTTCTTCCCAGCCCGCGTGGGCTGGGACTTGGATCCCAGCCCAGGCGGGCTGGGACTCGTTCTTCCCAGCCCGCGTGGGCTGGGACTTGGATCCCAGCCTAGGCGGGATGGAACTCGTTCTTCCCAGCCCGCGTGGGCTAGGACTTGGATCCCAGCCCAGGCAGGCTGGGACTTTTTCTTCCCAGCCCGCATGGGCTGGGACTTGAATCCCAGCCCAGGCGGGCTGGGCTGGGCTCTTAAAAAAATTTTTTTTTTGTTAAATCCTGTTTTCAGATTCTTTTACCTCCACTTCGCGATGCTGCCACGATCGCATCCGAAGTCGGAATTCGACGTTTTTGGTCTCGTTGGAAAGGTGGAGTTTCGAACTCCATTTCTGGAAAATTTGGGAAACATCGGAGTTCTTTTGGTACTTCGAATTTTGTGTTGAAGTTGAACTCTAGTCGCTGTTCGTAAACAGTGTGAATCTTGTTCTGGGTCCAACTTTGAGACGTCGCTGCCACTTCATTTCAACTCGGAATCCAGAAATTCTTTTTGCATCTTAAAGTAGGGATGTTGTGCTACATGCCTGCAAATCTTCATGACATTAGGACACAGTTTGCTAGTCCAAATAAATTGCCGAACTTGGGTTCGCATTTTTTTTTGAATGTTTACAAACACTTAGAATATTTTTCAGTGATTTTCTGGTTTTATTGATTTCTTTGAGATTTGTCTCTAGATTTCGTACACGGGTTTTATGAATCAATTCAAAAGATTTTTCACTCCTAAATGGCTTTAGAAATTATTATATAATATTATTTTTAATTATTAAATTAACTACTCCATAATAGGAGAGTTTTCAAAAGCCGTTTTAAAGTGATTTCAAAATCAATTATAAATCCGTTTCGCACCATTATTTTCTATAATAAAAATCTCACATTCACTTTTTAGCACGTCGAGCGAAGTGGAAAGGTGTTTAAACTGTTAGGAAATCTCCGGCCTATGGAACCGTGTGTAATTTCTTTCCGGTTAATCCCCGACCTATTCGATTGATCGTTTTGACCTTTGGGTCTAGTTTACCGATGATACGAGGTGGACTTTTTATTGTTTGGAGTGTGAGCTTGCTATTGGTTAGGAAACCGTTTAGTGCGAACGTGGGGTATGGGACTCATTGTTAACACTTTACGGGTTCCTTTCCAAGAAGTTAGTGACACATTAGCCTCTAGGCGGCCAGTACTGGACCTCTGGGTCACCACGCCCCTGGGCAACCATCTCTGGACACCTGCTCTATGGAGCAGTATTTTCGGCATGTGCCTCTGGGCCTTTATCCTTCTGGGAAGGATCTTGCCGTCTCGCGCGTTCCGCATCTATGCGAGTGATCGATCACAACTCTACAGTACTTGGCAATAACGACTTCGGTCGGTGCACGTGCAATATTGGTATTATTTGATGATTTTTTATATCCATTCGAGTACCGCCATTCGGTGTTGGTTCTATGGAACCATACGATGTAAGTGCGATTGCCTTGTGGATTCACAGTGTCTTTGGACATAGCTTTTCAGTGTTGGATTTCATTGACTTTTCAGTATATCCCCATTGCTCTTTGGAGCATCGATCTTTGCTTGGGCATTGATTACAGACTCTGGTCTCTCTTGGGATTATTGCCTATGGGCATCTTTTTATAGCTTTGGCTACGCCGATGATATGAGGCGATTTTATTTATTCTACACTTTGGTGTTGATTTCTCTTTGGAGATTTTTATTGTTTATTGATGATTAGGGATCGTCATTATATTCATGTGGTTCATAATATACTTCTCTTTGGATAAGTACTGTTTTATTTATGTACCGCATTATTATATATCTCAGTTATTACTGATTGTTTAGCTAGCCTGACCCGAGTGTTTTCGCTCGGGTCAGACCGAGTTGTTTCAGGTTAGGTCTCTGGACTTAGCTTCTGTGCTTCCGCTTGGACATTATCTGCTATGCCGATAGATAGCGCTTTTATTTGTCCACTATTCCGCTACTCTATTATTATTCAGACTTTGAAATGTACATATTTTGACTCACATGTGTGAGCGGTGGCTTTGTACCCAATTATAGTATTTGGATCTGTATTGATGATGTATTGTTCTGGGATTTTATATCTGTTATGTGATTCTGTTCTGTGATGTTTTATCATTTTATTACTATGCTTATTCTGATAGATCTTTAGCCATTGTAATTTCGTTATAAATATTTATTGAATACGTCGAACCACTTGAAAAAAAATTAGATACCACCCTTTCGACGTATTCAGTAGATAGTTATAGCTTGATTACAAATGGTCGCTTCCACTATACTCTATTCTCCGCTTTAACAGACAATATTACTCCCGTAATACTCCTTGTTACAGTGGGTCTCGGAGTGGGGCGTTACACTTCCCCCCATAAAAGAATTTCGTCCACGAAATTCGCAGGCACGAAAACATCACAGAGATAGACAGATTCGATCTCCTATAATTCCTCAAATTTAAGATATGAATTCCGAATTCAAGTCGGAATATTTCAGAATACATACCAATTTATCCCTCTTCGGACTTTGGTATTCAAAAGAAATTAAAATAGAATTTCAAAATTTAGTTTCAAACGATATCATTTTATTGATTTAATTCAAATTTATCCTCATATTCTATTAATCAATTTACCTCAAATTAAAATTTCCAATTTCAAATCCATTAAGGTTTAAATCAAAAAGCTGATAAGAAACCGATGAAGATACGAAGTAAGAATTTCCTACAACGATTCGTAGGGCATCACCACACCGAAACTTCTTATTGTAGTCGTCATGAAGAAATCAAAAGAATTTGGAAATGAATCAAAGGAGATTGATAAGAAAGTTGTTTCCACTATTGCAGGGTATTGACCATTTATAGTCGTATTCCCCTGTCTCCTATCTCGTCCTCTTCTTGCACTCATACTCACTATCAGTGGATAGCAAGAGAATTTACTGAGACATTCAGGCGGATATCTTAGGGATACACTCATTCTAGAGTTTACTTCACTCTATCTCTAATGAGCTACTTAACGTGTTATACTCCTGAGCTAAAGTTCAACCGTAGCTCTGATACCAAATGTAACGAGTCGGATTTTGCCCGCTCGAAAATCGACATCTATACTTTACGTCGTACTCGAATGCCATAGATTCGACCATTCAAATCCGAGTCGTCGGAGCTTATAACAACATTAAGTAAACAACACAGCGGAAAAGAAAAAGAATATAGATATACAACATCTAATACAATATCCAGATACAATGATGATACAATGAATATCTATATACATCAGAGATATGGTACAAGAAATAGCAGCAGAAAAGAAAACGATAACATCAGCAGCGGATAATCTCCATCTTCAAAGCACCAATCCAGAAATAGCTCAAACTCCCAATAACGAGGCACAAAGATAAGCAAGTGCAGTCCATATCTAAATACTGAACTAGCTCCAGAAAGTCTACTAATCTAACTATCTGAAAAACCCAACTCTAGACGGCTCGTGTATAAAAAATTTGAGCATCCAGAGTTTAGGAAAGAAACAATAAACTCCGGATCAGTCATAGGACTGGTGTGAGCAACAAAAACAGTTTATCTTTAAAAACAAATAGCAAAAGAATTTTAAAGTCAATTCGCAATGTTTTTGGAAAATGAAACTACCATAAGACCTCCCACCACACACACAATGCAAACGCAGACTTGGAGGAGATTTCTTCTTATGGTAGTCAAAGATGCTTACTACGCAAAATCAAATCATTTGATATTATTATTAGTGCATAGTGTAGAAAACATTTCGAAAGTAGAATATAAATCTTAGCCAGCATAGACATTTCGAACTATGCCTACTATAGCTACCATCCAAACAGTGGGGCGCCACCATAAGTAGATGGCAGGTTCTACAACTAATACCGTACAAAGTTCGTATTTGGAAGATGGATTTCCAACAAATGGTCAGGCTAAGGAACTTCCTATTCCACGAAAGAACGCCTCTGGCGGGACGCTCCGAAAACCAAACCGTTATCTGCCAAACAAGGTCGGCTACCCCTTTTCCCAAGGGAGTATACAAAACGTGAGATATGCCACCCCCGGTCCTTTGGGACCTTTATCCGAGCGCTCGGTATCCAACATCACAGATAATAATAAAGTGTATCCACATGAGTAAATGTCTGGGCTCCATACCATGATACTACCCTTTTCCAGAAGGAATGGTCATACCCTAGGGGAGCTACCCTTGAAACCTTGCCGCACGATTCCTGTTTCGACCATTACCGGGTTGTGAGGCTCGACGAAGTCTCGTCCACAAAGCTATGCTTTTTCAAAAAGCCACGCTTTGGGTCAACAAATGATCAAAGCAATGATCACAAAGATAAATGATCAAACAAATGATCATATCACAAATGATCAACCAATGATCATCACACAGCAACACTCAGCATGTCACATTACCAAATTGGGAATATATCGCTGATAAATTTCAACTACATAACCTCTGAGCTCGTACGTCTCAGAGAAGGGTGTTAAGCTAAGAGAATAAATTCTCCGCCACCAAAAAGAAATGTATTTGAAAGAAATCTGCTTTATATCTTAAAGTGTAATGTCAGACATGTAACCATACAAGTCTGTTCCGGGTACGAACAGAACCGAAGGCACTTCTTACGAAGCCCTTGCAATTCCGGGTATTCACAATCCCGATCGGATTTCTCATCACTTAGGGGATCTCTATACCGGGGCGACTCAGTGCAGAGACAATCGATGAGTTATCCTTTCGTTCTCGTGAATATCCGGTCTTCACCACCGGTCTTCAAATGCTATCCATATACGACGTATCACTATTCGAAATGGGTCATACGACCCAAAGGTCCTATCCCAGCTAACCCAAATAGTGAGCGAAATATTTAAAAATATATGGATATTGGGATTTCAATTAAGTCACAATTTAAACCCGAACTTCCTTTTCAAATGGTTTAACAAATTACCATTTTAATCTTTTAAATAAAAGATTTAATTCACAAAGTTCACTCAGTTTTCACAAAGATTCATTCATAGATTTTCCCAAAACAATTTCCATTTCAATTTTAACTCGTTAAATCTTTAAAACAAAGATTCAACTTATAACTTTCAAAATAATTTCATTTCGGATGGTTTCAACAAAACATCATTTTAAATCTGTTAAAAATAAACAGATTCAATTCGTAGCTTTCAAAAATAATTCATTCATAACTTGGAAAACCATTTTTCAATTCAATTTTGAAATTCCTTTAATTAAACTGGAATTTCATTTCTTATCTGAAAGCTTTTATTCTTTTAAAACAACAAGTTTTTATTTTGGAAATCTGATTCATCTATACGAGTCAAAGTTCTTGGGTTAAATTCAAATTCTCAAAATTTTACTTTTAAAATAGTTTAACTTCATATAAACTCATTTATGTCATCTTTAATCCCTAGTTTCAAATCATAGGAATCAATTTCAAACTTGAATTCAAATTTAAATCAAATTATTTAAATTTTCAAAACTTGATTAAGTTATTCAAAATAGCTTTTATCTTTGAAATTCTATTTCAAAAGCTTTTCACTTTAAATCCAAATTCCAAATTTCAAAATCAATTGAAATTAAAATTTCCATTTCAAAAACATCAAATTTAAATTATCTGTGACTTAACCGATTTCCACGTGAAATCCATATTTTTGTGTGTAAAGGTGTAGTCCAGGGGTTTCACACAGTAGTGCAACATTCATAAATCATCACAGATTATATCAATATCGATAAGCGGTATAATCCACAACGCTTATCTTCATTCACAGTTCACAGATAAAATAAATTTATCAATCACAAAGATTCATCATTACAATTTGATGTGGGTTTCGGATAACCAACTAGAATCCGACTCCCTGTCGCATTAAAGTTTAAATGTCGTTTTACGGGCAAAAAGGGTTTTTACATAATCACACTGAAATACCGAAAATCACAGTTCAGCACAAAGCATCATATCACAAAGCATCATATCATATATCAGGGTATCAATCAATACAGAACATTTAATAATAATAAATCATCTACAAATAAGGTGAATTTATTGTGTGATTATAATTAATTAATCCAATAACTATTTTTCATTAATTATCTTTAATTAGTGATTAATTAATTTTTTTTATCACCTTCATTTATTAATTATTTCTTAACTAATTACCTTAACTACTTTGTTAAATTTTAATTTAAAATAAACCTTTGAAATTATAAGTTTAGGATACTCTTAAGTTAAATAATTTGAAATATTATATGTTAAAACCTTTAATTACCCCTTTCAACTTATAAACAATCAAATGGTTTTAGAAATTTATTTCGACTCATATTTTTAAAGTTTAAAACTGAAAAAAAACGTGACCACCCTAGAGCTACTTCGAGTCTTCCCTGAACCATTTGGCTGCTTGCTTCGAGTCGCTTCCAAATCCACCCGTATGCCCCATAATTTCTAAACTAAAATTTCGTTTAAGTACCAACCCGCACCCCAGAACCCGCTTCGAGTTCAACATCGAGCCATTCCATAAATTTCTCGAGAGCAACATCGAGTTTCCCCTATCTTCCCCAAACTGCTGCCACCTGACACAACCCCCTGCATGTGAACATGCACCATCACTCCGGCCGCCACAGCTCGAATCTCTGATCATTAACACTTCCACGACGATGCTCCCGAACCTCACAAACACTCACAATTTCGAAACGATCGTGATTTCGTATTCGACCCACCAGACCCAAATCTGGAACAACTTGTGCCCCATACGATCGTCTCGCTCTCCCTCTTCTGGTCATCAGAATTCGCGATACTCCATCCAAAGCACCGCCAGCCTCCTACGTCTCTGATGGTCCCAGTCCGATGATCTCCGGTGGCCTAACGACGGCGCGACGATCTCATTTCTTTCCTCTACCAAATTTTGACTTTAAACCCTAAAATCACTTCGACACAACATCCCACTCTATAGAAAAATAGTTCAACATTTTTCCTGTTATGATGGATTACTCGGCTTGCTTTATGCAAAAATCCAACATCAAAAAAATGTTTGATCGCTGGTGTTAACGCTAAAAAGTGAACGCTAACACTCGGTGTGTGTGGTTGAGTTGTGAAAGCACCACCCGCGTGACGAGAACAGAATTTAAGTAGTAAAACAACAGAGAAAGCAGTAAAAGACAGCAGTTTATAGTGGTTCGGCTTGAGATTAAGCCTACGTCCACTTTGAATCTCTTTATTACTGAATCCGGTTACAAATCGATACAAATCTCTTATGAAAACAGTACAATTTGATCACAAGAAACAATCTTGACTACTAGCTCAATCTTCGACGATGAAACTCGATGAATCCGTGTTGGATGTAAGGAATTCCTCTCGAAGCTTGTTGTAGCGTCTCGAATGTTTGGAGATCTTTGATTGCTGAATGAATGGAGATTTCGACAGAGTAACGGCGCTTGAAGAAATGAAGAGATTCAAAGTGGACGTAGGCTTAATCTCAAGCCGAACCACTATAAACTGCTGTCTTTTACTGCTTTTTCTACTGTTTTACTGCTTAAATTCTGTTCCCGTCACGCGGGTGGTGCTTTCACAACTCAACCACACACATCGGGTGTTAGCGTTCACTTTTTAGCGTTAACATTTTGGTGCTTTCACTGAGAATCCAACTCAGGAAGATTGTCATCATTGCTCCAAAGCAATTGGTAGAGAAAATCTCTTTCAAAACCAGAAGCTTATCTGAAAACATGGCTCCTGGAAGAAGAGGAAGACCTGTCAGATCCAGAAATGCTCATGAAGGAACTTCCGCTTCCCCAACAGCAGACCAAACAACTCCTACCGTTGGAGTCACCCGGGCTGAATTGGACGACGCAGTTTCTTGATTTTACCAACAAATTGAGGCTCAAAATGCTTTAATGATGGACAGATTAACTGCTCTGCTCGGGGCAAATCGTCAACCAGAAAACCGTCAAACAACCTCTCCAGAAATGCCACCCTTCCAAGCTGAGGGTTCTATGCCGCAGCCAACTTATCGTGAACATGTACCCGGGTAAGCTTCCGAGAGAAGGACTGATGCCTGTCCGGAAATGTCTCTGAACAATAAAGAGTACCTGTCCGAAATGGTTAGCTGCATCATGAAAGAGAGCATGCAAAGGGAAGAGAATGAGAACGACTGGGGATTTTCACCGAGCAGAACTCTGTTTACGGAAAAGATTCTGAAAGCGGAATTTCCAAGGAAATTTGCGCCTTCGACTATCCAAGCCTATAGGGGAACGAGTGACCCTAATCATTTCCTATACAAGTACGATTGGCATATGACCGGTGCAAGAGCGTCAGATGAGATTAAGTATCGATACTTTCCAGTGTACTTGGAAGGTGTGGCCTTACTTTGGTTCACAAAGTTTCCAATTCGGTCAATAGATCAATTCTCCGACTTGACGCAAAAGTTTAAAGAACAGTTCAGATTGTATGCTTCAAAAGCCAAGGATATAATGTCATTGTCTAGTCTTGAACAAGCTCCCGGAGAATCAATCAAATCTTTCATAAGCCGTTTCAATGTAGCTGTAGCCGAAGTGGATAATGTAGAACCGCGTATGATCCTGACCTACTTGGTGCGAGCCATTAATAAATCGAGTGAATTTGGAAAATGGCTAAAAATGAAGGAACCAAATTCCCTTGAGAAGTTTTATAAAAAGGCCGATGAATTCATGCGCCTGGAAAACCTTTCCGCCTCAGCAAAAGTATTAGTTGCCAAGGACAACAATAATGATCTTGCTTCAAATAAAAGAAATTCTGAGAATCAGAAAAGGGAAAACGACGGAGGAAAGAATCAGGGGAATGAGAGGAAACTCCGCCACTTCGATCTTTCAGATTTTACTCCTTTAACTGATACACCAAGAAATATCTTTTTTTCAACAAAGGACGTTGTCAGGTATACTAAGCCACCTGAGATGAAGAGAGGTGTAGTGCGTAATGGAAAATTCTGCCAATTTCACAATCAACCTGGCCATGACACTGACCAATGTCGCCAATTAAAGAATGTGATTGAGGAACTGCTGGAGCAGGGTAAACTCCAACAATACGTTAAGAGAGGCGGAGTCAAGCCAACCTCATCCACTCAGGGTCAACAACGTCCTACCCATCAATTCGATTCTCGCAACAACATTGCAGTGCAAGATTCAGAAAAGCTTGTCATTAATGTTGTCACAGGAGGTCCACACCCAGCAGGCAGAAGTTGGGACGACTGCTAATTGTCCACAAAACTGCAACTGGGGCATCTTTCACTTTCTTTGGCATAAAAATCCAAAGCTGCGAATCTAGTGCAAATGGAAAATCAGTCCGAAGATTCTAAAACAACAATCACTAGCATCCATTTTTACTTAACAGCATTGCTTAATTTGTAAAAATAATAATGGATGTGTAACTTCTGCATTGTAAACCGCTGAGAAATCAGTGTGACTGAATAATGAGAAACTATGAATTCTGTGTTTTCTATTACAAAATGCCTGTTATATTTCGATATATAAATACTCTAAATGTATTGCTAAAATGTCGATCTAATATTGCAGGTCATTAAAGAAAAGCTCACCCATCGCAAAGCCAAGCGAGCCCTACAAATCATTTATTAAAGCAAAAACCAAACAACAAAAAAATTCCATATTCAAATCCTATACAAGAAGAACTTCACATAAAAAGTTGGCAACTCCATTGGGGCAAGCCTTCGTTAACTGGTTGTGATTTTCAATATGAACAGACATCCAACTAGGTAACTCGCGTTTGTCCCATGAAGTTGTTCAACAGTGAAGTCCACTTCTTCGGATAAGGCAATTTACTTGCAAAAGGAAAGAAGATACGCTTGGAAATGATAATAAAAGATCGCTAATGAGCAGATGATGGGAGAAGATGGCCAGGCAAACACAGAAGCAGCCAAAAGGAGGTATGCCACTCAATAAAAGGGCCAGTAGAACCACCGAAGGGACACCTTCCCAAGCAGAAGGAACAGGGCCTTCGCTAACTGATCGTGATGCATCCGATCAAGCAGCTTGCGTCCGTCCCGTGAATCTACTCACCCCTAAGAAGCAACCTTCCTGGCACACCAACCAACCGATGCTCCTTCCCAAAGGACAACAAAGCCCTCTAACGAGGCACGCCAACAAATGGAAGTGCTTCTCTCAATAACAAGATTGGTGGAACCACCGGAGGGGCACCTTCCCAAGCTGAAGGAACAGGGCCCTTGTTAATCGATTGCGATCGTTTGTGCAAACGAACATCCAATCAAGCAACTTGCGTCCGCCCCGTGGATCCACTCAACCATGAGAAAGTAACTTCCAGGCAATTACAAGACCTCTTTGGAGGCAAAAGCCCTCTTCGGAGGCACATTTCACCAATGTAGAAGTGCAAAATGCTCCTCTTCGGAGGCCCACTTCGCCAGAGATGAAATGCTACACAAGCCCTCTTCGGAGGCACATTTCACCAGTGTAGAAGTGCAAAATGCTCCTCTTCGGAGGCCCACTTCGCCAGAGATGAAATGCTAACAAGCCCTCTTCGGAGGCACATTTCACCAGTGTAGAAGTGCAAAATGCTCCTCTTCGGAGGCCCACTTCACCAGAGATGAAATGCCAAATCGCTTCTCTTCGGAGACCAAAAGACCTCTTTGGAGGTACACTTCACCATGCTTGAAGTACCGGACATAAGCCCTCTTCAGAGGCACAAAAACAAAGCCTTCTTCGGAAGCGCTAAACAAATCAAAAATTTCTTCAGAAAGTTCACTTCACTACATAGGAAAATTCACTTTTTAACAAATAAAAGTGATCATCCCCAAAAGTTGAAGTATTCTTCAGAAAGAAAGAGAAAGTAAAAACTTCTCTAAAGACGAGATATACTCTATTAAAAGCAGAATGATTCTTCCCTTAAAAGTGGAGTAATTATTCTCTGAAATAAGAGTATCAGTCTTGAAAAAGCTAGAAATATTGCAATACACTTACGGTATGGGGGCAATACTATACAATTCAATTATATTAATAAAAGCAACATACCACAAGTTCATTGCAATATCACAAAAAATAGATGTGGAATAAATGCATTCCCAAACACAGACAAAAAAAAAGTTTGTACAGGTAAAAGGAATCGTTTATTCTACACTAAAAATGAGAAACAGATGCATTCTTACATACACAAGAATTTGTACAAGTAAAATAGCTATTTTATTCAATACTATGAATGAAATTTTACATTGTGCAGATCACAAAAAGAAGCGGAGACCGGTATCCGCACAACTTCCGGTCAATACATGCAAAAAGCAGAAAAGGCAAAATCAAGCTCATTTCTCCTTCTTCCCGCCTTTAGAGCTTTTACCCGGCCTGATAATTAGCTTCGGAGACCGTTGTGATTGAGTCGGAGAAGAAGGAGAAAGAGGCGCAAGAGGATCAACTTCTGCTTCCTCTCCAGCGGCACAAGAGCTTTTCTTGCCTTTCTTCGAAATTGTGCGTTTCCCCTTCCTTTTCGAGGAAGACTCACTACCGGGAGTAAAAAACTCTGAAAGCTTCGTGTCATCGTCATAAGACTGCTCCGGAGTCTTCTCGCCTTCTTCAAGTTCCCCTGTCTTTGGCTCTTGTGAAACAACCGGATCGTCCAAGTCTTTGAGAGCTTCACTTTTCTCTTCTTGCGATCCTGGTTGAGAAGCTGGAAGAGGAGTAACTTGAGAAGGAGGAGGAACGGCAGCTGAGGAAGGAGAAGCTGGTGCAGCTTTCGGTGCTTCCGCTACAGAAGAAAAGAAGTTAAAATTAGTATTCTCCAAGTTAAGAGAAGATATTGGTTCGTTCAGGCTTAAGTAGTAAGTGAGAAGTTCATCAAGCTCAGTTAAATCTAATAAGTAGTTCACTGGAGATGGGTCGACGTCAAAGTTACCTGGAGAAGTCGGTTTGACGAAATCAATCTCAAATTTCTGAGCTTTAAAGTCTTCCATAGCCTCTTCCTCTGTGGGAGTGGTCACAGTTTCTTGGTCAACTTTAGCCGGAGGCGAAGAGTGAGAGCTAGAGCCAGCAACATCCACATGAGCTGAAGTCAAAATATGAACAGGGGCAGCAAGAAGTATTTCTTTCTCAGGAAGCTTCTCTCCCGTCGCTTCGGCTCGCATTCGGGTACGTTGCTCTTTTCCTTTGGCAAGGGCAGCGCGGGCGCTCTCATCTAAGTAGGTAGCTTGAAGATCTGCTTCAGCATAACCGGCTCCGCCGAACATGTCAATGATCGCCTCCCATACTTCAGCTAAAGTGACTTCATAATCCGGTCCCAAGAATGAAAGGCTCCCACGCCCCAAGACGCAATGGATATAAAAGTCAAATAAAGTCGTGTCAATGGTGGCTCTGGTTGCCTCATGGGATTCTTTAGCTGCAGCTTTACCAGTGAGAGCTTCATCACGCTCTCTTTCAGCCTTCAATAACTGAGACTGCAGTCTTGTAATCTCCAAGTCTTGGGAGCTGACTTTCTCCCGAAGTTGAGCCGCGTCATCACGATATTTTCTGGAAACCTGCTGCTCTGCTTCCAGATTCACTTCAGCATCCCGCTGAGCAGCATGAGCATTTCGAACCTGTTGTTGGAGCATTTCTTCCTTCTGTGAATAAGAAGCGGAAGAAGTGGCAAGCTCATTTTTAAGTCTTTCAACTTCAGCCTCAAGCTTCTCATAACCATCAGAGATGCTCTTCATTTCGGCGTTGTGCTGTTTGCAAATTTTATCCCATTCTGATTTATCGTTCTCCATGGTCATCATCGCCTCAAGATTCATGTGGTTGACCCTTTGAAGTTCATCGACTAGCTTCTGCCATCCAGACATTCTTTCAATGTCAAGCTTGACAGCATCGTGATTTCTCAGCATGGCTTGTTTGTCGATTGGTACCAAATCCAAATCAAAACGCACTCCTTTCAGACACCAATTCGGAAATCGGCTCTGGAGTGTGGGAGGACCATCTCCAGCTTGGTACTGAGGCCTATTAATGATTGCCTGGATGTCAGACTTCTTAAATGCAGGAGAACCGGAAGAAGTATCAGGAGGAATAGAAGCGTCAGCCTTTTCCGAAATTGCAGATGCGTCCTTTTCGCCAAGTTTGGTCCGCTTACTAGAATCATCAGCCATACGACTCTTCCCCTTGTCGTCATAAGATTTCCTTTTATGAGAATCGTCACTTCTACGGGAAGAGTCGTATCGCTCGTCTCCATTCCCGTAATGATGTTCATCTTCTATTCTACGGCGCTCCTCATAATCCCATCTCTCTCGAGCATTTCGAGAGACCCTTTCTTCGTCGGTCTCTTGACGAGAAGGAAGATAACTCCTAAAATCATAAGCATCGCGACTTCCATGACGCTGAAATTTGTCATAATACGATTCACTTCGCCCCATCAGAGAACCTGAAATTGAAGAAGTGACAAGTCTTAGAAATCTTCGAATCGAAGAAGCTAAGTGCATATAAGTGCCAAAAAATCCTAAGTGTATGTGATGTGCAAACTACGCGCGTCAGACTACAAACCACTTTTGGGTGTATAAATGGCAATAACTTGTGTGGGGGGTGTTGTAGTTTGTTTCAAAAAAGAGGTTGCTTCAACAACAGGAGATATCGCTTTAGAAGTATCGTCTTTAAAGAGCTCTTGATAAGTTATCATTATATCGCTCAAGTTATCGAAGGTGTCATCGCCGCGATACCCAGCGGAACTCTCTTTTCAACTTCCACATCGATTGACTTTTCAAAAATTTGAGGATTCTCTTCCTCTTCAATAATTGGTGCAAGTGCCGGCTTGCTGGATGATCCCGCAACATCGATAGAGGTAGAACACTTTACTAATGCAGTGTCTACAGTTGGCTCCTTTGGAACCATCTCTTCCGTTGAAGCTGGGGCATCTGCTGTCTGTGCTGAAGAATTAGAAACTTCACGGGGTTGAATAGAACGGGAAGAGTCTAAAAGCCTGAAGTGATGTAAAAATTCATCTGTCAATAAAAATTGAATAGTCCTCTCCTCAATTGGCACCGCCATAAGCCTCTCGAAAGTCGGTTTATGACCGGGATCTCTAGAAGGAGGAGGAAGTGCTGAAAAGAAAATGGGCAAAGTTAACATTTGACAACTTGAACTTTGGAGAGTTTGGAAGAATATAAGAAACAGAGACTAGTGATCTTACTTCCTACTCTCCAGATAGTGTAAAATCCCGGAGGGCATCGAACACAGAAAAACTGGCTTAGAAAACTGTGAACACTGTCGGGGAGACCAATGATCAACTTACGGTTCCTGGCACTCCTCACAAGTGTGATAGAGGGATGGTCTTTGTTCTCTGCAAATGTGCACAAGAAGCGAATTTCTGCAAAACTGGGAAAACGGTCCAGCGTTCTCCTAAAAAGCACACACAATCCCAGTAGGATGGTGAAGTCATTAGGGTGTAGTTGGAAAGGGGAGATAGATAGTCGGAGGATAAGTTCTCGAAGACAGTCGTTAAAGGGTGGAATAGCTCCACTCAAGCACATTTGACGATTAACTGCGACAAAACCGAGAGGTGGCCTGTCAGCAGTATCATTTATTCCAGGGAACAAAGCGTCAGCTTCGGCAATGCCAAACTGGATGCATAATTGACGAAAAACTTTACGGCTCAGAGTGGTAGGAGTCCTTTCTGAAGGATCGTTCAATGGAGTAGCAATTGGAAAAGCTTCTCCAGCTGGTTCCAAGTCTTCTTGTTGAGATGCCATTCTACACAATCAGCTGAATGTTCAAAAGTGAAGGTGCACGCTTCCTAAAAGTGTGAAGTGCTGTGCAAAACTAATGAAAACAATAAAGCAAGTATAACTGGAATTAAACTAACTGACAATCAGTCGATTACAAGATTTCAGAACTTGTTAATGCTCAAGTGCAGTGTTAATGCAGACAAATCAGTTTTAGTTGACTATTATGATTTTGCTTTAATACTTCACTTGAATTGGTTATTGTATAGCATTTCACTCATACAGTTCATTTAATTTAATTTTTTCTTTATCAACTAATCTGTCATTCGATGTGGGCGGTCAGTGGCTGTATATTCATCCCAGTATTCTATGAATGTTGTATTAAGCAGGTTGTTAGCTTTCAACAGTTCATAATTCAGCAGTTCAAAGTCCATGTAAAGCTTAAAAGTGTCAAGTGTTAAGTCGCCGATAACTCAAGTGCTAACTCGGCGACGACCTAAGAAAGATTTCCTATGGGTCAAGTTAAGTCGTTGGTTATCTAATTCGTTGAGTCATCAGCCATAACACTTATAGAGATATGAAGCTTCGGTTTAAAACAACGCATCTGCTAACTCGTCCACGACCTAAGGGGCAAGCTACGAGTTAAGTTAAGCCATCAATCTATTAAGTAGTACTGCATAAGAAAGGTCTCAAGGCAGAATGAAAAATTGCCAAGTCTTAGGTCGTTGCCGACCTACGACCTACTTTAGGTCGTATATGACTTAGGACTTAAGTCTCGAGATTTCTATTCAGAACGCGAAGGCCTTAAGTCGTTCGCCTTCTCTCCAATACATCAATTCGCTAACTCCTTAACCCGTTAACCCATTAGCCTCTCTTCCAACCAAAACTCTTGTTCCCTCAACGCATTTAATCATCCCGAAATCACCATAAACCCGGTCTAATGTCGTTCCATCACAAACCACGAATCAGTCAAACTGAAATGCTACTGTCCATCGTCTTGTTCTGACCGACTGTCCAAAGCCAGGACAAGCCGTCTCAAACCCATCAGTAATCAATTGAAATAAGAATTGCAGAGAAGCACGGCATAAGAAAAGAGGGTTGAGGGTGAAAATGGGATTCGTAATTTGGTGATAATCGAGGAATGGATAGCAATCAAATCCACTTACGTGAGAAGGAAATAAGGATGATTGGCAACCGGTAGGTTTGAATCGTCTTCGGGAAGCTTGAAAATTCGTTAATGGCGGATTCAAATAGAAGAACAGGTAAAGTTGGGGAGGAACGACCTAAGCAATTTATTCACTGGGGCAGTGAAAGACGAATCGACATACATGATGTACGACTTAAAACTTATATTAAGTCCCTTCCGACCTAACCAAAAGGAGTTAAGATAAGTCGAAGCACACGACCTACGACTTAGGCGTGTACTTCGAGGGGCAAATGTTAACCCTTAATTTCCTACGACTCAAGAAGGCTATGACTTAAGAAGTACACGACTTAAGAGCTGTGCGACTCAAGATAGTTACACAACTTAAAGAAGCCTACGACTCAACAGGTCCGACCTAACATGAGCCAACTTAAGTAGGTTACCGACTTAAGGAATACTCCGACTTAAGGAATGCTCCAGGTTAAGGAATACTCCGACCTAAAGTGTACGAGTTAAAGTGGTCCGACTCAAACACGTACGACTTATGAAGCATACCGACTTGGAAGCAGTGACCGATCTAAGAAGAAGACCGACTTAACAGGCTATGACCTAAGAAAGCTCCGACTTAATAGTTGCCGATCTAACTTCTGAGAAGAGCTGCCGACTTAAGATATGTGCTGACCTAGGAGCCTACCGACTTAAGAAGATTAAGCTCAACGACCTAAGGAGTAACGGCTAACTTTGCACCGACCTAACAGCTCACCAACTTAAGGCTGTTGCCAACTTGATGACTTAAGGACCTAAGACCTACGACTTATGTTAAGTCGCTGCCGACCTATGACTTATAACTTATGTTAAGTCGCTGCCGACCTATGACTTATAACTTATGTTAAGTCGCTCGTATTCAGGAGTAACTAAAAGACAAGCTCCTACCTCATCGCCGACCTAAGACTACGACTTGGTATAAGTCGGTTCCGACCTATGACTTGCTATAAGTCGGCTCCGACCTAGGACTTGACGAACAGAATCTCACCCAGAACCAATCCTATAAATAGGGCTCCAACTCCAATGAGAAGGGGACTTTTGGCCATTCATTTCTTCAAGCGCCGTTACTCTGTCGAAATCTCCACTCATTCAGCAATCAAAGATCTCCAAACATTCGAGACGCTACAACAAGCTTCGAGAGGAATTCCTTACATCCAACATGGATTCATCGAGTTTCATCATCGAAGATTGAGCTAGTAGTCAAGATTGTTTCTTGTGATCAAATTGTACTGTTTTCATAAGAGATTTGTATCGATTTGTAACCGGATTCAGTAATAAAGAGATTCAAAGTGGACGTAGGCTTAATCTCAAGCCGAACCACTATAAACCGCTGTCTTTTACTGCTTTTTCTGCTGTTTTACTGCTTAAATTCTGTTCCCGTCACGCGGGTGGTGCTTTCACAACTCAACCACACACACCGGGTGTTAGCGTTCACTTTTTAGCGTTAACAGCTGGAAATTGAAGAAAAAGCATTTTTTGGTTCACTAGGAACTACTCTCAACATAGTAAATGAAAAATCAAAATTTTTGTTTTAAAAATCCTATTTTCGAATGTAGTTTCAAGATATATGATTAAATTGATGATTTAAGATTTTCGAATTTTCCATATATTCATACTTTTAATGTAAAATTTGAAAGTACAGAGTCCATATATCACTTTTAAGCTTCAAAACAAACTTAAGGCTATGATTTAGGTTTAAACAACTTGTTCTGTTCAAAATCTTAAGTTTAAAATGTTCTTAATGAAATGTATTAATTCTTCTTCTACTTTTCTTTGCTCTGTAACCAGATATATGGAATAACAGACCATATACCACTTCCCAATGTGAACAGCAATATATACAATTCTATAGCAAAGCACATACTCTTTAAAATCAAATACACGAGTTTAAACTTAGAAAATAATATGTTTACTCACCTTCAATTTTGAAAAACAGAGAGCACTTTATTTGTAAGCTGCAGTATTGATTTTTTTTTCTAGAATCCTATTTTGCTTTGAACATTGCAGTTTGAATCTGCCTTTGAATCCTCTTTGTGTTTTGTTGTATAAACCGAGTTTGAATTTGTAAAACAAATAGTGATGTTTGCTTTTTATTTTCTTTCAGGCTTCACTATGTTTGTTATGAACGAACTAACACTCGAATCTATCATATGATTTTCTTTGTTTTACTTTAAACCAAGTTTACAGAGTCTAGTTCATTCTTTTTAAGCAAAAACTTTTGGACTATGGTTTAAGTTTAAACAACATATCATGGTTGAAGCTTAAAACCTAACAATGATCTGTTAAGAAAATTCGAATCTCCCTTTTTTCTTTCTGCACTCTGTAGTTTAAAAACAGAGAAGAACTATCAAAATAAACATGCACAGTCATACATATTCGTATACATAGATAATACAACTATATATCTAAACATGCAAGCATTAACTATCAAAGAAATCTAACAATCAACAGGTCAGATATCACTTAGGATTTTAAAGTTGGTGTTTACTCACATGATTAAGAAATGGACAGAGCTTGTTTGTTGAAACAGGCTGAGAAATTTGCTTGCTGAAGCCTTCACTTGATTCTTTAATCTCTGGTTTGTATTGATTTAATTTGTTGTTTTTATTGAAGCTTGTTTATGTTAAAGATGAAGCTTACATCAGATGCTACTCAGTTGAATGAACGAAAAGGAATGACGATGGTTGATATATGGAAATGATTTTTTTTACTGGGTGATGTATTTGTTTGTACAAGTGATAAAATATCGTTTTGTACAAAGTAATGTATTTTTTTCTTCTAGTACAACATATCAGTGATATTTTTAGCTTTGGAAGGCTGTGGTGATGGCTTGCATTAATGGTTTGTACAAATATATTTGTTTGCTTTAAACTTTACAGGTTACATATTTTACTTTGCCTTTTTTTTCGGCCGATAGATATAAAGTAGTGTACTAAAAATTGTTTACAAATCTTTGATCAGAGATTTTCTAAGTTTTGTAGACTATGGTACTCTTACTTTTGTATGCCAGAGGCATGTTGCATTAAATGCTTTGCTGGTTTGATGCATTTCGAGTTGACCTTGGTTTGTGGTTAGAGATGTTTGCATGAATACTTTATCTGGTTTCACACTTGCATATATTAACTTGTCTTTACTTCTTTCTTACTTGCCTAGCTTGCTTATATGTACTTAGTTGTATTTCTTCTTTTGTAAGATATTTACAAATTGTTTACTTGTTTGAATTCTTTGTACTTATATTTTCTATCTTGCACAACTCAAAAAATTTTATGTTTTCCAGTCTGCATTCTTATTCATATTTTTCTTTGATTTTGTTTTTGTTATCTTGTTGTTTACATACAACCTCATTTATTAAAAATTTAATTTGTACATATTATTTTATAATCAAATTCCTATTTAAATTTGTCGTTAGATTTTATTTAAGTGTTACTTTTATTTTTTTATAGTTCATCTCTTATTTATTTATTTCTATTTATAACTCAATTATTTATTTTACTTTAATATTTACTGTCTTATATTTAATTTATAATTTCAAATTATTATTAACCATTTATTTACAATTTAAATGCAAATCAATTGTACATACATATATATTCACATATATACAATATTCATTAAATTTAAATGATTTATACAAAATATATTTGGATATCGGGGAAACTCGCAATCAATTAATCCATCTAAAAATAAATTTTACAAATTTTTATTCAAAAATTCATTTAATTATCAATTAAATAAAATTAAAATCTAGGGTCGTTACATTGATGCTAAAGATTGACTGAAATATTTTGGTAAAATGAGTTATTTAAAATCATATAGAATTGGATTTTAAAGAAGATAAAAGAGAAAATTCCCAAATAAATAATTATAGAAATTTGAATAAATTTAAGGATACAAGCGATTTTAAAATTTAAATAAATAAATTCCGAGTAAAGAAGGGATTTTTAAATAAACAGAGAATCAATAAATTTTTAACCTAAGTGATATTATTTAAAGTAATAAAGAATTTACTTTGGAATTCAAGGTTTAAATTTTTATTAAAGGAATAAGAAGGAAAATTGGAAATCTAAATTTGGTATTCTCAACTAAAAAGAATATTTAATCATAATAAGGAATTAATCTGGAAGTTAATAGATTTGAAATAAATGAAGAAAGTAAGAAATTTATCACAAAATGAATAAATTGAAAATCAATTTGGAAATTTGATTTAAGTGTTTAAACCTTGAAGTTTGAAGGAAATTGAAATTTTGAAATTTATAAATTGGGGTTTACAAAGTGAAAATAAAATATCAATGGATATTTGGAAGATAAATTCAATGTGGGAATTTATAAACGGAATGGGTAAATATGAGAAAAAATAAATAGTGTTTTATTTTTAAGATGTGAAAGAGAAATATTTCCCTGGATAGCCAAGTACGTTTTCAAAACAAATTCTTAAATATAAATTAAAGTTTCATGGTTTCTTTTTAAAGGGGTATGTTTTGGAAAATCTATTATTTTTAAATGTTTAAACTTTAAAGTAAGAATTTTCCAAAATTATTTGAGAAGTAATTATATAAAGGTGACTTGGTATTATATTTTAAAAAGTTGAAAATTTAGTTTTATATTTTAAAAAGTGATTTATTTCAAACATTCTGTAAATGTTTATTTTTACAAAAATAAAGTATTAAAGTAGTTTTAAATCTAAATGTTAAAAAATATATTCTATAATTAAGTGTTTTAAAAGATTTGAAAGTAAAAATATTTGTACTTGGTAAATTTCGGTGGAAAGGGAAAATATTGGGAAATAGATTCCATGAGAATAGTGTGATCTGGAAACTTTTTTTCTAAAGGGTGAAGTATAGAAAATATCTTGCGAAGATATTTGTAAAGTAAATAAATAATTTGGAAAATTATTTATTGTTTGATGGATGTTTGTGAATATTGATTGATAGTTAAATAACCGACTATCAATATTGGACAATGCGCTGATCGTTTCGAAGAGTCCGGGATCAGATTTAATTATCTGAAAACCACTTCGATCTAGTTTGAACGATTACGAATGAAGACCGTGAAGATGTAAAGACGGTGATTCGGTTTGTCCAGTCCTAGGGCAACTCGTATGGATTGAATGCTTTCAGAACATCATCAGGCGGACGATGAGCATTCTAAGAAATGTGTTCTTTAAAGGTAATTGTTAGCCTCAAGCCTTATCAATCGGGAATGGATAAAACAGGGGTGGTGCAGCAAGGCTTCGTGGGTAGCTCCCACTTGAGAGTAAGGTTTCCCCTGTCTAGATGTCCCTTATTATTTCGGCTTAGTGTGCGGTTGGTCGCGCCAACCGTGGGGTGATCTTACTTGGAACTGTCCAGTAAGGGGTGGTTCCGGTCTTGTGTTGCAGGGGATTGGGAGTAATCCTCGGTACGCTGATCTAGGCCAGGTACTGTGACGGGCGGTACCCCAGTAGCCCTGCCATTGTATGGAATTCAATCTCCATTACGTGCCTGTACGGTTTTGGTTGTGCCCAACTATTGTTGAAACATGAGATGCAAGCATTTCAGCTAGATTCTATTTTACTTTTTATAGACACTATTATAATATCAGATGATTTTGATAAAAAGTGTTTTAGCTATCGTAAGGTAAAAACCCGGCATGTTTATTTGTGGCGTGGTCTTACGAGATGCTTTTGTTTTTAAATGATTTTTGAACTTTAATAATCCAATTGAGTGTGATTTCCTCACGCTGGTATTCCAGACTGACTCGGGTGTTGTTTTATATGATGCTCGGGTCAGACCGAGATAAACAGGTTCAGGTTATAGCTATGGAGCTTAGGAGACGAGCTGGATGACAGAGCGTATTTCCGTATTTGTCTATTATTTCCGCTGTGTATGGACATGTATGATTGATTGTTGTACTCTGATATGTATGTATATATGACAGTACAGACTCTTTGTATTTAAAGCTGTATTCTATATATTGTATTTTGTTCAGCTGCGATGTGAGATTCTGATGTTGTTTTTGTTCTTCTTCTTCTACCTCTTTCTTCTTTAACCCAGATGGTTCGTATTTCCGTTCACTTTGAGTCGATATGTTGGAGGATAGTGTCGTTTCAAGGTGTACGAAACTGCAGGTCATTTCACTTGGTATCAGAGCTGAAAGGTTAAGTGAGAACCTTGGCTCTGGTGGGAATTACTCAATTGAGATAGAGTCTGTAGTACTCTAGAATGAGTTGAGTGTAATAATAGATATGAGCGCGTATTTGTTAGTGAATATAAAAATGGTTTTATATTGTGTTGATTGATTTATTGAGTGGCATATGAACCTTCGTCGGCACAGTCTGGACAACTGGATCGAAGGGGTTTCTAAACACTTGAATAGAACAATTCGACATAATATTGTTTTCGAAAGTGGGTGAATGAAATAATTTCATCCAAAATATATTTTGGTATAAAAAGAAATATTTTCTGAAATTATTATATAATTTGGATGTTTGGATGATAACAAATCAGAAAAATAGGATTATAAAATTTAGAATAGCTTATATAACCCAGAGAAAAAAAATAGTAAATTTTGAATGTGATTGAAATGAGAAAATAAAAGTAAATTGGATTGAAATTAAATTAAGCTAAGTGAATGGAAGTAAGTTGAATTAAACTAAAGATAAAAATTTAGTTGTATTTAAATTGAGTTGAATTTGAGTTGAAAATGAATGTGAGAATAGAACCTGAGTTATAAATAGAAATTCACTTGAAATTGTAAACGAATTAAACAAAGATTGAAATTGTTCTAGAATTAAACTAAAATAAGGATGATTTGAATTTTTAAATAAAATCCAATTCGAGTTTGAATGGACTAAAAATGGTTAATTATTTTTTTTAAATGGAATTTGATTAAAGGAGAATCAAATTAAAATGGAAATGAATTTAAGTATGAGTTGAAATAAGTAAATTAACTTAAGGTTAACATTTATGGGAAACATAGCTTTGATGGAAGTGAAAGTTCATTAAATAAAGCTTGGGTAAAATTAAATTGAACGGAATAAAATTCTTGTTTAAAATAGAAATAAGTTGGATAGAATTAAATTTGAATGATCAAACTTCGATGGCCTGTCAAAATAATTTAAAGGCTTGAAATAAAATATACTGGGCTTAATTAAGATAAGGTTTTGAGTTAAAATTGAAAGATAATTGCAATTGAGTGTAGATGGATGGAAGCATGGAAAAAATATATAAGTGTGCGACTTATAAAAATTTAAAAGTGAAATAAATAAGCCAAAATAAAATTGTTTTGTATTTTGGGAACTGAAATCGAAATCTAAACTTGAATTACAATATAGTATTGAACTCAAGAAATATAATGAAGTGATTTTTGTGAAATAGAAGTTGAGTCATAAATAATATTAACAAGAAAAGATTGAACTACAAATAAAATTCGAGAGAGTGGAAATAAAATTAGAAATGTCTTTATAATAAAATAAATAGATTTGGAAGGGGATTGTGAATCTGAATTAAAATTTAAAATAATTAAGTGGGTGAGCAAAATGGAATATAATTAGTGGGTGAAATGGATTTGATAAAATAAAAACCAAATCAAGGATTTAAATTGGAGATTGTTTGCAAGAAAATAAAATAAATAAACTTGGTTTATCAAGTTGGTGTAACTTGGAAAAAAATATAATAAAATAAAGAACTTAAGCAAGTAATTGAATAAAAACTTGGCTTAAGTAAATATGTTGAATGGTTATTTAATGGGGTGTTTCCAAGCTAAGTAAAATGGTTGATTGAAACTAAAGTGTATATAAAATAGAATGCAAATATATAGTTGTAAATAAATTGGAATGGAAATTAAATATAAATTGAGTTAGAATCAATTTTAAAGTGATTATAAAACTAAAGAAATTGTTTGTGTATATGAATGCAGTCGAATTGCTTAAATTGGTTGTTCGACATAAAAACGAAAGTAAATAAAATTGATTTTTGGGTCAATTAAAATGAATATGAGTTGTTTAGATTATAATGAATTGAATATAAGAAAATGGATTGAAAATCATTCCAAACTGGATATAATCAAGTAAAGCAATTAAAATAATGTTGAGACCTTATAAATTGCGTATAGAAACTGTAATTGTGTGTATTGTTTATAAAATGGCCCTGTTGTTACTATAAATTGATAGAAGTAACAGAGATTGATTTTGAAATTAATTTAAATTGAAAATAGGTTGTTTGGACATAAAAATGAGTTGGAGTTCAGTAAATAAGTTGTAAATCACTTAAGTGGAATACAAATGGTATATGAATCGGTTAATAACAAACTGAGCTAATTTGGGAACTATACAAAGGGCTTATGGAAGTATTTATAATGCATTACTTATATTATTAAGGGGTTGTAGTTGCTTAAATGAAAGAAACGTTATAAATTTCACTGATATGTTGCTTATATGTTTTAATTGAGTAAGTTCAGGTATCGAGGGACTATTTAGCAGGATTTTGGTTGCGCAAATAGCTAAATTAATAAGCCGCTTGCTTTAAAATGCTAAATAGAGGTACGCCTATGCAATAAAAATAGGAAATATGAATTGTTTTTGGATTTTCCTACCGTGTGGGTCGATGTATATATATTTATATCTCTTGTCAAATTGCAAAAGCTCCTCCGTACAAAGGAGACTCCGCCAAAATTTTCAGAAAATTTTGGGAGTTAGAAAATTTTTGGAATTTTTGGAAATTTTCAATAACGACAAACGATTTAAAATTTGTAAGTAATTAAAATTGAAAACTGAAGTATTGGAATTCATTTTGAATTGGGTTAAGTAAAGTAGAAGAATCAATTCAAAATGGGCTTGGATAAGAAAAGTTTGGAGATTAAAATGGATAAGATAATATGAATAGAATTCAGTGTTTAAAATGGAAGCGATATTTGATTCAAATGAATTTGAAAATGGAAAATTCGAATAGAAGTAAATTAAAATCAAGTGGTATAGTGAAAATACTAATATAAGAGTGTACTAAGTTAATAATTGGATGAAAGTCAAATTGGATTGCTGTAATTAGATATTATTGCAGAGTAGTATACAAGTGGTTTAATAACAAGAGAAATTGGGATTTGATCGCAAAACATAAATAGATTTCTCAACAAAAAGGTATGTATTTCAAATTTCTGTATGAAATTTGATTGGGTTTTGATCTAGCCACTTGGCCTTTTTGTTTTTCTTTTTGAGATTTGGGGGCCGTAGAACCATTTTGTAGTATTACCGAGCTAGCCGCGCAAAGGAGACGTTGGCAAAAAATTTCAAAATGTAAAGAGTTAGAAAAATTTTGAGAAAATTTTGATAATTCAAAATTTGATTTTAAATTTAAATTTGACTGGATGAGTAAGTAATGTTGTTGGGAACCTAAGGATGGGTTTAGAAAGTTAGAAAGGGATTAGAGTGTTTTAATAAAAGATTATTCGGGAAGGTTATTAGAAACCATTTGAATTTGAGAAAAAAAAGTTAACGGGTTATAGATCATTCTTCTTAACCAGTAATTTCGGGGACAAAATTCTTTTAAGGGGGGAGGAATGTGACGGCCTGGAATTTTGGACATTTAAAATTGGAATATTTAATTGAATTTAAATATTTAAAAGTTAATTTCTGACTTGAATTTCAAATACCACTATTTATTTGGCAATTAAATTATTGAATAAAACAATTTAAAATTGGTTAAAGTATCAAATCTTCAGTTGTAAGCTTGTTAAAAACAATTTGAAGACTTGTAAATTTTATATTGATAATACTGAAGGTGATAGAACTTTTAAAATTGAATTTAAATGTGTTTTGTTCAGTTTTAAAATTCTATTAATTAAATTGAATTTAAAAATAGCCTTCTGAGGCACAGTCTCGGAATGCGACGAAACCAGTTCCATTGGATCTGTAATATTGTATTATTATCGGATTCTAAATTTTGTAGCCATCGGAGTTGCCGTGTGATCATACGATAGTTAAACGCATTGAAATTTATATTGAAATTTAATATAGCAAATGGGTCCAAAAAGCTATCTTCTCCATACGATCGAATTTGGACTCGAAACCTTTTCCATTGCGTTCGTAATAGGGGTATAACATTATGAACGCCTAGTGGCACGCTTTGATAGGATGTAAAATTTTCGTGTGCATTTGTCGGGACGTTTTGAATTTTATTTTAAAATATATAGTTGTATTCTGGATAACTTCAGCCGATATTGTTTCACGTCAAATTTTTACCCTTTCATTTCGAAACATTGTAGCCAGATAAGGATTCTTCCGCAAGCCATCACCCTCTTTAAAACATCAGCCGATCATTATAATAAAATTTCAAAGAAAATTAATTTATGGTCGAGTTAAATCCCTCTCCAGTTTCAATTTTCCTCCTTGCAATAATCGAATTAAAAATCGAACGAGAATCTCACTTCTCTTTGTTTTCCTCAGTTAAAAACGTTCGTTCAATTATAAAAATAAAAGAAGGGGAAATCACCTCGTCCCGAATCAAAATAAGCAGAGAGGGCGGGAAATCGAAGTCGAGATCGACTTCGACAGAAAGATACCACGTGCGCTCGCACTCGCATGTGCGAGGGGAGCTCGAGTGGCGGTGCAGGTGGTCGTTGCGTATGGGGGAGAGGGAAATCGACGAGGGGAACAGGCTCTCGCGATGGGGGAAACGACGGCGATCTAGGGATCTGATGCAGCAGCGGAAATAATCAAATGTATGTGACGATGAAAGTAGCAATCGGTGGATTGAAGAATACCAAAAGGCCCAAATCCATTGATCCAAAGATACCGGATTCTAGCTATCCCAAACACGTTGATCGCGCACGATACTGTGTTTAAAGATCTACGATTCTTCGACGTTGATCTAGCGCACTAGATTCCGTGAATCGGCTTCAACAATCGTTGATTCGAGCGCACTCGAATAACCGAAGGTGGAGATAGGAGATCACACTCAACTACCAATTTGAGAAAGAGGCACAAAGCACTCAAACAAAATTTTATTCAAAAACAACTAACTTTACAAATGACCCCACCATCCCAATTTATAGGGTTACAACAACTCACTTATACGACGAAAAACAAACAACTCATAGGTCGTGACCAACCTAACACATACGACCTAAAACAAACACATTACATCACACACATTACAAGGTCTTCACGACCTAAAACAAACAGCGACTTACGACTTAATATACAACACAACATATACGAGTTACAAACCTAACGACCTAAGAATACAACACACACGACCTAAGGACTCAACGACATAACATATCCTCCAGGAGCGACTTAGCGGCCTATCTTCCAACAACTTAAGCCTTAGCATCCAGTAGCGACCTAATACTTGAGCGACCTAAGAATGATGCGGTTTAAGCCCTTGAGCGACCTAACATGAAGCGGTATAGATGAGCGACCTAGTATAGGTCGTAGCTCTCTCGTACGTCCTAAGCGACCTAACGTTTCTCGCATATGTGAGCGACCTAGTATAGGTCGTGGTCTTTTAGGTCGTAACTTTTTAGGTCGTAGCTTGCAGACAGAGTTAGGTCGCAACTCCTTATCCCGTGACCCGTTAGGTCGTGAGTGACCTAAAGAAAGACTTAGCTCGCATGACTTGTTTGGTCGGTCTTCATAGCTCGTTTGCGACCTAAAATGGCGCAACTTAAGAATTAAAGTGTTAGGTCATTGATTAGAAGAATTAGGTCGTTGGCGACCTAAGAAATACGAAGGTCGGGCTGCATCAGGAACATTGGAAGGAGGCACGCGCGTTCGCACAAGCGAGGAAGGATCGAATCTCATGTCGAGCTTCGTGACGGCGACTTGTTCGATCGAACGAGAAGGCGGAGGGGTGAGGGATTTCGACTGGAGATTTAAAGCAACAAGGTATAATGATTTTATCTTTGATAAAATTTATTATATGTATATACAAAACTCAGAAATGATGTACAGTTAGATATATAAGCCATTTATTTTACCGCTTAATTTATTTATATATATATGTATATATACAGTAAAAGAAATGATATAGGAGTTTGGTCATCGAAGCATCTTTGTAAAGTAAGTTTAAAATTAAATTATATGGTTTAAAAAGAAACGATTGAGCTCAAAATTTAAAATGGCAGTTCTGTCTTTATTTAATATATATATATATATATATATATGAGTAGAAAGAGATTTTATTATAGTAAGGTATATAAATAATTTATTCTTCAATTTAAAGATTTATATATATATATTTGTATATAGTCAGTAAAGTAAATTATTGTGATTATTTACAGTAAAGCAGGAAATTTTATATAGATAAGATTTTGGGAAAAGTAGGAATTTTTAAAATGTTTAAATCTATATAGATTATTTTATATGCAGTTTGGAAAATGAAATAAAATAAATATACTTATTCACATTTTAAATCAATTAGTTTATTTTTAAATAATATATATATATATATGAGTAATTAACTTATAAATAAACTTATTTAACTATTTTAACTACTAAGAGATTTCTAAAAGGTAAATTTGTTTAAATTGAATTATTTGTTTAAAATAAAATCATTAGCTAGAAATTGAAATTTATTATCCTAAATTAAAATTCTTAAACGAAAATTAATCTTTCGATTAGTTCAAATATTAATGAAATTCGTATAATTGTTATACAAGGTCAAATATCGGGAAATCGGGTCGAGTTTGGAAAGGATTTGCAACTTAAAAGCAAAGGTGAGATTTCTCACTCATATGGATGCCTTGTTTAATTTAAATGATTAAATTTAAATCATTTGATGTGTTTGGTTGAATTTATAATGATTTATCTACTAGATGATATTTATATAGTAGTATATATCAATATATATATATATATATTGGAATATGTATATATTGGAGTTGATATTCCCGCATTATATAGCGGATGAGACCCTATGCGCCGCATAATAGTGGATGATATTATATAAACCCCATATACCGCGATATTCCACCTTAAAGTGGAATTGGCATTGTGCTAACATCTGTGGATGCAGGGAAACAGGTTGGAGGGATCCAACTGGATTCCTCAAGATATTTAGATTTATTTAATTATTCTGTGGATGATTATTGATATCCTGTGATGAATTCATTGATAATGTGAATATTGATGCTAAAGATTGACTGAAATATTTCGGTAAAATGAGTTATTTAAAATCATATAGAATTGGATTTTAAAGAAGATAAAAGATAAAATTCCCAAATAAATAATTATAGAAATTTGAATAAATTTAAGGATACAAGTGATTTTAAAATTTAAATAAATAAATTCCGAGTAAAGAAGGGATTTTTAAATAAACAGAGAAGCAATAAATTTTTAACTTAAGTGATATTATTTAAAGTAATAAAGAATTTACTTTGGAATTCAAGGTTTAAATTTTTATTAAAGGAATAAGAAGGAAAATTAGAAATCTAAATTTGGTATTCTCAGCTAAAAAGAATATTTAATCATTATAAGGAATTAATCTGGAAGTTAATAGATTTGAAATAAATGAAGAAAGTAAGAAATTTATCACAAAATGAATAAATTGAAAATCAATTTGGAAATTTGATTTAAGTGTTTAAACCCTGAAGCTTAAAGGAAATTGAAATTTTGAAATTTATAAATTGGGGTTTACAAAGTGAAAATAAAATATCAGTGGATATTTGGAAGATAAATTCAGTGTTGGAATTTATAAATGGAATGGGTAAATATGATTAAAAATAAATAGTGTTTTATTTTTAAGATGTGAAAGAGAAATATTTCCCTGGATAGCCAACTAAGTTTTCAAAACAAATTCTTAAATATAAATTAAAGTTTCATGGTTTGTTTTTAAAGGGGTATGTTTTGGAAAATCTATTATTTTTAAATGTAACCTTTAAAGTAAGAATTTTCCAAAATTATTTGAGAAGTAATTATATAAAGGTGACTTGGTATTATATTTTAAAAAGATGAAGATTTAGTTTTATATTTTAAAAAGTGACTTTATTTCAAACATTCTGCAAGTGTTTATTTTTACAAAAATAAAGTATTAAAGTAGTTTTAAATCTAAATGTTTAAAAATATATTCTATAATTGAGTGTTTTAAAAGATTTTAAAGTAAAAATATTTTTGTACTTGGTAAATTTAGGTGGAAAGGGAAAATATTGGGAAATAGATTCCATGAGAATAGTGTGATTTGGAAACTTTTTTTCTAAAGGGTGAAGTATAGAAAATATCTTGCGAAGATATTTGTAAAGTAAATAAATAATTTGGAAAATTATTTATTGTTTGATGGATGTTTGTGAATATTGATTGATAGTTAAATAACCGACTATCAATATTGGACAATGCGCTGATCGTTTCGAAGAGTCCGGGATCAGATTTAATTATCTGAAAACCACTTCGATCTGGTTTGAACGATTACGAATGAAGACCGTGAAGATGTAAAGACGGTGATTCGGTTTGTCCAGTCCTAGGGCAACTCGTATGGATTGAATGCTTTCAGAACATCATCAGGCGGACGATGAGCATTCTAAGAAATGTGTTCTTTAAAGGTAATTGTTAGCCTCAAGCCTCGTCAACCGGGAATGGCTAAAACAGGGGAGGTGCAGCAAGGCTTCGTGGGTATCTCCCACTTGAGAGTAAGGTTTCCCCTGCCTAAATGTCCCTTATTATTTCAGCTTAGTGTGAGGTTGGTCGTGCCAACCATGGAGTGATCTTACTTGGAATTGTCCAGTAAGGGGTGGTTCCGGTCTTGTGTTGTAGGGGATTGGGAGTAATCCTCGGTACGCTGATCAAGGCCAGGTACTGTGACGGGCGGTACCCCAGTAGCTCTGCCATTGTATGGAATCCAATCTCCACTACGTGCCTGTATGGTTTTGATTGTGCCCAACTATTGCAGAAACGTGAGATGCAAGCATTTCAGCTAGATTCTATTTTACTTTTTATAGACACTATTATAAGATCAAATGATTTTGATAAAAAGTGTTTTAGCTATCGTAAGGTAAAAACCCGGCTTGTTTATTTGTGGCGTGGTCTTACGAGATTCTTTTGTTTTTAAAGGATTTTTGAACTTTAATAATCCAATTGAGTGTGATTTCCTCACGCTGGTATTCCAGACTTACTCGGGTGTTGTTTTATATGATGCTCGGGTCAGACCGAGATAAACAGGTTCAGGTTATAGCTATGGAGATCAGGAAACGAGCAGGATGACAGAGCGTATTTCCGTATTTGTCTATTATTTCCGCTGTGTATGGACATGTATGATTGATTGATGTACTCTGATATGTATGTTTATATGACAGTACAGACTCTTTGAATTTAAAGCTGTATTCTATATATTGTATTTTGTTCCGCTGCGATGTGAGATTCTGATGTTGTTTTTGTTCTTCTTCTTCTACCTCTTTCTTCTTTAACCCAGATGGTTCGTATTTCCGTTCACTTTTGTAACGACCCGTATTTTTCACGGATCGAAAAGTTCGTCAAAATCTGGAGTTTTAGCATTTTGGGCCATTTCAGATTTTAGGCAAATTTTGCCTAAGTCCTAAGTCGTTCACGACTTAGCATGAGTCGTGAGTCGTATGCGACTTAGGAGATATGAGTCAGGGATTTGGCTAGTTAAGGGTGTAAGGATAAGTCGTTTGAACGACTTAAGGGGTATGCGCGACTTAAGGACTGGGCGAGATAAGGTTTGAGTTGTAACAGTTAAGTCGTGACCGAGTTAAGGTGATGAGTCGTACCCTGATGAGTCGTACCCTGATGAGTCGTACCCTGATGAGTCGTACCCTGATGAGTCGTACCCTGATGAGTCGTACCCTGATGAGTCGTACCCTGATGAGTCGTACCTTCTGATGAGTCGCGCGTAGGTGATAACTCGTGCAAGTGGATGAGTCGTAGCCTTTGTGATAAGTTGTAGCCAAGTTAACTGTTAAGTCGTAAGGGATCTTGGTTTTGTTGAGTCGTAGGCACATGCTATAAGTCGTAGACGACTTAGGATTTATGAGTCGTTTAACCGGTAAGGCGTGTGTGCATTTAGTCGTAGGCTGGTGAGGTTAAGTCGTAGGAGCGTGTGTTGACTCGTGGCTTGGTTAAGTCGTAGGGGGCTGTTGAGTCGTGGTGTTCTGATGAGTCGGAAACGACTTAGGAGATAGACTAGTCACGACTTAAGGGCAGTTTTCAGCTATAAATAGGAGGGGTTGTTCTCACTTTTTGGGATCCGGATTTTGAAGCGACGAAGTGCTGCCATTTTGAGAGCTCGACTTCTACACTTCTTCACTTCTTTTCTCCACTCTAATCTAGTGCTTCCATCCATCCAAATCGAAGATCAAGATTGAAGATTCAAGAGCTTAGATTGAAGATCTTCATCTTTTCAAGAGAGATTTCTTCGTTTGAAGCGGATTTGTGATAGATCAAGCTTCATCCTTCGCTGTCCAGATCTGAAGTGTGTTGATTTGGGTTTGTTCAGGTGATTTGGTGAGTGGTGATTATCTCTCACACGGATCCAAAGGAGTAGATCGGATTGTTGGCTCGATTTGGTGTTAAATTAGTGATTTCCATGCATTTTCTTCATCCTATGTGTAGATCCATGTAGATCCATTGTTCATGATGATGTTGCATCCATTTTATCATATGTTAACCTATGCAAGTTCATTCATCAAGTTTGTAGAGATATAATCCATGTTTTCATGCTTATTGGACTTTCAACTCTTTAATTACGAAAATGCCATTATTGTTAAAATTGTCTACTTAGATCATTTTTGAATGCTTGATTGCTTGGATTGATGTTTGATTTGATTGATTGTTATGAACTAGATGATTGATGATTAGATTTAGATCGAAGGTGATTCAAAAGCTAAGGGAAAGGCTCTTGAATTGGAAAAGCTGCTCGTGGCATATGTAGCGGGATGATGAAGCTCCTATGCATAGATTTGATGATGTGAAGTTGAGATGAAGCTTTGCGAGGATGTAATGAAGCGAGGCATCATATGATGAAGACTTGGTCTAATCCAGGCGGGGTCATTCCAAGCATGTTGATAACTCGGTGATATGATTCGAGTTGAGGATAATGGATGCTCGAGAGGCGCTTGAGCTAGTATGGCAATAGTCGTCGAGGAGGATGACTAGGAGGTTGAGATCTCATCGTTGTTGAAGGTTCTAGCATGCTCTAAGCAAGAGTACATGGGGACGCCCAAAAGACTAAGTTGATGGTCAAGTACTCTGGGTAGATTCGATAATCCTAGGCACGGGTCACGATGACGTGCGGGAGTTATGTCTAGAACCGGGGTTTCCATTAGCCCTTGACGGACGGCTGAAAGAATGTGCCGGTCATTCAATTAACGGTGATATCGAAGCAATGATAACAGTGATAGCCAGAGTCATGGATGTTTGGTTGTATCGTCATTCGGACTCAAGAGCGGTATTTTCTGGGTGCTTATCTGATTTAGGCCTTGGTACTTGGAAAACATCGCCCTTGACTCGAGTGATAGTAGTTTTACTTTAAATTGTATGCTCTGCTATGTTTGCTTCTACCTAGTGTGTGTCTGGGGGCTATCACTGTAGAATGAGGTTGGAGTGGGAGGGTTGTATTCCTATTCCTTTTCCTTTATGCTCTTTTGGTATGTTGTTAGTTAATTTACTGCTCACTAAGACTGTTGTCTGACTCAAGGCTTTATGTTTTTAATTCTTATTGCCTTGGGCTGTTCGTCCATTTTGGGACGGGCAGACTAGGTAGCAGGTGACAGGTGCTGTTTTCTTCTCACGATGCTGATATCGAAGACGAGCTAGAGGGTTGCATATTATCTTCTTATTATATGTACTGGATATTCCGCTGTTTTGTATTCTCTGAGAGATATGTAGTGAGGCTGGATGTATTGACTATATGAATGCTTGTGTTCAACTATTATGGAGTTTTATAAAATGTCATTTTGTTCTGTAAAGCTTCACTATACATATGTTCTATTGTATTTTGTCCATGCGCTGTGAGTAATACGATAGATTCTTTTGTGTTTATCTTACCCTGACAATCGCCCATGGTCGCCTGGCACACTTTACAGCGCTCTATCTCTAGATCCGGTGCAGGGGTCATGGGCAGTCGTCACATTTGGTATCAGAGCATTGGTTAATCGATTTTACCCAACGCTCGCTGTCGTAACTACGTATGAGAGACGTAATTGTATTTTGATGGATGATTACTATATATAATATAGTAGTTTAGCAGTAAGTTAGTCCTTTATGCAGTTGTTTCTCTAGATGTTCTAATCATTCCTTTTTATAGATATTGAGAATGAGTCGAAGAGGGAGACCAGCTGCTAGGGAAGGCCGTGCTACTGAAGAGACTGCTGATTATGCAGCCATGTTCGAAGCTATGATGACTTCGATCATGAGGAGGATACCAGTTCCGGGAGCGGCAGTTGATGTTGGAGTTCAAGCTCAAGCTCTAAAACCGGTGGATTTTGCTAAGTTGTGTAAGGACTACACTGCTCTTGGAGGAAAGGTTTTCTTGGGAACAGAATCAACTATCGAAGTCCAGAGATGGATAGATGCTTGTAGAAGGATCTTTGGTGATTTGGGAATTGATGATGCAACTAAGAGGAAGTTGGCATCAAGGCAGCTTCAAGGGAGAGCCTCTGATTGGTGGAACTCTATTACCATCACTACTCCGGAAGAAGAGATTACTTGGGAACAATTCCAAGTCAGATTTGAAGCTAAGTTCATTTCTACAGCTCAGAAGTCTGTTCTGTTCAAGAGGTTTATGGAGCTCAAGCAAGGTGGAAGATCAGTTCTTGAGTATGTTTCTGAGTTCGAAGCTTTGTCCAAGTATGCTCGGTCATATATTGAATCTGCTTATCAGAAGAATGAGAAGTTTGTGACGGGCTTGGATAGTTATCTTGGGAGACAGTTGGTGGATCATTTGGACGATTCATTTGAGAAGCTTGTGGAGAAAGCTCTTAGGCATGAGAGTCTGTTTCCTAAGGAAGGACCTGTTGTTGCTGTTACCAAGGGAGAATCTAAACCACAGCAGGGTGGAAACCAGAAGAGGAAGCAGCAGCAGCAGAAGGGTAAGGATGGCCAGAAGAAGCCGAAAGGCGAGGTGACTTGCTACAATTGTCAGCAGAAGGGCCATTTCTCTAAGGATTGTAAGAATCCGAAGGCACCGATGAAGTGTCACAACTGTGACAAGCCGGGACATTTCAGGAAGAATTGTCCAGAACCAAGGAAGGACAGGAAGATTGTGCAAGCCTATGCTTTAGGAGCTGTTCCGTCGTCTTCGAAAGCTCCTACTGCTGAAGAGAAGGGAAAAAGTGTGGTTGTTCAAGGTACTCTTTTCCTATGTGGTGTTCCAGTTAGAGTTCTGTTTGATACTGGAGCGTCGCACTCGTTTGTTTGTAATGAACTAGTGGGCCGGTTAGGTTTGGAACCGGATATTGTTGATAGGCCATTGGTTGTGACTAATCCAGTTGGGGGTTCGTCTTGTTTGTGTATGTTATGTCGTGGTCTAGTTGTATCGAGTCATGGTTGCTCTTTTGTTTGTGATTGTTTTGTTCTGAACTTTGCGGGGTTCGGAATTATCTTGGGTATGGACTGGCTTAGGAAGTATGCGGCTAAGGTTGATTGTGAGAGGCTGGAGGTGACAGTTGAGAATGTGGAAGGGCGAAAGATTGTGATACGATGTAAGCATGAAGAAGGCGTCTTCATGAGCTTCATGTATTCGCTAGTTGTTCCACGGGATGGACTGTCATCAGTGCCGATCGCTAATGGATTCGAGGATGTCTTTGACGAAGTCAAAGGATTGCCGCCGCATAGAGAGATCGAGTTTCGTATAGATCTAGTTGAAGGACCCAGACCTGTTGTGATGCCTCTTAGGCGGATGGCGCCTAGGGAACAGCAGGAGTTGAGGGTGCAAGTTGATGATCTTTTGCAGAAAGGATTCATTCGGCGTAGTGTGTCCGAGTGGGGTGCACCAGTTGTGTTTGCAACCAAGGCAGATGGGTCGTTGAGATTGTGCGTCGATTATCGTGAGCTGAATAAGGTGACTAAGAAGAACAAGTATCCATTACCGAGAATAGATGACTTGTTTGATCAGCTTCACGAAGCCAAGGTGTTTTCGCAGATGGATTTGGCAACGGGATTTCACCAGTTGAGAGTGGCTAAGGATAGTGTGCCGAAGACTGCTTTTAGGACACCATCCGGTTTCTTTGAGTGGCTGGTAATGCCGTTTGGATTGACTAACGCGCCAGCATATTTTGTGGATCTTATGAATAGAGTGTTCAGAGATCAGTTGAACAAGTTCGTACTTGTGTTCGTGGATGATATTCTGATTTATTCCAGAACGGAAGAAGAGCACAAGACGCACTTGCGTATTGTTTTGGAGATCTTACGGAAACATCAGCTGAAGGCTAAGTTTTCGAAGTGTCACTTCTGGAAGAGTGAAGTGAGGTTCTTAGGCCATGTGATTTCTGGAAGTGGAATAGCGGTTGATCCCGCTAAGGTGGCAGCAATCCAGGATTGGGTTAGACCTAAGAATGCATCCGATGTGAGAAGTTTTCTTGGATTAGCGGGATATTATCGACGGTTTATCAAAGACTTCTCCAAGATAGCTGCACCGTTAACAGGATTGACGAAGAAGAACCAAGTGTTCAGTTGGAATGCTAAGTGTGAGCAAGCCTTCGGAATCCTGAAAGAGAGATTGACGAGTGCTCCTGTTTTGACTATTCCAAGTGGGAATGATGAGATGGTGGTTTACACCGATGCATGTGGTACTGGACTTGGAGCAGTGCTGATGCAGAAGGATAAAGTTGTTGCGTATGTCAGTCGACAACTGAAGCCGCATGAAAAGAATTACCCAACTCATGATTTGGAGTTAGCGGCGATTGTATTTGCTCTGAAGATGTGGAGACATTACTTGTTGGGAGTTCGATTCGAGTTGTTTACTGATCACAAGTCGTTGAAGTATCTTTTCTCCCAAAAGGATTTGAATCTTCGGCAGCAACGTTGGCTAGAGTTTTTGGCATCGTATGATTTTGGTATAGCTTATACTCCGGGAAAAGGTAACGCAGTGGCTGATGCGTTAAGTCGAAGACATGCAGGATTGGGAGCCATGTTTTCTGAATGGAAGAGTCTCGAGTATTTAGCTGGATTCGACTTCAGACCTAGATGCGAATTGGAACCTGAAATGTTGGCAAACTTATCGATAAGACCGACTCTTGTGGAAAGGATTGGCGAGAGTCAAAAGCGAGATGATAAGCTTGTCAAGATTATCCGTGAATTGGAATCTGGATTGGAGCCAGAAAAGGATAAAGGATTCGAGGTCGATAGAGAAGGTTGGCTTCGAAAGCAAGGACGACTAGTGGTTCCCGATATAGAAGAATTGAGGAGTGAAGTTCTGAAGGAAAGTCATCACTCGAAGTTGACAATTCATCCAGGTGGAAACAAGATGTATCGGGATATGAAGAGAACCTACTACTGGGAAGGCATGAAGAAGGATGTTGGAAATTTTATTTCCAAATGTATGAATTGCCAGTTGGTAAAAGCCGAACAGAAGAAGCCAAGTGGATTGCTTCAACCCTTAGAAGTTCCTACATGGAAGTGGGAGCAGGTATCGATGGATTTTATCGATGGATTGCCTAGAACCAGAACAGGAAATGAGGGGATTTGGGTCATTGTAGATCGTTTGACCAAGAGTGCACGATTTATTCCTGTTCGATCGACTAGGACTGCATCAAAGTTGGCTGAGTTGTATGTTAAGTGGATAGTTCGATTCCATGGTATTCCGAAAAGTATAGTGAGCGATCGAGATCCATTGTTCACTAGTGGATTTTGGAAGAGCTTCCAGGAAGTTTTGGGAACCGAGTTGTGTTTGAGTACAGCTTATCACCCTCAGACGGATGGTCAGACCGAGAGAGTCAACCGAGTTTTGGAAGATCTTCTTAGAGCATGTGTTTTGGATTTTGGAGGATCATGGGAAGATCACCTTCATTTGGTGGAGTTTTCATACAACAACAGTTACCAGTCAAGCATTGGTATGGCACCGTATGAGGCATTGTATGGAAGACCGTGTAACTCTCCGACATGTTGGTTGGAAACTGGAGAAAAGCTGATGCTTGGGCCAGAGATGATTCGACAGACTTCAGATTGTATAGAGATCATTCGGCAACGAATGAAGGCAGCCCAAGACCGTCAGAAAAGTTATGCTGATAAGCGTCGAAAGGATTTGGAATACGACGTTGGTGATATGGTTTTTGTGAAGATTTCTCCTCTGAAGAATGTTATTCGATTCGGGAAGAAAGGAAAATTGACTCCGAGATTTGTTGGACCATTCCCGATCATCGAGCGAATTGGAAAGCTCGCCTATAGACTGGAATTACCGGAGAAGATATCGAGTGTGCACAATGTTTTTCATGTATCGTATCTACGGAAGTATGTGCACGACTCGAGTACAGTGGTTTCTGTCGATAGCTATGAAGATTTCGAGGTTGATCCCGTTGATAGAAGACCTCGTAAGCCATTTCGTGTTGTTGAAACCGACACGAAACAGCTTAGGAGGAAGGTAGTTAAGTTGCTCAAGATACAATGGAGTGATGATGATAACGACTGTACGTGGGAGGTGGAAGAGAGGATGAAGGCAGCTCATCCTGAACTCTTCAAGGTATGGCCCTAAGGTGTCGTCTCATCTCACGACATTGTAACTTGTTCTAAATCTTAGAATTCTGTACGCTAAGCTAGAATTGGATGCATGGTTTGCTGATTGTTATGGATGGTAGGCGTACAGAATAGTTTTGATTGCTTTGTTTGCTTGGAATTTCGGGGGCGAAATTCCTAAGGGGGAGAGAATGTAACGACCCGTATTTTTCACGGATCGAAAAGTTCGTCAAAATCTAGAGTTTTAGCATTTTGGGCCATTTCAGATTTTAGGCAAATTTTGCCTAAGTCCTAAGTCGTTCACGACTTAGCATGAGTCGTGAGTCGTATGCGACTTAGGAGATATGAGTCAGGGATTTGGCTAGTTAAGGGTGTAAGGATAAGTCGTTTGAATGACTTAAGGGGTATGCGCGACTTAAGGACTGGGCGAGATAAGGTTTGAGTTGTAACAGTTAAGTCGTGACCGAGTTAAGGTGATGAGTCGTACCCTGATGAGTCGTACCCTAATGAGTCGTACCCTGATGAGTCGTACCCTGATGAGTCGTACCCTGATGAGTCGTACCCTGATGAGTCGTACCCTGATGAGTCGTACCCTGATGAGTCGTACCCTGATGAGTCGTACCTTCTGATGAGTCGCGCGTAGGTGATAACTCGTGCAAGTGGATGAGTCGTAGCCTTTGTGATAAGTTGTAGCCAAGTTAACTGTTAAGTCGTAAGGGATCTTGGTTTTGTTGAGTCGTAGGCACATGCTATAAGTCGTAGACGACTTAGGATTTATGAGTCGTTTAACCGGTAAGGCGTGTGTGCATTTAGTCGTAGGCTGGTGAGGTTAAGTCGTAGGAGCGTGTGTTGACTCGTGGCTTGGTTAAGTCGTAGGGGGCTGTTGAGTCATGGTGTTCTGATGAGTCGGAAACGACTTAGGAGATAGACTAGTCACGACTTAAGGGCAGTTTTCAGCTATAAATAGGAGGGGTTGTTCTCACTTTTTGGGATCCGGATTTTGAAGCGACGAAGTGCTGCCATTTTGAGAGCTCGACTTCTACACTTCTTCACTTCTTTTCTCCACTCTAATCTAGTGCTTCCATCCATCCAAATCGAAGATCAAGATTGAAGATTCAAGAGCTTAGATTGAAGATCTTCATCTTTTCAAGAGAGATTTCTTCGTTTGAAGCGGATTTGTGATAGATCAAGCTTCATCCTTCGCTGTCCAGATCTGAAGTGTGTTGATTTGGGTTTGTTCAGGTGATTTGGTGAGTGGTGATTATCTCTCACACGGATCCAAAGGAGTAGATCGGATTGTTGGCTCGATTTGGTGTTAAATTAGTGATTTCCATGCATTTTCTTCATCCTATGTGTAGATCCATGTAGATCCATTGTTCATGATGATGTTGCATCCATTTTATCATATGTTAACCTATGCAAGTTCATTCATCAAGTTTGTAGAGATATAATCCATGTTTTCATGCTTATTGGACTTTCAACTCTTTAATTACGAAAATGCCATTATTGTTAAAATTGTCTACTTAGATCATTTTTGAATGCTTGATTGCTTGGATTGATGTTTGATTTGATTGATTGTTATGAACTAGATGATTGATGATTAGATTTAGATCGAAGGTGATTCAAAAGCTAAGGGAAAGGCTCTTGAATTGGAAAAGCTGCTCGTGGCATATGTAGCGGGATGATGAAGCTCCTATGCATAGATTTGATGATGTGAAGTTGAGATGAAGCTTTGCGAGGATGTAATGAAGCGAGGCATCATATGATGAAGACTTGGTCTAATCCAGGCGGGGTCATTCCAAGCATGTTGATAACTCGGTGATATGATTCGAGTTGAGGATAATGGATGCTCGAGAGGCGCTTGAGCTAGTATGGCAATAGTCGTCGAGGAGGATGACTAGGAGGTTGAGATCTCATCGTTGTTGAAGGTTCTAGCATGCTCTAAGCAAGAGTACATGGGGACGCCCAAAAGACTAAGTTGATGGTCAAGTACTCTGGGTAGATTCGATAATCCTAGGCACGGGTCACGATGACGTGCGGGAGTTATGTCTAGAACCGGGGTTTCCATTAGCCCTTGACGGACGGCTGAAAGAATGTGCCGGTCATTCAATTAACGGTGATATCGAAGCAATGATAACAGTGATAGCCAGAGTCATGGATGTTTGGTTGTATCGTCATTCGGACTCAAGAGCGGTATTTTCTGGGTGCTTATCTGATTTAGGCCTTGGTACTTGGAAAACATCGCCCTTGACTCGAGTGATAGTAGTTTTACTTTAAATTGTATGCTCTGCTATGTTTGCTTCTACCTAGTGTGTGTCTGGGGGCTATCACTGTAGAATGAGGTTGGAGTGGGAGGGTTGTATTCCTATTCCTTTTCCTTTATGCTCTTTTGGTATGTTGTTAGTTAATTTACTGCTCACTAAGACTGTTGTCTGACTCAAGGCTTTATGTTTTTAATTCTTATTGCCTTGGGCTATTCGTCCATTTTGGGACGGGCAGACTAGGTAGCAGGTGACAGGTGCTGTTTTCTTCTCACGATGCTGATATCGAAGACGAGCTAGAGGGTTGCATATTATCTTCTTATTATATGTACTGGATATTCCGCTGTTTTGTATTCTCTGAGAGATATGTAGTGAGGCTGGATGTATTGACTATATGAATGCTTGTGTTCAACTATTATGGAGTTTTATAAAATGTCATTTTGTTCTGTAAAGCTTCACTATACATATGTTCTATTGTATTTTGTCCATGCGCTGTGAGTAATACGATAGATTCTTTTGTGTTTATCTTACCCTGACAATCGCCCATGGTCGCCTGGCACACTTTACAGCGCTCTATCTCTAGATCCGGTGCAGGGGTCATGGGCGGTCGTCACAACTTTGAGTCGATATGTTGGAGGATAGTGTCGATTCAAGGGGTACGGAACTGCGGGTCATTTCATTTATTATATATATACTTTTGATTTTCTTTGGTCAGTAAACTCTTTTGACCTGATATGATTTTGTACAAAGATTTAATAAATAATAAGATTTCACAGTGATTTGATAATTGAATGATATAATGTATGTATGAGTTGAATGGCATTAATTGTGTGTTCCCTGTTTTGTTTACAACTATCTTCATATGAATTTGTATATATATATGCGTTTATATCCTTATGTATATATGTATTTGCCATCTTATATACACTTATACTTATACATATCCTTCTAAGCAATTCTTATGTGTAGTTTGTTATTATGTTCACATTTTTTCCAACTTCCATATATATTATTTCATATGGCATGAAACCATATACTTGTATACCCATATACTTAAATATATACATATCTTTAATATGTTCATACCTACTTATATTTTCATGCCTATCTTCACGTTCCTTGTTGGATTTGAACATGTATGTATATATTTCTTATTTAAAATTTCCATGCACATTTATATTTTTTTTTTGTATTTTAAACATCATAAACTAGTCTATATATGTATATATATGTACGGATATTTTATCTTGAATTTAAATGTTGAAATATATTATATATTCATTCGACACATAAAAATCAATATTTCCATAATTTAATCCAGTCAATTACCCAATTAACATACGCTAAAAATCCGGGTTGTCACACAGGTGGACAATGAGCATTCTAAGTGATATGTTCTAAAAAGGTAAATCTTAGCCTCGAGCCTCATCAACCGGGAATGACTAAAAATCAGGGGTTATGCAGCAATGCTATGAGTGTAGCGACCATTAGGGTGAGGTCATCCCTGTTTAGATGTCCCTTTTTATTCGGCTTAGTAGTGCGGTTGCTGATCCCAACCGTGGGGTGATCTTACTCGGAATTATCCAATAGGGGATTGTTCCGGCCTTGTGTTGCAGGGGATCGGGCTTGGTCCTTGGTACGCGGATCTAGACCAGGTACTGTGATAGGTGGTACCCCAGTGCCTAGTCATTAGTTGGAAATCCATTCTCCCTACGTGCCTTTATGGTTTTGTTTGTATACCCATTAGCTGGAATTTAATAGATGTAACAATTTCAGCTATTTGAATAAGTATTTGTATATAGACACTATTATAATATCAGAGGATTTTGATAAGAAGTGTTATGGCTATCGTAAGGCAAAAACCCGACATGTTTATTTGTGGCTTGGTCTTATGAGATGCTTTTAATTTTCAATGGATTTTTGAAACTTTAATAATCAGTTTGGATGTATTTCTCTCACGCTGGTATTCCAGACTGACTCAGGTGTTATTTTATTATAATGCTCGAGTCAGGCCAGTATTATAGATTACAGGATAGGACGCTGTGGAGCTCAGGTGGGGAGCAAGAGTCCGAGACGTATTATTCATACTTGTTTATTCCGCTGCTATGGTTGTTTGAAATTGCCAGCAAGTTGTGAGGCGGGCTGATATAACTGCCAAGCTGGTAATTGTTCTTCACTGGTGATATACTTTGATGATGTATTGTATAAAACATATATAGTTTTCATTTTTGTGAAAAGATCTGTTGACTATTATATGTTGTTCTGCTACGATTGTGAGAATCTAATGTTGTTTAGTTCCTTCTTTCTTTTATCTTCTTTCTTTTTCCTCAACAATCTGTCTTTCCCGGCTCTTGATCGTCGACATATTATATAGTGCCGTATTTGTGTCGATTTTCAAGGGTCGAGAAGGGTGGGTCGTCTCAGTAATAATCCGCAAACCCGTACCCCTTGAATCGACACTATTCTCCTACATATCGACTCAAAGTGAACGAAAATACGAACCATTAGGGTTACAAAAGAAGGAGATAGAAGAAGAAGAAACAAAATAACAACATCAGATTCTCACAATCGCAGTGGAATAAAATATAATAGATAATAACCGATCTTTACACAAAATGAAACTAAATCTGTTTTAAATAATACATCATCAGAGTATATCACAGGTAAACAACAATTACCAGCCTGGCAGTTATATCAGCATGCCTCACAACTTGCTGGCAATTTCAAACAACCATAGCTGAAGAATAAACAAGTACGAATAATACGTCTCGGACTCCAGCTCCACACCTGAGCTCCAAAGTATCCAATACTGAACCTGTAATACTCGGTCTGACCCGAGCATTATAATGAAATAACACTCGAGTCAGTGTGGAATACCAGCGTGGGAAAAATACATCCAAATTGATTCTTAAAGTTTCAAAAATCCTTTGAAATCAAAAGCATCTCGTAAGACCACGCCACAAATAAACATGTCAGGTTTTTACCTTATGATATCCAAAACACTTTTTATCAAATTCGTCTGATATTATAATAGTGTCTATATACAAATACTTATTCAAATAGCTGAAGTTGTTACATGATTAAATTCCAGCATACTAGCTACAAAGTGGGTTCTACAAACAAAAACCGTAAAAGGTGCGTAGGGAGAATGGATTTCCAGCTAATGACTAGGCACTGGGGTACTACCTGTCACAGTACCTGGTCTAGATCAGCATACCGAGGACCACGCCTGATCCCCTGCAACACAAGACTGAGCTATCCCTTACTGGATAGTCCGAGTAAGATCACCCCGCAGTTGGGATCAGCAACCGCCCACACGGCCAAAATAAAAAGGGACATCTAGACAGGGATGACCTCACCCTAATGGGCGCGACCCACATAGCCTTGCATCATAACCCCTGATTTTCAGTCATTCCCGGTTGATGAGTCTCGAGGCTAAGCGTTACCTTTTTAGAACACATCTATTAGAATGCCCACCGTCCACCTTACGATGTTCCAAAAGCATTCATCCATAGAAGTCCGTTCTGGGTCCGAACGGAACCGAAGGCGCTACTCCTACTACATCATTTTGGAATCACCTTCAGGATTAGTAGCGACTAGCCCTTGCACTTCACTGCTCCATCTTCGGTTCCGAACTCGTTTTTCCACGAAAACGTACAAACTGGATCGAAGTGGTTTTCGAGAAATAAATCCCGATCTCAGTCTCTTTGAAACGATCAGCGCATTGGCCAATATTGATAGTCGGTTATTTAACTATCAAATAACATTCAAAAACAACCATCAATATAAATAATTTCCCGAATTATTTATTTTCTCAAAATATCTTCGCAAGATATATTTCCATTTTCAACCCCTTTTGAAAACAGTTTCAAACCATCTTCCTTTACGGAATAAATTTCCCAATTATTTTCTATTCCCACTGAAAATAACCAAGTCCAAATACTTAGATTTTAAAATAATTTAAATCACTCATTCTAATTTATTCCCTAAATATTTAAATTAAACTACTTAAACACTTTATTCAAAAACATATTTTAAGAATATTTAAGGTAAACTATTTATAAAATATAAAACAAATTTTTAAAATAAAAGTAAGTCAAACTAATTTTTTTAAATAAGAGTTACAAAATTCTATACAAGTTTCAATAAAACTTTAACCGAACTATCTTTAAATAAATCCATTTTATAAATATAAATAATAATAATATTCTTTTAAAAACAAATTTAAAACTTTTAACTTTTACTTAAAAATCTGCTTTAAACGTACTTGGCTTTTCAGGGAAATACAATTCCATTTTAGAATAAACCAAAGAATTCTTCTTATAAATCCTACTTGATTTATCTAAATTGAAATTTACGTTTGAATCCCGTAAATTTCTTCCAACACTTTAAAAATAAACACCTTTTTTAACACATTTTCCATTCCTGGAAAATCACTTCCAAAATATATACTTGAATTATTTAAATCAGTTACCAAATTCTTTATTGAAAATATCCTTTTGAAAATCTATGAAAGTTTTCTTGCGTAACTTAAATCAAAGATTTCTTTTTAAATAAGGTTATCATATCAAATACTTATAATAAAATTTCCTTTAGAAATCAAAATACTAATTTATCTTTAAATTAGTTAAATACCATAATTCCTTAATAAATACTTATTTTTCTCTTAAAAATAATTAAAAATAATAATTTTTCTAAAATATTCTAGAAACGCATTTTTAAACTTTATAGTTTATACTTTGAAAGTCCTCTTTTGAAACATACTTCATTCTCCAGGAAAAATACACTTTCCATCCTTTTAAAAATAATCTCACTATTATTTTAAAAACAATTTGCCCCTCTTATAGAAATTCCCACCAGAAATCTATCTTTCAAAATTTATCCACTGATAAATATTCCATTTCATTTATAAACCCAGTCTATAAATTTCCATTCCTCATTTCCTTTTTAAAACACCATTTCAAAAACACTTTAAATTCCCAAACTAATTTCCTGAATTTAATTTCCTTAAATTCATAACTCAAAAATCCCTTTTCATTTCCCTTTTACATCCCCATTTCATTTTATTGATATTTTAAAATACCAAATTATATTATCCAACCATAACACAGCATAACAAAATTCTAAATCAATCTATCATAGGATATCAATGAAATATATCACAGATTATGAATATAATTTCTATTTGTGAGGAATCCAGTTGGATCCCTCCAACCTGTTCCCTTGCACAACAGCAAATATCAATCCAGACTAATATTCATATTCAACCAATCACACAATTATTTAAATATTAACTATTTAAATCAGCTGAAATTACAGATGTGAGTGAGATTAACTCACCTTGAGTTCGACGAGAATTTCAATTTCAAATTAAATCAAACCCGTTCGATTTAATCCAAAATTCTTGCTTGCTCCAAACGCCTTTGGATACGCTACAGCGCATAGATCGCGTCGCTGCGATTCTGGCGCTTTTTGTTTCGTCGAAATCTGACCTTTTATGAAAGAGATATGCTAGATTAAAGTTTGAATATAATTTTATATAAATTAATTACAAATTCTTTTTTTACCAAAACGAGATCATGGCCGTTCAATCTAGAAAAGGAAATCACGGCCGCTCTTCCTATCTTCTTCTCGTTCTCATCCAGGGTTTAAACGAAACCCATCGTCGATTTTAAAAATCGATTGTCGTACCCTAAGATCCTCTAGAAGTCGATCAATCAGGCCCACGTCACAGCCCATTGCGCCACCTACCCACGACCCAAAAGCGGTGAAGCTCGGCGCCACAACTGCATGGAAAAACGTGCACAATCGTGCCTCATTCGAGCCACCGCAACGACCGATCCACATCGCCATCCCCAATCTTAACCGTTGGATAACAAGATCATGGAGAGCCCTACGATATTCTAGTTGGAAGTTTCTCGCGAAAGCTTCTGGATTCGAAGGAAATCGAGGGAAAAGAAGAGAAGTTTTCGGCCATTGGAGTTGTGGGTGGCGGCCGTGAAAAGAGACTAGGGTTTCTGCCCTTATACGTGTATATATATACGTTTAATAAACACTACGTTAATATTAAACCCATTTTAAAACAACTTTTTCAAACGAACTCCGAATTAGGCATGCCGCCAGGCGATTATAAGGTTTTACCCATATTCCGAACACAATGGAACATGTTTCGGAAGCTAATTCAATCATATGTGGATGATAGCTTTTTGAATCGATTTACAATATTAAATTATCGATTAAATTTCAACGCGTTTCTCACTCGTACGGACAAACGGTAATTCCAAATGCTACGAAATTTGAAATCCGATAATAATTAACTATTACGGATTCAATGGAACTAGTTTCGTCGAATTCCGAGACTATGCCCCGGAAGGCTATTTTAACTCGTCGATTAATTCGAGTGATTCTCAAAATCGTTGAAATCCTTTAAAACTTCACTTTTAAAATTTTACTAACTTAATTATAAATCATATAGAATTTACATTCACATTAGAAATCATTCTGATTCATTCTGAATCAAAGTCTGATTATTTGCATTATTATATTATTAAATCCCATTATTAAATTAATATAAAATTCCAAATTTAACTTATCGACTTTTTATTCCATCCAAAAGTCCAATATTAAAATTCAAATCAAACTAGACTTAAAATAAAGCTTAGAAACCATTTACATCCATATTCACAAATTATCCCAAATTTCAAATATTTAATTATTATTATTCAAATACAATTGAACTGTCATATTTGAAACTTTAACTAATTATATTGGTTTAACCAAAATCTTCTTATTTCAAAATCAAATTATAATTCACATTCAACATTTAAAATGAATTAAATGTTCAAAATCTAACGAACAAAATTCCGGGTCGTTACAATATATATAAGGTTATTATTGATATTATTATTTCTCATGGACCTCTCCAAACAAAGGAGACTCGGCCGAAATTTTTCGTGAATTTTTGACTTAGAAAATTTTGTGAAAAGTGAAAATATTTTCAAACTTTAGTAAACTTGAGAATGAAGATTTAATTATGATTAATTAGTTTATTTTATATAAAATAATTAATTATGTAAATTAATTGTTTACAAATTGAATACTTTGAATAAAATATATTAGTTCCTTATTTCCCTCTTTTTCCTTTTCGAGGACGAAAGGTTTTGAGTGAGAGAGAGTGTAACGACCTGCATTCTTCCGATAATTAAAATATTAATTAAATAAGATTTTAGAATTTAATGTTGAAAGAAAACTAAAATTTAGGATTTTATAATGAGAGTAATAACTAGAATGTAATGTTAGTAATGCTAATTTAAGGTAATTGCTAACTATTGTAATGTAATTCCAATTAATTGAAGTGATTGTAAAGTTATAATTGGTTATAAACTTTAAACAAGGAAATACATTGAATGTTAAAATTATATATGATCAATTAGAATTGTGATGCAGCGCGTACCTCACTTAGATCGCAAAGTTCCTCCTCCTCCGTATGTCACGAGTTCCTAAATCGAAGGTCGCGAATTTCCTCCTCCTTAAATCACGGAGAGCTCCAGAAGGTCGCACTTGATTCCAACCTAGGTCGCGAGAAGCCCTAGATTTCTTAGGTCGCTCCGCTCTAGGTCGCGAACAAGACGATGCCGCGAATCACTCTTCTAGCCTAGGTCGCTCCACTCTAGGTCGCGAACAAGACGATGCCGCGAATCAGTCTTCCAGCCTAGGTCGCTCCGCCCTAGGTCGCGAACAAGACTATGCCGCAAGCTTCAACCTAAGTCGCTGTTCGGTAGGTCGCGAGCTTCGTTAGGTCACGAGATGTTTTAAGTCATCGTCTCCAGTAGGTCGCTCCACATACTTATCTTGCGAATGTCCCTAAGTCGCATCCGTTAGGTCACAAATTCCAGAAGTTGATTCTTTAGGTCGCGAAGAGCTGTAATACCTTCATATGATGTTATGTGGCATTTTGTTAAGTCGTTGGTACTGATGTAATGTTTTTTTTAACTCGTTTGTATTTTCTTTTGTTATGTCGTTTCTTTTATTAAGTCGTTTGTTTTGTGAGTTGCTTGTTTTGTAATTTTCATAAGTCGTGTGTTGAGTTGTAAAACCCTATAAATAGGGATGTTGTGTCATTTGTAATAGTTAGTCAATTTGAATAAAATTTCTTTTATGTGCTCTTGTGCCACCATTAAAATTGGTAGTTGAGTGTTATCTCCTATCTCCACCTTCGGATATTCGAGTGCGCTCGAATCAACGATTGTTGAAGCCGATTCACGGAATCTAGTGCGCTAGATCAACGTTGAAGAATCATAGATCTTCTCTCACGACATCATGCGCGGTCAACGTGTCGAAGATAGCTAAAGTCCGGTATCTCGCGAGATCAACGGATTTGGGCATTTGGGTATTTTTCAATCCACCGATTGCTACTTTCATCGTTGTATCCGTTTTGATTATCCACTGCTGCATCATTTGGTATCAGAGATAGACTTAACCAATCATAGCTAAGCCGAGCATGTTGGAGCAAAGTTGAAGTGTTCAAGTTCAGATTTGTTCAAACCGAGAGTTGAAGTTTGTTGAAGATTCAATCATGCCTCCGAGAAGAGTTAATCGTCATCAGAATATTGCCAATGTGTGCAGAAGAGAAGAAGCTGAGCAAATGGAACAACGTATCAATGAGAAATTTTATGAAGGCATTGGGAAGTTGGAGAAATTGATGATTGATATGAATCAAAGTCAAAGGAGAAGGTCGCTGTTGGCATGTTTTCACCGAACCAAAGAGGGGAGGTCACCACCGAATCAGAATAAGGAAGTCCTCGCCGAACCAGAGTAAAGCAGGCATCGCCAAGCCAAGACAAGGAAAGCTCTACCGAACCAATGCCTAGCCGAACCAACTCCACCCATCCACTACCGGACCATCCCAAGACCAACTCCTAGTCGTACCAATCCTTGCTCCACTACTTGCCGAGCCAACACACCTCCAAGGCCTAGCCGAACCACCCACTACCGGACCATCCACTACCGGACTAACCCACCACCGAACCATTCATTGCCGAATCAAGGCCATCCTCTCACCACCGAACCACTCGCCAACGGACCAATCATCGCCCCACCTACTACCGGTCCAATCCACTTCTCCATCCATTACCGAACCAACATCGCCAGGCCAGATCACGTCAGCCCAGGCCCATCAACGGCTATATACTTCTAAGACCCCTACCCCCAGCCTCACTCTATAAATAGAGGGGTAGGGGTACAACAATGGCAGACAAGTTTGAGAGCTCAAGCACGGATAGAACTTTCAAACAACTTTCATATACTTGTATCAAAGCTTTGTACTTGTAATCTGAATAAGAAAGGAGAAATAATATATAAAGTGGACGTAGGCACATTCTGGCTGAACCACTATAAATCTGTGTGTCTTTTACAGTTTAGTCCCTGCTTTTTACATATTTGCATAAATCACCCAGATCACTAAAAACAACATAAAATCAACTAAATCATACGACTTGGAGGTGTTTGCCCATTTTTTGTGCAAACATTTTTGGTGCTTTCGCTGAGAACGGGAGCTCGAAGCTTCAGCTTCTCCCACTTAACCTTCTTCCTAACAGCATCGTTCATTGCTTGGAAAACATGCCTCCCAGGCAGAAAAAAGACGTTAACAAAGGAAAGAACATCGCAACTAGAAGTGTTCCAGATCCAGTGGTCATAGATCAAGTAAATCATCCCACTCCAACAGTAGTACCAAATGAAGGTCAGGCAAATCCGACAACCCCTGCCACGGGACAGCCGGTAGCAATTACTAGGGCAGATCCAGACCGGGTTGTGGCTGAAATGACTAACTGCTTCACATCCCAATAGGAAGCCTTGGTGGACCAACTCATGTCATGCTTAAGGGATGCTGAAGAGTCCAACCGCAATACTGAATCATGGGGTGAGTCCCAGTCTGGAGGATCTCAAAGGCAACAACGATTTTCCTTCTTCGAAGAAGCTAACGACAGAAGCGGCCGTGGTAGGAGCTGAGACTGAACTCAGTCCGAACGCCGACCCGAGGAAACGCTTGGAACCGAACCCAACGGGGGAGGTACCAGGCAGAGGTCAACTGTAGCCGAGCCTGTCATGCTGCCTAACCACGGAAACGCTAATGAACGGGGCCGAGCTAGAGTCTAGCACGAAGTTGTACCCGAGGAAGTGCTTAGATCAGAACCCAGCAGGGGAAGATCGAGGCAAGGGCCAACTGTAGTTGACCCTAGCATGCTCCCAGAAGACCAAAGACAGCCACTGGAAAATATTAGGAATAATAGACGATACCATCCCTACAGGTCATCTGGACGGAATCAATCCCACATAGAAGAACCGAACTCATTTTTATCTACTCCAAATTCTGATGAAAGGATGGCACACTTGTTCAGAGAGTGCGTCCAAGGGGATCAAAGAGATCAAGGAATAGGCGCTAGGGTAACCAGCCCTTTCGCTCGTAATATTGAAATTACCATCACCCCCCGAGAATGGAAAATGCCAACAATGGAACCTTACAAAGGAACCTCTGACCCCGCTGTAAACTTACAGAGATACACACAGCATATGCTCATGAGTGGAGCGACAGAAGGAGTACTGTGCAAATGCTTTCCACTGTTCTTAGCAGATCTAGTACCTCCTGGTTCTGCCATCTACCCCAAGGATCCATCAGCTCATGGGAGATGTTGAAAGAAAAGTTCATCAGCCAGTTCCGCATTCATGTGGAGCAACCTAAGGACGCTTATTCCTTATCCAGTATCAAATAGAAACCTGGAGAGGAATTACAACAATATCTAACCCGATTCAATGCCGCAGAGCCGCAGTCCAAGATGCCGATGAGAAGCTTATCTTAATGGCCCTCTGTAGTGGTGTGCATCCGGATACTAAATTTGCTAGAAGATTGACAAAAGAAAAACCAGCTACTTTACCCGATTTCTTCCATGAAGCTGGGAAATATATAAGGCTTGAAGACGCTGCCACTGAGGGGCAGTCAGGGCAACAAAATAAGGCGGCTCACAGAAACGCGCCCGCTGTAGCAAAGGACATTCGAAGAAATGATTCTAGAGACAATGCTGGGGGTAAGAAGGGAGAAAAGCGTCTATATCGGCCGGGACCGAGATTTGACGCTTACACCCCTTTGAATGAAACGATCGAAAACATCTTCCTGGCCACTCAAGACGAAGTTAAATACAAACGCTCCCCGTACAAGAAGGAATCAGATAACGCAATTAAGTCTGGAAAATTCTGCCCTTCCACGAATCCCATATGCATGATACCAATGAATGCCATCATCTCCGGGACTTGATTAAAGAACATATCAGAAGAAGGAAACTAGAACGCTATGTAAAAAGTCAGAACAGGACTCCAACTCCTGCCAATGAAAACCCAAGGCTACCCTCTCTAGAAATAGGCAGAGGAAATTGCAACACCAGCGGCTCTAGTCAAGAAAAGATAGCGGTCCATACCATCTCGGGAGGGCCACACACCGCCGACGGAAGCTGGGCAGAGATGGAAAGGTATGGAAAGTCACTTAGAAATAATGAAGAATGCGTTAATTCTATTATAGAAGAACGCCACCCGAAGCGGATAGAGAATGGTGACATCACATTCAGTAGGCATGACCTGGAGGGAAGGCAGTACCCACACACGGATCTCATGGTTATCTCTGCCCGGCTCGGTCCAGCCGAGGTTTTTCGAATTTTAGTAGACACTGGAAGCTCAGTGAATATCCTATTCAAGCATGCCTTTGACAAAATGAAGCTGTCATTAAAGGATGTTCTTCCCTGCAACAAACCACTACATGGTTTCACAGGAAATGCGAAGATGCCCCTCGGGCAACTGGGCCTTTTTGTTGAAATTGGGAGTCATCCCCGCTCCGTTGTGCGGAAACAAAAATTTGTGCTGATAGAAAACCACTCGGCCTACAATGCCTTCTTAGGAAGACCAGCCTTGTCTGACTTCCAAATTGTCCTGGCCCATGGTGCCTGAAGATGAAATTTCCAACGGACAATGGAATAGGGGAAGTAGAGGGATACGAGGACATTGCTCGAGATTGCTATGTAACTGAACTTCGCAATAACCACAGGAAGGATAAAGGGAAGAGTGCAGAGATTTCCCTCTGCACAAAAATTTTGGAAGCATAGCAACTAAAGAAAGCCCCTCCTCTTCGATATACCAACGACCCTTTCAATGAATTAGACCCCAGGGACAAAGAGGAGGAGGCCACCGCCGAGCCTGCAGAGGCTATGGAATTCGTATCTGTAAACAAACATGACTCGAGTAGACTATTGAAAGTCGGGTCCCAACTAAAAGCAGAGTTGAAGGAACAACTCATCGATTTTCTCCGCCACAAATTGGATGTATTTGCATGGTAACATGCTGACATGACTGGAATCTCCCCCGACATAGCATGCCACGTACTAAACATTGATCCTACCAAGGTGCCAGTAAAACAGAAAAAGAGAAGTATGGGGGCAGAACGATCAGCAGCCCTCGATGAAGAAGTAAATAACCTACTTGCCAATGACTTCATACGAGAAGCCATCTACCCAGAGTGGATTGCTAACCCGGTGCTAGTGAAGAAGGCTAATGGGAAGTGGCGAACATGCATTGACTTCTCCAACTTAAATGACGTCTGCCCGAAGGATTTCTTCCCACTTCCCCGAATCGATCAGCTTGTGGACAGCACAGCCGGGCACGAACTCTTATCTTTTATGGATGCATACTCAGGATATAACCAAATTCCTATGCATGCTCCCGATCAAAACCACACTAGTTTCATCACTGACCGGGGATTGTACTGCTACAAGGTAATGCCTTTCGGACTTAAAAATGCAGGAGCCACCTATCAACGCCTCGTCAACAAGATGTTTGCGGGGCTAATAGGACAAACTATTGAAGTTTATGTGGATGACATGCTGGTAAAGTCAAGGAAAGTCGACGATCACGTAAGTCACCTGGATGAAATGTTTCAAGTACTTCGCCAATATGGAATGAAGCTGAATCCTCTAAAGTGCTCCTTCAGAGTATCATCAGGAAAGTTTCTAGGATTCATCATCCATGCCAGAGGAATTGAAGCAAACCCTAAACAAGTCCGAGCTCTGAAAGATATCTGGATACCTTCCACCCAAAAAGAAATGCAAAGCCTAAATGGGAAGGTGGCCGCCCTGAGCAGATTCATCTCTAAAGCGACTGACAAATGCATCCCCTTCTTCGAGGCGCTAAAGAAAGACAAAGGAAAGTTCGAATGGACTGGTGAATGCTTAATAGCTTTCCTTAACTTAATCGAACACCTACAGAGACCACCAGTACTCTCAACTCCGAACAAAGGCGAGGAGCTATACCTATACCTTATTGTGTCATCTCATGCTCTAAGCGCCGCCTTAGTGAGAGAAGACAAACGCACGCAGCGGTCAGTATACTTTGTAAGTAAGAGGTTTACAGGGGTAGAAGCCAGATATCCTAAACTTGAGAAACTAGCGTACTGTTTACTAATCACATCACGGAAGCTGCGTCACTATTTCCAATCTCATTCCATCAGAGTTCTGACCGATCAACCACTAAGGCAGGTACTCCATCGTCCCGACACTTCTGGGCGACTACTTAAATGGTGCATTGAACTAAGTCAATATGATATCACCTACCATCCTCGCACCGCCATCAAGGGACAAGCCATAGCCGATTTCATTGCCGAATTCACTACCAACGAAGGTAAGGAGCAATCGGAAATAGCAGAAGACATCAAGTGGAATCTCTTTGTGGATGGTGTGTCAAACGAACAAGGCTCGGTGGAAGGTGTAGTAATAATCACCCCCAGGGGAAATAAGCTACACTATGCTCTAAGGTTGGAATTCGCTGCCACCATCAACGATGCAGAGTATGAAGCAGTGATAGCTGGATTAGAACTTGCCTTAGAAATCGGAGCCAATTCTTTGTGTCTTCGTAGTGATTCTCAACTTATTGTAAATCAAATACTAGGAGAATTTCAGGGTCGAGGAGAACGACTCATAGCATATCTAAAGAAAACCAAGTTGCTTCTCGATCAATTGGATCGCTATTTAATCAAACACATCCCTCGGGAAGAGAACCAAGAGGCCGACAAATTGGCGAAGCAAGCTAGCATGAGATATGGCACTATTTCCGGAGCAGTAGCCATCTCAAAGCAACTGACCCCGAGTTTTGAGCAAGTGAATCTGATAGCTGCAACCAAAGAAGCAACTTGGATGACTCCCATCCGAGACTACTTACAAAGTTGCACACTGCCCAACGGGCGTAACGAAGTCAAGAAAATCTTGAGGAGAGCTACCCGCTACACAATACAAGAAGGCACCCTTTATCGGTGCGGCTTCTCTAACCCCTTATTAAGGTGTGTCGCCGGAAGGGAAGCAAAGGAAATCTTATCCAACATCCAACAAGGAAGCTGCGGAGATCACACTAGAGGGCAAAATCTGGCAAAGAAGATACTCCGATATGGATATTTCTGGCCCACCTTAAACAAATACGCTTTAGACTTCGTCAAAAAATGTGACAGATGTTAGAAATTTGCTAAGATTCCGCGGCTACCAACAACTGAGATTACTCAAATGACCAGCCCTTGGCCCTTTGCAGTATGGGGAATTGACTTGATTGGCGAACTGCCAATGGGCCGAGGCGGAGCCAAATATGCTATAGTGGCAGTCTACTATTTCACCAAATGGGTGTAAGCAAAACCCCTAAATAAAGTATCTTCAGCAAAAGTTATTAACTTCTTGATCAAAAATGTTCTGTGCAGGTATGGAGTCCCATTTAAAATCATATCGGACAATGGACTTCAGTTTGACAGCGAGGAGTTCGCCAACTGGTGCCAAGAGCACGGAATTCACAAAATCTTCTCATCCGTAGCTAATCCCAAGGCAAACGGACAAGTCGAAGCTGTCAACAAAATTCTCAAAACTCTAATAAAAAAGAAACTCGAAAAGTCAAAAGGCGCTTTGGTGGATGAACTTCCTATGGCACTGTGGGCCTATCGCACATCTTTCAGAACATCAACTGGGCATACTCCTTTCTCTTTGGCATACGGATCGGAGGCTACGCTCCCAGTTGAAACTATAGTGCCTTCCCACTATAGGATCCACTATAACCCAGAAGAGAACGAAGAGCTCCTCCACATGTCTTTGGATCTAATTGAGGAAATAAGAAATGATCCAGCCCTCAAAGCAGCAGCTCACAAGCAAAAAGTGGCAACACAATACAACTCCAAAGTCAAGCATCGTGGCTTACAAAAAGGAGACCTTGTCCTCAAGCGAGTCTTCCCGCGCCCCAGAGCGCTAGATCCAATCTGGGATGGGCCATATGTAATTCATAAAGATCTCCTCAATGGAGCTTATATTTTGTCAACAGTGGACGGGGAGGTGTTCCAGAGGGCATGGAACATCCAACACCTTTGTTGATACTTTTCTTAACTTGTACTGCCCATATGAAGTGAATTAACAAAGAGAATCAGTGGACGTAGGCATTTTCGTGCCGAACCACTTTAAAAAACTTGTCTCTTTTTAACTTGTTCCTTTATATCTTGGCTGCTTGTTAACTTTATCCTTCTATGTTGAACAAAATCCTGTGTAATGACATTCCCATTCAAGACACATCACGACGCAACCTCACCTGGACAAGACCTAACAGGTACTATGCGAATCTATGCCCTCGCCAATGAGACACTTTTTCTCCAGCATCCCTCTGCTGCGAGTTAACTCATTGCTCGCGATCAGACCTTAAAGCCAACGGTAATGAGCCGATTATAAGCCACCGAGAAGGCCGACTATAGCCGAGGCAGGTCATTACGGCGTTCGATTCGTCGGCAACCGTGAGCCTAATTTAAGCACAAACATAAGGTGTGGCTAGCCAGGGGTAGTTCACGGTTGACGATCGGCACCCACGCTAGCCGGCCACGGTAAATCGAATAATACCCACGATTACGGGCCATAATGGCCCGGGTAATTACTGTGCGCGATCTTTGCTCCGAGTGTCTTAAGTATGGCTGTGGTAAAAAAGATAAACTCCTCGCAGAGGCGTAAGATGGGTGACAAATGTCTCCAAGACCCACAGCTAGGGAAAGTGACTACAAAACCCGTTTGCCACGAACTTAAGCACATCGAAGGCCTTCCGTGATTGGAAGTTTTACTATTTCTCATATTTCAATTTTATTTAAAAACTTTCCTCCTATCCTCTATAACGATCCCCAAATTACAGGACACAGAATAGGAGACATTCGCTAATGGGAGTGGGAACTCACAACAAGACACTAGGCCGCATTCCATACTCAGTCACACAAGACATTCAAAGCTGCCATCTACAAGTAAAATATGAAGGGCGGTATTTTCTTCTTTCGTGTATAAATACGTGGCTATAATTTATTCACACATCACACTAACATTGTAAGACATGAAATTATGTTTTAAGCAAGAACTTGACATCAAACTCAATTGAATTACAAGCATATGCATAGCTATATTTCTCATACAACATGTCAAAATAACAAAAGCATTCAAATACGACAAAATCAGCTTAAGTTAAAAAGTTACACGCCAAAAATAATGTTGTTTATTACAAGTTACATAATTACAATCTAAAAGTTACGTTACTATTTTGAGACTAACATATACAACAATGTTCAGTAAGCAAAAAGATATCCAGGTCAAGTCAAGGAGCCGGCTGCATCGGAGCTTTACCCTTGTCCTGTTGACCGCATGTCCGATCAAGGAAAGAATTCATTAGTGATAAGCAACCAAGTTAACGGAAAGACTATAGGGGAGGACTTACCAGCATCTGCTCCTTGATCATCTTGATCATCATCCTCTACTTGCACACCTACCTCCTCAGCAGCAAGCAGCCGCATGCCCTCCTTCACCGCCGCCTTCTCCTCCTTGGTAAATTGAGTCGTAACCACATCCACTCTGAAGACCTCGCCACCCTCCTTATCCGCATCAGCCTTGGCCTCCTCTAGAGCCCTGAGATAAATTCTGGCCATGACTCGGGGATAATCATCCATCCATGATAAGTTACCCTATTTCCAAGTACGGAAGTACATATCCTGGAGCATCTCATCCATCATCCCCTCGTTCTCCTCGAACTCCCTCATTCGGACCTCAGAAGCCAATAGCTTTGCAACGGCAGCATCCCTCTCCGATCGGTATCGCGAGCGGTCAGCCTGAAGGGATTTCCTCATCGCCTCCATCTCATCCTTTAGCTTGGTTTGAGCCAGCTCTGCAGCTTCAAGCCTCCCAGATAACTCCTCTACCTGCTCGAGATCCGCTTTCCGAAACTCATCCATCGTTGCAATAGCCATATCGATCCGTTCCTTGCAGGCGGCCTCCATTTTCCGCAACTCTGCCCTGTTGACTTCTTCCATAGTCTTCTTTAATTGCCTAGATCCTCATGCTGAGAAATCTGGATAGCTTGATCAGCAAGTTGTTTAGCCTGGTCAGAAACCATTAACCGCAGTCGAATATTGGCGCTCCCGATTTCCTCCCCAGCCTTGACCAGTCGGGCATGATGCCCCAAAAGCTTCTTGGTTTCCTCGGCGACCCGGTCGATGTTCGCCTTAGCTTCATCCCCCAGAGTTACAACCCGAGTGGTAAGCAAATCAAGGTCCAGGGACTTAGCCTCATCAATCACCCGTACCATAGGATTGCGAGGGAGAAGGTGTTCACCAGTAACCTCGTTGAAGGAGATATCATGAGAGGCCGGGTCCAGATCTGGATGACCTGCAAACGGATTACGAGCCAAGCCAGGGTGATCTATTGGGGTAACGGTAGGATTTTCAGACGGATGCGGAGAAGGTATGAACTCAGTATCCCCCTCCGTGATATCGTGAAGAGGCTGGAGTGGGGGCTGAGGACCAGATGAAGGTTCGAACAAGGAGCAGCTCCTCTTCTTCTTCTGAATAACCTGTTCAATGACCCTAAGAAGAGGATGGTAGCCGACTACATCCCCGGAGCGGTTGGTCGGAGGCTTCGGTTTAGTAGAAGCTTTGAGGAACTTATATTGTACGAGGCCGTGGCGAACATCTGAGGTCTTGGCCGCTTTGCCCGCTCCTGGAATGAAAAACAAGTGTCATAAGCATGCATTGAACCGTAATTCAAGAAATATATCAAGTTAAGAAGAGTAAAAAAAATTCACCTTGAATCGCAGAAGTTGCCTCAGCTGAAGCACTCCTGGAAGATAAATCGGTGCTAGTCCCGGCCTTACGAGCTTTCTTGGGCTTCTCCACCAAAGCCGGTCCTTCCTCCAACCCTTCGAAGGCTTGGCGGAGAGCGTCATCTGTCCACTCTTGAATCACGCCTGCTTGCCCAGGAGGTAAAGCCCCGGTGCCATCACCGCTCTGTCCTTCGCCACCATCATCGCCGCGACGATCACCATCACCTTCTCTACCACTTCCACTCTCCGCCTCACCTCCTTCATCCTCGCCTCTTTCCTCCTCCACATTTTCCTCCTCTGGAACATGTGGACATGTGCTGGGAGAGGGTCCATCGGACTTCTTGAGTTTCTTTCCCCCGGCGACTGGATGTGTAGAAAAGGGTCTCCTTTTGCTGCTCTTCACCGTAGCCCCTCCTTTAGCTTTGGCAGCCCTCTCCTCCGCCGTGTCTCTCTGCTTGACCACGGACTGATGTGGTAGAATCAAGTTGTGCCCCAGAAGTGTAGCGTTCATGATCAAGTAAGAAGCCGACCTATCCCTTCCCGAAATGGCTTCCATCTCCACAGCCATCTGAACCAGGCGATCGTTCTCCACGACCGCAAAGCCACCTGTCGCTAGCAAGTAATAAAAACACATAAGAAGAAGCATTGCAGTTAGAACGGAAATTATAAATGAGATTCAACTTACAGCCAGAAGTGAAGCGGTGGAAAGAAACGGAGTCATCTCTGACAAAAAACCATTCCTTCTTGAACATGCTGAACTTCGAGTATAAATCCAGGACTGGCTTGAAGGACATGGCCAACTCCAAGCTAATATACGGAGACCCCTTCTTGTATCCTCTTAAATTGTACAGATATCGGATTTCCTGGTTGGAGGGAGGACGCCCGTATCTCCTCTGGAAGATAACAAACAGGCTCACCAAGATGGCATAGGAGTTAGGCTAAAGCTGGAAAGGAGCCACCTTCAGGTATGTGATGAAGCTGACTATCCAAGCATTAAGAGGTGGGATGGCACCACACATGCAATGATACCTGCTATAAGCAAAATATCCTTCAGGGGGGTTATACGGCATCACTCCTTCCCCTGGCAACAACATATGCGCTCTGTCGATCCCAAAAGAGCGAGAAATAACATCAAGCTGCTCGTCTTTGAGGGAGCTAGGGGAGCAATCAGGAGGTGAGTTCAGAAGCTCTTGAGGACCGTAGCCATCCACTAGCAATCTCAGGGTGGGTCCACGTCGTTCTGGATTCGGCTGGACTGGAGGCACGACGAGGGACTCTCTTCTGTCCGTAGATTTCTTCTTGTCGGAACGGGTTTCTACTTTATGAGACATTATCTGCAACACGAGAAAGCACATTGTTAGAACGAGGGATGTAGAGATATAAACAAGCAAGTGTATGTTGTCTAGAGTTTCACTTATAATTCAACACATAAACTCATTCGGTATAACAAGGCAAGTACTTCATTCGGCACTCAAACCCATTCGGTAATTCAAGGTCAAAACTTCATTCGGCACTCAAGCCCATTCGGTAGTTCAAGGCACGAAGATTCATTCGGCACTCGAACTCCACGGGTTCGTTCGGTAGTTCGAAACATGAAAGTCATTCGGCAATCACCTGATTCGGTAGTCAAGTGTGATTTGGCAATATGTTTGATTCGGCAGAAAGATTTGATTCGGCTATCTCACTTGGTAGGGAATAACGAGAGCATAATGCCATACTTATAGGCAAACGTAAATGACCGAACCAACTGGGTCGGCACACAGGACCGGATGAAAATGTCCAAGCTGAAACAAAGCGAGGCATATGACTGGCATATGCCCCACTTTGGGGGGAAAATGTTGGGCATGTTTTCACCGAACCAAAGAGGGAAGGTCACCACCGAATCAGAATAAGGAAGTCCTCACCGAACCAGAGTAAAGCAGGCATCGCCAAGCCAAGACAAAGAAAGCTCTACCGAACCAATGCCTAGCCGAACCAACTCCACCCATCCACTACCGGACCATCCCAAGACCAACTCCTAGCCGATCCAACCCTTGCTCCACTACCTGCTGAGCCAACACACCTCCAAGGCCTAGCCGAACCACCCACTACCAGACCATCCACTACCGGACCAACCAACCACCGAACCATTCATTGCCGAATCAAGGCCATCCTCTCACCACCGAACCACTCGCCACCGGACCAATCATCGCCCCACCTACTACCGGTCCAATCCGCTTCTCCATCCACTACCGAACCAACATCGCCAGGCCAGATCACATCAGCCTGGGCCCATCAACAGCTATATACTTCTAAGACCCCTACCCCCAGCCTCACTCTATAAATAGAGGGGTAGGGGTACAACAATGGCAGACAAGTTTGAGAGCTTAAGCATAGATAGAACTTTCAAATAACTTTCATATACTTGTATCAAAGCTTTGTACTTGTAATCTGAACAAGAAAGGAGAAATAATATATAAAGTGGACGTAGGCACATTCTAGCTGAACCACTATAAATCTGTGTGTCTTTTACAGTTTAGTCCCTGCTTTTTACATATTTGAATAAATCACCCAGATCACTAAAAACAACATAAATCAACTAAATCATACGACCTGGAGGTGTTTGCCCATTTTTTTGCAAACAGTCGCCAGTCTCGAACCATGGAGGAAACAGAGTTTCGCCATCGGTTATGGAAGCGAGGAGGGTGTCACCACAATCTGTCCGAGAAAGAAGAGAATATTCAGTTTCAACAAGGAGAGATCACCATGAATTTCGAGATGAAGAAAGAAGAACTCAACGTGAGTTTGATTATGAGCCATATCGTGATGATGAAAGACATAATAGAAGAGACATGCTTGGTCGAAGAGATGTTGATGGTCGAGATCGATACCGAAGTACACGTGATTATGATGAAGAGAGTGATAGAAGTAATATTCATTATCAAGATCGAGACCAAGTACGAAATGCATATTGGGATGTTGAAGATGATCGACGATGGGAGGCAGGAATGAAGACTGAAATTCCAGAATTCAAGGGTGGAATGCAAGCTGAGGAATTTTTGGATTGGTTATCTAATGTTGAATAAATGTTTGACTTTAAGGAAGTTCCCGAGCATCGAAGAGTTAAGTTGGTTGCTACTCGTTTGAGAGGAAGAGCCATGGCATGGTGGCAACAAACTAAACTTACACTGGAGAGAATGGGGAAGTCAAAGATTGCTACATGGGAGAAGATGAAGAAGTTAATGAAGGCTACATTCTTGCCGTATAATTATCAGTCTCTTATGTATCAACGATTGCAGAATCTGAGACAGGGAACAAAGTCGGTTAATGATTATGCAGATGAGTTTTATCAACTTATTGCTAGAAATGATATCATGGAGACGGAGGACCAGTTGACTGCTAGATTTGTTGGAGGATTGAGAATGCAGATTCAAGATATGGTGAATATGTTTGATCCCAGAACTATTGCTGAAGCACATCAAAAAGCTCTAGCTTGGGAGAAGCAAGGTAGGAGAGGTGGTGGTGTGTTCACGAATTCCAACAACCAGAACAAGGATGTTAATAGCAGTGCGGATGTTTCCAAAGTTGTCAGTAAGCCAATTGTGAATGAAGCCAACAAAGCAAAGGTCAATAGTAGTCTCAAATGCTTTAATTGTCAATAGTTGGGCCATAAAAGCAATGAATGTACAAAGCCAAAGAAGCGAGCAATGATTGTGAAGATTGAGAATGAAGATGTAGAGGTAGAGTGTGTCAATTCACTACCAGTTGAAGAGGAAGAATTATTGACAGGAGATGAGGGTTGTAGTTTGTTGTTGAGGAGATCCTGTTTAACGCCAAAGCAAGAAGATGATTCTATTTGGTTGAGGAGCAATATTTTCCAGTCGACATGCACTATTCTGGGGAAGGTTTGTAAATTTATCATTGATGCAGGAAGCTTTGATAACATCATTTCTACCGAGGCTGTGAAGAAGTTGGCATTGAAGAATGAGAAGCATCTGAAACCTTACAAGTTAGCTTGGTTGAGGAAAGGTGGGGAGGTGAAGGTTGGACGAAGAGCTTGTGTTAATTTTTCGATTGGGAAGAAATATAAAGACGAAATTTGGTGTGATGTGGTTGACATGGATGTATGTCATTTGTTGTTGGGGAGACCATGGCAATACGATAGAGTAGTGCAACATGATGGTCGCACCAACAGCTACAGTTTTATGTTCGAGGATACACGAATCACTTTGGTTCCTAAAAGGCATCAACAGAGTGAAAACAAATTGGAGGAAATCAAGGAACTAAAGACTTTGTTGTCTTAGAAGGAATTTGTTGATGTGGAAGATGAAGTCGATTGTTTTCAACCACCAAAGTTTGATAAAGATGAAGTTGATGATTTTCAACCACCAAAATCTGAAGAACACGAGGTTGAAAATTCACAACTAGCAAAGTTTGATGAGGATGAAGAAAGTGTGTCAGGAGATGAATGGGGTGATTTATTGGTGAAGAAAGTAGATTCGACTAGTCTACAATCTACAAGAGAGTTTGTTCAAGAAGTGGAGGATAGTGCAGAAGTATTCCTGTTGAATGAGTATGAAACCATTGTAGGTGTCTAAATTCTCGAAGAGGTTAAGCCAGTGGTGAATGAATGTGAAGATGTAGTTCCTGTAGAGTTGCCCAAGGAATTATTGCCACTGAGGGACGTACAACATCATGTTAATCAAGTGTCAGGTGCTATTGTACCGTATATGCCACGTGATCATATGTGTCCGACAGAGCAGGTAGAGTTGAGAAGACTGGTGGATGGGTTTCTGTTCGAAGGAAGACAATTGTATACTCCGGATTGCAGTTGGCGAATAAGAGTTATCAAAGACTTACATGTAGAAAGAAACGAGGACTATGATCGTAGCATGCAGTTGATTGCATCGTCTTATTTTGGGCCGTCAATATGGAAGGAGGTTGAAAGGTTTGTTCAGAAGAGCCATAATTATCAAATTTCAAAAGAGACCGCGACGAAGTCAGGATTCTGTATGTCATTACCTATACATACTAGATTATGGGTGGATGTAAGTATGGACTCTGTATTGTGTTTGATGAAGACGCAAAGTGGCAACGAATCTATCTACTTGATGGTTAAACGATTTCTTGTTGGTACTTACAACAAGCTAGATGCTGGAGGGATGGGTCGTTTGGAAGTTGTGAATGGAATTAATGAGAATGTTTGTAAGTTGAGTTTGTCGGGTCATCTTCCTATTGCCAACGTTTACAATATCAAACACTTGGTTTCATTTCACGAGGATAAGAGTGTCAAAGAAGAAGAAACTTTAAATTCGAGGACGAATTTTTCTCAACCAGGGGAGGATGATGCAGCGCGTACCTCACTTAGATCGCAAAGTTCCTCCTTCGTATGTCGCGAGTTCCTAAATCGAAGGTCGCGAATTTCCTCCTCCTTAAATCGTGGAGAGCTCCAGAAGGTCGCACTTGATTCCAGCCTAGGTCGCGATGGATTCCAGCCTAGGTCGCGAGAAGCCCCAGATTTCTTAGGACGCTCCGCTCTAGGTCGCGAACAAGACGATGCCGTGAATCACTCTTCTAGCCTAGGTCGCTCCTCCCTAGGTCGCGAACAAGACGATGCCGCGAATCACTCTTCCAGCCTAGGTCGCTCCGCCCTAGGTCGCGAACAAGACTATGCCGCAAGCTTCAACCTAAGTCGCTGTTCGATAGGTCGCGAGCTTCGTTAGGTCGCGAGATGTTTTAAGTCGTCGTCTCTAATAGGTCGCTCCACATACTTATCTCGCGAATGTCCCTAAGTCGCATTCGTTAGGTCGCAAATTCCAGAAGTTGGTTCTTTAGGTCACGAAGAGTTGTAATACCTTCATATGATGTTATGTGGCATTTTGTTAAGTCATTGATGTAATATTTTTTTTAAGTCGTTTGTATTTTCTTTTGTTATGTCGTTTCTTTTATTAAGTAGTTTGTTTTGTAAGTTGCTTGTTTTGTAATTTTCTTAAGTCGTGTGTTGAGTTGTAAAACCCTATAAATAGGGATGTTGTGTCATTTGTAATAGTTAGTCAATTTGAATAAAATTTCTTTTGTGTGCTCTTGTGCCACCATTAAAATTGGTAGTTGAGTGTTATCTCCTATCTCCACCTTCGGATATTCGAGTGTGCTCAAATCAACGATTGTTGAAGCCGATTCACGGAATCTAGTGCGCTAGATCAACGTCGAAGAATAATAGATCTTCTCTCACGGCATCGTGCGCGATCAACGTGTCGAAGATAGCTAAAGTCCGGTATCTTGCGAGATCAACGGATTTGGGCATTTGGGTATTTTTCAATCCATCGATTGCTACTTTCATCGTTGTATCCGTTTTGATTATCCGCTGCTGCATCAAATTGTCTAATATTGAATATGAAATCAGTGATGTTGTTTGAATGCTATTGATAACTTTAACTGATTGTAAGGTTATTTGGTTATAATTGTAAGGTTATTTGGTTATAATTGTAAATAATGAAATAAATTAAATGATGCATTTAATGATGAGATTGTATGTAATTGATAGGAATAGGTTAATATAGAATACAAAATCATTTTGTTATAAACCTTGGTTGTAAATGATAAGATAATGGACATGAACTATTATTATAAATGATTATTGTAATTATCTTGTCATTAATTTGTCTGTTTGAGTATTAAATTGGTAATTAATGGAATTAAGGAAATTGAATGTTGGAATTATATGTTAATTGAAATTGAATATAATCAGTGATGTGTAAGTAGTCATAACATTTGGTGTAGATAATAAACTTAAAAATATGATTAAATTACTTAAAGGTAACATTTGTTCATTTATCATCTCATTATTTAATATGTTTGGAATTAATTTAGAAATCAATGAAATTTTATGTAATTGATTATTGAAGTTAATATGGTAAAATATGTTAACGGTAAAATAATGAATGTAATAAAATGTAAACTTATGCTAATATAATTCATAGATTATTGTTGATTGAATAATAAGGATGATAACATAGGTTTGATTGTAAACGGGGGAGAATTAGATGTGTAGTTAAAGGCATTTAACCTTTTAAATATGATAAGGGGAAACAAATTAATATTGTATTAATCGATATTACATCTTTTAATTAAGATAAAGTGTAATGATCCGTAACTTTTAACAACTTTAAAATGACAGTATTTTGAATTTAAATAAAAATTAAATATAAAAAATTTGAATTTGTGATGTTGAGTGTTTTATTTGACCATATTTAATAAAATAAAAAATTTGTGAAATTTCTAATTTTCGTCAAACTTAGTCAAAGTTTGTCTTTTGTTTGAAAATTTAAAATTTGAATTTAAAATTTTTCTTATTTTTATATGATACTAGACAAAATTCTGATCTTCCCTCCACTTTTCGTTTTGTCAAAATCAAATTCTTATTGCTCTAAAGATTTGAATTACTGTGAAAAATTAACATGAATTGGTAGTGTTTAGTTGTGTTTTATTTGGCTAAGGCATATTGGGTTTGTTTGGTCTAATTGGCCTTGGTTAACCAAGAGACTCTAGTCAGTAATGTTACCATTCTTTGCCTACGACCTTATGTTTCTTATCTGATAACATCTGCGTATATAATTTTTCTCCTGAGAAACTTTCTCTTTACACTTCTTCCTTCTCCTTAAAATCTACAGAGAAGTCTAGATCTAAAAGTCCAAAAACCTCACAAATCAAAACTCTTTTCCTTCTCTCCTTCAACCCTTCCTTCCTCCCCTATAGCCGCCGCCCTCACCACCATCTCCAAGGCCATCTCCTTCCACCTTCCCTCTTCTCTTCTTTCTCGTTTTTCCCTTCTTTACCCCTTCCCTATTTTCTCTCTTTCTTCCCTTTATTTTCATGACTTCTATATTCCACTTAATACTCCAAATCAAATAATATTTCTTTAAAAAATATGTATAATTTCAATGGCAACAACTTTGTTGTTGAACCCTTCCACCCATTTTGAATATTTATATATCAAAAACTCCACTTTTCAAGTTCTTTCTTGGGTCTAGTTTTGGCCCAAAATACCCCATATTATATCAATCATATCTCCTTGAGAAATGAAACTGATTTTTTGATTCTTTTTTTCAAACCATTTATTTTTCCAGTGACTTCAACTTTCTTTTAGATCAGTTCTTAAAATTCCGTAATTTGCTATGCCAAAAACTCAAATCTTTTTGAAGTATTTTTGAACTCGGATTTTCAACTCAGAAAACACCTCTATTTGTTTTGACAATAACTTTCTCAAGACCTAAGCTTTTTGAGTGCTACTTTTTTGGAAGTGGCGAGAAAAGAATTTGCAACAACTTTTTAGTTAGTCACGTTTACAGATTCAGTAATATTCTGGTCCAAATATTTTCTTAAAAATAACCTAATTTGGAAGTTGGAAGTAGTTGAAACTTGCTTATTGATTCGTGTTCGTGTCAACGCTTTGTTGGATTTTCTTTACATTTGGATCTTTTCTTGGAATCTCCATATTTTTCCATTCTTATCATCACCTTTGTAGCCACGAAAGGTGAGCAAACACTCACAACTACTAGATTTTCTTATGTTAGTTAAATTGAATTTATGATGTGATTAGAAATTGATTGGTTGTTGTTTAGTATATTTTAAATTGTCATTCCAGTTAAATACGACTTTTATTTAATTTCATTGCCATTTAATTTAATATTGAAATTTAAATTGCTAGTTAAATACCTGTTAATGAAAACCAGTAAATTGTTGGTAGTTATTGATTGATTTCAATGATGATTGTACTGTATGTTTAATTATTGATATTTGGGTGATTGGATGGATGTTATTGGTTGACATTTTGGATGATTGGATGTTATTTATGTCTATATATATGTTATCCCTATGGTTGAAATGATACATACCCGAACGATCTTATAGGTTAGGGGAAAATCGTTATGGGTTGAGATGATAAACCTGAGTGGTTTTCATCGATTTGGAAATGTTGATTTTTAATATTGGTTGAAATGACATATACCCATACAATTTCTTGAATTTGGATTTTTATTTGGAATTGAATTATTTGAAGGGTTTAAGTTAATTCAAACTTCGTATTTTTTTTAATTAGATGATTAAGATTGATATTTCAGATTATTTGACACCCTTTAAATAATTATATTCACATTGTACACTTGATAAAAGGTGAAAATCCCATAACATCTATGAAACAATTGGGCTAATATTTCAATTTTATTTATTTTGATCTGACTTACATAAGATCTTTTAGCTCTGACTTGAGTGTTTTGTCTTTTTATTACGCTAGGGTTAGTATGAGCTTTTCAGCGCATTGACGAATATTTTTTGGAGGATGAAGACGAAGATTCTGTAACGACCGAGCAATTTTCGACCCTCATAATTTGACACCAATACATCCACTGTATAGAGTGCCGAGCAATCGAGTGTCAGAAATACCAGGTTGTTAGGGTTTAAGAAAAAATGAGATGGAAGAAGGAACAAAATAAAAACACAGAATCTCACAATCGCAGCAGAACAAAACTATAATATACAATAACGGCATTTTATACAAAGGAAAACTGTAACTATCAATATGCATACTATTATTCAGAGTACAATCATCAATAAATAAATCTGGATAGTTATAATCACTTGCCCCTAAATGTTGACTATACAGTCTACAATACACAGTGGAATATAGTCAATATACGTGCAATACGTCTCTGCAATCCGGCTCGTCTCTTGAGCTCCAAGAGTGTCCTATCCTGAAATTATGTAGTACTCGCTCTGACCTGAGCATTACAATAAAGCAACACCCGAGTCAGGCTGGAAACCAGCATGAGTAAACCCACTTAATTTGAAAATACTTAAGTTATAAAGTTCTTTGAAAACCAAGGAAACTCGTATAAACACGACGAGTTATCATCTTATTTTAACCAAACCACTTTCTCAGAAATCCATCGATATTTTTAACAATGTCTAAGTACAATTACTTATTTAAATAATTGAATTTGTTAAATTAATCCAATTTCAACATATTAAACTTTACAATTCAAAAATCGTAAAGGTTTCGTAGTGATTATCAAATCGAAGTGGTTCCGGATAACACTGATATCTGATCCTAGTCTCTTCGAATCCAAGCAATAAATTTAAAGGGTAAATTGTTTAAAATATACAATTTATATTTTTAGGTGACAATTGTTTGTACCAAAAATGGGCACAACACTCTTCGGAAGTTATTTGAAGAGATAAAATGAAGAATATAAATATGAAATAGAGATTATCTAACAAAAACCTCAACAAACAAGAAAATAAAATGTTAAGACAAGCAATTTAGAGTGGTCCGGCGTTGCGCCTACGTCCACTATGAAGTTTTGATGATTTTATTGATTCTCTTTCGATGATTACAAGCGATTGCAGCAAATAACAGCGATTTACAGATGGGAATTCAAATTTAACAATGCAAATATTAATCCGGCAGTGTCTAGACGCTTGAGAATCAAAAGATCCTTTTTCTGTTGGCTCTGGAGCACTATTTATAGGCGTAGGAGGCTCAAATCGCGCTCAAATTTCAGGAGACTTTTTCTGGCACGTGAGTGGACCCATGTGACCGTTTCCAGAAAGTTTCGCCTCGATCTGCGATCGATACGAATCCATTTCGTATCGATCAAGATGATGTCCAAATGAGCTGAAATTTCCCAAGGACGTTCTTTAGTGTGTACGCAAGCAACCCTGAAAATATCATTGGACTTGGATAAGTGGATTGCGAGAAATCTTCGACACGAAATGGAATTGATAGTTGGCTGTCTCGTTCGACTCCATGTCCTCGAGTTACTTCCATCGCATCGATCACTGCACGTGCTTCTGAAATGATGTGGTGCACGCACTTCGTTCCGATCCAGTATTCACTCTGTGTTGACTGCTTCGACTCCATGTATCTCGCCTTGTTTGCTTCGATGAATGACACGTCATCTTAGTTGGTTGACTCATTGTATACGAGTAAGTCACTGGGCATGGACTCGAAGTAAGGCCCTCTGATGGATACGAAGTGTAGCGCCTCGAAGGATACGAAGTGTAGTGCCCCAGATGGATATGAAGTGTAGTCCCCCGATGGATACGAAGTGGACATTGACTGATGGTTGCGAGGCACATCACCTACTGAGGGACACGAACCTAATCGATACGGCCCCGATGGATACGAAGCTTATCGATACAACTCGATGGATTCGAATAGCTTTGCCCAGATGAATTCGAACAGAGGCTTGTATGATGGATTCGAAATTGATCGATACGAACGTGATTGACTCGAACTAGAGCTTTAATGATGGATACGAAATCACCCAGAGTGATGGATACGAAATCGCCCATAGTGATGGATACGAAATTTGGGCTTTTCCCTTCAATGTGAATTGTTCATATCTTGAGCGTATGAACCCGGATCGACCAGGAATTTGGGATGCTGACTTTTATGATCTTTCTTGTCTTGTCCTACCAATTGTAAATCAATCTGGACTCTGAGGAAATTCAGCGATATCCATGACGAGCTATACTTGTTCTCTGATCGGTTCCTTGGTGTCCTGGCCTTGCCAAAAGGCGGGATAACATTTGCCCCCCAAAGTACGTCTTGTGAAAACATGGTGTGCTTTGAAAAGCTACAAGTTTGTGACTCATCGTTAGTTTAGGTCGTTGTCGAATTTCGCATTGATTTTCTCCCGAACTGATTTGAAACCTGAGTGGAAACGAAGTCTGATGATCACCTTTAACCATCCTCTTGTATCAGTCCTCTCATGAATCGATGTTAAAAGCTGGAAAGCCTTTCTTCGCATCGATGCGGGTTGACTTGATGGATACGAAATGCTCATTCGTGTCGATGGTCACAAATTATGGTGGACTCTGCTTCGTATCGACGAGCATCTGATTGACACGAACTAAATGTTCGTATCGATCGATTTGTACTGCTGTGAGTTGAGGGTTGCAAATTTAGAGACTTCGAATCGCTGGAGCTCAATGTCACTATCGCAGTCATCATTGTGCGCTTCGAATTGATAAAGTCCAGTGGCTGTTTCGTCTCGATGGGAGCACAGCCCAACGGATTCGAAGGAAGCATTCGCATCGCTCCATTCCTTGACCGATTGCGACCGGTCATGTTGACTGGGAGGTGAATCGACCCAGTTTGCCTCTGGTCTTCATATAAATACCTGGGACTTGGTTCATTTTCACTTTTTACTCTCTATTTTTTACTGTTGCCTTTTGCACATTCGTATCGACTCACGAACTCGGGAGGAAAACTTGTTCCAATCTTCGAATCGACCAAATATTATTTTTTATTTCTCCGAACTCCAACTTCAATTCAAGTAATTAACCAATCAAGACTAGATTTGAGCGATGAAGTTCAGATCTCAGATCCATCATATTCTGGTTTGATCATTGATTTTGGTAGCGCCAAGGCCATATCTGGGCCATAGCTTAGTCGAGGATGGCCATGGCGATGCTCGTGTCAATCGGAAAAGAAGGAGGCTCGGAGGAATGGCTTCACCTCTAGTTCATGTCGATCCAGGACAGGAGGGTTCGTTTCGACCCAGATTTTATGACCTCGTATCGATTGAAGGGTTGAAGGGGATGAAGAGGTTCGCATCGATCTTAGGTGGTTGGGGCTTGTGTCGAACTGACATGACTGATGCAAGTATTAGGCCCGTATGATCGATGCGAAAGTCTGTCTCCCACGATCGATACGAAGACCAAGAGGTTGATCGGCACAATATCGATAGCTCCAGATCGATGTGAAATCACGGCATTTAGTTGACACACAGTCGCTAACCCTTGGTCGATGCGAAGTAAGCCTCTCTGATCGATCCGAAATCCACTCCTCCGGTCGATACGAATTGCCGTCGATTCGAAACCTATCGATACGAAAGGTATCGAGTCGACCTTGATCGATACGAAAGTATCGATTCGAACTGGATCGACACGAAAGATATCACGCCTCCGACAGAATTTGAATCTAAACTGCGATCGATTCCACACTGAATTTTGATGAACTTAGTGAACTCTTGCATATCTTGAAACTCTAACTCCGACGAGCTTCCACCTTGCATAATTGGACTTTAACACAGAATTGCATATTTGATTGCCTTTCGAAGCTCGTTGATGGAACCGTAACTCAACAATGCGATAACGGACTTGAACTTGAATCGATTACTAATATCTCGATGGTATGGTTGTGTCAGTCAACGATGACGGTCACTCCTACTGGACTTCGAAGCTTTGTGTTTTCCATATTTTCTCTGATTCTGCAGAATTCGCTCAAGTCACGCACAACACTCACACTGCATAATTCATTCACACTTTACACTGGGGAATGCACGGGCTTTTTATCATCTAATGGTGGTTTCTCGTGAATTAGCTAGTTATGGAATCGTCAAGTTTGCAGCAGCAAGATACTCAGCATTTGACCTCTCCCAGACTTGAGATCCCGGATATCGAGGCCGAAGTCATCGGTCCAGCTCCGGATGAGCTGTCCGACACATCCTTCATTAATTGTCCACCTGACTTGGTCCCGTCAAATGTTTCCGAGGAAATGTTAGGAAGGATATGCCTACGTCACCGTCTGTCGATGGATGACGTGTTATTGCCAGGGCCGGACGATAGACCACACAATCCCCCAGAAGGATATACCGCATTCAATCGTCATGCGTGTGCAGCATGGACGCTTCCCCTGTTCAATGACTATATAAGGGAAGTGTTGGCTTATTTGGGGATTCCTCGTCTCAGCTACATCGGAATGGATATGCTTCGCTCAAAAGCTTGTTCATTGCATTTATGGAGTACCTCCATCGTCCTCCCCGTATGACCGACATAAGATACTTGTTTAATTTAAAGAGCCGGACTAACAGTCCATCTTTTACATTCCTGGAGTCTGTACGAAACTGCCAAGTGGTCACAGGGTCGTGGACTAGACTGAGCTATTTCAACTCGGAGTGGTTCTATGTTCGATGTCCTTTGGGATTTGCCAAAAGATGGCTATTCAGACGTGAGTGTCGTCTCTTTCCCAAGTAGTTGACAAGGCAATTCATTAATGAAATTGAACTCACATTTTCTATTTCTTTCCTTTCAGCAATAATCCAGCGACCTGAAGGCGGTTACTATAAAGAGATAGTCCGGGTCCTCCAAGAAATTCCAAGTGAAGAAAGGAATATCGAATTGTTGTTGACGGACCGGAATCTCAGAATCCTTGGGTTGATTGGGCGGAGACAAAGCATAAGGCTCGATGGCGCACTAAAGACTGTCTCCAAAGAAAAAGTCAGGCGAAAGAAGCCCAAAGTTGTAATAATCGAAGAACCTGACTCCGAAAGAACTCATACCGATGAGGAGTTGTTGGCCGGGACCGCTGATGCAATCCCGGATTCTGATGAAAAAAGATAAGGCAAGGCAGTGGCCTTTAAACAGGCTAAGTCTGGGAGACGGAAGTCTGTGGTCTTAACCCTCCCTCCTTTAGGAGTTAAAATCTCGGAGGCATCCACCTTGCAAGCCGAAAATCAATTCGAAGGGCTCGCTAACCTTCTAATTCCGGACCTTGCGTCCGCACAACAAGACATTGAATTGGATGAATTACAACATACCCTCGACGTTAGCGATTCTCTTCCTACCAGCGCGATTGACACTTCTGGTTGGTCCGGGGGGTTACACATCCATACACTCTTCACGGCACAACACAGTTTTCTAACCGTACAGAGCATGTTGTAAACAGTTGCTGACTCATTGTGTTTTGCTTTTCAGGGACGATGTTTGGGCGAGGTTCCGTGCTTGGCAGTTTGCGCCATAAGCGTCGTTACTATGAGCCACGCAAGAGAGAGGGAGAGAGGGATTATGATTCAGGACATTCTGGCCAGGAGAGGTCTAACAGGGACAGGGAATACGTGTGCCGATCCCGATCCCGCTCTCCTCCTCCGAGGACTTCCGTACCGCCCACGGTAGTGGCTGCTCGTCCTCCTGAAACTTCACGGCCTAAGTCGCCTTATCAAACCCCGAGGCCCGATCCTCCGCGCAGGACCGAAATTGCCACTTCCTCAACTACAACGCTGGCCGTGACTGACTCGACTGGGGAAGGAGAGCTTAAACTGGCGCAGATGAGGAAGGAATTCCCCGATATCTGCTTTGATGCTTATGTCTTTCCTCCGCACCTAAAGAGGATTCCGCCATCAGATGAAAACACTATACATGATTATGTTGAGGATATTTTCTTCCAATACAAGGACTGGAAAGGGCTGCGAGGAAAGCGTCCAAAGTGGCCTTCGACCGTGGTGTCGTTATTGAAAAGTTGGAGAAGGAATTGGGCCACAAAGACCGGATTGTGAAAGTGCTCAATACGGAGGCTGAGTCTTCCCGTAAATCCGAAATGAAAGCTCTGAAAAAGGTCAATGAGGTAAACTTGGCCATGACCAAAATGAAACAAGAGCACTACACCGCGATCCAAGACATGGGTCATAGGAACACCACCATTACCGCCGAGAGGGACGCCGCTCTCAAGGAGCTTAATGAGCTGAAATCAAAATTCTCCGACATGGCGAGGGAGAAGGATGCGGCCAATGTCTCTGCTCAAGAAGCCTGTGATCAGGCGGTGGTGCTCCGGAAGGAGAAGGAAGCGGCTATGGAAAAAGTTCGCGAAGCTGAAGCCAGGGTTGATGAGAAAGTGCGGCAGGCGGAGGCCAGGATCGAGGCTGAGGTAGAAGAGCTACTTGTCACTTATAATGCGAATGTGCTAAGGCACCGAGATCTGACATGGCTCGATGATTACCCCACTCATCTTTACAACGCCTGGAATCTACTGGTGGAGGAGGAGAAGTCTGGGAACCCTGATGAAGCCGTTGATGACTTCGAGCTGGAGAACCGCATACTCAATGATGACGAGAAGAAGGTTCTCCATGGCTCCATAATTTCTCATGATAAGGAGAGGCTTGGCTCCCAGTCTCAGGAAATCGGAGAGAGCTCTGGTGCTGAGCACCATATTGAAAGTTCCGAGATCGTTGTGTCGTCTCAATCTGAGATAACTCCGACGATTATCTCCCAGCCTATACCGGCTTATGATCCAGACCGACCACATCTATCTCCTATCAAGGAGCATTCTTCCGGAGTCGTTCAAACGACCCTGACCCAAACCGAGGAAGGTACTCTGAACTAATCCCTTGTACATTTGGGTGGAAGAATGCGTATTAAAGTGTATACTAACAAACGTTTCCTTTCTTTGTTCAGTGACCGAAGTTGCACCAGCCGCGCCTCTCACAGCCTAGGAACCATGCCAAGCGCCGGAGGCCATTATATCTGAGGCAATCTCCGTTGCGACTGTAGCGCCGGTCGAGGTGGCTCAGGGGAGCTCACTTTCCTTAGATGAACAAATGATAAACGAGCTCCTTGTCCGACCAAGTGATCCCTTCGCAGACTTACCATTCAGCCTGGGCGGATTCTCATCTACTTCGGATGTCTCAACTCAGACCACTGCGGCGCCCAGTGCGGCTCGAGCACAACGAGAGGCGATGATGTTGGCTGAGATTAACGCCGAGATGGCGGCGGCGGCGCGCGGTGGCAACTTAGATGGCGGAGCGGTAGCGCGGGGCCCCACTCCCCTTATGATTGTTTCTCCCGGAGGCATGCTTATTGACGTCAGCGCAGCAGTCCCGCCTCCGGCTGTAGATCCTGTTCCCCCAACTCCTCCCGCGGGAAGCATCCCCATAGATTCCAGCTTGGAGGATGATGTCGACATCATGCCTTCGTCCGAGGGGAGCCCGCCTGAGGGGAAAAGCTCTAAACGAAAGATCACTGTTGGCTCCAGCAGCTCCTCGAAGAAGAAGAAGAAGCTGAGGAGAAAGAAGGATTAGATAGACTTTTTTAGGCATGTGTTTCCCTTTCATAGTCATGAATTTTGTTATCTTTTTTCCCTCTTTTTTTTTTATGTAGGCCGTGTTTAGATGCGGGTTCGGCCCCTGCTAGTAGGAATTTTTGGAAAGGCTCGTGTATGAACCATTGCTTATGATTAGTTGAAATAAAATTTTGTCTTTTTGTTTCAACTTAAATTCCTTTTATGCTGAAATGTTGCAGTGTTTGAACTTTAGTTCGATGTACTCGTATTACTTTAACGTTTAAGCATAGCTTGTTTTGTCTGCCAAGCCTGGAAATCTTGAACTTGAGTTGTGATCGGAGATTGAATCGGAGCTGAACATCATACAGCTTCGGGTAGTGATTAACACTTGTGCCTGCCCCCAGTTCCGGGGTTAAGTTATGATGATCAGCTTGTTATCGCACTGAGTGAGGACCGAGCGGTCGAACTACACTTGTTTCCTTGTGAATCGTTTCATCCACACTCCGGGGATGTAAGTCATCTCGCAAGCAGTTGTTCACACTCTGGGAACTTGAGATTGCTGTTGGTACTCCAACCCATATCCTAGGAGCTAGGTGTTAGTGTTCATACTCTGGCTCGCACTCTGGGAGCTCGGAGTTGTCATGACATATTCCGCTCCGCACTCTGGGGATACGGAGGTGGATGTCTATACTCCGTTTCGCACTTTGGGAATACGGAGTCGAATGTTTATACTCCGCTTCACTCTGGGAATACGGAGTTGAATGTTTATACTCCGTTTCGCACTCTGGGAATACGGAGTGGAATGTTTATACTCCGTTTCGCACTCTGGGAAAACGGAGTCGAATGTTTATACTCCGTTTCGCACTCTGGGAACACGGAGTCGAATGTTTATACTCCGTTTCGCACTCTGGGAATACGGAGTCGAATGTTTATACTCCGTTTCGCACTCTGGGAACACGGAGTCGAATGTTTATACTCCGTTTCGCACTCTGGGAAGATGGAGTCGAATGTTTATACTCCGTTTCGCACTCTGGGAACACGGAGTCGAATGTAGGGTTGTCGTGTGTCAATCCTATTAACATTGGTGTAATGGCTTGCCCCCGAGCATGGGGTTCACTTAGCGAGTGGCCGGTCGCATCGTAGCCACTCTCTACTTGAATAAATCCCACCATGTGATGGGACTTAGCTCTCCGTGCATCGTGATATCGCACATTGTATTTAATGAATCACAGTTCTGGCTCGAAGAGATGGCATTTTATTGCTGAAATAAGAAAATGCAGCAAAGTCAGTTGCCTTATTATAGAATTCAAATTTCAAAATGCGGAAACAAATTGCTGAACGAAAAAGGTATAATGAAATAAATAAAGCCTGTTATGTGTAATAGCGACGAAGACTCTCGCTGTTCTAGGCCCTTGGCAAATCAAGACCATCGACGCTCGATAGTTTGAATGTGCCATCTCCGAGTCTACGTGTAATCACATATGGTCCTTCCAATTTGGTTTCATATATGAAGGAACTGGGTAGATCCTTTTGAGAACAAGGTCGCCGAGTTCAAAGTTTCGAGGTCGAACTTTGGTATTGTACAATCGGGCGACTCGACTTCGATATGCAGCTGCTCTCAGATCAGCCTCCTCCCATTTCTCATCCAGCAGATCCAATGATTCAGCAAGCAATATAGCGTTTGTTTTCGGATCGTAGTAAGTCACGCGATGGGAGAACACATCCATCTCGACTGGAATTACGGCCTCTGAGCCGTAAGATAGGGAAAACGGGGTGTGCCCGGTTGCAGTCTTGTGAGTCGTTCGATAAGCCCATAATGCCATAGGAAGTTCTTCAACCCACTTGCCCCCGGCCTTTTCCAGCCGTTTCTTTAAGATGGATTTTATAACTTTATTTACAGCTTCGACTTGGCCATTCGCCTGAGGATGCGCAATCGCCGAGAACTTTTTATGAATATGAAAGCGTTGACAGAAGTTCATGAATTCTGCACTCTCGAATTGGGCTCCGTTATTAGTGATGATGGTATGCGGGAGTCCAAATTGACAGATGATGTTGCGAACCACGAAATTTATCACTTTCTTTGTCGTAATGGTTGCGAGGGCTTCAGCCTCAGCCCACTTTGTAAAGTAATCAACGGCGACGATGGCATAACTCGCGCCACCTTTTGCCAGGGGTAACGCACGGATGATATCGATCCCCCATATTGCAAATGGCCAGGGACTGACCATTTGAGTTATTTCGGTAGGCGGGGCTCTTGGAATTCGAGCATGTTTCTGACACCTATCACACTTTCTGGCATAATTTGCTGCATCTCGATTTACTGTTGGCTAGTAGTATCCATTGCGGAGAATCTTCTTAGCGAGAGCTTGCCCACCGGTGTGATCGCCACATGCTCCTTCGTGTACGTCATGTAACACTCGTTTGATCTCATCGTGTGCGATACATTGGAGGAGAGGAACGGAATAACCTCTTATATACATGACTCTGTTCTGTATGACGAACCGTGAAGCTTTTCGCAGAATTTGTCTTTTCTCATTTCTATGCTCGGGCAACGTCCCGTCCTCAATGTAATTTCGATAGGGAGTCATCCAAGAATCTCTACTTGGAGCGGCTTCAAGCACAAAATTTGTCTGTACTTGATCAACACTTGGGGAAGATAAAGTTTCGACTGGTACAAGTCCCATCTACTGTGCTTCACCCGTGCTGGCCAACTTTGCCAATGAATCAGCTCTTTGATTGCGTTCACGTGGTATATAATAAATGGCATAATAGTCAAACTGATTTAGTACTTCCTGAACTCGGGCCAAGTAAGCAGCCAGCCTTCGATCTCTTGCTTGGTACTCCCCACGCACTTGGCACATAACTAACTGTGAATCACAATAGATTTCCACAGCGATAATCATCAAATCTCTGGCAAGATTCAGTCCAGTTAAGAGTGCTTCATATTCAGCTTCATTATTAGTTGCATGAAAATCGAACTTCAAAGCGTAACAAATAGATCGGCCTTCGAGAGTCTCAAGTACAACACCAGCGCCCGAACATCGGTCGTTTGACGCACCGTCAGTATACAGCTTCCAGATGTATTCGAGGGATTTGCTGGTTTCGGGCAGATCTTCTGGAACGGTAAATTCGGCTATGAAATCTGCCAGGACTTGTCCTTGAATGGCTCTTCGCGGGGCGTACACGATATCAAATTGGCTTAGCTCAATGTTCCACTTGAGTAACCTACCAGACGTCTCAGGCCGCGTGAGGACCTGTCGTAACGGCTGATCGGTGTACACAGTAAGAGGATGAGCTTGGAAGTAAGGAAAGAGCTTCCTTGAGGCAATGATCAGGCATAAAGCCAGCTTCTCCAGTCTTGGGTAGTTTCTCTCAGCTCCTGTTAGCCGTTTACTAACGTAGTAGACCGGCTTCTGCACTTTGTCTTCCTCCCGAACTAGAGCAGCGTTGATTGCATGTTCTGACACTACTAAGTAGAGGTACAATTGCTCACGGTCAACGGGTTTTGACAAGATCGGATGTGTGGAAAGATGTTGAACCAACGATTGGAATGCGCCCTCACACTCCGTGGTCCATTCAAAGTTTCGTTTCCCCTTCCGGATTAGATCGAAGAAAGGAATGCATTTATCGGTGGACTTTGAAATGAACCTGCTCAATGCCGCGACCTTTCCGTTGAGACTTTGGACTTGCTTTATGGTTTTCGGGGTCTGCAAATTTCTTATTGCCCAGATCTTTTCTGGATTCGCTTCTATCCCTCGGGAATTGACGATGAATCCTAGGAATTTCCCGGACGCGACACCGAAGTGACACTTAAGTGGATTGAGCTTCATCCCGTACTCCCGAAGGATGCGGAACATTGAATCTAAATCTTTGATGTGATCCGTGGAGAACCGAGACTTCACTAGCATGTCATCCACGTAAACTTCCATGGTCTTCCCGATCTGGTTGGCGAACATCCGGTTGACCAAGCGTTGGTATGTTGCCCCGGCGTTCTTTAGACCGAATGGCATAACTTTGTAACAGTAAAGTCCCAGATCGGTCATGAAGCTGGTATGTTCCTGGTCAGGTAAATGCATGGGTATCTGATTGTAGCCGGAATAAGCGTCCATGAAAGATAGTAACTCATGTCCAGCTGTTGAATCCACTAGCTGGTCAATTGGGGGAAGTGGGAAGCTATCTTTTGGACAAGCCTTGTTCAAGTCAAAGTAATCGACGCAAGTTCTCCATTTTCCATTTGGTTTTCGAACCAGCACGGGGTTGGACACCCATTCTGGATACAAGGCATCCCGAATAAATCTGTTCGATTGTAGTTTATCAACTTCCTCCTTAAGGGCGGCAGATCTCTCTGGATCCATATCGCGCCTTTTCTGTTTTACTAGGACATGCCGCGGATCTATATTCAGAGAGTGACTTGCAATGCTCGGCGAGATTCCGCACATGTCAGAGTGTGTCCAGGCGAAGACGTCGAGATTCGCCCGGAGAAAATCAACCAATTCCTGTTGTACCTTCTTGTTCAGTTGAGACCCAACTTTTAGCATTTTCGAATCATCATCCTCATTGATTGGGACGTCCACAGTCAGTTCGGCCGGAGAAGCTTGACTCTCCTTAGATTCATCTTTATCCTCATTGTACCTAGGGTCGTGGTCTTTCAGGAATTGGTTAGGGTGCCCGGGCCGAGGCCCAGGCACCAACTGTCAATCATCAATAGAACGGACGCAGAGAGATTACTCTACGCCCTTTCCCTTTTCCTTTCGCTGCGCCCCACGCAGCTCAGCAACATAATAGGCCCTTCCCGTGGCCTGATCTCATTGAACGACTCCAATCCCCCGATCGGTGGGAAACTTCAGAGTCAGACACCATGGGGCGATGGCCGCCCTGAACCCAGCTAGGGCCGGTCGGCCCAAAAATGCATTATAAGGTGAATCAATCTCTAAAACAACAAACTGTAACATTCGGACTCTTCGGCGTTCTCCAACGCCTAATTCAACCGGTAGTTCAGTTATTCCGATGGGTATTGTGGCACTCCCGTTGAAACCGTGGATTCGGGATAAGCAGGGTTTCAAATCCTTGGTCTCCATTTTCATTAAGTCGTAAGCCCGTTTAAGCAGAATATTCACAGAGCTCCCATTGTCAACCAGGATCCTCTTCATCCAAGTAGGACCCACCTAGGAAGATATGATTAGCTGGTCGATTGTAGGGGCTTCGACCTTATCAGCGTCTCGGCTCCTGAACACGATATCATCAGATATTATTTTCTATTACTTAGCCAGGCTTCCATCTTCACAATTACTATAACATTCGAAGTCCGCATGCCTGATAGAACTAGCATATGACTCCATTTCCCCCCAACTCCTATCATCTGGATGGGGACCTCCACTTATCGTGTTAATAACCAATCTCCCACCCGCACGAGCGGGTTCTTCCTGCCTTTCTTGATTTTGTTGACGATTCTGATTTGAAGGGCCCGCACCACCAGACTGCGACGCCCGAACAAACTGGTCCAACTTCCTTTCTCTGATTAACTTCTCAATGAGATCCTGCAAGTCTCGACACTCATTCGTATTGTGGCCGTAGCTTTCATGGAATCTACAGAACTTTCCCGTTTGAACCTGCCTCTCCGATGAGGGTTTCGGAGCAGGCGTCTTATACTGTACAGTGTTGCAAGTCTGTAAGTATACGTTTTCCAGTGACGTATTCAGCGGCGTGTAATTGTCAAACATCTGAGCCCTACGGCGTGGGCCTCGGCTCTGATCTCTTTTCTTATCTTGGCCATTGTTTCCTCTCGGCTGAGTTTGCTTGTTCTGTATATTCAACTGAACTTTTCTGGAATTCTCACCGGACTGTTTAACCGCCACATTACTTTGTATTCCTTCAATACTGGGCCTCACATCGTCCTACTTCCTAGACTGTTTCACGTCCTCTTGCCATAAGAACTGAGCAGCTTTGGAGTAGAAATGGTCCAACGATGCGGGTGGTTTTCCAACCAGCCAATTCCCAAACTAGGAATCGGGATCAATTCCTTTGGTTAAAGCCATCAAGATTGAGTTATCGTTGGGATTACTAATCTCAACACATGCTGCGTGGAACCTCTCTAAGTAATGCCTAAGCGTCTCTCCATGAGCTTAAGTGACACTGGACAGGGTATTAACGTCTTTGGGCCTGGCTACATGCATACGAAACTGCTCAACAAACCTCTTGGCTAGCTGATCGAACGAAGAAATGGATCTGGGTGGTAGCCTCATAAACCACATGGTTGCGATTCCTCCGAAAGAGATGAGGAAACTTCGACATTTCACTGCATCATCCGCTCTTGCAGTGCTCATTGACCATTCATATTTCAAAATATGTTGATTGGGGTCATTATTCCCTTCGTACATTGGGAGAGTTGGCATTCTGAATCGCCGAGGGGGTTCAGAGTACAATATCTCGTCTGTGAAAGGGGTATGACTACGGGAGATCCCCCAGTCATCATTAGTGAGCCCCTGACTCTCGCGAATCATCTGGCGTATCATGGTCGAAATGTCTGTCACTGGCACGTTCTGGGCAGGCTGAGCTGAGGTGTGGTCGGGTTCCACAGGGCGAGTTTGGACCGGGCACTGTCGACGGTCTATATTTCGCCTCCTCGGCTCAGCATCTTCCGGGACATATGGTTCAGGAGTATGTCCGCGCTGTTGATTGTTTGGTTCTGACAGATTCCGGGTGTCAACCCTCGTCTCTATAGCGGCAGTCGTAGCACGGTTATCTGTGGTATGCTGTGGAGCAGTGCCTCCTCGTGTTGAGGGCCCTGTCTGAAAGCTGGTCGACGGCCCTGCCCTCAACTGTCCAACGGTTAAGGCGGGTTGATATCCGGTGGTATGTGCGCGACTTCCTTTTAACCGGGGTCGGGTAGACCTGTGGTGATAGTCAGATGACGCCGAACTTTCAGTGGATGCGCGGGAAACATCGTCTCTCCTGGACCTTCTGAGGCTCTGATGGTTTAATTGGCTGGTCAATTCGACATTGGCGCGCAACTGCTCAGCCAACTGTTGCCGGCTTTGGGTCAGGTCTTGAAGCAACATCTGGAACTCTTGTCGGGTGACTGGTCCCGACGGATCTGAGTGAGCGGTGTTGCCCTGATTAGAAGAAGGCTATTGCGTAGGATTCTGCCTCTCCCGGCCTTCTTGATCAGCAGCGGTAGCAGCGGTTCTTGTGCTAACCATTTTCAGCGGTGGAGTCCTTTCCTAGACTTTGAGCAAATCTGAATAGAATGGAAGGATTCTGGATTGGATAACTGGATCTTCCTCTTGGATTTATGCAATCCGGTATCGACGGTAGATCCAAAGAGTAGGAGAAAAACTGGTTTTCTCAGTGAAAGCACCAAAGTGTTTGTACCAAAAATGGGCACAACACTCTTCGGAAGTTGTTTGAAGAGATAAAATGAAGAATATAAATATGAAATAGAGATTATCTAACAAAAACCTCAACAAACAAGAAAATAAAATGCTAAGACAAGCAATTTAGAGTGGTTCGGCATTGCGCCTACGTCCACTATGAAGTTTTGATGATTTTATTGATTCTCTTTCGATGATTACAAGCGATTGCAGCAAATAACATCGATTTACAGATGTGAATTCGAATTTAACAATGCAAATATTAATCGGGCAGAGTCTGGACGCTTGAGAATCAAAAGATCCTTTTTCTGTTGGCTCTAGGGCTTTATTTATAGGCATAGGAGGCTCAGATCGCGCTCAAATCTCGGGAGACTTTTTCTGGCACGTGAGAGGAACTATGCGACCGTTTCCAGAAAGTTTCGCCTCGATCTGCGATCGATACGAATCCATTTCGTATCGATCAAGATGATGTCCAAATGAGCTGAAATTTCCCAAGGACGTTCTTCAGTGTGTACGCAAGCAACCCTGAAAATATCATTGGATTTGGATCAGTGGATTGCCAGAAATCGTCGACACGAAATGGAATTGATAGCTGGCTGTCTCGTTCGACTCCATGGCCTCAAGTTACTTCCATCGCATCGATCATTGCACGTGCTTCTGAAATGATGTGGCGTGCGCACTTCGTTCCGATCCAGTATTCACTCCGTGTTGACTGCTTCGACTCCATGTATCTCGCCTTGTTTGCTTCGATGAATGACCCATCATCTTAGTTGGTTGACTCGTTGGATACGAGTAAGTCACTGGGCATGGACTCGAAGTAAGGCCCTCTGATGGATACGAAGTGTAGCGCCTCGAAGGATACGAAGTGTAGTGCCCCAAATAGATACGAAGTGTAGTCCCCCGATGGATATGAAGTGGACATTGACTGATGGTTGCGAGGCACATCACCTACTGAGGGACATGAACCTGATCGATACAGCCCCGACGGATACGAAGCCTATCGATACAACTCGATGGATTCAAATAGCTTTGCCCAGATGAATTCGAATAGAGGCTTGTATGATGGATTCGAAATTGATCGATACGAACGTGATTAACTCGAACTAGAGCTTTAATGATGGATACGAAATCACCTAGAGTGATGGATACGTAATCGCCCATAGTGATGGATACGAAATATGGGCTGTTCCCTTCAATGTGAATCGTTCATATCTTGAGCGTATGAACCCGGATCAACCTGGAATTTGGGATGCTGACTTCTATGATCTTTCTTGTCATGTCCTACCAATTGTAACTCAATCTGGACTCGGACGAAATTCAGCGATATCGATGACGAGCTATACTTGTTCTTTGATTGGTTCCTTGGTGTCCTGGCCTTGCCAAAAGGCGGGATAACAACAATATTCACATATGGGAATTTATTACAGATGCTTACCTCCAATAAAAAGCATCATCATTTTGTCCTAACTATTTTAACATGTTTGAACACTTGATGGACAGACAAGAATAATTGAAATAAATATCCAATAGAGTTAAGCCAAGATATAGCCAATTTAACAATCAATAACCAATATCAAACGATTCACATATCATGGTTTAATTAACTTTAATTATCTGAATCCATTTATGTTCTAATCCAAATTAATTACAAATTAAAGAATTTATAACTATTTATTTTTAGTTAATTAAAATTTAACACTCTATTTAATATCTAACTTTGTTAATTTATATAAATTTTAAATCAAATAATAATAATATAATTAAATACCCATTTTAGTTATAAAATATCATTAACTCCAATTTTACGGGAAATCCATAATACCAATTTATAATATTGGGTAATAGGATTTAGATGCAAAGATCGTCATATTGATTTTGATTTTAAAATGAAAATAGATTTTGAGTTTTAAAATTTTAAATTATCATACAAATATATATAAAAGTTCCATTTCTTTCCTTTTTTTTCCTTAACTTATCTCTTATTTTTCCCATTCTTTTCTTTTTTCTTTATTTTCTTTTTCCCTTCTTCTTTATTTTTTTATTTTCCTTCCTTTCTTTCCTTTTTCTCTTTTCCTTTCTTTCCTGGCCTATCTATTTCTTCCCGGCCCATCCTCTTTTTCCCCTCTCTTTTTTTCTTTTCCTTTCTCCTTCCTCTTGCTTTCTTCCTCTCCTTTTTCTTTTTCACTAACCAACATGCACGTCACCGTGCAAGTGCACACGCCCTCTGGCCGACTCACCACGCCGCCGATCATCTCCTCACATCACCCTCGACCATTCCAATGTATTCCACCACTTGAAACCCGAACTCCATAATCATTGGAAAATTCGAACGTCGCCCTCAAAACTAGAACGACGGCTCCACCCATACAACGCCACGACCAGCCACCACACTCCACCGATCAACGCCAAACTTCAACAGAAGCTTCGTCGTTGTCTACTCTACCATTTCCCCAGACCGCACTCCTCGTCCACCTCCCCCACATCGCAATTGCCTTGAAACCGAGCCCACCCACAAACAAGCCTAGAACCCTAAAACCACCCCATATGCACTACACACCCAACTAGAACTCACCGCACCATTTTTCCTAGATGCGCCACCTGTAGAGCCTCCTTCACGACTAGTCCCAAGCCACCAAATCAAATATCTCGCCTGAATTTGACTTTTGTCCCAATTCCGTTCAACTTCCTCTATCTTATTCAATACACGATTAAAACCTTCAAACTAAGCTTAAAATCACGTTTTTGTACAACGATCACAATTACATAACCCATTGATTAAACTTTGATGTTTAGATTTCGGCCATTACTTGACTTCTTACTGTAATTTGGAGTTTTCTCCCTCCATGCTCAGTGAAATTCAGTGGAACAAATTTTAGAATGTTAAATACTCGAAAACAAACAACTTTCATTTTTAAATCATGTGCTAAAACATAGAAGATGATGAGCTCTTGATTTTTGAAGTGAAAGGTTCATTGTTTTTAACAAACCAAACAAAGACAGAGAACTTGGTGGAAGATATACAGTGCTGGGTGAAACATATCATATTAGATGCACACCTACACATCCATATTAACATCTCAGATACTTAATTTAAATCAGTCTATGCATTCATTTCCACTGTTATAAATATATATACGTAGTACCTTGTAAACCCAAGTAAATGTTTACTCACTGTTTTTTTTAAAGGAATGATGAACTGCTGCCTTCTCTTTACTCTTCTATCTTGATTCCTTTTTGTTGTTTTAATGGCAGCTCTTTGTTATATATATGTTTTTTATGCTTTATCCACTTGAATGTTAACATGACAGTAGCAAGGCAGTGTATATATAAAGAGAATGGGAGGGCTAAAGCTTGTTATAGGCTTCACAATTTCATGAATTTTTTCATTTTTATTTTATTTTTGCTTTTTGGCTGATTTGATTTTTTTTCATTTGCCTTTATTTTATTTTGACTTGATTACATGCTTGACTAGATATTTTATGGCTTGATTTGAAACCTTATATGCTTGAATTAATTGCTTTCCATGATGATGTCTCCTTGCATACATACATGCATACATTATATAAATGTATACATATATATAGATTTTCATGTACACTAGTTTTTGACCATATATGCATATACATATGTATATTTTTATCATCATATATATATTTATACATTTCCATACTTACAAATATTATGTACATCTTAACTTATGTATATATATATATATATATATTTATTCACATTTATACAAATTTTCATATATATTAATTCATATATGCATACATTCATATATATACTTGCATACTTATATATATATATATATAAACCTCATAAATTTTTTATATATTTATATATACAAATATATGGATATTCTACCTTGAATTTTAATGGTGGAGTTTATATGCATACATTTGTGATATTTATCATATCCAGAGAGTTATAAATTTAAATTTGAATATAGTTTTTAATCAATTTATATATCCATATATTTTAAATATCATAAAACTCATCTACTCGACTTAAAAAAACAATATTTCGATAATTAAAGTCAGTTAATTGCCCAATATTCGGTGTCTAAAAATCTGGGTCGTTACATTTCTCCCCCCTTAGAACTTTTCGTCCTTGAAAAGGAATGAACGAGAATTAGAATTTTTTTATGTGTATTATTAATTAAATCATTCTTACAACATTTTAACTCCTTACTCTTTTACTATACATTTTTAAAAATATGTACACTTTAAATCACATAGTATTACCAAGCTATTTTTATAAAAATATTTTTCATAACTCGATGTCTTAACACGTCCATCCTTGTTCTTACAGAAATTTAGTCATACGTTGATCAGACGTAGGACTGAAAATCTATAAGTACTTAGTAGACCCATTTTCAACACCCAGTGAAAATACTTGAAAAACCTTTTTCAAAAATGCTATGGAAAGTATCAATACCCCTTCACCACCATGGATCGCAGTTAACCCGATGATTGCATCGCTATTCCGGCGAAATCCGTAAGAAAGCTGTAGGCATCCACACCTCTCGACATACGCCATAGTAACACTATAGATCGCAGCTGCAACAAGGTTGCATTGCTATCATAGCAAAACTGTAAATATTTTGAGGCAGTCACTGCCCCTCGAATTACGCTACCAAACAAAACTAAACCACATACACCGCAGGCGACCCTAAGGTTGCGTCACTATCCCAGTGAAACCCAATGTAGACTGTAGGCACTCGCTGCTACCCGAATATGCTATGGAACCAAAATACATAAATCGCAATATACCAATGTTACATCGCTCTCCTAGCGAAATCAAACGTAGATTGTAGGCAATCACCGCCACTCGACTTATGCTATGGAACTGCGATAGATCGCAGTTACACAAAGGTTACGTTGCCATCACAGCAAAACCCAATGTAACTGTAGACATTAGCACCACTCGACTTACGCTACCCAACAATGATCACTAGGAACTCATGAGTTTTTTCTGGACGTCCTCTAGAATCCCAATTCTCATTGAACCCACCATTTGGATTCCTAGGCAGAACCACCCAGTGGATCTCCTACTATAAGTTTCGACTTTCATTGGGGTGCCTTTCCATACTTTTGTCTCAAAACATATCATACTATATACATATATAATACCTTTCAAATCATACTCTTTGTATGTATCACATATAAACTTTATCTGTATAAAAGCGATATCTTCAAAATCAATAGTCTTCAAATTTAGTTTACCCAATTTCCAAAATTGACTATTTTGCAAAATCAAAAGTCTTTTAAAATCAATGGGTTCCAAAACTATTTCCAGTTCATTCTCATATACATATAAAATCATTCCTTTCCACTCGAATAACTTTTGGATTAATAATTTTCGAAGTCCATCTCATACTTATATAAACAATATTTTAGTATTTCAAATATCTTTCAAAGATCATTTCCTTCTGGTCACAAATTCAACAATGGGAGTTTGAATATATAACCAATATTTATAATCTCATTAATACCAAGTCAAATTTTCGAAGTTCGATTTTTTTACAAAGTTATTTGTCACATTTCTTACTTTTTCTTACTTCTTATAAAGTAAGTTCCAGTTATAGTAACTATTAAATCTTCATTTTTAAAATCATCATATTTTCTCAAAATGCAATATTTCACTTCAAAATCATCTTTGCCTTAATATCCCGATTTCGGTTCCAATTCAGAATTTGCTTTGAATTTCCATTTGGGTTAAATTTTCAATTTATCTCAATTAGTATTTATACCCATGATTTAAATATAATTAATTTCCCCTCTGACCCGTTTGAATTTAGAAAATAGCTTGAATAGTTGTAAAATAGTTAAATAGTTAATATAAGATTGTTTGAGTTTTAAAAAGAATGGTTTGTATAGTAAATAACATGGAAAATCAAAATAATTTTGAATATATAAGTAGATAGATTTAAGATAGTTTATATTAAAATAATTTATTTGAAAATAGTTTTAGAGTTAAACTAATCCAATTCCCAATCTCCAGTTCGAATTAACTTCGATTCCTATTCTAATTTAAATCAATTCCCATTTCGACTTCAAACTTAATCCAATTCTAATTATAATTCTAATTAATTCAATTCAATTCCAATTTGAACTAATTCCAATTCAATTCTCAAATTTTAACCATCTCGTTTTGTATAAATTCGAGTTCGGGTCTCAAAATACCGATTTAATCACCTAAATCAAATTAACCTTCAATATTTAATTTAACAACCCAAATCTTTAAAATAATTCAATTCTGAGCCCAAATTTCAAATATTCATTTAAATTACCTCTACTTAAACTTATTTCAAGGTTCGAGTGAATGTTCAAATCTTTCTAGAACAAATCAATTTTTCAGAATTTAATTTATTTTCCCAATTATAACTTCAAACTTTAAACCCGATTCTTTAAGCAATTCCAGTTGACAAGTTAATTTTTTTAAAATTTCAAATTTTAGTTCGAAATGATTCCATTTCCATAAATTTGATTTATAGTTTTATACTCTGTAAACAACATATAGGATGATGCAGGATATATCCAAGTAAATAAACCTCCAAATTATCTAAGACATCAATCAATAGCATCCACCACAAATTTCTAGAATTCGAAACCCATTTTATTTCTATAATCGTTTTGAAATCATTTGTAACAACCCGCATATTTTACAATTATCTATTTAAATGTTTTATTTAAATATGGTACCGTTAGTCGAATTTTAGTCCAAAAAGTTACTTTTTGCAAACAGTCGAATTGGGACTCAGGACCCCTTCCATTGAGTTCAAAATGTTGTTTGCAATGTTTTTGAGTATAAACATTGATATGTTTGGAGCTAGCTAAAAATTTGACCTTTTTCACTTTGGGTTTGGGTTTGGGTTCAGCCCACTAGCCAACTTAATACCCAAAACTAAACCACCTCTCTTCATTCATCCCCTCTTCCTTATCTTTTCAGTTCTAAAGAGAATAATGGGGGAAGAGAAAGAGAATTAAAAACCCTAAGCCTTAGTTTCCATTTGCAAATCAAGTTCTAGCTCCAAATTCAAAGAGAAGCATAGGTAAGCATCATCTCCTTCTTCCCCAACTCATTCTCTTTTTGATTTCATAAAATTCCTAAACCTAACTTGGGAAGTGTTTCTCTTTTAAGCTTAGATTCAAGCTTCTTGTGTTGAGACTGAAGTGTGGTTGATCTTCCCTTGTCTTCAAGCTTCTCATTCATTGTTTTTTGGTTCAAAGGTGAGATTTTTATCTCACATCTATGACTATAATTATCTTTGGTTGTTGGGTATGAATTCCTAACACTTCTTCATGTGCATTTGCCTTGATTTGGATTGGTTTTGTGAATATTCCAATTTTGGGTTTTTGAAGTCAAATTTGTGTGAAAATCATTTTATGGATGTTTAATCATGTTTTTGGTGATGCATCAAAGAGCTTATAGGGCCGGGTCGTCTATTGGCATAAACCCTTAGCGCCCATTGCTCGTCCGTTTGCATTTGCAAAGAGATTGCATCTTCATTTTTAGGCTGAAAATACTGGAAATCCCAGTTCAGTCGACTGAAATCTCTATTTAGTAGACTGAACGTGGAAACATAAATTTTCCAAGCAAGATTCAGTCTACTGAAATTTCTGTTCAGTCGACTGAACCTGGAAACAGAAAGTTTCCAGGCATGATTTAGTCAACTGAAATCTCTGGTCGGTCAAATGAATTTGCTGTTTCAGCCCACTTTGCCTTTTGGGATTGAATTTCCAATTTGAATCGATTCGTGATGATCCTATTTGTTGTTATCATTTATTATGACTTTGATGACTCCTTTTTTGGGATTTTTGAATATTCAGTTTGATGGATTCTTTACTGGTTTAATTGGATTTGATTCACGTCTTCGAATGTGAATTTTAATGATTGATTGTTTCTAGAATCATTTTTGTGGTTTGTCACTTTAAAATACAAAGTTTCTATACTAGTAGTAAATATTCAAACACTTTATCAAAGATGATTTAAACTCTATTTCCAATATCAAACTTGTTTATAAAACCGCTTTCCAATCTACTAGTATATACAAACCTTTTTCTCACTTGTATGAGAAATCTAATTAAACGGCTTAGTAAAACAAGTGGTATGAAACGCTTGCGTTCACTTCGTCGGTTAATTCATGGACTTGTTCGATTGAATCTATTGTGACAATTTTCTAGTGGAGATTTACAATTTGTTCTTAAATATTTAAGTTAAGCGAGTGGTTATGGGACATGAAGCCAAACTCATATATTTACTAGCTTACTGTGATGGACACTTCTTAATGATTGATGATGATCAATTTTGTGATTTAGACTAGCATTGTGCTATGTCTCTTTGTCTGCGGAGGAAACTAAACCCCTTTTTGTGGAGTTTCGACTCAAATTGGTAGGGTAGCGACCCATGGTCTTCGAGCCGTTTTGTGGAGCCTCGGCTCAAAATTAATGGTTAGTAACCATGGAATAGCGCTTCGTTTTGTCATACACGTGTTGAGAGTTTTCATGCCCTCGTTTTGTGATAGGCCTCCCCCCCTCTTTTTATTGTGATTTTTGGATTTTTTGTTGATGATTTCTAAAACTTGTGTTTCACTAAATTTTGTGATTTACATTGATAAGCTCTATCAATATTTGTGTATTGGTGAATTTGTGTGTCGTTAACTCTTGTGATTGGCATTGATATTATAGTCAATATTTTTGTGTTTGGTGAATAAACTAAAGAATATGACGTTCTTTCTTGTGTTTTGAGATTATTGAGGTATTGTATGATTTTAGTGTTTTGCATGCATACTAGTTACAGTAAGGCATTAATGTTATCATATGTCTTTTGTCATATCTCATACTCTATCTCATTTTAATCTAATATTTATAGTTAGACTGATCCGTTTATTATTTTCTTATTAAATAATACTCGGGTCAGACCGAGATGCTACAGGTGTGAAATGACCCTCTTTCTATACCTTAATTTGTAAGGAATTTTTTTTATATACACACATTTAAACTTAATTTAAATTCTCAGAGTCATTTTTCTTTTTAATTAATTATCCAGGATCAAAATTTCTACCAATATAAATATATTAGTGTATTCATAAAGATATGCACATACATATGAGGGTGCATGTGTCCCTCTTGTTTAAATTAGAGTTATGGTAAACAAGAGGATATTTTAATTGATTAAATTTAATCAATCCACACATAGTTCAATTTAATTCATATAACAAAATTCCATCCATATATGTATTTGTAAGATTTTAACTCTTGATTTCTTGATGGATTCTCTATGAAGGGTAATTCCTAGAAACAAGGAAATTGTGTTATGATCACATATAAATGTTTGGTGTAGTGCTTATGTCTTAAAAATGATATAAGTTTATATCATTTTCTATGTTTGATTTTCTATAAAATCTGCCTTAGATACAAACTCTTTTCTGGAATATTTTTAAGTGAGATATCATGTTCTTAAAGCTTAATTCTTTGATGTCATGATGCTATGCTAAATGAAATGCAAGCATGAATGAGTTTCCTGAGACCCTGAGGATCCAAAACATGGTTTTAATGTTAAGATGATTTGCTACAAACCAGACTCTTTGTTCTGATATAAGCCATAGGGCTTTAATATGCATTTTAATAAAGCTTTAGTAAAAGGAGTTCAGATTCGTGTTAAAATGCAAAGGTAACTGATGTGCAAATATTTGAACAAAATATGTTTAAACAAGCATATATACAAACTATCATGTACATGGCTTTCAAGTCCTATAGATACAGATTCTTCCTTTATTCAAGAATGAGGTATAAAACATTTGCATAGTACAAATTGCATTATGAAAACATGCAGACACATAATACATTTTCCCTATGCCTTTAAACTGCTGTATGCAAATGCCATGATGAAAGAATAAACCATATTTTTTATTGAGACTCAACTATCCAGATTTCCAATACTTAATCCTTTTCAAAGACTCAAGATTGACTAATACATTTATAAAATATAACCATCCTATTTATCATAGTATTCTTGCTCAGATTACATACAAAATCATAGGTTAACTTCTTCAACTTTTCAGATAATATCCTAATTTATAAACTCCAGTTACAAGTCAATTCCTTAGCAAAATATCTATCCATCATTCAGTACTTAATACAAGTGATAATTTAAAAATATCAATACATGCAGATTTCATCTTTTAAGCTCTTATCTAACTAATTTTAGCATGCTATAATCTTCTTCTCAAAGCCTTGCTCCTACTCCTACTTAGTTGCTGCAATTCCTAAAAAAGCATTTGAAGCTACCCCATATTAAATGAGACACCCCATATGCCATTAGCACACTAGGGTCAGACACATGTCTGGTATGAGAAAATCCACTAAAACAATTGGTAAATCAAGTTAAAGTTGAAACATATATAAATCAGGATATCCTGCCTTTAGAAAACAAGTAAGTCATAATGTGCATGTTCTATGTCAGTGTGCATGAGCACACTTAAATCTTTCTTTCCAGAAACCTTATAAAGATATGGAACAGGCATACATTCATACAAATCAGCCATAAATCAAATAAGCATCCATACAAAACAGGGAAATAACCAAAATGAATTAAATCATTTATTCCCTACTCAGATTTCATCCAGGAAAACTCTAGTTCCTCCTTATATCAAATTTTCTTACATTGATATATTTATCTATCTTGGTCTCATCTGCAATCATATGCATCAATGGACACATTGTAATGGACTAATTCACTCCATCACACAAAGATCTCAAGACTTAAACAAGCAATGTGTCAACTTGTATTGCTCAAGAATACAAGTCATTCCTGCAGTGCTCTTGACCCCATTTCCTAGTTATTTTTAAGTTGATAATAACTCTTTTGATTTTTCATGACTAAAACATTCATTGAATCATTTCACTAAAACAAACATCCATGTCATGGTATTTCATATCTTTCAAAACCGAACAAAGACAAGCAGGCAATTAAACATAGGTGTATAATAAATAAGATTCTGTATCCATATATATATATATACTTGCATTTTAAAAGGGGTATAGGCAACTAACATTGGCTTATGGCTTTTGAGAGAGTTTTTCATCTTGCGAACATTTATGCTTAAGTTAAACTCAGAATGACCAAGCTTCACAGAATCACAAATTTATTTGCTATGTATATGGCTATTTATACACTTTCATTGAATTACGAGCATCAGCACATAGGCAACCCTATTACACCCCTATTTCCTTTTTGTCTCAAGCCTCAGCACCTATACATAAGTATATTGCAGCTCAACAAGTTTATATTCTCTAGGTTATGCCAAAACCAACACTACTTTCCTATATTCATTATTTGATTCTCTGGGTATTCACTTATTTTTCCTAATATTAACATATCAGAGAGATGTGGGTTTATAAAAACATATTTACTAATAATACTTAGAACTTTCCCATAATAGATCAAGCAGAACAACCAAACTAAAGATCAAAGCATTTTCATCTTAGAAATCAAAGAAAGATAACCACAAATGAAAATACATTTTAAGAAAGATCAACTTATAAACTGGCTGCCTTCATTAGGACTTAGTGCCTTAGATTTTTGAGTGAGTTTTCTCACCTAGTTCTCCTTCACTTCTTAGTTGATTGATAAGCTTCTGCCTTTGCCCCCAAACCCTTTTCTTCACTTATCTTATATACATATGATATATATATTTTTTCAAAAGCTATCCGGGAAGAAGAGAAGGCCCCTCTTATCACTGCTTATTTATGCAGGGTTCTTCTAGGGTTTAAGGTGCTAGCAAAAGTCATTTTTTCCCACCCAAAATCATGCCATTTGCATTTAGTTTAAACCCAAAATCCTACCCTCCCCGGCTCAAGTTTATGGAGAGAAAAGAGGTTTTATCATTTTGGTTATTTTCAGAAATTTGCTTTTCCAGAAAATGCTTTTTCTCTTATCTAATATCATGCTAAAGGTGTGACTTGATTTCCATTATTTTATCATATATATGCCAAGGGTTCTTCCTAATTCTGCCTATACAAAACATATCACTGGTTTATCTTACTTTAATATTTTTAGCTTTCACTTAAATAGCATGTGCTTCCCTTATTTATTTATAAAAGGATTTCTCCTTTTATATCTTCATTCTTGCTTTCTGCCTATAGTTAAAATACATTTGTGTATTTTTATTTTACTGATTTGAACACTTGCGTTTGATTAGCATACATATATGTATATATATGTCTTAAAGAAATAAATAATACATATATATGTCTATACATTATTTTTACTGAACACATATGCACATATACACTCAAATACAACCAGTAGCATCCATATATATTTATGCATATAGCTTTTAAGGATTTAATCTATTTATCTGTATGTATATATATATATATATTTTCATACACATCAACATATTTTCATTCATATAATCCAGGAATTAAGCTTCTATTCATGTGTATTTCCTGTGCACACGTGTACACATATAGCTACACCATATCAAGCCATATCAATTCCTTTTCAAAATTAGTTAAAAAAATTAATTTAAACTTATTTATATTTTCAAAATAAATTCCTAAAATCTTGGGTCATTACATATACCCCACCTTTTAGAAATTGTGTCCCACAATTTTTCCTAAGCTTAAATCAAATTTAAACTTAATTCAGAGAACAAATACATTCTCAACCAAATAGATTTTTAGTTCTATCACAATAACTAAAAATACATGCATCCAAAAGGAAAACAAACTAAAAATCAGAATTACCTTTAATCTGAAAATAGCTTAGGATAGTTCATCCTAACCTTGTCTTCTAATTCCCATGTGCAATCACTAGGATCAAGACTCCACTGTACCTTCACAAGTTTTAGTGATTTATTCCTCAACTTCTTCACATCCTTTGCCAAAATTCCTACCGGATCCTTTTCATAAATCAAATTAGGATTTATTTGCACTTGGGTTGGGGTCTCAAGAATTTCTGCCTTGTCATGAACCCACCTTCTTAATTGTGATACATGAAAAACATCATGCATCCCTTGCATGTTTTTTGGTAATTCCAACTTATATGCCAAGGAACCAATTCTTTCCAAAATTTTGTATGGCCCAATATATCATGGGGTTAACTTGCCTTGTTTCCCAAACCTTAGTACATTTTTCATAGGTGAGATTTTGATGAAAACAAAATTTCCTACTTCATATTCAATTTGCTTCCTTCTTTTATCTGCAAATTTCTTCTGCCTCTCTTGAGCTATTGTCATTTTCCTTCTTATCAATGCAATCTTTTCAGTGGTCTCTTTAGTATAATCTGGTCCTAAGACCAACCTATCTCCAGTTTCAACCCAACAATTTGGAGATAAACATGGTTTGCCATATAAGTCTTCAAATGGTGCCATGCCTATGGTGCTCTGGTAGCTATTATTGTAAGTAAATTCTACTAGATGAAGATGATCTTCCCAGCTACCTCCAAAGTCTAGAACACATGCCCTCAACATATCCTCTAACTGTAGGATCGATTTCACCATAGAGGAGGGGTGAATAGGGTGATACTATGCATTATAAAAATTATTGCGGAAGTTGATATCAAATAATTTCAACACAGATCACAGCAGAATAATATCAGCACAGATAATAGTAGAATAGAAAATGCAGAAAATAGAACACACAGATTTACCCAGCTTCGGAAAAACCCTGCCTACGTGATGCCCCCAAGATTTCTACTATAAATTAGATAGTCACACGCTTACACACGTAAATTCGCGACACCCGCTACTGACTAATCCTAACTCTACGGTCAAAACCCTGCCACAACTCAGCCATTGAGTTGCGAATTCTCAAACTACGCCACGTAGTTTGTCCCCTAGTCACACGACTAGACAATACAATTGTTTAAAAGAGAAATACAAATTTAAAACAAAACCCTAATTTAATTAATTTAAAGCCCAAAGAAAATGATACCGGCCCAGTATAATTAAAGTGATAATCCCTTTTTCTTTTTGTTATCGGCCGGCTTTCCTCTTTGCTTATGAAAGAAATGGTGCTCGTTCCTTTGTTTCTTTGCTCCAAAATTAGGGCTTTTGTTCACTAAAGGCTGCCGACATTAAATTGATCGAATAAGTGATTTTCCTTTCCATTCTCTGTCGATCGACTGTCTCTATGAGTTGCTCACGGCTGCTTCTATTTGATCAAGTTCGATTCGAAAGTCTGGTATGTAATTTATGTTTTTTTTTGCTTTACTTGTTAGCTTGCTTGAACTTGATCTAATTCGAGTTGATGATTATTATTTGTTGCTTGAACTCGAATAGTATTTTCCGATGATGTTAAACCTTTATATAGGGTTCAATCCCGTTTATTTTCATTCGTATGAATTTGTTTGAATTTGTCAATCAATTTATCTCGGCCACTTGATCTTCGTTTGGATGTTTGAGATTGATTCCTCCTTGTTCCAATTCGTATATATTTTTCTTGGTTGACACGGTGTTGAATTCTCTGTTTCTTGGCCACCACGGTTTTGAATTCGAACTTGATTTTGGTTCCGTGAATTTCTCTTTGTGCTTATTGAACTTCGGCCTTCGTGGTTGAACTTGCTACTGCTGGTGACTTTGTTATCACTGCTATGACTCTTCATTGACCCTGTACAATTGCTTACTTTGTGCTAGTTGACTTTGACATGATTTTTCATATCTATAGCATACTTGACTTTGGCATTGCTTTGAACTGCAGTCATTAGTTGTCTGGTGGCATTTTATCTTCATGTTGTACTTGATTCAATTGAGTCTGGTACCTTTTGTAGCATTGTTTCTTCATGAGTCTACTGTCCTTGGCTTAACGAATTGTTTATAATTTTGGTTTGTGGTCATCCTTCTTTGCTTGATTTTGTTCACTGTTTCATTGTAATCCTGTTGATTCATCACTGTTTATATGTGTACATCAGTGTATGTTAGCTTGTCTATATTGGTTGTGTACTTTGTTGAGTTCCCTGTGTACATCTGTTCACTGTTTGACTTGAAGTCCGATCTTCATGTAGCTTGGTTGCTTTCCTCTGATCAGTTGATGTTGAGGCTGCTGTATTACCATAAAGCTTGTTGAATTATTTGAGTCTGGTCCTTATGCACATGTATAGTTGTTGTATACACTTTGTTTCTTTTGCCTGATTTCTTTGTGCATTGACTTCATGTAGTTTGTATTGGGTTTCTCTGTCCACTGCTTCGTTGGCATTGTGTATTTCATGACATGTTTGTATATATACATGTGTTTGTAAGAAAATAATTTCTACATCTAATTTACTGCATATATACTTGAGGCTGTACATTTGAGTCTTGTGCCTTGTCTGGTTCATATATATATATATATATATATATATATATATATATATATATGTTTGCAGTCTTGTTTATTAGCTTGAATTTGTTGAGCTTGGTTTGTTGGTTCTTGATGTTCTGGCCTTCATGTATTCATTGTTTGGATTTGAGTTTGCACTGGTTTTGTTCATGTTGTGGTCTGATTTGTGCTTGATCATTACATGTTGATTTTTGAAATTGTACTTGAGTTGAATCCAGTTTCAAAACTCGGGTTTGACCTTGTGCTTATGTCGTGACATTATTTTTATTGCACTTGAGTTGAACCCGACTTTTGGGTTTGACCTGTGCTCACCTGTCACTATAATTGTATCAAGTGTATATATCGGTGTGCACGACCTTGTGGCATGTATAGTGATTCACTGTGCATGTCACAAGCTGTTCGTGTATGATGAATTCAGAATTAAATGATGACGAACAACCCAAATAACTGAGGCAAATAAAATTTTCAAAATCACATTTTATTTTATACTGCAAAAATATTTCTTTTTCAATTTTACTACGTCAGTGTGTATTTTTGCAGATTACTCAGATGCTGGATTCAATTTGGAATGAAGTTGAAGTTAAAATACGAGTTGAGTGAACGAGTGATATATAGTGAGGTCAAATGTAAATGTGAATCATGATGTAATCATATTTGTATTGTAGTCAAAATTGTGTATTTATATAGTGAGAGCTTGAATTTGTACTATTCAAAATTGTAATAAATATTTGTTTGAATATCTTATTGAAGTTAAATTCTGTGTTATTTATTTTATTCAGCAAATATTTAATCTGTGAAAATAAAATAGTACAATAACAAATACATATAAATGAATATATATATATGTTTATTATCATCAAACAAAAATCATATAGTCGCATATTCAACAATCTCCCCCATTTGATGATAACAAAACATATATTTTAGATTTTGAATTTTTTTTAAATGTATTTGATTATTCAATTTGCTCCCCCTATTTGAATGCTCCCCCTCTACATAAAACTCCCCCTTCATATATGCATGTGAACAAAAATATGCAAATGTGCTTAGATCCAAATTGAAAATATTTGACCTTTATTTGCCAAAATCTTAACTTTCTCTCCCCCTTTTGTTATCAGCAAAAGAATAATAGTGTTAGAAAAATAGAGATAAAATGATAGAGATTATTACAATATTATTGCTCAGTCGAGTATAAATATTAAATTTCAATATTAAAAAAATCACAAATACTCTGATTGACGCATATTCCACTTTAGAGTGAAGGAATGATATCATCATATAAACCATATAGTTGTGTCTATTTGTGGTATATTTATATCAGGAATTTGAATATCTACTAACCATGCATAACCGTTAGGACTTTTAAATGAGATTAGTAGTATTCCAAAATTAAAAAAAATAAATGAATTCAAGTATCTTCTAACCACGCATAACCGTGAAAACTTTTAAATGGGATTGAATCAACTTGTCTATTTAATTAATCAATTTTGTTATGCGTTCCATACATGCATAATCATGAGGACTTTTAAATGAGCATGGAAGCACATAATCAAAAATCCAAGTAATTCGCCCATGCATAACCGTGAGGACTTGTAAATGAGAGTGAATACTTTGGATGTTTTTATTTGATAAAAATATAATAAAATGAAAAAAACGAATGATTCCCGTTTAAAATACCACATATTGACATACTATATTGGATTTTGATGAATGATGGTCAATAGAAATATGATAGAAATAGAAATGGTCATTGAATTTTTACTAAAAAAAAGCTTTTATAACTCTTGTTTAAATTTCTAAAGAAATTTACTAATATACTATCTTGAGTTATAATATATGGTTAATATCAACACTCATCACTTTTTCAATCACTGTTTATCTTTTTGATAATTAGTAGGGGGTCAGATTAGTTAATGTAGTAATTTAAAATCAATTTCAAAAATAATTATAAAATCAGTTTTTCTGAAATAACTAATCTGAAACAAGGTGAACTAAAAAATGATTTTCTAGAAGGGGTTTTTAGAAAAATGACTGCTATTTAAAAAATTATTTCGAGTGAAAAATATGCAGATATTTTCTTTGAAAAACGATGCAGCCACTGAATGTCTCATAAATCACGTTCCACTAGTAATTTTTCTATCAACTAGATTACCAGTGTAATCTGCATCTGAATTTTTCTTTCACTCAACATTATCAATGTTATAGACCAGACTTATGAACCTGAAATAAATTTCTTTGAAATCATTTTTAACAGCTTTTAAATAAAGTTCTCTTGAATTTGAATTGAAGCCGTTGAAATAAAAAAACAGTGATCATAGTGTCAGAACAGATAAACAAATGTATCCACTTGTAGCATGAGTAGTAAGTAATCAATTAAATATCATAATTAATCCAAGCAATTCTATTTAAAGATGATTAGTCAACATTTTGAATAAGTCATAATCAACATCATCAATTATAACTGGCTGATTTAATTCAGATTATGGTGCAGATTATCACAGTTAATATATTGTTTCAAAAATATATACAGTTACATGTTTTACCTTTATGATAATCTTTCGTTGTTTCCCATTTTGAATCTGTCACCTTTATACTAGGCTAAAGAACTGTGATTTGTCGCTCGTTGTGTTCCTGGAACAGCCAGAATCCAGATAACACTGTTGTTGTTCCTTAGCTTGCCACTATACCTACACGATGAAGGATTTTTGTGACCTATTTGTTTTTATAGGTCCATGGTTGTTAGTAGCAACAAATTTTGAAATATAATTTTGTGGTGACCCAAAACTATTTATATATGTTCCTTTTGGCACCCAGATTTGTTTAACTTTGAGGGATCTTATATCTATGCCTTTTGGAACCCAAATTGGAATTGTTTTCATATTTTTGGATCTATACCAACAAATATTTTGATTGTGTCCAAATTTTCTACAAATTGTGCACATGGAATTGACTAGTTTAATTTCACCTCTATAACGTTTTGTTTGAGTATATCCAAGTCCTTGTCTATCAATATTGACAGTTTGTTTTCCTAATAGCATATTCAATGATCTTTCACTTTTGGAAAATTTTCCTAAAGTCGTTGACAGTTGTTGGACTTGTGTTTTGAGAGAATCATTTTCATTTAATAATTGTGTTCACTTTTTAATAGAATTTTCTCTCCTCGTATTTTCACTTTCTTTCAAAATCAGAATTTCATTTTCAAGCGTTTTAATTTTAATTTCTTATTTTTTTAATTTATTCTTCAAATGTTGGACACTTATCACACTTAGGGATTCTACTTTGATAGTTTTTAACTAATTGATCAAGTTGTTCATTTAATTCTATCAAACTATCTCTTTGTGATTCAAGTTTAGCGTATCTTTCCCTAAGTCGTTAAAAACAGCCGTTTACTTCATGGAAATAAATAAGCAACTCAGAATGGGTAAGTTTTGATACCTCACTTGGCTCATTATCGTCACTGTCAGTTATATCACCTCGAAGGCACAATTCTGCTTTTTCGCTTTCACTACTAGTGCTTTGACCATCCTCATTCGTTTCATCCCAAGTGGCTGTAAAACTTTTCTTTTTCTGTTTCTTTCCATGGATGAATTTATTTTGTGGGCAATCGGGCTTGATATGACCGGGTTTGTTGCACTTGTAACAGATGATCTTCTGTTCTTCTGAGTGGTCTAGTGCTTTGGCTATTCTGCTTTTTAATTTTTGATTTAGAGCTGAATTTCCATATTTGTGATTCCACTTTTTGAATTTCCTTATTAACAGCTCTAGTTCTGCTGCACCATCATCGTCGTCATCATCACTTTCAGTTGTTCCTTTGAGAGCTATCGATTTCTTTCGAGTATCACCTCCTTCTCGTTCTTCCTTGAATTTTATCTCTAGCTCGTAAGTGGTGAGATTTCCGATAAGTTCTTCAACTTTGAGTTGTTTCAAATCTTTTGATTCTTGAATGGCAGTAACTTTCAATTCAAAGCTTCGTGGAAGGACTCTGAGAATTTTTCGGACTATTTCCACTTTTGTGTATGATTTTCCAAGAGCTTTTGATTTGTATACGATATTGGAAAGTCATTCGTACATCTCTTTGACATTTTCATCCTTGGCCATTGTGAAATTCTTGTATTCTCTGCTTAGCATGGCAAGACAAGATTCTTTGACTTGAGACGTTCCTTCGTGAGTCACTTCGAGCGTGTGCCATATTCCTGCACAGTTAGACAATGTGAGACACGATTAAATTCAATATGATCCAACGAACAAATAATAGAATTCATAGCTTTAGCATTTGCATTCTGTAACTTATTTTCTAGATCTGTCCATTGATCAATTGGTTTGTCTATTTCCTGATTATCTACAATTATAGTTGGAGTTCTATAACCTGTCTCAACAATATTCCAAGCATCAATGGTTTTCAGAAAAAATTTCATCCTATTTTTCTGATAATCATATTCACCATTGAACATTGGAGGTCTAACTATCGACTGTCCCTCTATAAAGGCATTATTAAAAGAAGCCATTTTTAAAAATCAAATTTTTTAAAAACAAAAGTTGGTTTTTAAAAAAAAATCTAATTTTTAAAACAAAAATTTTACCTCTATTCCTAGATCTGATACCACTTGTAGGATCGATTTCACCCTAGAGGGGGGGCGAATAGGGTGATACTATGAATTATAAAAATTATTGCAGAAGTTTATATAAAATAATTTCAACAAAGATCACAACAGAATAATATCAGCACAGATAATAGCAGAATAGCAAATGCAGAAAATAGAACACATAGATTTACCCAGCTTCGGCAAAACCCTGCCTACGTGCTGCCCCCAAGGTTTCTACTAGAAATTAGATAGTTACACGCTTACACACGTAAACTCGCGACACCCGCTACTGACTAATCCTAACTCCATGCTCAAAACCCTGCCACAACTCAGCCACTGAATTGCAAATTCTCAAACTACGCCACGTAGTTTGTCCCCTAGTCACACGACTAGACAATACAATTGTTTAAAAGAGAAATACAAATTTAAAAACAAATTTAAAACAAAACCCTAATTTAATTAATTTAAAGCCCAAAGAAAATGATGTCGTCCCAGTATAATTAAAGTGATAATCCCTTTTTCTTTTTGTTATCGGCCGGCTTTCCTCTTTGCTTGAAAATTAGGGCTTTTGTTCACTAGAGGCTGCCGACATTAAATTGATCGAATAAGTGATTTTCCTTTCTTTTCTTTGTCGATCGACTGTCTCTATGAGTTGCTCACGGCTGCTTCTATTTGATCAAGTTCGATTCGAAAGTCTGGTATGTAATTTATGTTTTTTTTTTGCTTTACTTGTTAGCTTGCTTGAACTTGATCTGATTCGAGTTGATGATTATTATTTGTTGCTTAAACTCGAATAGTATTTGTCGATGATGTTAAACCTTTATATAGGGTTCAATTCCCTTTATTTTTGTTCGTATGAATTTGTTTGAATTTGTCAATCGATTTATCTAGGCCACTTGATCTTCGTTTGGATGTTTGAGACTGATTCTGACTTGTTCCAATTCGTATATATTTTTCTTGGTTGACACGGTGTTGAATTCTCTGTTTCTCGGCCACTACGGTTTTGAATTCGAACTTGATTTTGGTTCCGTGAATTTCTCTTTGTGCTTATTGAACTTCGGCCTTCGTGGTTGAACTTGCTACTACTGGTGACTTTGTTATCACTGCTTTGACTCTTCATTGACCCTGTACAATTGCTTACTTTGTGCTAGTTGACTTTGACATGATTTTTCATATCTGTAGCATTCTTGACTTTGGCATTGCTTTGAGCTGTAGTCATTAGTTGTCTGGTGGCATTTGATCTTGATGTTGTACTTGATTCAATCGAGTCCGGTACCTTTTGTAGCATTGTTTCTTCATAAGTCCACTGTCCTTGGCTTAACGAACTATTTATAATTTTGGTTTGTGGTCATCCTGCTTTGCTTGATTTTGTTCACTGTTTCATTGTAAGCATGTTGATTCATCACTGTTTATATGTGTACATCAGTGTATGTTAGCTTGTCTGCATTAGTTGTGTACATTGTTGAGTTCCCTATGTACATCTGTTTCACTATTTGACTTGAAGTCTGATCTTCATGTAGCTTGGTTGATTTCCTCTGATCAGTTGATGTTGAGGCTGCTGTAGTACCATAAAGCTTGTTGAATTATTTGAGTCTGGTCCTTATGCACATGTATAGTTGTTGTATACACTTTGTTTCTTTGGCCAAATTTCTTTGTGCATTGACTTCATGTAGTTTGTATTGGGTTTCTCTGTCCACTGCTTGGTTGGCATTATGTACTTCATGACATGTTTGTATATATACATGTGTTTGTGAGAAAATAATTGCTGCATCCAATTTACTGCATATATAATTGAGGCTGTACATTTGAGTCTTGTGCCTTGTCTGGTTCATATATATATAAGTTTGCAGTCTTGTTTATTTGCTTGAATTTGTTGAGCTTGGTTTGTTGGTTCTTGATGTTCTGGCCTTAATGTATTCATTGTCTGGATTTGAGTTTGCACTGGTTTTGTTCATGTTGTGGTCTGATTTTTGCTTGATCATTACATGTTGATTTTTGAAATTGTACTTGAGTTGAATCTAGTTTCAAAACTCAGGTTTGACCTTGTGCTTGTGTCGTGACATTATTTTTATTGCACTTGAGCTGAACCCGACTTTTGGGTTTGACCTGTGCTCACCTGTCCCTGTAATTGTATCAAGTGTATATATCGGTGTGCACGACCTTGTGGCATGTACAGTGATTCACTGTGCATGTCACAAGCTGTTCGTGTATGATGAATTCAGAATTAAATGATGACGGACAGCCCAAATAACTGAGGCAAATAAAATTTTCAAAATCACATTTTATTTTATACTGCAAAAATATTTCTTTTTCAATTTTACTGCGTCAGTGTGTATTTTTGCAGATTACTCAGATGCTAGATTCAATCTGGAATGAAGTTGAAGATAAAATATGAGTTGAGTGAACGAGTGATATGTAGTGAGGTCAAATGTGAATGTGAATTTGAATCGTGATGTAGTCAAATTTGTATTGTAGTCAAAATTGTGTATTTATATAGTGAGAGCTTGAATTTGTACTATTCAAAATTGTAATAAATATTTGTTTGAATATCTGTTTGAATTTAAATTCTGTGTTATTTTTTTATTCAGCAAATATTTAATCTATGAAAATAAAATAGTACAATAACAAATAAATTTAAATGAATATATATATATGTTTATTATCATCAAACAAAAATCATATAGTCGCATATTCAACACTAACACCTTGTTAAATACTTCTGTCTAGCCATCAGATTGTGGGTGGTAAGCAGTGCTCATGCATAATTCACTGCCCATGGCCTCTTGAAAACATTTCCAAAACCTTGATGTGAAGATGGTGTCTCTATCACTCACAATTGTTTTGGGAATACCATGCAGCTTCACTATCTCTTTCACAAAGATTAGGGCTAAGCTTGTTGCTTTTCTGTCTGCCTTTATTGGGATGAAGTGAGCCACTTTGGTTAATCTATCCACTATCACCCAAATTCCAGTGTTTCCTCTCCTTGATCTTGGCAAGCCATCAATAAAGTCCATGGAAATATCTTCCCATTTCCATTGAGGAATGCTTAAGGGTTAAAGCAATCCAGATGGTCTTTGGGTTTCAGCTTTCACTTTTTGGCATATTAAGCACTTTGCTATATGTTTTGCCACATCTCCTTTCATCCCCTTCCACCAGAAATCTCTCTTTAGATTTTGATACATTTTTGTGTTTCTAGGGTGTATGGAATATTTGCTTCTATGAAACTCATTCATTATCTCTTCCTTCAATTCTTCATTTTCAGGCACCCATAACCTATTCTTAACCCTCAAATTCCCCACATTATCAATGTGAAGATTTAACAATTCTTCTCCCTTAGATAATTGAGCTTTTCTCTCAACTAATAGGGTCTTGGTCTTGCATTTTACTTACCTTCAAAATTAATTCAGATTGAAGAGTCATCAAGCTCAACTTCCCTCTATTTTCCTGTGCACCATGCACATGTACATCTATGTGCACACAACCATTCTCCCCAATTTCTAATTCAGCAAGCAAATACAAGTCCTTAAACTCTTCTATCATCATCATAGCTAACTTAGCATGTTGTCTACTTAGAGCATCAGCAACCTTGTTTTCTTTTCCAGGGGTATAGAGTATGTCAAAGTCATAGGTAGCTAAGAACTCTACCCACCTATGTTGCCTCATATTTAAATCTTGTTGTGAAAATAAATATTTTAAAGACTTGTGGTCAGTGTAAAGTTCAAACTTAGTTCCTAACAAATAATGTCTCCAAAGTTTCAAAGCATAGATCACAGCTGCTAATTCAAGATCATGTGTGGCATACCTTACTTCATGGGGTTTCAGTTGTCTGGATGCATTTGCAATGACTTGGCCTTGTTGCATCAACACTGCACCCAAGCAAAACCCACTAGCATCAGTGTATACAACTAATTCTTCATTTCCCTGGGGTACTTTCAAGATTGGAGCATTCACCAATGCCTCCTTCAACTGTTCAAAAGAATTCTCACACTTCTCTGACCATACAAAAGCTTGATTTTTCCCGGTTAGGTTAGTAAGTGGTTTAGAAATTTTTGAGAAGTTTTTGATAAATCTCTTATAGTACCCAGCAATACCCATAAAAGATCTTGCTTCACTCACAGTCTTGGGTCTTTTCCATGCTTGAATAGCCACTATTTTGTTTGGGTTTACAGAAATTCCCTGGGTAGAAATAACATGTCCAAGAAAATTTACATCATTCTTCCAAAATGTACATTTAGAGAACTTTGCTTTTAAATCATTTTGCCTTAGCCTATTCAAAACTAAATGCAAATGTATCTTATGCTATTCTTCTATCTTAGAATAAATTAAAATATCATCTATAAATATTAGCACAAATTTTTCCAAATAATCTCTAAAGGTTCTATTCATTAAATCAACAAAATATGATGGTGCATTAGTCAAGTCAAATGGTATAACCAGAAATTCATACAACCCAAGTGTTAAAGGCAGTGTACTTGATACTTGACTCCTCCACCTTCATTTGATGAAAACCAGATGCTAAATCTAGTCTAGAAAACACTCTTGCTCCAGCTAATTGATCAAAAAGATCATCTATTCTTGGCAATGGATATTTTTTTTATAGTTACTTTGTTCAATTCTCTATAACCTATACAAAGTCTTAAGGAGCCATCTTGTTTCTTAACAAATACCACTGGTGCTCCCCAGCAAGAATTACTTGGTCTTATAAAACCCTTATCTTCTAATTCCTCTAATTGTTTCTTTAATTCCTTTAGTTCATTTAGCCCCATTCTAGTTGGCTTTTTAATCACTGGGCTTGCTCCTGGAACTAAATGAATTTGGAATTCCACTGGTCTAAGGTTTGGAACACCCTTAACTTCTTCAAACACATCCATGTATTTATTTACAATGGGTATTCTTTCAATGGTTAGCTCACCTGTTTCACCGTCTAAGCTATATAAATGAGCTAAAGTTCTTTCCTTGGTGGCCTCACAGAGAATGGTAAGTCACTGGCCCTTATCATTTATAAGTGAAATGGTGGATGCTTCCAAATTAATTATAGCTTTATAACGTTTTAACCAATCAACACCCAATATAATCCCTATATCTGGGTATTTCAAAACATATAAATTAGAGTTAAAAATATTTCCTCCAATATCTAATTCTACATCCACACATAACATGTTCAAAATACAAGAATTTCCTAAGGGACTTTTCAAAAGTAATGGTCTTTCCACCATAATGCATTTCAATTTCAACAACTCAACTATATCATGTGAAATTAAAGAATGTGTTGCCCCTGTGTCATAAATCACTAATATTGGCATTTTATGGATAAGTAATGTACCTTCCACTTGTCCATGATTTTCAGCATTTGATTCCACCATAGATTTGTCTTTGGTTACTAAAGTTGCCACTCTTCTTTGCTGCTTATTCTCGGGGCAGTTTCTTTTGATGTGGCCTTCTTTCCCATACAAATAACACTTGAAAGCTCCTCCTTTTAATTCTGGACATTTTGGTTTGATGTGTCCTTCCTTACCACAGTGGTGACACACAATTTTCTTCTTGGTTTCCTTAGCTTTGGTATCTCCAGTGCCTTTGTTACTTGCCTCTTCTTTCTTCATATCATAAGGGTGATATCTGCCCTTACCCTTCTTAGTGTTATTATTCCTAAAAATTCTGAACTTCTCCCTCTCTTTTTCATGTTGTTCAAAACCCAAAGCTAAGTCTATGACTTGATCAAAAGTCTTGTCTCCATAGCGTAGCATTGCCCTGCTTATACTTGGGTTCAATCTTTTAATATACCTATCATTTTTGGATACTTCATCAGCCACTAGCATTGCTCCATATTTGGTTAATCCCTCAAATTTTTGAGTATACTCAGTGACATTCAAAGTTCCTTGTCTGAGTCTAATAAACTCTTCAAGTAATGTGGTTTTAGCTGATGCTGGTACAAACCTTGCCTCCAACATCTCCTTGAATTGATTCCAAGTGATTTCATTCTCATTTCTCCCTGCAATGATTACTTCCCACCAGTCTAGTGCTGCTCCTCTTAATTGCCATGAACCCACTTGTCTTTTCCTTTGGTCTTCAAGTTGCATATCATTGAAAATCCTATCCAATGTTTTTAAGCCAAGTTTGAATTTCCATAATACTTTATGTCCCTTCGAAGCTTTTGCCTCCTAAATGAGCATAAGTCTTGAGTAATTTTGAGAGCTCTTCATAGGGATTTTCTTGCCTTTGTACTGCCCCATCCCTAAATGCTCTCACCAAATCTTGTAGATTGACTATTAGTGGTGCATTTGAGGATCCTGCTCTCTGATTTGGTGGTCTTCCTACCATAGTTTGCTAATAATAATTTACATAGCTAGTTAGTTTTTATAATGTCTAACTCAGACTTGATCATCCAGTGATCAATCCCAACAAAATATTTTACTTATATTTTGTTTCTTAAGTTTTTAGTTTCATAGAAGGATTTGATTTCAATTTTCAACTAAGTTTTAGTAACATAGCTCTGATACCAGATGAAATGACCCTCTCTTTTTATACCTTAATTTGTAAGGAATATTTTTTTATATACACACATTTAAACTTAATTTAAATTCTCAGAGTCATTTTTTCAATCAATTATCCAGGATCAAAATTTCTACCAATATAAATATATCAGTGTATTCATAAAGATATGCACATACATATGAGGATGCATGTGTCCCTCTTGTTTAAATCAGAGTTATGGTAAACAAAAGGATAATTTGATTGATTAAATTTAATCAATCCACACATAGTTCAATTTAATTCATACAACAAAATTCCATCCATATATGTATTTGTAAGATTTTAACTCTTGATTTCTTGTTGGATTCTCTATGAAGGGTAATTCCTAGAAACAAGGAAATTGTGTTATGATCACATATAAATGTTTGGTGTAGTGCTTATGTCCTGAAAATGATATAAGTGTATATCATTTTCTATGTTTGATTTTCTATAAAATCTGCCTTAGATACAAACTCTTTTCTGGAATATTTTTAAGTGAGATATCATGTTCCTAAAGCTTAATTCTTTGATGTCATGATGCTAGTCTAAATGAAATGCAAGCATGCATGAGTTTCCTGAGACCCTGAGGATCCAAAACATGGTTTTAATGGTAAGATGATTTGCTACAAACCAGACTCTTTGTTCTGATATAAGCCATAGGGCTTTAAAATCCATTGGAACAAAGCTTTAGTAAAAGGAGTTCAGATTCGTGTTAAAATGCAAAGGTAACTGATGTGCAAATATTCGAACAAAATATGTTTAAAGATGCATATATACAAACTATCATGTACATGGCTTTCAACTCCTGTAGATACAGATTCTTCCTTTATTCAAGAATGAGGTATACAAAATTTGCATAGTACAAATTGCATTATGAAAACATGCAGACACATAATACATTTTCCCTATGCCTTTAAACTCTTGTATGAAAATGTCATGATGAAAGAATAAACCATATTGTTTATTGAGACTCAACTATCCAAATTTCCAATACTTAATCCTTTTCAAAGACTCAAGATTGACTAATACATTTATAAAATATAACCATCCTATTTATCATAGTATTCTTGCTCAGATTTACAAACAAAATCATAGGTTAACTTCTTCAACTTTTCAGATAATATAAAAATTTATAAACTCCAGTTACAAGTCAATTCCTTAGCAAAATACATAGCAAAATATCCATCCATCATTCAGTACATAATACAAGTGATAATTTAAAAATATCAATACATGCAGATTTCATCATTTAAGCTCTTATCTAACTAATTTTAGCATGCTATAATCTTCTTCTCAAAGCCTTGCTCCTACTCCTACTTAGTTGCTGCAATTCCTGAAAAAGCATTTGAAGCTGCCCCATATTAAACGAGACCCCCCATATGCCATTAGCACACTAGGGTCAGACACATGTCTGGTATGAGAAAATCCACTAAAACAATTGGTAAATCAAGTTAAAGTTGAAACATATATAAATCAGTATATCCTGCCTTTAGAAAACAAGTAAGTCATAGTGTGCATGTTCTGTGTCAGTGTGCATGAGCACACTTAAATCTTTCTTCCATAAACCTTATAAAGATATGGAACATGCATACATTCATACAAATCAGCCATAAATCAAATAAGCATCCATACAAAACAGGGAAATAACCAAAATGAATTAAATCATTTATTCCCTACTCAGATTTCATCCAGGAAAACTCTAGTTCCTCCTTATATCAAATTTTCTTACATTGATATATTTATCTATCTTGGTCTCATCTGCAATCATATGAATCAATGGACACATTGTAATGGACTAATTCACTCCATTACACAAAGATCTCAGGACTTAAACAAGCCATGTGTCAACTTGTATTGCTCAAGAACACAAGTCATTCCTATAGTGCTCTTGACCCCATTTCCTAGTTAGTTTTAAGTTGATAATAACTCTTTTGATTTTTCATGACTAAACCATTCAGTGAATCATTTCACTAAAACAAACATCCATGTCATGGCATTTCATATCTTTCATAACCAAACAAAGACAAGCATGCAATTAAACATAGGTGTCTAATAAATAAGATTTTGTATCCCTATATATATACTTGCATTTTAAAAGGGGTATAGGCAACTAACATTGGCTTATGGCTTTTGGGAGAGTTTTTCATCTTGCAAACATCCGTGCTTAAGTTAAACTCAGAATGACCAAGTTTCACTGAATCACAAATTTATTTGCTATGTATATGGCTATTTATATACTTTCATTGAATTAGGAGCATCAGCACATAGGCAACCCTATTGCACCCCTAATTCCTTTTTGTCTCAAGCCTCAGCACCTATACACAAGTATATTTGTTGGGTGAATTCTCACCACCGGTCCAGGCTTCGCCGAACCAACCATCTCAGGCTTCGCCGAACCAACCATCTCCAGGCTTCGCCGAACCAACCATCTCAGGCTTCGCCGAACCAACCATCTCCATCCCTACCACCGAACCAGAACCTTCCTAATGCCCACCGAACCAGCTCCTTCCTCGTGACTACCGAACCATCACCCAAGACCAAAGGTGCCGGACCAACCCCTACCAAACCACCTCCTGCCGAACCAACATACACTCCACCCATTACCGGTCCAACTCCTCTTCCATGTCTTGCCGGATCAACCACTAGTCCACCTACCACCGGACCAAGTATTACCGGACCAAGACTACAACCCAACCATCACCGGACCAAGTGCTACCGGACCAAAACGTGCCAGGCCAGATCACGTCAGCCCAGGCCCACCAGCAACTATACACATCCAAGACCCCTACCCCCAGCCTCACTCTATAAATAGAGGGGCAGGGGTACAACAATGGGAGACAAGTTGGAGAGCTCAAGCACGGATAGAACTTTCAAACAACTTTCTTTTACTTGTATCAAAGCTTTGTACTTGTAATCTAAACAAGAGAAGAGAAATAACATATAAAGTGGACGTAGGCACATTCTGGCTGAACCACTATAAATCTGCATGTCTTTTTACAGTTTAGTCCCTGCTTTTCATATATTTGCGTAAATCATCAAAATCACTAAGAACAACCTAAGATCTATTAAATCATACAACTTTGAGGTGTTTGTCCATTTTTTGTGCAAACATTTTTGGCGCTTTCATTGAGAGGTAGAAGCTCGAAGCTTCAGCTTCATCCACTTAATAGTTTTCCTAACAGCATCGTTCGCCACTTGGAAAACATGCCTCCCAAACAGAGAAAAGATGTTAACAAAGGAAAAAACATCGCATCCAGTAGTCTTCCAGATCCAGCTGTCACGGATCAAGTAAATCGTCCTCCTCCAGCAGCAGTAACAAATGAAGGACAGGCTAACCCAACCACTCCTGCCACAGAACAGCCTGCAGCAATTACTAAGGCAGATTTGGACAGAGTTGTGGTTGAAGTAACTAACCGCTTCACGTCCCAGCAGGAAGCCTTGGTGGATCATCTCATGTCACGCTTAAGGGATGCTGAAGAGTCCAACCGCAACACTGAATCATAGGGCGAGTCCCAGTCTGGAGGATCTCAGAGGCAACAAAGATCTTCCTTCTTCGAAGGAGCTAACGGCAGATGTAGCCAGGGTAGGAGCCGAGACCGAGCACAGCCCGAAGTTAGGCCTGAGGAAACGCTTGGTACCGAACCCAACGGGGGAGGTACCAGACGAAGGTCAACTGTAGCTGAGCCTGTCATACTGCCTAACCACGGAAACGCTGGTGAACGGGGCCGAGCTAGAGTCCAGCCCGAAGTTGGACCCGAGGAAGTGCTTAGATCAGAACCCAGCGTGGGAAGATCAAGGCAAGGGCCAACTGTAGCTGACCCTAGCATGCTCCCAGGAGATCAAAGACAGCCGCTGGAAAATATGAGGAATGATAGACGATACCATCCCTACAGGTCGTCTGGACGGAATCAATCCCACAGAACAGAACCAAATTCCTTTCTATCTGCTCCAAGTTCTGATGAAGGGATGGCACGCTTATTCAGAGAATGCGTCCAACGGGAGCAACGAGATCGAGGGATAGGCGCTAGGGTAACCAGCCCTTTCGCCCGCAATATCGAAATTGCTATCACCCCCCGAGAATGGAAGATGCCAACGATGGAACCTTACAAGGGAACCTCCGACCCCATCGTACACTTACAAAGATACACACAGCATATGCTCATGAGTGGAGCAACAGAGGGAGTACTGTACAAATGCTTCCCACTATTCTTAGCAGATCTCGCTACCTCCTGGTTCTGTCATTTACCCCAGGGATCCATCAGCTCGTGGGAAATGTTGAAAGAAAAGTTTATCAGTCAGTTCCGCATTCATGTGGAACAACCTAAGGATGCTTATTCCTTATCCAGCATCAAACAGAAACCCGGAGAAAAACTGCAACAATACCTAACCCGATTCAATGCCGCAGCTGCCGCAGTACAAGATGCCGACGGGAAGCTTATCTTAATGGCCCTCTGTAGTGGTGTGCATCCGGATACTAAATTTGCTAGAAGGCTGACAAAAGAAAAACCAGCTACTTTACCCGATTTCTTCCATGAAGCTGGAAAATATATGAGACTTGAAGACGCCGTCACTGAAGGGCAATCGGGACAACAAAATAGGGCAGCTCACGGCAACACGCCCGCTGTAGCAAAGGACGTTCGAAGATTTGACTCTAGGGATAATGCTGGGGGCAAGAAGGGAGAAAAGCATCCATATCGGCCAGGACCAAGATTTGACGCTTACACCCCTCTAAATGAAACGATCGAAAATATCTTCCTGGCCACTCAAGACGAAGTTGAATACAAACGCCCCCCGCACAAGAAGGAATCAGATAACGCAGTTAAGTCTGGAAAATTCTTCCGCTTCCACGAATCCCATGGGCATGATACCAATGAATGCCATCATCTCCGGGACTTGATTGAAGAACACATCAGAAGAAGGAGACTGGAACGCTATGTAAATAGTGCATTGAACTAAGTCAATATGATATTACCTACCATCCTCGCACCGCCATCAAGGGACAGGCCATGGCCGATTTCATCACCAAATTCACTACAAACAACTGAGATTACTCAAATGACCAGCCCGTGGCACTTTGCTGTATGGGGAATTGACATAATCGGCGAACTACCAATGGGCCGAGGCGGGGCCAAATATGCTATAGTGGCAGTCGACTATTTCACCAAATGGGTGGAAGCAGAACCCCTGAATAAAGTATCTTCAGCAAAAGTTATTAATTTCTTGATCAAAAATGTTCTGTGCAGGTACGGAGTCCCATTCAAAATCATATCAGACAATGGACTTCAATTTGACAGCGAGGAATTCGCCAACTGGTGCCAAGAGCATGGAATTCACAAAAGCTTCTCATCCGTAGCGTGTCCCCAGGCAAACAGACAAGTCGAAGCCGTCAACAAAATTCTGAAAACTCTGGTCAAAAAGAAGCTCGAAAAGTCAAAGGGCGCTTGGGTGGATGAACTCCCTATGGCACTATGGGCCTATCGCACACCTTTCAGAACATCAACAGGGCATACTCCTTTCTCTTTGGCATACGGATCGGAGGCTATGCTCCCAGTTGCAACCATCGTGCCTTCCCACCGTAGGATCCACTATAACCCAGAAGAGAACGAAGAACTCCTTCACATGTCTTTGGATCTAATTGAGGAGAGAAGAAATGATTCCGTCCTCAAAGCAGCAGCCCACAAGCAAAAAGTGGCAGTACAATACAACTCCGAAGTCAAGCATCGCACCTTACAAGAAGGGGATCTTGTCCTCAAGCGAATCTTCCCTCACCCCGGAGCACTAGATCCAATCTGGGATGGTCCATATAAAGATCTCCACAACGGAGCTTATATTTTGTCAACAGTGGACGGAGAGGTGTTCCAGAGGGCATGGAACATCCAACACCTCCATCGATACTTTTCTTAACTTGTACTGCCCATATGAAGTGAATTAACAAAGAGAATCAGTGGACGTAGGCATTTTCGTGCCGAACCACTTTAAAAAACCTTGTCTCTTTTTTAACTTGTTCCTTCATATCTTGGCTGCTTGTTAACTTTATCCTTTTCTGTTGAACGAAATCCTATGCAAGGCACTCCACAGTGCAACTTCACCTGGACAAGACCTAACAGGTACTATGCGAATCTATGCCCTCGCCAATGAGACACTTTCGCTCCGGCATCCCTCTGCTGCGAGTTAACTCATTGCTCGCGACGGCCCTTAAAGCCAACTGTAATGAGCCGATTATAAGCCCTAGAGAAGGCCGACTATAGCCGAGGCAGCTCATTACGGCGTTCGGCTCGTCGGCAACTGTGAACCGATTATAAGCCCCAATATAAGGTGTGGCCAGCCAGGGGCAGTTCACAGTTGACGATCGGCACCCACGCTAGCCGGCCACAGTAAATCGAATAATACCCACGATTGCGGGCCATAATGGCCCGGGTAGTTACTGTGTGCGATCTCGGCTCCGATGTGTCTTAAGTGCGGCTGTGGTAAAAAAGAATTAACTCCCCGCGGAGGCGTAAGATGGGTGACAAATGTCTCCAAGACCCACAGCTAGGGAAAGTGACTACAAAACTCGTTTGCCATGAACTTAAGCACATCGAAGGCCTTCCGTGATTGGAAGTTTTACTTTTTCACATATTTCAATTTTACTTAAGAAACTTCACTCCTATCCTATATAACAATCCCTAAAGTACAGGATACAGAGTAGGAGATACTCGCCAATAGGTGTAGGGACTCACAATTGGATGGCAGGGCATTCAACTGCGTTCCTTGCTCGGTCATACGAGATATTTCAGGCTGCCATCTACAATTAGAACATGGAAGGCGGTATTTTCTTCTTTTGAACAAATACTTGACTATAATTTGTTCACACCACACACTAACATTGCAAGTCATGAAATTATGTTTTAAACAAGAACCTGACGTCAAACACAATTTAGCTACATAGCTATATTTCTCATACGACATGTCAAAATAGCAATAAACATTCAGAAGACGACAAAATCAGCTTAAGTCAAAGAATTACACGTCAAGAATGGAGCTATTTATTACAAGTAGCAAAATATTACAACCTAAAAGTTACTTTACTGTTTTAAAGACTAACATATACAACCCTGTCAAATCCACAAAAAGAGTTTTTCCAGGTATAATCAAGGGGCCGGCTGCATTGGAGTTTTATCCTTGTCCTGTTGCCCACCTGTCTAGACAAAGAAAGGATTCATTAGTGAGAAGCAACCAAGTTAATGGGAAAACTAAAAAAGGAAGACTTACCAGCACCTGCTTCTTTGCCATCATGGTCGTCATCCTCTACTTGCAACCTGCCTCCTCAGCAGCAAGCAACCGCATACCCTCCTTCACCGCCACCTTCTCCTCCTTGGTAAACTGGGCAGTGACCACATCCATGCTAAAGGCCACGCCACCATCTTTATCCGCATCCGCTTTAGCCTCCTCCAGAGCCCGAAGATAAACCTTAGCCATGACCCTAGGGTAATCATCCATCCAGGATAGGTTGCCCTGCTTCCAAGTTCGGAAGTACATGTCCTGAAGCATTTCATCCATCATCCCCTCATTCTCCTCAAACTCCCTCATCCGGGCCTCGGAAGCCGACAACCTTTCAACGGAAGCATCTCTCTCCGATCGGTATCTCGAGCAGTCAACCAGAAGGGATTCCCACATTGCCTCCATCTCCTCCCTCAACTTGGCTTGAGCAAGCTCTGCAACCTCAAGTTTCCCGGACAACTCCTCTACCTGCTCAAGATCCGCCTTCCGAACCTCGTCCACTGTGGCAATAGCCTTGTCGATCCGTTCCTTGAAAGTAACTTCCATTTTCCACAGTTCGGCCCGGCTAGCCTCTTCCATGGTTTTCTTTAGTCATCCAGAAGCGGCCTCATGCTGAGAGATCTGAATAGCCTGATCAGCAAGCTGTTTGGCCTGATCCGAAACCACCAATCGTAGTCGGATATTAGCACTCCCAATCTCCTCTCCAGCCTTAACCAGCCGGGCATGATGCCCCATCAGCTTCCTAGTCTCCTCCGCCACCCGATCAATATTGGCCTTGGCCTCGTCTCCCATGGTAATTATCCGAGTAGTAAGTAAATCAAGATCTAAGGGCTTAGCCTCATCAAGCACCCATACCATGGGATTGCGGGGAAGAAGATGCTCACTGGTAACCTCATCAAAGGTAATATCATGGGAACTTGGATCCAGATCAGGATGACCCGCAAATGGATTTCGAGCTAAGTCAGGACGGTCAATCTGAGTAACGGTAGGATTTTCAGACGGGTGCGGAGAGAGTACGAATTCAGTATCCTCCTCCGTGATATCATGAAGAGGCTGAGCTGAGGGCTGAGGACCAAGTAAAGGTTCGGATAAGGGATGACTCCTCTTTCTCTTGTGAATACCTTCTTCAATAACCCCAAGAAGAGGACGGTAGCCGACTACATCCCCAGAACGGTGGGCCGAAGGCTTCGGCTTGGCGGAAGCTGTGGAGAGCTTGTATTGTTCAAGCCTGTGCCGAAGATCTGAGGCCTTGGCCGTTTTGCTTGCTCCTGATATGAAGAACAAGTGTCACAAGCTGACATTGATCCATAATTCGAGAAAAACACGGTAAATTAAAAGATAATAGAAGAAAGAAAACACATATGTGGTTATTCCAACCCTGGGGAGGAGTAGGATACTGCAATGAGTCCTGGATTTCATTCCAAGATGGGAGCGGATCATAAAATATTCCTAAGTCCCTATCATAAATGGAGCCCGCAGGAGCCAAAAGTTCACCTGAAGTCGTCGGAGCCACCTTGGCTGGAATAGTCTGAGGAGACTCGCTTGCACCAGTCCCGGCCTTGTCAGCTTTTCCGGATTTTTCTATCAAAGTCGGTTCCCCGTCCAGCCCTTCAAAAGCTTGGTGGAATGCATCATACGTCCACTTCTGGATCTCGCCTGCTTGCCCAGGAAGCAAGGCCCCGATGCCATCACCACCGTCGCCACCTTCCCGGTCACCTCCACCCTCACCTCTCTCCTCCTCTAAGTCTTCCTCCCCCTGGGTAAGTGGGCAATTGCTGGGGGAAGGACCGTCCGACCTTTTAAGTTTCTTACCTTCGACGGCTGGAGGTTTTGTGAAAGGTTTCCTCTTGCCACTCTCTGCCGTGGCACCTCCCTTAGCCTGAGCAGCCGCTCTCTCCTCCGCCGTTTCCCTCAGCTTGACTACTGACTGCTGTGGAAGGATCAAGTTATACTCCAGAAGGGTCGCATTTCTGATCAGGAAGGCAGCTGATCTATCTCTTCCGGGGATAGCTTCTATCTCAGCCGCTGTCTGAACCAGGCGGTCAGTCTCCACAACCGCAAAGCCACCTGTCGCTAGCGAAAATGAAAACATATGAGAAGAAGCATCGCAATCAGAATGGAAATTATAAATAAAGCATCAACTTACATCCAGAAGTAAAACGCTGAATAGAAACAGGGTCGTCCCTGACGAAGAACCACTCCTTCTTGAACATGCTGAATTTGGAATACAGATCCAAGACCGGCTTGAAGGTTACAGCTGACTCCAAGCTGATGTATGGGGACCCCTTCTTATAGCCCCTCAGATTATATAAGTACCGGATCTCCCGGTTGGAAGGAGCACGACCATACTTCCTCTGGAAGATGATGAAGAGGCTCACCAGTATAGCATAGGTGTTGGGTTGAAGCTGGAATGGGGCCACCTTTAGATATGTGAGAAAGCTGGCTACCCAAGCGTTAAGAGGCGGAATGGCACCACACATGCAGTGGTATCTGCTGTAGGCAAAGTACCCTTCAGGAGGGTCGTATGGCATAACTTCTCTCACTGGCAACAACATTCGCGCCCTATCAATTCCGAAAGAACGGGAGATGACATCAAGCTGCTCTTCCTTAAGGGAGCTGGGAAAGCAATCGGGTGGGGAGTTCAGAAGCTCCTGAGGGCCGTACCTGTCCACTAGTGATCTCGGGGTAGATCCATGATGTTCCGGACCTGGCTGAACAGGGGGCACTGAGGAAGATTCTCCTTCGCCCTGGGACTTCTTTTTGTCTGATCGAGTTTCTGCTTTTCGAGACATTTATCTGCAACATAAAAAGCGTACTGTTAGAACGGAGGATGTAAACAAGCAAATGCAAAGGTTCATTCGGCATTCCTCGTATGGGTTACATTCGGTGATCCAAATGACAATATTCATTCGGTATTCAGAGTATCAAGGTCCATTCGGCATTCCCCGTATGGGTTTCATTCGGTGATCCAAATGAGAATATTCATTCGGTATTTAGAGTCTCGAGGTTCATTCGGCGATCCAAATGAGGATGCTGGTTCGACACTCAGGATCCATGAACTCATCCGGTAATCCAAGGATGATAGTTCATTCGGCACTCGAAATACCCGGATTCGTTCGGTTGTCTAAAGGGGCTATTCGGCGAGAGAAGGATGTATCACGTGATTCGATTCGGTATGAATGTCTGGTTCGGTTGTCTTGGGTTGGAAGGGAATAATGCACGTCTACAGCCCCTACTTATAGACAACTAAAGGATGCCGGACCAGTTGGATCGGCGCTCAGCGATCGAATGGAAGGAAACAAAGTAGGCCATATGCCAGCATATACCCCACTTTGGGGGGCAAATGTTGGGTGAATTCTCACCACCGGTCCAGGCTTCGCCGAACCAACCATCTCAGGCTTCGCCAAACCAACCATCTCCAGGCTTCGTCGAACCAACCATCTCAGGCTTCGCCGAACCAACCATCTCCATCCCTACCACCGAACCAGAACCTTCCTAATGCCCACCGAACCAGCTCCTTCCTCGTGACTACCGAACCATCACCCAAGACCAAAGGTGCCGGACCAACCCCTACCGAACCACCTCCTGCCGAACCAACATACACTCCACCCATTACCGGTCCAACTCCTCTTCCATGCCTTGCCGGATCAACCACCAGTCCACCTACCATCAGAGCAAGTATTACCGGACCAAGACTACAACCTAACCATCACCGAACCAAGTGCTACCGGACCAAAACGTGCCAGGCCAGATCACATCAGCCCAGGCCCACCAGCAACTATACACATCCAAGACCCCTACCCCCAGCCTCACTCTATAAATAGAGGGGCAGGGGTACAACAATGAGAGACAAGTTAGAGAGCTCAAGCACGGATAGAACTTTCAAACAACTTTCTTTTACTTGTATCAAAGCTTTGTACTTGTAATCTAAACAAGAGAAGAGAAATAACATATAAAGTGGACGTAGGCACATTCTGGCTGAACCACTATAAATATGCGTGTCTTTTTACAGTTTAGTCCCTGCTTTTCATATATTTGCATAAATCATCAAAATCACTAAGAACAACCTAAGATCTATTAAATCATACAACTTTGAGGTGTTTGTCCATTTTTTGTGCAAACAATATTGCAGCTCAACATGTTTATATTCTCTGGGTTATGCCAAAACCAACACTACTTGCCTATATTCATCATTTGATTCTCTAGGTATTCACTTATTTTTCCTAATATTAACATATCAGAAAGATGTGGGTTTATAAAAACATATTTACTAATAATACTTAGAACTTTCACATAATAGATCAAGCAGAACAACCAAACTAAAGATCAAAGCATTTTCATCTTAGAAATCAAAGAAAGATAACCACATATGAAAATACATTTTAAGAAAGATCAACTTATAAACTGGCTGCCTTCATTAGGACTTAGTGCCTTAGATTTTTGAGTGAGTTTTCTCACCTAGTTCTTCTTCACTTCTTAGTTGATTGATAAGCTTCTGCCTTTGCCCCCAAACCCTTTTCTTCACTTGTCTTATATATATATGATATATATATTTTTTCAAAAGCTATCCGGGAAGAAGAGAAGGCCCCTCTTATCATTGCTTATTTATGCAGGGTTCTTCTAGGGTTTAAGGTGCTAGCCCTGGTTTTAAATCTCCCCGAGATCAGCCGAGATGAAAATCCGAGATATTAGCCAAAATCCGAGATTTGGCAGCTTGGTTAGTTATAAGTCTTTTAAATATCGCCCGAGACAGCCGAGATATTTGCCCGAGATATTGGCCAAAATCCGAGATTTGAAACCTTGGTGCTAGCTAAAGTCATTTTTGCCCACCCGAAATCATGCCATTTGCATTATTTTAAAACCAAAATCCTACCCTCCCCGGCTCAAGTTTGTGGAGAGAAAAGAGGTTTTATCATTTTGGTTATTTTCAGAAATTTGCTTTTCCAGAAAATGTTTTTCTCTTATCTAATATCATGCTAAAGGTGTGACTTGATTTCCATTATTTTATCATAAATATGCCAAGGGTTCTTCCTAATTCTGCCTATACAAAACATATCACCGGTTTATCTTTCTTTTCTATTTTTAGCTTTCACTTAAATAGCATGTGCTTCCCTTATTTATTTATAAAAGGATTGCTCCTTTTATATCTTCATTCTTGCTTTCTGCCTATAGTTAAAATACATTTGTGTATTTTTATTTTACTGATTTGAACACTTGCATTTGATTAGCATACATATATGTATATATATGTCTTACAGAAATAATTAATACATATATATGTCTATACATTATTTTTAATGAACACATATGCACATATACACTCAAATACAACCAGTAGCATCCATATATTTTTATGCATATAGCTTTTAAGGGTTTAATCTATTTATCTGTGTGTGTGTGTGTGTGTGTGTGTATTTTCATACACATCAACATATGTTCATTCATATCATCCAGGAATTAAGCTTCTATTCATGTGTATTTCCTGTGCACACATGTACACATATAGCTACACCATATCAAGCCATGTCAATTCATTTTCAAAATTAGCTAAAAAAAATTATTTTAAACATATTTATATTTTCAAAATAAATTCCTAAAATCTTGGGTCATTACAAGGTGCTTCTGCTTGACCTCTCATTTGGAGTATTATCTGACTTTTGGCTTAACTACATTAGATTCGTAGTTTTGTTGTTATACATTAGAGATAGAGACTCCTTAATTTATATATTCTTTTGTGTAGCACCTATATCTATTCTTTTTGTGATATGTGGATCTTGTTTGACCACTACTGATGTACACTTTTATGTGTAAAATTCATATCTGTTTCCGCCTTTGAGATATGAACTTTTGTGACTGATTTGTGTTATATTTATTTCTATATTTGTTTCCGAAGATATTATAGCCACCATGTAGTAGCTTTGAGTATGTATCGGTATGTCATACTTCCTCTTGAGATGAAAATCATGTTATTCTATCTGACATATCGGTGCTCGCACAAAGCAATTATACGGATGGTCGCTCCTCAACAGCCTTATTCCCCGCACTAGTTGACGGCATTACTCCATAGTGTTCTTGGCTAGCGTGGGTATAGAGGTGGGGCATCACAGCTTGGTATCAGAGCCAAACTTCGGAATAATGTAGAATAATCTAATAAGGATCATCATCCTAAGTCCTTCTTAGGAGTCGTGCCTTAGGATTTTATTCGAGTCAATTGGACCCATTTTATCCTATTTTCTTTTATGATTCCTTGTTTTATCAATCAAGTTTGCTTGATATTTGTTTTGAGAATAACCTTATCTTTTTCTTTCTTTCTTTCTTTCTTAAAGAAGGGAAATGGTTAGACCAGGCCGACCTAGCGTCGGTCAATCCAGTGCTACTCCCCAGGATGTAGTTTTTATGTCTACCCAGCAGCTTCTTGATCTTATAAAGAATGCTCAAGCAGTCGGTTCTATTCCGGAGCCTACTCACCCTAAGTCTAGATTTGCACACTTATGCAACGATTATAACAACTTGGGTGGAAAGCCATTCAAAGGTTCTGAAACCATTATTGAAGTCTAGGCTTGGTTAAGAACATGCGACCGCATCTTTTCTCGCATGATTCTTATTGATCTTCACCGAGTTCAGGTGGCCTTTAGTATGCTACAAGAAAGAGCATTAGACTGGTACGAGCTTCTAATTTGTGAAATTAATGAAACGGATCTTACTTGGGAGCAATTCTGGGAACGATTCGAATTAAAGTTTGTGCCAGAATCTGAGAAGGTGACTTTGGTCTGTCGTTTCATAGACCTTGTTCAAGGTGAATCCTCCGTGGCAGATTATGTCGCATCCTTCGAGTCACTTTCTAAATACGGGTTCGAATACATAAACACCCCATTGAAGAAGAACCAAAGATTTGTCTATGGTTTGAACAAAAATCTCAAGAAGCCATTACTTCTAAAATTAGAAGTTTCTTTTGATCAACTCATTGATATCGCTCTTCGACTTGAAGAGGCCGATATGATGAGTGATGTTGAAGTTGGGAGTGCCAAACCGAGCTTCAACAACAACAAGAAGAGGCCTAATAAATTCAAAGGTCCTTATCCCAACAAAAATGGGAAGCAAGCAGCTTCGGTAGCAAAGACTTCTACCTCTAGTCGTGGGCAATGCTACAACTGTGGTTCTATGGACCATTATGCGAATAAGTGTTCAAAGCCCCGTGCTTGTCGCTATTGCAAAAGCCCGGATCATTATTTATCTGCATGCCCCAAACTCCAAAACAAGAAAGAGGGAAAGCTTAATGTGGCGAAAGCTCCTTGCAACACTTCTCCTGGTCAAGGTATTGCTCATTCTATCCTTGATGGCATTATTGTGTTTCGTGATCATCCTATTCGAGTTCTTTTTGATACGGGTGCGTCCCATTCTTTTATATCAAAGGAACTTGTTGATACTTTTTCTTTAAGTGTGGTTGCTTTAATGACTTCCTTAAGAATCGCGAATCCGGTTGGTGGATCCGCAACACTCAGTTTACTTTATAAAGATGTCGAGATTGTTTTATGTGATTTTCCTTTCCTAACCGATTTGCATGTCATGCGTTACTTAGGCTTTAGGATGATTTTGGGAATGGATTGGCTTAACCGTTATGATGCTCATATCCTATGTCCTGAGCGGACTATTTATATTCGACATCCTCAATCTGTTAAGCAGGTTTCTGTTGTTCTTAAAGATTCGGATTCTACTTTTGCAGCATCCTTATATTCTCTAAACCCTCGTGATGACGATAATGATGATGAGGAAGATGTCATTTCTCTTATTCACGTTGTTCGTGAATTTTCCGACATATTCGAGCCCGTTCTAGGATTGCCACCTAAGCGAGCAATTGAGTTCAGAATTAATCTTATCCCTGGAGCTCAACCTATCACTCGTCCTCCTTACCGCATGTTCAATAAGGAAAATGAGGAGATGCACAAACAATTATCCGAATTGGAGACGAAGCAATTTATTCGCTCTAGTTCCTCGCCTGGGGGAGCTTCGGCTATTTTTGTGAAGAAATCCGATGGTACACTTAGGCTCTGCGTTGACTACCACAAGCTTAATGATCTCACTATCAAGAATAAATATCCATTGCCTCGGATTGATGATCTATTTGATCAACTTAGTGGTGTTAGAGTCTTTTCACAATTGGACTTAGCAACTGGTTTTCATCAGCTTCATATTGCAGAGGATAGTATTCCTTTGACATCATTCCGTACTCATTATGGATCGTATTAATGGTTTGTTATGCCATTTGGTTTGACGAATGCTCCAGCTTATTTTCTTGACCTTATGAATCGAGTTTTCAAAGATTTCCTCGATCTATTTGTTCTCTTCTTTATTGATGATATTCTTGTGTATTCAAAAACCGAGGAAGAACATGAAGAGCGTCTTCGGATTGTGTTGGAAACTCTTTGGAGCAACCAATTGAAAGCAAAAAATTTTAAATGCCACTTTTGGCAATCTCGTGTGAAATTTTTGGGACATATCATTTCTGAATTCGGAATTTCCATGGATCCTTCAAAGATTGAAGCGATTCAAAACTGGAAGAGACCGGGGAGTGTGACGGAAATTTGTAGCTTTTTCCGATTGGCGGGCTATTACCGTCGGTTGATAAAAGATTTTTCTAAGATTTCTGTACCTCTTACTAATTTGACAAAGAAGGAAATTAAATACATTTGGTCAGACAAATGTGAAGCTTCATTTCAAAAATTAAAAGGACTCCTTTCTGATGCTCCTATTCTTGTGATTCCCGATGGGAACCAAGATTTTATTGTTTATACTGATGCTAGTCGTGTTGGTTTGGGAGCCGTTCTCATGCAAAAGGAACGTGTTATTACTTATGCTTCTAGGCAATTAAAGCCTGCCGAGACTAGATATGCCACTCATGATTTAGAGCTCATGGCTATTGTTTTCGCCCTTAGAATTTGGTGCCATTATCTTTTGGGAGAGAAATTTGTTCTCTACACCGATCACAAATCTTTAAAGTATTTATTTTCTCAAAAAGGAACTTAATTCTACTTGTGAGATTCGAGATCGTGTATCCGATTTATGTTCATCTATTGTTTTATGTAGCCTTGAGGCTCATCAATCTCCTTTGGACTACATTCTTGAAGTTCAAAAACTAGATCCCGAATTGGTTCTTCTTGGCCAAAATTTGAGGGATAAAATTGATATTGAAGGTATGAAAGACTTTGATATTGATTCTCGTGGCGGTATTCGAAAATTTGGTAGACTTGTCGTACCAAATATTAGTGATCTTCGCAAAGACATATTAGAAGATTCCCATCATTCTAAATTAACCATTCATCCCGGTAGTAGTAAAATGTACGCAGATATGAAGCGACTTTATTATTGGGAGGGAATGAAATTTGATATCGCTAACTTCGTTAAGCGTTGCATGACTTGCCAACTCATTAAGGCCGAGTATCAAAGGCCCGGTGGGTTATTGCAACCTTTAGACATCCCAATGTGGAAGTGGGATCATATTTCCATGGATTTTATTGACGGCCTTCCCCGTTATCGTTCGGGTCATGATAGCTTGTGGGTGATAGATGATAGACTTACTAAATCCGCCCATTTTATTCCCGTTCGGTCTAATCGGACCTTTCCTCTTTTGGCCAAACTCTTTATTAAAGAAATAGTTAAATTGCATGGAGTTCCTACTTCTATTGTTAGTGATCGTGATCCATTGTTTACTAGTGGATTTTGGAAGATTCTTCAAAAAGCTTTGGGAATGAAGCTTAATTTTAGCACCGCTTATCATCTGTAGTCCGATGGACAAACTGAGCGTGTGAATCAAACTCTTGAAGATCTTCTTCGTGCTTGTGTCCTTGACTTTGGTGGAAGTTGGAAAGATCATATTTCTCTTGTTGAATTTTCCTATAATAATAGCTTCCAATCTAGTATTGGTAGGGCACCTTTCGAGGCACAATACGGAAGGCCATGCCGATCTCCTTCTTGTTGGCTTGAAGCTAGTGAGAAGCTGATTTTAGGTCCAGATTTTATTCGTGATGCCACAGAAAAGATTGACCTTATTCGTCATAGGATGAAAGAAGCTCAAAGTAGGCAAAAATCCTATGCCGATAACCGAAGAAGGAAATTAGTTTTTTCTGTGGGAGATTTTGTGTTTATTCGTGTTTCACCTATGAAGGGTGTTGTGCATTTCAGTCGATCGGGAAAATTAGCACCTCGATATATTGGTCCATTTCCCATCACCGAACGCATTGGTTCCGTGGCTTATCACCTTTCGTTACCGGCTCAGTTTTCTACTATTCATGACGTGTTTCACGTCTCTCAACATCGGAAATGCCATCGAGATTCCGACACTATTCTTGAGCCCGGTGTTGTTGAAGAAATTGAAGTTTCGCCTAATTTAACATATGAGCAACATCCTATTCGTGTTATTGCTTCGAAGGTTAAATGCCTTTGAAATAAAGATGTCCCGCTTTTGAAAGTTCAATGGTCCTCAAATCCTAAGGATTGCTCTTGGGAATCTAGAGAATTCATCGAGTGAACACATCCGGACTTACTCTCTTGAGCTCTTTGAGGTGAACTTCTTATTTCAAATTTCTTCTTTTGTGTTGATATGCTTTTATGGTTGTTACTTTTTGTTCATATATTTCTTATGATTGCGAGGACGCTATTTCTTTAAGGAGGGGAGTCTGTAACAACCCGCATATTTTACAATTATCTATTTAAATGTTTTATTTAAATATGGTATCGTTAGTCGCATTTTACTCCGAAAAGTTACTTTTTGCAAACAGGCGAATTGGGACTCGGGGCCCCTTCCATTGAGTTCAAAATGCCGTTTGCAACCTTTTTGAGTATAAACATTGATATGTTTGGAGCTAGATAAAAATTTGACCTTTTTCACTTTGGGTTTGGGTTTGGGTTCAGCCCACTAGCCAACTTAATACCCAAAACTGAACCACCTCTCTTCATTCATCCCCTCTTCCTTATCTTTTCAGTTCTAAAGAGAATAATGGGGGAAGAGAAAGAGAATTAAAAACCCTAAGCCCTAGTTTCCATTTGCAAATCAAGTTCTAGCTCCAAATTCAAAGAGAAGCATTGGTAAACATCATCTCCTTCTTCTCCAACTCATTCTCTCTTTGATTTCAGAAAATTCCTAAACCTAATTTGGGAAGTGTTTCTCTTTTAAGCCTAGATTCAAGCTTCTTGTGTTGATACTGAAGTGTGGTTGATCTTCCCTTGTCTTCAAGCTTCTCATTCATTGTTTTTGGGTTCAAAGGTGAGATTTTTATCTCACATCTATGACTATAATTATCTTTGGTTGTTGGGTATGAATTCCTAACACTTCTTCATGTGCATTTGCCCTTGATTTGGATTGGTTTTATGAATATTCCAATTTTTGGTTTTTGAAGTCAAATTTGTGTGAAAATCCTTTTATGGATGTTTGATCCTGTTTTTGGTGATGCATCAAAGAGATTATAGGGCCGGGTCATCTATTGGCATAAACCCTTAGCGCCTATTGCTCGTCCGGTTGCATTTGCAAAGAGATTGCATCTTCATTTTTAGGCTGAAAATACTGGAAATCCCAGTTTAGTCGACTGAAATCTCTGTTCAGTCGACTGAACCTGGAAACAGAAAGTTTCCAGGCATGATTCAATCGATTGAAATTTCTGTTCACTCGACTGAACCTGGAAACAGGAAGTTTCCAAGCATGATTTAGTCAACTGAAATCTCTGTTCAGTCAACTGAATTTGCTGTTTCATCCCACTTTGCCTTTTGGGATTGAATTTCCAATTTGAATCGATTCGAGGTGATCCTATTTGTTGTTATCATTTATTATGACTTTGATGACTCCTTTTTTGGGATTTTTGAATATCCAGTTCGATGGATTCTTTATCGGTTTAATTGGATTTGATTCACGTCTTCGAATGTGAATTTTAATGATTGATTGTTTCTAGAATCATTGTTGTGGTTTGTCACTTTAAAATACAAAGTTTCTATACTAGTAGTAAATATTCAAAGGCTTTATCAAAGATGATTTAAACTCTATTTCCAATATCAAACTCGTTTATAAAACCACTTTCCAATCTACTAGTATATACAAACCTTTACCTCACTCGTATGAGAAATCTAATTAAACGGCATAGTAAAACAAGTGGTATGAAACGCTTGCATTCACTTCATCGGTTAATTCTTGGACTTGTTCGATTGAATCTATTGTGACAATTTTCTAGTGGAGATTTACAATTTGTTCATAAATATTTAAGTTAAGCGAGTGGTTATAGGACATGAAGCTAAACTCATATATTTACTAGCTTAGTGTGGTGGACACTTCTTAATGATTGATGATGATCATTTTTTTGATTAAGACTAGCATTGTGCTATGTCCCTTTGTCTACGAGGGAGACTAAACCCCTTTTTGTGTAGTTTCGACTCAAATTGGTGGCGTAGCGACCCATGGTCTTCGGGCCGTTTTGTGGAGCCTCGGGTCAAAATTAATGGTTAGCAACCATGGAATAGCGTTCCGTTTTGTGATACACGTGTTGAGAGTTTTCATGCTCTCGTTTTGTGATAGGACTCCCCCCTCTTTTTATTGTGATTTCTGGATTTCTTGTTGATGATTTCTAGAACTTGTGTTTCACCAATTTTCATGATTTACATTGATAATCTCTATCAATATTTGTGTATTGGTGAATTTGTGTGTCGTTAGCTCTTGTGATTGGCATTGATATTATAGTCAATATTTATGTGTTTGGTGAATAAACTAAAGAATATGACATTCTTTTCTATGTTTTGAGATTATTGAGGTATTGTATGATTTTGGTGTTTTACATGCATACTAGTTATAGTAAGGCGTTAATGTTATCATACGTCTTTTGTCATATCTCATATTTTATCTCATTTTAATCTGATATTTATAGTTAGACTGATCTGTTTATTATTTTCTTATTAAATAATACTTGGGTCAGACCGAGATGCTACAGGTGCTTCTATTTGACCTCTCATCTGGAGTATTATCTGACTTTTGGCTAACTACATTAGATTCGTAGTTTTTTGTTATACATTATAGATAGAAACTCCTTAATGTATATATTTTTTGTGTAGCAAATATATCTATTCTTTTTGTGATATGTGGATCTTGTTTGACCACTACTCTGATGTACACTTTTATGTGAAATATTCATATCTGTTTCCGCCTTTGAGATATAAACTTCTATGACTGATTTGTGTTATATTTATTTCTATATTTGTTTTCGAAGATATTATAGCCACCATGTAGTAGCTTTGAGTATGTATCGGTATGTCGAATTTCCTCTTGAGATGAAAAGCATGTTATTCTATTTGACATATCGGTGCTCACACAAAGCAATTCTACGGATGGTCGCTCCTCAACAGCCTTATTCCCCGCGCTAGTTGACGGCATTGCTCCGTAGTGTTCTTGGCTAGCGTGGGTATAGAGGAGGGGCGTCACATCATTCATGCATAACTTATTTTGCTCCTCTTACCAAATCTATACCTTTTCTTTTACAATTTTTAATTTATTTAACTTCCGTAAGTTAAATTTCAATTTCACCTTGAAATTTTCAACATCAGGTTATAAGTTCAAACTTGATTTAACTTGGCCTGATTTGATTTTCCAGTACATTCAATTGATTTAAACTTACTTGATTTAAATTTTTACCTCCCAAATTTAAATTTCTTATTAATATCACTTCCCACTTATAAGTTCAAAAACTTACTTTCCTTTTTGGTTATAGTTTTCATTTCAAGGGGGGATTTCAGATTCAAACATCAGTATTTATTTCAAATCAACTTTGAAATCATACACACACACACACACACACACACACATATATATATATATATATATATACCATTCACATATCAAGTCACACTTTAAATTTTAAACCAACCTGGGTTTCTATCCAAAACAATTTTTCTTCGAAATCCAAAAAAATTACTATATCAAAATATTCTAACAGTATTACTTATTATTTCCTCAAACATTTGGAAACACATTTTAATTTTTTCGGGGCTTAGTTTCAAAATTTCCCAATTTAAATTCATTTTAATTTATAAGTCACATTTATACATTCAGCTTATATAATTTCATTTCCATAAACATTTCACTCTGTTTCATCATTGCTTATTCTGTAATAAACATCCTTTATTAAGACACAACAACCAATTTATGATAATAATATTATCATATCTAGAAACCAGACACTCCATATTCTCCATAATAATTTTCTAGAAGATTATTTCTATATATAAAATATAACCAGGGTAAATTTATTCCATTTCAAAAAACTTTGAAAAACACTTTTGTCACGACCCGTCTTTCTTAGCCCAGAAAGACACATCATGATTTAAGATAGAAAGGGATAGAAGAAGAAAAGATAGAAAAGAAGAAACTCAACAACATCAGATACTCACAGCGGAACGAATGAAATATAATATATCACATAAAATATTACATAGTATCATATACATTAGAGTTACACAACTTATACATCTCGTATTAGACAGTTATAAAACACATGTCTATCATACATCTTAAACATCACAGAGATACAGACTCAACACAAACACAGCGGAATCACTATATAACTACATGCTGAAGCCTCCTGCTCCAAATCTCCTCTAGAATTCGTCAAAGCTAACCCGAATCCCTCGACTACTCAATACAAAATTGAGTACCCAAGAGTTTAATAAAACAGAAAATAAACACTTGGGTCAGACATGGGTCTGGTGTGAGTAAACGGTTAAAATTACTTAACTTTGAAAAACCTTTGAAAGAAAAGGTATCTCGTAAGACTTCCCGCACATAAACACGGAAAAGTTTTTACCTTACGATAACCTAAAATATTGATAGGAAATCCTGTTATATTATAATAGGGTCTAGGATTCTCAAATAAATATTCACATAGCCGAAATTGTTACATTCATTAAATTCCAGCATACATAGGTATACAATCAAGTCCGACGGCACTTATTGGAGGTTGGATTTCCATACAATGGCAGGGCTACTGGGGTACCGCCCGTCATAGTATGTGGCCTAGATCAACGTACCGAGGATCACGCCCAATCCCCTACAACACAAGGCCGAAACCATCCCTTACTGGATAATTCTCGAATAAGAAACCCCGTAGTTTGCGCGACCAACCACACACTAAGCCAAAATAAAAAGGGACTCTAGACAGGGGAAATCTTATCCTACTTGGGCGCTACCCACTAACCTTGCTGCACCTCCCCTGTTTTAGCCATTCCCGATAGATGAGGCTTGAGGCTACGATTACCTTTATAGAACACATCTATCTTAGAATGCTCATCGTCCACCTGACGATGTTCTGAAAGCATTCAATCCGTACAAGTCTGTTCCGGGTTCGAACGAAACCGAAGGCATTATTTCATTACACTCATTTTGGAATCACCCTCAGAGTTAACGACAATAACCCTTGCACTCTGAATCTTCATCTTCATTTGAGATTCACGACCTAACGTTTAATTTGGATCGATGTGGTTTTCGAATATCCAAATTTGGAAACCCGATCCCGGTCTCATCGAAATACAAAACGTATCTTTTAAGGCCAAGTTGTTTTAAAGTTAAAACAATTCAATTCATTATCTATATTCACACAGATAGATAATTCACAATATCATAGATAAAATAATTCATATCAATACAGATAGATAATCCATATTATATAATTCAACCATATATCACAAAACAGCATATATCACATATCAGAGATATCACATTCAAATCATCTAATGTCATTAACTCATCCAATATCAAGGTTTGATCCATTCTTAATTAATTTAATTGATCCTTAATTAAATTAATTTATAACTTAATCACTTGGATTATCTTTAATCCAACTTAATTATCACTAATTAATTATAAATTAATTAATTAATCATCTCTTAATTATCTTCCTTAATTAATCTCCCTTGATTAATTAATTCTTAATTACAATAAGTAATTTCTTAATTAATATGCAAATTAATTATCCTTAACCATTTATAGTAATTAACCTTTAATTACTCTCATTTATTAATTATTAATCAATGATTCTTAATTAATTACTTCCATTAATTAATTAACTATAATTAATTACATTAATCCTTAATTAATTTCATTAATTAATCATACTTTAATTAATCACTTTCATTAATCAAACTTGATTAATTCCATTAATTATATTAATTAATGATCCTCTAAATACTTCATTTATTAATTAACCTTTTAATTAATTAATCTTTAATTAACCACATTCATAAATTAACCTTACTTAATCATAAACAGTAATTAACCATCCTGTAATTACTTACCTTAATTAATTAACACCTTAATTAATTATATTAATCCTTTGATTACTTCCATTAATTAATTACTTATTTAATTAATTACCTTAGCAAAATTAATTACATTATTAATTAATCCTTAACTCTCTAAATAATTACTCTTTAATTAATTAATTAATTAACTCATTAATTAAAAATCCTTTAATTAATAACATTAAGTGATTAACCCTTAATCACTTCCATTTAATTACTTCCTTTAGTAATTATCCACTAATTACTTCCATAAGTAATTATCCTTAATTACAAATAGTAATTAAGCTTTAATTTAATTTATTTATTTATTATCCTTAATTAAATTCAACCTTTAAAGATAGACTTTTCATTTAAATTACATATTAATTTTTATCATTAACATCATTTAAACCATTTAGAAATAATTATATATTTGAAAGGGGCATTTCACCAGAAGGACAAACTTTGTAGTCCAATTAGTTTCTAGGACACGCATTCAAAGAAATTAATTTCAAGGCCAAAGTCGGTAGAATAATTACTTTCAAGGACAAAGTCACCAGTCCAATTACCTTCAAGGACATAATTTCATAGGTTTTTAGGCCCTAGAAACTAATTATTTTGCATTTTGTCCTTGAAAGTAATTATTTCAATTGTGTGTCCTAGAAACTAATTCCACTTGCTAAAGAGACCCTTGTGGCTAATTTCCACTATTTGAAATATATATAACTTTACTTAAGAACAAAACAATTTAAACATTTAAATTTGATATTCTAAAATCTTTGAAAAACCTTTTTCATACTTGCTTAAATAAATTTTATTCTTAAAACTTACTTAATATATCATTTAAGACTCAACTACTTTAAATATATTTGAAACCTATTAAATCTTTATTTTGAAACTAATTATACACCCATAACTTTAAAAACTTGACTTTACTTTGTTTTTAAGTTTTAAACTTGATTTCTTTCCAAAATTTTGCTTTAATTAAATCCAAACTATCACTACAGCAAAAATACTCGAGTCGAAACCCCAAAAATTCCGTGCCTGCCTCGAGTCAACCCAAAACCCATCTGCTTCGAGACAAACATCCCCTCGCATAAGCCCAAACCCGGGAGGCTTCGTCTTCTCCAACGCCATCAACCCAGACACACGAAACGCACACGTGCACGTGCACAGATGATCAGAGCTTCTCCGATCATCGTCAAGAGCATCTACACATCACTAAACATCTCTCCGACTATCACAACCCCTCAGAACCCATCAGTTCGCCATTGTTTAAACTCGAGTAACTCTCGAATACAGGAAACCATCGATCAATGGAAAATCCCCTCATACCGATCATCTAGATCACCAGAATCCTTACCATTATGTCCATCCTTTCATCGACGATCCACGCTTCATTTACAACTGACCCGATGTAGTCCGATTCAATATTTGCGACGCAGCAATACGAATTTCAACCAATACATAAACGCGAGCTTAAACCCTAGTTCACCGATCTCTGGCCATTACGACCATCAGAAAAATCCTCCACTATTTTTCCTAGAAACCCCAAGCCTCCAGCCACCTCTGGTTACAAGCCCGATGACCATCACCACCTTGATCAACGAAAATTGATAAAAGACCTAATTTCAATCAACTCCCAAATTCTCACGATTCTCTAAACTAAAATTCATGATTTTTCTTTTAAAAATCATAATTTCCAGAAGCAAAACATATTATATAAAGGAATCAAGTAATTAAGATACTTGAATTTTGACATATATTTAGTTTTACTGTTTTTCCCCTTTTTTCAGATGATATTCAAAACTATCATTCTTAAATATATTTTTAAATCTTAGTTTAGGTTTAAACACAGACAGCTTGTTTGAATTCCTAAACCTATAAGAGATTGGATGAGGAGATTTTTAATATTCTATTTTGTTTAAACCCTGTTATGTATAAACAGAGGCAAGTTTTTGACTGAGAACGGACATGCACACTTCAATTCTTCCATATAAACACATATATATTCTTGCTGATATGTACACATTCACACAATATTTTCAATCATTTTTATCACAGACATAAAACATCAAAAGAAACTGGTTTAGAAATTAAAGTTTGCTCACTTTTTAAAACAGAGAACATGATGTATATATATATATACAGACATACTTACACACATATATATACCAATTCATTTATATAAAAACCGAAAGATTTTCACGCAACATCAATATCAATTAACAGATCAACACATGCATTAGAGCCATTCATAACTTAACCGTTTTTAAAAGAATGTTTACTCACCTAATAAGCAGAGGACAAAGGTTTAAGTTTTATCTGGAAACTGGATTTTGAATTTGCTTCACTGTTGAAATCTGAAACCTTTGCATTTGAATTTGCAATTGCTTGCTGTGTGCATTTAAAATTCTTGCAGGTTGTAGTTGAATCAGTGTTTGATTTAGTTGCTTGATTCCAAATTGAAGATGAAATTAGGCTGTTGAATTTGATTCAGTTTTCATTTGCTTTTGGTTTTCTGGTATTGTTTATTTTTTTCTTCTCAAGCTTTATATATATATTTTTTAGTGTAGAGGAAGAATTGAACTGTAAGTGAGAAACCGAGTTTATCTCCAAACTACATTTTTTTTTATAAATTTAAATTTCTAAATGAAAGAAAATGTTGCCACTTGTTCATTTTGCCCAACACTTGTCAACTATATCACTTAATTTCTCTACACAAGTTACTACCATGTGTTAAGATATTAACACATGTCCTAAGTATTTTAAATAATTTTTTATTTAATTTAAATGTTAATATAAAGCTTTTCATACTTACTTTATTAATTAATAACACTTATCTTAGTAAATATGTATATATATAAATTACTTTAGAGAAAATATTATAAAACCAATTATAATATAAATAAATTCTTATACATGTATTTTTATATCCAAAATAATTATTTTTATTGTTTAAGAAATATAAATTAAAATACCAAATACCCTTTGAAAAAAATATTATATTAAATTATACTTTCCAAATTACAATATATATATATATATATATTAGAATTTGAAACACTTTTATTAATTTTCAAACCAAAATTCCAATATATACATATATACATATATATTTAAATAGAAAATATTTTTAACATTAATTTTGAGAATTACTATATTGAATTTTAAAACATAACTCCAAATCACAATATATATATATACATATATATTATAATTTGAAAACATAGCTCTTATTAAATTAAAGACTTCCTATTTACAATATATATACCAATATATATATATACATTATAAATAGAAAACATTTTGATTAGCTTTAAAAGGTAAATCTTACCAATATTAAATTTTAGAAAAGATATAAATAGATATTGCCAAATTAAATATTTATTAGCCTTTAAAAGATTAAATTACCAATTTAAATTAAAATTATAAAGGAAAATTATCAAACCAATTGAATTATTAATAAAGATTGTTAAATTAATATTGCCCAAAATTCCGGGTCATCACAACTTTCGAATTTCCGAAATTTTAAATTCTGTTTTTGAATCTACTTTTAGCTTAACTTATTTGTATAGTTCATTCTTATCAAATTCCGATTTGGTTATATATAACCACTTAATTCTTATGATCCTATTTAATTTCAATAACAATAACCAATTACCTTACTATACTATAATAATTCAAAAATATTATTTCTTTTTATATAAAAATATAATCTTACACAAAAATTATTTTAAAATCGTTTTTAAAATCATTATATATGAAAATAACAAGGACGCCCTCATATAATACTCTCAACTCATTCTAGGGTACTACTGACCCTATCTCTAATGAGTAATCCCCACAGAGCCAAGGTTCTCGCTTAACCTTCTGCTCTGATACCACGTGTAACAACCAAGCGATTTTTGACCCCGGAAAATCGACACCAAAACGTCCACTGTATATAGTGCGGAGCAATCGATTGTTAGAAATACCAGGTTGTTAGGGTTTAAGAAGAAAATGAGATAGAAGAAGAAAAATAAGAAAAACAAGAATCTCACAATCGCAACAGAACAAAACTATAATATACAATAATAGTATTTTATACAAAGGAAAACTATAACTATCAATATGCATACAATTTATCAGAGTACAATCATCAATAAATAAATCTGGACAGTTATAATAACTTGCCCCCAAATGCTGACTATACAGTCTACAATACACAGCGGTATATAGTCAATATACGTGCAATACGTCTCTGCCATCCAGCTTGTCTCCTGAGCTCCAAGAGGGTCCTATCCTGAAATTCTGTAATACTCGGTCTGACCCGAGCATTACAATAAAGTAACACCCATGTCAGGATGGAAACCAACGTGGGTAAACCGACTTAATATGAAAATAGTTAAGTTATAAAATTCTTTGAAAACCAATGTAACTCGTACAAACACAACGAGTTATCATCTTATTTTAACCAAACCACTTTCTCAGAAATCCATCGATATTTTTAACAATGTCTAAGTACAATTACTTATTTAAATAATTGAATTTGTTAAATTAATCCAATTTCAGCATATTAAACTTTACAATTCAAAAACCGTAATGGTTCGTAGTGATTATCAAATCGAAGTGGTTTCGGATAACACTGATATCTAATCCAGGTCTCTTCGAATCCAAGCAATAAATTTAAAAGGTAAATTGTTTAAAATAAACAATTTATATTTTTAGGTGACAATATTCACATATGGGAATTTATTATAGATGCTTATCTCCAATAAAATGCATCATCATTTTGTCCTAACTATTTTAACTTGTTTGACCACTTGATGGCACAGAAAAAAATAATTGAAATAAATATCCAATAGAGTTAAGGCAAGATATTGATCGTTAACCAATTTAACGATAAATAACCAATATCAAACGATTCACATATCAGGGTTTAATTAACTTTAATTATCCGATTCCATTTATGTTTTAATCCAAATTAATTACAAATTAAAGAATTTATAATAATTTATTTTTAGTTAATTAAAATTTACCACTCTTTTTCTTATCTAACTTTGTTAATTTATATAAATATTAAGTCAAATAATAATAATATAATTAATTATCCATTTTAATTATAAAATATCATTAACTCCAATTTTACGGGAAATCCATAATACCAATTTATAATATCGGGCAGTAGGATTTAGATGCAAAGATCTTCATATTGATTTGGATTTTAAAATGAAAATAGATTTTGAGTTTTAAAAATTAAAATTATCATATATATATATATATATATATATATATATATTGTAAAGACCCAAAAGTCGGCCTTCGAAAATCGGCACCCGTACTTCACTTGTACTCAAATGCCGTAGATTCAAACGCCGAATCTAGTTCTCCGGAGCTTATAACAACATTAAGTAAACAACACAGCGGTAAAGAAAAAGGATATAGATATACAACATCTGAAACAATATCCAGATTCAATGATGATACAATGAATATATATATACATCAGAGATATGATACAACAAATAGCAGCGGAAAAGAAAACGATAAAATCAGTAGCGGATAATCTCTATCTTCAAAGCGCCAATCCAAATATAGCTCGAACTCCCAATAACGATGCACAAAGATAAGCAAGTGCAGTCCGATCCAAAGACTGAACTAGCTCCAGATAATCTACTAAATTTGAATATTTGAAAAACCCAACTCTAGACTGCTCGTGTAGAAAAATTTTGAGCACCCAGAGTTTAGGAAAGAAACAATAAACTCCGGATCAGTCATGGGACTGGTGTGAGCAACAAAAACAGTTTATCTTTAAAAACGAACAACAAGAGAATTTTTAAAGTCAATTCGCAATGCTTTTGGAAAATAAAAATACCATAAGGCCTCCTGCCACACACACAATGCAAACACAGAATTGGAGGAGATTTCTCTTTATGATAGTCAAAGATGCTTACTATGCAAAATCAAATCATTTTTGATATTATTATTAGTGCATAGTGTGGAAAAAAAACATTTCGAAAGTAGAATATAAATCTTTGCCAGCATAGACATTTCGAACTATGCCTATTATAGCTACCATCCAAATAGTGGGGAACCACCATAAGTAGATGGCAGGTTCTACAACTAATACCGTACAAAGTTCGTATTTGGAAGATGGATTTCCAACAAATGGTCGGGCAAAGGAACTTCCCAAGTAAAATAGAACGCCTCTGGAATGACGTTCCCGGATCCTAACCAGATCTCTGCTAAACAAGGCCGGGTTACCTCTAGCTGGGTAACTACTGACACGAATATGTCATCCCCCGGTCGTTTGCGACCTTTTTCCCGAGGATCCTCGATTCCAACAACCACAAGTAATAAATTTGCAGCATCCACAAAGTAAGTATCTGGGCTCCATACCATGATACCACTCATAATCCAGAAGGAAATGACATACACTAAGGGGTCGCTATCCCTTAATAACCTTGCTACCACGATCCTGTTTCGACCATTACCGGGTCGTGAGGTTCGACAAAGTCTCGTCCACAAAGCTACGCTTTGTCATAAAGCCATGCTTTGGGTCAACAGATGATCAAAGTAATGATCACAAAGATAAATGATCAAACAAATGATCATATCACAAATGATCAAACAATTATCATCACACAGCAACACTCAGCATGTCACATTACCAAATTGGGAATATCGTTGATAAATTTCAACTACATAACCTCTGAGCTCGTACGTCTCAAAGAAGGGTGTTAAGCTAAAAGAATAAATTCTCCGCCACCAAACAGAAATGTATTTGAAAGAAATCGGCTTTATATCTCAAAGTGTAATGTCAGACATGTAACCATACAAGTCTGTTCCGGGTTCGAACAGAACCGAAGGCACTTCTTACGAAGCCTTTGCATATCCGGGTATTCACAATCCCGATCAGACTTCCCATCACTTAGGAAATCTCTATACCGGCGCGACTCAGTGTAGAGAAAATCGACGAGTTATCCTTTCGTTCTTGTGAATATCCGGTCTTCACCACCGGTCTTCAAATGCTATCCGTATACGACGTATCACTATTCGGAACGGGTTATATGACACAATTGTCTTTTCCCGGCTAACCCGAATAGTGAGTGTAATATTTAAAAATACATGGATATTGGGATTTCAATTAAGTCCCAACTTATTACCCAAACTTCTCTTTTCAAATGGTTTAACAAATTACCATTTTCAAATCTTTAAACGAAAAGATTCATTCACAGATTTTCCAAATCAATTTCCATTTCAATTTGACTCGTTAAATCTTTAAATCAAAGATTTAACTTATATCTTTCAAAACAATTTCATTTTGAATGGTTTAAATAAATCACCATTTTAAATCTATTAAAAATAAACAGATTTAATTCATAGCTTTTAAAAAGAATTCATTCATAACTTGGAAAACCATTTTTCAATTCAATCTTGAAATTCCTTTAATTAAACTGGAATTTCATTTCTTATCTGAAAGCTTTTATTCTTTTAAAACAAACAGTTTTCATTTTGGAAATCTGATTCATTTATCTGAATTACCATCCTTGGGTTAAATTCAAATTCTCAAAATTATACTTTTAAAATGGTTAAATTTCATATAACTCATAAATAAGTTGAACAGCCTTTTTAAACTCTAGTTTCCAAATCATAGAATTCAATTTCAAATATTGTATTCAAATTTAAATCAAATTATTTAAATTTTCAAAACTCGATTAAGTTATTCAAAATAACTTTTATCTTTGAAATTCCATTTCAAAAGCTTTTCATTTTAAACCCAAATTTCCGATTTCAAAATCAATTGAAATTAAAATTTCAATTTCAAAAACATCAAATTTAAATTATCTGTGACTTAACCGATTTCCACGTGAAATCCATATTTGTGTGTGTAAAAGTGTAGTCCAGGGGTTTTACACAGTAGTGCAACATCATACAATCATCACAGATCAGAATACAGAAATATAGTTGATAAGCGATATAGACTATACGCTTATCTTTTATCCACAGATCACCGATATAAATGTCACAGATAAATAAACTAAACACAAATCTCAATTGAAAACAATTCACATCACAGGATATTACCTATCAGGGATAACAATCAATTCAAGCATTCATAAGCAATCTAAGCATTCAATAATCATTTACAAGTAGGGTTAATTAATTGTTCAATCCCTAATTAAACCAATTAAATTTCTAATTAATTACTTATGAATTCATTACCCAATCCTGATTAATCACAAATCATTTGATATTAATTAATGAAATTAATTAATAAATTCTTAATTATCCATCTTAATTAATTATTCTTAATTTATTTGTTAAATATCCTTTAATAAATCACATAATTAAATTAATCTTAAGTTAATTTCATAATTAACTAACTCTTAATTTCATTAAGTAATTATATCATCCTCATAGATTTATTCACCTCTAATCATAAATTAATTCACCTTTAATTTATTAAATAAACTTTTAATTAATCATATTAATTTATTCAACCTCATAAATTAAATCTTTAATTAATTAATCCTTTTAATTACTTCCATTAAGTAATTATTCTTTTTAGTCATTTTTATTTAGTGATTAATTAATTCACAATTTAGTTTAAATTTGAATTTAAGTTTAAATCAAATTATTTTAGACTATTTTTAAATACGCTTAAACTCAACACTTTTAGTTATTAAAACAATTAAAATTTACAAACTTATTCATTCATAACTAAGTTTTCAACTAAACTTGAATTTAGTATTTTAAACTTTGATTTATAAACTCAGTTTAAAACTTAATTCATAATTTTAAAATTTAATTTAAAATTTCAAAACAGGAACAGTTTTAAACCCTGTAACACATCCTACCCGAGCCACTACTATATTTGCTTCGAGTCGCATCTGCATTTTTCTCATGCCATACCCGAGAATACTTCGTTATCCCAAATCGATCAAAGCCACCCAGATCCTAAGCAACCTTGTACTGTGCACGTGCACAGTGCGTCGCCGACGCTCAGGTGAACATCGCGACCACCAGCAAGTTGTGATTGGTCACTGCATCGACCCTAGACCAGAAATCAACTCAATCACGTCGCCCTTCGAAATCGAAAGAGAGAGCTCAAAAATGGAAACCTGGAAACATTGAAAACAACATCACCACGAAACCTGGCAACGCCACGTTCACGCAGCTCCGACCACCGGAGTATCTATTTCTTTGACCACAGTAGCATCACAGGCCATATGACGTAATCCCCTCTATGCGATCCTTCCCGATGCGCCATCGACGTCAGAAACATCTCGATTATCCAAAACAACCAAACAGCACTCCAAGCCCTAGTTCACCGTACTCCGGTCACCACGGTCGTTGATAAAATATCTGGCTATTTTTCCATAGGTCAACAACCCCCCAGCCATCCTCGACATCAACCCCAAACTCCAATTCGACCTAGATCATCGCCAATTGCCGAAAATTCCAAAATCACTCATTTTTTCCTCATTTACTGATCATCACTGTGTTTTTATATCTCTGTAAAAATTTACTTAATATAAAATCTCGAAACAATTTTTAAAATTTAAATTACATTGTAATGATCATTTTTTATTCTGAGATCAAAGCATATATATATATATACCCAGAACAATCATGCAAACCATCATACAACAATTTCCAGATTGATTTATCACATGAATTTGAATTCATACAACCAGCTTTAGGCTTTAGAAAGTTTGGTTTAGTCATCTGTCTCCTGAGAACAGAGAGCAAGTTTATGTTTCTTGTTTCTGGACTTTTGATTTATCTTTGTTTTGATTTATACTGATTTCAAGTTTTAACTTGCATTTGCTTTTCCAGGTTAAAAATGTTTTCAGTCTTGAAAGCTTTTTTTTTCCTTGTTTGTAACTTATATATAGTCATCTATATATATAACATACAACACTTTTCACAGTTATAAAACCATATGTCACAGCTTATATCAAATTTTTATCACATGCAAACCATAGATAAACAGATTCAAACATAAATGAGGTCAGTCTGCTCACATATATACAAACATACAGACAGAAACAGCAACCAAGCAATCATTTTTCACAACGTACTTCAAGTATAAATTCAGATTAAACACACAGATGGTTCAAACATGCTTGCTCACCTGAAATAGAGAAGCAAAGAAGGCTTTGAGTCCTGGAAATTTGCAAACTGGAAGTGTTTGTTCTTGCTTTGATGATCTGCTTTGTTGTTTGTTGATGTTTAAATTGAAGTTTTGTTTTTAAGTATGAAGTAGTATTTACTTCAGCTTTTATGAATGAATGAGAAAATGGAGTGATGCATATAAAAAAAGAAGTTTACAGTATGTTGTTTGTTTATACACATAGGTATGGCTAAAGACAATCTTGCATTTAATGCTTTGATACCTTTTTTTTCTTTGTTGTTCTCTTGCCATACTTACTTCGGCTGATATGCTTATTATATGTTGTACTAGAGGTAATGGCATTAAATGCCTATGTACCCTGTTTTGTTTACATAGGAATTGTATATATGTAGTTTATACTTTGTCTTGTTTTACCAACCTATGTACCTATGTTTGAATATAATTCTTCTTTGTGGCTGAGATAATATGTTTTGGTGGCTGCAGCTTTGTTGTATTAGGCTAGAGATGAAAGCATTTATTACTTGGTTTATTTTGCAAATTTGTAGATATTTTATTTTATCTTTTGTTTACTTTTTTTTTAACTTGTCTTTATATTTTGAGTGTATATTTTCTTTTGTTTGTATATACGTTCTTATAAACTTTTGTTTATACTTCTTCTTTTGCCTTATGGCTTTGTAATATAAATAAACTCCTATTTTAATATGTTGTTACTTCATACTTGAATATATTTTTATCTTCTATTATTTGTTGTTATTTTGTATCAATTTACTAAAATATATTTGTATTATTTGTTTCATATTTTGTCTTGTTTTATACACTTCCATTTTTATTTCCATTTTAAATGTTTATTTTTACTTCAATACTTATTATCTTATTTCTCTTTTATTTTTAAAACTTAAACTATCAAATATAAGATTTACTAATGTATTCACTTTCTATTTTATAAAACTATAAAATTTATCTTATATATTTTTATAATATTTATAACTTAATATTTATTATGATTATTTTACTTTATATTTATTTTATAAAATTCAAACCATTATTAACCATCATTCCTAATATTTATTATTATCATTTATTATTAAACCATTTGTTTAAGATTTTATTTCAAATCCAATATATACAATATTTTAAATTTTGAATGATTTAATATTTTAATTTGGTTTCGGGGAAACTCGCATCAATTTATTTCCTAATTTTTATTCAAAAATTAATTTAAATTATCTATTTAAATTTAATTAAAATCTAGTGTCGTTACATATATATAAGTGCCATTTCTTTCCTTTTTTTCCTTAACTTATCTCTTATTTTTCCCTTCCTTTTCTTTTCTCTTTCTTTTCATTTTCCCTTCTTCTCTTTTTTTTTTCTTTTCCTTCCTTTCTTTTATTTTTCTCTTTTCCTTTCTTTCCTGGCCCATCTATTTCTTTTTGGCCCATCCTCTTTTTCCCTTCTTCTTTTTTCTTTTTCGTTTCTCCTTCCTCATGCTTTCTTCCTCTCCTCTTTCTTTTTCACTGACCAACGTGCATGTCACCGTGCACGGGCACATCCCCTCTTGCCGACTCACCACGCTGCCGATCATCTCCTCACATCACCCTCGGCTATTTCAATGTATTCCACCACTTAAAACCCGAACTCCATCATCATTCGAAAATTCGAACATCGCCCTCAAAACTGGAAAGATGGCTCCACCCATACAACGCCTCGACCAGCCACCACACTCCACCGATCAACGCCAAACTTCACATGAAGCTTCGTCGTTGTCTACTCTACTATTTCCACAGAACCGCACTCCTCGTCTGCCTCCCCCACATCGCAGCTGCCTTGAAACCGAGCCCACCCACAAACAAGCCTAGAACCTTAAAACAACCACGTACGGCCTCCACACCCAACTAGAACTCACCGCACTCTTTTTCCTAGAAGGGCCACCTCTAGAGCCTCCTTCACGACCAGTCCCAAGCCACCAAATCAAATATCTCGCTTGATTTTGACTTTTGTCCCAATTCCGTTCAACTTCCTCTTTCTCATTCAATACACGATCAAAAACATTCAAACTAAGCTTACAAATCACGTTTTTGTACAACGTTCACGATTACATAACCCATTGATTAAACTTTGATGTTTAGATTTCGGCCATTACTTGACTTCTTACTGTAATTTGGAGTTTTCTCCCTCCATGCTAAATGAAATTCAATGGAACAAATTTTAGAATGTTAAATACTCAAAAAAAAGTTTCATTTTAATATCATGTGCTAAAACAAAGAAGATGATGAGCTCTTGATATTTGAAGTTAAAGGTTCACTATTTTTATCAAATCAAACAAAGATAGAGAATTTGGTGGAAGATATACAGTGCTGGGTGAAACATATCATTTTGGATGCACACCTACACATCCATATTAACATCTCAGATACTTAATTTAAATTAGTCTATGCATTCCTTTCCACAGTTATAAATATATATACGTGGTACCCTGTAAACCCAAGTAAATGTTTACTCACTGATTTTTTTAAAGGGATGATGAACTGCTGCCTTCTCTTTGCTCTTCTATCTTGATTCCTCTTTGTTGTTTTAAAGGCAGCTCTTTGTTATATTTTTTTATACTTTCTACACTTGAATGTTAACATGAGAGTAGCAAGGCAGTGTGTATATAAAGTGTAACGACCCACCTTTTTGGACGATTTAAATCGACAATAAACCACACATGTCTAATTCAAACCATTCAAAAGGGAGGATTGTAATGGGGTAAATAGGAAAATAATAGAAAAGAAGGAAAAATAAAACACAGAATCTCGCAGCGGAATGACAAAATATAATAATCAAATAAACAGTTCATTAAGCTGTTTTACAAATGACATTTGATTATACTTTTACAATTAAAATCAGAGTTATACATACATCAAAAAATAAAAAATAATAATTCAGCAGAACACAATAAGTAGTGGAATAATAATAATAAATAGCAATAATATACTGAATCTTCGTCTTCGTCCTCCAGAAAATAAAATGGTCTTCAATACTCAGACTGACCCGAGCATAATGAAAACACAATACACTCAAGTCAGAACTAAAAATTTCTATGTAAGTCAAATCAATCTCAAATAAAAATATGAGTGCAATGGCTTCAGAGATGTTATGGGATTTTTCATCTCCTATCAAGTGTACAACGTGAGTGTAGTAACTTATGAGATTTCAAATAATTCGAAATACCAATTTTAACCACTTTATTTAAAATAAATCCGAAGTTTAAATTAAAAACTTAAACTTTTTAAATAATTCAGTTTCAATAAATAATCCAAATTCAAGAAATTGTATGGGAATATATCATTTCAACCCATAATTTAAATGTCTTAATTATCCAATTTTAAAATGATTCAAGGACCACTTAAATGATGTCAATAATATACAAGGTGATAACAGGGACATATTAAAATAAATAAACAACCATACATCCAACATATCAATCAATAAGCATCCATTTCAAACAACATCCAAATCAACCAATATAGTTTAACATATAATAGTTATCAATATCCGAGTTTAACTATAAATTAAATTCCAATATAAAATTAAATGTTAATTCAGATTCAATATCAATTCAAATGTCAACTTAAATCAACAAATAGAAATAAAAAAAATTATATATCACATCATATATTTTATTTAACTTGCAATGGAATTTTTAATATTGCGTGAGTGGGTTGAATCACTCACCTTTCCCTTTTCTAGCCAGATTTTGATCTGCAACTACTTTCTCATTTTGTTTTGTTTCATTGCTATCTTAATCTTTTTTATAGAAAGTTTTGGAGAGAAGATAATATAGATCTGGATTTGAAGAAAAAGACATGGAAAGAGGAGAAGGTTTGAAAAATATAAAAAAATTAAAGAAGAAGAAGAATTGAAAAAAAGAAAAGGAAGCTTTATAAAATAAGAAGAAGATTTGAAGAATAAAAAGAAGAAAAGAGAAAAAAAACTTTGGAAAAAAGGAGAGAAAGGAGATTTGAAGAAGAAACATGAAAAAAAAGGAAGGAGGAATGTGAAGAGAGACAAAAATGAAGCTACAGAAGATGAGATTTAAAAAAATGAAATGAAGATTGAAACTAGTGAAAAGCTAATAAAGCTAAATATAAACAAAGTAGGAATTGAAATAAAGTAAAAATATGAACAACCCAAGAAAAATGGTAGGTATTAAAAGAGGTGAAGGAAAGAATGAAAAATATGAAAAGTATGTAACGTTCATGAAATGAAAAGGCTTTAGACAATGTAAATGGAAATGAGTAATGGAACAAATGAGGAAACAATGAAAAAAAGTGTGACAATTATGAATTAGAAAGGGAATGAATGGACCAACTCTACTTTATAAACAAACTTGGTTATAAAGTGAACATGGGAAAAAGAATGGTTTTTAAAGGGAATGAATGTTAACATGAGAGTAGCAAGGCAGTATATATATAAAGAGAATGGTAGGGCCAAAGCTTATTACAGGCTTCACAATTTCAAGATTTTTTTCATTTTTATGTTATTTTTGCTTTTTTGCTGATTTGATTTTTTCATATGACTTGATTTTATTTTGACTCGATTACATGCTTGACTAGATATTTTATGGCTTGATTTGAAACCATTATGCTTGAATTAATTACTTGCCATGAGGACGTCTCCTTGCATACATACATGTATACATCGTATAAATATATACATATATATAGATTTTCATATACACTAGTTTTTGACCATATATGCATATACATATGTATATTTTTATCATCATATATATATTTTTACATTTTCATATTTACAAATACTATGTACATCTTAACTTATGTATATATATTTATTCACATTTATACAAATTTTCGTATATATTACTTCATATGGGCATACATTCATATATATACTTGTATACTTATATATATATATATGTATGTATATTTATTTAAACCTCACAAAACTGGTATATATTTATATATACAAATATATGGATATTCTACCTTGAATTTTAATGGTGGAGTTTATATGCATACATTTGTGATATTTATCATATCCAGAGAGTTATAAATTTAAATTTGAATATAGTTTTTAATCAATTTATATATCCAGATATTTTAAATATCAGAAAACTCATCTATTCGACTTATAAAAATAAATATTTCGATAATTAAAATCAGTTAATTGCCCAGTATCCAATGTCTAAAAATCCGGGTCATTACAGATTGAGTATTTTATTGCTATTTATTATTCCATTACATTTTGTGTTCCGCTGCATTATTTGTTAATTTCTGATGTATGTATAACTCTGATTTGAATTGTAAAGTGTAATCAAATGTTACTTGTAAAACAGCTTCATGAAGTTTTTATTTGATTATTATATTTTGTCAATCCGTTGCGAGATTCTGTGTTTTATTTTCTTTATTTTCTTATTTTTCTTATTTACCCATTAACAATCGTCCCTTTTGAATAGTTTGAGTCTAACATGTATGGTTTATTATCGATTTGAACCGTCCAAAAAGGTGGATCGTTACAATTGGATTAATAAATAATGACTTTTATAGTAATTATAAAAGATGTCGGGAATGTCCCAAATGATATGCAAGGACGCTTTGTTAAAATGTTTAATACAGAACATGTAAGACTGATTCCTTTGCATTGGCAATAGGAATTATCATACATGTTATATTGTTGACGATATAATGATTTGTTTATCTATTTGATACATGAAGAAAATATCAAATCCAAATTGATATCAGTTAATGGTTGTTTGAAGTGTTCTCATGTATTTATGAAAAACTAGAGAATTATTTATAGAAACAAAAACACCTTACGAAGGAGTGCTCGGACTCGAACTTCATAAGCCATATTGAATGTAGTATGTCAATAATAAATTCAAGTTAAGAATCTTTAAGTTGGAAATGTTCGAAATAAAAGGTTGTGGCTTATTCAATGAAAAAGGCTAAGTACATCACCTTGAATATTGTCACAATAAAAATAATGTATATAAAATTATAAGTGCACAAATTTATAACTGAACCGATTCCAAATGTTGAGAATCTCATAACATAGTTATATGATAACAATGTCACGCTATGGTTCCTAATAGAACTTAGAGTTCATTAGAGGTCGAGAGACATACTCCGAATTGTTCCAAGTAATAAAGTTGTTTATCGCCGTCGGAGAGAGTTAATTGACAGAGTAGATAATTGAAACATAATAGCATATCCGTTCACAAAGGGACTGACCCAACTGGTTTTGAGAAATCGATTGGAGAAATTAGAATAAGATTCCATAATAGACCCCAAGTGCAAGTGGTAGATTGATAGAGTTAGGTGTATGCCCTAGGGGCAATTATGTAATTTGTTACATATATCTAACTTGTTAAACAATCTTGTTCATAATAATGGTATTTCTTTCTATTATATACTTGATATAATGTGGTTATATTAATTAATCAATTTAACTAAAAGTATATTTAATAGAAAATCCATAAATGGCATATTTTGTGATAGTAGTTACAAAGTGTTGTAATCGTGAGTAATTTATCACAATAAAACAAATATACCATTTTAAATGTTCCTAGTCAAGATGCATCGAGAGTGGATATCGGTGTATCCGTTGAGACTAGAGTACGTAATGCTCTCCAAATGTTGGGTAGTGTATTACTCATGACTGTTGGGCTGTGCAGTTAATGCCCCGCTATAACTTCGATATATCTTATAGCGGATTCCTACCGCTACGATTTTTCCATATATCCCCAACATATAGCCTTTCCGCTTTAATCCCCGCTATTTCCGCTATATCCCGTTATTTTCGCTATATTTCGCTATTTCCGCTATATCTTCTATAAAAAATTAGATTGAAAAATGATATTTATACGCTATAAAAATTATGAAATTAATTAATTTCATTGAATTTTTGATATATGTTTAGAAATGATAATACTCTAATATTTTACTAAATTAAATTAAGTTATATAACAGTTTTACGTTCATTTACAATACATTTGCACATATTTTTATTTAAAATTATTTTTGTATTAATTATAATTCAATTGAATGTTAAATTTTCACATAATTACTATCTATATATTTGTAAAAACAACAAGTATGGGATTTATATGCTATTTTAGAGTAATCCGATATATCCCGCTATATCTTCGCTACATCCCCGCTATGACTTTTTGCACCTCTACCGCATTGAATCCACCGAGCGCTTTAACTGCACAGCTGCTGGGGGCACCTAGGGGTTACATATTGATAGTTATTGGATAACTATGGAATGACTCACTCGATAGTTTTCTCTTGGTTAATATAACTATGGTCAAACAGAAAATATCGATGTGACCGATTTACACAGCTCTCACGACTTTAGAATATTTTGGATCTTCAATATGCAAACTCCGCTTTGATTATAGTCAAATCATAGCATGGAGTTCCATCGAGTGACTATAGTTAGGTCGAGTGGAAGTATTGGAAGTGAAGCATTATTCAAGAAAGGATTCGTCTCCTCAGTTATATGGGGTTAGTATCATGGTCAAATCAAGTCAACTCAAAGTCAAAGTCTCAGAGCATTTTGGTTAATAATAATTGTTATTATTAAACTAAGAACTTTGTGTTTGGACTATATAGTTGAACGTGGATAACATTGGAATTTTGACCATTACCAAATTCCATAAATCCAAAGTGATATAGTTTTGACGAAGAGAATTGGTGTAAATAATTATCACTATTAAGTTCCTCTTATAATAAGTAAAATTGTGTAACGACCCAGAATTTTGGTTATTTGAAATTGGAATATTTAAGTGATTTTAAATATTTAAAAGTTAATTTTTAACTTGAATTACAAATATAATGATTTATTGGATAATTTAATTGAATCTTGGGTTTTAAGCTTATTAAAAATAATTTAACGGCTTATTAAATTTATATTAATAAGAATGAAGATAATAAAAAAATTAAATTTGATTTAAAAGCGATTTACTTGATTTTAAAAATATCTCGTTTGAATAAACAAATAAATATTGCCTTCTAGGGCATAGTCTTGGATTTCGACGGAACTAGTTTCATTGAATCCGTAATAGTGTATTTTTATCTGATTTCAAATTCTGTAGTGTTTGGGGTTATCGTTTGATCGTATGGGATAGAAATGCATTGAAATTAATATCGAAAATTTAATATAATAATTGAGTCCAAAATTCTACCTTCTCCATACGATCGAATTAGGACTTGAAACCTTTTCCATTTCGTTCAGAATAATGGTATAACATTATGAACGCCTAGCGGCATGCCTCAATAGAGATTCGAGATTTTGAGTTACGTAGATCGATATCTTTTGAAATTTAATTAATAAATTGACTAGTCAACCCTTCTTTTCAGCCTCTTGTCTTTCATTTCAAGCCAACATAGATTGATCTGACCTATCCCTTCTTGTATACGTTTCCTCCTTCTCCTTTTAAACACAACACAACCGAACAGTTAGAGAAAAAAATTTAAAGTTCAAAAATCATTTTTCTCACAATATACTCAATAATAAAATGTGAAACCATCTTCTAAAATCTACTTTTGGCTTGAACTTAGATCTGGTATGTTTTTGGAGGGTGCGGCTACATTTTTATCCAGCTCGATGTTGAGTTAGTGGGCTAGGATTTGGGTTTTCTCGTGAATGTTTCGTCTATTCAAAATTTGGGCTTTGGATTTGAACTCGTCATGAAAAAATTACATCTACGGGGAGATTTTGGTGGAGCTCGACTTGGGAATAGGGGGTGCGACATTTTCACGGTCGTGGGTGAGAAGGAGCAAGTCGTGATTCACGGTGGTTGACCGGAACATGAGGGATATGGTGAAAACATGGGAGGAGGAGAAGGGCGACCCGTTGGTGGCTTCTTTGGGTCGAATGGTGGAGTAGGGAGTTTGTGCACTGCAAGTTGTAGGGGTCGGCATGGGTTTGTTCATGTACAGGCTACAAGAGAGTTGGGGGAGAAGCTTTTAAATGGGCCGGGTCTGTTAGTTTGTAGGTAGTGGGCATTTTTTTAAATAAATTTGTGTTTGATTTAATTAAATTATCGATGAACTTATAAAATGTATATCTCTCTCATACGAGGTCCGTTTTTTACAAGACTTTTTGCGTTGTGATCTCGATGATGAGAGCTTAGCAATGAACTGGTTTGGACAGATTTGGAGATAGTCAAAAATTAGGCTAAAATCGGGCGTCGTCCAGTTATAGTTCCAAACCGGAACGTCTCGGCGACAAGAGAAAATAAATGTGAGTAAATCCCACTCATTTGCATTAATAAAATTAATTTTAAATGATTAAAATTAATTTTGGATGACTGGTTGAATTTAATAAATATTATCAGTTTGGATATTATTAGGTATACAATAGTATATATATACATTGGTAGTTGGATATATTCCTACATATTTTAGCGGATGAGACCCTATGCGCCCCGCATAATAGCGGAAGACCCTATATTACCGCGATATCCCACCTCAAAGCAAGATTGGTATTTTATGTTATCTAAAATCTGTGGTTGCAAGAAAACAGGTTGGAGGGATCTAACTGGATTCCTAAAAAATTATGAATTTAATTTCATATAGTGATATATGACATGTTTGAATAATCTGTAATAGATTATAGTGTAATTTGAATTTATTTTATGCTATGGTAGCACTGGCCGAGATTTTGGTATTTTAAAAATACCATAAATATATGTATTAAATTTGAAAGGAAATTTAAAAGGGATTTTGGAATTAAATATTTATATAGAGTTTTGGATTAGTTAGAATAAATTTATTGGATAAAATAAATGGTTTAAATTTGTAGTTGCTATTTCGTGATATTTTAAATAGAGATTTTAAAATAATATATATGAAGGATTTTAAATAATAATTCTTAAGTGATAATTGATTAAATATAAAAGTTTTTAAAATCGAGATTTTTAATAGATTGAGAAAATAAAAGTGAATTTAGGAGTAGAGATAAAATTGGTTATACTGAATCTTAAATAAGATTCTAAATTACAAAATAGAAGTAAAATCGCGATTTGGTTGGTTTTGGAATATAGTTTGGGTTATTTAAGAAATTGATTTATAAATGGAATTTAATTTATAAATCGATATATAATGGATTTAAGTGATGTGAAACCGTTGTAAACTAGAAATGAGACTATGGGATTTATAAACAATCTTTATAAATAAAGTAAAATGATTATCATTTTATAAATTAAAGATATAAATTCACGGTAAGAATTTATGATGAGATGGGTAAATCGGTTTAAAAAGAAAGGATAGATTTTTCTTTTGGAAATGTGAAAAAAGGGATTTTTGAAATTGGGGACGTAAATCGATTGGTGATAAATCAAGAGAGATTTATAAATATTAGATTGGTTATATTGGAATTGAAAATATATTTTATTGAGAAGTTGAATTTGTTCTAAAAAAGAGAATTTTTAATTATTAAACTAGGTAATTTAAAAATGTTTTGGCATAAAAATATTCCAGAAAAATAGTTATTTAAATATTTTTAAATTGTCAAAATGAATTATAAGTTTTATAAACAAGTCTTGTAAAACGATTAGAATTTTATTAATAAATCAGAATTAATCAATATTATTATTTTAAAAGATAAATTATTCAATATTAATATAGTTTTTATATAATAACTTTTATTTAAGAGTATTTGCCTAAATTAAACTTGGAAAATTATTATAGAAACTTTATAAGCATTATTTTGAGATATTTGCTAACTAAAGTTTTTAGAAAATTGGGAGGCAGAGATTGCCTACAGTTAAGTTTGGATTTATCTGGGATAGAGACGTAATCATTTAGCTGCGAATCCATGGTTGATACTGCGTGGTGCTTTCCATATTTATTTTAAAAGGTTTTCCAAATATTTTCAAAGGGAATGGTTTGTGAACATACTTATTTCGATAAGATAAGTATATACCATTTTGATAAAGAGATTTAATTTATTGAAATTTAAATTAATAAGGCTAAGGGATTTCAGTGGGAAATGAATCTATGATTGAATGATTCTTTATTTGATAGTTAAATAACTGACTATCAAATCTGGACCAAAAACATGACCTTAGGAATATCTAGGATAAGTACGGGAATTATATGGTATAGTTATCGTCGAAGGTGTTATATTATACGTATAAACTCGTTTCGTTCTTCTAGGATGATGATAAGGAACTCTAGCCACTAACGGTTAGGATATGATCTCCGATCTTATTTTCATCTGCTTATTTCCTAAAGAACCGGGGTTAAGTTTACCAAAAATATCTAACGTTGTTTCAAAGAGACCGGTATCGGATAAGTTATCTGAAAACCACTTCGATCCAACGAACACGTTTTCGAAGTGAAGACAAGGGCATGGAATCAAAGATGGAGTATTGAAGTGCAAGGACTAACCGCTACTAATCCTAAGGATGATCCCAAAATAGATGTAGTAGGAATAGTGCCTTCGGTTTCATTCAGACCCAGAACGGACTTGTATGGATGAATGGTTCAACACATTGTCATTGGAGGACGATAAACATTCTGAGTATAAATTCCTTAAAAAGGTTATCGTAGCCTCAAGCCTCATCAACCGGAATGACTGAAAATCAGGGGAGATGCAGCAAGGCTAAGTGGGTCGCACCCAATTAGGGTATGTTTATCACCATTCTAGATACCCTCGGATTTTATAAATATGGTGCATGGGAGAGCTCGATAAGGGTGGAAACACCCGGGGTGATAACATATTCGGTACTATCCAGGTTAGGAGTAGGCCCATCTTGTGTTGTAGGGGATCCCGGCAAGGTCCTCGGTACATTTTTCTAGATGCACACTGTGATAGGTGGTACCCCAGTGCCTAGTCATTGTATGGAAATCCATTCTCCAATACGTGCTTTTACGACTTTGGTTGTAGAGCCTAGTATGCTGGAATTTAATGAATGTAACAATTTCGGCTATTTGAATAAGTATTTGTACTTAGACACTATTATAATATCAGATGATTTTGATATAAAATGTTTTGGTTATCGTAAGGTAAAAACCTATCGTGTTTATGTATGACGTCGTCTTACAAGATACCTTTGTTTTCCAAAGGATTTTGATAACAGTAATAATTCAAATTGAGTGTGTTTTCTCATGCTGGTTTTCTAGACTGACTCGGGTGTTATTTTATTATAATGCTCGGGTCAGAACGAGTATTACAGATTCAGGATAGGATGCTATGGAGCTCAATAGAAGAGCTGGATGAAAGAGACGTATTACACATACTTGATTTTATTCCTCTATGTGTGTTAGGCTGTATAGTCAGCACTAGTGAAGACAAGTTATTAAACTCTCCAGTATTGAGATATTGATTTTTTGTACTCTGATGATGTAATGTATAAATAACAGTTGTAGTTCTTTTTGTATAAAGGCATGTTATTATCTATTATATATTGTTCTGCTGCGATTGTGAGATTCTGTGTTGTTATTTCTCTTTTCTTCTACCTCTCCATTTTCTTTTCCCCTAACTCTCGGGTTTTTCGGCATTCGATTGCTCGGCATGTAATATAGTGGACGTATTAGTGTCAATTTTCGATGGTTGAAAATCCCGACAGTTGCAAATTGGATTTTACCAAAAGATGTGTAAGAGATGAACTCATCCAAAATGTCACACCACCTGCTAAGTGACATGTGAATGTTATTTCTTTGAATTTTTAAATATTAATTGTTAACGCTTAAAATTGAACGCTAACACCCGGTGTGTGTAATAAAGTTGTGAAAGCACCACCCATGATACGGGAACAAGAAATAAGCAGTAAAAGAGCAGAAAAACAGTAAAAGACAGTGATTTATAGTGGTTCGGCTTAAAATCGAGCCTACGTCCACTTTGAATTCCTTTATTGCTGATTTTCGGTTACAAGTTGATACAGTGCACTTGAAAATACAATATACTTCGATTCCAAAACACTCTAGACTAATAGCTCAAACTCCGATGTAGAAGATATCCTCGAATTCATGTTGAATGCGGTAGATTCCTTTCGAAGCTTGTTGTAGTATCGTGAATGTTTGGAGTTCTTCAAGTATCAGATGAGTTGAGAATCCTGCAGAGTAATGGCGCTTCAGAGAATGATCGAAAAGTCCTCTTCATGTTCGGGGTAGGTTGGTATTTATAGAGAATTTTACCCCTTAGGTTGTAAGTCATGCTCAACTTAAGGTAGGTCATGGCCGACCTATTGGGTCCAGCTCATGGCTTGGTAGAAGTTTACTTACCCATTTGAATCCATGTTACAAGTCCTAAGTCGTTTACGAGTCAACCTCCTCCAGCATAAGTATTGCGGCAGCAGACTATAACTCAGTGGCTTTAAGTCGTGGACGACTTAAGCTAAGTCGTGGACGACTTAAGCTAAGTCGTGGACGACTTAAGCTAAGTCGTTAGTCGCGGCTTAACTGGTAAGCTCGTTTATTTCAAATAATAACCTAAGTCCTAACTCGCTGACGAGCTAGGAGGCCACCGTGCTTAATAAGAAGCAGCGCTTCATTTGCTTAAGTCGTTCACGACACATACTAGGTCGTAAGTCGTAGATAGCCTTAAGTCGCAGAGCGTCCACTTCCTTAAGTCGTCAACTCCTTTGAGTGGTTGTACCGTGGAACACTTTCAAGCTATTAGGTCGTTCAATCCTTAAGTCGTAGATCGTCCACTTCCTTAAGTCGTTGACTCCTTCAAGTCGATCAATCCTTAACTCGTTAAGGTGTCCAGTTCTTGACTCGTTAAGTCGCATAATCCTTAACTCGTCAAGTCGCATTCCCTTCTTGAGTCGTGTAGTTCTTAAGTCATGGACAATTGAGGGTTAACATTTGCCCCTTGAAGTACACGCCTAAGTCGTAGGTCGTGTGCTTCGACTTATTTTAACTCGCGTGTGCCGATTCGAGTTCCACTGCCCCGAGATATAAAAGCTTGAGTCATTCCTCTTACTTCCTTCTTCTCATTTCTTAATCTCTAAGCCGCATCTGCCATTAATACTTCTCCAAGCTTTCAAAGGCGATTTCGACTTAGATTCATTCTCCGATCATCTCTAGCATCACACTACGTAAGCGATTTTGCCTCTTTTCCAATTGTCGATCATCGTCAATCTTCGTCTCCGATTTACCCCCCTTGAGCCTTACGAATGTTGTTATATTGGACATCGATGGACTTAAGGCGGCTTGATCTGACTTGCGATGATTCGCAATTTGTGGCGATTTAGTGGTGTTATAGAACTAGGGTTGATGATTGTGAGGTTATTGGGTTAACGGGTTAGAAGATGGTTAACGGGTTTAAAGTTAGAGGTAAGTTGGCCAAATAGAGTGGAATATTGCCTCGGGTATGATTTGGCAATTCTCTGCAATCCAGCAATCTTAGCGACTTAACTATGAACCGACTTAACATACTTTACGACTTAAGCTTTGAGTTGTGGCCGAGTTAGGACTCGAGAGTTTCTTGTTGCTTTGAATTGAAGTTTCTTTTATCTTCCACGACTTACTACTTAGAGCACAGCCGACTTAAAGCTCCAACGACTCAAAATTGACACGACCTAACTTAACTTAACTTAACTTAATGACTTAGGTCGTGGACGGGTTAGCCAGAGAACCAACGACTCAACTTTACCCGTAGGAAAAATTTCTTAAGTCGTTGACGAGTTAGCGCTTAAGTGGCCGTCGAGTTAGCACTTGAGTCGTCGGCGACCTAGCACTTGTACTTTTAAGCTCTACTTGAACTTTAAACTGTTAAACTTTGCTGCATTCCTTCACAAATCACTTTAACTTGCAAGCTAACAATCTGTTTAATACAACATTTACAGAAAATTGGAACGAATATACTGCCACTGACTGCCCACATCAAATGACAGATTAGTTAATAACGGATAATCATCTTAAATAGATTGTGTGAACGAAGTGCTTTAAATCAACAAATTCAAGCAAAGTATTAAAGCAACATTGAAATAGTCAACTGAAACTGACCGGTTTGCACTAATACTGTACCTAAACTTTAAATTAACAAATCTTGAAATTTGGTAATCGATTAATTGTCGAGTAGTTTAATTCCAGTTATATTTACCTGTTATTTTTCATTAGTTCTGCACAACACTTCACACTTTTTAGGAAACATGCACCTTCATATTTGAATATCCAGTTGCTTGTGTAGAATGACTTCTCAGCAAGAAGATGTAGTAATTCAAACCGGAGAGGCCGCCCTTATTCCAGCCCCATTAGTCAATCCTCCAGAAAGAGTCTCAACTACTTTGTCGTACAAGGTTTTTCGGCAATTGTGCACCCAGTTTGGCATTGCTGAAGCAGATGCCATTCTTCCTGAAAAAAGTAACATCGCTGATGCAGCGCCTCCTGGCTTTGTAGTAGTTAATCGACAAATGTGCCTGAGCGGGGCCATTCCACCTTTCAACAACTTTCTCCAGCATCTTCTTCGACAACTGGCCATCTCCCCATTTCAGTTACATCCCAATAGCTATGCCATTCTAATGGGTTTGTGTGTATTATTTAGTAGAACGCTTGACCGTCTCCCTAGTTTTGACGAGATCTGCTACTTATGTTCTTTTACCAGAACTAAAGATCATCCTTCGATCACTGTTGTGAGAAGCACCGGAAATCGTAAATTGATTGTCGGCCTCCCTGACAGTGACCATGGGTTCTTAACTCAATACTTTTACGTTCGCTGTCCCCCGGGGTTTTATGCTGTGTGGAGGGAAGGAAGTAAGATTATCTATCTTTACTTCTTCTATTCTCTGAGTTTTGTGATGTCCAAATTGCCAAATGTTAATTTCGCTTTTTCATTTCAGTGCTCCCCCTCCTTCTAGGGATCCCAGCCACAAGCCGACTCTGGAGATGCTCATGGCCGTACCAGCTGAAGAACGGGATGCGAAATTTTTATTGAAAGACGAATTTCTTCACCAGTTTGGACTTCTTTACCCTTCTCGCTCCACTTAGCCTCACGAAGTTCCTGATTCTCCAGGAAAGGCGTCTAATGCCCCAGCTTTTGTTGAAGAATCCATACTGCAAGAACCTACCATTGAGGCTTCACTAGTGAAGTGTTCTGCCTCTATTGATGTTGCGGGGTCGTCCGGCAAATCTACGCTCTATCCGGTTATCGAAGAGGAGGAGCCTCCTCAATGCTCCGAAAAGGCAGCTGATGAAGAAAAAGAAAATTCCGCTCGGCATGATGGAGAAGACATTTTCGGTGGGCTAAGCGATCTAATGGTGACTTCACGCGAGCTTTTTAAAGATGATGTCGTTAACACTAAAGTTGTTTCCCCAGTGATTGAAGCGACATCTGCTTTACGATTGCTTCTGCCGTCCCAAGAGTTGACTCCTGCCGCAAAATCCGATATAACTCCTGAACCGAAGAGTGGTTTGTAGTCTGACGCGCGTAGTTTGCACACCACACACACTTAGGATTTTTGGCACTTATACGCACTTAAGTCCTTTTATCTGAAGATTTCCGAGACTTAACTTTTCTTCAATTTCAGGGTCTCCGATGGGGCAAAGCGATTCACACTATGACAACTTTCGGCGCTATGGAGGGCGCGACTCTTATGATTATGGACGCTCTCCCTGTTCGTAGGGAATCTGATGAGGAGCGAGCAGTTAGAAAAGCTCAAGAGAGATGAGCTTACGAAGAGCAGCAAAGAAGAAGGCATGATGACTCCCATAAGCGAAAATCTTATGACACAAAAGGGAAAAGCCATGCTGCCTAAGACCTGAGTAAACGGGTTAGATTTAGTGAAAAGGATGTGTCTGCAGTTTCTGAAAAGTCTGACGCTCCTATATCTTCCACTATCCCATCCGGCTCTCCCGCTTTAAAGAAATCCGACATCCAGTCGATTATCTACTCTTCAAAGCCGATTTCCGAATTGGTGCTTAAAAGGGGGTGCGTTTCGACTTGGACTTGGTTCTGATTAATAAGAAAGCTATGCTTAGGAATCTTGATGTTGTTAAGATGGATATTGAGAGGATGTCCCAATGGTAGAAACTTGTTGATGAACTCCAAAGAGTCAATCATATGAATCTTGAAGCCATGTTGACTATGGAGAACGACAAGACGGAATGGGATAAAATTTGCAAGCAGCACGACGCGGAGATGGCGAGCATTGCAGATGACAATGCAAGACTTGAATTTGAAGTCAAAAAACTTAAGGAGGATCTCGCCACTTCTGCTGCTTTGCATTCTCAGAAGGAAGAAGTTTTCCAGAAACAAGTGCGGGATGTGCACGCTGCTCAAAGAGATGCTGAGCTGAAGCTTGAGGCCGAGCAGCTTATTACTGAAAAATATCGCAATGACACTGCTCAACTGCGAGAAACAGCTATCTCCCAAAACGTGGAGATTGAGATGTTAAAAGCTCAACTTCTTAAAGTTGAGAAAGAGCGCGATGATGCGCTTGCCGGACAAGTTGCAGCCAAAGAGTCTCACGAGGCTACCAAAGTCAACATCAATTCTACTTTATTTGACTTTTATATGCACAGTGTTCTGGGTCGTGGTAGTCTTTCATTCTTGGGCCCTAAATATGAGACTACACTGGCCGAAGTTTGGGAGGCCATACTTGATATGTTTGCTGGCTATGCGGAGGCAGATCTTGCGGCACTTTATTTGGATGATGAAGCATGTGCTGCGCTTGCCAGGGGAAAAGAGCAGCTTGCTAGGGAGCGAGCCGAAGTGGCAGGAGAAGAGCGTTTAGAGAAAGCACCTTTAACCGACCCCGCTCATCTTCGGGCTTCAGTTGACCCTGACATTATCGGCTCTAGTTCTTATTCTCTACCTCCTGCAAAAGTCGAAGTTAAGATCACAACTACCGAGCCTCCCACTACTCAAGTTGAGGAGAAGACCGAAGACGACACCGAAGCTGAAAATTTTGAGATTGTACTGACAAAAACGACCTCTTCAGGTAACTTCGATTCAGATTTGGCTCAAGTGGATTATTCATTCGATTCAATTGAACTTGATGAATTTCTTGCTTATTACTTAAGTCCCGATGATCCAATATCTTCTCTTTTTTCGGAGAGTACTGATTTTAACTTCTTTTCTTCTGTAGCGGAAGCACCGAGCGCTGCGCACTCTTCTCCCCTTCCAGCTGTTCCTCCTCCATCTCTCCAAGTCACTCCCGCTTCTCAGCCAGGGTCGTAGGAAGAGCAAATAGAAGCCCTTCGAGGCTTGGATGAACCACCTGCTTCTCAAGAGCAGAAAGCGAAAGATCCGGAGGACAGCGAGAAGACCCCGGAGCAATCTTTTGATGACGACACGAAACTTTCTACGTTGCTTTCTCCGGGGACTGAGTCTTCTTCGAAGAGGAAGGGGAAGCGCACCTTGAGGAAGAAGAAGAAAAGTATCTCAACTGGAGAAGATAAAGTGGAAGAAGATCCAGCTACACCTTCTTCTCCTTCTTCTCTGACCCGTCCACGCCGGATTCCAAAACTAGTCATCAAACCGGGCAAGGGTACTAAAGGTGGGAAGGAGTGATAAGCTAGATTCTACTTTTCTTATTTTTCTTTTTGCTTGTATCGACCGAAGATTGTGCGGGTACCGGTCCCCGCTTTTTTGAGATCTGCACATGTAAAGAATTCTCATAGTATTGAATAAAATAATTCTTTTACTTGTACAAATTCTTATGTATGTAAGAATGCATTTATTTCTTATTTTAGTGTGGAATAAGCGATTCTTTTTACTTGTACAAACTTTTTGTCTATGTTTGAGAATGCATTTATTCCACATCTTTTTTTGTGTGATATTGTAATGAACTTGTGGTATGTTGCTTGAATACTACTTTTATTGATGTAGTTATCTTGCACGATATTGCCCCCGTACCACAAGTGCATTGGAATATCTTTTGTTTTGACGAGACCTGTACTCTTATTTTAGAAAATAACTATTCCATTTTTGAGGAAAAATCATTCTGCTTTAATGGAGCGTGTCTCGTTTTTGGAGAAGTTTTTACGCTTCAACCTTCGGAGATGGTCACTTCATTTTTTTTTTGTGAAGTGAGTTCTCCTACGTGGTAAAGCGGGCCTCTGAAGAGGGCTTCATGTAGCACTTCAATTTTTAGGAACAACTTTTCAAGCTGAATGAGTTAATCTTCCTTTGAAAATTGAAGTGCGCCACCGAAGAGAGCTTGTGCTTCCGAAGCAATCTCTTGCCTACGAAGAAGTCTTTGTTTTTGTGCCTCCGAAGAGGGCATGTGTTTGGAACTTCAAGCGTGGTGAAGTGTGCCTCCGAAGAGGGCTATTGTTTGATGCCCCAAGCATGATGAAGCGTGCCTTCGAAGAGGGCTTTTGTTTGGTGCTTCAAGCATGGTGAAGCGTGCCTCCGAAGAGGGTTTTGTTTGATGCTTCAAGCATGGTGAAGCGTGCCTCCGAAGAGGGATTTTGTTTGGTGCTTCAAGCATGCTGAAGCATGCCTTCGAAGAGGGCTTTTGTTTGGTGCCCCAAGCATGGTGAAGCGTGTCTTCGAAGAGGGCTTTTGTTTGATGCCCCAAGCATGGTGAAGCGTGCCTCCGAAGAGGGATTTTGATTGATGCTTCAAGCATGGTGAAGCGTGCCTCCTAAGAGGGCTTTTGTTTGATGCTCCAAGCATGGTGAAGCATGCCTCCGAAGAAGGCTTTTGTTTGGTGCTTCAAGCATGGTGAAGCGTGCCTCCGAAGAGGACTTTTGTTTGATGCTCCAAGCATGGTGAAGCGTGCCTCCGAAGACATCTTTTGTTTTGATGCTCCAAGCATGGTGAAGCGTGCCTCCGAAGAGGTCTTTTGTTTTGATGCTCCAAGCATGGTGAAGCGTGCCTCCGAAGAGGTCTTTTGTTTTGATGCTCCAAGCATGGTGAAGCGTGCCTCCGAAGAGGTCTTTTGTTGATTGGCTTCCCCATGTCTCTCCGTTGTTTTCTCATTAGTGGTCCCCTATTATCGTCTTTGAACCCGTGTTCCTTTGTTTTGCAAGTAATTTGCTTTATCCGAAGAAGTGAATTTCACTGTTAAGTGATTCCGCGGGGCAGGCGCGAGTTATCTAATCAGATGTCTGTTTGTACAGACGATCGTAATTAGTTAGCAAGTGTCTGGTTCCTTTTCTTTCGAAAAGTGCCCCTTTAATGGAATTATTAATCTTTTGCGTGAAGTTCATTTCATGTTGGATTTGAATTTGGAACTTTTTGCGATTTGGTATTCGTTTATTGAGTGATTTACGAGGCTCACTTGGCCTTGTGACGGGTAAGCTTTGTTTTAATGACCTACAATGTTAAACCGATATTTTAGCAATACATTTAGTGTATTTACATATAGAAATGAAGCAGGCATTTTATAATAACAAAGAATACAGAATTTATAGTCTTTTATTATTGAATCACACTGATTTCTCAGTGGTTTATAATGCAAAAGTTTTACATCCACCATCATTTTACAACTTTAAGCAATGTTGTTATGTAAAAAATGGATGCAAGTGATTGTTGTTCCAGAATCTCCGGACTGAATTCCAATTTCCACTGGATTTGTAGCTTTGGATTCTTATGCCAGAGAGAGTGAAAGATGGTCCAGCTGCAGTTTTGTGGGTAGTTAGCAGTCGTCCCAACTTCCATCTGTTGGGTGTGGACCTCCTGTGACAGAATTAATGACAAGCCTTTCGGATTCTTGCTCTGCAGTGTTGTTGCGAGAGCCGGATTAATGGGTAGGGTGTTGCTGCCCTTGAGTGGATGAGGTTGGATCAACTCCGTTTTTCTTCACATACTGCTGGAGTTTACCCTGTTTTAGTAATTCTTCAATCACATTCTTTAACTGGCGACATTGGTCAGTGTCATGGCCAGGTTGGTTGTGAAATCGACAGAATTTCCCATTACGCACTGCACCTCTTCCCATCTCAGGTGGCTTAGAATACTTGACAACATCCTTTGTTGCGAAGAAGATATTCCCCGGTGTATCAGTTAAAGGAGTAAAATCTGAAGGATTAAAGTGGCGTATTTTCTTCTCATTCTCCTGCTTCTTTCCTCCGTTATTTTCCCTTTTTTGATTTCCAGATTCTCTTTTATTAGACGCAACATTGTTATTATTGACTTCGGCAACAACTACTCTCAATGGCGTAGAAAGACTTTCTAGGCGTATGAACTCATCGGCCTTTTTATAAAACTTTTCAAGCGACTTTGGTTCCTTCATCTTTAGCCATTTTCCAAATTCACTCGATTTATCGATGGCTCGCATCAAGTAAGTCAGGATCATACGTGGTTCTGCATTATCCACTTCGGCAAAGGCTATATTGAAATGGCTCAAGAATGATTTGATTGATTCTTTGGGAGCTTGTTCAAGATTAGACAGTGACATTATATCCTTAGCTTTCAAAGTATACAATCTGAACTGTTCTTTGAACTTTCGTGTTAAGTCGGAGAATTGATCTACAGACCGAACTGGAAGCTTTGTGAACCAAAGTAGAGCCACACCCTCCAAGTATACTGGAAAGTATCGGCACTTAATCTTATCTGATGCTCTTGCACCAGTCATATGCCAGTCGTACTTGTATAAGAAATGATTAGGGTCACTCGTTCCTCTGTAGGCTGGGATAGAAGGAGGTGCGAATTTCCTTGGAAATTCCGCTTTCAGGATTCTTTCGGTAAACGGAGTTTTACTTGGTGCAAATCCCCAGTCACTATCATTTTCATTTCTCTGCATGCTTTCTTTCATGATGCGGCCAACCATCTCGGACAGGTACTCTTTATTGTTCAGAAGCATCTCTGGGCAGGCATCAGTCCTTCTCTCGGAAGCTTGCCTGGGCACATGTTCGTGAAAAGTTGGCTGCGGCATAGAACCTTCAGCTTGGAAAGGTGGCATTTCAGGAAAGGTTGTTTGATGGTTTTCTGGCTGACGATTTGCCCCAAGCAGATCATTTAATCTCTCCATCATCAAAGCGTTTTGAGCTTCAATTTGTTGGTATAATCCAGAAACTACGTCATCTAATTCAGCCCTTGTGACTCCAACGGTAGTAGTTGCTTGGTCTGCTGTTGGGGAAGCGGAGGTCCCATCATGAGCATTTCCGGATCTGGATGGTCTACCCCTTCTTCCCGGAGCCATTATTTCTGATAAACATCTAGTTTTCAAAGAAACTTTTTCCACAAATTCTCGTGAAGCAATGATGACAATACCCCTGAGTTCAACTCTCAGTGAAAGCACCAAAATGTTAACGCTTAAAATTGAACGCTAACACCCGGTGTGTGTAATAAAGTTGTGAAAGCACCACCCGTGATACGGGAACAAGAAATAAGCAAAAAAAGAGCAGAAAAACAGTAAAAGACAGTGATTTATAGTGGTTCGGCTTAAGATCGAGCCTACGTCCACTTTGAATTCCTTTATTGCTGATTTTCGGTTACAAGTTGATAAAATGCACTTGAAAATACAATATACTTCGATTCCAAAACAGTCTAGACTAATAGCTCAAACTCCGATGTAGAAGATCTCCTTGAATTCATGTTGAATGCGGTAGATTCCTTTCGAAGCTTGTTGTAGTATCGTGAATGTTTGGAGTTCTTCAAGTATCAGATGAGTTGAGAATCCTACAGAGTAATAGCGCTTCAGAGAATGATCGAAAAGTGCTCTTCATGTTCGGGGTAGGTTGGTATTTATAGAGAATTTTACCCCTTAGGTCGTAAGTCATGGTCGACTTAAGGTAGGTCGTGGCCGACCTATTGGGTCTAGCAATCCATGTTACAAGTCCTAAGTCGTTTACAAGTCAACCTCCTCCGGCATAAGTATTGCAGCAGCAGACTATAACTCAGTGGCTTTAAGTCGTGGATGACTTAAGCTAAGTCGTGAATCGCGGCTTAACTGGTAAGCTCGTTTATTTCAGATAATAACCTAAGTCCTAACTCGCTGACGAGCTAGGAGGCCACCGTGCTTAATAAGAAGCAGCGCTTCATTTGCTTAAGTCGTTCACGACACATACTAGGTCGTAAGTCGTAGATAGCCTTAAGTCGCAGAGCGTCCACTTCCTTAAGTCGTTAACTCCTTTGAGTGGTTGTACCGTGGAACACTTTCAAGCTATTAGGTCGTTCAATCCTTAAGTCGTAGATCGTCCACTTCCTTAAGTCGTTGACTCCTTCAAGTCGATCAATCCTTAACTCGTTAAGGTGTCCAGTTCTTGACTCGTTAAGTCGCATAATCCTTAACTCGTCAAGTCGCATTCCCTTCTTGAGTCGTGCAGTTCTTAAGTCGTGGACAATTGAGGGTTAACATTAATCGCTGACTGAATTTACATCTTTGAGTCGCACAACCGTAATAATTAATTCTCCTAAAAACCACATGATTTAATTAATTCACAAAAAGTTGTAAATTAATTAAATTAACTAGTATTTAAGAAATATTAATTATTATTTATCTTATTTGATGTTTGTGAGTTATTTTAATTATCTGAATGCATTTCTAAAAGTTATATTTGTGCGCATTGATATATGATGTAACGCCCCACCTCTATACCCATGCTAACCAAGAACACTACGATGTAGTGTTGTCAATTAGCATGGAGAATAAGGCTGTGGAGGAGCGACCCTCCATGTAACTTCTTTGTGCGAGCACTGATATGTCAGATAGAATAGAATGCATATCATTTAAGGAGGAAATCTGACATACCGATACAGACTCAAAGCTATCACATGGTGGCTATATATAATCTTCGGAAACAAATATAGAAATAATCATAACATAAATCAGTCATAGACATCCATATCACAAAGGCGGAAGAAGATATGAATAAATGTATAACACATGAAAGTGTACATCAGAGTAGTGGTCAGAAAGATCCACGATAATACAAAAGAATAGCTACACGTGCTATACAAAAGAATAAGTACACAACATAGAGTCTATATCTCAAATGTGTACAACCAAAAACTACTAATCTATGTAGTTAGACAAAAGTCAGAGTAATCCTGAAGAGAAGTCAAGCAGAAGCACCTGTAACATCTCGGTCTGACCCGAGTATTATTTATAAGAAAATAATAAATGGATTAGTCTAGCTATAAATATCAGATGATAAGGTATAGGATAAATAATATGGCATGAACATGTAACAACCATAACGGCATACTATTATAAGTATGTAAATGATAATCAACAAAAGATTAATCAATATCACAAGAATCTTCTCAAAGATAAAATAGGGTATCATACCCTAAACTTGTATTCATAACAAGTCAATAACACATGAATTCACCAATGCACAAAAACTGATATCATATCAATGATCATGAAAATTGGTGAAGCACAAATTCCAGAAATCATCACAAGAAATCTAGAAAAACACATAAAAAGGGGGGAAGGCCTAACACATGAACGGGAGCATGAAAACTCACCAACGCGTAAAACACATGACGAGAAGCTATCTCATGGAAGCTATCCATTAAATTTTCACACAGGAATGGCCCGAAGACCATGGGGTGCTACCCCATATATGTGATGGCGAAACATCACAAAAGCGGGGTCTAGTCTCCCTCGCAGATAAAGAGACATCGCTCAATCGCTAGTCTAAATCACAAAAATGATCGTCATGATCATAAGGAAGTGTCAACCACACCAAGCTAGTAAATATAGGAGTTTAGCTTCATGTCCCATAACCACTTGCTTAACTGAAATATTTACGAACAAGCTGTAGATCTTCACTAGAAAATTGTCACAAAAGGGGTTCAATCGAACAAGTCCAAGATTTACCGATGAAGTGAATGCGAGCGTTTCATACCACTCGTTTTACTAAGTCGTTTAATTCGATTTATCATTCGAGTGAAGTAAAGGCTTGTATATACTAGTAGGTTAGAAAACAGTTTGAGAAAACGAACTTTATATTTTAAAATAGTGTTTGAAATCATTTGGAAGAATTACTACTAGTATTGAAGCCTTCATGTTTTTAAAGTGACAAACCACAGAAATTGATTGTAGAATCAATAAGTCACAAAAGTTCACGTTCGAAGACGTAAATGAAATCCAAAGAAATCAACTCAAAATGCATCAAAGTAGAAGTTCTGTTGAATGTTTTTCATATAAGATCCCCTACGGAGGGGGGTCCAGGGGGGTGGCAACACCCTAGGTGGGGGTGCGGGGGCAACGCCCCTGCTACGGTGTTCGACCTGACACAATGGCCTACGACCTAAGTGAGGACAAGTGGCCTACGACTTAAAGCAAAATGAGGTCTAACGACCTAAGGGTTCACGCGACCTAACACAATGGCCGAGCGACCTAACAAAATGGCCGAGGCAAGCGACTTAAGGTCCAACGACCTACGACTCAAGCAAGCCGAGCGACCTATCTTCAGGCCAAACGACCTATAGTTAACTCGCGAGCGACCTACGACCTAAGGCATAACACGCGAGCGACCTAACTGCATAGAGGCCAAACGACCTATAGCTTAACTCGCGACCGACCTATGACCTAAGGCCCGTGCGACCTAGTGAAATAGCAGAGGCAATATTAGGTCGGAGACGACCTACGACTTAACGCCGCGCGACCTAGTGAAATAGAAGAGGCAATATTAGGTCGGAGACGACCTACGACTTAACGTCGCGGGACTTAGTGCTACTGAGAGATATTAGGTCGGAGACGACCTACGACTTAGCGCCGCGCGACCTAGGGATTCCAGAGCGAATTTAAGGCAGGAACGACCTATCCCTGTGTGACTTTTCAACGCCAACGACCTAATCGTGGCCGACCTATGGGGGAAGAACGACCTAGCAGCAGTTTTTCACCAAAAACACTAGAAATTTGGGTTTTCCGCTAATCCAATCCAAACCAAATGAAAATGTTGATGCTAAAGTGATAGGGAATCATTCCCAACAGTCCAAGATAGGTATAGACAAGGATGTGAGATAAAAATCTCACCTTTTTACTAAAATGGATGAAGATGAAGCTTGAAAGCAAGAAGAAGCAATCCAAAGCTTGAATCCAATATCTTCTACTTGAATTTGGAGTTGAATGTTGGATTTGCAATAGAATTTGAGTTTGGAGTTTTAATTTCCACTTTCCACCACCATTTTTGATAAAGCTTGAATGTTAAAACAAATGGTGAATGAAGTGAGGAAGAGGGTTGGGCTGAACTAAAGAAGGTGCAGTCCAAACCAAAGTCACAAGCGGGAAAAAGTAGCGAGAATTTCACTAACTCCAAACATATTGAAGTTTACACTCAAAAAGATCGCAAACGTCATTTTGAACTCAATGGAAGTGGTCTCGAGTCCTAATTTGACCGTATGCAAAAAGTAGCCTTTCGGGCTAACATCCGACTAATGATAAAATATTTAAATAAAGTATTTAAATATAAAATCGACAAATATGCGGGTTGTTACATATGATATCATTGTAATTAAATAAAAGATATTTACATGTGTTAATTTATGGAACCTTATGTAATTTGATGGCATGTAATTTTCAGCCATACCTGTAAAAAATAGGAGTGAAAAGAGAAAGTTAATCAAGAGAATTAATTAGAGAAGTTTTAATTAAAGAATGGGAAAGGTTTCCTTCTTTCAAATAAAACATATTCTCTAATTCATTCTGTACGTACAATTCATTATTTTTCTTTCTCTCCTCCTAACTTTTCATGGCAGAAAGCAAAAAAAAATTTCAAAATTCTTTCAACTCCTTATGAAAACATCAAAAAATAAATAAATAAAAGAGTTTCATCCATCTCTTGCAAGGATAGGATGGGGATCTTGAAGATCTGAGTAGATATCATCATTCAAAGTGTAACTTCGAGGCAACATCCTAAGGGAAATCCATTTTCAAGATGTGCTTCAAGGCTTTGGGTAACAAGATATGTTTCTTTAATAGATAATGATATGTGATGTAATGTTTGTTGAAAGAGAAATTTAATCATCATAATTTGTATGTACATATCACTGCCTCATTTAAGTTGAGAATTGTTTGTGTAGTTTGAATTGTTTATTGAATGAATCAATTGATGTTTTATCTAATAAATAAAAACTAATATCTATATACGTTTAAATATAATTTTTTGTTTTGGAACTATGTTCTATACATTCAATTTAAAGTCCAATTTTTAGATCAAAAATTTTGTATGCAAAATTTATCAATTGAGTTCTTATTTTGTTAAATTAAAATTAAAATCTGTATATGTTTGAATATAGTGTTTTATTATAGATCTATATTATAAACATTCAACTCAAAGTATAATCCTTCAGATTTAAAAGTTTATATGTTCATTTTATTTTTATTGAATTTTATTTTAACAAATTAAGCTAAATTTTTTTATGAATATTACAGTGTTTTATTGAAGATTCATGTCTCAGTTCATATAAAGCAAAATATAATTTTAGATTTGAAAGTTTACATGTATGTAATTTGTGTTTATATTGTTTTGAGAATTAAAAAAAAGAAGATAATTTAGCAATAAATCTAAATTTAGATTTCGTTACTATAGCCTCTAATTTGTATTAATTAAAGATATTTTATTGAATATTAAATACATACAATTAATGTTTTAACAATAAACCTACTTCTAAATTGGCATAAATCTCTAATTTTTATTATTTAGAAAGACTTGATTTAATATTATATACACACAATTAATTTTATATGTATGTTTGCATACATAAAATTTATTACTTGTATTTCATATTGTCAAAGTATGACTAGATTTCTTTCTGAAAGGAGGAAACAATTTAAATAAGGTAATAATTTATACATTCATTTATTTTTGACTACTTATACCCTTACATTATGATTGTAACGACCCAGGATTTTTGAATATTCGAAATTGGAATATTTAATTGATTTTAAATATTTAAATGTTATTTTTTAACTTGAATTTCAAATATCACTATTTATTGGCTAGTTGAATTATTGAATTTAATAATTTGGGAATTGGGAAAAATGTTGAACCTAGGATTTTAAGCCAGTTAAAAATAATTTGAAGACTTGTGAAATTTATATTGATAATACTAAAGATAGTAAAAGTGTTAAAATTAAATTTAAAAGTGTTTTGTTCAGTTTTAAAAAATATACCGTTTAAATTGACGTTTAAAAATAGCCTTTCGAGGCACATTCTCGGAATTTGACGAAACTAGTTCCATTGGATCCGTAATAGTGTATTATTACCGGATTTCAATTTTTGTAGCATTTGGAGTTGTCGTGTGATCGTACAGTAGATAAACATGCTGAAATCTATATCGAAAATTCAATTTAATAGCTGGATCCAAAAAGCTATCTTCTTCATACGATCGAATTAGGACTCGAAACCTTTTCCATTGCGTTCGAAATAAGGGTATAACATTATGAACGCCTGGCGGCACGACTCAATAAGATATCAAAATTTTAAGTTGCGATATCGAGGTGATTTAAAATTTAAAATTTAAATAATTTATATATAAGTTGACTGGTCAATGAAATTCCCATCATCCCTTTTTCATTTCACCTCCATATCAATGTAGCCCATATGGTACACGTTACCCTTATTTCAGATATCACTTTTCCCCTTTATTTCATTTCACAGCCGAAAGTAGAAGAAAAATTGCGTTTGAAGCTTCAAACGAAAAAATAAATCGTTCTCCTCTTCTTCCTTTTAAAGGCCCTTCAGTTTAGAAAAAAAATGGAGACTACTGCATTTCAAAATTTCAAAAACTTCAAAAAAATGGCCGAAAACAAAAAGAAAGTTCGGAGGGGATAAAATAAAATGCCAAACTTTATACGTTTAAAATCAAAATCGCATGTATTTATCTCCCATCCTCCTTCTATTCTTTCATCCCAAAGTGAAATCGCGCTTTCTCTCTCCCTTCTTCAATCAGTTCATGTTAACGAAAAAATCAACGCTAACACCCCGGTGTGTGTAGTAGTAATGTGAAAGCACCACCCTTGGGTACGGGAACAGAATATAAGCAGAAAATGGCTGAAAAGTAAAGAGACAACAATTTTATAGTGGTTCGGCTCGTAACTAAGCCTACGTCAACTTTATATTCTTTATTGCTGATTCGATTACAACTCTTTACAATACACTTTGATTACAACACACTTGAGAAGAATAACTAGAACTTCGATGTAAGAGAGCTCTTTGAATCCATGTCGGATGTGTTAGATCTTCTCTTGAAGTTTGTTGAAGCGTCTTTGGTGTTTGAAGTGTTGGTTGAGTCGAGAAAACAGCAGAGTATATGCGTTCCAGAAATGAGCCCCCAAAGTCTCCTTGAAGTTGGAGTAGGCGGGGTATTTATAAGGAGAATTTGGAGTTAGGTCGTAGGTCGCGAGCGACCTAAGGGTAGGTCGTAGGTCGTGAGCGACCTAAGGAGCACAGGCTACGACTTTTTGCAATTAACCATTTGATCATTTTGACAAGTCATAGGTCGTGAACGGGTTAAGGTTAAGGTAGGTTGTAGGTCGTTGGCGACCTAGTGGGCATGGTTTTTGACTTAACAGTGGTAGGTCGTGAGCGACCTAGGGAAAAGCGGCATAAGGAGTTAACTCGGCTTGAAGTTGTAGGTCGTGAACGACCTAAGGTAGGTCGCGGAGTGCTTTAGGTCGTTAGGTCGCTAGTACCTTTAGGTCGTTTGGTCGCGGAGTGCTTTAGGTCGTTAGGTCGCTGAACCCTTTAGGTCGCTAGGTCGCTGAGTCCTTTAGGTCGTTAGGTCGCTAGTACCTATAGGTCACTAGATCGCTTGAGAAGTTAGGTCGCTAGGTTGTTGGAGAAGTTAGGTCGCTAGGTTGATGAGTGTTAGGTCGTAGAGTTTTAGGTCTCTCCAAAAAGAGGAATTAACACTTGCTCCTCGAAGTACAGGCCTATGTCATAGGTCGTGTGCTTCGATCTAACTCTGCTAGGTCGTGAGCGACCTAAAACCTATGCTAACTCGAGTGCCTATTCGCCTTCTTCTCGTTGCCCCATATAAACTGCTAGGTCGCTGCTTCTTCCTCACTCAACTGCTCCGATTTCCCGCTTTGCCATTAACAGAATTTTGTTATTTCAAAGGCGAATTTGAGTTAATCATTCAACGATTCATCCTTGCTATCATATTACGTAAGTACACTCGATTTTTATCCATCCCACGATCACCATCGAACCACGAATTCCAATCTCCGAACCCCAGACCAATTTTGTATGCCGTGCTTCATTTTTTGAGTCATGTTGTGGTCGATTTTGATCCCCATTAGTTATGTTGTTGTTGTAATTCACGAAAGCACAGCAATGAGTTGGATTTATGATAGATCGAAGATGTTTTGAATTGGTTTTCGGGTGATGTGGTGGTATGAAAAGATCATGGATTTCACAAAGAGGATGATGGATTTCATTGAATTGGTGATAACGGGTTATCGGGTTGGCCGGCGAGCCGTTGAGTGGAGAAGAAGTCAGCGATTTAATAGATCTAAGCGACTTAAAATCCTTCGCGACCTAAGGAACCAACCGACCTAACAAATTCTCACGACCTAAGGATCCTTCAAATTTGCGACTTAAGTTTTAGGTCGCGCTGGGATTCAAACGACCTAGGACTTAGCTAGATTTGCACATGAACTCTAAGCAGAACGACTTAACAAATTAACGACCTAACTTTCTTGGATGGCTGCAGAGTGACTTAACATATCAACGACCTAACTTTTTGCGGCATAGGCTTTAGGTCGCGGTCGAGTTAGGACTTGGACGAATTTGCATTGCCTTGAACCTTTTGACTTGCACAGTACGACCTAAGGAAGCTCCGACTTATGCTAGGTCGCTGGATGACCTAAGACTTGTAAAATTTTGAAAGGATTTGATTGAACTGCTTGAACTTGAACTGTTTGAACTTTGTTGCACTTTCTTACAGATTACACTAACTTTTAAAGCTAACAACCTGTTAAACATAACATTTGCAGAAAACTAGGGCGAATATACTGCCATTGACTGCCCACATCGAATGGTAGATTAGTCGATAAAGAATAATCAACTTAAATGAACTCTGTGAATGAAATGATGTGAATCAACAAATTCAAGTGAAGTATTAAAGCAAAGCTAAAATAATCAACTAAACCTGATTTGTTTGCATCAACACAACACTATGCTTGGACTTAAAATAACAAGCCCTGAAACTCTATAATCGACACATGTCAACTAATTTGATTCCTGTTATATTTGCTTGTCATTTTACTAGTTTTGCACAACACTTCACACTTTTTAGGAAACGTGCACCTTTATATTTGAATATCCAGTTCCTTGTGTAGAATGACCTCTCAAGAAGAAACAGGACCAGCTGGAGAAGCCTTTCCAATTGCTAATCCGTTGATTGATCCTCCGGAAAGAACTCCGACCTCCTTGAATCATAGAGTCTTTAGTCAGTTGCACATCCAGTTTGGTATTGCTGAAGCTGATGCTTTGTTTCCTGGAGTCAACAATACTGCTGACAGGCCACCTCTTGGTTTTGTCGCAGTTAATCGTCAGATGTGCTTAATTGGAGCTATTCCTCCTTTTAATGATTTTTTTGAGAGCTTCTTCTTCGATTGGCTATCTCTCCCTTCCAGCTACACCCCAATGGTTATGCCATCTTGATGGGGTTGTGTGTGCTGTTCAGGAGGACACTCGACCGTCTTCCAAGTTTTGAAGAGATTTGCTATTTGTGCACCTTTGCGAAGAACAAAGATCACCCTTCAATTATAATTGAAAGAGGTGCTAGGAACCGTAAATTAATTCTAGACTTTCCCGAGAGTGCACACAGGTTCTTAAGTCAATTCTTCTTCGTCTGCTGTCCCCCAGGATTTTATGCCGTTTGGAGAGTCGGAAGTAAGATTGCCTTTCTCCGTTCACTTCATTTTCTGAACTTCTCGAAATTCAAATTGTCGAATACTTAACTTCATTCTTCACTTTTGTAGCACTTCCTCCTCCGCTTCGAGATCCCAGCCACAAGCCAACCTTAGAAACTCTAAGCGATGTGGCTGCTGAAGAGAGAAGCACTAAATTTTTGCTGAAAGACGAGTTTTTTGCACCAGTTCGGACTTTTGCACTCCTCTCGATCTACCCAGATTCATGAAGTGTCTAGTTTCGAGACTGAAATATTAGCTGCCCCTGGTTCTAAAGCAGATACATCAAATGCCCCAGTTTCTGCAGAAGAGATTGCATCGAAAGAACCTGCTGTAGAGGCTGCATTGGTAAAGTGTTCTACTTCTGTTGATATTGCGGGATCATCTAGCAGACTTACACTATCCCCAGTAATTGAAGAAGAGGAACCCCTTCAACACCCCGAGAAAGCTGATGATGAAGGAGTTGAGAAGAAAAGTTCAGCTAAACATGACGGTGACGACACCTTTGAGGGATTGAGCGATCTAATGATTACTTGATAGGAGCTCTTCAAATACGATACAACTAAAGTCACATCTCCAGCAGCTGAAGTGACATCTGCTTTGCAGCAAATTTCGTCAGCTCAAAAGTTGACTCCTGCTTCACAATCTGTTATCACTCCCCAACCAAAGAGTGGTTTGTAGTTTGACGCGTGTAGCTTGCACATCACACACACTTAGGATTTTTGGCACTTATACGCACTTAGCTTCTTTACTTCGGAGATTTCTAAGACTTGTCTTTTTCACTTTCAGGTTCTCTAATGGGGCGTAGTAGCTCATACTACGATGATTTTCGGCGCTATGGGGGACGCGATTCTTACGATCCCAGGCGCTATCTTCCTGCCCCAAGGGAAACCGATGAAGAAAGAGCTGCCAGAAAAGATCGTGAAAGAAAAACTTATGAGATACAGCAAAGGAGAAGGGATGATGACTCCCACAAGAGAAAATCTTATGATGTTAAAGGGAAAAGTCATGTTGCTGAAGACCCGAGCAAACGGGCCAGACTTAGCGAAAGGAACGCGTCTGCAATTTCTGAAAAGACCGCTGCTCCTATCTCTCTTGACATTCCCTCCGGTTCTCCTGCCCTTAAGAAATCTGACATTCAGACAATTATCAACAGGCCTTAGTATCAAGTCAAAGATGCTCCTTCTACACTTCAAAGCCGATTCCCAAATTGGTGCTTAAGAGGAGTGCACTTCGACTTGGATTTGGTTCCTATTGATAAACAGGCTATGATAAGGAACCTTGATGCTGTCAAACTCGATATCGAGAGGATGTCTGGCTGGTAGAAACTTGTCAACGAGCTTCAAAGAGTTAATCTTATGAATCTTGAAGCCATGTTAATTGTTTCCTGGGGATTTGACCAGGCAACTAGTACTCGGCAATAAGTGGTCGGCATCAGAGAGCGACCGGCATCAAGGAGTGTTCGGCGAAGCACTGGCCATCCAGGAGTGTTCGGCGAAGCAACTGACATCCATGAGTACTCGGCATAGTACTCGGCATCCATTAGTGTCCGACATCGAGACTGTTCGGCGTACTAGAGTACTCGGCATCAAGGCTGCTCGACATACAGGAGTACTCGGCATCCAATGGTGTTCGGCGAGGCAGTTGACAGCCGGGAGTGTTCGGCGAGGCACCCAACATCCAACGAGTGCTCGGCGACAAGTGTGCTCGGCATCAAGACTGCTCGGCATACGAGACTGTTCGGCATGCAGGAGTACTCGGCGTAGTACCCGGTGGGATTAGGAGTACTCGGCGTAAGGGCACTCGGCGTCAAGCAGAGCGTTCGGCCTCAACTGACTAACACCCTACACTTCCCACGACACCAACATATCGTTCGGCATAGAAGGGATGGTTCGGCGCAGAGCGTTCGGCCTCAACAGACAACCATCCTACACTTCCCACGACACCAACATACCGTTCGGCATAGAAGGGATGGTTCGGCGCAGAGCGTTCGGCCAACCTTGCTCGGCATACGGCAACCACTATACTCGGGCTGGAGCGTTCGGCAATCAGCCCACTTGGGAAGTCCAGCCCATCTTTGCCTATAAATAGAGGGGCAGAGTCACAGTGAAATGGATCCTTTTTTGGAGAGAAAACACCGGGGAGACTCTGCCATTTTCAAGACTCACCTTCTCTACTTAACAACTTCACTCAAGCATTTGATTCACGAATTGTATTTGTAATCAATTATAAAGGAAATCAATAAAGTTGAACAAAGTGGACGTAGGCAATTACGCTGAACCACTATAAATTTGGTGTTCTTACTTTCTGCATTTAAATTAGCATTGTCTTCTCTGTTTAATTTACTTTTATCACTTATATCTCTTCACAATCTTCTTCTACGAGGTTAGTGACCAATTTTGGTGCTAACACTTTGGTGCTTTCACCGAGAATCGAATTCTCAGACCTCAAGGATCTGCTTTGAAGCTACTGGATTGAACAAATCCCCCAAAGAAGATCCGACTTACTGATAGGACATCCGTTGATTCTACTCAGAGTTCATACCAATAACTCTACAATGGCGAGATCACGTACCAGGTCAGCTTCTCTTAATGCGGATGCCCGAGAGACTGCTAGCGTGCAACAAGCAGGACCTAGCAACCAACCAGCGATCCCGAGTGCAGGGATTGCCGCTCAAGAACAGACTCCGGTTGTCACCAGAGTGGAGTTCAATGACTTGATGAGAGAACTTAGGGAAAGCAGGAGACAACTGGGAGAACAGATGCAAGCTAATGCCAACCTGATGGCACAACTCACTCAACAGCAGCAACAACAGAATGCTGGGGGCAATCCAGCTGCTTATTCCTCTTCTGACAGCTCTACTTCTTCTGATGAACCACCCAGGCGTAGACGCCGTAAGACTGAAGCTGCAAGGGCGGATGCTGCTGTTCGAACAGCTGGAGACCGCGACCAAGCCAGAACTGGAAGCTTCCGAACCGGAGTACAGATGGAGGATGGAGCTCCAGATCATCAAAATGCTAACGATGTTGAACCTCACGACGCACGATTGGCAGATCGCCAGGAAAGGAGGCATCAGCATGGACAGGCGCGTAGAACTGACTCCAACCTCCCAGCTTCCATACAGACACCCGATCTGACAGCCATGATCAGGCAACTGATGAAAGAAAATTAGGGCTTATCAAATGACGACTGGGAGTGTCAAGAAGTCATACTCCGTTCACGGATGTTGTGCTGCAAGCGGCATACCCCAAGAAGTTTAGCATGCCAACCATTCCTGCATACGAAGGAAAGACTGACCCCAGACAACATGTAATGAGATATGAATGGATGATGGATTCAGCCAGAGCAAATGATGCCACCAAGTGTAGGTGCTTTCCGATTACTCTATCTGGGATCGCTACTATGTGGTTCACCCGACTTCCTCCGCGATCTGTATCAAGCTTCGAGGAGTTGGCAAAGAAGTTTATTGAGCAGTTCAGGATACACACTGCACGCCCGAAGGACGTGATGTCTCTGTCAAGTGTAATCCAAAATCCCGGAGAGTCGCTGAAGGAGTACTTACAAAGATTCCACGTTGCGGCAACTGAAGTCAGTAATCCTAATGACCATGCAATTCTAATGGCTGTAATGAGAGGTGTAGATCCGGATTTTGAGTTTGGAGACTGGCTGGCAGGAAAACCTCCGGCTACGCTAGAGCGTTTCTACTCCAAGGCACACCAGTTCATAAGAAGAGAGGAAGCTAGGTGGGTACGACGAGATAAGGCACCGGGACCTGCCCAAGAGTCAATCAAGAGCAACATTGCTATGAAGCAATCTGGAGACAATTCGGGAAAGGTCCAAGTCAATGTCCAGAGTAAGCCTGTGCAGCCCAAAGAGTCCGGAGGAAGAAGTCAAGGAAAGAGGAAAGAAGTGGGAAAGTGGAAGTCGAGAATTCCAAGCTACAGCGAGTACACTCCGCTAAACGCCCCACTTGAGAACATTTACCTATCCACATGCAATACTTCTCAATACAGAAAACCACGTCCAAAAGAATCAACTGAAGAACAGAAACGGACTGGGAAATATTGCCGCTTCCATGAAACTTATGGACACAACACGGAGGAATGCAGACACCTGCATGACGCTATCGAGAAATTGATCAGACAAAAGAAGTTGCAAGAATTTGTAAAGGATCCACAGGAAGGAGGACAGGGAACGTCCAACCCAGGTCGTGCACCAGCTCCACGTCATCCTGAGGAGCCTGCTCGGACTGTTGGAAGACTGGTCATAAATACAATTATCGGCGGACCTCATCCCGCAGATAAGAACTGGCAAGAGATGGAACGATATGCGAGCTCCTTGAAGCATGCAGATTTTGAGTGCTGTTCGAACGTAGAGGACGGGGCCCCTGCTAAGCAACAGCGCGTGATGACAGACGATATTGTGTTCAGGAACAGAGACGCTGATCAGGTAGAGGCTCCGACCATCGATCCCATGGTCATATCTGCAACGATCGGACCAGCATATGTAAAAAGAATTTTGATCGATTGTGGAAGTTCAGTCAACATCATCTTCAAGAAGGCCTATGATCAGATGAAGCTAGAGACAAAAGACTTGAAACCATCCAAAGCTCGTATCCACGGCTTTAACGGCGCTACGACTGATGCAGTAGGATATGTCGAGTTACCAGTTGAACTGGGACAAGGCGAGCGTCGGAGGGTACGAATTCTACCCTTTGTAGTTTTGGATGTGGACTCTCCGTATAATGTTTTCTTGGGTCGGCCGGCCCTGGCTGAATTTAGGGCGGCACTAGCCCCGTGGTGCTTGACTTTGAAGTTTCTGACTGACAAAGGAGTAGGCATTGTCCACGGTGACCAAGCGGCTGGTCGTTCTTGTTATGTGGCTGAGCTCTGAGAGGCCCACCGGAGGGAGAAAGGAAAGGTTGCGGACAATCCCGTCCGCATCCTCAATACGAATAATTGACAAGTAGTGCCCGAGCCCTGGCTCGGGCATAGTTCTCGGATCTACGGAGATATAGATCCGAGAGACGACGATGAGAAACCCAGGGAAGAGAAGGCGGCACCGGCTGAATTAACGATTGACATTTCAGTTAGCCGTGACGACCCTTCGCGAATACTGAAGATCGGATCACAGTTAGGCCCCGCAATGACTGAAGACCTTAGCGACTTCCTCCGGGCAAACCTTGATGTTTTTGCCTGGACGCATTCTGATATGTGTGGGATTTCTCCCGCCATCACGAGTCATATGTTGAACATAGACCCGAAATACGTCCCAGTCAAGCAAAAAAGGAGAGGAATGGATCCGGAGAGATCCGCCGCTCTTGGAGAGGAGGTGGACAAACTCAAAGCAAATGGGTTCATCTGCGACGCCCTCTACCCGGAGTGGGTCTCCAACCCCGTGCTAGTAAAGAAGGCGAATGGGAAATGGAGGACTTGCGTAGATTATTCCAACTTGAACAAAGCATGCCCTAAGGACAGTTTCCCGTTGCCTAGGATCGATCAGTTAGTCGATTCCACAGCAGGACACGAATTACTGTCATTCATGGATGCGTACTCAGGATACAACCAAATCCCAATGCATATTCCGGACCAAGAACACACCAGCTTCGTTACAAATGTCGGGCTGTATTGCTATGTAGTGATGCCCTTTGGATTGAAGAATGCTGGAGCAACTTACCAACGTCTAGTGAATCGAATGTTCAAGGACCAGCTGGGCAAAACCATGGAAGTCTATGTGGATGACATGCTCGTGAAGTCACGACGGTCAAACGACCACATTCAAGACTTAGCTGAAATGTTTAACATACTCAGGTTTTATGGAATGAAGATCAACCAGCTGAAGTGTTCCTTCGGCGTTGCATCAGGGAAGTTTTTAGGATTCATCGTCAACGCTAGGGGAATCGAAGCCAACCCAGAAAAGATCCAAGCCATTCGAGATGTACAAGCGCCCAGGACTATAAAGCAGGTATAGAGCTTGAACGGAAAAGTAGCTGCGCTGAGTCGATTCATATCCAAGGCAACTGACAAGTGCATCCCGTTCTTTGACATAATAAGGAAAGGAAAGAGAAATTTTGAATGGACGTCTAGCTGCGAGGAAGCATTCCGGAATCTGGTAACGCATCGGGAGAGCCCACCAATGCTATCTAAACCAGTTGACCATGAGATGCTGTACGTTTACTTGGCTATATCCCCTCATGTGATAAGCGCAGCTTTGGTTCGTGAGGAGGATCGAGTCCAGAAGCCGGTATAGTATGTTAGCAAGCGTTTAACGGGGGCAGAGAAGAATTACCCTAAAATCGAGAAATTGGCTTATTGCTTGGTGATTGCATCACGCAAGCTGCGCCCATACTTTCAAGCGCATTCAATCGGTGTTTATACCGATCAACCCCTGAGGCAGGTACTTCAACGACCGGAAACTTCTGGAAGATTGCTAAAATGGAACATCGAGTTAAGCCAATTCGATATCGCGTACTTACCACGGAGAGCCATCCGAGGGCAAGCGTTAGCAGACTTCATCGCTGAATTTACCATACCCGTCAAACCGGACGATCACGACATCATTCCCCCCATTCGATGGAAGATATACACTGATGGTGCAACAAACGACCGTTGCTCCGGCGCGGGCGTAGTTCTTATAACTCCGGAAAACCGATCAATCTGTTATGCCCTGAAGCTCGATTTCCCAGCTACGAACAACGAAGCTGAATATGAAGCACTGATCGCTGGCTTGAAGCTCATCAAAGAACTAGGGATCGAATCAGTCGAAATCTTTTGTGACTCGCAGTTAGTGGTTTACCAAGTACGAGGAGACTACCAAGCAAAAGGACGAAAGCTTGCTCCGTACCTCGTTCAGGTCCAAGAACTACTATCAAATCTTGAGCGTTATGACATTTCACATACCCCGCGAGAACAGAACAAAGAAGCCGACTTGTTGGCTAAGTTCGCAAGTACCGACGATGCTCAACAAATGGGATTGTATCCCGTTGAAGTCTTGCATGCCCCGAGCATAGACGAGATGAAAATCGATCGCGTGTTGGAAACAGAAATCGAGAAGGACTCGTGGATAACCCCATTCAAACTGTACCTGACAACCGGGGCTTTACCAAAAGAAGAAGCGAAAGACGACAGGTCCTTCGGAAGGCTGCGCGGTACGTAATGCAGGATGGATCCATGTACCAAAAAGGATTCTCAGTCCCATTATTACGGTGCATCGCTCATGATGAAACAAAGCGAGTCTTGAGGGAAGTTCACGAAGGGGAATGTGGCGACCATACTGGGGGGCAAACGCTAGCAAAGAAGATCCTCTGCTATGGATATTACTGGCCCACCACAAACCGGGATGTCGCGGACTATGCAAGAAAATGCGACAAGTGTCAAAGATATGCGAAAATCCCGAGGGCTCCATCAACGGAACTCACACAAATGATCAGTCCTTGGCCGTTTGCGATCTGGGGAATCGACATAATCGGCTCTTTGCCTCTATCCAAAGGTGATGCGAAATACGCAATAGTTGCAGTCGACTATTTCACAAAATGGGCTGAGGCAGAACCTTTGGCCACTATCACCTCTAAGAAGGTCATTAACTTCGTTGTACGAAACATTATATGCCGCTTTGGCCTTCCACGCACCATCATTACAGACAACGGAACGCAATTCGAAAGTAGAGAGTTCAAAGAGTTCTGTTTAAAGTACAGCGTCGAGAAAAAGTTCGCCGCCGTTGCACACCCAAAAGCTAACGGACAAGTCGAGGCCGTTAACAAAATAATCAAGTCCATACTAAAGAAGCGTCTGGAGAAGTTTGGAGGCAAGTGGGTAGATGAACTCCCGACAGCATTATGGGCGTATAGAACTACCCACAAGTCCGCGACCGGCCACACTCCGTTCGCCTTGGCATACGGCTCTGAAGCCGTTATACCCGTGGAACTTGAAGTTCCATCGCACCGAGTGACATACTATGATCCCAAGACGAACCAAAACCTCTTGCTGGAATCACTGGACTGCATCGACGAAAAGTGTGAAGAAGCTGAATTGAGGGCGGCAGCGCACAGACATCGAGTCAAGCGTTACTACGACGGTAGAGTCCGCCCAAGAATCTTCGATGTGGGAGATCTCATTCTGAAACGAGTCTTCCCGGTACCATCACACATGAATCCCAGCTGGGAATGTCCATACGCCATTGAACGGAAGCTTGGAGAAGGAACATTCAAGCTAGCGACCGTTGATGGCACGACACTCCCCCGAGCATGGAACAGTGAGCATTTGCGGCACTATTACATTTAGCATGTTTCCCTTTCTTGTTATAGGCACTATTGTTTCCTGCATGTTTCCATTCAATAATGACTTAGTTTCCTTTTAAAGTTGTAATCAAGCGATTTAGTTGATTTTCATTAATAAAGGCTTGAAGCCACATTTTCTATGAAGTTTCTATATCTCTTAATTGGATGATAAACTACATTATCATTCACGACATGCAGACTCGTACGAACGATTCCAAATCTCCGAATCCCCAGAGTGCGGAGCGGAGTACTCTAAGTCCCCAGAGCGCGGACTAGGGTATAAACGATTTCAAATCTCCGAATCCCCAGAGTGCGGAGCGGAGTACTCTAAGTCCCCAGAGCGCGGACTAGAGTATAAACGATTTCAAATCTCCGAATCCCCAGAGTGCGGAGCGGAGTACTCTAAGTCCCCAGAGCGCGGACTAAAGTATAAACGATTTCCAATCTCCGAATCCCCAAAGTGCGGAGCAGAGTACTCTAAGTCCCTAGAGCACGGACTAGAGTATAAACGATTTCAAATCTCCGAATCCCCAGAGTGCGGAGCGGAGTACTCTAAGTCCCCAGAGCGCGGACTAGAGTATAAACGATTTCCAATCTCCGAATCCCCAGAGTGCGGAGCGGAGTACTCTAAGTCCCTAGAGCGCGGACTAGAGTATAAACGATTTCAAATCTCCGAATCCCCAGAGTGCGGAGCGGAGTACTCTAAGTCCCCAGAGCGCGGACTAGAGTATAAACGATTTCCAATCTCCGAATCCCAAGAGTGCGTAGCGGAGTACTCTAAGTCCCCAGAGCGCGGACTAGAGTATAAACGATTTCCAATCTCCGAATCCCCAGAGTGCGGAGCGGAGTACTCTAAGTCCCCAGAGCGCGGGCTAGAGTATAAACTATTTCAAAATCTCCGAATCCCCAGAGTGCGGAGCGGAGTACTCTAAGTCCCCAGAGCGTGGACTAGAGTATAAACGATTTCAAATCTCCGAATCCCCAGAGTGCGGAGCGGAGTACTCTAAGTCCCCAGAGCGCGGACTAGAGTATAAACGATTTCCAATCTCCGGATCCCCAGAATGCGGAACGGAGAACTCTAAGTCCTCAGAGCACGGACTAGATTGTGAACAGTCTCAAGTCTCCAAGTCCTCGGAGCGCAGTGTCGGCAAACCAAATAAAGACAAGAGAATCATTCAAACAAAAAGAAACTAAAACTTTATTCAATAAGTCCAAAATGGGGATACATGATCACTCCTACAAAATTCAGACCTCTCTATACAAACTACAAATCATGGGAGATAAAAACAATTACAAAACCTAATCAGGAAACTTGTTGAACAAGTGCATCGATTACTTCTTCGACTTCTTCTTCTTGTCTGCCTTTGGTGTTTCCGATGACTCCTCTCCCTCACGCTTTTTCTTGGACTTTTTGCTTGCTAGAGAGACGGAGTCAGGAGTAGGAGACGGATCATCTAGTGGTTTGGACCTGCCCGGGAGAATGATTTTCAAAGGTCTGTTCCGCGGGTCAGTGAGTTCCAAGACTTCAGATTCAACTTTGACTTTGACCTTTCTCTTCTCCTCGTCGGCGAGACGGTCCTTCATGCTCATCTCTGAAGTATGTTCAGAGGCGCCAGTGATTTTAACTTCATCGCTTCCTTCGGCAGGAGACGAAGTATCGAGTTTGTCATCATCAAGCGCCCCGATCACTTGAGCGTCTGGACCGGGAGTTACCCCTGCGTGAGCAACGTCGCTTGTTTTCCCTGCTTCCTCCTTGGCGTCATCGCTCCTCGGAGTTAGCTCGGCGTCAGAACAACCTGCACAAAAATATAAGAAATGGGCATTAGAACGAATAACCAGTGCTGAAAAATGACGGGATCTCTTCGACTTAAAGAGAAAGAAGAATTTCCTACCAGGATCCGGTTGGCTATCGGTGGCGCGCGGGGTTTCACCCTCCAGGATAGGTGACAGCACATGAACGCCAAGCCCGGGATCTTCGGGATCATAACTGGCATGCTGCTCGAATGGATCAAGCGTCGACCGACCGGCCGATTGAGCAGCGTAAGAAGCGGCGATGTGAGGAGTAGTAGCGTCGGCCTCTGACGGGCCAACCTCGTCGTTCTTCTCTTTCGAAGGGGAAGAGCCTTTGCCATAAAGAGCCAATGCTGCGGATAAATCCGATGGCTCATTCCCCCTCAGGAACTCCTTCACCAATGCATCCTCGTCGATCTCTTCGGAGCCTGACTCGACTTTCTTGATCTTTATCAGAGTTTCCCATGCCTCAGCCAGGGATTCGTGGTAGCCGTCGCCCAAGAATGTTAGGTCGCGGTGCATAAGGACGCGGGCTCCATACTCGGCGATCAACGGGTAAAACATACTTTTGACCTCTTCCCTGCCGGCCTCTGCGGCCGCCTCAAGGCGAGAATCAAGCTCCTCCACAGCCATTCTTTTGCCCTCCTCACGGGCCTCATCCTTCATTTTCTCGACCCCGGCAAGTTCACCGTCGAGCTTTGTCTTCAGGAGTCGGGTAGCAACACTCTCATCACAATACCGCTGTGATTCTTCCTGAGCAGCTATTTTGTCTTCTTTCTCCTTGGAGAGTTGTTCTTTCAGCTCTTTGACTTGAGTAGCGAGCGCGTCCCTTTCTTTTTGGACAGAGTTTTTTTCTAGGGCAAGGGCGCCGCTGCGCTAAACTGCTTCGTCAAGCTCCTTTTTGTGAGCCACCTCTAAGCGAGTAACTGCCTCAGCAGTATCTTTTGCGCCTTGTTCAACGGCTTCTAGCTTTGACTTATAAGAGGCGAGCTCTTCGTCTTGGAGTTTGATGATTTTCTTATCGCTGTCAGCCTCCACATTCAGACGGTCAATCTCGTGTTGACGCCCGACAGATACTTCCGAGATCTTCTCCACCAAGTGCACGAATGCGTCATGTTGAACATAGACGTCATTGTTGCAGGCAATGGCACTTTGCTTCACGTGCCTAGGAATGTGATGGATGGCCGGGAGGAATTTCAAACCGTCAAAACAGATTTTCAGAAACTTGGCCTTAAGGTCGACCATCTTTTCCACAACAGTTGGGTCCACGGCAGGAATAGGAGGAGGAGGCTTAGAGAATTCCGTTCTTTTACGAGGCTCTCGAACTTGCCTCGTACTCGATGAACTGGAATGTTGTTCTCGAGCAGCATCAGACTGATAACCCTTCTGCAAAGATTTCTCTTTATCCGGCTCAGTTGGAGGAGGGAGATCGCGGGACTGAGAAGATTGAGAGTGTGCTTTCTTGCGATGAGACGACTCGCGCGGACGATTGTCCCTATCTTCATAATCACCTCGGTCCCGGCGTCTGCCTGAACCGGAATCCCGTCCGTAGTGATGGAATATAGAAGACCCCTGAAGGCGATCAAGTCCGTGTGAGCGGCCCATATCACCTGCAAAGAAGGGAGATAACAACGAGTTAAGGAGAATTCACGAATTTAAAAGACTTGAAGTATATTATGGAATGCGCATGTGCGTGTGTGTCCTAAGTGTTCCCCCCGACGGACACGTTCGTTTTTCTTTGCTAATCGGAGTATTGTCTCTTTGAGCCGGGAGTTGAACTCCTACATTGCCTCTAGCGGGCGAAGAGAATTTGGGAGCTTCAGGAACATCGAACCCGTAATTAAGTATGTCTTAGGGAATAGAAAGGTTCGATAGACCTCTCAAGGAACTTTCCAGATGCTGCGAAGAAGCCTCTTTCTCAGGAGGGGTAGGCGTAACTTTTGAGGTGCCACCAACTTTCTCCTTTTGAACCGTGTATTTCAACTTCTTCTTTCCCTTAGAAGGGGAGGATGATGTCTCAATATCCTGAACTTCGATTGCCGGATTCCAAGCGGGACCCACGTTCTCGCCCTGAGTTTCGGGGGCATCATCCTCTTTGCGCTCGCCTTCTTCATGCGTGTCGGGAGCGCGACGCGACGACGGTCCGGCAAGTTTTTTCACTTTACCAGATGAAGGTTTGGGAATTGTAACACCTTCTGGAAGGCTGATCCGACGGCCAGGGGCTAGCAAGCCGAATCCCGACAGCGATTCATTTGAAATGATAGCTCGGATATCTCGATCCTCGGCCGGAAGAGCTCTAATCGCATCGACAGCATCAGAATATCCTCGGCCTTCCGGGCGTGGGCTGATACCTGAAAAGGTGAAACGGAAAGTTAGGAAAGACATGCTCGTGTTAAATACGAATAGTAACTCGGCAGAGAGACTTACTGCCTTCAACCCATCTCCTAGCGAAACCGGAAGGGCAGCTCACATTGAACCATTCCTGTTTGTATAGGGCGAATTTGCTATAGGCCCCTGTCAAGATCTGGCACTTGTGGTATGGCTCGAGTAACATGAAGGAAGGGCTATCTTTCCGTCTCTTGAACAGATAAATGTATCGGATATCACCGGGGGTTGGAGGTCTGGAGAAGACGGCCATGAAAAGTAAATAAGTCCCATATAGAAACGCATGGCCATTCGGGTGTAGCTGCGACGGAGCTATGTCTATATACTGCAGCACATCCCGGAGAAATAAATTGAATGGAGGCACGCTGCCCATCCAACACATGAACTTGTTGCAGGCTGTGTACCCGACTAGGGGCAGATGAGGGCGGTCGTGTCTCGAAGGAACTAACACGTCAGCAAAGGGAATCCCGTGAATGGAACATATCCGTCGCAGAGCGGCCTCGTTGATCTTCGAGGCTTGAGAATCGATCGGATTGTCCAGTAAGATGGTTGACTCCAGAGCATCGGGCGCCAAGTTATGAGCAGGAGAAGTTGACGGGTTAGAAGCATCAGCGGCTCCTTGCCTTGCTGACGGCCCAGACCTGTCAGATATGGTGGCAGAACTAGATTTTCTCGACATCCCGAATAAATAATGCACCTGGCTAAATGCTTGAGAGAGCTATACTTAAAAAACGTTGAACGTTAGAATTAGCAACACGATTTTTCCCCCCATGTGGTGTGTGAACTAGTGCAAGCAATTGTGTGCAGGCAATAAGAATCTAAAGGTTCTAAAGATGTAATATTTAGCTTCGAATCATCGCCTTCGAAGACCGTCATCGCTGACCGTCTTAGAAAGCTCGCCTTGAGGAGATTACAGTCCCAGATTCAGAAGACATATGATTTCTAAAGTAACCGGCTTAAGTGTAGTTAGACACTTATTATGTTCGGCATTTTTAATGTTGTTCGGCATTTGTATTGACCGGCTAAAGACACTATCCGGTCCAAGAATTGTCCGGCAATTGCATTGTTTGACTAAGGCAATGGTTCGACCTAAGGGTTGTTCGGCTGAAGTCAGTGTTCGGCATGTCAATTATATTGTTCGGCTAAAGTCATCGTTTGGCATGTCAGTTATACTGTTCGGTTAAAGTCATCGTTCGACATGTCAGTTATACTGTTCGGTTAAAGTCATCATTCGGCATGTCAGTTATACTGTTCGGTTAAAGTCATCGTTCGGCATGTCAGTTATACTGTTCGGTTAAAGTCATCATTCGGCATGTCAGTTATACTGTTCGGCTAAAGTCATTGTTCGGCATGTCAGTTATATTGTTCGGCTAAAGTCATTGTTCGGCATGTCAGTTGTATTGTTCGGCTAAAGTCAATGTTCGGCGTATCAATCGTATTGGTCGGCTAATGTCAACTCCACCCTACACCTTCTCCATCCACGCCGAACGACAGAGACAGATCGCCCGGCAAAGACTACGCCGTTCAACACCCCATCTACCCTTCTATCATTCGGCACGGAGGAGTTATCCCCAATTAGACAACTCAAAACGAGCAAACCACTCCTACTAGCCACGCATTTACAACTAAAGTCCATAAGATGAACCTAAAATGGAAGTAGTGCAATTGTTAGAGGAAGGATACCTAATTCGACGATCGAAGTTGAGAATGGATTATATAGGCTTTATATCTGGTAGGATGGGAAGAGTTGAAAGTCTCTAAGGAATGGCTGAACAGAAGGCGTAAAGGGAAAAGAGACGGTGAGGACCTGGTTATATAGAGGGAGGTAGAAGTTGAAGAGGCTATACCCGGTAGAACCGGTCAACACCAAAGGGTTCGGCATCGTAGCAGTGTGACGTTCGGCACACGAGGTACGTTCGGCTTCGAGCGTATCGTTCGGCATCTAAATCTCGTTCGTCTTGCACCTCCTTCGCTAGCATTCTCGAGAAGGTACCTCCGAGGTAGATTGTACCAGATTCAAAGCGCATCACGTTCGGCCACGCAATACACTTTGGGGGGCAAGTGTTTCCTGGGGATTTGACCAGGCAACTAGTACTCGGCAATAAGTGCTCGGCATCAGAGAGCGACCGGCATCAAGGAGTGTTCGGCGAAGCACTGGCCATCCAGGAGTGTTCGGCGAAGCAACTGACATCCATGAGTACTCGGCATAGTACTCGGCATCCATTAGTGTCCGGCATCGAGACTGTTCGGCGTACCAGAGTACTCGGCGTCAAGGCTGCTCGGCATACAGGAGTACTCGGCATCCAATGGTGTTCGGCGAGGCAGTTGACAGCCGGGAGTGTTCGGCGAGGCACCCAACATCCAACGAGTGCTCGGCGACAAGTGTGCTCGGCATCAAGACTGCTCGGCATACGAGACTGTTCGGCATGCAGGAGTACTCGGCGTAGTACCCGGTGGGATTAGGAGTACTCGGCGTAAGGGCACTCGGTGTCAAGCAGAGCGTTCGGCCTCAACTGACTAACACCCTACACTTCCCACGACACCAACATATCGTTCGGCATAGAAGGGATGGTTTGGCGCAGAGCGTTCGGCCTCAACAGACAACCATCCTACACTTCCCACGACACCAACATACTGTTCGACATAGAAGGGATGGTTCGGCGTAGAGCGTTCGGCCAACCTTGCTCGGCATACGGCGACCACTGTACTCGGGCTGGAGCGTTCGGCAATCAGCCCACTTGGGAAGTCCAGCCCATCTTTGCCTATAAATAGAGGGGCAGAGTCACAGTGAAATGGATCCTTTTTTGGAGAGAAAACACCGGGGAGACTCTGCCATTTTCAAGACTCACCTTCTCTACTTAACAACTTCACTCAAGCATTTGATTCACGAATTGTATTTGTAATCAATTATAAAGGAAATCAATAAAGTTGAACAAAGTGGACGTAGGCAATTACGCTGAACCACTATAAATTTGGTGTTCTTACTTTCTGCATTTAAATTAGCATTGTCTTCTCTGTTTAATTTACTTTCATCACATATATCTCTTCACAATCTTCTTCTACGAGGTTAGTGACCAATTTTGGTGCTAACATTAACTATGGAGAATGACAAGTCAGAGTGGGATAAAATTTGTAAGCAACATGATGCAGAAATGGCAAGCATTGCTGATGACAATGCGAGACTTGAGTCTGAAGTTAAGAAACTCAAGGAAGATCTTGCCACTTCTTCTGCTTCGCATTCTCAAAAAGAAGAAGTCTTTCAAAAACAAGTGCGAGATGCACATGCTGCTCAAAGAGATGCTGAGATGAAACTTGAGGCAGAGGGGCATGTAATTAAAAAATACCGCGAAGATACTGCTCAGCTGCGGGAAAGAGTTAACTCCCAAGACCTGGAGATTGCAGCGTTAAACGCCCGACTTTCCAAAGTTGAAAAAGAGTGTGATGAGGCTGTTGCTGGTCAAGTTGCAGCCGAAGAATCTCATGAGGCAACAAAAGTCAACATCAGCTCTACTCTATTCGACTTTTATGTCCACAGCGTCTTGGGGCGCGGAAGCCTCTCATTTTTGGGACCGAAATACGAAATCACTTTGGCTGAAGTATGGGAGGCGATGATTGACATGCTCGGCGGTGCCGGTTATGCTGAAGCAGTCCTTGAGGTGCTTTATCTGGACGATGAGGCACGTACTGCGCTTGCTAGGGGAAAAGAGCAGCTTGCTAGGGAGCGAGCCGAAGTGGTAGGAGAAGAGCGTTTGGAGAAAGCGCCTTTAACCGACCCCACTCATCTTCCGGCTTCGGTCGACCCTGACATTATTGGCTCTAGCTCTTATTCTCCACCTCCTGCAAAAGCTGAAGTTAAGTCCGCCATTACTGAGCCTCCCACTATTCAAGTTGAGGAGAAGTCTCAGGATGACGCTGAAGCCGAAAACTTTGAAGTCGTCGTAATTAAGTCGACTTCTCCAGGTAACTCCAAGTATGATCTAGCTCAAGTAGACTACTCGTTCGATTGAACTGAGCTCGATGAGTTTCTTGATTATTACTTAAGTCCTGATGATCCAATATCTTCTCTTTTTTCGGAGAATACTGATTTTAACTTCTTTTCTTCTGTAGAGGAAGCACTGAATGCTGCACAAACTCCTCCTCTTCCAACTGTTCCTCCTCCATCCCTTCAAGTCACTCCTGCTTCTCAGCCGGGATCGTAGGAAGAACAAATAGGAGCCCTTCAAGGCTTGGACGATCCACTTGCTTCGCAAGAGCAGAAGGAGGGAGAACTTGAAGAAAGTGAGAAGACTCCGGAGCCTTTTGATGACGACACAAAGCTATCTGAGCTAATTACTCCGAGCAGTGAGTCTTCTTTGAAGAAGAAGGGGAAGCGCGCAATTATGAAGAAGAAGAAGAAAAGTGCTTCTGTTGGTGAACAAAAAGTAGAAGAAGATCCGGCTACACCCTCTTCTCCTTCTTCCCCGACCCGTCCACGTCGGATTCCAAAACTAATCATCAAGCCGGGCAAGAGCTCTAAAGGTGGCGGGAAGAAGGAGTAATGAGCTGGACTTTACATTTCTTGTTCTGCTTTTTGCTTGTATTGACCGAAGATTGTGCGGATACCGGCCTCAGCTTGAAACCTGCATATGTACAAAAACTTTATAGTATGGAATAAAATGGTTCTTTATACTTGTACAATTTCTTGTCAGTATATGTGTGAATGCATTTATTCCTTGTTTTTGCACAAGTTTCTTTATTTACTTTATATGATACTGCAGTGAGCTCGTGGTATGATGTTTGAGCGTTGTTTTTATTAATATAGCTATATGCCCCCGTACCACGGCTTACTGCAATATTCTGAAAAGACTTGTATTCTTATTTTAGAGAATAATTCTTCCGTTTTGAGGAAATATCATTCTGCTTTTAATAGAATACGCTTTTTATCGGAGAAGTTTTTCTTTCTCTCACTTTCTAAAGAGCACTTCAACTTTCGGGGATGATCACTTTTACTTGTTGAAAAGTGGATTCCCCTATGCAGTGAAGCTGGATTTTGAAGAATGTTTTGATCTGTTTGTCAGAAAGTTGTATTTTATCGTTGAATGGATCCACGGGACTGGCGTTAGCTGTTTTACTGGATATTTGTTTGTACAAATAATCGTAAGTATTCAGCTGTGGCCTGGAACCTTCTTTCTTGAGAAGGTGCCCCTTTTGTGGTTCCATTAACGAAGTTTTTGGATGTGCCTCGTTAGAGGGTTTTATCCGTTTAGTGCTTCCGAAGAAGGCTCTGTGCCTCCGAAGAGGAGCATTTGGTCTCCGAAGAGAATCATTTTTGGTCTCCGAAGAGAAGCATTTTTGGTCTCCGAAGAGAAGCATTTTTGGTCTCCGAAGAGAAGCATTGTTTCTTGTGTCCTTCCACCATATGCTTCTTAGTGATTCCTCGCTATCACTTTGAACACATGTCCCACTCTTTTGCAAGATGTTTGCTTTTTGCTAGAGAAGTGTACTTTATCTTTAAGTGAATCCACGGGGCAGACGCAAGCTACTTTACCGGATGTTCGTTTTTACAAACGATCACGATTAGTTAGCAAGGGTCTGGAACCTTCTCGTCATGAAGGTGCCCGCTTTGGTGGAATCATCAACTGTTTGTGAATAGCACTTCTTTTGTGGTTTGACATTGTTGAATGATTTGTAGGAATCGCTGAGCCTTGTGATGTGTTGAATAGGTAAGCTTTGCTTTGATAGCTTGCAATATTAAATCGACATTTTAACAATATTTTAAAGATACTGGCATATCGAAATGAGACAGGCATTTTATAGCATTAGAGAACACAAGATTTATAGTTTTTTATTATTGATTCACACTGATTTCTCAGTGGTTTACAATACAAAAGTCATACATCCACCATCATTTTACAAATTTAAGCAATGTTGTTAAGTAAAAAATGGATGTAAGTGATTGTTGTTCCAGAATCTCCGGATTGAATTTCCATTTCCACTAGATTCATAGTTTTGGATTCATATGCCAGAGAGAATGAAAGAAGCCCCAACTGCAGTTTTGTGGATAGTTAGCAGTCGTCCCAGCTTCTACCTGCTGGGTGTGGACCTCTTGTGACAATATTAATGACAAGCTTTTCGGATTCTTGCAGTGTAGCGTTGTTGCCAGAACCAAATTGATGGGCAGGAAGTTGTTGTTGCCCCTGAGTGGATGAGGATGGGTAGACTCCATTTTTCTTCACATATTGTTGCAGTTTACCCTGTTTCAGCAACTCTTCAATCACATTCTTTAACTGGCGACATTGGTTAGTGTCATGGCCAGGTTGATTGTGAAATTGACAGAATTTTCCATTATGCACTGCACTTCTCCCCATCTCAGGTGGTTTGGGATACTTGACAACATCTTTTGTTGCGAAGAAGATCCTTTCCGGTTTGTCAGTTAAGGGAGTTAAATCTGAAGGATTAAAGCAGCGAGGTTTCTTCTCATTCTCTTGCTTCCGTCCTCCGTCATTATCCTTTTTTTGGTTTCTGGATTCTCTTTTGTTAGACGCAACATCGTTATTCTTGACTTCGGCAACAACCACTTTCGCTGGCGCAGAAAGTCTTTCTAGGTGCATGAACTCGTCGGCCTTTTTATAAAACTTTTCAAGTGAATTTGGTTCCTTTATTTTTAACCATCTACCGAATTCACTTGATTTGTCGATGGCTCGCATCAAGTAAGTCAGGATCATACGGGGTTCTACATTATCCACTTCGGCTAAGGTTATATTGAAATGGCTCAAGAAAGATTTGATTGATTCTCCGGGAACTTGTTCAAGACTAGACAGTGACATTATATCCTTAGCCTTTGAAGCATACAATCTGAACTGATCTTTGAACTTTCACGTTAAGTCAGAGAATTGATCTACGGACCGAACTGGTAGCTTTGTGAACCAAAGTAGAGCCACTCCTTCCAAGTACACTGGAAAGTATCGACATTAAATCTCATCTGATGCTCTTGCACCAGTCATATGCCAGTCATACTTATATAGGAAATGATTAGGGTCACTTGTTCCCCTATAGGCCGGAATAGTAGGAGGTACAAAATTCCTTGAAAATTATGCTTTCAGGATCCTTTCAGTAAACGGAGTTTTGCTTGGAGCAAATCCCCAATCGCTCTCATTTTCTTCCCTCTGCATGTTCTCTTTCATGATTCGGCGAACCATCCCTGATAGGTATTCTTCATTGTTCAGAGGCATTGCCGGGCAGACATCGGCTATTCTTTCGATAGTTTGCTTGGGCAAATGTTTGCGAAAAGTTGGCTGTGACCTTGGACCTTCAGCTTGGAAAGGTGGCGCTTCGGCGGTGCCAGCTGCTCTTTGAGGAATGCCTTTATCTTGGGAATTATGAGCATCTTCGGCAAAGGTTGTTTCATTGTTTTCTGGTTGTCGATTTTCCCCAAGCAGAGCGTTTAATCTATCCATCATCAAAGTGTTTTGAGCTTCAATTTGTTGGTATAATACAGAAACTACATCGTCTAATTCAGCCCTTGTGACTCCAACAGTAGGAGTTGGCTGGTTCTCTGTTGGGGAAGCGGAGGTCCCCTCATGAGCATTTCCAGATCTGGTAGATCTACCTTTTCTTCCAGGAGCCATTATTTCAGACAGACTTCTGGTCTTTAGAGAGATTCTTTCAACAAGTCTTTGTGAAGGAATGGTGAAAATCTTCCTGAGTTCAACTCTCAGTGAAAGCACCAAAAATGTTAACGTAAAAATCGACGCTAACACCCCGGTGTGTGTAGTAGTAATGTGAAAGCACCACCCGTTGGTACGGGAACAGAATATAAGCAAAAAATAACAGAAAAGTAAAGAGACAACAGTTTTATAGTGGTTCGGCTCGTAATTAAGCTTACGTCCACTTTATATTCTTTATTGCTGATTCGATTACAACTCTTTACAATACACTTTGATTACAACACACTTGAGACGAATAACTAGAACTTCGATGTAAGAGAGCTCTTCGAATCCATGTCGGATGTGTTAGATCTTCTCCTGAAGTTTGTTGAAGCGTCTTTGGTGTTTGAAGTGTTGGTTGAGTCGAGAAAACAGCAGAGTATATGCGTTCCAGAAATGAGCCCCCAAAGTCCCCTTGAAGTTGGAGTAGGCGGGGTATTTATAGGGATAATTTGGAGTTAGGTCGTAGGTCGCGAGCGACCTAAGGGTAGGTCGTAGGTCGTGAGCGACCTAAGGAGCACGGCCTACGACTTTTTGCACTTAGCCATTTGATCATTTTGACAAGTCATAGGTCGTGAACTGGTTAAGGTTAAGGTAGGTTGTAGGTCATTGGCGACCTAGTGGGCATGGTTTGTGACTTAACAGTGGTAGGTCGTGAGCGACCTAGGGAAAAGCGGCATAAGGACTTAACTCGGCTTGAAGTTGTAGGTCGTGAATGACCTAAGGTAGGTCGCGGAGTGCTTTAGGTCGTTAGGTAGCTAGTACTTTAGGTCGTTTGGTCGCGGAGTGCTTTAGGTTGTTAGGTTGCTGAACCCTTTAGGTCACTAGGTCGCTGAGTCCTTTAGGTCGTTAGGTCACTAGTACCTTTAGGTCGCTAGATTGCTTGAGAAGTTAGGTCGCTAGGTCATTGGAGTAGTTAGGTCGCTAGGTCACTGAGTGTTAGGTCGCAGAGTTTTAGGTCGCTCCAAAAAGAGGAATTAACAGTTTGCGAAAAAAAAGGGATGGCAGAAGATATTTGGGTTGCTGTTTCAAATCGCAGTGAACTTCTCGAGTAGGGGAAGCAGGCGCTCGCGCATGCAGGAGAATCCACGACAAGTCGTCGTCGTTGAGTAGCTAGGGTGTGGCTCGCGATGGCATTCGCGAAGAGGCAGTGGTTCTCAATGGACAGAATCAGTGAGGCACATTCAGCGACAGTGGGTTGCGCAAGGCTACAGGCGATCTGGTCGCGATGAAGATGCTGGGGGACGCGATGGCATTGTGTCAGGCACGAGCGTCGATTGAGAAGATAAGCTTCGATAATGATTTTAATTAGTTTAATTAGTTTATTTACCAAGTTTACATGCTTATAAATTTTAATTTTTAATTTTAGATTATCTTATTTAACTGTGTCATTAGAAACCGAAAGAAAAAATAAATAAATATATAGACAGACAAGATTTTAAATGTACAGTATGATAAAAATAATAATAAGAATTTTAAAATGGGAGGAAGTTTATATAAAGTTAGATTTTAAATCTATAACTTATTTTTATAAATATATATGTAGTCTCAAAATGAAAAAGAAAATAAATATACATATACACATTCGAAATTTACTAGTTTAATTTTAAAATAAAGTAATATGGAGATCAATTTATTTAGTAAACTTATTTAATTATTTTAGTTACTAAAGATATTCTATTACAGGGAAATTAGTTTTAAATTAAATTATTAGTTAATTAAATTAATAAATGGTAATTTATTTTTTGATTAGTTCAAATATTAATAAACCATACCATGTTTGTACAAGGTCCAAGAATCGTGAAGGAAAATAGCTAGTTTGGAACGGATTGCAAATTAAAAGTCAAAGGTGAGTTAATCTCACTCAAATTGGATTGCTAGTTAATTTAATTAGATAAAATTAAATTATTGGATTGATTACTTGAATTGATAATTTATTATCAGTTTGGATGTGATATTATATATAGTAGTATATATATATTTGAGTGATTGATATTCCCGCATTATATAGCAGATGAGACCCTATGCGCCCCGCATAATAGCAAACGACCCTATATACCGCGATATCCCCCTCGAAGTGGGATTGGTATTTTTTATATTGTGCAAACATCTGTGGATGCAGGGAAACAGGTTGGAGGGATCCATCTGGATTCCTCAAAAATTTTGAATTTATTTCATATGATGCGATATGATTTATTTGATAATCTGTGATAGATTATATTGATTATATTGGAAATTGGAGTTATTGAAAGCTATGGTTTGGTCGAATATATTTTGGGTATTTTTAAATATAAAAATATAAAGATTTGATTTTAAAAGAGAAATAAAAGAGAGAATTTTAAGTCAAATAAATATAGTGAATTTGGTTAAAATTTTAATAATGAATTTAGAAAGAAATGAAAGTTGGATTTAAAATCCTAATAAATGAATTCCGGATATGGGAAAAATTAGAGATTTGGAATAAAGGGGAATAAAGGAGTTTTGAGGACTTAAGCGATATTTTTAAAGAATTAAAAGATTTATTTTTAAATTCAGGAATTTAATGGTTTGGAGGAAACAAAAGGAGAATTTTGGAATAAAGTCTGAAGTTAATATTTCAGTTTTAAAAAAGATTTTAAATCGTAATAAAGGAGTGAATATGGAATTAATGGCTTTTGGAATAAATTTGGGTAAGTAAAGGAATTTGTTTTAAAATGGAATAAATTTTGATAATCGATTTGAAAATTTATTAAGTGTTTTGAAACTATGATTAAAAAAGGAGAATGAGACTATGGAATGTATAAACTGGGTTTATAAGTAAAGTGAAATAAATATCGGTGGATATTTGAGATTTTAAATTCACGGTGGGAATTTATAAGAATGGTAATTCGTTTTAAAAATAAAAGGTGGTTTTATTTTTAAAAGTGTGGAAAAGAAAATTTAGGGGATTGGAACGTAAATTAAATTGGAATAAATCGAGAAGGATTTATAAATGATTAGACGGGTTATGTTGAAATGGAAAGTGTATTTCCTGAAGAGCCAAGTATATTTTTGAAGAAGATTTTTAAGTATAAATTAAAAGTTTTAAAATTGTTTTAAAGGAATGTTTCTAGAGAAATTTATTATTTAAATTGTTTTAAAATTTTAAAGGTAAATATTTATTAAGTTAGTTATAGTAGTAATTATTTTAAAGGTTTAACTAGTATTATGATTTAAAAGATAGTTACTAAATATTTATGCTTTATATAATAGTTTTATTTTAAAGGTAGTTTTGGCTAAGTTTTACTTGGAAATTATTATAGAATTTCATAACTAGTATTTTAAATAAAGTGTTTAAGTAGTTTTATTTAAATGTTTTAAGCGTATATTTTTGGATGAAGTGATTTAATTATTTAAAATCTAAATTTAATAAGACTTGACGCTTTCCAGGGGAAATAAAACAATTGGTGAATGATTGTTTAATTTGATAGTTAAATAACCGGCTATCAATATTGGCCAATACGATGATCGTTTCGAAGAGACCAAGATCGGATTTAATTATCCGAAAACCTCTTCGATCCGGTTTGAACGTAGCGAATGAGTACCATGAAGATGATGAAGATGGTGATTCAGTTTATCTAGACCCGGGGCAACTTGTATGGATGAATGCTATCAGACCATCGTCATTGGAGGACGATGAGCATTCTAAGTGAATGTGTGCTAAAAAGGTAACGCATAGCCTCAAGCCTCATCAACCGGGAATGGCTAAAACAGGGGAGGTGCAGCAAGGCTCAGTGGGTAGCACCCAATTAGGGTAAGGTCGTCCCGGTCTAGACGTCCCTTTTTATTCGGCTTAGTAGGCGGTTGCTGATCCCAACCGCGGGGTGATCTTATTCGGACTATCCAGTAATGGGTAGCTCCAGTCTTGTGTTGCAGGGGATTGGGCGTGATCCTCGGTACTCTGATCTAGGCCACGTACTGTGACGGGCGGTACCCCAATAGCCCTGCCATTGTATGGAAACCCAATCTCCAATAAGTGCCTTCGGACTTGTTTGTATACCTATTATGCTGGAATTTAATGAATGTAACAATTTCGGCTATTTGAATAAGTATTTGTGCTTAGACACTATTATAATATCAGAGGATTGGATATAAAGTGTTTTAGTTATCGGAAGGTAAAAACCCGTCATGTTTATTTGTGGCGTGGTCTTACGAGATACCTTTGATTTCAAAGGATTTTTGAAAACTTTAATAATTCAATTGAGTGTGTTTTCTCACGCTGGTTTTCTAGACTGACTCGGGTGTTATTTTATTATAATGCTCGGGTTAGACCGAGTATTTCAGATACATGATAGGATGCCTTGGAGCTCAGGAGATGAGCTAGATAACGAGGCGTATTCCCGTATATGTTTATATTCCGTTGTGTAAGGACAAGTTCTTAAACTGTCCAGTCTTGATGTGATGATTATGTACTCTGATGATTGTAAGTATTAAACAGTTACGGATTTCTTTGTATTTAAAGCTGTTGTTATATATTATATTTTATTCCACTGCGACTGTGAGATTCTGATGTTGTTTTCTATTTTCTTCTTCTACCTCTTTCTTCTTTAACCCTAATGGTTTGTATTTTCGACCACTTTGAGTTGAACTGAAGGGGTATGAATTTGCGGGCTGTTATAATGGTGCTTATAATTTGTCATTTATATGCTGCATTAATTAAGTTTATGAAATGAGAAATTGATTCAATCATCATTGTTTCCCTTTATTTATTTCCTAATTTTCCTTTGTGTGATTAGCTATCCATTTAATTTTGTTTATATGTCTACACCTTGCAATTAATTAATTGCACCTATCATATATTTTACTTATAGAATTTGCACTATAACATATATTTGTTTATACTTATATTCATGCCATATATATGTTTCTAATTGATGACATTTATATGATCAATCAATTTAGTTAATGAGAGAGAAACGAAAGGTTTCTCTCTCCATAAAAATTTATGCCTCTCATTAATTGAATAAGTTAAGGGGAAGGAAATAAAAAGTTTCCTTCTCTAAATAAATTTATGCCTCGTCATTAATTGAATAATTTAAGAGATAGGAAATGAAAAGTTTCCTTCTCTACATAAATTTAATAAGTTACTGTTACACACAATTATGTACATAAGAGTATATTTGATATACTCTAATTTACATACACATTAAATTAAAGTAAAACTTTATTTATAAAATTAAATAAAATATTGATTTTATTTAATAGAAACTTATAAAAGTTTGAAGTATAATTAGACTTCGTAGACCCATTCAAGATCCAAAATGGCAAAAAAAATTGAAATCCACTCATTTCTTCCGTTGCGGGCTAGCTCAGTTCCTTCAATTTCAAATATCATTTACTATAAAAGTTGATTTATCAATACATTCCAAAATATAAATTTATATTTCCATAATTTAATATAACTATATGGACAACCAAATCAATATTCTTTTCTAATATTCTTATCATTTCAATGTATCATTTCCCATCAAATTTCCAAATCATTCCCACAATTCCATATTTTTTAACTTAAAACACATTTTGTTCGTTAATTATTATTATTAATTTTTCATTTTATTGCTTCTCGACAATAGGTTGTTACAGACTTCCCCTATTAAGAAAATTGTGTCCTCGCAATTTCTTCGTATGGAAGATCTACGACTAACTAGTTGAACTCTGGCTCATCTACACCATTACTTAATCTACATCCAATTGCAAAATATTCAATCAACACCTTTAAATAAATTAAACTTTAAAAATAAAATTTGTATTTCATACCAAAAAAACACTTTAATGAATGACTTTATATTAAAAAATTTACAATCTTCAAAAATAATCTTGTTACAAAAGCTTATTTCATAAAATATTCCTTTTCTATTTAAAAGAAGATTCACAAAATTCCAATTATATTCATTTAACGACCGGGAGCTTCACCGCTTTGATTTGCGAATATTTAATTTATTTTTAATATTCAAATAATGGCTTTTATAACTAAAATAAAAATCTTTTAAATAATAAATATTGATGGTTAAATAGCTTTCCAAAATGGGTTTACAAAAATATTTAGTTAGAAGAAAAATCGAAAATGTGACCGAAATTCGTTTTTCGTATTTTCGACTATATGTCAGTTGAAAGTTGTCGGAAGTGTGTAAACTTTGTTAGTATAAATATATGATATAATTACATTTAGTTAGGATATATTATGATTTATATACATACTTAACTATATAAGGTTTTTAAAAAAAGAAGATGCCTTAAGAAACATGAAATGACATTTGGCAACTACGTACATGTTGGCTAAGTAAGGGGAAAGGGGAACAAGCTTGTGGGCTAAGATACATGAAGGCGCGGTGGAAAGAGGAGGTGGAGGGTAAAGGACCAAGGGTGTAATGACCTGCCTTTTCGGACGGTTTAAATCGACAATAAACCATACACATCACACTCAAACCATTCAATAGGGAAAATTGTTATGGGGTAGATAAGAAAAAGCAGAGAAAGAAAGAAAACAAATACACAATCTCGCAGCGGAATGACAAAATATAATAATCAAATAAACAGTTCATGAAGCTGTTTACAAATAACATTGATTAAACCGTTAAAATACAGATCAGAGTTACATAAAACAAGAATAAATAATAAATAAATGTTGTGGAACAACATGATTCAGTAGAATAAATATAGTAAATAATAATTGTTACCCGGCACTTTGGCCTGGCTACATGGCAATAGTCGTAGAGCCTATGGATTAACCTTGACGGGACTCAAGCTAAGAAGGGATTGTAAGTATAAGAGACCGGTTTAACTTAAAATTGGACTGGCCTATACACATGGATCAGCATGTTTGGCACTGGCTCGACCGAAGTTGTTCGGCGTTAGAGTATAGGCTTGTTGGGTCAGCCAAAATGAGCAAGGCAAAGTGGTTCGGTCGAGAAGGTTTCGGACCTAGTGGGTCGGTGTGGATTTGGTTCGGCCTTGGTCGTTCGGCCAATGGTGGTCCGGCCTTAGAGGTACTGAGACATGCACCGCTCAGCCGAAGAAGGAAAGGCAAGACAGTTCGGCCTAGATGGGTTAGCAGACATCGTTCGGTCGTGATAGGGAAGCTAATGTTATTCGGTAAGGAGTGGTTTAGCACGTATGGGTCGGTGGAGTCGGATCGGTGAAACTTGAGGAGGTTGATAAATTCTTCAACCTACAACAGAGTGACGTGACTAGCATTTATTTGCTTGATGTCATCTGCCATTCGCTTCGAGTCCCTTGAGAAGTTGCTTTGTGTCATTCGTCAAGACGCCCTGGTTCGACATTTGTCGATCGATCGAAAGTTGTTCGGTATGCCTGGTCCAGCCGACTCGAGATTACCATATATAGGCCGAGTTACCTTGGTCTTGGGCCTGCATAGGGAATCTAGCATATCTTCATCTATAAATAGAGAGGCATGGGTACAGCTGAAAGGACCTTTTTTCAAAAACTCTAGGGAGACTCTGCCATTTTCGATACTCGTTTCTTTTCTGTAAAAACTTGTACTCAAGTTGTTTGTGTATGGATTGTATCTGTATTCAATTATTTGAAGAAGTAATAAAGATTACATTTAAAGTGGACGTAGGCAGTTACGCCGAACCACTATAAATCTGGTGTTCTTGTTTTTGTTGTTCTTATTGCATTCTACTGTGATATTCCTCTGTTTTAATTTACTTTCTTCATTAATCTCTCTACATAATTCTACTCAAGGGTGTTAGTAACCAATTTTGGTGCTAACATTTTGGTGCTTTCAATGAGAATTGCATTCTCAAGCTGTTAGGAACTACTTTGTCGCTATTGGATTGAAGAAGGAGATCCAAGTTCATTCTTGAGAGTTCATAGATTCTATTCAGAGTTCCGACCAACAACTCTAAAATGGGATGACCACGAACCAGATCAGCCTCCCACAATGCGGATGTCAACGAGACCACTAGCGTCTAGCAGGTGGGACCCATTAATCGACAAGCTAATCCAGGCCCAGGGACCGCCACCTTCCTAAACCAATCAGAAGCTGTCACCAGAGCAGAGTTTAATGAGCTGATGAGAGAGCTCATAGAGAGCAGGAGACAGCTTAATGAGCAACTTCAAACTAACACCAATCTCATGACCCAGATCGCTCAGCAACAGCATTAGAATGCTGGAGGAAACCCTGCTTCCTACTCGTCATCTGATAGTTCTGCTTCGTCAGATGAACATCATAGGCTTAGATGCCATAGGATTGACACAGCACAAACAGGTGCAGCAGAGCAATCCAACAGGAATGGTCCTGGTTCCTTACGTGGAACCATGGCCCCTCACATACACCTGGGAAATCGCACTCAAGTTGGAGTGGGAAACATAGGATCTGCGGCACGAGTGGAAGCTGGCCGACCGGCTCACCAGGGTCGTAACGAAGCAAGTCCCCAGGACACGCATTTGGGAGATCACCAACCGAGGAGGCACCAGCCGGAATGATCATGCAGGACTGATTCCAACTTGCCACCTCCCATCCAAACCCTGGACTTATCAGCTATGGTCAGACAACTAATGAGGGAAAATCAGGGCTTATCCAACGATGATTGGGGCGTATCTAGGAGCCACACTCCATTCACAGATGTTATCCTATAAGTAGAGTACCCCTAGAAGTTTATTATGCCGACTATTCCAGCCTATGAAGGGAAGACTGATTCCTGACAACATGTAATGAGATACGAGTGGATGATGGACTCGACTAGGGCAAATGATGCGACCAAATGTAGATGTTTCCCGATAACCTTATCTGGAATCGCTGCCGTATGGTTCACCAGACTTCCTCCGCTATTGATCTCTAGGTTTGATGAGTTAGCAACAAAATTTGTGGAGCAGTTCAGGATTCATACCACTCGCCCAAATGATGTGATGTCTTTTTCTAGTGTAATCCAGGCTTCAGGGGAGTCGTTAAAGGAATATTTGCAAAGATTTCATGTTGCTGCTACCAAAGTTAGTAACCTGAATGACCATGCTATTCTTGTAGCCGTGATGCGAGGAGTAGATTCGGATTCAGAGTTTGGTGATTGGCTGGCAGGAAAACCTCGGACTATCCTGGAATGTTTTAATTCAAAGGAAAACCAATTCATGAGAAAGGAGGAAGCAAGGTGGACAAGACGAGGCAATGCGCCATGGCCTGGCAAGGAGACGGTGCAAAGCAACATTGTAGTAAAACAATTGGGCGACAACTCTGGAAAGTTCCAGGTCAATGTTCAATCAAGCCGGAGTAGTCTAAAGGATCCGAAGGAGGAAATTCCGAAAGGAAGAGGGAAGCAGGAAAGTGGAAACCAAGGATCCCAAATTACAACGAATACACGCTCTGAACTCATCTCTGGAGAATATTTATTCATCAACTTGTAATACATTCCAATACCGAAAGTCGTGCCCAAAATAATCCACTGAGGAACAAAAGCAGACTGGGAAGTATTGTCGCTACCATGAAACTTACGGGCACAACACCGAAGAATTTAGACACCTCCATGATGCTATAGAAAAGCTGATTCGACAGAAGAAGTTACAACAGTTTGTTAAGAACTCGCAGGAAGGAAGACAGGGGACATCTGATCCTAATCCCGGGCAGGCTCCACATTGACCTGAGGAAACCGTTCGTACTGGAGGTAGATTGGTCATAACCATGATAGTCGGTGGGCCTCACCTAGCAGACAAGAGTTGGCAAGAAATGGAGCGTTATGCTTGTTCTCTAAAGCATGCGGATTTTGAATGCTATTCAAACACAGAAGTCGCAACCCAAGTGAAATAACAGCGAATGATGACGAATGGTATAGTATTTAGGAGCAAAGATGTCGATCAGGTGCATGCACCTACCATCGATCCGATGGTCATCTCGGTCACGATTGGGCCAGCGTTTGTGAGAAGGATATTGATTGACTGTGGGAGTTCTGTTAATATTATCTTCAAAAAGGCATATGACCAAATGAAAATGGAGACGAAGGATCTAAAACCATCTAAATCCCGTATTCATGGCTTTAATGGTGCGGCTACTGATGCAGTGGGTTTTGTTGAATTGCCAGTTGAACTTGGAGAAGGTGAACGCAGGCAGATACGAATCCTACCGCTCACTGTTTTGGATATTGATTCCACATATAATGTTTTTCTGGGCCGACCGGCCCTGGCGAAATTTAGGGCAACTTTGGCTCCGTGGTGCTTGCCCCTGAAATTTCCAACGGACAGAGGAGTTGGTGTGGTGCATGGCAATCAAGCTACTAGTCATGCATGCTATGTGGTTGAGCTAAGAGAGGCCCAGCAGAGTGAGAAGGGCAAGGGTGCTGACCACTCTATCTGCATCTGTGTTCTATAAAATTGACAAGTAATGCCCGAGCCTTGGCTCGGGCAACATGATCAGATCTATAGAGACATAGATCTGAGGGATGATGATGAAGAACCCAAGGAGGCTAAAGCAGCACCTGCTTAACTGACGATTGACATTACAGTCAGCCATGATGACCCATCATGGGTGCTTAAGATTGGATCACAACTTAACCCCTCAATGATTGAGGATCTTACCAATTTCCTCCGAGCGAATCTGGATGTTTTCGCTTGGACGCACACTGATATGTGCAGGATTTCTCCCGCCATCGCAAGTCATATGTTGAACATAGACCTGAAATACATGCCAGTGAAGCAAAAAGGAAGAGGTATGGATCCGGAGAGGTCTGCTACTCTCAGAGAGGAAGTGGACAAACTCAAAGCCAATGGGTTCGTCCACGACGCCCTCTACCCTGAATGGGTATCTAACCCCGTACTAGTGAGAAAGGCGAATGGGAATGAAGGACCTGTGTTGATTACTCAGACCTGAACAAGGCATGCCCTAAGGATAGTTTCCCTTTACCCAGGATTGATCAGCTGGTCGACTCGACAACAGGACACGAATTATTGTCATTTATTGATGCGTATTCAGGATACAATCAGATCCCGATGCACATTCCAAATCAGGAACATACTAGTTTTGTCACAATCGTTGGACTATACTGTTATGTAGTGATGCCTTTCGGGTTGAAGAACGTAGGAGCAACTTATCAATGTTTGGTGAATCGGATGTTAAAGACCAAATTGGTAGAACAATGGAAGTCTATATGGATGACATGCTCGTGAAGTCACGGTAGTCCAACGACCACATTCGACACTTAGCGGAGATGTTTGATATACTCAGATACTACGAAATGAAAATCAATCCACTAAAATGTTCCTTTGGCATTGCATCGGGAAAGTTTTTGGGTTTTATTGTCAATGCGCAGGGAATCGAAGCTAACCCGAAAAGATTCAGGCAATTCGAGACATACAAGCGCCCAGAACTATAAAGCTAGTACAAAAACTGAATGGAAAAGTCGTCGCGTTGAGTCGATTCATATCCAGAGCGACCGGTAAGTGTATTCCTTTCTTCGATGTGATAAGGAAAGGGAAGTGAAATTTTGAATGGACGCCAGACTGTGAGGATGCGTTCCGAGCTCTGGTGAGACACTTGGAGAGGCCATCGGTTCTGTCAAAGCCTGTAGACCATGAGGAATTATATGTCTACTTGGTCGTATCTCAACATGCCATTAGTAAAGCCTTGGTTCGTGAGGAGGACCGAATTCAAAAGCCAGTGTACTATGTTAGTAAACTTCTAATGGGGGTGGAGAGGAATTATCCTAGGATTGAGAAACTAGCCTACTGCTTCGTGATTGCATCACGCAAACTCCGTCCATATTTTCAGGCACACCCGATCAGTGTTTATACTGATCAACCTCTGCGACAGGTGCTCCAGCGACCAGAAACCTCAGGAAGGTTGCTCAAATGGAACATTGAGTTGAGTCAATTCCATATCTCCTACCTGCCATGGAGGGCTATCCAAGGGCAACCGCTAGTAGACTGCATTGCAGAATTTACCATATCAAACGAGCCAAGTAGTGGTGATGCAGTTCCCCCCATTCGATGGAAGTTGTACACCGATGGGGCATCCAACGACCATTGTTCTAGGGCTGGTGTTATTCTTGTAACTCCCAAAAACCAATCAATTTATTATGCTTTGAAGCTCAATTTCCCAACTACGATTAATGAAGCCGAGTATGAAGCATTGATTGTTGGCTTAAAACTTACCAGGGAACTCGGAGTAAAATCAGTTGAATTCTTTTGTGACTCGCAATTGGTGGTGTACCAAGTGCGGGGAGACTATCAAGCCAAGGGGTAGAGACTTGCCCCATACCTTGCTTGGGTACAAGAACTGTTGGCAGACCTTGAATATTATGATATTTCGCATATCCTGCGTGAACAAAATGAGGAAGCCGGTTCATTGGAAAAATTCGCAAGTACTGGTGATGCACAGCAGATAGGCTTAGTTCACGTTGAAATTTTACATGCCCTGAGTATAAATGAGATGAAAGTAGATTTTTTGTTAGAAACGGAAACTGAGAGGGAGTTGTGGATAACCCCGTTCAAACAATACCTGCTATATGGGACTTTGCCCAAGAGAAAGAACGAGAAACGACAAGTCATTCCCAAAGCCTTGCGATATATAATGCAGGATGGGATAATGTATCAGAAAGGATTCTCGGTTCCCTTACTTCGGTGCATCGCCACGATGAGGTAAAGCGAGTCATAAAAGAAGTTCATGAAGGATAATGTAGCAACCATATTGGGGGGCAGACGCTAGCCAAAATGATCCTCTGTTATGGATACTACTGGCCGACCGTGAATCGAGACGCCATGGACTATGTAAGAAGATGCGACAAATGTTAAAAGTATGCAAAGATCTCGAGAGATCCGCCGATAAAACTCACACAAATAGTTAGTCCCTAGCCATTTGCAATATGGGGGATCGATATAATCGGCTCCTTGCCAATCTCCAAAGGTGGTGTGAAATATGCAATTGTTGTGGTCGACTATTTCACCAAATGGGCAGAAGCGGATCCTTTAGCTACAGTCACCACCAAAAAGGTCATTAATTTTGTTATGCGAAACATTATATGCCATTTTGGCTTCCAACGAACTATCATTACAGACAACGGAACTCAATTTGAGAGTAGGGAGTTCAAAGAATTCGGCCAAAAATATTGCATTGAAAAAAGGTTTGCGGTAGTCACTCATCCTAAAGTCAATGGACAAGTTGAAGTCATAAACAAAATAATCAAGTCCATATTGAAAAAATGTTTGGAGAAGGCCAGAGGCAAGTAGGTGGATGAGCTTCCGAAAGCGCTCTGGGCCTACAAAACCACCCACAAGTCCGAGATTGGCCATACTCCAATTACCTTGGCACACGGCACTGAAGCTGTTATACTCATGGAACTTGAAGTTCCCTCTCACCGGGTGACTCATTATGATCCTAGTACGAATCAGGATCTATTACTGGAATCGCTGGACTTTGTTGACAAAAACGTAAAGAAGCTGATTTAAGGGCGGCTGCGTATCGGCACCGAGTCGCTCGATATTATAATGAAAAAGTTCGACTGAGAATCTTTGATGTCCGTGATCTTGTTTTGAAGTGAGTTTTTCCAATCCCGTCACATATGAATCCCGTATGGGAAGGTCCATACATCATCGAACGGAAGCTTGGAGAAGGAACCTTCAAGCTAGCGACCATTGATGGCATGACGCTCCACCGAGCATGGAATAGCGAGCATTTGTACCGTTATTACACTTAGTCTATTTATTTTGCATTTTAGTACCAATTGTTTCCAGTATATGTTTCTTTTGTTGTTCTCTGTTTCCGACATGTAATAAGACAATTCAGTTTGTTCCTATTTTTTATGATCAATAAAGGCTTGAAGCCGTTTATCTATGAACTGTTGATTTCCCATGTGTTATAATTCCATGGCAAAATTAAATTACATTATTCTGTCTGGAGTATGAATGCACACACAAAATTAAAAGTCAATCAATAAAAGATTCAAAAAATCTCTAAGTCCCCGGAGCACGGACTAGAGTACTTTGAGTCCCTAGAGTGCGGACCAGAGTATAAACGATTTAAAAGTCTCTAAGTCCCCGTAGCGCGGACTATAGTACTCTGAGTCCTCGGAGTGCGGACTAGAGTATAAACGATTTAAAAATCTCTAAGTCCCCGGAGCGCGGACTAGAGTACTTTGAGTCCCCGGAGTGCGGACTAGAGTACTTTGGGTCCCCGGAGTGCGGACTAGAGTATAAAAAATTTAAGAATCTCTAAGTCCCTGGAGCGCAGACTAGAGTACTCCGAGTGCTCGAAGTGCAGACTAGATTATAAACGATTTAAAAAAATCTATGTCCCCAGAGTGTGGACTAGAGTACTCTGAGTCCCCGGAGTGCGGACTAGAATATAAATGATTTAAAAACTTCTAAGTACCCAGAGCGCGTACTAGAGTACTTTGATTCCCCGGAGTGCGGACTAGAGTATAAATGATTAAAAAATCTCTAAGTCCCCGAAACGTGGACTAGAGTACTCTGAGTCCTCGGAGTGCGGACTAGAGTATAAACGATTTAAGAATCTTTAAGTCCCCACGGCGTGGACAAGAGTACTCTAAGTCCCCGGAGTGCGGACTAGAGTATAAACGATTTAAAAAGTTCAACCGAGAATCTTTGATGTGCGTGATCTTGTTTTGAAGTGAGTTTTTCCAATCCCATCACATATGAATCCCATATGCGAAGGTCCATAAATCATCGAACGGAAGCTTGGAGAAGGAACCTTCAAGCTAGCGGCCGTTGATGGCATGACGCTCCCCTAGTATGGAATAGCGAGCATTTGTACCGTTATTACACTTAGTCTATTTCTTTTGCAATTTAGTACCAATTGTTTCCAATATATGTTTCTTTTGTTGTTCTCTGTTTCCGACATGTAATAAGACAATTCAGTTTGTTCCTATTTTTTATGATCAATAAAGGCTTGAAACCTTTTTTCTATGAACTGTTGGTGTCCCATGTGTTATAATTCCATGGAAAAATTAAATAACATTATTCTGTCTGGTGTATGAATGCACACACAAAATTAAAAGTCAATCAATAAAAGATTCCAAAAATCTCTAAGTCCCCGGAGCGTGGACTAGAGTACTCTAAGTCCCTGGCGTGCGGACCAGAGTATAAACGATTTAAAAGTCTCTAAGTCCCCGGAGCGCGGACTAGAGTACTCTGAGTCCCCGGAGTGCGGACTAGATTATATACGATTTAAAAATCTCTAAGTCCCCGGAGGGCGGACTAGAGTACTTTGAGTCCCCGGAGTGCGGACTAGAGTATAAACAATTTAAGAATCTCTAAGTCCCCGGAGCGTAGACTAGAGTACTCCAAGTCCCCGAAGTGCGGACTAGATTATAAACGATTTAAAAAACTCTAAGTCCCCAGAGCGCGGACTAGAGTACTCTGAGTCCCCGTAGTGCGGACTAGAGTATAAACGATTTAAAAACCTCTAAGTACCCGGAGCGCGGACTAGAGTACTTTGAGTCCCCGGAGTGTGGACTAGAGTATAAATGATTTAAAAATCTCTAAGTCCCCGGAGCGTGGACTAGAGTACTTTGAGTCCTCGGAGTGCGGACTAGAGTATAAACGATTTAAGAATCTTTAAGTCCCCACAGCGTGGACTAGAGTACTCTAAGTCCCCGGAGTGCGGACTAGAGTATAAACGATTTAAAAAACCTCTAAGTACCCGGAGCGCGGACTAGATTACTCTGAGTCCCCGGAGTGTGGACTAGAGTATAAACAATTTAAAAAAACCTCTAAGTTCCCCGAGCGCGGACTAGAGTACTCTGAGTCCCCGAAGTGCGGACTAGAGTATAAACGATTTAAAAATCTCTAAATCCCCAGAGCACGGACTAGAGTACTCTGAGTCCCCGAAGTGCGGACTAGGGTATAAATGATTCAAAAAATATCTAAGTCCTTGGAGTGCGGACTAAAGTGTACGTAATTTAGAAACCTCCAAGTCATGTGGAAGTGAACAGGTGCTTACATGTCCCACGAAACTTTGGATTTCAATTACAAGTTGGATGATAAGCTAAACAATGAAAATCGTCGAAATCAAAGAAACAAAATTTTATTTACTAATCGAAGATTAAGTTCCATTAAAACTCCTTTGAAGTTTAGAGCAAAAGTCTATCTACAACGACTATAAAAAAAGGAGAAAAAGCTACAACATGATCTAGATTTATTCAAGCTAAGCGAGGCGTAACAAGATGATAGCTACCTCTTCAACTTTTTCTCCTTCTTTGGTTTTTCTAAAGGCTCATCGCCTGAATGATTTCTCTTGGACGACTTGCTTTCTAGTAAGGTGGTGTCCGGGGAAGGAAGAGGAACTTCCAGAGGTGTGGTCCCACTGTGGAGAATGACCTTCAGGGGCCTGTTTAGAGGATCATCAAGTTCCACCACCTGAGGCTCAACGTTAACTTCAGCTTTTAATTTTCCCACTTCCATGATTTTCTATAAGCACCATTCTCTTACCCTCCTCGTGGGCTGCCTCCTTTAGCGCTTCAGCTTTAGAAAGTTCCTCGTTAAGCTTCGTTTTTAGGAGTCATGTTGCGACAATTTCATCACAGTATCGTTGTGACTCTTCTTGTGCAGCGGTTTTCTCTTCTTTCTCTTTAAGGAGCAGCTCCTCCAATTCATTAACTTGTTGAGCGAGGATATCTTTTTCTTTCTGGATGGAGTCTTTTTCTAAAGCTAGAGCACCACTATGTTGAACTGCCTTATCAATTTCCTTTTTGTGAGTGGCCTCCAAACGACTGAATGCCTCGGCTGTATCCTTGGCGTTTTTCTAGGCGGCCTCAAGTTGAGATTTGGACAAAGATAGCTCTTCATCCTGGGCTTTGATGATATCTTTGTCATGAATGGCTTCAAGTTTCAAGCGATCGATTTCATGCTGACGTTCCATAAAAACCTCTGAAACCTTCTCCACCAAATGAACAAACGCATCATGTTGAACATAGACATCATTTTTGTAGGCGATGGCGCTTTGTTTGACATGCCTTGGAATAGGATGAATCGCAGGAAGAAATTTCAGTCCATCGAAGCATATCTTTGGAAATGTGGCCTTAATCTCGACTAATTTTTCAGTTGTCTATGGATCGTGTGCGGAGACTGGGGGAGTCAGCCTAGCCGGAGTCATGGACTTCTTGTGAGGCTCACGAGATTGCTTAGTGCTCGACAAGCCAGAGTGTTGGTCGCGGGGAGATTCAGATTGAGATCCCCTCTGGGAAGATTTCTCCTTACCGTGCTCTAGTTGAGGAGGAGGATCATTGGGATATGAGGAATGGCTATAAGTTTTCCTTCGGGAAGACGACGAATCTCTGGGATGGTAGTCTCTATCGCCGCTGTCCTCCATATCTCGTCGTCTACCTGACCTTGAATCCCGACTAGAGTGGTAGAAAATAGAGGATCCGCGGAGACGCACAATGCCGTGTGTGCACCCCATTTCACCTGCACAGACACCAAGTGAGGAAGAGTTAGTAAGAATCGTATGATTGCTGAAATTTAAGTGTAGGGTGAAGTGTAAGTGTTTGTGTGTGTCCTATTGTTTCCCCCCGACAGACCAGTTTCTTTTGATTTACTTATTGGGGTTTTCTCCCCTTGATGACGAGCCCGATTGCCTTTATCACCTCTCGTAGATGAATTAAGTCCCATGGCATCTGGATCATTGAAGCCATAATTTAGAAAGTCGTCAGGGATGGTCAAGTTTGATAGACCTTTTAGTGAACCCTCTAGATGTTAGGGAGACGACTCTTTCTCAACTGGAGTAATTGGAACTTTTGAGGTTCCGTCCACTGTTTTCTTTCTCAATTTGTAGGCTACGCTCTTTTTCCTCTTCGAAGGAGGGGGTGGTTCATCGATGTCGGGTGCGTCAGTTACTGTTTCTGGGTTGGGACTTGTATTCTCATCAAACACTCCTAGCACCCCGACCTCTTTAATTTCACCTTCCTTAAATATATCGGGGGCCCCTCATATAGGGGGCACCGAAGGCCCGGCCTGCTCTTTGCCTTTTTCCACCACGGATCCGGTTGTAGTGGTGCCAGTTGCGAGGCTAGTTCGACGACCCTCCGCCAATAATCCAAACTTCGAAAGTAATTCGTTGGAGATAGCGGATTTAATCTCCCGGTGTCTTACGGGAATAGCTCGAATGGCCTCGACGGCCTCAGAATACCCAACGCCTTCAGGTCGTGGGCGGATACCTATAAAAGTCAAAGGAAGTTTAGAAAGGATGCACTTCGAGCCGTAGACAAATATTAATCTGGGAATGAAACTTACTCCCTCCAGCCATCTTCTCGCAAAACTAGGAGGCAGCGTACGTAAAACCACTCTTGCTTATACTGGGAAAATTTACTCCATGCGCCCATTAGGATTTGACATTTGGAATGTTGCTCTAGAAATATGAAGGATGGATTGTCGGATTGCCGTTTGAATCGTTAAATATAGCGGATGTCCTCGGGAGTAGGGAGTTTGGATAAAGTTCTCATAAAGAGGACACATGTGCCATAAATAAATGCATGAATATTGGGGTGCAGCTGTGCTGGAGCAATCCCAATATACCGTAACACTTCACAAAGAAAAGAGTTGAAAGGTGGCATGCTTCTGACCCATCACATAAATTTGTTACACGCTGTATTCCTGGCTAGGGGCAGATGAGGCTGATCTTGTCCTAATGGAACTAAAACATCGTCATAAGGGATTCCATGAATTGAGCACAACCGACAAAAAGCGCCTTCGTAGATTTTTGAGGCTTGTGAATCAATAGGATTATCCAGAATAATGAGTCAGTCTATAACATCAGGATCTAGCCCTATAACTACAGCAGATGGATCCGGAATACCATGTGTAGAGGTTGTCGGTGGATTCGAAGTTCCTACTACCTCCGGTTGAGAACTTGGCTCAGGCTTATCAGAAACTATAGCAGAGCTTGATCTTTGGGACATCTTCAATGAGCATTTAATATGGGTAGATACCTATTTAATCTATACTTGAAAGACAATCGATACCAGATATAATAATAAAATATTCCCCCGTGTAATGTGTAAACTAGTGCAACGAATCAAACGTGAGTGCAGAAAAAACTAAAGTTTTAAACACAAGTGTGGTGTGATAGAACTTTAAGTTGTTGTCCTTGGAGACCGTCATCGCTGACTGTTTGCTACAGTTTATCATATGATTGGCAGTAGGAGTCCTGGAATCGAACATTGGCATCATAGAGTGTGAATACTGTTGTTCACATGTGTTGAGTTAAATTTTCATTTAAAATTGTTCAAGCTATGGGGAGTTAGTTCAGATTGAGTCCTCGGGCTTATGTGTTTTATTGCTTGTCATTGTCTGATATGTTGTGGTTGATTGCGGAGGTAAGTTATCAAAATGTGCATTGTGTTCAAGTTAAAACAGTCCTGATTTGCCAATACCGACCCCAGCACTTAATACCGATCCAAGCGATAAACTATCTCTACCGACCGACCCTCTGAACATAAACAGCCGACCTACTCTCCTGCAGATTACCAACTACCTAGTGCTCCTCTAGACAAAAATGACCAACCCACACTTATTCCCCTATCACTGGACGGCCTCACCATGAAATGTACCGAGCCACTCCTTCTTAGAATATCAACCCACTCTACTTCTCTAGACTCTTGCTGAACCATAACAACTCCCTCAATATCGATCGACTCACATTCCTAAATATGTACTAACCAACCCACTCTCTATCTCCTTCTCTCTAAAATGAATGACACTCTCTCTCGGAGTGCTGGGTCTCTCTATAGCATAACTCCTACCAAAACCGCACCGCTCCCATACAAAATATCGATTCACACTTTCTCTGATAACCGACTTGCTCCCACCAAAGATTTACCAACCCAGTTCCACTCCAAAAGTTTTCCGACCCCACTTCCATGCTCTCCACATCACTGACCTTGGAGTAAATATAACACTACTTCATCTAGTAATCCTAAAACCACGTTCCTATATCCCCTTCGACTCACTCCTCACCGCTATCTCCTATCGAACCTATGTGCTCGGATTTTGAATGAGACTAAAACCTAAGGGGGGTGGGTTGAATGAGGAATGCGTTCCTATAAAAGAAGCTAGAAATCTTTGAGGAATGTAGGACTACGAGCTGAGGATTGCACAGATTTGATGATGTCTGGAGTTACAAGGTAGGAGGTTTGGGTTTAGAAAGGGAGAAGGATGAGTATTATGGAAAACAAGGGTTGAAAGCAAATAGGTTGGTAAGCTTGTAAAAATAACGAGCAAGAAGAAAAAAACACAAAGGCATGAAGCTTTTATATGGGAAGGGAGAAGATGAACAGGCTATACCCAATGGAACCGGTCAACACATGTTTACTAGTTTGGTGAAACAAACACCGATCGCGTGGTTCAGTATTGGCGTGCCATTCCACCATCTTGCTAAAGGAACCGAACGAGTGGCTTGGACTCCTTATGTCGATCCAATTTTTTTTTTTTTTAAATGATGAACGAATTGGCGAAAATAATAATTAAAACATAGAAAGGGTACATATGAGCGTATTAGCACATCATGGCGATGGAAGATGAGAATGTACGAAGGGACAGATGTCGTCGAGTCGGTTGAAAAATATTGGTTTCTGGAATCTAGCATAGTTTAACCCTCAAAATTTCGCGTAGCTTCAGCTTTTGGAGAAGTAAGAACAAGATTTTGAAAGCAAAAATTGCTCAGTGGTTCAAAGCGCATCATGTTGACTCACATGACGCGCTTTGGGGGAAAATGTTACCCGGCACTTTGGCCCGGCTACATGGCTATAGTCGTAGAGCCTATGGATTAACCTAGACGGGACTCAAGCTAAGAAGGGATTGTAAGTATAAGAGACCAGTTTAACTTAAATTTGGACCGGCCTATACACATGGATCGACATGTTTGGCACTGGCTCAGCCGAAGTTGTTCGACGTTAGAGTATAGGCGTTTTGGGTCAGCCAAAATTAGCAAGGAAAAGTGGTTCGGTCGAGAAGGTTTCGAACCTAGTGGGTCGGTGTGGATTTGGTTCGGCCCTGGTCGTTCAGCCAATGGTGGTCCGGTCTTAGAGGTATTGAGACATGCATCACTCGACCGAAGAAGGAAAGGAAAGATAGTTCGGTCTCGATGGTTTGGCATATATCGTTTGGCCTAGATGGGTTAGCAGTCATCGTTCTATCGTGATAGGGAAGTTAATGTCGTTCGGTAAGGAGTGGTTCGGCATGTATGGGCCAGCGCAGCCAGATCAGTGAACCTTAAGGAGGTTTATAAATTCTTCAACCTACAACAGAGTGACGTGACTAACATTTATTTGCTTCGAGTTATCTGCCGTTCGCTTCGAGTCCCCTGAGAAGTTGCTTTGAGTCATTCGTCAAGACGCTCTGGTTTGGCAATTGTCGATCGGGCGAAAGTCGTTCGGTATTCCTAGTCCGACAGACTCGAGAATACCATATATGGGCTGAGTTACCTTGGTATTGGGCCTGCACAGGGAATCTAGCCTATTTTCGTCTATAAATAGAGAGACAGGGGTACATTTGAAACGACCTTTTTCGAAAACTCTAGGGAGACTCTGCCATTTTTGATACTCGTTTCTTTTTGGTAAAAACTTGTACTCAAGCTTTTTGTGTACGGATTGTATCTATATTCAATTGTTTGAAGAAGTAATAAAGATTACATTCAAAGTGGACGTAGGCAGTTACGCCGAACCACTATAAATCTGGTGTTCTTGTTTTTGTTGTTCTTATTGCATTCTACTATGATATTCCTCAGTTTTAATTTACTATCTTCATTAATCTCTCTACATAATTCTACTCAAGGGTGTTAGTAACCAATTTTGGTGCTAACAGTAACAATACAAAATCTTCATCTTCGTCCTCCGGAAAGTAGTCTTCGATAAACTGAAAAGCTCAGGCAGACCCAAGCGAGTTGAAAGGACAAAACACTCGAGTCAGAACTAAAAGATCTTATGTAAGTTAAATCAACGGTAAATAAATATGAGTGTAATGGTGTCGGAGACGTTTACGGGGTTTGACATCTCCTATCCAGTGTCAACGTGGGTGCAATAACTCATGAGATGTTCAGGATTTACATCTCCTAAGGATTCGTTAAACTATCTACATACATAGTACAATACGCTACTATAATAGTGTCTACAGTAAAGTAAAGTATTAAAATAGCGTTAAGGCGTTACCCATATCCCCCTTAACAAATTTTATATATTCCCATAGTTTATACAGTACTGTAAACTCCTCCGTGATGTTTACTCAGAGGGCACTCCATAGGTATGGTACAAAACAAAGTCATAGAAGGTTTGATAGGGCATGTGAACACGACACTCGAGGCAATGCCAGGGTAGATATACCAATTGCGGATCCAGACAGGTGGTAATGCATAGCAACAACTACCGCCCACCTCGGAACACACTCACATAATAAAAATCGAGGGGTGGCCACCAAATCATCACAAGGTCATAATATGGTATCGAAGAAGCATGTCCAATAGGAGGAATGACCTCACTTGGCCCGGCGTGGCTCCTGTTCTAGTCAAATCTAAGCTGACTCATGGGAGTCAGGGTCACGTAAATACCTCATACAGAATCATACACCAAACCATACTGCTTCATTTCTGGAATCTCCACCACGTACATAGTTGTTAAAGTGGTTTTCGATATTGGCAGAGAGTATGACAATATCTAATCCCGGTCTCTTTAACAACCAAACACTTATTTCACACCAGATAGTTCTTTTACATTTCAAAAAAAATCGATTCATAATTAATACTCAAAATATCGTATTCGATTTCAAACCATATCACTTTCGAAATCATATTCACTTTCAAAACCATATTCACTTTCAAAATTATCGATAAGATAGGTTAATTAAATCCTCATTCCAAAATCACCATTGTTAACGCTAAAAACTGAACGCTAACACCCGGTGTGTGTAATAGAATTGTGAAAGCACCACCCGTTGGTATGGGAATAGAATATAAGCTGAAAATAGCAGAAAAGCAGTAAATGAACAAAAGGTTTATAGTGGTTCGGCCCGTAATTGAGCCTACGTCCACTTTATAGTCTTTTATTACTGATTCGGTTACAATTTGATACAATATCCTTCAAAATACAATACAATTTGATCACGAAAGCACTCTTGACTACTAGCTCAATCTTTGATGATGAAACTCGACGAATCCGTGTTGGATGTAAGGAATTCCTCTCGAAGCTTGTTGTAGCGTCTCGAATGTTTGAAGATCTTTGATTGCTGAATGAGTGGAGACTTCGACAGAGTAACGGCGCTTGAAGAAATGAATGGCCAAAAAGTCCTTTGCTCGTTGGAGTTTAGGGGGTATTTATAGGGTCGAATCTGAATAGGAAAAATTCTCTAAGTCCTTAAGTCGTAGCCGACTTATAGTAAGTCGTAGGCCCTAAGTCGGCGACGAGATAGGAGCGCATTCTCCAGTTACTCCTGAATACGAGCTGTTATAGGTCGGCAGCGACTTAACATAAGTCTTAGGTCGGTGGCATCTTAAACTGGTAGGTCGGAGATTCCTTAAGTTGTTAAGATAGTAACAGCCTTGGGTCGGAGACTTCCTTATCTTGTAAACCCTTAAGTCGGAGCATCTCCTTAACTCGAAGCATTTCCTTAAGTCGGAGCATTTCCTTGACTCAGAGCATTACCTTGACTCGGATCATTTCCTTGACTCGGAGCCTTCCTAAGTCGGTCTTAGTTCTTAAGTTGTAGATTATCTTAAGTCGGCTCCTGTTAGGTCGGGCTTGTAGCTTAGGTCGTATGCTGCCTTAAGTCGTGACCTGTTAAGTCGGCACACTTTATAAGTCGGTCATGCCTTTAACTCGTTATGTCATGGCATAACTTAAGTCGCTAAGTTGCACACCCTCCTTGAATCGTACCATTCTTAAGTTGTGAGGAATTAAGGGTTAACATTTGCCCCTCGACGTACACGCCTAAGTCGTAGGTCGTGTGCTTTGACTCATCTTAACTCGTGTGGGCCGATTTAAATTCTGTTGCTCCGAGGTATAAAATTCTTGAGTCGTTCCTTTTATCGATTGCCTATCTCCTAAGTCGTTTCTACTATTAACATTCTTCCGAGCTTCCTTAAGGCGATTTTTCCCTTTCTTCAACAGTCGATCGATCACCGATTCCTTATTGCGTAAGTGTTCTCGCTCCCTCCTTGATTCTCGATCACTATTACTTCGTGAATCCTCATCCTTGTACTCAATCCATCCTCTCATGCAATGCTTTGTCGCGAATTCCACGGTATCGTCAGTTCGTGCACTCGATCCCGCTCGATTTGGCTTTTGCTGATTGGGGCGATGGAGATGATGGATTACCGCATTTCAGGCTTAACTGACTAGCTTGGCGAGGCTTTGGCGATATAATCTTGGTTTTTTGGGTGATTTAAGCAGTGTAAAAAATTAGGGTTTCCGATCATGGAAGGGTTATTGGGTTAACGGGTTAGGAGGATATCGGGTTAGGAATTTAGGGGAAAAGTCAATAAGATGTTAACTCGGTTACGATTTAGTAGCATCGTACGACCTATGCGACCTCCCGACCTAAGCCTTCACCGAGTTATCCTTTTTACATCATAAGCTTTAAGTCGTGGACGAGTTAGGACTTCAGAGTTTTTCGTTGCAGTGAATTGAAGCTTCTTCTATACTTCACGACTTACGACTTAGAGAATAGTTGACCCTAACCTCCAGGAACCAATTCTTAAGTCGTAGCCGAGTTTGTGCCTAAGTCGTTGTCGAGTCAATGCTTGAATTATGGGTGACTTATCACTTGAGCCGTTTATGACCTAGTACTTGTTCAAATTTTGCTTGAATATGTACCACGATTTAAGAGTTACGACTCAACCTAACTCGTAGCATATCCCTTAGACCGTGGGCGAGCTAGAACTTGAACATATTTCTCACTGCCTTGAACTTTGAACTATTGAACTTTGTTGCATTCTTCTACAGATTATTAATAACTCTGATTGCCTGTCATAACATTCACAGAAAACTGGGACGAATATACTGCCACTGACTGCCCACATCAAATGACAGATTAGTAAATAAAGAAAAAAAATCAAATTAAATGAACTACATGAATGAAATGTTGTACAATAACCAATTCAAGTGAAGTATTAAAGCAAAATCGTAATAGCCAACTGAAACTGATTTGTTTGTATTAATACTGTACTTAAATACTAACAAGTTCTGAAATCTCATAATCAACCGATTGTCGACTAGTTTAATTCCAGTTGTGTTTACTTGTTATTTTTATTGGCTCTGCACAACACTTCACACTTTTTACGAAACGTGCACCTTAATGTTTGATCATCCAGTTCATTATGTAGAATGTCATCTCAACAAGAAGACGTGGAACCAGCTGGAGGAACCTTTCCAATTGCTATTCCATTGAACGATCCTCCGGAAAGGACTCCTACCACTCTGAGCCACAAAGTTTTTCGTCAATTATGCATTCAGTTTGGCATTGCCGAAGCTGACGCTTTGTTCCCTGGAATCAATGACACTGCTGATAGGCCGCCCCATGGCTTTATCGCAGTGAACCACCAAATGTGCTTGAGTGGAGCTATCCCACCATTTAACGACTGTCTTCGAGAACTTCTCCTTCGATTATCTATCTCCCCTTTTCAATTACACCCTAATGGCTACGCCATCCTACTGGGACTGTGTGTGCTTTTTAGGAGAACGCTGGACCGTTTTCCCAATTTTGGAGAAATTCGCTTTCTGTGCACATTTACAAAGCACAAAGACCATCCTTCCATTACAGTTGTGAGAAGTGTTAGAAATCGTAAGTTGATTGTTGGTCTCCCCGACAGTGTTCACAATTTCCTAAGTCAGTTTTTCTATGTCCGTTGTCCTCCAGGATTTTACGCCATCTGGAGAGTAGGGAGTAAGATCATTTGTCTCCGTTTCTTATGTTTTTTTTCGAACTTGTCGAAGTTCGAGTTACCGAGTGTTAACTTTCACCTTTTCTTTTCAGCACTTCCTCCTCCTTCTAGAAATCCCGGTCACAAAGCGAGTTTTGAGAGGCTTATGGCGGTGCCGGTTGAGGAAAGGAGTATCCAGTTTCTATTGACAGACGAATTTTTACATCAATTCGGTCTTTTACACTCTTCTCACTTTACCCAGCCTCGTGAAGTTTCTAATCTTCCAGCGCAGACATCAGATGCCCCAGCTTCAACGGAAGATATGGCTTCAAAGGAGCCAATTGTAGACACTACATTAGTAAAGTGTTCTACTTCTATTGGCGTTGCGGGAACGTCCAGCAAACCGGCGCTTGCTCCAATTATTGAAGAGGAAGAAAATCCTCGAATTTCTGAAAAATCAGCCGATGTGGAAGTTGAGAAGGAGAATTCTGCTGAGTATCATAATGATGACACCTTTGATGACTTGAGTGACATAATGATAACTTCTCAAGAGCTTTTCAAGGATAATATTTCAAAAGCGAACTCTCCTATCGTTGAAGCGACTTCCTCTTTGAAACAAACTTCGACGCCTTCTACACCTGTCGTCTCCGTTCCCGCACTAAAGCGTGGTTTGTAGTTTGACGCACGTAGTTCGCACGCCGCACACACTTATGATTTTTCTGCACTTATAAGCATTTACTCTTTCTTTCTGGAAATTTCTAAACTTTACTTCTTTTCCGTTTTTCAGATTCTCCGATGGGACGTACCGGCTCATACTATGACTCATTTCAGCGCCATGGAGGTCGTGGATCTTATGACTTTAGGAGATATCTTAGTGACCAGAGAGAGACAGATAAGGAAAGGGCTCAAAGGAAGGCTCAAGAAAAATGGGATTATGAGCAACGGCAGAGAAGAAGAGACGCTGATCGATATGATTCTTCTTACAGAAGTTACGATTCTCATAAGCGAAAGTCTTATGATAACAAGGGGAAGACTCATATTACTGACGAATCAAGCAAACGGTCCAAGCCAAGTGATGCATCTGTAATTTCTGAGAAAACTGATGCTCCTATCCCTTCTGATACTCCGGCCGGCTCTCCTCCTTTAAAGAAAACCAATATCCAAACGATCATCAGCAGGCCCCAATATCAGGTTAAAGACGGCCCTCCAACACTTCAAAGCCGGTTTCCAAACTGGTGCTTAAAAGGAGTGCGTTTTGACCTGGATTTGGTCCCAATCGATAAGCAAGACATGCTTCAAAGTCTCGATGCAGTTCGGCTTAATATTGAGAGGATGTCGCAATGGCAGAAACTTGTTGATGAACTCCAGAGAGTCAACCATATGAATCTTGAAAACATGCTGACTCTGGAGAATGATAAAGCTGAATGGGATAAATGGTGCAAGCTGCATGATGCGGAGATGACGAACATCGCGGATGACAATGCAAGGCTTGAATCTGAAGTTAAGCAGCTTAAGGAAAATCTTGCCTCTTCTTCTGCATCACATACTCAAAAAGAAGAAGTCTTTCAGAAGCAAGTGCGGGACGCACATGCTGCACAAAGGGATGTTGAAATGAAGCTTGCAGCTGAGCATCACATTACTGAGAAATATCATGCAGAAAATGCTGAATTGCGTGAAAAAGTTCACTTCCAGAACGCAGAGATTGAAATACTAAAAGCTAGGCTTCTTCAAGTTGAGAAGGAGCGCGACGAGGCTGTTTCCGGTCAAGTTGTAGCCATTGCCGAAAAAGAAGCGGCCGAGCAAGCTCATGCGGAGACAAAAGCCAATGTCAGCTCTACCTTATTTGACTTTTATCTGCATAGCGTTCTGGGTGGTGGGAGCCTCGCTTTTCTGGGTCCTGATTAAGAAATTACACTGGCTGAAGTGTGGGAAGTTGCAATTGACATGCTTGGCAGGGCCGGCTATGATGAGTCGGAACTTGAGGAGCTCTATCTTGATGATGAGGCTCGTGCCGCTCTTGTTAAGGGGAAGGAGCAGCTTGCTAAAGTACGAGCTGAATCAACGGGAGAAGAGCTCCCAAAAGAGGAAGCTCCTTTAACTGCCCCTGTTCATACTTCAACTTCAGCCGATGTTAATATTACGGATTCCAGCTCTAATTCTTCACATCCAGCTAAAGTTGCCCAAGAAACTGTGACCACTCCTACAGAGGAAGAGGCAATGAAGGACTTTCAGGCTCGGGAATTTGAGATTGATCTCGCCAAACCGACTTCTCCAGGTAACTTTGACGAGACGAATTCAGTGAATCGCTTATTCGACTTAACCGAGTTCGACGAACTTCTTACTTATTACTTAAGCTTTGACGATCCACTGTCTTCTTTTTTCTCGGAGAATACTGATTTTGATTTCTTTTATTATGCAGCGGACGTGCCGGAAACTGCACCAATTTCTCCTCCTTCAGCTGCTGTTCCTCCTCCTTCTCAAGTTACTCCTCTTCCAGCTTCTCAACCAGGTTCACAGGAAGAACAAATAGCAGCCCTTCAAGGCTTGGACGAACCACCTACTTCTGAGGAGCAGAAAGCAGAAGATCTGTAAGATAGTTGGAAGACCCCGGAGCAGTCTTTTGACTACGACACAAAGCTTTCTACATTTCTTACTCCGGGGAATGAGTCTTCTTCCAAGAAGAAGGGGAAACGTGTGGTTTCGAAGAAAGGAAAGAAAAGTTCTTCTGCTGCTGGAGATGAAGTAGAAGTCGATCCGGCTGAGTCTCTTTCTCCTTCTTCTCCGATACGGCCTCCGAAACTAATTACCAGGCCGGGTAAAGGCTCCAAGGGTGGGAAGAAGGAGAAATGAGTTTGACTTTGTCTTTTTCTGTTTTTTGCATGTATTGACCGGAGATTGTGCGGATACCGGTCTCCGCTCCTTTTTGTAATCTGCACAATGTAAAAAGTTTCCATAGTATTGAATAAAATAGCTATTTTACTTGTACAAATTCTTGTGTATGTGAGAATGCATCTTTTTCTCTTTTTTAGTGTAGAACAAATGATTCTTTTTTTGTTTGAATAAACTTTTTGTCTGTTTTTTGAGAATGCATTTATTCCACATCTATTTTTCATGATATTGTAATGAACTCGCGGTATGTTGCTTGCATATTACTTTATTCATGTAACTGAATTGTATAGTGTTGCCCCCATACCGCAAGTGCATTGCAACATTTCTAGCTTCTTCAAGACTGATACTCTTATTTCAGAGAATAACTACTCCACTTTTAAGGGAAGAATCATTCTGCTTTTAATAGAGTATATCTCATCTTCAGAGAAGTTTTTACTTTCTCTTTCTTCCTGAAGAACACTTCAACTTTTGGGAATGATCACTTTTATTTGTTAAAAAGTGAATTTTCCTACGCAGTGAAATGAGCTTCTGAAGAAGGTTTTGATTTTGTGTCCCAGTAAAGGGTTTATTTTTGGTACTTCAAGCAAGGTGAAGTACGCCTCTGAAGAGATCTTTTGGTCTCTGAAGAGAAGCGATTTTGGTCTCCGAAGAGAGGCAATTTTGGTCTCCGAAGAGAAGCAATTTTGGCATTTCAGCTCTGGTGAAGTGGGTCTCCGAAGAGAAGCATTTTGCACTTCTACACGGGTGAAATGTGCCTTCGAAAAGGGCTTTTTAGCATTTCATCACTGGTGAAGTGGGCCTCCGAAGAGGAGCATTTTGCACTTCTACACGGGTGAAATGTGCCTCCGAAAAAGGCTTTTTAGCATTTCATCACTGGTGAAGTGGGCCTCCGAAGAGGAGCATTTTGCACTTCTACACGGGTGAAATGTGCCTCCGAAAAGGGCTTTTGCCTCTGAAGAGGTCTTGTGATTTTCTGGAAGTTACTTTCTCATGGTTGAATGGATCAACGGGGCGGACGCAAGTTGCTTGATTGGATGTTCGTTTGCAAAAACGATCGCAATTAACTAACATGGGCCATGTTCCTTCAGCGTGGGAAGGTGCCCCTCCGGTGGTTCCACCAATCTTCTTATTGAGAGAAGCACTTTCGTTTATTGGCGTGCCTCGTTAGAGGGCTTTGTTGACCTTTGGGAAGGAGCATCGGTTGGTTGGTGTGCCAGGAAGGTTGCATCTCAGGGGCGAGTAGATCCACGGGACGGACGCAAGCTGCCTGATCGGATGCATCACGATCAGTTAGCAAGGGCCCTTTTCCTTCTGCTTGGGAAGGTGTCCCTTCGGTGGTTCTACCGGCCCTTTTTATTGAGTGGCATACCTCCTTTTGGCTGCTTCTATGTTTGGTGGCCCATGTTCCCTCATCATTTGCTAATCAGCTACCCTTTATTATTGTTTCCAAGCGCGTCTTCCTTTGCAAGTAAATTGTCTTATCCGAAGAAGTGGACTTCACTGTTGAACAACTTCACAGGACAAACGCAAGTTACCTAGTTGGATGTCTGTTCGTATTGACAATCACAACTACTTAACGAAGGTTTGCCTCAGTGGAGTTGCCAACTTATTATGTGAAGTTCTTCTTATATGGGATTTAAATATGGAATTTTTGGTTGCTTGGTATTTGCTTAATAAGTGATTTGTAGGGCTCGCTTAGCTTTGCGATGGGTGAGCTTTACTTTAATGACCTGCAATATTAGATCGACATTTTAGCAATACATTTAGAGTATTTACACATCGAAATATAATAGGCATTTCGTAATAGAAAACACAGAATTCATAGTTTTTCATTATTCAGTCACACTGATTTCTCAGCGGTTTACAATGTAGAAGTCACACATCCATTATCATTTTTACAAATTTAAGCAATGCTGTTAAGTAAAAAATGGACGCTAGTGATTGTTGTTTCAGAATCTCCGGGCTGATTTTCCATTTGCACTAGATTCGTAGCTTCGGATTTATATGCCAGAGAAAGTGAAAGATGTTCCAGTTGCAGTTTTGTGGACAATTAGCAGTCGTTCCAACTTCTGCCTGCTGGGTGTGGACCTCCTGTGACAACATTAATGACAAGCTTTTCTGAATCTTGCACTGCAGTGTTGTCGCGAGAATCGGATTGATGGGTAGGACGTTGTTGATCCCGAGTGGATGAGGTTGGATCGACTCCGCCTCTCTTAACGTATTGTTGGAGTTTACCCTGCTCCAGCAATTCTTCAATCACATTCTTTAATTGGTGACATTGGTCAGTGTCATGGCCAGGTTGATTGTGAAATTGGTAGAATTTTCCATTACGCACTGCACCTCTCTTCATCTCAGGTGGCTTAGGATATCTGACAACGTCCTTTGTTGCAAAAAAGATATTTCTTGGCGTATCAGTTAAAGGAGTAAAATCTGAAAGATCGAAGCGGCGGAGTTTCCTCTCATTCCCCTGATTCTTTTCTCCGTCGTTTTCCCTTTTCTGACTTTCAGATTCTCTTTTATTAGATGGGACATTGTTATTATTAGCTTGGGCAACAACTACTTTCGATGTCGTAGAAAGGCTTTCAAGGCGAATGAACTCGTCGACCTTTTTATAAAAAATTTCAAGCGAGTTCGGTTCTTTCATCTTTAGCCATATTCCAAATTTGCTCGATTTATCAATGGCTCGCTTCAAATAAGTCAGGATCATGCGTGGCTCTGCATTTTCTACTTCGGCTAGAGTTATATTGAAACGGCTCAAGAAAGATTTGATTGATTCTCCGGGTGCTTGTTCAAGGTTAGACAGTGACATTATATCCTTAGCTTTTGAAGCATACAATCTGAACTGTTCTTTGAACTTTTGCGTTAAGTCGGAGAACTTATCTACAGACCGAACTGGATGCTTTGTGAACCAAAGTAAAGCCACACCTTCCAAGTATACTGGAAAGTATCGACACTTAATCTCGTCTGACGCTCTTGCAGCGGTCATATGCCAATCGTACTTGTATAGGAAATGATTAGGGTCACTCGTTCCCCTATAGGCTTGGATAGTAGGAGGTGCAAATTTCCTTGGAAATTCCGCTTTCAGGATCCTTTCCGTAAATGGAGTTCTGCTCGGTGCAAATCCCCAGTCGTTCTCATTCTCTTCCCTTTGCATGCTCTCTTTCATGATGCGGCTAACCATTTCGGACAGGTACTCTTTATTGTTCAAAGACATCTCCGGGCAGGCATCAGTCCTTCCCTCGGAAGCTTGCCTGGGCACATGTTCACGATCAGTTGGCTGCGGCATCGAACCCTCAGTTTGGAAAGGTGGCATTTGAGGGAAGGCTGTTTGATGGTTTTCTGGTTGACGATTTGCCCCGAGCAGAGCAGTTAATCTATCCATCATCAAAGCATTTTGGGTTTCAATCTGTTGGTACAATCCAGAAACTGCGTCATCCAATTCAGCCTTGGTGACTCCAATGGTAGGAGTTGCTTGGTCTGCGGTTGGGGAGGCGGAAGTTCCTTCATGAGCATTTCTGGATCTGACCGGTCTACCTCTTCTTCCAGGAGCCATCATTTCAAATCAACTTCTGGTTCTTAAGAGAAGTTCTTTTTATGAGTTTCTTGCGAAGCAACGGTGAAAATCTTCCTGAGTTCAATTCTCAGTGAAAGCACCAAAATGTTAACGCTAAAAAGTGAACGCTAACACCCGGTGTGTGTAATAGAATTGTGAAAGCACCACCCGTTGGTACGGGAACAGAATATAAGCTGAAAATAGCAGAAAAGTAGTAAATGAACAAAAGGTTTATAGTGGTTCGGCCCGTAATTGAGCCTACGTCCACTTTATAGTCTTTTATTACTGATTCGGTTACAATTTGATACAATATCCTTCAAAATACAATACAATTTGATCACGAAAGCACTCTTGACTACTAGCTCAATCTTTGATGATGAAACTCGACGAATCCGTGATGGATGTAAGGAATTCCTCTCGAAGCTTGTTGTAGCGTCTCGAATGTTTGAAGATCTTTGATTGCTGAATGAGTGGAGACTTCGACAAAGTAACGGCGCTTGAAGAAATGAATGGCCAAAAAGTCCTTTGCTCGTTGGAGTTTGGGGGGTATTTATAGGGTCAAATCTGAATAGGAAAAATTCTCTAAGTCCTTAAGTCGTAGCCGACTTATAGTAAGTCGTAGGCCCTAAGTCGGCGACGAGATAGGAGCGCATTCTCCAGTTACTCCTGAATACGAGCTGTTATAGGTCGGTAGCGACATAACATAAGTCGTAGGTCGATGGCATCTTAAACTGGTAGGTCGGAGATTCCTTAAGTTGTTAAGATAGTAACAGCCTTGGGTCCGAGACTTCATTATCTTGTAAACCCTTAATTCGGAGCATCTCCTTAACTCGAAGCATTTCCTTGACTCGGAGCATTTCCTTGACTCGGAGCCTTCCTAAGTCGGTCTTAGTTCTTAAGTTGTAGATTATCTTAAGTCGGCTCCTATTAGGTCGGGCCTATAGCTTAGGTCGTATGCTGCCTTAAGTCGTGACCTGTTAAGTCGGCACACTTTATAAGTCGGTCATGCCTTTAACTCGTTATGTCGTGGCATAACTTAAGTCGCTAAGTTGCACACCCTCCTTGAATCGTACCATTCTTAAGTCGTGAGGAATTAAGGGTTAACAACCATATTTACTCAAAAATGTCATTTCGCAAAAAGGGTATCAATTTCAAATCCCAACTTAGGTTGTATCATCATCAAGGATTTAAATATAAATACTTCAACTTTACACAGTTTGAAATTTTAGAAAATAGTTTAGATAGTCATAAATAGTTTCAATAGTTTAAAACAGTTAAAATACTCTAAAATAGTTTAAATGATTTAAAATAGTTTTAATGATTTAAAGTAGTTTAAAATAGATTAAAATAGATTAAAAATAGGTAAAATAAATTTAAATTATATTAAATCGAATTAAATAGGATAAATAAATTTAAATTATATTAAATAGATTTAAAATAGGCTAAATAAATTTAAATTATATTAAATAGATTTAAAATAGATTAAATACATTTAATCAGTTTAAAGTAGGTAAAAAAGATTATAATAGATTAAATTAAATTAAAATAGTTTAAATTGATTAAAATAGTTTAAGTTAGTTTAAAATATATTTCAAAGTTATATTCAAACATTTTCAATAACTCAATTTCGATAAAATTCATTTATATTTGACAATTCAACTTTGAAATTCCAATTTAAATCCTTTGAACAATTCATTAAATCAATTTCAATTTCAACATTAATGCTTGGATTTTCGAAAATAATTCATTTTATATAAATCAACTTCTATTTCAATGTACCAATTAACTGAATTCAAAATTTAAAGATTTAAAAATTATTTAATTTAACCAATCCGGTGTCCGTATATAATTTTCAACCCTAAGGTCAAATGATACGGAAATTTATCATTATAATCCATAATTTAAAATTTTACGGGTATATATCATTTCAACCCACAATCCCAAAATATAATTTCAAATACATGAAATCGCTCGAGTCTATCATTTCAACCCATAACGATTTCTCCATAATCAATCAGATCGTTCGGATATGTATCATTTCAACCCATAGGGAATTTGTAGTGTTACAACAATATAAAATATAACATCCAGTCATCCAATATCAACAATCAAACATCCATCAAAATCAACATCCAAATTAATCAATAAACATCAATAGCTAACCAATTATCAATAACAAGTAAAACTAACGAATTAAAATTTAATACTAAATTAAATGGCAATAATAATCAATAAAAGTCAAATTTAAGAAGCATGACAATTTAAATATAGCAAACATCAACCAATCAATTTCTAATCACATCATAAATTTAATTTAACTAATATAAGATAATTTAGTAATTGTGAGTGGGTTAAAACACTCACCTTTGATTTCAAATCGGTTTGAAATTCAAATAAAAGCCCAAAATTCCAATAGAAGAAATCGTGCGTGAATCGAAGTTTATATGCAAAAGATATTCATGTTATAAAGAATATTACTAAAATAATAATTGGTACATGTTTAAAAAAATAAAAAAAGTATAATAATTATGTTTTTCTCAAGATAAGGCTTCAGGCAAAACTGGAAAAACAAGCTAAGATGTGGGCAGGACATGTAGGAAAAATGAAAAAAAATGAAACTCATGTTTCATAAAAGAAAGCTTTTGAATTTTCAAAAATAAGAGCTTTTGAATTTGCAAGTTCACATTAAAATGATTCGAGGGAAGGAAGCTTTGAAATGGAGATATAAACATAGGAAATGAAGCGGTGATAAAAAAATGAAGGAACAATTAAAAAAACATGAACAATTTGCTGATGAGATTATAGCTTCAGCAAAGAATAATTTGAACTAAATGAATATGAGGTGTCACGAGAAACAAAACGTAAAAGAAGAAACAAAGTAGCAGGTTATTTAATAATAAAGAAATGAAGGTGGAGGGACAAAAATGAATGTCATGTTTCTAAAATGAAGGCTTTATGAAATATAGGCTACCAAAATAAAAACAAAAATATGAGGTTGTGGAAGAAGGCTACAAGAAAACAAAATGAAAAGAAATGAAGTGGCTGTAGAAATATGAAATGAGATGGAGAAAACAACGAACTCAAATTTTTTTTACTTTAGGAATTGGAGGTAGGACATGGTGTAAAGAGGTGAAGAAAGGTTAAATAAAAAAAAAATATACGTATAAAATGAAACTCATATTTGAGAAGATGCAGCTTTAGGAAAAAGAGGAAGGTAATAAATGAAAATGATGAAACAATAAAAATGAGGAAAGAAATGTGGTATTTATTAAATAATGATAAAGGAATGCATGGACCAGATGTACACTACCAACAAACCTTTGGAATTCAAATTTCAAACTTATGTCTCCTCTTTATTACTTTCCATAACTCCCATAAACTCACAGTTATACCTATTTAATTTTACATTAACACACAATAAATGAAAATAAATTCTCTACACAAATTTGTGAAATAAATTAAGGCAATATACGACATTAAGAACCTTTCATTTCTCTCTCTGTGATTAGATTGGGAATTTAAACAAACATGTTAACATTTCGATTAAACATTTTAATAGGAATGCATTAACATACATTAAACAAATATGACATCATAAATTAGGTAATATAAACAGGTGTATAATATATATATATGTACATCTTTATCCTCACTTGTAACGACCCAGAATTTTGGATATTTGAAATTGGAATATTTAATTGATTTTAAATATTCGGGTGTTGTTTTTTAACTTGAATTTCAAATACAACTATTTATCGGGTAATTAAATTATTAAATTTAATCATTGGAAATTGGGTAAAATATTGAACCTAGGGTTTTAAGCTTGTGAAAAATATTTTGAAGACTTGGAAAATTCATATCAATAATGCTGAAGACAATGCAACTTTTAAAATTAAATTTGGAAATGATTTGTTCAGTTTTAAAAATATATCGTTTAAATTGATGTTTAAAAATAGCCTTCCGCGACACAGTCTCAGAATTCAACGAAACTAGTTTTATTGGATCCGTAATATTGTATTATTATCAGATTTCAAATTTCGGAGTGTTTGGAGTTATCGTTTGGACGTACGGGATATAAACGCGCTGAAAATCATATCGAAAATTCAATATAATAGCTGGGTCCAAAAAGCTATCTTCCAAATACGTTCGAATTAGGACTCGAAACATTTTCCATTGCGTTCGAAATAGGGATATAACATTATGAACGCCTGGCGGCACGCCTCGATAGGAGGTCAAGATTTTGAGTTGCTAATTCGAGACGATTTAAATTTAAAATTTAAATATAATATGTGTATTGGGTATTTTGACCATTCAAATAAATTTCACGTCGTTACTTTTTCGCCTTCATTTCAGGAGTACTGTAGCTCATCTGCTACATTTTGGATTGCCTAGTTTAAAATTAAATGTTAAATTTAAATCATTGGATGTTGATTGATAAATTATGATTTATCTGTTGGATGATATTATATATATAATAATATATATATTGTAGTGATTGATATTCCCGTATTATATAGTAGATGAGACCCTATGCGCCCCGCATAATAGCGGATGACCATTTATACCACGATATCCCCCTCGAAGTGGGATTGGTATTATATTTGTTGACTAACATCTATGGATGGAGGGAAAAACAGGTTGGAGGGTTCCAACTGTTTTCCTCAAAAATATTTATTGTTTTTTTTATATATATTGAAATATGAAAGGATGGATAAATTGATATGGATTGGGTGAATTAAATTATTAAATGTAAATAGTCTGGGAATTGAATTTGTTGTTTTAAAATACCATAATAGTTAAATTAAAGGAAATTTTGAAAGAAATTATGTGTATTGAAAAATGGATTTATTCTAAAGGAAATTAAATAGAATAAAAATATATTAACTAATTTGGGGTTATATCTGATTATTTGAAAATTGGTTTAAGTGAAGATTTGAAAGGAAATTAAAATATATATTAAAGGCTTGAAGAGATATTGGAATCAATAAATAGATTTGAAATAAAATTGAGTTTTATTAAGGGATAAGTTATAATATGGGGTTGTAAATATAATTTGTTTTTATAAATAAATGGAAAAAAACTCAAAGGAGTTTATAAATTTATAAACAGGGTTTATAAATGAGATAGAATGATATCAGTGGATATGTGGAAAATACAAGTTAATGGTGTGAACTTATATCGGGAGATGGAAATTGTTTTGAAATAGTGGAAAATATTTCAAATAAGAGAAATGGTGATTAATCTGGATATAGTCGTTGGGATACGAGTCAAGAGGAATTTTGGTGGATATTGGATTTTCTAAAGATAGACTTTTTATCGAGTAAAGTAAAAAGTGTTTTTAAAGTGAATTTTTAAATCTACTATACAATATAAATTTTATAAAAATTAGTTGGATCTAGAATATTCTGAAGTTAGTTATTATATACTTAATATTTATTAAAACAAATTCTAATTTTTTTTATAAACCAACTTTGTAAATTTATTAGTAACTGGGAATGAATTTTTATCTTAAACCATATTTTGAGAAAAAAACCATTATTCTTATTTTATAAGTATATATGTTTTTAAGTGTTGTAATTCAATTAAAAATCCTCTTGAGATGAGAAGCGAGTTATTTAAATTGGGTAAGATTTTAGGAGAAGATCTTATAGTGGGGTTATAGAAACTTAAATAGATTGTCGAAGTGTAAGATAGGAGTTTCGGAAGGTGTTTGCACCAAAATTGGTCACAAACCCCAAATATCGTGAAAGCACCAGTGTATGAACACAAATCAGCAGTATATAATCACATATCTCAGATCTAAGTATTGTAGAGGATAAAAATGAAGACTAATAAACTTAAAACAGAAAGAAGTAGACACGGACACAAGATTTATAGTGGTTCGGCGATCTTGCCTACGTCCACTCTGAAATAGTTTGCTTTATTGATCTTTCTCTTATGGTTACAAGTGAATTCAATGAATTACAGCAGATAATTATGATTTGCAGCAGTGGAATTCGTTGGTAGCAGAAGGAATGGAGTTTGGATCAGGATCCGGCAGAGTTTAGGCGTTGGAGATTTCAAAGAAGAAGAAGAACCCCTTTTTTGTTGGCTTTGGGGGTCTATTTATAGGTGTAGGAGACTGATATTTCGCTCAGATCTCGGGAGACCCTCTCTAGCACGTGACCAGGCCCGTACGCCCAAGCCCGTGAAGTTTCGGTCCGATCCGTGATCGACACGAATAGATTTCGACTCGCTCAAGATTTCATCCAATGGAGTCGAAATTTAGCGTTGACATTCTTTAGCATGCACGTAGTCTTCTGTGAAAATTTCATAGCATTTGGACTTGTAGATTGGGAGATATGATCGATACGAAATGGAGTTTTCGGTAGGCTGTTTCATTCGATTCGCTTCCGTTTCGACTCACTTCCATTTGACTCGATGACGTGGCGCTTCCTGGATCGCTCTGCCTTTGACGCTGCTTTGAGCGAGTCGAAGCGCACAGTGATTTGAGCGAGTCAAAGTGTACAATGATTGATCGAGTCGAAGTGCATGGTTCGATCGCTTCGAGTAGTGACTTTGCCAACCGGAGCTGAACTCGATGGAGTCGAATAGCTGTTTGAGAGGAGCGAGTTGAAGCGTGGACTTTTGATGGTTCCAAACTGGAGCGAGTCGAAGAGGGCCGTTCTGGGAGGTCTGAGCAATGGGGTCAAAGTTGACGGAGTTGACCAGCGGTTTGAAGTGAGCGAGTCGAAGAAGGCAGCTAAGCGAAGCGAGTCGAAATAGGTACCTCAGATGGCAATGAAGCGAGTCGAACAGGAACGAGTCGAAGTTGGTATCTGAGGGAACCGAAGCGAGTCGAAGGGAGCGAGTCGAAGGAGCGAGTCGAACGGTAGCTGATTTTCGTCCAATTTTGTATCCTTCATAACTTGAGCATACGAACTCGGATTGACCTGAAATTTGGAACGTTGGCTCTCATAGCTTCTCTTGTCGTGTCATATTAATTTTAGCTCGATACGGACTCGGACAAAATTCGTCGATATCCATAGTGAACCTGTATATAACCGATCTCTAGGACGGACCGTTATTGGTTACTAGTCAATTCCTTGGTGTCACGGCCTTGCCAAAAGGCGGGGTAACATTTGCCCCTCAAAGTACGTCTTATGGAAACATGATGTGCTTTGAAATGTTGCAATCTTCATTCTGAATAGCCATCGTTTCTTTGATGGAGGCTTTTTGTTTTGTAATGCCATGAGCTGGATGTTCATATCCTGTTGATGACCTACAAGGAAATTATTAGTCTTATCTGACCACGAATGACGATCGTTCAAGACCATATGTCATTTGAGGTGATATGTGACCGTTCGCGGTCGGATGTCGTTCGTGGCGAATGGGGACTGTTCACGGTCGGGGTGCCGTTCGAGGCGATTTGGGACCGTTCGTGGTCGGGTGCCATTCGAGGCGATTTGTGACCGTTCGCGGTCGGGTGCCGTTCGAGGCGATTTGTGATCGTTCGCGGTCGGGTGCCGTTCGCGGCGATTTGTGATCGTTCGCGGTCGGGTGCCGTTCGCGGTGATTTGTGACCGTTCGCGGTCGGGTGCCGTTTGCGGCGATTTGTGACCGTTCGTGGTCGGGGTGTCGTTCGAGGCAGAATAAGTGTGTGCTCGGGGGGGGGGGACTTAGTATTATCAATGTCAGATTTCATGTTCGAGTGAGTTTCTGGATTGTTTGTGGTGGCGGTTTATCGCCATCTCAGAGCATGCCTGAGGACCGTTCGCGATCCCTTACATGTGTAAGTGGCTTAGCCGTCATAGCATCACAAATGGCATACTTTTATTCAAATTGAGTTTTTTAACAGAAATGTTCAACGAAATCAAGTTCAACATCAAAACTGGAAAGTAAAACAAGAGGCGTCAAAGTGCAAACACCTACACCGTTACGATCAGTAGTAGTATCAGAGCATGCCTGAGGATCGTTCGCGGTCTTGTACATGTGTAAAAAGACTTAATCGTGTTGGTGTGGAGTTTGCTACTTATTCGTCATTATCTCAATCAATTGATGACAAGCTGACGCCTCGATCCTGAGCCGTCCCCAGTAGGTGTAAGTGGTGGTTGTTCCCGTTCCACCATTGCCGTTGCCCTTCTTACATACTGTGGTAGCATACCATTCCGGATATGTCCTTCAACTTCATCCTTCAAGTTTCTGCAGTCATTCGTGTTATGACCGTTCAGCTCGTGGAATAAGCAATACTTGTCGAATCTTCTTTCATTGTTGGTTGGAACCCTTCTCATTGGCCTTCGATAGGGTTTCTGCCCCTAGTATCCTGGTAGATTTGCTCCAAAGTCTCATTCAACTCCGTGTAAGAGGTGAATCTTGGTTCCTTTCGGGGTCACGTCGGTTCATCACCGTTATCCTCAGCCTTTCGTTTCCCTCTGTCAGTTCTTGAATCTGTTTTAGGAGGATTTTCAACCTTGACTGCATAAACATCAACTCCTTCTCCTTCCTCTCTTTCAGCGCTTGCATCCTCTAATCGCAAAAATCCATCAGCCTCATGATAAAATTCTCCTAGATCCATAGGGGGATCCCTCGTTAACGAATTCTTGAACTATGTGCCATCTGCTACGCCAGACACGGCTGCCATCAAAACCATGGATGGATCGGGTCGATCCACCGAAGCTGCCGCTGCATTGAATCGCGTCAGAAAGTTCCTCAAAGACTCCCCGGTTCTTTGCTTCAGTGTTGCCAAACTCATCACATTTTTGGGTCTTGAAATGTGAACCCTGAACTATCTCATGGACCTTTCAGTCAAATCGGTCCATGTTCGAATGGAACCGCTCTCCAGCTGTCTGAACCATAATGCTGCTATGTCTGCCAAGTACAGTGGGAAGCACCGGGCCATGACCTCCTCCGTTGCCCCCAGCACTTCCATGTGCCTCATATACTTCGTCAGATGAACCGCAGGATCCGTCCTTCCGTTATACATGTCCAGTGTTGGTAACTTGAATTCTGGTGGATTTCTGGCTTGCCTGATCGAAGGAGCAAAGGGACTCCTATTAACATCTTTCAGATCTCTATTCACTAGTCCGCCCCTCATGGCTCGTCTGACCATCTCCGCCAATCTGTCACTATCTCCAAGTTGTAGTCCTTGTCCGTTGTTTCCAATTTGCCCCCCGAGTTCACGAGGGATTCCTGGAATCTACTCTCCTGGAAGAGCGTTCATTTCTTCGTCAACGTTGCGTCGCGCAGTTCCACCTGGTACTCCACCCGGGATTGGGCCAACATGCTCTGAGTTATTGCCCCCTAGTTCTGGTGTTGCACCAGATAGTACTGCTCCGTTCTGAACTTCGGTTGCTCAATGATTTTGCGCTCCAAGCTGCCCAATTTGAAGAAGCAAATTATGGATCATTTCCTCTTGCCTTTTCATCATTGTCTCCATTTCATCCCTGGTGATGAAGATCGATGTCTGATTTGCACCTGAAGAAGCCTCTTGAATCCCTTCATGTTGACTTCTCGCTGGCCTTTGTCTTCTGTTTGATTGCCTTGTCATAGCTCTTCAGATCCGAATTCTTCAAGCTTCTAAGTCTGAACTCCAGATCTGGTATAGCGGGTGCTAGTTCTTCTCAGTGAAAGCACCAAAGTGTTTGCGCCAAAATTGGTCACAAACCCCAAATATCGTGAAAGCACCAATGTATGAACACAAATCAGCAGTATATAATCACAGATCTCAGATCTAAGTATTGTATAGGATAAAATTGAAGAATAATAAACTTAAAACAGAAAGAAGTAGACAAAGACTCAAGATTTATAGTGGTTCGGCGATCTTGCCTATGTGTACTATGAAATAGTTTGCTTTATTGATCTTTCTCTGATGGTTACAAGTGAATTCAATGAATTACAACAGATAATTATGATTTGCAGCAGTGGAATTCGTTGGTAGCAGCAACAATGGAGTTTGGATCTGGATCTGGAAGAGTCTAGGCATTGGAGATCTCAAAGAAGAAGAAGAACCCCTTTTTTGTTGGCTTTGGGGGTCTATTTATAGGTGTAGGAGGCTGATATTTCGCTCAGATCTCAGGAGACCCTCTCTGGCACGTGACCAGGCCCGTACGCCCAAGCCCGTGAAGTTTCGGTCCGATCCCTGATCGACACGAACGGATTTTGACTCGCTCAATATTTCATCCAATGGAGTCGAAATTTGGCGTGGACATTCTTTAGCATGCACGTAGTCTTCTGTGAAAATTTCATAGCATTTGGACTTGTAAATTGGGAGATATGATCGATACGAAATGGAGTTTTCGGTAGGCTGTTTCATTCGACTCGCTTCCGTTTCGACTAGCTTCCATTTGACTCGATGATGTGGCGCTTCCTAGATCGGTCTGCCTTTGACTCTGCTTTGAGCGAGTCGAAGCGCACACTGATTTGAGCGAGTCGAAGTGTATAATGATTGATCGAGTCGAAGTGCATGGTTCGATCGCTTCGAGTAGTGACTTTGCCAACCGGAGCTGAATTCGATGGATTCAAATAGTTGTTTGAGAGGAGCGAGTCGAAGCGTGCACTTTTGATTGGTCCAAACTGGAGCGAGTCGAAGAGGGTCGTTCTGGGAGGTCTGAGCAATGGGGTCAAAGTTGATGGAGTTGACCAGTGGTTTGAAGTGAGCGAGTCGAAGATGGCAGCTGAGCGAAGCGAGTCGAAATAGGTACCTCAGATGGTAGTGAAGCAAGTTGAACAGGAACGAGTCAAATTTGGTATCTGAGGGAACCGAAGCGAGTCGAAGGGAGCGAGTCGAAGGAGCGAGTCGAACGGTAGCTGATTTTCGTCCAATTTTGTATCCTTCATAACTTGAGCATACGAACTCGGATTGACCTGAAATTTGGAACGTTGGCTCTCATAGCTTCGCTTGTCGTGTCATACCAATTTTAGCTCGATCCGGGCTCGGGCAAAATTCGTCGATATCCATAGTGAGCCTGTATATAACCGATCTCTAGGACGGACCGTTATTTGTTACTAGTCAATTCCTTGGTGTCACGGCCTTGCCAAAAGGCGGGGTAACAGAAGGTGAAATAAAACTTCACAAAGGGAAGTAGAAGTGAAACTAAAATTTTAAATAAGCATAAAACGGCTTCGAAAATATTAAAGGAAATTGACTAAGAAATTCTAGAGTTTATAGAATTCAAGCGAAACGGGTTGGGAATTTACAAATGAAATTGTAAATGTTTTTTGAGGAAAGAAATAGAAAATAAATGAATATTTTCCAAGTATTAAGTAACTAATGAAGTGGGAAAAATATTCTAAGTATTAGGCAAAGGTTGAAATTTGTTCTGTAAGAATAAAAAGAGATTTGAAAAATTATTTCAAAATATGAAGTATGGAAATAATATCTTGTGAAGATATTTTAAGATAAATAATTTGGAGAATTATTTAAGATTGAATGATTTCTTATGGATGTTAATTGATAGTTAAATAACCGACTATCAATAATTGGCCAATTCGCTAATTGTTTTGAAGAGACCGGGATAAGATTTAATTATCCAAAAAACACTTCGATCCGGTTTGAACGTTGGTGAATGAAGACCGTGAAGATGATGAAGACGGTGATTCGGTTTGTCCAGACCCAGGGAAACTTGTATAGATGAATGCTATCAGAACATCATCAAGAGGATGATGAGCATTCTAAGTGAGACTCGTTCTTAAAAGGTAACGCATAGCCTCAAGCCTCATCAACCGGGAATGGCTAAAACAGGGAAGGTGCAGCAAGGCAAAGTGGGTAGCACCCAAGTAGGGTAAGATTTCCCCTGCCTAGATGTCCCTTTTTATTCGGCTTAGTGGTTGGTTGCTGATCCCAACCGTGGGGTGATCTTATTCGGACTATCCAGTAAGGGGTAGCTCCGGTCTTGTGTTGTAGGGGATCGGGCGTGATCCTCGGTACTATGATCTAGACCAGGTACTGTGATGGGTGGTACCCCAGTATCCCTTCCATTGTATGGAATCCAATCTTCAATAAGTGCCCGTACGGTTTTGATTGTGCCCAACTTTTGCTGGAACATGAGATACAAGCATTTCAGCTAGATTCTATTTTACTTTCTGTAAACACTATTATAATATCAGACGAATTTGATAAAAATGTTTTGGTTATCGTAAGGTAAAAACCCAGCATATTTATTTGTGGTGTGGTCTTACGAGATACCTTTGTTTTCAAAGGATTTTCTAAAATATAATAATCCAATTGAGTGTGGTTGAAACGACCCGCGGTTCCGTACCCCTTAAGTCGACACTATTTTCATCGATCAACTCAAGATGAACGGAAATACGAACCATTTGGGTTAAAGAAGAAGGAGGTAGAAGAAGAAGAAACAAAATAACAACAGAATCTAACCATCGCAGCGAAATCAAATATAATAGATATTAACTGATCTTTACACAAAGGAAAAATGTATCTGTTTATACATTACATCATCAGAGTACAATAACCAAATACACACCACCGGACAGCTATCACAACTTGTCCTTACAAACTGAATACACAACTAATCAACACAGCGAAATGTTTAAACAAGTACGTAAGTACGTATCGACATCTAGCTCGTCTCCAGAGCTCCACAGCATCCTTTCCTGTAATCTATAATACTCGGTCTGACCTGAGCATTATAATAAAATAACACCCGAGTCAGTATGGAAAACCAGCGTGAGAAAACACACTCAATTGGATTATTAAAGTTTTCCAAACCTTTTGAAATCAAAAGCATCTCGTAAGACCACGCCACAAATAAACTTGTCGGGTTTTTACCTTGCAATAGCCAAAACACTATTTATCAAATCCGTCTGATATTATAATAGTGTCTATATACAAATACTTATTCAAATAGCTGAAATTGTTACATCTATTAAATTCCAGCTAATAGGTATACAAACAAAACCGTAAAGGCACGTAGGGAGAATGGATTTCCAACTAATGACTAAGCACTGGGGTACCACCTATCACAGTACCTGGTCTAGATCAGTGTACCGAGGACCACGCCCGATCCCCTGCAACACAAGACCGGAACTACCTAAGGGTAATTCCGAGTAAGATCACCCCACGGTTGGCGCGACCAACCGCCACACAGCCAAAATAAAAAGGGACATCTAGACAGGAATGATCTCACCCTAATGGGCGCTACCCACATAGCCTTACTGCATAACCCCTGATTTTCAGTCATTCCCAGTTGATGAGGCTTGAGGCTAAGCGTTACCTTTATAGAATATTCCACTTAGAATGTTCATCATCCACCTGACGATGTTCTGAAAGCATTCATCCATACAAGTTCGTTCCGGGTTCGAACGGAACCAAAGGCACTACTCCTACTACATCCATTTTGGAATTATCCTTAGGATTAGTAGAGACTAGCCCTTGCACTTATCTGCTCCATCTTTGATTCCAAAATCGTTTTCCCTACGAAAACGTACAAACCGGATCGAAGTGGTTTTCGAGAAATTAATCTCGATCCCGGTCTCTTCGAAACAATCAGCGCATTGGCCAATATTGATAGTCGGTTATTTAACTATCAATTAACATTCACAAACATCCATCAAACAATAAATAATTTTCCAAATTATTTATTTACCTCACAAATATCTTCACAAGATATATTTGCATTTTCAACCCTTTTGAAAACAGTTTTCAAAGCACACTCTTCTCATAGAATAAATTCCCAAATATTTATTACCACTGGAAACACCAAGTACAACAAAACTTAGACTTTAAAATCATTTAAAACACTTAATTATAGAATATACTTTTGAACATTTAGATTTAAAACTACTTTAATACTTTATTTTAAAAAAATATACACTTCAAGAATATTTAAAATAAAGCTACTTTATAAAATATAAAACTAAATTTTTATCTTTTTCAAACATAATCCCAATTAACCTTTAAATAATTACTACTACTATAAAATTGAAAAATACTTACTTTAACATTTAAACATTTTAAAATAATAGATTTTCCAAAACATACTTTTAAAACAACTTTGAAACCTTAACTTATACTTAAGAATTTACTTTGAAAACGTACTTAGCTATCCAAGGAAATATACTTCTCTTTCACATCTTCAAAAATAAATCACTATTTATTTTTAAACAAATTTACCCATTTCTTTAATAAATTCCCACCGTGAATTTATTCTTCCAAATATCCACTAATATATTTCTCTTACTTTTATAAACCCAGTTTATAAATTCCAAGGTCTCACTTCCCTTTAAAAATACCGGTTTTAAATCCTTAAATCAATTTTCAATTGATTTCCAATTTACTTCGCTTTTAAATAAATTCCCTTACTCCATTTATTTCGAAATTCATTAACTTCGGATTTATTCCTTAATTATAATTTAAAATCTTTAACTGAAATTACCAATTTCATATTTTTCCCAAATTCTCTTTTTATTCTTCCCAATATATTCAAACCTTGAATTTTTTAAAATAAATTCTTCATTCCTTTGAATAAGAACAATTGAGTTTAAAAATTCATTCATTTCCACTTATTCAAAAATATCATTCCGCAAACTTGAAAATTTTCAATTTGAATTTAAAAAAACTTTTATCCTTTTTCAATTCATTCCTTTAATTTATCCGAATTCTCAATAATTATTTTTCTTAAAAATTCTCTATTTTATTTTCTTTTCAAAAATATATCCTATATATTTTTGATAACTCAGTATCCCCAAATATTCCCAACCAAACATAGCATTCAATATCTCCAATCACCAATATAATCTATCACAGATTATCACATAAACAATATCATAGAATATTAAACAATCTAAATAATTTTGAGGAATCCAGTTGGATCCCTCCAACCTGTTTCCCTGCATCCACAGATGTTAGCACAATACCAATTCCACTTCGAGGTGGAATATCGCGGTATATGGGATATATATAATATCATTTGCTATTATGCGGTGCATAGGGTCTCATCCGCTATATAATGCGAGAATATCAATAACTCCAATATATACTATATGCTACTATATATAATATAGCACATCAAACCAATTCAATCATTCAATCAATTATTTAAATTTAAATAATAATCCAGAAGAGTGAGATTAACTCACCTTTGCTTTTAATTTGCAATCCACTTCAATATTGCCTTGGTTTCCCATTTTTGACCTTGTATAATCATTATACGTTTTATTAACATTTGAATCAATCGAAAAATAAATTGCCCTTTATTAATTTAATTAAATTAATTTTTCTATGATAAATAATCTTTTTTTAGTTGCTAAAATAATTAAATAAGTGAATTAAACAAGTTAATTACCAAAATACATTATTTTAAAATAAACTACTATGTGAAAATAGATCTGTATATTTTTATATAGATATATTTATATGTGAAAATCTATTTTCTACTTTTCCTCTCTTTTTTTCTGTAACAACAGCAGTTTATTTCACTGTATATAATATATATAAACCACTTTTTTTTATAAAATCTACTACTATATTATTATCTTCTGTAAAAGGTTTACACATGTGTGTTATTAAACTTCTAAATAAACAGAAAAAATCGAATACACTCACCACAGCCAACGACGAAGCCTCGATCATGGCAGCTACAGGAAACTTCCCCGAAGTCAACGCGTCGAGCTCGAGCTCGATTCCAGTCGCCATCAAGAAGCGAGAACCCCATCTCGTGATCAACTCCGCCCCCAACATCACTCGCGACTCGATCGCGAGATCCACCGCCTCCCTGGCCTTGACTCCGCATTTGATTCCCATCGCAACCCTCTTCCGCCTCACGCACGCAGCCCCGATCAAATCAAACCAAGCTCGAACTCTGGCCGCGCATCCTCCATCCCTTCGTTCACTCGTGCTCGACGACTCGAGGAGTCGCGACTAGGTCGCGTGCGAATAAACGTCTTCGATGTTCGTTGGTAGAAAAGGGAAACTGCAGTGGACTCGCGATTTAAATTCGTTCTCCCCCTTTTTTTTGTACGAACGGTCTGTTGCCACTTTTTTTCTTTTGAATGAAGGAAGAATGGGGAAAGCGATTTGAAATAAAGGAGGCAGGCACGATTTAAGAATAAGAAAGGTATCTTCGTACGCAGTAGATGGCGTGTAGGCTAAGCTACAGTGCCTCGAAGAAAGTAAAAGCTGAAGTGAGGAAAGAGGTTTGATGTAGATAAAATTTTCAGCTGATGGAAGGAAAAATCGATGGGGAGAATTTGACTAGTCAACAAAAGTAAATATATATATTGATTTGAATTTAAATTCAAATCGTCTTGAATTCAAAGCTTAAAAACTTGACATCCTATCGAGGCGTGCCGCTAGGCGTTTATAATGTTAAACCCCTATTTCAACGCAATGGAAAAGGTTTCGAGTCCAAATTCGATCGTATGGAGAAGATATCTTTTTGAATCCAGTTATTATATTAAATTATCGATATAAGTTTCAACGCGTTTATATACCATACGACCACACGACAGCTCCAAACACTATGAAAATTTTAATCCGATAATGACACAATATTACGAATCTAATGGAACTGGCTTTGTCGAATTCCGAGACTGTGCCTCGGAAGGCTATTTTTAAATATCGATTTAAACGATATATTTCTAAACTTAACAAAACACTTTCAAATTCAATTTTAGCAATTTTACTATCGTCAGTGTTATCAATATAGATTTTACCAGCCTTCAAATTATTTTTAACAAGCTTAAAACCCAAGATTCAACAATTTTCCCAAATTTCCAATTATTTAAATTCAATAATTAAATCACCCAATAAATAGTGATATTTGAAATTCAAGTCAAAATTACCCTTTTGAATATTTAAAATCAATTAAATATTCCAATTTCAAATATCTAAAATCCCGGGTCGTCACATTCCTCCTCCCTTAAAAAAATTTCATCCCCGAAATTACTAATTAGGAAGAATGATTCAATCCCCGTTACTATTTTCTCAAATTCAAATAGTTTCAAACAACTTTCTAGAATAATCTTTTATTAAGACACACTAATCTTCTCCTAACTTTCCCAACTTATTCATAAGTTCAAACAATGTTACTTACTCAACAATTCAAATTTAAATTTGAAACCAAATTTGGAATTATCAAAAATTTCTCAAAATTTTTCTAACTCCTTAAATTTTCAAAAAAATTTGCCAGCGTCTCCTTTGCGCGGCTAACTCGGTACAACTACAAAATGCCTCTATGTGCCCCCAGATTCAAAAGAAAACAAAATGACAAGTGGCTAGACCAGAAAATCATCAAATTTCATATGCCAATTTAAATACATACCTTTTGTCGGGCAATTAAATTTTTATCTTCTGAAATCAAAATCATCAATTTTCCTTTGCTTTAAAAAAACCTGTATATCAAACTTAGCAATAATATCCAATTACAACATTCAAAATCGCTTTACACATTTCTTTACAAAAGTTTTCAATATTTGCTTTACTTAAGCCCGTACGATGCACATATATCACCTGTACGCAATGCCAAATCCGATTGCTCGCTTGATCACACAATTTCACTTCCAAACGAGTATCGTCCACCCGACTTCCTAGTGCGGACTCAGATCTGGTTTCTTGATCAGAAACCGTCATCCTCCTTGCATAGCCACAAACTATGATAGAGAATATCCTGAATCAATCAAAAATCCATATCCAGGGTTCGTCGTCGAAAATCGAGTGAAAAATCCTAACTCAGATCGATATAACTATCTCGAAATTATGTGTTCGAATCCGGATCAAATCACTATGCGAATAAAATAATATACGCACATCCTACGTATTAATTTCAATTGATTATTAACTATATCAATTCTCTTTTTTATTCACATTCATTTTGATTGTTATTCATTTATTCACACTTTTCCCTTGTCACAACTTCCATTTTTAATCTTCATTCAATTATTTACTTAGAATATTTCTCTATTCCAAAATTACTTAGTATATTCCCAATACCAATTTACTTAAGAATTTCATTCTTCCATTTCTTAAGTTCAATATAAATATTCCTTATATTTATTATTACTACTTCACTACTGAAGTTCATATTCAAATTGAATTCCAATTCCATATAAAATCAATTTGCTTCAATGTATTAATTATTTTCAAATCTAAATACTTTTTACCAATTTTCATTCAGATTTTTTTTTCAATTTTACTTGAATTCAATTCATCTCCAACCTCTGGATATTAAATTTTATTTACCTTTATCTCAAATTCCAAATTTTAAATCATTTGTCGTTAGTGAAAATTTCAAAAAATTTCTAACTCCCAAAATTTCCGGAAAGTTTTGGCAGTCTCCTTTGTTCGGAGGAGCTTTTGCAATTTGATAAGAGATATAAATATATATACATCGACCCACATGGTCGGAAAAGCAAAAAAACAAACAACAATTCATATTTCCTATCTTTTATTGCGTAGGCGTACCTCATTTTAGCATTTTTAAGCAAGTGGCTTATTTATTTAGCATTTTGCGCGATCAAAACCAGCCAAACGGCTTCCAAAAACCTGTACTTACTCAATTTAAATATGTAAGTAAAAATATACAAAGTTTATTAACATTTCACTTAGTTTCAATAGTTAAATACATGTATAACATAAGCAATAAGCACTAAACACTTCCATAAGCACATATGCAAGGTTTCGACACTAGTTTTAAATTGTTTGCAACCACATCACATACCATTCCATTCAATCCGAATAGTTTCCAACTTAAATTCTTACATTCAATTCATTTTTGAACGAAACGAACTCATATTCATTTCAATTGATTCCAAAATCAATTTATTAAACTTCTATTGATTCATATAATTTTATTTACTTCCATTTAAGTCAAACGCCCAATTTAAATTGATTCCAACTCAATGTATATAATTCCATTCCGTTTCACATTGGTTTTGTTCAAAAACCATTTTATTACGCTCGACATCATCCCATGCTTATATTTTAATAACCATTTCCAAATTTATATAAGCCCATACTTCTATTAACTTTAAACTTAAGTTAATTTACTTCAATTCACTCCCATTTCATAACTTAAGTTCATTCACATTTTAATTTGATTGTCATTTAATCAAATTCCGTTTAATTCAATCAGCCACTCACTTAGTCCATTTATTGCATTTTCTTTCATATCCAAAAAATTTGATTCCAAACCAATATATTAAGTAACCATCTCACAATTTACTTAAGTTAATTATTTCTTCAAATTATTCCACCTTATAACTTAAGTTTATTTTATTTAACCAACTTCCATTTAAATCTTTTATTTGTTTTTCCCTAGATCAAATCCCAACCATTTTACTAATTTATTTGATTAGTTTATTCTCTTATCCATTTTAAAATATTAATTCACATTATCAAATCATTATTGAATTTATTACTAATAAGGCCATTCAATTTAATGATTGAATTGGATTTGTTCACAACTCAAACCATATCTATTTTAATCCAATTCAATTTCATTCGATTACACTTTCAATTTATAATCCAATACTTGATTTTTCTCCCAAAATCATTTTATTTAATTTTCTTCACTTTACTCCAAGTTAAATTTTAGTTTATCCTTCTTTAGTTTACTTGTATTTAATTTGCTTACCCTTCTAGCTTTATTAACTTTTTACAAGTTAATTTCACCCCAGAGTTTAAACCATTACTTAGACACTCAAAAACATTTTCAACCAATTCCAAAGTCTTCAATAATCACTTAAGTATTTCAAAAATCATTTGAAATCAATTATATCCAAAATTCTTTGGCAAATTCAATTATCCCTTTGAATTTCAAAACCAAACCCAGTTTGCAAACAATTCTAATTTAAAACAATTTGGTAGCAATTTCTCATTTGGAAACTCGAAAATGAACATCGATGATGCTGCAGTCATCAACGAAGTTATTTTCCAACGACCGAAAGAGAGTTAAATGCCTTTATCTCTTTTAAAACAATTTTCAAATTTTTTTTTATATTTCAAATCTCTCTAGATTTCAAATTCAACTCAAAATATTTCTCAAATACTATCATCATTATTTCTCCAAACATTTGAAAACAATTTTCAAACCCAAAAGAATTTAAACCCTTTCCAAAATTTCAAATTTTAAATTCTTTCAATTTATATTCAACATTACTCTGGATTTTACCTCATTCCAATTATAAATCGCATTTATAATGCACATTCATAAATCCCATTTTATATACGAATTTATTCCTTAATCTTTGGTTATAATTTCAATTCTTCATTCAACATTCACTTAACAATGGTAATAATTTAATATTATCATCTCCTAACAACCAATCAACCCTATATAGCTATAATAATTTACGGAAAATTATTTCTTTTATATACAAAAAATTTTGGGTAAAATTATTTCATTTACCCTATTTTAAAACCATACTGTGTCGGTTTATCTCATTCAAGAGTTTAGAAATCCCTATCGATGACATGGCGTCCCACATATCGACCAGAATCCATAAACACTCAACCGATAAGTCAACACAATATAAAAACAATTTTTATATTCACTAACAAATACGCGCTCATATCTATTAATACACTCAAACTCATTCTAGAGTACTATGGACTCTATTTTATGAGTAATCCCCACTAGAGCCAAGGTTATCGCCAGCCTAAGCTCTGATACCAAGTGAAACGACTCGCTGTTCTGTACCCCTAAAGTCGACACTATTTTCATCGATCAACTCTGTGATGCCCCACCTCTATACCCACTCCAGTCAAGGACACTATGGTGTAGTGCCGTCAACTAGCACGGAGAATAAGGCTGTTGAGGAGTGACCATCCGTGTAATTGCTTTGTGCGAGCACCGATATGTCAGATAGAATAACATGCATTACATTTCAAGAGGAAATCCGACATACCGACACAAACTCAAAGCTACTACGCGGTGGCTATAATATCTTCGGAAGCAAATATAGAAATAAACATAACACAAATCAGTCACAGACATCGATATCATAGAGGCGAAAATAGATATGAATATATAACACTTAAAAGTCACTACGCCATAGATTGCATACTGCAACACACAAGAAGTGATGCAGAAAGTGCCAAATAATGTTGCTGGAGGCCAAAAACGAGCTAAGGCAACACTTTCTCGGTGTTGCATTTTGCCGCGTTGCCGCAGACTCAAATGCAACATCTTTGTGATCCTAAGGCAACATCGGTTCTGTTGTTGCCACAGGTACTAAATTTACTAAAAAGTGGGTCCCACAATCTGGGCCCCAACATGTGGGGCCCACTAATTCTGTTAACCAACTTAACGGAACCGTTTTGTGGGGCCCACATTCATTAATCTATGGTAACACTTTTACCAATAAAATGGCAACACTTTTCCAGTTTATTACCACATTTAACATCACATACTGCAACATTATATCATATCTACGGCAACACTTTTTGCAATTTAAATTGGAAATGTACTGCAACATCATACTACTGCAACATTACACTGCATTTCATAGTAGCCAAAGAGCTATTCATTTCATAACAGCCAAACAACAAGTCGTTTCATAACAGCCAGCAACACAAGTTTTAGTCAAGTACAAAATAACAAACATACTTAAAACATAACAGCCATCAACACAAGTTTTAGTCAAGTACAAAATAACAAACATAGCCAGTGCATTCATATTAACAGCCAGTACATACTAATTAAATTCTACATACTACACGTGAATTCATCTTTGCGAGCCTCCAAATTTCATGCTTCCGAGCCACCAGTACCATCAGTGCCTCTAGTGGCTCCAGTGCCAGTTTCATCACTGCAGACGGTCGCACAAAGACCCGCAACATCAATTTGCATGTCAGGGTTAGCTTCGCCTAATTTCTTAAGCACCCATGACAAGTTCTCCTGAACTTTTCGGGTTCACTGTTGCATCAAATTCATCTTTGACCCTCTTGTTCACCTTTGCTTCGACTTCTTCAACTATATTTTCCTTTATCTTCGCTGCCAGCTCCTGTATGTATGTGCTTGTTGTTGGGGCATCTTTTGAAACTTCTGCAGACTTTGTGTGCCGTCCTATAAGCCAAGTTGGACCGTGCCGCTTTCCATCAGAAATCAGTTCTTGAACAACTTCATCACTTCCTCCTTCACCTATTGCTTTTTGAATCTTATCCTGCAAAATAAAGCAGTTTCAAAATGTGACATTAAATAAAATTAACAAATATAACATCTGAAGCAGTTTCAAAATGTTGATGCGCAAAATGAAGCATTTTTTTTGACATCTGAATGAAGAGAAATTAAAATTCTTACAACTCTATACTTCATTACTGAAGTATCGGTCTTGTACACCTTTCCTTCTTTCCGCTTGCGAGTTCTAACAAAAAGCTCTCCATCTGATTCGTTGGACTGATACAAATTAAATGAAAAAAGTTAGACAGCAAAAGAATATCAAACCAATTTTTCCAGAACATATATCACTATTCAATTCAGATGTTATATTTGTTAATTTTATTTAATGTCACATTTTGAAACAACAACTCACAGATGAAACTGTTCACAGATGCACCAATGAAAGCTGCTATTGTTAATTTTATTTAAAAGGTTAGACAGCAACTCACAGATGCAAAAATGGAGCAACAGCAGCTTACAAGTGCAAAAATAAAGAAACGGCAAGTATAAAATCACAACATATGTAGCAACAATATCACTAACATTTTCTCGACTGTCCCAAACAAGGATACTTTTGCTGTCCCAAACATTTTCTCGACTGTCCCAAACCAACCCATCACTAAGTTTCAGAAATTATACAAACAAGGATACTGCATTTGAGTTTGCAGTACCCTAAGATGGGTGCAATACCTTAACCATCACTAAATTTGCCAAATACCTTAAACACTGTATTAATAATTTCCACAGAGACGGATTGGACTCATATTTAATGTTTAATATGCATCTAACTTGCTGACATATATTGACCAAATGTGTACAAATGCATGAGCATGACGGACACTGGTTTGGAAAAGAACTGAGTTTTCTATCCCAAACAAGGGCAAAGAAAGGCTCATTTATATTTTTATAGATTTTATGTATTTTTTTAGCAAATGGTAATAATAGCTATTGAGTCGTAAATTAATGTGAAAATGCATACCCAGCCAACCATAAAAATAAGCAAAATACATACCATCTTATGCCGAATTTGAGAAAAAAGTTTTGGACCAGCAGTGTGTGTGTCTGTATACAATTTCCGACTTGCACAATTTGTAAGGGCCTTGTTCTATGAAAACATAAAATAAAGATGTTTATCTGCCTGATTTGAATGAATAGAAAGGGAAATAAATTCTGTGATAAAATTTAAAATTATACCTGAATTTTTTCATCTCCCCAATACATCAAGAGTACTTGGAAATCCGCAAGTGGAATTTTGTCCGGCCTATTTTCAAGCCTCTCTTCATCAGTTTCATAGGCCATATAATGTGCCTTTTTAATACGACTCTTGTACCCCCTCCAAGAGTCACGAATTGACTTCAAAACCCAATAGTCACATTCATCCGGAATAATATACCGTTGCTTAAATACAAATCAAACATTAAAAAGAACAGTCATGCTACTTTTGTGACAAGTTACATATATTTAATTAAAATTCAGCTAAGTTTGCAAATTACCTTAACATAGCTCAAAACTATTGGAGGCAGTAGTTCGTAGACTACATTTAATCAAAGATAAGCTATTTCCATTAGTAAGTTTGTTCGTAGACGAGCACATGTGCGTGCGTATGTAAAGTAATATTTTTTGCTGATACAGCGAACTTCATATATATGTTTCATGCTACAGGTAAATAAAAGATAATATGTAATTTAAAGAAATAAAATACTAACCTTATTTTAGGTGCATAGGGTCTCCACTACAAAAACCGACCTTGAACTTGCTCCAATTCCAACCGTCAACATGCACTCCTCCATAGTAAGAACCCAATTCATCTTCATAATCAAATTACCAGTCGTGTACAGGTCATATGGCTTTGACGATCTTATATCAATAATTAATAACCTTAGGTTCATATCACTTGTTTACAAAAGTCTTACCCACTTGCATCACCTAGTATACTCCATAATAACTGACATCTGCACCAAATCAGGTAGGTTGTATTTTATATATGCTTGCATAGAGAGAACAGATTTTTCATAATACATGCATTGGACTACCGAAGGAGATCTAATACTTACTTTGTTAAAGTGTCTCAAAGGATTGGGCAATAAATCTTCTTTATGTAAATCTACTACCTGCATTCCAGTAACAAATCTATATAGTAAACAGAGGTAAGTTATCAATTAAAACTGAAAGTAAACATTTTAATTAACCATAAAGGCAAAATTTAGAGTAAAAACCTTATAGATTGGATCAGTCAATCTTCAAAACTGGAAATAGGCATATGTAGTTCTATAAATAAACACTGTAGATCTAAAATGTCTAAAGATAAATAATAGAAAAAGATAAATACGAGAAGAAACAATATCACATGCAGAAAAAAAATAATGCGTGTTATTTAACTATACTTGTGGACTTACCTCATCAGAAGTTCCTTGTACTAAGCATTTTTATGCTTCGTTTTGCTAAACAAAGTAAAGATACTGTGATAAGATGCGAGCAAAAGAGATATGTAAGCATAAACATCTAAGCATGCTAGTATGACAAAATTACTTCAGAAGAAAATCTTGTAAAAAATAGGGATTTATCAAACCTGTCATTTTTGATAATTTTTAATGCGGCAAGAATGAAGAATTCACATATCAATACATCCAGTTAGTTAACGAGAATATAACCATGATAGTTTATCATTATGAGTAACAGACATAATGCTACAAACAAATCTCAGATAAGGAGAAATATTTCTCCTACACAACCTTTCTGAAAACTGTATATGTCAATACATTTGCTAATTTAGTTAAAAATTTATCCTTTTTCAAGTAAAATTAAAAATAATATCACAAAATGTAATTTTCTCCAAATACGGATGAGGTACCATAGAATCAAATCACAAAAACTGCATAGCCCATGCAAAATTCCGACCATAGTTCAAAGCCCAACTTACAGACAAAAAATGAAGATGGTGAGGACCAACTCAATCACACATAATAATTAGAGGCAGAGTTACCAAGAACATAGATTTTTTAACTAGATGGCCACAACTTCTACCTGTACCTGAGAATACAACTAATTAATTCTCGATTTTATAGAAACTACAATGCCATGTCATATCAGTTATGCACTCTAGCATTAGTATACTGAAATGAATCTTGTATAGTATTTAATTTATAGCTTATGTGTCCTAGTCCTATATGATAATTTTGCTAAAGAAACTTCAATTAGGTAAGTCAAATTCAACATGGCAAATGAAAATGCCCATGACTCAATGTCTATTGCTAGTTTGTCCAGTTATATAATTGGTCATTTAGATATTAGAACTCCTGAAAGTAACGGATTAGCTCATGATTAGTATATATTTTACTAACATGGTAGGTTTGTAATATGGTTAAAAAAATTAAAAGGCAAGAGATTATAACACATGCATCTACTACCAGTATTAACTTCTAAAGTCGTTATAATGTAAAGGCATGTGCAGGAGCTGTTGCAATATTGCAAGGCAGACCAACCATATCATTGTCTATCATCATATCAATGGATTTTCAGGATCTTGTATGCCCAGGTTTGAAGGAATTTTAATATAAATTGTTGCATACGTTTGTCAAATTGACAATCAAACTTATGTGTAACTGAGCAATTATTACCATCATGGTTATATTCACATAATGATCAATAAAAACATTTACAAAGCAGAGCTACTTTGTGGATTAATACATGTCTTAATTATAACAACTATCATGGAACGTTGTAACCACGTTGTCAAGGATCAAAGAGGAATATGTGCTATTAGTTCTTAAATTAGCAATACAAATGAGTGCAATTAATCCTTAAATTCACAATACTCCTATTTTAATGTACAAAAAATGATCCCAATGATCTTGTATTCCGATAAGCCCTGAAAGGGAACCATTAATTCTTTAGCTAGTGCTTTACAATCTCTATTTTCATAAAATTCATGTAAATAACAATGGCTTTATTAACAATGACATATGTGCCTTCAACAGGCTAGACCGGACCATCTTACATGATACTTACCATTATTGATTTCAGCTACAATATGATATCTTTATATGTCATTTCGTCGTTTGTAATTTTTTATGATAGTTCATCACACTGCACTATAGAATAAAATTAGCTTGGTTATAAACAACATGTTTACTTTTTAAGGTATATTGCCATAATAGTTCTTTTTGTTCACTATAGTTTTGATACCAATTGTTCACTTATTACTTCAACAGAATAAACAATTTTCATTGGAAATGATGTCCCCAGTCCATGTTAGCAATATTCAAATCTCCTGTAGACATAGTTGAGCTCCCTTTGTACAGAGCATACCAAGCAACACCGTAGTCAAGGCTGATTAGATTTTGTTCGATAAAACAACGTCATGTAACCACTTTGCCTTCAGTGGTTGTGATTCACAGCTAGTCCTGGACCCTTTTAGGATTAACGTTTAATCATTCTTTATGTGAAATGAGTTATACATTAATTATGAAGAGACGTGTATACTTGCATGTATAATGTTGTTCATAGAGGGTTAATATACATGATAAAAAATTGGACTTATTTTAGTTGATTTGTCAGTACACACTCGAAACCATGCCTCGCCTTCCCTTTAGAAATCCTTGGATTTCACGGGTCTGTCCTTTTTATTTTCCTAAGTTATGCTGAAATCCACTATGTTCTTATCAAATTCCATCCCTATTTCTCAACAATTTCATCATATATGGCTGATGAATTCAGCGCGACTTGTGTAATAGATTACCTAGAACGTAAGTGTTAAATGCCATGCTTTAAATGATGATGTCTTGGATACACCTACTCACACTATGTCAGCTTATTGATCCCATATTTCACAAGGATATCAACTACTTGTCCATCACCTGTTGATGCTTCCGTCATATTGGATTTGGATAGCAAGATGCAGCATGTGGACAGAGTGATCTTATTATTGGCAAGTCCAAGTCGGTATAGTTTTTTATTATGTTGTAGTGTGATATCGAATTTTATTTCAACATTATTTGTAGATTAGCTTGTTTTGTTTCTTGATACATGAGATTGCTTGCTTACAAGTATATCAATATATAACTTTTGACACCTAAAGAGACCATATATTGTTCATAATAAACTCTTATAAAAGTGTGTCATAAAACTTCACACTTGATTATAATCATATGCAATGCCAATGATTAGCTTTGGGCTTACTATTAAGTTTATTTTATTCTCCCTCAATAAAAAGAAAATGTCAAATATAGTGGCTCTTCACTTAAAAGATTGCTAATCTGGAAGAAACTAGACATAGAACTTTTCTTTTAATCACATAGTATTTTCATGAAATTAAAGGGAAAACGAATTAAAAGCTTACTAGTTGTAGTTGACAGCTTGGATCCATAGACAAATCACTTTCCACCCTTGATACCTCACGAATCCAACATTAATTACAGGCGTTGTACAATATCTATACCTACAAGAATATGCAGCATCACTGATACAACTCAGAAGCATCTTAATGAGATATATAAATCGGTAAATTTTGAACTAATCAGGAATATGATTACACCTTAACTCACAAGTAAATCAGTAAATTAGGCAACACAACAATCAAATCAGGAAAAACTTGAAATATATATAGAGTGATACCTTAAGCAGAAGATTAAATCGAAGCCCTAACTGAAATTTGAATCCCAAACGAACCCTAATTGAAGACCTAATTGAAACACCAAAGCCCTAATTGAACTTGAACTCGAACTTGCCCTAATCGAACCCCGATTAAGCTTGCAAACTTGAACTTTTAGCCCTAATTGAAACAGCGATTGAGAGTGTTTGAGCGTTTGTGAGGTTGAGTGTTTGAGAGGTTGAGTGGCGGAGTGTTATTTTGTTAAGTGTTTAACTGAAACCCTTGATATTTTTTGTTAAGTTTTGCCGCTTTCTTCCTGCTTCCCGCGTTCTTTTTTCAGCCCGCTCATTTTTTATAATATTTTTATAAGTCTATAGCTACTGCAACATATGTTGATATCTATACTAACATCCTGAAGCTAATGTTGCAATAGACCTTTGGATCGGTGATCCATTTTAACAATTGGATTAAATGTAGACCGTTGGATCGTATTCACGTGGATTGCTAATTTTATTAATTTTTTAATTTGAATACAACTATAGCTACTGCAACATCTTGTTGATACCTATGCTAACACCTTGAAGCGTGTGTTGTAATAGACAATAATCAGCATACCTATCGTTACATTGTAGTTAGCAACACCTTGTATATCAAACTTAGCAATAATATCCAATTACAACATTCAAAATCGCTTTACACATTTCTTTACAAAAGTTTTCAATATTTGCTTTACTTAAGCCCGTACGATGCACATATATCACCTGTACGCAATGCCAAATCCGATTGCTCGCTTGATCACACAATTTCACTTCCAAACGAGTATCGTCCACCCGACTTCCTAGTGCGGACTCAGATCTGGTTTCTTGATCAGAAACCGTCATCCTCCTTGCATAGCCACAAACTATGATAGAGAATATCCAGAATCAATCAAAAATCCATATCCAGGGTTCGCCGTCGAAAATCGAGTGAAAAATCCTAACTCAGATCGGTATAACTATCTCGAAATTATGTGTTCGAATCCGGATCAAATCACTATGCGAATAAAATAATATACGCACATCCTACGTATTAATTTCAATTGATTATTAACTATATCAATTCTCTTTTTTATTCACATTCATTTTGATTGTTATTCATTTATTCACACTTTTCCCTTGTCACAACTTCCATTTTTAATCTTCATTCAATTATTTACTTAGAATATTTCTCTATTCCAAAATTACTTAGTATATTCCCAATACCAATTTACTTAAGAATTTCATTCTTCCATTTCTTAAGTTCAATATAAATATTCCTTATATTTATTATTACTACTTCACTACTGAAGTTCATATTCAAATTGAATTCCAATTCCATATAAAATCAATTTGCTTCAATGTATTAATTATTTTCAAATCTAAATACTTTTTACCAATTTTCATTCAGATTTTTTTTTCAATTTTACTTGAATTCAATTCATCTCCAACCTCTGAATATTAAATTTTATTTACCTTTATCTCAAATTCCAAATTTTAAATCATTTGTCGTTAGTGAAAATTTCAAAAAATTTCTAACTCCCAAAATTTCCGGAAAGTTTTGGCAGTCTCCTTTGTTCGGAGGAGCTTTTGCAATTTGATAAGAGATATAAATATATATACATCGACCCACATGGTCGGAAAAGCAAAAAAACAAACAACAATTCATATTTCCTATCTTTTATTGCGTAGGCGTACCTCATTTTAGCATTTTTAAGCAAGTGGCTTATTTATTTAGCATTTTGCGCGATCAAAACCAGCCAAACGGCTTCCAAAAACCTGTACTTACTCAATTTAAATATGTAAGTAAAAATATACAAAGTTTATTAACATTTCACTTAGTTTCAATAGTTAAATACATGTATAACATAAGCAATAAGCACTAAACACTTCCATAAGCACATATGCAAGGTTTCGACACTAGTTTTAAATTGTTTGCAACCACATCACATACCATTCCATTCAATCCGAATAGTTTCCAACTTAAATTCTTACATTCAATTCATTTTTGAACGAAACGAACTCATATTCATTTCAATTGATTCCAAAATCAATTTATTAAACTTCTATTGATTCATATAATTTTATTTACTTCCATTTAAGTCAAACGCCCAATTTAAATTGATTCCAACTCAATGTATATAATTCCATTCCGTTTCACATTGGTTTTGTTCAAAAACCATTTTATTACGCTCGACATCATCCCATGCTTATATTTTAATAACCATTTCCAAATTTATATAAGCCCATACTTCTATTAACTTTAAACTTAAGTTAATTTACTTCAATTCACTCCCATTTCATAACTTAAGTTCATTCACATTTTAATTTGATTGTCATTTAATCAAATTCCGTTTAATTCAATCAGCCACTCACTTAGTCCATTTATTGCATTTTCTTTCATATCCAAAAAATTTGATTCCAAACCAATATATTAAGTAACCATCTCACAATTTACTTAAGTTAATTATTTCTTCAAATTATTCCACCTTATAACTTAAGTTTATTTTATTTAACCAACTTCCATTTAAATCTTTTATTTGTTTTTCCCTAGATCAAATCCCAACCATTTTACTAATTTATTTGATTAGTTTATTCTCTTATCCATTTTAAAATATTAATTCACATTATCAAATCATTATTGAATTTATTACTAATAAGGCCATTCAATTTAATGATTGAATTGGATTTGTTCACAACTCAAACCATATCTATTTTAATCCAATTCAATTTCATTCGATTACACTTTCAATTTATAATCCAATACTTGATTTTTCTCCCAAAATCATTTTATTTAATTTTCTTCACTTTACTCCAAGTTAAATTTTAGTTTATCCTTCTTTAGTTTACTTGTATTTAATTTGCTTACCCTTCTAGCTTTATTAACTTTTTACAAGTTAATTTCACCCCAGAGTTTAAACCATTACTTAGACACTCAAAAACATTTTCAACCAATTCCAAAGTCTTCAATAATCACTTAAGTATTTCAAAAATCATTTGAAATCAATTATATCCAAAATTCTTTGGAAAATTCAATTATCCCTTTGAATTTCAAAACCAAACCCAGTTTGCAAACAATTCTAATTTAAAACAATTTGGTAGCAATTTCTCATTTGGAAACTCGAAAATGAACATCGATGATGCTGCAGTCATCAACGAAGTTATTTTCCAGCGACCGAAAGAGAGTTAAATGCCTTTATCTCTTTTAAAACAATTTTCAAATTTTTTTTTATATTTCAAATCTCTCTAGATTTCAAATTCAACTCAAAATATTTCTCAAATACTATCATCATTATTTCTCCAAACATTTGAAAACAATTTTCAAACCCAAAAGAATTTAAACCCTTTCCAAAATTTCAAATTTTAAATTCTTTCAATTTATATTCAACATTACTCTGGATTTTACCTCATTCCAATTATAAATCGCATTTATAATGCACATTCATAAATCCCATTTTATATACGAATTTATTCCTTAATCTTTGGTTATAATTTCAATTCTTCATTCAACATTCACTTAACAATGGTAATAATTTAATATTATCATCTCCTAACAACCAATCAACCCTATATAGCTATAATAATTTACGGAAAATTATTTCTTTTATATACAAAAAATTTTGGGTAAAATTATTTCATTTACCCTATTTTAAAACCATACTGTGTCGGTTTATCTCATTCAAGAGTTTAGAAATCCCTATCGATGACATGGCGTCCCACATATCGACCAGAATCCATAAACACTCAACCGATAAGTCAACACAATATAAAAACAATTTTTATATTCACTAACAAATACGCGCTCATATCTATTAATACACTCAAACTCATTCTAGAGTACTATGGACTCTATTTTATGAGTAATCCCCACTAGAGCCAAGGTTATCGCCAGCCTAAGCTCTGATACCAAGTGAAACGACTCGCTGTTCTGTACCCCTAAAGTCGACACTATTTTCATCGATCAACTCTGTGATGCCCCACCTCTATACCCACTCCAGTCAAGGACACTATGGTGTAGTGCCGTCAACTAGCACGGAGAATAAGGCTGTTGAGGAGTGACCATCCGTGTAATTGCTTTGTGCGAGCACCGATATGTCAGATAGAATAACATGCATTACATTTCAAGAGGAAATCCGACATATCGACACAAACTCAAAGCTACTACGCGGTGGCTATAATATCTTCGGAAGCAAATATAGAAATAAACATAACACAAATCAGTCACAGACATCGATATCATAGAGGCGAAAATAGATATGAATATATAACACTTAAAAGTGTTTATCAGAGTAGTGGTCAAATAAGATCCACAATATCACAAAAGAATAGCTACAAGCTACACAAAAGAATAAGTATACATCACGGAGTCTATATCTCAAATGTTACAACAAAAACTACTAATCTAAGTAGTTAGCCAAAAGTCAGAGTAATCCCAGAAGAGACATCAAGCAGAAGCACCTGTAACATCTTGGTCTGACCCGAGTATTATTTCATAAGAAAATTATAAACGGATCAGTCTAGCTATAAATATCAGATGACATGATATAGAATAAAAGGTATGGCATAAACATATAATATCCGTAATGGCATACTACTATAAGTATGTAATTGAAAATCAACAAGAGATTAATCAATATCACAAGAATCTTCTCAAAGATAGAAAAGGGTATCATACTCAAAACTTGTATTCACAATAAGTCAATGACACATGAATTCGCCAATACACAAAAATTGATAAAACTTATCAATAGAAATCACGAAAACTGGTGAAGCATAAATTCCAGAAATCAACACACGAAATCCAGAAATCACAAAATTTGGAGCAACGACGTCGTACAGCGTAACGTCCGATGATCCAGAGACACAATAAATAGTAACAACGACGTCGTACAGTGTAACGTCCGATGAACCAAAGCACAATAAAAAAGGAACAAGGATGTGGTACAACGTAACATCCGATGAACCAATACATAGAAAAATGGAACAACGACGTCGTACAGCGTAATGTTCGATGAACCAACACATAGGAAAATGGAACAACGACGTCGTACAGCGTAACGTCCGATGAACCAACACACGATAAAAAGGAAGAACGATGTCGTACAACGTAACATCCGATGAACCATCACATAGTAAAATGGAACACTGATGTCGTACAGTGTAACGCCCGATGAACCAACACATAGTAAAATTGAACAACGACGTCGTACAGCGTAACGCCCGATGAACCAACATATAGGAAAATGGAACAACGATGTCGTACAGCGTAACGTCCGATGAACCAACACACGATAAAAAGGAACAATGATGTCGTACAACGTAACATCCGATGAACCAACACATAGTAAAATGGAACAACGGCGTCGTATAGCGTAACGTACGATGAACCAAATCACGATAAAACGGAACAACGACGTCGTACAGCGTAACGTCCGATGAAACGAATAAAAGAGACAACGCACAGTTGCTAGTTTAAATCACAAAAATGACCATCAGTGATCATCAAGAAGTGTCAATTACACTAAGCTAGTAAATATATGAGTTTAGCTTCATGTCCCATAACCACTATCTTAACTTAAATATTTACGAACAAACTGTAGATCTTCACTAGGAAATTGTCACAAAAGGTTCAGTCGAACAAGTTCAAGAATTAACCGACAAAGTAAACGCAAGCGTTTCATACCACTTGTTTTACTAAGCCGTTTAATTAGATTTCTCATCCAAGTGAGGTAAAGGTTTGTATATACTAATAGATTGGAAAACAGTTTTATAAACGAGTTTGGTATTGAAAATAGAGTTGAAATCGTTTTGATGAAATAGTTTGGATATCTACTACTAGTATTGAAACCTTTATATTTTTAAATTGACAAATCACAAAAATGATTGTAGAACAATCAATCACCAAAATTCACATCCAAAGACGTGAATAAAATCCAAAGAAATCGATACTAAATCCATCAAAATGGATATTCCCAAAATTCACGAAGAAAATGTCATCAAAGCCGATAATAAATGATAACAACAAAAAGGGAATCAACACGAATCGATTAAAGTTGGAAATTCAAGCTCAATAGGCAAATAGGCAAAAGACTGCAGATTCAGACGTTTGAAATCAAGGATTCAGACGTCTGAACCTGGAAAATAAAATATTTTCCAGAACAGAATTCAGACAGCTGAATCCTTGATTTCAGACGTCTGAAATAGGCACTTTATAGCCTATTTCCTTTATGGTTCAAAACGAACCAATTCAGATGTTTGAAGCCTTTGATTCAGACGTCTGAATTTGGGAATAGAAATTTTCCCAGAATTATATTCAGACGTCTGAAATATCAATTCAGACGTCTGAAACTGGAATTTCAGGCATTTCCTAAACCTGGACCAATGATGGCCGAAACGATATTGATAACGATCGGATGAGCAACAACGACTAAGGACTTATGCCATGTGACAACCCAGCCTTAACGGCTCTTCGATATGCCTCGAATATCAATGTCCAAATATCCATAATAGGATTATCACAAAAATTGAACCAAAACACCAAAAATTGGAATATACCCAAAATCAATCCAAACCAAAATCAATTACACAAGAATAAGTGTTAGGAATTCATACCTAACAATCGAAGATAATTATAGACTAAGATGTGAGAAAAAAATCTCACCTTTAAACCCAAAACAAACGAAGAAGAAGCTATAGAGCAATGGTAAGAACAACCACTCTTCAATTCCAACCCAACAAGCTTGAATCTAAGCTTAAAGGAGAAACACTTCCCAAATTAGGTTTAGGAATTTTTCTGAAATTGATAAGAGAATGAGTTGGAGAAGAAGAGGAGGAGGCTTACCAAAGCTTCTTCTATTGATTTGGAGCTAGAACTTGATTTGCAAATGGAAACTAGGGCTTGGAGTTTTAATTTCCCATTCCTCTCTCCATTGTTGATGAAGCTTAAGTGTTAGGAAATGAAAGTGAAGTAATGAAGAGGAGAGGGAGTGGAGCTTGAGTTAATGAAACCAGAATTAGGCCAATGGGTTGAACCAAACCTAAAGTCCAAAGTGAAAAAGTAGCAAAATTCTACTAACTCCAAACATATCGAAGTTTATACTCAAAAAGGTCGCAAACGGCATTTTGAACTCAATGGAAGTGGTCTCGAGTCCTAATTTGACAGTTTGCAAAAAGTAGCTTTTCGGACCTCAATCCGATTAACGATTCTATATTTAAATGAAATATTTAAATTTGCAATTGAAAAATATGCGGGTTGTTACAGACTCCCCTCCATAAAGAAATTGCATCCTCGCAATACTTAAGAAGAAAATAAGGAGTAACAACCATAAAAGCATATTAACACAAAAAGAAATTTGAAATAAGAAGTTCACCATAAAGAGCATGAGAAAGCAAGTCCGGATGTGTTCGCTAAATGAATTCTCTAGATTTCCCAAGAGAAATCCTTGGGATTTGAGAACCATAGAACTCACATAAAGAGAACATCTTTATTTTCGAAAGCGCTCAACCTCTGAAGCAATGATGTGAATAGAATGTTGCTCAAAAGTCAAATCTGGTGAAACTTCAATCCCTACTATAACACTAGGCTCAAGAATAAAAATCGGAAACCTAAAAGCATTTCCATAGTTAAAAGACGTGGAAAACGTCAAGAATGGCAGAAAATTGAGCCGAAGCAACGGCGTAGTACAAAAACGGTACGCCCGAGAAACGAGAATCTCGAATAATTTGGAACACTGACGTAGTACAAAAATGGTACGTCCAAGTAAACCAAACAACATAAAAGAACATCGGACGCTACTCCATAAAGGGAATGAGATGAAACTCAATAAAACGAAGTATATCGAAATGTCTGATGTTGGAAAGATGATCATTCCATTTGGACATCATCTAAGAAACAACCACTTGTTGTTTACAACAAAGTGCATTGGCAACACGATTCCCCTTTTTGGGAATATACAAAGAATATCAAGATCATAAGATGCAAGGAACTCGATCCAATATTAAGTTCCTTATGAGAAAATAAATATTCCAAAGATTTATGATCAGGGTAGAGAACAAATTTCTCACCCAAAAATAATGATGCCAAATTTTTAAAAGCGAAATCGATAGCCACGAGCACTAGATCATGAGTTGCATATCTAGTCTCAATAGGCATTAATGATCTAGAAGCACAAGAGATAGCACGCTCTCTTTCGCCAGAACGACACACAAACCAATACGACTAGCATTGGTATAAACAATAAAGTCTTGGTTCCCTTCGGGAATCACAAGAATAAGAGTATCGGAAAAGAGTTCTTTTAAATAACCTTCTTTCCCGAAAAGCTAAAACTTTTAAAATTACAATTATCTTTATGTAATAATCTTTTCAGAAAAACTTTTATTTTATAAGTCTATTTACTGTGTCCGATTGTCTCATCAAAGCGTTTAGGAAATTCCTATCGATAACGTTGATCAAGCGCATCGACCAGAATTCTTAAAGCACTCAATGGGCAATACAATCACAAAATCATCTTCTATATGATAAACATGTTTCTTAAAAACCTTTAAGAATATTCTTTGCTCGTTTAAGAGCAAAATCAAATTGTATTTATAAATAAATCTTATGAAAAAGATTTACAAAATTTTAAATTGCTGTTTTGATCCAAAATCAATATATACAAGGATGGAGCCATCGAGATCGTAGAATACTCGATTTATAAAATGGATGAAATAAGCTGGACAAACTGAATGACATAATAAGTCGTTCATAAGTTTCATCACGAGTGCGGAATGCGGTAAATGGAATGCTAACTCCCGCAACTCGTAGCAAATGAAAATCGGTGGCAAGGCCGAGCTAAAAAGACCTTAACACCACTCAAAAGATTGCTTAGGAAATAATCTTAAGATAAACTCAAAAATACCGGAAAATTCTCAAACTACATGAATGAGAGAAATAACACTTTCCTCATCATGTGAGCTTAAAGAATAAAATGTTGCCATCAAATTGGAATCAAAATTACAAAGGAAAAACATAAATCTGCTTAACAGATTGAAAATGTCGAAGATGAATAGTCAACACGGGACAAAGGATATGGCTTCATAATAAATAAGCCAATCCTTACAAAAGTCAATTCCGAAGCATAAGTAAAAAAAATCGGCTCGAAAAGAAATATCACATAAAATAATTTCGACATCAATAAAAAGCAAATTGAGTGTTGCGGATCCACCAATCCGGATTCGCAATCCTCAAAGAATTCATCAAGCCCAAAAATGTTTGAAGAAAAAGGAATCAGCAAGTGCTTTTGATATAAAAATAATGAGATGAAACCCATATCAAAAAGAACTCGAATAAGATAATCACAAAACAAATATCGTCAAGGATAGAAGGAGAATTACCGTGACCAAGAGAAGTATCACCAGGGGCTTGAACAACATTTAGCTCTCCCTCTCTCCTACTTTGGAGTATGGGACATGTAGATATAAGATGGCCCGAACTTTTGCAATAATGACAAAAAAATGGTTTCGTGCACTCATTTGCATAGTGGTCCATAAGACCACAATTGTAGCATCGTCCACGACTAGAGGTAGGAGACTTTGCTACCGAAGATTCTTGCTTCCCTTTCTTGTTGGGACTGGGATTGGGGCCTTTGAACTTAATAGGCCTTTTCATGTTGTTGTTGAAGTTTTGTTTAGCACCCATAACTTCAACATCACACTCTTTATCGGCCTCTTCAAGACGAAGAGCGATATCACTAAGCTAATCAAAAGAAACTTCCAAGTTCAGAAGTAATGGCTTCCTGAGATTCTTGTTCAAGCCATAAACAAATATCTGATTTTTCTTCAATGGGGTATTAATGTATTCAACCCCGTATTTAGAAAGAGATTCGAAAGATGCGACGTAGTCCGTCACAGAAGATTCACCTTGAACAAGGTCGATAAAATGCCGGGCCAATGTTACTTTCTCAGCCTCCGGCACAAATTTCAATTCGAATCTTTCCCGGAATTGCTCCCAAGTGAGATCCGCTTCAACGATTTCAGAAATAAGAAGCTCATACCAATCCAATGTTCTTTCTTGGAGCATGCTAGAAGCCACTTGGACTCGGTGGAGATCAACAAGATTCATGTGAGAAAAGATGTGGTCACATGATCTAAGCCAAGCTTGGATTTCAATGACACTCTCGGATCCCCGGAATGGCCTTCCACCCAAATCGGTATAATCTCTACACAAGCGTGCAAAACCAGATCTAGGATGAGTAGGCTCTAGAATGGGTCCGATAGCCTGAGCATTCTTAACAAGATCTAGAAGCTGCTGTGCAGACATAAATACTCCCTCCTGTGGAGTAGCACTGGATTGACCGACGTTGGTACGGCCAGATCTAACCATTTCTCTTCTTTAAGAAAGAAAGAAGAAGAAAAAGTTATTCTCGGAATGTATATCAAACAATCAAGATTGATAAAACAAGGAATCATAAAAGAAAATAGGATGGAACGGTACGAAGACTCGAATTAAATCCTAAGACACGACTCCTAAGAAAGACTTAGGACAATGATCCTTGTTAGATTATTCTACATTGTTCCGAAGTTTGGCTCTGATACCAAGCTGTGACGCCCCACCTCTATACCCACGCCAGTCAATGATACTATGGTGTAGTGCCATCAACTAGCACGGAGAATAAGGCTGTTGAGGAGCGACCATCCGTGTAATTGCTTTGTGCGAGCACCGATATGTCAGATAGAATAACATACATTACTTTTCAAGAGGAAATCTGACTCACTGACACAAACTCAAAGCTACTACGCGGTGGTTATAATATCTTCGGAAACAAATATAGAAATAAACATAACACAAATCAATCATAGACATCCATATCACAGAGGCGGAAATAGATATGAATATATAACACTTAAAAGTGTTTATCAGAGTAGTGGTCAAATAAGATCCACAATATCACAAAAGAATAGCTACAAGCTACACAAAAGAATAAGTATACATCACGGAGTCTATATCTCAAATGTATACAACAAAAACTACTAATCTAAGTAGTTAGCCAAAAGTCAGAGTAATCCCAGAAGAGACGTCAAGCAGAAGCACCTGTAACATCTCGGTCTGACCCGAGTATTATTTCATAAGAAAATAATAAACGGATCAGTCTAGCTATAAATATCAGATGACATGATATAGAATAAGAGGTATGGCATAAACATATAATATCCATAATGGCATACTACTATAAGTATGTAATTGAAAATCAACAAGAGATTAATCAATATCACAAGAATCTTCTCAATATAGAAAAGGGTATCATACCCAAAACTTGTATTCACAACAAGTCAATGACACACAAATTTGCCAATACACAAAAATTGATAAAACTTATCAATAGAAATCACGAAAACTGGTGAAGCCTAAATTCCAGAAATCAACACACGAAATCCAGAAATCACAAAATTCGGAGCAACGACGTCGTACAGCGTAACGTCCGATGATCCAAAAACACAATAAATAGGAACAACGACGTCGTACATGGTAACGTCCGATGAACCAAAGCACAATAAAAAAGGAACAACGATGTCGTACAACGTAACATCCGATGAACCAACACATAGAAAAATGGAACAACGAAGTCGTACAGCGTAACGTCCGATGAACCAACACATAGGAAAATGGAACAACGACGTCGTACAGCGGAACGTCCGATGAACCAACACACGATAAAAAGGAACAACGATGTCGTACAACGTAACATCCGATGAACCATCACATAGTAAAATGGAACAACGACGTCGTACAGCGTAACGTCCGATGAACCAACACATAGGAAAATGGAACAACGACGTCGTACATCGTAACGTCCGATGAACCAACACACGATAAAATGGAACAACGATGTCGTACAACGTAACATCCGATGAACCAACACATAGTAAAATGGAACAACGGCATCGTACAACGTAACGTCCGATGAACCAAATCACGATAAAACGGAACAACGATGTCGTACAGCGTAACGTCCGATGAACCGAATCAAAGAGACAATGCACAGTTGCTAGTCTAAATCACAAAAATGACCGTCAATGATCATCAAGAAGTGTCAATTACACTAAGCTAGTAAATATATGAGTTTAGCTTCATGTCCCATAACCACTAGCTAAACTTAAATATTTACGAACAAACTGTAGATCTTCACTAAGAAATTGTCACAAAAGGTTCAGTCGAACAAGTCCAAGAATTAACCGACAAAGTAAACGCAAGTGTTTCATACCACTTGTTTTACTAAGCTGTTTAATTAGATTTCTCATCCGAGTGAGGTAAAGGTTTGTATATACTAATAGATTGGAAAACGGTTTTATAAACGAGTTTGGTATTGAAAATAGAGTTGAAATCGTTTTGATGAAAGAGTTTGGATATCTACTACTAGTATTGAAACCTTTATATTTTTAATGTGACAAATCACAAAAATGATTGTAGAACAATCAATCACCAAAATTCACATTCAAAGACGTAAATAAAATTCAAAGAAATCGATACTGAATACATCAAAATGGATATTCCCAAAAATCACAAAGAAAATGTCATCAAAGCCGATAATAAATGATAACAACAAAAAGGGAATCAACACGAATCGATTAAAGTTGGAAATTCAAGCTCAATAGGCAAATAGGCAAAAGACTGTAGATTCAGACGTTTGAAATCAAGGATTTAGACGTCTGAATCTGGAAAATAAAATATTTTCCAGAACAGAATTCAGACAGCTGAATCCTTGATTTCAGACGTCTGAAATAGGCACTTTATAGCCTATTTCCTTTATGGTTCAAAACGAACAAATTCATACGTTTGAAGCCTTTGATTCAGACGTCTGAATTTGGGAATAGAAATTTTCCCAGAATCATATTCAGACGTCTGAAATATCAATTCAGACGTCTGAAACTGGAATTTCAGCCATTTCCTAAACCTGGACCAATGATGGCCAAAACGATATTGATAACGATCGGACGAGCAACAACGACTAAGGAATTATGCCATGTGACAACCCAGCCTTAACGGCTCTTCGATACGCCTCGAATATCAATGTCCAAATATCCATAATAGGATTATCACAAAAATTGAACCAAAACACCAAAAATTGGAATATACCCAAAATCAATCCAAACCAAAATCAATTACACAAGAATAAGTGTTAGGAATTCATACCTAACAATCGAAGATAATTATAGACTAAGATGTGAGATAAAAATCTCACCTTTAAACCGAAAACAAACGAAGAAGAAGCTATAGAGCAATGGCAAGAACAACAACTCTTCAATTCCAACCCAACAAGCTTGAATCTAAGCTTAAAAGAGAAACACTTCCCAAATTAGGTTTAGGAATTTTTCTGAAATTGATAAGAGAATGAGTTGGAGAAGAAGAAGAGGAGGCTTACCAAAGCGTCTTCTATTGATTTGGAGCTAGAACTTGATTTGCAAATGGAAACTAGGGCTTGGAGTTTTAATTTCTCATTCCTCTCTCCATTGTTGATGAAGCTTAAGTGTTAGGAAATGAAAGTGAAGTAATGAAGAGGAGAGGGAGTGGAGCTTGAGTTAATGAAACCAGAATTGGGCCAATGGGCTGAACCAAACCCAAAGTCCAAAGTGAAAAAGTAGCAAAATTCTACTAACTCCAAACATATCGAAGTTTATACTCAAAAAGGTTGCAAATGGCATTTTGAACTCAATGGAAGTGGTCTCGAGTCCTAATTTGACAGTTTGCAAAAAGTAGCTTTTCGGACCTCAATCCGATTAACGATTCTATATTTAAATAAAATATTTAAATTTGGAATTGAAAAATATGCGGGTTGTTACCAACTCAAGATGAACGGAAATACGAACCATTTGGGTTAAAGAAGAAGGAGGTAGAAGAAAAAGAAACAAAATAACAACAGAATCTAACCATCGCAGCGGAATCAAATATAATGGATATTAACTGATCTTTACATGAAGGAAAATTGTATTTGTTTATACATTACATCATCAGAGTACAATAACCAAATACACACCACCAGACAGCTATCACAACTTGTCCTTACAAATGAATACACAACTAATCAACACAGCGGAATGTTTAAACAAGTACGTAAGTACGTATCGACATCCAACTCGTCTCCTGAGCTCCACAGCATCCTTTCCTGTAATCTATAATACTCAGTCTGACCCGAGCATTATAATAAAATAACACCCGAGTCAGTCTAGAAAACCAGTGTGAGAAAACACACTCAATTGGATTATTAAAGTTTTCCAAACCCTTTGAAATCAAAAGCATCTCGTAAGACCACGCCACAAATAAACATGTCGGGTTTTTACCTTACGATGGCCAAAACACTTTTTATCAAATCCGTCTGATATTATAATAGTGTCTATATACAAATATTTATTCAAATAGCTGAAATTGTTACATCTATTAAATTCCAGCTAATAGGTATACAAACAAAACCGTAAAGGGAAGTAGGGAGATGAAATGACCCACTTCTATTGGCTTTATTTTTAGTGATTTTCTGTTGAGTTTTTTTTTACACAGTATATAAATCAATGGATCACTTCTCTTAACTAATTTCCCAAGATCCAGAATTTACCAATATAAAAATATTAGTATATAAGTCAATTCATGTCATTTATATATATGAAGATATATAAATGTTTCCTTGCTTATCAGAGTATTTGAATTAGCAAGGAAATTCAATCACACAATATTTCTCATATTTCAGAGATTTGGTGTCACATAGCCATTTCTACGTTTTGGTTTTCTTCTTTTGATCTCAAGCTTGATTAATATTAAGTTCAAATATTACCACTTATTATTTTCTTTTTTTACTTCTCAAATTAATTGATTCCTGGATTTACAAGCCATACATTTGATTTCTGGAATTTTGTAATTTGATACTTATTGTTTTAGATTAAATAAAGGGTGTTTAAAACAACTCATGCATATTTGTTTAGCCCGAGATTTTTATTTCAAACACAAACAATTGTATGTCAGGTAAAATACTCCTATTCTGGTTCATTATGTATATATATTTATCATATGAATAATGAGGTGATAAACTAGGTTGAAGGCCAAGCAGAGAAGAACTATACATTTGAGCAAAGTGCAAACACAAACATGCACAAACCAATCATGACAAACAAAATGCACAGATCAAGATTAATAGAGCAAATAATGATCATATGAGTGATAGTGTTGTGATCTACTCTATAAATCATTCTACTTTTGATATTTGGAGCTAGAAAAAGTGTTGAATCTGATTTTTGAAAGATCTTTGCACTATTCTGGGCTAAAACATGTAGAAATGGTGTTCTAAACCTTTAAACACTTTACAACATTACTCTGCCTACTTCTTTGTATACATGTTGTCTACCCTTAATTTTGACTTGCCACTTAGTATCAGTTTTGAAGTGATAGTATCAGATTTTTCCCATTTCAATTTTTTTAAGTCTTACCCATTTATAATTTTCAGGTTTCATGGTATCTTAATTCTACTTTTGTTCTAGCTATATCACAAAATTTTTGTTGCAATTCAACTTAGCTTACCCTATGGTTTTTCTTTTAAAAATCCAGTGACTAAAACTTTAAGCCTTCACATGTACTTATATCAACTTATAGGACATGCATAAGCCTTACTGGTTAGCCAAGATTATATTCAATCCAGATACTCATTATTTAGAACATATTCATTCAAACAGTTCTAACTTCATAACTGAAGTGCATCAAGCTTGCCAAGGAAAATATGTAACGCCCCACCTTTATGCTCACAATAACAAAGAGTATTAAAGGAAAATACTGTCTGTTATCACGAAGAATAAGGCTGGATAGGAGCGGCCATCCATAGTTGGCCTTACACTAGTAGTGGTTACCTCAATAGGAGTGATATATATTTTCCATTTTACATTTCTTGTTTATTTACTCCCATCGACATACCCAATTCTAGTATAAAACAAACTACGACGGTTCATAATAGTTTAGGACAATGTATATAATAATAACACAGATAATAAAATGCGGAACACAGATAACAAAAATCTCATATATATATATATATATATATATATATATATATATATATATATAACTGATGTCAATTACAATACATTTGACACAATACATATGATACAACTACAAGTGTCGACTCTGGAAGTTATATATACACGTACATTATCAACTAATATACATGAATACATATCATCCTAATCAGTACACTGACTACTACAAAAAGACGTAGAACACTTAAAATGATATGAAAGTCTTCATAGCTCAACAGCAACTCAAAGCAGGAACTCTACAACCTGAAATAACTCGGGTCTGACCCAAGTATTAAATTCAAAAGAAAATAACACACGGGTCAGTCTAATTCAAACTCAGTTATTTATGCACAGAAGCAATAAGAATCAATATCAAATAGACGACAGTCGCAGAAATCTCGTATATCCAACTTCTCGATAAGAGAATTGGATAACGACAGATATAACACTAAACAGTGTTAAACAACAAATCAGCAGATTTAAATCATCAACAAAGATAAGTGAAAAGAATATCAATGAAGATAGTTTAGAAAACATAAGAATTACCTAATTGGCAATTAATAACAAAATTGTGACGCCCCACCTCTATGCTCATAATAACAAAGAGTATTAAAAGAAATAATGTCTATTATTACGAAGAATAAGGCTGGATAGGAGCGACCATCCGTAGTTGGCCTTACACTAACATTGGTTATCTCGATAGGAGTGGTATATACTTTTTATTTTTCATCTATTATTTATTTACTCCCATCGACATACCCAATTCTAGTACAAAACGAACTACGACGGTTCATTATAGTTTAGGACAATATATATAAAAACAACACAGATACAAAAAGAATGCGAAACACAAATAACAGAATCTCATATATATATATAACTGATGTCAGTTACAATATAGTTGACACAATACATATGATACAACTACAACTGTCGACTCTGGAAGTTATATATACAAGTACATTATCAACTAATATACATGAATACATATCATCCTATACAATGACACGACTTCTACAAAATGACAAAGACAACTTCAAAAGATGTGAAAAGTCTTCATAGCCTGAACAACAACTCAAAGCATGAAATCTACAACCTGAAATACTCGGGTCTGACCCGAGTATTACATTCAAAAGAAAATAATACACGGGTCAGTCTAATTCAAACTCAGTTATTAATGCACAGGAGCAATAATAATCAAACATCAAATAGACGACAGTCACAGAAATCTCGTATACCCAACCTCTCCATAAGAGAATCGGATAACGGTAGATATAACACTAAACAGTGTTAAACAGCAATTCAGTAGATTTAAATCAACAAAGATAAATGAAAAGAATATCAATAACGATAATTTAGAAAACAACAGAATTGGCCAAACGGCAGTTAACACAAAATCATCAAATTAAACCAAATCAAAATACGATTCAAGATATATTGAATTGGCAACATAAAACCATCTTATCAATAGAAAACATCAATTAAAACATCAGATCTAGTAGGGCTGCAGTACACGCACGCGTGTACTACCTCGCCACTACAGAATGAAATGCATAAACGATCAAAAAAAATATCAAAGTATCACTGCATTAATAAAACTGTGCATGTACATAGATTTGAAATTTCACATGCCAATAGAGAAACCAACAAAAAAAACTGGATGCTCCAAAACAGTCACCTGAAACTCAAATGAACAACATATACAGGAAAGGTCAAACTGCATGTACACTAAAGGCATCAAGTTCAAATATCAACAAAGCACTGAACCTCAGAGACCATCAACATAAAGTAACAAGTGCTAAATGACTACATGCCCTGATACATGTGCAAGCATACGAAGGCAAAAAGAAAAAGACACCCATGAACAACAAGTTCTAGTCAAGTTATACTGCAATGATGATATACGGATGCAATATAGTCTCAAGTTCAGGTTCAAACGAACGGCTACAACTGGTTAATACACTAGTGCACATGTAACAGTGATGATAAAAACAATGATCATCACCAACAATAGTTGTGATAACCCGGATTTTGGAACATCTATTAATTGATAATTAACTGGGTTAATTAATAGAAATACTGATTTTATTTGGATTAATAATTGAAATTTTGATAATTAGAATATATCTGGATATGTATATAGATGAATATGAACTATAATAAATACTGACTTATAAATATCTAGATAAATATTCATTTGATAATATTTGTTTAATGATCTTCTTTTATAAATATTTATTTGGTAAAATTTATCTTTTCAAAACTAATATAGTATATATATATATATAATATTAGTTTTATTTTTCAAAAGCTAATCAAAAATATATTCTATATATATATTGATATATCTTATAAATAGGAAGTTTTTAATATAATAAAAGCTTAATATTCAAATTGTAATATATATGAATATATATATTATGATTTGGTTTGTGTTTTAAAATTCAACACAGTAATTTTCTAATTTAATGTTAAAATGTTTTCCTATTTGAAATGTGTATATATATTTGTATATATATTTGAAATAGGAAAAATATTGATTTGAATTTAACAAGAGTTTTCAAACTTTAATATATATATATATATATATATATAATTTGTAATTTGAAAGGTTAATTTGATTTAATGCTTTTGAAATGATATTTGAAATTTAAATTTTAATAACAAAGTTAATTTATTATTATTATAAACATATAGTTCAACTTGAGTTTTAGATATGATTTAAATTTAAAAGTTCATTTGTTTAATATTCTTTCATTTTAATTTTAACACAAGATAAATTTGTTTTAAATTTTAAGAGTTAAATTAAAATAGATGTTTCAAACATATAAACATTAAATTGAATCAAAATATAAGTTACTTGAATTCATATGAATATTTATTAAAGGATAAGTATACATATTTTATAATCATATGAATATTAAATAAATATTTGTATAAGGCTTAAATAGATTATTAAAAAGAAAATCACATTTTAAACATTTAAAATAACACTTGTTAACTTTTTAAATGTATGTTAAGACACTTGTAAATCTTTGAGCATAGGTGTAAGAAAATTAAATCATACTAGGGACAAATGTCATATTCTTGACATTTTAATTTAAAATTAAAATTGTAAAATAATAATAAGTTGTACTCTCAACTGAAAGATCATCTTCATCTCAACCAAAATGAAAATCGAAACATAGATCTAAGAAATGGAAACCTAGAAATTAAAATTCAAAGGAAATAAAGATCTGGAAATTTCAAATGCAAATCAAAGGAAGGAGATCAAGGCAAATTCAAATAGCAGCTTCAAATCTTCAAATACAACTTGAAGTTCAGTAAAGGGAACTCTATCAACTGTAACCAGGGATCAAACAACAAGTTTAAAATTCAACTAAGAAAAAAGAAATCAAGTTCAAAACTAGAACAAGCCTAGAAACAAAAATATGTTATCTGCTTCTCTGTTCAACATGCCTGGTGAGTAAACTTTTAACTAGAATGCTTAGGTGATAAATGTTTGTGCATGTGTGTTTCTAGAATGTATTTATGCCTGCATGTATATGTATTTGTTAGAAATGAATGAAATAGGAAGTGGAAGAACTATAGTGTGAATTGAAACAAAGTCCCACATCATGGGATAATTGTTTCAATATCACCATATATATCACAACCCACTATACTAAATCAAAACAAAAGAGGAATAAGGACAAGGAATGGAAGGAATGAGGCAATGTGGCATGACATGTATGCTTTCATATTAATATTAAATATGTCAAAGATAGGGCCTTGGGCCTTGGGGCTCTTGGGGTCTAGTGATTAAATGGGCCACCGACTGCCGTTTGGGCCTGCATGCGCCAAACCGTCTATTTTTCGAGCGGACGTGTCCATTCGTTTGAACGGTCACCAGATGCGGCCATTTCCTTCCAGGCGCACACATACAACGGTCACTGCTGTTGGTTTAAGGGTCGCAACCTTTCCAGCAGTCATGACCGCTCCGAATAGGCACCTCCTCCAGCCTATAAATAGGCGGCCAGAATATGAGAAAATAATTAAGTTCTCTCTCTCAAATTCTGTTCCTTCTTCCTCTAAGAGCTCTGTTCTAGTGCTATAATCTCTTCAGTTCGTCGGCGCTCCGTCTGCAACCGCGGGGCTGGTCCGTTTCATCCTGGGAAGCAAATTGCTAACAACCGTAAAACTACTACGGCGGCAATATTGTTTCAAGGAAATAGATTCTCTCTGGACTCGGACATATCAATAGGTATTATAACAATTTTTTGTAACGGTTCTGCACCGTAGCATTCTGTACCAGAATTGTAAACTGGTTTGGTAACATTTCTTTGGTTACTATCGGTTTCGCGACACTTTTACGTGATTGCGGATAACAATCCTGAAACAATATTGTATTGTTGCAGACGATGATGTCTCAAAATAGCAACAATAATGCTGCACCAACACAGACGGTGACAACCGCTCAGCCTCCGGCTCTGGTTTCAAGTATGGCAATGTCTCATGGAGAAAGGCCAGAAAAATTCAATGAGATAGATTTCAAGCGTTGGCAACAGAAGATGTTGTTCTATCTGACGACATTAGGGCTCGCCAAATATCTAACCGAAGATGCTCCTGAAGTTGGCGAACTCGAACCCGATGCAGTCAAAGTGGAGGCTGCAACTGTCTGGAAAAATTCAGATTTTATATGTAAAAACTATATTCTGAATGGTCTGCATAATAGCATCTATAATGTTTATTGTACTGTTGCAACATCCAAGGAACTCTGGACAGTCTTGGACAGAAAGTACAAAACTGAAGATGCAGGCATGAAGAAATTCATCGCTGGCAAATTTCTCGACTTCAAAATGGTAGATTCAAAGACTGTGATCAACCAGACTCAAGAATTACAAGTGATCATCCGTCAACTACATGATGAAGGGATGACACTGAGCGAATCTTTTCAAGTTGCCGCAACCATTGAAAAACTTCCTCCATCTTGGAAGGACTTCAAAAACTACCTTAAGCACAAGCGTAAGGAAATGACAATGGAAGAACTCATAGTTCGTTTGCGGATTGAGGAAGATAATAGGAATTCCGAGAAAACGATTTCTCCGAATTTGGCTGCCAAAGCAAATGTTGTTGAGTCAGATAATTCTAACAAGAGAAAACGTGAAAATGCGCCTAAGAAGTCGAAGAAGAAATTTCAGGGTTCTTGTCATAATTGTGGAAAGAAGGGGCACAAAGCAGCTGAATGTCGCGCTCCCAAGAAGAAGAAATCGGAAGCAAATATGGCTGAAGTTGCAGATGGCATTTCTGATATGGATTTATGTGCAGTAATATCAGAATGCAACCTTGTTGGTAACTCAAAGGAATGGTTCGTAGACACAGGAGCCACTCGACACATATGTGCTAATAAGTGGATGTTTACGACCTATAAAACTACAACTGACGATGAACAACTTTTCATGGGCAATTCATCTGCATCAAAGGTAGAAGGCAAAGGAAAAGTTGTGCTGAAACTAACTTCTGGAAAGGAACTTACCTTAAGTGACGTTCTCCATGTTCCAGACATTCGAAAGAACTTGATTTCAGGGTCCTTGCTTGGCAAGCATGGTTTTAAATTAACCTTTGTGGCTGATAAGTTTGTATTATTAAAGAATGGAGTGTATGTAGGAAGAGGATATGTGTGTGATGGTTTATTCAAAGCAAATGTAACCACTATTGTACCAAACAATGATATGAATAAAAGTGAATCTTCTGCTTATATTGTTGACTCCTCTAATATATGGCATTCTAGATTAGGGCATGTGAATTTTGATACACTGCGAAAAATGATTAATCTAGAATTTATACCAAAATGTGATATAGACTCCAATTATAAATGTCAAATTTGTGCAGAAGCAAAATTGACAAGAACCTCGTTTCATCATGTTGAACGAGAAACTGAACCTCTAGACCTTATACACACTGATGTATGTGACTTGAAAATGTGTCAAACTAGAGGTGGAAAAAGGTATTTCATTACATTCATTGATGATTGTACTAGATACTGTTATGTATATCTCCTCAAGGATGAAGCATTCGACATGTTTAAACAGTATAAAGCCGAAGTTGAGAATCAACTCAATAGGAAAATTAAAGTTTTAAGAAGTGATAGAGGAGGAGAATATGAATTTCCATTTGAGGAATTCTGCGCTGAGCATGGTATTATACACCAAACTACAGCACCATATTCACCTCAATCCAACGGTATAGCCGAACGGAAAAATAGAACTCTTAAAGAAATGATGAATGCTTTACTAATAAGTTCTGGCTTACCAAATAATTTTTGGGGAGAAGCTATTCTTTCGGCAAATCATATTTTAAATAAAATACCAAGAAAGAAAACATCAAAGTCTCCTCATGAACTTTGGAAAAATAGACCGGCATCCTACAAATACTTAAAAGTGTGGGAGTGTCTTGCCAAAGTAGAAATACCTAAACCAAAGAAGGTCAAAATTGGACCAAAAACAATTGATTGTGTATTCATTGGATATGCACAAAACAGTGCTGCTTATCGATTTTTAGTACACAAATCAGAAATTGATGATATTCATGAAAATACCATCATAGAGTCGAGAAATGCTAGATTTTTCGAACATATATTCCCTTTGAAGCAGGGTATTGACAATTATGCTCAAAAGAGACCAAGGGAAGATGAATTTACCGATTCTCTTGAAAATGATGAGCAAAATAACCTTCGGCAAAATAGTGCTGATCTACAAGTGGAGGAACCTAGAAGAAGCAAAAGGTCAAGGACCTCAAGAACTTTTGGACCAGATTTCTACACATTTATGTTAGAAGATGATCCATTAACCTACAAACAAGCTATGTCCTCCAGCGATGCCCCTTACTGGAAAGAGGCCATTAACAGTGAGATAGAATCCATCATGGCTAACCACACATGGGAGTTAGTTGATTTACCTCAAGGATGCAAAACCTTAGGTAATAAATGGATATTCAAAAAGAAATTGAAACCTGATGGTTCAATAGACAAGTACAAAGCTCGTCTTGTAGTCCAAGGATTTAGACAAAAGGAAGATCTGGACTACTTTGATACATATTCACCAGTAACAAGGATAACATCGATAAGGATGCTTATTGCAATTGCGTCCATACTTGATTTAGAAATACATCAAATGGATGTTAAAACTGCATTTTTGAATGGTGAACTAGAGGAAGAAATATATATGAAGCAACCCGAAGGGTTTATGAGCTTTGGAAATGAGAATAAAGTGTGCAAATTAGTAAAATCGCTTTATGGCCTTAAACAAGCTCCAAAACAATGGCATAAGAAGTTTGATGAAACTATGTTATCAAACGGATTCACAATAAATGAATCAGATAAATGTGTCTATATAAAACAAGCACATATTGGGTATGTCATTGTTTGTCTTTATGTTGATGACTTGTTGATCCTAGGTAATAACAAGGCCATAATAACATCTACAAAGAATATGTTATCCTCTAGATTCGATATGAAAGACCTAGGACTGGCTGATGTGATATTGGATGTCAAAATTTTGAGAACACCACAAGGATATGCATTATCCCAATCACATTACATCGCCAAGATACTTGAAAAATTCAAGCAATATAATATTACTATTGCAAAAACACCAGTAGATATGACCCAGAATTGGGTAAAGAACACTGGTGATAGTATCTACCAGCTTGAATACTCTCATATACTAGGAAGTATCATGTATGTTATGAACTGCACTAGGCCAGATATCGCATACGCTGTAAGTAAGCTGAGTAGATTTACCAGCAATCCTGGTAAACATCATTGGAAAGCGATAATCAGAGTTCTAGGATACCTAAAGTATACGCAGAACTATGGTCTACAGTATACAAACTATCCTTCAACAGTGGAAGGATACAGTGATGCCAATTGGATAACTGGATCACATGATACAAAGTCTACAAGCGGATATGTGTTCACATTAGGAAATGGAGCAATATCATGGAAATCATCCAAACAGACTTGTATAGCTAGATATACGATGGAATCAGAGTTTATTGCACTAGATAAGACTGCAGAAGAAGCAGACTGGCTTCGAAGTTTCTTAGAAGATATTCCAAATTGGAGCAAACCTATGCCTCCAATATGTATACATTGTGATAGTCAATCAGCTATTGGAAGAGCTAATAGTACATTATACAATGGTAAATCTAGGCATATTCGTCGTAGACATAAGATAATAAGACAACTTCTCTCTAATGGAGTTATCACTATAGACTACATAAGGTCTAAAGATAACATAGCGGATCCACTAACAAAAGGCTTGCCAAGAGAGAAAGTTCAAACCTTATCGATGGGAATGGGATTAAGGCCCATAGAATAAAAGTTTTTCTAAAATGGAAACCCTACCTAGTTGACTGGAGATCCCAAGATCTAGGTTCAAAGGGACAACTAAGTTTAAGAGAAATTTGAAAGCACTGTTACACTCAAACCATTCCTATGATAAGTCAGTGCATTATTTGTTGGAAAATAGGATAAGTATTGATACTTTTAATGATGTCTGTACTTGAGGAATTGTGAATACCCTTTACAGAATCACCTAAGTAAGTGCGAAGGCGCCGCTTCAAAGAGAATTACGAGGCCAAATTCTCTATGCACTTATGATACCAGGCAGGTGTTCAAGGAAAAAATGAACACATACAGAGAACGAAGGATTATAAGAAACATTTGTCGTGTGTTATCTATTGTAGAATTACACAAAAGGTTTACAGTTCAAGGACAGTCTATGTCTACTGATTCACCTGTAATTCAAATGGATAAACACTAGGAAAGTTCAAGGCCTCTGTGCTACTTTAACGGATACGATAAATGGTTCGTGAAACTAAGAACAACTATTCATTCATGTGGGGTATTGTTAGAAATGAATGAAATAGGAAGTGGAAGAACTATAGTGTGAATTGAAACAAAGTCCCACATCATGGGATAATTGTTTCAATATCACCATATATATCACAACCCACTATACTAAATCAAAACAAAAGAGGAATAAGGACAAGGAATGGAAGGAATGAGGCAATGTGGCATGGCATGTATGCTTTCATATTAATATTAAATATGTCAAAGATAGGGCCTTGGGCCTTGGGGCTCTTGGGGTCTAGTGATTAAATGGGCCGCCGACTGCCGTTTGGGCTTGCATGCGCCAAACCGTCTATTTTTGGAGCAGACGTGTCCATTCGTTTGAACGGTCACCAGATGCGGCCATTTCCTTCCAGGCGCACACATACAACGGTCACTGCTGTTGGTTTAAGGATCGCAACCTTTCCAGCAGTCACGACCGCTCCGAATAGGCACCTCCTCCAGCCTATAAATAGGCGGCCAGAATATGAGAAAATAATTAAGTTCTCTCTCTCAAATTCTGTTCCTTCTTCCTCTAAGAGCTCTGTTCTAGTGCTATAATCTCTTCAGTTCGTCGGCGCTCCGTCTGCAACCGCGGGGCCGGTCCGTTTCATCCTGGGAAGCAAATTGCTAACAACCGTAAAACTACTACGGCGGCAATATTGTTTCAAGGAAACAGATTCTCTCTGGACTCGGACATATCAATAGGTATTATAACAATTTTTTGTAACGGTTCTGCACCGTAGCATTCTGTACCAGAATTGTAAACTGGTTTGGTAACATTTCTTTGGTTACTATCGGTTTCGCGACACTTTTACGTGATTGCGGATAACAGTATTTACCAGTGTAGATCAGTATGTTGTTGTATTTGAACTTTTCATATCTGTGCCTCTCTGTTTCAAAAATACAGAGTTTAAAAGTAAGAAAAATTCAATATTCTTTGATCTGTTCATTTCTGGGTTGTGAAATTCAAACATAATAAAATGTTTATATATAGATTAACATTTAAATTTTGTATTCAAGCAAAATAGTTTTGGAAATCTACAGTTCTTAAGTACATACAGCAAGAACTTTAAAATGTGGAAAAATTAATTAATTTAATTTATAAATTCAAGTATGGTACTTGAATCATCTTTGAAAAAATTGATTTTTAAAACTAAAATCATGAATTTTAGTTGGGAATCAAGGTAGCATTCTGGTGATGACCAGAATATGAATTTGTAACAAACCGAGCTTTTGTGAAAATTTAATATCGTCATTAAACGATTAAAATGCCAGCTAATTGCTGTTTGAAGTTTTTAACACCCGGTTTAAACTCTTTTATAAGTTGTTAAAAATTGCTAATTGGGCTTTATAAATATTTTGGGCTTTGAATGTTGGCCCATGGGTGTTGTACTGTGTTACTTGAGTGGATGTCATCCCCTTTCTTATTTTGTTCGACCCGGTCCCCTTCTCTTTTCATTCATTCGAAGCCTAACCCTAAATCAAAACACGAACGAGAATAAATGGCGGCTTCAAATCTCGTACTCGTTCGTTCCTCCACCGGATTCAGTTCTCTTTCGAGAAAGAAAAAAAAATGGTGGCTTCGTGATTCCTTTCTTCCTCTGATCGACTTAATTGCGTTCGTTCCAGTGAGGGTTTCGATTGTCTTTATGTCGCCACGGCTTCGACTGGAATGGCTCGAGCGATTGATGACTTCGCCTCCTCGCTTGGCACTCGTCTACTTCGTCTGTGGCAAAGGTGAGTTGAAATCTCACATCTAATTCGCTCGTCACTGTTGGTTTTCGTTCATTCTGGTTAGTTTCGATCTATTGGTTTTGTTGCGAGAATTGATTTTGTCGACTTCGACATTTGAACTATTTTGATTTGGCATTGTCTCGTTTTGAACCTGCTACTTCGATTACTTTAAAACGTGATTTTAGCACTCTGGCATCGATTTCTGATTGGAAACTTATGAGGTCTATTTGATTGGTTTAATTGCAGTTTGATTTGAACTGCATTTCTTGGTTAACATCGGCATTGACTTTTAAGTGAGATTGATTTTTGTACTGCTTTACTTTGGGGTTCTTTTCAAATCAGTGCTATGCTCGCGTTCGATTTTTGCGTTAATACTTGGGTTTTGAAATCACAGGGCTTCGGCCATTAGACTTGTCTAGGTGATTGGTGATTTCCTGACTTGTTCAGATTCACCATTTCGTGACTTGATTTCCGGGTTTTGATTTTTGCTTGCGTTTTTGATTTTGAACTTGGGATAGTGGTGCTGGTCGACTTCGACTTTGTTTTACTTGTTCTAGGTTGTGACTTGAACATTTTAACCCTGGCCTCAGCTTTTGTCATTGTTCAAACTTTTTTGGTTGACTTCAACATTTGCTTGGTTCTTGTTTCTCGTACTACCTGGTCTGGTTCTCGACCTATAGTGTTTATGAAGTCTAATGCCTTTGGTTTTCATTAGTACATATTGCCTTAAGTACTAGTATGTAGTGGCCATTTGATCTGTCCATTAAAGTCAGTGATGTGTCTGCATTGCAGTCACATGAATTGAACTTGTTCATTACAGTTGGGTTATTTTGTATTGAAGTATTTTGTTTTCCACTGTTTGGACATTTGGGTTTTTGAGTTGCAGGGTAATTGTTCTGTTTAGTTTATATTCACTTGGATGTTAGTCATGTAGTTTTGGATTCTATTATACTACTGTTGTCACTCATGTGTACTCCACTGTACCTCACTTCCTTTGGCCTTGCATTTAGTTCTGGCCTTGTATAGTGGTTCACTGCTTCCCAGTTTTATAAATGAGACTGTTGTATTTGGGTTTTGAACCACGACTCGACAGAGTTGCTGCCATTATTGTGGGCACTGACTTCAATTTGTCTGCACTTGTACATATTCACCTGACTTCAGTTTGTCTGCACTTGTACATATTCACTGTCACTTGCATTTTTGTACTGCATATTCCAGTGTTGCTTTATTGAGTTGCAGGGTTTATTGTATATGCTACATCCCTGTCATGTTTGGTTGTTTCTCGTTTCAACCTCTCCGGCTTGTTGCACTGCAGTTTTGTACATACTTGTGGTCTCTTCATTTGCACTGCTATATGTTGCTTGTTGACATCTAGCTTGAGTTTTTATTGTTGCATATCTGAACTCGATTCACTGGATCTTGTAGTTGATCATGTTGTGGTCTGATGCAATCTGCATTGTATTCAGTTTTGGGTCTTGTACTATGTTGTCTTCATTGTGTTGCATCTTGCATTCATTAGCTTGTATCACTGTCTTCACTGTTGTCACTGTGGTTTGAAATTGGTTCCTGTTGCCTCACTTTTTTAGATGTTGAAGTTGCTTTGGGAATTGTAATCTGCATTCATGTTGCTTTGTTGCGTGACTGTGGTCTTTGCACCTTGAGTTTTTGTGAAGTTGGTATCTTTACTTGCATATTTCAGTAGCTCCCCCTGTACATGCTGTTGAGTTCCACTGTCCTGTTGTTGTCGTATATGTTTATTTGATACTGCTGAAACAGTGGCATTGATATTGAGACTTGAGTTGAATCCCGATTTCGGGATTTGACCTTGTGATCATTTGTGATTTCTCTGAGCTTTTGTGTACCTCCTGCGAGAGTGGCGAGGCAGTACACGTGTGCGTGTACTGCAGCCCTATCCGATTTGACAGTTTTAAATTGATTTAGTCGATTTGATAAATTGTTTATTTATCTCTGTTGATGATTTAAATCTGCTGATTTTTGTTAAACACTGTTAAGTGTTATATTGACCGTTATCCGGTTTCTTTGTTTAAAGAATCGGATAGACGGGAATTATTGTGACTGTCGTCTATTTAAATTATTACTGCCTATATGCACTAATAAACTGGTTTGAATTAGACTGACCTGGGTATTATTTTCTATTGAATGTAATACTCGGGTCAGACCCGAGTTATTTCAGGTTGTAGATTTTCTTCTTTGAGTTGCTGTTCAAGATATGAAGACTTTTCACATCTTCTGAAGTTGTCAGTGTCATTTTGTAGTAGTCGTGTCATTGTATAGAACGATATGTATTCATGTATATTAGTCGATAATGTACTTGTATATATAACTTCTAGAGTCGGCAGTGTAGTTGTATCATATGTATTGTGTCAACTATGTATTAACTGACATCAGTTATATATATATGAGACTTTTGTTTTTATCTGTGTTCCGCATTTATATTATCTGTGTTATTGTTATATCTAATGTCCTAAACTATTATGAACCGTCATAGTTCGTTTTATATTAGTATTGGGTGTGTCGATGGGAGTAAATAAATAATTTGATGAAAAATAAAAAGTATGTACCGTTCCTATCGAGATAACCAATATTAGTGTAAGGCCAATTACGGATGGTCGCTCCTATCCAGCCTTATTCTTCGTAATAATAGACAGTATTTCCTTTAATACTCTTTGTTATTATGAGCATAGAGGTGGGGCGTCACAGTTGGTATCAGAGCTTGGGGTTTATGGACATAATATAAAACATAACTTGGATGGAACCTATGTTACAACTATTGGTCGATGTTTTATCTGTGATTTGAGTCAAAACTGAAGTTTTGAAATTTTGATGAAATTGTGTTCTGATGATTTGATTGATTTGGGTTCTATTTATCAGAGTGCGCAGCGGAAACAGTGAAACTGTCTTCGCTGAGTACAACTGATAATCTTTTTGATTTAAAAATCAAAATACGAAATTGATATGAATTTCATTTGTTGTTTACATAGCTGTAATTATTTTGTTTCTTTGAGAATTTCGAATCCGAATTGAGGATTCGAACAAATTGCAGTTATGTGATTTTTATTGAGATTTTTGCTGGTTTTCTTTTATGCTAATCATATATTGATTAGATTTTTGCCGTTTTGAATTATCCTCGAATGATTTCTTTGTTCATTTTGTAGTATGTGCAAAAAAAAAAATTTGAATTGCATGTTATTGTATTTATTTTACGTTGAACCGATGCTTGGTTATGAAACGTATTTTGTTGCCGTTATTTTTATAACGGGATTTTTACACCAGTGCTATTTTGAAGCACGGTGTTTTGTGGCATTTCTGATGAATGAAAATTCACTGATATGACATTCTGATGTAAATTATTTTGATGAGATTTTGACGTTAAAAAAAAAAGATTTTTGCTGCTTTGGCTTCAGTAACCGTCAAGTTTTAAAAGTGGATTTTCTAGCGGTTATTCCGCAATGCTGTTTTGTGACCGTTTTTACGGTATTTTGAGAAGTACAATTTCCTTATCGAAATTGTTACTGATTTGCTGCTTTAATCACGTTATTGGAAAATCGTTTTAAAATGGAAATTGTTTTATAAAATTTTAGCAGTTTGCGATTTCAAAAGAATGAGGAAGCGATTTAAACGTTTCAGCAAAATCGAGGACTATGACCCCTTTCTTTTACTGATTCGCTTAATTCCGGACTTGTCCGTTTGAAAATGTAAAGTGTATTTTTACAAAATACACAATTTTGACCTTTCAAGGAAACGATGAAGAGATTTAAACGATTTAGCAAAAGTGCGGAGTATGGAACCACACTTTTACTATTTCGGTTAATTCCAGACTCGTTAATTGAATATCTGTTGTTTTGATGATTTTGATGAACTTTACACTTTCAAGGAAACGATGAAGAGAATCAAACGATTTAGTAAAACACGTGGTATGGGACATGTGCGTTTGCTATTTCGGTTAATTCCGGACTCGTTAATTGAAATATTTGATGCTTTCGTGTGCTTTTGAGCCACTATGTTGGACCTTCGGGTCATATGTTGGACCTTCGGGTCAAATACCAGTACTAGACCTTCGGGTCATATGTTGGACCTTCGGGTCATTTGTTGGGCGCCAAAATTATGTTGAGTACTTGGTAGGCTTCGGCCATATGTTGTTGCACGTGCGGCGAATTAAAAACTCGCCATCTGATGGGATCGATCCAAGCTTTTATGTTGATTTTCAAGTCTTCTTAATTGATTTCTAGATATTTGTTGCTTCCAATTATCTGCAGGTAATTGGATATTTGTTGATATGAGTTCTGATTATCGTTTTTGATAATCAGATATTTGTTGTTTCTAATTATCGCTTGTGATAATTAGATATTTGCTGATATGAGTTCTGATTATCGTTTTTGATAATCAGATATTTGTTGTTTCTAATTATCGCTTGTGATAATTAGATATTTGTTGATATGAGTCCTGATTATCGTTTTTGATAATCGGATATTTGTTGCATTTAATTATCGCTCTAGATAATTAAATATTTGCTGATTTGAGATTTAATTATCGCTTTTGATAATTAAATATTTGTTGATTTTAGATTTAATTATCGCTTTAGATAATTAAATATTTGCTGATTTGAGATTTAATTATCGCTTTTGATAATTAAATATTTGTTGATTTTAGATTTAATTATCGCTTTAGATAATTAAATATTTGCTGATTTGAGATTTAATTATCGCTTTTGATAATTAAATATTTGTTGATTTTAGAATTAATTATCGCTTTAGATAATTAAATATTTGCTGATTTGAGATTTAATTATCGCTTTTGATAATTAAATATTTGTTGATTTTAGATTTAATTATCGCTTTAGATAATTAAATATTTGCTGATTTGAGATTTAATTATCGCTTTAGATAATTAAATATTTGTTGATATGAGTTCTGATTATCGTTTTTGATAATCGGATATTTGTTGTTTCTAATTATCGCTTGTGATAATTAGATATTTGTTGATATGAGTTCTGATTATCGTTTTTGATAATCAGATATTTGTTGTTTCTAATTATCGCTTGTGATAATTAGATATTTGCTGATATGAGTTCTGATTATCGTTTTTGATAATCAGATATTTGTTGTTTCTAATTATCGCTTGTGATAATTAGATATTTGTTGATATGAGTCCTGATTATCGTTTTTGATAATCAGATATTTGTTGCATTTAATTATCGCTCTAGATAATTAAATATTTGCTGATTTGAGATTTAATTATCGCTTTTGATAATTAAATATTTGTTGATTTTAGATTTAATTATCGCTTTAGATAATTAAATATTTGCTGATTTGAGATTTAATTATCGCTTTTGATAATTAAATATTTGTTGATTTTAGATTTAATTATCGCTTTAGATAATTAAATATTTGCTGATTTGAGATTTAATTATCGCTTTTGATAATTAAATATTTGTTGATTTTAGATTTAATTATCGCTTTAGATAATTAAATATTTGCTGATTTGAGATTTAATTATCGCTTTTGATAATTAAATATTTGTTGATTTTAGATTTAATTATCGCTTTAGATAATTAAATATTTGCTGATTTGAGATTTAATTATCGCTTTTGATAATTAAATATTTGTTGATTTTAGATATAATTATCGCTTTAGATAATTAAATATTTGCTGATTTGAGATTTAATTATCGCTTTTGATAATTAAATATTTGTTGATTTTAGATTTAATTATCGCTTTAGATAATTAAATATTTGCTGATTTGAGATTTAATTATCGCTTTTGATAATTAAATATTTGTTGATTTTAGATTTAATTATCGCTTTAGATAATTAAATATTTGCTGATTTGAGATTTAATTATCGCTTTAGATAATTAAATATTTGCTGATTTGAGATTTAATTATCGCTTTAGATAATTAAATATTTGCTGATTTGAGATTTAATTATCGCTTTAGATAATTAAATATTTGATGATCTGAGATTTAATTATCGCTTGAGATAATTAAATATTTGTTGATTTTAGATTTAATTATCGCTTCAGATAATTAAATAATTGTTGATTTGAGATTTAATTATCGCTTTAGATAATTAAATATTTGTTGATATGAGATTTAATTATCGCTTTTGATAATTAAATATTCACTGGTTTGAGATTTAATTATCGCTTTTAATAATAGAATATTGCTGATGTTTGCATTTATTCCGGTTGCTGTCTACTTGATAATTAGATTTTGTTGAGAATCTGTAAATTTCTTTTATGAAAATAAAAGGATTCCTTTGGTATTTGTGTTCTCGATCTTTATTTTTCTAGCTTAACCAGTTTATGTTAGAAGAATAATCGTTATAGACGACTTTCATTATGAAAATTGATGGGACGTAATTTTTATAAGGAGGGGAGTCTGTAACAAACCGAGCTTTTGTGAAAATTTAATATCGTCATTAAACGATTAAAATGCCAGCTAATTGCTGTTTGAAGTTTTTAACACCCGGTTTAAACTCTTTTATAAGTTGTTAAAAATTGCTAATTGGGCTTTATAAATATTTTGGGCTTTGAATGTTGGCCCATGGGTGTTGTACTGTGTTACTTAAGTGGATATCATCCCCTTTCTTATTTTGTTCGACCCGGTCCCCTTCTCTTTTCATTCATTCGAAGCCTAACCCTAAATCAAAACACGAACGAGAATAAATGGCGGCTTCAAATCTCGTACTCGTTCGTTCCTCCACCGGATTCAGTTCTCTTTCGAGAAAGAAAAAAAAATGGTGGCTTCGTGATTCCTTTCTTCCTATGATTGACTTAATTGCGTTCGTTCCAGTGAGGGTTTCGATTGTCTTTATGTCGCCACGGCTTCGACTGGAATGGCTCGAGCGATTGATGACTTCGCCTCCTCGCTTGGCACTCGTCTACTTCGTCTGTGGCAAAGGTGAGTTGAAATCTCACTTCTAATTCGCTCGTCACTGTTGGTTTTCGTTCATTCTGGTTAGTTTCGATCTATTGGTTTTGTTGCGAGAATTGATTTTGTCGACTTCGACATTTGAACTATTTTGATTTGGCATTGTCTCGTTTTGAACCTGCTACTTCGATTACTTTAAAACGTGATTTTAGCACTCTGGCATCGATTTCTGATTGGAAACTTATGAGGCCTATTTGATTGGTTTAATTGCAGTTTGATTTGAACTGCATTTCTTGGTTAACATCGGCATTGACTTTTAAGTGAGATTGATTTTTGTACTGCTTTACTTTGGGGTTCTTTTCAAATCAGTGCTATGCTCGCGTTCGATTTTTGCGTTAATACTTGGGTTTTGAAATCACAGGGCTTCGGCCATTCGACTTGTCTAGGTGATTGGTGATTTCCTGACTTGTTCAGATTCACCATTTCGTGACTTGATTTCCGGGTTTTGATTTTTGCTTGCGTTTTTGATTTTGAACTTGGGATAGTGGTGCTGGTCGACTTCGACTTTGTTTTACTTGTTCTAGGTTGTGACTTGAACATTTTAACCCTGGCCTTAGCTTTTGTCATTGTTCAAACTTGTTTGGTTGACTTCAACATTTGCTTGGTTCTTGTTTCTCGTACTACCTGGTTTGGTTCTCGACCTATAGTGTTTATGAAGTCTAATGCCTTTGGTTTTCATTAGTACATATTGCCTTAAGTACTAGTATGTAGTGGCCATTTGATCTGTCCATTAAAGTCAGTGATGTGTCTGCATTGCGGTCATATGAATTGAACTTGTTCATTACAGTTGGGTTATTTTGTATTGAAGTATTTTGTTTTCCACTGTTTGGACATTTGGGTTTTTGAGTTGCAGGGTAATTGTTTTGTTTAGTTTATATTCACTTGGATGTTAGTCATGTAGTTTTGGATTCTATTATACTACTGTTGTCACTCATGTGTACTCCACTGTACCTCACTTCCTTTGGCCTTGCATTTAGTTCTGGCCTTGTATAGTGGTTCACTGCTTCCCAGTTTTATAAATGAGACTGTTGTATTTGGGTTTTGAACCACGACTCGACAGAGTTGCTGCCATTATTGTGGGCACTGACTTCAATTTGTCTGCACTTGTACATATTCACCTGACTTCAGTTTGTCTGCACTTGTACATATTCACTGTCACTTGCATTTTTGTACTGCATATTCCAGTGTTGCTTTATTGAGTTGCAGGGTTTATTGTATATGCTACATCCCTGTCATGTTTGGTTGTTTCTCGTTTCAACCTCTCCGGCTTGTTGCACTGCAGTTTTGTACATACTTGTGGTCTCTTCATTTGCACTGCTATATGTTGCTTGTTGACATCTAGCTTGAGTTTTTATTGTTGCATATCTGAACTCGATTCACTGGATCTTGTAGTTGATCATGTTGTGGTCTGATGCAATCTGCATTGTATTCAGTTTTGGGTCTTGTACTATGTTGTCTTCATTGTGTTGCATCTTGCATTCATTAGCTTGTATCACTGTCTTCACTGTTGTCACTGTGGTTTGAAATTGGTTCCTGTTGCCTCACTTTTTTAGATGTTGAAGTTGCTTTGGGAATTGTAATCTGCATTCATGTTGCTTTGTTGCGTGACTGTGGTCTTTGCACCTTGAGTTTTTGTGAAGTTGGTATCTTTACTTGCATATTTCAGTAGCTCCCCCTGTACATGCTGTTGAGTTCCACTGTCCTGTTGTTGTCGTATATGTTTATTTGATACTGCTGAAACAGTGGCATTGATATTGAGACTTGAGTTGAATCCCGATTTCGGGATTTGACCTTGTGATCATTTGTGATTTCTCTGAGCTTTTGTGTACCTCCTACGAGAGTGGCGAGGCAGTACACGCGTGCGTGTACTGCAGCCCTATCCGATTTGACATTTTTAAATTGATTTAGTCGATTTGATAAATTGTTTATTTATCTCTGTTGATGATTTAAATCTGCTGATTTTTGTTAAACACTGTTAAGTGTTATATTGACCGTTATCCGGTTTCTTTGTTTAAAGAATCGGATAGACGGGAATTATTGTGACTGTCGTCTATTTAAATTATTACTGCCTATATGCACTAATAAACTGGTTTGAATTAGACTGACCTGGGTATTATTTTCTTTTGAATGTAATACTCGGGTCAGACCCGAGTTATTTCAGGTTGTAGATTTTCTTCTTTGAGTTGCTGTTCAGGATATGAAGACTTTTCACATCTTCTGAAGTTGTCAGTGTCATTTTGTAGTAGTCGTGTCATTGTATAGAACGATATGTATTCATGTATATTAGTCGATAATGTACTTGTATATATAACTTCTAGAGTCGGCAGTGTAGTTGTATCATATGTATTGTGTCAACTATGTATTAACTGACATCAGTTATATATATATATGAGACTTTTGTTTTTATCTGTGTTCCGCATTTATATTATCTGTGTTATTGTTATATCTAATGTCCTAAACTATTATGAACCGTCGTAGTTCGTTTTATATTAGTATTGGGTGTGTCGATGGGAGTAAATAAATAATTTGATGAAAAATAAAAAGTATGTACCGTTCCTATCGAGATAACCAATATTAGTGTAAGGCCAATTACGGATGGTCGCTCCTATCCAGCCTTATTCTTCGTAATAATAGACAGTATTTCCTTTAATACTCTTTGTTATTATGAGCATAGAGGTGGGGCGTCACAGAATTTGAGCAAATTCAGGTGATAGGTTTATCTCTGGTGGTCGGGGTTTTGATCGGAGCTTGGTTGATGGCCAGTAATGTCGGGAAAAATGTCAAACGATTTTACTACTGTAACATCCCGAAAATTTTCGAATTTCGAAAATTCAACATCGATACTCACTTTATCGACTGTTGAGCCATCGAATGCCGGAAACCCGAAAAGTTATGGTTTTAAGAAAGAAGAAAAAGGTAGAAGAAGAAGATAGAAGAAAAAGAAAGAAGAACAACAACAGAGCAAGAGAACAGCAACAGAAACAAGACAATATCAGAATCTTACACATCGCAGCGGAACAATATATAATAGATAAATGAATAATCTCTAAAACAAAGAACTATATCATTTTATACATACATCAATCATCAGAGCCAATATACAACAATGGACAGTTATATAACTTGTCCTCATACAGAATACACAGCGAAATAAATGTATCAGATACAAATACTACGTCTCGTCATCCAGCTTATCTCCAAAGCTCCAGAATATCCAGAATATCCTGATAATATAACTCTGGACTGCCCGTGTGGAAATTTGTGGGCACCCAGAGTTTAGAAGGGAACAATAAACTCCGAGTCAGTCATGGTGACTGGTGTGAGATCGTAAAACAGTTATTCTTTATAACAACAAAAATAATTTTTAAGTCAATTCGAAATGCTTTTGGAAAATGAAACTACCATAAGACCTCCCACCACACACACAATGCAAACGCAGAATTGGAGGAGATTTCTTCTTATGATAGTCAAAGATGCTTACTACGCAAAATCAAATCATTTTTTGATATTATTATTAGTGCATAGTGTCGAAAACATTTCGAAAGTATAATATAAATCTTAGCCAACATACGACCAGTATCGTATGCCTACTATAGCTACCATCTAAACAGTGGTGACCACCGTACGTAAATGGCAGGTTCTACAACTAATACCGTACAAATCACGTATTGGAGTTTGGATTTCCAACAAATGGTCAGGCTAAGGAACTTCCTATCCACGATGGGTACGTCCCTGGAATAGACGACCCGAGAAATAACCTAACATTACGGTTAGATCTCTGCCAACACAAGGCCGGGTTACCTCTGCAAAAATAGGTAACTACTGACACGCGTATGCCATCCCCCGATCGTAACCGATCTTCCCGAGGATCCCCGATTTCCAACAAACCACATAGATAATAATGCAGCAACCACATAGGTTAAGTATCTGGGCTCCATACCATGATACCACCTCTATCCAGAAGGAATGACATACACTAAGGGGCGCTACTCCCTAGAACCTTGCCGCATCCTTCCTGTTTCGACCATTTCCGGGGTGTGAGGCTCGACGAAGTCTCGTCCACAAAGCTACGCTTTCTCAAAAAGCCCTGCTTCGGGTCAACAAAATGATCAACCTATGATCACAAAGATATAAGATCAACCAAATGATCATATCTCAAATGATCAAACACTGATCATTTCACAGCAACACTCAGTATGCCACGTTACCAAATTGGGATATATCGCTGATAAATTTCAACTACATAACCTCTGAGCTCGTACGTCTCAGAGAAGGGTGTTAAGCTAAGAGAATAAATTCTCCGCCACCAACAGAAATGTATTTGAAAGAAATCAGCTTTATATCTCAAATTGTAACGTCAGACATACAATCCATACAAGTCTGTTCCGGGATCGAACAGAACCGAAGGCACTTCTCACGAAGCCCTTGCATATCCGGATAATTTCCAATCACGTCAGGACTTCCCGTCACTAAGGGTGATAAAAACCTCTAAATCGGAGATCAGCCGATGTAGAGTAACTCGACGGTAATCCTTCCGTTTTCAAAAATATCCGGTCTTCAACACCGGTCTTCAAATGCGATTCATAACGACGTATCACATATTCGGAATGGGTTATACGACCCCATGGTCCTTTCCCGGCTAACCCGAATAGTGAGCGCTTATTTAAAAATAAGTGTGGCATTCAAATTCATCAAATTCACAACAAAACATCCATTCAGGGTAATTATTGATAGCCAGTTATTTAACTATCAATAAAGATGTGCAACATCATCAGATTCCAAATAATTTTCCAAAATTTTTATCTTCAAAAATATCTTTACTAGATATAATAATTTCCACACTTCAAAAATAAACCAGCGTTTATTTCCTTTAAAACGAATTTCCATTTCTTTTATAAATTCCATAGTGAATTTATATTTCAAAAATATCTACTGATATACGATTTTCAAATCGATTTCAAAATTCAACTTCAATTTATCTTTTCAAAGATAATTTCTCAAAACAGTTCATTTCATATTGGAAAAGTATTTCCATACTTATTAAATAATAAGTAATTCACAAATCTATTTATTTTCAACATTTGAAAATATTCAATATACTTAAATCAAATTAAGTATATATTTCATTCTTTTAAGGAAATCATAAATTTTAACATCTATTTGAGTCAAAACGAATGTTGCGTAAAACATCGTTACGACGACTCGAAATCAATAGTATAGGGATTCGGAATTTTAGATAGGTATATAAATCCCAATACTACATAAAAACATTTCCTTTCGGGAATCATTTACTATAACAACAGTGTTATAGTCCACCATTTCCTTATATTTCTCGAAAACGTCTTTTTCAACAACAAGTGTTGAAATCTATGCTTTCGATTCATAACGCATTTTAAAACACCTTTAAAATGTTTAACTTCATTTCGAATATCACTTTCCCAAAACCATATCTATTCTACTTAACAATATATTCACTGTCCAAAATCGTGAATATAATTTACTTAACCCAATTTCAATCATTTCTACACATTTTTATTTCAATAAAAATTCGCTATCCAAAATCGCGAATATATCTTCTTAAATAATCTTCTATATTTAATTTATCAAATTCAATCGATTTTGAATTTATAAACACGGTTATAAATTCTATTTCTATTTTAAATAACAACCTTGACTTATAAATCTTCTTTTTATCAACTTCTATATTTTTTTACTTATCAAAATAAGTGATTTCATATTTGTAAACAGCATTTATAAACTCCAATTTTATTTATAAGAACTTCAATATCAAATCAATTTCAATATTGATTTCTAAATTTATTTTCAACTTCAAATAAAGTTTCCATGCTGATTTCTCAACAATTTCATTTCCAAAATATTAAATCAATTTCTGATTGATTTCCAATTTTATTTATCCCTACTAAAATAAATTCCTTATTTTCCTTCAAATTATTCAATATCCTGTTTTTAAAAGGATTCTTTAAATTGAAATCATTTTACATTGATTTCCCAAATCGTTTCAATTTACCAATTAAATTTCTAATTGGATTTCCAACTTATCTCCTTTTAAATAAATTCTTTTTAAAGAAAATATATTTCTTTGTCTCTTTCAATCTATTTAAAAATCCAAGTTTTAAATTGAATTCTTCAATTTAAAATCACTGTTTTATGAAATCCATTTATTTAGCATTTTCACTTTATTCTGGAAATAATTCAATAAGATTATAAAAACAGCTTTTATACTTTTAAATTCTTTTCTTCAAAATTTCTTCAATTTCAAAAATTGATTCACTTAGAAATTTTCTACTTGAATCTCAAAAATTCAATTTCGTTTACCTTTGGAATCCAATGATGTCAAAACATCCATTCAGCTAAATTTTAGCTTTCAAACAATTTCCAGATATCAATATGATTAATAGCATCACTATAATCATTCACAGATTTATATCACAATAGAAATAAATTCAATTAATGTGAGGGGTCCAGTTGGATCCCTCCAACCTGTTTCCCTGCATCCAAAGATGTTAGCACAATACCAATTCCGCTCCAGTACGGAATTATCGCGGTATATAGGTTTTTATAAATCCGCTTACTAACGGCGCAATAGGGTCTCATCCGCTATACGAGGCGGGAAATCAATCAATCCAATATATACATATGCCAATATGTATATACTGCTATATATATAGATATATCCTAAAATATCTAATACCACAATCAACATAGCAATCATATCAATCAATAATAATAACTGAAAGTTCCACTTTTCAATTGAGTGAGAAAATCTCACCTTAGCTTTAATTTTGCCATCCATTCACTTTAATCCTGATTTGGTTTTCCCGGTTTGACCTTGTATAAATGATTTAGATAATTTATCAATATTCAAAACAGTCAAATAGTTAACTACCATTTAATTAGTTACCCTACACAACCAATTACTTCTCCGATTACTTAATAATAAATTTTAACAAATTTCCCTAAGATAAATAATTCTTATAAACTAAAACAATTTTTTATAAGTAATTTGAACGAGGTAATCACCTAAATAAATTATCTTAATACAAACTAGTAAATTGTATTCATTATCCTCTTTAAACTGTCTATTAAAAAGCTTCTATTTTAAACCTTATAGAATTTAATTTCTTTTATCTTTATATATATGCACACATATATATATTTATATTTATTAAATCAGGATGGAAAATGAAGAACAAATAAACTGCAGTATGCTTAATACCTCACTGCGAATTCAAACTCGAAAACACCCTCGACGAACCCAAACTCCACCACCGGTCTGCCGCTGACCACCCATCTACTCGCCAGTTGCCATCACTGTCCTCGAACCCCATATCGCGACCACCCAGGTTAACGACTTCGCGAAAACTACTCGCGAAACCCCCAAGTCGAACTCCACTTCGAGATGATCTGTCCCCCGTCTCCACGCCACCATCACAGTCGAGACCATCGTCGCCAGTCGCCTTCATCCTCCCCTTCGAATTCGCGAACGCCTCGCAGTCGCACGCCCTACCGGCAACTCAATGTCGCCACTGCCTAAATCGAGGCTCACGTGAACCCTAATGTCGAAGTCGAGATCGCCGCTTGCCCCAAAATCCACGCGATCGTGACCCCTTGTCGCGCGTCTCGCTCGAACGACCACCCAACATCGCCTAACCTCCTCTTTGCACTCGCGAGTGCCACCGCGCTTCGACCTCGCTTGCTCGCATTCGCCTGCTACTTTGAATCGCGACTCCATGTTCACGTAGATTTGAAACGTCGAGGAAGAAACGAAGTTCGCGTTTCTTATCTGAATATCACTTTTCTTTTTTCGATTTGATTTTTGTTTGAGAAAGGGAGCGGCCATTTATTTTGATTTAAACGAACTGAAGGTTTTTTTCTTTTTATCTGAGTTCAACTATCATTTGAAGTGAGGAATGAGGGAAAGGGGAAGACAACAAGTACGTGATTTTTAAATGAGAAGGCGGCTCCCTTTTTCGTGATTTAACTAAAGAGAAAGAAAGCGTGTACGAGAGGAGACAATAGGGGGGTGGGCTGTACGAGTTGTTGGATTATAGGAAAGCAATTTGATTTTATTTAAATTCAGTCGGTCCCGGTATAAATTTCTATGCGTTTATATATCGTATGCTCATATATCAATTCCGAAAAATACGAAAATTGAAATCCGACAATAACAAACTATTACGGACCCAACGGAACTGGTTTCGTCGAATTCCGAGACTGTGCCTCGGACGACTATTTTTAAATATTGATTCGAACGATATAATTTCAAACTGAACAAATCACTTCTAAATTCGATTCTGAGAGTTCCATTATCTTCAGTTTTATAAATATGAATTTTAAAAGCTTTTGGAATATTTTTCTTCAGCTTAAAATTGAAGATACAAATTTTATTCAACTCTCAATAGATTAAATTATATAATTTAATCGTCAAATTCAATTTTAAATCGGGGATTCAAATTAAATCATCGTTCAAATATTTAAAATTAATTAAATATTCTCAATTTAATTTGGTCAAAATTCTGGGTCGTTACAAACTTCCCTCCTTAAAAGAATTTCGTCCTCGAAATTACAAGTTAGGAAAAAAAAAAAGTCCTTAACTCGTCTACTATTTTTCAACATCCTAATAGTTTTATCACTATTCAAACAGATCTTCCTACTAAAGATTTGTTATCATCTCAACTAAATTTCCAACTTCAATTTTAAGTTTCAAACAACATTGTTTAACTTCTAAATTCAAATTCGAGTTTAAATTCAAATTTTAAACTTTCGAAATTTCTCAAAAATTTTCTAACACTCGAAATTTCCGAAAAATTTCGCCAGCGTCTCCTTTGCGCGGCTAATACGGCACGACTACAAAACGTCCCTACGGACTCTCAGATTTCAAAAAGAAAAAGAAAAAGCCAAGCGGCTAGACCAGAAATCAGCAAAAACTCATATTATAATTCAAATACGTACCTTTTTTCGAGCAATTCAAATTATCTGTGAAATCAAATCCAATTTCCTTTATACCTGTATATCTACTAGCCATAATATCTAGTTATAACATCCAACTATTTTGCAAATTTTATTACAAACTTCTAATATCAACTTCTTATACCATTTCTAGTTTACTATTGAAGTTATACCTATTCAATTTTGTTCAATCTTTACATTTCAATCTTCATTTGAATTTACTTTACCATTTCAATTCAATTCAATTTGGATTCTATTTATCTCCTGAATATTGAATTTTATCGATTAGTTTCAATTACTAATTTTAGTTTAATACTTCACAATCCAATTCAAATTCAGTCTTACATTCTTACAAATTCAAAATGAATCTTAACATTTCAATTTTTACTCTCTTGCACTTACAATTGCAATTTTATTTGTTTGTTCTCACATTCTTTCATTTTCAATTCGAATCCCAATTTTATTCTTTTGTTCAATTATCAACTTAGAATAATTTCAATATCAAGTTTCACTTAAAGAATTTCACTCTTCATTTAATTGATTCACTTATACTTACTTTGATTTAACTTCATTCCTTAAGTTAAATTTATTCGATCAAAATTCAAATTGTATAAGTTATCAAATTAGTTATATTTCATAGTATTCCAGAGTCTTAACAACATTTCAAACTCATTTTGAAAACAATTCAAATCATCCTTTGAATTTCCAAAACAAAACCCAATTTTCCAAACAACTTCCATTTAAAACAATTTGGCAGCAATTCCTCTTTTGGAAACCCGAAAATGAACACCAATGATGCCGCGGTCATCATCGAAATTATTTTCCAGCGACCGAAAAGAGTTTAGAGCTTTTCATTCCTTCAGAATACCTTTCAAACCTTTAAAATTCATTTTCAAATCAAAATGATTTAAACTTCCCAAATCTCCAAAATTTTCAAAATCCTTTCAAAACTTTTCCAAAACTTCTCTGGAATTCCGTTTTAATTTACAAATCACATTTATAATTTACATTCTCAAATCTCATTTATATATGGATTTATTTCTTAACTTTGGAGTTACGATTTCAATTTCTTATTCAGTTTTAGTGATGATAATTCACTATTATTACTTCCTAACATCCATGCAACCATATACTATAGTACTTTATAGAAAACATTTATTTTCTATACAAAAATAGTTTTGGGTAAAATTATTTCATTTACCCTATTTAAAACAATACTGTGCCGAACTGTTCTATTCAAGTGTTTAGAAACCCCTTCGATACAGTTTTGCAAGACTGTGCCGACGAAGGTTCATATACCACTCAATAAACTAATCATCACAATACAAAACAATTTTATATTAACTAACAAATACGCGCTCATATCTATTATTACACTCAAACTCATTCTAGAGTACTACTGACTCTATCTCTAATGAGTAACACCCAACAGAGCAGGGTTGTCGCTTAACCATATGCTCTGATACCAAATGTAACATCCCGAAAATTTTCGAATTTCGAAAATTCAACATCGATACTCACTTTATCGACTGTTGAGCCATCGAATGCCGGAAACCCGAAAAGTTATGGTTTTAAGAAAGAAGAAAAAGGTAGAAGAAGAAGATAGAAGAAAAAGAAAGAAGAACAACAACAGAGCAAGAGAACAGCAACAGAAACAGGACAATATCAGAATCTTACACATCGCAGCGGAACAATATATAATAGATAAATGAATAATCTCTAAAACAAAGAACTATATCATTTTATACATACATCAATCATCAGAGCCAATATACAACAATGGACAGTTATATAACTTGTCCTCATACAGAATACACAGCGAAATAAATGTATCAGATACAAATACTACGTCTCGTCATCCAGCTTATCTCCAAAGCTCCAGAATATCCAGAATATCCTGATAATATAACTCTGGACTGCCCGTGTGGAAATTTGTGGGCACCCAGAGTTTAGAAGGGAACAATAAACTCCGAGTCAGTCATGGTGACTGGTGTGAGATCGTAAAACAGTTATTCTTTATAACAACAAAAATAATTTTTAAGTCAATTCGAAATGCTTTTGGAAAATGAAACTACCATAAGACCTCCCACCACACACACAATGCAAACGCAGAATTGGAGGAGATTTCTTCTTATGATAGTCAAAGATGCTTACTACGCAAAATCAAATCATTTTTTGATATTATTATTAGTGCATAGTGTCGAAAACATTTCGAAAGTATAATATAAATCTTAGCCAACATACGACCAGTATCGTATGCCTACTATAGCTACCATCTAAACAGTGGTGACCACCGTACGTAAATGGCAGGTTCTACAACTAATACCGTACAAATCACGTATTGGAGTTTGGATTTCCAACAAATGGTCAGGCTAAGGAACTTCCTATCCACGATGGGTACGTCCCTGGAATAGACGACCCGAGAAATAACCTAACATTACGGTTAGATCTCTGCCAACACAAGGCCGGGTTACCTCTGCAAAAATAGGTAACTACTGACACGCGTATGCCATCCCCCGATCGTAACCGATCTTCCCGAGGATCCCCGATTTCCAACAAACCACATAGATAATAATGCAGCAACCACATAGGTTAAGTATCTGGGCTCCATACCATGATACCACCTCTATCCAGAAGGAATGACATACACTAAGGGGCGCTACTCCCTAGAACCTTGCCGCATCCTTCCTGTTTCGACCATTTCCGGGGTGTGAGGCTCGACGAAGTCTCGTCCACAAAGCTACGCTTTCTCAAAAAGCCCTGCTTCGGGTCAACAAAATGATCAACCTATGATCACAAAGATATAAGATCAACCAAATGATCATATCGCAAATGATCAAACACTGATCATTTCACAGCAACACTCAGTATGCCACGTTACCAAATTGGGATATATCGCTGATAAATTTCAACTACATAACCTCTGAGCTCGTACGTCTCAGAGAAGGGTGTTAAGCTAAGAGAATAAATTCTCCGCCACCAACAGAAATGTATTTGAAAGAAATCAGCTTTATATCTCAAATTGTAACGTCAGACATACAATCCATACAAGTCTGTTCCGGGATCGAACAGAACCGAAGGCACTTCTCACGAAGCCCTTGCATATCCGGATAATTTCCAATCACGTCAGGACTTCCCGTCACTAAGGGTGATAAAAACCTCTAAATCGGAGATCAGCCGATGTAGAGTAACTCGACGGTAATCCTTCCGTTTTCAAAAATATCCGGTCTTCAACACCGGTCTTCAAATGCGATTCATAACGACGTATCACATATTCGGAATGGGTTATACGACCCCATGGTCCTTTCCCGGCTAACCCGAATAGTGAGCGCTTATTTAAAAATAAGTGTGGCATTCAAATTCATCAAATTCACAACAAAACATCCATTCAGGGTAATTATTGATAGCCGGTTATTTAACTATCAATAAAGATGCGCAACATCATCAGATTCCAAATAATTTTCCAAATTATTTATCTTCAAAAATATCTTTACTAGATATAATAATTTCCACACTTCAAAAATAAACCAGCGTTTATTTCCTTTAAAACGAATTTCCATTTCTTTTATAAATTCCATAGTGAATTTATATTTCAAAAATATCTACTGATATACGATTTTCAAATCGATTTCAAAATTCAACTTCAATTTATCTTTTCAAAGATAATTTCTCAAAACAGTTCATTTCATATTGGAAAAGTATTTCCATACTTATTAAATAATAAGTAATTCACAAATCTATTTATTTTCAACATTTGAAAATATTCAATATACTTAAATCAAATTAAGTATATATTTCATTCTTTTAAGGAAATCATAAATTTTAACATCTATTTGAGTCAAAACGAATGTTGCGTAAAACATCGTTACGACGACTCGAAATCAATAGTATAGGGATTCGGAATTTTAGATAGGTATATAAATCCCAATACTACATAAAAACATTTCCTTTCGGGAATCATTTACTATAACAACAGTGTTATAGTCCACCATTTCCTTATATTTCTCGAAAACGTCTTTTTCAACAACAAGTGTTGAAATCTATGCTTTCGATTCATAACGCATTTTAAAACACCTTTAAAATGTTTAACTTCATTTCGAATATCACTTTCCCAAAACCATATCTATTCTACTTAACAATATATTCACTGTCCAAAATCGTGAATATAATTTACTTAACCCAATTTCAATCATTTCTACACATTTTTATTTCAATAAAAATTCGCTATCCAAAATCGCGAATATATCTTCTTAAATAATCTTCTATATTTAATTTATCAAATTCAATCGATTTTGAATTTATAAACACGGTTATAAATTCTATTTCTATTTTAAATAACAACCTTGACTTATAAATCTTCTTTTTATCAACTTCTATATTTTTTTACTTATCAAAATAAGTGATTTCATATTTGTAAACAGCATTTATAAACTCCAATTTTATTTATAAGAACTTCAATATCAAATCAATTTCAATATTGATTTCTAAATTTATTTTCAACTTCAAATAAAGTTTCCATGCTGATTTCTCAACAATTTCATTTCCAAAATATTAAATCAATTTCTGATTGATTTCCAATTTTATTTATCCCTACTAAAATAAATTCCTTATTTTCCTTCAAATTATTCAATATCCTGTTTTTAAAAGGATTCTTTAAATTGAAATCATTTTACATTGATTTCCCAAATCGTTTCAATTTACCAATTAAATTTCTAATTGGATTTCCAACTTATCTCCTTTTAAATAAATTCTTTTTAAAGAAAATATATTTCTTTGTCTCTTTCAATCTATTTAAAAATCCAAGTTTTAAATTGAATTCTTCAATTTAAAATCACTGTTTTATGAAATCCATTTATTTAGCATTTTCACTTTATTCTGGAAATAATTCAATAAGATTATAAAAACAGCTTTTATACTTTTAAATTCTTTTCTTCAAAATTTCTTCAATTTCAAAAATTGATTCACTTAGAAATTTTCTACTTGAATCTCAAAAATTCAATTTCGTTTACCTTTGGAATCCAATGATGTCAAAACATCCATTCAGCTAAATTTTAGCTTTCAAACAATTTCCAGATATCAATATGATTAATAGCATCACTATAATCATTCACAGATTTATATCACAATAGAAATAAATTCAATTAATGTGAGGGGTCCAGTTGGATCCCTCCAACCTGTTTCCCTGCATCCAAAGATGTTAGCACAATACCAATTCCGCTCCAGTACGGAATTATCGCGGTATATAGGTTTTTATAAATCCGCTTACTAACGGCGCAATAGGGTCTCATCCGCTATACGAGGCGGGAAATCAATCAATCCAATATATACATATGCCAATATGTATATACTGCTATATATATAGATATATCCTAAAATATCTAATACCACAATCAACATAGCAATCATATCAATCAATAATAATAACTGAAAGTTCCACTTTTCAATTGAGTGAGAAAATCTCACCTTAGCTTTAATTTTGCCATCCATTCACTTTAATCCTGATTTGGTTTTCCCGGTTTGACCTTGTATAAATGATTTAGATAATTTATCAATATTCAAAACAGTCAAATAGTTAACTACCATTTAATTAGTTACCCTACACAACCAATTACTTCTCCGATTACTTAATAATAAATTTTAACAAATTTCCCTAAGATAAATAATTCTTATAAACTAAAACAATTTTTTATAAGTAATTTGAACGAGGTAATCACCTAAATAAATTATCTTAATACAAACTAGTAAATTGTATTCATTATCCTCTTTAAACTGTCTATTAAAAAGCTTCTATTTTAAACCTTATAGAATTTAATTTCTTTTATCTTTATATATATGCACACATATATATATTTATATTTATTAAATCAGGATGGAAAATGAAGAACAAATAAACTGCAGTATGCTTAATACCTCACTGCGAATTCAAACTCGAAAACACCCTCGACGAACCCAAACTCCACCACCGGTCTGCCGCTGACCACCCATCTACTCGCCAGTTGCCATCACTGTCCTCGAACCCCATATCGCGACCACCCAGGTTAACGACTTCGCGAAAACTACTCGCGAAACCCCCAAGTCGAACTCCACTTCGAGATGATCTGTCCCCCGTCTCCACGCCACCATCACAGTCGAGACCATCGTCGCCAGTCGCCTTCATCCTCCCCTTCGAATTCGCGAACGCCTCGCAGTCGCACGCCCTACCGGCAACTCAATGTCGCCACTGCCTAAATCGAGGCTCACGTGAACCCTAATGTCGAAGTCGAGATCGCCGCTTGCCCCAAAATCCACGCGATCGTGACCCCTTGTCGCGCGTCTCGCTCGAACGACCACCCAACATCGCCTAACCTCCTCTTTGCACTCGCGAGTGCCACCGCGCTTTGACCTCGCTTGCTCGCATTCGCCTGCTACTTTGAATCGCGACTCCATGTTCACGTAGATTTGAAACGTCGAGGAAGAAACGAAGTTCGCGTTTCCTATCTGAATATCACTTTTCTTTTTTCGATTTGATTTTTGTTTGAGAAAGGGAGCGGCCATTTATTTTGATTTAAACGAACTGAAGGTTTTTTTCTTTTTATCTGAGTTCAACTATCATTTGAAGTGAGGAATGAGGGAAAGGGGAAGACAACAAGTACGTGATTTTTAAATGAGAAGGCGGCTCCCTTTTTCGTGATTTAACTAAAGAGAAAGAAAGCGTGTACGAGAGGAGACAATAGGGGGGTGGGCTGTACGAGTTGTTGGATTATAGGAAAGCAATTTGATTTTATTTAAATTCAGTCGGTCCCGGTATAAATTTCTATGCGTTTATATATCGTATGCTCATATATCAATTCCGAAAAATACGAAAATTGAAATCCGACAATAACAAACTATTACGGACCCAACGGAACTGGTTTCGTCGAATTCCGAGACTGTGCCTCGGACGACTATTTTTAAATATTGATTCGAACGATATAATTTCAAACTGAACAAATCACTTCTAAATTCGATTCTGAGAGTTCCATTATCTTCAGTTTTATAAATATGAATTTTAAAAGCTTTTGGAATATTTTTCTTCAGCTTAAAATTGAAGATACAAATTTTATTCAACTCTCAATAGATTAAATTATATAATTTAATCGTCAAATTCAATTTTAAATCGGGGATTCAAATTAAATCATCGTTCAAATATTTAAAATTAATTAAATATTCTCAATTTAATTTGGTCAAAATTCTGGGTCGTTACAACTACCCATCGTGGCGTGGGAAATCAGTTGAACTAGGGTTAAGCACTTTGTTTTGGTCGTGGTGAAGAACGTGATGACTGGATCGTCTATGATGGATCGAGCTTCACCAGAGCATTGGGGATGGATGCGTGGAAGACTTATGGGGACGTGACCAGAGTTCCAGATGATCTGGTGGTCGGAAACGTGATGGCGAGACGATTTCTTCCAGGCGATGACGAACTTCTGATTCGAGTTGAAGACTCGATTTTGTTTTAGGGTAGATACTGTTGTTTGAATGTTTGTAGACGAATGTCGAGTTGTTTTACGACTTGTCGAAGGTGGTCGAGTTCGTCGGAGATGGCCAGAATTGCTGTGCACGTGCACAACGATGATCGCGTGTCAGGGAATGGATGCGTGGGCGACTCGAAGAGATATCGAGATTTTTAGGGTCAGGCTCGAAGTTTCACTCGTGTTCGAAAAGTGTAAATTGCAGTTTAGTTTGATAAAAGAAGCTAAGGGGAGAAGAAGAAGACGAAGGAAAACTCGAGACAGTCTCGAGTAGAAGATGGTTTTAACTCGAAGCAGGGATCGAGAGGGGAAAAGTGTTAAGCACGTCCTAATCTAAATTTATTTGTTCTAATTCAAGGTTAATGACGTAATTAAAGACAAATTAATTAATTAATGATTTAGGATTAATTAATTAAAATTAAGGTTTATAAATTAAATTAATTGAAGATTAATTAATTGGTAAATAGAGATTAATTAATTGGTAAATAGAGATTAATTAATTGGTAAATAGAGATTAGTTAATTGGTAAATAGAGATTAATTAATTGGTAATTAGAGATTAATTAATGTAAGTAATTACTTAAATAATAATTACTTAATGTAAATAATTTATGATTAATTTGTTGAGAGTTAATTAATTTAATTAATTATTGGAGGATAATTAATTAATAATTAAAGGTTAATTAATTGAGGATAATTAACCAATGGGATAATTACTTAATGATAGTAATTATGGATAATTAATTTAGATAGATAATTAAAGGATGATAAATTAATTGGTTTGTAATTAATTAAGATTAGGTATGCAGAATTTAAAAGTAATTAAAGTAATTAATTTAGTTCATTGGTGGTTAATTAAAATAATTAGAGATGGTGTGATTGATAAATCTTGCTTATGGATGATTGAATGCCTTGAATTATGTGATATCTTCGGTATGTGATATGTGCTGCTTTGTGATTTGAGATGAATTGTTGTGTATAAATTGTATTGTTTAAACCTAAACTTTTGGTTTAATGAATAACATTGGATTCGAAGAGACAGGGGTCGGGTATCAGTAAATACCCGAAACCACTTCGATTCTTTATAAATTGAGTTTAGAACCAAGGGGCTGGAATTGGAATAAATTAAGTAACTTGGCATTTAACTGAGCAATAGTTCGTGGGCATTGTTGTAATAAGTAATGGACTTTGAGAACTCGTAATGAGGTACGAGTTACCCTGGTTTCGAAGAAGTTTTATAACTTAGTATTTCAAATTATATGGGTTTACTCACGCTGGTTTCCAGCCTGACTCGGGTGTTACTTTGATGTAATGCTCGGGTCAGACCGAGTATTACAGATTTCAGGAAAAGACGTTGTGGAGATCAGGTGGCAAGCTGGATGGCAGTGACGTATGGAGTATATTCCGCTGTGTATTTGAGAGTAGTATTGATAGTTGTCAGAGACATGTTAATTCTAACTGTCTAGTATATTTGTGAATGTTGTAACTCTGATGTATTAAAATGTAATTAACAAATATAGTTTTCTTTGTATAACTAATATTATTATTTGATATTGTATTTTGATCCGCTACGAATGTGAGAATCTGTGTCTTGTTCTGTTCTTTCGTCTATCTCTTTTCTTTTTCTTCTAACTATCTGGAATTTTCAGGTTCGAAATTTCTAGGTCGTTACATTTGGTATCAGAGCAGAAGGTTAAGCGAGAACCTTGGCTCTGTTGGGATTACTCGTTAAGGATAGGGTCAATGGTACCCTAGAACGAGTTGAGTGTATATATATATATATATATGAGAGCGTAATTGTTATTTTCTTATATAAGGATTTTAAATGATTTTATATAAGAATATATTTTGATATATAAAATGATATTTCTTTCTAATAAATATTAAGGTAATTGGTTGTTAAAATATTGGAATTAAATTAAGTGGTAATAGAAATACAACCAATTTAAAATTGAATAAAGATAAGTTGAAATGGATCCAAACTGAAATAAAAATCTTGAAATTTGTAGAAGTGTTTTCAGAATAAAGATAATAATGAATTGATTTTTCAATATGATAATTTTGGTTATTATCATAAATGGTTGTTGTGTTTAATAATGAAATGTTTTAGGGAAATAAAACTTTTCGGTGAATATGACTTATAAATTGGAATTTAAGATAATTTGAAAATTGAAATTTTAAATCTAAATCCAGAAAACTTGAAATTGTTTTGAATTAAAAACCAAAGGTGGTTTAAAAATTTAAGGTATAACTTGATGTGTAAAGAAAATGTATATATAAGGATATACATAATATCAAAGATGCTTTGAAATAACTCTAAGTGTTGAGTTTTAAATTTTTCCTGGGAATGTGATGTGAAAACCCTAAGTGAATTAAGTTTTTAAACTTAAAAGGGGAAAGATTATTAATCTGAAGTTTAAAATTTGAATGGGAATTCAAATTGTGTAAAGTTGACCGGATTAGGTAAATTTAATTTAACTTGGAGGAAGTTAAATAAGTTTGAATGAATAACTTGAATTGGAAATTTCAAGATGAAATTTAAATTTAACTTGGGTAGTTAAATGGTTAATTTAAATGGGAGTTATGAGTAATCTCAAAATGGGTTTGAGATTTGGAAATTTAAAATGGATACTGTAAATTGGTGTTAGGATAAATTTGGATGTTTATTTATCCTGATATTATTCTATTGTTATAAATAATCTATGAAACTGAGAATTGATTTTAAATTAGAAATGGATAATAAATTAGAATCTGAAGATTAAATTGCTTTTTAATTCTTATTTGAACTTTGTAACAAGTTAAGTAAAGATAATTTTAAAATGGAAAATTTGGAATTTGGATTCAGAATTAAATGGTTTAAAGATTTAAGTTGTTAAATAAAAAAATAAAAAAATAAAGGTTGAATTGATTTTAAAGTAAGGGTTAATTTGATTTAAAGAATTAAATCAACATTTAAAATTTAACTCGAATTTATATAATTCGAGATGGGTTTAAGTTGAGATTTGAATAGAATTAGTTCAAATGGAATTTGATTTGAATTAATTAGAATTGTGATTGAAGATGTATAAGTTTAAAAATTCAAATGGTAAATTAGAATTGAAATGATTTGAAATTGAAGCTGGTTCAATTTGAAATTAATCAAAATTGAATTAAAATAATTTGGAATTGTGATTAAAATTGAATAAGTTTAAAAATCAAATGGAATTTGATATGAATTTGGAAAGAAATTAAGGTTAATTCAACTTGAATTGGGATTAAATCAATTTCAATTGAAATTGAAGTATTGAGTCAATTTAAATGGAGATTGGGAAATTTAACAGTTTGGCTCTGGATTATTTTCAAAATAAATTGTTTTAATACAAATATATTTTTCCAAACTATTTACTATATGTTATCCCGCCTTTTGGCAAGGCCGTGACACCAAAAAGTTGACTAGAAAACAAATGACGGTCCGTCCTAGAGATCAGTCATACATAGGCTCACCATGGATATCGACGAATTTTGTCCGAGTCCGGATCGAGCCAAAATTGATAGGACATGACAAGCTAAGCCATGAGAGTCAACGTTCCAAATCTTAAGTCAATCCGAGCTCGTACGCTCAAGATATCATCGATTCAAGATGGAGAAAATTACCCTAAGTTCGAATCCATGAAGTTCGTATCCATCACACTAGCACCACAACCATCCTGTTCGAATCCACCAAGTCACTGTGCTTCGAATCCATCCGCGCATGCCCTAAGCTTCGAATCCATGAGAAGTGCTTCAGCCTTCGAATCCATCAAAACATCCTCAACGTTCGAATCCTTCGGCTCAGAGTCTACGTTCGAATCCATCGAGAAACATTCATTCGAATCCATTTAGATGAACCACTTCGAATCCATGATGCCACTTCACTTCGTTTCCTTCAGATTGAAGTCTTTCGAATCCATCCTCTGACTTTGCTCCGATTCCATCTTGCAAGAGTAGCTTCGAATCGAGTAGGGAAGATATAGCTTGGTTGATTCGAACGAGCATACGTTCGAATCCATGTACTTCGAATCCACTACTTCGAATCGACCAAGTCACAAGCAGCTAAGGACGTGGATTCGACCCAATCAACTCGGCGAGAAAAGTGGATCGACTCAAGAGATGCGCGCCATGTCAACATCCTCACATACAAGCATATCGATTCGACCCTATCGAGTCGAAAGGGATCGATTCGAACGAAGCACATCAACCAGAAACGCAAACTTGAATCGATCATAACTTGAGATCTACAAGTCCAAATGCTACGAAATTTGGACAGGAGCTAACTGGCAACCAAAGGAATGTCCATGCCAAATTTCAGCTCAATCGGAGCAAATCTTGATCGATTCGAAGCAAGGGTCGAATCGATCCCAAAGTGGGCCCGGATTTCCAAAGAGCGGGCATGTGGGACCCCTCACGTGCCAGAACTGGTCTCCCCTCATTTTAGGCGAAATATCAGCCTCCTACACCTATAAATAGAGCCCCTGGTCATTCAGAAAAGGGGTCGGAGAATTCTAATACTAAAGAGCGCCCAGATTCTGCCAGATTTACTCCAGAACACCACTGCTTCCTTAGATTCAGATTGTAATCATATAATCAGTTGTATTATCTCAGAAGAAATTGTAATCATCAAGAAAACATCAATAAAATCATCAACTTCAGAGTGGACGTAGGCAAGATCGCCGAACCACTATAGATCTCGTGTTTCTGTTCATTATTTCTGAATTGTGATACCCTGTTTGCTTAGATTTGAGATTTGTGTGTGAATATTGTTGATTTATATTCATATACTGGTGCTTTCACAACATTCGGGGTTTGTGACCAATTTTGGCACAAACACTTTGGTGCTTTCACCGAGAAGAACTAGCACCCGCTACACAAGATTTGAAAATTTGAAAGACAATGACTCGACAAACAAGTAGAAGGCAAAGAGCTGAGAGAAGTCAGCACGAAGGAAGTCAAGAGGCTTCCTCAGGAGCAAACCAAGCATCGATCTTCATCACCAGGGATGAGATGGAGACAATGATGAAGAGACAGGAGGAGATGATCCAGAATTTGCTTCAACAAATTGGACAACTCGGAGCATAAAATCAAGGAACAACCGGAATCCAGAACGGAGCAGGACCATCTGGCGCAGCGCCGGAGCTGGGGGGCACCCACTTAGGACATGTTGATCCGAACACGGGAAGAGAGACAAGGACATCCGAGCAACCTGACAGCAATAGAGGGATGAACGCTCAGTCAGGGGGGCAAACACCCGAAAGCTCACACGGACTCGGGGGGCAGATCGAAGGTAGTGAACGAGGACTACAGCTTGGAGACAATGATAGATTGGCAGAGATGGTCAGGCGAGCCATGAGAGGAGGATTAGTAAACAGAGATCTCGAAGATGTGAACAAGAGTCCCTTTTCTCCTGCGATTAGGTTGGCTAGGAACCCACCAGAATTCAAACTACCAACAGTAGAAGGGTATGATGGGAGGACGGACCCTGCGGTCCATCTAACGAGGTATATAAGGCACATGGAAGTGCTGGGGGCATCACAGGAAGTCATGGCCCGGTGCTTCCCATTGTATTTGACAGACATAGCAGCTTTATGGTTCAGACAGCTAGAGAGCGGCTCCATTGGGACATGGACCGATTTGATTGAGAAATTTATGAGGCAATTCAGAGTTCATATTTCGAGACCCAAGAATGTGATGAGTTTGGCAACGCTAAAGCAGAAAGCTGGGGAGTCTTTGAGGAATTTCTTGACGCGATTCAATGCGGCAGCAGCATCAGTGTATCGGCCAGATCCATCCATGGTTATGATGGCAGTTGTGTCCGGAGTAGCTGATGGCACAGAGTTCAAAAATTCATTAACTAAGGATCCGCCTATGGATATAGGGGAATTCTATCACGAGGCAGAAAAGTTTTTGCGATTGGAAGACGCTAATGCTGAAAGAGAAGAAGGAAAGGGAATAGAAGTTTATGTACTTAAAGACAAAAAGCCTCTCGAAAATGATTCAGGCAAGGATAAAGGAAAACGAAAGGCTGAGGACAATGGTGACAGGTCAAAACGACTGCGAAGAGAGCCACGATTCACCACTTATTCAGAGCTGAATGAGAGTTTGGAGCGAATCTACCAAGATACACGAGAGCAAGTTCCCTACCGTAGGCCAATACGAAGGGATCCCACTGTTGACGAGAGGAAATCAGACAGATACTGCTTATTCCACGAACTGAATGGTCATAACACTAACGACTGTAGACATCTGAAGGATGAGGTGGAAGGGCACATCAGGAACGGTATGCTACTTCAGTATGTGAGAAGGCGAGCTCCAGCAGTGGAGCCAGAGCAACCGCCGTCTACATCGGTCAGGGGTGCCCCCGAGCCGGGGCATCGTATGATTATCAATTAGTTAAAATAACGATGGACAAGTCGTAAACCTCTCACCAACACGGGTAAGTCATTTACACATATGCGAGATCACGAGCGATCCATAGGCATGCTCTGAATGACTGTTAACCCTATCGTTGCGGGAGTTTGCACTTCGACATCCTTGCTTTGCTTTTGTTTCATCTTGGTTTGAATATTTGGACTTGATTTTGTTTAACATTTCTGCTAAAGACTTATTTTCAATGAAAAAATGCTACTTGTGATTTCATAACGGCTAAGCCACTTACACATGTACGGGATCACGAACGGTCCCTAGGCATGCTCTAAGATGGCGATAAACCATTGCAACAAACAATCCGGGAATTCACCCGAACGTGAAACCTGGTACGGATGATACTAAGTCCCTCCCCGGGCACACTCAAATCGCCACGAACGGCACCCGACCGCGAACGGTCACAATTCGATCGCGAACGATCACCTTTCGCCACGAACGGCATCCGACCGCGAACGGTCACAATTCGATCACGAACGATCACACTTCGCCACGAACGGCACCCGACCTCGAACGGTCACAACTCGCCTCGAACGGCACCCCTCACCTCAAATGGCTTGATCACGAACGATCGTCATTTGGGGCCATATAGAAATGCTAGATCGCGAACGGTCGCATACCACCTCAAATGGCTAGATCGCGAACGGTCGTCATTTAAGGTCATATAAAACTGTCAAACTCTTCGCAGGTTGTACCACAGGTCATCAGCAGGATATGAACATCCAACTTGTGAAACTACAAAACACACCTTCCTATCGCAAGGCATGTTTTGGGGGGCAAATGTTATCCCGCCTTTTGGCAAGGCCGTGACACCAAAAAGTTGACTAGAAAACAAATGACGGTCCGTCCTAGAGATCAGTCATACATAGGCTCACCATGGATATCGACGAATTTTGTCCGAGTCCGGATCGAGCCAAAATTGATAGGACATGACAAGCTAAGCCATGAGAGTCAACGTTCCAAATCTCAAGTCAATCCGAGCTCGTACGCTCAAGATATCATCGATTCAAGATGGAGAAAATTACCCTAAGTTCGAATCCATGAAGTTCGTATCCATCACACTAGCACCACAACCATCCTGTTCGAATCCACCAAGTCACTGTGCTTCGAATCCATCCGCGCATGCCCTAAGCTTCGAATCCATGAGAAGTGCTTCAGCCTTCGAATCCATCAAAACATCCTCAACGTTCGAATCCTTCGGCTCAGAGTCTACGTTCGAATCCATCGAGAAACATTCATTCGAATCCATTTAGATGAACCACTTCGAATCCATGATGCCACTTCACTTCGTTTCCTTCAGGTTGAAGTCTTTCGAATCCATCCTCTGACTTTGCTCCGATTCCATCTTGCAAGAGTAGCTTCGAATCGAGTAGGGAAGATATAGCTTGGTTGATTCGAACGAGCATACGTTCGAATCCATGTACTTCGAATCCACTACTTCGAATCGACCAAGTCACAAGCAGCTAAGGACGTGGATTCGACCCAATCAACTCGGCGAGAAAAGTGGATCGACTCGAGAGATGCGCGCCATGTCAACATCCTCACATACAAGCATATCGATTCGACCCTATCGAGTCGAAAGGGATCGATTCGAACGAAGCACATCAACCAGAAACGCAAACTTGAATCGATCATAACTTGAGATCTACAAGTCCAAATGCTACGAAATTTGGACAGGAGCTAACTGGCAACCAAAGGAATGTCCATGCCAAATTTCAGCTCAATCGGAGCAAATCTTGATCGATTCGAAGCAAGGGTCGAATCGATCCCAAAGTGGGCCCGGATTTCCAAAGAGCGGGCATGTGGGCCCCCCTCACGTGCCAGAACTGGTCTCCCCTCATTTTAGGCGAAATATCAGCCTCCTACACCTATAAATAGAGCCCCTGGTCATTCAGAAAAGGGGTCGGAGAATTCTAATACTAAAGAGCGCCCAGATTCTGCCAGATTTACTCCAGAACACCACTGCTTCCTTAGATTCAGATTGTAATCATATAATCAGTTGTATTATCTCAGAAGAAATTGTAATCATCAAGAAAACATCAATAAAATCATCAACTTCAGAGTGGACGTAGGCAAGATCGCCGAACCACTATAAATCTCGTGTTTCTGTTCATTATTTCTGAATTGTGATACCCTGTTTGCTTAGATTTGAGATTTGTGTGTGAATATTGTTGATTTATATTCATATACTGGTGCTTTCACAACATTCGGGGTTTGTGACCAATTTTGGCACAAACACTATACAATCTTTCTTCTTAAACCCAAACTATCTTATACTTATTTTACAATTATTTTGGAACTATTTAACTATTTTGAAACTGTCTTATAAACTAATTACTATTTTTCAGTTATTTATATCTAATCACTATTTTAAAAACTATTTTGCAATTATCTAACTATTTTATACCTACTTAACTATTTTACAGCTATTTTATAATCTAATAACTATTTTTCAACTACTTATCTATTTTAAACTTTTTCAAGCTATTTTTAAATTTAAATTGGTCAGAGTTCAAACTGTTTGTAATTGAAATAATAACTCAATTGGAAATGGAAGCAATTGAGAATAAGTGAATGGAATTAAAGGAAATGTGAATAGAAAAGAGAATTGATTTTGATAATAACCAATAAAGATAAATACATAGGATATACGTATTTAATCTATTCGCATAGTGATTTGATCCAGATTTGAACACAGAATTTCGAGATAGTGTTATCGATCCAAGTTGGGATTTTTCGCTCGATTTTCAACGGCGAACCTGGATATGGATTTTTGATTGGTTATGGATATTCTCTATCATAGTTATGACTATGCAAGGAGAATGACGGTTTCTGATCAAGAAACCAGATCTGAGTCCGCACTAGGAAGTCGGGTGGACAATACTAGTTCGGAAGTGAAATTGTGTGATCAATTGAGCGATCAGATTGATATTGCATACGGATGATATGTGTACATCGTACGGGTTTGACTGAAATTGATATTGAAAATTTGTGGATAAGAACTGTAAATGGTTTTTGAAATGAAAGGTAATATGGTTAATAACTTTATAAAAGATTTATCAACTTTGAATATTTGATTTGGAATAAAATAAAGTTATATATCTTTGTTATATAAGATAAATCTTCCCTTGTTAAATCTATTGCCAGAAGAAAAGGGTTTTGAAATATTAGAAGTATAAAAGAGGTTTATACAAGTTTGAAATAATCCAATGATTTTCAAAATTTTATATATCTATATTTATATATATAAAGGATTTTGTGAGAATGATTTTGGAGAAGGTTTTGGGAACCTATGGATTTTGGAAAGGCTTTTGATTTTTAGGAAAATCAATTTTGGATTTTGGAAAGCCTAGTTTGAGAATTATCGATTTTGGTAATCGATTTTGTGTAAAAGTGATTTTGATAAATCATAAAGGATATGATTTGAAGATACTATAAGAGTATAGTATAAAGTGTTTTGAAAATAGCTATGGGGGAAAAGGCGCTCCCTTGAAATGAACTTCTCAGGAGTGCCACTGGGTGGTACTGCCTTGAGCTCCAAGGGGGGTTTCTAAAGTTGATCCTGTGAGGAGTCCGGACAAAACTAGTTCCTGAGGATTATTTGTGTAGCGAAAGTCAAGGGGCTGGTGCCCACAGAGGCATTTGGGTTATTCTGTGACGATAGTGTAACTCGATGTCACTGCGATCTACTGCAGACCATAGCGAAAGTCATGTGTGCCGCTGAGAGCCAACTGTCTACGTTTGATTTTATATCGGTAGACTTTGACACTATGGTAACATAGCGAAAGTCGCGTGTGCCGCTGAGAGTCAACAGTCTGCGTTTGATTTTATATCGATAGACTGCGACCTATGTGGAGAAGTTTCATTTTGGCAGCGAAATCGTGTGTGCCGCTGAGAGCCAACAGTTACATGGACTTTTGCTGCGACGGCAACGTAACCCTGGATGTAACTGCGATCTGTTGTGGGTTCCATGGTGTAATCAGTTACATGGACTTTTGCTGCGATGACAACGTAACCCGTGATGTAACTGTGACCATGGATGAGGGTGATGATTTCCAGAGCATTCTCACCAAAGATATTTCCTCTATTTTCAAAACTGTTTTCTATATTTTCATAAATTATTTTCCAAATATTTTCATTGGGTGTTGAAAATTGGTCTGCTAAGTACTTATAGATTTTCAATCTTACGCCTGATCAACGTATGACCGAATTTCTGTGAGAACGAGAATGGACTTGTTGAAACGTCAAGTTATAAAAGTATTTTTATAAAAACTAATTTAGTAATATTATAAAGATTTTTAAAGTGTTTTTAAAATATGTTCAAAGAGAAAATTTATTTGATAATAAGTAAATAAGTAAATTCTGGCTTCGTTCCTTTTCGAGGACGAAAAGATTCTAAGGGGGGAGGAATGTGATAACCCGGATTTTGGAACATCTGTTAATTGATAATTAACTGGGTTAATTAATAGAAATACTGATTTTATTTGGATTAATAAATGAGATTTTGATAATTAGAATATATCTGGATATGTATATAGATGAATTTGAACTATAATAAATACTGACTTATAAATATCTAGATAAATATTCATTTGATAATATTTGTTTAATGATCTTCTTTTATAAATATTTATTTGGTAAAATTTATCTTTTCAAAACTAATATAGTATATATATATAATATTAGTTTTATTTTTCAAAAGCTAATCAAAAATATATTCTATATATATATTGATATATCTTATAAATAGGAAGTTATTAATATAATAAAAGCTTAATATTCAAATTGTAATATATATGAATATATATATTATGATTTGGTTTGTGTTTTAAAATTCAACACAGTAATTTTCTAATTTAATGTTAAAATGTTTTCCTATTTGAAATGTGTATATATATTTGTATATATATTTGAAATAGGAAAAATATTGATTTGAATTTAAAAAGAGTTTTCAAACTTTAATATATATATATATATATATATATAAAATTTGTAATTTGAATGGTTAATTTGATTTAATGCTTTTGAAATGATATTTGAAATTTAAATTTTAATAACAAAGTTAATTTATTATTATTATAAACATATAGTTCAACTTGAGTTTTAGATAAGATTTAAATTTAAAAGTTCATTTGTTTAATATTCTTTCATTTTAATTTTAACACAAGATAAATTTGTTTTAAAATTTAAGAGTTAAATTAAAATAGATGTTTCAAACATATAAACATTAAATTGAATCAAAATATAAGTTACTTGAATTCATATGAATATTTATTAAAGGATAAGTATATATATTTTATAATCATATGAATATTAAATAAATATTTGTATAAGGCTTAAATAGATTATTAAAAAGAAAATCACATTTTAAACATTTAAAATAACAATTGTTAACTTTTTAAATGTATGTTAAGACACTTGTAAATCTTTGAGCATAGGTGTAATCATACAAGGGACAAATGTCATATTCTTGACATTTTAATTTAAAATTAAAATTGTAAAATAATAATAAGTTGTACTCTCAGCTGAAAGATCATCTTCATCTCAACCAAAATGAAAATCGAAACATAGATCTAAGAAATGGAAACCTGGAAATTAAAATTCAAAGGAAATAAAGATCTGGAAATTTCAAATGCAAATCAGAGGAAGGAGATCAAGGCAAATTAAAATAGCAGCTTCAAATCTTCAAATACAACTTGAAGTTCAGAAAAGGGAAATCTATCAACTAGTAACCAGGGATCAAACAACAAGTTTAAAATTCAACTAAGCAAAAAGAAATCAAGTTCAAAACTGGAACAAGCCTGGAAACAAAAATATGTTATCTGCTTCTCTGTTCAACATGCCTGGTGAGTAAACTTTTAACTAGAATGCTTAGGTGATAAATGTTTGTGCATGTGTGTTTCTGGAATGAATTTATGCCTGCATGTATATGTATTTACCAGTGTAGATCAGTATGTTGTTGAATTTGAACTTTCCATATATGTGCCTCTCTGTTTCAAAAATACAGAGTTTAAAAGTAAGAAAAATTCAATATTCTTTGATCTGTTCATTTCTGGGTTGTGAAATTCAAACATAATAAAATGTTTATATATAGATTAACATTTAAATTTTGTATTCAAGCAAAATAGTTTTGGAAATCTACAATTCTTAAGTAAATACAGCAAGAACTTTAAAATGTGGAAAAATTAATTAATTTAATTTATAAATTCTAGTATGATACTTGAATCATCTTTGAAAATCTTGATTTTTAAAACTAAAATCACGAATTTTAGTTGGGAATCAAGGTAGCATTATGGTGATGACCAGAATATGAATTTGAGCAAATTCAGGTGATAGGTTTATCTCTGGTGGTCGGGGTTTTGATCGGAGCTTGGTTGATGGCCAGTAATGTCGGGAAAAATGTCAAACGATTTTACTATCCATCGTGGCGTGGGAAATCAGTTGAACTAGCACTACCAAATTTGTAACTATTAGAGACATTAGGTTAGAGGCAAAATAAATTAAATGCCTCTAAAAATATTTAATTAAGGCCCATATATCTGCCCTTACTCTATCCGATCTTTACACATATCCGTTTTACCTATCCGGCCATTTATCACGATCTCTAATACGTACTTTCCCCTTTTCATTCTTAATCATCAAACCCTAACTCCTAAAATTAAACATTTAAAATTTGTTCATGGAGATTCCAATATGTGGATTAGAATGACGCTGCTCTTCTACTTATGTTTACTATGAACGATAGTCGCTGAATGCTTATTGGTGGGAAGATGCTATTGTTTTGGATTCAGATTTCAAACGCTAAATTAAGACAAAGATGATAGAAATGAAGGTCTACAACTTTCCCGTACCCATATTTTGATTTTACATTAGTGTTTTAGCTACTCCAGATTCAGCTTTGGTATGTTGGATTTTTTTTCATTATTTTGAATGTGTCTGGCTAACAGTATTGTTCCAGAGAATTTAATCCTATTGTTAAATATGCAATTCATATTCTTTTCTTATTCAGATTTATTCAACTACTACGTTGATGTAACGACCCGCATTTTTGACCGTTCAAGTCGACAATAATCCACACATGTCCAACTCAAACCGTTCAAAAAGGCAGATGGTTATTGGGGTTAAATAAGAAAAGGAAAGAAAGAACAGAAGCAAACTCAGAATCTTGCAGCGGAAGGAACAAGATATAATAATAAAATAACAGTTCATGAAGCTGTTAAATAAATAAATTTGATTATTATTATACATCATAAATCAGAGTTACATACATATCAGAGATAAAACAACAATGCAGCGGAAAAATATTACAATAGTAGAATACAAATGATGTAATACCAAACTCCGTCTTCGTCCTCCAGAATATACCTTCAACCTAATCTGAAATGCTCAGGCTGACCCGAGCGTAATGAAAAGACAAAACACTCGAGTCAGGACTAAAATATCTCATGTAGGTTAAATCGAATAAGTAAATATGAGTGCGACGGCGTCGGAGATGTTTACGGGTTTTAGACACCTCCTATCCAGTGTCAACGTGAGTGCAATAACTTAAGAGATGTTACGGGATTTTCCATCTCTCAAGGATCCGTTAAACTATCTACTATGTAGTACAATACGCTATTATAATATGTCTACATTAAAGTAAAAGTATTAAAATAGCGTTAAGCCATGGCCCATTCCACCCTTAACACAGTTTATATTCCCAAGAGCATATACAAGACCGTAGTTTCCCCAAAACCGGAAGTCACCAGAGGGCAATCCATATACTAAAGGTACAAAACAAAACGTAGTGGTCGCGAATAGGATAATCAGTATGACAAGGTACATGAGGCGATACCAACTAGGATACTAGTAGTTGCGTGATCCGGACTGATGTTGGGCATAGCAGCTACTACCCCAACACCGCGAAACAACACTCCCAAATCGCGGGGTGCACCCAAATCGAATCACAAAAGTAATAGACATGGTATTGAAGGAGTGTGTCCGCTAGAGATGGCGATCCTCAATGGCCCGGCGCGGCTCCTGTTTTAGTCATGTCAGGGGTCATCCAAAATCGTTCTCTTTCTTCAGTCAACGCGTTCGCCAAACCATCCACTTCATTCTGGATCAACACTCCGCGTATAATAGTTATTAAAGTGGTTTTCGGTATCGACAGAGAGTATGTCCATATCCGATCCCGGTCTCTTTAATAACTACGTTATATTTTTCACACCGGTTGGATCTTTTACATTTTCAAAATCAATTCATCATTGATTATCAAAATATCATATTCGCTTCAAAGATCAAATCCATTTCAAAATCATCTTATTTACTCAAAATATACGATTTCATTTCAAAAATCATTTTCGCCTCAATACCTCATTTCGATTTCAAAATCATTTTCGCCTCAATATCTCATTTCGATTTCAAATTTATTTTTCGCCTCAATATCTCATTTCGATTTCAAATTCATTTTTCACCTCAATATCTCATTTCGATTTCAAAATCATTTTTCGCCTCAAAATCTCATTTCGATTTCAAAATCATTTTTCGCCTCAAAATCTCATTTCGATTTCAAAATCATTTTTCGCCTCAAAATCTCATAAAACGATTCACATAAACTCGAATTCCAAAATTTAAAATTTAATCAAATTTCAAATCATCAATTTCAACTCGATTCAGCTTCTCGATAAACCATTTCAAATTATCAATTTCAAATACATATTTGAACCACAAAATAAACAATTTCACTTTCAATATATTTCGAACTTTAAATATTTCACATTTCAAAACAGCTCATATCTTTATATAAGAATATAAGATTCGCTTTAAAACCATTTCGTATTCAAATTAGAATATACTTCAAATTAAACATCTGTATTAAGTAGTTTACTTAATTTCTGGAGCAATTCCAATTCAATAAACTTAGATTCACATTCGGATTTCAAGAATTCATTTAAGTATTACATTCCAAATCGATTTCAGTTCAAATCCTATTCAAATCAATTTTATCTTCAAATTTAATTCAATAGTTTCAATTTAGTCCAATCCACAAATTTCTTTGAATTTCAATTAAATTCCAAATTAATTAAATCTCAATTTCAAATCAATTTTCAATTCCAAACTCAAACTTGAAATATCATTTCATATAAATTTTCTTAGAAATATTCATAGTTCGATTAAAAGTCCAATCTTTTAAAACAAATCAACTTTCGAAAATTTTCGCCGTATTTCAATTTTTTTTCTTAAAAAAAAACTAAACTTCGAATAATTAAACAATTTCATTTACTAAGTTTAAATTCCAACATCTCGAGCTTCAATTCAAAATAATTCAATTTCCATAAATTGGATTTTTATTCTTAAAATCAATTCATTTAAATAATTTCAAAACAACTTTTAAAATCATTTAATTTAACCAACCCGGTGTCCGTATATAATTTTCTATCCTATGGCCAAGTGATTATTTATTTCAATTACATGTCAGGGATGAATATATATTACTTAAACCAATCACAGTGTCATATGCATGTATAACAGGATATATATATAAGCAAATAAACATCCAAACATTTAAATATCAACCAATAGCATCCATCGAAATAAATCATCCAATAGTCAATACAATTCACGGCAATTTCATAGTTATCAATATCGGGAAATTTGATTTCAATTAAATCCTAATTTCAATTTACTGTCAATTTAAATTTTCAACGGTGAATTCACACGACAATCTATATGACAATTAAATTTTTATCAAACAACGACAAATAAATTCATATCACTTTATAATGTCAAATTTAACTACCATAAAGATATTTTAGTCAATTGTGAGCGTATAAACACTCACCTTGAGTTTCGATTTTTAAATCAAATCGAACAACGTTCGATTTAACCTAAAATTTTAATGAGCTCCAAATGTCTTCGGATCTAAACTGCAGCGTAGCTCTCGTCGCTGCGATTCCAACGTCGCCAGATGTTTCGCTCGAAGCGGACCTCGTATGGAAAAGTTACGCTTAAATTAATATAACGATATAATTTAAAACATGATTAGTCATATAATAAAAATTAATTAACCGTTTAACCTTCTTCTTCTTCACGCGCATTAGCACAGCCGAACCCATGAACGCAACAACCACCACAAAACGCACGCAACTCGAGGCAGCCGGAGTTCTATCAAGATGTCCCCATGCGAGCGCCTCCAGGAGAGCCACCAACGCTAGAAGTTTCGCATCACCAGTCGCCGCCGTTTGCACGCAAACCAAGAAAATACGTACGACTTCAAAGCCAGATCTGGACCAATCCGTGACGAATTAGCACGAATCAACCGTATGGATTTGAAGAGCTCGCCGAGATCTACACTTTTGCTTTTGGAATTTTTCGATTTCGTTGAACGGATTGAGAGATAAAGAGGAAAGAAGTTCGAGCGATTCTGGCCATTGAATAGGTGGCGGCCATGAGATAGAGTTAGGGTTTCTGAAATGAAAAATGATAAAACTGTCTCGGTTTTGAGTGTGTATTTATAAAGTTAGGTCCAAAATCGTCCGAACTCCAAACGAGACGTGCCACCAGGCGTTTATAAGGTTTTACCCCCGTTCCGGACGCAATGGAACTAGTCCCAAGGCCTAATTCAATCGTATACGGAAGATAGCTTTTTTTGAAGTCGATTATTTTAATTAACGACGTTAAATTTCTACGCGTTTCAAGCTCGCACGACCAAACGACAAGTCCGATTGCTACGAAAATTGAAACCTTACAATAATTCACTGTTACGGATCCGATGAAACTGGTTTCGTCGAAATCCGAGACAGTTGTAAAAACGGCTATTTCTACAGTCTAATTTCAATATAAAATTCCCAATTTTAAATTATTAACTTTTAAATCCAATTTCAATTGTTCACAAATTTCATTTTTTTTAATTTCACAGTAATTAACAATCTTTTACAATGCAGTTTTCTATTATAAATCCAGTATAAAAGATTATATAAGATTCAGCGTTCAATTACAAGTTAACATCTTTGTCAAATTACAGTTTCAGTTATTAGCTGATTTCAATCAACTGTACTATTAAGTTACATTTATTTATATGATTTCAATAACATAAACTTCCGCTATTAAATCTACCATTTTATTTATTCTTTGTTTACAATCATAACCAATTTGGTTTACAATCAAATTCAATCCATTATTTACATTCACTACAAGTTAACATCCATATTTAATTTACAAATAAGTTATTTCAGAATTCAGTTTTGTATTTTAACTTGTAATTCACTTTTAACAACACAAAATTTTATTTCCTTCGGATTTTTATCCAAAATTTTCATTTTAATTCGTATTTTTTAAGTGTTAAAAATACGGGTCGTTACATTCTCCCCCACTTAAAACTTTTCGTCCTCGAAAAGGAACGGAGAAGGGGAAACTATCATTTAGATATAATTCATTCAAAATATTCGACTTATTTGCAAAAATTTAGTTATAGGATTTTTAAAATCTCAAAATTTTCTAACTCCCGGATTTTTGAAAAATTTCGGCAGCACCTCCTTTGCGCGGCTAGGACCGAAAAATTTCACAGTGGTAATAATTGCATGATATACATCTCATTACAAGAAAGAGGCATCCCAAAACATGGGGAACACAATAATATACCACAACATAAACTGTAATCCGAGAACATACCTTTTATTTAGCGTTTATTAGCATTTTAACTTACATTTTGCATTAAGCGCAGAAGCGAGCTCCACAAGCGAAGCGCAACCCCTTTGCTACCTACTAAAATGCTCAATAACCAAGTTAGAACCATGCATGTAAAGATAGATCGATATACTTATCATAAACAACACACATATAACATGTTTAGCTTCAAAACTGAAATTCCAATTTCAGGACAGCAAATGAATCTCGGTTTTTGGTCCCCTAAACAATAAAATTTGACAATGGAATCTAAATAAAAGTTGTTGCATTCGTTTCAGGCTTTCCGGAATGTCCAAAATCATTGAATTCGGACCTTCCATTCAAAAGTTATGACAGTTTTACTAAATAGATACGCCTCAGCCTGGCAATGAATTGCGCAGGTCAGCGACGTTCCCTCACGTTTTTGACCCTCTAAATGACAGAAAAACACAAGACATTTAAAACAAAAGTTTTAGCTTAAGTTCTAAGATTTCCAGAAAGGGCAAGATCGTAAAAATCCGATACACCAGTAAAAAGTTACGGCAAGAATACTAAGGTGCTTCAGATTTCTACTTCGCACAGGCCAGCGACTAATATTGGTGTTTTAAGCCTGGTGGATGAAGGTATTTATCAAAACATTCTAAACAAAACATGTAGCACAGTTTCCAGGCTTTCTGAAAAGTCTAAGATCGTCTAATTTCGTTCAACCATTTAAAAGTTATGGCTATTTTCATTTCAGCTCTCTTTGAGTATTTTGGATTTTTCAAATTTTGCTTTTATTATTTCAAAGTACAAACCATCAATCTTCAAATTTTCTAAAGAAACAATCACAAACACAAAGTTGTTTATTTTCTTATATATCCATGAAATAAGTTTACATTCGATTTGTTTCCAATTTATTCAAGTTTGTTTCATTCATAATTTAAATTCAAGTCAATTTGCTTCAATTTAATTTGAATTCAATTATATTAAATTTCACTTTGCTTCAAATTTGAATTTAATTATTTAATTTTTTTTTTATTCCTTTTATTCAATTCCATTTACACTAATGAATTCTATTTAATCAATTACCATCCATCTAACAACCAATGCATATCAAACATTAACATCCATCCAAATCTACACTAAATCAATTATACATTTCCAAGGCAAAATTTTAATTTCATACACTTCCAAGTTTATTGACATTTAGTTTTATTCAAATTTAATTAGTTTCCATTTACTAATTTTATATTTAATTCATTTTAAACATAATTCATTTTACAACTTAAATTTCCTTTATATTTACAACTATCAATAGATCTTCACATTTTATTATTCGCAATCACACTTGTATATTATTCATTTACTTATCCATATTAGCATTTTAAACTTTTTAAGTATTTGGTAAGTTATAGCTATGCAAATAGAATGTAGTTAAACAATATACAACTTCTTTTCATTCAATTTGAGTGTTATACCTATTAAATAAATTTCCAATTTATTATTTTCCAAATTAAGGGTTACTCCTACAATTTTAATAATTTTTTTTTTAACACTTAAATTCAATTTCACCTTTTCAATTCATAAGTTTCTAACAATTCAAGATTTACTTTAGTTTAATAATTAAAATCATTGCTTATTAGAGAACTTAAGAATTTCAACACCGGATTCGATTAAACCCTTTTTTTTTAAATAAATAAATATATATATACTAATATCTTTATATCTCAAATCATACTTTTAGAAAAAATTTAATCAGCATTGAAATATATATATATATATATACTTATTTTTATTACATACTTTAGAAAATTTCAATTCAAGTTCTATTTAATCCAAAAGAGTACAGTTTCTAGTTTATTTCAATAGTTTAAAGTCATTAAATATTAAAGAACTTAAAAATTTCAACTCCGGTTTCATTTCAAATCAAGTTTGAAATAATATATACTTATATTAATATATATCAAGTCATACTATAGAGAATACAAAATAAAATTCAATTTTAATCAAAACAGGGTTTAGAAAAACTATTAAGTGATCTCCCCCACTTAGACTCTCGAAAATAAAGTCGATGATGCGTGCACTCATCACCGGAATCATTTTCTAGTGTCAAGAGGGGAGTATAACACTTACTTCATTTGAAAATCCTTTGAAAACAATTTCTAATCGAATATACTATCATATAATACTTATATTATACATTTCAAATTTTTGATAATAAATTTTCAAAACACCGGAATTTAAATTCTCCATCTTAATTTAAATTCATTTTTATTTATTTTATTTACCATTTATATTCATTGTCAGTCATATTTACAAGTTTCATTCCTTAAAATCATTCAATAGTCAATAGTTAGAAATATTGACTAATCAACAATAAACGATGATAATCTAATATTATCATCTCTAACCAATACAATCAACATTTATAAATTTTCAAGATAAGTCTTTTATATATAGAATATAATCCAAAACAATATTATGTCAATCTGTCATATTCGAGTGTTTAGAAATTCCTATCGATGCCTTGGCGTCCCAAGTACCAACCAGAATTCATAAATACTCAACGGAACAAATTAACACAATATAAAATCATTTTTATATCAAAATTACAAATACGCTCTCTCATATACACTCAACTCATTCATATAGTTTACCTCTATTTCAATGAGTTATTCCCCACAAGAGCCAAGGTTTATCGTTAAACCAAGGCTCTGATACCAACTGTAACGACCCGCATTTTTGACCGTTCAAGTCGACAATAATCCACACATGTCCAACTCAAACTGTTCAAAAAGGCAGATGGTTATTGGGGTTAAATAAGAAAAGGAAAGAAAGAACAGAAGCAAACTCAGAATCTTGCAGCGGAAGGAACAAGATATAATAATAAAATAACAGTTCATGAAGCTGTTAAATAAATAAATTTGATTATTATTATACATCATAAATCAGAGTTACATACATATCAGAGATAAAACAACAATGCAGCGGAAAAATATTACAATAGTAGAATACAAATGATGTAATACCAAACTCCGTCTTCGTCCTCCAGAATATACCTTCAACCTAATCTGAAATGCTCAGGCTGACCCGAGCGTAATGAAAAGACAAAACACTCGAGTCAGGACTAAAATATCTCATGTAGGTTAAATCGAATAAGTAAATATGAGTGCGACGGCGTCGGAGATGTTTACGGGTTTTAGACACCTCCTATCCAGTGTCAACGTGAGTGCAATAACTTAAGAGATGTTACGGGATTTTCCATCTCTCAAGGATCCGTTAAACTATCTACTATGTAGTACAATACGCTATTATAATATGTCTACATTAAAGTAAAAGTATTAAAATAGCGTTAAGCCATGGCCCATTCCACCCTTAACACAGTTTATATTCCCAAGAGCATATACAAGACCGTAGTTTCCCCAAAACCGGAAGTCACCAGAGGGCAATCCATATACTAAAGGTACAAAACAAAACGTAGTGGTCGCGAATAGGATAATCTGTATGACAAGGTACATGAGGCGATACCAACTAGGATACTAGTAGTTGCGTGATCCGGACTGATGTTGGGCATAGCAGCTACTACCCCAACACCGCGAAACAACACTCCCAAATCGCGGGGTGCACCCAAATCGAATCACAAAAGTAATAGACATGGTATCGAAGGAGTGTGTCCGCTAGAGATGGCGATCCTCAATGGCCCGGCACGGCTCCTGTTTTAGTCATGTCAGGGGTCATCCAAAATCGTTCTCTTTCTTCAGTCAACGCGTTCGCCAAACCATCCACTTCATTCTGGATCAACACTCCGCGTATAATAGTTATTAAAGTGGTTTTCGGTATCGACAGAGAGTATGTCCATATCCGATCCCGGTCTCTTTAATAACTACGTTATATTTTTCACACCGGTTGGATCTTTTACATTTTCAAAATCAATTCATCATTGATTATCAAAATATCATATTCGCTTCAAAGATCAAATCCATTTCAAAATCATCTTATTTACTCAAAATATACGATTTCATTTCAAAAATCATTTTCGCCTCAATACCTCATTTCGATTTCAAAATCATTTTCGCCTCAATATCTCATTTCGATTTCAAATTTATTTTTCGCCTCAATATCTCATTTCGATTTCAAATTCATTTTTCGCCTCAATATCTCATTTCGATTTCAAAATCATTTTTCGCCTCAAAATCTCATTTCGATTTCAAAATCATTTTTCGCCTCAAAATCTCATTTCGATTTCAAAATCATTTTTCGCCTCAAAATCTCATAAAACAATTCACATAAACTCGAATTCCAAAATTTAAAATTTAATCAAATTTCAAATCATCAATTTCAACTCGATTCAGCTTCTCGATAAACCATTTCAAATTATCAATTTCAAATACATATTTGAACCACAAAATAAACAATTTCGCTTTCAATATATTTCAAACTTTAAATATTTCACATTTCAAAACAGCTCATATCTTTATATAAGAATATAAGATTCGCTTTAAAATCATTTCGTATTCAAATTAGAATATACTTCAAATTAAACATCCGTATTAAGTTGTTTACTTAATTTCTGGAGCAATTCCAATTCAATAAACTTAGATTCACATTCGGATTTCAAGAATTCATTTAAGTATTACATTCCAAATCGATTTCAGTTCAAATCCTATTCAAATCAATTTTATCTTCAAATTTAATTCAATAGTTTCAATTTAGTCCAATCCACAAATTTCTTTGAATTTCAATTAAATTCCAAATTAATTAAATCTCAATTTCAAATCAATTTTCAATTCCAAACTCAAACTTGAAATATCATTTCATATAAATTTTCTTAGAAATATTCATAGTTCGATTAAAAGTCCAATCTTTTAAAACAAATCAACTTTCGAAAATTTTCGCCGTATTTCAATTTTTTTTCTTAAAAAAAATCTAAACTTCGAATAATTAAACAATTTCATTTACTAAGTTTAAATTCCAACATCTCGAGCTTCAATTCAAAATAATTCAATTTCCATAAATTGGATTTTTATTCTTAAAATCAATTCATTTAAATAATTTCAAAACAACTTTTAAAATCATTTAATTTAACCAACCCGGTGTCCGTATATAATTTTCTATCCTATGGCCAAGTGATTATTTATTTCAATTACATGTCAGGGATGAATATATATTACTTAAACCAATCACAGTGTCATATGCATGTATAACAGGATATATATATAAGCAAATAAACATCCAAACATTTAAATATCAACCAATAGCATCCATCGAAATAAATCATCCAATAGTCAATACAATTCACGGCAATTTCATAGTTATCAATATCGGGAAATTTGATTTCAATTAAATCCTAATTTCAATTTACTGTCAATTTAAATTTTCAACGGTGAATTCACACGACAATCTATATGACAATTAAATTTTTATCAAACAACGACAAATAAATTCATATCACTTTATAATGTCAAATTTAACTACCATAAAGATATTTTAGTCAATTGTGAGCGTATAAACACTCACCTTGAGTTTCGATTTTTAAATCAAATCGAACAACGTTCGATTTAACCTAAAATTTTAACGAGCTCCAAATGTCTTCGAATCTAAACTGCAGCGTAGCTCTCGTCGCTGCGATTCCAACGTCGCCAGATGTTTCGCTCGAAGCGGACCTCGTATGGAAAAGTTACGCTTAAATTAATATAACGATATAATTTAAAACATGATTAGCCATATAATAAAAATTAATTAACCGTTTAACCTTCTTCTTCTTCACGCGCATTAGCACAGCCGAACCCATGAACGCAACAACCACCACAAAACGCACGCAACTCGAGGCAGCCGGAGTTCGATCAAGATGTCCCCATGCGAGCGCCTCCAGGAGAGCCACCAACGCTAGAAGTTTCGCATCACCAGTCGCCGCCGTTTGCACGCAAACCAAGAAAATACGTACGACTTCAAAGCCAGATCTGGACCAATCCGTGACGAATTAGCACGAATCAACCGTATGGATTTGAAGAGCTCGCCGAGATCTACACTTTTGCTTTTGGAATTTTTCGATTTCGTTGAACGGATTGAGAGATAAAGAGGAAAGAAGTTCGAGCGATTCTGGCCATTGAATAGGTGGCGGCCATGAGATAGAGTTAGGGTTTCTGAAATGAAAAATGATAAAACTGTCTCGGTTTTGAGTGTGTATTTATAAAGTTAGGTCCAAAATCGTCCGAACTCCAAACGAGACGTGCCGCCAGGCGTTTATAAGGTTTTACCCCCGTTCCGGACGCAATGGAACTAGTCCCAAGGCCTAATTCAATCGTATACGGAAGATAGCTTTTTTTGAAGTCGATTATTTTAATTAACGACGTTAAATTTCTACGCGTTTCAAGCTCGCACGACCAAACGACAAGTCCGATTGCTACGAAAATTGAAACCTTACAATAATTCACTGTTACGGATCCGATGAAACTGGTTTCGTCGAAATCCGAGACATTTGTAAAAACGGCTATTTCTACAGTCTAATTTCAATATAAAATTCCCAATTTTAAATTATTAACTTTTAAATCCAATTTCAATTGTTCACAAATTTCATTTTTTTTAATTTCACAGTAATTAACAATCTTTTACAATGCAGTTTTCTATTATAAATCCAGTATAAAAGATTACATAAGATTCAGCGTTCAATTACAAGTTAACATCTTTGTCAAATTACAGTTTCAGTTATTAGCTGATTTCAATCAACTGTACTATTAAGTTACATTTATTTATATGATTTCAATAACATAAACTTCCGCTATTAAATCTACCATTTTATTTATTCTTTGTTTACAATCATAACCAATTTGGTTTACAATCAAATTCAATCCATTATTTACATTCACTACAAGTTAACATCCATATTTAATTTACAAATAAGTTATTTCAGAATTCAGTTTTGTATTTTAACTTGTAATTCACTTTTAGCAACACAAAATTTTATTTCCTTCGGATTTTTATCCAAAATTTTCATTTTAATTCGTATTTTTAAAGTGTTAAAAATACGGGTCGTTACATTCTCCCCCACTTAAAACTTTTCGTCCTCGAAAAGGAACGGAGAAGGGGAAACTATCATTTAGATATAATTCATTCAAAATATTCGACTTATTTGCAAAAATTTAGTTATAGGATTTTTAAAATCTCAAAATTTTCTAACTCCCGGATTTTTGAAAAATTTCGGCAGCACCTCCTTTGCGCGGCTAGGACCGAGAAATTTCACAGTGGTAATAATTGCATGATATACATCTCATTACAAGAATGAGGTATCCCAAAACATGGGGAACACAATAATATACAACAACATAAACTGTAATCCGAGAACATACCTTTTATTTAGCGTTTATTAGCATTTTAACTTACATTTTGCATTAAGCGCAGAAGCGAGCTCCACAAGCGAAGCGCAACCCCTTTGCTACCTACTAAAATGCTCAATAACCAAGTTAGAACCATGCATGTAAAGATAGATCGATATACTTATCATAAACAACACACATATAACATGTTTAGCTTCAAAACTGAAATTCCAATTTCAGGACAGCAAATGAATCTCGGTTTTTGGTCCCCTAAACGATAAAATTTGACAATGGAATCTAAATAAAAGTTGTTGCATTCGTTTCAGGCTTTCCGGAATGTCCAAAATCATTGAATTCGGACCTTCCATTCAAAAGTTATGACAGTTTTACTAAATAGATACGCCTCAGCCTGGCAATGAATTGCGCAGGTCAGCGACGTTCCCTCACGTTTTTGACCCTCTAACTGACAGAAAAACACAAGACATTTAAAACAAAAGTTTTAGCTTAAGTTCTAAGCTTTCCAGAAAGGGCAAGATCGTCAAAATCCGATACACCAGTAAAAAGTTACGGCAAGAATACTAAGGTGCTTCAGATTTCTACTTCGCACAGGCCAGCGACTAATATTGGTGTTTTAAGCCTGGTGGATGAAGGTATTTATCAAAACATTCTAAACAAAACATGTAGCACAGTTTCCAGGCTTTCTGAAAAGTCTAAGATCGTCTAATTTCGTTCAACCATTTAAAAGTTATGGCTATTTTCATTTCAGCTCTCTTTGAGTATTTTGGATTTTTCAAATTTTGCTTTTATTATTTCAAAGTACAAACCATCAATCTTCAAATTTTCTAAAGAAACAATCACAAACACAAAGTTGTTTATTTTCTTATATATCCATGAAATAAGTTTACATTCGATTTGTTTCCAATTTATTCAAGTTTGTTTCATTCATAATTTAAATTCAAGTCAATTTGCTTCAATTTAATTTGAATTCAATTATATTAAATTTCACTTTGCTTCAAATTTGAATTTAATTATTTAATTTTTTTTTTATTCCTTTTATTCAATTCCATTTACACTAATGAATTCTATTTAATCAATTACCATCCATCTAACAACCAATGCATATCAAACATTAACATCCATCCAAATCTACACTAAATCAATTATACATTTCCAAGGCAAAATTTTAATTTCATACACTTCCAAGTTTATTAACATTTAGTTTTATTCAAATTTAATTAGTTTCCATTTACTAATTTTATATTTAATTCATTTTAAACATAATTCATTTTACAACTTAAATTTCCTTTATATTTACAACTATCAATAGATCTTCACATTTTATTATTCGCAATCACACTTGTATATTATTCATTTACTTATCCATATTAGCATTTTAAACTTTTTAAGTATTTGGTAAGTTATAGCTATGCAAATAGAATGTAGTTAAACAATATACAACTTCTTTTCATTCAATTTGAGTGTTATACCTATTAAATAAATTTCCAATTTATTATTTTCCAAATTAAGGGTTACTCCTACAATTTTAATATTTTTTTTTAACACTTAAATTCAATTTCACCTTTTCAATTCATAAGTTTCTAACAATTCAAGATTTACTTTAGTTTAATAATTAAAATCATTGCTTATTAGAGAACTTAAGAATTTCAACACCGGATTCGATTAAACCCTTTTTTTTAAATAAATAAATATATATATACTAATATCTTTATATCTCAAATCATACTTTTAGAAAAAATTTAATCAGCATTGAAATATATATATATATATATATATATATATACTTATTTTTATTACATACTTTAGAAAATTTCAATTCAAGTTCTATTTAATCCAAAAGAGTACAGTTTCTAGTTTATTTCAATAGTTTAAAGTCATTAAATATTAAAGAACTTAAAAATTTCAACTCCGGTTTCATTTCAAATCAAGTTTGAAATAATATATACTTATATTAATATATATCAAGTCATACTATAGAGAATACAAAATAAAATTCAATTTTAATCAAAACAGGGTTTAGAAAAACTATTAAGTGATCTCCCCCACTTAGACTCTCGAAAATAAAGTCGATGATGCGTGCACTCATCACCGGAATCATTTTCTAGTGTCAAGAGGGGAGTATAACACTTACTTCATTTGAAAATCCTTTGAAAACAATTTCTAATCGAATATACTATCATATAATACTTATATTATACATTTCAAATTTTTGATAATAAATTTTCAAAACACCGGAATTTAAATTCTCCATCTTAATTTAAATTCATTTTTATTTATTTTATTTACCATTTATATTCATTGTCAGTCATATTTACAAGTTTCATTCCTTAAAATCATTCAATAGTCAATAGTTAGAAATATTGACTAATCAACAATAAACGATGATAATCTAATATTATCATCTCTAACCAATACAATCAACATTTATAAATTTTCAAGATAAGTCTTTTATATATAGAATATAATCCAAAACAATATTATGTCAATCTGTCCTATTCGAGTGTTTAGAAATTCCTATCGATGCCTTGGCGTCCCAAGTACCAACCAGAATTCATAAATACTCAACGGAACAAATTAACACAATATAAAATCATTTTTATATCAAAATTACAAATACGCTCTCTCATATACACTCAACTCATTCATATAGTTTACCTCTATTTCAATGAGTTATTCCCCACAAGAGCCAAGGTTTATCGTTAAACCAAGGCTCTGATACCAACTGTAACGACCCGCATTTTTGACCGTTCAAGTCGACAATAATCCACACATGTCCAACTCAAACTGTTCAAAAAGGCAGATGGTTATTGGGGTTAAATAAGAAAAGGAAAGAAAGAACAGAAGCAAACTCAGAATCTTGCAGCGGAAGGAACAAGATATAATAATAAAATAACAGTTCATGAAGCTGTTAAATAAATAAATTTGATTATTATTATACATCATAAATCAGAGTTACATACATATCAGAGATAAAACAACAATGCAGCGGAAAAATATTACAATAGTAGAATACAAATGATGTAATACCAAACTCCGTCTTCGTCCTCCAGAATATACCTTCAACCTAATCTGAAATGCTCAGGCTGACCCGAGCGTAATGAAAAGACAAAACACTCGAGTCAGGACTAAAATATCTCATGTAGGTTAAATCGAATAAGTAAATATGAGTGCGACGGCGTCGGAGATGTTTACGGGTTTTAGACACCTCCTATCCAGTGTCAACGTGAGTGCAATAACTTAAGAGATGTTACGGGATTTTCCATCTCTCAAGGATCCGTTAAACTATCTACTATGTAGTACAATACGCTATTATAATATGTCTACATTAAAGTAAAAGTATTAAAATAGCGTTAAGCCATGGCCCATTCCACCCTTAACACAGTTTATATTCCCAAGAGCATATACAAGACCGTAGTTTCCCCAAAACCGGAAGTCACTAGAGGGCAATCCATATACTAAAGGTACAAAACAAAACGTAGTGGTCGCGAATAGGATAATCAGTATGACAAGGTACATGAGGCGATACCAACTAGGATACTAGTAGTTGCGTGATCCGGACTGATGTTGGGCATAGCAGCTACTACCCCAACACCGCGAAACAACACTCCCAAATCGCGGGGTGCACCCAAATCGAATCACAAAAGTAATAGACATGGTATCGAAGGAGTGTGTCCGCTAGAGATGGCGATCCTCAATGGCCCGGCGCGGCTCCTGTTTTAGTCATGTCAGGGGTCATCCAAAATCGTTCTCTTTCTTCAGTCAACGCGTTCGCCAAACCATCCACTTCATTCTGGATCAACACTCCGCGTATAATAGTTATTAAAGTGGTTTTCGGTATCGACAGAGAGTATGTCCATATCCGATCCCGGTCTCTTTAATAACTACGTTATATTTTTCACACCGGTTGGATCTTTTACATTTTCAAAATCAATTCATCATTGATTATCAAAATATCATATTCGCTTCAAAGATCAAATCCATTTCAAAATCATCTTATTTACTCAAAATATACGATTTCATTTCAAAAATCATTTTCGCCTCAATACCTCATTTCGATTTCAAAATCATTTTCGCCTCAATATCTCATTTCGATTTCAAATTTATTTTTCGCCTCAATATCTCATTTCGATTTCAAAATCATTTTTCGCCTCAAAATCTCATTTCGATTTCAAAATCATTTTTCGCCTCAAAATCTCATTTCGATTTCAAAATCATTTTTCGCCTCAAAATCTCATAAAACGATTCACATAAACTCGAATTCCAAAATTTAAAATTTAATCAAATTTCAAATCATCAATTTCAACTCGATTCAGCTTCTCGATAAACCATTTCAAATTATCAATTTCAAATACATATTTGAACCACAAAATAAACAATTTCACTTTCAATATATTTCGAACTTTAAATATTTCACATTTCAAAACAGCTCATATCTTTATATAAGAATATAAGATTCGCTTTAAAACCATTTCGTATTCAAATTAGAATATACTTCAAATTAAACATCCGTATTAAGTTGTTTACTTAATTTCTGGAGCAATTCCAATTCAATAAACTTAGATTCACATTCGGATTTCAAGAATTCATTTAAGTATTACATTCCAAATCGATTTCAGTTCAAATCCTATTCAAATCAATTTTATCTTCAAATTTAATTCAATAGTTTCAATTTAGTCCAATCCACAAATTTCTTTGAATTTCAATTAAATTCCAGATTAATTAAATCTCAATTTCAAATCAATTTTCAATTCCAAACTCAAACTTGAAATATCATTTCATATAAATTTTCTTAGAAATATTCATAGTTCGATTAAAAGTCCAATCTTTTAAAACAAATCAACTTTCGAAAATTTTCGCCGTATTTCAATTTTTTTTCTTAAAAAAAATCTAAACTTCGAATAATTAAACAATTTCATTTACTAAGTTTAAATTCCAACATCTCGAGCTTCAATTCAAAATAATTCAATTTCCATAAATTGGATTTTTATTCTTAAAATCAATTCATTTAAATAATTTCAAAACAACTTTTAAAATAATTTAATTTAACCAACCCGGTGTCCGTATATAATTTTCTATCCTATGGCCAAGTGATTATTTATTTCAATTACATGTCAGGGATGAATATATATTACTTAAACCAATCACAGTGTCATATGCATGTATAACAGGATATATATAAGCAAATAAACATCCAAACATTTAAATATCAACCAATAGCATCCATCGAAATAAATCATCCAATAGTCAATACAATTCACGGCAATTTCATAGTTATCAATATCGGGAAATTTCATTTCAATTAAATCCTAATTTCAATTTACTGTCAATTTAAATTTTCAACGGTGAATTCACACGACAATCTATATGACAATTAAATTTTTATCAAACAACGACAAATAAATTCATATCACTTTATAATGTCAAATTTAACTACCATAAAGATATTTTAGTCAATTGTGAGCGTATAAACACTGACCTTGAGTTTCGATTTTTAAATCAAATCGAACAACGTTCGATTTAACCTAAAATTTTAACGAGCTCCAAATGTCTTCGGATCTAAACTGCAGCGTAGCTCTCGTCGCTGCGATTCCAACGTCGCCAGATGTTTCGCTCGAAGCGGACCTCGTATGGAAAAGTTACGCTTAAATTAATATAACGATATAATTTAAAACATGATTAGCCATATAATAAAAATTAATTAACCGTTTAACCTTCTTCTTCTTCACGCGCATTAGCACAGCCGAACCCATGAACGCAACAACCACCACAAAACGCACGCAACTCGAGGCAGCCGGAGTTCGATCAAGATGTCCCCATGCGAGCGCCTCCAGGAGAGCCACCAACGCTAGAAGTTTCGCATCACCAGTCGCCGCCGTTTGCACGCAAACCAAGAAAATATGTACGACTTCAAAGCCAGATCTGGACCAATCCGTGACGAATTAGCACGAATCAACCGTATGGATTTGAAGAGCTCGCCGAGATCTACACTTTTGCTTTTGGAATTTTTCGATTTCGTTGAACGGATTGAGAGATAAAGAGGAAAGAAATTCGAGCGATTCTGGCCATTGAATAGGTGGCGGCCATGAGATAGAGTTAGGGTTTCTGAAATGAAAAATGATAAAACTGTCTCGGTTTTGAGTGTGTATTTATAAAGTTAGGTCCAAAATCGTCCGAACTCCAAACGAGACGTGCCGCCAGGCGTTTATAAGGTTTTACCCCCGTTCCGGACGCAATGGAACTAGTCCCAAGGCCTAATTCAATCGTATACGGAAGATAGCTTTTTTTGAAGTCGATTATTTTAATTAACGACGTTAAATTTCTACGCGTTTCAAGATCGCACGACCAAACGACAAGTCCGATTGCTACGAAAATTGAAACCTTACAATAATTCACTATTACGGATCCGATGAAACTGGTTTCGTCGAAATCCGAGACAGTTGTAAAAATGGCTATTTCTACAGTCTAATTTCAATATAAAATTCCCAATTTTAAATTATTAACTTTTAAATCCAATTTCAATTGTTCACAAATTTCATTTTTTTAATTTCACAGTAATTAAAAATCTTTTACAATGCAGTTTTCTATTATAAATCCAGTATAAAAGATTACATAAGATTCAGCGTTCAATTACAAGTTAACATCTTTGTCAAATTACAGTTTCAGTTATTAGCTGATTTCAATCAACTGTACTATTAAGTTACATTTATTTATATGATTTCAATAACATAAACTTCCGCTATTAAATCTACCATTTTATTTATTCTTTGTTTACAATCATAACCAATTTGGTTTACAATCAAATTCAATCCATTATTTACATTCACTACAAGTTAACATCCATATTTAATTTACAAATAAGTTATTTCAGAATTCAGTTTTGTATTTTAACTTGTAATTCACTTTTAACAACACAAAATTTTATTTCCTTCGGATTTTTATCCAAAATTTTCATTTTAATTCGTATTTTTAAAGTGTTAAAAATACGGGTCGTTACAGTTGAATTTTGTAGTTCAACTGTTTTCTTATTATGCCACCAACACTTTTGAGGTGAGATTTGGAGTCTGCATTTTGAGGTGACTTGGATAATATTTTTGATATCACAAACTTCTCTTGTGACAACGCAAGTGAGATCCAGAAATAGAGTTGAAATGGGTATAGGTATAAACAATGACTTAAAGTTATGATGCATAAATGGAATTTTGATTTATTTGCCTTTGCAGTTGCAAAGACCAAAGTAGAAATTCAAAGAAATCCATGACAAATGGAATGTTCATTGAGAAAGTTATGTTATTTCGCCGATTTATCTGCAGTGAAGACAACAATCTTAATTTGTTTTTTTTATAATTCTGAATGTGTGGGTGTTGACTATTACTAATTCATTTCTTGAAATTTGCTTTTTGAATAGTTGAAAATGATATCAGTAATATATAATTTCATAATTTGGTATCAATTAATAGCATCTGAAGTCTCATTTCCAGTTTCTTCTTATGTATGTTTAAATTATTGTTTGTACTTTATGCAGCAAACTTATTTGCTTATAAATTGAAAAATGTGTTATGAATCAGATAACTTGCATTAACCAATAGTGCATAAGTGCGGATAACTTCGAGAGGGTTTGTTGCTGGATTCTCTAAGGAAGATACTACAAGATTGTCAGACTCATTTTACTGAAAAATCAAGGCCATGGTAAGTTATATTCTCCATATGAGATGTATTGTTACCCCAAAAGTCTTCTGTTTGCCTTGGCTTATCCCATACATCTTAATTCTTTCACTAGCATCAGTGGCATAGTTATTGCAAGTTTTAAGACATTCCTCCACCAATTCCTGCACAACTCAGGTCTCATTCTATTAAGAAAACGTGGAAGTTCATTCAAAGTGATTCCATAGGATCTACGAGTGAAAATGAAAATGCATAAAAATGAACACTAGGAATTTCATAAAGTGGTACAAACCTTAATTATTTCCCAAGCTAAACATAATCCATCACACAAAAATGTGTGTAGCAGTTTATGTTTCAATAAAAAAGTATTTGTCATATAGTATTGTGTAAGCTTACAGAATAGGGTACTGGTTAGTATAAGAGATTGCTGAAACATACATAATTGTTAGCATAAGAGATTGCTGAAACGTATATAATTGTTAGTATATTAGTTATGCAAAGGTTATAGTAGATATGCAAAATTAGGAATGTATCATGTCAGCAAAAAGATTTAGCAGGAAAGAACAACCTAATCCACCTTAAAAGTATAAATTTGGAAATAGTATAAAAATGATAACAAAGAGACATAACCTACTTAAAGGACAAAAATGTTAGAAAGAGGGAGGAAACCTCAAATTCTATCAAGGTTCGAGATCTCGGTTTGATCTCGGTCTTTTATAATTTTAGGAATTTCGATGCAATACGTAAATTTTGGGAATTTCGATCTAGTTTCGGTTTCGGATATCGTTGTTTATTTTCATATAATTACACATATTTGTTTAATTTATTAAAACGTATAAATTATATTTTATGAAAAATAAGATATAAAAGAATAATACTGATTAATTATAAATATTTATAACACTAAAAGATGTTTATTCATTATTTCGTTATCAACTTTTTTAGTTACACAATTCATCTATTTTGTGAATTTATATGTTTCCTAAGTTACAATTTTAAATTTGATTATTCATGCATTTGAAACTCAAATTAATTTTTGTTAAGATTTCTTTTTGTTGTAAAATTTGAAGTTTAATAGATTTTATTGAATCAGAATTTCTGGTTGGTTTCGTTTCGGTCCCTACCGAAACCTAAATGGAACGACCAGAATCTCGGTGTTTCGGTCGAAACCTCATACCTTGAATTCTATTTAGTGCTCAAATTTTGCTTTACTATGTTTTTTTTCTTTCTATATAATATTGCATTATAGTCTTTATTTAGACAATATTGCAACTAGGGATGAGCATTTGATTGATTTGATTTATCCGATGATGAAAATTGTTAAACCGAACTAAAACCAATAAAAATGAAAATCAAATCAACCAACCAAATTAAGATTGGTTGGTTCGGTACGTTATTCGATTTAACCAAACTAAAATCGTTTTTCACTTTATTTTTGGAATATTCATTGTAATTTGGAATAAAACATAAATATACGATAAAGAATTCTTATTTATCATTCTTATGTTTTCTAAAAGTAATTTTAACACATATATGATAAATAAAATTTATTTGGTTCACTAAACTAAACGAAAAATTTTACTATAACTTCGATAATTTTGAAAATATAATAAAAGTTCGGTTATTTGGTTAAATCGATAACCAAACTAAATTTATTTACAGGACGATTATAAACCAATCTAGTTTCAAAACCGAACCAAACCGACCAAAATGAATTGGTTTAATTGGTTTAACCAAATAATGCTCACCCCTAATTGCACCACTGACTGTAACACTCCTAGATATATATGAATTACTTAATATCACTAGACTCTTTAACCAACATCTTTGCTTTAAAGCTTGCAATTATATTCAAGGATGAACATATTGCTATTTTGATAAAATCATTCGTCTATTGTTTATTGCTCTACCATGGTTCTTTGCTTGCACCCATTTAACCACTAAGAAATTATTTAAATGACATAAAATAGATACATACATACTAAATGAAAATCTTATTTTACAATATTTAAAGTGGACATGGTTTCTTAATGCATTTAGTGTTTTAATTATGTATTCAGGTTGGTTTTTCCCCTATTTTATGATCATTATTGCTAAGATTATTCTAAAATTAATATCTATTTTGTGTAATTTCTATATGGGTCAAGATTACCAATGATGATTGTTGTGTCAAAATTATAACAGATGAATAATGTGGAAAAAGCTGATGTTCAAAAAAGCTAAAATAAACAAAATTTGAATGTACTTCATTGTACATCCATGGATATGTTATAGGAAAATGATATTAATAGACTCGTCCGATAGATTGCAATAATAGTTTTGAAAATAAACATAAAAAAGCTTAATGATAATTGAAAAAGGTACTGACTGGCAAGCAAAAGAAGGCATTGATTGAGTGTATCAAACCATGTTGAACTTCATATAATATATGTAAGTTAAGCTAGTTTTCTAAATTTTGGCAAAATTATGGCTTTTAACTCATGTTCATGAATAACAATTTCTCTCTTTGTTTCTCTTTACAGTTAGGACCAAATACAAAGGAATGAAGTGTTGAGTCAGATAAGTGATGCATATTGCACATGCTTGTTTCCAATGTAAGAGATATGTGTGGCCCTGGAAGACTTTGATTTACTTAGGTCAATAGAGATTTCTTATGAAAATTCTATGGGCAGTACAATTGGATATTTAACGTGTAATTCTAGTTTGGTTTAGTTTTTGGATGTTTAGTTGATAATCTGGTTCTATGGAGTTGTATTTTAAATGTTAATAGATGTGATTTATTTTTAATTTAACTTTTGGTTATCATGAATGTTTCATGCTTACAAAAAATGAAATTTCTGTTGTATTCATGTTTCTGTTCTTTTTAATACAAACTTGGTCTAAAACCTGAATTAGGAAAAAAATCGGAGGTATATGTAGATATATAGTGATAATCAATTTTAATTATATTAATTACTTGTAATAATTTAATAAGACTAATACTAATAGGGGCATACAGATTTGCCTCAATATGTAGCTAAAAGGACAATAAAATCCGCCCTCAGTGTAATTATCTTGTCATATTTGCTTAGGTGGCATTGAGTATGTTAAGGGCAATTTAATGGCTCAATCCGCCATTAAATATCATTAGGGACTTGATTATTAGAGGCAGCTCTTAATTTGCCTCTCCTTCTAGTAAGGGCTGTTTAGTTGAACTTTTTGCCCCTATTTGTATTAACAAGGACAATTTGAAATGCCTTTATTGTCTCTAAATTTTGTAGTGTAGGGTTAAGCACTTTGTTTTGGTCGTGGTGAAGAACATGACGACTGGATCATCTATGATGGATCGAGCTTCACCAGAGCATTGGGGATGGATGCGTGGAAGTCTTATGGGGACGTGACCGGAGTTCTAGATAATCTGGTGGTCGGAAACGTGATGGCGAGACGATTTCTTCCAGGCGATGACGAACTTCTAATTCGAGTTGAAGACTCGATTTTGTTTTAGGGTAGATATTGTCGTTTGAATGTTTGTAGTCGAATGTCGAGTTGTTTTACGACTTGCCGAAGGTGGTCGAGTTCGTCGAAGATGGCCAGAATTGCTGTGCACGTGCACAACGATGATCGCGTGTCAAGGAATGGATGCGTGGGCGACTCGAAGAGATATCGAGATTTTTAGGGTTAGGCTCGAAGTTTCACTCGTGTTCAAAAAGTGTAAATTGCAGTTTAGTTTGATAAAAGAAGCTAAGGGGAGAAGAAGAAGACGAAGGAAAACTCGAGACAGTCTCGAGTAGAAGATGGTTTTAACTCGAAGCGGTGATCGGGAGGGGAAAAGTGTTAAGCACGTCCTAATCTAAATTTATTTGTTCTAATTGAAGGTTAATGACGTAATTAAAGACAAAATAATTAATTAATGATTTAGGATTAATTAATTAAAATTAAGGTTTATAAATTAAATCAATTGAAGATTAATTAATTGGTAAATAGAGATGACAGAAAGTATGTGATGATAGAAAGTATGTCAAAGTCAGGTTCAAGTGACAAACAATAACAACAGCCTCAATTGTCTAACAAAGTTATCAAGTACAGCAGCCTCGAGAAGGAAACCATTCAAATTCGAAGATGTATCAAATGCAAATGCAGACTCAAATACCTAGGAATGCAATTACCAATGCAGACTAGCAATGGTAAGACACGAGGGCAGTGAGTCTCAATGCAATCACGAATGTAACTGTACACAGAAGTATCAGACTCCAAACATCATAGTGAAGAATGGATGCAACCCAAGGTAACTCGAAATACAATGGACAGAAGTAAATGCAGACATGAACCATATCCCATCACAAAATCACTAGTGACCAGTTCTAACAAAGATTTCCAACTAATTCAAGTCAAAGTTTCCAATTTAAAATTGCTATGACCAAATCAATAATCAATATGATGAAAACAACTAAACCAAGTCGAGGACTTTTGTAGATAAATAACCAGAAATTCTCTCAGCAAAACCCAAATTGTGTTCATAGAGCAACAGAGGCCGAAGCCAAAATAATATCACGAAGCCAAAATGATCGAAGTCGAAGTATGGAAGAATTCATCAATCGGTCAAAACAAAATTGAACGAAAATCAAAACATTCGATCCTACAAACTTATGATTTGAAGTAGATATGAGTAAATAAATTACTCACCTTATTTTGAAGAGCACGAAATCGACGAATCGAGCGAAGCACAAGAAGACGAACCCTAGCTACCGCAAGTATCTCAGAGCCGAGCAATCCCTCGAGCAAGGAAGTCGAGTTCGATTGAACCTTCAAAGTCGACATCTTCGAGTTTGCGAAACCCTAGCTACAGAATCGAGGCAGAGGAGCATCGAATAACGTCGCCTCGATCCTAGCTTAAAGATCAACAGAGAATCAAGGAGCAGAAGCTCGTATTCACCAAAGAATCGAAGATTCGCCGAAACCCTAATTTAGTGGCAAAAAGGATCGGCCGCCATTATTTTTCTTTTCATTTTATTTCTTTGGACTAGGGTTATGTATCAATCAAAATGAGAAGGGGGATTGGTACTTGAATCACTAAAGAGAACGGCCTCTGATCAATGCAAATGTGGGCTAGATTCCAAATATAAAGCCCACTTCTATCATTTAACAAATTTGTTAAAAGAATTCCAAATCGATTAAATTTCCAATATCAATCTATTGGCAATTATAATCGTCTAACGACGATATCTAACATTTACAAAATCTCGGGTTGTTACAGACTCCCCTCCTTATAAAAATTGCGTCCCCGCAATTTTCATAATTAAGGTCGTCAACCTCTAGTATTCTTCTAACATAAACTGGTTAAGCTAGAAAAATAAAAGTCAAGAATTCAAATGCCAAAGTAATCTTTTAATTTCAATAGAAGAAATTCACAAATTTTCAACAAAATCTAACTATCAATAGATAGTCAGAAAGCAGCGAAACTGGATAAACACAATTTATCAGCAATATTCAATTATCCACAAGATAATTAAAATACAAAAATCATAAAACAGCAATATCTAATTATCAATACGATAATTAGAAAACAACAAAACCTAATTATCACAAAGATAATTATGAAACACAAATCATAAATCGCAAACTACAAATATCTAGTTATCCAACAATTAACTAGAAAGCACAAATTCCATAATCAACAAACTCTAATTATTCACAGAAATAGATAGAAGCGGCGATTTAATAAAATCAGCATACTCTAGAAACAATTGGAGACTAGAAAATCTCGTATCAATAAAATCAGCAAACATTTAATTATTCAAACGGCAGTCAGAAAACAAATCAACAAATATTCAATTATCAAAAACGATAATCGAATTTAAATCAACAAATATTCAATTATCAAAAACGATAATCTAATTTCAAATCAACAAATATTCGATCATCAAAAACGATAATCGAATCTCAAATCAACAATTATTCGATTATCAAAAACGATAATCGAATTTCAAATCAACAAATATTCGATCATCAAAAACGATAATCGAATCTCAAATCAACAATTATTCGATTATCAAAAACGATAATCAAATTTCAAATCAGCAAATATCTAATTATCTAAAGCGATAATTAAATTCCAAATCAGCAAATATTTAATTATCTAAAGCGATAATTAAATCTCAAATCAGCAATTATTTAATTATCTAAAGCGATAATTAAATCTCAAATCAGCAATTATTTAATTATCTAAAGCGATAATTAAATCTCAAATCAGCAAATATTTAATTATCTAAAGCGATAATTAAAAGCAACAAATATCCGATTATCGAAAACGATAATCAGAACTCATATCAACAAATGTCTAATGATCACAAGCGATAATTAGAAACAACAAATATCTTATTATCAAAAACGATAATCAGAACTCATATCAACAAATATTTAATTACCGATACGATAATTAAATCTCATAACATCAGATATCTAATTACCTGCAGATAATTAGAAACAACAAATATCTAAAAATCAATTAAGAAGACTAGAAAATCAACATAAAAGCTTGGATCGATCCCATCAGATGGCGAGTTTTTAATTCGCCGCACGTGCATCAACAAATGGCCGAAGTCTACCAAGTACTCAACATAATTTTGGCGCCCAACAAATGACCCGAAGGTCTAGTACTGGTATTTGACCCGAAGGTCCATCAGAGTGGCCAGAAAGCCCAACAAATGACCCGAAGGTCCAACAAATGACCCGAAGGTCCTCATAGTGGCTCGAAAGCACACAAAAGCATCAAAATATTTCAATTAACGAGTCCGGAATTAACCAAAATAGCAAATGCACATGTCCCATAATCACGAGTTTTACTAAATCGTTTAATTCTCTTCATCGTTTCCTTGAAAGTGCAAAATCATCAAAATCATCAAAACAGCAGATATTTCAATAACGAGTCCGGAATTAACCGAAATAGCAAACGCACATGTCCCATACCACGTGTTTTACTAAATCGTTTGATTCTCTTCATTGTTTCATTGAAAGTGCAAAATTTGTGTATTTTGTAAAAATACACTTTACATTCTCAAACGGACAAGTCCGGAATTAAGCGAATCAGTAAAAGAAAGGAGTCATAGTCCTCGATTTTGCTGAAACGTTTAAATCGCTTCCTCATTCTTTTGAAAGCGCAAACTGTTAAAATTTCTGAAAACAATTTTATTTATTTTGTAAAAATAACAATTCACATTCTCAACTGGACAAGTCCGGAGTTAAGCGAAACAGTAAAAGAAAGGGGTCATAATCCTCGATTTTGCTGAAACGTTTAAATCGCTTCCTCATTCTTTTGAAAATGCAAACTGCTAAAATTTTATAAAACAATTTTCATTTTAAAATGATTTTCCAATCATGTGATTAAAGCAGCAATATTAGTAACAATTCGAAAAGGAAATTGTACTTCCCTAGAACATCGTAAAACGAATCTCAAAATCAACATTGCGGAATGACCGCTTGAAAACCCATTTTTAAAAATTTGACTGTTACTGAAGTCAAAGCAACAGTAATTTTAAAACGTCAAAATCACATCAAAACAATTTACATCAAAATGTAATATCGATGGATTTTCATTCATCCAAAAAATGCCACAAAACACTGTGCTTCAAAAATTTAGCATTGGTGTAAAAATCTCGTTATAAAAATAACGACAACAAAACACGTTTCATAACCAAGCATCGGTTCAACGTAAAGTTAATGCAGTAACGTGCAATTCATATTTGCACGCACATTACAGTATAAACAAAGAAATCATTCGAATGTATCTTCAATGAAGACAATTCAAAACAGCAAAATCTAATCAATAGATGATTAGTACAAAAGAAAGCCAGTGGAAATTTCAACAAAAATCATATAACTGTAATTTCTTCGAATCCTCAATTCGGATTCGAAGTTCTCAAAGAAACAAAATGAATACAGCTATGTAAACAACCTATGAAATTTATTTCAATTTCATATTTTGACTTTTAAATCAAAAAGATTATCAGTTGTACTCAGCGAAGACAGTTTCACCGTTTCCGCTGCGCACTCTGATAAACAGAACACAAATCAATCAAATCATCAGAACACAATTTCACTATTATTTTTAAATAAAGATATTTAAAAATTTCATCCAAATTTCAAAACTTTAGTTTTGACTCAAAGCACAAATAAAATATCGACCAATAGTTGTAACACATGTTCCATCTAAGTTATGTTTTATATTATGTCCATAAACCCCAAGCTCCGATACCAACTGTGACGCCCCACCTCTATGCTCATAATAACAAAGAGTATTAAAAGAAATACTGTCTATTATTACGAAGAATAAGGCTGGATAGGAGCGACCATCCGTAGTTGGCCTTACACTAACATTGGTTATCTCGATAGGAGTGGTATATACTTTTTATTTTTCATCTATTATTTATTTACTCCCATCGACATAACCAATTATAGTACAAAATGAACTACAACGGTTCATAATAGTTTAGGAAAATATATATAAAAACAACACAGATACAAAAAGAATGCGGAACACAAATAACAGAATCTCATATATATATATATATAAAACTGATGTCAGTTACAATATAGTTGACACAATACATATGATACAACTACAACTGTCGACTCTGGAAGTTATATATACAAGTACATTATCAACTAATATACAAGAATACATATCATCCTATACAATGACACGACTTCTACAAAATGACAAAGACAACTTCAAAAGATTTGAAAAGTCTTCATAGCCTGAACAGCAACCTAAAGCAGGAAATCTACAACCTGAAATACTCGGGTCTGACCCGAGTATTACATTCAAAAGAAAATAATACACGGGTCAGTCTAATTCAAACTCAGTTATTAATGCACAGGAGCAATAATAATCAAACATCAACTAGACGACAGTCACAGAAATCTCGTATACCCAACCTCTCCATAAGAGAATCGGATAACGGCAGATATAACACTAAACAGTGTTAAACAGCAATTCAGTAGATTTAAATCAACAAAGATAAATGAAAAGAATATCAATAACGATAATTTAGAAAACAACAGAATTGCCTAAAGGGCAGTTAACACCAAATCATCAAATTAAACCAAATCAAAATACGATTCAAGATATATTGAATTGGCAACATAAAACCATCTTATCAATAGGAAACATCAATTAAAACATCAGATCTAGTAGGGCTGCAGTACACGCACGCGTGTACTGCCTCGCCACTACAGAATGAAATGCATAAACGATCAACAAAAATATCAAAGTATCACTTCATTAATGAAACTGTGCATTTACACAGATTTGAAATTTCACATGTCAATAGAGAAACCAACAAAATAAAAACTGGATGCTCCAAAACAGTCACCTGAAACTCAAATGAACAACATATACAGGAAAGGTCAAACTGCATGTACACTGAAGGCATCAAGTTCAAATATCAACAAAGCACTGAACCTCAGAGACCATCAACATAAAGTAACAAGTGCTAAATGACTACATGCCCTGATACATGTGCAAGCATACGAAGGCAAAAAGAAAAAGACACCCATGAACAACAAGTTCTAGTCAAGTTACACTGCAATGATGATATACAGATGCGATATAGTCTCAAGTTCAGGTTCAAACGAACAGCTACAACTGGTTAATACACTAGTGCACATGTAACAGTGATGATAAAAACAGTGACCATCACCAACAATAGTCAGATAAGTTCAAAGTAAAGTGATGACAGAAAGTATGTCAAAGTCAGGTTCAAGTGACAAACAATAACAACAGCCTCAATTGTCTAACAAAGTTATCAAGTACAGCAGCCTCGAGAAGGAAACCATTCAAATTCGAAGATGTATCAAATGCAAATGCAGACTCAAATACCTAGGAATGCAATTACCAATGCAGACTAGCAATGGTAAGACACGAGTGCAGTGAGTCTCAATGCAATCACGAATGTAACTATACACAGAAGTATCAGACTCCAAACATCTTAGTGAAGAATGGATGCAACCCAAGGTAACTCGAAATACAGTGGACAGAAGTAAATGCAGACATGAACCATATCCCATCACAAAATCACTAGTGACCAGTTCTAACAAAGATTTCCAACTAATTCAAGTCAATGTTTCCAATTTAGAATTGCTATGACCAAATCAATAATCAATATGATGAAAACAACTAAACCAAGTCGAGGACTTTTGCAGATAAATAACCAGAAATTCTCTCAGCAAAACCCAAATTGTGTTCACAGAGCAATAAAGGCCGAAGCCAAAATAATATCACGAAGCCAAAATGATCGAAGTCGAAGTATGGAAGAATTCATCAATCGGTCAAAACAAAATTGAACGAAAATCAAAACATTCGATCCTACAAACTTATGATTTGAAGTAGATATGAGTAAATAAATTACTCACCTTATTTTGAAGAGCACGAAATCGACGAATCGAGCGAAGCACAAGAAGACGAACCCTAGCTACCACAAGTATCTCAGAGCCGAGCAATCCCTCGAGCAAGGAAGTCGAGTTCGATCGAACCTTCAAAGTCGACGTCTTTGAGTTTGCGAAACCCTAGCTACAGAATCGAGGCAGAGGAGCATCGAATAACGTCGCCTCGATCCTAGCTTAAAGATCAACAGAGAATCAAGGAGCAGAAGCTCGTATTCACCAAAGAATCGAAGATTCGCCGAAACCCTAATTTAGTGGCAAAAAGGATCGGCCGCCATTATTTTTCTTTTCGTTTTATTTCTTTAGACTAGGGTTATGTATCAATCAAAATGAGAAGGGGGATTGGTACTTGAATCACTAAAGAGAACGGCCTCTGATCAATGCAAATGTGGGCTAGATTCCAAATATAAAGCCCACTTCTATCATTTAACAAATTGTTTAAAAGAATTCCAAATCGATTAAATTTCCAATATCAATCTGTTGGAAATTATAATCGTCTAACGACGATATCTAACATTTACAAAATCTCGGGTTGTTACAAAAATGATCAAATCACCAAAGCAAAATACAATATCAAAATATTGAATTGGCAACACGAAACAATTTCATCGATTGAAATCAATCAATTTAAAATTGGTCAATTCTGTGTGGCTGTAGTACACGCACGTGTGTACTGCCTCGCCACCACAGTACAAGATGTCATCATAACTCCAACCATTGACAGCAAATCAATACTACAGAGGTCAAGTCACGGCTATCCGGACTCAACACAACTGCAAACAAAAATGGAACTGCAGCCATCCATGAATAAAACAGTTCATGTTCCAAACTACAAAGTGATCAAGGCATAAACCAGACAAGTATTCAAGGGATGCAGCTCACAAGCAACAATCAGTAAACAATCAAACAGTCAAAATTGCATCACTATGACAACTTCACCAAACCACAATCTACAAATACAAGGACCAGAGTAGTAACCAGTGCACCACTGAACCATCAAAGACATGATTTTCAAACTAAAGATGTGTACATGCAAAGACTCGGCGATGCAGCAAAACCAAGCAAAAGCATTAAACAACATGATAGTGAAACAGGTCATAATGAAGATAACAATTGCAATGACCAGACACACATGCTCAAGTGAAGTTCAGACTAGTTCAGTAGACATAACAGGTGAATGCAACAATGAAGACTACTTCAAGATTAGACAAGACTCAAAATGATATAGCAGCAGTTCATATGCCAGACCAAAAACAATGAAAGCTACAGCAAAATCCAGTGCCAACATGAACAAAGAAGACAATGGCAAATGCACATGACAAAGACAGAGCTCAAGACCTCAATGTCACGACCATGCTACAGTGCAGACAAATATACACGGTGAAATACAACATAAATCTAAATGAATTGAATGAAAAAGACTCAAGTATGTATACAGAGTGTATGCATAAAACTGGGTTACTCAAACCCTGTTAAAAATACTGGAGACAAACCCGAGATTGTCCAAACATTCCCAAAATGAACTTCTTCCCAAAACAACTTAATTACCTTGACGTACAAGTGCACAAGCAAAATAGAAATAAGGAATACTGCTGCAGGCTAACAAATACCATATATAACTCGAACACAGTGAAGCCAACCTTCAAAGGGTACAAGAAAATGACCAAATGTAATAACAATCATAAATATGTGACTAAGTCGCAATTATCACTACCATCGATATATTATCAGGCAGCCGAGAAAGGAGAGTGACGAAGTCCAGTAAGTGAATACGAACAAATTCAAGGGTTTCGAAATCCATAGATATATATGCCCAAAATAAAACGAAATCAACTTCGAAACAAAGTCGAATGCCGAGATAAATTAAATCAGTTACTCAAGCAACAAAATCCCAAATTGGAACAAGCTAGGAATCACAAGAAGCTTGAATTAAAATCGAGTACTGAAATACAGTTAAACGAAATCTCAGCCAAAGCCGAAGCCAGCAAACCCATGAAACTAGAGAGTGAATTGAAAATCATCAACCACAAAATCAAATTAAATACTCATCAAAATTATAATTTCCCGAAGTCATGTTTGCAGAATTCAAACAAAATAAGTGTCGTGGTATACAGAAATCGAACCAAGACAGCAAGAAAAGCATACAGAAATCGAACCAAGACAGCAAGAAAAGCATTAACATCTTACGAAGTCGAGCGACCTTAGATTGAAGGAGATGTGAGCGATAATTCACTCACCTTTTCCACGAATTGGAGCAGTCGAAGCCAAGCTACAAAGAAGTCGTCGATCGACAAAGCATCTCAAAGCAACAAAGTCGACTGTAACAAAAGCCCAAATTCCAGAATCGAGCAGAAGCCCTAAATCAGAGCAACAGAGGAACGAGATCAAGCCAAAGCTCCAATTCCAGATTCGCCAGCACTAATCTCAAAAGAAAGACAAAGCCGAAGCCCTAGTTTTCCCAGGGACGAAGAGGAATGAATGAGCCGCCACCATTCTTTTAATTTTCTTCGTACGATGGTTTAGGGTTTTTGAATGAAAATTCATAAGGTAACGGGTTTAAACACTTAGGTAGTTATCATGGCCAAAACAACAATTGAAAACATGGGCTACCACTTAAAATTTTAAAGCCCGCATACTACTAACCATTTTCAAAAGAATTTCAACCCGATTTGAAAAGAATTTCGATTGGTTAAACGCCAAAAGCAATTAGCAACCAAAATAAATCATCAAATGACGATAATAATAAAATTGTGAAATCTCGGGTTGTTACAGACTCCCCTCCTTATAAAAATTGCGTCCCCGTAATTTTCATACTTAAATTTGTCTATAACAATTATTTTTCTACCATAAACTGGTTATGCTAGAAAATAAGAATCGAGAACACAAATACCAAAGAAATCTTTTAATCCTAATAAAAGAGATTCACAAATCTTTCAACAAAATCTAACTATCAACAGATAATCAGAAAGCAGCAAAACTGAATAAATACAATTATCCGCAATATTCAATTACCAATAGATAATCAAAAATATAGAAATCACAAAACAGCAATATCTAATTATCGATACAATAATTAGAAAATAGCAAAATCTAATTATCAGCAAGGATAATTAGAAAACCCATTTTACAAATTGCAAAACTGCAAATATCTAGTTATCCAACAATTATCCAGAAAACACAAACTTCATAATCAACAAATTCTTAATATCAACAGAGATAGAGATAGAGAGAAAACAACAATCCAATAAAATCTGCATACTCTAGGATCAGTTGGAGACTAGAAAATCTCATATTAATAAAATCAGCAAACATCCAATTATCCAAACGATAGTCAGAAAAAAAATCAACAAATATTTAATTACCACAAACGGTAATCAAATTTCAAATCAACAAATATTTAATTACCACAAACGGTAATCAAATTTCAAATCTCAAGTATTCGATTATCAAAAACGATAATCAAATTTCAAATCACAAATATTCGATTATCAACAACGATAATCAAATTTCCAATCAACAAATATTCAATTTGAAAAAAGCGACAATTACATCCCAAATCAGCAAATATTTAATTATCAAAAGCGAGAATTAAATCTCAAATCAGCAATTATTTAATTATCAAAAGCGATAATTAAATCTCAAATCAGCAAATATTTAATTATCAAAAGCGATAATTAAATCTCAAATCAGCAAATATCAGCAAATATTTAATTATCAAAAGCGATAATTAAATCTCAAATCAGCAAATATTTAATTATCAAAAGCGATAATTAAATCTCAAATCATCAAATATTTAATTATCAAAAGCGATAATTAAATCTCAAATCAGCAAATATTTAATTAAATCTCAAATCAGCAAATATTTAATTATCAAAAGCGATAATTAAATCTCAAATCAGCAAATATTTAATTATCAATAGCGATAATTAAATCTCAAATCAGCATATATTTAATTATCAAAAGCGATAATTAAATCTCAAATCACAACAAATATCTAATTATCACAAGCGATAATTAGAAACAACAAATATCCGATTATCAAAACGATAATCAGAATCAACAAATATCTAATTATCACAAGCGATAATTAGAAACAACAAATATCTTATTATCAAAAACGATAATCAGAATCAACAAATATTTAATTACCGATACGATAATTAAATATCATAACATCAGATATCTAATTACCTGCAGATAATTAGAAACAACAAATATCTAGAAATCAATTAAGAAGACTAGAAAATCAACATAAAAGCTTGGATCGATCCCATCAGATGGCGAGTTTTTAATTCGCCGCACGTGCATCAACAAATGGCTGAAGCCTACTAAGTACTCAACATAATTTTGGCGCCCAATAGATTGACCCGAAGGTCCGCAGAGTGACCCGAAGGTCCATCATATGACCCGAAGGTCCAACATATGACCCGAAGGTCCATCATAGTGGCTCGAAAGCACACGAAATCATCAAATATTTCAATTAACGAGTCCGGAATTAACCAAAATAGCAAACGCACATGTCCCATAACCACGAGTTTTACTAAATTGTTTAATTCTCTTCATCGTTTCCTTGAAAGTGCGGAATCATCAAAATCATCAAAACATCAGATATTTCAATTAACGAGTCCGAAATTAACCGAAATAGCAAACGCACATGTCCCATACCACGTGTGTGACGACCGCCCATGACCCCTGCACCGAATCTAGAGGTAGTGCGCTGTAAAGTGTGCTAGGCAGCCATGGACGATTGCCAAGGTAAATTAAAAACACAGAATCTATCGTATTACTCACAGCGCATGGACAAAATACAATAGAATATATATATATATATATAGTGAAGCTTCACAGAAATAGAATCTCATCAATGAATCTTCATAATAGTTGAATACAACATCTGAATAGTCAATACATCAAGCCTCACTACATATCACTCAGAGAATACAAACAGCGAAACATCCAGTACATATAATAAGAAGATAATATGCAACCCTTCAGCTCGTCTTCGATATCAACACCGTGGAAAGCAAGAACATCACCTGTCACCTGCTACCTAGTCTGCCCGTCCCAAAATGGACGAACAGCCCAAGGCAATAAGAATTAAAACATAAAGCCTTGAGTTAGACAACAGTCTTAGTGAGCAGTAAATTAACAATCAACATACCAAAAGAGCATAAAGGAAAAGGAATAGGAATACAACCCTCCCACTCCAACCTCTTTCTACGGTGATAGCCCTCAGACACACACTAAGCAGAAGCAAACATAGCAGAGCATACAATTCAAAGTAAAGCAATTATCACTCGAGTCAAGGGCGATGTTTTCCAAGCATCCATGACTCTGGCTATCACTGTTATCATTGCCTTGATATCACCGTTAATTGAATGATCGGCACATTCTTTCAGCCGTCCGTCAAGGGCTAATGGAAACCCCGGTTCTAGACATAACACCCGCACGTCATCTTGACCCGTGCCTAGGACTATCGAATCTGCCCAGAGTACTTGACTACCCAAATCAGTAGCCTTCAGGGACTATCAAATCTGCCCAACGTACTCTTGCTTTGAGCATGCTAGAACCTTCAACAACGATAAGACCTCAGCCTTCTAGTCATCCTCCTCGACGACTATTTCCATACTAGCTCAAGCGCCTCTCGAGCAAACCGTTATCCTCTAACTCGAACCATTTCACCGAGTTATCAACTTGCTTGGAATGATCCCGTCTGGATTAGACCAAGACTATCTCATATCATGCTTCGCCTCATCATCATCATAGCAAAGCTCCATCTCAACATCATCATCGAATCTATCCATATGAGCTTCAACATCCGCTACATATGCCACGAGCAGCTTTTCCAATTCAAGAGCCTTTCCCTTAGCTTTTGAATCATCTTCGACCAACTTGTCTAAATCAAATCATCAATCATCTAATTCATAGCAATCAATCAAGTCAAACATTAATCCAAGTAAACAAGCATTCAAATATAGGCTAAATGGGCAATTATAACAATAATGGCAATTTCGTAAATAAAGAGTCGAAAGTCTAACAAGCATGAAATCATGAAAATTATCTCTACAACTTGATGAATGAACTTGCATAGGTTAACATGTAGAAAAATGGTTGTCAAATCATCATGAACAATGGATCTACATGGATCTACAATTAGGTTTACAAAAATGCATGGAAATCACTATTTTAACACCAAATCAAGCCAACAATCCGATATACTCCTTTGGATCCGTGTGAGAGATAATCACCACTCACCAAATCACCAAAACAACTCAAAAGCAATACACTTCAGATCTGGACAGCGAAGGATCTAACTCGATCTATCACGAATCCGCTCTTTGAATGATGAAATCACTCTTCGACGGATGAAGATCTTCAATCTAAGCTCTTGAATCTTCGATTTGATCTTCAACTTGGATGGATGGAATCACTAGATTAGAGTAGAGAAAAGAAGTGAAGAAGTCGAGCTCTCAAAATGGCAGCACTTCGTCGCTTCGAAATCCGGATCCCGAAAAGTGAAGCCAAGCCCCTTCTATTTATAGGCAAAATTCTCTAAGTCATAACTCGGAGTTAGGTCGTCTCCGACTTACGACCTAAGACACCTCCGACCTAAGTCTTCACCGACTTAACAGCTGCTCTGCCTAACACATGCTCATACGACCTAGCTACTACGCCGACCTACGACTTAACTGAAATGCGCAACCTAACTCTTCACCGACCTAACAACTCAGACGACTTAACAGCCAGGCGCTTCAACGACCTAACTGCTTAACACCCCTACGACTCAACAAACCCCAATTCCCTCCGACTTATACCTTCCGACCTAACAGAGCAATAGAGTCACGCCTTAACTATTTAACCACTCTACGACTTAACTCTTAAGCCAACACGTGACCTAAGACTCAGTGCATCTGCAGACCTAACGACTTACAGAGTTACCCACGCGACCTAACAGCTCAACCGAGTTACGACCTAACTGAGTATACAACTTACGACCTAACCACAAGGCCATGACTCAACTAGCCTACGACCTAACTTCGCTGCCACTAGGTCGCTAACCTGCTACCCCAGCTCCTTTAGGTCGTTGCCGACCTAACTATACTAACTCGGTAACATCCTATAGGTCGTTCCAACCGACCTAACTCTTAACCAGTGCACTTAGGTCGTAAAACCTCCCTAACTCGGTCAGAACCTTAAGTCGCCCCTATTCCTTAAGTCGGTCACTCAACCTAAGCAACCCTATGACTTAACTTCCTTAGGTCGTCGCCGACCTACCCTTAAGTCAATCCTATAAGTCGGTCACGACTTAAGACTTTAACCAAATTCTGCCAAATCTGAAACAACTTAAAAAAATGCTGAAAATTCCAGATTTTAATGAACTTTTCGATCCGTAAAAACACGGGTCGTTACATTCTCTTCCCCTTAGGAATTTCACTCCCGAAATTCCAAACAACAAAGCAATCAAAGACTATTCTGCATGCCTACCATCCATAGCAATCAACAAACCATGCATCCAATTCTAGCTTAGCATACAGAATTCTAAAACTAGAACAAGTTACAATATCGCGAGATGACTAGACACCTTAGGGCCATACCTTGAAGAGTTCAGGATGAGCTTCCTTCATCCTCTCTTCCACCTCCCACGTACAGTCGTTATCATCATCACTCCATTGTAACTTGAGCAACTTAACTACCTTCCTCCTAAGCTGTTTCGTGTCGGTTTCAACAACACGAAGCGGCTTACGAGGTCTTTTATCGACTGGATCAACTTCAAAATCTTCACAGCTATCAGCAGAAACCACTGTGTTCGAGTCGTGCACATACTTCCGTAGATACGATACGTGAAAAACATTGTGCACACCCGACATCTTCTCCGGTAACTCCAACCTGTAGGCGAGCTTTCCAATTCGCTCGATGATCGGGAATGGTAAAACAAATCTCGGAGTCAATTTCCCTTTCTTCCCGAATCGAATAACATTCTTCAGTGGAGAAATCTTCACAAAAACCATATCACCTACGTCGAACTCCAAATCCTTTCGACACTTATCGGCATAACTCTTCTGACGGTCTTGGGCTGCCTTCATTCGTTGCCGAATGATCTCTATGCACTCCGAAGTCTGTCGAATCATCTCTGGCCCAAGCATAAGCTTTTCTCCAGTTTTTATCCAACACGTCGGAGAGTTACACGGTCTTCCATACAATGCCTCATACGGTGCCATACCAATGCTTGACTGGAAACTGTTGTTATACGAAAATTCCACCAAATGAAGATGATCTTCCCATGATCCTCCGAAATCCAAGACACAAGCTCTGAGGAGATCTTCCAAAACTCGGTTGACTCTCTCGGTCTGACCATCTGTTTGAGGGTGATAAGCTGTACTCAAGCACAACTCGGTTCCCAAAACTTCCTGGAAGCTCTTCCAAAATCCACTAGTGAACAATGGGTCTCGATCGCTCACTATACACTTCGGAATAACATGGAATCGTACTATCCACTTAACATACAACTCAGCCAACTTTGATGCAGTCCTAGTCGATCGAACAGGAATGAATCTAGCACTCTTAGTCAAACGATCTACGATGACCCAAATTCCTTCATTTCCCGTTCTGGTTCTAGGCAATCCATCAATAAAATCCATCGACACTTGCTCCCACTTCCATGTAGGAACTTCTAATGGCTGAAGCAATCCACTTGGCTTCTTCTGTTCGGCTTTTACCAACTGGCAGTTCATATACATGGAAATAAAATTTCCAACATCCTTCTTCATACCTTCCCAGTAGTAGGTTCTCTTCATATCCCGATACATCTTATTTCCACCTGGATGAATTGTCAACGTCGAGTGATGACTTTCCTTCAGAACTTCACTCCTCAATTCATCTATATCGGGAACAACTAGTCGTCCTTGCTTCCAAAGCCAACCCTCTCGATCGACCTCGAATCCTTTATCCTTTTCTGGATCCAATCCAGATTCCAAATCACGGATAATCTTGACAAGCTTATCGTCTCGTTTTTGGCTCTCGCCAATTCTTTCCACAAGAGTCGGTCTTATCGATAAGTTTGCCAACATCTCAGGTTCCAATTCACATCTAGGCCTGAAGTCAAATCCAGCTAAACACTTGAGACTCTTCCATTCCGAAAACATGGCTCCCAATCCTGCATGTCTTCGACTTAACGCATCTGCCACTGCGTTACCTTATCCCGGAGTATAAGCTATACCAAAATCATATGATGCCAAAAACTCTAACCATCGTTGCTACCGAAGATTCAAATCCTTTTGGGAGAAAAGATACTTCAACGACTTATGATCTGTAAACAACTCGAATCGAACTCCCAGTAGATAATGTCTCCACATCTTCAGAGCAAAAACAATCGCCGCTAACTCCAAATCATGAGTCGGGTAATTCCTTTCATGCAGCTTCAGTTGTCGACTTGCATACGCAACAACTTTATCCCTCTGCATCAGCACTGCTCCAAGTTCGGTACCACATGCGTCGGTGTAAACCACCATCTCATCATTCCCACTTGGAATAGTCAAAACAGGAGCACTTGTCAATCGTTCTTTCAGGATTCTGAAAGCTTGCTCACACTTATCATCCCATCTGAACACTAGGTTCTTCTTTGTCAACCCTGTTAATGGTGCAGCTACCTTGGAAAAGTCTTTGATAAACCGTCGATAGTATCCTGCTAATCCAAGAAAACTTCTCACATCAGATGCATTCTTAGGTCTAACCCAATCCTGGATTGCTGCCACCTTAGCGGGATCAACCGCTATTCCATTTCCAGAAATCACATGGCCTAAGAACCTCACTTCACTCTTCCAAAAGTGACACTTTGAAAACTTAGCCTTCAGCTGATGTTTCCGCAAGATTTCCAAAACAACACGCAAGTGCGTCTTGTGCTCTTCTTCCGTTCTGGAATAAATCAGAATATCATCCACGAACACAAGTACGAACTTGTTCAACTGATCTCTGAACACTCTATTCATAAGATCTACAAAATAAGCTGGCGCGTTAGTCAATCCAAACGGCATTACCAGCCACTCAAAGAAACCGGATGGTGTCCTAAAAGCTGTCTTCGGCACACTATCCTTAGCCACTCTCAACTGGTGAAATCCCGTTGCCAAATCCATCTGAGAAAAAACCTTGGCTTCGTGAAGCTGATCAAACAAGTCATCTATTCTCGGCAATGGATACTTGTTCTTCTTAGTCACCTTATTCAGCTCACGATAATCGACGCACAATCTCAACGACCCATCTGCCTTGGTTGCAAACACAACTGGTGCACCCCACTCGGACACACTACGCCGAATGAATCCTTTCTGCAAAAGATCATCAACTTGCACCCCCAACTCCTGCTGTTCCCTAGGCGCCATCCGCCTAAGAGGCATCACAACAGGTCTGGCTCCTTCAACTAGATCTATACGAAACTCGATCTCTCTATGCGGCGGCAACCCTTTGACTTCATCAAAGACATCCTCGAATCCATTAGCGATTGGCACCGATGACAGTCCATCCCGTGGAACAACCAGCGAATACATGAAGCTCATGAAGATGCCTTCTTCATGCTTACATCGTATCACAATCTTTCGCCCTTCCACATTCTCGACTGTCACTTCCAGCCTCTCATAATCAACCTTTGCTGCATACCTCCTAAGCCAGTCCATACCCAAAATAATTCCGAACCCCGCAAAGTTCAGAACAAAACAATCACAAACAAAAGAGCAACCATGACTCGACACAATCAGACCACGGCATAACATACACAAACAAGATGAACCCCCAACTGGGTTAGTCACAACCAATGGCCTATCAACAATATCCGGTTCCAAATCTATTCGGCCTACGAGTTCACTACAAACAAACGAATGCGACGCTCCAGTATCAAACAGAACTCTAACTGGAACACCACATAGGAAAAGAGTACCTTGAACAACCACACTCTTTCCTTTCTCTTCAGCGGTAGGAGCTTTCGAAGACGACGGAACAGCTCCCAAAGCATAAGCTTGCACAATCTGCTTGTCTCTCCTCGGTTCTGGACAATTCTTCCTGAAATGCCCTGGCTTGTCACAGTTGTGACACTTCATCGGTGCCTTCGGATTCTTACAGTCCTTCGAGAAATGGCCCTTCTGCTGACAATTGTAGCAAGTCACCTCGCCTTTCGGCTTCTTCTGGCCATCCTTACCCTTCTGTTGCTGCTGCTTCCTCTTCTGGTTTCCACCCTGCTATGGTTTAGACTCTCCCTTGGTCACAGCAACAACAGATCCTTCCTTAGGAAACAGACTCTCATGCCTGAGACCTTTCTCCACAAGCTTCTCAAATGAATCGTCCAAATGATCCACCAACTGCCTCCTAAGATAACTATTCAAGCCTGTCACAAACTTCTCATTCTTCTGATAAGCAGATTCAATATATGACCGGGCATACTTGGACAAAGCTTCGAACTCAGAAACATACTTAAGAACTGGTCTTCCACCTTGCTTGAGCTCCACAAACTTCTTGAACAGAACAGACTTCTGAGCTGTAGAAATGAACTTAGCTTCAAATCTAGCTTGGAATTGCTCCCAAGTAATCTCTTCCTCTGGAGTATTGATGGTAATAGAATTCCACCAATCAGAGGCTCTCCCTTGAAGCTGTCTTGATGCCAACTTCCTCTTAGTTGCATCACCAATTCCCAAATCACCAAAGATCCTTCTACAAGCATCTATCCATCTTTGGACTTCAATAGTTGATTCTGTTCCCAAGAAAACCTTTCCTCCAAGAGCAGTGTAATCCTTACACAGCTTAGCAAAATCCACTGGCTTTGGAGTTTGGACTTGAACTCCAACATCAACTGCTGTCCCCGGAACTGGTATCCTTCTCATGATCGAAGTCATCATAGCTTCGAACATAGCTGCATAATCAGCAGTTCCTTCAGTAGCACGGCCTTCCCTAGCAGCTGGTCTCCCTCTTCGACTCATTCTCAATATCTATAAAAAGGAATGATCAGAACATCTTAGAGAAACAACTGCATAAAGGAATCAAACTCTACTAATCTACTATATTATATATAGTAGTCATCCATCAAAATTACAATTACGTCTCTCATACGTAGTTACGTCAGCGAGCGTTGGGTAAAATCGATTAACCAATGCTCTGATACCAAATGTGACGACCGCCCATGACCCCTGCACCGAATCTAGAGGTAGTGCGCTGTAAAGTGTGCCAGGCAGCCATGGACGATTGCCAAGGTAAATTAAAAACACAGAATCTATCGTATTACTCACAGCGTATGGACAAAATACAATAGAATATATATATATATATAGTGAAGCTTCACAGAAATAGAATCTCATCAATGAAACTTCATAATAGTTGAATACAACATCTGAATAGTCAATACATCAAGCCTCACTACATATCACTCAGAGAATACAAACAGCGGAACATCCAATACATATAATAAGAAGATAATATGCAACCCTTCAGCTCGTCTTCGATATCAACACCGTGGAAAGCAAGAACATCACCTGTCACCTACTACCTAGTCTGCCCGTCCCAAAATGGACGAACAGCCCAAGGCAATAAGAATTAAAACATAAAGCCTTGAGTTAGACAACAGTCTTAGTGAGAAGTAAATTAACAATCAACATACCAAAAGAGCATAAAGGAAAAGGAATAGGAATACAACCCTCCCACTCCAACCTCTTTCTACAGTGATAGCCCCCAGACACACACTAAGCAGAAGCAAACATAGCAGAGCATACAATTCAAAGTAAATCAATTATCACTCGAGTCAAGGGCGATGTTTTCCAAGCACAAACCCCCAAGGCCTAAACTAAGATCAGATAAGCACCCAGAAAATACCGCTCTTGAGACCGAATGACGATACAACCAAACATCCATGACTCTGGCTATCACTGTTATCATTGCCTTGATATCACCGTTAATTGAATGACCGGCACATTCTTTCAGCCGTCCATCAAGGGCTAATGGAAACCCCGGTTCTAGACATAACTCCTGCACGTCATCGTGACCCGTGCCTAGGACTATCGAATCTGCCCAGAGTACTTGACTACCCAAATCAGTAGCCTTCAGGGACTATCGAATCTGCCCAACGTACTCTTGCTTTGAGCATGCTAGAACCTTCAACAACGATAAGACCTCAGCCTTCTAGTCATCCTCCTCGAAGACTATTTCCATACTAGCTCAAGCGCCTCTCGAGCAAACCATTATCCTCTAACACGAACCATTTCACCGAGTTATCACTTGCTTGGAATGATCCCGTCTGGATTAGACCAAGACTATCTCATATCATGCTTCGCCTCATCATCATCATTGCAAAGCTCCATCTAAACATCATCATCGAATCTATTCATATGAGCTTCATCATCCGCTACATATGCCACGAGCAGCTTTTCCAATTCAAGAGCCTTTCCCTTAGCTTTTGAATCATCTTCGACCAACTTGTCTAAATCAAATCATCAATCATCTAATTCATAGCAATCAATCAAGTCAAACATTAATCCAAGTAAACAAGCATTCAAATATAGGCTAAATGGGCAATTATAACAATAATGGCAATTTCGTAAATAAAGAGTCGAAAGTCTAACAGGCATGAAATCATGAAAATTATCTCTACAACTTGATGAATGAACTTGCATAGGTTAACATGTAGAAAAATGGTTGTCAAATCATCATGAACAATGGATCTACATGGATCTACACTTAGGTTTACAAAAATGCATGGAAATCACTATTTTAACACCAAATCAAGCCAACAATCCGATATACTCCTTTGGATCCGTGTGAGAGATAATCACCACTCACCAAATCACCAAAACAACTCAAAAGCAACACACATCAGATCTGGACAGCGAAGGATCTAACTCGATCTATCACGAATCCGCTCTTTGAATGATGAAATCACTCTTCGACGGATGAAGATCTTCAATCTAAGCTCTTGAATCTTCGATTTGATCTTCAACTTGGATGGATGGAATCACCAGATTAGAGTAGAGAAAAGAAGTGAAGAAGTGTAGAAGTCGAGCTCTTAAAATGGCAGCAATTCGTCGCTTCGAAATCCGGATCCCGAAAAGTGAAGCCAACCCCCTTCTATTTATAGGCAAAATTCTCTAAGTCGTAACTCGGAGTTAGGTCGTCTCCGACCTACGACCTAAGACCCCTCCGACCTAAGTCTTTACCGACTTAACAGCTTCTCTGCCTAACACATGCGCATACGACCTAGCTACTACGCCGACCTACGACTTAACTGAAATGCGCAACCTAACTCTTCACCGACCTAACAACTCAGACGACTTAACAGCCAGGCGCTTCAACGACCTAACTGCTTAACACCCCTACGACTCAACAAACCCCAAGTCCCTCCGACTTATACCTTCCGACCTAACAGAGCAACAGAGTCACGCCTTAACTATTTAACCACTCTACGACTTACCTCTTAAGCCAACACGCGACCTAAGACTCAGTGCATCTGCAGACCTAACGACTTATAGAGTTACCCACGCGACCTAACAGCTCAACCGAGTTACGACCTAACTGAGTATACAACTTACGACCTAACCACAAGGCCATGACTTAACTAGGCTACGACCTAACTTCGCTGCCACTAGGTCACTAACCTGCTACCCCAGCTCCTTTAGGTCGTTGCCGACCTAACTATACTAACTCGGTAACATCCTATAGGTCATTCCAACCGACCTAACTCTTAACCAGTGCACTTAGGTCGTAAAACCTCCCTAACTCGGTCAGAACCTTAAGTCGCCCCTATTCCTTAAGTCGGTCACTCAACCTAAGCAACCCTATGACTTAACTTCCTTAGGTCGTCGCCGACCTACCCTTAAGTCAATCCTATAAGTCGGTCACGACTTAAGACTTTAACCAAATTCTGCCAAATCTGAAACAACTTAAAAAAAATGCTGAAAATTCCAGATTTTAACGAACTTTTCGATCCGTAAAAATACGGGTCGTTACAACGTGTTTTACTAAATCGTTTGATTCTCTTCATCGTTTCCTTGAAAGTGCAAAATTGTGTATTTTGTAAAAATACACTTTACATTCTCAAACGGACAAGTCCAAAATTAAGCGAATCAGTAAAAGAAAGTGGTCATAATACTCGATTTTGCTGAAACGTTTAAATCGCTTCCTCATTCTTTTGAAAGCGTAAACTGTAAATTTTCTGAAAACAATTTTTTTGTTTGTAAAAATAACAATTCACATTCTCAACTGAACAAGTCCGGAGTTAAGCGAATCAGTAAAAGAAAGGGGTCATAGTCCTCGATTTTGCTGAAACGTTTAAGTCGCTTCCTCATTCTTTTGAAAGCGCAAACTATTAAAAATTTTATAAAACAATTTTCATTCTAAAACGATTTTCCAATCACGTGATTAAAGCAGCAATATTAGTAACAATTTCGAAAAGGAAATTGTACTTCCCAAAACACCGTGAAACTAATCTCAAAATCAGCATTGCGGAATAACCGCTTGAAAATCCACTTTTAAAACTTGACAGTTACTGAAGCCAAAGCGACAGTAATTTTTTTAAACGTCAAAATCTCATCAAAATAATTTACATCAAAATGTAATATCAGTGAATTTTCATTCATCAAAAATGCCACAAAACACCGTGCTTCAAAAATTTAGCATTGGTGTAAAAATCCCGTTATAAAAATAACGGCAACAAAATACATTTCATAACCAAGCATCGGTTCAACGTAAAATTAAGGCAGTAACGTGCAACTCAAATTGGCACGCACTACAAAATGAATAAGGAAATCATTCGAATGTATCTTCAGTGAAGATAATTCAAAACAGCTAAATCTAATCAATATATGATTAGCATAAAAGGAAACCAGCAAAGATCTCAACAAAATCACATAACTGCAATCGTTTCGAATCCTCAATTCGGATTAGAAATTCTCAAAGAAACAAAATAAACACAGTTATGTAAACACAAATGAAATCTATTTCAATTTTTAAATCAAAAAGATTATCAGTTGTACTCAACGAAGACAGTTTCACTGTTTCCGCTGCGCACTCTGATAAACAGTACCCAAATCAATCAAATCAACAAAACACAGTTTCACTTTTATTTTTAAATAAAGATACTTAAAAATTTCATCCAAATTTCAAAACTTTAGTTTTGACTCAAAGCACAAATAAAACATCGACTAATAGTTGCAACATATGTTTCATCCAAGTTATATTTTATATTATGTCCATAAACCCCAAGCTCTGATACCAACTGTAACGCCCCACCTTTATGCTCACAATAACAAAGAGTATTAAAGGAAAATACTGTCTGTTATCACGAAGAATAAGGCTGGATAGGAGCGGCCATCCCTAGTTGGCCTTACACTAGTAGTGGTTACCTCAATAGGAGTGATATATATTTTCCATTTTACATTTCTTGTTTATTTACTTCCATCGACATACCCAATTCTAGTATAAAACGAACTACGATGGTTCATAATAGTTTAGGACAATGTATATAATAATAACATAGATAATAAAATGCAGAACACAAATAACAAAAATCTCATATATATATAACTGATCTCAGTTACAATACATTTGACACAATACATATGATACAACTACAACTATCGACTCTGGAAGTTATATATACATGTACATTATCAACTAATATACATGAATACATATCATCCTAATCAGTACATTGACTACTACAAAAAAACGCAGAACACTTCAAATGATATGAAAAGTCTTCATAGCTCAATAGCAACTCAAAGCAGGAAATCTACAACCTGAAATAACTCGGGTCTCACCCGAGTATTAAATTCAAAAGAAAATAATACACGGGTCAGTCTAATTCAAACTCAGTTATTAATGCACAGAAGCAATAAGAATCAATATCAAATAGACGACAGTCGCAGAAATCTCGTATATCCAACTTCTCGATAAGAGAATCGGATAACGACAGATATAACACTAAACAGTGTTAAACAACAAATCAGCAGATTTAAATCATCAACAAAAATAAGTGAAAAGAATATCAATGAAGATAGTTTAGAAAACATAAGAATTGCCTAATTGGCAATTAATAACAAAATGATCAAATCACCAAAGCAAAATACAATATCAAAATATTGAATTGGCAACACGAAACAATTTCATCGATTGAAATCAATCAATTTAAAATTGGTCAATTCTATGTGGCTGCAGTACACGCACGCGTGTACTTCCTCGCCACCATAGTACAAGATGTCATCATAACTCCAACCATTGACAGCAAATCAATAATACAGAGGTCAAGTCATGGCTATCCGGACTCAACACAACTGCAAACAAAAATGGAACTACAGCCACCCATGAATACAACAGTTCATGTTCCAAACTACAAAGTGATCAAGGCATAAACCAGACAAGTACTCAAGGGATGCAGCTCACAAGCAACAATCAGTATACAATCAAAGACTCAAAATTGCATCACTACGACAACTTCACCAAACCACAATCTACAAATACAAGGACCAGAGAAGTAACTAGTGCACCACTGAACCATCAAAGACATGATTATCAAACTAAAGATGTGTATAGGCAAAGACTCGGTGATGCAGCAAAACCAAGCAGAAGCATTAAACAACATGATAGTGAAACATGTCATAGTGAAGATAACAATTGCAATGACTAGACACACATGCTCAAGTGAAGTTCAGACTAGTTCAGTAGACATAACAGGTGAATGCAACAATGAAGACTACTTCAAGATTATACAAGACTCAAAATGATATAGCAGCAGTTCATATGCCAGACCAAAAACATTGAAAGCTACAGCAAAATCCAGTGCCAACATGAACAAAGAAGACAATGGCAAATGCACATGACAAAGACAGAGCTCAAGACCTCAATGTCACGACCATGATACAGTGCAGACAAATATACACGGTGAAATACAACATAAATCTAAATGAATTGAATGAACTAGACTAAAGTATGTATACAGAGTGTATGCATAAAACTGGGTTACTCAAACCCTGTTAAAAATACTGGAGACAAACCCGAGATTGTCCAAACATTCCCAAAATGAACTTCTTCCCAAAACAACTTAATTACCCTGACGTACAAGTGCACAAGCAAAATAGAAATAAGGAATACTACTGCAGGCTAACAAATACCATATATAACTCGAACACAATGAAGCCAACCTTCAAAGGGTACAAGAAAATGACCAAATGTAATAACAATCATAAATAGGTGACTAAGTCGCAATTATCACTACCATCGATATATTATCAGGCAGCCGAGAAAGGAGAGTGACGAAGTCCAGTAAGTGAATACGAACAAATTCAAGGGTTTCGAAATCCATAGATATATATGCCCAAAATAAAACGAAATCAACTTCGAAACAAAGTCGAATGCCGAGATAAATTAAATCAGTTACTCAAGCAACAAAATCCCAAATTGGAACAAGCTAGGAATCACTAGAAGCTCGAATTAAAATCGAGTACCGAAGTACAGTTAAACGAAATCTCAACCAAAGCCGAAGCCGGCAAACCCATGAAACCAGAGAGTGAAGTGAAAATCATCAACCACAAAATCAAATTAAATACTCATCAAATTTATAATTTCCCAAAATCATGTTTGCAGAATTCAAATAAAATAAGTGTCGTGGTATACAGAAATCGAACCAAGACAGCAAGAAAAGCATACAGAAATCGAACCAAGACAGCAAGAAAAGCATTAACATCTTACGAAGTCGAGCGACCTAAGATTGAAAGAGATGTGAGCGATAATTCACTCACCTTTTTCATGAATTGGAGCAGTCGAAGCCAAGCTACAAAGAAGTCGTCGATCGATAAAGCATCTCAAAGCAACAAAGTCGACTGTAACAAAAGCCCAAATTCCAGAATCGAGCAGAAGCCCTAATTCAGAGCAATAGAGGAACGATATCAAGGCAAAGCTCCAATTCCAGATTCGCCAGCACTAATCTCAAAAGAAAGACGAAGCTGAAGCCCTAGTTTTCCCAGGGACGAAGAAGAACGAATGAGCCGCCACCATTCTTTTAATTTTCTTCATACGATGGTTTATGGTTTTCGAATGAAAATTCACAAGGTAACGGGTTTAAACACTTAGGTAGTTATCACGGCCAAAACAACAATTGAAAACATGGGCTACCACTTAAATTTTTAATGCCCGCATACTACTAACCATTTTCAAAAGAATTTCAACCCGATTTGAAAAGAATTTCGATTGGTTAAACGCCAAAAGCAATTAGCAACCAAAATAAATCGTCAAATGACGATAATAATAAAATTGTGAAATCCCGGGTTGTTACAAAATATGTCCACATATCAGATTATATGGCATCTTCTCCTTCACCATGATCTACTAAAATCATTTCAGAACCTGTTACTTAAATCCACAGCTCACTAACACATATAACACTTAAGTTTCTTTGTCTTCTTACATGTTCTTTTCAAGATAATAAAGCAAAAGACAATCCTGAAAATACTTAAAACATAATAGAGTTTGTCTAACTTATTTATTACAATAACACTGCTACTTTTCTTAAACACTTTAAATTCATCAACATCCCCAAATATCCATGCAAGCAAGCTACTCATGCATCTTTCCCTGCAACAATTCTTTGAGCTGCCTCAATAAAAATGAGACACCCCAAATATTGCAAAGGCAACAAATAGGGTCAGAAATAAATTCTGGTGTGAGTGAAATCAAAGATTGCAATAACTTGTAAATTACTATGACTGGGTAGAGAGCTCATATGTTTTTAATGCTATTCATTTTCATGTTAAAAACCTGAGTATATGTATTTTTAAGCTTATCTAACAATCATACATCCAAGCATTCATCAATCTTACTTCATTCAGTTGTACATGCACAAGCTCCTATGGAATAACATCCTAAATTCCATAGCATAAATTCTCAACCTCATTTTCATTTTATTTGGTCTGAATCTCTTGCCATTGAACACCATGTGTGAATTGCAAAGGGGCTCAGTTCTGTTAACCCTTTACACAGAGGCCTACAAGACTTAAGCAAGTCATGCACATACCCATCATCCACCTGATGATGAGTAGATCAAGGCACTACTCCTAAATTATTTTATAATTTAGAGACCATGCTTATTTATTTTCTAAGGAATTTTTCTTTTTTAATTCCAAAGATGCTTATATTCTTCCCTTCTTTTAATAATTAAAAAATTATTAAGCTCACTCAAAGATTATACCCAGACATACAAAACATTCATGCAAAATTCCACATCTCATTCTAAAGTCATTTCTGCTTAATCACATATTCTATAACCTGATTGTATATTTATTTCTAGAGATTTTCCAATTGTTTACATAAATCTGAAGAAGTCATGTGAAATACTATATTTATTTTTTACTGTGAACATAGGATATGGTTTTTGAGAAAAACCCATAAAAACATATTGGCTTATGATCTGAACAAATCAGCACATATTTGTAATATTGCATTGTTCATATCATTTTTAATATAAACTAGGCATAAGCATGAATCTCATTATTCACACTGCCTACTTCTTTTCTTTCATTGATACCCTATTTCTTAGTAAAACATTTTAGTTCATTTTCATATAAAACTAGAATATAAAATCTATTTCTGTGATTAGAGTATTTGTTTGATTATTTATATTTTAAAACAAAAACTGAAACCATCACAACAGATAAAAACAGATAAAAATCTCATCCAAAAATTCAACCAGAATACCATCCATGATCAGCATACTTTCATCCAGAGAATAAAATCAAACAGAAAATCATAATGTAATTTTTATATAAAATAACTTGGCTACCCTTAACTTGGGTCTTAATGCCTCAAATCTCATAAGTGATTAATCACCCACCTTCCTTCCTCTTTTCCCCGAGAATGCTTAAGCTTGAAGATAATGTGAGTTTTGCTTTTCTTTTTCTATTTATTTCTTTGTTTTCTCTCAGAAACAAACTGCTGCTCTCCTCTCATTTTTAAAACATTTAGCTAGGGTTTAGTAGAGAGAAAAGCCCATTTTATCCTCATACAATCTAGAGAATCATGTATATATGTTTATGGCTAAATGTGCCATTTTCTTTTTGATTTCTATTTCAGGTAAGATTAGTTGCTTCTTTGCTTTTCTATGTACATGCTATTTGCATGATTCACCAATACATTATTTATTTGTGTGACTGAGCTTCATTGTATATTTTTGTTAAACCTAAATAGTTCACTCATAACCCTTTTTATTATTATTCCTAGCTATTATTTCAAACTATTTATTTTTTTCTTGATTTATCTTAAAAATGTATTTATGCCCAAGTAATACTAAACTGGTTTCTATGCAACTTAATTATCAGAAAGATTTATTTTATCACTTGATATTTCTCTGGCTTCTCATTTTTAATATATATATACATATGAGATATGTATTTGTAAAACTCACTCATACTTGATCATTTTCTTCTTATTATTATTCATTGAAAAATCACTATCCTCTTATTTAATTATTTCACTTACTTCTAATATTTATATTTCAAACTATTCTATTCTTTAAATAGTCGCTGTTAACTGATTTCAAATTTTCTTTTAAAATTATTTCTATCTCAAAATTTTTGGGTCTTCACATACTCCCCTCCTAAAAGGAATTGTGTCCCACAATTATTATTATACTATTCTTCATTACATTGTATAATTTCATTTCAGAAATTTCAGAAACTCATGCATTCAAGACCAATCAAATACACATAAGTAATATTTAAATTTATTAAAATTTTAGGCATACCTTTAAGTAGAAAATATATTAGGATATATATCCTTCATCCTATCTTCAGCCTCCCATGTACAATCATTTTCATCTAAGCTCCACCGGATTTGAACCAATTTAATTACTTTATTTCTTAATTTCTTTCCTTCTCTAGCCACAATACCCACTGGTTCTTTCTTATAAATCAAATTTTCTTGAATTTCAACATGTGTAGGAGATTCAAGAATGGTCTCCTAATCATGCACCCATTTTATCAATTGAGATACATGAAATACATCGTGTATATTACTCAATTCCTCTGGCAATTTTAGCTTATTAGCCAAAGTTCCTATTCTTTGGATAATTTCATATGGACCTATATATCTTGGTGTTAATTTTCCTGCCTTGCCAAACCTCAGTATTTTTCTCATTGGTGAAACTTTAAGGAATACATAATTTCCTACTTCAAATTCCACTGGCCTTCTTCTTTTATCTGCATATGCTTTTTGTCTTTCTTGTGCAGCTCTCATTATTTGCCTCACTAATTGTATTCTTGCAGAAGTTTCCTTCACATGTTCTAGTCCAAGCAATACTCTTTCACCTACCTCCATCCAACATGCAGGAGATAAACAAGGCTTTCCATACAAGGCCTCAAATGGAGCCATACCTATAGTGGATTGGTAGCTATTGTTATAAGCAAATTCAGCCAAGTAGAGATGATCTTCCCTGCTGCCTCCAAAGTCAAGTATACATGCTCTAAGTAAATCTTCTAAAATCTTGTTAACAATCTTAGTTTGCCCATCTGTTTATGGGTGGTAGGTTGTGCTTAAGCTTAATTCTGTCCCCATGGCTTCTTGAAAGCTACCCCAGAACCTTGAGGTAAACAAGGTGTCTCTATCACTAATGATAGTCTTGGGGATGCCATGTAATCTTACTATCTCTTTCACAAATAATTGAGCTAACTTGTGAGCATTTCTGTTTGAATTCACTGAAATAAAATGTGATGTTTTTGTGAGCCTATCAACCCTACCCAAATACTATCATTGCCTTTTCTTGTTCTTGGCAAGCCATCCACAAAATCCATTGAAATGCTTTCCCATTTCCAGGTAGGCACTTCTAAAGGTTGCAGTAGGCCTGAGGGTCTTTGGTAATCTGCCTTGACCTGTTGGCAGGTTAAACACTTTGCTACATATTTTTCACTGCTCCTTTCATTCCTGGCCACCAATAATTCCTTTTAAGATCATGGTACATTTTTGTACCACTTGGATGTATAGTGTATTTGGTCTTGTGGTGCTCATCCATAACCTCTTGCTTTAGTTCTTCCACATTGGGTATGCAGAGCTTCCCTTTCTTCCTTAAGTAGCCTTTATCATCAACTTCAAAATTTTCCACTGATATACCTTGTGATATCATGTCCTTCTTTTCCTTTAAATTAGTATCTTGATTTTGCATTTTTCCTATTTTATCAACCAGGGTTGATCTCAAGGAGATGAGACTTAATTTTCCATATTCAATCATGTCACTGTAATGACCCGTAAATTTCAACAATTAAATTTGTTAATTTAATAGGATTTTGTAATTAAAAGTTAGTAGAAATAATAAAAGGCGATAAATTTATATTGGAGTGAACGCTAAATTAAAATGTAGCAATGGTAATTAAAACCTATTTATAGTAATTTGAATAAATTCAAATGTAGGACTTAGTTATAAGTGTAAATTTATGGGTATGATAACAAATTTGTATAAATTACCTAATTAAATGGTTAATTAACTTATTAGAAATCAAACTCATTTAAATGGTATGTAATTATAATGTGTTATTGATATAAACGTTACTTTAATGATTATTAATAAAGTAACGCAAGAGTAAATGAAAACTTAATAAAAACATAAATTTATTTTAAGGAAACAAGAGATATATTGTGCAAATTGATGTATTAGTATAAATTAAATGGTGATTGGATAAATTAATATCATATGAGTTATTGCAACATTTATGGGAAACTATAAACCCATAAATGTGATTTAGGGAAATTAGTGACTGTTATTAATGGTTACTAGTTTACTTAGGTTATTAAACGGTGTGTGGGACTCAATTGAATTTATTTAAAATATTGATTTAGGGAAATTGAATGTAAATTGAGGTAATAAAGTAATGCAGGACAATAAATAATTTATTTAGTACAATCCCCATTTTTTTTGTAAACAATTGTAAGATTTTATTTTATTGAAATTTGAAAATTAGGAAATAGATTAAAAACTTATATTAGATAATGAATTGCAATAATTAAAGATAATAATTAATGGATTAAATGGAATACCAATTTATTTATAAAGTGAATGTAAGTGAATGTAACAAAATGAATAGGAAATGCTATTTTATTCATAAAGTTATAGTTGGTGTGAAAAAGGAATAGAACCAAGATGGAATGATTAATGAGATTTAGGATCTTAATTTGTATGTGTGCATTAATTTATAATGAATAGGAAAAACGAATCAATTAAGATATGTGTTTATTTCTTTGGTATGTTGCATAAAATTTGAAATCAGTTTGCAATTAGAGGAGATTAAGTAGCACGTTAAATGGGAAATAAATTAATTTATACATTAATGATGTGAAATATAATTCATTGTTAATTATACCCGTACAATGTCAAATTATTAAATAGTTAGATTTTTAAATCAATAAACGAATTTATTGAGGTTTCAATTTATAATTAATAACATTTAATGTGGAATAAATTACAATCAATAGACTTAAATTATGCAGTTAGGGTAGATTTGAGTTGGCATTGAAGATGGTAAATTTATAAGATGTAATTTATGCTAAGCCTATTTACTTTATGAAATTTGTTTGATTTAAAGATTTGAAAGCAAGATTTATTATTTTGAGTGAAGTGTAAAATTCAATAAAATAAATTTATTGCAAATAAATGAAATTCAACATTTATTATTACATTAATTGAAACTAGATGTAATGGGAGGATATTGTTATAATAGATTTTGAATCAAGTGTTAATTTCATCAGATGTAATAAAGAAAGTGCGTTGAATACATGTAATGACCCAATATTTTAGGAATTTATTCTGAAAAATATAAATAAATTCAAAATAATTTTTAAATAAATTTTGAAAGGGAATTGATATAGCTTGATAGTGTATCAGTATGTGTGTACATGTGTGCATAGGAAATGCACATGAACAAAAGCTAAAATCCCTGAACTCTAAGAATAAATACATATTGATATGTATGGGAATATATATATATATATAGATTAAATCCTTAAAAGCTGTATGCATAAGTAAATACACATATATGGATGCTACTGAATATTTTTGAGTGTGCATGTGCATGTGTGTGTGTCAATACAGAATGATGTATAAATATATATATGGGTGTACTAATTATTTCAGTAAGACTTATATATATATATATATGTTAATAAAATACTAGAGTTCAAGTTAGTAAAATAAAACATACAGACATATTTTAGTATATAGGCAGAAAGAAAAAAAAAATGAGGATATAAAAAGGAGTAGTCCTCTTGTAAATAAATAACGGAAGTACATACCATTTACATGAAAGCTAAAAATAGGAAAAATAAGAAAAAACAGGGAAATGCTTGGTATAGGCAGAATTAGGAAGAGTATTTGATAAATAACAAATCAAGTCACATTTTTAGCATGATTGTAGACAAAGGAAAAATTATTTTCTGAAAAGAAAATTTCTGAAATTAACCAAAAAGAACATAACCACTTTTCTCTTCACCTAAATTAAGCCGGGAAGGGTAGAATTTTGGGTTCAAATAAAATGCAAATAACATAATTTTTCTGGTGGGCAAAAATGGCTTTAGCCAATACCCAAAACCCTAAGGAGGACCCTGTATATATATATGTATATGCAGCAGCCTCCTCTCCTTCTCAGAAAAGAACTTTGAAAAAAAAAATGAAACAACACCATAGAAATCATAAGGCAAGGGAAGGAAAAGACCTTGAGGCTAAAGGCAGAAGTTCATCAATTAATTAAGGAAGCAAAGAAGAGAACTAGGTGAGAAAACTCACTCAACAACTTAAGGCACTAAGTCCTAGTGAAGGCAGCCAGTTATAAATGAATTTTTCTTAAAAGTATATGTGATTGTTCTTCAGAAGTTAAGGATGCTTTAATGCTAAATGGTTGTTCTGGTTGTTTTATTTTGTGAATATTCTAAATATGATCTGCATGCATACATAAGTATCTTTGAAACCCAGATCTCTTTTTAATATGATAATGTTAGAAACAAATAAATACCCAGAAAAATAAAATGTTGGATATAAGCAAGTAGTGTTGGTTTTGGCTCAACCCAGAAGAATTGATAAGCTTATGGGCTGCAATATACATATGTATATGTGCTGAGGCTTAAAATGAAAAGGAATTAGGAGTGCAATAGGCTTGCCTATGTGCTGATACTCCTGATTCAAAGAAAATATACAATATCCACCCAGCAAATATATTTTGTGATTTAGGAAGCTTGGTCAATCTGAGTTAACTAAAGCACAGATGTTTGCAATAAAATCTTCCCATAGAGCCATAAGCCAATGTTAGTTGTCTATATCTCTTTAAAATTGCAAGAACATGTTTTAATAAGTACCAATACTAAAATTGCTTGGTTGTCTCTATTTGTTTATGAGAATGATAAGGAATGCTATGAGGTGAATGCTTGTTTTTGTAAAACAACTCACTGATTGGGTTTGCTCTGAAAAATTTAAAAAGAGAAAGTACCTAAGAATTTGATTAGGAAATGGGGTCAAGATTACTGCAGGAATGACTTGTGTTCTTGAGTAATGCAAGTTGACACATGGCTTGTTCAATTCCTGAGATCTTTGTGTAATGAGGTGAATTAGTTCATTACAGTGTGTCCATTGATTCATAAAATTGCAGATGAGACCAGGATAGATAAATATACCAAGGGAAAAATATTTGATATGATGAGGAAGCTAGAGTTTTTCCTAGAATTGAAATATGAGGATGGAATAAATGATTTAACTCATATTGGTTATTTTCCTGTTTGGTGTGAATGATTGTTTGACTATGACTGAATTGTATGCTTGAATGTATGTACCATATTTATATATGTAGTCTTTGGAAAGAAAGATTAAAATATGCACATGCACAATGACACAGAGCATGCACACAAGTATTACCTGTTTCCAAAGGGCAGAACTTTATGTATATGTACATAACTTGATTTTAACCTAATTAATTAATTGCTTTTGTGAATTTCTTCATACCAGACATGTGTCTGACCCTATTGTGCTAATGGCATCTGGGGTGTCTCATTTAAAATGAGGCAGCTTCAAATGCTTTTTCAGGGACAGCAGCCTCTAGATAGGAGTAGAAGCAAAGCATTGAGAAGAAGATTATAGCATGCTAGAATTAGATAGATAAGAGCTTACAAGATGAAAATTTGCATGTATGATATTTAAAAAAAAATTCCATTGTACTAAGTACAGAGTGATGTTGGATATTTGGTTAAGTATTTTGAGAATTTGACTTGGAACTGGTATTTAAAATATCTGAGTTTTATTATCTGGAATATTGAAAAGTTTTAGCTATAGTTTTGTAAGTAAGATCACCAGTAGGGATTTTATAAGATAATGATGTTAGATCCATATTAGTAAATTATTTACATGTTCAGATATGATCTGCTCAGACACTGTCACACCAGTACCTTAGTAATTTTAACATAAAATCTGAATCCCTCTTTACTAAAGCTTTGGGCAAAATGCATTTTAAGACCCTAAGAAATACGTCTGAGTAGAGAGTATGTTTAATCCATATTTTATTTGCTAAGTATCCATGTGTGAGGAAACTCACCCCGGACTGCATTTCATTTAGTCTAGTACCTTGGTATCAAGGAATCAAGCTTCTGGAATATGATGATTCACTTAAGAATATCCCAGACATGAGTTTGCATATAAGGTAGATATTATGAGAAAGCAAACATAGGAAATGATATAAGCTTATATCATTTTCAAAGCACAGACACTATACAATTGATTTTACAGATAATCATAACATAATTATCTGGGTTCTATGAATCATATTTCATGGAAAATCCAGCAAGCTATCAAAGAATAAAAACCATACTATTACCTATATGAATAAGATTTTCATTACTTAAATAATAAAATGAAATTAAGCTATGTGGGGATTGATTAAATTTAATCAATCACTGTAACCTCTTGTTTGCCATAACCTGATTAAACCAGAGGGGCACATGCATCTTCATATGTGTGTGCATATTTTTGTGGTTGCACTGATATATCTATATTGGTAAAATTTTTGATCCTGGATAAAGTTTGTTTATTGGAAAAGAAAAAAATGACCCTGGAAAAATATATTTGTTAATAAATGATATATACATATATCATCTCTAAAAAAAAATCCTTACAAAATGAAGGTAGAGAAGAGAGGGTCATTTCATTTGGTATCAGAGCTATGTTATTCAACATAGTAGAAGTAAAGATCAAGTTCTTAGATAGAAATAAAATTTAAAGGAACTAAATATATATCAATGTTTTCAGTGTGAATAAAAACCACTGAAATAATAAAATTCCAATCAAACTAACCAGCTATGTAAATTATTATTAGCAAACTATGGTAGGGAGACCACCAAATCAGGGAGCAAGATCTTCCCATGCACCACCAATGGTCAATCTGCAAGACTTGGTGAGAGCATTTAGGGATGGGGCAGGACAAAGGCAAGAAAATCCCTATGAAGAACTCTCAAAATTACTTAAGACATATACTCATTTAGGAGGCAAAAGCTTTGAAGGGACAGAGGGTATCATTGAAATTCAAACATGGTTGAGAACATTGGAAAGAATTTTCAATGACATGCAACTTGATGATCAAAGAAAGAGGCAAGTGGCTTCAAGACAGCTAAAAGGAGTAGCTTTAAGCTGGTGGGAAGTAATCATTGCATGGAGAGGTGAGAATGAAATCACTTGGAATCAATTCAAAGAGATGTTGGAAGCAAGGTTTGTACCAGCATCAGCTAAGACTACCTTGCTAGAAGAATTTATTAGACTTAGACAAGGAACCATGACTGTCACAGAGTACACTCAAAAGTTTGAGGGGCTTTCCACATATGGAGCAATGCTTGTGGCAGATGAGGCATCCAAAAATGATAGGTACATAAAAGGTTTGAACCCAGGACTTAGCAGAGCCATGTTACCCTATGCTGACAGGACTTTTGACCATGTGATAGACTTAGCTTTGAGGTTGGAGCAGCATGACAAGGAAAGGGAGAACTTCAGAAATTTTAAGAACAATAACACCAAGAAAGGTAAGGGGAGGTATCACCCTTATGATAAGAAGAAGGAAGAGGCCAGTAACAAAAGCACTGGAGATGTCAAAGCTAAGGAAACCAAGAAGATTGTGTGCCATCAGTGTGGAAAAGAAGGACATATCAAACCAAGATGTCCAGAATTGAAAGGAGGAGCTTTCAAGTGTTATTTATGTGGGAAAGAAGGGCACATGAAAAGAAATTGTCCTGAGAATAGGTAGCAAGGAAAATTAGCAAACTTGGAAGAAAAAGGCAAAACAGTGGAGATCAATGCTGAGAAGCACAGTCAAGTGGAAGGTACACTATTTATTTGTAATGTACCCATAGCAGTAGTATATGATACAGGAGCAACTCATTCTTTAATTTCCTATGAATTAGTTAAAATGCTGAAATTAAGTTGCATATTGGTTGAAACCCCTTTACATATACAAAGTCCACTGGGAAGTTCTAGTGTTTTAAACATGATATGTGTGGATGTGGGATTAAACATAGGAGGAGATACTTTTATTTCCAATTTATATGTTTTAAATTACCCAAATATAGGTGTTATTTTGGGAGTAGACTGGTTAAGGCAATTCAAGGCCATAATTAACTTAGACTCATCCACCATATCATTGCAAAACCATGGAAGCCAGAGGATCACAATTTTGTGTGAAGTGTCCAAGGGAAGAAAATTGTGTCATTTGATTGATTTGGGTAAAGATTCCAGTAAACATATTATTGAGGAAATTCCCATAGTCAATGAATACTTGGATGTTTTTGAGGAGGTTAATGGTGTTCCAAACCATAGGCCAGTGGAATTCCAAATTCATTTAGTTCCAGGAGCAAGCCCAGTGATTAAAAAGCCAACAAGAATGGGGCCAAATGAACTAAAAGAATTAAAGAAACAATTAGAGGAATTAGAAAATAAGGGTTTTATAAGACCCAGTAATTCTTGCTGGGGGCACCAGTGGTGTTTGTTAAGAAACAAGATGGTACTTTGAGACTCTGCATAGATTATAGGGAATTAAACAAGGTAACCATTAAACATAAATACCCACTGCCAAGAATAGATGATCTTTTTGATCAATTGGCTGGAACAAGAGTATTCTCTAGGCTAGATTTAGCATCTGGTTTTCATCAAATGAAGGTGGAAGAATCAAGCATCAAGTACACTGCCTTTAACACTAGATATGGGTTGTATGAATTTTTGGTTATGCCATTTGGCTTGACCAATGCACCATCATACTTTGTAGATTTAATGAACAGAACCTTTAGGGATTATTTAGACAAGTTTGTGCTTATTTTTATAGATGACATTTTAATTTATTCCAAAACAATGGAAGAGCATGAAAGCCATCTGCACATGGTTTTGTCTAGACTAAGGGAAAAAGACTTAAAGGCAAAATACTCAAAATGTGAATTTTGGAAAGAGGAAGTGCATTTTCTTGGCCATGTTATATTTGCCCAAGGAATTTCTGTGAACCCCAATAAAGTAGTGGCTATTCAAGCATGGAAGAGGCCAAGCACTATGAGTGAAGTAAGGTCATTTATGGGGATGGCAGGGTATTATAGGAGATTTATAAAAGATTTTTCAAAAATTTCTACACCACTCACTAACCTAACCAGGAAGAACCAAGCTTTTGTTTGGTCAGAAAAATGTGAAAAGTCTTTTGAACAGTTGAAGGAGGCATTGGTGAATGCTCCAATTTTAAGGTACCTCATAGAAATGAAGAATTAGTTGTTTACACTGATGCTAGTGGATTTGGCTTGGGTGCAGTGTTGATGCAACAAGGCCAAGTCATTGCATATGCATCCAGACAACTTAAACCCCATGAAGTAAGGTATGCCACACATGACCTTGAATTAGCAGCTGTGATCTATGCTTTGAAACTTTGGAGACATTATTTGTTAGGCACTAAGTTTGAACTTTACACTGACCACAAGTCTCTAAAATATTTATTTTCACAAAAAGATTTGAACATGAGGCAACATATATGGGTGGAATTCTTAGCTGCCTATGACTTTGACATACTCTATACACCAGGCAAAGCAAACAAAGTTGCAGATGCTCTAAGTAGACAGCATACTAAATTGGCTATGATGATGATAGAAGAATTTAAGGACTTGTCTTTGCTAACTGAGTTAGAAATTGGGGAGAATGGTTGTGTGCACATTGATGAGCAGATGCATGGTGCACAAGAAGATAAAGGGAAGTTAAGCTTAATGACACTTCAACCAGATTTAATTCTGAAGGTAGGAAAAATGCAAGGACAGGATGCCAACTTATTAGAGAAGAAAATGCTCCTCTCAAAAGGGGAGGAAGTGATGAATCACCATATTGATAAAAATGGTTATATGAGATACCAAAATAGGATGTGTGTACCAGAGGACACAGAATTGAAGAAAGAGATATTGAATGAATATCACAGAAGTAAATACTCCATACACCCAGGCAACACAAAAATGTACCAAAATTTGAAAAGAGACTTCTGATGGAAGGGGATGAAATCTGATGTAGCTAAATACATTGCCAAATGTATGACTTGCCAACAAGTCAAGGCTGAAACCCAAAGGCCATCAGGGTTGATGCAGCCTCTTAGTGTACCACAGTGGAAGTGGGAAGACATATCTATGGACTTCATAGATGGACTGCCTAGATCTAAGAGAGGCAATACAAGCATATGGGTGATAGTTGATAGGCTAACCAAGGTAGCACACTTCATCCCAGTCAAGTCAGAAAGGACAGCACCAAAATTAGCTCAAATTTTTATAAAGGAAGTGGTAAAGTTACATGGCATTCCCAAAACCATTGTGAGTGATAGGGATACCATCTTCACCTCAAAATTCTGGAGAAGCTTTCAAGAAGCAATGGGAATTGAACTATGCCTAAGTACTGCCTACCATCCTCAATCAGATGGGCAGACCGAGGTAGTAAACAAGGTTTTGGAGGACATGTTGAGAGCATGTGTACTGGACTTTGGGGGCAACTGGGAAGATTATCTTCATCTAGTTGAATTTACATACAACAACAGCTATCAAAGCACCATAGGAATGGCTCCATTTGAAGCCTTATATGGTAAACCCTGTTTGTCACCTGTTTGTTGGGTAGAAGCAGGAGAAAGGTCTATTTTAGGACCTGACTACATACAAGAAACTAAGGAGAAAATTGAGTTGATAAGAAGAAGAATGGCAGCAGCACAAGAAAGGCAGAAGAAATTTGCAGACATTAAGGTTGAACTTTAGCTCAGGAGTATAACACGTTAAGTAGCTCATTAGAGATAGAGTGAAGTAAACTCTAGAATGAGTATATCCTTAAGATATCCTTCTGAATGTCTCAGTAAATTCTCTTACTATCCACTGATAGTGAGTATGAGTGCAAGAAGAGGACGAGATAGGGGACAGGGGAGTACGACTATAAATGGTCAATACCCTACAACAGTGGAAACAACTTTCTTATCAATTTTCTTTGATTCGATTCCAAATTGTTTTGATTTCTTCGTACCAACTACAAGAAGAAGTTTCGGTGTGATGATGGCCTTACGTATCGTTGTAGAAAATCCTTACTTCGTATTTCATCGGTTTCTTATCAGCTTTTTGATTTAGACCTTAATGAATAATGAATTGGAAAATTTAAATTGAATTAAATTTGATTAATAGAATATAAGGATAAAATTGAATTAAATCAATAAAACGATTTCGTTTGAAACCGAAATTTGAAATTCTATTATAATTTCTGTGAATATCAAAGTCCGAAGAGGGACAAATTGGTATGTGTTCTGAGATATTCCGACTTGAGTTTGGAATTCATATCGTAAGTTTGAGGAATTATAGGAGATCGAATTTATCTTCGATCTATCTATCTCTGTGCTGTTTCGTGCCTGCGAATTTCGAGGACGAAATTCTTTTAAGGAGGGAAGTTTGTAACGACCCCAAAATTTAAATTTATTTAAATTCATAATTAAATGAATTTTTGAATTAAATTGAGTAATTAAATAAATTTTTGGATAAACATTTGTAAATTTAATTAGAAAATTGGAGCGAGTTTCCCCGACTCAAATTCGAGTGAATTTGAAAATAATAAATATATAGATATAAATTTTGACTTGAGTTTAAATTGTAAATAAATAATTTATGATGATTTGAATTAATAAATATTTAAACTAAAAAGATAATAAGTAATGAAGTATAAATAAACATTTAAAATAAAAAAATAAAAATCAATATATTCAATTGATTATAAAGACAAGTATATAGGCTGTAAAAGAAATGCACAAGTTTAAATAATAAAAGAAAGAAAATAATAACTAAATAAAATAAGTATGTAAATAAAATAAGAAACAAAATCTAAAAACAAAACATAAACAACAAGTAAGAAAACAAAGCCACCACAACTATCTCCCAGCCGAAAGCAAAACAATATAACCTGTACAAAATATCTTTGTACAAATAAACAAAGTAAAAGAAAGCAAAGCATTTAATGCAACATATCTTTAGCCATAACAACATCATCTCAGCCATGCCTTTGTACAAATATGATATAGCCTGTACACTCTCTCCTCTATATCAACTTCTTTCCTTTAAACATGTCAGCCATCTTCATTTCTTTTCGTCCATTTCAAACTAAAGAAGAAAAAAATACTGAAGCAAATATCATCTCAAATTGAAACAAAACAACAACACACATTGATATAGCCAGAAATCAAAGAAAAGATCTTCAGCTTGAAATTCAAGACAGTTTCAAAATGATGAAAGCTCTGTTCTTTCTTTTTAAGGTGAGCAACTCACTTACCTCTATGTTTGCTTTGTTCAGATGTTTGTGATTTAAGTTTGAAAATGATTAAAAGTTTTCAGTTTAAAAATAAAAAGTAACTTTGTTCTTTCTTCTCTAGAAAACAAAAGTGAGTAAACTTATTCTTCTACATGAGATCTGCTTGAACAATCTGGTTTGCATGTGTTATCTTGAAAGTCATATGCTAATATAGTTATGTGTTATGGCCTGTGTGTATATTTAATTTGTATGCATATCTCTGGTAATAGGAAGTATGGCCTCTGTTATCAAAGTACAGGTTATAACTTAGTTCAAAATTTAATTCCACTTGCTCTGATCATTTTTAGCTAATGATGTCAAAACAAAATATTTTGGGAACTACCATAACTAGATTTTAAAAATGCATTTCAAAGTTAATATGAAGGGTTTGCTGTTTGGAAGTAGAAAAACAGTGGATTTTCAAAGTTTTACACTATTCTCGATTTGCATGAATTCGAATTTGGATTTCATCATTTAAAACATTTTAAAATTAATGATTTTTACAACAAAATTTAGAATTTTTAGTTGCGAGTTAAGGGCGTAATCGTGGGATGAACGGAGGATGGGTTTTAGCGATTTTCCGATGATCGGTTCATTTTCGAAGTTTGAAACTTGGCATGGAGGTGCTGGAATGATTGTAGATTATAGGAAAAATAGAGGAGGAGTTTATAGATCGTCGGCGCGGCGAGGTTTCATCGATTTAGGGTTCGAACTAAATTTTTGGGTTGCTTTGATTTGCGAGACCACCGCAACGTCTCTAGGTGATCGAGTAGTACGAAACTTGGGGGAAGGAAGCGTCAATAGTCGGGGAATGTGTGGCCAGAGTCGCTGGGCCTCCGGTGGTTCGTGGGGAAGGCAAGGGGAGGTTTTCCGATTGGATTGGTTCCATTTTTTTTTCTGACGAAATGCTCAAAATTTGATTTTTTAACGAGTTCATCTGAACTAGGGTCTGGGGAAGATGGCGTGATGATTATCGACTTGTGGGTGGCTTCGGCATAGGTCGGTGATGGCTAGAACATCGTGCATCGTGCACGGTAGGCGTGCATATCTGGATGTTGAGTTGTTTGGGGAAGAAAGAGGAGTCTCGGGGTTGGTCTCGTGCAAGTGGAGTTTCGACTCGAAGCAGGCAGGCAATTTCATGGACTCGGGGGAAAATGGGGAGGAACTCGAAGTGTTACTCGGGTAATACCAGGGGAAGCCTCGGGGTTTGTTTCCAGGAAGAGATTTAGCTTATAAATTTAAAATCAATGATGTAGAAAAATTTAATTAAAGTCTTATAAGTTAAAAATAAATTGATTTTAAAGTTTAAGGAAGTTTTTCAAAATATTAATTAAGACAAATAATCTTTATTAATTGTTTAAAAAGGTTTATTAAGAAAAGTTAATTAATTTGTAATTTTAATTAACTAAGTGATAAAGGTAAATCAATTTGAAATTTAAAGATGGGTTAGTTAGTAATTAAGTGCTTAACTAATTTGTAATTAAAAATTGTAAATTGGATAATTAAAGTTAATTAATTTACAATTAGTAGTTGGTTAAGATAATTGATTAAAGATTAATTAATTTTTGTGATTAATTATAGGTTAATTAACTTATTATTAATGGTTAAATAAATAAATAATTAAAAGATAATAAATCAAATGATTTGGAATTTATTAATGATTTATTAACCGGGATTAGTAATTCATCAGAAATTAATCTAATTTGAATTTAATCAGAAAATTAACTGATCTTACTTACGAATAATGTAACATCCCGAAATTTTCGACTTTCGAAAATTCGACATCGATACTCACTTTATCGACTGCCGAGCTATCGAATGCCGGAAACCCGAAAAGTTATGGTTTTAAAAAGAAGAAAAAGGTAGAAGAAGAAGAAAAGAGTAGAAGAAGAAGAGAAGAACAACAACAACATCAGAAGCAGAAACAATATCAGAATCTTACACATCGCAGCGGAACAATATATAATAGATAAATGAATAATCTTTAAAACAAAGAACTATATCATTTTGTACATACATCAATCATCAGAGTCAATATACAACAATGGACAGTTATATAACTTGTCCTCATACAGAATACACAGTGGAATAAATATATCAGATACAAATACTACGTCTCGTCATCTAGCTTATCTCCAAAGCTCCAGAATATCCAAAATATCCTGATAACATAACTCTAGGCTGCCCGTGTGGAAAATTTGTGGGCACCCAGAGTTTAGAAGGGAACAATAAACTCCGAGTCAGTCATGGTGAGTGGTGTGAGATCGTAAAACAGTTATTTCTTTAAAACAACAAGAAAACTTTAATGTCAATTCGCAATGCTTTTGGAAAATGAAACTACCATAAGACCTCCCGCCACACACACAATGCAAACGCAGACTTGGAGGAGATTTCTTCTTATGATAGTCAAAGATGCTTACTACGCAAAAATCAAATTCTTTTTGATATTATTATTAGTGCATAGTGTAGAAAACATTTCAAAAGTAGAATATTAATCTTAGCCGACATAGGTACCATTATAGTATGCCTACTATAGCTACCATATTAAATGGCAGGTTCTACAACTAAAACCGTACAAGTCACGTATTGTTTCTTTGGATTTCCAACAAATGATCAGGCTAAGGAACTTCCTATTCCACGATGGGTACGTCCTGGAATAGACGACCCGAGAAATAACCTAACATTACGGTTAGATCTCTGCCAACATAAGGCCGGGTTACCTCTGCAAAAGTAGGTAACTACTGACACGCGTATGCCATCCCCCGATCGTAACCGATCTTCCCGAGGATCCCCGATTTCCAACAAACCACATAGTAAAAATGCAGCAACCACATAGGTTAAGTATCTGGGTTCCATACCATGATACCACCTCTATCCAGAAGGAATGACATACACTAAGGGGCGCTACTCCCTAGAACCTTGCCGCATCCTTCCTGTTTTGACCATTTCCGGGGTGTGAGGCTCGACGAAGTCTCGTCCACAAAGCTACGCTTTCTACAAATCCATGCTTCGGGTCAAACAAATGATCAACATATGATCACAAAGATATAAGATCAAACAATGATCATATCACAAATGATCAAACACTGATCACTTCACTGCAACACTCAGTATGCCACGTTACCAAATTGGGAGTATATCGCTGATAAATTCCAACTACATAATTTCTGAGCTCGTACGTCTCAGAGAAGGGTGTTAAGCTAAGAGAATAAATTCTCCGCCACCAACAGAAATGTATTTGAAAGGAATCAGCTTTATATTTCAAATTGTAACGTCAGACACACAATCCATACAAGTCTGTTCCGGGATCGAACAGAACCGAAGGCACTTCTCACGAAGCCCTTGCATATCCGGATAAATTTCTAATCACGTCCGGACTTCCCGTCACTAAGGGTGATAAAACCTCTAAATCGGAGATTAGCCGATGTAGAGTAACTCGACGGTAATCCTTCCGTTTTCAAAAATATCCGGTCTTCAACACCGGTCTTCAAATGCAATTCTTAACGACGTATCACATATTCGGAACGGGTTATACGACCCCATGGTCCTTTCTCGGCTAACCCGAATAGTGAGCGCTTATTCAAAAATAAGTGTGGCATTCAAATTCATCCAATTCACAACAAATACCATATTCAAGGTAATTATTGATAGTCGGTTATTTAACTAACAATAAAGATGCGCAACATCATCAGATTCCAAATAATTTTCCAAATTATTTCATCTTCAAAAATATCTTTACTAGATATAAAATTTCCACACTTAATTATTTGAAAACAATTTCAAATATTCACATTTCAATTTATCTTTGAAGATAAAATCTCAAAACAGTTCATTTCATATTGGAAAAGCATTTCCATACTTATTAAAAATAAGTATTTCACAAATCTATTTATTTTCAACATTTGAAAATATTCGTTATACTTAAATCAAAATTAAGTATACGTTTCATTCTTTAAGGAAATCATAAATTTTAACATCTATTTGAGTCAAAAACGTATGTTGCGTAAAACATCGTTATGACGACTCGAAATCACTAGTATAGGGATTCGGAATTAAGATAGATATATAAATCCCAATACTAGATAAAAATATTTCCTTTCGGAAATCATTTACTATAACAACAGTGTTATAGTCTACCATTTCCTTATTTCTCGAAAACGTCTATTTCAAGAAGAACTGCGGAAATCTATGCTTTCGATTCATAATACATTTTAAAACATCTTTAAAATGTTTAACTTCATTTTTAATATCACTTCTTCAAAAATAAATCCATTTTATTTAATAATATATTCACTGTCCAAAATCGTGAATATAATTCACTTAACCCAATTTCAATCATTTCTACACATTTTTATCTCAATAAAAATTCGCTATCCAAAATCGCGAATATATCTTCTTTAAAATTCTTCTATATTTAATTTCTCAAATTCAACTGATTTTGAATTTATAAACACGTTTATAAATTCTATTTCTATTTTAATAACAACTTCGACTTATAAATTTTCTTTTATTTACTTCTATAATTTACTTATCAAAATAAGTGATTTTGGATTTATAAACAACGTTTATAAATCGCATTTATATTTTATAACAATTTCAACTTATAAAATCATTTCATTTAGCAATTTCTATTCATATCTCATCTAAGTGTAAAAGTCAAATTTATAAGTAAATTTCTTATAAATCCTTTATTCTACGGTATCTATTCACTTTATAACTTCACGTTATAAATCTATTTATTTCATTCACTTATACTTCTTTTTAACACTTATAAAAAAAATTCGTTTTATAAGTCCAATATTTTGATTTATAAATTATCAAATTTGTAAACCTTTTTATACAAATCATTTATAGTTATTCAAAAATCCCACTTAAACCATTTTATAAATAAATCATCTATTTATTTCAAAAATCACACTTTGGTTAAATTTCACCAAAAATCTTAACTTTTATAACTTTAAGATTTTAAACGTTTATTCATTTGAAATAAATCAATTAAAAAATTAAATAAAACGTCTATTTTCAAAAATCACTTTAAAAATCCTTTTATAGTAAAAGTCGTTATTTTTAAGCTTCAAAAACTGAATCCGATGATGCAACAACACCAATTAGTCCATCACAACATCAAACATCATATATCAATATGATAACAGAATATACATCAATATCTGTAAATAAATAAATACAGTTGAGGAATCCAGTTGGATCCCTCCAACCTGTTTCCCTACATCCACAGACGTTAGCACAATACCAATTCCACTTCGAGGTGGAATATCGCGGTATATGGGTTTTATAAAAAAAATCCGCTTACTAACGGCGCAATAGGGTCTCATCCGCTATACGAGGCGGGAAATCATCAATCCAATATATACATATGCCAATATGTATATATTGCTATATATATAGATATATCCTACTATATCTAATATCACATCCAAAACAGTCAAACAATCAATAACTGAAAATTCCACTTTCATTTTGAGTGAGGAAAATCTCACCTTAGCTTTTATTTTGCAATCCATTTCCAAACTTGACTCGATTTTCTTGATTTATACCTTGTATAAATAATTATACCATTCGTTAATATTCGAATAAATTGAACAGTTAAATTTCCATTTTAACAAATTTAATCCAACATTTTCTTTATAAAATATCTTTATCAATTTATTAAATAAGTTCATTAACAGATTAATCCCATATTAAATTGTTTAAATAAATTTAGTAATTCAACAAATGAACATATCGTATTATTTAACAGATTATTCTTTACTACTTCCAATTTATTTTCTGCATACATTTATACATCTAAAATTTTAAACTACTTAATTAAAACATTACCTTTTTTTCTTTTTATTTTTAAAATAATTTCTTTCTTTTAAATGTTTATCTACATATATATAACACTTTGAATAAAACAGTAATTTATTTCACTGTAAATATATATATATATATATATAGATCGAAAAATCTATTTTCACATAGCTTTAATCCTTTAAAATTTCCTGTTATTATCATCAATATTTAAAATACATAACTGCATATAAAATATATACTTCACTGTTTACTGTCCATTTTTAAATGTATTATATTTACATTTTTAAACTAAAACTTATTTGCTGTAAAAATTTATCTCTACATACATACGTATATTTATCTTTAAACTTCATATATATAAAATCTTCTTGATAAAAATCAAATCTTTATATAATCTTCTATATTTATATATATATTTTCTGTATAACTCTTTATTATAGATTAAAGCTTACTTATCAAAAACATGTTTTTTATCAAATTTAAATGGAAGGAAGAAACTACCTCACTGGAATAACTCAGGCCTTCACCACGCTCGACTCGAGAACCCATCCACTTCGATCGCAACATCATCCACGAGATCGATACCTTCGTCCAACATGTCGTAGTCGAAACCCCAGGGAACCCCAAAATCATGCCGAGTTCCTCCACATCGATCACGGCCTCCATCCCCTGCTCGAACGCACCACCCCGCAATTTTCGCACGCGAGCCTGCTCTCGCGAACCTCCGGACGCCTCGCGAACAACCCCAGCTACGTCCCTGCTTCGCAGTCGCCTCAATCACGCGCGCGCACACGTGGTCGCGTCCTGCCTCATTCTCGAATCCCCACGATCCACAAATCACCGCCTTATCAATGCCGCAGTCGCTGCCCTAGTTCTCATCTTCGACGCCGCCTTCAACGAGCCATCGCGACTTTGAAGTCGCTGCCGACCACGCGATATCGAACTGGAGAAAAGGAGTCTTCGAACGATATATGTTGTCGATTGGAAAAACTTGGAGGGAAGCGGCCATTAAATTTTCGTTTTTATTTTTCTTTTCAAATTGAACTGAAGTATGGAGAGAAGAGGAGATGTCGTGGTTTTGAAAGGAAAGGAGACGTGATAAATCAGGGAGGTATGGGTTGGCTTTCGCGATTTTAGGCACGATTCCAGGGAACAATGTGCTGATGTTAAAACCCCTTTTTTTTATTAAACTTAAATTTGTTTTCGATACGAATCTCAACGCGTTTACGTGTCATGTGCTCACAGAATAACTCCGAAAAATACGAAAATGGGAATCCGACAATAATTCCATATTACGGACCCAATGGAACTGGTTTCGTCGAATTCCGAGATTGTTTGAAAAATGACTATTTTTAAATATCGATTCGAACAATTAATTTCAAAACTGGGCAAAACAGTTTAAATTTCAATTCTGAAGCTGCTGTTATCTTCAGTATCATAAATACGAATTTTAAAAGCTTTCGAAATAATTTTCTTCAGCTTATAATTGAAGATTCGAATTTTTATTCAACGCTATATAGATTAAATTCTGTAATTTAACCGCCAATTTCAAAGTTATATCGGGGATACAAATTAAATCATCATTCTAATATTTAAAATTAATTAAATATTCGCAATTTAATTTGGTCAAAATTCTGGGTCGTTACAAGGCAGGTGGAATATGAAGTGGGAAATTTTGTTTTCATCAAAATCTCACCTATGAAAAATGTGTTGAGGTTTGGGAAACAAGGCAAGTTAACCCCAAGATATATTGGACCATACAAAATTCTGGAATGAATTGGTCCCTTGGCATATAAGTTGGAATTACCAGAAAACATGCAAGGTATACATGATGTTTTTCATGTATCACAATTGAGAAGATGGGTCCATGACAAGGCAGAAATTCTTGAGACCCCAACCCAAGTGCAGATAAATCCTAATTTGATTTATGAAAAGGATCCAGTGGGAATTTTGGCAAAAGATGTGAGGAAGTTGAGGAATAAATCTCTGAAACTTGTAAAGGTACAGTGGAGTCTTGATCCTAGTGATTGCACATGGGAATTAGAAGACAACGTTAGGATGAATTATCCTAAGCTATTTTCAGATTAAAGGTAATCCTGATTTTTGATTGTTTTAGATGCATATATTTTTAGTTATTATAGAACTAAAAATCTATTTGGTTGAGAATGTACTTGTTCTCAGAATTAAGTTTAAAATTCATTTTAAGCTTAGGAAAATTGTGGGACACAATTTCTAAAAGGAGGGGTGTATGTAATGACCTAAGATTTTAGGAATTTATTCTGAAAAATATAAATAAATTCAAAATAATTTTTAAATAAATTTTGAAAGGGAATTGATATAGCTTGATAGTGTATCTATGTGTGTACATGTGTGCACAGGAAATGCACATGAACAAAAGCTAAAATCCCTGAACTCTAAGAATAAATACATATTGATATGTATGGGAATATATATATATATATATAGATTAAATCCTTAAAAGCTGTATGCATAAGTAAATATACATATATGGATGCTAATGAATATTTTTGAGTGTACATGTGCATGTGTGTGTGTCAATACAGAATGATGTATAAATATATATATGGGTGTACTAATTATTTCAGTAAGACTTATATATATATATGTTAATAAAATACTAGAGTTCAAGTTAGTAAAATAAAACATACAGACATATTTTAGTATATAGGCAGAAAGAAAAAAAAATGAGGATATAAAAAGGAGTAGTCCTCTTGTAAATAAATAAAGGAAGTACATACCATTTACATGAAAGCTAAAAATAGGAAAAATAAGACAAAACAGGGAAATGCTTGGTATAGGCAGAATTAGGAAGAGTATTTGATAAATAACAAATCAAGTCACATTTTTAGCATGATTGTAGACAAAGGAAAAAGTATTTTCTGAAAAGCAAATTTCTGAAATTAACCAAAAAGAACATAACCACTTTTCTCTTCACCTAAATTAAGCCGGGAAGGGTAGAATTTTGGGTTCAAATAAAATGCAAATAACATAATTTTTCTGGTGGGCAAAAATGGCTTTAGCCAATACCCAAAACCCTAAGGAGGACCCTGTATATATATATGTATATGCAGCACAGCCTCCTCTCCTTCTCAGAAAAGAACTTTGAAAAAAAAGAAACAACACCATAGAAATCATAAGGCAAGGGAAGGAAAAGACCTTGAGGCTAAAGGCAGAAGTTCATCAATTAATTAAGGAAGCAAAGAAGAGAACTAGGTGAGAAAACTCACTCAACAACTTAAGGCACTAAGTCCTAATGAAGGCAGCCAGTTATAAATGAATTTTTCTTAAAAGTATATGTGATTGTTCTTCGGAAGTTAAGGATGCTTTAATGCTAAATGGTTGTTCTGGTTGTTTTATTTTGTGAATATTCTAAATATGATCTGCATGCATACATAAGTATCTTTGAAACCCAGATCTCTTTTTAATATGATACTGGTTAGAAACAAATAAATACCCAGAAAAATAAAATGTTGGATATAAGCAAGTAGTGTTGGTTTTGGCTCAACCCAGAAGAATTGATAAGCTTATGGGCTGCAATATACATATGTATATGTGCTGAGGCTTAAAATGAAAAGGAATTAGGAGTGCAATATGCTTGCCTATGTGCTGATACTCCTGATTCAAAGAAAATATAAAATATCCACCCAGCAAATATATTTTGTGATTTAGGAAGCTTGGTCAATCTGAGTTAACTAAAGCACAGATGTTTGCAATAAAATCTTCCCATAGAGCCATAAACCAATGTTAGTTGTCTATATCTCTTTAAAATTGCAAGAACATGTTTTAATAAGTACCAATACTAAAATTGCTTGGTTGTCTCTGTTTGTTTATGAGAATGATAAGGAATGCTATGAGGTGAATGCTTGTTTTTGTAAAATAACTCACTGATTGGGTTTGCTCTGAAAAAATTAAAAAGAGAAAGTACCAAGAATTTTATTAGGAAATGGGGTCAAGATTACTGCAGGAATGACTTGTGTTCTTGAGTAATGCAAGTTGACACATGGCTTGTTCAAGTCCTGAGATCTTTGTGTAATGGGGTGAATTAGTTCATTACAGTGTGTCCATTGATTCATAAAATTGCAGATGAGACCAGGATAGATAAATATACCAAGGGAAAAATATTTGATATGATGAGGAAGCTAGAGTTTTTCCCAGAATTGAAATATGAGGATGGAATAAATGATTTAACTCATATTGGTTATTTTCCTGTTTGGTGTGAATGATTGTTTGACTATGACTGAATTGTATGCTTGAATGTATGTACCATATTTATATATGTAGTCTTTGGAAAGAAAGATTAAAATATGCACATGCACAATGACATAGAGCATGCACACAAGTATTACCTGTTTCCAAAGGGCAGAACTTTATGTATATGTACTTAACTTGATTTTAACCTAATTAATTAATTGCTTTTGTGAATTTTCTCATACCAGACATGTGTCTGACCCTAGTGTGCTAATGGCATCTGGGGTGTCTCATTTAAAATGAGGCAGCTTCAAATGCTTTTTCAGGGACAGCAGCCTCTAGATAGGAGTAGAAGCAAAGCATTGAGAAGAAGATTATAGCATGCTAGAATTAGATAGATAAGAGCTTACAAGATGAAAATTTGCATGTATGATATTTAAAAAGAAAAATTCCATTGTACTAAGTACAGAGTGATGTTGGATATTTGGTTAAGTATTTTGAGAATTTGACTTGGAACTGGTATTTAAAATATCTGAGTTTTATTATCTGGAATATTGAAAAGTTTTAGCTATAGTTTTGTAAGTAAGATCACCAGTAGGGATTTTATAAGATAATGATGTTAGATCCATATTAGTTAATTATTTACATGTTCAGATATGATCTGCTCAGACACTGTCACACCAGTACCTTAGTAATTTTAACATAAAATCTGAATCCCTCTTTACTAAAGCTTTGGGCAAAATGCATTTTAAGACCCTAAGAAATACGTCTGAGTAGAGAGTCTGTTTAATCCATATTTTATTTGCTAAGTATCCATGTGTGAGGAAACTCACCCCGGACTGCATTTCATTTAGTCTAGTACCTTGGTATCAAGGAATCAAGCTTCTGGAATATGATGATTCACTTAAGAATATCCCAGACATCAGTTTGCATATAAGGTAGATATTATGAGAAAGCAAACATAGGAAATGATATAAGCTTATATCATTTTCAAAGCACAGACACTATACAATTGATTTTACAGATAATCGTAACATAATTATCTGGGTTCTATGAATCATAATTCATGGAGAATCCAGCAAGCTATCAAAGAATAAAAACCATACTATTACCTATATGAATAAGATTTTCATTACTTAAGTAATAAAATGAAATTAAGCTATGTGGGGATTGATTAAATTTAATCAATCACTGTAACCTCTTGTTTGCCATAACCTGATTAAACCAGAGGGGCACATGCATCTTCATATGTGTGTGCATATTTTTGTGGTTGCACTGATATATCTATATTGGTAAAATTTTTGATCCTGGATAAAGTTTGTTTATTGGAAAAGAAAAAAATGACCCTGGAAAAATATATTTGTTAATAAATGATATATACATATATCATCTCTAAAAAAAAATTCCTTACAAAATGAAGGTAGAGAAGAGAGGGTCATTTCAATACAAGAGTGGAAATAAAGATTTACAAATTTTTGAGATTCGAACTGTAATAATTGGATTTAATTGCAATAAAATAAAATTTATTATTTAGATATTATGTAAATATAAACTTAGATGAAATTTGGAGATATTTACGTAATAGAGTATGAATCCAATGGTAGTCTCATCTATTGGATACCAATAGATTGAATAATTGAATGAAAGTCAATAAAAGGGAATTATTACAAATCTAATTTATAATTTGTGGATATAATGAAATTGAAATTTAACGCTTAAATAAATAAATTAGTTAACTCTAAATTTACGTCTAGATTTGGTTTAACTAATGTGAATGATTAAGAAAACAAAAGTGTTAAAGATTGTCAATTTCAGAATTTAAATAGGAAATTTGATTTAATTTATTTATTTACTAAATGGAAAAATAGCCATTTTGGCCACTGACTCGGATTTCGACAAAACTAGTTTCATCGGATCCGTAACGGTGAATTATAATAGTGTTTCAAGTTTCGTAGCGATCGGACTTGTAGTTTGATCGTACGAACTCGAAACGCCTTGAAATTTATGCTATTGTAATCAATTGAAATCAATTTGAAAATTTTGATTTTAGCATAACTTCTTTATTCGATGGAATTTGGACTTGAAACTTTTTCTATTGCGTTTAAAATATTTTAAAACATCTATTTTGATATATGGGTTGACCCAATTTCGTTCCGGAGTCGAAACAGGCTTTTGGGCAATTCATCGTTCAACGCGTTTATAGATCGGGTCCATCTATCCTATTTCGACTTTGCCTATATATATCCAATTATAAACCCTAGCATCCTCTATTCCTCATTTCTATACATACAATTTCATTTGCTCTTCCTCATTCTAATGACTGCAAACCGTAATCTTTCCAATCCAATTTCAATTTTATAAAAAAAAGGAAAATAAAAATTGCAAACCTGCAGCATGAGTCGCGCTTCGGGTTTCAGAGGCAAAAACCCTGGAGATACTTCGGGTCAGGATGAAAATGACTCAGGTCTCCGGGTCGTTTTCGCAAAAACTACAAGCAAGCACCGGGGATTTGAGGCTGTGGACCGAAGTTGAACCCGAAGTCAACAAAGGACCAGAATTTTCCAATCTTCAAATTTTCATACCTTTTTCATACGAGCTTGGATTTATGCGCGGTTTGTTTTCCTGGGATCGTATCGAAATTCCGGACCCTTTGACGCTGGTTTAGATGGATTTGGAGACTGTCAAATTTTTGGGTTTAAATTGAATTTAAATTCAAAAGGTGAGTGTTTTAACCCACTCACAGCTTCTAAAATTTCTTATGTTTGTTAAATTAAATTTTGATGTGATTTAAAATTTATCTATGATTGTTTGGGCATATATTTAATTATCATCTCAGTTAGATAGCATTTATTTAAATAAAATTGTTATTTAATTTTATTATTGCATATAATTTGATAGTTAAATTTATTTATTATTGCATATAAACTGCTAGTTAAACAGTTATTAATTTTTATTGAATATAAACTATTCGTTGATGCCTATTATATTTTATATGCTTTATATTGATGTTTTGTTTAAATTGGATGATGATTGTAATAAATGGTTGTTTATTGATATCTGGATGAATGGATGTTATATTTGATATTGTATAAACTGCAAGTTATTATGCATTTTCATTCCATTCGGGATTGCGGTTTGAAATGATATATAACCGTAAACTTTTATTTTTAAAATTACGGATTGAAATGATAAATATCTATATCACTTGACCATAGGGTAGAAAATTATATACAGGCGCCGTGGTCTATATATAAAATATTCTAAAGTGATTTTCTATGGGTTTTGGAAAATAAGGGTTTATATATATACTAATTTTGATATTATATAAATATTATTTTATATATGGTTAAATTCTAAAATTTAAGCTAGGTATAACTTGATGATGTTTTAAGTTTGATTTACGAATATTTCAAGTTTGAGCTTTATTTAAGTGATATTGAATTTATTAAATAAATATTTCTAAACTAAATAATAGTAAATTGAATTAAGGTATATATAAGATTATCAGATTTGGTTGGGAATTTTGGAATATTTAAAGACTTGAAATATATCAAAATTGAAATGTTTTATTGAAATTAAGGTATTATTGTTTTCAAAGTATTGGTTTTCGAAATTGTTATAACTTTGAAAGTAATATGGTTTGAAAAATGAATTTATTTGAAATATAATTTATTTAAGAATTATCTGTGAATATATGGATTTGAAACCTATTGAAATTGAAAATTTAGAAATATGACTTCAAAATGTGGTTTGGGTTTAAGATGATTGAAATGACCCTCCTATTTCCACCCTAATTTCATAAGGATTTTTTTTAAGAGATGATATATAGATATATCATTCATTACAAATATATTTTCCCAGGGTCATTTTCTTTCTCCAATAAACAAAATATATCCAGGATCTTTCACAATATAAAAATATTGTTTTAAGTCTAAATCATTCCTAACATACATATATGAAGATATCTATGTTATATTCTACTAGAATCAGAGCATGATAATATGTAAGTAGAAATCCTTTTAAATCTATTAAAATGTGATAATTCCCTGATAAAAAAATTAATTATTGTATCCTGATTTTTGACCATAGAATCCATTGGAAACATGTACTTTAGTCTGTTATTCTAATTAAGAAATGATCAAGTAATAATCAGTGGTAAACAAGCTTTTAATATAGATGATTGTGTTAAAGTCTGTATAGTATCAAACTCAGGCTAAAAGAAAGTGGATCCTAAGTGAACACAAGCAACATCTAGGCGTAATGGAAACGCGCCTAACTTACACATGAAAGGTCACGAGTTCGAGTGCTATGCTGGTCGGTTCAAACCTAATTTTTGTTTTTTTTCCTTTATTTTTCTCCTGTATGGTTTGAAATCTGATATCTACCTATATCTGCACATTTATACTTAATTTTTGCCTATAATATAGCATACAAAACAATATTTCTTGCTTTATTATTTTTGAAACCCATTCCTACAACTGTTCTAGGAATTTATGTTTATATTTTTGCTCAAATATCAACATGTACACAGATATACATGTACATGTCAACATCTTTGCTCATTTTCCAGAAAACTGGGTTCAAATGGTTCCTTGCTTCATTGATTTGAAGTGAACAATTTGCCTGACCTATGGTCTAACCATGTGGTTAATCTGACCATTCTTTTATTTGCATTTTACAAACCAGAATCTACCTAAACTTCACTTATTTGAAGCTGGTTAACTCATGTGCCTAGTGTCATGCCAGGTATATGATCATGGCAATTGAAATGCCAGTCATTTGCATAATACCTGAAGCCTTCCCATACAATTACCTTTCTCAAAACAATTTAAAAAGTAGACTTGAACCATTTGTAGACATAATTCAGAGGAAAAACAATTAGATACTTAAAAGTATTTTTCAGGGTAAATTCTAAATTTACTCCAAAACTCAGTGTTTTTAAAATACTTAAGATTGTCCAATACATAATATAATTGCAAGGAAATTTCTCGCATAATTGTATATTTCTTACCAGATTTTTATAGCTAATGCTTGAGCATATTTTTCTTGTTTATATCCCAGACACTACTTCAAAAACAAATCAAACCTTAACACACAATGATTTCGACAGAGCAACTAATTTAATCTAACACTTTACAGATCATAAGAGCAACTTGATCACTAACCATAAAATATTCATTACATAACTGGAAGTCTTAGAAACATAATTTTTCCTGAATACATGCAGATATAATCAATTTAAGTTCTTATTGAAACTAGCTAGCATGTTCATTCACTCCTCCATAATAGCCATAACTTCATTTTCTACTTAGTGCCTGCGTTCCCTGAAAGAGCATGAGTGGCTGCCTCATTTTAAAATGAGACACCCCATATGCCATGAGCAAACAAGGGTCAGATCTAAGATCTGGTATGAGTAACATCAATACATTCATGATATTAAGCAATAGAGAATATAAGAGCACCAACTAGTTATTTAAGCAAATTCCTGCAATCAATTACTTTAACATAGTATAAATAAGTTGATTCAGGTATGATATATTCATTTATCATTCTTACACTTGCATACATAATCATGCAAACATAATTTTCTATTTGCAACATTTGCATTCACTGGAACCATCTTGGTTCCATACCATTCAACCTAAGAAATATCCATATTCCTATTTCTTCATTTACAGGTTGTATAATTCAATTTAAATTCCTGCCTCATCTGCTATTAAGGAATCACAGGGACACATTGCAATGAACTAATTCACATCATTGCACAAAGATCTCAGGGCTTAAACAAACCATGTGCCAACTTGCATACTTCAAATATGACAAGCATTCCAGCAGCCTTCTTGGCCTTCCCTTCCCTAGTTTATTTACTAGTGTATTGACTTAAATCCTATCATCAAATATGCTAAGTGAACATGTCACTGCAAGCATGGAAACATCCATAATCTTTCCTAGCATAATTCTCCTCAGAAATAAGCAGACAGTTATTTCCTAAATGGGGTCAATATGTCTTGATCTCAGTAAGATATAAGAATATTTTCAACTGTAAAAGAGGCATGGCATGTTCTTATTATATTGATCTGCAAGCCTTTAGGATTGATTCAGATTCAGGATCTGGTTCAATCATAATTTTAGCTTGTGAGTTTCTTCTCTTTTTTTTTGATTTGATTAAGGGCTCAGCACTTAGAAAATTTCTATTGCACCCTTAACATTTTTCTTCTCAAGCCTCAGCACTTATACCAAGTATAATGCAGCTCCCAACATTTTTGTAAAGTTTCCATGCCATAGATCTATAACAGTTGAGAGTATTCTCTATATAATTTTAAGATTCTGGACTTTAACATTTTTGTGTAAAAATAAAACAGTATGATACACATCCAAAGACAAATGTCTCAACCAATCAAAGATCACCAAAATCATCCATATTAAATCATATCAGATTTAAAATAAGACATCCAAAAAGCATTGATGAAATCATATACATCAAAACCAGAAATATATATAAATGACAATAAAAAGTGGCTGCCTCATCTCAGGTCTTAATGCCATGAACTCAGTGAGGTTACTCACCTAAATATTTCTTCTTATTAATCCAGAAAAATCCTTGTATGAGTGTTTTCTCCTTCCTTCCAATATTTTTCTTCCTTTCTTATTTTTGTGCAGCTCGGGGTAAAGATAATTTTACTGGCTGAAACTGCCTATTTATATGCATTTTTCCACTAGGGTTTTGTTAAAACAAAATTCCATTTCTGACCTAACCATCTTCATGCATTTTCAATTCATTTTCCTCCTTAATACCCCGACCATATTAACCAATTTAAAGGCTGCATTTTCTTTCTTTTACTTTTCAGAAAATGGCCACTCACCTAGTCATGTTAAAAGTGTGACTATCCTATTTTATATTTTAATTATTCCTAAGAATCCCCTTTGCTATTTTAGCCTACACAAGCATATTGACTTGTATCACATTTCATGTCATTTTAATGTTATAGTTTCACTTGCTTATATATATATATACTTTTCAGTACTTAAAAATGTATATTTGTATACATATCTTATCTAGGCTTATTTAATTCCTCTTTAATTTCAGAAACATAAGCACCTATATGTATACAGGTTTACAAATCCTTATAACATATATATGTATAATTTTCTTTTCTGGGTTTTAAATAAAATCTGTTTACTGATTTAAAGTAAAACTTACTTTTCTTATTTTCTAAGATGATCCATATAATTCCAGAAATCAAATATCCATGTTGCAAAATCATGTTTGTATTGCTCTTTAATTCTTGTTTTAAATCCAAGAAATCTGGAGTTCTTTCTTGTGCCATTTCAGTGTGCACGTGCACACATATACTTGCACACTATTTATTCCAAAAATTTCACCATATTTAAATCTAAATATTTCAAAAATTAAATCATTTTACAAAAATGATTTTTCACAAAATTTTGGGGTATTACAATGATTTAAAAGAATATTTCAAGTTATCTAAATTTAAAAAAGATTAGTGATTGGAAATTTGGTTTTATTTAAATGAGATATTATTGAATTGTTTTGGAAATGGAAATGATATATTATTCAATTGAGTTTTGAAATGGAAATAATACATTGATAATTTGGGTTTGAAATAGTAATAATATTTTGGTTTAAAGTATATACTATTTTGAAGTAAAGGATATGTTTTGAAATGGCAAAAATATTTTGGTTTTAAAGTATATACTATTTTGAAGTAAAGGATATGTTTTGAAAGGGCAATGATTGTGTTTTTAAAAGTATATATATTTTTAAATGAATAACGATTGGTTGTTAAAGAGACTGGGAACAGATATGCTCTGTCGATACCGAAAACCACTTTGACAACTGTGTACGTGGTGGAGTTTCCAAAATGAAGTAGGATGGTGGTGATGATCCTAAGGTATATACGTGGACCCAAGTCCCGTGAGTTGGCATAAGGTGGCTAAAACAGGAGCGATCTCGGACCAGTGAGGTAGCACCTCTTATCGGACGCACTTCTTCGATTCCATTCTATTACTTTGTGATTTTCGGTGGCCACCCTTCGATTTGGGAGTGTTGTTCGAGGTGGACGGTAGTGGCTGCTATGCGTTCCATCAGTCTGTGTGAGTAATTGGTATATCTACCCTGCAATTGCCTTGTGTTCCGTGTCACCTACCATATCGAGCTTTACTACGATTTGTGATTTCTCCCGTAGCCTGTGGAGTATCGAGGCTAGCCCCCATTTTGGGAGTATGCTAATACTGGATAGACTACTGGGACTATTACGTGTTAAGGGGAATATTGGGTCACTCCTTAATGCTATTTAAAAGTATGTTTATTTTATATTAGACATTATTATAATAGCGAATATTACTACATAGTAGATAGTTTAACGGATCCTTAAGAGATGTGAATCCCGAACATTTCTTAAGTTACTACACTCACGTTAGACACTGGATTGGAGATGTCAAACCCCGTAAACATCTCTAACGCCGTTTACACTCATATTTATTTCATTGATTTAACTTTCATAAGACCTTTTAGTTCTGACTCGAGTGTTTTGTCTTGTCAATTCGCTTGGGTCAGCCTGAGCATTTCAGGATTTGAAGGCCATATTTCTGAAGGACGAAGACGAAGATTTTATTATTACTATTTGTTATATATTCCACTACACCATTGTTTTCCGCTGCATTAATTACCATTCTCTGGTATGTGTAACTCTGATACGTATTGTATAAGTATAATCAAATGTTTTGTAAAACAGCTTTATGAAATGTTATTTGATTATTATATTTTATCGTTCCGCTGCAAGATTCTATTTTGTTTCTTTTATTTCTCCACTTTTTTTTATTTACCCCATAACAATCCACCCTTCTGTATGGTTTAAGTTGGCACGTGTGTCTGCTTAAGCATACAAAAAGGCGGGATGTTACAGTCTCCCTATATATTGTCTGATGCACCAATTTCTTCCTTCATTTCTACTTCACTAAGGATTGTTAAATCCTTGAATTCAGTCATCATTAAGCTTGCCAATCTTGCTTGATGCCTACTCAATGCATATGCTACTTCATTAACCTTTCCTGGAGTATACAATATATCTAGATCATAGGCAGCTAAAAATTCTACCCACCTATGTTGCCTCATATTCAAGTCTTTTTGGGAAAACAAATACTTAAGTAATTTATGGCCTGTGAAAATTTCAAATTTAGTACCCAACAAGTAGTGTCTCCATAGCTTCAATGCATAAACAACAACAGCAAGCTCTAAGTCGTGTGTAGCATATCTTGTTTCATTTGGCTTGAGTTTCCTTGATGCATATGCTATGACTCTACCATGTTGCATAAGTACTGCCCCTAACCCAGACCCACTTGCATCTGTATATACCACTAATCCTTCATTTCCCTCTGAAACTTGCAAGACTGGAGCTTCCATCAATGCTTTCTTCAATGACTAAAAAGCTTGTTCACACATTTCTGTCCATACATATGGTTGCTCCTTTTTGGTTAGTTTGGTAAGTGGAATGGCTATCCTTGCAAAGTCTTTTATAAATCTTCTATAGTAACCTGCCATTCCCAAAAATGATCTCACCTCAGTCACTGATTTGGGTCTACTCCATGATTGCACTGCCATGACTTTGTTTGGGTCTACACTAGCCCCCTGTAGAGATATAATGTGTCCCAAAAATTTAACTTCATTTTGCCAAAATGTGCACTTAGTAAATTTTGCCTTTAAATTATGTGCTCTTAGTCTTGACAAAACCAGATGCAAATGCTTTGCATGCTCCTCTTCTGATTTTGAATACACCAATATGTCATCAATAAAGACAACCACAAATTTGTCTAGATAATCTATAAATTTCATATTCATTAAATCTACAAAATAAGATGGTGCATTTGTCAATCCAAAAGGCATTACCAAAAATTCATATAGCCCATACCTTGTGTTGAATGCAGTGTATTTAATACTCTCTTCCTCGACCTTCATCTGATGGAATCCAGAGGCTAAGTCTAGCCTTGAAAAGATTTTTGCTCCATTTAATTGGTCAAATAAATCATCAATCCTGGGGAGTGGGTATTTTTTCTTGATGGTGACCTTATTTAATTCCCTGTAATCAATACACATCCTCATTGTACCATCTTGCTTCTTCACAAATACCACTGGTGAACCCTAGTTTGAACTGCTAGGCCTTATGAAATCTTTCTGCTCCAATTCCTCCAATTGCTGGTTTAATTCCACTAATTCTTTTGGACCCATTCTGGTAGGTTTCTTAATGATAGGACTTTCTCCTGGGATTAACCTTATTCGAAATTCAACTTGCCTATCTTATGGAACTCCTATTACTTCTCCAAAAACATCTGGGTATTCCTTTATCACTTCTATATCTTCTAAAGTCAATTCTTTTTCAATCATGCTCCATATTTGATTAAGGTAGTTTGTTTTGGCTATTTCACTCATGATTATAATAATTTTACCATTTTCTGTTTTCAAAGAAATAGTAAAATTTTCTAAATTCAAAATTGCTTTGAATTTACTCAACCAGTCTACCCCTAGAATAATTCCTATTCCAGGATATTTCAACACAAATAAGTCAGATTTAAACATATTTTCTCTTATGTTTAATTCTACTTCCAAACATTTTAATTCTAACAAACAAGAGCTACCTAGGGGTCTCTGAATAAACAAGGGTTTTTCAACTAAATTGCATGTGAGTGCCAATTTATCCACTATGTCTTGTGATATTAGAGAGTGTGTAGCCCTAGTGTCATATATAACTGAGATTGGATAATTTTTAATTAGAAGTATACCTTTCAATTGTCCAGAATTTCCCACTGCACTAGCCTTTGCTTTTCCTTCCAATGCTCCTACCTTTGCTGTAACAACCCGTAGATTTTAATAAATTTTATAACGTATTTAATTTGATTTTTGAGAAATGTTAAACAATAATATTTTAAAATAAAAATGTAATATTGGTCAGCTAAATCAATGGGTGACCGTTGCTTTTAAAACTGCTCATATTTAATTTGGTACGTTTAATTTCTATTTGTTCCATTCTTTTCCCTGTTGCCTTTTTCATTCCTTGATTTTTGGTGCTATTGGCTTCAACAAACGTATCATATTTAGTACAAATTATATATATATTCCTTACCTTACCTGTGTCTTTTCTTTGTCTACTCCTCTTCTTTACAAGCAAATTTTAAAGTGCATTAAATAGCTTTTCAGCTGAAATCAAGGGGATTGAACCGTTGCCATTATTTTGTTTATATATTTCAGGTTCTTTGTTGCTTTCGGAAGGAAATATACGTTGCCTTCTTTGTGTATTATTTCACCTGCTTAATTTTAGCGTGTGTTTCTATTATTTCTCTTTTCTCTTACCTGAAGCATTTATTTTGACTCTTCAATCTCCTTCCGCTTGATGGAAATTTTTTTTTTCAAAACTTCTTGTCCAATCAAATTTATTGCTTTAATAATCTTTCCTGAATCAATGCTTCTAATCATTGCTATTTCATTGCAGCAAATCATTCATTACTTTACATTTATATCAGTACCTTTAATTGTGACAGTTAATTTCCCTTCGGTTTTAAATTTTGAAATGTGCTGCACACACATATCAATTGCTTAATAAACTGCGTCAATCAAGTGTTTATGTTACTTCTCATTTATTTGATTGCCAACAGTACAAATTCAAACGGTCATCTAGCTTTATTACTCCCTTTATCTTTTGTTCTGCACGATCACTTGAAGAAACGTATAACGTACGTAAGTTTTTCCTTTTTTTTCATTATTTGATTTGGCTACAGCTCATGTTTTATTTGTGTGTATAAATCAACGTGAATATTTATTGCCTAAAATCTTCACTCGCTACTTTATATTTATTATTTATGTGATACGTTTCCCAATTTGTGCCTATTCGTTTTTCCTACATTACTTGTTTTAACCGCTGAAACATTTTTAACCTTTTGACAGTTCAGTTTTTCCACTCTACCCATTTTATATATTTCTTTTCTTCCCCCTCTCCCTGTTCTCTGCTTTCAATATAAATTTTCCAAATCCACCTTCATATTTTCACTCGACAAAAAAAAATTATAAAAATAAAAGCATCGCTGCTTCATCTTTTGCCGCCTGGATCCCGTTGCCTTCGCCAATTCCAGAACAAGCCTTTTGCTTCTTTCCCCTCATTTATATACTTATATAAGTAAGTAAGTTGTTTTAAAATTATTTTGGGTTAATATGTAGTTTTGTTATCAAGATTTGCATGGTTTTGTTATAATATATTTCTTTTATCAAATCATTTTATATGGTGTTATAAGTCGCTTCTTTTTTTTGTATGATGCGTGTGTTACATATAATAGTATAGTATATTATATCATAGTATATTTTGTCACTGTTGTTTATGATTTTAAAGTACATATATATAATTTACTGTATGTATATGTTAGTTTTGGATCAAAATACATTAGTATATATAGATATAACTCAGAGCTTTCTAATTTGGGTTAATATATGTACAAACTTATATTTTGTTTTCCTTATCAGTTCTATCTGTTTATATATAAAGGTAGTATATATTCTATCACAGATATATTTTATCACTGTTGTTTTTGATTTTAAAGTATATATATATATAATTTACTGTATGTATATGTTAGTTTTGGATCAAAATACATTAGTATATATAGATATAACTCAGAGCTTTCTATTTTGGGTTAATATATGTACAAACTTATATTTTGTTTTCCTTATAAGTTCTATCTATTTTATATATAAAGGTAGTATATATTCTATTTTCGTTTATATCAATACTTTGCTTTCTGATTTTTTCTTATATATACGTTTTAATATAATAAATATAAACTTATATAAATTTTAAATATGTCTGTTATACAAATTTTACCAGTCATGCATATATTAATTATGTTATAGTATGTTATATTAAAATTGGTTATAGTTTTATATTAATAATGTGTTTAATTAGATATATATAACAGTTTTGATTTTTATTATACATCAATGTTTTGATTCTTTAATAAATATATGTATATATTAGGGAGCAGTATTCTTTTGTCGTGTAAAGAAATTTGTGTAAAATTTTGCTTTAAACTTTTATTTTGTTTGAGTTAGTGAGGAGTTTTATAAACATTGGTTTAAATATAAAAAAATAAACTTTTTGTAAGTGTTGTAACTCATTGTTAAAGTTAAAATATATAGTTATTTTGTTTTGATCGGCTATTTTAAGTATTATATATTTGGTTTGTTTTAAAACGGCATCTTATTTTTTTAGGCGTCAACATGAATTTTTTTAGGTCTGCATATTTTATACTTGTTAAGTTGATCATATTCTAAGATATGTATTCAGTATATTTTTAAGTATGCTTAAAAGCTTGTATATAAGATGAGTACTGACTTTAGGTAAATGTAGGTGTTTTAGATAAATTGTGTTTTATTCTAAAATAATGGATTTTGGAATGTGTGTGTATATAGATATAATATCTGTTTAAGAAATTGTTGTGGGAAATAGTTTAAGTATATATATAAAAAAACTTTGATTTTTAATGCTTGAGTTAAGAATGATGATTTAGAAATTTTTATATTATTTTGATGTCTATTTTCAATTTATGTCAACTGACCCTAATCGTTCCATCGATTCCTCATTATCAGTTATCCGTCATGCCTGTTTTCTTCAACGAATCATATCCATCCAGCGTTGCTTTGGAATTCGTAGCACGTTTCCTTGTCAAATTTCTCTAGCCTCGAAAGGTGAGCAATCACTCACGATTTAACATTGTTATATTTATTAAATTTGATTTCAATTGAAACGACAATTGAAATATGTTGTTGTAGTTATTTAAATTTGTTATATATGCTATTATCTGTAACTGTTCACCTGTGGGATATGACACCATATCCTGTTGTTTATATTATATTGTTATTGATGATATATGCATGTTATTTTATTGTATTATCTGTTATCACTCTGCAAGTTCCCTGTAGTTTAGAAATCACTATGGGTTGAAATGATACATACCCGAACGGACATTAGAATAGGAGAATTTCGTTATGGGTTGAAATGATAGACCCAAGCGATTTTTATTTGAATTGAATTTGGGATTACGGGTCGAAATGATATCTACCCGTATGTATTTAAATTTACGGATTAAAATGATAAATATCTGTATCACTTGACCATAGATAGGATATTTTATATACAGACACCGTTGGTCCATATATAAATATTTTGAAAATAAATTCTATGGTTTTGGAAAGAAATATATGGTTTTAATAAATGTTGATTCTTAAATTTTTATATATAAATGGTAATGATTTATATAGATTTAATAATGATATTTAATTTAATTAAGATGGATTTAATACATATAATATGTTAAGTAAAAAAATTATATTTCAAAATAGATTTTGGCAATAATTTGAATAAGTTAAGGTTGGGAAGATAATTTGAATTTAGTTGAAATTGTATTCATTAAAGAATTTTATTTAATTAAACCGATTTGAAACTTATTGAAATGGAGATTTAAGATAGGATTTATAACTCGGGTTTTATTTAAATAATTTAATGAATAATTCTTGTTTAAATAAATTTAAGGAAATATTTAGTAAAAATGAAGGCTAGTTAAATGATATTGAATTTATTAAGTGAATATTCCCTGATTAAATAATAATGAAGTTAAATCAAGAGCTATATGAAACTATTAAATTTAACTTTGAAAATATTGAATATTAAAGCCTTGAAATATATTAAAAATTTAAATGGTCTATTGAGAACTCAATTGAATTGATGAATTGAGCTTTGAATAAATTAGAATTTGGAATTTGAGTTAATTTGAATCGATTTGTGAGACTTGAGGAAATAATAAATACTTTACTTTATAAATTATTTAATGTATATACACTATTTTGGAAAATAGATATTTTTGAAATGAAAATGATATTTTGGTTTTGAAGTATAAATTTATTTAAAATGACCACGGTGTTATAGTGTATATTTCTACCTTGTAGATAGTTCCGCAGATCCTTAGAGGATGGTTATCCTGAACATCCTTTAAGTTACTTGTATTTCAGTTGATATTTCACTTGAGTTGGATTTATTGATATAAGAATGTTAATCCTGACTCGAGTGTTTTGTGTTTTTCTTTACGCTCGGGTCAGACCGAGTGATACAGCATTTGAGACCCACTCTTGGAGTTTGGAGCTTCATTTGGAGATCCAACTATCATTTCAGCTTTCAGCTTTTCTAGTTGATTTGTTCAGAGAGGTCATCTATTCGTACTGAAGACTTCACTGTATTTGAGATATTCTGTTGTATTTTATTTTTAACTCTGAAGTTTTTATAGTAGCTTCATGAACTACTATTTTATCTATTCCGCTGCGTATTATTGTATTACTCCGTGTCTGTGATTCTGTGATTGATTTATTTACTGTATATGTTAAGTTTTGCCAACTTTTAATTAACAATCTATTGTTTTGAATGATTCAAGTCAGACATGTGTGGATTTATTGTCGATTTGAATGGTCCAAAATAACGGGCCGTTATATTTGGTATCAGAGCTAGGTTCTAGGCAAAACTTAACATATATGGTAAATTTATTTACAAAATCACTTTCGTTCGACTTGAATCTCTTCCTTTTGACTCGATTTCCTTTGAACTTTGGAACGTTCTTTGCGGTTCCAAAATTCATTCTTATCTCTCCCTATTTGTATTCTTTTGATTCTGGAGTATTCCATAACTCCACTTCGAATAAGGCGATCCCGCCAATCTTTGAATGATTTGTAAAGGGGTGGAACTCCTTTATAATTGGCATGGATTCACCGGAGATTTATATATCCCTCGGTTTGGATGTTGCTATCTCTTGTTATGCCGAATTCTGGCAATCGAACGTCGATTTGCCTCAGAATTCTGCACCAATCTTATTTTGAAGTCACGGTTGACCCTAGGGTCATTCGTGATTTATAAAAATACATCTGCCTTGTATTTTGTAATTTAATTACCTAATTGTCGATTGAGCCTATCTTCGAATCAGAATTTTATTAGATTAGAGTTCTTTTAAATTGAATCTCTATCTTTGTTTTGAAATCCGTCCGTGAATCGTCCTTTGAAAATTGGGTTTGTTTATATTTTAGAAATTGTTTCCTAAACCGAAATTATTATTTTGATAAGTATGATTTTATTCTATATATAAAAGTGAATGTTTTCGATAAAGATTTAATACCCTTTTTTAAATGAGAATTTGAGGTTTCGAAAGGATTTGTAATTTTGAAAAATTATATAAGAAATTTGATTTATCTAAAAATGATTTATGACTAAAGGATTTTAAATTTGAAATTCGAGAATTGAACTCTGGTATTTTGAAATTGGTTTTAAGATTTTGAAATATATTATAATAATATGATTTAAAAGTATTTTCCGAATAAGAAATGTTTCGAATGATTTTAATAAGTTTCGAATGATTTCAAAGAAATTTCAAAAGAAGTTTGAGAAAATAGAAGTCTAGAACTCACTTATGTCGCTGGAAAATAATTTCGGTGATGAGTGCACACATCATCGACATTGATTTTCGAGTTTTAGAGTGGGGGAGAGGCCACTTTAGTAGCATTGCTACGCGAGTGATTTTGCGAAACCAATTTTGATTTCAAATTCCGAAGTAAGATTTGATATTCAAAGGATATATGTATATATATTTGAAATGATTTGAAGTAAGCCGGTGTTCAGTCATTGGGTTTCGGATTTGATATAACCCCATCTATTAAAATTGATTTACTGATTTTTTGCTGATTTTCAACTCTTGAATTTGAAAATGATTTCTTCAACTATTTTGAAGGTTCGAGCACTTCCATATCAAGGTTAACTTTTCAAAGCTAAGAAATTTTGAAAAGTATAAAGTATATAAGTTTGGTATGTATGTTAAAGTATGTAGTAATATGGTTTAAATAAATTGAAACTGTTTTGTTAAGTAAATGAATAAGGCAATTTTAAAATTTTCTAATATGAAATTTAGATTTGAAATGTTTTGAAAAGAATTTGGTTTTCGAAATATTTTGAAAAAAAATTAGTTTAAATGTTTTAACTTAGTAACATCTTTTTGAAACTATATATTTAACAAGTTGGAATAAATATATAAGTTGTACGTATGCTGTTTTATTCGCATAATTAATTTGATCCAGGTTTGAGTACACAAGTTCGAGGTGAATTACACCATTTCGTGTTAGGATTTTTCATTCGATTCTTGATGGCGAATATTTGATATGGATTTTGGGCTTGATTCTAGAATTCTCTATCATAGTATATGGCTATGCAAGGAGACTGATGGCTTCTAGTCATGAAACCACATCGAAATCTGCATTAGGGAAGTCAGATGGACAATACTAGTTCGAAAGCGAACTTGTGTGATCGAGCGAGCGATCAAATGTGATTTTGTGAAATGATGACGTATGTACATCTTATATTCTAATATCATTGATATATTTTGACGCTGAAATTGAAAGCTGTTGGGTTAGAATATCTTTGCTTACTAAAAGAAAATTTCCAATTTAAATTACAAAGATATACAACCCATAAAAGCAAAGATATTCAAATCCCATATGGCTCTTCATATAGCGAAATTTATTTTGTAAAATTTGATCCTTATATAAGATGGACCTTATGTAGGTATAAGATTGATTTTGAAAACATTTGATTTTGGAAATGAATTGGTTGACTTAAATTATATTGACTTGGAAATTTGGATTTATTTTTCTAAATTTATTATGTTGGAAACTTTAAAACTAAAGATATTTAAATTGAGAAGAAATAATTTGGTGGGATTGTATATGATTTTGAAACTGAACTGATATTGAAACAAATTGAAATTTGAGAACCTTATTTTTACTAAATACCTGATTTGGGAGTTATCGAACTTATATAAAAATTTGGTTTGTATAAGTATGAAGTTGATTCGAAAATTATATATTTGAAAAGGTACTCAATTTGAAAGTGAAATCTTATATAATTAAAGTCTATATAAGTGTGATTTGATAAACTATTGATTTTGGAAAGGTATTTGATTTGAAAATAAAATCTTATATATAATGGACTTTATATAAGTACGATATTTGAAAGTGATTTGAAAAGGTACTATATGATATATATTTTCGAAGTAAAGATATGGAAAGTGCCTTCTGCTTGATATCCGCTTTGTAGCCACATTGTGGATTCATTCTATCGATATTTCTCTGATTTTTGGTTTTCTGGATATGATACTCGAGTTTCCATCGAATTCCATAGCGTTACCCATGGTCTTACGAGCGCGACTACATAGCGCAACAGCCTGGCTGAGATAGCCTAGGGGTACGGATTGTTTCCTGGGGGATCCAGGCGTAATCATTATGTATCCTGCACTCTATGTAGGTCGCATTAGTAGCGAAACCGCCTGGCAGATGTAACGACTCGTATTTTTACGGATCGAAACATCGTAAAACAGATGTCCTTAGGTCGCAATGTTGATAAGTCGTCCAGAGTCTAAGTCATGGACGAGATAAGGCTTAGGTCGTATAGTAGTTAGGTCGGAGTAGACGACTTAAGGAAGTGGAGCGACCTAAGGGTTATAGGATAAGTCGTGTGGAAGTTAGGTCGTGTGGTGACTTGGGTTGAGTGAATGACTTAAGAGTTAACGACCTAGTAGTTAGCGTATTGGTTTAGGTCGTACTGGTTTAGGGCGTATGCTAGTTTTGGACGACCTATAGGATTTGACCGACCTAAGGAGTTAGCAACTTAAATCAGTTAGCGACCTAAGAGAGTTAAGTGTTAACGACCTAAGGGATAGGCGACTTAGGGAAGAACGGCGACTTACGAGTTAGCGACTTAAGGAAGCTGATGGTAGCTGTGAGCAACCTAAGGAAGTTAAGTCGTAGACAACTTAAGTATTAGGTCGTGAGTTGTTAGGTCGCTAAGTATTAGGTCGAGTGGTGGTAGGTCGTAACCCAGTTAAGTCGCATAGTTATTGGGTCGTTAGGTCGTGCATTGTCTTAAGTCGTGGCATTTGTTAGGTCGCTAAGCTGCGCGTAGTTAGGTCGCGCAGTGTTAGGTCGTGGGGGCTTTAGGTCGTAGGTCGTGGGTTTTCTTAAGTCATGGACGACTTATAGAGGCGGACGACTTAAGGAATCAGCCTATAAATAGGCGAGTTCTTCTTCATTTTTGGGATCCGGATTTCGAAGCGACGAAGTGCTGCCATTTTGAGAGCTCGAGTTCTACACTTCTTCACTTCTTTTCTCCACTCTAATCTTGTGATTTCTTCCATCCAAATCGAAGATCCGAGAGCTAAAGTTGAAGATCTTCATTCTTCGAAGAGAGATTTCATCGTTTGGAACGGAGTTTTGGTAGATCGAGTTAGATTCTTCGCTGTCCAGATCTGAAGTGTGTTGCTTTTGAAGGGTTTAGGTGATTCGGTGAGTGGTGATTATCTCTCACACGGATCCAAAGGAGTATATCGGATTGTTGGCTAGATTTGGTGTTAAAATAGTGATTTCCATGCATTTTCTTAAACCTAAGTATAGATCTACTGTTCATGATGATTTGACATCCATTTTACTACATGTTAATCTATGCAAGTTCATTCATCACATTGTAGAGATATTGCTCATGATTCATACTTGTTAGATTTAGACTCTTTATTTACAGAATTGCCATTATTGTTATAATTGTTTAATTGATTATATTTGAATGCTTGATTGCTTGGATTAATGATTGACTTGATTGATTGTTGTAAATTAGTTGATTGATGATTTGATTTAGACAAGATGGTCGAAGATGATTCAAAAGCTAAGGGAAAGGCTCTTGAATTGGGAAAAGCTGCTCGTGGCATATGTAGCGGATGATGAAGCTCATATGGATAGATTTGATGATGATGTTGAGATGAGGCTTTGCTATGATGAGAGAAGGCGAGGCATGATATGAAATAGCCTTGGTTTAATCCAGACGGGATCACTCCAAGCATGTTGATGACTCGGTGAAATGGTTTGAGTTAGAGGATAATGGTTTGCTCGAGAGGCGCTTGAGCTAGTATGGAAATAGTCGTCGAGGAGGATGACTAGAAGGCTGAGGTTTCATCATTGTTGAAGGTTCTAGTAGACTCAAAGCAAGAGTACGTTGGGCAGATTCGATAGTCCCTAAAGACTATTATTATAGTCGAGTACTCTGGGAAGATTCGATAGTCCTAGGCACGGGCTGCGACGACGTGCAGAGTTCTGTCTAGAACCGGGGTTGCCATTAACCCTTGATGGACGGCTGAAAGAATGTGCCGGTCATTCAACTAACGGTGGTATCGAAGCAAAGATAACAGTGATAGCCAGAGTCATGGATGTTTGGTTGTATCGTCATTCTCTCTCAAGAGCAATGTTTTCTGGGTGCTTATCTGATCTTGGTTTAGGCCTTGGGGGTTTGTACTTGGAAAACATCGCCCTTGACTCGAGTGATAATTGCTTTACTTTAAATGTCTGCTTTGCTATGTTTATGTCTGCTTAGTGTGTCTGAGGGCTATCACTTTAGAAAGGGGTGGAGTGGGAGGGTTTGGATTCCTATTCCTTTTTACCTTTATACTCTTTTGGTATGTTGATAGTTAATTTACCGCTCACTAAGACTGTTGTCTGACTCAAGGCTTTATGTTTAACTCTTATTGCCTTGGGCTGTTCATCCGCTTTGGGATGGGCAAACTAGGTAGCAGGTGATAGGTGCTATTCTTAGTTTCTGGTGATGCTGATGACGAAGACGAGCTGGAGGCTTACATATTATTTTCTTACTATATGTACTGGATGTTCCGCTGGTTTGTATATTCTCTGAGTGTTATGTAGTGAGGCTTGTTGTATTGAATATTCAGATGCTTGTATTCAACTATTATGAAGTTTAATGGAAATTCTGTTATGTAAAGCTTCACTATATATATATTCTATCGTATTTTTATCCATGCGCTGTGAGTTTTACGATAGATTCTGTTGTTTTAACCTACCCTGATGATCGTCCATGGCTGCCTGGCACACTTTACAGCGCACTTTGTCTAGGTTCAGTGCAGGGGTCGTGGGCGGTCGTCACATTTGGTATCAGAGCTTTGGTTAATCGATTTTACCCAACGCTCGCTGACGTAACTACGTATGAGAGACGTAATTGTATTTTGATGGATGATTACTATATATAATATAGTAGCTTAGAAATATTTGATTCCTTTTATGCAGTTGTTTCTCAAGGTGTATTAATCATTCCTTTTATAGATATTAAGGATGAGTCGAAGAGGGAGACCAGCTGCTAGGGAAGGCCGTGCTACTGAGGGGGCTGTTGATTATGCTGCTATGATCGAAGCTATGATGACTTCAATCATGAGAAGGATGCCAGCTCCGGGGCAATCTGTAGATGTTGGAGTTCAAGTTCAAACTCCAAGACCGGTGGATTTTGCTAAGCTGTGTAAAAACTATACTGCTCTTAGAGGAAAGGTTTTCTTGGGGACAGAGTCAACTATTGAAGTCCAGAGGTGGATAGATGCTTGTAGAAGGATCTTTGGTGACTTGGGAATCGAGGATGCAACCAAAAGGAAGCTTGCATCAAGACAGCTTCAAGGAAGAGCTTCTAATTGGTGGAATTCTATCACCATTGATACTCCAGAAGAAGAAATTACTTGGGAGCAATTCCAAGCCAGATTTGAAGCTAAGTTCATTTCTACGGCTCAGAAATCTGTTCTGTTTAGGAAGTTTGTGGAGCTCAAGCAAGGTGGAAGACCAGTTCTTGAGTATGTTTCTGAGTTTGAAGCTTTGTCCAAGTATGCCCGGTCGTATATTGAATCTCCTTATCAGAAGAACGAGAAGTTTGTGACAGGCTTGGACAGTTATCTTGGGAGGCAGTTGGTGGATCATCTGGACGATCCATTTGAGAAGCTTGTGGAGAAAGCTCTCAGGCACGAGAATCTGTTTCCTAAAGAAGGATCTATTGTTGCTGTGACCAAGGAAGAGTCTAAACCACATCAGGGTGGAAACAAGAAGAGGAAGCAGCAGCAGCAAAGGGGTAAGGATGGCCAGAAGAAGCCGAAGGGCGAAGTAACCTACTACAATTGTCAGCAGAAGGGCCATTTCTCCATGGATTGCAAGAATCCGAAGGTGCCGGTGAAGTGCCACAACTGTGACAAGCCGGGGCATGTCAAGAGGAATTGTCCAGAACCACGGAAGGACAAGCAGATTGTGCAAGCTTATGCTTTGGGGGCTATTCCATCATCTTCGAAAGTCTCTACCGCTGAAGAGAAAGGAAAGAGTGTGGTGGTTCAAGGTACTCTTTCCATATGTGGTGTTCCAGTTAGAGTGTTGTTTGATACTGGGGCGTCACATTCTTTTGTTTGTAATGAACTTGTATGCCGGTTGGGTTTAGAACCGGATATCGTTGATAGGCCATTGGTTGTGATGCAGGCCAGAATGGAGAAGTCCTAGGTCGTGTACGACCTAACATGTGGATAAGTCGAGACCGACCTAGCAAGGAAGCTAACGAGTTAGGGTTTGGTGAGAAATGGTGGAAAGGTCAAGTTTTAGGTCGCAGCCGACCTAACAAAGCTTTTAAGTCGTATCAAAGACTTAGTGAAGATCGGCAACGACCTAGTGGGAAGGTGCGAGCTAACGAGGTGCTGGAACGACCTAACATGTTCATAGGTCACGTACGACCTAACGAGCTAAGGCATAAGTCGTGGGAATGACCTATCATGTCACCAGGGAAAGAGCTACGACCTAACATGCTTTTAGGTCGCGTACGACCTAGCGAGATAGGAAAGAGGGTGCTCGAACGTACTAGAAGAATACGACCTAAGTTAGGTCGCGGAGTTTTGATTCGACCTATGTTAGGTCGCACGAGAAGGTCACAACCTGTGATAGGTCGCTGGGTAATCTGGGAAGATAAGTCGCGAAGTCTTAAGTCGCAAGGCTTAGGTCGCGAAGTTTCTGAAGCCACTTATTTTAGGTCGCAAAGCTACGGATGCCGTCCATTCTTTAAGTCGCTGAAGTATGAGGACCGTTGATCTCTTTAAGACGTTGATTTGGGATGCCGCAAAGTTTTTAAGTCGCTGAAGCTATGGATGCCGTAGATTCTTATGCCGAGTTAATCTAAACCGTTAAAGCTTAAGTCGCTGGAAGATAGCTGCTAAGTCGCTCCTGGAATATGTGTGTTGTATTCTCAAGTCGTAGGTCGAAGTATGTTTTTAGGTCGTGAAGGCCTTGTAATGTGATGAATTGTAACTCTGTTTAGGTCGTCTATGTTGTAGGTCGTCTATGTTTTGGGTCGTCTAATCTTTAAGTCGTAAGTCGTGACTGTTAGGTCGGAAATGACATAGGAGATGTAAATTTTCTGTTTCTTTGCGTGAGTTGTAAAACGCCTATAAATAGGCCGTGTGAGTCATTTGTAAAGGTTGTTGAATATTGAATAAAATTCTCTTTTGTTAGCTTTGTGCTCTCAAATTCAATTGGTAGTCGAGTGTATCTCCTATCTCCACTTACGTCATTCGAGTGCGCTCGAATCATCGTTTGTTGAAGCCGATTCACGGAATCTTGTGCGCAAGATCAACGTCGAAGAATCGTAGATCTCTTTCCCGGTATCTTCGGATCAACGAGTCAGAGATAGCTAGAATTCGGTATCTTCGGATCAACGAATTTGGGCATTTCAGTATCTTCCAATCCACCGATTACTACTTTCACCGATTGAAGATCGTTTTGATTAATCCGCTGCGTCAATTTTGGTATCAGAGCTTGTTCTAACCAATCATAGTTAGATCGAGACTTAGAGCCTAATCATTTTGAAGTTGAAGTTGTTTGGCCGAGAAGTTTGAAGTTTGAGCCGTGGCCGAGAGGAAGAAGTGTTCATCATTGTTTGAAGTTGTTTGTTCGGATTTGAATTGGAGGCCGAAACTTTGTCCATCGTGTTCATCGCGATTTGCTACAAAGTGGAAGTTTTCGATCCATTTCATTTTGGATCAAAGTCCGAATTGTGTTTGAATTTTGAAGTGTTGAAGTGTTTGTAAAGATTTCAAGTATGCCGCCAAGAAGAGCTAATCGCCACCAAAACGTAGAAGCTTTGTATCGAAGAGAAGAAGCTGATGAGATGGAACAAAGAATCAATGAAAACTTTAGTGAAAAGCTTAACGAAGGAATTGGCCAGTTAGAGAAGCTTATGACGGAGATGAATCAAAATCGGAGAAGGGTTTCACCTGAATCTAACCATGGGGGTAGTAGAGTCTCGCCACATTCCAATCGAGACAGAAGTGTTGAAAATGATCAAGGACATGGGAGGAACGTGAATGATCGTGAACGGAGGAATGTAGATAGAAGGGATGATGGTGGTAGACGTGAAGGTAGTAGAGATGTGGGTGGACGAGATAGACAACGATATACTTTTGATTTTGAAGAGGAGTATGATGGTGGTAGTGTTCGAGGACAAGGAAGAAATTACTCTGAGTATGATCACAAGTGGGAGTCGGGGATGAAGACTGAAATTCCTGAATTCAAAGGTGGTATGCAAGCAGAGGAGTTTCTAGATTGGGTAGCTAATGTTGAAGAGATTTTTGACTTCAAAGAAGTTCCAGAACATCGTAGAGTGAAGTTGGTTGCTACGAGGCTAAGGGGTAGAGCTTTGGCATGGTGGCAGCAAACTAAACTTACACGTGAACGGATGGGAAAGTCAAAAGTTGAATCTTGGGAGAAGATGAAGAAATTGATGAAAGCAACGTTCTTACCTTACAATTATCAATCTTTGATGTATCAACGTTTGCAAAACTTGAGACAAGGAACGAAATCTGTGAATGACTATGCTGACGAATTTTATCAACTAATTGCAAGGAATGTGAAATGACCCTCCTATTTCCACCCTAATTTCATAAGGATTTTTTTTTAAGAGATGATATATAGATATATCATTCATTACAAATATATTTCCCAGGATCTTTCACAATATAAAAATATTGTTTTAAATCTAAATCATTACTAACATACATATATGAAGATATCTATGTTATATTCTACTAGAATCAGAGCATGATAATATGTAAGTAGAAATCATTTTAAAACTATTAAAATGTGATAATTCCCTGATAAAAGATTAATTATTGTATCCTGATTTTTGACCATAGAATCCACTGGAAACATGTACTTTAGTCTGTTATTCTAATTAAGAAATGATCAAGTAATAATCAGTGGAAAGCAAGCTTTTAATATGGACGATTGTGTTAAAGTCTGTATAGTATCAAACTCAGGCTAAAAGAAAGTGGATCATAAGTGAACACAAGCAACATCTAGGCGTAATGGAAATGCGCCTAACTTACACATGAGAGGTCACGAGTTCGAGTGCTATGCTGGTCGGTTCAAACACAATTTTTGTTTTTCTTTTTATTTTTCTCCTGTATGGTTTGAAATCTGATATCTACCTATATCTGCACATATATATTTAATTTTTGCCTATAATCTAACATACAAAACAATACTTCTTACTTTATTATTTTTGAAACCCATTCCTACAACTGTTCTAGGAATTTATATTTATATTTTTGCCCAAATATCAACATATACACAGATATACATGCACATGTCAATATCTTTGCTCATTTTCCAGAAAACTGGGTTCAAATGGTTCCTTGCTTCATTGATTTGAAGTGAACAATTTGCCTGACCTATGGTCTAACCATGTGGTTAATCTGACCATTCTTTTATTTGCATTTTACAAACCAGAATCTACCTGAACTTCAGAGTATATGGAGTGTTGCCAGGTTTTGTTTGTTCAAACCAGTTTACATTGCTTATCTGTCTTAATCTTTTAAAGATGATTGTGGTGAAACAATTGCTAAATGTACTAAGCTTTTGAAATGCATTTTTATTTTCAAAATACAATCTATCATGATCAACCAATACATCATTTATTTGAAGCTGGTTAACTCATGTATCCTGTATCTGCTACACACTAGTTCAAGCAATGGAGATACCATTCATTGCATTCTGTCTGAAGCTTTTAAAAACATTTTACTTTTCTCAATACGATTCAGAAATGAATTCAAACTTATTTACAAAGCATTTCAGTAAAAAGGAAACTAAAATCCTTATAAGTTTACTTCTAGCTAAATCCAGATTTTATTCTAAAACTCAGTGCTCTGTTATGTCTCAAGATTAACTAATACATAATATAAATTATGCAAAACAGTAGCTCATCTACATATGCATATTTCTTTTCCAAGCATCCATATCAATACTTAAGATCATTTCCTTGTTTCCCACTCAGATATTTCTTTTAGATTTTAAACCTTAGTGCATAACAATATATTTAACATGATACAACTAGTCCATCTAACCATAATAGAATTCATTACATGACTGGAAATCTTAGAAACATAAAATTTTTCTTGAATACATGCAGATATAATCAATTTAAGCTCTTATTGAAACTAGCTAGCATGTTCATTCACTCCTCCATAATAGCCATAACTTCATTTTTACTTAGTGCCTGCGTTCCCTGAAAGAGCATAAGTGGCTGCCTCATTTTAAAATGAGACACCCCATATGCCATGAGCAAACAAGGGCCAGATCTAAGATCTGGTATGAGTAACATCAATACATTCATGATATTAAGCAATAGAGAATATAAGAGCACCAACTAATTATTTAAGCAAAGTCCTGCAATCAATTACTTTAACATAGTATAATTAAGTTGATTCAGGTATGATATATTCATTTATCATTCTTACACTTGCATACACAATCATGCAAACATAATTATCTATTTGCAACATTTGCATTCACTGAAACCATCTTGGTTCCATACCATTCAACCTAAGAAATATCCATATTCCTATTTCTTCATTTACAGGTTGTATAATCCAATTTAAATTCCTGCCTCATCTGCTATTAAGGAATCACAGGGACACATTGCAATGAACTAATTCACATCATTGCACAAAGATCTCAGGGCTTAAACAAACCATGTGCCAACTTGCATACTTCAAATATGACAAGCATTCCAGCAGCCTTCTTGGCCTTCCCTTCCCTAGTTTATTTACTAGTGTATTGTCTTAAATCCTATCATCAAATATGCTAAGTGAACATGTCACTGCAAACATGGAAACATCCATAATCTTTCCTAGCATAATTCTCCTCAGAAATAAGCAGACAGTTATTTCCTAAATGGGGTCAATATGTCTTGATCTCAGTAAGATATAAGAATATTTTCAACTGTAAAAGAGGCATGGCATGTTCTTATTATATTGATCTGCAAGTCTTTATGATTGATTCAGATTCAGGATCTAGTTCAATCATAATTTTAGCTTGTGAATTTCTTCTTTTTTTTTGATTTGATTAAGGGCTCAGCACTTAGAAAATTTCTATTGCACCCTTAACATTTTTCTTTTCAAGCCTCAGCACTTATACCAAGTATAATGCAGCTCCCAACATTTTTTGTAAAGTTTCCATGCCATAGATCTATAACAGTTGAGAGTATTCTCTATATAATTTCAAGATTCTAGACTTTAACATTCTTGAGTAAAAATAAAACAGTAATGATACACATCCAAAGACAAATGTCTCAGCAAATCAAAGATCACCAAAATCATCCATATTAAATCATATCAGATTTAAAATAAGACATCCATAAAGCATTGATGAAATCATATACATCAAAACCAGAAATATATATATAAATGGCAATAAAAAGTGGCTGCCTCATCTCAGTTCTTAATGCCATGAACTCAGTGAGGTTACTCACCTAAATATTTCTTCTTATTAATCCAGAAAATCCTTGTATGAGTGTTTTCTCCTTCCTTCCAATATTTTTCTTCCTTTCTTATTTTTGTGCAGCTCGGGGTAAAGATAATTTTACTGGCTGAAACTGCCTATTTATATGCATTTTTCCACTAGGGTTTTGTTAAAACAGAATTTCATTTCTGTCCTGGCTAGCATCATGCATTTTTCATTCATAATACCCCGGCCATATTAACCAATTTAAAGGCTGCATTTTCTTTCTTTTACTTTTCAGAAAATGGCCACTCACCTAGTCATGTTAAAAGTGTGACTATCCTATTTTATATTTTTAATTATTCCTGAGAATCCCCTTTGCTATTTTTGCCTACACAAGCATATTGACTTGTATCACATTTCATGTCATTTTAATGTTATAGTTTCACTTGCTTATATATATATATATATACTTTTCAGTACTTAAAAATGTATATTTGTACACATATCTTATCTAGGCTTATTTAATTCCTCTTTAATTTCAGAAACATATGCACCTATATGTATACAGGTTTACAAATCCTTATAATATATATATATATATATGTATAATTTTCTTTTCTAGGTTTTAAATAAAATCTGTTTACTGATTTAAAGTAAAACTTACTTTTCTTATTTTCTAAGATGATCCATATAATTCCAAAAATCAAATATCCATGTTGCAAAATCATGTTTGTATTGCTTTTTAATTCTTGTTTTAAATCCAAGAAATCTGGAGTTCTTCCTTGTGCCATTTCAGTGTGCACGTGCACACATATACTTGCACACTATTTATTCCAAAAATTTCACCATATTTAAATCTAAATATTTCAAAAATTAAATCATTTTACAAAAATGATTTTTCACAAAATTTTGGGGTATTACATTCACCCCTCCTTTTAGGAATTGTGTCCTCACAATTTTTCTAACATTTATAACAAGCATCATTTTCTTTTCTGAAAACTTATCAAACATATGCATAAGCAAACAAATTCAACCATATCAACCATGCATAACAAAAAAAAAAATTTCCAGAAAAAAAAAATTACCTTTTAATTTGCAAAAAGCTTAGGATAATCCATTCTAATCTTATCCTCTAACTCCCATGTGCAGTCATTAGGATCACTACTACACTGGATCTTAACTAGTTTCAAGGTTTTGCTCCTTAATTTCTTTTCTTCCTTGGCTATAATCCCCACTGGTTCTTTTTCATAAACCAAGTCAGGATTTATTTGAATTTTGGTAGGCTCTTCCAAAATGTCTTCTTTATCATGTACCCATCTTCTAAGTTGGGACACATGAAAAACATTATGCATTGCTTTCATTTCCTCTGGTAATTCTAATTTGTAAGCCAATGAACCAATTCTTTCCAGAATTTTATAGGGTCCAACATACCTTGGTGTGAGCTTACCTTGCTTGCCAAATCTCAAGACTTTCTTCATAGGTGAAATCTTGACGAAAACAAAGTCTCCCACTTCATATTCCACTTGCTTTCTCTTCCTATCTGCAAATTTCTTTTGCCTATCTTGAGCTGCTGCTATTCTTTTTCTTATTAACCCAATTTTCTCTGTAGTTTCTTTAACATATTCAGGTCCTAGAACAGCCCTTTCTCCAGTCTCTACCCAACATATAGGTGATAAACATGGCTTGCCATATAAGGCTTCAAATGGTGCCATCCCTATGGTGCTTTGGTAACTGTTATTGTATGTGAATTCAGCTAGATGGAGGTGGTCTTCCCAGTTGCCTCCAAAGTCCAATGTACATGCTCTCAACAAATCCTCTAAGACTTTGTTCACCACCTCAGTTTGACCATCTGATTGTGGATGGTAGGCAGTGCTTAAGCACAATTCACTTCCCATGGCCTCTTGAAAACTTTTCCAAAATCTTGAGGTGAAGATGGTATCCCTATCACTCACAATGGTTTTGGGTATGCCATGCAACCTTACTACCTCTTTCATGAATATTTGAGCCAATTTTGGAGCATTTCTTTCTGTTTTAACTGGGATAAAATGTGCTACCTTAGTTAGCCTATCCACTATTACCCATATACTTGTGTTTCCCTTCTTAGATCTAGGCAGACCATCTATGAAATCCATAGATATATCCTCCCACTTCCACTGTGGTATACTAAGGGGTTGCAATAGTCCTGATGGCCTTTGTGTCTCTGCCTTGACTTGTTGGCAAGTCATGCACCTTGCAACATATCTGGCCACATCTGACTTCATCCCCTTCCACCAAAGATTTCTTTTCAAATTTTGATACATCTTGGTGCTACCTGGGTGTATGGAGTACTTACTCCTATGGTACTCATTTAATATTTCCTCCTTCAATTCTATATTTTCTATAACACATATCCTATTTTTATTCCTTAAATAACCATTTTTATCAACTTGATAATTTATTACTTCCTCCCCTTTTGATATGAGTATTTTCTTTTCCACCATGTTTAGGTCTTGTTCCTGCATTTTCCCAATCTTAAGAAGTAGATCTGATTGCAGAGATATCATACTTAATTTCCCTTTACCTTCATCTTCTTCAATGGGCATCATTTGTACCCCACTGTTTTCCTCAATTTCCAAATCAGTAAGTGTAGACAAATCCTTAAATTCTTCCATCATCAACATGGCTACTTTGGCATGTTGTCTACTCAAGGCATCTGCAACTTTATTTGCCTTGCCTGGTGTATACAGTATATCTAGATCATAGGCAGCTAGGAACTCTACCCATCTATGTTGCCTCATATTCAAATCTTTTTGTGAGAATAAATATTTCAGTGCCTTATGATCAGTGTACAAAATGAATTTGGCACCTAACAAATAATGTCTCCAAAGTTTCAAAGCATACACAACTGCTGCTAGTTCAAGATCATGGGTTGCATATCTGGTTTCATGTGGCTTTAATTGCCTAGATGCATAGGCTACCACCTGGTCTTGCTGCATCAACACAGCCCCTAACCCAGAGCCACTTGCATCAGTGTACACAACCAAATTTTCATTTCCTTCTGGCACTCTCAATACTGGTGCATTAATTAGAGCTTCCTTTATTTTGATAAAAGCTTGCTCACATTTTTCTGTCTATACAAAGGCTTGGTTCTTTCTAGTTAAATTGGTAAGTGGTGATGATATTTTTGAGAAATCTTTTATAAATCTCCTATAATATCCTGACATCCCCATAAATGATCTAATCTCACTGATGGTGCTAGGCCTTTTCCATGCTTGGATTGCCACTACCTTATTAGGGTTTACTGATATTCCTTTGGCAGAGATAACATGCCCAAGAAAATGCACTTCTTCTTTCCAAAATGCACATTTTGAAAATTTTGCCTTTAAATCATTTTCCCTTAGTCTTGACAAAACTAAATGCAAATGATTTTTATGCTCTTCCACTGTCTTAGAATAAATCAAAATGTCATCAATAAAAATCAGTACAAACTTGTCTAAATAATCTCTAAATATTCTATTCATTAAATCAACAAAATATGAAGGAGCATTTGTCAAACCAAATGGCATAACCAAAAATTCATATAAGCCATATCTTGTGTTAAATGCAGTATACTTAACACTTGAGTCTTCAACCTTCATTTGATGGAATCCTGATGCTAGGTCTAGTCTAGAAAATATTTTAGCTTCACTGAGTTGGTCAAAGAGATCATCTATTCTAGGCAATGGGTATTTATTCTTGATGGTTACTTTATTTAGTTCCCTGTAATCTATGCACATTCTCAAGGTACCATCATGTTTTCTTACAAACACTACTGGAGAACCCCAGCAGGAATTGCTTGGCCTTATAAATCCCTTGCCTTCTAATTCTTCCAACTGATTTTTCAATTCTTTCAGTTCACTTGGCCCCATTCTATAAGGTTTCTTGATTATTGGACTTGCTCCTGGAATGAGATTAATTTGAAACTCAACTGGTCTGTGGTGTGGAACACCCTTAACTTCCCCAAACACATCCAAGTATTCATTAACTATGGGAATTTCTTCAATGGTTAGTTCACTCAGATCTTTTTCTAAGTCAACTAAATGATACAATTTCCCTTCCTTAGCTACTTCACATAGAACTGTGATCCTCTGGCCTCTAGAATTTTGCAATGATATGGTGGATGAGTCTAAATTAATTATGGCTTTAAATTGCCTTAACCAATCTACCCCCAATATAACTCCTATATTTGGGTAATTTAAAACATATAAATTGGAAATAAAAATATTTCCTCCTATGTTTAACTCCACATCCACACAATTCATGTTCAAAACACTAGAACTCCCTAGGGGACTTTGTACAAGCAATGGGGTTTCAACCAATATGCAGTTTAATTTTAATACTTTAACTACTTCATAGGAAATCAAAGAGTGTGTTGCTCCAGTATCATATACTACTGGTATGGGTATGGCACAAATGAGTAATGTACCTTCCACTTGGCCATGATTTTCAGCATCAATTTTCACTGCAGATTTGCCTTTACCTTCCAAAGTTGCCAATTTCCCTTGCTGTTTATTCTCAGGACAGTTCCTCTTCATATGCCCCTCTTTCCCACATAGGTAGCATTTGAAGGCTCCTCCTTTTAACTCTGGGCACCGTGGTTTGATGTGTCCTTCTTTTCCACAATGATGGCAAACCAATTTCTTCTTAGTATCATTGGCTTTTGTGTCTTTACTCTTCCTGTTGTCTGCCTCCTCCTTCTTTTTATCATAAGGGTGATATCTTCCCTTATCCTTCTTGTTGTTGCTCTTAAAATTCCTATATTTCTCTCTTTCTTTGTCATGTTGTTCCAGTTTCAAGGCCAAATCAATTACTTGATCAAATGTTCTATCTGCATATGGTAGCATAGCTCTGCTAAGTCCTGGGTTCAGTCCTTTTATATACCTATCATTTTTGGATGCTTCATCTGCCACTAGCATTGCTCCATAATTGGATAGCCCCTCAAACTTTTCAGTGTATTCAGTGACATTCAAAGTTCCCTGCCTAAGTTTGATAAATTCTTCAAGCAAAGTGGTCTTGGCTGATGCTGGTACAAATCTTGCCTCCAACATCTCCTTGAACTGATTCCAAGTGATTTCATTTTCATTTCTTCCAGCTATGATCACCTCCCACCAGCTTAAAGCTACCCCTTTCAATTGTCTAGAAGCTACTTGCCTCTTCCTTTGGTCATCCAACTGCATGTCATTGAAAATCCTATCAAGTGTTCTCAACCATGCTTGAATTTCCATCACACTCTCAGTTCCTTCAAAACTCTTGCCTCCCAAATTGGAATAAGTCTTCAGTAGTTTTGAAAGCTCTTCATGTGGGTTCTCAGGCCTATGCCCAATTCCATCTCTTAAAACCCTCACAAATTCTTGCATATCAAGCATTTGAGGTGCACTGGGTCCTGCATTGTGATGAGATCCTCTTCCTACCATGGTCTGCTAACTAAATTATGGGCAAATGGTATTAGTATATTTTGAGTACTTCTATAATTTCTATTTTCTTATCTAAATTATTTCATCCAAAACAAACAGACATAATACATTTCTATAATACTTAACAATCAATGCAACCAAGTGCTCTGATACCAACTGAAATGACCCTCCTATTTCCACCCTAATTTCATAAGGATTTTTTTTTAAGAGATGATATATAGATATATCATTCATTACAAATATATTTCCCAGGATCTTTCAAAATATAAAAATATTGTTTTAAATCTAAATCATTACTAACATACATATATGAAGATATCTATGTTATATTCTACTAGAATCAGAGCATGATAATATGTAAGTAGAAATCATTTTAAAACTATTAAAATGTGATAATTCCCTGATAAAAGATTAATTATTGTATCCTGATTTTTGACCATAGAATCCACTGGAAACATGTACTTTAGTCTGTTATTCTAATTAAGAAATGATCAAGTAATAATCAGTGGAAAGCAAGCTTTTAATATGGATGATTGTGTTAAAGTCTGTATAGTATCAAACTCAGGCTAAAAGAAAGTGGATCATAAGTGAACACAAGCAACATCTAGGCGTAATGGAAACGTGCCTAACTTACACATGAGAGGTCACGAGTTCGAGTGCTATGCTGGTCGGTTCAAACACAATTTTTGTTTTTCTTTTTATTTTTCTCCTGTACGGTTTGAAATCTGATATCTACCTATATCTGCACATATATATTTAATTTTTGCCTATAATCTAACATACAAAACAATACTTCTTACTTTATTATTTTTGAAACCCATTCCTACAACTGTTCTAGGAATTTATATTTATATTTTTGCCCAAATATCAACATGTACACAGATATACATGCACATGTCAATATCTTTGCTCATTTTCCAGAAAACTGGGTTCAAATGGTTCCTTGCTTCATTGATTTGAAGTGAACAATTTGCCTGACCTATGGTCTAACCATGTGGTTAATCTGACCATTCTTTTATTTGCATTTTACAAACCAGAATCTACCTGAACTTCAGAGTATATGGAGTGTTGCCAGGTTTTGTTTGTTCAAACCAGTTTACATTGCTTATCTGTCTTAATCTTTTAAAGATGATTGTGGTGAAACAATTGCTAAATGTACTAAGCTTTTGAAATGCATTTTTATTTTCAAAATACAATCTATCATGATCAACCAATACATCATTTATTTGAAGCTGGTTAACTCATGTTTCCTGTATCTGCTACACACTAGTTCAAGCAATGGAGATACCATTCATTGCATTCTGTCTGAAGCTTTTAAAAACATTTTACTTTTCTCAATACGATTCAGAAATGAATTCAAACTTATTTACAAAGCATTTCAGTAAAAAGGAAACTAAAATCCTTATAAGTTTACTTCTAGCTAAATCCAGATTTTATTCTAAAACTCAGTGCTCTGTTATGTCTCAAGATTAACTAATACATAATATAAATTATGCAAAACAGTAGCTCATCTACATATGCATATTTCTTTTCCAAGCATCCATATCAATACTTAAGATCATTTCCTTGTTTCCCACTCAGATATTTCTTTTAGATTTTAAACCTTAGTGCATAACAATATATTTAACATGATACAACTAGTCCATCTAACCATAATAGAATTCATTACATGACTGGAAATCTTAGAAACATAAAATTTTTCCTGAATACATGCAGATATAATCAATTTAAGCTCTTATTGAAACTAGCTAGCATGTTCATTCACTCCTCCATAATAGCCATAACTTCATTTTTACTTAGTGCCTGTGTTCCCTGAAAGAGCATAAGTGGCTGCCTCATTTTAAAATGAGACACCCCATATGCCATGAGCAAACAAGGGTCAGATCTAAGATCTGGTATGAGTAACATCAATACATTCATGATATTAAGCAATAGAGAATATAAGAGCACCAACTAATTATTTAAGCAAAGTCCTGCAAACAATTACTTTAACATAGTATAATTAAGTTGATTCAGGTATGATATATTCATTTATCATTCTTACACTTGCATACATAATCATGCAAACATAATTATCTATTTGCAACATTTGCATTCACTGAAACCATCTTGGTTCCATACCATTCAACCTAAGAAATATCCATATTCCTATTTCTTCATTTACAGGTTGTATAATCCAATTTAAATTCCTGCCTCATCTGCTATTAAGGAATCACAGGGACACATTGCAATGAACTAATTCACATCATTGCACAAAGATCTCAGGGCTTAAACAAACCATGTGCCAACTTGCATACTTCAAATATGACAAGCATTCCAGCAGCCTTCTTGGCCTTCCCTTCCCTAGTTTATTTACTAGTGTATTGTCTTAAATCCTATCATCAAATATGCTAAGTGAACATGTCACTGCAAACATGGAAACATCCATAATCTTTCCTAGCATAATTCTCCTCAGAAATAAGCAGACAGTTATTTCCTAAATGGGGTCAATATGTCTTGATCTCAGTAAGATATAAGAATATTTTCAACTGTAAAAGAGGCATGGCATGTTCTTATTATATTGATCTGCAAGCCTTTATGATTGATTCAGATTCAGGATCTGGTTCAATCATAATTTTAGCTTGTGAATTTCTTCTTTTTTTTTGATTTGATTAAGGGCTCAGCACTTAGAAAATTTCTATTGCACCCTTAACATTTTTCTTTTCAAGCCTCAGCACTTATACCAAGTATAATGCAGCTCCCAACATTTTTTGTAAAGTTTCCATGCCATAGATCTATAACAGTTGAGAGTATTCTCTATATAATTTTAAGATTCTAGACTTTAACATTCTTGAGTAAAAATAAAACAGTAATGATACACATCCAAAGACAAATGTCTCAGCAAATCAAAGATCACCAAAATCATCCATATTAAATCATATCAGATTTAAAATAAGACATCCATAAAGCATTGATGAAATCATATACATCAAAACCAGAAATATATATATAAATGGCAATAAAAAGTGGCTGCCTCATCTCAGGTCTTAATGCCATGAACTCAGTGAGGTTACTCACCTAAATATTTCTTCTTATTAATCCAGAAAATCCTTGTATGAGTGTTTTCTCCTTCCTTCCAATATTTTTCTTCCTTTCTTATTTTTGTGCAGCTCGGGGTAAAGATAATTTTACTGGCTGAAACTGCCTATTTATATGCATTTTTCCACTAGGGTTTTGTTAAAACAGAATTCCATTTCTGTCCTGGCTAGCATCATGCATTTTTCATTCATAATACCACGGCCATATTAACCAATTTAAAGGCTGCATTTTCTTTCTTTTACTTTTCAGAAAATGGCCACTCACCGAGTCATTTTAAAAGTGTGACTATCCTATTTTATATTTTTAATTATTCCTGAGAATCCCCTTTGCTATTTTTGCCTACACAAGCATATTGACTTGTATCACATTTCATGTCATTTTAATGTTATAGTTTCACTTGCTTATATATATATATATACTTTTCAGTACTTAAAAATGTATATTTGTACACATATCTTATCTAGGCTTATTTAATTCCTCTTTAATTTCAGAAACATATGCACCTATATGTATACAGGTTTACAAATCCTTATAATATATATATATATATGTATAATTTTCTTTTCTGGGTTTTAAATAAAATCTGTTTACTGATTTAAAGTAAAACTTACTTTTCTTATTTTCTAAGATGATCCATATAATTCCAGAAATCAAATATCCATGTTGCAAAATCATGTTTGTATTGCTTTTTATTTCTTGTTTTAAATCCAAGAAATCTGGAGTTCTTCCTTGTGCCATTTCAGTGTGCACGTGCACACATATACTTGCACACTATTTATTCCAAAAATTTCACCATATTTAAATCTAAATATTTCAAAAATTAAATCATTTTACAAAAATGATTTTTCACAAAATTTTGGGGTATTATAGAATGATATTATGGAAACCGAAGAACAGTTAACAGCCAGATTTGTTGGAGGATTGCGAATGCAGATTCAGGAGATGGTTAATATGTTCGATCCAAGATCTGTGGCAGAGGCACATCAGAAAGCGTTGGCTTGGGAGAAGCAGGGACGACAAGGAAGTGGTGTGTTCACTAATTCTAACAATCAAGCGAAGGGTGTTGGTGGAAATTCTACTGTTTCTAAACCTATCAGTAGACCAGTGGTGAAGGAGGTTGAGAAGGCAAGGGTTAACAATGGTTTCAAATGTTACAATTGTCAGGAATTGGGTCATAAAAGCAGTGAGTGTCCAAAGCCAAAGAAGAGAACCATGATTGCAGAAATTGAGGATGAGGATGGTGATGGGGATTGTTCTAGTCCAGTTGAGGAGGATGAGCAGGATATTGCGTCAGGAGATGAAGGTTGTAATCTAATGCTGAGGAGATCATGTTTGACACCGAAGCAGGAAGAAGCTAGTTGGTTGAGAAGTAATATTTTTCAGTCAACATGTACTATTCTGGGGAAGGTGTGTAAGTTTGTGATTGACGCAGGAAGCTGTGATAATATTATTTCAACCGAAGCTGTGACAAAGTTGAAATTGAAAACCGAGAAACATCCGAATCCATACAAGTTAGCATGGTTGAGAAAAGGAGGAGAAGTGAAAGTGGATAGACGAGTTCGTGTTCCATTCTCTATCGGGAAGAAATACAAAGACGAGATCTGGTGTGATGTAGTAGAGATGGATGTTTGCCACTTATTATTGGGAAGACCATGGCAGTATGATCGAGCAGTACAGCATGACGGTCGGACCAATAGCTACAGTTTTATGTTTAAAGGCACGAAGATTATCTTAGTTCCAAAGAAGAGACAACCGGGAGAAAGTAAGTCAGAAGAGATTGAAGAGTTGAAAACCTTATTATCTCTGAAGGAGTTTGTTAAAGAAGTTGAGAAAGAGCTGGAAGTATTCTTGTTGATTGGGCGAGAAAGCAGTGAAGAGGTTGAAATTCCATAAGAAGTTAAACCAGTCTTGAAAGAATTTGACGATGTATTTCCAGAGGAGTTACCAACGGAGTTGCCACCGTTGAGGGATATACAACATCAGATAGATCTTGTTCCAGGAGCTGTGTTGCCACACAGACCACATTATCGGATGAGTCCGAAGGAACATGAGGAGTTGCGGAGGCAGGTAGAGGAATTGCTTGAACAGGGGCGTGTGTAGGAGAGTTTAAGTCCTTGTGCTGTACCAGCTTTATTGGTACCCAAAAAGGATGGAACGTGGAGGATGTGCACTGACAGTCGAGCATTGAATAAGATTACTGTGAGATATAGATTTCCAATGCCGAGGTTGGATGACTTGTTAGATCAAATAAGCGGAGCTACTATCTTTTTGAAGATTGATTTGAAGAGCGGATATCATCAAATTCGTATCAGACCAGGCGATGAGTGGAAAACTGCTTTTAAAACCAGGGAGGGTCTATACGAATGGTTGGTCATGCCATTTGGTTTATCCAATGCACCGAGTACTTTTATGAGGGTGATGAATCAGATTTTTCGACCGTTCATTGGGAAATTTGTGGTGGTATATTTTGATGATATTCTGATTTACAGTGGGAGTCCAGAGGAACACTTGAATCATCTTAGAGAAGTGCTGATGGTATTGCGACAAGAACAATTTTATGCTGCAACGAAGAAATGCGTGTTCATGACGTATAGCGTTTTATTTCTGGGATATGTTGTATCGGAAGAAGGAATACAGGTTGACCAAAGTAAAGTCGAAGCAATTAGAGATTGGCCACAGCCCAAGACGATAACGGAAGTTCGTAGTTTTCACGGGTTGGCTTCATTCTATCGAAGGTTTATACCATACTTTAGTAGTGTGATGGCATCTGTTACTGATTGCATGAAGGGTAAACAGTTTGCATGGACGGAGGAAGCCGAGGTTGCTTTTGAGCGAATCAAAGAACTTTTGACGTCTGCACCAATTCTAGTATTACCAGATTTTCAGTTGTTGTTTGAGCTACACACTGATGCGTCAAAGGTTGGGATTGGGGGAGTGTTGAGTCAGAAGGGGCGTCTGATTGCTTATTTCAGTGAAAATTTGTCAGGAGCGAAGATGAGATACAGTACATATGATATGGAGTTTTATGCTGTTGTACAATCTATCAAACACTGGAGACACTATCTGTTTTAGAAAGAGTTTGTTCTTTACACTGATCATGAGGCATTGAAGCATTTGCAAGGGCAAGACAAGATTTCAGCGAGACATGCATCGTGGATTGCATATCTGCAACAATTTACATTTGTTGTGAAACACAAGTCGGGAGTGACGAATCGTGTTGCGGATGCGTTGAGTAGAAGAAATCACTTGTTAACTACATTGAAGGTTGAAGTGACGGGGTTTGAAATATTGTCAGAATTATTTACCGATGATCCTTACTTTGCAAAGTTTGTTGATAAAGTCAAGGATGGAGAGGCGGATGAGTTCGTGATGGTAGATGGTTTTCTTTTTAAAGGAAATCGATTGTGCATACCGGAGGGTAGTCTGAGAATGAAGATTATCAAGGAGTTACATGAAGAGGGACATGTTGGGAGAGACCGTACCTTACAGTTGATTTCACAGTCCTACTTTTGGCCATCGGTGAGGAAAGAGGTAGAGAGGTTTGTGGAGCGTTGTCATATTTGTCAGGTTTCGAAAGGACCTGCGACTAATGCTTGGTTATATATGCTGTTACCCGTGCCTGTGAAACCATGGGTGGATATCAGTATGGATTTTGTTTTGGGTTTGCCTAGAACTCAAAGGGGAAATGATTCTATATTCGTTGTGGTGGACAGATTTTCGAAGATGGCACATTTTATTGCTTGTAAGAAGACGGCGGATGCTGTTCATGTTGCTCAGTTGTTTTTCAGGGAGATCTATCGACTTCATGGATTGCCAGAATCTATTATGTCGGATAGAGATACTCGATTTCTGAGTCACTTTTGGTTGAGTTTGTGGAAAATGGTGGGAACAAAGCTGAAATTTAGTAGTGCTTATCATCCGCAAACGGATGGACAGACCGAGGTTGTGAACAGATCGTTGGGAAACTTGTTGAGGTGTCTTATGCAAGATAATCTGAAGAGTTGGGATGTGAAGTTATGCCAGGCAGAGTTTGCTCATAATCATGCTGTGAATCGAAGTACTGGGTTCAGTCCATTCCAGATTGTCTATTCGAGCTTACCGAAAGGACCGATGGATTTAACGGTGATACCACACTCAAAGGGAACAATTAAGAAAGCTGCTGATTTTGTTGAAGGGCTGACGGAATGTCATAAAATCGTTCAAGAACGATTAGAGAAAGCAAATGAGAAGTATAAACAATCTGCAGATTTGAAACGAAGAAGTGTTGAATTTCATGAAGGTGTTTTGGTTTATGCAGTGTTAACAAAAGATCGTTTTCCGGTAGGCGCTTACAATAAATTGAAAGCACGAAAAATTGGTCCGGTGGAAGTTGTGAAACGAATCAATGAAAATGCTTAGAAATTGAAGTTGCCAGATGATGTGTATACGTCTGACGTATTCAATGTAAAACATCTCGTACCATATCATGGAGACGAGTTTGTTGTGGATGCAAAAAGTACAAATTCGAGGACGAATTTTTCTCAACCTGGGGAGGATGATGCAGGCCAGAATGGAGAAGTCCTAGGTCGTGTACGACCTAACATGTGGATAAGTCGAGACCGACCTAGCAAGAAAGCTAACGAGTTAGGGTTTGGTGAGAAATGGTGGAAAGGTCAAGTTTTAGGTCGCAGCCGACCTAACAAAGCTTTTAAGTCGTATCAACGACTTAGTGAAGATCAGCAACGACCTAGTGGGAAGGTGCGAGCTAACGAGGTGCTGGAACAACCTAACATGTTCTTAGGTCGCGTACGACCTAACGAGCTAAGGCATAAGTCGTGGGAACGACCTATCATGTCACCAGGGAAAGAGCTACGACCTAACATGCTTTTAGGTCGCGTACGACCTAGCGAGATAGGAAAGAGGGTGCTCGAACGTACTAGAAGAATACGACCTAAGTTAGGTCGCGGAGTTTTGATTCGACCTATGTTAGGTCGCACGAGAAGGTCACAACCTGTGATAGGTTGCTGGGTAATCTGGGAAGATAAGTCGCGAAGTCTTAAGTCGCAAGGCTTAGGTCACGAAGTTTCTGAAGCCACTTATTTTAGGTCGCAAAGCTACGGATGCCGTCCATTCTTTAAGTCGCTGAAGTTTGAGGACCGTTGATCTCTTTAAGACGTTGATTTGGGATGCCACAAAGTTTTTAAGTCGCTGAAGCTATGGATGCCGTAGATTCTTATGCCGAGTTAATCTAAACCGTTAAAGCTTAAGTCGCTGGAAGATAGCTGCTAAGTCGCTCTTGGAATATGTGTGTTGTATTCTCAAGTCGTAGGTCGCAGAATGTTTTTAGGTCGTGAAGGCCTTGTAATGTGATGAATTGTAACTCTGTTTAGGTCGTCTATGTTGTAGGTCGTCTATGTTTTGGGTCGTCTAATCTTTAAGTCGTAAGTCGTGACTGTTAGGTCGGAAACGACTTAGGAGATGTAAATTTTCTGTTTCTTTGCGTGAGTTGTAAAACGCCTATAAATAGGCCATGTGAGTCATTTGTAAAGGTTGTTGAATATTGAATAAAATTCTCTTTTGTTAGCTTTATGCTCTCAAATTCAATTGGTAGTCGAGTGTATCTCCTATCTCCACTTAGGTCATTCGAGTGCGCTCGAATCATCGTTTGTTGAAGCCGATTCACGGAATCTTGTGCGCAAGATCAACGTCGAAGAATCGTAGATCTCTTTCCCGGTATCTTCGGATCAACGAGTCAGAGATAGCTAGAATTCGGTATCTTCGGATCAACGAATTTTGGCATTTCAGTATCTTCCAATCCACCGATTACTACTTTCACCGATTGAAGATCGTTTTGATTAATCCGCTGCGTCAGGTTGTGACTAATCCAGTTGGGGGTTCGTCTTGTTTGTGTATGATATGTCGTGGTCTGATTGTATCGAGTCATGATTGCTCTTTTGTTTGTGATTGTTTTGTTCTGAACTTTGCGGGGTTCGGAATTATTTTGGGTATGGACTGGCTTATGAAGTATGCGGCAAATGTTGATTGTGAAAGGTTGGAGGTGACAGTCGAGAATGTGGAGGGGTGAAAGGTTGTGATACGATGTAAGCATGAGGAAGGCGTCTTCATGAGCTTCATGTATTCGCTGGTTGTTCCACGGGATGGAATGTCATCGATGCCAATCGCTAATGGATTTGAGGATATCTTTGATGAGGTCAAAGGGTTACCGCCGCATAGAGAGATCGAGTTTCGTATCGATTTAGTTGAAGGAGCCAGACCCGTTGTGATGCCTCTTAGGCGGATGGCGCCTAGGGAACAGCAAGAGTTGTAGGTGCAAGTTGATGATCTTTTACAGAAAGGATTCATTTGGCGTAGTGTGTCCGAATGGGGTGCACCAGTTGTGTTTGTTACCAAAGCGGATGGATCGCTGAGGTTGTGTGTGCATTATCGTGAGCTGAATAAAGTGACTAAGAAGAACAAGTATCCATTGCCGAGAATAGATGACTTGTTTGATCAGCTTCACGAAGCTAAGGTGTTTTCTCAGATGGATTTGGCAACAGGATTTCACCAGTTAAGAGTGGCTAAGGATAGTGTGCCGAAGACTACTATTAGGACACCATCCGGTTTCTTTGAGTGGCTGGTAATGCCGTTTGGATTGACTAATGCACCAGCATATTTTGTGAATCTTATGAATAGAGTGTTTAGAGATCAGTTGAACAAGTTTGTGCTGGTGTTCGTGGATGATATTTTGATTTATTCCAGAACTGAAGAAGAGCACAAGACGCACTTGAGTATTGTTTTGGAAATATTACGGAAACATCAACTGAAGGCTAAGTTTTCGAAGTGTCACTTCTGGAAGAGCGAAGTGAGGTTCTTAGGCCATATTATCTCTGGAAATGGAATAGCGGTTGATCCCGCTAAAGTGGCAGCAATCTAGGATTGGGTTAGACCTAAGAATGCATCTGATGTGAGAAGTTTTCTTGGATTAGCAGGATACTATCGTCGATTTATCAAGGACTTTTCCAAGGTAGCTGCACCATTAACAGGATTGACGAAAAAGAATCAAGTATTCAGATGGGATGCTAAGTGTGAGCAAGCTTTCGGAATCCTGAAAGAGCGACTAACAAGTGCTCCTGTTTTGACTATTCCAAGTGGAAATGATGAGATGGTGGTTTACACCGACGCATGTGGTACTGGACTTGGAGCAGTGCTGATGCAGAAGGATAAAGTTGTTGCGTATGCAAGTCAACAACTGAAGCCGCATGAAAGGAATTATCCGACTCATGATTTGGAGTTAGCGGCGATTGTATTTGCTCTGAAGATGTGGAGACATTACCTATTGGGAGTTTGATTCGAGTTGTTTACAGATCATAAGTCGTTGAAGTATCTTTTCTCCCAAAAGGATTTGAATCTTCGGCAGCAACGATGGCTAGAGTTTTTGGCATCATATGATTTTAGTATAGCCTATACTCCGGTAAAGGCTAACGCAGTGGCAGATGCGTTAAGTCGAAGACATGCAGGTTTGGGAACCATGTTTTCAGAATGGAAGAGTCTCGAGTATTTAGCTGGATTTGACTTCAGGCCCAGATGTGAAGTGGAACCTGAGATGTTGGCAAACTTATCGATAAGGCCGACTCTTGTGGAAAGAATTGGCGAGAGTCAAAAGCGAGACGATAAGTTTGTCAAGATTATACGTGATTTGGAATCTGGATTGGACCCAGAAAAGGATAAAGGATTCAAGGTCGATCGAGAGGGTTGGCTTCGGAAGCAAGGACGACTAGTTGTTCCCGATATAGATGAATTGAGAGATGAAGTTCTGAAGGAAAGTCATCACTCGAAGTTGACAATTCATCCAGGTGGAAATAAGATGTATTGGGATATGAAGAGAACCTATTACTGGGAAGGTATGAAGAAGGATGTTGGAAATTTTATTTCCAAGTGCATGAACTGCCAATTGGTAAAAGCTGAACAGAAGAAGTTAAGTGGATTGCTTCAGCCATTATAAGTTCCTACATGGAAGTGGGAGCAAATATCGATGGATTTTATCGATGGGTTACCTAGAACCAGAGCGGGAAATGAAGGGATTTGGGTCATCGTAGATCGTTTGACTAAGAGTGCAAGATTCATTCCTGTTCGATCAACCAGGACCGCATCAAAGTTGGCTGAGTTGTATGTTAAATGGGTAGTTCGATTCCATGGTATTCCAAAGAGTATAGTGAGCGATCGAGACCCATTGTTCACTAGTGGATTTTGGAAGAGCTTTCAGGAAGTTTTGGGAACTGAGTTGTGTTTGAGTACAGCTTATCATCCCCAAACAGATGGTCAGACTGAGAGAGTCAACCGAGTTTTGGAAGATCTCCTTAGAGCTTGTGTTTTAGATTTCGGAGGATCATGGGAAGATCACCTTCATTTGGTGGAGTTTTCTTATAATAACAGTTACCAGTCAACCATTGGTATGGCACCGTATGAGGCATTGTATGGAAGACCGTGTAACTCTCCGACATGTTGGTTAGAAACAGGAGAAAAGTGGATACTTGGGCCAGAAATGATTCGACAGACTTCGGATTGTATAGAGATCATTCGGCAACGAATAAAGGCAGCCCAAGACCATCAGAAAAGTTATGCTGATAAGCATCGTAAGGATTTGGAATTCGACGTAGGTGATATGGTTTTTGTGAAGATTTCTCCACTGAAGAATGTTATTCGATTCGGGAAGAAAGGAAAATTTACTCCGAGATTTGTTGGACCATTTCCGATCATCAAGCGAATTGGAAAGCTCGCCTATAGATTGGAGTTACCAGAAAAGATGTCGAGTGTGTACAATGTTTTTCATGTATCGTATTTACGGAAGTTTGTGCACGACTCGAATATAGTAGTTTCTGCAGATAGCTGTAAAGATTTTGAGATTGATCCAGTTGATGAGAGACCTCGTAAGCCGCTTCGTGTTGTGGAAACTGACACGAAACAGCTTAGGAGGAAGGTAGTTAAGTTGCTCAAGATACAATGGAGTGATGATGTTAACGACTGTACATGGGAGGTGGAAGAGAGGATGAAGGCAGCTCATCCTGAACTCTTCAAGGTATGGCCATAAGGTGTCGCGACATCTCATGACATAGTAACTTGTTCTAATTTTAGAGTTCTGCATGATAGGCTAGAATTGGATGCATGGTCTGTTGATTGCTATGGATGGTAGGCATGCAGGATAGCTTTGGATTGCTCTTGTTTGTTTGGAAATTCGGGGGCGAAATTCTTAAGGGGGAGAGAATGTAACGACCCGTATTTTTACGGATCGAAACATCGTAAAACAGATGTCCTTAGGTCGCAATGTTGATAAGTCGTCCAGAGTCTAAGTCGTGGACGAGATATGGCTTAGGTCGTATAGTAGTTAGGTCGGAGTAGACGACTTAAGGAAGTGGAGCGACCTAAGGGTTATGGGATAAGTCGTGTGGAAGTTAGGTCGTGTGGTGACTTGGGTTGAGTGAATGACTTAAGAGTTAACGACCTAGTAGTTAGCGTATTGGTTTAGGTCGTATGCTAGTTTGGGACGACCTATAGGATTTGACCGACCTAAGGAGTTAACAACTTAAGTCAATTAGCGACCTAAGAGAGTTAAGTGCTAACGACCTAAAGGATAGGCGACTTAGGGAAGAACGACGACTTGTGAGTTAGCGACTTAAGGAAGATGATGGTAGTTGTGAGCGACCTAAGGAAGTTAAGTCGTAGACAACTTAAGTATTAGGTCGTGAGTTGTTAGGTCGCTAAGTATTAGGTCGAGTGGTGGTAGGTCGTAACCCAGTTAAGTCGCGTAGTTATTGGGTCGTTAGGTCGTGCATTGTCTTAATTCGTGGCATTTGTTAGGTCGCTAAGCCGCGCGTAGTTAGGTCGTGCAGTGTTAGGTCGTGGGGGCTTTAGGTCATAGGTCGTGGGTTTTCTTAAGTCATGGACGACTTATAGAGGCGGACGACTTAAGGAATCAGCCTATAAATAGGCGAGTTCTTCTTCATTTTTGGGATCCGGATTTCAAAGCGACGAAGTGCTGCCATTTTGAGAGCTCGAGTTCTACACTTCTTCACTTCTTTTCTCCACTCTAATCTTGTGATTTCTTCCATCCAAATCGAAGATCAAGATCGAAGATCCGAGAGCTAAAGTTGAAGATCTTCATTCTTCGAAGAGAGATTTCATCGTTTGGAACGGAGTTTTGGTAGATCGAGTTAGATTCTTCGCTGTCCAGATCTGAAGTGTGTTGCTTTTGAAGGGTTTAGGTGATTCGGTGAGTGGTGATTATCTCTCACACGGATCCAAAGGAGTATATCGGATTGTTGGCTAGATTTGGTGTTAAAATAGTGATTTCCATGCATTTTCTTAAACCTAAGTATAGATCTACTGTTCATGATGATTTGACATCCATTTTACTACATGTAAATCTATGTAAGTTCATTCATCACATTGTAGAGATATTGCTCATGATTCATACTTGTTAGATTTAGACTCTTTATTTACAGAATTGCCATTATTGTTATAATTGTTTAATTGATCATATTTGAATGCTTGATTGCTTGGATTAATGATTGACTTGATTGATTGTTGTAAATTAGTTGATTGATGATTTGATTTAGACAAGATGGTCGAAGATGATTCAAAAGCTAAGGGAAAGGCTCTTGAATTGGGAAAAGCTGCTCGTGGTATATGTAGCGGATGATGAAGCTCATATGGATAGATTTGATGATGATGTTGAGATGAGGCTTTGCTATGATGAGAGAAGGCGAGGCATGATATGAGATAGCCTTGGTTTAATCCAGACGGGATCATTCCAAGCATGTTGATGACTCGGTGAAATGGTTCGAGTTAGAGGATAACGGTTTGCTCGAGAGGCGCTTGAGCTAGTATGGAAATAGTCGTCGAGGAGGATGACTAGAAGGCTGAGGTTTCATCGTTGTTGAAGGTTCTAGCAGAATCAAAGCAAGAGTACGCTGGGCAGATTCGATAGTCCCTAAAGACTATTATTATAGTCGAGTACTCTGGGCAGATTCGATAGTCCTAGGCACGGGCTGTGACGACATGCGGAGTTCTGTCTAGAACCGGGGTTGCCATTAACCCTTGATGGACGGCTGAAAGAATGTGCCGGTCATTCAATTAACGGTGGTATCGAAGCAAAGATAACAGTGATAGCCAGAGTCATGGATGTTTGGTTGTATCGTCATTCGGTATCAAGAGCAATGTTTTCTAGGTGCTTATCTGATCTTGGTTTAGGCCTTGGGGGTTTGTACTTGGAAAACATCGCCCTTGACTCGAGTGATAATTGCTTTACTTTAAATGTCTGCTTTGCTATGTTTATGTCTGCTTAGTGTGTCTGGGGGTTATCACTGTAGAAAGGGGTGGAGTGGGAGGGTTTGGATTCCTATTCCTTTTTACCTTTATACTCTTTTGGTATGTTGATAGTTAATTTACCGCTCACTAAGACTGTTGTCTGACTCAAGGCTTTATGTTTAACTCTTATTGCCTTGGGCTGTTCATCCGCTTTGGGATGGGTAGACTAGGTAGCAGGTGACAGGTGCTGTTCTTAGTTTCCGGCGATGCTGATGACGAAGACGAGCTGGAGGCTTGCATATTATTTTCTTACTATATGTACTGGATGTTCCGCTGCTTTGTATATTCTCTGAGTGTTATGTAGTGAGGCTTGTTGTATTGACTATCAGATGCTTGTATTCAACTATTATGAAGTCTAATGGAAATTCTGTTATGTAAAGCTTCACTATATATATATTCTATCGTATTTTTATCCATGCGCTGTGAGTTTTACGATATATTCTGCTGTTTTAACCTACCCTGATGATCGTCCATGGCCTAGGGGTACGGATTGTTTCCTGGGGGATCCAGGCGTAACCATTGTGTATCCTGCATTCTATTAGTCATCATGGCGTAACTCGCAGGGCTGAGAAAGCTTACAGATATGGATTGTTTCCTAGGGGATCCAGGCGTAACCATTGTGTATCTGCGAACCATGGTTAGACAAAGGTTTTGTTTGTTTTTTTTGGATTGTACTATCCATATTTAAAAAAAAAAGTTTTTCCAGTATTTTCACTAGGTGTTAAAACAAGTCTACTAAGTACCTGGAGAATTCTAGTTTTGCGCCTGATCAACGCACTACCAGAGTCTACAGGAACAAGGATAAACTTGTTGAAACATCGAGTTATAAAAGTATTTTATTATAAAAATATTTTCAACAAAAGAATTCTGTATTAATATTTGAAATTGAAATTCTTATGGTTCTAAATTAATTATTCGTGCCCGATACTATTCTTTTGAATCTACCTTATCTGCCCTACTTTATTTATTCACCTATATTCTCTTTTCTAAATCTATCTTCTTTCTTTCTTTCCTTCTTTTGAATATATCCTTTAAAATATTGTTTATTTATATACTACCTAGTTTAATAGTAAAATTTTTAGTGTTTTATAAATAATTGATCTCATAATTAATTGAATGGATTTAATAAAATGAGTGATCTATTAAATATTAATTAATTTAAATAAAAAAAAGTATATGGTTTTAAATAAATTGTTTAAATTGTTTTCCAAAGTCTAATTTTTCATCAGGTTGTTTCTATTTCTCCTACTTTGTTCCTTTTCGGGGACGAAAAGTTTTGAGTGGGGGAGAGTGTAACAACCCGTAGATTTTAATAAATTTTATAACGTATTTAATTTGATTTTTGAGAAATTTTAAACAATAATATTTTAAAATAAAAATGTAATATTTGTCAGCTAAATCAATGGGTGACCGTTGCTTTTAAAACCGCTCATATTTAATTTGGTAAGTTTAATTTCTATTTGTTCCGTTCTTTTCCCTGTTGCCTTTTTCATTCCTTGATTTTTGGTGCTATTGGCTTCAACAAACGTATCATATTTAGTACAAATTTTATATATATATTCCTTACCTTACCTGTGTCTTTTCTTTGTCTTCTCCTCTTCTTTACAAGCAAATTTTAAAGTGCATTAAATAGCTTTTCAGCTGAAATCAAGGGGATTGAACCGTTACCATTATTTTGTTTATATATTTCAGGTTCTCTGTTGCTTTCGGAAGGAAATATACGTTGCCTTCTTTGTGTATTATTCCACCTGCTTAATTTTAGCGTGCGTTTTTATTATTTCTCTTTTCTCTTACCTGAAGCATTTATTTTGACTCTTCAATCTCCTTCCATTTGAAGGAAATTTTTTTGTTTTCAAAACTTCTTGTCCAATCAAATTTATTGCTTTAATAATCTTTCCTGAATCAATGCTTCTAATCATTGCTATTTCATTGCAGCAAATCATTCATTACTTTACATTTATATCAGTACCTTTAATTGTGACAGTTAATTTCCCTTCGGTTTTAAATTTTGAAACGTGCTGCACACAAATATCGATTGCTTAATAAACTGCGTCAATCAAGTGTTTATGTTACTTCTCATTTATTTGATTGCCAACAGTACAAATTCAAATGGTCATCTAGCTTTATTACTCCCTTTATCTTTTGTTCTGCACGATCACTTGAAGAAACGTATAACGTACGTACGTTTTTCCTTTTTTTTTCATTATTTGATTTGGCTGCAGCTCATATTTTATTTGCGTGTATAAATCAACGTGAATATTTATTGCCTAAAATTCTCACCCGCTACTTTATATTTATTATTTATGTGATACGTTTCCCAATTTGTGCCTATTCGTTTTTCCTACATTACTTGTTTTAACCGCTGAAACATTTTTAACCTTTTGACAGTTCATTTTTTCCACTCTACCCATTTTATATATTTCTTTTCTTCCCCCTCTCCATGTTCTCTGGTTTCAATATAAATTTGCCAAATCCACCTTTATATTTTCACTCGACAAAAAAAAATTATAAAAATAAAAGCATCGCTGCTTCATCTTTTGCAGCCTGGATCCCGTTGCCTTCGCCAATTCCAGAACAAGCCTTCGGCTTCCTTCCCCTCATTTATATACTTATATAAGTAAGTAAGTTGTTTTAAAACATATTTTGGGTTAATATGCAGTTTTGTTATCAAGATTTGCATGGTTTTGTTATAATATATTTCTTTTATCAAATCATTTTATATGGTGTTATAAGTCGCTTCTTTTTTTTGTATGATGCGTGTGTTACATATAATAGTATAGTATATTATATCATAGTATATTTTATCACTGTTGTTTTTTATTTTAAAGTATATATATATAATTTACTGTATGTATATGTTAGTTTTGGATCAAAATACATTATTATATATAGATATAACTCAGAGCTTTCTATTTTGGGTTAATATATGTACAAACTTATATTTTGTTTTCCTTATGAGTTCTATCTATTTTATATATAAAGGTAGTATATATTCTATTTTCATTTATATCAATACTTTGCTTTCTGATTTTTTCTTATATATACGTTTTAATATAATATATATAAACTTATATAAATTTTAAATATGTCTGTTATACAAATTTTACCAGTCATGCGTATATTAATTATGTTATAGTATGTTATATTAAAATTGGTTATAGTTTTATATTAGTAATGTGTTTAATTAGATATATATAACAGTTTTGATTTTATTATACATTAATGTTTTGATTCTTTAATAAATATATGTATATATTAGGGAGCAGTAGTCTTTTGCCGTGTAAAGAAATTTATGTAAAATTTTGCTTTAAACTTTTATTTTGTTTGAGTTAGTGAGGAGTTTTATAAACATTGGTTTAAATAGAAAAAAATAAACTTTTTGTTTGTGTTGTAACTCATTGTTAAAGTTAAAATATATAGTTATTTTGTTTTGATCGGCTATTTTAAGTATTATATATTTGGTTTGTTTTAAAACGGCATCTTATTTTTTTAGGCGTCAGCATGAATTTTTTTAGGTCTGCATATTTTATACTTGTTAAGTTGTTCATATTCTAAGATATGTATTCAGTATATTTTTAAGTATGCTTAAAAGCTTGTATATAAGATGAGTAGTGACTTTAGGTAAATGTAGGTGTTTTAGATAAACTGTGTTTTATTCTAAAACAATGTATTTTGGAATGTGTGTGTATATAGATATAATATGTGTTTAAGAAATTGTTGTGGGAAATAGTTTAAGTATATATATATATATAAAAACTTTGATTTTTAATGCTTGAGTTAAGAATGATGATTTAGAAATTTTTATATTATTTTGATGTAAAGACCCAAAAGTTGGCCTTCGAAAATCGGCACCCGTACTTTACATCGTACTCGAATGCCGTAGATTCAAATGCCAAATCTGGTTCTCCAGAGCTTATAACACAGTTAAGTAAATAACACAGCGGAATAAAAAGAATAATACATTGATATACAATGACAGATACAAAATCTGATACAACAGAGTGATACAATGAATATCAATATACATCGGAGATATGATACAACAAATAGCAGCGGAAAAGAAAATAGATAACTAACATCAGCAGCGGAACAAATAACTCTAAGATAGTCTTCAAGAGAGAACTCCAGCAGTAGCTTGAACTCCCAATAACGATACACCAAGAATAAGCAGGTGCAGTCCGATCCAAAGACAGAACTAGCTTCAGAAAATCTACTAATCCTGACTATCTGAAAAACCAAACTCTAGACTGCCCGTGTGGAAAATAGTGGGCACCCAGAGTTTAGGAAATGAACAATAAACTCCGAGTCAGTCGTGGGACTGGTGTGAGCAACAAAAACAGTTTATCTTTAGAAACAAATAGTAGAGAATTTTAAAGTCAATTCGCAATGCTTTTGGAAAATGAAACTACCATAAGACCTCCCGCCACACACACAATGCAAACGCAGAATTGGAGGAGATTTCTTCTTATGATAGTCAAAGATGCTTACTACGTAGAATCATTTGATTATTATTATTAGTGCATAGTGTAGAAATCATTTCGAAAGTAGAATATAAATCTTAGCCAGCATAGGTACCATTATAGTATGCCTACTATAGCTACCATATTAAATGGCAGGTTCTACAACTAATACCGTACAAGGTTCGTATTGTTTCTTTGGATTTCCAACAAATGGTCAGGCCAAGGAACTTCCCATTGCCACATGGAAACGCCTCTGGAATGACGTCCCGAGAACCTAACCGGGTCTCTGCCAACACAAGGCCGGGTTACCTCTGCAAAAATAGGTAACTACTGACACGCGTATGCCATCCCCCAATCGTAACCGATCTTCCCGAGGATCCTCGATTCGCAACAAACTACATAATCATAATAATAATGCAGCAACCACATAGGTTAAGTATCTGGGCTCCATACCATGATACCACCTCTATCCAGAAGGAATGACATACACTAAGGGGCGCTAGTCCCTAGAACCTTGCTGCATCTTTCCTGTTTTGACCATTCTGGGGTGTGAGGCTCGACGAAGTCTCGTCCACAAAGCTACGCTTTGTTCACAAAGCCATGCTTCGGGTCAAACAAATGATCAACCTATGATCACAAAGATATAAGATCAAACAAATGATCATATCGCAAATGATCAAACACTGATCATCACACAGCAACACTCAGCATGCCACATTACCAAATTGGGATATATCGCTGATAAATTTCAACTACATAACCTCTGAGCTCGTACGTCTCAGAGAAGGGTGTTAAGCTAAGAGAATAAATTCTCCGCCACCAACAGAAATGTATTCGAAAGAAATCGGCTTTATATCTCAAAGTGTAATGTCAGACATGTATCCATACAAGTCTGTTCCGGGTTCGAACAGAACCAAAGGCACTTCTTACGAAGCCCTTGCATTTCCGGGTATTCACAATCCCGTCCGGACTTCCCATCACAAAGGGTGATAAAATCTCTATACCGGGGACCAGTCGGTGCAGAGACATTCGACGAGTTATCCTTTCGTTTTCGTAAATATCCGGTCTTCAACACCGGTCTTCAAATGCGATCCATATACGACGTATCACTATTCGGAATGGGTTATATGGCACAAATGTCTTTTCCCGGTTAACCCGAATAACGAGCGCAATCTTTAAAACATATGGATATTTGGATTTCAATTAAGTCACAACTTATTAAATCAAACCTTTCTTCCAAAATAGTTTAAACCAATCATCATTTCAAATCTTTAAATAAAAAGATTTATTTCACACCGTTCACCTTGTTTCATAAATATCTATTCATAGGTTTCAAAACATTTCAATTTCAATTGGATTAACTCGTTAAATCTTTAAAACAAAGATTTAACTTATAGTTTTCAAAAACAATTTCATTTCGAATGGTTTAAACAAATCATCATTTTAAATCTGTTAAAATAAACAGATTCAATTCATAGCTTTCAAAAAGAATTCATTCATAGGCTTTTAAAACATTTCAATTTCAATTTAATTTTGAAACTTTCCAACACAAATCGGAAGTTCACTTCTTATATGAAAGCTGTTATTATTTGAAAATAAATAGTTTCCGTTTCAGAAAAATCCAATTTTATTAACACGAGTTAAAGCTTTTGAATTATATTCACATTCCAAAATCAACACTTTTAAAATAGTTTAACCCATATATAACAGGTATAACATCTTAAATTTCTAGGTTTCAAATCATAGAATTCAATTTCAAATATTGAATTCAAATTTAAATCAAATTATTTAAATTTTCAAAACCTTATCAAATTTTTCAAAATAACTTTTATCTTTGAAACTCCATTTCAAAAGTTTTTCACATTTAACCGAAATTTCCAATTTCAAAATCAATTGAAATTAGAATTTTTAATTTTAAAAACATCAAATTTAAATTATCTGTGATTTAACCGATTTCCATGTGAAATCCATATTTGTGTGTGTATGGTGTAGTCCAGGGGTTTTACACACAATAGTGCAACATCAATCATCACATACAGAAATATAGTTGATAAGCGATATAAAATATAACGCTTATCTTTCACATACAGATCACAGATGTATAAATATCACAGATAAAGAAATTACAGATCACAACATAATCAAGGTATATCACAAAGCATCATACATCAGGGATATCAAACAATTCAACATTCAATAGAATTCAAACATTCATAAGTAAGGTCAAATTTATTATCTGATAAATTTAAATCAGATAAATTCCTTATGAATAAATTACTAATCCTGGTTAATTAACATCGATAAATTACAAATTAGTTTGATAAATTTTTCTTTAATCATTTATAAATTAATCAATCTTAATTAATCAATCAATCTTTAGTCATTAAATAATTATCCTTTAATTATTTAATTATCTTTTACTTTATTTATTTGATTAACCCTTAATTTATTACCATTTAATTAATTATCCTCAATTATAAATTAACCCTAATTGATTGAAACAAGTGATTATTCTTAATCACTTAATCAACTTTAATTATTTATCAATTACTTTTAATTAAGTAATTATCTTTAAGTAATTACCCTTAATTACATCACTAATTAATTATGCTTCATTAATTTTATTAAGTAATTATACTCATCACATTTACTTTCCAATTTCACTTTAAATTTAAGACTTAAAAATGAATATAAATTTTAACTTTTTTTTATATAAAAACTGGGCTTCTTTTCCACTTCGGGTCATACCCGAATGCTACTCGAGATTAAACCCGAGTCTTCCCTACTTCCCTTCCAAATTCAAAAACTTAGTTTACAAATTTACAGTTTTAAAAACTGTAGCCTATCTCCTTCAAAATTCTCGAGTACGAACTCGAGTTAAACTCCAAAAACCCCGACCTTCTCTTCGAGTCCACCTCCCAGACTCTCGAGCAATACACGAGAGAAAAAAAACTTCGTCTTCCCCAAATCGTACTAGATTCGATATGCACACGTGCACGTGCACATGAAATCGGAGCGACTCCGATCATCAACGCCAACGCCTACCAGTCACCGATCATCTCCTCACCTCACCTGAGCGCCCAGATTCTATCATAAGCTCGAAATCAAAAATCGAGCATTCCAGTTCTAATCTGTAGTTCATAACCCAACCTGAAACAACCTCGCCCAAACGCCTCTGACCACCGGAGCATCAACAACTCCGGCCACACCTTCGACAACCTCCCAGCTAACGTCTACCTGAGTTTTATCAAGCTCGATCAACTACGGACCCCACACGAGCACGAGAACCATGCTAGCCAGAAACTTCACGTTAAACCCTATTTATACCTCGTCCCAAAATTTCTTGCAATAGATAATATTTTTTACATTTTTCCTGGGTTCAAGAATCCTCAAACTAGCTTCAAAACGAAATTCAACATCTAAAATTATTTTGATCAACATAAATTGATAAAAAAACATTTTTTTGTTCATCTCAGAACTGCACCTAAGATACTAAATTAAAAATCAACATGTTAAGTTTAAAAATCCTATCTTTGTATGCTTATTAAATTTATAAAATCAAATCGATAGTTTAAATTTCTTGAATCAATAACATGATTTCTTATTTGTTTGTAAAATAAGTTTATAGGGTCAAGTTCTTGCATTTTTAAGCTAAAAGGAATCTGGATCATGGTTTAACTTTAAACAAACTTAATTAGTTTAAAAATCCTAAATTAAAGATGTTCATATGAAAATTTATAAAATTTTCTTTATTTATGTTTACTCTGTAAACCTGGAATAACTTATATGCCTTTAACAAAACATACACACTGTTCTTGCCAGACTATATATACAAACAAGCATACACAAACACTTATTGATCATCATAGATAATCAGAGTCAAAGAACTAGCTTTAAAATTTAAAGTTTGCTCACCTTGAAAATGGCAGAGAAGAAGAACAGAGTAGAGTTTGAAATGTTAAACCAGACTTGACATTTTACTAACTGCAGCTCCTCTTTTTGATCTATGATTCGAATTGGTTCAAGTTGTTTTAAGTTGAAGTTTTCTTGTTTAAGTTTGAAAATATATTCACTTCAGTTTTGCATAGCTTATGGACGAACTGATGTTGAGGAGTTGGTATATAGAAGAGAAGTTGCCAGGGTATGGCTGAGGTGATCTTGCTTGTACATGTTTTGATATTTTATTCCTATGCCTAGCCCATGCCTTTATAAACTAACATTTCCCATTTACTTGCATTATTTTACTCGGCTGAGAGATTTGTTTATGTACAATATGATTTGGGTGAGTATAGATATTTTTATTTTGTCTTTGCTTTTGCTTTTTCTTTTGTTCCCTTACTTTGTACTGACTTTTGCAATTTGATTTTATCTTTCTTTTATCTTTTGTTTACATATTTTGTTTTGTTGACTATGCTTTGTTTTATTCTTGCTTATTATTCTGCTATTTGTTTTTAACTTTGTATTGTAAATAAATCTCTATTTTAATTATGTTGTTTGAATTTAACTATATATTATTTTATATTTTAAAATTTATCTTATTATATATATATATATATATATCTATTCGAAACAAACACTTATTCGTTTCAGGGAAACTCGAATCTATTAACCGATAAATATTGAAATTTTTATTCAAAATTCAATAAATTATTAATTTAAATTAAATTAAAATCTGGGGTCGTTACATTTGATGTCTATTTTCAATTTATGTCAAACTGACCTTAATCGTTCCATCGATTCCTCATTATCAGTTATCCGTCGTGCCTGTTTTCTTCATCGAATCATATCCATCCAGCGTTGCTTTGGAATTTGTAGCTCGTTTCCTTGTCAAATTTCTCTAGCCTCGAAAGGTGAGCAATCACTCACGATTTAACATTCTTATATTTATTAAATTTGATTTCAATTGAAACGACAATTGAAATATGTTGCTGTAGTTATTTAAATTTGTTATATATGCTATTATCTGTAACTGTTCACCTGTGGGATATGACACCATATCCTGTTGTTTATATTATATTGTTATTGATGATATATGCCTGTTATTTTATTGTATTATCTGTTATCACTCTGCAAGTTCCCTGTTATAACAACCCGAAATTTTGGACCATTCGCGTCCATTATAAGTGTATAGGTAGACACTCATGCCGGAGTTGAATTGCTCAAAATACCGCGTTATTAATTTAAATTTGGCAAAACTGAACATATACGGTAAATAAATAATCACAGAACACAGACACAGAGTAATAAGTGCAGCGGAAATAAAAGAGATAGTAGTTCATGAAGCTACTATATGAATATATAAAATACATCAGAGTTTACAACAGAAGAGTAATACGATACATCAGAGTTAAACCAGATACAACGGAAGAGTAATGCGATACATCAGGTACAAATCAGAATACATCACTGGAATCATCGAATATAGAAAGCAGAATAGATGGCTGGATCTTCAAGCAAAGCTCCAACTCCAAAGGTGAGTCTCGAAAGCTGAACCACTCAGTCTGACCCGAGCGTAAAGCAAAAACACAAGACACTCGAGTCAGGATTAACATTCTTATATTAATAAATCCAACTCAAGTGAAATAGCAATTGAAATACAAGTAACTCAAAGGATGTTTGGAATAACCATCCTTTAAGGATCCGTTAAACTATCTACTAGGTAGTAATGTACGCTAAGTAGATAATGTCTATCAGTAATATAAAGATATCAAAATAGCGTTAAGTCATGGCCCATTCCACCCTTAACACATTTTTATTCCCAAAAGCATATACAAGACCGTAGTTTCCCCAAAACCGGAAGTCACCAGAGGGCAATCCATATACTCAAGGTACAAATCAAAATCGTAGTGGTCGCGAATAGGATAATCAGTATGACAAGGTACATGAGGCGATACCAACTAGGATACTAGTAGTTGCGTGATCCGGACTGATGTTGGGCATAGCAGCTACTACCCCAACACCGCGAAACAACACTCCCATAATCGAGGGGTGCACCCAAATCGAATCACAAAAGTAATAGATATGGTATCGAAGAAGTGTGTCCGCTAGAGATGGCGATCCTCAATGGCCCGGCGCGGCTCCTGTTTTAGTCATGTCAGGGGTCATCCAAAATCGTTCTCTTTCTTCAGTCAACGCGTACATCATTCCATCCACTTCATTCTGGATCATCACTCCGCGTATAGTTATTAAAGTGGTTTTCGGTTTAGATAGAGAGTATATCCATAACCGGATTCCGGTCTCTTTAATAACTTTTGAAATTATTACACCGATTGGTCGTTTAATATATCTCAAAACCAAATCAATTTCAATTTAAATCAGAATTTGTAAATCAACATTTCGTTTTGTCTTTCGAAACCAATTTCCAAAATTTACGTTTCAAAACTTCAATTTACCATTTCAAAATCTTATAATTTAATTTCAATATCTATTTAAAACCGTTCAAATATTGATTCAAGTTCGTATATAAGTTTCATTCCGAAATCATTTAAACAAATTTTATTTAACATTCAAATCAATTCAAACTCATTTATCGATTTCATTCAATATTCGTTAAGTTACTTTAGCATTCAAAACAATTTCTATAAAATTTCTAATTCATTAAATCAATTCTTAAGTTCAACTTCATTAAATCAAAACTTACAATTTTGAATTAAATTAAATTCGTCAAATCAAACTCTTCAACTATCAAGTCTTACATTAATTCCAAAATACCACATTTTCATTTCTTGTTAAAGAAATTCCATTTCACTTATTTACTTTCTTAAATAATTTTCCCGAAACTTAATTTATAAAGAAAACTCAATTTCAATTATTTACGAAGTAAAATTCACTTATCCAAAGGTTCAATTTTCTTATTAAAGAATTTCAATTCAATTTAATCATTAAATAATTTAATCTTATTTAAGTATTAAATAATTCAAAACTTAATTATCAAATAATTTCAAAATTTAATAATTTCAAACTTAATTATAATTTCAAACTTAATTCAATCATTTCTCAAATTAAACAACCTTCTTTCATCAATTTCTTTATTAATATTTCACTTCAGATTATTAAATATTCACGTTTAAATTTCATTAAATTCAATTTCCAACTTCGTTTCAAAACCATATTATTTATTCAAATAAAATCTTCATTTTATTTTTAAATCAAATTATTGACCAATCGGGTTTTATTTAATTCTCTATATCCTAGGTCAAAGTTCAATTTGGGTATTTATCATTTCAACCCGATTCCAATTCAATTAAAAATCAAAACATACAAAGGGAACTTGCAGTGTGATAACTGGGATGGTGTCAAAGTAAATAAACAAGCAATAACAACAAACAATAACCATCCAATAATCAATTCAAATAATCCCGAAATAACCGTATTAATTCGCATTGTTATTTGTACGAATTAATATAATTATTTCTAGAATCTACACTATCATTTCATGTAGATTAAGGATTATTACATTACGGTTTTCACTTGTCATCTATTACAATTTCATACATCATCAGTTTAAGCAACATACAATTGATGGTTCAAGGTGTAGTTAACAATCCTACGTGTCAATAAATTTAACAGTTAAAGGGGTCATATTATACCAATGTCCGTTAATCAAATTTAACATTTAATTATCCTATATCAAGTTCAATTTCATACTATTTATCAATTTAACATTAACGATTTAACGTCTAATATAAACATCAACAATCACTCAATTATCAGCCAAACTGTATTATTATCGCATAAATAATTAACAGATAATGGTGTCAGGTGTCACAGGTAAACTGATACAGGTAATACAGTGTAAATATCAAACAGCAGCATATTTCAATTGTCCTTTCAATTGAAATCAAATTTAATACATAAAAGAACGTTAATCGTGAGTGAGTGCTCACCTTTCGAGGCTAGAGAGATTTGAAGTGGGTTACTGATCCAAGACGAATTTCCAACGAACAAGATTGGCACGAATTTGATGAACATGGCTGGTAAATAGAGATCGATGAAAATAGATCAGAAACTGGTTGATATAGACCGAAAAAAAAAAAAATATTGTCCGAATAAATTATTTTCTTAACCAATATAAATTTTTGAACTCATTAAAAAAATATGTACATACGTTTTCAAAAACCATAGTTTTAAACTAAAACACATATGTAACTCAACATATATATATATATACTTATTTAATATCAACGTACTTAAACATATATACGCATAAACCACACATTATGTATAAAACATACATACTTATAAAAAAAATCAACAATAAGATCTTATATTTATTTCCGGAAACACCAAACGAATACATCTCAAAAATATGCTTGATTAAATATTTTAGAAACATAAATTATAAAAATATCTATACTAACGTATGGAACAACAACAAATATACATAACAATGTATATACATGCTAAGACAAAATGTGTTGACAACCTATGTACTTTTACTGCAACTATATACTTTTACACTTTAAAGATATACACTTTACTGCAACTATATATATAAATATATAATACTATTCTCTATCAAATAGCTCAACAGCAATAGCGTTCGCTATATATATATACAAGCCAAACCAATGTAAACTTATATTTCGAAACTTTATATATATATATATACAATATATAAGCAGTTACCAAGACACAACAACTTATAATTAATCTATATAAATCTATATATACCAAGCAAACAACTTTATATAACAAATATATATACCATATATATATACTCAACTGTTAAAGAAAAATAGATACATTTCAAAACATATAAGCTTATACACCTCTCAAGTTTTTCAAATAAAAGTTAACACTTATATAAATATATACTTATAAAATGGAAAACAAATATTTAAACATAGGCTATTGTACATAACAGCAAAACAAGCTTTAGGCAAAACTACCAACTACACTATATCCATATAAACTCACGTATTAATGTAGGTAACAATTTAAAATCATAAAATAAAATTAATAGCTGAGGTGTATATATATATATACATAGTTCAGAAACCTCAGCAAAATGAGAGGGTTGAGGTAAAACATACATATATCTATACGGCAGGTAATATATTTATAAACTTATAAATGTAAAACTACTATTTATATAGATTATACAACTCAAATAACCTTATATACCTCCATAGATCATAAACACTATGCTTATAACTTTATATACAGCTAACCAAAAGGTGTATGTATATACCAACATAAAGTCTTTGTATTTGAACGCAGACTGGGTTCGGCGAACTGCATGGGCGCGGACCAAGATGAGGGTGGCGGCTGCACTGGCTCGGTCCAGGCAGTGGACGTTGGTGAAGGGAATAAGACCGGATGGGCGAAGGCTGCTCACATGGGGTTCGTTTGGGCGGAGGCGGTGGCGGAAGGGGGCATGGCTGGCCGATGGTGGTGAAGCATGGGAGAGGCGGAAAGGTAGGCTATTGGAGGTGGACAGTGGCGGAGGGCTGCTTGGGTGGAGGGAGGAAAGGAAGGTGGAGCTTGAAGGTCGGAGGGTGGTGGTGTGTCGTGGGTGGCATTTGTGGCTGTGAGGAGAGGTGCTGTGTGAGCAACTGGGAAGAGGAGGTGGTTCTCGGTCATTGTGGGGTTGCGGGCTGGACGTGAGTAGGAAGGTGGGTCGCATGGAATAAGTGGAAGGAGCTGCTGTGACAGGGAAGAAGTGGCAGGTTAACTAAAGAAAGGGAAGGGAGAAAAATAAGAGGAGAAGATAAGAACAATTTTTTATACTTTATTTCCTATAAATTTTGTTTCACAAAGCAGAGAGGAAATGCGAACGAACACAAAATTTTTGAAACTAAAAGAAACTAAAAGTCAGGTCCATTGGAATTCACAAGGAATAAATTCGAATGGTTATGACTGTCGTTTCAGCTGAGAGGAAAACGAATGGGCAGTAATTCAAAAGGTTCGAATGCGGATACTGATATGACAAATTATACCGCGGTTTCACCGCGTACCGGACTTCAAAACACAAAAGTGAATATACCGCTGGGATCAGCACGGTGAGACGATCAAAACGGTATACAAATATCAGTGGTACGATCGAATTATAAAAAAATCGAATTTTCTAATAGCGGATAATGCAAGAAAAACGCTGAAAAATAAGATCGACGAAGCCAAAGATGTCCGAATTTGGAAAAACGACAAACTGATATCTTGCTCAGAAGATGGTTTAGAATTTTTCTATGTAAAAATATTTTGGTTTTGAAAACGTTTTATTTTCAATGCTTTTTAACTGATTAAATTGAAGTAAATTTACGCGCGAAATAAACTTTCGTATTTTCGGACGAAAATTTACCAGTTGCTATGTTTAACTAGACACATTCCAAATATTAAATTTTTATTTCAAAATTTTATCGTTTAAAATTTCACAAAATTTCAACTAATTACGTTATTAAAACAGTGGAAATTTACGGGTCGTTACAATCTCCCCCACTCAAAACTTTTCGTCCCCGAAAAGGAACGAGGTAGGAGAATAGAAACAACCAGACAGAAAAACAGATTTGAAATACAAAATAACAATTAATTTAAATCATATAAATACAAATTTAAATTAATTGATATCCAATAATTGATTTAATCCATTTGATTTCACTAAAATCAATCTCAACTATTTCTAAATTCATTATCTTATTATCCAATTATCTTAAATTAACAATTTCTAAAACCATAAATTTGAATAGTCTTTTATTGTAATCATATTTTATTCAACAAATTTAATTCTTTTATTCCAAATTATTATTAAATTTATCCTACTTAATATCTCTAATCACATATATTTAACTCATATAAATTAATTTAAAACATAAAAGTTTCGATTTAAATTAATTTACATCTATTAATTTCTTTTAAATTCAAGGTATTTTCATAAGTTGGTCAAATTTCAATTTATTAATTCTTTCAAAACAAATTTATTTCATTATTAACTGAGTTTACTTATTATCCTATCTAACTCTATTAACATCTTTATAATCAAAATTTAGTGTATAACATTTATTATAAACACTCAAATTTTATTTATAAATTCAATTTATCTTGTATATTATCCAATTACATTTAAACTTCTGAATAATTTAGGTAAGTTGTATTAGAATGCAGTTGAACAATATACAAATAAAATTTTCCCAATTCAATTATTCGAGTTTAATTATTTATTCCAAATTTTGGTTTTATTTATAATTAAAATCATCCTTTAACAAAATTTAAACATTAGATTTCCGATTAACTTTAAACAATTTAGAGATATATATAATATATTTATATCAAATCAAATTAAATTTTAAAATAAGATACCTATATATATATAAATCAAATTATACTGAAGAAATTCAAATCAAAATATATTTTTTTTCAAAACAAAACAGTAGCAAAGCTACAGAATGGTATCTCCACTTCGAAACTCGAAAATGAATGTCGATGATGCGGCCGCCATCACCGAAATTATTTTCCAGCGACAAAGAGAAGAGTACTGATTTCAATATTTTAAAATTCTTTAGTTTGAAATCACCGGAAACTAAATTCTCAAATTTTTGAATTAAATTCATTTCAAATTCCAAATCAATTTATAAACCGTATTTATAAATTCATTTAGAACAATAAATGATAATCAAATATTATCATTTCAAACAACCAATTTAATTAACTTATTAAATTCCAGAAAATTTACTTATTATTTTTACAATATAATCAAACAAATTTATTTCATTTTCCAAATTTGAAAATAATATTGTGTCAGTTTGCTTTGTTCAAGTGTTTTGGAAATCCTATCGATAGCGTTGATCAGACGAATCGATCGGAAACCCAAATCAACATCAACAACTCAAACAACACAGTATATATTAAAACATTTAAAAATTTATTTACAAATACACTTCCTCGCTCGATGATACAAGAATGGATTTTTAAAGCAAGGATATAGATTCAATTTTGATGGACTCAAATCAAAGAGAATTTTGATTCGAAGATGAGATAATTCAATTACCACAATCGGGAGATGGATGAGTTTATTTAATTCACGGACAACCTTAACCGGGTCGTCCGTAACTTCAAGAATAAGATCGATGCTGAATTCCGGGGTAAATCCACATTCGATCTCAAGAAATAGAATTCAGGTATAGCAGGAGATAGATAGCATCGTAAACCGAGAATACAGAAATCTCCGGTAAATCGATGCCTATTATAAAGGAGTTTTACTCCTTTACGAATCATTCTAAGATTGGCGAGACCGCCGATCTATTACAGATAACATTCAGAATGGAGTTATGGGGTTGCTCCATGATTGAAAGAAGACGAATAGTGAAGGACACGAATGAATTTCGGAACCGAGGGGAACGTTCCAAAATTTCAAAGGAATTGAGTCAAAAGGAAGAGATTGAAACTCGAATGAGAGTGATTCTGTAAATACATTTACCCTATATGTTAAGTTTTGCCTAGAGCTACCAAAGCTCTGATACCAACTATAACGACCCGAAATTTTGGACCATTCGCGTCCATTATAAGTGTATAGGTAGACACTCATGCCGGAGTTGAATTGCTCAAAATACCGCGTTGTTAATTTAAATTTGGCAAAACTGAACATATACAGTAAATAAATAATCACAGAACACAGACACAGAGTAATAAGTGCAGCGGAAATAAAAGAGATAGTAGTTCATGAAGCTACTATATGAATATATAAAATACATCAGAGTTTACAACAGAAGAGTAATACGATACATCAGAGTTAAACCAGATACAACGGAAGAGTAATGCGATACATCAGGTACAAATCAGAATACATCACTGGAATCATCGAATATAGAAAGCAGAATAGATGGCTGGATCTTCAAGCAAAGCTCCAACTCCAAAGGTGAGTCTCGAAAGCTGAACCACTCAGTCTGACCCGAGCGTAAAGCAAAAACACAAGACACTCGAGTCAGGATTAACATTCTTATATTAATAAATCCAACTCAAGTGAAATAGCAATTGAAATACAAGTAACTCAAAGGATGTTTGGAATAACCATCCTTTAAGGATCCGTTAAACTATCTACTAGGTAGTAATGTACGCTAAGTAGATAATGTCTATCAGTAATATAAAGATATCAAAATAGCGTTAAGTCATGGCCCATTCCACCCTTAACACATTTTTATTCCCAAAAGCATATACAAGACCGTAGTTTCCCCAAAACCGGAAGTCACCAGAGGGCAATCCATATACTCAAGGTACAAATCAAAATCGTAGTGGTCGCGAATAGGATAATCAGTATGACAAGGTACATGAGGCGATACCAACTAGGATACTAGTAGTTGCGTGATCCGGATTGATGTTGGGCATAGCAGCTACTACCCCAACACCGCGAAACAACACTCCCATAATCGAGGGGTGCACCCAAATCGAATCACAAAAGTAATAGATATGGTATCGAAGAAGTGTGTCCGCTAGAGATGGCGATCCTCAATGGCCCGGCGCGGCTCCTGTTTTAGTCATGTCAGGGGTCATCCAAAATCGTTCTCTTTCTTCAGTCAACGCGTACATCATTCCATCCACTTCATTCTGGATCATCACTCCGCGTATAGTTATTAAAGTGGTTTTCGGTTTAGATAGAGAGTATATCCATAACCGGATTCCGGTCTCTTTAATAACTTTCGAAATTATTACACCGATTGGTCGTTTAATATATCTCAAAACCAAATCAATTTCAATTTAAATCAGAATTTGTAAATCAACATTTCGTTTTGTCTTTCGAAACCAATTTCCAAAATTTACGTTTCAAAACTTCAATTTACCATTTCAAAATCTTATAATTTAATTTCAATATCTATTTAAAACCGTTCAAATATTGATTCAAGTTCGTATATAAGTTTCATTCCGAAATCATTTAAACAAATTTTATTTAACATTCAAATCAATTCAAACTCATTTATCGATTTCATTCAATATTCGTTAAGTTACTTTAGCATTCAAAACAATTTCTATAAAATTTCTAATTCATTAAATCAATTCTTAAGTTCAACTTCATTAAATCAAAACTTACAATTTTGAATTAAATTAAATTCGTCAAATCAAACTCTTCAACTATCAAGTCTTACATTAATTCCAAAATACCACATTTTCATTTCTTGTTAAAGAAATTCCATTTCACTTATTTACTTTCTTAAATAATTTTCCCGAAACTTAATTTATAAAGAAAACTCAATTTCAATTATTTACGAAGTAAAATTCACTTATCCAAAGGTTCAATTTTCTTATTAAAGAATTTCAATTCAATTTAATCATTAAATAATTTAATCTTATTTAAGTATTAAATAATTCAAAACTTAATTATCAAATAATTTCAAAATTTAATAATTTCAAACTTAATTATAATTTCAAACTTAATTCAATCATTTCTCAAATTAAACAACCTTCTTTCATCAATTTCTTTATTAATATTTCACTTCAGATTATTAAATATTCACGTTTAAATTTCATTAAATTCAATTTCCAACTTCGTTTCAAAACCATATTATTTATTCAAATAAAATCTTCATTTTATTTTTAAATCAAATTATTGACCAATCGGGTTTTATTTAATTCTCTATATCCTAGGTCAAAGTTCAATTTGGGTATTTATCATTTCAACCCGATTCCAATTCAATTAAAAATCAAAACATACAAAGGGAACTTGCAGTGTGATAACTGGGATGGTGTCAAAGTAAATAAACAAGCAATAACAACAAACAATAACCATCCAATAATCAATTCAAATAATCCCGAAATAACCGTATTAATTCGCATTGTTATTTATACGAATTAATATAATTATTTCTAGAATCTACACTATCATTTCATGTAGATTAAGGATTATTACATTACGGTTTTCACTTGTCATCTATTACAATTTCATACATCATCAGTTTAAGCAACATACAATTGATGGTTCAAGGTGTAGTTAACAATCCTACGTGTCAATAAATTTAACAGTTAAAGGGGTCATATTATACCAATGTCCGTTAATCAAATTTAACATTTAATTATCCTATATCAAGTTCAATTTCATACTATTTATCAATTTAACATTAACGATTTAACGTCTAATATAAACATCAACAATCACTCAATTATCAGCCAAACTGTATTATCATCGCATAAATAATTAACAGATAATGGTGTCAGGTGTCACAGGTAAACTGATACAGGTAATACAGTGTAAATATCAAACAGCAGCATATTTCAATTGTCGTTTCAATTGAAATCAAATTTAATACATAAAAGAACGTTAATCGTGAGTGAGTGCTCACCTTTCGAGGCTAGAGAGATTTGAAGTGGGTTACTGATCCAAGACGAATTTCCAACGAACAAGATTGGCACGAATTTGATGAACATGGCTGGTAAATAGAGATCGATGAAAATAGATCAGAAACTGGTTGATATAGACCGAAAAAAAAAAAAAATTGTCCGAATAAATTATTTTCTTAACCAATATAAATTTTTGAACTCATTAAAAAAATATGTACATACGTTTTCAAAAACCATAGTTTTAAACTAAAACACATATGTAACTCAACATATATATATATACTTATTTAATATCAACGTACTTAAACATATATACGCATAAACCACACATTATGTATAAAACATACATACTTATAAAAAAAATTCAACAATAAGATCTTATATTTATTTCCGGAAACACCAAACGAATACATCTCACAAATATGCTTGATTAAATATTTTAGAAACATAAATTATAAAAATATCTATACTAACGTAAGGAACAACAACAAATATACATAACAATGTATATACATGCTAAGACAAAATGTGTTGACAAACTATGTACTTTTACTGCAACTATATACTTTTACACTTTAAAGATATACACTTTACTGCAACTATATATATAAATATATAATACTATTCTCTATCAAATAGCTCAACAGCAATAGCGTTCGCTATATATATATACAAGCCAAACCAATGTAAACTTATATTTCGAAACTTTATATATATATACAATATATAAGCAGTTACCAAGACACAACAACTTATAATTAATCTATATAAATCTATATATACCAAGCAAACAACTTTATATAACAAATATATATACCATATATATATACTCAACTGTTAAAGAAAAATAGATACATTTCAAAACATATATGCTTATACACCTCTCAAGTTTTTCAAATAAAAGTTAACACTTATATAAATATATACTTATAAAATGGAAAACAAATATTTAAACATAGGCTATTGTACATAACAGCAAAACAAGCTTTAGGCAAAACTACCAACTACACTATATCCATATAAACTCACGTATTAATGTAGGTAACAATTTAAAATCATAAAATAAAATTAATAGCTGAGGTGTATATATATATATACATAGTTCAGAAACCTCAGCAAAATGAGAGGGTTGAGGTAAAACATACATATATCTATACGGCAGGTAATATATTTATAAACTTATAAATGTAAAACTACTATTTATATAGATTATACAACTCAAATAACCTTATATACCTCCATAGATCATAAACACTATGCTTATAACTTTATATACAGCTAACCAAAAGGTGTATGTATATACCAACATAAAGTCTTTGTATTTGAACGCAGACTGGGTTCGGCGAACTGCATGGGCGCGGACCAAGATGAGGGTGGCGGCTGCACTGGCTCGGTCCAGGCAGTGGACGTTGGTGAAGGGAATAAGACCGAATGGGCGAAGGCTGCTCACATGGGGTTCGTTTGGGCGGAGGCGGTGGCGGAAGGGGGCATGGCTGGCCGATGGTGGTGAAGCATGGGAGAGGCGGAAAGGTAGGCTATTGGAGGTGGACAGTGGCGGAGGGCTGCTTGGGTGGAGGGAGGAAAGGAAGGTGGAGCTTGAAGGTCGGAGGGTGGTGGTGTGTCGTGGGTGGCATTTGTGGCTGTGAGGAGAGGTGCTGTGTGAGCAACTGGGAAGAGGAGGTGGTTCTCGGTCATTATGGGGTTGCGGGCTGGACGTGAGTAGGAAGGTGGGTCGCATGGAATAAGTGGAAGGAGCTGCTGTGACAGGGAAGAAGTGGCAGGTTAACTAAAGAAAGGGAAGGGAGAAAAATAAGAGGAGAAGATAAGAACAATTTTTTTATACTTTATTTCCTATAAATTTTGTTTCACAAAGCAGAGAGGAAATGCGAACGAACACAAAATTTTTGAAACTAAAAGAAACTAAAAGTCAGGTCCATTGGAATTCACAAGGAATAAATTCGAATGGTTATGACTGTCGTTTCAGCTGAGAGGAAAACGAATGGGCAGTAATTCAAAAGGTTCGAATGCGGATACTGATATGACAAATTATACCGCGGTTTCACCGCGTACCGGACTTCAAAACACAAAAGTGAATATACCGCTGGGATCAGCACGGTGAGACGATCAAAACGGTATACAAATATCAGTGGTACGATCGAATTATAAAAAAATCGAATTTTCTAATAGCGGATAATGCAAGAAAAACGCTGAAAAATAAGATCGACGAAGCCAAATATGTCCGAATTTGGAAAAACGACAAACTGATATCTTGCTCAGAAGATGGTTTAGAATTTTTCTATGTAAAAATATTTTGGTTTTGAAAACGTTTTATTTTCAATGCTTTTTAACTGATTAAATTGAAGTAAATTTACGCGCGAAATAAACTTTCGTATTTTCGGATGAAAATTTACCAGTTGCTATGTTTAACTAGACACATTCCAAATATTAAATTTTTATTTCAAAATTTTATCGTTTAAAATTTCACAAAATTTCAACTAATTACGTTATTAAAACAGTGGAAATTTATGGGTCGTTACACCTGTAGTTTAGAAATCACTATGGGTTGAAATGATACATACCCGAACGGACTTTAGAATAGGAGAATTTCGTTATGGGTTGAAATGATAGACCCAAACGATTTTTATTTGAATTGAATTTGGGATTACGGGTCGAAATGATATCTACCCGTATGTATTTAAATTTACAGATTGAAATGATAAATATCCGTATCACTTGACCATAGATAGGAAATTTAATATACAGACACCGTTGGTCCATATATAAATATTTTGAAAATAAATTCTATGGTTTTGGAAAGAAATATATGGTTTTAATAAATGTTGATTCTTAAATTTTTATATATAAATGGTAATGATATATATAGACTTAATAATGATATTTAATTTAATTAAGATGGATTTAATACATATAATATGTTAAGTAAAAAATTTATATTTCAAAATAGATTTTGGCAATAATTTGAATAAGTTAAGGTTGGGAAGATAATTTGAATTTAGTTGAAATTGTATTCATTAAATAATTTTATTTAATTAAACCGATTTGAAACTTATTGAAATGGAGATTTAAGATAGGATTTATAACTCGGGTTTGATTTAAATAATTTAATGAATAATTCTTGTTTAAATAAATTTAAGGAAATATTTAGTAAAAATGAAATTTAAGGCTAGTTAAATGATATTGAATTTATTAAGTGAATATTCCCTGATTAAATAATAATGAAGTTAAATCAAGAGCTATATGAAACTGTTAAATTTAACTTTGAAAATATTGAATATTAAAGCCTTGAAATATATTAAAAATTTAAATGGTCTATTGAGAACTGAATTGAATTGATGAATTGAGCTTTGAATAAATTTGAATTTGGAATTTGAGTTAATTTGAATCGATTTGTAAGACTTGAGGAAATTATAAATACTTTACTTTATAAATTATTTAATGTATATACACTATTTTGGAAAATATATATTTTTGAAATGAAAATGATATTTTGGTTTTGAAGTATAAATTTATTTAAAATGACCACGGTGTTATAGTGTATATTTCTACCTTGTAGATAGTTCCGTAGATCCTTAGAGGATGGTTATCCCAAACATCCTTTAGGTTACTTGTATTTCAGTTGATATTTCAGTTGATATTTCACTTGAGTTGGATTTATTGATATAAGAATGTTAATCCTGACTCGAGTGTTTTGTGTTTTGCTTTACGCTCGGGTCAGACCGAGTGATATAGCATTTGAGACTCACTCTTGGAGTTTGGAGCTTCATTTGGAGATCCAACTATCGTTTCAGCTTTCAGCTTTTCCAGTTGATTTGTTCAGAGAGGTCATCTATTCGTACTGAAGACTTCATTGTATTTGAGATATTCTGTTGTATTTTATTTTTAACTCTAATGTTTTTATAGTAGCTTCATGAACTACTATTTTATCTATTCCGCTGCGTATTATTGTATTACTCTGTGTCTGTGATTCTGTGATTGATTTATTTACTGTACATGTTAAGTTTTGCCAACTTTTAATTAACAATCTATTGTTTTGAATTATTCAAGTCAGTCATGTGTGGATTTATTGTCGATTTGAATGGTCCAAAATAACGGGCCGTTACATTTGCTCCTTTCTTGAATTCTGGGCAATTCCTTTTGATATGGCCTTCTTTCCCACAGTTATAGAAACTGAATGGGGTCTTCTTAGCTGCTTGACACCTATTGCTCATGTGTCCTTCTTTGCCACAGTTGTAGCAAGTAACTTTCTTCTTTGCTTCCCCACTAGTTGCTCCTTCAACCTTCTTATCTACATTCTTTTTGTCATAGGGATGTGCTCTATTTTTCCCCTTCTTTTGGTTATTATCCCTCATGTTCCTGAATTTCTCTCTGGCATTATCATGTTGCTCAAAAGAAAGAGTGAGATCTATGACTTGATCAAATGTTTTATCTTGGTATGGTAGCATTGCTCTACTTAAACCAGCATTTAATCCTTGTATAAACCTTGAATTCTTTGATTCCTCATTCCCTATGAGCATGGTTCCATACTTAGATAAGCTCTCAAATTTTTGAGTGTATTTAGTCACACTCATTAGCCCTTGTCTCAATTTTATAAATTCCTCAAGCAGTGTTGCCTTAGCTGTTGCTGGAACAAATCTAGCCTCAAGCATATCCTTGAATTGATCCCATGTGATCTCATTTTCTGGTCTTCCTGTGATGATTACCTCCCACCAATCTAGTGATGCTCCCTTGAGCCTTCTGGAAGCTATTTGCCTCTTCCTTTGATCATTTATTTTCATGTCTGCAAATATTCTTTCTAAGGTTCTCAGCCATGTTTGCACACCCATGACTCCTTCAGTGCCTTCAAAATCCTTGCCTCCTAAATTTGAAAATATTTCAATAGCTTATCCAACTCCTCATGAGGATTTCCTTCCCTCTGCACTGCTCCTTCCCTAAATGCCCTCACCAAATCTTACAAATTGACCAATGGTGTTGCATTAGAGGATCCTACTCCAGTGCTTGGTGGTCTTCCTACCATGATTCACTATTTAATTGCATAGCTAGTTAGTCTTGTTTCTAATTTAATTATTTCAGCAATTTATTCCTACTGAGAATATTATAATTATTATTTTAATTAATTTTTTTTCATATGCTATGTTCTTGTTAACATAGCTTTGATACCAACTGAAATGACCCACTTCTTTTGGCTTTATTTTTAGTGATTTTCTATTGAGTATTTTTTTACACAGTATATAAATCAATGGATCACTTCTCTTAACTAATTTCCCAAGATTCAGAATTTACCAATATAAAAATATTAGTATATAAGTAAATTCATGTCATTTATATATATGAAGATATATAAATGTTTCCTTGCTTATTAGAGTATTTGAATTAGCAAGGAAATTCAATCACACAACATTTCTCATATTTTAGAGATTTGGTGTCACATAGCCATTTCTACTTTTTGGTTTTCTTCTTTTGATCTCAAGCTTGATTAATATTAAGTTCAAATATTACCACTTATTATTTTCTTGTTTTACTTCTCAAATTAATTGATTCCTGGATTTACAAGCCATACATTTGATTTCTGGAATTTTGTAATTTGATACTTATTGTTTTAAATTAAATAAAGGGTGTTTAAAACAACTCATGCATATTTGTTTAGCCTGGGATTTTTATTTCAAACACAAACAATTGTATGTCAGGTAAAATACTCCTATTCTGGTTCATTATGTATATATATTTATCATATGAATAATGAGGTGATAAACTAGGTTGAAGGCCAAGCAGAGAAGAACTATACATTTGAGCAAAGTGCAAACACAAACATGCACAAACCAATCATGACAAAAAAATGCACAAATCCAGATTAATAGAGCAAATAATGATCATATGGGTGATAGTGTTGTGATCTACTCTATAAATCATTCTACTTCTGATATTTGGAGCTAGAAAAAGTGTTTAATCTGATTTTTGAAAGATCTTTGCACTATATTGGGCTAAAACATGTAGAAATGGTGTTCTGAACCTTTAAACACTTTACAACATTACTTTGCCTACTTGTTTGTATACATGTTGTCTACCCTTGATTTTGTCTTGGCACTTAGTATCAGTTTTGAAGTCATAGTATCAGATTTTTCCCATTTCAATTTTTTTAAGTCTTACCCATTTATAATTTTCAGGTTTCATGGTATCTTAATTCTACTTTTGTTCTAGCTATATCACAAGATTTTTGTTGCAATTCAACTTAGCTAACCCTATGGTTTTTTTTTAAAAAATCAGGTGACTAAAACTTTAAGCCTTCACATGTACTTATATCAACTTATAGGACATGCATAAGCCTTACTGGTTAGCCAAGATTATATTCAACCCAGATACTCATTATTTAGCACATATTCATTCAAACAGTTCTAACTTCATAACTGAAGTGCATCAAGCTTGCCAAGGAAAATATGTCCACATATCAGATTATATGGCATCATCTCCTTCACCATGATCTACTAAAATCATTTCAGAACCTGTTACTTAAATCCACAGCTCACAAACACATATAACACTTAAGTTTCTTTTTCTTCTTACATGTTCTTTTCAAGATAACAAAGCAAAAGACAATCCTGAAAATACTTAAAACAAATAGAGTTTGTCTAACTTATTTATTACAATAACACTGCTACTTTTCTTAAACACTTTAAATTCATCAAGATCTCCAAATATCCATGCAAGCAAGCTACTCATGCATCTTTCCCTGCAGCAATGCTTTGAGCTGCCTCAATAAAAATGAGACACCCCAAATATTGCAAAGGCAACATATAGGGTCAGAAATAAATTCTGGTGTGAGTGAAATCAAAGATTGCAATAACTTGTAAATTACTATGACTGGTAGAGAGCTCATATGTTTTTGATGCTATTCATTTTCATGTTAAAAACCTGAGTATATGTATCTTTATGCTTATCTAACAATCATACATCCAAGCATTCATCCATCTTACTTCATTTAGTTGTACATGCACAAGCTCCTATGGAATAACATCCTAAATTCCATAGCATAACTTCTCAATCTCATTTTCATTTTATTTGGTCTGAATCTCTTGTCATTGAACACCATGTGTGCATTTGAAAGGGGCTCAGTTCTGTTAACCCTTTACACAAAGGCCCACAGGACTTAAGCAAGTCATGCACATACCCATCATCCACCTGATGATGAGTAGATCAAGGCACTAATCCTAAATTATTTTATAATTTAGAGACCATACTTATTTATTTTCTAAGGAATTTTTTTTTAATTCCAAAGATGCTTATAGGAAAATGGATTTTCAACTAATGACTAGGCACTGGGGTACCACCTGTCATAGTACCTGGTCTAGATGAGCGTATCGAGGACCACGCCCGATCCCCTGCAACACAAGACCGGAACTACCTAAGGGTAATTCTGAGTAAGATCACCACACGGTTGGCGTGACCAACCGCCACACAGCCGAAATAAAAAGAGACATCTATACAGGAATGATCTCACCCTAATGGGCGCTACCCACATAGCCTTGCTGCATAACCCTTGATTTTCAGTCATTCCCGATTGATGAGGCTTGAGGCTAAGCTTTACCTTTATAGAACATTCAACTTAGAATGCTGACGCAGCGGATAATTCAAAACAATGTAGATCGGTGAAAGTAGCAGTCGATGGATTGATGAATGCTGAATTGCCCGAATTCGTTGATCCGAAGATACCGAACTCTAGCTATCTCGAACTCGTTGATCGCGCACGATACCGGGTTCAAAGATCTTCAATTCTTCAAGCATTGATCAAGCGCACTTGATTCCGCGAATCGGCTTCTACAATCGTTGAATCGAGCGCACTCGATTATCCGAAAGAGGAGATAGGAGATTACACTCAACTACCAATTTGAAATGAAAGCACAAAGCAATCAAAAGAGAATTTTATTCCATATTCAACAACCTTTACAAATGACTTCACTTGCCTATTTATAGGCTACAACACAAATCCAGAAAAATTTCCTAAGTCATAAGTCGTTTCCGACTCATCATCTATGACCTACGACTCATCATAAGTCGTATTCGACTTATCAGCTTACAATACAAATGTCACAACCAGGTACACGACTTAACAAGATGTACAAACTAACAACACACGACTCATCACACTCCGATTTATGACGCAGCCAAAATATACGACTTATTACAAAACAGACGACTCACCTTAAGTCGTTTACGACTTATCAAATTACAACACACTACGACTCATGATTTATAACAGAAGCGGCTTAGAAACAATCGGTTCAGATTAACTCGTCAGGAGAATCTACGGCATGGATTAAAGCGCATCAGAATATCCAGCTCCAGGCCTCTACGACTTAACCCAGTTTTGATAAGTCGTGGATGGCTTATCTCCTCACCTTCCTTGAGTCGTAGACGACTTATCACTTGTGTATTCTTCCCCTTGAGTCGTGAGCGACTCATCTCCTTGTTAAGTCGTAAACTCATCACATCTTTCCCTTTGGTCATCCAGTTGAGTCGTGGACGACTCATCACCGCCTCCATAAGTCGTAGACGACTCATGCCTGTCTTTATGAGTCTTGGACGACTCATCACCGCTTCCTTGAGTCGTAGTCGACTCATGCCTGTCTCTATGAGTCGTGGACGTCTCATAACATTGCTCTTAAGTCGTAGACGACTTATATCTCCACCTTTGGTTGTCCAGTTGAGTCGTGGACGACTCATCAACGCCTCCTTGAGTCGTAGACGACTTATACCTTGGCCAAATAAAGGTTGCGCTGCATCATCCTCCCCAGGTTGAGAGAAATTCGACCTCGAATTTGCACGCTCTTCATCCCCAACAAACTCATCCCCATGATATGGTACAAGATGTTTAACATTGAATACGTCAGATGTATACACATCATCTGGCAGCTTCAGTTTATAAGCATTTTTATTGATTTTCTTTAAAATTTCAACTGGGCCAATCTTTCGTGCTTTCAATTTATTATACGTTCCCACCGGAAAACGATCTTTCGTCAATATTGCATAAACCAAATCTCCTTCATTAAACTCAACATTTCGTCGTTTCAAATCTGCAGCTCGTTTATATTTCTCATTTGCTTTCTCCAATCGTTCCTGAACGACCTTATGACATTCCGTCAACCCTTCAATAAAATCAGCAGCTTTCTTAACTGTCTTCTTTGATTGTGGCACTACCGTCAAATCCAACGGGCCCTTTGGTAAGCTCGAATAAACAATCTGGAATGGACTGAACCCAGTACTTCGATTTACAACATGATTATGGGCAAACTCTGCTTGGCATAATTTCATGTCCCAACTTTTCAGATTATCTTGAACAAGACACCTCAACAAGTTTCCCAAAGATCTGTTAACCACCTCAGTCTGTCCATCCGTTTGTGGGTGATAAGCACTACTAAATTTAAGCTTCGTTCCCACCATTTTCCACAAACTCAACCAAAAGTGACTAAGAAATCGAGTATCTCTATCCGACACAATAGATTCTGGCAATCCATGAAGTCGATAGATCTCCTTGAAAAACAATTGAGCAACATGAACCGCATCTGCCGTCTTCTTACAAGCAATGAAATGTGCCATTTTCGAAAATCTGTCAACCACCACATAAATGGAATCATTACCACGCTGCGTTCTCGGCAAACCCAACACAAAGTCCATACTGATATCCACCCATGGTTTTACAAGTACGGGTAACGGCATATATAAACCAGCATTTGTTGCAGTTCCTTTCGAAACTTGACAAATATGACAACGCTCCACAAACCTCTCTACCTCTTTCCTCATTGATGGCCAAAAGTAGGACTGTGAAATCAACTGTAAGGTACGGTCTCTCCCAACATGTCCTTCTTCGTGTAACTCTTTGATAATCTTCATTCTCAGACTACCCTCCGGTATGCACAATCTATTTCCCTTGAAAAGAAAACCATCAATCATCATAAACTCATCGGTCTTCCCTTCATTGTCCCTTTCAACAAAATTCTTAAAATAAGAGTCTTCTGCAGTCTGCTCCGGCAATAATTCAAAACCAGTCACCTCAACTTTCATTGTTGTCAACAAATGACTCCTTCTACTTAAAGCATCAGCCACACGATTTGTCACCCCTGACTTGTGTTTCACAACAAAAGTAAACTGTTGCAGATATGCAATCCACGATGCATGTCTTGCTGAAATCTTGTCTTGCCCTTGTAAATGCTTCAATGCTTCATGATCAGTATACAGAACAAACTCCTTCTGAAATAGATAGTGTCTCCAGTGTTTGATAGATTGTACAACAGCATAAAACTCCACATCATATGTACTGTATCGCATCTTCGCTCCTGACAACTTCTCACTGAAATATGCAATAGGACGCCCCTTCTGACTCAACACCCCTCCAATCCCAACCTTGGATGCATCAGTATGTAGTTCAAACACCAACTGAAAATCAGGTAGCACTAGAATTGGTGCAGAGGTCAAAAGATTTTTGATTCGTTCAAAAGCAACCTCGGCTTCCTCCGTCCATGCAAACTGTTTACCTTTCATGCAATCTGTAACAGGCGCCATCACACTACTAAAGTGTGGAATAAACCTTCGATAAAATGAAGCCAACCCATGAAAACTACGAACTTCCGTTATCGTCTTGGGCTGCGGCCAATTTCTGATCGCCTCAACTTTACTTTGGTCAACTTGTATTCCTTTCTCTGAAACAACATACCCCAGAAATAAAACACTATGCGTCATGAACACGCATTTCTTCGTTGCAGCATAAAATTGTTCTTGTCGTAACACCATCAACACTTCTCTAAGATGATTCAAATGTTCCTCTGGACTCCCACTGTAAATAAGTATATCATCGAAATACACCACCACGAATTTCCCAATGAACGGTCTAAAAATCTGATTCATCACCCTCATGAAAGTACTTGGTGCATTTGATAAGCCAAATGGCATAACCAACCATTCGTATAGACCCTCCCTGGTTTTGAAAGCAGTCTTCCACTCATCTCCTGGTCTGATACGAATTTGATGATATCCGCTCTTCAAATCAATCTTCGAAAATATAGTAGCTCCACTTATTTGATCTAACAAGTCATCCAACCTCGGCATTGGAAATCTATATCTCACGGTAATCTTATTCAATGCTCGACTGTCAGTGCACATCCTCCATGTCCCATCCTTCTTGGGTACCAATAAAGCTGGTACAGCACAAGGACTCAGACTCTCCTGCACACGCCCCTGTTCAAGCAATTCCTCTACCTGCCTCCGCAATTCTTCATGTTCCTTCGGACTCATTCGATAATGTGGTCTGTGTGGCAATACAGCACCTGGAACAAGATCTATCTGATGTTGTATGTCCCTCAACGGCGGTAACTCCGTTGGTAATTCCTCTGGAAATACATCGTCAAATTCTTTCAAGATTGGTTTAACTTCTTCAGGAATTTCAACTTCTTCACTGCTCTCACGCCCAATCAACAAGAATACTTCCGGTTCTTCCTCAACCTCCTTAACAAACTCTTTCAAAGATAATAAAGTTTTCAGCTCTTCGATTTCTTCTGACTTACTTTCTTCTTGTGATCTCTTCTTTGGAACTAAAATAATCTTCGTGCCTTTAAACATAAAACTGTAGCTATTGGTCCGACCGTCATGTAGTACTGCTCGATCATATTGCCATGGTCTTCCCAATAATAAGTGGCATACATCCATCTCTACGACATCACACCATATTTCATCTTTGTATTTCTTCCCAATAGAGAATGGTACACGAACTCGTCTATCCACTTTCACTTCTCCTCCTTTTCTCAACCATGCTAACTTGTATGGACTCGGATGTTTCTCTGTCTTCAATTTCAACTTCGTCACAGCTTCGGTTGAAATAATATTATCACAGCTTCCTGCGTCAATCACAAACTTACACACCTTCCCCAGAATAGTACACGTTGACTGAAAGATGTTACTCCTCAACCAACTATCTTCTTCCTGCTTCGGTGTTAAACACGATCTCCTCAGCATTAGGTTACAACCTTCATCTCCTGACGCAATATCCTGCTCATCTTCCTCAACTAGATTAGAACAATCCTCAACAACATCCTCATCGTCAACTTCCACAATCATGGTTCTCTTCTTTGGCTTTGGACACTCACTGCTTTTATGACCCAATTCCTGACAATTGTAACATTTGAAACCATTGTTAACTTTCGCCTTCTCAGCCTCCTTCACCACTGGTCTACTGATAGGTTTAGAAACATTAGAACTTCCTCCAACATCCTTCGCTTGATTGTTAGAATTAGTAAACACACCACCTCCTCGTCTCCCTTGTTTTTCCCAAGCCAACGCTTTCTGATGTGCTTCCGCTACAGATCTTGGATCGAACATATTGACCATATCCTGAATCTGCATTCTCAATCCTCCAATGAACCTAGATGTCAGCTGCTCTTCTGTTTCCATAATATCATTCCTTGCAATGAGTTGATAAAATTCATCAGCATAGTCATTCACAGACTTCGTTCCTTGTCTCAAGTTCTGCAACCTCTGATACATAAGCGATTGATAATTATAAGGTAAGAATGTTGCTTTCATCAATTTCTTCATCTTTTCCCAAGATTCAATCTTTGACTTCCCCATACGTTCTCGTGTAAGCTTGGTTTGCTGCCACCATGCCAAAGCTCTACCCCTCAGCCTCGTAGCAACCAACTTCACTCTACGATGTTCTGGAACTTCTTTAAAGTCAAAAATCTCCTCAACATTAGCCACCCAATCTAGAAACTCTTCCGCTTGCATACCACCTTTGAATTCAGGAATTTCTGTCTTCATCCCCGATTCCCATTTGCGATCATACTCAGAATAGTTTCTTCCTTGACCCCTTCCTTGAACACTACCACCATCATATTCCTCTTCAAAATCAGATGCATAACGATGTCGATTCTGACCACCAACATCTCTACTACCATTGCGCCTTCCACCATCATCCCTTCTATCAACGTTCCTCCGTGCATGATCATTCACGTTCCTTCCACGCCCTTGATCATTTTCAACACTCCGGTCTCGATTAGAATGCGGTGAGACTCTACTACCCCCATGGTTAGATTCAGGTGAAACCCTTCTCCGATTTTGATTCATCTCCGTCATAAGCCTCTCTAATCGGCCAATTCCTTCATTAAGCTTCTCGCTAAAATTCTCATTGATTCTTTGCTCCATCTCATCAGCCTCTTCTCTTCGATATAAAGCTTCTACGTTTTGGTGGCGATTTGCTCTTCTTGGCGGCATACTTGAAAACTTCACAAATTCTAACACTTTTCGGATTTTGATCCAAAATGAAACGGATCGAAAACTTCCACTTTGTAGCAAATCGCGATGAACACGATGGACAAAGTTTCGGCCTCCAATGCAAATCCGATCAAACAATCTTCGAACAATGATGACTTCTTCTTTTGCTCACGGCTCACGGTTTAACCCTTCAAGCACTCGTCTTCTCTTCAAACTTCAAATCTCTTCAAATGATTAGGCTCCAAGTCTCGATCTAGCTATGATTGGCTAGAACAAGCTCCGATACCAAAACTGACGCAGCGGATAATTCAAAACAATGTAGATCGGTGAAAGTAGCAGTCGATGGATTGATGAATGCTGAATTGCCCGAATTCGTTGATCCGAAGATACCGAACTCTAGCTATCTCGAACTCGTTGATCGCGCACGATACCGGGTTCAAAGATCTTCAATTCTTCAAGCGTTGATCAAGCGCACTTGATTCCGCGAATCGGCTTCTACAATCGTTGAATCGAGCGCACTCGATTATCCGAAAGAGGAGATAGGAGATTACACTCAACTACCAATTTGAAATGAAAGCACAAAGCAATCAAAAGAGAATTTTATTCCATATTCAACAACCTTTACAAATGACTTCACTTGCCTATTTATAGGCTACAACACAAATCCAGAAAAATTTCCTAAGTCATAAGTCGTTTCCGACTCATCATCTATGACCTACGACTCATCATAAGTCGTATTCGACTTATCAGCTTACAATACAAATGTCACAACCAGGTACACGACTTAACAAGATGTACAAACTAACAACACACGACTCATCACACTCCGACTTATGACGCAGCCAAAATATACGACTTATTACAAAACAGACGACTCACCTTAAGTCGTTTACGACTTATCAAATTACAACACACTACGACTCATGATTTATAACAGAAGCGGCTTAGAACAATCGGTTCAGATTAACTCGTCAGGAGAATCTACGGCATGGATTAAAGCGCATCAGAATATCCAGCTCCAGGCCTCTACGACTTAACCCAGTTTTGATAAGTCGTGGATGGCTTATCTCCTCACCTTCCTTGAGTCGTAGACGACTTATCACTTGTGTATTCTTCCCCTTGAGTCGTGAGCGACTCATCTCCTTGTTAAGTCGTAAACTCATCACATCTTTCCCTTTGGTCATCCAGTTGAGTCGTGGACGACTCATCACCGCCTCCATAAGTCGTAGACGACTCATGCCTGTCTTTATGAGTCTTGGACGACTCATCACCGCTTCCTTGAGTCGTAGTCGACTCATGCCTGTCTCTATGAGTCGTGGACGTCTCATAACATTGCTCTTAAGTCGTAGACGACTTATATCTCCACCTTTGGTTGTCCAATTGAGTCGTGGACGACTCATCAACGCCTCCTTGAGTCGTAGACGACTTATACCTTGGCCAAATAAAGGTTGCGCTGCATCAAATGCTCATCGTCCACCTAACGATGTTCTGAAAGCATTCATCCATATAAGTCCGTTTTGGGTTCGAACGGAACCGAAGGCACTACTCCTACTACATCCATTTTGGAATTATCCTCAGGATTAGTAGCGACTAGCTCTTGCACTTCACTGCTCCATCTTCGATTCCAAACTCGTTTTCCCCACGAAAACGTACAAACCAGATCGAAGTGGTTTTCGAGAAATTAATCTCGATCCCGGTCTCTTCGAAACAATCAGCGCATTGGCCAATATTGATAGTCGGTTATTTAACTATCAATTAACATTCACAAACATCCATCAAACAATAAATAATTTTCCAAATTATTTATTTACCTCACAAATATTTTCACAAGATATATTTCCATTTTCAACCCTTTTGAAAACAGTTTTCAAACCACACTCTTCTCATAGAATAAATTCCCAAATATTTATTACCACTGGAAACACCAAGTACAAAAAAACTTAGACTTTAAAATCATTTAAAACACTTAATTATAGAATATAATTTTAAACATTTAGATTTAAAACTACTTTAATACTTTATTTTAAAAAAAATATACACTTCAAGAATATTTAAAATAAAGCTACTTTATAAAATATAAAACTAAATTTTTATCTTTTTCAAACATAATACCAATTAACCTTTAAATAATTACTACTACTATAAATTTGAAAAATACTTAATTTAACATTTAAACATTTTAAAATAATAGATTTTCCAAAACATAATTTTAAAACAACTTTGAAACCTTAACTTATACTTAAGAATTTTCTTTGAAAACGTACTTAGCTATCCACGAAAATATACTTCTCTTTCAAATCTTTAAAAATAAATCACTATTTATTTTTAAACAAATTTACCCTTTTCTTTAATAAATTCGCACCGTGAATTTATTCTTCCAAGTATCCACTGATATATTTCTCTTACTTTTATAAACCCAGTTTATAAATTCCAAGATCTCACTTCCCTTTAAAAATCCTGGTTTTAAATCCTTAAATCAATTCTCAAATTGATTTCCAATTCACTTCACTTTTAAATAAATTCCCTTACTCCATTTATTTCGAAATTCATTAACTTCGGATTTATTCCTTAATTATAATTTAAAATCTTTTAACTGAAATTACCAATTTCATATTTTCCCAAATTCTCTTTTTATTCTTCCCAATATATTCGAAACTTGAATTTTTTAAAATAAATTCTTCATTCCTTTGAATAAGAACACTTGAGTTTAAAAATTCATTCATTTCCACTTATTCAAAAATATCATTCCGCATACTTGAAATTTTTCTATTTGAATTTAAAACAACTTTTATACTTTTCCAATTCATTCCTTTAATTTATCCAAATTCTAAATAATAACTTTTCTTAAAAATTCTCTCTTTTATTTTCTTTTCAAAAATATATCCTATATATTTTTGATAACTCATGATCCCCAAATATTCCCAACCAAACATAGCATTCAATATCTCCAATCACCAATATAATCTATCACAAATTATCACATAAACAATATCACAGAATATTAAACAATCTAAATAATTTTGAAGAATCCAGTTGGATCCCTCCAACCTGTTTCCCTGCATCCATAGAAGTTAGCACAATACCAATTCCACTTCGAGGTGGAATATCGCGGTATATGGGATTTATATAATATCATCCGCTATTATGCAGCGCATAGGGTCTCATCTGCTATATAATGCGGGAATATCAATAACTCCAATATATACTATATGCTACTATATATAATACAGCACATCAAACCAATTCAATCATTCAATCAATTATTTAAATTTAAATAATAATCCAGAAGAGTAAGATTAACTCAACTTTGCTTTTAATGTGCAATCCACTTCAGTATTGCCTTGGTTTCCCATTTTTGACCTTGTATAAACATTATACGTTTTATTAACATTTGAATCAATCGAAAAATAAATTTCCCTTTATTAATTTAATTAAATTAATTTTTCTATGATAAATAATATTTTTTTAGTGGCTAAAATAATTAAATAAGTGAATTAAACTAGTTAATTACAAAAATACATTATTTTAAAATAAACTACTAAGTGAAAATAGATGTGTATATTTTTATATAGATATATTTATATGTGAAAATCTATTTTCTACTTTTCCTCTCTTTTTTTCTCTAACAACAGTAGTTTATTTCACTGTATATAATATATATAAACCACTGTTTTTATAAAATCTACTGCTATATTATTATCTTATATAAAAGGTTCACACATGTGTGTTATTAAACTTTTAAATAAACAAAAAAATTCGAATACACTCACCATAATTTTCCCAATTTCCAATTATTTAAATTCAGTAATTAAATCACCCAATAAATAGTGATATTTGAAATTCAAATCAAAATTACCCTTTTGAATATTTAAAATTAATTAAATATTCCAATTTCAAATATCTAAAATCCCAGGTCGTCATAGTGGTTTTCTCACGTTGGTTTTCCAGACTAACTCGGGTGTTGTTTTGTTATGATGCTCGGGTCAGACCGAGTTGTACAGATTCAGGATAGGATGCTATGGAGCTCAGGAGACGAGCTGGATGACAGAAATGTATCTCCGTACTTGAATTATTATTTCCGCTGTGTAAGGATAGATAATAAGCTATCCAAAGTGATGGATGATTGTCGTACTCTGAAATGGTATGTATGTATAACAGTCCAGATTTCTTTGTATTTAAAAGCTATTATTATATATTATATTTTGTTCCGCTGTGATTGTGAGATTCTGATGTTGTTTTCTATTTTCTTCTTCTACCTCTTTCTTCTTTTACCCTAGTTATTCGCTCTTTTGTACACTTTGGGTTGAACGAGGGAGATTTATTGTCAACTCAAGGGGTACGGAACTGCGGGTCGCTACATCACTAATAGTTTACATTCATAAATAAAAGGTATGTTACTAATCCACATAAGGAGGCAATGAATGTAAGAGTAAATTAGAAGAGCAAAGACGAAAAGGTAAATTATGTTGCAATTAAAATCTAATTAAGTCTAAGCGAAAAGGAAATAGTCAAGTGTAAATCTATTTTACCCTTTTATAATCTCCTATTAACATTTAATTTGAAACCGTATGAGATTTCAAACCTAAATAATCCCTTTTTTTATAATTGGATTTGAAACATAAGTTTATATTTAGATACAAACATATATGTATTAAACCAACACTAAAATTTGAAACATGAACTGAATTAATTGGAAATAAATCATCCAATTTATTTTTTATTTCAATGTATGTGTACAATTAAAGTGTTCTCTCCTTTTAATTAAAAGATTCCTATCACATTAATTGCCATTGATTTCTAAGTCAAATTTTAAAAGAGAAATGAGATAATTCTATTCCTATTATAGTAATTTAACGTATTGTATTGTATAAAAACCAAAAGGTAATAATTTCTTATTAACTCATTGATTTCTTATTCCTGTAATTAATTTGTAAGCTAAAATACATTTCAAACAAATAAACATATGTTTACTCCTTTACCGTTTCTTATTCATTTTTATTCTTTTATTTTACATTTAAATGTTCTCATATTAAATCAACTATTACCTTATGAATTTATTCAACATAAGTTTTCATTTTATTTCACTCAACTCTATAGTTAACACATTTTCTTATATTAGTTGCAATATTCCAATTATATCAATTTTTTGTCGATTTTCACATTAATTATAAGTTAAAGTCCCAATAAATTAATTTATCTTAGTTTCACTTTTTTTAATTAAATAAATTATTGCCTTAAGAATATAATTGACATTTCTGTACGTTTTATTACCTTCACATTTTATAGTCATCGTCTTAACTCCTATTAACGTAATATTTAATTACATTTAATTTCGATTGATTTCCAACTTAATTCAACATATTAAATAAATTGGTAACAAATAACAATTGTTACCTTTTCTTAATTTAATCACATTTATAAGTTTGTTATCTACACACAAATGTTAAAACTACTAACACAACACAAATTTGATCCAATTTCAATTTTTTACACATTATTTTATCAGTTAGTGTAAAGACCCAAAAGTCGGCCTTCGAAAATCGGCACCCGTACTCCACTTGTACTCAAAATGCCATAGATTCAAATGCCGAATCTGGTTCTCCGGAGCTTATAACACAGTTAAGTAAATAACACAGCGGAAGAAAAAGAATAATACATTGATATACAATATCTGATACAATATCTGATACAACAGAGTGATACAATGAATATCAATATACATCAGAGATATGATACAAGAAATAGCAACGGAAAAGAAAACGATAACATCAGCAGCGGATAATCTCCATCTTCAGAACACCAATCCAGATATAGTTCAAACTCCCAATAACGATGCACCAAGAGGAGCAAGACTGGTGCGATCCCAAAGACTGAACTAACTCCAGAAAATCTACTAAACCTGACTGTCTGAAAAACCCAATTCTAGACTGCCCGTGTAGAAAAATTTTGAGCATCCAGAGTTTAGGAAAGAAACAATAAACTCCGGATCAGTCATGGGACTGGTGTGAGCAACAAAAAAACAATTTATCTTTAAAAACAAATAGCATAGAATTTTAAAGTCAACTCGCAATGCTTTTGAAAAATGAAACTACCATAAGGCCTCCCGCCACACACACAATGCAAACGCAGAATTGGAGGAGATTTCTCCTTATGATAGTCAAAGATGCTTACTATGCAAAACAAATCGTTTTGGGATATTATTATTAGTGCATAGTGAGGAAAACATTTCGAAAGTACAATATAAATCTTAGCCAGCATAGGTACCATTATAGTATGCCTACTATAGCTACCATATTAGATGGCAGGTTCTACAACTAAAACCGTACAAGGTTCGTATTGTTTTGTTTGGATTTCCAACAAATGGTCGGGCAAAGGAACTTCCCAAGTAAAATAGAACGCCTCTGGAGCGACGTTCCCGGATCCTAACTGGATCTCTCCTACACAAGGCCGGGTTACCTCTAGCTGGGTAACTACTGACACGAATATGTCATCCCCCGGTCGTTTGCGACCTTTTTCCCGAGGATCCTCGATTCCAACAACCACAAAACAATAAGTCTGCAGCAACCACAAAGTAAGTATCTGGGCTCCATACCATGATACCACTCATAATCCAGAAGGAAATGACATACACTAAGGGGTCGCTATCCCCTAATAACCTTGCTGCCATGATCCTGTTTCTACCATTACTGGGTCGTGAGGTTCAACGAAGTCTCGTCCACAAAGCTACGCTTTGTCACAAAGCTATGCTTTGGGTTAACAGATGATCAAAGAAATGATCACAAAGATAAATGATCAAACAAATGATCATATCACAAATGCTCAAACAATGATCATCACACAGCAATACTCAGCATGTCACATTACCAAATTGGGAATATATCGCTGATAACCTTCAACTACCTAACCTCTGAGCTCGTACGTCTCAGAGAAGGGTGTTAAGCTAAGAGAATAAATTCTCCGCCACCAAACAGAAATGTATATGAAAGAAATCAGCTTTATATCTCAATTTGTAATGTCAGACATATAATCCATACAAGTCTGTTCCGGGATCGAACAGAACCGAAGGCACTTCCAAAGAAGTCCTTGCAAATCTGGATAATTTTCTAATCACGTCCGGACTTCCCATCACAAAAAGAGTGATATAAATCTCTATACCGGAGCAACTCGGTGCAGAGACATTCGACGGGTTGTCCTTTCATTTTTGAAAATATCCGGTCTTCAACACCGGTCTTCAAATGCCATCCATATATGACGTATCACTATTCGGAATGGGTTATATGACACAAAGGTCTTTTCCCGGCTAACCCGAATAACGAGCGCAATATTTAAAAACATATGGATATGTGATTTCAATTAAGTCACAACTTAATAATTCCAAACTTTCTTTCAAATGGTTTAAACCAATTACCATTTCAAATCTTTTAAACAAAAAGATTCATTTACAGATTTTTCCAAATCAATTCCAATTTCAATTTGATTAACTCGTTAAATCTTTAAATCAAGATTTAACTTATAGTTTTCAAAACAATGTCATTTCGAATGGTTTAAACAAATCACCGTTTTAAATTTTTAAAAAATAAATAGATTTAATTCATAGTTTTCAAAAAGAATTCATTCCTAACTTGGAAAAACATTTTTCAATTCAATCTTGAAATTCCTTTAATTAAATTGGAATTTCATCTCTTATCTGAAAGCTTTTATCATTTGAAAACAAACAGTTTTCAGTTTGGAAATCTGATTCATTTATACGAGTTAGGTTCTTGGGTTAAATCCAAATTCTCAAAATTTTACTTTTAAATGGTTTAAATTCATACAAACACATTTATATCATCTTTAACCATAATTTCAAATCATCGGATTCAATTTCAAACTTGAATTCAAATTTAAATCAAATTATTTAAATTTTCAAAACTTGATTAAGTTATTCAAAACAACTTCTATCTTTGAAATTCCATCTCAAAAGCTTTTCACTTTAAACCCAAATTTCCAATTTCAAAATCAATTGAAATTTAAATTTCAATTTCAAAAACATCAAATTTAAATTATCTGTGACTTAACCGATTTCTACGTGAAATCCATATTTGTGTGTGTAAAAGTGTATTCCTGTAACGACCCGGGTTTTTCATACACGAAAAACCGGACCATTTGTGTTAAAGAAGAAGAGGTAGAAGAAGAAGAAACAGAAAATCAACAACAGAATCTCACATCGCAGCGGAATAAAATATAATATATACAAAACAGATCTTTACTCAAACAGAAAAATATATCTGTTTATACAATATATTTACAGAATACATCATCAGAGTTCATCACATCAATGACATACATCCAAATACACAACGGAACAATAAACAAATACGGAAGTACGTATCACCATCCTGCTCGTCTCCTGAGCTCCACAGCTACAATCTGAACCTGTTTATCTCGGTCTGACCCGAGCATCATATAAAACAATACCCGAGTCAGTCTGGAAAACCAGCGTGAGAAAATCACACTCAATTGATTATTAAAGTTTCAAAAATCCTTTTGAAAATAAAAGCATCTCGTAAGACCGCGCCACAAATAAACATGTCGGGTTTTTACCTTACGATAGCTAAAACACTTTTTATCAAAATCCTCTGATATTATAATAGTGTCTATTCACAAATACTTATTAAAATAGCTGAAATTGTTACATTATTAAATTCCAGCATACTAGCCACAACGTGGGTAATACAAACAAACTCGTACAAGGCACGTAGGGAGAATGGATTTCCAACGAATGACTAGGCACTGGGGTACCACCTGTCACAGTACGTGGCCTAGATCACAGTACCGAGGAGTACGCCCGCTCCCCTGCAACACAAAGCCGGAATCATCCCTTACTGGATAATTCCAAGTAAAATCACCCCACGGTTGGGATCAGCAACCGCACCACTAAGCCGAAATAAAAGGGACATCTAGACAGGGATGACCTTACTCTCAAGTGGGTGCTACCCACGAAGCCTTGCTGCATAACCCCTGATTTTCAGTCATTCCCGGTTGATGAGGCTCGAGGCTAAACGATACCTTTTTCAGAACACATCCCTTAGAATGCCCATCGTCCACCTGACGATGTCACGAAAGCATTCGTCCATACAAGTCCGTCCCGGGTTCGAACGGAACCGAAGGCACTATTCCTACTACATCCATTTTGGAAATATCCTCAGGATTAGTAGCGACTAGCCCTTGCACTTCATAGCTCCATCTTCGACTCCGAACACGTTACACGAAACGTACAACCGGATCGAAGTGGTATTCGAGTCTCCAGACCTAGAATCCCGGTATACGGAAACTCGATCCCGGTCTCTTCGAAACGATCAGCGCGTTTGGCCAATATTGATAGTCGGTTATTTAACTATCAATTAACATCCACAAGCAACCATCACACAATAAATAATTTCCCACATTATTTATTTGCCCAAATATCTTTCCAAGATATATTTCCAAATTTTCAAAGCTCATTTGAAAACAATTTCAAAACAGTTCCCGCTTACGGAATACATTTCCCAAATAATTATTTCCACTGAATCACCAAGTACAAAATACCTATAGATTTTAAAATAACTTTAAAACACTTTATTATAATTATACTTTAACATTTAAATTTGGAAAACTACTTTAATACTTAATTAAAAATAATACTTTTAAGAATATTTAAAATAAGGTTACTTTATACAATATAAAACTAAGTTTTCACCTTTTTAAATAAAATACTAGTCACCCTTTAAATAATTATTACGATAATAGATTTGGAAAATATTTACTTTAGAATTTTAATATTAGAAATAATAAATTTTCTAAACATGCCTTTTTAAACAACGTGAAAACTTTTAACTTATATTTAAAATTGCTTTGAAAAACGTACTTGGCTATCCAGAGAAATACACTTCTCTTCACATCCTTTAAAAATAAATCAACACTTATTTTTAAACCAATTCATATCCCTTTATAAATTCACCACCTTGAATTTATATCCTCAAATATTCCCTGATATTTTATTTTACTTTATAAACCCAGTTTATAAATTCCAAAATCTCACTTCTCTTTTAAATTCCAATTTTTAAACAACCAAATCAAATTCCCATTGATTTTCCCATTTACTTTACTTCGAAATAAATTTCTTGCTTACTTCATTTATTTCAAAATACAATAACTTTAGATTTATTTCTTTATTGTGAGTTAAACCCTTTTTAATTGAAAATACCAATTTAATCTTCCAAAATTCCTTCTTTATTACTTAATTAAATTCAATCCTTAAATTTAAAAATAAATTCTTTATTCTTTCAAATAATATCACTTAAGCTTTACAATTTATTATTTCCCTTGTTAATTCCTTCTTATTCCAAATTGTTAGAATTTTGCAATCACTTTTATTTTATTTCCAATTTATTATTAATTCATTCTAATTCACTTGAATTATTTCACTTAAAAATTTACTCTTTTATTTCCTTTCAAAATTCCATTCTAGAGATTTTGATAACTCAATATATCCAAATTGGTCCAACCAAACCATAACATCCAATTATCCATATAATTCATTCCGGGATATCAAAAATCATATCACAGAATATTTAAACAAAATTAAATATTTTGAGGAATCCAGTTGGATCCCTCCAACCTGTTTCCCTGCATCCACAGATGTTAGCACAATACCAATTTCACTTCAAAGTGAAATATCGCGGTATATGGGTTTTATAAAATATCATCCGCTATTATGCGGCGCATAGGGTCTCATCCGCTATATAAATGCGGGAATATCAACAACTCAAATATATACATATGCCAATATGTATATATTGGTATATACTACTATATATATAGCACATCAATCAATGCAATCATCCAATCAATGATTTAAATTTAACCATTTAAATTTAAATTCAACTGAGTGAGATTAACTCACCTTAAATTTTATTTGCAGTCCACTTCAATTTCGTCTTGGTTCCCAGCTTATAACCTCACGAAAGAAGCGAACACAAGAAGTCCCTCCTTATCATCAGGTCGAGCTCGCGAGAATGCCATCGTTCAGCTCACAGCACCACGCCCTCTTCGCGTCGACAATAGAGCAACTCGAGTTTGAGCTCGAAAACCCTAAATTCACCTTCAAATGACAGCCACGACAAACATGGCCAGACTCGATCGATAACTCTCCTGCTGCCGTCAGCAAGCATCGACAAACATCGCGACCTCCCCTTCCTTAATCGTGTTCGCGGAGCCACTATAACTCGACTTCGCGACTCAAATCGCTACCCTCTCGAGCTGCCGTGCTTGAGTTCAAGATGAACTGATGATGTCGCGATTTCTTACTCACTTCTTTTCTCGATCTGGTTTCGTTACTGAAGGAAGAGGAAAACAAAACAGAAGAGGCTCACGATAAAATGAAGGCAGCACTCTCGGCCATTATTTTTTTCCTTTTCTTCGATTTGGGTATTTGAATTAAACTGGAGGGTGGAGTCGATTTTGAAGAGGAGAAAGTCGTTCGACCATTATTTCGAACGATAGATATTTTTCTCTTTCATCTGAAGCTTCCAACACAAATTTCCTTTCGGCTGAAATGAAATAAAGGGGAAAGGTGACATTTGAAATGAGGGTAACGTGTACCAGATGGGTTACAGTGATTCTGAGAAGGGAAAAAGTTTTGATGTTAAGTTTATTTGATCAGTCAAAGTATAAATATTGTTTTCGATATAAATTCCAACGTGTTTATATATCGTACGCTCACACAACGACTCCAAACGCTACGAAAATTGAAATCCGATAATAATACAATATTACAGATCCAATGGAACTGGTTTCGTCGAATTCCGAGACTGTGCCCCGGAAAGGCTATTTTAAAATATCGATTTGAACGATATAATTTCAAAACATAACAAAACATCTTTAAATTCAAATATAAAAGTTCTATCACCTTCAGTATTATTAATATAAATTTTACAAGCCTTCAAATTATTTTTAACAGGCTTAAAAATCAAGATTCAATATTTTATCCAATTTCGATAATTAAATTCAATAATTAATTATCCAATAAATTTTGATATTTGAAATTTAAGTTAATAATTAATCTCTGAATATTTAAAATTAATTGAATATTCCAATTTTAAAAATACAAAAATTCTGGGTCGTCACAATTCCGGGGGTTTTACACACAATAGTGCAACATCAATCATCACAGATATATATATCACAGATAATAATTTACATCACAGATCAAAACACAAATCAGGGTATATCACAAAGCATCACACATCAGGGAATATCAACAATTCACACTCAATACAATCCAAATATTCATAAGTAGGGTAAGTTAATTGTCTGATTAATTCAAATCAGATTTATTACTTATGAATAAATTATTAATCCTGGTTAATTAATAAATTACAGATCATTTTGATTAATTATTCTTTAATCATTTATTAATTGACCATCAATAATTAATTAACCTATAATTATAATTCATCAACCTTTAATTATTTAAATGATTAATCTTTAATTATAAATTTCACCATTTAATTAATTATCTTCCATTAATAAATTAACCTTTAAATTAATTAATCCTTAATTATAAATTAATCTAAATCATTAATTAACTATTAATCATTCATTTATTAACTTAAGTAGTTAATTACCATTTATTAATCACTTAATCATTAATTAATTAACTTTTAATTAATAAATTATCCTTTATTAATCACATTAAATAAATTAGCCATTAATTTATTATTGTTTAATCACTTGAGTACTCAACTTTTAACCATTAAGTGATTATCTTTTAATTACTAATATTAATTACCTAATTAATTTTTTTAGTTAACCCATTTTATCCTTTATTAATCACTTTATTTATCATTTAAAAATCTTTATTTAAAATCTTTGAAATTCCATTTTTAGTTCAATTTCTTTTAAAAACACTTTAAATCTAAGTTTAAACTAAACCTGAATTAATATTCAACTTTTGATTTAAACTTATCTCAGATCTTGTTTTAAAATTTAAAATTGAATTTCAAAATTTTAACCGGAAACAGGTATAAAGCCTGTACACAATTTCTACCTGAACCAGACCCTAGCTGCTTCGAGTGTTACTTCGAGTTGCACGCTAGTTTCCCCGAGTTTCTCCCCACTTCTACCCGCGTTAATCTTTCTCCTGCTCATGATCTTCTTCTTCCATTATTATTTCTCGTATGTTTATATTTTAGCTAAGTTAAAATTTAACTGGTTAACAAGCATTCACGCGCCCCCTTCAGGAACCCGAAGTAACCCCCCCATCCTACTCGAGTATCACTCGAGTCGAAGCTACTCGCGACCTCACTGACACGTTCACGCCACCGTGCACGTGCATGATGGTTTCCCGACCCTCCGGCAACCCACTCCGCCTCCAGCAAGTCCTAAATCACCTTCTCGTTCAATATTGAAAACCAAATCAACCTGAAAAGTTCGAATACGAAAATGAGCCTGACGCTCGAACTAAAATTTGAGCTCTCGACAGCAAATCGCCTCCACCTTCCAACGCCGACCACTAGCGGTGCCTCCACTTCGCCCATACCTCAACCATATCCTCCACAACCATCTTCCAGAATCGTGAGCCACTCGGTCGAACCATGGTGGCGAAAACCAAAATTCACTGAGCATCCAAAAACGTATGAACTTAACCCTACTTTTACCTCCACCGAAAAATCTATGCATTCGAATTTTTTTTAGGCATTTTTCCTGTGTTAATTCATCTTCAAGCTTGCTTTATACGAAATTTCAACAATCAAAATTAATCGTATCAACTAAAATTGGCAAAAATGCAATTATTCTTCATATTCAAACTATGCCTTAAACAGTCACATAAAATTCATAATTTTTATACTAAAAATATTAGCTTTGTGTGTGTAATCAAGATATGTGATCAATCCTAATTTATTTTCTCTCTAGAACCAAAAAAATAGAGGTTTACAATCCTGTGATGGTCACAGAGCTAAAACTGGAAACCAATATTCTAACAAATCAAAATATTAACAAGGATTATACACACAGATTTTATACCACTTGGATAAAAAAAATTATTAGTTTACTCACAATCAACAAATACAAATAGATTAAAGGTTTAAATTAAAAGTTTGCTCACCTTGTTTTTGAAGAACAGAGGGTTGCTTGATGATGTCGAATGTTTTACTTCAGTTTTAAATGAAGCTTCCTCACCACAGACCTGAACTTGCATGCTTGATCGAGATGATTTAGATTTTAAATCATTGCATTTGATCTTTGTTGCTTCAGAAGGAAGAACAGAGAACTATATTGAATCAGGCTATGAAACTGTAAGCTGGAAACCTTCCCTTGTATTGTTGAATTTTGTTTAAGATGATGTTTTTATTTCACTTTTTTTTTCTCAATTTTAATGGAGGATGCTTTGCTTCATTTTCTCAGCTGAGAAGGGTCGAACTGGAATGGATAGTTTGATATATAGAAAGAAGGTATAGGTGATATTATTTGTTTACACAAAACAGGTACAAGATTTCCTTTTTAAATCTTTGGCCAGAGATATTTACTTTGGTTGGAGGCTGGTTCGTGTACTAAAGAGGCTGAGGTGATCTTGTACATGATGAAGAGTAATGACATTTAATGCCTCATGTACAACTTGTTTTCGGCTGTATTTATTATGTTTGAGTTGTTTTTAAATAAATCAATGTGTTACCTTATATTCTATTTGCTTTATATTTTCCTTTCTACTTGTTTGCTTAAACTTTCTTTTGTTCAACTTGACTATGTTTGCTTAGTCTTCATACTTTATGCATATGGATATAAACTTTTGTTTATTCATACATGAATATATATTAGTGTTTGTTTTATTACTTGGTAATATAAGTGAGATTATATTTTTGTTTTATTTGTTTTGTTACAATATTGAATTAATCTATCTTTAGTATGTTTACTTTATGGATACAGATTCTTATACTTTATTTGCTCATTATTTACTCTTTATATTTATCTTATATTTATTAGCTTTAAGTATTTTGTATTTTCTTTTATTATTTTATATAACTATAAATTTGTTTAAAATATTTGTTCGAAACAAACATTTATTCGTTTCGGGGAAACTCGCTTCCATTTATAATAAATTATACAATTTAAATTCAAAAATTCAAAAAATTATTAATTTAAATTAAATTAAAATCTAGGGTCATTACAGTTAGTATAACATTTAAATTTATTTCCTTATTTTAAATTTATAACCAATTATAATTTACAATTACTTGAGATTACATTCAAATAGTCATCTATTACATTAATTTACATTATTAAACTTCATTCTAGTTAGTTTTCTCATTCCTACATCATAAATTTTATTTTCTTCCCACATTAAATTACAAAATCTTATTAAATTAACTATTTTTAATTATCGAAAATTACAGGCTGTTACACTCTCCCCCACACAAAACTTTTCATCCTCGAAAAAGGAAAGAAGGAATTAAGAAATTAATATATCTTATTCAAAATTATTAAATTTATAAACTATTAATTTACACAATTAAATCATTTAAATAATATATATCAATTTTATAAACAATTAAATCCTTTCATATTCAAGTTTAATAAAGTTTGAAAAACATTTCAAAATTTTCCATGTCCGAAATTCATGGAAAATTTCGACAAAGTCTTATGACAACCCAGAATTCTGGATATTTGAAATGAGAATATTTAGTTGATATTAAATATTTAAAAGTTATTGTTTAACTTGAATTTCAAATATCATTATGAATTTGACAATTAAATTATTAAATTTAATTATTGAAGTTGAGTAAAATATTTAATCTCCAGTTTTAAGCTGGTTAAAAATATTACAAAGGCTTGGAAAATTTATATTTATGTTACTTGAGATAATATAGGTTTTAAATTTTGAGTTTGAAAGTGATTTGTTAAGTTTTAAAATATATCGTTTAAATCGACGTTTAAAAATACTTCCGGGGCACAGTCTCGAAATTCGACGGAACTAGTTCCATTGAATTCGTAATATTGTATTATTATCGAATTTCAATTTTCGTAGCGTTTAGAGTTGTTGTGTGATCGTACGATAGATAAACGCGCTGAAATTTATATCGAAAGTTTAATATAATAACTGAGTCCAAAGAGCTAATTTCTCCATACGATCGAATTAGGACTCGAAACCTCTTCCATTGTGTTCGGAATAGGGGTATAACATTTTAAACACCTGGCGGCACGCCTTGACAGGAGGTCAAGTTTTTAAGTTGCATTTATCGGAACGATATGAATTTGAATTTAAATTGAATATTTATACTAGTCAACTGCAGTTGAAATTATCTCACATCAACTCTTTTCCAGTCCATTCCAAAGCACTGTAGCCTTTTTCTCCTATAGCTACCATCACTTTTAAATCATGTCTCTTTTCCCTTTTCTTTCCATTCCTTCAAATCGAAGCCAGAAAAAAAATAATGGCCGAACATACCAATCAATACTCGAATAAAAAGGGGATCTCAGTTTTCTTTTTCGTTTCCAGATCCAGCTGCTCCTCAATTCTTCGAATTCATATATATAAAAATGGCAGAACGAAAGTAATCGAATCTCTAATCGTGCCTTCGTCCTTCTGCAATTCATTCTCGTCATCGGTTCAAAATATAGAAGAGGATAATCACGATCGAGTCGCGACCACTGACGCTTGTGTACGAGCTGACGTTGAGGCAAGGTAATCGCAAGTGGACGGTGGCGTTCCTTTCTTATCATGACTAGGGTTTGCCGAGTCGAGGAGTTCGGCAGTCTTGGGGACGCTATGCACGCAAGTGTCAGAGATTCGAGCAACTCAAGGTGGCAACCATGGGATGTGTGGAATGGCGATGCGAGGTCGAGATCGCAGGTTGCTCGCGATGGTCGTAGTCGACTGAGGAATCGGAAGGTATATCATTATTAATTAAATAAATTTTCGTGATTAGTCAAGTCATTAATGAAAAGAAAAAAATAATACAGTAAGAGGTAAACATATTTTAGATTTATATATGTATGTATATATATAAACAGTAAAGTAAATCACTGTTGCTATTTTCAAAAAAACAGAAAAAATATTTTTATATCGTTAAAGCTTGGGAAAAAGGGATTTTTAAAGTTTTGTAAAGTTTATATAAAAATTTGATTTTTATGAAATCTGTATAGATTATTTTTAAATTATATATATAGGTAGTTTCAAGGAGAATTTTATCCATATAAAAATATACATACACATTTTCACACATGTGTTAGGGTGATTAACTAATTCAACTAACTAGTTTAATTATTTTAATTATTGGAAATTTATTTATCATAGGAGATTAATTTAAAAATTAAATTATTTTAGTCACTAAAGAATTTTCCAAAGGAAAATTAGTTTAAATCCAATTATTAGTAAATTAAATTTATTAAATAATAATGGATTATTTGAGTTAGTTCGAATATTAATATAATCGTATAAATGTTTATACAAGGTCAAAATCTTAAATGTACCAAGCCGGATGGAAAATGGATTGCATGCATTGTTAAAGGCGAGTTAATCTCACTCTTCTGGACTTCTATTAAAATTTATATAGTTAAATTTAAATATTGGTTGAATGATTGGATTGATTGGATGTGGTATATTATATAGTAGTATATAATATATATTGGAGTGATTGATTTCCCGCATTATATAGCGGATGAGACCCTATGCGTCGCATAATAGCGGATGATATTATATTAATCCCATATACCGCGATATTCCACCTCGAAGTGGAATTGGTATTGTGCTAACATCTGTGGATGCAGGGAAATAGGTTGGAGGGATCCAACTGGATTCCTCAAAATTATTTAGAATGTTCTAATAATTCTGTGTGATAATTATTTGATATTCTGTGATGAATTATATTGACAATTGGGATTGAATGCTATGGTTTGCTTGAATGTATTTCGATACTCTGAGCTATCAAAATATATAGGATTGGATTTCTGAAAAGAAAATAAAGAGTAAATTTTCAAGTAAAATAGAGAATTTGAATAAAATTGAAGAATGAATCGGAAAAGAATATAAGTGATTTTAAAATCCTAATAAATAAATTCCGAGTATGGGAAAGAGGATTTTTATTAAACAAAGAAATAATGGAAATTTAAATTTAAGTGATATTATATCAAGAAATGAGGAATTTATTTTTAAATTCAAGGTTTGAATTTATTTAAAAGGATAAAGAAGGAATTTGGGAAATCTGAAATTGGTATTTTCAGTCAAAAAGATTTTAATCATAATGAAGAAACAAAATCTGAAGTTAATGGATTTGAATAAATTGAGTAAGTAAAGGAGTTAATTTCAAAATGGAGTAATTTGGAAATCAATTTGAGATTTGATTTAAGTGTTTAAAATTGGAATTTTAAAAGGGTGTTGAGACTATGAAATTTATAAACTAGGTTTATAAAAAGTGAAGTAATATATCAGTGGATATTTGGAAGAATAAATTCACGGTGAGAATTTATTAAAGGAATGAGTAAATTTATTTAAAAATAAATAGTGATTTATTTTTAAAGATGTGAAATAGAAGCGTATTTCCCTGGATAGCCAAGTACGTTTTCAAAGCAAATTTTAAAATATAAGTTAAAAGTTTTAATGTTGTTTTAAAAAGCATGTTTTAGAAAATTTATTATTAAATGTTTAGATTTTAATGTAAGTATTTCTCAAATTTTATTATAGTAGTAATTACTTAAAGGTGACTTGAAATTTTGTTTTAAAAAGATGAAAATATAGTTTTATATTGTATAAAGTAACTTCATTTTAAATATTCTTAAAGTATATATTTTTGAATAAAGTATTAAAGTAGTTTTAATTTAAATGTTTTGTTTAAAGTATATTTTATAATATAGTGTTTTAAATTACTTTAAATCTAAAGTGTTTGTACTTGGTGATTTCAGTGGAAATAGAAATATTTGGGAAATTTATTCCGTGAGAGAAATATGGTTTGAAAACTGTTTTCAAAAGGGTTGAAAATGGAAATATATCTTGCGAAGATATTTGTGAGGTAAATAAATAATTTGGAAAATTATTTATTGTTTGATGGATGTTTGTGAATGTTAATTGATAGTTAAATCACCGACTATCAATATTGGACAATGCGCTGATCGTTTCTAAGAGACCGGGATCATGATTAATTTCTCAAAAACCACTTCGATCCGATTTGTACGTTTTTGTGGTGAAAACGAGTTTGGAATCGAAGATGGAGCAGTGAAGTGCAAGGGCTAATCGCTACTAATCCTGAGGATGATTCCAAAACGGATGTAGTAGGAATAGTGCCTTCGGTTCCGTTCGAACCTGGAATGGACTTTTATGGATGAATGCTTTCGGAACATCGTCAGGTGGACGATGTGCATTCTAAGGGGTATGTTCTATGAAGGTAAAACTTAGCTTCGAGCCTCATCAACTTGGAATGACTAAAAATCAAGGGTTATGCAGCAAGGATATGTGGGTAGCACCCATTAGGGTGAGGTCATCCCTATCTAGATGTCCCTTTTTATTCGGCTTAGTAGCCAGTTATTGATCCCAACCGCGGGGTGATCTTACTCGGAATTATCCAGTAAGGGGTAGTTCCGGTCTTGTGTTGCAGGGGATCGGGCGTGGTCCTCGATACACTGATCTAGACCAGGTACTGTGACAGGTGGCACCCCAGTGCCTAGTCATTAGTTGGAAATCCATTCTCCCTATGTGCCTTTTACGGCTTTTGTTTGTATAACCCACTTTGTGGCTAGTATGCTAGAATTTAATCATGTAACAATTTCAACTATTTGAATAAGTATTTGTATATAGACACTATTATAATATCAGATGGATTTGATAAAAAGTGTTTTGGCTATCGTAAGGTAAAAACCTGACATGTTTATTTGTGGCGTGGTCTGACGAGATGCTTTTGATTTCAAAGGGTTTGGAAAAATTTAATAATCCAATTGAGTGTGTTTTCTTATGCTGGTTTTCCAGACTGACTAGGGTGTTATTTATTATAATGCTCGGTTCAGACCGAGTATTACAAATACAGGATAAGATGCTATGGAGCTCAGGAGATGAGCTGGATGCGAGACGTATCACCCGTATTTGTTGTATTCCGCTGTGTATCATAAGTGGTATAGTCATCTTGTGAGGACAAGTTATTATAGCTGTCCTGAATTGTGATGTCAATTGTATTGTACTTTGATGTGTATTCTGATGATGTATGTAGAAACAGATATAGTTTCTTTCTGTAAAGAGCAGTTATTATCTATTATATTTTATTCCACTTCGATGTGAGATTATGTTGTGTTGTTTTCTTCTTCTACCTCCTTCTTCTTTTAATCCCTGATGGTTCGTATTTTCGTTCACTTTGAGTCGATATGTTGAAGAATAGTGTTGATTCAAGGGGTACGTAAATACGGGTCACCACAGTTGGTGTCAGAGCAATTGGTTAAGCGACAACCTTGGCTCTGGTGGGGATTACTCATTTGAAAATAGAGTCCGTAGTACTCTAGAATGAGTTTGAGTGTAATAATAGATATGAGAGCGTATTTGTTAGTGAATGTAAACATTATTTTTATACTGTGTTGACTTATCGGTTGAGTGTTTATGAATTCTGGTCGGTACGGGAAGTACAACCGTAATCGATAGGGGTTTCTAAAGTCTTAAACAAGATAAACCAACATAGTATTATTTTTAAAGAGGGTAAATGAAATAATTTTACCCAAATTTATATTTTGATATAAAAGAAATGATTTTCTAAAATTATAATAAATATTTGGATGTTTTGTTGTTAATATTATAATCAAATATAAGGATCTAAAATTTGAAATGGTTTATAACCAAATAAATTCTATAAGTATGACTTATCCAAAGAAGTATAACTAAAATTTGATTTAAACCTTAATTTTAATCCCGGAAATTTTTAAAGGGTTTTAAATGAATTTAAACAAAGGTTGGGAATCTTGGGAATGTTTGAAATGTTTTCCAAAATGTTTGAAGGCAATAATAGAGTATTATTTTGGGAAATATTTTTGGAATGGAAATTGTTTTGAAATGGAATTGTGGAAGTAAATAAGCACTGAACTCACTTCAGTCGTTGGAAAATAATCCTGGTGATGATGGCCACATCATCAGTATTCATTTTCAAGTTTCTAAGTGATAGATTGCTACCGGATAGTTTGGTATGATATTTGTTTGGACTTGTTGGGTATACAAGTTGTTTTAGAAATTTCAAAAGGAAAATTTGTTTGGTAAAACAAAGTTGTTTTGGAATCAGGAGATTTGATTTGGCATACCAAGTGGGTATGTGTTGATTATTATTTCAAAATGGTTTTGAAATTAAACCGGGCAATTGAATTCTGCGAATTCTATTTAAAATAAAAATGTGAAAGTTAAGATGAATCAAATATTGAACTTATAAGAGAACTTTATATTAATAAGAAAGAAGAATGAAATTTTAATCCTGAAGTTAAAATTTAATTTGAGTATATGGGGGTGAATAAAATATATTTGAATTTAACTCGGGATAAGATAAATAAATTGAAATTGGAATTGATTTGATTTGGATAAAGTTGAAGTATAAAATGATATAATTATGGGTTATAATTGTGAAATGAAATTTATACCCTTAAGCTATTAAGTGATATATATATATATATATATATAATCTGGAATTGTGATTATAAGATGAAAATGACTCAAATGAACAATATAAGCTTTTAAGTGAATAATTTGGTGAATTTATAAATAGAGAAATGGATTGTGAAACCAGAATAAAATGGTTGGTATTTTATGGAAAATTCAAAAATTTAATTTGTATGGGAAATAAAATTGGATTTAATTTAAATTAAAGTAATCTAGTTGAATTTGGACTGATTAGAAATCAAGATTCAGTTGGGTTATAAATAGTATATGGGTCGATGGAAACAATTGAAATAGTATATGAATTGGTTGTCAACAATTAAAATTAATGTTGGAACATTGGAAATTGCTTATAAAAGACTGTTTAGTATGCATTGTTTATCAAATGCATGTTTTAGCTATTTTAAATAAGTGAAATACGAGTGAATTGTATGTATTTAGCACTTACATGTTTAATTGAGTAAGTACAGGTATAGGGAAGCCGTGTGGCTGGATTTGGTTGCGTAATATGCTAATTAAATAAGTCGTTTGCTTAAAATGCTAAATAAAGGTATGCCTACGCAATAAAAAAATAGGAAATATGAACCGTTGTTTGTTTTCTTGTTTTTCCGACCGTGTGGGTCGATGTATATATATTTATATGTCTTGTCAAATTGCAAAAGCTCCTCCGTACAAAGGAGACTCTGCCAAAATTTTCTGAAAATTTTGGGAGTTAGAAATTTTTTCAAATCTTTCACTAACGACAAAGGATTTAAAAGTGGTAAGCAAATAGAGGTGAAACTGAATATTGAAATCTAATTTAAAAGTGTTTATGTGAAGTAAGGCGAAATCGAAGAAATTTTTCGAAGAAACTATAGGAAGAAAAGTTTGCAAATAAACTTTTATTTGAGATTTTAAATAAATTAGCAAGTGAAACTAATAAAAGGAAATGGTTAATTAAATATGGGTTGAGATAAGGTGAACAAAATTCAATATTTGGAGTTTAAAGATGAATTAAATTCAAGTAGAATTGAAAATGAAAATTTGGAAATGATGGAAATAAAAGTATTGAAGTTTGAAAGTAATTAGTTTATTGAAGCAAATTGAAATTTATATGGAATTGGAATTCAATTTGAATATAAACTTCAGTAGTGAAATTGTGATAATAAATATAAGAAATATTTATATTGGACTTAAGAAATGAAGGATGAAACTCTTAAGTAAATTGGTATTGAAATATACTAAGTGAATAATTGAATGAAGATTAAAACTGAAAGTTGTGAAATGAAGTGATAATTGTGAATGAGTGGATAGAAATCAATTGGAATAAATACGTATGATGTACGTATATTATTTTATTCGCATAGCAATTTGATCAAGATTCGAGCATAGAATTTCGAGATAGTTATATCGATCCGAGTTGGGATTTTATACTCGATTTTCGACGGCGAACCCTGAAATATGGAATTTTGATTGATTTTGGATATTCTCTATCATAGTTTGTGGCTATGCAAGGAGAATGACGGTTTCTGATCAAGAAACCAGATCTAAGTCCGCACTAGGAAGTCGGGTGGACGATACTAGTTCGGAAGTGAAATTGTGTGATCGAGTGAGCGATCAGATTTGGTTTTGCGTACGGATGATATATATGCATCGTACGGGCTTAAGTAAAGTAGATATTGAAAATTTTGAAAGGAAGTGAATAAAATGATTTTGGATTCTGTGATTGGATATTATTGCTTAGTAGGATACAGGTAATTAAAGGCAAAAGAAAAATTGGTATTTTTGATTTCAGAAAATAAATTTAAATGGCCCAACAAAAGGTACGTGTTTAAATTTCTGTATGAAATTTGATGACTTTCCGATCAAGCCACTTTGATTTTGTTTTCTTTTGGAAATCTGGGGGCCTGTTGAGGCATTTTGTAGTTGTACCGAGCTAGCCGCGCAAAGGAGACGCTGGTGAAATTTTTCAAAATTTTAAGGAGTTAGAAAAATTTTGAGAAAATTATGAAAATTTAAAATTTGGTTTTGAATTTAAATTTGAATTGTTAAATAAGTGATATTGTTTGGGACTTATGGATAATTTGGAAAGTTAGAAAGAGGGTTAGTGTGTCTTAATAAAAGATTATTTTGGAAAGTTGTTTGAAACTATTTGGATTTGAGAAAATAGTTAACGGGGATTGAATCATTCTTCCTAACTAGTAATTTCATAGACGAAATTCTTTTAGGGGGGGAGGAATGTGATGACCCAGAATTTTGGATATTTGAAATGAGAATATTTAATTGATATTAAATATTTAAAAGTTAATGTTTAACTTGAATTTCAAATATCATTATGAATTTGACAATTAAATTATTAAATTTAATTATTGAAGTTGAGTAAAATATTTAATCTCCAGCTTTAAGCCGGTTAAAAATATTTCAAAGGCTTGGAAAATTTATATTTATGATACTAGAGATAATAGAGGTTTTTAATTTTGAGTTTGAAAGTGTTGGGCGATCTCTCACCACCGAGCCAAGCCCACACCGAACCGGCCTCATCATCGGACGAAGACCACAGAACAAACTCTACCACAAAACCATCTCATTGCCGATCCAAGCTTAATCACCAGACGGAGACTACCGAACCAACTCATTGCCAAACTGGTCTCATCACCGGACGGAGACTACCGAACCAACTCATTGCCGAACTGGTCTCATCACCGGACGGAGACCACCGAACTAGCTCCACCATCGAACCAAGTCTCATCTCCAACCACCGAACCAACTCCTTGCCGATCCAAATCTCATCTCCAACCACCGAACCAAAGTCCTACCGAGCCAAAGCATTGCCAGGCCAGATTGTAGCAGCCCAGGCCCAACAGAAGCTATATACATCCAAAACTCCTGCCCCAAACCTCACTCTATAAATAGAGGGGTAGGGGTACAGCAATAGAGGACAAGTTTGAGAGCTCAAGCACGGATAGAACTTTCAAACAACTTTCATATACTTGTAACAAAGCTTTGTACTTGTAATTTGAATAGAAAAGGAGAATAACATATAAAGTGGACGTAGGCACATTCTGGCCGAACCACTATAAATCTGTGTGTCTTTTACAGTTCAGTCCCTGCTTTTCGTATATTTGCATAAATCACCCAAATCACTAAGAACAACCTAAAATCAACTAAATCATACGACATGGAGGTGTTTGTCCTGCGAACATTTTTGGTGCTTTCACTGAGAACTAGAAGCTCGAAGCTTCAGCTTTTTCCACTTAACCTTCTTCCTAACAGCTTCGTTCATTGCTTGGAAAACATGCCTCCCAAGCAGAAGAAAGATGTTAACAAAGGAAAAAACATCGCAACCAGCAGTCTTCCAGAACCAGTGGTCACAGATCAAGTAAATCGTCCCCCTCCAACAGCTGTACCAAATAAAGGTCAGGCAAATCCGACCACCCCTGCCGCGGAACAGCTGGCAGCCATTACTAGGGCAGATCTAGACAGGGTTGTGGCTGAAGTGACTAACCGCTTCACGTCCCAGCAGGAAGCCTTGGTGGACCATCTCATGTCATGCTTAAGGGATGCTGAAGCATCCAACCGCAACACCGAATCATGGGGTGAGTCCCAGTCTGGAGGACCTCAAAGACATAAAGATCTTCTTTCTTCGAAGGAACTAATGGTAGAAGCAGCCATGGTAGGAGCCGAGATCGAGCACAGCCCGAAGTTAGGCTTGAGGAAACGCTTGGAACCGAACCCAACGGGGGAGGTACCGGGCGGAGGTCAATTGTAGCTTAGCCGGTCGTACTGCCTAGCCACGGAAACACCAACAACGGGGCCGAGCTAGAGTCCATCCCGAAGTTAGACCCGAGGAAGTGCTTAGATCAGAACCCAGCAGGGGAAGATCAAGGCAAGGGCCAACTATAGCTGACCCTAGCATGCTCCCGGAAGACCAAAGGCATCCACTAGAAAATTTCAGGAATGATAGACGATACCATCCCTACAGGTCATCCGGATGGGATCAGTCCCATAGAGCAGAACCAAACTCATTCCTATCTGCTCCAAATTCCGATGAAAGGATGGCACGCTTGTTCAGAGAGTGCGTCCAACGGGATCAAAGAGATTGGGGGATAGGTGCTAGGGTAACCAGCCCCTTCGCCCGCAATATTGAAATTGCCATCACCCCCCGAGAATGGAAAATGCCAACAATGGAACCTTACAAAGGAACCTCCGACCCCGTTGTGCACTTACAGAGATACAAACAGCATATGCTCATGAGTGGAGCAACAGAGGGAGTACTGTGCAAATGCTTTCCACTATTCTTAGCAGATCTAGCTACCTCCTGGTTCGGTCATCTACCCCAAGGATCCATCAGCTCGTGGGAGATGCTGAAAGAAAAGTTTATCAGCCAGTTCCGCATTCATGTGGAACAACCCAAGGACGCTTATTCCTTATCCAGCATCAAACAGAAACCTGGAGAGAAGCTGCAGCAATACCTAACCCGATTCAATGCCGCAGCAGCCGCAGTCCAAGATGCCGATGAGAAACTTGTCGTAATGGCCCTCTGTAGTGGTGTGCATCCGGACACTAAATTTGCTAGAAGATTGACCAAAGAAAAACAAGCTACTTTACCCGATTTCTTCCATGAAGCTAGGAAATATATGAGACTTGAAGATGCTGCTATGGAGAGGCAGACAGGGCAACAATATAAGGCGGCTCATGGCAACACGCCCGCTGTAGCAAGGGACGTTCGAAGAAATGATTCTAGAGACAACGCTGGGGGCAAGAAGGGAGATAAGCGCCTATATCGGCCAGGACCGAGATTTGACACTTACACCCCGTTGAATGAAACAATCAAAAACATCTTCCTGGCCACTCAAGACGAGGTTAGATACAAACGCCCCCCGCACAAGAAGGAATCATATAACGCAATTAAGTCTGGAAAATTCTGCCGCTTCCACGAATCCCATGGGCATGATACCAACGAATGCCATCATCTCGGAGACTTGATTGAAGAACATATCAGAAGAAGGAAACTAGAACGCTATGTAAAAAGTCAGAACATGACTCTAGCTCCTGCCAATGAAAATCCAAGGCTACCCTCTCCAAAGATAGGTAGAGGGAATCGCAACACTAGTGGACCCAGTCAAGAGAAGATAGTGGTCCATACCATCTCAGGAGGGCCAGACACTGCCGACAGAAGCTGGGCAGAGATGGAAAGATATGGAAAGTCACTTAGAAACAATGAAGACTGCGTTAATTCTGTCATAGAAGAACGCCACCCGAAGCGGAAAGAGAGTAATGACATCACATTTAGTAGGCGTGACCTAGAGGGAAGGCAATACCCTCAAATGGATCCCATGGTTATCTCCGCCTGGCTCGGTCCAGCCGAAGTTTTCCGAATTCTGGTAGACACTGGAAGCTCAGTAAATATCCTGTTCAAGCATGCATTCGACAAAATGAAACTGTCAATAAAGGATGTTGCCCCCTGCAATAAACCACTACACGGTTTCACTGGAGTTGCAAAGATGCCCCTCGGGCAACTGGACCTCTTTGTTGAAATTGGAAGTCATCCCCGCTCCGTTGTACGGAAGCAGACATTTGTGCTAATAGAAAACCACTCGTCCTACAACGCCTTCTTAGGAAGGCCAGCCTTGTCTGACTTCCAAATTGTCCTGGCCCCATGGTGTCTAAAGATGAAATTTCCAACGAAAAATGGAGTAGGGGAAGTAGAGGGAGACCAGGACATCGCTCGAGACTGCTATGTAACTGAACTTCGCAACAACCACAGGAAAGATAAAGGGAAAAGTGTAGAGATTGCCCTCTGCACAAAAAGTTTGGAAGCATAGCAACTAAAGAAAGCTCCTCCTCTTCGGTATACAAGCGACCCTTTCAATGAATTAGACCTCAGGGACAAAGAGGTGGAGGCCACCGCCGAGCCTGCAGAGGCTATGGAATTTGTATCTGTAGACAAGCATGACTCGAGCAGACTATTGAAAATCGAGTCCCAACTAAAAGCAGAGTTGAAGGAGCAACTCATTGACTTTCTCCGCCATAACTTGGATGTGTTTGCATGGTCACACGCTGACATGACCGGAATCTCCCCTGACATAGCATGCCATGTACTCAACATCGATCCTACCAAGGCCTCAGTAAAACAGAAAAAGAGAAGTATGGGGGCAGAATGATCAGCAGCCCTCGATGAGGAAGTAAAGAACCTACTTGCCAATGACTTCATACGAGAAGCCATCTACCCAGAGTGGATCGCCAACCCGATGCTGCTAAAGAAGGCTAATGGGATGTGGCGAACATGCATTGACTTCTCCAACTTAAATGACGCCTGCCCAAAGGATTGCTTCCCACTTCCCCGAATCGATCAACTTGTAGACAGCACAACCGGGCACGAACTCTTATCCTTTATGGATGCATACTCAGGATATAACCAAATTCCTATGCATGCTCCCGATCAAGACCACACTAGTTTCATCACTGAGCGGGGTTTGAACTACTACAAGGTAATGCCTTTCGGACTTAAAAACGCAGGAGCCACCCACCAGCGACTCGTCAACAAGATGTTTGCAGAGCTAATAGGACAAACTATGGAAGTGTATGTGTATGACATGCTGGTAAAGTCAAGGAAAGCCGATGATCACGTAAGCCACCTGGGCGAGATGTTTCAAGTACTTCGCAAGTATGGAATGAAACTTAATCCTCTAAAATGCTCCTTCGGAGTATCATCAGGAAAGTTCTTGGGATTCATTGTCCAAGCCAGAGGGATTGAAGCAAACCCTGAACAAGTCCGAGCTCTAAAAGATATCAAGATACCTTCCACTCGAAAGGAAATGCAAAGCCTGAATGGGAAAGTGGCCGCCCTAAGCTGATTCATCTCCAAAGCAATGGACAAGTGCGTCCCATTCTTCGAAGCTCTAAAGAAAGACAAAGGAAAGTTTGAATGGACTGACGAATGCTTAACCGCTTTCCTTAACTTAATCGAACACCTCCAAAAACCGCCGGTACTCTCGACTCCAAATGAAGGCGAAGAGTTATACCTATACCTTGCTGTATCATCTCATGCTCTAAGCGCTGCTTTGGTAAGAGAAGACAACCGCACGCAGCGGCCAGTATACTTTGTAAGTAAGAGGTTTACAGGGGCAAAAATCCGATATCCTAGACTTGAAAAGCTAGCATTCTGTCTACTAATTGCATCACGAAAACTGCGACACTATTTCCAATCCCATTCCATCAGAGTTCTGACCGATCAACCGCTGAGGCATGTACTCCATCGTCCCGACACTTCCGGGCGACTACTCAAATGGTGCATTGAACTAAGTCAATATGATATCACCTACCACCCTCGCACCGCCATAAAGGGGCAAGCCATGGCCGATTTCATCGCAGAATTCACTACCAACGAAGGGAAGGAGCAATCGGAAATAGCAGAAGACATCAAGTGGAATCTCTTTGTGGATGGTGCGTCAAACGAACAAGGCTCGGGGGCAGGTGTGGTAATAATCACTCCCAGGTGAAATAAGCTGCACTATGCTATAAGGTTGGAGTTCGCTGCCACCAACAACGATGCAGAATATGAAGCAGTGATAGCTGGATTAGAACTTGCCTTAGAAATCGGAGTCAATTCTTTGTGTCTTCATAGCGATTCTCAACTTATTGTTAATCAAATACTAGGAGAATTCCAGGCTCGAGAAGAACGACTCATAGCATATTTAAAGAAGACCAAGTTACTTCTCAGTCAATTAGACCACTACTTAGTCAAACACATCCCTCGGGAAGAGAACCAAGAGGCCGACGAATTGGCGAAGCAAGCTAGCGTAAGAGACGGCGCTGTTTCCGGAGCAGTAGCCATCTCAAAGCAACTAACCCCAAGTTTTGAGCAAGTGAATCTGATAGCTGCAACCGAAGAAGCAACGTGGATGACTCCCATCTGAGACTACTTACAAAGTGGCACACTACCCGATGGGCGTAACGAAGTCAAGAAAATCTTGAGGAAAGCTTCCCGCTACACAATACAAGAAGGCACCCTCTATCGGCGCGGCTTCTCTAACCCCTTATTAAGGTGTGTCGCTGGAAGGGAGGCCAAGGAAATCTTATCCAACATTCATCAAGGAAGCTACGGAGATCACACCGGAGGGCAAACTTTAGCAAAGAAGATACTCCGATATGGATATTTCTGGCCCACCTTGAGAAAAGACGCCTTAGATTTCATCAGAAAATGTGACAAATGCAAGAAGTTTGCTAAGATTCCGCGGCTACCAACAACTGAGATTACTCACTTGACCAGCCCTTGGCCCTTTGCAGTATGGGGAATTGACTTAATAGGCGAACTGCCAATGGGCCGAGGCGGGGCCAAATATGCTATAGTGGTAGTCGACTACTTCACCAAATGGGTGGAGGCAGAACCCCTAAATAAAGTATCTTCAGCAAAAGTTATTAATTTCTTGATCAAAAATGTTCTATGCAGGTACGGAGTGCCCTTCAAAATTATGTCAGACAATGGACTCCAGTTTGATAGCGAGGAATTTGCCAACTGGTGCCAATAGCACGGAATTCACAAAAGCTTCTCATCTGTAGCTTATCCCCAGGCAAACGGACAAGTCGAGGTCGTCAACAAAATTCTAAAAACTCTAATAAAAAAGAAACTCGAAAAGTCATAGGGCGCTTAGGTGGATGAACTCCCTACGGCACTGTGGGCCTATCGCACATCTTTTAGAACATCAACGGGGCATACTCCATTCTCTTTGGCATACGGATCGGAGGCTATGCTCCTAGTTGAAACCATCGTGCCTTCCCACCGTAGGATCCACTATAACCCAGAAGAGAACGAAGAACTCCTTCACATGTCTTTGGATCTAATTGAGGAGAGAAGAAATGATGCAACCCTCAAAGCAGCAGCCCACAAGTAAAAAGTGGCAGCACAATACAACTCCAAAGTCAAGCATCGTACCTTACAAGAAGGAGATCTTGTCCTCAAGCGAATCTTCCCTCACCCCGGGGCACTAGATCCGATCTGGGATGAACCATATGTAATTCATAAAGATCTCCACAATGGAGCTTATATTTTGTCAACAGTGGACGGAGAGGTGTTCTAGAGGGCATGGAACATTCAACACCTCCGTCGATACTTTTCTTAAATTGTACTGCCCATATGAAGTGAATTAACAAAGAGAATCAGTGGACGTAGGCATTTTCGTGCCGAACCACTTTAAAAAACTTGTCTCTTTTTAACTTGTTCCTTTATATCTTGGCTGCTTGTTAGCTTTATCCTTTTCTGTTGAACAAAATCCTGTGTAATGACATTCCCGTTCAAGACACGTCACAGTGCAACTTCTTCTGGACAAGACCTAACAGGTATTATGTGAATCTATGCCCTCACCAATGAGACACTTTTGCTCCGGCATCCCTCTGCCGCGGGTTAACTCATTGCTCGCGACGGCCCTCAAAGCCAACTGTAATGAGCCGATTATAAGCCACCAAGAAGGCCGACTATAGCCGGGGTAGCTCATTACGGCGTTTGGCTCGCCGGCAACTGTGAACCTACTTTAAGCCCCAACATAAGGTGTGGCCAGCCAGGGGCAGTTCACGGTTGACGATCGGCACTCACGCTAGTCGGCCACAGTAAATCGAGTAATACCCACGATTACGGGCCATAATGGCACGGGTAGTTACTGTGTGCGATCTCAGCTCCGATGTGTCTTAAGTACGGCTGTGGTAAAAAAGATTAACTCCCCGCGGAGGCGTAAGATGGGTGACAAATGTCTCCAAGACCCACAGCTAGGGAAAGTGACTACAAAGCCCGTTTGCCACGAACTTAAGCACGTCGAAGGCCTTCCGTGATTGGAATTTTTACTTTTTCTCATATTTCAATTTTATTTAAAAAACTTTTCTCCTATCCTCTGTAACAATCCCTAAAGTACAGGACACAAAATAGGAGACATTCGCTAATAGAAGCAGATACTCACAGCAGGACACTGACCGCATTCCACGCTCTGTCGCACGAGACATTCAAAGCTGCCATCTACAAGTAAAATATGAAGGGCAGTACTTTCTTCTTTCATGTATGAACATATGGCTATAATTTATTCACACGTCACACTAACATTGCAAGGCATGAAATTATGCTTTAAGAAAGAACTTGGCATTAAAAACAACTGAATTACAAGCATATGCATAAGCTATATTTCTCATACAACATGCCAAAATAACAAAAGCATTAAAAAAAAACGACAGAATCAGCTTAAGTTAAAAAATTACACGTCAAAAACAGTGTTGTTTATTACCAATAGCATAATTACAACCTAAAAGTTACGTTACTGTTTTGAGACTAACATATACAACAATGTTAAGTCCACAAAAAGATATCCAGGTCCAATCAAGGAGCCGGCTGCGTCGGAGCTTTATCCTTGTCCTGTTGCCCACCTGTCCGAGCAAAGAAAGAATTCATTAGTGATAAGCAACCAAGTTAACGAAAACACTAGAAAGGAAGACTTACCAGCACCTACTTCTTGACCATCCTGGTCATCATCCTCTACTTGCACACCTACCTCCTCAGCTACAAGCAACCGCATGCCTTCCTTCACCACCACCTTCTCCTCCTTGGTAAACTGAGCAGTAACCACATCCATCCTGAAGGTCACGCCACCCTCCTTATCCGCCTCAGCCTTGGCCTCCTCCAGAGCCCTAAGATAGATCCTAGCCATGACCCGGGGGTAATCATCCATCCAGGACAAGTTACCCTGCCTCTAAGTACGAAAGTACGTATCTTGGAGCATCCAATCCATCATCCCCTTGTTCTCCTCAAACTCCCTCATTCGGACCTCAGACGCCCGCAGCTTCGGAACGACTGCATCCCTCTCCGATCGATACCGTAAACGGTCAGCCTAAAGGGACCTCCTCATCGCCTCCATCTCCTCCTTCAACTTAGCCTGAGTAAGCTCTGCGACTTCAAGTCTCCCCAATAGTTTCTCTACCCGCTCGAGGTCCGCCTGCCGAACCTCATCCACCGTGACAATGGCCGTGTCAACCCGCTCCTTACAGACGGCCTCCATCTTCCGCAACTCTGCCCCACTGGCCTCTTCCATAGTCTTCCTCAATTGTCTGGATGCGGCCTCATGCTGAGAGATTTGGATGGCTTGGTCGGCAAATTGCTTAGCCTGGTCGAAAACCATCAACTGTAGCCGAAAGTTGGCGCTCCCTATCTCTTCCCCAGCCTTGACCAGTCGGGCGTGATGCCCCATCAATTTCTTGGTCTCCTCAACAACCTGGTCAATATTTGCCTTAGCCTCATCCCCCAGAGTTACAACCCGGGTAGTAAGCAGATCAAGGTCAAAAGACTTAGCTTCGTCAAGCACCCGTACCATAAGATTGCGAGGGAGAAGATGCTCGCCAGTAACCTCGTCGAAGGAGATATCATGAGAGGCCGGATCCATGTCTGGATGACCCGCAAACGGATTGCGAACTAAGCCAGGGTGATCTATCGGGGTGAAGGTTGGATTCTCAAACGGATGTGGGGAAGGCCTGAACTCAGTGTCATCCTCAGTAATATCATGGATAGGCTGGAGTGGGGTCGGAGGACCAGGAAGAGATTCAAATGTAGATCGACTCCTCTTCTTCTTTTGTATATCATATTCAATAACTCCAAGAAGAGGACGATAGCCGACTATGTCTCCAAGACGGTTAGTAGGAGGCTTCGGCTTGGCGGAAGCTTTGAAAAGTTTGTATTGTTCAAGCCTGTGCCAAAGATCTGAGGTCTTGGCCGTTTTGCCCGCTCCTGGAGTAAAAATCAAGTGTCACCAGCATGCATTGAGCCATCATTCGAGAACTAAAAAGAATGGAGAGAAATTTACCTTGAACCGCGGAGGTTGCCTCAGTAGAAGCGTTCCCAGAAGATAAGTCGATGCCGGTCCCAACCTTATCAGCTTTCTTGGACTTCTCCGTTTCCTCCAAGCCTTCGAAGGCTTGATAGAAGGCGTCATCCGTCCACTCTTGCATCTCGCCTACTTGCCTAGAAGACAGAACCCCGGTGCCATCACCACCACCATCACCTCCTCCTTTACTTCCGCTCTCACCTCCCTCATCTCCGCTTTTCCCTTCATCCACATCTCCCTCCTCCGGAATATCTGGACATGTACTGGGAGAGGGACCGTCAAACTTCTGGAGTTTCTTTCCCCCAGCAGCTGGAGGTATCGAAAAGGGTCTCCTTTTGCTACTCTTCGACGCAGCCCCTCCATTAACTTGGGCAGCCCTCTCTTCCGCCGTATCCCTCTGTTTGACCACGGACTGATGTGGTAAGATCAGGTTGTGCTCCAGAAGTGTAGCGTTCCTGATCAAGTAAGCAGCCGACCTATCTCTTCCTGAAATAGCTTCTATTTCCACTGCCATCTGAACCAGGCGATCATTCTCCACGACCGCAAAACCACCTGTCGCTAGCAAGAAATAAAAAACACATAAGAAGAAGCATTGCAACTAGAGCGGAAATTGTAAATAAACTTTGACTTAAATCCGGAGGTGAAGCGACGGATAGAAACAGAGTCGTCCCTGACAAAAAACCATTCCTTTTTAAACATGCTGTACTTCGAGTACAAGTCCAGCACTGGCTTGAAGGATACGGCCGATTCCAAGCTGATGTATGGAGATCCCTTCTTATAGCCCCACAAGTTGTACAAATACCGGATCTCCCGGTTGGAAGGAGGACGCCCGTATCTCCTCTGAAAGATAACAAAAAGGCTCACCAGAATGGCATAGGAGTTGGGCTGAAGCTAAAGTGGAGCCACCTTCAGGTATGTGACGAAGCTGACTATCCAGGCGTTGAGAGGCGGGATGGCACCACACATACAGTGACACCTGCTGTAAGCAAAGTAGCCTTCAGGGGGGGTCATACGGCATCACTCCTTCCCCCAGCAATAGCATGCGTGCTCTGTCAATCCCGAAGGAACGAGAAATAACATCAAGTTGCTCCTCTTTAAGTGAGCTGGGGAAGCAATCAGGAGGTGAGTTCAAAAGCTCCTGAGGGCCGTACCCATCTACTAATGATCTCGGGGCGGGCCCATGACGGACAGATCAAGACTGAGCTGGGGGCACTGTGGAAGGCTCTTCTCTGTCCTGTGATTTCTTCTTTTTTGATCGAGTTTCCACTTTATGAGACATTTATCTGCAAACACAAAAAAGCACGTCATTAGCACGAGAGAAATAAACGAGCAAGTACGTGCAGCCTAGGATTTCACTCATAATTCAAGTCATAAAAGTGCATTCGATAGTTCAAGGCCGAAAAGTCATTCGGTATTCAAACTCCCCTATCTCGTTCCGCATTTCCAACAGGGACTCATTCGGCACTCGGATTCATTCGGTAGTCCAAGGCCGAAAGATCATTCGGTATTCAAAACTCCCCTGTCTCATTCTGTATTTTCTACAAAGGCCCTTTCGGCATTCGGATTCATTCGGTAGTACAAACCATAAGGGTCATTCGGTAATCACCTGATTCGGTATGATTCGGCAATATGGTTGATTCGTCAGAAAGATCTGATTCGGCTATCTCACTTGGTAGGGAATAGCGAAAGCATGATGCCCCTACTTATAAGCAAACAAAAGCGACCGAACCAACTGATTCGGCACGCAGGACCGGATGGCCGAGCTAAAACAAAGCATGGCATACGCTGGCATATGCCCCGCTTTAGGGGGCAAATGTTGGGCGATCTCTCACCACCGAGCCAAGCCCACACCGAACCGGCCTCATCAATGGACGAAGACCACAGAACAAACTCTACCACAAAACCATCTCATTGCCGATCCAAGCTTAATCACCGGACGGATACTACCAAACCAACTCATTGCCGAACCGGTCTCATCACCGGACGGAGACTACCGAACCAACTCATTGCCGAACCGGTCTCATCACCGGACGGAGACTACTGAACCAACTCATTGCCGAACCGGTCTCATCATCGTACGGAGACCACCGAACTAGCTCCACCACCGAACCAAGTCTCATCTCCAACCACCGAACCAACTCCTTGCCGATCCAAATCTCATCTCCAACCACCGAACCAAAGTCCTACCGAGCCAAAGCATTACCAGGCCAGATTGCAGCAGCCCAGGCCCAACAGCAGCTATATACATCCAAAACCCCTGCCCACAACCTCACTCTATAAATAGAGGGGCAGGGGTACAACAATGGAGGACAAGTTTGAGAGATCAAGCACGGATAGAACTTTCAAACAACTTTCATATACTTGTAACAAAGCTTTGTACTTGTAATTTGAATAGAAAAGGAGAATAACATATAAAGTGGACGTAGGCACATTCTGGCCGAACCACTATAAATCTGTGTGTCTTTTACAGTTCTGTCCCTACTTTTCGTATATTTGCATAAATCACCCAAATCACTAAGAACAACCTAAAATCAACTAAATCATACGACTTGGAGGTGTTTGTCCATTTTTTGTGCAAATAGAAAGTGATTTGTTAAGTTTTAAAAATATATCGTTTAAGTCGACGTTTAAAAATAGACTTCGGGGCACAGTCTCGGAATTCGACGAAACCAGTTCCATTGGATCCTTAATATTGTATTATTATCGGATTTCAATTTTCGTAGCATTTGGAGTTATGTAATCGTACGATAGATAAACGCGCTGAAATTTATATCGAAAGTTTAATATAATAACTGAGTCCAAAGAGCTATTTCCTCCATACGATCGAATTAGGACTCGAAACCTCTTCCATTGTGTTCGGAATAGGGGTATAACATTATAAACGCCTGATGGCATTCCTGGACAGGAGGTCAAGTTTTTAAGTTGCATTTATCGGAATGATTTGAATTTGAATTTAAATTGAAATATTTATACTAGTCAACTATAGTTGAAATTATCTCACATCAACTCTTTTCTAGTCCTTTCCAAAGCACTGTAGCCTTTTTTCTCCTATACACTACCATCACTTTTAAATCACGTCTCTTTTCCCTTTTCTTTCCATTCCTTCAAATCGAAGCCAGAAAAAAAAATTATGGCCGAACATACCAATCAATACTCGAATAAAAAGGGGATCTCAGTTTTCTTTTTCATTTCCAGATCCAACTGCTCCTCAATTCTTCGAATTTATATATATATAAATGGCAGAATGAAAGTAATTGAATCTCTAATCGCGCCTTCGTCCTTCTGCAATTCATTCTCGTCATCGGTTCAGAATATAGAAGAGGATAATCATGATCGAGTAGCGACCATTGACGCTCGTGTATGAGCTGACGTTGAGGCAAGGCAATCGCAAGTTGATGGTGGCGTTCCTTTCTTATCGCGACTAGGGTTTGTCGAGTCGAGGAGTTCGGCAGTTTTGGGGACGCTGCGCGCGCAAGTGTCAGAGGTTTGAGCAACTCCAGGCGGCAACCAGGGGATATGTGGAACAACGATGTAAGGTCGAGGTCGTAGGTTGCTCGCGATGGTCATGGTCGACTGAGGAATCGGAAGGTATATCATTATTAAATAAATTTCCGTTATTTGTCAAGTCATTAATGAAAATAAAAAAATATACAGTAAGAGGTAAACATATTTTAGATTTATATATGTATGTATATATATAAACAGTAAAGTAAATCACTGTTGCTATTTTCAAAAAAACAGAAAAAATATTTTTATATCGATAAAGCTTGGGAAAAAGGGATTTTTAAAGTGTTGTAAAGTTTATATATAAATTTTATTTTTATGAAATCTGTTTAGATTATTTTTAAATTATATATATATATATATATAGTTTCAAGGAGAATTTTATCCATATAAAAATATACATACACATTTTCACACATGTGTTAGGGTGATTAACTAATTCAATTAACTGGTTTAATTATTTTAATTATTGGAAATTTATTTATCATAGGAGATTAATTTAACAATTAAATTATTTTACTCACTAAAGAATTTTCCAAAGGAAAATTAGTTTAAATCCAATTATTAGTAAATTAAATTTATTAAATAATAATGGATTATTCGAGTTAGTTTGAATATTAATAAAATCGTATAAATGTTTATACAACGTCAAAATCTTAAAGGTGGCAAGCCGGATGGAAAATGGATTGCATGCATTGTTAAAGGTGAGTTAATCTCACTCTTTTGGACTTCTATTAAAATTTAAATAGTTAAATTTAAATATTGGTTGAATGATTGGATTAATTGGATGTGGTATATTATATAGTAGTATATAATATATATTGGAGTGATTGATTTCCCGCATTATATAGCGGATGAGACCCTATGCGCCGCATAATAGCGGATGATATTATATTAATCCCATATACCGCGATATTCCACCTCGAAGTGGAATTGGTATTGTGCTAAAATCTGTGGATGCAGGGAAACAGGTTGGAGGGATCCAACTGGATTCCTAAAAATTATTTAGAATGTTCTAATAATTCTGTGTTATAATTATTTGATATTCTGTGATTAATTATATTGACAGTTGGGATTGAATGCTATGGTTTGCTTGAATATATACTCTGAGCTATCAAAATAAATAGGATTGGATTTTTGAAAAGAAAATAAAGAGTAAATTTTCAAGTAAAATAGAGAATTTGAATAAATTAAAGAATGAATCGAAACAGAATATAAGTGATTTTAAAATCCTAATAAATAAATTTCGTGTATGGGAAAGAGGATTTTGAGTAAACGGAGAAATAATGGAAATATAAACTTAAGTGATATTATATAAAGAAATGAGGAATTTCATTTTAAATTCAAGGTTTGAATTTATTTAAAAGGATAAAGAAGGAATTTGGGAAATCTGAAATTGGTATTTTCAGTTAAAAAGATTTTAATCATAATGAAGAAACAAAATCCGAAGTTAACAGATTTGAATAAATTGAGTAAGTAAAGGAATTTATTTCAAAATGGAGTAATTTGGAAATCAATTTGAGATTTGATTTATAAAATTGGAATTTTAAAAGGAAGTTGAGACTATGAAATTTATAAACCGGGTTTATAAAAAGTAAAGTAATATATAGTGGATATTTGGAAGAATAAATTCACTGTGGGAATTTATTAAAGGAATGGGTAAATTTATTTAAAAATAAATAGTAATTTATTTTTAAAGATGTGAAAGAGAAGCATATTTCCCTGGGTAGCCAAGTACGTTTTCAAAGAAAATTTTAAAATATAAGTTAAAAGTTTTAATGTTGTTTTAAAAAGCATGTTTTAGAAAATTTATTATTAAATGTTTAGATTTTAAAGTAAGTACTTCTCAAATTTTATTATAGTAGTAATTACTTAAAGGTGACTTGAAATTTTGTTTTAAAAAGATGAAAATCTAGTTTTATATTGTATAAAGTAACTTCATTTTAAATATTCTTAAAGTATATATCTTTGAATAAAGTATTAAAGTAGTTTTAATTTAAATGTTTTGTTTATAGTATATTTTATAATATAGTGTTTTAAATTACTTTAAATCTAAAGTGTTTGTACTTGGTGATTTCAGTGGAAATAGAAATATTTGGGAAATTTATTCCGTGAGAGAAAGATGGTTTGAAAACTGTTTTCAAAAGGGTTGAAAATGGAAATATATCATGCGAAGATATTTGTGAGGTAAATAAATAATTTGGAAAATTATTTATTATTTGATGGATGTTTGTGAATGTTAATTGATAGTTAAATCACCGACTATCAATATTGGACAATGCGGTGATCGTTTCGAAGAGACCGGGATCGGGATTAATTTCTCGAAAACCACTTCGATCTGGTTTGTACGTTTTTGTGGGGAAAACGAGTTTGGAATCGAAGATGGAACAGTGAAGTGCAAGGGCTAATTGCTACAATCCTGAGAATGATTCCAAAATGGATGTAGTAGGAGTAGTGCCTTCGGTTGCGTTCGAACCCGGAACGGACTTGTATGGATGAATGCTTTCGGAACAACGTCAGGTGGACGATGGGCGTTCTAAGGGGTATGTTCTATGAAGGTAACACTTAGCCTCAAGCCTCATCAACCAGGAATGACTGAAAATCAGGGGTTATGCAGCAAGGCTATGTGGGTAGCACCCATTAGGGTGAGGTCATCCCTGTCTAGATATCCCTTTTTATTCGGCTTAGTGGGCGGTTGCTGATCCCAACCGCGGGGTGATCTTACTCGGAATTATCCAATAAGGCGTAGTTCCGGTCTTGTGTTGCAAGGGATCGGGCATGGTCCTTGGTACACTGATCTAGACCAGGTACTGTGACAGGTGATACCCCAGTGCCTAATCATTAGTTGGAAATCCATTCTACCTACATTCCTTTTACGGCTTTTGTTTGTATAACCCACTTTGTGGCTAGTATGCTGGAATTTAATCATGTAACAATTTCAGCTATTTGAATAAGTATTTGTATATAGACACTATTATAATATCAGATGGATTTGATAAAAAGTGTTTTGGCTATCATAAGGTAAAAACCCGACATGTTTATTTGTGGCATGGTCTTACGAGATGCCTTTGATTTCAAAGTGTTTGGAAAACTTTAATAATCCAATTGAGTGTGTTTTCTCACGCTGGTTTTCCAAACTGACTCGGGTGTTATTTATTATAATGCTCGGGTCAGACCGAGTATTACAGGTATAGGATAAGATGCTGTGGAACTCAGGAGATGAGCTGGATGCGAGACGTATCACCCGTATTTGTTGTATTCCGCTTTGTATCATAAGTGGTATAGTCATCTTGTGAGGATAAGTTATTATAGTTGTCCTGAATTGTGTTGTTAATTGTATTGTACTCTGAAGTGTATTCTGATGATGTTTGTATAAACAGATATAGTTTCTTTCTGTAAAGAGTAGTTATTATCTATTATATTTTATTCCACTGCGATGTGAGATTCTATTGTGTTGTTTTCTTCTTCTACCTCCTTCTTCTTTTAATCCCTGATGGTTCGTATTTTCGTTTACTTTGAGTCGATATGTTGAAGAATGGTTTCGATTCAAGGGTACGGAACTGCGGGTCATCACAAGTCTTCTTTGTATAGAGAGATTTGGGAGAAATAATAATATCAATAATAACAATATGTACCGCATTTTCAAAATAATATATCCCCAACCACAGGTAAACAATGTAATATCGCTAGAAAGTCGTAATCCGAAAATGTACCTATTTGTTGGACAAACAACGCTTATTTATGAAACCAAAAGAAGTAGTTATTGCTTCCATAAACCTGTATTTCACATATACAATCCAAACGGTTTAATAATTTGGTAAAAGAGAAATATTTAAGTTGTTTCAATCAATAACAAACAAATCAACACAACATAACAATAAGCACTTGCAAACAGAACCATACAATCATCACATGCAATTAAAGAAATTAGCCATCCATCCACAGCAACCAAAGCAAATAGTTTGTTCGGGTTCAAACAATTTTAATCATATGGAATGATAAATAAACTACAAAGCATACCATGCACTCAATAATCTTAAATAAAACTTAATAGATTATGAATACGTCCTAAACAATTTAAAGTATCACCTCCCCAACATCCCATAAGCCAAAACAAACAACGATTTCAAGTATTATTCAAGTTCATCCTTTTTAATTTCATTTCACATCATTTATTGTTCATAATTTTTCATTCATACAATGATTGTTTTCTTTAATTTACATTTATCACTTACAAAATTCATTTCCCATTGATTCATACAATGTCTTTTCCTCTTTCATTTCTTTACATTCACTACTTACATAAGTTATTTCCATTTCAATTGTTAGATTATCCATTATTATGTAAGCTTCTTTACAGTTTAATTCACCATTAATAGGTTATTTTTTTTCACATTCATTTGTTTCATATATAGTATTATTGAATATTAAATTTATTTCTAAGTCATTTCAACACTTCTGAAGTTATAATTATTTAATTAATATAGCACTCACTTTAATTATAAATGGTTTCAACATTAACTTAAGTTTATAATTATTTACTTACAGTATTCATCTTTTCTATTACATTTAATTTGTAACATTTCAAATTATTAACTTAAGTTTATAACAATTTATAACATCAGAATCCTTATTTAGAAGTAATTTCATTGAACACTTTCATTACTTAAGTTTTACTTGTATAATATTCTATTACATATCCTATTTAACATTTCAACTTTTAATATTTTGACAAGTAATATATATATGTATATATATATATATTTGTTTTTAAGAATGCAATTGAAAGTTACACAAGTTACCTCATTCACTTTAGTTAACAAAATGTTTAATAATTACATCTTCTAAACTTTCATTATTCTTTAACCTGTAAGTTACAAATTTCCAATTTCTTATCTATTTCATTAATCATTTTAACATAAAATTTCTTATTTTCATTTTAGAAGTTTCCAATTATTAATATAGTTAAGATTCCATTCATTACAATAATTTCAATTTCTAATTCACAGAAACGTAAGAACTAAATAACCGGGTTCCATTTCAATCATTTTAAAATTATATATATATATATACTCATAACTTATATATATCCAGTCGTATTTAGAATTAAAATTCAAGCTATGTTTATCAAAACAAATGTGTAGTAAAACTACTACAGTGGCCTTCCCACTTTGAAACTTGAAAATGAACATCGATGATGCGTGCACTCATCATCGAAATTATTTAGCAATGATAGAGAGGGGAGTACAGAGCTTATTTCCTTTAAAAAAATTCTTTTAAAACATTTCTTTCAAACCATCTTGAAAATATTTATTCGAAAATACTTCCAAGTATTACTAATATTATATTCAAAAATCCTTTGAAAGAAATCTAAAAATCCTGGAATTTAAGTTCTAAATTTCCAATTTACTTTACTTGTAAATCCTATTTTAAAATCAATATTTATAAAATTTCTCTACCTAGCAAACAACATATTACATCCAATTATATTGCTTTTAAAACTATTCTTTTATATACAAAATATAATACTAGGCAAAATTATTTCATTTACCTATATTTCAAAATAATATTGTGTCGGTCTGCCCTATTAAGTGTTTAGAAATCCCTATCGATGTCGTAGCGTCCTATGCACCGACCAAAATTTATAAATACAAAACGGAACAAATTAACACAATACAAAAACTTTTATAACACTAACAAACACGCTCTCTTACATATATATACACTCAACGACATTCTACGGTATTACTACCCTATTCTATATGAGTGAGACCTCACAAAGCTAAGATTATCGCTAAACCAAAGCTCTGATACCAACTATAACGACATGCCTTTTCGGATGGTTTAAATCGACAATAAACCATACACATAAGACTTAAACCATTCAAAAGGGCAGATTGTTATGGGGTAGATAAGAAAAGGTAGAGAAAGAAAGAAAACAAATACAGAATCTCGTAGCAGAATGACAAAATATAATAATCAAATAAACAGTTCATAAAGTTGTTTACAAATAACATTGATTAAACCTTTAAAATACAGATTAGAGTTACATAAAACAAGAATAAATAATAAATAAATGCAGCGGAAAAACATGATGCAGTGGAATAAATATAGTAAATAATAATAGTACAAAATCTTAGTCTTCGTCCTCCAAAAAGTAGTCTTCGATAAACTGAAAAGCTTAGGCTGACCCAAGCGAGTTGAAAAGACAAAACACTCGAGTCAGGACTAAGAGATCTTATGTAAGTTAAATCAACAGTAAATAAATATGAGTGTAACGACGTCGGAGATGTTTATGGGGTTTGACATCTCCTATCCAGTGTCAATGTGGGTGCAATAACTCATGAGATGTTCGGGATTTACATCTCCTAAGGATCCATTAAACTATCTACATACATAGTACAATACGCTATTATAATAGTGTCTATAGTAAAGTAAAGTACTAAAATAGCGTTAAGGCATTACCCATATCCCAATTAACACATTTTATATATTCTGATAGTCTATACAGTACCGTAAGCTCCTTCGTGAGGTTTACTCATAGGGCACTCCATAAGTATGATACAAAACAAATGCATAGAAGGCGTGATAGGGCATGTGAACACGACACTCGAGGCAATGCAAGGGTAGATATACCAATTGTGGATCCGGACTGGTGGTAACGCATAGCAGCAACTACCGCCCACCTCGGAACACACTCCCATAATCAAAATCAAGGGATGGCCACCAAATCATCACAAAGTCATATTATGGTATCAAAGAAGCTTGTCCGATAGGAGGAATGATCTCACTTGGCCCGGCGTGGCTCCTATTTTAGTCACATCTAAGTTGACTCACAGGAGTCAGGATCACATAAATACTCATACAGAACCGTACACCAAACCATCCTACTTCATTTTTGGAATCTCCACCACGTACATAGGTTTTAAAGTGGTTTTCGGTATTGGAAGAGAGTATGACAATATCCGATCCCGGTCTCTTTAACAACCAAACGCTTATTTCACACCAGATGGTTCTTTTACATTTCAAAAAAATCAATTCATAATTAATATTCAAAATATCATATTCGATTTCAAACCATATCACTTTCGAAATCATATTCACTTTCAAAACCATATTCACTTTTAATTTATCGATAAGATAGGTTAATTAAATCCTCATTCCAAAATCATCATATTTACTCAAATATGTCATTTCGCAAAAAGTGTATCAATTTGAAATCCTAATTAAGGTTGTATCATCATCAAGGATTTAAATATAAATACTTCAACTTTACATAGTTTGAAATTTTAGAAAATAGTTTAGATAGTCATAAATAGTTTCAATAGTTTAAAATAGTTAGAAAACTCTAAAATAGTTTAAATGATTTAAAATAGTTTAAAATAGATTAAAATGGTTTAAATAGTTAAAATAGTATAAATAGATTTAAAATATATTTAAAATATTTAAATTATATTAAATAGATTTAAAACAGATTTAAATTATTTAAATTATATTAAATAGATTTAAAATAGACTAAATAAATTTAAATTATATTAAATAGATTTAAAATAGATTAAATACATTTAATTTGTTTAAAATAGGTAAAATAGATTAAATTGGATTAAATAGATTATAATAGATTAAATTAAATTAAAATAGTTTAAATTGATTAAAATAGTTTAAAATAGATTTCCAATTTATATTCAAACTTTTTCAATAACTCAATTTCGATAAAATTCATTTATATTTGACAATTCAACTTTGAAATTCCAATTTAAATCCTTTGAACAATTCATTAAATCAATTCCAATTTCAACATTAACACTTGGATTTTCGAAAATAATTCACTTATATAAATCAACTTCTATTGCAAAGTTCTAGTTAACTGAATTCAAAATTTAAAGATTTAAGATCATTTAATTTAACCAATCCGGTGTCCGTATATAATTTTCTACCCTATGGTCAAGTAATACAGATATTTATCATTTCAATCCGAAATTTAAAATTTTACGGGTATATATCATTTCAACTCGCAATCCTAAAAATTAATTTCGAATACATGAAATCGCTCGAGTCTATCATTTCAACCCATAATGATTTCTCCCTAATCTATCAAGTCGTTCGGGTATGTATCATTTCAACCCATAGGGAACTTGCAGTGCTACAAAAATATAAAATATAACATCCAATCATCCAATATCAACAATCAAACATACATCAAAATCAACATCCAAATTAATCAATAAATATCAATAGTTAACCAATTATTAATAACAAGTATAAACTGATGAATTAAATTTTAATATTAAATTAAATGGCAATAATAATCAATAAAAGTCAAGTTTTATAGGCATGATATACCAAACATCAGCCAATCAATTTCTAATCACATTATAAATCTAATTTAACTAATATAAGCTAATTTAGTAATTGTGAGTGGGTTAAAACACTCAACTTTGATTTCAAATCGGTTTGAAATTCAAATAAAAGCACAAAATTCCAATAGAAGAAATCGTGCGTGAATCGAAGTTTATATGCGAAAGATATTCATGTTATAAAGAATATTACTAAAATAATTATTGGTGCACGTTTAAAAAAAATAAACAAAGTTTAATAATTATGTTTTTCTCAAGATAAGGCTTCAGGCAAAGATGGAAGAACAAACTAAGATGTGGGCAGGACATGTAGGAAAAATGAAAAAAAAAATGAAACTCATGTTTCATAAAAGAAAGCTTTTGAATTTGCAAAAAATGAGAGCTTTTGAATTTGCAAACATTAAAATGATTCGAGGGAAGGAAGATTTGAAATGGAGATCTAAACATAGGAAATTAAGCGGTGACAAAAAAATGAAGGAACAATTAAAAAAACATGAACAATTTGCTGATGAGATTATATCTTTAGGAAAGAATAATTTGAAATAAATAAATATGAGGTGTCAGGAGAAATAAAACGTAAAAGAAGAAATAAAATGGCTGGTTATTTAATAATAAAGAAATGAAGGTAGAGGGACAAAAATGAATGTCACGTTTCTAAAATGAAGGTTTTAGGAAATATAGCCTACAAAAATAAAAAACAAAAATATGAGGTTGTGGAAGAAGGCTATGGGAAAATAAAATGAAAAGAAATGAAGTGGCTATAGAAATATGAAATGGGATGGAGAAGTGTAAAGGCCCGAAAACCTGTACCCCTTGAATCGACACTATTCTCCAACATATCGACTCAAAGTAAACAGAAATACGAACCATTAGGGTTAAAGAAGGAGGTAGAAGAAGAAGAAACAAAATAACAACAAAATCTAACCATCGCAACGGAATAAAATATAATAGATAATAACTGATCTTTACAGAAAAGATACTATATCTGTTTATACATACATCACCAGATTACAACATCAGAGTACAATATAATCAACATCACAATTCAGGACAGTTATAATAACTTATCCCACATACAGAATACACAACATACACAACACATTGGAATATACATCATATACGTGTGATACGTTTCGCCATCCAGCTCATCTCCCGAGCTCCACAGCATCCTATCCTGTATCTGTAATACTCGGTCTGACGGACCCGAGCATTATAATAAAATAACACCCGAGTCAGTCTGGAAAACCACCATGAGAAAACACACTCAATTGATTATTAAAGTTTCAAAATCCTTTGAAATCAAAAGCATCTCGTAAGACCACGCCACAAATAAACATGTCGGGTATTTACCTTAAGATAGCCAAAACATTTTTATTAAAACCGTCTGATATTATAATAGTATCTATAGAAAGTAAAGTAGAATCTAGCTGAAATGCATGCATCTCACGTTTCAGCAATAGTTGGGCACAATCAAAACCGTACAGGCGCATAGGGAGAATTGATTTCCAACTAATGACTAGGCACTGGTGTACCACCTGTCACAGTACCTGGTCTAGATCAGTGTACCGAGGACCACGCCCGATCCCCTGCAACACAAGGCCGGAACTACCCCTTACCGGATAATCCCGAGTAAGATCACCCCACGGTTGGGATCAGCAACCGCACCACTAATCCGAAATAAAAGGGACATCTAAACAGAGATGACCTCACCCTAATGGGTGCTACCCACGTAGCCTTGCTGCATAACCCCTGATTTTCAGTCATTCCTTGTTGATGAGGCTCGAGGCTAAGCGTTACCTTTTTAGAACATTTCACTTAGAATGATCACCGTCCACCTGATGATGTTCTAAAAGCATTCATCCATACAAGTCTGTCCCGGGTTCGAACGGAACCGAAGGCACTATTCCTACTACATCCATTTTGGAATCATCCTCAGGATTAGTAGTGACTAGCCCTTGCACTTCACTGCTCCATCCTCGATTCCAAACTCTTGTTTTCCACACGAAAACGTTCAAACCGAATCGAAGTGGTTTTTGAGAAATTAATCCCGATCCTGGTCTATTCGAAACGATCAGCGCATTGGCCAATATTGATAGTCGGTTATTTAACTATCAAATAACATCCACAAACAACCATCAAACATAGATAATTTTCCAAATTATTTATTGACCTCAAAATATCTTCTCAAGATATATTTCCACTTTTAAACCTTTTTGAAAATAGTTCTCAAACCACACTCTTCTCATGAAAAAAATTCCCAATACTTATTTCCACTGAAAACACTAAGTACAATTACTTTAGATTTTTAAAATAAATTAAAAACACTTTATTAGAAGATACACTTTAAAACATTTAAATTAAAAACTACTTTAATACTTTATTTAAAAATATATACTTTAAGAATATTTAAAATAAACTACTTTATAAAATATAAAACAAAATTTTATCTTTTCCAAACATAATACCAATTAACCTTTAAATAATTACTAAAATAAATTTGAAAAATACTTACTTTAACATTTAAACATTTCAAAATAATAGATTTTCCAAAACAAACTTTTAAAACAACTTTGAAACTTTAACTTATACTTAAGAATTTGCTTTGAAAACGTACATAGCTATCCAGGGAAATATACTTCTCTTTCACATCTTTAAAAATAAATCACTATTTATTTTTAATCAAATTTACCCATTCCTTTTATAAATTCCCACCTTGAATTTATCCTTCCAAATATCCACTGATATATTACTTTACTTTTCTAAACCCAGTTTATAAATTTCATGGTCTCAACTTCCCTTTAAAATCCCAGTTTCAAACACTTAATCAATTTTCAAATTGATTTCCAAAATTTACTCCATTTTAAAATAAATTCTATACTTATCCAATTTTATTTCAAAACTTATAAATTTTAGGTTTAACTTCCTTGTGATGATTTAGAATCTTACTTTAACTGATAATACAAATTTCCACATTTATTCCAAGATTTCCTATTATTTCTTTCTAAACCATTTTAATTCTGAATTCAAAAATAAATCTTTCATTCCTTTAAAAAATATCACTTAAGTTTTGAAAATTTATTATTTTCCCACTTTTATTCAAAATCTCCTTTCCATACCTGGAATTTATTTACTAGAATTTAAATATCAATTTTATCCTTTCCCAATTCATTCTTTAATTTATTTAAATACTCTATAGTTATCTTACTTAAAAATTCTCTCGTATATTTTCTTTTCAAAAATCCAATTCCATATATTTTGATAACTCAATATACCGAAATATATTCAATCCCACCATAGCATCCAATATTCCAATTATCAATATAATTCACCATAGATATCAAATAATCATAACACAGAATTATTAGAACAATCTAAATAATTTTGAAGAATCCAGTTGGATCCCTCCAACTTGTTTCCCTGCATCCACAGATGTTAGCACAATACCAATTCCACTTCGAGGTGGACTATTGCGGTATATAGGATTAATATAATATCATCCGCTATTATGCGACGCATAGGGTCTCATCCGCTATATAATGCAGGAATATCAATTACTCCAATATATATATACTATATATAATATACCACATCCAACAAATTCAATCATTCAACCAAATATTTAAATTTAACCTTTTAAATTTAAATAATAATCCAGATGAGTGAGATTAACTCACCTTTGGCCTGTTTACAACCCATTTCCATCTCGTCTTGATTTCATGATTATTTACCTTGTATAAGCATTATGGATTTTATTAATATTTGGAATAATCAAATTGCCATTACCACTTAATAATTTGATTGACCAATTATTTTGTTCAAACAAATTTTCTAATAAATAAATAATATTTCTTTTCTTTCGAAACCCACACACACACACAAATATATATATATATATATTAGATTAAAATAAAACAGAGTTGTTTTGTAAAACTCATTACAATATATATGTATTTTGTCTCTATAATATATATTCAAATATATATATAAGTTTTAAATAAAATAACTGGAAATATCTTACTGTAACTATTAATCTATCAGTTTCTTCTTTCTTTTTCTTTCTTTTTTTATATAAATACAAATTCGAATAAAAGAAGCAGCACTGTTACAGTAAATATTTTCTAATTATATGTACATATATAGAATTTAATAAGATAAACAAATAAAATAATAAAAATACATTACTGTATGAAAACGAAGCTAGATGCCCACGGCCTTTGCGTTCGTCGGCAGCCAGAGACGAAATCGCGACCCATCAGAGGACTCGTCCCCAACTTCGCGTGTCCAGACACTCTCGCTCTCCTCGCGTGTGAGAGCGCGCGGCTTCACCTTCGTATGAAACTGCCACTGAAATGACCCTCCCTTTTATACCTTAATTTGTTTGGATTTTTTTTACATAGAGGTATATATATATATATACATATACATATTTCTGAAACCTATAGTCATTTTTTTCCTATCAAACAACATATATCCAGGATCAAAACCTCAACCAATATAAATATATCAGTATATACATCAGGATATGCACATACATGTGATGATGCATGTGCCTCTCTTGTTCGCATCAGAGTTCTGGAAAACAAGAGGATAGTTTGATTGATTAAGTTTAATCAATCCACACATAGTTTAATTCAATACAATAAAACTCCATTCATACTTGTATCAATATATCTATATATATTTTTTAAACTTCTGATTCCTTGCTAAATTCTCTATGTAGTATAATACCTAGAAACCAGATGATTGTATTACGGTCATCTATAAATTAATGGTGTTGTGTTTGAGATCTGGAAAATGATATAAGATTCTATCATTATCTAGGTTTGATTTTTTAATAAAATATGTTTAGAGTACTAACTATTTTCTGGAGTATTTTCAAGTGAGATATCATATTTTGAAGGCTTAATTCTTTGATGACATGGTGCTAAGCTAAATGAAATGCTAACATGAGTGTGTTCACACAACTATGGGTACCCAGAAGAAAACATGGTTCAACAAGACTCTTTGTTCTGGTAGAACTCATGGGGTCTAGAAAATACATTTTTGCTCAAAGCCTTAATGAGATGGACTTCAGATTCATGTTAAAAATACAAAGATAACTGGTGTGTTAATATCTGTACAAAACATGTTTAAATGTACACATATATGCAACTTTTATGGACCTTGCTTCTAATTCCTATATTACAGACCCTTCCCTTATTTAAAAATGAGGTATAAGACATTTGTATAAAACAAGTTGAATTAAGAAACATTACAGACATATAAAATACATTCTACCTATGCTTGTTATCTTTAGTATACATATGCCATGGTAGAAAAATAAAACCATTTAATTTTTCTGAGATTCAACTATCCAGATTCCCCAAAACTTAAACCCTTTTAAAGACTCAAGATTGACTCATGCATTTATAAAATGTAACCATCCAATTTTTATCATAGTATTCTTGCTCATCACATACAAGATTTAGATTAACTTCTTCATCATATCAGATAATATCTAGATTTTTAAATTCCAGTTACAAGCCAACCTCTTAGCAAAATATCCATCTAATATTCAACACTTAATACAAGTAACTATTTAAATCATCAATACATGCAGATTTCATCATTTATACTCTTATTTAACTAAGTTTAGCATGCTATAATCTTCTTCTCAGAGCCTTGCTCCTACTCCTACTTAGTTGCTGCAGTCCCTGAAAATGCATTTGGAGCTGCCCCATTTTAAATGAGACACCCCATATGCCATTAGCACACTAGGGTCAGACACATGTCTGGTATGAGAAAATCCACTAAAGCAATTTGTAAATCAAGTTAAAGTTAAAACAGGGATATATGTATATAACTCTGCCTTTAGAAAACAAGTGATTCGTGTGTGCATGTTTTTGTGTCAGTGTGCAGGTGCACACTTAAGTCTGCCATTCCAGAAACCTCAAGAAGACATGGTATATTCATACATTCATATAATTCAATCTTGAATCAAATAAACATCCATACAAACAACGAAATAACCCAAAATGAATTAAATCATTTATTCACTATCCAGATCTCATTCCAGGAAAACTCCAGTTCCTCTTTATATCAAATTCTTTTACATTGATATATTTATCTACCTTGGTCTCATCTGCAAACAATTGAATCAATGGACACACTGTAATGGACTAATTCACTGCATTACACAAAGATCTCAGGACTTAATCAAGCCATGTGTCAACTTGTATTACTCAAGAAAACAAGTCATTCCTGTAGTGCTCTTGACCCCCACTTCCTAATCAGGTTTTTAGTTAATAATAACTCTTTTGATTTTTCATGACTTAGCCATTCAGTGATTCATTTCACTAACATAATCATCCATGTCATGGTATCTCATATTATTCATAACCAAACAGAGACAACCAGGCAAGCAAACATTGTTATATATTTAAATGAGATTCTACATGTACATACATATTTTCTGGTATTTTAAAAGGAGTATAGGCAACTAACATTGGCTTATGGCTTTTGAGAGAGTTCTTCCCTTTTGCAGACATTTGTGCTTGAGTTAAACTTAGAATGACCAAGCTTCACTGAATCACATAATTTATTTGCTATGTGTATGAATATTTATACATTTTCATCGAATCGGGAGTATCAGCACATAGGCAACCCTATTGCACCCCTAATTCCTTTTTGTATCAAGCATCAGCACTTATACATGGGTATATTGCAGCTCAATATGTTTTCATTTTTTTCTGGGTTGAGCCAAAACCAATTCTACTTGCCTATATTCAACATTTTATTTTCTAGGTATTCACTTATGTCTCTAAACATTAACATATTAGAGATCTGGGTTTATAAACATATATATATATATTAATGATACTTAAAACTTCCATATAATAAAGCAAGCAGAAAAGAACAACCAAATAAGAATCAAATCATTTTCATCTCTGAAATCACAGATAGATAAACACATCTGAAAATACATTTTTAAGAAAATCAACTTATAACTGGCTGCCTACATTAGGACTTATTGCCTTAGATTTTGAGTGAGTTTTCTCACCTAGCCCTCTTCTAATTCCTAGTTGATTGGTAAGCTTCTGCCTTCAACCCTTTTTCTTCACTTGTATTATATTTATATAATATCTATATATATTTTTCTCAAGAGCTATCCGGGGAGAAGAAGGTTTCTCATCTTACTGCCTATTTATGCAGGGTTTTTCTTAGGGTTTAAGTGATTGGCTAAAGTCATTTTTGCCCATCAGAAATCATGCCATTTGTATTTAGTTTTTAAACCCAAAATCTCACCCTCCGGCTTGAGTTTTATTGAGGAGAAAAATGGTCGTATTCTTTTGGTTATTTTCAGAGATTATCTTTTCCAGAAATTACTTTTCCTTTTTTGTCTACTATCATGCTAAAAATGTGACTTAATATTATTATTTATCAAATATTCTCCCTAATTCTGTCTATACAAAACACTTCTCTGTTTTATCTTATTTTTCCTATCTTTAGCTTTCATTTAAATAATATATACTTCCGTTATTTATTTATAAGAGGATTTCTTCTTTTTATATCTTCATTCTTTTTCTTTCTGCCTATAATTTAAAATATGTTTGTATATTTTATTTTAGCTGATTTGAACTCTAGTATCTTATTAACATATATATATATATATATGTATATAAGTCTTACTGAATTAATTTGTACACTCATATATACATTTATACATTATTTTGTACTGACACACATGCACATGTACACTCAACAATACTCAATAGCATTCATACATATATTTACTTACGCATATAGCTTTTAGGATTTTAATCTATTTATATATATATAATATTTCCATACACATCAACATGCATTCATTCTTAGTCATTCAGGGATTAAGCTTTAGTTCATGTGTATTCCCTGTGCACACATATACACACATCAAGCTATATCAATTCCCCTTTAAAATTAGTTTACAAATTACTTTAAACTTATTTATATTTATCAAAATAAATTCCTAAAATCTTGGGTCATTACAAACACCCCACCTTTTAGAAATTGTGTCCCACAATTTTTCTAAGCTTAAGTCAATTCCTAAACTTAATCCTGAGAACAAGTACATTCTCAACCAAATAGATTTTTTTTAGTTCTATCATAATAACTAAAAATATATACACCTAAAAAAAGAAAGCAGATTAAAAATCAGAATTACCTTTAATCTAAAAATAGCTTAGGATAATTCATCCTAACTTTGTCTTCTAATTCCCATGTGCAATAACTAGAATCAAAACACCACTGTACCTTCACAAGTTTCAGGGATTTATTCCTCAACTTCTTCACATCCTTTGCCAAAACTCCCACTGGATCTTTTTCATAAATCAAATTAGGATTTATCTGCACTTAGGTTGGGGTCTCAAGAATTTCTGTCTTGTCATGAACGCACCTTCTCAATTGTGATACATGGAAACATCATGCATCCCTTGCATGTTTTCTGGTAATTCCAACTTATATGCCAAGGAACCAATCCTTTCCAGAATTTTGTATGGCCCAATATATCTTGGGGTTAACTTGCCTTGTTTCCCAAATCTCAGTACATTTTTCATAGGTGATATTTTGATGAAAACAAAATTTCCTACTTTATATTCCACCTGCTTCCTTTTCATGTCTGCAAATTTCTTTTGCCTATCTTGTGCTACTGCTATTCTCCTCCTTACCAACTCAATTTTCTCTTTAGTTTCTTGTATGTACTCAGGCCCTAGAATAGCTCTTTCCCTTGCTTCTACCCAACATACAGGTGACAAGCATGGCTTGCCATATAAGGCTTCAAATGGAGCCAATCCTATGGTGCTTTGATAGCTGTTATTGTATGTAAATTCAGCTAAATGGAGATAGTCTTCCCAGTTACCTCCAAAATCCAGTGCACATGCCCTTAACAAGTCCTCTAAAACCTTGTTCACCACCTCAGTCTGCCCGTCTGATTGTGGATGGTAGGCAGTGCTCAAGCATAATTCACTTCCCATGGCTTCTTGAAAACTTCTCCAGAACCTTGAAGTGAAGATGGTATCCCTATCACTCACAATAGTTTTGGGAATGCCATGCAATCTTACCACTTCTTTCACAAATACTTGTGCTAACTTTGGTCCATTCCTTTATTTAACTGGGATGAAATGTGCCACTTTAGTTAGCCTATCAACTATCACCCATATGCTTGTATTTCCTCTTTTAGATCTACGCAGTCCATCTATGAAATCCATAGATATATCTTCCCACTTCCACTGTGGTATGCTAAGAGGTTGCAATAACCCTGATGGTTTTTGTGTTTCAGCCTTGACTTTTTGGCAAGTCATACACTTTGCAATATATTTGGCTACATCTGATTTCATTCCCTTCCACCAGAAGTCTCTTTTTAAGTTTTGATACATCTTTGTGCTACCTGGGTGTATGGAGTATTTATTTCTATGATATTCATTCAATATTTCCTCCTTCAACTCCATGTTTTCTGGCACACATATTCTATTCTGGTTTCTTAAATAACCATTTTTGTCAATATGGTAATTTGTCACCTCTTCCCCATTTGATATGAGAATTTTCTTCTTAACTATAGTAGGGTCTTGGTCTTTCATTTTATTTACCTTCAAAATTAATTCAGATTGAAGTGTTATCAAGCTCAACTTCCCTCTATTTTCCTGTGCACCATGCACATGTACATCCATGTGCACACAGTCATTCTCCCCAATTTCTAACTTAGTAAGCACGGACGAGTCCTTAAATTCTTCTATCATCATCATAGCTAATTTAGCATGTTGTCTACTTAGATCATCAACAACTTTGTTTGATTTCCCTGGTGTATAGAGTATATCCAAGTCATAAGCAGCTAAGAATTCCACCCATCTATGTTGCCTCATGTTTAAATCTTTTTGTGAAAAGAAATACTTTAAAGACTTGTGGTCAGTGTAAAGTTCAAACTTAGTGCCTAACAAATAATGTCTCCACAGTTTCAAAGCATAGATCACAACTGCTAATTCAAGATCATGTGTGGCATACCTTACTTCATGGGGTTTAAGTTGTCTGGATGCATATGCAATGACTTGGCCTTGTTGCATCAACACTACACCCAAGCCAAATCCACTAGCATCAGTATATACAACTAATTCTTCATTTCCCTGGGGTACTTTCAAGATTGGAGCATTCACCAAAGCCTCCTTCAACTGTTCAAAAGATTTATCACACTTCTCTGACCAAACAAAAGCTTGGTTCTTCCTGGTTAGGTTAGTAAGTGGTGTAGAAATTTTTGAAAAATCTTTTATAAATCTCCTATAATATCCTGCCATCCCCATAAATGATCTCACTTCACTCACTGTGCTAGGCCTCTTCCATGCTTGAATAGCTACTACTTTATTAGGGTTTACAGAAATCCCTTTGGCAGAAATGACATGGCCAAGGAAATGTACTTCCTCTTTCCAAAATACACATTTTGAAAATTTTGCCTTTAAATCTTTTTCCCTTAATCTAGACAAAACCAGATGCAAATGATTTTTATGTTCTTCCTCTGTTTTGGAATAAATCGAAATGTCATCTATAAAAATAAGCACAAATTTGTCTAAATAATCTCTAAAGGTTCTGTTCATTAAATCCACAAAGTATGATGGTGCATTTGTCAAGCCAAATGGCATAACAAAAAATTCATACAACCCATACCTAGTGTTAAAGGCAGTGTACTTAACACTTGAATCCTCCACCTTCATTTGATGAAAACCAGATGCTAAATCTAGTCTAGAGAACACTCTTGCCCTAGCTAATTGATCAAAAAGATCATCTATTCTTGGCAATGGGTATTTATTTTTAATAGTTACTTTGTTCAATTCTCTGTAATATATACAAAGTCTTAAGGAACCATCTTGTTTCTTAACAAATACCACTGGTGCTCCCCAGCAAGAATTACTTGGTCTTATAAAACCCTTTTCTTCCAATTCCTCTAACTGTTTCTTTAATTCTTTTAGCTCATTTGGCCCCATTCTGGTTGGCTTTTTAATCACTGGGCTTGCTCTTGGAACTAAATTGATTTGAAACTCTACTGGTCTATGGTGTGGAACACCCTTAACCTCCCCAAACACATCCAAATATTTATTGACTATGGGAATTTCTTCAATGGTTAGTTCACTGAAATCTTTTTCTGAGTCAACTAAATGATATAATTTTCCTTCCTTAGCTACTTCACATAAAATTATGATTCTCTGGCCTCTAGAACTTTGTAATGATATGGTGGATGAGTCTAAATTAATTATCGCTTTAAATTGCCTTAACCAGTCTACCCCCAATATAACACCTATATTTGGGTAGTTTAGAACATATAAATTGGAAATGAAAATGTTTCCACCTATGTTTAATTTCACATCCACACAAATCATATTTAAAACACTAGAACTTCCCAGTGGAATTTGTATATGCAATGGAGTTTCAGCCAGTATGCAAATTAATTTTAGCATTTTAACTCATTCATAAGAAATTAAAGAGTGAGTTGCCCCAGTATCATATACTACTGCTATGGATATGGTACAAATAAGTAATGTACCTTCCACTTGGCTATGGTTTTCAGCATTACTCTCCACTGTGGCTTTGCCTTTGCCTTCCAAATTTGCCAACTTTCCCTGTTGTTTATACTCAGGACAATTCCTCTTCATGTGCCCCTCTTTCCCACATAGATAGCACTTGAAAGCTCCTCCTTTCAATTCTGGACATCTTGGTTTGATGTGTCCTTCCTTTCCACATTGATGACACACTATTTTCTTCTTGGTTTCCTTAGCCTTGACATGTCCAGTGCCTTTGTTACTGGCCTCTTCCTTCTTCTTATCATAAGGGTGGTATCTCCCCTTTCCCTTCTTGGTGTTATTGTTCTTAAAATTTCTGAACTTTTCCCTTTCCTTGACATGCTGCTCCAACCTTAAAGCCAAGTCTATTACTTGATCAAATGTCCTGTAAGCATAAGGTAACATGGCTCTGCTAAGTCCTGGATTCAAACCTTTAATATATCTATCATTCTTGGATGCTTCATCTACCACAAGCATTGCTCCATATGTGGAAAGCCCCTGAAACTTTTGAGTGTATTCAGTGACACTCAAAGTTCCTTGCCTAAGTCTAATGAATTCTTCTAGTAAGGTGGTCTTAGCTGATGCTGGTACAAATCTTGCTTCCAACATCTCCTTGAATTGATTCCAAGTGATTTCATTCTCATCTCTCCCTGTAATGATTACTTCCCACCAGCTTAAAGCTTCTCCTTTCAGCTGTCTTAAAGCCACTTGCCTCTTCCTTTGATCATCAAGTTGCATGTCATTAAAAATCCTGTCCAATGTTCTCAACCATGCTTGAATTTCCATAATACTTTTTGTCCCTTCAAAGCTTTTGCCTCCTAAATGAGTATAAGTCTTGAGTAATTTGGAGAGCTCTTCATGGTGATTTTCTTGCCTTTGTCCTGCCCCATCCCTAAATGCTCTCACCAAATCTTGCAGATTGACCATTGGTGGTGCATTGGAGGATCCAGCTCCCTGATTTGGTGGTCTTCCAACCATAGTTTGTTAATAATAATTTACATAGCTGGTTAGTTTTTTTTTAACTCAAACTTGATCATTCAGTGATCAATCCCTACAAAATATTTTACTTAGACTTTTGTTTCTTAAGTTTTTAATTTCATAGAAAGATTTGATTTTAATTTTCAACTATGTTTTAGTAACATAGCTCTGATACCAAATGAAATGACCCTCCCTTTTATACCTTAATTTGTAAGGATTTATTTTTACATAGAGGTATATATATATATTGTTATCCCGCCTTTTGGCAAGGCCAGGACACCAAGAAGCCGACTAGAGAACAAGGATAGCACGCCATGGATATCACTGAATTTTGTCCGAGCCCAGAGTGAGCTACAATTGATAGGACATGACAAGAAAGGCCATAGAGATCAGCACCTCAAATTTCAAGTCAATCCGGACTCATACGCTCAAGTTATGATCGAGTCAAATTGGAGGGAAAAAGCCCAGATTTCGTATCCATCACTCTGGGCAATTTCGTATCCATCATCGAAACCCCAGTTCGAATCCATCAAGCTTCGTACCGATCAGCTCCGGATCCATCGAGGTACCCAGGTTCGACTCGACTTTCTTCGTATCCATCGAGCTCGTATCGATGGACTTCACATATACCGGCAATTGAAGGACCTCGTATCCTACAGCCAACGATTACTTCGTATCCATCGTTCAGCGTCTACTTCGTATCCATCACTCGGTGTTTGCTTCGTATCCATCACTCGGTGCTTGCTTCGTATCCATCACTCGGTGCTCGCTTCGTATCCATCAGAGGACCTCACTTCGAATCCATGCCTAATGACTTGTTCGTACCCACGAGTCAACTGACCAGGGATGACGTGTCTTCCATCAAAGTAAAACGAGGCGAGATATGTGGAGTCGAAACAGTCAATGCGGCACAAAGACCGGATCGAAACGAAGCGCGCGCGCCACCTCACCTCAAGAGCACGTGCAGCCAGCGAGACGAACGGATGGAGTCGAAAGCATGGATACGAGCCAGACAGCCTATGAAGAATTCCAGTTCGTATCGACCATATCTCGTAATCCACTGATCCAAACACGATGAAATTTTAACTGGAGGTTGCATACATAACAAGGAACGTCTCCACCAATTTTGAGCTCAATTGGAAGTAATCCTGATCGATACGAAATGATTTCGTATCGATTACAGATTGGCTTGAAACTCTCTGGAAGTGGTCGAATGGGTCCCCTCACGTGTCAGGCCAAGTCTCCCGGAGTTTGAGCGAAATCCAAGCCTCCTACACCTATAAATAGAGCCCCAGAATCAACGGAAAAAGGATCTTTTTTCTCTGAAGCGTCCAGACTCTGCCGGATTGAGATTTGCATTATACTTTTGCTGCCAATTTCGAAATCTAAACTGTAATCCGCTGTTCATCGCTGTAAACGCTTGTAATCATTGAAAGAGAATCAATAAAATCATCAAAACTTCATAGTGGACGTAGGCTATACGCCGAACCACTCTAAACTGCTTGTCTGTGCACTTTACATTCCTATTTGTTGGAGTTTTTGTTAGATAATCTCTGTTTTACATTTATAATCTTCATTTTATCTCTTCAAACAACTCCCGAAGAGTGTTGTGCCCATTTTTGGTACAAACACTTTGGTGCTTTCACTGAGAAAACCAGCTTTTTCTCCTGCTCGTTGGATCTGCCGTCGATACCGGATTGCACAAATCCAAGAGGAAGATCCAGATATCCAGCCCGGAATCCTTCCATTCTATTCAGATTTGCTCAAAATCTAGGAAAGGACTCCACCACCGACAATGGTCAGCACAAGAACTGGCGCCACCGCCACAGAGCAAGAAGGCAGAGACAGGCAAAATCCAACACAGCCGCCTTCTTCCAATCAAGACAATGCCACTCAGTCAGACTCAACGGGGCTAGTCACCCGACAGGAGTTTCAAGTATTGCTCCAGGAGCTGACCCAAAGCCGTCAGCAGTTGGCAGAACAGTTACGCGCCAATATCGAGCTGACCAACCAGCTAAACCGCCGGGGACACAGAAGGTCCAGGAGAGATGATGTCTCCAGAGCGTCTACCGAAAGCTCAGCTTCATCTGATTACCACCGCCAAACTACCCGTCCTCGACTAGAGGGGAATCGCGCTCAAGCTGCTGAATACCAGCCTGCCTTAACTGTTGGGCAACTGAGGGTAGGACCGTCGACCAGTTTCCAAACCGGTCCCTCAACACGAGGAGGTACTGCCCCACAGTACACCACCGATAACCGCGCCACAACCGCCGCAGCAGAGACAAGGGTCGATACCCGAAATCAATCTGAGCCGATCAATCAACAGCGAGGACGTACTCCTGAACCTTATGTCCCAGAGGACGTTGAGCCAAGGAGGCGAGATACGGGTCGTCGACAACGCCCGATCCCTACTCGCGCCGTGGAACCCGACCACGCCTTAGCTCATCATGCTCCGAATCCGCCTGTTTCGGATATATCAACCATGATACGTCAAATGATCCGCGAGAGTCAGGGGCTCACTAATGATGACTGGGGGATTTCCCGTAGTCATACCCCTTTCACAAACGAAGTGTTGCATGCCGAACCCCCTAGGCGATTCAGAATGCCGACTCTCCCGATGTATGAAGGGAATAATGACCCCAACCAGCATATTCTGAAGTATGAATGGTCGATGAGCGCTGCGAGGGCCGACGACGCAGTGAAGTGTCGGAGTTTCCCCATCTCTCTGGGAGGAATCGCAACAATGTGGTTTACCCGCCTACCGCCTAGATCAATTTCTTCGTTCGATCAGTTGGCCAAGAGGTTTGTGGAACAATTCCGGATGCATGTTGCTAGGCCAAAGGACGTCAACACCTTGTCCAGCGTCACTCAAGCTCCTGGAGAAACACTCAGACGTTACTTGGAGAGGTTCCACGCAGCATGCGTCGAGATCACCAATCCCAACGATAATTCAATCTTAATGGCTCTGACCAAGGGGATTGATCCTGATTCTGAATTCGGAAACTGGCTGGCTGGAAAACCGCCCGCGTCGTTGGACCGTTTTTACTCCAAGGCCGCTCAATTCCTACGGCAGGAGGATGCAAAACAGTCTAGGAAGCAGGACGATGCGAGGCCTAGCATTGAAGGAATACAGAGCAATGTGGCAGTTAAACAGTCCGGCGAAAGTTCCGGGAAAGTTCAGCTGAATATACAAAACAAGCAAACCCAGCAGAGAGGAAACAATGGCCAGAATAAGAAGAGAGATGAGAACCGAGGTCCACGACGTAGAGCTCAGATGTTTGATAGTTATACACCGCTAAACACATCATTGGAAAACGTATACCTACAGACTTGCAACACTGTACAGTATAAGAAGCCTGCTCCGAAGCCCTCATCGGAGAGACAGATTCAGACAGGGAAATTCTGTAGGTTCCATGAGAGCTATGGACATAATACCAATGAGTGTCGACACTTACAGGACCTCATCGAAAAGCTGATTAGAGAGAGGAAGCTAGATCAGTTTGTACGGGCGCCGCAGCCTGGCGGAGCGGGCCCCTCGAATCAAAATCGTTCACAAAATCAGGAAAGAGAGGATGAACCCGCTCGTGCGGGCGGGAGATTAGTTATCAACACAATAAGTGGTGGCCCCCATCCGGCAGACAGAAGCTGGGGGGAAATGGAGTCGTATGCCAGTTCTATCAGGCATGCGGACTTCGAGTGTTATAGTAATTGCGAGGATGGAACCCCGGCAAAACAACAAAAGATAATGTCCGATGATATCGTGTTCAGGAGCCGAGACGCCGATAAAGTCGAAGCCCCTACTATCGACCCACTAGTCATATCTGCCCAGGTAGGTCCTGCTTGGATGAAGAGGATCCTGGTTGACAGTGGGAGCTCTGTAAACATCCTGCTCAAACGGGCTTACGATCTGATGAAGATGGAGACAAAGGATTTGAAACCCTGTTTATCCAGAATCCATGGTTTCAACGGAAGTGCCACGATACCCATCGGAATAACTGAACTCCCAGTCGAGTTAGGCATTGGAGAACGCCGGAGGGTCCGCATGTTACAATTTGTTGTGTTAGAGATAGATTCGCCATACAATGCGTTTCTGGGTCGACCAGCTTTAGCCGAGTTCAGGGCGGCGATCGCCCCATGGTGTCTGACTCTGAAATTTCCCACTGATCATGGGATTGGAGTTGTTCAAGGAGATCAGGCCTCGGGAAGGGCCTGTTATGTTGCTGAGTTGCGCGGGGCGCAACGTAAAGAGAAGGGGAAGGGCGTAGAGGAATCTCTCTACGTCCGTTCTATCGACAATTGACAATTGACGCCTGGGCCTCGGCCCGGGCACCACGACCAATTCCTGAAAGACCTGGACCCCAGGGACAACGAGGATAGAGACGAATCAACGGAGAGTCAAGCCTCTCCAGCCGAACTGACTGTGGACGTCCCAATCAGTGAGGATGATGATTCGAAGATGCTGAAAGTTGGGTCCCAACTAAACAAGCAGACACAGCAGGAGTTGGTCGAATTTCTTCGGGCGAATCTCGAAGTCTTCGCCTGGACGCACTCTGACATGTGCGGGATCTCGCCGAGCATTGCAAGTCACTCCCTGAATATAGATCCGCGACATGTCCCAGTAAAGCAGAAAAGGTGCGGTATGGATCTAGAGAGATCTGCCGCTCTTAAGGAAGAGGTCGATGAACTACAATCGAATGGGTTCATTCGAGATGCCTTATATCCAGAATGGGTGTCCAACCCTGTACTAGTTCGGAAACCAAACGGGAAGTGGAGAACCTGTGTTGATTACTCTGACCTAAACAAGGCCTGTCCAAAAGATAGCTTCCCACTTCCGCGAATCGATCAACTCGTAGATTCGACGGCCGGACATGAACTACTATCCTTTATGGACGCTTATTCCGGCTACAATCAGATACCCATGCATCTGCCTGATCAGGAACATACCAGCTTCGTGACCGACCTGGGACTCTATTGTTACAAAGTCATGCCGTTTGGTCTAAAGAACGCTGGAGCAACATACCAACGCTTAGTCAACCGAATGTTCGCTGATCAGATTGGGAAGACCATGTAGGTTTACGTGGATGACATGCTGGTGAAGTCCCGATTCTCCACCGATCACGTCAGAGATTTGAATTCAATGTTCAGCATCCTCCGGGAGTACGGAATGAAGCTCAACCCACTCAAATGTCACTTTGGCGTTGCATCCGGAAAATTCCTTGGGTTCATTGTCAACGCTCGAGGAATAGAGGCGAATCCTGAGAAGATCTGGGCTATTAGAAATTTGCAAACCCCTAAAACTATAAAGCAAGTCCAGAGTCTTAACGGGAAGGTCGCAGCATTGAGCAGGTTCATTTCAAAGTCCACCGACAAATGCATTCCTTTCTTTGACCTGATTCGGAAGGGCAAACGAAACTTTGAATGGACCACGGAGTGTGAAGGCGCGTTCCGATCTTTAGTTCAACATCTCTCCACACCTCCGATCTTGTCAAAACCGGTTGACCACGAGCAACTATATCTCTACCTGGCAGTATCAGAGCATGCGATCAGTGCTGCTCTAGTCCGGGAAGAAGACAAAGTGCAAAACCCGGTCTACTATGTTAGTAAGCGACTAACAGGAGCTGAAAGAAATTATCCAAGGCTGGAGAAACTGGCTTATTGTTTGGTCATTGCCTCAAGGAAGCTCCGTCCCTACTTCCAAGCTCATCCGCTTACTGTGTACACCGACCAGCCGTTACGACAGGTCCTTACGCGGCCTGAGACGTCCGGTAGGTTACTCAAGTGGAACATTGAGCTAAGCCAATTTGATATCGCATACACTCCGCGGAGGGCCATTCAAGGACAAGTCCTGGCTGATTTCATAGCCGAATTCAACGTTCCAGAAGACTTACCCGAAACCAGTGAATCTCCCGAATACATCTGGAAGCTGTATACTGATGGTGCGTCAAATGACCGGTGTTCGGGCGCGGGGGTTGTACTTGAGACTCCCGAGGGCCGATCCATATGTTATGCTCTTAAATTCGTCTTTCGTGCAACTAATAATGAAGCCGAATATGAAGCCCTCCTGACCGGCCTAAGGCTTGCCAGAGATTTGAGAATTATCGCTGTAGAAATTTATTGCGATTCGCAGTTAGTAGTATGCCAGGTGCGAGGAGAATACCAGGCGAGAGACCGAAGACTGGCCGCTTACTTGGCACGAGTTCAGGAAATCCTAAACCAGTTTGATTATTATGCCATCTATTATGTGCCTCGGGAACACAATCAGATAGCCGATTCACTGGCGAAGTTAGCCAGCACAGGCGAAGCACAACAAATGGGACTTGTCCCCGTTGAAACTTTGGCCACTCCGAGCATCGATCGGATAGAAGTGAACTCTGTATTTGAAACCGCTCCCGGTAGAGAATCCTGGATGACTCCGTATCGGAGTTACATTGAGAATGGGGTGCTACCTGAACCTAGAAATGAGAAGAGACAAATTCAGCGAAAAGCCTCGCGGTTCGTCATCCAAAACAGAGTCATGTACAGGAGAGGTTATTCCGTTCCTCTCCTCAGATGTATCGCCCACGAGGAAATCAAGCGAGTGCTACATGACGTGCACGAAGGAGAGTGCGGCGATCATACCGGCGGGCAAGCTCTCGCTAAAAAGATACTCCAATATGGGTACTACTGGCCGACGGTGAACCGAGATGCGGCAAACTATGCCCGGAAATGCGATAAATGCCAAATACATGCCCGAATTCCGAGAGCTCCGCCAACTGAAATAACCCAAATGGTCAGTCCCTGGCCATTCGCAATGTGGGGCATTGACATCATCGGCGCTTTGCCTTTAGCAAAAGGCGATGCGAAATACGCCATCGTCGCAGTTGATTACTTCACAAAGTGGGCTGAGGCCGAAGCCCTAGCAACCATTACGACAAAGAAGGTGATAAATTTCGTGGTTCGCAACATCATCTGTCGATTTGGACTCCCGCATACTATCATCACTGATAACGGAACCCAATTCGAGAGCGCAGAATTCAAGAATTTCTGTCAACGGTTTCATATCCGCAAAAAGTTCTCGGCTGTCGCACACCCCCAAGCGAATGGACAGGTTGAAGCTGTCAACAAAGTTATAAAATCGATCCTGAAGAAACGATTAGAGAAGGCTGGGGGCAAGTGGGTCGATGAACTCCCTATGGCATTATGGGCCTATCGAACGACCCACAAAACCGCGACCGGACACACTCCGTTTTCCCTATCTTATGGCTCAGAGGCCGTTATTCCGGTCGAGATAGAAGTGCTCTCTCATCGCGTGACTTATTATGATCCAAAAACAAACGCTATACTCCTAGCCGAGTCTTTGGATCTATTGGATGAAAAACGGGAGGAAGCTGATTTGAGAGCAGCCGCACATCGAAGTCGGGTCGCCCGATTGTACAACACCAGAGTTCGACCTCGAACCTTTGAACTCGGCGACCTCGTGCTCAAGAGAATTTACCCAGTTCCTTCACACATGAAACCGAACTGGGGAGGGCCGTATGTAATTACACGAAAGCTCGGAGATGGTACATTCAAGCTGTCGACTGTTGACGGTCTCGATTTACCGAGGGCTTGGAACAGCGAAAGTCTCCGCCGCTACTACATATGACAGGCTTTATTTATTTCATTCTATTTAGCAATTTGTTTCTGCATTTCGAAATTCGAATTTTGTAATAAGGCAACTGACTTTGCCGCATTTTCTTATTTCAGCAATAAAATGCCACTTCTTCGAGCCAGAGCTGTGATTCATTATGTACGATATACAACATCACGATGCACGAAGAGCTAAATCCCATCACGCAATGGGACTTATTCAAATGGAGAGTGGCTGTGATACGACCGACCACTCACTAGGTGAAACCCGAGCTCGGGGACAAGCCATGACACCGATATTAATAGGATTGACACACGACAATCCTACAAGTAACTCCATTCCCAGAGTGCAAAGCGGAGTATAAACACCTAACTCCATCTTCCCAGAGTGCGAAATGGAGTATAAACATTTAACTCCATATTCCCAGAGTGCGAAATGGAGTATAAACATCCAACTCCGTATTCCCAGAGTGCGAAGCGGAGTATAAACACTTAACTCCATATTCCCAGAGTGCGAAATGGAGTATAAACACCTAACTCCATCTTCCCAGAGTGCGAAATGGAGTATAAACATTTAACTCCATATTCCCAGAGTGCGAAATGGAGTATAAACATCCAACTCCGTATTCCCAGAGTGCGAAGCGGAGTATAAACACTTAACTCCATATTCCCAGAGTGCGAAATGGAGTATAAACATCTAACTCCGTATTCCCAGAGTGCGAAGCGGAGTATAAACACTTAACTCCATATTCCCGGAGTGCGAAATGGAGTATAAACGTTCAACTCCATCTTCGCAGAGTGCGAAATGGAGTATAAACATTTAACTCCATATTCCCAGAGTGCGAAATGGAGTATAAACATCTAACTCCGTATTCCCAGAGTGCGTAGCGGAGTATAAACACTTAACTCCATATTCCCAGAGTGCGAAATGGAGTATAAACACCTAACTCCATCTTCCCAGAGTGCGAAATGGAGTATAAACATTTAACTCCATATTCCCAGAGTGCGAAATGGAGTATAAACATCCAACTCCGTATTCCCAAAGTGCGAAGCGGAGTATAAACACTTAACTCCATGTTCCCGGAGTGCGAAATGGAGTATAAACATCCAACTCCGTATTCCCAGAGTGCGAAGCGGAGTATACACAGTCAACTCCATGTTCCCAGAGCGCGAACGACCGCTTGCGAGATGACGCATATCCCCGGAGTGTGGATGGAACGATTCATAAGAGAACAAGCGTAGTTCGACCACTCGGTCCTCGCTTGGTGCCATCACAAGCTGATCATCGCAACTTGACCCCGAAACTGGGGACAGAAGCAAATGTTAGCCATTGCCCGAAACTATGCGATGCTCAGCTCCGATGCGATCCCCTATCACAACTCGAGTCCGAAAGTTCCATACTTAACAAGTAAAATGAGCTATTCTTGAAGCAATCAAAAAATGCAAATACACTGGACCAAAGTCCGAACACTGCAATATTCAAGCATAGAAAGGAACGCAAGCTGAAGCTAAAAGACAAAATTTTATTCCAACTAAACTCAAAAACAATGCTTCATACATGAGATCTTTCCTAAAATGTTCCTACTAGCAGGGGCCGAACCCGCATCTAAACACGGCCTACAAAAGGGAAAAGACAGAAAAAATAACAAAAGTCCCTAACTGCCTATGAAAAGGATGTCTAATCCTTCTGCTTCCTCAGCTTCTTCTTCTTCTTCGAGGAACTACTGGAGCCGCCAGTACCCTTTCGCTTGGAGCCTTTCTCCCTAGGCAAGCTCCCCCCGGGTGAAGGCATAATGTCAACGTCCTCGTCTGAGCTGGACTCTATAGGGATGCTTCCCGCGGGAGGAGTGGGAGGAACAGACTCCGCAGCCGGAGGAGGGGCTGGTACATCAGTATCAGTAAGTGTGCCCTCAGGAGACACAGTCATAAGAGGAATGGGGCACTGTGCTGCCGCTCCGTCATCTACATCGCCGCCGTGCGCCGCAGCCGCCATCTCGGCATTGATCTCGGCTAACATCGCCGCTTCCCGCCGTGCTCTGGCCTCGCTAGGAGCCGTAGTAGTCTGAGACAAGGTGTCAGAAGTAGCCGTGAATCCACCCAAGCCAAATGGCAAGTCCGCAAAAGGATCACTTTGACGACCAAGGAGCTCGTTTATCATCTGCTCGTCGAAAGAAAGTGAGCTCCCCTCCGTCACTCCAACTGGTGCCATTGCTGCGACGGAGGTCACCTCAGAAACGATGGCTCCTGGCGCTTGACCTAATACTTGGGTGGTAAGAGGCGCGGCTGGTGCAACTCCTGTCACTGATCAAAGGAAAAGACATGTCATTAGCAACATTTCAACACGGGTTCTTCAATCCAAATATACTGGGAGTTAGTTCAAAGTACCTTCCTCGGTTTGGCTCGAGGTCGTCTGAACTACTTCAGAAGGATGTTCCTTAATAGGAGATAAGTGCGGTTGATCTAGGTCATACGCTGGGATAGGCTGGGAGTAGATCATTGAAGTTGGCTCAGACTGAGATGACACGACTATCTCAGAACTCGTGACATGGTGTTCTGCACCAGAGCTCTCTCCGACTTCCTGGATCTGAGCACCAAGCCTCACCTTGTCATGGGAAATTATGGAGTCATGGAGAACCTTCTTCTCGTCATCATTAAGGATGCGGTTCTCCAGCTCGAACTCATCAGGGGCTTCATCAGGGTGCCCAGATCTCTCCTCATCAACCAGTAGGTTCCAGGCGTTATAGAGATGTGTGGGGTAATCGTCAAGCCATGTCAAGTCTCGGTGCCTTAGCACATTGGCGTTGTAAGTGACGAGTAGCTCCTCCACCTCGGCCTCAATCCTGGCCTCCGCCTGCCGTACTTTCTCATCGACTCCAGCCTCAGCCTCACGGGCTTGTTGTACAGCCGCTTCCTTCTCTTTTTGGAGTGTCACTGCCTGGTCACAGGCTTCCTGCGCAGAGACATTAGCTGCGTCTTTTTCCTTAGCCATCTCTGAAAACTTTGACTTCAGCTCATTAAGCTCCTTGAGAGCGGCATCCCTCTCGGCAGTAATGGAAGTGTTCCTGTGACCCATGTCCTCAATTGCGGTGTAATGTTCTTGCTTCATCCTGGCCATGGCAGCGGTCACTTCATCAACTTTCTTTAAAGCCTCCATTTCAGACTTACGAGAAGACTCAGCCTCTGAGTTGAGCGCTTTCATGATTTGGTCGTTGCGACCCAGCTCCTTCTCGAGTTTCTCGATGGTGACGCCCCGCTCAAATGCCACTTTAGATGCCTTCCTCGCGGCCCGTCCCCACTCCCTATACTGGAAAAAGATGTCCGCGACATAATCGTGGATAGTGGTTTCCGCGGTTGGCGGGATTCTCTTCAGGTGCGGGGGGAAGACATATCCGTCAAAACAGATGTCAGGAAATTCCTTCCTCATCTGTGCCAATTTGAGCGCTCCTTCGCTAGACGCCTCGGTCGGGACCGGCACAGTAGCCGAAGAGGTGGCTATTTCGGTCCTGCGTGGAGGGTCGGACCTCAAAGCTTGAGAAGGCGGCCTAGGCCGTGAAGTTTCGGAAGGGCGAGTAACTGCGACCGCAGGAGGTGCAGAGGTCCTGGGGGGAGGAGAACGAGATCGGGATCGGTGAACATGTCCCCTATCTCTATCAGACTTCTCCTGACCAGAGTGTCCCGTGTCATAATCCCTCTCGCTCTCTCTCCTGCGTGGCTCGTGATAACGGCGCTTACGCAAACTACCAAGCACGGAACCTTTCCCAGACATCGTACCTGAAAAGAAAACCACAAAGAATCAGTAACCGTTTGCGATGTGTTGTTTATGGTTAGGAAAGTGTGTTGTGCCGTGAGGAGTGTGTAAATGTGTAACCCCCCGGACCAACCAGAAGTGTCATTCGCATCGGCAAGCTCAGGCTCACTAGCATCGACAATATGTCGCGGTCCGCCCGACCCAACATCGTGTTGCTCCGGATCAATGTCAGGGATTAGAGGGTCAGCAGGCTCTTCGAGTTGGTCTCCAGCTTGCAGGGAGGCTGCCTCCGTAATCTTAACTCCTGGCAAGGGACGTTGCAAAACCACGGACTTACGCCTCCCAGACTTAGGATGTTTCGAGGCCACTGCTTTGCCTTTCCTCTTTGCATCGGACTCCAGGGTTGCATTAGCAGGTCCAGCCGACGGTTCATCGTCAGTATGAGTTTTCTCAGAATCGGGTTCCTCGATTATCACGACCCTGGGCTTCATCTGCTTGACCTTTTTCCTGGAGACGGTCTTTAATGCACCGTCGAGTCTTATGCTCTGCCTCCGACCAATCAGCCCAAGGACTCTGAGATTCCGATCTGTCAATAACAGTTCAATATTCCTTTCTTCGCTAGGAATCTCTTGGAGGACCCGAACTATCTCTTTGTAATAGCCACCCTCAGGCCGCTGGATGATAGCTGAAAGAAAAAGAGAAGAAGACGTAAGTTTAATTTCACTCCGAAAATTGCCCTGTCAATTACTTGGGAAAAGAGACGATACTCACGTTTGAATAGCCATCTTCTGGCAAACCCCGAAGGACATCGGGCATAGAACCACTCCGACTTAAAATAGCTTAGCCTAGTCCATGACCCCACGACAACTTGGCAGTTCCTTACAGACTCCAAGAACGTATAAGATGGGTTGTCAGTCCGACTCTTGAAGTTAAACAAGTATCTTATGTCGGTCATACGGGGAGGACGATGGAGGTACTCCATGAATACAACGAACAAGCTGTTGAGTGAGGCATATCCGTTTGGATGCAATTGAGACGGAGCGATGTCCAGATAAGCCAACACTTCTCTTATAGTCGTTGAATGGAGGAAGTGTGCCGGCTGCGCACGCATGCCGATTAAAAGCAGTATACCCCTCCGGTGGATTATGTGGCCTATCATCCGGTCCAGGCAACAATACCTCATCCAAAGATAAACCATGCCTTAAGCATATCCTCCCCAGCATGTCTTCGGAGATATTGGATGAGACGGAATCAGGTGGACTGTTAATGAAGGACGCGTTGGGCAACTCGTCCGGAGCTGGGCCAATAGCTTCGGTCTCGATGACCGGAATCTCAATTCTGGGAAGGATAGGGTTCTGAGTTTCTTACTGCTGCGAACTTGACGGTTCCATCACTAGCTAACTCACGAGAAACCATCATTAGGTGACAAAAAGCCCGTGCATTCCCCAGTGTAAAGTGCATGAATGTGTTGTGTAGTGCGAGTGCTGTGCGTGACTTGAGCAAATTCTGCAGAATTAAAGAAAATATGCAAGCGACGAGATTCTGGAAGACAGACAAACATGACCGTCATCGCTGACCGTCATGACTGCGCCATCCAGATGATAACGATCGATTCAAGATTAAAGAGTTCGTTGTACTTTTCTGTTAAAAGGCAGTTCCATCGACGAGCTTCGAAAGTCAGTCAAATATGCAATCCTGTAATCAAGTCCAATTATGCAAGGCAGAAGCTCGTCGGAATCGAATATAAGAACATGCAAAAGTTCGCTAGGTTCGTCAAATTTCAGCATGGAATCGATCGTAGTTCAAGTTCAAATTCAGTCGGAGGCGTGATGTCTTTTGTATCGATCCAGTTCGAATCGATACTTTCGTATCGATCAGATCAACTCGATGCCTTTCGTATCGATGTCAGTTCGTATCGACCGGAGGAGGAGATTTCGTATCGATCAGGTAGGCTTACTTCGCATCGGCCAAGGGTTAACGGCTGTAAGACAACCAAGTGCAATAACTTCGCATCAATCTGGGGCTATCGATATGGGACCAATGAGATTTCTTGGTCTTCGTATCGATCGAGAGAGGTAGATTTTCGCATCGATCACGCCGGCCAAGCGCTTACATCAATCATCTCAGTTCAACACAAGCCCCAACCACCTTAGATCGATGCGAACCTCTGCATCCCCTTTAACCCATCAATCGATGCGAAATCATGAAATCTGGATCGAATCGAACCCTCCTGTCCCGGATCGACACGAACTAGTGGTGAAACAATTACTCCAGAACTCTTTCTTCTCCGATTGAAGCGAGCATAGCCATGGCCATCCTCGACCAAGTTCTGGTCCAGATCTGGCCTTGGCACCACCAAAATCGATAATCAGCAAAGGCACGATGGACCTGAGATCTGAACTTCGTCGCTCGAATTTAGCCGTGATTGCTTATTTACCTGAATCGAATTGGAGTTTGAGAAATAATAAGGTGATGTTTTGATCGATTCGAAGATTGGAGTAATTCTTCTCTCCTGCTTGTCTGAGAATCGATACGAGAAGGCAGAAGACAACAGTAAAAGTAAAAAGTAAAAAAGTGAGAAATGGCAAAGTCCCAGATATTTATATGAAGCCTAGGACGGAACCGAGTCGATTCGACTCCCAGTCAATCTGACCGGTCGCAACCAGTCAAGCAGCGCATCGATGCGAGCATTCGTATCGAACCCACTAACCTTTATCGGTTCGAAGCGCACAGGGAGGCCACGTGAATACGATGGGTCGATGTAAACGCTCTCTTCGAATCCATCAAGCTGTGCATTCATCGAGGCGAAATAATTCACCAGACACCATCGTTTCGAAACATCCAAATTTTGAGCCATCGATTCGAAACAGAGCAGACCTGTTAATACGAGCGTCAATTTCGTATCCATCAGTATCTATCGATGCGAACATCCATTTCGTATACACCAGATATCATCGATTCGAACCAGAATTCATCGCGATTTATGACCATCGATACGAATGATTGTTTTCATATCCATCAAGTCAACCCACATCGATACGAGAGAATGGCTAAGGGGTACGGTTTTCAAAATTATCCAAAGAAGACATACAACTTTTCAAAGCACGTCATGTTTTCACAAGACGTACTTTGGGGGGCAAATGTTATCCCGCCTTTTGGCAAGGCCAGGACAACAAGAAGCCGACTAGAGAACAAGGATAGCACGCCATGGATATCACTGAATTTTGTTCGAGCCCAGAGTGAGCTACAATTGATAGGACATGACAAGAAAGGCCATAGAGATCAGCACCTCAAATTTCAAGTCAATCCGGACTCATACGCTCAAGTTATGATCGAGTCAAATTGGAGGGAAAAAGCCCAGATTTCGTATCCATCACTCTGGGCAATTTCGTATCCATCATCGAAACCCCAGTTCGAATCCATCAAGCTTCGTACCGATCAGCTCCGGATCCATCGAGGTACCCAGGTTCGACTCGACTTTCTTCGTATCCATCGAGCTCGTATCGATGGACTTCACATATACCGGCAATTGAAGGACCTCGTATCCTACAGCCAACGATTACTTCGTATCCATCGTTCAGCGTCTACTTCGTATCCATCACTCGGTGTTTGCTTCGTATCCATCACTCGGTGCTTGCTTCGTATCCATCACTCGGTGCTCGCTTCGTATCCATCAGAGGACCTCACTTCGAATCCATGCCTAATGACTTGTTCGTACCCACGAGTCAACTGACCAGGGATGACGTGTCTTCCATCAAAGTAAAACGAGGCGAGATATGTGGAGTCGAAACAGTCAATGCGGCACAAAGACCGGATCGAAACGAAGCGCGCGCGCCACCTCACCTCAAGAGCACGTGCAGCCAGCGAGACGAACGGATGGAGTCGAAAGCATGGATACGAGCCAGACAGCCTATGAAGAATTCCAGTTCGTATCGACCATATCTCGTAATCCACTGATCCAAACACGATGAAATTTTAACTGGAGGTTGCATACATAACAAGGAACGTCTCCACCAATTTTGAGCTCAATTGGAAGTAATCCTGATCGATACGAAATGATTTCGTATCGATCACAGATTGGCTTGAAACTCTCTGGAAGTGGTCGAATGGGTCCCCTCATGTGTCAGGCCAAGTCTCCCGGAGTTTGAGCGAAATCCAAGCCTCCTACACCTATAAATAGAGCCCTAGAATCAACGGAAAAAGGATCTTTTTTCTCTGAAGCGTCCAGACTCTGCCGGATTGAGATTTGCATTATACTTTTGCTGCCAATTTCGAAATCTAAACTGTAATCCGCTGTTCATCGCTGTAAACGCTTGTAATCATTGAAAGAGAATCAATAAAATCATCAAAACTTCATAGTGGACGTAGGCTATACGCCGAACCACTCTAAACTGCTTGTCTGTGCACTTTACATTCCTATTTGTTGGAGTTTTTGTTAGATAATCTCTGTTTTACATTTATAATCTTCATTTTATCTCTTCAAACAACTCCCGAAGAGTGTTGTGCCCATTTTTGGTACAAACATATATATACATACATATACATATTTCTGAAACCTAGAGTCATTTTTTTCCCTATCAAACAACATATATCCAGGATCAAAACCTCAACCAATATAAATATATCAGTATATACATCAAGATATGCATATACATGTGATGATGCATGTGCCTCTCTTGTTTGCATCAGAGTTCTAGAAAACAAGAGGATAATTTCATTGATTAAGTTTAATCAATCCACACATAGTTTAATTCAATACAATAAAACTCCATTCATACTTGTATCAATATATATATATATATATATTAAACTTCTGATTCCTTGCTAAATTCTCTATGGAGTATAATTCCTAGAAACCAGATGATTGTATTATGGTCATCTATAAATTAATGGTGTTGTGTTTGAGATCTGGAAAATGATATAAGCTTCTATCATTATCTAGGTTTGATTTTTTAATAAAATCTGTTTAGAGTACTAACTATTTTCTGGAGTATTTTCAAGTGAGATATCATATTTCAAAGGCTTAATTCTTTGATGACATGGTGCTAAGCTAAATGAAATGCTAACATGAGTGTGTTCACACAACTATGGGTACCTAGAAGAAAACATGGTTCAACCAGACTCTTTGTTCTGGTAGAACTCATGGTGTCAAGAAAATACATTTTTGCTCAAAGCGTTAATGAGACGGACTTCAGATTCATGTTAAAAATACAAAGATAACTGGTGTGTTAATATCTGTACAAAACATGTTTAAATGTACACATATATGCAACTTTTATGGACCTTGCTTCTAATTCCTATATTACAGACCCTTCCTTTATTTAAAAATGAGGTATAAGACATTTGTATAAAACAAGTTGAATTAGGAAACATTATAGACATATAAAATACATTCTACCTAGGCTTGTTATCTTTAGTATACATATGCCATGGTAGAAAAATGAAACCATTTAATTTTTCTAAGATTCAACTATCCAGATTTCCCAAAACTTAAACCCTTTTAAAGACTCAAGATTGACTAATACATTTATAAAATGTAACCATCCAATTTTTATCATAGTATTCTTGCTCATCACATACAGGATTTAGATTAACTTTTTCATCATATCAGATAATATCCATATTTTTAAATTCCAGTTACAAGCCAATCTCTTAGCAAAATACTTAGCAAAATATCCATCCAATATTCAACACTTAATACAAGTAACTATTTAAATCATCAATACATGCAGATTTCATCATTTATACTCTTATTTAACTAAGTTTAGCATGCTATAATCTTCTTCTCAAAGCCTTGCTCCTACTCCTACTTAGTTGCTGCAGTCCCTGAAAATGCATTTGGAGCTGCCCCATTTTAAATGAGACACCCCATATGCCATTAGCACACTAGGGTCAGACACATGTTTGGTATGAGAAAATCCACTAAAGCAATTTGTAAATCAAGTTAAAGTTAAAACAGGGATATATGTATATAACTCTGCCTTTAGAAAACAAGTGATTCATGTGTGCATGTTTTTTGTGTCAGTGTGTAAGTGCACACTTAAGTCTGCCTTTGTAGAAACCTCAAGAAGACATGGTACATTCATACATTCATATAATTCAATCTTGAATCAAATAGACATCCATACAAACAAGGAAATCACCCAAAATGAATTAAATCATTTATTCACTATCCAGATTTCATTCCAGGAAAACTCTAGTTCCTCTTTATATCAAATTCTTTTACATTGATATATTTATCTACCTTGGTCTCATCTGCAAACAATTGAATCAATGGACACACTGTAATGAACTAATTCGCTCCATTACACAAAGATCTCTGGACTTAAACAAGCCATGTGTCAACTTGTATTACTCAAGAAAACAAGTCATTCCTGCAGTGCTCTTTACCCCCATTTCCTTATCAGGTTTTTAGTTAATAATAACTCTTTTGATTTTTCATGACTAAGCCATTCAGTGATTCATTTCACTAACATAATCATCCATGTCATGGTATCTCATATTATTCATAACCAAACAGAGACAACCAGGCAAGCAAACATTGTTATCTATTTAAATGAGATTCTACATGTACATACATATTTTCTGGTATTTTAAAAGGAGTATAGGCAACTAACATTGGCTTATGGCTTTTGAGAGAGTTCTTCCCTTTTGCAGACATTTGTGCTTGAGTTAAACTTAGAATTACCAAGCTTCACCGAATCACAAAATTTATTTGCTATTTGTATGAATATTTATACATTTTCATTGAATTAGGAGTATTAGCACATAGGCAACCCTATTGCACCCCTAATTCCTTTTTGTCTCAAGCCTCAGCACTTATACATGGGTATATTGCGGCTCAATATGTTTTCATTTTTTTTCTGGGTAGTGCCAAAACCAATTCTACTTGCCTATATTCAACATTTTATTTTCTGGGTATTCACTTATGTCTCTAAACATTAACATATCAGAGATCTGGGTTTATAAACATATATATATTAATGATACTTAAAACTTCCATATAATAAAGCAAGCAGAAAAGAACAACCAAATAAGAATCAAACCATTTTCATCTCTGAAATCACAGATAGATAAACACATCTGAAAATACATTTTTAAGAAAATTAACTTATAATTGGCTGCCTACATTAGGACTTATTGCCTTAGATTTTGAGTGAGTTTTCTCACCTAGCTCTCTTCTACTTCCTAGTTGATTGGTAAGCTTCTGCCTTCAACCCTTTTTCTTCACTTGTATTATATTTATATAATATCTATATATATTTTTCTCAAGAGCTATCCGGGGAGAAGATGGTTTCTCATCTTACTGCCTATTTATGCTGGGTTTTTCTTAGGGTTTAAGTGATTGGCTAAAGTCATTTTTGCCCATCAGAAATCATGCCATTTGTATTTATTTTTTAAACCTAAAATCTCACCCTCCGGCTTGAGTTTTATTAAGGAGAAAAGTGGTTGTATTCTTTTGGTTATTTTCAGAGATTTTCTTTTCCAGAAATTACTTTTCCTTTTTTGTCTACTATCATGCTAAAAATGTGACTTGATATTATTATTTATCAAATATTCTTCCTAATTCTCTCTATACAAAACACTTCTCTATTTTATCTTATTTTTCCTATCTTTAGCTTTCATTTAAATAATATGTACTTCCTTTATTTATTTATAAGAGGATTTCTTCTTTTTATATCTTCATTCTTTTTCTTTCTGCCTATAATTTAAAATATGTTTGTATATTTTATTTTAGCTGATTTGAACTCTAGTATCTTATTAACATATCTATATATATATGTATATAAGTCTTACTGAATTAATTTGTACACTCATATATACATTTATACATTATTTTGTACTGACACACATGCACATGTACACTCAACAATACTCAATAGCATTCATACATATATTTACTTATGCATATAGCTTTTAAGATTTTAATCTATTTTTATATATAATATTTCCATACACATCAACATGTATTCATTCTTAGTCATTCAAGGATTAAGCGTTAGTTCATGTGTATTCCCTGTGCACACATATACACACATCAAGCTATATCAATTCCCCTTTAAAATTAGTTTACAAATTACTTTAAACTTATTTATATTTTTCAAAATAAATTCCTAAAATCTTGGGTCATTACATACACCCCACCTTTTAGAAATTGTGTCCCACAATTTTCTTATTCTTAAGTCAATTCATAAACTTAATCCTGAGAACAAGTACATTCTCAACCAAATAGATTTTTTTTAGTTCTATCATAATAACTAAAAATATATACACCTAAAAAAAAGAAAGCAGATTAAAAATCAGAATTACCTTTAATCTGAAAATAGCTTAGGATAATTCATCCTAACATCGTCTTCTAATTCCCATGTGCAATCACTAGGATCAAGACTCCACTGTACCTTCACAAGTTTCAGAGATTTATTCCCCAACTTCTTCACATCCTTTGCCAAAACTCCCACTGGATCTTTTTCATAAATCAAATTAGGATTTATCTGCACTTGGGTTGGGGTCTCAAGAATTTCTGTCTTGTCATGAACCCACCTTCTCAATTGTGATACATGGAAACATCATGCATCCCTTGCATGTTTTCTGGTAATTCCAACTTATATGCCAAGGAACCAATCCTTTCCAGAAATTTGTATGGCCCAATATATCTTGGGGTTAACTTGCCTTGTTTCCTAAATCTCAGTACATTTTCATAGGTGATATTTTGATGAAAACAAAATTTCCTACTTCATATTCCACCTGCTTCCTTTTCATGTCTGCAAATTTCTTTTGCCTATTTTGTGCTACTGCTATTCTCCTCCTTACCAACTCAATTTTCTCTTTAGTTTCTTGTATGTACTCAGGCCCTAGAATAGCTCTTTCCCCTGCTTCTACCCAACATACAGGTGACAAGCATGGCTTGCCATATAAGGCTTCAAATGGAGCAAGTGCTATATTTATAGGGAAAGATCTGAGCAGGTGTTAGGTCGTGTACGACCTGAGATAAGTCGTAGGTCGTAAGCGACCCAAGGAGCATAGGCTATGACTTAGTAGATTTGTAATCATATTGGTAAGTCTCAGGTCGTGAGCGACCTAGGGGAGATGCGTCATAAGAAGTTGTCTCGGCTTGTTTAAACTGGGTAGTAAGTTGTAGGTCATAAACGACCTAAGGTAGGTCGTAGGTCGTGTTGCCTTTCTGCTGTGGTTTACTGTTGCCCCATGTTGACAGTTAGGTCGCTGGAGCTTTAGGTCGTTAGGTCGGTGTAGTTTTAGGTCGTTAGGTCGGTGTAGCTTTAGGTCGTTAGGTCGCTTGTAAATTTAGGTCGTTAGGTCGCTGGGGGTTTTAGGTCGTTAGGTCGCTTGTAAATTTAGGTCGCTTCAAAAGAGGAGTTAACACTTGCCCCTCGAAGTACAGGCCTATGTCATAGGTCGTGTGCTTCGATCTAACTCTGCTATGTCGTGAGCGACCCTAAACCATGTGCTAACTCGCATGCCCATTCGCCTTCCTTTCTTTACCCCATATAAACTGCTAGCTCGTTTCTTCCTCTTCACTTAACTGCTTTGATGACCTTCTCTGCCATTAATGAATTTTTCGAGCTTCCAAGGGCGAATCCAAGCTAATCAGTCATCTGTTAACGTAAAAATCGACGCTAACACCCCAGTGTGAGTGATAGTAATGTGAAAGCACCACCCGTTGGTACGGGAACAGAATATAAGCAGAAAATAGCAAAAAAGTAAAGAGACAACAGTTTTATAGTGGTTCGGCTCGTAAATAAGCCTACGTCCACTTTATATTCTTTATTGCTGATTCGATTACAACTCTTTATAATACACTTTGATTACAACACACTTGAGACAAGTCGTTAGAACTTTGATGTAAGAGAGCTCTTTGAATCCATGTCGGATGTACAGATCTTCTTTTGAAGTTCGTTGAAGCGTCTTTGGTGTTTGAAGGGTCGGTTGAGTCAAGAAAGCAGTAGAGTATCGGCGTTCCAGAAATGAGCCCAAAAGTCTCCATTAAGTTGGAGTTGGTGCTGTATTTATAGAAGAATGCTGGGCGGAGTCTTAGGTCGTAAACGACCTAAGATCGGTCGTAGGTCGCTAGCGACCTATGGAGCAGGGGCTACAACTTCATAGTTCTGTGCTCGATCACTTGAACATATTGACAAGTCGTAGGTCGTGAACGGCCTAAGGTAGGTCGTGAGCGACCTAAGGAGAGGCGGCATAAGAAATTGTCTCGGCTTGTTTAAACTGGGTAGTAAGTTGTGGGTCATGAGCGACCTAAGGTAGGTCGTAGGTCGCGCTGCCTCATGTTGATAGTTAGGTTGCTGGAACTTCAGGTTGTTGGTATTCTTAGGTCGCTGAGCAGTGATAGGTCGCTAGGTCGCTATCCCTTTTCTGGAGTTAGGTCGCTAGAGACTTTAGGTCGTTAGGTCGCTTTAGCTTTTAGGTCGTTAGGTCGCTGGTACCTTTAGGTCGCTAGGTCGTTGGAGAAGTTAGGTCGCTAGGTCGCTTAGTGTTAAGTTGTAGAATTTTAGGTTGCTCAAAAAATAGGAGTTAACACTTGCCCCTCGATGTACAGGCCTATGTCATAGGTCATGTGCTTCGATCTAACTCTGCTAAGTCGTGAGCGACCTAAAACTTGTGCTAACTCGCGTGCCTATTCGCCTTCTTCTCATTGCCCCATATAAAACTATTAGGTTGCTACTTCTTCCTCACTCACCTGCTTCAATTTCGCGCTTTGCCATTACAGAACTTTGCGATTCCAAAGGCGAATTTGAGTTAATCATTCAACAATTTATCCTCGTTATCATATTATGTAAGTATACTCGATCTTTATCCATCCCACAATCACCACTGAACCAAGAGTTCTAATCTCCGAACCCCAGACCAATTTTGTACGTCGTGCTTCATTTTGAGTCGTGTTGTGATCGACTTTTGATCGTTATTGGTTACTGTTGTTGTTGTGATTCACGAACGCACAACATTGAGTTAGATCTATGATAGATCGGAGATATGCTGAATCGGTTTTCACGTGATTTGGTGGTATGAAGAGATGATGAATTTTACGAAGATGATGATGGATTTCATTGTATTGGCGATAACGGGTTATCGGGTCTGGTGAGTTATTGCGTGGAGAGGAAGTTAGCGACTTAGTGAATTTGAGCGACTTAAGATAACTTGCGACCTAAGGACCCTTGCGACCTAAGGAAAGCTCCGACCTATGCTAGGTTGCTGAACGACCTAAGACTTGCTCGACCTAAGACTTGCACAACCTAAGAATTGCACGACCTAAGAATTGCACGACCTAACTTTCTTGCAAGCCAACCTGCTTGAATGACAGCTGAGCGACTTAACAAATTAACAACCTAATTTTTTTGCAGCATAGGCTTTAGGTCGCGGCCGAGCTAACACTTGGACGAATTTGAATTGCCTTGAACCTTTTAACTTGCACAGTGCGACCTAAGGAAGCTCCGACCTATGCTAGGTCGCTGGACGACCTAAGACTTGAACAAATTTGGGTAGAACTTGATTGAACTGCTTAGACTTGAACTGTTCGAACTTTGTTACAGATTATACTAATCTTTTAATCTAACAACCTGTCAAACACAACATTTGCAAAAAACTAGGGCGAATATACTACCATTGACTGCCCACATCGAATGACAGATTAGTCGATAAGGAATAATCAACTTAAATGAACTTTGTGAATGAAATGCTATGAACCAACAAGTTCAAGTGAAGTATTAAAGCAAATCTGAAATAATCAACTAAAGCTGATTTGTTTGCATCAACACTGTACTTGGACTTAAAATAACAAGTCCTGAAACTCTATAATCGACACATGTCAACTAATTTGATTCCAGATATATTTGCTTGTCATTTTACTAGTTTTGCACAACACTTCACACTTTTATGAAACATGCACCTTCATATATGAATATCCAGTTCCTTATATAGAATGACTTCTCAACAAGAAGAAACAGGACGAGCTGCAGAAGCCTTTCCAATTTCCAACCCATTGATTGATCCTGCGGAAAGAACTTCTACCACCTTGAGCCACAAAGTTTTCAATCAACTATGCATCCAGTTCGGTATTGCGGAAGCAGACGCTTTATTTCCTGGAGTAAACGATACTGCTGACAGGCCACCTCTTGGTTTTGTCTCAGTTAATCGTCAGATGTGCTTAAGTGGATCTATTCCTCCCTTTAATGATTTTCTCCAACAGCTTCTTCTTCGATTAGCTATCTCTCCCTTCTAGTTACACCCCAATGGTTATGCCATCTTGATGGGATTGTGCGTGCTGTTTAGAAGGACGCTCGACCGTCTTCCAAGTTTTGAAGAAATTTGTTATTTGTGCACCTTTGCGAAGAACAAAGATCACCCTTCAATTATACTTGTAAGAGGTGCTAGAAACAGTAAATTGATTCTGGACTTGCCCGAGAGTGTACACGGGTTCCTAAGTCAATTCTTCTTCATTCGCTGTCCCTCGGGATTTTATGCCGTTTGGAGAGTCGGAAGTAAGATTTCCGCTCGCTCCATTTTTCCTAAATTCAAGAAACTTGAATTGTCAAGTACTGAAATTCATTCTTTACTTTTGTAGCACTTCCTCCTCCGCTTCGAGATCCCAGCCACAAGCCAACCCTAGAAACTTTAAGTGCTGTGGCTACTGAAGAGAGAAGTGCTAAATTTTTGCTGAAAGATGAGTTTTTGCATCAGTTTGGACTTTTACACTCCTCTCGATCTACCCAAATTCATGAAGTGTCTAGTTCCGAGACTGAAATGCTAGTTGCCCCGGGTTCTCAAGTAGAGACATCAAATGCCCCAGTTTCTGCAGAAGAAACTGCATCGGGAGAACCTACTGTAGAGGCTGCATTGGTGAAGTGTTCTTCTTCTGTTGATATAGTGGGATCATCTAGCAAACTTACACTATCCCCAGTAATTGATCAAGAGGAACCCCTTCAACACCCCGAGAAAGCTGATAATGAAGGAGTTGAGAAGAAAAGTCCCGCTAAACATGACGGTGACGATACTTTTGAGGGATTGAGCGATCTAATGATTACTTCTCAGGAGCTTTTCAAAGACAATACAACTAAAATTACATCTCCAGCAGCTGAAGTGACATATGCTTTGCAACAAATTTCGTCAACTCAAGAATTGACTCCTGCTTCACAATCTGTTATCACTCCCCAACCAAAGAGTGGTTTGTAGTTTGACGCATGTAGCTTGCACATCACACACACTTAGGATTTTCGGCACTTATACGCATTAGCTTCTTTAATTCGAAGATTTCTAAGATTTGTCTTTTTCATTTTTAGATTCTCTGATTGGGCGAAGTGGCTCATACTATGATGACTTCCAGTATTATGGAAGGCATGGTTCTTACGATCCCCGACGCTATCTTCCTACCTCAAGAGAAACCGATGAAGAAAGAGCCGTCAGAAAAGCTCGTGAAAGGCAAAATTATGAGGAGCAGCAAAGAAGAAGGGATGATGACTCCCACAAGAGAAAATCTTATGATGCTAAAGGGAAAAGTCATGTTGCTGAAGGCCCGAGCAAACGGGCCAGACTTAGTGAAAAAGACGCGTCTGCAATTTCAGGCAACTATCAACAGGCCTCAGTATCAAGTCAAGGATGCTCTTCCTACACTTCAAAGCCGATTCCCAAATTGGTGTTTAAAAGGAGTGCGCTTTGACTTAGATTTGGTTCCCATCGATAAGCAGGCCATGTTGAGGAATCTCGATGCTTTTAAGCTTGACATTGAGAGAATGTCTGGATGGCAGAAACTGGTTGATGAGCTTCAAAGAGTTAATCAAATGAATCTCGAGGCCATGTTGACTATGGAGAACGATCATTCGAAGTGGAAGAAAATTCTTAAGCAACACGATGTAGAAATGACTCGCATCGCTGACGACAATGCGAGACTTGAGTCCGATGTTAAGAAACTCAAGGAAGATCTTGCCACTTCTTCCGCTTCGCATTCTTAAAAAAAAGAAGTCTTTCAGAAACAAGTGTGAGATGCACATGCTGCTCAAAGAGATGCTGAGATGAAACTTGAGGCAGAGCAGCATGTAACCGAAAAATACTGCAAAGATACCGCTCAATTGTGGGAAAGAGTTAACTCCCAGGACCTGGAGATCGCAGTGTTAAAAGCTCGACTTTCTAAAGTTGAAAAAGAGCGCGATGAGGCTATTGCTGGTCAAGTTGTGGCCGAAGAATCTCATGAGGCAACCAAAACCACTATCAGCTCTACTCTGTTCGACTTTTATGTCCACAGCGTCTTGGGGCGCGGAAGCCTCTCATTTCTGGGACCGAAATACGAAATCACTTTGGCTGAAGTATAAGAGGCGGTAATCGACATGCTTGGAGGCGCTGGCTATGCAGAGGCAGATCTTGAGGAGCTTTATCTGGACGATGAGGCACGTACTGCGCTTGCCAGGGGAAAAGAGCAGCTTGCCACGGAGCGAGCCGAAGTGGTAGGAGAAGAGCGTTTGGAGAAAGCGCCTTTAACCGACCCTGCTCATCTTCCGGCTTCGGTCGACCCTGACATTATTGGCTCTAGCTCTTATTCTCCATCTCCTGCAAAAGCTGAAGTTAAGTCTGCCATTACCGAGTCTCCCACTGCTCAAGTCGAGGAGAAGTCCCAGGATGATGCTGAAGCCGAAAATTTTGAAGTCGTCGTGATTAAGCCAACTTCTCCAGGTAACTTCAAGTCTGATCTAGCTTAAGTAGACTACTCGTTCGATTCAACTGAGCTCGATGAATTTCTTGCTTATTACTTAAGTCCTGATGATCCAATATCTTCTCTTTTTTCGGAAAATACTGATTTTAACTTCTTCTCTTCTGTAGCGAAAACACTGAGTGCTCCGCAAACTTCTCCCCTTCCAGTTGTTCCTCCTCCATCTCTTCAAGTCACTCCTGCTTCTTAGCCGGGATCGCAGGAAGAACAGATAGGAGCCCTTCAAGGCTTGGATGATTTGCCTGCTTTGAAAGAGCAGAAAGCTGAGGAAGTTGGAGGAGATGAGAAGACTCCGGAGCCTTATGATGATGACACAAAGCTATCTAAGCTAATTACTCTGGGCAGTCTTCTTCCAAGAAGAGAGGGAAGCGAGCAACTTCGAAGAAGAAAAAGACAAGTGCTTCTGCTGGTGAAGAAAAAGTTGAAGAAGATCCAGTTGCGCCTCCTTCTCCTTCTTCCCCGACCCGTCAACGCCGGATTCAGAAACTAATTATTAAGCCGGGCAAGAGTTCTAAGGGTAGCGGGAAGAAGGAGCAATGAGCTAGACTTTACACTTCTTATTTTTCTTTTTGCTTTTTGCTTGTATTGACCGGAGATTGTGCGGATACCGGCCTCCGCTTGTCGAAACCTACATATGTGCAAAAATTTCATAGTATGGAATAAAATGGTTCTTTTTACTTGTACAATTTCTTGTTAGTATATGTGTGAACGCATTTATTCCTTGTTTTTGCACAAGTTTCTTTATTTACTTTGTATGATACTGCAGTGAGCTCGTGGTATGTTGTTTGAGCGTTGTTTTTATTAATATAGCTATATGCCCCCGTACCACGGCTTACTGCAATATTCTGAAAAGATTTGTATTCTTATTTTAGAGAATAATTCTTCCGTTTTGAGGAAATATTATTCTGCATTTAATAAAATACGCTTTGTATCGGAGAAGTTTTTCTTTCTCTCTTTCTAAAGAACACTTCAACTTTCGGGGATGATCACTTTTACTTGTTGAAAAGTGGATTCCCCTAAGAAAGTGAAGTGGGATTCTGAAGAATGTTTTGATCTGTTTGTCAGAAAGTTGTATTTCATCGTTGAAAGGATCCACGGGACAGACGTCAGCTGTTTTACCTGATATTTGTTTGCACAAATAATCACAAGTGTTCAACTTTGGCCTGGAACCTTCTTTTTGAGAAGATGCTCCTTTAGTGGTTCCATCAACGAAGTTTTTGGATGTGCCTTGTTAAAGGACTTCACTTGTTTTAGTACATCCGAAGAAGGTTTTGTGCCTCCGAAGAGGGCTTGTGCCTCCGAAGCAATTTTTGCCTACGAAGAGGTCTTCGTTTGTGTGCCTCCGAAGAGGGCTTTTTAATTCTTGCCTCGGGAGAGGGCTTGTTTGATATGCCTTTGGTAAGGGCTTTTTGTTGTGCCTCGGGAGAGGGCTCCTCCGAAGAGTTGTGCCTCCGAAGAGGGCTTGTGCCTCGTTATAGGGCTTTGGTTTGGCACTTCAACTTGGTGAAGCATGCCTCCGAAGAGGGCTTTTGTTTGGTACTTCAAGCTTGGTGAAGTGTGCCTCCAAAGAGGGCTTTTGTTTGGTCTCCGAAGAGAAGCATTTTGGTCTCAGAAGAGAAGCATTTTGGTCTCCGAAGAGAAGCATTTTGGCATTTCAGCTCTGGTGAAGTGGGCCTCCGAAGAGGAGCATTTTACACTTCAACTTCGGTGAAATGTGCCTCCAAAGAGGTCTTTTTGGCATTTCAGCTCTGGTGAAGTGGGCCTCCGAAGAGGAGCATTTTGCACTTCAACTCCGGTGAAATGTGCCTCCGAAGAGGTCTTTTTGGCATTTCATCTCTGGTGAAGTTGGCCTCCGAAGAGGAGCATTTTGCACTTCAACTCCGGTGAAATGTGCCTCCGAAGAGGTCTTTTTGGCATTTCATCTCTGGTGAAGTGGGCCTCCGAAGAGGAGCATTTTGCACTTCAACTCCGGTGAAATGTGCCTCTGAAGAGTGGTGCCTCCGAAGAGGGCTTGTGCCTCGTTAGAGGGCTTTGTTGCTTGTGTCCTTCCACCATCTGCTTCTTAGCGATTCCTCTTTATCACTCTAAATATACGTTCCATTCTTTTGCAAGTTGTTTGCTTTTTTGCCAGAGAAGTGTACTTTATCGTTGAGTGAATCCATGGGGCAAACACAAGCTACTTTACCGGATGTTCGTTTGCACAAACAATCGCGGTTGGTTAGCAAGGGTCGGGAACCTTCTCGTCAGGAAGGCGCCCGCTTTGGTGGAACCATCAACTATTTGTAAATAGCACTTCTTTTGTAGGAGTTGAATTTTGGAACTTTTGTGGCTTGGCATCTGAATAATTTGTAGGAATCGCTTGGTTTCGTGATGTGTTGAATAGGTAAGCTTTGCTTTGATAGCCTGCAATATTAAATCGACATTTTAGCAATATTTTAAAGATACTTGCATATCAAAATGAGACAAGCATTTTATATTATTAGAGAACACACGATTTATAGTTCTTTATTATTGATTCACACTGATTTCTCAGTGGTTTACAATACAAAAGTTATACATCCATCATCATTTTACAAATTTAAGCAACACTGTTAAAAAAAGAAATGGATGCAAGTGATTGTTGTTCCAGAATCTCCGGATTGAATTTCCATTTCCACTAAATTCATAGTTTTGGATTCATATGCCAGAGAGAATGAAAGATGCCCCAGCTGCAGTTTTGTGGGTAGTTAGCAGTCGTCCCAACTTTTGCCTGCTGGGTAAGGACCCCCTGTGACAACATTAATGACAAGCTTTTCGGATTCTTGCACTGCAGTGTTGTTGCCAGAGCCAGATTGATGGGTAGGATGTTGTTGACCCTGAGTGGATGAGGTTGGATCAACTCCGTTTTTCTTCACAAATTGTTGGAGTTTATCCTGTTTCAGCAATTCTTCAATCACATTTTTTAACTGGCGACATTGGTTAGTGTCATGGCCAAGTTGATTGTGAAATCGACAGAATTTCCCATTATGGATTGCACTTCTCCCCATCTCAGGTGGTTTGGGATACTTGACAACATCCTTCGTTGCGAAGAAGATATTTTCCCGCGTGTCAGTTAAGAGAGCAAAATCTGAAGGATTAAAGCAGCGAGGTTTCTTTTCATTCCCCTGTTTCTTTCCTTCGTCAATTTCCCTTTATTGGTTTCCAGATTCTCTTTTGTTAGACGCAACATCGTTATTCTTGATTTCGGCAACAACCACTTTCGATGGTGCAGAAAAGCTTTCTAGGTGCATGAATTCATCGGCCTTTTTATAAAACTTCTCAAGTGAATTTGGTTCTTTCATTTTTAACCATCTACCGAATTCACTTGATTTGTCGATGGCTTGCATCAAGTAAGTCATGATCATACGGGGTTTTGCATTATCCACTTCGGCTAAAGCTATATTAAAACGGCTTAAGAAAGATTTGATTGATTCTCCGGGAACTTGTTCAAGACTGGCCAGTGACATTATATCCTTAGCCTTTGAAGCATATAATCTAAACTGATCTATGAACTTTCGTGTTAAGTCGGAGAATTGATCTACGGACCGGACCGATAGCTTTGTGAACCAAAGTAGAGCCACTCCCTCCAAGTACACTGGAAAGTATCGGCACTTAATCCCATTGGATGCTCTTGCACCGGTCATATGCCAGTCGTACTTGTATAGGAAATGATTAGGGTCGCTTGTCCCCCTATAGACCGGGATAGTAGGAGGTACAAATTTCCTTGGAAATTCTGCTTTTAGGATCCTTTCAGTAAACGGAGTTCTGCTAGGTGCAAATCCCCAGTCGCTCTCATTTTCTTTCCTCTGCATGCTCTCTTTCATGATTCGGCGAACCATTCCTGATAGGTATTCCTCATTGCTCAAAGGCATTGCCGGGCAGACATCAGCTATTCTTTCGGAAGTTTGCCTGGGCAAATGTTCGTGAAAAGTTGGCTGCGGCCTTGGACCTTCAGCTTGGAAAGGTGGCGCTTCGATGGTGCCAGTTGCTCTTTGAGGAATACCTTTGTCTTGGGAATTATGAGCATCTTCCGCAAAGGTTGTTTCATTGTTTTCTGGTTGTCGATTTTCCCCAAGCAGAGCGTTCAATTTGTCCATCATCAAAGCATTTTAAGCTTCAATTTGTTGGTATAATCCAGAAACTACATCGTCTAATTCAGCCCTTGTGACTCCAACGGTAGGAGTTGGCTGGTTCTCTGTTGGGGAAGCGGAGGTCCCCTCATGAGCATTTCCAGATCTGGTAGATCTACCTTTTCTTACTGGAGCCATTATTTCAGATAGACTTCTAGTCTTTAGAGAGATTCTTTCCACAAGTCTTTGCGAAGCAATGGTCAAAATATCCCTTAGTTCAATTCTCAGTGCAAGCACCAAAATGTTAACGTAAAAATCGACGCTAACACCCCAGTGTGAGTGATAGTAATGTGAAAGCACCACCCGTTGGTACGGGAACAGAATATAAGCAGAAAAAAGCAGAAAAGTAAAGAGACAATAGTTTTATAGTGGTTCGGCTCATAATTAAGCCTACGTCCACTTTGTATTCTTTATTGCTGATTCGATTACAACTCTTTATAATACACTTTGATTACAACACACTTGAGACGAGTCGTTAGAACTTTGATGTAAGAGATCTCTTTGAATCCAAGTCGGATGTACAGATCTTCTTTTGAAGTTCGTTGAAGCGTCTTTGGTGTTTGAAGTGTCGGTTGAGTCGAGAAAGCAGCAGAGTATCGGCGTTCCAGAAATGAGCCCAAAAGTCTCCAATAAGTTGGAGTTGGTGCTGTATTTATAGAAGAATGCTGGGTGGAGTCTTAGGTCGTGAACGACCTAAGATAGTTTGTAGGTCGCTAGCAACCTATGGAGCAGGGGCTACAACTTCATAGTTCTGCGCTCGATCACTTTAACATATTAACAAGTCGTAGGTCATGAACGGCCTAAGGTAGGTCGTGAGCGACCTAAGGAGAGGCGGCATAAGAAGTTGTCTCGGCTTGTTTAAACTGGGTAGTAAGGTGTGGGTCGTGAGCGACCTAAGGTAGGTCGTAGGTCGCACTGCCTCATGTTGATAGTTAGGTTGCTGGAACTTCAGGTCGTTGGTATTCTTAGGTCGCTGAGTAGTGATAGGTCGCTAGGTCGCTATCCCTTTTCTGGAGTTAGGTCGCTAGAGACTTTAGGTCGTTAGGTCGCTTTAGCTTTTAGGTCGTTAGGTCGCTTTAGCCTTTAGGTCGTTAGGTCGCTTTAGCCTTTAGGTCGTTAGGTCGCTTTAGCCTTTAGGTCGTTAGGTCGCTTTAGCTTTTAGGTCGTTAGGTCGTTAGGTCGCTTTAGCCTTTAGGTCGTTAGGTCGCTTTAGCTTTTAGGTCGTTAGGTCATTGGTACCTTTAGGTCGCTAGGTCGTTGGAGAAGTTAGGTGGCTAGGTCACTTAGTGTTAAGTCGTAGAATTTTAGGTCGCTCAAAAAATAGGAGTTAACATCGTCGATTCAACTTTACCATCATATCTCGTAAGTGAATTCGATCTTTATCCATCCATCGAACCACGAATTCCAATCTTTAAATCCCAGACCAATTTCATACGTCGTGTTTCTCTTTTGAGTCATGTTGCGATCAATTTTTCGATCGCTATTAGCTGTGTCGTTGTTGTGATGCACGGGAACATAGCAGGATGTTGGACGATTTACAGATCTGAGATGATTTGAATTGGTTTTGGTTGATTTAGTGGTATGGAGAGGTAACAGATTTCTCTGAGAGAGTGATCGATTTCATTGAGAGAGGTGATAATGGGTTATCGGGTTTGCGAGTTAATGAGATAGTGAGCTGTTGAGTGGAGAAGAAGTTAGTGATTTAGTGTATCTGAACGACCTAAGATCACTCACGTCCTAAGGATACCTGCGACCTAAAGAAAGATGAACGACCTTCAAATTTGCGACTTAACCTTTAGGTCATGCTGGGATTCAAACGACCTAGGACTTATGACTTAGGAGTTTGGATGCGAATTGCACGACCTAACTTTCTTGCGACCTAACTTGCTTGAATGACAGCAGAGCGACTTAACAAATTAACGACCTAACTTTTTGCGGCATAGGATTTAGGTCGCGGCCGAGCTAGTACTTGTAGGAATTCGCATTGCCTTGATCTGAAGTTTATACTCTTTGACTTGCACAGTGCAACGTAAGGAGAACCCGATCTATGCTAGGTCGCTGAACGACCTAAGTGATGAACAAAACTGGAACACTTGTACAATTTTTGAAAGAACTTGCTTGAACTTTGAACTGTTTGAACTTTGTTGCACTTCCTTATAGATTATACTAACCTTTAAGCTAACAACCTGTTAAACACAACATTTGTAGAAAACCAGGGCGAATATACTGCCATTGATTGCCCACATCGAATGGCAGATTAGTCGATAAAGAATAATCAACTTAAGCAAACTATGTGAATGAATTGTCGTGAATTAACAAGTTCAAATGAAGTATTAAAGCAAAGCTAAAATAATCAACTAAAGCTGATTTATTTGCATCAACACTGCACTTGGACTTAATATTACAAGCCCTGAAACTCTATAATTCACACATGTCAACTAATTTGATTCCAGTTATATTTGCTTGTCATTTTACTAGTTTTGCACAACACTTCACACTTTTAGGAAACGTGCACCTTCGTATTTGAATATCCAGTTCCTTGTGTAGAATGACTTCTCAATAAGAAGAAACAGGACAGGCTGGGGAGTTTTTTCCAATTGCAAACCAATTGATCGATCCTCCAGAAAGAGCTTCAACCACCCTGAACCACAGAGTCTTTAGTCAGCTGTGCATCCAGTTTGGCATTGCTGAAGCAGATGCTCAGCTTCCCGAGATAAAAGATACTGCTTATAGGCCACCTCACGGCTTCATTGCAGTAAACCGACAGATGTGCTTAAGTGGAGCTATTCCTTCCTTTAATGATTTTCTTCGACAACTTCTTCTTCGATTGACTATCTCTCCCTTCCAGCTACACCCCAATGGTTATGCCATCTTGATGGGGTTGTGTGTGCTGTTCAGGAGGACTCTCAACCGTCTTCCAAGTTTTGAAGAGATCTGCTACTTGTGCACATTCGCAAAGAATAAAGACCATCCCTCTATTATACTTGTGAGGGGCGCGAGGAACCGGAAACTGATTCTAGATTTGCCTGAGAGTGTACACGGATTTTTAAGTCAATTCTTCTTCGTTCGCTGCCCCCCAAAGTTCTATGCTGTCTGGAAAATAGAAAGTAAGATTGCCTATTTCCGCTAACTTCATTTTTTCTAAATTTCTTGACACTTGAATTGTCAAGTACTGACTTCATTCTTTACTTCTGTAGCATTTCCTCCTCCGCTTAGAGATCCCAGCCACAAGCCCACCTTCGAAACATTAAGTGTTGTGGCTGCCGAAGAGAGAAGCATTAAATTTTTACTGAAAGACGAGTTTTTGCACCAGTTCGGACTTTTACACTCCTCTTGATCTACTCAGATTCACGAAGTTTCCAGTTCCGAGACTGAAACATTAGTTGCCCCGGTTTCTACCGAGGAAGTCGTATCGAAGGAACTCGACGCAGGGGCTTCATTAGTGAAATGTTCCACTTCCACCGATGTCGCGGGGTCGTCCGGTAAGCTCACACTCTCCCCGGTAATCGAAGAAGAAGAACCTCCTCAATACTCCGGGAAAGCTGATGATAAAGGAGTTGAGAGAAAGAGTCCCGCTAAGCTTGACGGTGACGACACTTTTGAGGGATTGAGTGATTTAATGATTATTTCACAGGAGCTCTTCAAAGACGACAATTCCACAACTAAAGTTACATCTCACGCAGTTGAGGTGACATCTGCCTTGCAGCAAGCTTCGTCAGCCCAAAAGTTGAATCCTGCTTCAAAATTTGTCATCACTCCCCAACCAAAAAGTGGTTTGTAGTTTGACGCGCGTAGCTTGCACATCACACACACTTAGGATTTTTAGCACTCATATGTACTTAGCTCTTTTACTTCGAAGATTTTGAAGTTTCGTATCTTTTTCATTTTCAGATTCTCCGATGGGGCGAAGTGGCTCATACTATGACGATTTCCAGCATTATGGAAGGCATGGCATTTATGATGCCAGACGCTATCTCCCTACCCCGAGGGAAACCGATGAAGAAAGAACTGCCAGAAAATCTCATGAAAGACAAACTTATGAGGAGTGGCAAAGAAGAAGGGATGATGACTCCCACTAGAGAAAATCTTATGATGTTAAAGGGAAAGGTCATGTTGCTGAAGATCCGAGCAAACGGGCCAAACTTAGCGAAAAGCCGACGTCTGCAATTTCTGAAAAGACCGCTGCTTCTATCCCTCTTGACATCCCCTCTGGTTCTCCTGCTCTTGGGAAAACTAACATTCAGACAATTATTAACAGGCCTCAGTATCAAGTCTAGGATGCTCCACCTACACTTCAAAGCCGATTTCCAAATTGGTGTTTAAAAGGAGTGCGCTTTGACTTGGATTTGGTTCCTATCGATAAGCAGGCCATGCTAAGGAATCTCGATGCTGTTAAGCTTGACATCGAGAGAATGTCTGGATGACAAAAGCTGGTTGACGAGCTTCAAAGGGTTAATCATATGAATCTCGAAGCCATGTTAACCATGGAAAATGATCATTCTGAATGGAAGGAAGTTCTTGAGCGGCACGATACAGAGATGAAAAGCATTGCCGATCATAATGAGGAGCTCGAGGCTAAAGTCAAGAAACTTAAAGATGATCTTGCCGCCTCATCCACCTCTTTTACTCAAAAGGAAGAGGTACTTCAAAAGCAAGTACGGGATGCTCATGCCTGTCAATGAGATGCTGAGGCCAGATATGAGGCACAAGAGAAAATTGTAGAGAGTTACCGCACCGATGTTGCTCGGTTGCGAGAAAAAACTAGCTCGCAAGACATGGAAATTGAAATGCTAAAAGCTCGACTTTCAAAAGTAGAAAAAGAGCGTGATGAGGCAGTTGCCGGCCAAGTTGCAGCTGAAGAATCTCATGAGGAAACTAAAGCCAATATCAGCTCTACTTTATTCGATTTTTACTTGCACAACGTCCTGTGGCGTGGTAGTCTCTCGTTTTTGGGCCCTAAATATGAGGTTACTTTGGCCGAAGTGTGGGAGGCTGTACTTGATATGTTTGGAGGTGCTGGCTATGGGGAGGCAGATCTTGAGGCGCTCTATCTGGATGATGAGGCACGTACTGCCCTTGCCAGGGGAAAAGAGCAGCTTGCCAGGGAGCGAGCCGAAGTAGCAGGAGGAGAGCGTTTGGAGAAAGCACCTTTAACCGACCCCGCTCGTCCTCCGGCTTCGGTCGACCCTGATACCATTGGCTCTAGTTCTTATTCTCCACCTCCTGCAAAACACGAAGTTAAAACCGCAATTACCGAGCCTTCCACTGTTTAAGTCGAGGAGAAGACCCAAGATGACACTGAAGTCGAAAACTTTGAAATCGACATGATTAAGCCGACTTCTCCAGGTAACTCCTAGCCTAATATAGCTCAAGTATACTACTCGTTCGATTCAACTGAGCTCGATGAATTTCTTGCTTATTACTTAAGTCCTGATGAGCCAATATCTTCTCTTTTTTCGGAGAATACTGATTATAACTTCTTTCCTTCTGTAGCGGATACACTGAATGCTGCACAAACTTCTCCTCTTCCAACTGTTCCTCCTCCATCCCTTCAAATCACTCCTGCTTCTCAGCCGGGATCAGAGGAAGAACAAATAGGAGCCCTTCAAGGCTTGGACGATCCACCTGCTTCGCAAGAGTAGAAGGCTGGGGAACTGGAAGAAGGTGAAAAGACTCCGGAGCAAATTATTACTGACGACACAAAGTTGTCTGAACTCATCACTCCGAGCAGCGAATCTTCTTCAAGGAAGAAAGGGAAGCGCACAACTTCGAAGAAGAGAAGGAAAAGCACTTCTGCTACTGGAGAGGAAGCGGAAGTTGACCCAGCCATACCTCCTTCTCTTTCTTCCCCGACCCGTCAACGCCGGCTTCAGAAATTAATTATCAAGCCGGGCAAGAGCTCCAAAGGAGGCGGGAAAAAGGAGTGATGAACTGACTTCATGCTTATTGTTTTGCTTTTTGCATGTACTGACCGGTGATTGTGCGGATACCGGCCTCCGCTTGTTGAAACCTGCATATGTACAAAAATTTCATAGTATGGAATAAAATGGTTCTTTTTACTTGTACAATTTCTTGTTAGTATATGTGTGAACGCATTTATTCCTTGTTTTTGCACAAGTTTCTTTATTTACTTTATATGATACTGTAGTGAGCTCGTGGTATGATGTTTGAGCGTTGTTTTTGTTAATATAGCTATATGCCCCCATACCATAGCTTATTGCAATATTCTTTAACAACTTGTACTCTTACTCTAGAGAATAATTCTTCCGTTTTGAGGAGATACTATTCTGCTTTAGTAGAGTTATGTCTTGTATTGGAGAGGTTTTTCTTTCTCTATCTCTCTGTTTTTTTAGAACACTTCAACTTTCAGGGACGATCACTTTTATTTGTTGAAAAGTGGATTCCTCTACGCAGTGAAGCGAGCTTCTAAAGAATGTTGTGATCTGTTTGTCAGAAAGTTGTATTTCGTCGTTGAATGGGTCCGCGGGACTAGCGTTAGCTGTTTTACTGGATATTTGTTTGTACAAATAATCATAAGTATTCGGCTGCGGCCTGGAACCTTCTTTTTTGAAAAGGTGCCCCTTTAGTGGTTCCATTAACGAAGTTTTTGGATGTGCCTCATTAAAGGGCTTCACTTGTTTAGTGCTTCCGAAGAAAGCTTTGTGCCTCTAAAGAGGGCTTCTTGGCTTATGCCTCGGGAGAGGGCTTGTTTGATATGCCTTTGTGAAGGGATTTTTTGTTGTGCCTCAGGAGAGGGCTCCTCCGAAGAGTTTTGCCACCGAAGAGGGCTTGTGCCTCGTTAGAGGGCTTTTGTTTGGCACTTCAACTTGGTGAAGTGTGCCTCTGAAGAGGGCTTTTGTTTGGCACTTCAACTTGGTGAAGTGTGCCTCCGAAGAGGGCTTTTGCCTCCAAAGAGGGCTTTGTTTGTTTTGCCTGAAAGTTACTTTCTCACAGTTAAATGGTCCCATGGAGCAGACGCAATGTGACGACCGCCCATGACCCCTGCACTGAACCTAGAGATAGTGCGCTGTAAAGTGTGCCAGGCAGCCATGGACGATTGCCAAGGTAAATTAAAACAACAGAATCTATCGTATAACTCACAGCGCATGGAAAAAATACAATAGAATATATATATATATAGTGAAGCTTCACAGAATAGAATCTCTTCAATAAAACTTCATAATAGTTGGATACAAACATCTGAATCGTCAATACAACAAGCCTCACTACATAACACTCAGAGAAAATACAAAGCAGCAGAACATCCAGTACATATAGTAAGAAATAATATGCAATACTCTAGCTCGTCTTCGTCATCAGCATCGTGGAAAGCAAGCACAGCACCTGTCACTTGCTACCTAGTCTGCCCGTCCCAAAATGGACGAACAGCCCAAGGCAATAAGAGTTAAAACATAAAGCCTTGAGTCGGACAACAGTCTTAGTGAGCAGTAAATTAACTAACAACATACCAAAATAGCATAAAGGAAAAGGAATAGGAATACAACCCTCCCACTCCACCTCTTTCTACAGTGATAGCCCCCAAACACACACTAAGAAGAAGCAAGCATAGCAAAGCATACAATTTAAAGTAAAGCAATAATCACTCGAGTCAAGGGCGATGTTTTCCAAGTACAAACCCCCAAGGCCTAAACCAAGATCAGATAAGCACCCAGAAAATACCGCTCTTGAGACTGAATGACGATACAACCAAACATCCATGACTCTGGCTATCACTGTTATCATTGCCTTGATAACATCGTTAATTGAATGACCGGCACATTCTTTCAGCCGTCCGTCAAGGGCTAATGGAAAACCCCGGTTCTAGACATAACTCTGCACGTCATCGTGACCCGTGCCTAGGACTATCGAATCTGCCCAGAGTACTTGACTATCAATCATTAGCCTTCAGGGACTATCGAATCTGCCCAACGTACTCTTGCTTTGAGCATGCTAGAACCTTCAACAACGATGAGATCTCAGCCTCCTAGTCATCCTCCTCGACGACTATTTCCATACTAGCTCAAGCGCCTCTCGAGCAAACCATTATTCTCAACTCGAACCATTTCACCGAGTTATCAACATGCTTGGAATGATCCCGTCTGGATTAGACCAAGGCTATCTCACATCATACTTTGCCTCATCATCATCATAGGAAAGTCTCATCTCAACATCATCATCAAATCTATCCATATGAGCTTCATAATCCGCCACATATGCCACAAGCAGCTTTTCCAATTCAAGAGCCTTTCCCTTAGCTTTTGAATCATCTTCGACCATCTTGTCTAAATCAAATCATCAATCATCTAATTCATAGCAATCAATCAAGTCAAACATTAATCCAAGTAAACAAGCATTCAAATATGATCTAAATGGACAATTATAACAATAATGGCAATTAAAGAGTTGAAAGTCTAACAAGCATGAAAACATGAGAAATATCTCTACAATCTTGATGAATGAACTTGTATAGGTTAACATGTAGAAAAATGGTTGTCAAATCATCATGAACAATGGATCTACATGGATCTACACTTAGGTTTATAAAAATGCATGGAAATCACTATTTTAACACCAAATCAAGCCAACGATCCGATATACTCCTTTGGATCCGTGTGAAAGATAATCACCACTCACCAAATCACCAAAACAACTCAAAAACAACACACTTCAGATCTGGACAGCGAAGGATCTAACTTGATCTATCACCAATCCGCTTCTAACGATGAAATCTCTCTTCGAAGAATGTAGATCGTCAATCTAAGCTCTTCGATCTTCGATTTGATCTTCAATATGGATGGATGGAATCAGTAGATTAGAGTGGAGAAAAGAAGTGAAGAAGTGTAGAAGTCGAACTCTCAAAATGGTAGCACTTCGTCGCTTCGAAATCCGGATCCCAAAAAGTGAGAAAAACCATCCTATTTATAGCTGAAATCTCCTTAAGTCGTCCGCCCCATATAAGTCGGTCACGACTTAGCTGCCTCCGACTTATAGCTTTCCCGACCTAACAGACCATACGACTTAACGGCTTTGCCGACCTAACACAGTCTCCGATCTAACAGGTCACAACTTAACACGATAGCCGACCTATGACTTAACACATGAAACGAGCTAACACTTAAGTCGTCTGGACGACTTAACTAACAAAGGTTACTTACGACCTAACTAACATAGCACCCCATAGGTCGCTTACGACCTAACTACTAAAACACACTCGAACTAATCAGGGGATACGTCTTAACACACAATCGCGACCTTACAGGTGATACGACTTACGACCTATCTCTGGCCGACTTAACACAGTAGCCGACCTAGCGACTTAACAACAGTCGCGACTTACAAACTTCTGCACGACTTAACTTCCTAACTCGTCCACGACCTAACCCTTAGGCCTCAAACTCCCTTAAGTCACTCTATTCCTTAAGTCGCTCACGACTTATCACTTAAGTCGTTAACAACCTATGATGACGCAACTGGTAAGTTGGAGCTAAAGCTCCCTAAGTCGCACACGACTTACTACATGTCTTAGGTCGTTCACGACCTAAGACTTAGACGTATCTCTTCCCAAAATCTGGAATGACTTAACAACGCTAAAAATTCCAGATTTTTACAAACTTTCGATTCGTAAAAATACGGGTCGTTACATTCTCTTCCCCTTAGGAATTTCGCCCCCGAAATTCCAAACAAACAAAGCAATCAAAGACTATTCTGCACGCCTACCATCCATAGCAATCAACAACCCATGCATCCAATTCTAGCTTAGCATACATAATTCTAACACTAGAACAAGTTACAATATCGTGAGATGACACGACACCTTAGGGCCATACCTTGAAGAGTTCAGGATGAGCTGCCTTCATCCTCTCTTCCACCTCCCACGTACAGTCGTTATCATCATCACTCCATTGTACCTTGAGCAACTTAACTACCTTCCTCCTATGTTGTTTCGTGTCGGTTTCCACAACACGAAGCGGCTTACGAGGTCTCTTATCGTCTGGATCAACTTCAAAATCTTCACAGCTATCAGCAGAAACCACTGTATTCGAGCCGTGCACATACATCCGTAGATACGATACATGAAAAACATGGTGCACACTCGACATCTTTTCTGGTAACTCCAATCTGTAGGCGAGCTTTCCAATTCGCTCGATGATCAGGAATGGTCCAACAAATCTCGGAGTCAATTTTCCTTTCTTCCCGAATCGAATAACATTCTTCAATGGTGAAATCTTCACAAAAACCATATCACCTACGTCGAATTCCAAATCTTACGACGCTTATCGGCATAACTTTTCTGACGGTCTTGGGCGGCCTTCATTCGTTACCGAATGATCTCTATACAATCCGAAGTCTGACGAATCATCTCTGGCCCAAGTATCAACTTTTCTCCAGTCTCTAACCAACATGTCGGAGAGTTACACGGTCTTCCATACAATGCCTCATACAGTGCCATACCAATGCTTGACTGGTAACTGTTGTTATACGAAAATTCCACCAAATGAAGATGATCTTCCCATGATACCCCGAAATCCAAAACACAAGCTCTAGGAAGATCTTCCAAAACTCGGTTGACTCTCTCGGTCTGACCATCTGTTTGAGGATGATAAGCTGTACTCAAACATAACTCGGTTCCCAAAACTTCCTGAAAACTCTTCCAAAATCCACTAATGAACAATGGGTCTCGATCGCTCACTATACTCTTCGGAATACCATGGAATCGAACTATCCACTTAACATACAACTCGGCCAACTTTGATGCAGTCCTAGTCTATCGAACAGGAATGAATCTTGCGCTCTTAGTCAGACGATCCACAATGACCCAAATCCCTTCATTTCCCGTTCTGGTTCTAGGTAGTCCATCAATAAAATCCATCGACACTTGCTCCCACTTCCATGTAGGAACTTCTAATGGCTGAAGCAATCCACTTGGCTTCTTCTGTTCGGCTTTTACCAACTGGCAGTTCATGCATTTGGAAATAAAATTTCCAACATCCTTCTTCATACCTTCCCAGTAATAGGTTCTCTTCATATCCCGATACATCTTGTTTCCACCTGGATGAATTGTCAACTTCGAGTGATGACTTTCCTTCAAAACTTCACTCCTCAATTCACCTATATCGGGAACAACTAGTCGTCCTTGCTTCCGAAGCCAACCCTCTCGATCGACCTCAAATCCTTTATCCTTCTCTGGGTCCAATCCATATTCCAAATCATGGATAATCTTGACAAGCTTATCGTCTCGCTTTTGCCTCTCGCCAATTCTTTCCACAAGAGTCGGTCTTCTCGATAAGTTTGCCAACATCTCAGGTTCCAATTCACATCTGGGCCTGAAGTCAAATCCAGCTAAATACTCGAGATTCTTCCATTCTGAAAACATGGCTCCCAATCCTGCATGTCTTCGACTTAACGCATCTGCCACTGCATTACCTTTTTCCAGAGTATAAGCTATACCAAAATCATATGATGCCAAAACCTCTAACCAACGTTGCTGTCGAAGATTCAAATCCTTTTGGGAGAAAAGATACTTCAACGACTTATGATCTGTAAACAACTCGAATCGAACTCCCAATAGATAACGTCTCCACATCTTCAGAGCAAATACAATCGCCGCTAACTCCAAATCATGAGTCGGGTAATTCCTTTCATGCCGCTTCAGTTGTCGACTAGCATACGCAACAACTTTATCCTTCTGCATTAGCACTGCTCCAAGTCCAGTACCACATGCGTCGGTGTAAACCACCATCTCATCATTCCCACTTGGAATAGTCAAAACAGGAGCACTTGTCAATCGCTCTTTCAGGATTCTGAAAGCTTGCTCACACTTATCTTCCCATCTGAACACTTGGTTCTTTTTCGTCAATCCTGTTAACGGTGCAGCCACCTTAGAGAAGTCTTTGATAAACCGTCGGTAATATCCTGCTAATCCAAGAAAACTTCTCACATCAGATGCATTCTTAGGTCTAACCCAATCCTGGATTGCTGCCACCTTAGCGGGATCAACCGCTATTCCATTTCCAAAAATCACATGGCCTAAGAACCTCACTTCGCTCTTCCAGAAGTGACACTTCGAAAACTTAGCCTTCAGCTGATGTTTCCGTAAGGTTTCCAAAACAATACGCAGGTGTGTCTTGTGCTCTTCTTCAGTTCTGGAATAAATCAGAATATCATCCACGAACACAAGTACGAACTTGTTCAACTGATATCTGAACACTCTATTCATAAGATCCACAAAATATGCTGGCGCGTTAGTCAATCCAAACGGCATTACCAGCCACTCAAAGAAACCGGATGGTGTCCTAAAAGCAGTCTTCGGCACACTATCCTTAGCCACCCTCAACTGGTGAAATCCTGTTGCCAAATCCATCTGAGAAAACACCTTATCTTCGTGAAGCTGATCAAACAAGTCATCTATTCTCGGCAATGGATACTTGTTCTTCTTAGTCACCTTATTCAGCTCACGATAATCCACACACAACCTCAGCGATCCATCTGCTTTGGTTACAAACACAACCGGTGCACCCCATTCGGACACACTACGCCGAATGAATCCTTTCTGTAAAAGATCATCAACCTGCACCCTCAACTCTTGTTGTTCCCTAGGCGCCATCCGCCTAAGAGACATCACAACAGGTCTGGCTCCTTCAACTAGATCTATACGAAACTCGATCTCTCTATGCGGCGGTAACCCTTTGACTTCGTCAAAGACATCCTCAAATCCATTAACGATTGGCACAGATGATAGTCCATCCCGTGGAACAACCAGCGAATACATGAAGCTCATGAAGACGCCTTCTTCATGCTTACATCGTATCACAATCCTTCGCCCCTCCACATTCTCGACTGTCACCTCTAACCTCTCACAATCAACCTTTGCCGCATACTTCCTAAGCCAGTCCATACCCAAAATAATTCCGAACCCCGCAAAGTTCAGAACAAAGCAATCACAAACAAAAGAGCAATCATGACTCGATACAATCAGACCACGGCATAACATACACAAACAAGACGAACCCCCAACTGGATTAGTCACAACCAATGGCCTATCAACAATTTCTGGTTCTAAACCCAACCGGCCTACAAGTTCGCTACAAACAAACGAATGCGACGCCCCAGTATCAAACAGAACTCTAACTGGGACACCACACAGGAAAAGAGTACCTTGAACCACCACACTCTTTCCTTTCTCTTCAGCGGTAGGAGCTTTCGAAGACGATGGAACAGCTCCCAAAGCATAAGCTTGCACAATCTGCTTGTCCTTCCTCGGTTCTGGACAATCCTTCCTGATATGCCCGGCTTGTCACAGTTATAACACTTCATCGGTACCTTCGGATTCTTACAATCCCTAGAGAAATGGCCCTTCTGCTGACAATTGTAGCAAGTCACTTCGCCCTTCGGCTTCTTCTGGCCATCCTTACCCTTCTACTGCTACTGCTTCCTCTTCTTGTTTCCACCCTGCTGTGGTTTAGACTTCGCCTTGGTCACAGCAACAACAGATCCTTCCTTAGGAAACAGATTCTCATGCCTGAGAGCTTTCTCCACAAGCTTCTCAAATGAATCGTCCAAATGATCCACCAACTGCCTCCCAAGATAAATGTCCAAGCCTGTCACAAACTTCTCATTCTTCTGATAAGCAGATTCAATATACGACCGGGCATACTTGGACAAAGCTTCAAACTCAGAAACATACTCAAGAACTGGTCTTCTTCCTTGCTTGAGCTCCACAAACTTCTTGAACAGAACAGACTTCTGAGCTGTAGAAATGAACTTGGCTTCAAATCTGACTTGGAATTGCTCCCAAGTAATCTCTTCTTCCGGAGTATCAATAGTGATAGAGTTCCACCAATCAGAAGCTCTCCCTTGAAGCTGTCTTGATGCTAACTTCCTCTTAGTCGCATCCTCAATTCCCAAATCACTAAAGATCCTTCTACAAGCATCTATCCACCTCTGGACTTCAATAGTTGATTCTGTTCCCAAGAAAACCTTTCCTCCAAGAGCAGTATAGTCCTTACACAACTTAGCAAAATCCACCGGTTTTGGAGTTTGAACTTGAACTCCAACATCCACCGATGGCCCTGGAGCTGGCATCCTTCTCATGATAGAAGTCATCATAGCTTCGAACATAGCAGCATAATCAGCAGCCCCCTCAGTAGCACGGCCTTCCTTAGCAGCTGGTCTCCCTCTTCGACTCATCCTTAATATCTATAAAAAGGAATGATTAGCACATCTAGAGAAACAACTGCATAAAGGACTCAAACTCTACTAAGCTACTATATTATATATAGTAATCATCCATCAAAATACAATTACGTCTCTCATACGTAGTTATGTTAGCGAGCGTTGGGTAAAATCGATTAACCAATGCTCTAATACCAAATGTGACGACCGCCCATGACCCCTGCACTGAACCTAGAGATAGTGCGCTGTAAAGTGTGCCAGGCAGCCATGGACGATTGCCAAGGTAAATTAAAACAACAGAATCTATCGTTTTACTCACAGTGCATGGACAAAATACAATAGAATATATATATATATATATATATAGTGAAGCTTCATAGAATAGAATCTCTTCAATAAAACTTCATAATAGTTGGATACTAACATCTGAATAGTCAATACAACAAGCCTCACTACATAACACTCAGAGAATATACAAAGCAGCGGAACATCCAGTACATATAGTAAGAAATAATATGCAATACTCTAGCTCGTCTTCGTCATCAGCATCGTGGAAAGCAAGCACATCACCTGAAACCTGCTACCTAGTCTGCCTATCCCAAAATGGACGAACAGCCCAAGGCAATAAGAGTTAAAACATAAATCCTTGAGTCAGACAACAATCTTAGTGAGCAGTAAATTAACTAACAACATACCAAAAGAGCATAAAGGAAAAGGAATAGGAATACAACCCTCCCACTCCACCTCTTTCTACAGTGATAGCCCCCAGACACACACTAAGCAGAAGCAAGCATAGCAAAGCATACAATTTAAAGTAAAGCAATAATCACTCGAGTCAAGGGCGATGTTTTCCAAGTACAAACCCCCAAGGCCTAAACCAAGATCAGATAAGCACCCAGAAAATACCGCTCTTGAGACCGAATGACGATACAACCAAACATCCATGACTCTGGCTATCACTGTTATCATTGCCTTGATTACATCGTTAATTGAATGACCGGCACATTCTTTCAGCCGTCCGTCAAGGGCTAATGGAAAACCCCGGTTCTAGACATAACTCTGCACGTCATCGTGACCCGTGCCTAGGACTATCGAATCTGCCCATAGTACTTGACTATCAATCATTAGCCTTCAGGGACTATCGAATCTGCCCAACGTACTCTTGCTTTGAGCATGCTAGAACCTTCAACAACGATGAGATCTCAGCCTCCTAGTCATCCTCCTCGACGATTATTTCCATACTAGCTCAAGCGCCTCTCGAGCAAACCATTATTCTCAACTCGAACCATTTCACCGAGTTATCAACATGCTTGGAATGATCCCGTCTGTATTAGACCAAGGCTATCTCACATCATACTTTGCCTCATCATCATCATAGCAAAGTCTCATCTAAACATCATCATCAAATCTATCCATATGAGCTTCATCATCCGCCACATATGCCACAAGCAGCTTTTCCAATTCAAGAGCCTTTCCCTTAGCTTTTGAATCATCTTCGACCATCTTGTCTAAATCAAATCATCAATCATCTAATTCATAGCAATCAATCAAGTCAAACATTAATCCAAGTAAACAAGCATTCAAATATGATCTAAATGGACAATTATAACAATAATGGCAATTTCGTAATTAATGAGTTGAAAGTCTAACAAGCATGAAAACATGAGAAATATCTCTACAATCTTGATGAATGAACTTGTATAGGTTAACATGTAGAAAAATGGTTGTCAAATCATCATGAACAATGGATCTACATGGATCTACACTTAGGTTTACAAAAATGCATGGAAATCACTATTTTAACAACAAATCAAGCCAACGATCCGATATACTCCTTTGGATCCGTGTGAAAGATAATCACCACTCACCAAATCACCAAAACAACTCAAAAGAAACACACTTCAGATCTGGACAGCGAAGGATCTAACTTGATCTATCACCAATCCGCTTCTAACGATGAAATCTCTCTTCGAAGAATGTAGATCTTCAATCTAAGCTCTTCGATCTTCGATTTGATCTTCAATATGGATGGATGGAATCACTAGATTAGAGTGGAGAAAAGAAGTGAACAAGTGTAGAAGTCGAGCTCTCAAAATGGCAGCACTTCGTCGCTTCGAAATCCGGATCCCAAAAAGTGAGAAAAACCCTCCTATTTATAGTTGAAATCTCCTTAAGTCGTCCGCCCCCTATAAGTCGGTCACGACTTAACTGCCTCCGACTTATAGCTTTCCCGACCTAACAGACCATACGACTTAACGGCTTTGCCGACCTAACACAGTCTCCGATCTAACAGGTCATAACTTAACACGATAGCCGACCTACGACTTAACACATGAAACGAGCTAACACTTAAGTCGTCTGGACGACTTAACTAACAAAGGTTACTTACGACCTAACTAACATAGCACCCCATAGGTCGCTTACGACCTAACTACTAAAACACACGCGAACTAATCAGGGGATACGTCTTAACACACAATCGCGACCTAACAGGTGATACGACTTACGACCTATCTCTGGCCGACTTAACACACTAGCCGACCTAGCGACTTAACAACAGTCGCGACTTACAAACTTCTGCGCGACTTAACTTCCTAACTCGTCCACGACCTAACCCTTAGGCCTCAAACTCCCTTAAGTCGCTCTATTCCTTAAGTCGCTCACGACTTATCACTTAAGTCGTTAACAACCTATGATGACGCAACTGGTAAGTTGGAGCTAAAGTTCCCTAAGTCGCACACGACTTACTACATGTCTTAGGTCGTTCACGACCTAAGACTTAGACGTATCTCTGCCCAAAATCTGGAATGACTTAACAACGCTAAAAATTCCAGATTTTTACGAACTTTCGATTCGTAAAAATATGGGTCGTTACACGCAAGCTACCCAACTGGATGTTCGTTTGCACAAACGATCATAATCAAATAACAAGGGCTTGGAACCTTCTATCTTGGGAAGGTGCCCCCTTGGGTGGTCCCACCAACATTCTTGGGCGAGAGAAGCATTTCGGTTTGGGCATGCCTCATTGGAGGACTTTTGCCTCCGAAGAGGACTCCTCCGAAGAGTTGTGCCTCCGAAGAGGGCTTGTGCCTCGTTGGAGGTCTTTGTTTGTGTGCTAAGAAGTTTGCATCTCACAGTTAAGTAGGTCCATGGGGAAGACGCAAGCTACCCGACTGGATGTTCATTTGCACAAACGATCGCAATCAAGTAATCAAGGGCCTGGAACCTTCTATCTTGGGAAGGTGCCCCTTGGGTGGTCCCACCAACATTCTTGGGTGAGAAACAAGATTCCATTTCGGCTGTTTTTGTCTGCTTATCCATGCCTTTGCATCCACTGTCGCCGAGCGATTCCTCGTTATCATTCTCAAGTTTATATTCTTTTCTTTGACAAGCTGTTTGATTTTTCCGGAAAAGTGTATTTCTTGGTCGAGTGAATCCACGGGCAGACGCAAGCCACTTAACCGGATGTCTGTTTGTACAAACGATCACAGTCAATTAGCAAGGGTCTGGTGCCTTCCTTTTGGGAAGGTGCCCCTTTGGTGGAATCACCAACCGTTTGTAGGAATTAAGTCTGGAATTTTTGTGGCTTGACATATGTTTGTTTAGTGATTTATGGGAATCGCTTGAGTTTGTGACGTGTTGGATAGGTAATTTTTGCTTTGATTGCCTGCAATATTAAATCGATATTTTAGCAACACACTTAAAATATTGGCACATCGAAATAAGATAGACAATTTAAAATAGTAAAAGACACACGATTTATAGTGGTTCGGCCAAGAATTGGGCCTACATCCACTTTATAGTATCACTTTGCACTGCTTTTACAATGGCTTACAACACAAGTATGATACATTCATAATCATTTTACAAATTTAAGCATTGCTTCTAAGTAAAATATGGATGCAAGTGATTGCTGTTCCAGGCTCTCGGGATTGGATGTCCTTCAATAGTTGTGAGTTTGAAAGTGCCATCGAGAAGTTTTTTGCCTATGACATACGGCCCTTCCCAGTTTGGCCCAAACACTCTGGTTGCTGTCATGATCCTTTTCAAGACTAGATCTCCAATTTCAAAGCTGCATTGGCGAACCTTAGAATTGAAGTGCCTGGCTATTCTTTGCTGTTGAGCTACAACTCTGAGTTCAGCTTCTCTCCTTCTTTCATCAAGCAAGTCAAGTGCTTCAAGTTGCAGCTTTTCATTTTCAGCTTGATTGAAATGAACTCTCCTGTGTGAGGGGACTTCTATTTCCACTGGAATCATTGCTTCAGATCCGTATGCTAATGAGAATGGAGTGTGCCCAGTCGTAGTTTTGTGGGTAGTCCTGTATGCCCATAGTGCTAGTGGAAGCTTATCAACCCAACCACTTTTTGCTTTTTCCAGTTGCTTTTTGATGGTCGATTTGATGATTTTGTTCACTACTTCCACTTGCCCGTTTGCCTGCGAATGAGCCACTACTGAGAAGCTTTTTCGGATGTTGAATCGTCTGCAAAATTCCTGGAATTCCCCGCTTTCGAATTGAGTACCATTGTTTGTTATTATCTTCTGAGGCACACCATACCTGCAAATGATATTTTTAGTCACAAAATTTATCATCTTTTTAGAGGTAATATTTGCTAATGGTTCAGCTTCAGCCCATTTAGTGAAATAATCAACAGCAACAATGGCATATTTGATTCTGGATCTGGCAATCGGCATAGGTCTAATAAGATCTATTCCCCAAATGGCGAATGGCCATGGACTGACCATCTGTGTTAGCACGGTGGAAGGTGCTCTTGGGATTTTTGCAAATCTCTGGCATCTGTCACACTTTCGGGAGTAGCTAGCAGCATCTCGATTAATATCCGGCCAAAAATAACCATAGCGAAGAATTTTCTTTGCAAGAGTTTGACCACCTGAATGATCTCCACACTCTCCTCCATGCACTTCAGCCAAGATTGACTTAGCCTCTTCTTTAGTTACACATCGGAGTAATGGCATCGAGAATCATCGTCTGTACAGATGGTCGCCTTGAATCACATATCTTGGAGCTTTTCTTAGGAGCTTTTGACGTTCTTTTGAGTTTTCTTGAAAGGAGCTGTTAAGCAGATATTCCTTGGTTGGAGTCATCCATGATTCCTGCTCTTGAGATACAGCCATGATCCAATCAATATCTATCTCATCAATACTCGGAGCTATAAAGACTTTTACAGGGACCAATCCCAATAATTGTGCTTCGCCAGAGCTTGAGTATTTTGCGAGAGAATCTGCCTTTATGTTTTCTTCCCGGGGGATATGGTTTATTGTATAGTGATCAAAATCATCGAGAAGTTCACATGCTTTTGACAGGTAAGTAGGCAGAGTTCCTCCTTTAGTATGAAACTTTTCCTTGACTTGGCATACAATTAGTTGGGAATCACTGAAGATCTGCAACACTTTGATGCTCAGTTCTTTAGCAATCTTCAGACCGGCAATAAGAGCTTCGTATTCGGCTTCGTTATTTGTCGAAGGAAATTCTAACCTCAACGCATAACATAATGATCGTCCTTCAGGGGTTTCAAGTACAACCCTAGCTCCTGAACAGTAATCATTTCTTGCACCATCGACATATAATTTCCATTGGATCGAAATATCAGTAGTCACTTCTTCCTCACTGCCACCTTTATCCGTGCATTCTGCAATGAAATCTGCTAAAGCTTGTCCATTGATTGCTTTTTGGGGATGGTAGGTGATATCATATTGACTGAGTTCAATATTCCACTTCAGAAGACGACCCGAAGTTTCAGGGCGGAATAGGACTTGCTTTAGAGGTTGATCAGTGAGGACTTTAATAGGATGAGCTTGGAAGTACGGCCTTAATTTTCTGGACGCGATCAATAGACAATAGGCGAGCTTTTCTAACTTTGAATAATTCATCTCTGCCCTAGGGAACCATTTGCTGATGTAGTAAACTGGACGCTGAACTTTTGCGTCTTCCCGTACCAATGCTACACTGAGAGCGTGAGATGAAACTGCTAAGTATATGTATAGATCTTCACCATTGTTGGGCTTAGAAAGTATTGGAGGCGTTTCCATATGATGAATCAGCGCATCAAAAGCTTTTGGACATCCAGGAGTCCATTCGAAATTATTCTTTCCTTTCTTCAGAGCATCAAAGAAAGGAATGCATTTATCTGTAGCTTTGGAAATAAATCGACTCAAAGCAGCAACTTTCCCATTGAGGCTTTGCAATTCCTTCTTTTTTCTAGGGGGTTTAACTTCTCTTAAGGCAGTGATCTGAGCAGGATTAGCTTCGATGCCCCTAGCACTCATAATGAAACCTAAGAATTTTCCGGACTCAACCCCAAATGAACATTTTAGGGGATTCAATTTCATTCCATACTTTCGGAGGATTGCGAACATTTCTGCCAGATGATCCATGTGGTATACTACCTTCTTTGATTTTTCTAACATATCATCAACGTACACTTCCATAGTCTTGCCAATTTGAGGTTTGAACATGGCATTCACGAGTCTCTGATAAGTTGCCCCTGCATTCTTTAATCCGAAATGCATAACTTTGTAGCAGTAAAGACCAACATCGGTGATGAAGCTCGTGTCCTCCTGATCTGGCTCATGCATCATGATTTGATTGTATCCTGAGTATGCATCCATAAAGGACAATAATTCATGCCCGGCTGTTCCATCCACCAACTGGTCGATTCTGGGCAATGGAAAACAATCGTTGGGACATGCTTTGTTCAAGTCTGAAAAATCAATGCTTACTCTCCACTTTCCATTTGCTTTTTTAACCAACACCGGATTAGAAACACAATTTGGATAAGTGGATTCTCTGATGAAGCCATTCTCCATGAGCCGATCTACTTCTTCTTTCAATGCTGTTGACCTTTCAGGACCTTGGGTTCTTCTTTTCTGCTTTACGGGCGTGAATTTTGGATCAATATTTAAGGCATGTACTGCGATTTCTGGAGAGATTCCACACATGTCAGCATGACTCCAAGCGAATACATCCACATTTGCTTTCAAGAAAGATACTAGCATGTTCTGAACCGTCATGCCGAGTTGTGAACCCACATTTAGCACCTTGTTTGGATCTTTTTGGTCAACAGGAATTGGCACCGTTACCTCTACTGGCACCACTCTATTCTCCCCTGCACTGGTCTTTCTGGGATCGATTTATTTTCATGCACCACTGTGCTCACCAGAGGGTCCACCCTGTACTTGCTACAAAGTGGGTTCTTTGATGAGGAGCGGAGCTGCCACACCCTTCCCCATTTCTCTCTTCTTCGCCTCCTGCAACTCTGTGAGATAACATTCCCGCCCAGCACCCTGATCTCCCTTCAAAACACCAACGCCGTTATCAGTGGGGAATTTCATGGTTAGGCACCATGGGGCGAGAATAGCTTTGAATGCAACAAGAGTTGGTCGTCCCAAGAAGGCGTTATAAGCAGAAAATTCATCAACAATAACAAAAGTTTGCTTGCGGACCACTTTTCTTTCCCCTTCACCAAGTTCTATAAATAAGTCGACGGTTCCGATGGGTTGTTTCGGTTCCCTAGTGAACCCAACAATCTTTTGTGAAGAAGCTTGAACATCTGCCATCAGAATCTTCATTTGATCAAAGGTCTTTTTGAAGAGGATATTGCAAAAAGCACCGCAATCGACAAGCACTCTTCTCACAATAGCTGGTCCGATACCGGCGGTTATTACCAGCGGATCCATGGTAAGAGCCTCAACTCCCATAGAATCTCTAGCTCTGAATATGATGTCATCGTGACAAGTTCTTTGTTGTTTCGAAGGCACAACATCTTCCAAAACAAAAACAGTTTCTTCTTTTGGGCCATGTCTCAGAGCATGAGCATATCTTTCCATTTCTCCCCAACTTCTGCCTGCTAGATGTGGACCTCCTGTGATTACATTAATTACAGGCCTTTCAGATTCTTGAACCTCAGCCTTTTCTCCTGAGCCAGATTGACGAGCAGGAAGTTGTTGCCCCTGGGTAGATGAGGCAGGGTCACTTCTATTTATCTTAACATACTGTTGCAGTTTATTCTCTCTTAACAGTTCTTCAATCAAGTTTTTTAGATGGCGACATTCGTTGGTATCATGGCCAGGCTAATTATGAAACCGACAGAATCTTCCGTTAGGCATGAAATTTTTCCCAAGCTTTATCTTAGGTGGATCAGGGTAGTTGATGGTATCCTTGGTTGCGAAGAAGATCTTCTCTGGAGTCTCAGTCAAAGGAGTAAAATCCGAAAAACGGCGTGGTTTCTTCATATCCTTCTGTTTTTCCCACCGTTGTTTTCCCTTTTTTGACCACCAGATTCTTTCTTATTAGAAGTTTCAGCTAAATTGTTGTTTTGAATCTCAGCCACAACCACCTTTGCTGGTGTAGGAAGATTTTCCAGACGCATAAATTCATCAGCCTTCTTATAAAACTTCTCCAGTGAGTTTGGTTCTTTCATCTTCAGCCATTTTCCGAACTCACTCGTTTTATTGATGGCATGCATCAAGTATGTTAGAATCATTCGAGGCTCAGCATTACCCACTTCGGCCAAGGCTATGTTAAAGCGATTCAAGAAGGATTTGATAGATTCGCCGGAAGCTTGTTCTAGGCTGGACAGTGACATTATGTCCTTAGCCTTTGTAGCATACAACCTGAACTGATCCTTGAATTTACGAGTCAAATTAGAGAATTGATCCACAGATCGGACTGGTGGCTTTGTAAACCAGAGTAGAGCCACTCCTTCCAAATAGACAGGAAAATATCTGCATTTAATCTCATATGTTGCCCTGGCACCTGTCATATGCCAATCATATTTGTACAAGAATTGATTAGGGATGCTTGTCCCTCGATATGCTGGGATAGTAGGAGGAACAAACTTTTTTGGAAATTCAGCTTTTAGAATTCTCTCGGTAAACGGAGTCTTGCTTGGAGAAAATCCCTAGTCATTTTCGTCTTCATTCCTTTGCATACTTTCTTTCATAATCTGGCGAACCATTCCTCATAGATATTCCTCATCATTCAGAGGCCTTGCCGGGCAAACGTCAGCCACCTTTTCGGAAGTTTGTGTGAACAAACGTTCGCGAAGAGGCGGCTGCGGCCTTGATCCTCTAGCTTGGGGAGGTGCCCCTTCTGCGAAGCCAGCTGCTCTTTGAGGAACATCTTTCTCTTGGGAATCATGAGTGTCTTCAGCAAAGGTTGGTTCATTGTTTTCTGGTTGTCGGTTTATCCCAAGCAGAGCGTTTAACCTTTCCATCATCAAAGAATTTTGAGTTTTCATTTGCTGGTATAATACTGACACAATATCGTCAAGTTCAGCCCTTGTGACTCCCACAACAGGAGTTGCCTGATTTGGCGCTGGAGAGGAGGCAGCCCTGTCATTAGCATCTCCTGATCTAGTAGATCTACTATTTCTTCCAGGAGCCATGATTTTCGATAGACTTCTGGTTTTTAAGGAAAATCTTTCAACAAGTCTTTGTGAAGCAATGGTGAAACTCTCCCTAAGTTCAATTCTCAGTGAAAGCACCAAAAATGTTAACGTAAAAATCGACGCTAACACCCCGGTGTGAGTAATAGCAATGTGAAAGCACCACCCATTGGTACGGGAACTAGAAATAAGCAGAAAATAACAGAAAAGTAAAGAGTCAGCAGTTTTATAGTGGTTCGGCTCGAAATTAAGCCTACGTCCACTTTATCTTTTTTATTGCTAATTCAATTACAACTTTTACAACAATTCTTCGATTACAATCTGATTTCAACACAATTGAGATGAGTAGCTAGAACTTTAATGTAAGAGAGCTCTTTGAATCCATGTCGGATGTGTTAGATCTTCTCTTGAAGTTCGTTGAAGCGTCTTTGGTGTTTGAAGTGTCGAATGAGTCAAGAAAACAGCAGAGTATAGGCGTTCCAGAAATGAGCCAAAAGTCCTCCCTTAGTTGGAGCAAGTGCTGTATTTATAGGGAAAGATCTGAGCAGGTGTTAGGTCGTGTATGACCTAAGATAAGTCGTAGGTCGTAAGCGACCCAAGGAGCACAGGCTACGACTTAGTAGATTTGCAATCATACTGGTAAGTCTAAGGTCGTGAGCGACCTAAGAGAGGTGCGGCATAAGAAGTTGTCTCGGCTTGTTTAAACTGGGTAGTAAGTTGTAGGTCGTGAATGACCTAAGGTAGGTCGTAGGTCGCGTTGCCTTTCTGTTGTGGTTTACTGTTGCCCCATGTTGACAGTTAGGTCGCTGGAGCTTTAGGTCGTTAGGTCGGTGTAGCTTTAGGTCGTTAGGTCGGTGTAGCTTTAGGTCGTAGGTCGCTTGTAAATTTAGGTCGTTAGGTCGCTGGGGGTTTAGGTCGTTAGGTCGCTTATAAATTTAGGTCGCTTCAAAAGAGGAGTTAACATAATATTTCCATACACATCAACATGTATTCATTCTTAGTCATTCAGGGATTAAGCTTTAGTTCATGTGTATTCCCTGTGCACACATATACACACATCAAGCTATATCAATTCCCCTTTAAAATTAGTTTACAAATTACTTTAAAATTATTTATATTTTTCAAAATAAATTCCTAAAATCTTGGGTCATTACAGCCGCCCTCAATCTTCATATGAGGACGAAGATGTTCGAACCCCTCCCCTTGAGCGATTCAAGCTGCCGCGACCCACTCGAGTCACCCGCCCCTTCGCCTACATTCGGCCACGCGACCCCCATCCCTTTCCTCGATTCGATTTGTACGGGGCTTGATTTTTGTTTTCGAATTGATTTCAGTCGCTATTTTTTTTCTGAAACGAGATCATAGAATGAAAATGGAAAAGCTCAGCAACCCTTTGTTTTCGAGATTTCAATTTCACATCATTTTTCGGCTAAAAAGAAAAGGGGAGGCGATGTGAATTGAAAGGTGAGTAGTGATGGGTTGCGTGATCAAATGGAGAAAAGTGGCATACCAGAGAAGGAACAGCCATTGAATGGTCAACAATGTTACATATATTATTAAAATTTAAATTGAATTCAATAAAAATTTCAATGCGTTTATATATCGTACGCTCACACAACAACTCCGATTACGATGAAATTTGAAATTCGATAATAATACAATATTATGGATCCAATGAAACTGGTTCAGTCAAATTCTGAGACTGTCCCTCGGAAAGCTATTTTTAAATATCAATTTAAATGACATATTTTCAAAACTGAACAAAACACTTTTAAATTCAATTTTAAAAGTTCTACCACCTTCAGTATTATTAATATGAATTTCATAAGCCTTCAAATTATTTTTAACAGGCTTAAATCTCCAGATTCAACATTTTACCCAACTTTAAAATATTTAATATAATCCAATAAATAGTGATATTTGAAATTCAAGCTAAAAATTCATTTTTGAATATTTAAAATCAATTAAATATTCCAATTTCAAATATCCAAAAAGTACGGGTCGTTACATTCCTCCCCCTTTAAAAGAATTTTGTCCTCAAAATTGCTAGTTAAGAGGAATGGTCCATAACCCGTTTACTTTTTCCCAAAACGAAACAGCGTTCAATGACTTCCCAAAACAATCTTTTAATTAAGACACACTATCACTCTACTAACTTTCCAAACGCATCTGTAGTTCCCAATCATTATTATTTACTCAACTATTCAAATTTCAATTCAAAACCAAATTTTAAATTTTCAAAATTTATCTAATTCCTTAAAATTTTGAAAATTTTCACCAGCGTCTCCTTTGCACGGCTAGCTCGGTACAACTACAAAATGCCTCTACGGGACCACAAATTTCAAAAGAAAACCAAAAAGACAAGTGGCTAGATTAGAAAATCATCAAATTTCATATGACAATTTAAATACATACCTTTTACGAGCAAATTTCAATTTATCTTCTGAAATCAAAAATCAATTTTCCTTTTGCCTTTAATTACCTGTATCCTACTAAGCAATAATATTCAATCACAGAATCCAAAATCATTTTATTCACTTCCTTTCAAAAGTTTCAATATCAATTTCACTCAAATCCATACGATGCACATATATCATCCGTACGCAATACCAAATCTGATCGCTCACTTGATCACACAATTTCATTTCCAAACTAGTATCGTCCACCCGACATCCTAGTGCGGACTCAGATCTGGTTTCTTGATCAGAAACCGTCATCCTCCTTGCATAGCCATAAACTATGATAGAGTACATCTAGAATCAATTAAAAAATTCATATCTAGGGTTCGCCGTCGAAAATCGAGTGAAAAATCCTAACTCGGATCGGTATAATTACCTCGAAATTCTATGCTCGAATCCGGATCAAATCACTATGCGAATAAATTAATATACGTACATCCTACGTATTAATTTCAATTGATTATCAATTATATCAATTTCATTTTTATTCACATTCATTTTGATTGTTATTCACTTATTCACAATTTTCCTTTTCACAGCTTTCAATTTTAATCTTCGTTCAATTATTCACTCAGTATATTCCCAATACCAATTTACTTAAGAACTTCATTCTTCATTTCTTATGTTCAATATAAATATTTCTTATATTTATTTTTACTACTTCACTACTGAAGTGCATATTCCAATTGAGTTCCAATTCCATATAAAATCAATTTGCTTTAATTTATTAGTTATTTTCAAATCTAAATACTTTCTCCCGATTTTCATTCAGATTTTCATTTTCAATTTTGCTTGAATTCAATTTATCTTCAAACTCTGAATATTGAATTTTATTCACCTTATCTCAACCCATATTTAACTAACCATTTCCTTTTATTAGTTTCACTTACTAATTTATTTAAAATCTCAAATAAAAGTTTATTTGCAAACTTCTTCTTCCTTCAGTTTCTTCGAACAATTTCTTCGATTTCACCTTACTTTACATACACAATTTTAAATTAGATTTCAGTATTCAGTTTCAATTCTATTTACTTACAAATTTTAAATCATTTGTCATTAGTGAAAATTTTAAAATTTACTAACTCCCAAAATTTCCGAAATTTTTTGGTAGAGTCCCCTTTGTACGGAGGAGCTTTTGCAGTTTGACAAGAGATATAAATATATATACATCGACCCACACGGTAGAAAAACAAAAAAACAAACAACAGTCCATATTTCCTATCTTTTTATTGCATAGGCGTACCTTTATTTAGCATTTTTAAGCAAGCGGCTTATTTATTTAGCATTTTGCACAATCAAAACCAGCCAAACGGCTTTCCTGTACCTGAACTTACTCAATTCAAACATGTAAGTGACAAATATATGCAATTTACAACATTTCATTTGCGTTTACAAAGCTAATATATGAATTATAACGACCCTGAATTTTTGACATTTGAAATTTGAATATTTAATTGAGTTTAAATATTCGAATGATAGTTTAATTTGAAATTCAAATATTGTTATGAATTTGGCAATTAAATTATTGAATTTAATATATTAAAGTTGGGTAAAAATTTGAATCTTCAGTTTTAAGCTAATTAAAAATATTTTTAAGGCTTAGAAAATTGATATATACGATACTGAAGATAATGGAGGCTTCAGAATTGAATTTGAAACTGTTTTGTTCAGTTTTGAATTTTATCGTTTAAATCGATATTTGAAAATAGCGTTCCGAAGCACAGTCTCGGAATTCGACGAAACCAGTTCCATTGGATCCGTAATATTGTATTATTATCGGATTTAAATTTTCGTAGTGGTTGGAGTTGTTGTGTGGCCATACGATAAGCAAACGCGCTAAAAATATATCGAAATTTAATTTAGTAACTGGTTCAAAAAGCTATCTTCTCCATACGATCGAGTTAGGACTCGAAACCTTTTCCATTGTGTTCGGGATAGGCGTATAACATTATGAACGCCTAACGGCACACCTTGATAGGAAGTCGAAATTTTTTTGACTTCGTTTCCGAGTCCATTCGAATTTAAATTTAAATAAATTAATACATTGTTTAACCAGTTGAATTTATTTCACGTCAATGCTTTTTGCCTTCACGTCACAGTTACTGTAGCTAGATTTTTTTCCAATACGCTTCCTTTGCCTTCTCGAATACACGATTCCTTTACAAACATCGATCTCTTTCCCTCCCAGTAAAAACGAGAATCCCATTTCCCTTATCCTCTATAATACATTGAAACCAACTTCGTTCCCCTTTCATTCGCCACGAATTCGAAAAAAAAGAGTGAAAAATGTAAGCACGAGCATTGTCGAATTCGAATCTATTCGAATCGACTTCATATACTCGCAAGTCGATTCACAAGCGAGGTGGAGACGCGATGTCGCGTGGTGGATGCTCGAAAAGGGTGGAGCGGCCATCAGTGCAGATCTGGGTAGTGGTAGGCGATGGCTGTTATGGTGGGGTTCTCGTTCATGGTGAACTCGAGGCTCGACGGCAGCAGTTTTGGGATCGTGAAGTGATGGAGCCGAGACTATGGCTTTTTCTTTCGAGTAGATTTTGTGCAGCGAGTCGCGATTCATGGGGAAGTCAATCGAGACAATATGGAGGCTAGGCTTTCGGGAAGTTAGGGTCGGCGATCGGTGACCGAGGGCCGAGGCATCGATGGTTAATTATCATCTTCAATTTGGGAGAGGTATTCGAATTTTTCCGACTAATTTTGATTGAATGAGTATATACGTGCAGAAAAATATATATATAGTTTGTTTATTTTAAATGTTTCAGACTATATAAAAATACTGATGTTAGAATCTATATAGACTATTATCAAATGGGAAATTTATTGTTCGATTTATTTGAATATTAATAAATTGTATAAATTGTTTATACAAGGTTTATAAATCGAGAAAACAAACTGGAATGGAAATGGATTGCAAAATAAAAAGCAATGGTGAGATCTTCTCACTCAAATTAAAATAATTGAAAATTTCAGTTATTGATTGATTGCTTCATTGTGATAGTATATATAGTAGTATGTATATATATATATATATAAATATATATATATATATATTTGGAATTGATTTCCCGCATTATATAGTGGATGAGACCCTATACGCCGCATAATAGCGGATGATATTTTATAAATCCCATATACCGCGATATTCCACCTCGAAATGGAATGGGTATTTAACTGTTGTGCTAACATCTGTGGATGTAGGGAAACGGGTTGGAGGGATCCAATTGGATTCCTCAAATTATATATATGAATTTGTTTCATATGTTGTATGAATTTGTTTCATATGCTGTGTGATAATTTATTTAAAATCTGTAAATGATTATATTGATGATTGAATTTGTTGAAGGCTATAATTTAGCCGAATGTATTTTTGGTATCGTTGGATACTAGAAATAAATAAAATTGGATTTTTGAAATTAAAGTAGGAAAATTTTAGTAAATTCTTTGGAAAGAATTTTGTGAATTTAAAAGAAAGAATTTAAAAGCATAAAGTTGATTTTGGTAATCTTATCTTATTATTTCCAAAAATATGGGAAAAGATAGTAATAAGTCGGTTTTGAATAATATTGTTTAAAAGTTGAAGAATTTCTTGAAAATGGAATTTTAAATAATTCGGAGAGAAAAAGGAATTTATTTAAAAGGTGATAAATTTGTTTGAAATCCAATTGAAAATTTACTTGGTATTGGAAAATAAATCTTTGGGAAACCGATTAAAAAATTGATTTGGTATTTAAAAATTAAATCATGGGAAATCCATTCTAAAATCGATTAGGTGTTTGAAATAAATGTTTGGAAAATCAATTTGGGATTTGAAATAAATTTGGAAATCAAATTGAAAGTTGATTTGGAGTTGAAAGTGAATATTTGAGAAATCGATTTGAAAATCGTATAAAAAGTGAATATTTGGGAATGTAAATTCAAAATGGAATTTATAAAGGAAAGGGAATTTTGTTTTAAAAATAAACACTGATTTATTTTTAAAGTGTGGAAATAATTTACGGATTTGGAACGTAAATTTAAAATGAATCGATAAAGATTATTTAATTGGTTTAAATGGACCATTATGAAGTGAATGTGTATTCTCACTATAAGGCCGAGTATATTTCCAAAGTAGCTTTTAAAATATAAATTAAAGGTTCTAAAGTTGGGTTTTAAAGGAATATTTTGGAGAAAATGTTTTCAAAATATATTTTTGGATAGTGATATAAATCATTTTAAAATATTTGAACTCGGCAGATTTCTAGTAGGAATGAATAAATATTTGGAAATATATTCCGCGTAAGGAAATTGATTTGAAATTTTTCTCAAAAGTTGAAAGGTGAAAAGTGATTTGAAATTTGTTTCAAATGGTTTAAGTGTGGAAAATTATATCTTGAGAGTATAATTTTGAAAATAAATAATTTAGGGAAATTATTTGGAACCTGGTGATGTTGTGAATATCGATTGATATTTAAATAACCGACTATCAATATTGACCTTTAAATGGGTATTTGTTGTGATTTGCTTGAAATTTGAATGCAACACTTATTTCTAAATAAGCGCTCATTATTCGGTTTAGCCGGGAGAGGACTTTGTGTCATATAACCCATTTCGAATAGTGATACGACGTTATGGATTGCATTTGAAGACCGGTGTTGAAGACCGGGCATTTGCGAGAACGATAGAATAACCTATCGATTGTCTCTGCATCGAGTAGCTACGGTATAGAGATTCCCTATGTGATGGGAAGTCCGATCGGGATTGTGAATACCCAGATTGCAAAGGCTTCTTTGGAAGTGCCTTCTGTTCTATTCGAACCCGGAATAGACTTGTATGGTTGTATGTCTGACATTAAACTTTGATATATAAAGCCGATTTCTTTCAAATACATTTCTGTTGGTGGCGGAGAATATATTCTCTTAGCTTAACACCCTTCTCTGAGACGTACGAGCTCAGAGGTTATGTAGTTGAAGGTTATCAGTGATATACTCCCAATTTGGTAGCGTGGCATGCTAAGTATTGCAGTGTGTTGCTGATCATTTGTTGATCATTTGTTGATCAAAGCATTGCTTTCCTGTAAATCGTAGCTTTGTGGACAGGACCTCATCGGACCTCACCGCCCCAAAATGGTCGAAACAAGAAAGATGCGGCAAGGTTATAAGGGTCACACCCTTTAAGGTATGTCATTTCCTTCTGGAAAAAGGTGGTATCATGGTATGGAGCCCAGATGCTTTACCTGTGTGGTGGCATCAATCTTATTTACTGTGTGATTGTTGCTTTATGATCGAGGGCCCTCGGATAAAGGTCGCAAACGACCGGGGGGTGGCATATTCGTGTAGTAGTTACCTAGTAAGAGGTAACCCGACATTGTGTTGGCAGAGAGCAGTTGTCTCTCAGGACATCCCTCCAGAGGCGTTTCCATGTGGCATAGGAAGTTCCTTAGCCTGACCATTTGTTGGAAATCCAATTCCCAATAAGAACCCTGTACGGTTTTAGTTGTAGAACCTGCCATTTACTTATGGTAGTCACCACTGTTTAGATGGTAGCTATAGTAGGCATAGTTCGGAATGTCTATGCTATCTAAGATTAATATTATACATTCAAAATGTTTTCCACACTAGACATTAATAATAATATCAACTGGTCTTTCGTAGTAAGCATCTTTGACTATCATAAGGAGAAATCTCCTCCAATTCTGCGTTTGCATTGTGTGTGTGGCGGGAGACCTTATGGTAGTTTCATTTTCCAAAAGCATTGCGAATTTCTTTTTCTTTTTTGTGAAAATAACTGTTTTACGATCTCACACCAGTCACCATGACTGACTAGGAGTTTATTGTTCCCTTTCTAAACTCTGGGTGCCCATAATTTTCCACACTGGCAGCCTAGAGTTATGTTATCAGGATATTCTGGATATTCTGGAGCTTTGGAGACGAGCTGGATGGCGAGACGTACACTCGTACTTATTTATTTATTCCGTTGTGTATTCTGTATGGGGACAAGTTTATATAACCGTCCATTGTTGTATTAAGTTGTATATTGACTCTCATTGTTGTATTGTATAAACTGATATAGTTCTTTCTTTAAAAGACTAGTGATTATATATTATATATTGTTCCGCTGCGAATGTGAGATTCTGATATTGTTTCTGTTTTTCTGTTTCTTTTTCTTCTGTCTTTTTCTACCTCTTCTTTTCAACCCTAATATTTCGGTTTTCCGGCATTCGATAGTTCGGCATTTGATACAGTGATTGTATTGATGTCGACTTTCGAGCGTCGAAAGATCGTATCGTTACATGTGGTATCAAAGCAATTGGTTAAGCGATAACACTGGCTCTGTTGGGTGTTACTCATTAGAGATAGAGTCAGTAGTACTCTAGAATGAGTGTGAGTGTAATAATAGATATGAGCACGTATTTGTTAGTGAATACAATTTTTTTTCTATATTGTGTTGACTTATCGGTTGATTGTTTATAGATTCTGGTCGGTTCAGTTTGGCCAACTGTAATCGATAGGGGTTTCTAAACTCTTAAACATGATAAACTGACATAGTGTTGTTTTAAAATGGGGTAAATGAAATAATTTGCCCAAAACTATTTTTGTGTAGAAAAGAAATGATTTTCTATGAATTATTATAGTATATGGATGTGAATTCGTTTCACTTAAAAATGAATTGAATGTAAGAAAGTGTGTTGTAAACCATTGAAATTGAATGGAAATGATGTGTGATTTAGTTGTAAGCAACTAAATTTGTATTGAAACTTGATAAATTGCTAATGGAAATAATTTTGAGTGTATTGTTTATGAAAACTATGTGTTCACTATTGAAAAGAAGTGAAATGTAAATAGATTTCCTATATATGTATTTAAATTGAGTAAGTACAGGTGCAGGGAAGCCGTTTGGCTGGTTTTGATTGCGCGAAATAGCTAAATAAATAAGCCGCTTTGCTTAATATGCTAATAAAGGTACGCCTACGCAATACAAAATAGGAAATATGAACTGTTTTTGTTTTTCCGACCGTGTGGGTCGATGTATATATATTTATATCTTTTGTCAAATTGCAAAAGCTCCTCCGTACAAAGGAGACTCCGCCAAAATTTTCTGAAAATTTTGGGAGCTAGAAAAATTTTTGAAAATTTGGAAAAAAAATTTAATGGAAAATTGATTTTAAAATTGTAATGGAAACGTAGGAATTGAACTAGAAAATGAAAACCATTGTTTTAGTCGAAGTTAAAAGACTTGGAAAATGTGAACATCGAGTTTTCACTAAAATGAATTTTTGGTTTTTGAAGATAAAATGAATTCAAATAGAATTGAAATTGTAAATTGAATTCAAATGGAATTGAAAATGAAAAGTTGAATGGAAATGAATATATAACTTTGTTAGTAAAGTGAAAATAAATATAAGAAGTATGTAAATACTTATATTGAACTTAAGAAATAAAGAATGAAATTCTTAAGTAAAATGGGTATTTGGAATCCAATAAGTAAATTTGGACATTGTTGTTAAGCAAAGTATACAGGGATTGTAAAGGCTAAGGAAAATGGAATTGGATTTTGATTTCGAAGGTACATTTGAATTTGTTCGACAAAAAGGTATGCATTTAAAAATTTCAGTATGAAATTTGATGGGATTCTGGTTTTGCCACTTGGCATTTTGTTTTCTATTGGAATTTGGGAGTCCGTAGGGACATTTTGTAGTAGTACCGAGTTAGCTGCGCAAAGGAGACGGTGGCGAAGTTTCTCAGAAATTTAAAGAGTTAGAGAATTTTTGAGAAAATTTTGAATTCAAAATTTTGAATTTGAAATGAAATTTGAATTGTTAAGAAAACCATATTATTTGGAACTTATGGTTGATTTTGGAAAATTAGTTAAAGTAATAATGGATCTTTAATAAAAAGAAATTGGTTTGAGAATTTGATAAAACTATTTGGTTTTGGAAAAATGATAAACGGGTATTGGAGCATTCTTCTTAACTTGTAATTTCGGGACGAAATTCTTTTAGAGGGGAAGAATTTAACGACCTTGAATTTTTGACATTTGAAATTTGAATAGTTAATTGAGTTTAAATATTCGAATGATAGTTTAATTTGAAATTCAAATATTGCTATGAATTTGGCAATTAAATTATTGAATTTAATATATTAAAGTTGGATAAAAATTTGAATCTTCAGTTTTAAGCTGATTAAAAATATTTTCAAGGCTTAGAAAAATGATATTTATGATACTGAAGATAATGGAGGCTTCAGAATTTAATTTGAAATTTTTTTGTTCAGTTTTGAATTTTATCGTTTAAATCGATATTTGAAAATAGCGTTCCGGGGCACAGTCTCGGAATTCGATGAAACTAGTTCTATTGGATCTGTAATATTGTATCATTATCGGATTTCAATTTTCCTAGTGGTTGGAGTTGTTGTGTGGCCATACAATAAGCAAACATGCTAAAAATATATCAAAATTTAATTTAATAACTGGTTCAAAAAGCTATCTTCTCCATACGCTCGAGTTAGGACTCGAAACCTTTTCCATTGCGTTCGGATAGGCGTATAACATTATGAACGCCTAGCGGCACGCCCTGATAGGAAGTCGAAATTTTTTTGACTTCATTTCCGAGTCGATTCGAATTTAAATTTAAATAAATTAATACATTATTTAACCAGTTGAATTTATTTCACGTCAATGCTTTTTGCCTTCACATCACAGTTATTGTAGCTAGATTTTTTCCAATACGCTTCCTTTCCCTTCTCGAATACACGATTCCTTTACTGTAACAACCCGCATATTTATCGATTTTTATATTTAAATATCTTATTTAAATATTTTAATCATTAATCGGATCCTAGTCCGAAAAGCAACTTTTTTCATACGGTCAAATTAGGACTCGAGACCACCTCCATTGAGTTCAAAATGACGTTTGCGATCTTTTTAAGTATAAACTTTGATATGTTGGGAGATAGTAGAATTTTGCTACTTTTCCACTTAGGGCTTTGGTCTTGTTTCAGCTCATTAGAGCCAAGCTTCACCCCTCCTCTCTTCATTACCTTACTTCTTTTTCCTAATACTCAAGCTTTTACAACAATGGAGACAGGAATGGGAAATTAAAACTCCAAACCCTAGTTTTCTTTTGCAAATCAAGTTCTAGCTCCAAACTAATAGAAGAAGCCATAGTAAGCCTCCTCTTCTTCTTCCCCAACTCATTCCCTTATCAATTTCAGAAATTCCTAAACCTAACTTAGGAAATGTTTCTCTTTTTAGCCTAGATTCAAGGTTGTTGATTTGGAATTGAAGTGTGATTGCTCTTGCCATTGCTCTATAGCTTCTTCTTCATTTGTTTTTGGTTTAAAGGTGAGATTTTTATCTCACATCTTAGTCTATAATTATCTTCGATTGTTAGGTATGAATTCCTAACACTTATTCTTGTGCAATTGATTTTGGTTTGGATTGATTTGGTGTAAATTCCAATTTTTGGTGTTTTGGAAATCTAAATCTATGAAAATCCTTTTATGGATATTTGGACATTGATATTTGAGGCGGGTCGAAGAGCCGTTAAGGCTGGGTTGTCGTATGGCGTAATTCCTTAGTCCTCGATCGCTTCCGGTATTCATTTGGCCATTTTTGGTCTAGGTTCAAGGGAATGCCCTGAACCCCAGTTTCAGACGTCTGGAATGTTAGATTCAGACGTCTAAATACTATTACCGGGAAGATTTTTATTCCCAGATTTAGACGTCTGAATCTATCATTTCAGATGTCTGAATTGGTTCGTTTTGAACCAGAAAAGAAATAGGCCAAAAAGTGCCTATTTCAGACGTCTGAAATCAAGGATTCAGACGTCTGAATTCTGTTCTGTAAAATATTTTATTTTCCCGATTCGGACGTCTGAATCCTTGATTTCAAACGTCTGAATCTGCAGTCTTCTGCCTATTAGCCTATTGAGCTTGAATTTCCAACTTTAATCGATTCGTGTTGATTCCGTTTTTATTGTTATCATTTATTATCTGCTTTGATGACATTTTCTTCGTGATTTCTGGGAATATCCATTTTGATGGATTAGTTATCGATTTCTTTGGATTTTATTCACGTCTTTGAATGTGAATTTTGGAGATTGATTGTTCTACAATCGTTTTTATGATTTGTCACTTTAAAAATATAAAGGTTTCAATACTAGCAGTAAATATCAAAACTCTTTGATCAAAGCGATTTCAATTCTATTTTATTACAAAGCTCTTTTTCCAAAACCGTTTTCCAATCTACTAGTATATACAAGCCTTTACTTCACTCGGATGAGAAATCTAATTAAACGTTTTAGTAAAACAGGTGGTATGAAACGCTTGCGTTTACTTCGTCGGTTAATTCTTGGACTTGTTCGACTAATCCTTTTGTGACAATTTCCTAGTGAAGATCTACAGTTTTTTCGTAAATATTTAAGTTAAGCTAGTGGTTATGGGACATGAAGCTAAACTCATATATTTACTGGCTTAGTGTAATTGACACTTCTTGATGATCATGATGATCATTTTTGTGATTTAGACTAGCAATTGTGCGATGTCTCTTTGTCTACGAGGGAGACTAAACCCCGTTTGTGTGATGTTTCACCATCACATATTGGGGTAGTGCCCCATGGTCTTCAGGCCGTTCGTGTGTCAAAATTTAATGGATAGCTTCCATGAGATAGCTTCTCGTTCTTGTGTTACACGTGTTGGTGAGTTTTCATGCTCCCGTTCTTGTGATAGGCCTCCCCCCTTTTTTATGTTATTTCTGGATTTCGTGTGTTGATTTCTGGAATTTTTGCTTTACCAATTTTCATGATTTTCATTGATATGTTTATCAATTTTTTTGCATTGGTGAATTCGTGTGTTATTGACTTGTTATGAATACAAGTTTAGTGTATGATACCCTATTTTATCTTTGAGAAGATTCTTGTGATATTGATTAATCTCTTGTTGACTATCATTTACATACTTATAGTAGTATGCCCTTATGGTTATTATATGTTTATGCCATATCTCTTATTCTATATCATGTCATCTGATATTTATAGCTAGACTGATCCGTTTATTATTTTCTTATGAAATAATACTCGGGTCAGACCGAGATGTTACAGGTGCTTCTGTTTGACTTCTCTTCTGGGATCTATTACTCTGACTTTTGGCTAACTACTTAGATTAGTAGTTTTTGTTGTACACATTTGAGATATTGACTCATTGATGTATTTTTTTGTATAACACATGTTGCTATTATTTTTGTATTATCGTGGATCTTTCCGACCACTACTCTGATGTACACTTTCATGTGTTATATATATACATATATTTATATCTTCTTCCGCCTTTGTGATATGGATGTCTGTGACTGATTTATGTTATGATTATTTCTATGTTTGTTGCCGATGATTATATATAGCCACTGTGTGATAGCTTTAAGTTTGTATCGGTATGTCGGACTTCCTCCTTAAATGATATGCATTCTATACTATCTGACATATCGGTGCTCGCACAAAGAAGTTACATGGAGGGTCGCTCCTCAACGACCTTATTCTCCATGCTAGTCGACAGCACTACACCGTAGTGTTCTTGGCTAGCGTGGGTATAGAGGTGGGGCGTCACAGCTTGGTATCGGAGCAAAACTTCGGAACAATGTAGAATAACTTAACAAGGATCATCGTCCTAAGTCCAACTTAGGAGTCGTGCCTTAGGATTTAATTCGAGTCTTCGTACTGATTCATCCTATTTCCTTTATGTATCCTTGTTTTATCTATCAAGATTTGCTTGATATTTATTTGGAGAATAACTTTTCTTCTTCTCTCTTTCTTAAAGGAGAGAATGTCTAGACCAGGCCGTCCCAGAGCCGGACCATCTACTGTTACTCCCCAGGATGGAGTTTTTATGACTGCTCAACAGCTTCTTGATTTAGTAAAGAATGCTCAAGCAGTTGGTCCTAATCAGGAATCTACTCACCCTAAGTCTGGGTTTGCATGCTTTTGCAACGATTATACCAACTTGGGTGGGAAACCATTCAAAGGTTCCGAAACTATTATTGAAGTCCAGGCTTGGTTAAGATCATGCGATCGAATCTTTTCTCGCATGAATCTTATCGATCTTCACCGTGTTCAGGTGGCCTCCAGTATGCTCCAAGAAAGAGCATTGGACTGGTACGAGCTTCTTATTTCTGAAATTAGTGAAGCGGATCTCACCTGGGAGCAATTTCGAGATCGCTTCGAATTAAAATTTGTACCAGAAGCAGAGAAAGTGACATTGGCTCGACGTTTCATAGACCTTGTTCAAGGTGAATCCTCTATGACAGATTATGTCGCATCCTTCGAGTCACTGTCTAAATATGGGGTTGAATACATCAACACCCCATTGAAGAAGAACCAAAGATTTGTCTATGGCTTAAACAAAAATCTCAAGAAGCCATTACTTCTAAAATTAGAAGTTCCTTTTGACCAACTCATTGATATCGCTCTTCGTCTTGAAGAGGCGGATAGGGAAAGTGATGTTGAAGTGGTGGGTTCTAAACCAAACTTCAACAACAAGAAAAGGCCTAACAAGTTCAAGGGTCCTTATCCCAACAAAAAGGGTAAGCAAGCAACTCCTGCTGCAAAGACACTTTCCCTTATTGAGGGAAAATGCTTCAACTGTGGTGCTAAGGGCCATTTTGCGAACAAGTGTTCAAAGCCCTATTCTTGTCGCTATTGTAAGAGTTCATATCATTATATGCATCTATGCCCTAAGCTTCAAGGCAAGGAGGGAAAGTTAAACGTTGCTCAAGCCCCTGGCAATACATCTCACAATCAACGTATGTCTCATTCTGTCCTTGATGGCATTATTATATTTCATGATCAACCTATTAGAGTTCTCTTTGATACGGGTGCATCCCATTCTTTTATATCAAAGGAACTTGTCGATACTTTTTCCTTACGTGTTGTTGCTCTAATGACTTCTTTAAGAATTGCGAATCCGGTTGGTGGATCCGCAACTCTTAGTTTGCTTTGTGAAGACGTGGAGATTATTTTGTGTGATTTTTCTTTCCGAGCCGATTTGCATGTTAGGCGTTACTTAGGCTTTGGAATGATTTTGGGTATGGATTGGCTTAACCGTTATGAAGCTCATATCCTATGTCCTGAGCGTACTATTTATCTTCGACATCCACTATCTGTTAAGCAGATTTCTATTGTTCTTAAAGATTCGGATTCCGCTTTGGTTGCATCTTTATATTCTTTAAATCCTCGTGATCATGATGATGATGATGAGGATGTCATTTATCTTATTCGCATCGTTCGTGAATTTTCCGACATGTTTGAGCCCGTTTTAGGATTACCACCTAAGCGAGCAATTGAGTTCATAATTAATCTTACTCCTGGAGCTCAACCTATTACTCGTCCTCCTTATCGCATGTCCAATAAGGAGAATGAAGAGATGTGCAAACAATTATCCAAATTAGAGATGAAGCAATTTATTCGCTCTAGTTCCTCGCCTTGGGGAGCTTCAGCAATTTTCGTGAAGAAATCCGATGGTACACTTAGGCTTTGCATCGACTACCGCAAGCTTAATGATCTTACTATTAAGAATAAATATCCTTTACCTCGGATTGATGATCTCTTTGATCAACTTAGTGGTACTAGAGTCTTTTCACAGTTGGACTTGGCTATCGGATTTCATCAGCTTCGTATTGCAGAGGATAGTATTCCTTTAACTTCGTTCCGTACTCGTTATGGATCTTATGAATGGCTAGTTATGCCATTTGTTTTAACGAATGCTCTGGCTTATTTCGTTGACCTTATGAATCGAGTTTTCAAAGATTTCCTCGATCGGTTTGTTCTCATCTTTATTGATGATATTCTTGTGTATTCTAAAACCGAGGAGGAACATGAAAAGCATCTTCGGATTGTATTGGAAACTCTGAGGAGCAATCAATTAAAAGCAAAATTTTCTAAATGCCATTTTTGGCAATCTAGTGTGAAGTTTCTCGGTTATATTATCTTCGAATCCGGAATATCAGTGGATCCTTCAAAGATTGAAGCGATTCAAAATTGGAAGAGACCGGAGAGTGTCACGGAAATCCGTAGCTTCCTTGGATTGGCGAGTTATTACCGTCGTTTTATCAAAGACTTTTCTAAAATTGCCGTACCTCTTACTGGTTTAACAAAGAAAGGTGTTAAATACATTTGGTCGGACAAATGTGAAACTTCTTTTCAGAAATTAAAAGAACTCCTTTCTGATGCTCCTATTCTTATTATTCCCAAAGGGAATCAAGATTTTGTCGTTTATACCGATGCTAGTCGCGTTGGTTTGGGTGTCGTTCTTAGGCAAAAAGAACGTGTTATTGCTTATGCTTCTAGGCAATTGAAGCCAGCTGAGACTAGATATGCCACACATGATTTAGAACTCGCGGCTATCGTTTTCACCCTTTGAATTTGGCGACACTACCTTTTGGGAGAGAAATTTATACTTTATACTGATCATAAGTCTTTGAAATATTTATTTTCTCAAAAGGAACTTAATTTGCGTCAACAGCGTTGGCTCGAGTTCCTTGCCTGTTATGATCTGGATATCCTTTATACTCCCGGAAAGGGAAATCGTGTTGCCGATGCACTTAGTCGCAAGCAACAAGCGGTTGTTTTGATGATGATATCTGAATGGAAGGATCTCGAGGTTTTATCCACTTGTCAAATTCGAGATCGTGTCTCCGATTTATGTCCATCTCTTGTTTTATGTAGCCTTGAGGGTCATCCTTCTCTTTTAGACCGCATTCTTGAAGCTCAGAGGCTAGATCCCGAATTGGCTCTTCTTAGCCGGAATATTTGGGATAAAACCGATATTGAAGGTTTGAAAGACTTTGATATTGATTTTCGTGGCGGCATTCAAAAATTTGGTAGACTTATCGTACCAAATATTTGTGATCTTCGTAATGATATTCTCGAAGATTCTCATCGTTCCAAATATTCCATTCATCCCAGTAGCAGTAAAATGTACGTAGATATGAAGCGACTTTATTACTGGGAGGGAATGAAATCAGATATTACTAACTTTGTTAAGTGTTGCATGACTTGCCAACTTGTCAAGGCTGAACATCAAAAGCCCGGTGGATTATTGCAACCTCTGGAAATTCCAATTTGGAAGTGGGATCAAATTTCCATGGACTTTATTGATGGCCTTCCTCGTTCTCGTTCACGTCATGATAGCTTACGGGTGATCGTTGATAGACTTACTAAATCTGCCCATTTTATTCCAGTTCGGTCGAACCGAACCGTTCCTTTTTTGGCCAAACTCTTCATCAAAGAAATTGTTAAATTGCATGGAGTTCCTACTTCCATCGTTAGTGATCGTGATCCATTGTTTACTAGTGGATTCTGGAAGAGTCTTCAAAAAGCTTTGGGAACAAAGCTTAATTTTAGCACTGCTTATCACCCCCAGTCCGATGGACAAACTGAGCGTGTGAATCAAACACTTGAAGATCTTCTTCGTGCTTGTGTTCTTAACTTTGGTGGAAGTTGGGAAGATCATATTTCACTTGTTGAATTTTTCTATAATAACAGCTTCCAATCTAGCATTAGGATGGCACCTTTTGAGGCACTTTATGGAAGGCCATGCCGATCTCCTTCTTGTTGGCTCGAGGCCGGTGAGAAGCTGGTCTTAGGTCCAGATTTTATTCGAGATTCCACAGAAAAGATTGAACTTATTCATCATAGGATGAAAGAAGCCCAGAGTAGACAAAAATCCTATGCCGATAACCGAAGAAGAAAATTAGAATTTTCTGTGGGAGATCATGTATTTATTCATGTTTCACCTATGAAGGGTGTTGTACGTTTCAGTCGATCGGGAAAGTTAGCGCCTCGATATATTGGGCCATTTCCTATTACTGAACGTATTGGTTCCATGGCTTATCGCCTTTCATTACCGGCTCAGTTTTCTGCCATGCACGACGTGTTTCACGTTTTTCAATTACGGAAGTGCCTTCGGGATTCCGATTCTATTCTTGAGTCCGGTGTTGTGGAAAAAATTGAAGTTTCACCGAATTTAACTTATGAGCAACATCCTATTCGAATTATTGCTTCTGAGGTTAAACGACTTCGAAATAAAGATGTTCCGCTTGTTAAAGTTCAATGGTCCTCAAATCCCAAGGATTGCTCTTAGGAATCAAGAGAATTCATCGAGCGTACACATCCGGACCTACTTTCTCATGCTCTTTGAGGTGAACTTATTTCAAATTTCTTTTGTGTTAATATGCTTTTATGGTTGTTACTTTTCATTTCCATCATATATATATATATATATATATTGCGAGGACGCAATTTCTTTAAGGAGGGGAGTCTGTAACAACCCGTATATTTATCGATTTTTATATTTAAATATCTTATTTAAATATTTTAATCGTTAATCGGATCCTAGTCCGAAAACCAACTTTTTGCATACGGTCAAATTAGGACTCGAGACCACCTCCATTGAGTTCAAAATGACGTTTGCGATCTTTTTAAGTATAAACTTTGATATGTTGGGAGATAGTAGAATTTTGCTACTTTTCCACTTAGGGCTGTGGTCTTGTTTCAGCTCATTAGAGCCAAGCTTTACCCCTCCTCTCTTCATTACCTTACTTCTTTTTCGTAATACTCAAGCTTTTACAACAATGGAGACAGGAATGGGAAATTAAAACTCCAAACCCTAGTTTTCTTTTGCAAATCAAGTTCTAGCTCCAAACTAATAGAAGAAGCCATAGTAAGCCTCCTCTTCTTCTTCCCCAACTCATTCCCTTATCAATTTCAGAAATTCCTAAACCTAACTTAGGAAATGTTTCTCTTTTTAGCCTAGATTCAAGGTTGTTGATTTGGAATTGAAGTGTGATTGCTCTTGCCATTGCTCTATAGCTTCTTCTTCATTTGTTTTTGGTTTAAAGGTGAGATTTTTATCTCACATCTTAGTCTATAATTATCTTCGATTGTTAGGTATGAATTCCTAACACTTATTCTTGTGCAATTGATTTTGGTTTGGATTGATTTGGTGTAAATTCCAATTTTTGGTGTTTTGGAAATCAAAATCTATGAAAATCCTTTTATGGATATTTGGACATTGATATTTGAGGCGGGTCGAAAAGCCGTTAAGGCTGGGTTGTCGCATGGCGTAATTCCTTAGTCGTTGTTGCTCGATCGATCGATTCCGGTATTCATTTGGCCATTTTTGGTCTAGGTTCAGGGAATGCCCTGAACCCCAGTTTCAGGCGTCTGAAATGTTAGATTCCGACGTCTGAATACTATTACTAGGAAGATTTTTATTCCGAGATTCAGACGTCTGAATTGGTTCGTTTTGAACCAGAAAAGAAATTGGCCAAAAAGTGCCTATTTCAGACGTCTGAAATCAAGGATTCAGACGTCTGATTTCTGTTCTGGAAAATATTTTATTTTCCAGATTCAGACGTCTGAATCCTTGATTTCAAACGTCTAAATCTGCAGTCTTCTTCCTATTTGCCTATTGAGCTTGAATTTCCAACTTTAATCGATTCGTGTTGGTTCCCTTTTTATTGTTATCATTTATTATCTGATTCGATGACATTTTCTTCGTGAATTCTGGGAATATCCATTTTGATGGATTAGTTATCGATTTCTTTGGATTTTATTCACGTCTTTGAATGTGAATTTTAATGATTGATTGTTCTACAATCTTTTTTGTGATTTGTCACTTTAAAAATATAAAGGTTTCAATACTAGCAGTAAATATCAAAACTCTTTCATCAAAGCGATTTCAATTCTATTTTATTACAAAGCTCTTTTTCCTAAACCGTTTTCCAATCTACTAGTATATACAAGCCTTTACTTCACTCGGATGAGAAATCTAATTAAACGGCTTAGTAAAACAGGTGGTATGAAACGCTTGCGTTTACTTCGTCGGTTAATTCTTGGACTTGTTCGACTGATCCTTTTGTGATAATTTCCTAGTGAAGATCTACAGTTTGTTCGTAAATATTTAAGTTAAGCTAGTGGTTATGGGACATGAAGCTATACTCATATATTTACTGGCTTAGTGTAATTGACACTTCTTGATGATCATGATGATCATTTTTGTGATTTAGACTAGCAATTGTGCGATGTCTCTTTGTCTACGAGGGAGACTAAACCTCGTTTGTGTGATGTTTCACCATCACATATTGGGGTAGCGCCCCATGGTCTTTCGGTCGTTCGTGTGTCAAAATTTAATGGATAGCTTCCATGAGATAGCTTCTCATTCTTGTGTTACACGTATTGGTGAGTTTTCATGCTCCCGTTCTTGTGATAGGCCTCCCCCCTTTTTTATGTGATTTCTGGATTTCGTGTGTTGATTTCTGGAATTTGTGCTTCACCAATTTTCATGATTTTCATTGATATGTTTATCAATTTTTGTGCATTGGTGAATTCGTGTGTCATTGACTTGTTATGAATACAAGTTTAGGGTATGATACCCTATTTTATCTTTGAGATGATTCTTGTGATATTGATTAATCTCTTGTTGACTATCATTTACATACTTATAGTAGTATGCCCTATGTTTATGCCATATCTCTTATTCTATATCATGTCATCTGATATTTATAGCTAGACTGATCCGTTTATTATTTTCTTATGAAATAATACTCGGGTTAGACCGAGATGTTACAGGTGCTTCTGCTTGACTTCTCTTCCGGGATCTATTACTCTGACTTTTGGCTAACTACTTAGATTAGTAGTTTTTGTTGTACATATTTGAGATATTGACTCATTGATGTATTCTTTTGTATAGCACATGTTGCTATTCTTTTTGTATTATCGTGGATCTTTCCGACCACTACTCTGATGTACACTATCATGTGTTATATATATATTCATATCTTCTTCCGCCTTTGTGATATGGATGTCTGTGACTGATTTACGTTATGAGTATTTCTATGTTTGTTTCCGATGATTATATATAGCCATTGTGTGATAACTTGTTGAGTTTGTATCGGTATGTCGGACTTCCTCCTTAAATGATATGCATTCTATACTATCTGACATATCGGTGCTCGCACAAAGAAGTTACATGGAGGGTCGCTCCTCAACAGCCTTATTCTCCGTGCTAGTCGACAGCACTACACCGTAGTGTTCTCGGCTAGCGTGGGTATAGAGGTGGGGCATCACATTTACAAACATCGATCTCTTTCCCTCCTAGTAAAAACGAGAATCTCATTTCCCTTATCCTTTGTAATACATTGAAACCAACTTCGTTCCCCTTTCATTCGCCACGAATTCAAAAAAAAAGAGTGAAAAATGTAAGTTCGAGCATTGTCGAATTCGAATCTATTCAAATCGACTTCATATACACGCAATTCGATTCGCGAGCGAGGTGGAGACGCGGTGTCGCGTGGTGGATGCTCAAAATGGGTGGAGCGGCCATCAGTGCAGATCTGGGTAGTGGTAGGCGATGGCTGTTATGGTGGGGTTCTCGTTCACAGTGAACTCGAGGCTCGATGGTAGCAGTTTTGGGATCGTGAAGTGGTATAGCCGAGACAAGGGCTTTTGCTTTCGAGTAGATTTTGTGCAACGAGTCGCGATTCATGGGGAAGTCAATGGAGACAAGATGGAGGCTAAGGTTTCGCGAAGTTAAGGTCGGTGATTGGTGACCGAGGGCTGAGGCATCGATGGTTATCATCTTCGATTTGGGAGAGGTATTTGAATTTTTCTGACTAATTTTGATTGAATGAGTATATACGTGCAGAAAAAAATATATACAGTTTGTTTATTTTAAATGTTTTAGACTATATAAAAATACTGATGTTTGAATCTATATAGACTATTATCAAATGGGAAATTTATTGTTCGATTTATTCAAATATTAATAAATTGTATAAATTGTTTATACAAGGTCTATAAATCGAGAAAACAAACTGGAATGAAAATGGATTGCAAAATAAAAAGCAAAGGTGAGATCTTCTCACTCAAATTAAAATAATTGAAAATTTTATTTATTGATTGATTGCTTGATTGTGATAGTATATATAGTAGTATATATATATATATATTTGGAGTTGATTTCCCGCATTATATAGCGGATGAGACCCTATGCGCCGCATAATAGCGGATGATATTTTATAAATTCCATATACCGCGATATTCCACCTCGAAGTGGAATGGGTAATTAATTGTTGTGCTAACATATGTGGATGTAGGGAAACAGATTGGAGAGATCCAACTAGATTCCTCAAATTATATGAATTTGTTTCGTATGTTGTATGAATTGGTTTCATATGCTGTGTGATAATTTATTTAAAATCTTTGAATGATTATATTGATGATTGAATTTGTTGAAGGCTATAATTTAGCCGAATGTATTTTTGGTATCGTTGGATACCAGAAATAAATAAAATTGGATTTTTGAAATTAAAGTAGAAAATTTTTAGTAAATTCTTTGGAAAGAATTTGGTGAATTTAAAAGAAAGAATTTAAAAGCATAAAGTTGATTTTGGTAATCTTATCTTATTATTTCCAAAAATATGGGAAAAGATAGTAATAAGTCGGTTTTGAATAATATTGTTTAAAAGTTGAAGAATTTCTTGAAAATGGAATTTTAAATAATTCGGAGAGAAAAAGGAATTTATTTAAAAGGTGATAAATTTGTTTGAAATCCAATTGAAAATTTACTTGGTATTGGAAAATAAATCTTTGGGAAACCGATTAAAAATTTGATTTGGTATTTAAAAATTAAATCATGGGAAATCTATTCTAAAATCGATTAGGTGTTTGAAATAAATGTTTGGAAAATCAATTTGGGATTTGAAATAAATTTGGAAATCAATTTGAAAGTTGATTTGGAGCTGAAAGTGAATATTTGAGAAATCGATTTGAAAATCGGACAAAAAGTGAATATTTGGGAATGTAAATTCAAAATGGAATTTATAAAGGAAAGGGAAATTTGTTTTAAAAATAAACACCGATTTATTTTTAAAGTGTGGAAATTATTTACGGATTTGGAACGTAAATTTAAAATGAATCGATAAAGATTATTTAATTGGTTTAAATGGACCATTTTGAAGTGAATGTGTATTCTCACTATAAGGCCGAGTATATTTCCAAAGTAGCTTTTAAAATATAAATTAAAGGTTCTAAAGTTGGTTTTTAAAGGAATATTTCGGAGAAAATGTTTTCCAAATATATTTTGGATAGTGATATAAATCATTTTAAAATATTTGAACTCGACAGATTTCCATTAGGAATGAATAAATATTTGGAAATATATTTCGCGTAAGGAAATTGATTTGAAATTTATTCTCAAAAGTTGAAAGGTGAAAAGTGATTTGAAATTTGTTTCAAATAGTCGAAGTGTTGAAAATTATATCTTGAGAGTATAATTTTGAAAATAAATAATTTGGGAAATTATTTGGAACCTGGTGATGTTGTGAATATCGATTGATAGTTAAATAACCGACTATCAATATTGACCTTTAAATGGGTATTTGTAGTGATTTACTTGAAATTTGAATGCAACACTTATTTCTAAATAAGCGCTCATTATTCGGTTTAGCCGGGAGAGGACTTTGTGTCATATAACCCATTCTGAATAGTGATACGACGTTATGGATTGCATTTGAAGACCGGTGTTGAAGACCAGGCATTTGCGAGAACGATAGGATAACCTATCGATTGTCTCTGCACCGAGTAGCTACGGTATAGAGATTCCCTATGTGATGGGAAGTCCGATCGGGATTGTGGATACCCGCATTACAAGGGCTTCTTTGGAAGTGACTTCTGTTCTGTTCGAACCCGGAATAGACTTGTATGGTTGTATGTCTGACATTACACTTTGAGATATAAAGCCGATTTCTTTCAGATACGTTTTTGTTGGTGGCGGAGAATTTATTCTCTTAGCTTAACACCCTTCTCTGAAACGTACGAGCTCAGAGGTTATGTAGTTGAAGGTTATCAGTGATATACTGCAAATTTGGTAGTGTGGCATGCTAAGTGTTGTCGTGTGTTGCTGATCATTTGTTGATCATTTGTTGATCAAAGCATGGAATTCGTGTAAAGCATAGCTTTGTGGATGAGACCTCATCGGACCTCACCACCCGGAAATGGTCGAAACAGGAAAGATGCGGCAAGGTTATGAGGGTCGCACCGTTTAGGGTATGTCATTTCCTTTTGGAAAAAGGTGGTATCATGGTATGGAGCCCAGATGCTTTACTTGTGTGGTGGCATCAATCTTATTTACTATGTGATTGTTGCTTTGTGATCGAGGGCCCTCGGAAAGGTCGCAAACGACCGGTGGGTGGCATATTCGTGTAGTAGTTACCTAGTAAGAGGTAACCCGGCCTTGTGTTTGCAGAGAGCAGTTGTCTCTCGGGACGTCCCTCCAGAGGAGTTTCCATGTGGCATAGGTAGTTCCTTAGCCTGACAATTTGTTGGAAATCCAATTCTCAATACGAACCCTGTACGGTTTTAGTTGTAGAACCTGCCATTTACTTATGGTGGTCACCACTGTTTAGATGGTAGCTATAGTAGGCATAGTTCGGAATGTCTATGCTGGCTAAGATTAATATTATACTTTCAAAATGTTTTCCACACTAGACATTAATAATAATATCAACTGATCTTTCATAGTAAGCATCTTTGACTATCATAAGGAGAAATCTCCTCCAATTCTGCGTTTGCTGTGTGTGGCGAGAGGCCTTATGGTAGTTTCATTTTCCAAAAGCATTGCGAATTTCTTTATTTTCTTTTTGAAAATAACTGTTTTACGATCTCACACCAGTCACCATGACCGACTCGGAGTTTATTGTTCCCTTTCTAAACTTTGGGTGCCCATAATTTTCCACATGGGCAGCCTAGAGTTATGATATCAGGATATTCTGGATATTTTGGAGCTTTGGAGACGAGCTGGATGGCGAGACGTACACTCGTACGTATTTATTTATTCCGCTGTATATTTTGTATGGGGACAAGTTTATATAACTGTCCATTGTTGTATTGAGTTGTATATTGACTCTCATTGTTGTATTGTATAAACTGATATAGTTCTTTGTTTAAAAGACTAGTGATTATATATTATATATTGTTCTGCTGCGAATGTGAGATTCTGATATTGTTTATGTTTTTCTGTTTCTTTTTCTTCTGTCTTTTTCTACCTCTTCTTTTCAACCATAATAGTTCGATTTTCCAGCATTCGATAGTTCGGCTGTTGATAAAGTGGTTGTATTGATGTCGACTTTCGAGCGTTGAAAGATCGTATCGTTACATGAATTCTATAAACAATGCATGTTATATAGTTTTTCATAAGCACATATAAGTTTTCGACACCTATTTCAATTGCATATTTGCATAATTTTCATTCGAAACCATTTTATTTAGGCTCGACAACATTCCTTTCTTGTATATTAATAACCATTTCCAAATTAATTCAACTCAAACTTTATTTATTGGACTTTCATTTTCACCCGAAGCCAAGCTTCCATAAGTTTAAACTTAAGTTAATTTACTTCAAATCATTCCAATTTCATAACTTAAGTTCATTCTCATTTTATTTTATTCTCATCAAATTTCATCTAATTCAAATTGTCCATTCTCTTTATCCATTTTAAATTTTAATTCACATTCTCAATTTATTTGCAATTCAAACCATTACTATTATTATCCAATCTTATTTCATTTACTTGCAATATACGCTGAATATTATTTATAACTCAAGCTTGACTTCAAAATCCACATTCAACTCCCAATTCAACTTTAACTATACTTACTTGAGTTCAATCTTATTTTATATCTTAGGTTTGGATTTTTATTTCAATTCCAAAATACTAAACAAATTTATTCTGGTTTATTACTTCACTTTTAGACTTTTATAAGTCATGTTAACACCTCTTTTTCAACGACTTACGACTTAACGACCTAAGAAAATCTCCTACGACCTAACTCTAGAAAGCCGCAGCGACCTAACAAGCTAAAGTGGCAGCGACCTAACAAGCTAAAGCGACAGTGACCTAAAGAGCTAAAGCACCAGCGACCTAACGAGCTAAAGCAGCAGCGACCTAACGAGCTAAAGCGGCAGCAACCTAACGAGTTAAAGCTCCAGAGTTAAGCCATTTTCTTTCTTTAGGTCGTTCACGACCTAATCTGGCCGTGAAAACTTCTGTAGGTCGCTCTCACCTAGTATCTCTCCCAAAATGGCTCCATTAAGTCGCCAACGACCTACGACCTAACCCCTAAGTCGTCCGCGACCTACGACCTACCTCCGAGTTTTCCTTATAAATACCCCGCCTACTCCACATTGTTGGAGGACTTTTCGAGACTTTGAAGGGCTGAAACTCTACTGCATTCACGACTTCTACAACACCTCTACTACCAAAAACATTCCAAATTACCGAAAGAGAAGATCAACTACATTCAAGATGGGTTCCAGAATCTCTTTTTCATTGAAGTGTTGATTACTTGTATCAATTGTTGAATAATCGAAGGAATTCTTGTAAAACTTGTAATCGAACTTGTGATAAAGAAGATAAAGTGGACGTAGGCTTGACTTTGAGCTGAACCACTATAAAACTGCTGTCACTTTACTTTTCTACGATTCTCTGCTTATTTTTAGTTCCCATACCAACGGGTGGTGCTTTCACTTTACTAATATTCACACCGGGGTGTTAGCGTTCGATTTTTACGTTAACAAGTCATACACTTATTAATTTTTCCCACTTCCATTCAAGTTATGATTTTATAACTTATCTCATCAGAATTTTCAATTCCATTTTGAATTTAATTTTTCTTTAATTTTTAATTTATTTCCAAATCAATTTAAATATTGAATTCCAATTTATTCTAACATATTCAAAATTTTATAAACTATCAACCCATTTATATTCTATAACAATCTCAAACCAATCCAGAGTATTTAAACAATTACTCATATTTCAAAAGCATTTTTAAAATCAATCATATCCAAAATCCTTTGGTATCAAATTATCTTTTGAATTTTAAAACCAAACTCAGTTTTGAAGACATTACAGTATAAAACAATTTGGTAGCAATTCCTTTTTTGGAAACTCGAAAATGAACATCGATGATCCTGCAGTCATCAGCGAAGTTATTTTCCAGCGACCGAAAGAGAGTTAAGTGCTTTTAGCTCTTTAAAACCCCTCCAAATATTTTAAAATTCCAAATCTCTCTAGATTCCAAATCCAATTAAAAAACCATTTCCGAAATAATATCACCATTATTTCTCCAAAACCTTTGAAAACTATTTTCAAACTCAAATGAATTTAAACTTCCCAAAACCCCAAATTTCAAATCCATCCAATTTATATTCAAACATTACTCTGGAATTTTTTTTTTCAATTTCAGTTATGATTCACGTTTACAAATTCCATTTTATTACCTGAATTTATTTCCTTAACTTTGGTTATTTTAATTTCTAGTTAAATTTCCACATAACAATGATAAAAATTAAATGTTATCATTCCTAACATCCAAGCAACCAATAATTTACAAAAAAAATTCCTTTTACATCCGAAAATAATTTGGGGTAAAATTATTTCATTTACCCTATTTGAAAACTATACTGTGTCGGTTTATCTTCTTTAAGAGTTTAGAAACACCTATCGATAACATGGCGTCCCACGTATCGACCAGAATCCATAAACACTCAACCGATAAGTCAACACAGTATAAAAACAAATTTTATATTCACTAACAAATACGCGCTCATATCTATTAATACACTCAAACTCATTCTAGATTACTACGAACTCTATTTCAAATGAGTAATTCCCACCAGAGCAAAGGTTATCGCAAGCTTTCAGCTCTGATACCAAGTGTAAAGGCCCGCAAACCCGTACCCCTTGAATCGACACTATTCTCCAACATATCGACTCAAAGTGAACGGAAATACGAACCATTAGGGTTAAAGAGGGAGGTAGAAGAAGAAGAAACAAAACAACAACATAATCTAACCATTGCAGCGGAATAAAATATAATAGATAATAACTGATCTTTATAGAAAAGAAACTATATATGTTTATACATACATCACCGGATTACAACATCAGAGTACAATATAATCAACATCACAATTCAGGACAGTTATAATAACTTGTCCTACATACAGAATACACAACATACACAACACAGTGGAATATACATCATATACGTGTGATACGTCTCGCCATCCAACTCGTCTCCCGAGCTCCACAACATCCTATCCTGTATCTGTAATATTCTGTCTGACTCGAGCATTATAATAAAATAACACCCGAGTCAGTCTGGAAAACCAACGTGAGAAAACACACTCAATTGATTATTAAAGTTTCAAAATCCTTTGAAATCAAAAGCATGTCGTAAGACCACGCCACAAATAAACATGTCGGGTTTTTACCTTACGATAGCCAAAACATTTTTATTAAAACCATCTGATATTATAATAGTGTCTATAGAAAGTAAAATAGAATCTAGCTGAAATGCTTGCATCTCACGTTTCACCAATAGTTGGGCACAATCAAAACCGTACAGGGGCGTAGGGAGAATGGATTTCCAACTAATGACTAGGCACTGGGGTACCACCAGTCACAGTACCTGGTCTAGATCAGTGTACCGAGGACCACGCCCGATCCCCTGCAACACAAGGCCGGAACTACCCCTTACTAGATAATCCCGAGTAAGATCACCCCACGGTTGGGATCAGCAACCACACCACTAAGCCGAAATAAAAGGGACATCTAGATAGGGATGACCTCACCCTAATGGGTGCTACGCACATAGCCTTACTGCATAAACCCTGATTTTCAGTCATTCCTGGTTGATGAGGCCCGAGGGTAAGCATTACCTTTTTAGAACATTTCACTTAGAATGCTCACCGTCCACCTGATGATGTTCTGAAAGCATTCATCCATACAAGTCCGTCCCAGGTTCGAACGGAACCGAAGGCACTATTCCTACTACATCCATTTTGGAATCATCCTCGGGATTAGTAGCGATGAGCCCTTGCACTTCACTGCTCCATCTTCAACTCCAAACTCTTGTTTTCCACACGAAAACGTTCAAACTGAATCGAAGTGGTTTTCGAGAAATTAATCCCTATCTTGGTCTCTTCGAAATGATCAGCGCATTGACCAATATTGATAGTCGATTATTTAACTATCAAATAACATCCACAAAGAACCATCAAACATAAATAATTTTCCAAATTATTTATTGACCTCAAAATATCTTCTCAAGATATATTTCCACTTTCAAACCTTTTTGAAAACAGTTTTCAAACCACACTCTTCTCATGGAATAAATTCCCAATACTTATTTCCACAGAAAACACCAAGTACAATTACTTTAGATTTTTAAAATAAATTAAAACCACTTTATTAGAAGATACACTTTAAAACATTTAAATTAAAAACTACTTTAATAATTTATTTAAAAATATATACTTTAAGAATATTTAAAATAAACTACTTTATAAAATATAAAACTAAATTTTTATCTTTTTCAAACATAATACCAATTAACCTTTAAATAATTACTACTAAAAGAAATTTGAAAAATACTTACTTTAACATTTAAACATTTAAAAATAATAGATTTTCCAAAATAGACTTTTAAAACAACTTTGAAACTTTAACTTATACTTAAGAATTTGCTTTGAAAACGTACTTAGCTATCCAGGGAAATATACTTCTCTTTCACATCTTTAAAAATAAATCACTATTTATTTTTAATCAAATTTACCCATTCCTTTTATAAATTCCCACCTTGAATTTATCCTTCCAAATATCCACTGATATATTACTTCACTTTTATAAACCCAGTTTATAAATTTCATGGTCTCAACTTCCCTTTAAAATCCCAGTTTCAAACACTTAATCAATTTTCAAATTGATTTCCAAAATTTACTCCATTTTAAAATAAATTCTGTACTTATCCAATTTTATTTCAAAACTTATAAATTTCAGGTTTAACTTCCTTGTGATGATTTAAAATCTTACTTTAACTGATAATACAAATTTCCACATTTATTCCAAAATTTCCTTTTATTTCTTTCTAAACCATTTTAATTGTGAATTCAAAAATAAATCTTTCATTCCTTTAAAAAAAATATCACTTAAGTTTTGAAAATTTATTATTTTCCCCCTTTTATTCAAAATCTCCTTTCCATACCCGGAATTTATTTACTAGAATTTAAATATCACTTTTATCCTTTCCCAATTCATTCTTTAATTTATTTAAATACTCTATAGTTATTTTACTTAAAAATTATCACTTATATTTTCTTTTCAAAAGTCCAATTCTATATATTTTGATAACTCAATATACCAAAATATATTCAATCCCACAATAGCATCCAATATTCCAATTATCTATATAATTCATACAAGAATATGAAATAATCATAACACAGAATTATTAGAACAATCTAAATAATTTTGAGGAATCCAGTTGGATCCCTCCAACCTGTTTCACTGCATCCACAGATGTTAGCACAATACCAATTCCACTTCGAGGTGGACTATCGCGGTATATAGGATTAATATAATATCATCCGCTATTAGGCGGCGCATAGGGTCTCATCCGCTATATAATGCGGGAATATCAATTACTCCAATATATATATATATATATATACTATATATAATATACCACATCCAATCAATTCAATCATTCAACCAAATATTTAAATTTAACCATTTAAATTTAAATAATAATCCAGATGAGTGAGATTAGCTCACCCTTGGCCTGTTTACAACCCATTTCCATCTCTCTTTGATTTCATGAATTTTGACCTTGTATAAACATTATCGGTTTTATTAATATTTGGAATAATCAAATTGTCATTACCACTTAATAATTTGATTGACCAATTATTTTATTCAAACAAATTTTCCAAAAAATAAATAATATTTCTTTTCTTTCGAAACACACACACACACACATATATATATATATATTAGATTAAAATAAAACAGAGTTGTTTTGTAAAACTCATTACAATATATATGTATTTTGTCTCTATAATATATATTCAAATATATATATTTAAGTTTTAAATAAAGTAACTGGAAATATCTTACTGTAACTATTAATCTATCAGTTTCTTCTTTCTTTTTCTTTTTCTATTTTTATATAAATACAAATTCGAATAAAAGAAGCAGCACTGTTACAGCAAATATTTTCTAATTATAGGTACATATATAGAATTTAATAAGATAAACAAATAAAATAATAAAAATACATTACTATATGAAAACGAAGCTAGATACTCACGGCCTTGGTGTTCGTCAACAGCCAGAGATGAAATCGCGACCCATCAAAGGACTTGTCCCCACCTTCGCGTGTCCAGACACTCTCGCTCTCCTCGCGTGCGCGAGCGCGCGGCTTCACCTTCATACGAAACTGCCACCCTCGATCTTCATATGAGGACAAAGATGTTCGAACCCCTCCCCCTGAGCGATTCAAGCTGCCGCGACCCACTCGAGTCGCCCGCCTCTTCGCCTACATTCGGCCACGCGACCCCCATCCCTTTCCTCGATTCGATTTGTACGGGGCTTGATTTTTGTTTTCGAATTGATTTCAGTCGCCATTTTTTTTTGAAACGAGATCATAGAATGAAAATGGAAAAGCTCAACATCCCTTTGTTTTCGAGATTTTAATTTCATATCATTTTTCGGCTGAAAAGAAAAGGGGAGGCGATGTGAATTGAAAGGTGAGGAGTGATGGGTTGCATGATCAAATGGAGAAAAGTGGCATACCAGAGAAGGAACATCCATTGAACGGTCAACAATGTTACATATATTATTAAAATTTAAATTGAATTAAATAAATATTTCAGCACGTTAATATATCGTATGCTCACACAACAACTCCGATTACCATGAAATTTGAAATCCGATAATAATACAATATTACGGATCCAATGAAACTGGTTCCGTCGTATTCTGAGACTGTCCCCTAGAAAGCTATTTTTAAATATCAATTTAAACGACATATTTTCAAAACTGAACAAAACACTTTTAAATTAAATTTTAAAAGTTCTATCACCTTCAGTATTATTAATATGAATTTTATAAGCCTTCAAATTATTTTTAACAGGCTTAAATCTCCAGATTCAACATTTTACCTAACTTCAAATTATTTAATATAATCCAATAAATAGTGATATTTGAAATTCAGGCTAAAAATTCATTTTTGAATATTTAAAATCAATTAAATTTTCCAATTTCAAATATCCCAAAATTACGGGTCGTTACAAGAAAACAACAAACTCACATTTTTTTACTTTAGGAATTGGAGGTAGGACATGGTGTAAAGAGGTGAAGAAAGGTTAGATAAAAAAAATATGTATTCATATAAAATGAAACTCATGTTTGAGAAGATACAACTTCATGAAAAAGAGGAAGGAAATAAATGAAAATGAAGAAACAACAAAAATAAGGTAAGAAATGTGGTATGTATTAAATAATGATAAAGGAATGCACGGACCAGATGTACACTATCAACAAACCTTTGGAATTCAAATTTCAAACTTATGTCTCCTCTTTATTACTTTTCTTAACTCTCATAAACTCACAGTTACACCTATTTAATTTTACATTAACACACAATAAATGAAAATAAATTCTCTACACAAATTTATGAAATCAATTAAGGCAATATACAACATTAAGAACGTTTCATTTCTCTCTCTATGATTAGATTGGGAATTTATACAAACATGTTAACATTTCAATTAAGCATTTTACTAGGATTGCATTAACATACATTAAACAAATATGACAGCATAAATTAGGTAGTATAAACAAGTGCATAATATATATATATATATATATATATATATATATATATATCTGTGTGTGTACATCTTTATCTCCACTTATAGTTTACATTCATAAATATAAGGTATGTTACTATTCCACATAAGGAGGCAATGAATGTAAGAGTAAATTAGAAGAGCGAAGATGGAAATGTAAATTATGTTGCAATTAAAATCTAAATAAGTCTAAGTGAAAAGGAAATAGTCAAGTGTAAATCTGTTTTACCCTTTTATAATCTTCTATTAACATTTAATTAAAAACCATATGAGATTTCAAACCTAAATAATCCTTTTTTTTTATAATTGGATCTGAAACATAAGTTTATATGTAAGTACAAACATATATGCAGTAAACCAACACTAAAATTTGAAACATGAACTAAATTAATTGGAAATAAATCATCCAATTTATTTTTATTTCAATGTACATCTACAATTAACGTCTTCACTCTTTTTAATTAAAAGGTTCCAATCACATTATTTGCCATTGATTTCTAAGTTAAATTTTAAAAGAGAAATGAGATAATTCTATTCCTTTTATAGTAATTTAGCGTATTGTATTGTATACAAATCAAAAGCTATTACTTTCTTATTAACTCAATGATTTCTTATTCCTATAATTAATCTATAAGCTAAAATACATTTCAAACAAATAAACATATGTTCAATCCTTTACTGTTTAATATTCATTTTTATTCTTTTATTTTAGATTTAAATGTTCTCATATTAAATCAACTATTACCTTATGAATTTATTCAACATAAGTTTTCATTTTATTTCGCTCAACTCTATAGTTAACACCTTTTCTTATATTAGTTGCAATATTCCAATTATATTGAATTTTTGTCGATTATCACATTCATTATAATTAAAGTCCCAATAAATTCATTTTTTTAGTTTCACTTTTTTTAATTAAATAAATTATTTCCTTAAGAATATAATTGACATTTTTGTACGTTTGATTACCTTCACATTTTATAATCATCGTCCTAACTCCTATTAACGTAATATTTAATTACATGTAATTTTAATTAATTTCCAACTTAATTCAACATATTAAATAAATTGGTAACAAATAACAATTGTTACATTTTCTTAATTTAATCACATTTATAAGTTTGTTATCTACACACAAATATTATAACTACTAACACAACACAAATTTTATCCAATTTCAATTTATTACATATTATTTTATCAATTAGTATAACATTTAAATTTATTTCCTTATTTTAAATTTATAACCAATTATAACTTACAATTATTGCAATTACTTGAGATTACATTCAAATAGTCATCTATTAAATTAATTTACATTATTAAACTTCATTCTAGTTAGTTTTCTTATTCCTACATCATAAATTTTATTTTCTTCCAACATTAAATTACAAAATCTTATTAAATTAACTATTTTTAATTATCAAAAATTACGGGTCGTTACAAAGGGTATTAAGGTAATTTAATTTGTTTCTTGCTTATAAATACCCCTTTCATTTCTCCAATTTTTTATTCTCTTCCTTCTATCATATATTTCTCATATCTTAATCAAATGGAACTTTCTTTTTTTCAAAACGTATGTAATTCTAGTAGGTACAGCTTTCATGTGTTCCACTTCTTCAAACTTTAAGCTTAACCATGTCCAAATCTCATTTCTTTCAAGCTCATTTTCAGACCCAGATTTTCAAGTTCGAAAATATCTCTTCTTATTTTGACCATGTCACCCCAAAACAGATCCAAATTGAGTGACAGACCACTCTGTAACGACCCAAATTTTCGACACTCGAAAATCGACATCAATATGTCCACTGTATTAAATGCCGAACAATCGAATGCTGGAAAACCAAATCGTTAGGGTTAAAGAAGAAAGAGGTAGAAGAAGAAATAGAAAAACAATATCAGAATCTCATAATCGCAGCGGAACAATATATAATAGATAAATGACTAATATTTAAACAAAAGAATAATATTTGTTTATACATTACATCATCAGAGTATTGCAACAACAAAACACAACAATGGCAGTTATGACAACCTGCCCAAATGGAAATTTAATTTGCAGCAACCCATACGCAGCGGATAATACATAATATAAGTGATACGTCTCGCCATCCAGCTTGCCTCCTGATCTCCAAAACATACTTTCCCAACTTCGCTCCAGAACAATGATAACCGTACTCTAGGTTGCCCGTGTGGAAAATTATGGGCATCCAGAGTTTAGAAAAGGGAACAAAAAACTCCGAGTCAGTCATGGGACTGGTGTGAGAACTAAAAACAGTTATTTGTACAAAAAGAAATCCGTTATTCTTTTGGAAAATGAAACTACCATAAGGCCTCTCGTCACACACACAATGCAATCTCACACTTGGGGTAGATTTCTCCTTATAGTAGTCAAACATGCTTGATACACGAAAATCCTTTTGATATTATTATTAGTGCATAGTGTGGAAAACATTTCGAAAGTATAATATTAATCTTAGTGTAACAACCCTGGATTTTTGCATATATTTTAAATTTGACTTTATTTTATTTTGAAATTATTTTAAAACTTGTTTTATCTCAAACATTTCATTTTATAATTTTGATTTTTATATGAATTATAATTTCAAACTGGTATAAATTGATTATTTTCCTAAAAAGTGGATTTGTGGTCAAACTTTGACTTTTAAATTTTAAATGTAAGTATTTAAATTCTTAAATTTTATCTTTTATTATGAAAATAGATTTAATAAAATGAATACTGCTTTTCGGTTCGTTGAAAATGGATTTAAGTTGTGAAAGTTATACTGTTTTCAATATTGTGTGTATATTGAGTTATTTGAAAATTTCTTTATTTTTAATTTATATAAATGACATTTTATTTGATATATCATACTCTAATTTGAGGTTATAGCATATATATTTTGACTTTTAAATATTTTTAAAGTGATTATAAAAATTTTCTAAAGCTTATTGAATTTATTTCTAATTTTTAAAGCCTAGTTTGAATTTTTAAGCTATTTTCTTAATTTAAATTCTATTTAATTAAAATTTAATTATTTATTTTATATATTTATTTCATTTCTGAGTTTTTATTTTTATTATTAGCTTTTATATGTATTTTTAAAACTACAAAATAAATAATGGAAATTTGAAGAGTTTGTGACTCTTTACTTGCTTGAGACTCTTTGTTTTCCACCTTTTCATTTTCCCAACCCCACCTTTTCATTTTTGGCCGTCCATTACCTGATCATTTCAGCCACTCTTTCATTTTGTTTTCACGTACCAAATCACTTTCTCAAACTCAAAAGAAATCACGGCTATTTCTGATCAAAGATTGGGTGAAACTTTCTTCTTCTTATCTTGTTTTTCTTGATTTTCTTATGTTGTTTTGCTCTTGTTCTCAATAGACTTGATCGGCTCCACTTACACCAGCACCTTGACTGACTCCACCACCTCATACCCTGACCATCACCCCCTCCAAACCACCACTCCATCAGGCCAAGCACCTCATGGCAAGAGATCACCACCAAAATTTACAAAACATCACCTATATGCTCAATCTAGCCTAGTTTTGCTCCACCACCTCAAACTCCCTTTTGCCGCCACTTCCACCACCACCACGAGCCCAGATCTGACCACCATCCTCTGTCACAACAGCCACCACCACCTGGACCTTTGACCATGACCCTAGAGCCTATGGCCGAACCCTATTTGTAGCATTTAGTTGTTGAAATTGACCTTGTAGTTATATATGTGTGCACCTATACTTCATCACCATTCAAAGCTAGTTAGGCCGACCACTATTGTAACAACCCGCATATTTATCGATTTTATATTTAAATATTTTATTTAAATATTTTATCGTTAGTCGAATGTTAGTCCGAAAAGCTACTTTTTGCATACGGTCAAATTAGGACTCGAGACCACATCCATTGAGTTCAAAATGACGTTTGCAATCTTTTTGAGTGTAAACTTCGATATGTTTGGAGATAGTGAAATTTTCGTCACTTTTTGCTTTGGGCTTTGGTTTGGGCTGAACCAGTTACTAACTCAGCCCTAACCCATCTCCTCTTCCTCACTTCTTCTAAAATAACAAAGCTTCATCAAAAATGGTGGAGGGAATGGGAAATTAAAATTCCAAGCTCAAGTTCATTAGCAAATTCAACATCCAACTCCAAATCCGAAGTAAAGACGTTGATTTAAGCTTAGGATTGATTCTTGCTTTGCTTCAAAACTTCATCTCCATCAATTTCCGTGCAAAGGTGAGATTTTTATCTCACATTCTTGCCTATAACTATCATTGGATTGTTGGGAATGATTCCCCATCACTTTAGCATGTATGTTGCATTTGGTTTGGATCGAATTGGTGAAAATCCCAAATTTTCATGTGTTTTGGCAAATTCCTAGACATAGGTCGCACTGCCTCGGAACTGGCTCGTTCGCATATAGGTCGCTAGCCGTTAGGTCGTAGGTCGTTGGGCTTTAGGTCGCTCTGGCGTGGATAAGTTTCTGCCTTCAAATATAAGCTCGTTCTGGGCTTAGGTCGTACACTTCCTTAGGTCGCTCATCCTTAGGTCGCTTGACCATTGAAGCATCTCGTGACCTGTTAGGTCGTTCGCCTTAGGTCGTGGGTCTTTAGGTCGCGAGTCTTTAGGTCGCGAGTCTTTAGGTCACGAGTCTCTTTTCCTTAGGTCGTTAGGCCTTGCTTCACTTAGGTCGCTGGACCTTATATCCCTTAGGTCGCTCGACCTCACAAACCGTTAGGTCCCTTGCACTTAGGTCGACCTCGTTAGGTCGCGCCTTTCCTTAGCTCAGCCGGAGTTAGGTTGCTCGACTTGTTTTCCACTTAGGTCGAGTCTTTCCTTTTCTTGACCGCATTAGGTCGCTCACCCCGCTAGGTCGCGCCACAGTTAGGCTGTGCTCTGATAGGTCGCTCGCCTTTTTACACTTAGGTCGTTTGACTTGTATTTCACTAGGTCGCTCGACCTGCTCTTCTACTAGGTCGCACGGCATTATATCCCTTAGGTCGTTCGACCTACTTGACTTTAAGTCGTTGCACTTTAATTCGACCAGATTAGGTCGTAAGTATATTTCTACTTTGATGGTTTTGGAACTGGTTTCCTTGGGTTTTATTCACGTCTTCACATGTGAAGTTTAGTGGATTGATTTGTTTTGTTTCTACAATCAATTTTGTGACTTGTCACTTTAAAAATATGAAGGCTTCAATACTAGTAGTAAATATCAAAACCTCTTCTTCCAAATGATTTCAACACTATTTTAAATACAAAGCTCGTTTTCTCAAACCGTTTTCCAATCTACTAGTATATATAAGCCTTTACTTCACTCGGATGAGAAATCGAATTAAACGACATAGTAAAACGAGTGGTATGAAACGCTCGCGTTCACTTCGTCGATTAGCTCTTGGACTTGTTCGATTGAACTCTTTTGTGACAATTTTCAAGTGAAGATCTACAGCTTGTTCGTAAATATTTAAGTTAAGCAAGTGGTTATGGGACATGAAGCTAAACACATGTATTTACTAGCTTGGTGTGGTTGACAATTCCTGATGATCATGACGGTCATTTTTGTGATTTAGACTAGCAACTGTGCGATGTCTCTTTGTCTACGAGGGAGACTAAACCCCGTTCGTGTGATGTTTCGCCATCACATATGTGGGGTAGCGCCCCACGGACTTCGGGCCATTCTTGTGGAGCTTCGGCTCAAAATTAATGGTTAGCTACCATGAGATAGCGTCTCGTCTTGTGTTACACGTGTTGGTGAGTTTTCATATTCCCGTTTTGTGATAGGCCTCCCCCCTACTTGTGTTTTCTGGATTTCTTAAGATGATTTCTAGAATTTTGTGCTTCACCAATTTTTGTGATTTCCATTGATAAGTTTTTTCAATTTTTGTGCATTGGTGAATTTGTGTGTCATTGACTTGTCATGAGTACAAGTTTAGGGTATGATACCCTATTTTATCTTTGAGAAGATTCTTGTGATATTGATTAATCTCTTGTTGATTTTCAATTACATACTTATAGTAGTATGCCATCACTATTACTACATGTTCATGCCATGTCTTTATTTCTATACCATATCATCTGATATTTATAGCTAGATTGATCCGTTTATTATTTTCCTATAAATAATACTCGGGTCGGACCGAGATGTTACAGGTGCTTCTACTTGACTTCTCTCTTGGGATTACTCTGACTTTTGGCTAACTACTTAGATTAGTAGTTTTTGTTGTATACATTTGAGATATCGACTCATAGATGTATTCTTTTGTGTAGCACATGTTACTATTCTTTTGTATTATCGTGGATCTTTCTGACCACTACTCTGATGTACACTTTCATGTGTTATATATATATATTCATATCTTTTTCCGCCTTTGTGATATGGATGTCTGTGACTGATTGATGTTATGTTTATTTCTATGTTTAGTTCCGAAGGTTATTTATAGCCACCATGTGATAGCTTTGAGTTTGTATCGGTATGTCGGATTTCCTCTTTAAATGAAATGCATGCTTTACGATCTAACATATCGGTGCTCGCACAAAGAAGTCACATTGATGTTCGCTCCTCAACAGCCTTATTCTCCACGCTAGTTGACAGCATTACTCCGTAATGTTCTTGGCTAGTTTGGGTATAGAGGTGGGGCATCACAGCTTGGTATCAGAGCCAAACTTCGGAACAATGTAGAATAACTTAACAAGGATCATCGTCCTAAGTCCACCTTAGGAGTGGTGCCTTAGGATGTAACTCGAGTCTTTGTACCGATTCATCCTATTTCCTTCTATGCATCCTTGTTTTATCTATCAAGATTTGCTTGATATTTATTTGGAGAATAACTTTTCTTCTTCTCTCTTTCTTAAAGAAGAGAATATCTAGACCAGGCCGTCCCAGAGCTGGACCATCTACTGTTACTCCCCAGGATGGAGTTTTTATGACTGCTCAACAGCTTCTTGATTTAGTAAAGAATGCTCAGGCAGCTGGTCCTAATCAGGAACCTACACACCCTAAGTCTGGATTTGCACGCTTGTGCAACGATTACACCAACTTGGGTGGGAAACCATTCAAAGGCTCTAAAACTATTATTAAGGTCCAGGCTTGGTTAAGAACATGCGATCGAATCGTTTCTCGCATGAACCTTATCGATCTTCACCGTGTTCAGGTGGCCTCCAGTATGCTCCAAGAAAGAGCATTGGACTGGTACGAACTTCTTATTTCTAAGATTAATGAAGCGGATCTCACCTGGGAGCAACTCTGGGAACGCTTCGAATTGAAATTCGTGCCAGTAGCTGAGAAGGTGACATTGGCTCGTCGTTTCATAGACCTTGTTCAAGGTGAATCCTCTGCGACAGATTATGTCGCATCCTTCGAGTCACTGTCTAAATATGGGGTTGAATACATCAACACCCCATTGAAGAAGAACCAAAGATTCGTCTATGGCTTAAATAAGAATCTCAAGAAGCCATTACTTCTAAAATTAGAAGTTTCTTTCGACCAACTCATTGATATCGCTCTTCGTCTTGAAGAGGCAGATAGGGAAAGTGATGTTGAAGTAGTGGGTTCCAAACCAAACTTCAACAACAAAAAGAGGCCAAACAAATTCAAAGCTCCTTATCCCAACAAAAAGGGGAAACCTGCACTTCCGGCAGCAAAGACTTTTACTTATACCCCTAGTAGCGGGCAATGCTATAACTGTGGTTCTAAGGACCATTTTGCGAACAAGTGTTCGAAGCCCAGTTCTTGCCGCTATTGTAAAAGCCCGGATCATTATATACATTTATGCCCCAGACTTCAAGGAAAGAAGGAGGGAAAGTTAAACGTGGCTCAAGCCCCTGGCAACACAGCATGCGGTCAAGGTATGTCTCATTCTGTCCTTGACGGCATTATTATATTTCATGATCAACCTATTAGAGTTCTCTTTGATACGGGTGCATCCCATTCTTTTATATCAAAGGAACTTGTAGACACTTTTTCTTTAAGTGTTGTTGCTTTAATGACTTCTTTAAGAATTGCGAATCCGATTGGTGGATCCGCAACTCTTAGTTTGCTTTGTGAAGACGTGGAGATTATTTTGTGTGATTTTTCTTTCTGAGCCGATTTGCATGTTAGGCGTTACTTAGGCTTTGGAATGATTTTGGGTATGGATTGGCTTAACCGTTATGAAGCTCATATCCTATGTCCTGAGCGGACTATTTATCTCCGACATCCGTAATCTGTAAAGCAGATTTCTATTATTCTTAAAGATATAGATTCCACTTTGGCTGCATCTTTATATTCTTTAAATCCTCGTGATGATGATAATGATGACGAGGAGGATGTCATTTCTCATATTCGCGTCGTTCGTGAATTTTCCGACATATTTGAGCCCCTTTTAGGATTACCACCTAAGCGAGCAATTGAGTTCAGAATTAATCTTACACCTGAAGATCAACCAATTACTCGTCCTCCTTATCGCATGTCCAATAAGGAGAATGAAGAGATGCGCAAACAATTATCCGAATTGGAGACGAAGCAATTTATTCGCTCTAGTTCCTTGCCTTGGGGTGCTTCAGCAATTTTCGTGAAGAAATCCGATGGTACACTTAGGCTTTGCGTCGACTACCGCAAGCTTAACGACCTTACTATTAAGAATAAATATCCTTTACCTCGGATTGATGATCTATTTTATCAACTTAGTGGTGCTAGAGTCTTTTCACAATTGGACTTTGCTACCGGTTTCCATCAGCTTCGTATTGCAGAGGATAGTATTCCTTTGACTTCGTTCCGTACACGTTATGGATCTTATGAATGGCTAGTTATGCCATTTGGTTTAACGAATGCTCCGGCTTATTTCGTTGACCTTATGAATCGAGTTTTCAAAGATTTCCTCGATCGGTTTGTTCTCATCTTTATTGATGATATTCTTGTGTATTCTAAAACCGAGGAGGAACATGAAAAGCATCTTCGGATTATAATGGAAACTCTTAGGAGCAATCAATTAAAAGCAAAATTTTCTAAATGCCACTTTTGGCAATCTAGTGTGAAGTTTCTCGGTCATATTATTTCCGAATCTGGAATATCAGTGGATCCTTCAAAGATTGCGATTCAAAATTGGAAGAGACCGGAGAGTGTGTCTGAAATCCGTAGATTTCTCGGATTGGCAGGTTATTACCGCCGTTTCATAAAAGACTTTTCTAATATTGCCGTGCCTCTTACTGGCTTAACAAAGAAAGATGTTAAATACATTTGGTCGGACAAATGTGAAACTTCTTTTCAGAAATTAAAAGAACTCCTTTCGGATGCTCCTATTCTTGTTATTCCCGATGGGAATCAAGATTTTGTTGTTTATACCGATGCTAGTCGCATTGGTTTGGGTGCCGTTCTTATGCAAAAAGAACGTGTTATTGCTTTTGCTTCTAGGCAATTGAAGTCGGCTGAGACTAGATATGCCACACATGATTTAGAACTCACGGCTATCATTTTCGTCCTTCGAATTTGGCGACATTATCTTTTGGGAGAGAAATTTATACTTTATACGGATCATAAGTCTTTGAAATATTTATTCTCTCAAAAGGAACTTAATTTGCGTCAACAACGTTGGCTCGAATTCCTTGCTTCTTATGATCTTGATATTCTTTATACTCCCGGAAAGGGAAATCGAGTTGCTGATGCTCTTAGTCGGAAGCAACAAGCGGTTGTTTCCATGATGATATCCGACTAGAATGATCTTGAAGTTTTATCCACTTGTGAAATTCAAAATCGTGTTTCCAATTTATGTTCATCTCTTGTTCTTTGTAGCCTTGAGGCTCATCCTTCTCTTTTAGACCGCATTCGTGAAGCTCAAAGGCAAGATTCTGAATTGGCTCTTCTTGGCCAAAATATTAAGGATAAAGTTGATATTGAAGGTTTGAAAGACTTTGATATTGATTCTCGTGGCGGCATTCGAAAATTTGGTAGACTTATCGTACAAAATGTTAGTGATCTTCGTAAAGATATTCTAGAAGATTCTCATCGTTCCAAATATTCCATTCATCCTGGTAGTAGTAAAATGTACGCAGATATGAAGCGACTTTATTATTGGGAGGGAATGAAATCTGATATTGCTAACTTTGTTAAGTGTTGCATGACTTGCCAACTTGTCAAAGCTGAACATCAAAGGCCAGGTGGGTTATTGCAACCTTTGGAAATTCCGGTTTGGAAGTGGGATTAAATTTCCATGGACTTTATTGATGGCCTTCCCCGTTCTCGTTCGGGTCATGATAGCTTATGGGTGATCGTTGACAGACTTACTAAATCTGCCCATTTTATTCCTGTTCGGTCGAACCGAACCGTTCCTCTTCTAGCCAAACTCTTTATCAGAGAAATTGTTAAACTGCATGGAGTCCCTACTTCCATTGTTAGTGATCGTGATGCATTGTTTACTAGTGGATTCTAGAGGAGTCTTCAAAAAGCTTTGGGAACGAAGCTTCATTTTAGCACCGCTTATCACCCCCAGTCCGATGGACAAACTGAGCGTGTGAATCAAACACTTGAAGATCTTCTTCGTGCTTGTGTGCTTGATTTCGGTGGAAGTTGGGAAGATCATGTTTCACTTGTTGAATTTTCCTACAATAACAGCTTCCAATCTAGTATTGGTATGGCACCTTTCGAGGCACTCTATGGAAGGCCATGCCGATCTCCTTCTTGTTGGCTTGAGGCCGGTGAGAAGCTGGTCTTAGGTCCAGATTTTATTTGTGATTCCACAGAAAAGATTGAACTTATTTGACATAGGATGAAAGAAGCTCAGAGTAGACAAAAATCTTATGCCGATAATCGAAGAAGAAAATTAGAATTTTCTGTTGGAGATCTTGTATTTTTCGTGTTTCACCTATGAAGGGTGTTGTACGTTTCAGTCGATCGGGAAAGTTAGCGCCTTGATATATTAGGCCATTTCCTATCACTGAACGTATTGGTTCCATGGCTTATCGCCTTTCATTACTGGCTCAGTTTTCTGCCATGCATGACGTGTTCCACGTTTCTCAATTACGGAAGTGCCTTCGGGATTCCGATTATATTCTTGAGCCCGGTGTTGTGGAAGAAATTGAAGTTTCGCTAATTTAACTTATGAGCAACATCCTATTTGAATTATTGCTACGGAGGTCAAACGACTTCGAAATAAAGATGTTCCGCTTGTGAAGGTTCAATGGTCCTCGAATCCTAAAGATTGTTCTTGGGAATCTAGAGAATTCATCGAGCGAACACATCCGGACTTATTTCTCATGCTCTTTAAGGTAAACTTCTTATTTCAAATTTCTTTTGTGTTAATATGCTTTTATGGTTGTTACTTTTTATTTCCATCTTACATATTGCGAGGACGCAATTTCTTTAAGGAGGAGAGTCTGTAACAACCCGCATATTTATCGATTTTATATTTAAATATTTTATTTAAATATAAAATCGTTAGTCGGATGTTAGTCCGAAAAGCTACTTTTTGCATACGGTCAAATTAGGACTCGAGACCACCTCCATTGAGTTCAAAATGACGTTTGCGATCTTTTTGAGTGTAAACTTCGATATGTTTGGAGATAGTGAAATTTTCGTCACTTTTTGCTTTGGGCTTTGGTTTGGGCTGAACCACTTACTAACTCAGCCCCAAACCATCTCCTCTTCCTCACTTCTTCTTAAATAACAAAGCTTCATCAAAAATGGTGGAGGGAATGGGAAATTAAAATTCTAAGCTCAACTTCATTTGCAAATTCAACATCCAACTCCAAATCCGAAGTAAAGACGTTGATTCAAGCTTGGGATTGATTCTTGCTTTGCTTCAAAACTTCATCTCCATCAATTTTCGTGCAAAGGTGAGATTTTTATCTCACATTCTTGCCTATAACTGTCATTGGATTGTTGGGAGTGATTCCCCATCACTTTAGCATGTATGTTGCATTTGGTTTGGATTGAATTGGTGAAAATCCCAAATTTTCGTGTGTTTTGGCAAATTCCTGGACATAGGTTGCACTGCCTCGGAACTGGCTCGTTCGCATATAGGTCGCTGGCCGTTAGGTCGTAGGTCGTTGGGCTTTAGGTCACTCTGGCGTGGATAAGTTTTTGCCTTCAAATATAAGCTTGTTCTGGGCTTAGGTCGTACACTTCCTTAGGTCGCTCGGCTTGCTTGCATGCTTAGGTCGCTCGTCCTTAGGTCGCTTGACCATTGAAGCATCTCGTGACCTGTTAGGTCGTTCGCCTTAGGTCGTGGGTCTTTAGGTCGCGAGTCTTTAGGTCGCGAGTCTCTTTTCCTTAGGTCGTTAGGCCTTGCTTCACTTAGGTCGCTGGACCATATATCCCTTAGGTCGGTCGACCACACAAACCTTTAGGTCGCTTGCACTTAGGTCGACCTCGTTAGGTCGCGCCTTTCCTTAGCTCAGCCGAAGTTAGGTCGCTGGACCTGTTTTCCACTTAGGTCGAGTCTTTCCTTTTCTTGACCGCGTTAGGTCGCTCACCCCGCTAGGTCGCGCCACAGTTAGGCTGTGCTCTGATAGGTCGCTTACCTTTTTACACTTAGGTCGTTTGACCTGTATTTCACTAGGTCGCTCGACCTGCTCTTCTACTAGGTCGCACGGCATTATATCCCTTAGGTCGTTCGACCTACTTGACTTTAAGTCGTTGCACTTTAATTCGACCACGTTAGGTCGCAAGAATATTTCTACTTTGATGGTTTTGGAACTGGTTTCCTTGGGTTTTATTCACGTCTTCGCATGTGAAGTTTAGTGGATTGATTTGTTTTGTTTCTACAATCAATTTTGTGACTTTTCACTTTAAAAATATGAAGGCTTCAATACTAGTAGTAAATATCAAAACCTCTTCTTCCAAATGATTTCAACACTATTTTAAATACAAAGCTCGTTTTCTCAAACCGTTTTCCAATCTATTAGTATATACAAGCCTTTACTTCACTCGGATGAGAAATCGAATTAAACGACTTAGTAAAACGAGTGGTATGAAACGCTCGCGTTCACTTCGTCGGTTAGCTCTTGGACTTGTTCGATTGAACCCTTTTGTGACAATTTGCTAGTGAAGATCTACAGCTTGTTCATAAATATTTAAGTTAAGCAAGTGGTTATGGGACATGAAGCTAAACTCATGTATTTACTAGCTTGGTGTGGTTGACACTTCCTGATGATCATGACGGTCATTTTTGTGATTTAGACTAGCAATTGTGCGATGTCTCTTTGTCTACGAGGGAGACTAAACCCCGTTTGTGTGTTGTTTCGCCATCACATATGTGGGGTAGCGCCCCACGGTCTTCGGGCCATTCTTGTGGAGCTTCGGCTCAAAATTAATGGTTAGCTACCATGAGATAGCATCTCGTCTTGTCTTACACGTGTTGGTGAGTTTTCATACTCCCGTTTTGTGATAGGCCTCCCCCCTTCTTGTGATTTCAGGATTTCTTGAGATGATTTCTGGAATTTTGTGCTTCACCAATTTTCGTGATTTCCATTGATAAGTTTTATCAATTTTTGTGCATTGGTAAATTTGTGTGTCATTGACTTGTCATGAGTACAAGTTTAGGTTATGATACCCTATTTTATCTTTGAGAAGATTCTTGTGATATTGATTAATCTCTTTTTGATTTTCAATTACATACTTATAGTAGTATGCCATCACTATTACTACATGTTCATGCCATGTCTTTATTTTTATACCATATCATCTGATATTTATAGCTAGACTGATCCGTTTATTATTTTCTTATAAATAATACTCGGGTCAGACCGAGATGTTACAGGTGCTTCTGCTTGACTTCTCTCTTGGGATTACTCTGACTTTTGGCTAACTACTTAGATTACTAGTTTTTGTTGTATACATTTGAGATATCGACTCATAGATGTATTCTTTTGTGTAGCATATGTTACTATCTTTTGTATTATTGTGGATCTTTCTGACCACTACTCTGATGTACACTTTCATGTGTTATATATATATTCATATCTTTTTCCGTCTTTGTGATATGGATGTCTGTGACTGATTGATGTTATGTTTATTTCTATGTTTATTTCCGAAGGTTATTTATAGCCACTGTGTGATAGCTTTGAGTTTGTATCGGTATGTCGGATTTCCTCTTTAAATGAAATGCATGCTTTACGATCTGACATATCGGTGCTCACACAAAGAAGTTACATGGATTGTCGCTCCTCAACTGCCTTATTCTCCGCGCTAGTTGACAGCATTACTCCGTAATGTTCTTGGCTAGTTTGGGTATAGAGGTGGGGCGTCACAACTATGGACCCAAAACCCAGACCAAAATCCATGCCTTGGCTGTGCTATTTCAGTTCATAACTGAAGTATGTGAAGTTGAGAGCAAGTGCAAAGCATTTGTCTTTGTTTTGGGCTTTGATTTCTAATGTTGTTTGGTGTTGTGTTGCTTTGGAACTTATATATTTTTATATTGTTTTGTTTAATGTATTCAAGGAAATTAATCTTTAGCTCTCCCATTCTCAAATCATATTCGAGTTGTCATGCCTTCGTAGTTTCTGTGTTGTGTACTTTGGTTGTCATCTCCAGCTTAAACATGTGAGTAAATTCTCACCAGACGATTTGTATTTATATAACTAGTAAACTGACACCATTTGAATCTGTAAAACCGTATCACATGCTATATATGCTATATTATGATCATATGATGCTTACCCCTATTATTACACATGCTATATGATCTATTACTGTTATATGATGTTATTCTCTTCATTTTTATCAGTTTATCACAATGCAAGTTCTCTGTAGATTAGGTTCACTATGGGTTGAAATGATACATACCCGAACGGACTTTAGAAAGGGAAAGATCGTTATGGGTTGAAATGACAAGCCTGAGCGACTTTTAATTAACTTTATTTACTTGGGATTGCGGGTTTGAAATTATAAAACCCGGATTTTCTTTGTAAACTACGGATTGAAATGATATATTATCCGTATCACTTGACCTAGGCTAGAAAATTATATACAGACCCGTGGTTTATATTTTTTTCTGAAATTTTTAAAATATTTTTAAAATATAAATGTTATGATATTTTGATTTAAATTTTATTAAAATTATCTCTATAAAATATTTGTTATTTTCTACAAATTAAATAAGTGAATTAAGTAAATGGTGAAGTTGAATTTGAAATATAAGTTAATTTTGGAATTTATGATTTTGTTTATAAATGGAATTTATGTAAAGTAAGAAAATATGACAAATTTGATTTAAAAGATTAATTTAATGATTTTTAATAAGTAATAATAATTTTTAAAAGTGTTAATGATTTTGTATAAATTAAAATATGGAATAAAAGAATGTTTAAGTTGAATTTTTTTTGAAATATAACTTAAATTTGGAAATTGTGAATTTTGTTAAAAGTGAAATTTTAATTAAGTAAAATAAATGGAAATAAGTTATATTTTGGAAATTTAAACTTAGTTGTTAAGTTAAGAATTTAATTAAAGAAATGAAAATTTAATTGTTATTTAATTTGATTTTTGTATGGAAAGTTAACTTTATAAAATCATAGAAATAAAGGTATTTAAATGATTGTTTTTAAATGTGAAAATATATGATTTTATAAGTTAAAATGATTTATATTAAAAGTTAATTATGTGTGAAATTGTAAATAAAACTCTGAATTTGATTTGATAGCATTTTTGAAATGTAATGTAAAGATATTGCAGCATTGGAAAATGTTGTAGTTGTTTTAAATGAACCAAATAACCAATTTTAACTAAGGGTTATTATAGCACTTTGCTAGTGCTATAGTTGTTAAATTTAACTAAAATTTTAATTGAAACTAAATTAAGATATTACAGCATTTTAAATGCCGTCTTTTGTTAATGAACTGTTTTTAAACATAACATTTCGTAGCATTTTCTAAGTGCTGCGAAAGTTGAATTTTCTTTGTTTTATAAATTCAAATGAATAAATGATCTTTGAAAAGATTAAATTTTGGAAATTAAATATTTAATTATTAAATATAATGAATTGACTTTAAATGATTTAAATGGAATAGTTGATTTGGGAAATACAACTATTTTGAAATTTGATTAAATGGTATTTAAATTTAAATTAAATAAATGATGTTTCGAAATGATATTTTGATATTTTGAAATGAATTTGAAATTATATTAAATCTTGGAATGAATAATTGAAGTTTATATTGGTATTAAAAATATTTGGTTTACTTGTAATTTGAATCTATTTAAAAGATATTGGGCTTATGAAATATAGGAAAATAAAGCTTTGGAATTTATTTTATAATTTGAATAGTTATTTTATGGATTAAATCTATATTTGAAATTTATAAGATTTGAAATGGTCTATGGAAATTTAATTGAAATAAATGATTGAATTGGATTGAAACTTTGGAAATTTTAATACTTGATTTGAAAGTATAATAATTACAATTTTAAATGGTTTAAATGATTTATTTTGATTGAAATATAAACTATTTAAAAAGGTGACTTGAAATGATAATAAATGAATGATATCTTTAAATTTAAAAAGTATTTAAAGTTGAATATTTAGATTTGAACTCAAATGATAATTTGTTATATTAAAATGATTTGAAATGAAGTTTTGGAAATATTTGATATTTTGACATATTAAAATGATTTGAAATAAAGTTTTGGAAAGATATGATATTTTGATATATTGAAATGATTTGAAATGAAGTTTTGAAATGATATGATATTTTAAATATATTGAAATGGTTTGGAATTGATTTAATCTTTATTTTGATAAAGATTTGGATTTGAAATGATATTCTATTTTGAAGTATAAACTGTTTTTAAATTATAACCACGAGTTATAATAAAGATTGGTTGTTAAAGAGACCGGGATCAGATATGGACATACTGTATGTCGATACCGAAAACCATTTTAACAACTGTGTACGTGGTATAGTGTCCAGAATGAAGTAGAATGGTGGCGACGATCCTAAGGTATATACGTGGACCCAACTCCCGTGAGTTGGCATAAGGTGGCTAAAACAGGAGCGATCGACGGGCCAAGGAGGTAGCACCTCTGATCGGACACACTTCTTCGATACCATTCTATTATTTGTGATTGATTTGGTGCGCACCCTTGATTTGGGAGTGTTGTTCGAGGTGGGCGGTAGTGGCTGCTATGCGTCACCACCAGTCCGGATGCATAATTGGCATATCTACCCTGGCATTGCCTTGTGTGCTGTGTCACCTACCATATCGAGCTTTACTACGATTTGTGATTTCTTCCGTAGCCTGTGGAGTATCGAGGGTAGCCCCCATTTTGGTAGTATGCTAATACTGGATAGACTACTGGGACTATTACGTGTTAAGGCGGAAAATGTAAAGCCTTAATGCTATTTAAAAGTATGTTTATTTTATATTAGACATTATTATAATAGCGAATATTACTACATAGTAGATAGTTTAACGGATCCTTAAAGAATGGGCATTCCCAAGCATTCTTTAAGTTACTTGCACCTTATTATAGTTCAGTTGAGTTGGTTTACATTATATAAGTATATATTTTCCTGACTCGAGTGTTTTATGTCTTGCTTTACGCTCGAGTCAGCCTGAGTTATTCGCCGATTTGGATTTCCACTCTCTCGGAGATTTGAATCGTTGGATATTGTCTGCTTGTCTTGTCCTATCTATTTATGTTCCGTTGTTCTACTCAGCTTGTACTTGGTTATTGTATTGAGACTTCTATTGTACTCTATTTCTTCTGTTATATATTGTAAGAGTCCAAAAACTTGGCCTTCGAAAATCGGTACCCGTACTTCACTTGTACTCAAATGCCGTAGATTCAAACGCCGAATTTGGCTTGTGACGACCGCCCATGACCCCCGCACGAAATCTAGAGATAGTGCGCTGTAAAGTGTGTCAGGCGACCATGGACGATTGTCAGGGTAGATCAAAATAACAGAATCTATCGTATTACTCACAGCGCATGGACAAAATACAATAGAACATATATGTAGTGAAGCTTCACAGAATAAAATGTCATCATATAAAACTTCATAATAGTTGAATACAAGCATCTGAATAGTCTATACAACAAGCCTCACTACATAACACTCAGAGAGTACAAACAGCGGAACATCCAGTACATATAATAAGAAGATAATATGCAACCCTCTAGCTTGTCTTTGATATCAGCAACGCGGGAAGCAAGAACAGCACCTGTCACCTGCTACCTAGTCTGCTCGTCCCAAAATGGACGAACAGCCCAAGGCGATAAGAATTAAAACATAAAGCCTTGAGTCAGACAACAGTCTTAGTGAGCAATAAATTAACTAACAACATACCAAAAGAGCATAAAGGAAAAGGAATAGGAATACAACCCTCCCACTCCAACCTCATTCTACAGTGATAGCCCCCAGACACACACTAAGCAGAAGCAAGCATAGCAAAACATACAATTTAAAGTAAAGCTACTATCACTCGAGTCAAGGGCGATGTTTTCCGAGTACCAAGGCCTAAATCAGATAAGCACCTAGAATATACCGCCCTTGAGTCCGAATGACGATACAACCAAACATCCATGACTATGGCTATCACTGTTATCATTGCTTCGATATCACCGTTAATTGAATGACCGGCACATTCTTTCAGCCGTCCGTCAAGGGCTAATGGAAACCCCGGTTCTAGACATAACTCTCGCACGTCGTCGCAGCCCGTGCCTAGGACTATCGAATCTGCCCAGAGTACTCGACCATCAACAGTTGGCCGTTGGGACTATCGAATCTGCCCAAACGTACTCTTGCTTAGAGCATGCTAGAACCTTCAACAACGATGCTATCCAAGCCTCCTAGTCATCCTCCTCGACGACTATTCTCATATCCATTCATTATCCTTAACTCGAATCATATCACCGAGTTATCAACATGCTTGGAATGATCCCGTCTGGATTAGACCAAGTCTTCATCACATGATTGCCTTGCTTCATCACATCCTCGCAAAGCCTCATCTCAACATCACATCATCAAATCTACGCATAAGAGCTTCATCATCCCGCTACATATGCCACGAGCAGCTTACCTAATTCAAGAGCCTTTCTCCTAGCTTTTGAATCATCTTCGGTCTAAATCAAACCATCAATCATATAATTCATAACAATCAATCAACCAAACATTAATCCAAGCAATCAAGCATTCAAATATGATCTAAGTAGATAATTATAACAATAATGGCATTTTCGTAATTAAAGAGTTGAAAGTCTAACATGCATGAAATCATAAGAAATATCTCTACAATCTTGATGAATGAACTTGCATAGGTTAACACTTAGTAAAATGGTTGTCAAATCATCATGAACAATGGATCTACATGGATCTACACTTAGGATGAAGAAAATGCATGGAAATCACTATTTTAACACCAAATCGAGCCAACAATCCGATATACTCCTTTGGATCCGTGTGAGAGATAATCACCACTGACCAAATCACCTAAACAACCTCAAATCAACACGCTTCAGATCTGGACAGCGAAGGATCAAGCTTGATCTATCACGAATCCGCCTCAAACGAAGAAATCTCACTTCAAAGGATGAAGATCTTCAATCTAAGCTCTTGAATCTTCAATTTGATCTTTAACTTGGATGGATGGAAGCACTAGATTAGAGTGGAGAAAAGAAGTGAAGAAGTGTAGAAGTCGAGCGCTCAAAATGGCAGCACTTCGTCGCTTCGAAATCCGGATTCAAAAAAAATGAAGCCAACCCCCTCTATTTATAGCTGAAATCACCCCTAGGTCGCTCGGAGTTAGGTCGTATACGACCTACGACCTACGACCTATAAACCCCACCGACCTAAAGCCTCTTCAACCTAACAACCCAGGCCACTGCAACCTACGACTTATCACCCAAGCGCTTCAACGACCTAACAAAACCCTTCCTCCTACGACCTAACAAGGTTACGACCTATGACTTAGCGACTTAACCATAGGTGCGACCTAACAGTGCTACGACCTAACACTTAAACTCATCGGCGACCTAACGCTTAAGCGCTTACGCGACCTAACAATCGTAGCGCCTCAGCGACCTAACTGTGTTACGACCTATAACCTCAGCGACCTAACACACTAACGACCTAAAGCACTGCGCGACTTAACTATGCGCGACCTAATACATGTTACGACTTACGACTTAACTCGTACGACTTAACTCCTTAAGTCGCTCACTACTACTTAGGTCGTTGCCGACCTAACTACACTAACTCGCTAACCTTCTTAAGTCGCTGCCTATCCTTAAGTTCTTAAGTCGCTCAACCCTATAGGTCGCTAACTCCTATAGGTCGTCCCACTCGACCTAACAACTTAATCACTAAGTCGCTAACCCGGAATCACTAGGTCGCTATGTAACGACCCAGAATTTTGGACCATTCGCATCCATTATAAGTGTATAGGTAGACACTCATGCCGGAATTGAATTGCTCAAAATACCGCGTTGTTAATTTAAATTTGGCAAAACTGAACATATACAGTAAATAAATAATCACAGATCACAGACACAGAGTAATAAGTGCAACGGAAATAAAAGAGATAGTAGTTCATGAAGCTACTATATGAATATATAAAATACATCAGAGTTTACAACAGAAGAGTAATACGATACATCAGAGTTAAACCAGATACATCGGAAGAGTAACAGATACAAATCAGAATACATCACTGGAATCATCGAATATCTGAAAGCTGGGTAGATAGCTGGATCTCCAAGCGAAGCTCCAACTCCAAAGGTGAGTCTCGAAAGCTGAACTACTCAGTCTGACCCGAGCGTAAAGCAAAATACAAAACACTCGAGTCAGGATTAACATTCTTATATTAATAAATCCAACTCAAGTGAAATAGAAATTGAAATACAAGTAACTCAAAGGATGTTTGGAATAACCATCCTTTAAGGATCCGTTAAACTATCTACTATGTAGTAATGTACGCTAAGTAGATAATGTCTATCAGTAATATAAAGATATCAAAATAGCGTTAAGTCATGGCCCATTCCACCCTTAACACATTTTTATTCCCACAAGCATATACAAGACCGTAGTTTCCCCAAAACCGGAAGTCACCAGAGGGCAATCCATATACTCAAGGTACAAAACAAATTCGTAGTGGTCACGCATAAATGGAATACAAGTATGACAAGGCACATGAGGCTATACCCAAGGTAGTGATACTACCGTTCGCCTGATCCGGACTGGTGAGAACGCAACGCCGCAGCGCCCGCAACACCGTGAGACAACACTCCCAAAATCAAGGGTGCACCAATCGACAACAAGTATAAGTAGTTCGAAGAAGTGTGTCCACTTGAGGTATCAATCCTCCATTGGTCCGGCACAGCTCCTGTTTTAGTCATTTCCAATTTGACACAAGTGTCAAGGCTATCCATTATCGTTCTCTTTCTTCAGTCAACACGTACATCATTCCAACCACTTCATTCTGGATCATCACTCCGCGTATAGTTATTAAAGTGGTTTTCGGTTTAGATAGAGAGTATATCCATAACCGAATTCCGGTCTCTTTAATAACTTCCGTAATTATTACACCGATTGGTCGTTTGTTTATTTCAAAAACCAAATCAATTTCAATTCAATTTCAATTCGTAAATCAACATTTCATTTGTCTTTCAAAACCAATTTCCAATAATTTACGTTTCAAAACTTCCAAATTCATAATTTCAAAATCTTATAATTCAATTTCAATTCCTTTTCAAACAATTCAAGTATCAATTTAAATTAGTATATAAGATTCATTCTGAAATCATTTAAATTAATGTAATTTAACTTTTAAATCAATTTAAATTCATTTATCGGTTTCATTCAATATTCATTAAGTAAATTTCATTCAAAACAATTTATATTTAATTTCCAATTCATTAAATCATTATTTAAATACAACTTCATTATATCAAAACTTCAATTTGAATTAAATCAAATTCATCAAATCAAATTCTTTAAATTACAAGTCTTACATTAATTCCAAAAATATCACATTTTCATTTCTTGTTAAAGAAATTCAATTTCACTTATTTACTTCCCTAAATAATTTTCCAAAACTTAATTAATAAAGAAACTCAATTTCGATTATTTACGAAGTAAAATTCACTTATTCAAAAAATTCAATTTTTTCTTATTAAAGAATTTCAATTCAATTTAATTCTTAAATAATTTAATCTTATTTAAGTATTAAATAATTCAAAACTTAATTATTAAATAATTTCAAAGTTTAATAATTTCAACTTAATTTATACGTTCAAACTTAATTATTAAATCATTTCAAACTTAATTCAACCATTTCTCAAATTAAACAACATTCTTTCATCAATTTCTTTATAAATATTTCATTTCAGGTTACTAAATATTCACATTTAAATTTCCAACTTCGTTTCAAAACCATATTATTATTCAAATAAAATCTTCATTTTATTTTTAAATCAAATTATTGACCAATCGGGTTTTATTTAATTTTCTTTCCTAGGTCAAAGTTCAATTTGGGTATTTATCATTTCAACCCGATTCCAATTCAATTCAAAATCAAAGCATAACAAAGGAAACTTGCAGTGTGATAACTGGGATGGTGTCAAAGTAAATAACAAGCAATAACAACAAATAATAACAATCCAATAATCAATTCAAATAATCCCGAAATAACCGTATTAATTCGCATTGTTATTTGTACGAATTAATAAAATTATTTCTAGAATCTACACTATCATTTCATGTAGATTAAAGATTATTACACTAATTATTCATACGGTTCTTCACTTGTCATTCGATTTCAATTTTAACACTACAACAATTAATCAAATATACGTTCAATGGTTCAAGGTGTAATTATCACTATTCTACATGTCAATCAATTTAACAATTAAAAGGGGTCATATTATACAAATGTCATTTAATCAAATTTAACACATATATCAAATCTAACTATCCTACGTCAATTTCAATTTCAAATTATTTATCACTTACATCATTAACAATTTAACGTCCAATATAAACATCAAACAATCAATCATTTAACAACCAAACTGGATTATCATTGCATATATAACAGATAATGGTGTCAGATGTCACAGGTGAACTGATACAGGTAATAACAGTGTAAATATCAAACAGCAGCAATATTTCAATTGTCGTTTCAATTGAAATCAAATTTAATAAATAAAAGAACGTTAATCGTGAGTGAGTGCTCACCTTTCGAGGGTAGAGATGCACGAGAAGATGACACGGATACGCACACTGATACGGACATAGAGATTGAGTTACGAATCCAAGCAAAACAAATCGGCACGAATTCAACGATCAAATCTGATAACAGAAATCGATGAAATCAAATCAAAACATTCAACATAGCAACAAATAAAACATGTCATGCGTCAAAGTTTAACAATATAATTGTATGTGCTACCGAGATCGAAATGGTCTGAAATTTAGTATGAATAAAGATAAAAACTTGTATTTCAAACTGAAAAAGAATCACTTGATTTGGACAAGAGGCGAGAAAAGTTATGATGTCACGAACATAGACTCAGGCCATGTTGCGACTGTCAAATGTTCAGGTCTGAAAACCCCTCTGAGTCTGACTTTCAGGTAAGGAACAGAGGACTGAACCACCTCGTATGAAGCTAAAATTTTATATACAGAAAGTAGAAAACTTTATCTTTTAAACAAAAAAAGAATCACTGTATTCCGACGTAAGACGGAAGAGATACGATGCGTCAAACACGAACTCAGGTCGTGTTTGCAGCAGTGTAAAATAATTTCAAGTACAAAAGAACAACTGCCTGGGTCAAACTTCCAGATCCTCGACCACTAATCAAACGATGTCGGATTTTTCTAAAATTTGACAGGCATAAACTAGGTAACTCCGACTCCTTTTTAAAAATAAAATCAACCCATTTCGATAAAATATGAGTTAGATATGATATCGTGAACATGTAGTCTAACTGCTGTTCAGAAAAAAATAAACATGCAAATTTCCTTTTAAAACATATCAACATACAATCGGGCATTACATCACCAAATAGATCTCTAATATTCAAATAGTTTTAGAAAATGTCAATTTGATTAAAATCTAAAGAAACTTTGATGCGACAAATATAACTTCAACTTGGTTTTCCAGTAAGATTAGGAATTTTTGTGGAATACTTTACGAAAATTGTTCAACCAACAGGACATGCAACATGTTGAGATGTATTGTGTACAAGTTCCAGCTATGAAATTATTCGGAATGGGGTCAATTTATTACAACTCCATTATTATAAGTGATGCTAATGATGGGAACGTGTGTGATTGTGGAGACAATGTAGCTTGGTGAATATAAAGAAAATCAATGCAACTAATATGCAGAAGTATGGATTTTGCAATCAAAATATATATTTCCATACACCGAAGTCGGTCAAATTGCTTGCACAACTCTAAAAAAAATAGAATTGTAGGAAAAATATTAGCAGCACTGTTATAATTGCATTTGTATATGCAATGGTCGAGAACCACTAGAAAAGTGATAAGGTTTGTGTAGCGTGAACCTAGATGTCTTGAAATCGAATCCTCCATTCACAAATTATCAATTTTCAAAACAATAAGTAAATGTACTCACAGGATGATTAACAGGTTGATTGATGATATTGCTAGCCAAAATACGTAATAAGCTAAAAATATTGGGAGAAAAAAAAATACCACAAGATTGAGGTGGATTGCACTGCATCCATCGGGAATAACGGAAGGTATGGATGACTCTCTATTAGCATGATTTGTAAAGGATTTGATATTAGCACTCTTTGCTGCATCATATCTGGTGACCGTAGATAGATGTTTTCGTACATCAAATGCCACGTCAATGGGTGGGACGGAGAAGAAGGACAACGTCAGTAGAAGCGTATGAGGAACGACGCCATTGCAGTTGCTTTTACTACTTCGCAGTAAGGCCCTTAGTTTTGAATAGTTTTTTTTTTTTTTTTTTTTTGACAGAGTGAAGATTACAAAGCAATGAAGAGGGGAGAGATGAAGAGCAGGAATTATTTAGCAAATAAGAATGCGTACAGTGGATATGAACTGGAAAAAAAGAATATGAAGCAACATGCTTGAACAGATGGAAAGGTATTGGAGCGAGAGAGCCAAAATTAAATTCTCTAGGAAATCTAAAAGACAGTTTGGGTGTAAATTTTGAACAGCCAAGTAAACTAATGGTCACAGAATTTTAAGATTTTAAGACCGATACAGGAATCGTTCGTAAATCTTACCGTTAATCGGACTTCAAATACAGAATTGAATATACCGTGGAGTTCAGTACGACGAGACGATCAAAACAGTATAAAATTATCAGTGGCACGATCGAATTATAAAAATTCAAATTTTCTAATAGCGGAAAATGCAAGAAAAACGCTGAAAAATAAGATCGACGGAGCCAAAGATGTCCGAATTTGGAAAAGCGACAAACTGACATCTTGCTCAGAAGATGGTTTAGAATTTTTCTATGTAAAAATATTTAGGTTTCGGAAACATTTTATTTTCATCGCTTTTTAACTGATTAAATTGAAGTGAATTTACGCGCGAAATAAACTTTCATATTTTCGGACGAAAATTTACCAGTTGCTATGTTTAACTAGACGCATTCCAAATATCAAATTTTTATTTCAAAATTTTATCGTTTAAAATTTTACAAAATTTCAACTAATTACGTTATTAAAACAGTTGAAATTTACGGGTCGTTACACTCTCCCCCACTCAAAACTTTTCGTCCCCGAAAAGGAACGAGGTAGGAGAATAGAAACAACCAGAAAGAAAAACAAATTTGAAATACAAAATAATAATTAATTTAAACCATATAAATTCAAATTTTAATTAATTGATATTCAATAATTGATTTAATTCATTTGATTTCACTAAAATCAATCTCAACTATTTCTAAATTCATTATCTTATTATCCAATTTCTTCAATTTTCAATTTTTAAAACCATAAATTTGAATAGTCCTTTATTATAATCATATTTTCTTCAACAAATTTAATTCTTCTTTATTCCAAATTATTATTAAATTTGTTCCACTTAATATATCTACTCACATATATTTAACCCATATAAATTAATTTTAACCATAAAAGTTTCGATTTAAATTAATTTATATTTACTAATTGCTTTCAAATTCAAGGTATTTTCATAAGTTGATCAAATTTCAATTTATTAATTCTTTCAAAACAAATTTTATTTCATTATTAACTGAGTTTACTTATTATCCTATCTAACCCTATTAACATTTTTATAATCAAAATTTAATGTATAACATTTATTATAAACACTCAAATTTTATTTATAAATTCAATTTATCTTACATATTATCTAATTACATATTCAACTTCTGAATGATTTAGGTAAGTTGTATTAGAATGCAGTTGAACAATATAAAATTTTCCCAATTCAATTATTCAAGTTTAAATATTTATTCCAAATTTTTGGTTTTATTTATAATTAAAATCATCCTTTAACCAAATTTAAGAATTAGATTTCCGATTAACTTTAAACAATTTAGAGTTATATATAATATATTTATATCAAATCAATTTAAATTTAAAATAAGATACCTATATATATATATATATAAAAATCAAATTATACTGAAGAAATTCAAATCAAATTTTTTTTTTTCTTTTCTCAAAACAAAACCGTAGCAAAGCTACAGAATGGTTTCTCCACTTCGAAACTCGAAAATGAATGTCGATGATGCGGCCGCCATCACCAAAATTATTTTCCAGCGACAAAGAGAAGAGCACTGGTTTCAACATTTTAAAATTCTCTGAAAATGATTTCTATTCGAAAATACTTTCAATAATATATACTTTAAAATTTTAAAAACCAAAGTTCGAAATCATCCGAAACTAATAAATTCTCAAATTTCTGAATTAAATCCATTTCAAATTCCAATCAATTTATAACCAAGTTTATAAATTCATTTATTTATATTATGCAATAGTCAATGGTTTACAAAACAATGAATGAAAATCAAATATTATTATTTTCAGACAACAAATTCATTAACAATTTAATTTCAGAAAACTTATATTTATATATAATATAATCATTCAAAACTATTTTGTTTATCAAATCTGAAAACAACATTTTTAATATAAATTTAGAAATACATTTCTTTGCTCGACGATATAGGAATGGATTTTCAAAATAAGGATAGGGATTCAAATTTTTGTTGACTTAAATCAAAGAGAATTTCGATTCGACGATAGGTTTGAACAAAGACGAGATAATTAAATAACAAAATAAGGCGATGGATAAGTTTATATAAATCGCGGGCAACCTTAACCGGGTCGACCGTGACTTCAAAAATAAGATCGGTGTAGAATTCCGAGGTAAATCGACATTCGATCTCAAGAAATAGAATTCAGGTATAGCAGGGGATAGATAGCATCGTAAACCAAGGATACAGAAATCTCCGGTAAATCGATGCTTATTATAAAGGAGTTTAATCCTTTACGAATCATTCGAAGATTGGCGAGACCGCCGATCTATTATAGATAACATTCAGAATGGAGTTATGGGGTGCTCCATGATTGAAAGAAGACGGATAGTGAAGGACACGAATGAATTACGAAACCGAGGGGAACGTTCCAAAATTCAAAGGAATTGAGTCAAAGGAAGAGATTGAAACTCGAATGAGAGTGATTCTGTAAATACATTTACCCTATATGTTGAGTTTTGCCTAGAGCTACCAAAGCTCTGATACCAACTGTAACGACCCAGAATTTTGGACCATTCGCATCCATTATAAGTGTATAGGTAGACACTCATGCCGGAATTGAATTGCTCAAAATACCGCGTTGTTAATTTAAATTTGGCAAAACTGAACATATACAGTAAATAAATAATCACAGATCACAGACACAGAGTAATAAGTGCAGCGGAAATAAAAGAGATAGTAGTTCATGAAGCTACTATATGAATATATAAAATACATCAGAGTTTACAACAGAAGAGTAATACGATACATCAGAGTTAAACCAGATACATCGGAAGAGTAACAGATACAAATCAGAATACATCACTGGAATCATCGAATATCTGAAAGCTGGGTAGATAGCTGGATCTCCAAGCGAAGCTCCAACTCCAAAGGTGAGTCTCGAAAGCTGAACTACTCAGTCTGACCCGAGCGTAAAGCAAAATACAAAACACTCGAGTCAGGATTAACATTCTTATATTAATAAATCCAACTCAAGTGAAATAGAAATTGAAATACAAGTAACTCAAAGGATGTTTGGAATAAACATCCTTTAAGGATCCGTTAAACTATCTACTATGTAGTAATGTACGCTAAGTAGATAATGTCTATCAGTAATATAAAGATATCAAAATAGCGTTAAGTCATGGCCCATTCCACCCTTAACACATTTTTATTCCCACAAGCATATACAAGACCGTAGTTTCCCCAAAACCGGAAGTCACCAGAGGGCAATCCATATACTCAAGGTACAAAACAAATTCGTAGTGGTCACGCATAAATGGAATACAAGTATGACAAGGCACATGAGGCTATACCCAAGGTAGTGATACTACCGTTCGCCTGATCCGGACTGGTGAGAACGCAACGCCGCAGCGCCCGCAACACCGTGAGACAACACTCCCAAAATCAAGGGTGCACCAATCGACAACAAGTATAAGTAGTTCGAAGAAGTGTGTCCACTTGAGGTATCAATCCTCCATTGGTCCGGCACAGCTCCTGTTTTAGTCATTTCCAATTTGACACAAGTGTCAAGGCTATCCATTATCGTTCTCTTTCTTCAGTCAACACATACATCATTCCAACCACTTCATTCTGGATCATCACTCCGCGTATAGTTATTAAAGTGGTTTTCGGTTTAGATAGAGAGTATATCCATAACCGAATTCCGGTCTCTTTAATAACTTCCGTAATTATTACACCGATTGGTCGTTTGTTTATTTCAAAAACCAAATCAATTTCAATTCAATTTCAATTCGTAAATCAACATTTCATTTGTCTTTCAAAACCAATTTCCAATAATTTACGTTTCAAAACATCCAAATTCATAATTTCAAAATCTTATAATTCAATTTCAATTCCTTTTCAAACAATTCAAGTATCAATTTAAATTAGTATATAAGATTCATTCTGAAATCATTTAAATTAATGTAATTTAACTTTTAAATCAATTTAAATTCATTTATCGGTTTCATTCAATATTCATTAAGTAAATTTCATTCAAAACAATTTATATTTAATTTCCAATTCATTAAATCATTATTTAAATACAACTTCATTATATCAAAACTTCAATTTGAATTAAATCAAATTCATCAAATCAAATTCTTTAAATTACAAGTCTTACATTAATTCCAAAAATATCACATTTTCATTTCTTGTTAAAGAAATTCAATTTCACTTATTTACTTCCCTAAATAATTTTCCAAAACTTAATTAATAAAGAAACTCAATTTCGATTATTTACGAAGTAAAATTCACTTATTCAAAAAATTCAATTTTTTCTTATTAAAGAATTTCAATTCAATTTAATTCTTAAATAATTTAATCTTATTTAAGTATTAAATAATTCAAAACTTAATTATTAAATAATTTCAAAGTTTAATAATTTCAACTTAATTTATACGTTCAAACTTAATTATTAAATCATTTCAAACTTAATTCAACCATTTCTCAAATTAAACAACATTCTTTCATCAATTTCTTTATAAATATTTCATTTCAGGTTACTAAATATTCACATTTAAATTTCCAACTTCGTTTCAAAACCATATTATTATTCAAATAAAATCTTCATTTTATTTTTAAATCAAATTATTGACCAATCGGGTTTTATTTAATTTTCTTTCCTAGGTCAAAGTTCAATTTGGGTATTTATCATTTCAACCCGATTCCAATTCAATTCAAAATCAAAGCATAACAAAGGGAACTTGCAGTGTGATAACTGGGATGGTGTCAAAGTAAATAACAAGCAATAACAACAAATAATAACAATCCAATAATCAATTCAAATAATCCCGAAATAACCGTATTAATTCGCATTGTTATTTGTACGAATTAATAAAATTATTTCTAGAATCTACACTATCATTTCATGTAGATTAAAGATTATTACACTAATTATTCATACGGTTCTTCACTTGTCATTCGATTTCAATTTTAACACTACAACAATTAATCAAATATACGTTCAATGGTTCAAGGTGTAATTATCACTATTCTACATGTCAATCAATTTAACAATTAAAAGGGGTCATATTATACAAATGTCATTTAATCAAATTTAACACATATATCAAATCTAACTATCCTACGTCAATTTCAATTTCAAATTATTTATCACTTACATCATTAACAATTTAACGTCCAATATAAACATCAAACAATCAATCATTTAACAACCAAACTGGATTATCATTGCATATATAACAGATAATGGTGTCAGATGTCACAGGTGAACTGATACAGGTAATAACAGTGTAAATATCAAACAGCAGCAATATTTCAATTGTCGTTTCAATTGAAATCAAATTTAATAAATAAAAGAACGTTAATCGTGAGTGAGTGCTCACCTTTCGAGGGTAGAGATGCACGAGAAGATGACACGGATACGCACACTGATACGGACATAGAGATTGAGTTACGAATCCAAGCAAAACAAATCGGCACGAATTCAACGATCAAATCTGATAACAGAAATCGATGAAATCAAATCAAAATATTCAACATAGCAACAAATAAAACATGTCATGCGTCAAAGTTTAACAATATAATTCTATGTGCTACCGAGATCGAAATGGTCTGAAATTTAGTATGAATAAAGATAAAAACTTGTATTTCAAACTGAAAAAGAATCACTTGATTTGGACAAGAGGCGAGAAAAGTTATGATGTCACGAACATAGACTCAGGCCATGTTGCGACTATCAAATGTTCAGGTCTGAAAACCCCTCTGGGTCTGACTTTCAGGTAAGGAACAGAGGACTGAACCACCTCGTATGAAGCTAAAATTTTATATACAGAAAGTAGAAAACTTTATCTTTTAAACAAAAAAAGAATCACTGTATTCCGACGTAAGACGGAAGAGATACGATGCGTCAAACACGAACTCAGGTCGTGTTTGCAGCAGTGTAAAATAATTTCAAGTACAAAAGAACAACTGCCTGGGTCAAACTTCCAGATCCTCGACCACTAATCAAACGATGTCGGATTTTTCTGAAATTTGACAGGCATAAACTAGGTAACTCCGACTCCTTTTTAAAAATAAAATCAACCCATTTCGATAAAATATGAGTGAGATATGATATCGTGAACATGTAGTCTAACTGCTGTTCAGAAAAAATAAACATGCAAATTTCCTTTTAAAACATATCAACATACAATCGGGCATTACATCACCAAATAGATCTCTAATATTCAAATAGTTTTAGAAAATGTCAATTTGATTAAAATCTAAAGAAACTTTGATGCGACAAATATAACTTCAACTTGGTTTTCCAGTAAGATTAGGAATTTTTGTGGAATACTTTACGAAAATTGTTCAACCAACAGGACATGCAACATGTTGAGATGTATTGTGTACAAGTTCCAGCTATGAAATTATTCGGAATGGGGTCAATTTATTACAACTCCATTATTATAAGTGATGCTAATGATGGGAACGTGTGTGATTGTGGAGACAATGTAGCTTGGTGAATATAAAGAAAATCAATGCAACTAATATGCAGAAGTATGGATTTTGCAATCAAAATATATATTTCCATACACCGAAGTCGGTCAAATTGCTTGCACAACTCTAAAAAAAATAGAATTGTAGGAAAAATATTAGCAGCACTGTTATAATTGCATTTGTATATGCAATGGTCGAGAACCACTAGAAAAGTGATAAGGTTTGTGTAGCGTGAACCTAGATGTCTTGAAATCGAATCCTCCATTCACAAATTATCAATTTTCAAAACAATAAGTAAATGTACTCACAGGATGATTAACAGGTTGATTGATGATATTGCTAGCCAAAATACGTAATAAGCTAAAAATATTGGGAGAAAAAAAAATACCACAAGATTGAGGTGGATTGCACTGCATCCATCGGGAATAACGGAAGGTATGGATGACTCTCTATTAGCATGATTTGTAAAGGATTTGATATTAGCACTCTTTGCTGCATCATATCTGGTGACCGTAGATAGATGTTTTCGTACATCAAATGCCACGTCAATGGGTGGGACGGAGAAGAAGGACAACGTCAGTAGAAGCGTATGAGGAACGACGCCATTGCAGTTGCTTTTACCACTTCGCAGTAAGGCCCTTAGTTTTGAATAGTTTTTTTTTTTTTTTTTTTTTGACAGAGTGAAGATTACAAAGCAATGAAGAGGGGAGAGATGAAGAGCAGGAATTATTTAGCAAATAAGAATGCGTACAGTGGATATGAACTGGAAAAAAAGAATATGAAGCAACATGCTTGAACAGATGGAAAGGTATTGGAGCGAGAGAGCCAAAATTAAATTCTCTAGGAAATCTAAAAGACAGTTTGGGTGTAAATTTTGAACAGCCAAGTAAACTAATGGTCACAGAATTTTAAGATTTTAAGACCGATACAGGAATCGTTCGTAAATCTTACCGTTAATCGGACTTCAAATACAGAATTGAATATACCGTGGAGTTCAGTACGACGAGACGATCAAAACGGTATAAAATTATCAGTGGCACGATCGAATTATAAAAATTCAAATTTTCTAATAGCGGAAAATGCAAGAAAAACGCTGAAAAATAAGATCGACGGAGCCAAAGATGTCCGAATTTTGAAAAGCGACAAACTGACATCTTGCTCAGAAGATGGTTTAGAATTTTTCTATGTAAAAATATTTAGGTTTCGGAAACATTTTATTTTCATCGCTTTTTAACTGATTAAATTGAAGTGAATTTACGCGCGAAATAAACTTTCATATTTTCGGACGAAAATTTACCAGTTGCTATGTTTAACTAGACGCATTCCAAATATCAAATTTTTATTTCAAAATTTTATCGTTTAAAATTTTACAAAATTTCAACTAATTACGTTATTAAAACAGTTGAAATTTACGGGTCGTTACACGCTAACTCTCCCAGCCGACCTAACACTTAACCAAAACTTAGGTCGCATAATTCTATAGGTCGCTCTAACTAACCCACGACCTAAACCACCATACGACTTAAGACAATACGACCTATCTCTTAACTCGCCTATCCCCTTAGGTCGCAGACTTTCTTAGGTCGCGTACGACCTAGAACTTAGGCAAATTCCAACCAAAATCTGAAACAATCCAAAAATGCTGAAAATCTCAGATTTTGACAAACTTTTCGATCCGTAAAAATATGGGTCGTTACATTCTCTCCCCCTTAGGAATTTCGCCCCCGAAATTCCAAACAAACAAAGCAATCAAAGACTATTCTGTACGCCTACCATCCATAGCAATCAACAAACCATGCATCCAATTCTAGCTTAGCGTACAGAATTCTAAAACTAGAACAAGTTACAATATCGCGAGATGAGACGACATCTTAGGGCCATACCTTGAAGAGTTCAGGATGAGCTGCCTTCATCCTCTCTTCCACCTCCCACGTACAGTCGTTATCATCATCGCTCCATTGTATCTTGAGCAACTTAACTACCTTCCTCCTAAGTTGTTTCGTGTCGGTTTCCACAACACGAAGCGGCTTACGAGGTCTTCTATTGACCGGATCAACTTGGAATCTTCACAGCTATCAGCAGAAACCACTGTATTCGAGTCGTGCACATACTTCCGTAGATATGATACATGAAAAACATTGTGCACACTCGACATCTTCTCTGGTAACTCCAATCTGTAGGCGAGCTTTCCAATTCGCTCGATGATCGGGAATGGTCCAACAAACCTCGGAGTCAATTTTCCTTTCTTCCCGAATCGAATAACATTCTTCAGTGGAGAAATCTTCACAAAAACCATATCACCAACGTCGAATTCCAAATCCTTACGACGTTTATCGGCATAACTTTTCTGACGGTCTTGGGCTGCCTTCATTCGTTGCCGAATGATCACTATGCAATCCGAAGTCTGTTGAATCATCTTTGGCCCAAGTATCAACTTTTCTCCTGTCTCTAACCAACATGTCGGAGAGTTACACGGTCTCCCATACAATGCCTCATACGGTGCCATACCAATGCTTGACTGGTAACTGTTGTTGTACGCAAACTCTACCAAATGAAGGTGATCTTCCCATGATCCTCCGAAGTCCAAAACACAAGCTCTGAGGAGATCTTCCAAAACTCGGTTGACTCTCTCGGTCTGACCATCTGTTTGAGGGTGATAAGCTGTACTCAAACACAACTCGGTTCCCAAAACTTCCTGGAAGCTCTTCCAAAATCCACTAGTGAACAATGGGTCTCGATCGCTCACTATACTCTTCGGAATACCATGGAATCGAACTATCCACTTAACATACAACTCAGCCAACTTTGATGCAGTCCTAGTCGATCGAACAGGAATGAATCTTGCGCTCTTAGTCAAACGATCCACAATGACCCAAATCCCTTCATTTCCCGTTCTGGTTCTAGGTAATCCATCAATAAAGTCCATCGACACTTGCTCCCACTTCCATGTAGGAACTTCTAATGGCTGAAGCAATCCACTTGGCTTCTTTTGTTCGGCTTTTACCAACTGGCAGTTCATACACTTGGAAATAAAATTTCCAACATCCTTCTTCATGCCTTCCCAGTAGTATGTTCTCTTCATATCCCGATACATCTTATTTCCACCTGGATGAATTGTCAACTTCGAGTGATGACTTTCCTTCAAAACTTCACTCCTCAATTCATCTATATCGGGAACAACTAGTCGTCCTTGCTTCCGAAGCCAACCCTCTCGATCGACCTCAAACCCTTTATCCTTTTCTGGATCCAACCCAGATTCCAAATCACGGATAATCTTGACAAGCTTATCGTCTCGCTTTTGGCTTTCGCCAATCCTTTCCACAAGAGAAGGTCTTATCGATAAGTTTGCCAACATCTCAGGTTCCAATTCACATCTAGGCCTGAAGTCAAATCCAGCTAAATACTCGAGATTCTTCCATTCTGAAAACATGGCTCCCAATCCTGCATGTCTTCGACTTAACGCATCTGCCACTGCGTTACCTTTTCCCGGAGTATAAGCTATACCAAAATCATATGATCCTAAAAACTCTAGCCAACATTGCTGTCGAAGATTCAAATCCTTTTGGGAGAAAAGATACTTCAACGACTTATGATCCGTAAACAACTCGAATCGAACTCCCAACAGATAATGTCTCCACATCTTCAGAGCAAATACAATCGCCGCTAACTCCAAATCATGAGTCGGGTAATTCCTTTCATGTGGTTTCAGTTGTCGACTTGCATACGCAACAATTTTATCCCTCTGCATCAGCACTGCTCCAAGTCCAGTACCACATGCATCGGTGTAAACCACCATCTCATCATTCCCACTTGGAATAGTCAAAACAGGAGCACTTGTCAATCTCTCTTTCAGGATTCCGAAAGCTTGCTCACACTTAGCATCCCACTTGAACACTTGGTTCTTCTTCGTCAATCCTGTTAACGGTGCAGCTATCTTGGAGAAGTCTTTGATAAACCGTCGATAATATCCTGCTAATCCAAGAAAACTTCTCACATCAGATGCATTCTTAGGTCTAACCCAATCCTGGATTGCTGCCACCTTAGCGGGATCAACCGCTATCCCATTTCCAGGAATCACATGGCCTAAGAACCTCACTTCACTCTTCCAGAAGTGACACTTCGAAAACTTAGCCTTCAGCTGATGTTTCCGCAAGATTTCCAAAACAATATGCAAGTGCGTCTTGTGCTCCTCTTCCGTTCTGGAATAAATCAGAATATCATCCACGAACACAAGTACGAACTTGTTCAACTGATCTCTGAACACTCTATTCATAAGATCCACAAAATATGCTGGCACGTTAGTCAATCCAAATGGCATTACCAGCCACTCAATGAAACCGGATGGTGTCCTAAAAGCAGTCTTCGGCACACTATCCTTAGCCACTCTCAACTGGTGAAATCCCGTTGCCAAATCCATCTGAGAAAACACCTTAGCCTCGTGAAGCTGATCAAACAAGTCATCTATTCTCGGCAATGGATACTTGTTCTTCTTTGTCACCTTATTCAGCTCACGATAATCTACACACAATCTCAACGACCCATCTGCCTTGGTTGCAAACACAACTGGTGCACCCCACTCGGACACACTACGCCGAATGAATCCTTTCTGCAAAAGATCATCAACTTGCACCCTCAACTCCTACTGTTCCCTAGGCGCCATCCGCCTAAGAGGCATCACAACAGGTCTGGCTCCTTCAACTAGATCTATACGAAACTCGATCTCTCTATGCGGCAGCAACCCTTTGACATCGTCAAAGACATCTTCGAATCTATTAGCGATTGGCACCGATGACAGTCCATCCCGTGGAACAACCAGCGAATACATGAAGCTCATGAAGACGCCTTCCTCATGCTTACATCGTATTACAACCTTTCGCCCCTCCACATTCTCGACTGTCACTTCCAACCTCTCGCAATCAACCTTCGCCGCATACTTCCTAAGCCAGTCCATACCCAAAATAATTCCGAACCCCGGAAAGTTCAGAACAAAGCAATCACAAACAAAAGAGCAACCATGACTCGATACAACTAGACCACGACATAACATACACAAACAAGACGAACCCCCAACTGGATTAGTCACAACCAATGGCCTATCAACAATATCCGGCTTCAAATCTAACCGGCCTACAAGTTCATTACAAACAAACGAATGCGACGCTCCAGTATCAAACAAAACTCTAACTGGAACACCACATACGAAAAGAGTACCTTGAACAACCACACTCTTTCCTTTCTCTTCAGTAGTAGGAGCTTTCGAAGACGACGGAACAGCTCCCAAAACATAAGCTTGCACAATCTGCTTGTCCCTCCTCGGTTCTGGACAATTCTTCCTGAAATGCCCCGGCTTGTCACAGTTGTGGCACTTCGCCGGTGCTTTCGGATTCTTGCAATCCCTGGAGAGATGGCCTTTCTGCTGACAGTTGTAGCAAGTCACCTCGCCTTTCGGCTTCTTCTGGCCATCCTTACCCTTCTGCTGCTGTTGCTTCCTCTTCTTGTTTCCACCCTGCTGGGGTTTAGACTCTTCCCTGGTCACAGCAACAACAGATCCTTCCTTAGGAAACAGACTCTCATGCCTAAGAGCTTTCTCCACAAGCTTCTCAAATGAATCGTCCAAATGATCCACCAACTGTCTCCCAAGATAACTGTCCAAGCCTGTCACAAACTTCTCATTCTTCTGGTATGCAGACTCAATATATGACCGGGCATACTTGGACAACGCTTCAAACTCAGAAACATACTCAAGAACTGATCTCCCTCCTTGCTTGAGCTCCACAAACTTCTTGAACAGAACAGACTTCTGAGCTGTAGAAATGAACTTAGCTTCAAACCTAACTTGGAATTGCTCCCAAGTAATCTCTTCCTCCGGAGTAGTGATGGTAATAGAATTCCACCAATCAGAGGCTCTCCCTTGAAGCTGCCTTGATGCCAACTTCCTCTTAGTTGCATCCTCAATTCCCAAATCACCAAAGATCCTTCTACAAGCATCCATCCACCTCTGGACCTCAATAGTTGATTCTGTTCCCAAGAAAACCTTCCCTCTAAGAGCAGTATAGTCCTTGCACAACTTAGCAAAATCCACTGGTTTCGGAGTCTGAACCTGAACTCGAACATCAACTGCCGCCCCCGGAACTGGTATCCTTCTCATGATCGAAGTCATCATAGCTAAGAACATAGCTGCATAATCAGCAGTTCCCTCAGTAGCACGGCCTTCCCTAGCAGCTGGTCTCCCTCTTTGACTCATTCTCAATATCTATAAAAAGGAATGATTAGAACATCTAGAGAAACAACTGCATAAAGGACTCAACTCTACTAAGCTACTATATTATATATAGTATTCATCCATCAAAATATAATTACGTCTCTCATACGTAGTTCCGTCAGTGAGCGTTGGGTAAAATCGATTAACCAATGCTCTGATACCAAATGTGACGACCGCCCATGACCCCCGCACGAAATCTAGAGATAGTGCGCTGTAAAGTGTGTCAGGCGACCATGGACGATTGTCAGGGTAGATCAAAATAACAGAATCTATCGTATTACTCACAGCGCATGGACAAAATACAATAGAACATATATGTAGTGAAGCTTCACAGAATAAAATGTCATCATATAAAACTTCATAATAGTTGAATACAAGCATCTGAATAGTCTATACAACAAGCCTCACTACATAACACTCAGAGAGTACAAACAGCGGAACATCCAGTACATATAATAAGAAGATAATATGCAACCCTCTAGCTCGTCTTCGATATCAGCAACGCGGGAAGCAAGAACAGCACCTGTCACCTGCTACCTAGTCTGCTCGTCCCAAAATGGACGAACAGCCCAAGGCGATAAGAATTAAAACATAAAGCCTTGAGTCAGACAACAGTCTTAGTGAGCAATAAATTAACTAACAACATACCAAAAGAGCATAAAGGAAAAGGAATAGGAATACAACCCTCCCACTCCAACCTCATTCTACAGTGATAGCCCCCAGACACACACTAAGCAGAAGCAAGCATAGCAAAACATACAATTTAAAGTAAAGCTACTATCACTCGAGTCAAGGGCGATGTTTTCCGAGTACCAAGGCCTAAATCAGATAAGCACCTAGAATATACCGCCCTTGAGTCCGAATGACGATACAACCAAACATCCATGACTATGGCTATCACTGTTATCATTGCTTCGATATCACCGTTAATTGAATGACCGGCACATTCTTTCAGCCGTCCGTCAAGGGCTAATGGAAACCCCGGTTCTAGACATAACTCTCGCACGTCGTCGCAGCCCGTGCCTAGGACTATCGAATCTGCCCAGAGTACTCGACCATCAACAGTTGGCCGTTGGGACTATCGAATCTGCCCAAACGTACTCTTGCTTAGAGCATGCTAGAACCTTCAACAACGATGCTATCCAAGCCTCCTAGTCATCCTCCTCGACGACTATTCTCATATCCATTCATTATCCTTAACTCGAATCATATCACCGAGTTATCAACATGCTTGGAATGATCCCGTCTGGATTAGACCAAGTCTTCATCACATGATTGCCTTGCTTCATCACATCCTCGCAAAGCCTCATCTCAACATCACATCATCAAATCTACGCATAAGAGCTTCATCATCCCGCTACATATGCCACGAGCAGCTTACCTAATTCAAGAGCCTTTCTCCTAGCTTTTGAATCATCTTCGGTCTAAATCAAACCATCAATCATATAATTCATAACAATCAATCAACCAAACATTAATCCAAGCAATCAAGCATTCAAATATGATCTAAGTAGATAATTATAACAATAATGGCATTTTCGTAATTAAAGAGTTGAAAGTCTAACATGCATGAAATCATAAGAAATATCTCTACAATCTTGATGAATGAACTTTCATAGGTTAACACTTAGTAAAATGGTTGTCAAATCATCATGAACAATGGATCTACATGGATCTACACTTAGGATGAAGAAAATGCATGGAAATCACTATTTTAACACCAAATCGAGCCAACAATCCGATATACTCCTTTGGATCCGTGTGAGAGATAATCACCACTCACCAAATCACCTAAACAACCTCAAATCAACACGCTTCAGATCTGGACAGCGAAGGATCAAGCTTGATCTATCACGAATCCGCCTCAAACGAAGAAATCTCACTTCAAAGGATGAAGATCTTCAATCTAAGCTCTTGAATCTTCAATTTGATCTTCTACTTGGATGGATGGAAGCACTAGATTAGAGTGGAGAAAAGAAGTGAAGAAGTGTAGAAGTCGAGCTCTCAAAATGGAAGCACTTCGTCGCTTCGAAATCCGGATTCAAAAAAAATGAAGCCAACCCCCTCTATTTATAGCTGAAATCACCCCTAGGTCGCTCGAAGTTAGGTCGTATACGACCTACGACCTACGACCTATAAACCCCACTGACCTAAAGCCTCTTCAACCTAACAACCCAGGCCACTGCAACCTACGACTTATCACCCAAGCGCTTCAACGACCTAACAAAACCCGTCCTCCTACGACCTAACAAGGTTACGACCTATGACTTAGCGACTTAACAATAGGTGCGACCTAACAGTGCTACGACCTAACACTTAAACACATCAGCGACCTAACGCTTAAGCGCTTACGCGACCTAACAATCATAGCGCCTCAGCGACCTAACTGTGTTACGACCTATAACCTCAGAGACCTAACACACTAACGACCTAAAGCACTGCGCGACTTAACTATGCGCGACCTAATGCATGTTACGACTTACGACTTAACTCGTACGACTTAACTCCTTAAGTCGCTCACTACTACTTAGGTCGTTGCCGACCTAACTACACTAACTCGCTAACCTTCTAAAGTCGCTGCCTATCCTTAAGTTCTTAAGTCGCTCAACCCTATAGGTCGCTAACTCCTATAGGTCGTCCCACTCGACCTAACAACTTAATCACTAAGTCGCTAACCCGGAATCACTAGGTCGCTAACTCTCCCAGCCGACCTAACACTTAACCAAAACTTAGGTCGCATAATTCTATAGGTCGCTCTAACTAACCCACGACCTAAACCACCATACGACTTAAGACAATACGACCTATCTCTTAACTCGCCTATCCCCTTAGGTCGCAGACTTTCTTAGGTCGCGTACGACCTAGAACTTAGGCAAATTCCAACCAAAATCTGAAACAATCCAAAAATGCTGAAAATCCCACATTTTGACAAACTTTTCGATCCGTAAAAATACGGGTCGTTACATCCCGGAGCTTATAACACAGTAAGTATAACAACACAGCGGAATAAAGAAATAGATGATATCATATACAACTCCAATGAATACAATATCCATAATGATATACAACAATGATATCAATATGATACAACAATATCAGAGATAAATAATGATACAACGGAAATAACCGAAGTGATAACTCTAAATCATCTTCAAAAGAGAATGAATCCAACAACTCCAACGTCAGCTCGAACCACCATCACGTTGCACCAAGATAAGCAACGTCAGTCGTGCGTGAACTTCAAAACTGAACTAGCTCTAAATAATTTACTAAACTTGACTATTTGAAAAACCCAACTCTAGACTACCCATGTGGAAAACTGTAGGCACCCAAAGTTTAGGAAGGAAACAATAAACTCCGAGTCAGTCATGGGACTGGTGTGAGTTACAAAAGCAATTTATCTTTAAAACAAACAACAAAGCATTTTAAACATCGAAATCCGCAATGCTTTTGGAAAATGAAACTACCATAAGACCTCCCGCCACACACGCAATGCAAACGCAGAATTGGAGGAGATTTCTTCTTATGATACTCAAACATGCTTACTACGCAAAATCATTGGATTATTATTATTAATGCATAGTGGAAAACATTTCGAAAATATAATATTAATCTTAGCCAACATAGACATTTCAAACTATGCCTACTATAGCTACCATCTAAACAGTGGTGACCACCATAAGTATATGGCAGGTTCTACAACTAAAACCGTACTGGGTTCGTATTGGAAATTGGATTTCCAACAATTGGTTAGGCTAAGTGTAGCGACCCGACCTTCTATCACTAGAAAGTCGCATCAACTATAAGAAAGAAAGCGATAGAAAAGAGAAAAGATAGAGAAGAAAGAACTAAACAACATCAGAATCTCACAATGGAACGAATAAATTATATTAATCACATAAGATATTTCATAGTATCATATACATTAGAGATACACAGCTTATACATCACATACTAGAAAGTTATAAACACCTGTCTAGTTATTACAACTCAAAACATCACATGGATACAACATAGCGGAAATACAGATAAACACTAACACAGCGGAACCAATATATATCTATACGCTGAAGCCTCTTGCTCCATTGCTCCTCCAGAATTCGTCAAAACTAACCTGAAAATCTTAGCTATGCGTAAAAATTTGAGTACCCGAGAGTTTAAGAAAAACAGAAATAAACTCCGGGTCAGACATGGGTCTGGTATGAGTAAACGTTTAAAGTTGCTCAATTTTTTTAAAAATCATTTGAAAACAAAGGTATCACGTAAGACTCCCCACACATAAACAAGGGTAAGTTTTTACCTTACGCTAACCAAACATTTGATAGGAAATCCAGTGATATTATAATAGTGTCTAGGGTTTTCAAGTAAAATACAGAAATAGCTGGAACACTTACATCTCACGTTCCAACATAGTTGGGCACAACTAAATCGTACGACGCTTATTGGAGTTTGGATTCCATACAATGGCAGGGCTACAGGGGTACCGCCCATCACAGTACGTGGCCTAGATCACCGTACCGGGGATCACGCCCAATCCCCTGCAATACAAAGCCAGAACCATCCCTTACTGGACAGTACCGAACAAGACAACCACGCGGTTGTACCTAGCAACCGCCCACACAGCCAAATAAAAAGGGACTCTAGACAGGGGTATATCTCGCTCTCAAGTGGGTGCTACCCATGAAGCCTTGCTGCACCACCCCTGTTTTAGCCATTCCCGGTTGATGAGGCTTGAGGCTACGATTACCTTTATAGAACACATCTATCTTAGAATGCTCATCGTCCACCAAACGATGTGCTGAAAGCATTCAATCCATACAAGTTCGTTCCGGGTTCGAACGAAACCGAAGGCATTATCTCGTTACACTCATTTTGGAAAAATCCTCGGAGTTAACGACAATAACCCTTGCACTCTGAATCTTCATCTTCACTTGAGATTCACGACCTATCGTTAATTTGGATCGATGTGGTTTTCGGATATCCAAATCTGGAAACCCGATCCCGGTTTCATCGAAATCCAAATCGCCATCTTTTAGGTCCAAGTTGTTTTAAAGTTAAAACAATTCAATTCTATTATCTATATACACAGAGGTAGATAATTCATATCATCTCAATAGATAATTCATATTATCATCACAAACAGATAATTCACATTATCATCATATTCAACCAAAACATCCATATCACACATCATCACTTATCTCATATCTGAGATCTCAAACCATTCAAGACAATCAATAACATTCAACATCCATAAGCAAATGATTTATTAATCACCATTTATAATTAATTTAAAGTTTATTAAATTAATTACTTCCATTTCTAATTAATTTAAATAAATTAAATTAATTACTTTCATCACATAAATCTTGCTTACTTAATCATAAATTAATTGCAAATCAATAAATCAATTATCATCTACTTATCCATCTTAATTAATCATCTTGATTAGTTATTCTTAATTACTTTAAGTAATTAGCCTTTAATTAATTTCACAAATTAATTAACCTTAACCATTCTCAGTAATTAACCATTAATTACTTCATTAATTACATTAATTAGTGATCCTTAATTAATTACTTCCATTAATTAATTAACTATAATTAATTACATTAATCCTTAATTAATTACATTAATTAATTAAACTTTAATTAATCACTTTCATAAATCAACCGTAATCACAAACAATAATTATCATCCTGTGATTATTTACCTTAATTAATTAACTTCTTAATTAATTATATAAATCCTTTGATTAATTACACTAAGTAATAAATCTTTAATTACTTCTACTACGTAATTATACTTTAATTACTTCCCATTAAGTAATTTCCTTTAATTAATTACATCCCGTAATTATACATTAATTACTTCATTTAGTAATTCCATTATTCAATTTTATTAAGTATTTTTACTTAATTCCTTATCAAGTGATTATCTTTAATTAATCAATCAATTAATTATCTTAAATTAATCACATTAATTTGATTAATTACAATTGAGTAATTCATCCCTTAATTACCCTTAAACTAATTAATTAATCTTTAATTACAGATTAATTATTCTTTTAATTATTAATTAATAAACCTTAATTATCAATTAATAAGACTTAATAACAAATAAATAAATCCTTAATTAATCAGGTAATCAATTCTTAATAAAAATCAATTAACCCTTAATTGATCTCTATAGATTAATTATCTCTTATTTATTAATTAATTAACAAAACCAAATTATTAATCAATAAAACTTAATTACAAACTAAGTACTTCTTAATTACCAATTAATCAACCTCTAATTTCTTAATTAATAAATTTTCAATTCATTTATCTCTAATTATTAATCAATCAATCATAATCATTAGTTAATTAAATTAATTAATTACTTAATTAATTACTTAATTAATTCTTTATCCTAAATTAATTAAATAAATAAATTATACCTAAATCCTTAATTAACTTAATTAATTCCCAAATCATTAAAACTTTAATTATCTTAAGATAAACCATTATCTTAATAAATGACATAATTATTATTTCATTTTAAAACATTTTATCATTACCATTAACCTTACTTAACAAAATTTAGATTAACAAAATTTAAAACTTCTTAACAAATGTTAAGAAAACAATTTATATTTATAAAATAATTTTATAAAGAAAGTTTTAACTAATTTTGTTTTAAATTTCAAAAATCTTATTTTAAAAACCCTTTTTTTAAACTTGATTTGACTTACTTCGGGTCATACCCAAATGCCACTCGGGTTTAAACCCGAGTTCTCCCCTACTTTCCATTTTCAAACTTAGATTTAAATTAAATTTTTAAAACTTGGAAACATTCTTATTTAACTTGTTTGAGTCTCTCAAAACTTTGGTCTAATATTTCAATTGAAAATACCTTTAAATTCAAAATAGATTTTAGTTAATTACTTTAAAATCAACTATTTCCAACATTTCAAATTTAAAATTGCCTTAAATTCAACACTCTTAAAACTTGATTTCCATTGGTTGCAAGAACTTGCTCTTAAAATCTTAACTTGATTTCTTATTACAGGACTTCACTTTTACCTTACTTAAAACTTGATTTTTCTTTTTACAAAAACATTGGTTTACTAAACCCAGATCAACACAACTGAACAAACCCGAGTCAAACCTTCAACAACCCCATGCTTGCCTCGAGACAACCAACTCACACAATACTTCAAGTCAGCCACGCCATCTCCTCGAGACCGACCCGAGATCATCCCTTCTCCAAAAACCCAAAAATCACTGATACAAACTTCACTGGTGCACATGCACCATCGCCGCTTACAACTCCGGCCATCCACGGCACTCTCAACACGTCAACTAACTTCGCAGCAACACTCTATGATCATCGAAACCCAGACACATGCTCTCTGTCGGAATCACGTCATGCAGATGAAACAGGTACCAGTATACCTCACCAGAAACGTCTCGTAACGCCGACGTAGTTCACCGGGGCGCCAGAAATTCTAGCCACACCTTCCTAAGCCCTCCACGCTGCACTCTACTGAATATCGCGAGACTCAATCACACGACGACGACGCAGTCATCCATTTAACAAGATCGACCAAAACTAGGGTTAAATCTTAAATCCCCTTCTCATTGTCGCCTCGACGATTGCGAACGATTCAGGCATTTTTCCTAAACACCCTGTAACACCATCTACCTCTAGTAGAAACCCCATGTCTCCTATTCCCCTTGATCGCTAGAGATGACCACAAATTCAAATACCAGTCAAACCAAAAATGCTACCTCACTACACTATTAAAAATCGAGATTTAAGTTTTAAAAACCATAACTTTCTAAATAGATTCAAGTTATAATCTTGAATAACCAAATTATGATGTTTGAATTTTGAACTTATTTTGATTTTTGTCTGTAATTCCAAATTTCCTGAAAAGTTTTGCTAAATTTTACTTTAATCTACATTTTAAGATTTGAATTTTTGTTAAATCTATCATCTTTTTTAGAATCTGTTGATTAAATAAAATCAGAGAGATGGGAAAATATTTTTGAACAAATTTAATGCCTGAAACCTAGAACAAGATCATATGTCTGATTTTTAAGACAAACACAGCCCACTCAATCACTTATATACACATATATTCATTCTTATAAACATAAACAACCATATTCACACATCATTATTATATGCATCAGGTTATGATCAAGATTTTAAACTGTTTTTAAAAAAAAATCTAGTTTACTCACCTTATTCAAAAGACAGAGAGTTTGGGAAACTGGATTGAAAGCTGAGCTTTGAAAATTTGAATACTTTTGTTGCTTGATATCCTTAAAACTGAAGAAGCTTTGAAACTGGAATGGACTTCAGATTTTGAAAGATGCTTTGATTTTCTTTAAACTAAAATGCTTTGCTTGCTTAGTTGATTTCAGGTTTTTGAAAAATGATTACAGGCTTTTGATCACAAGGTTTAGATTTCTGGAAAGTGTTTAGAGGTTAAAGAATAAATTGAGGAGAAGCTTTCAGGTTTTGGCTTTTGAACTTTAGTGTGCTTTTGTTTCAAATGAACGAAAAGAAAAAGAAGGTTTGATAAATAAGAAACAAGTATATAAGGTAAGTACTTTGCTGGTACAAGATTTTGATCAGAGATTTTTCCTCTTTGGAGGCTGATATGAAACATTTGTACACGCATTGATTAAAAGTGTCGTGTATTGTCATACTTATCTCCATTATTTCAATTCGTATGTACTTATGTTGTATATATTTTTATCTTGACTTATTTCTTCTTGCCTACAAATATAAGTATTCCTCTTTATTTCCTTGCATAACCACATATTGCTATAGTATAAATATGACTTGCCTGCAGATACATGTATTTGTTTCTATAAAGTTATATTTTTTTTAGAATTTATCTTATGTTCATTTCATATTCTCTTTTTACACAACCCTTCATTTGAAATATTCATTTCTATTTTTAAACTTAATGTTTCTATTTTAAACTCAACTATCAAGCACTTCATTTATATTTATTTATTTATTTTATTTTCACTTATGTTTAATATGTTTACATATTAATACTTACATTTATGACCATATATTTGTTTTATTTTTATATTTAATATTGACAAGATTTTATTTCTATTTTATTTTTAAACATTATTACCAAGATTACATCAATATATATATAGATCAAATGTAATAAGTAGAGCTTTACTTTAAATATTTTTGAAAGGCTTTATTTTAAATTTTTAAATCATAGCTTCCTTCTAAAATACACACATATATATACACACTTATTAAATTTGAAAACAATAAGTATATTAAAAATCTATTTTTAAAATGACACAAATTAAATAATTATTCTTATTTAAAAACAATCTATAATCATAATTTAAAACATCACATTATTAATTAATTGGTTATTTATATCTGAAAATAACAATTTTATCAATTTTAAAAAAATTAAATTAAGAGATTATCACAATTTAAATTCCTTGAAATTCCGGGATACCACATTCCTTCCCCCTTAAAAGAATTTTGTCCTCGAAATTTAAAACAAAGGTAATTTAATAATCCAATTAAAAATTTAATTTTAGAACACAAGCATATATCAATCATGTGCTAATGACCATAGCAACCAATCATCCAAACAAACAAATCCAATTATCCAGAAAAAATCCTGGATAGAAATTTTCTCGAGTTTCCCAAGTATAAATACCGGGATACTCACTCTACAGAATCCAAACAACCAATACTACTAAGCTACAGAGCTTCCACTCATCTAGATCCACAAAACAAGACAGGATATCAGACTACAAACAAGTCTAACACAACAACCAAAACTCCCTGAACTGTTGGTTCTACAATCAGAGATAGATCTTACATGTACTCCCTTAGAGATACGTGAAACACATCGAATCCCAGTTATCCAAAATGGCAATTCAACCTTGATGACCAAACACTTATCAAAAATCAAATCTCCAACTTCGTAATCCAAATTCCTCCGTCTCTTATCCATAAAACTCTTCGGACAATCCTGGGCTACCTACATCCTACCAGATCAGCTCATCCTTCGCTGATACCTCTCGAAACAATCTGAACCAAAACAATCCAACAAAAAGACCTTTCCAAGATCAACCAAACTCAGAACACAAACTCTATTTCAAAATCAGAAGACAGATCTCACTTCTCACATCTGGAAGAGATAAAACAGATGCACTCCAATCTGGCCTCAGATCCTGAAAAATTTCCTGTAGAAACTCTCTAATCCAAAACACTGCAATTTCCAGTTGCTTCCACACTAAAACAGCTGCCACCATGCTTCCACTGCGCAACTCTGATTGAGCAGATGAAAATGCTGATGATGAACACAAGCACAGACTGGACAACACCTCCCAAAACTATGGTTCAACAGATCCAAAAATAAAACCCAGAAGTTCCTCCAAAACATGAGCTGCTTCACCAAATTCTCTCCAAAAACCATTCTACTACTAATTTGAACCATCGGTACCACTTCTGGAATCCAATCGATACCAAACTAAATCTCCAGATGCTGACAAAACTCTGACTCCCTTAAGACATCCGGAAAAATCTCCGAAACGCAAGAGAACGCTCAAACTATCGCAAGTCACTTTTGCGATTAATCCAACCTATTTCCAAAGAAAAAATGTTCTCTCTTTACCAAACAGAACAGCTTACGCTTAACTAGCCAATCCAACGAAGAAACGGAACCACTCTGCTGCTTCTGAACTCCACTACTAAGCTAGAAAGCTTCCTTGCCAACACACAGAACACTCTGAGCTACGCTGCTGACACCAATGCCAAGGAATTCCTAATCCAAAGCTATTTGAGAAACTCGGACCTCAAACCAAACAGAAACATCCTTCTGAACATAGCCACAACACCGAAGCAGACACACTTCCTTAACTTGTTCCAAAGAAACATCTTCGGAGACATCCATAGTCACTGCGTCTCACCACGCAACTACTACTTCCTTAGGTTGCCAACATACCATCATTTGTTTCTACCTAACCGACAGATCCAAACTCTCAAAAATCCGCTCACACGAGCACGATCAAACTTGCACTTAAAAGATGAACTCCGAACCTTAACAGGTTTTCTTTAAAGATCAATGAAATTCTTACATCAAGAAAAACTCACTCGAGACGGTATTAGGTCTACAGTCTCGACATATACACTTCCAACCTCAAACATTTAAACTCCAACCATTGGTAGTCGTGTTACACACACCACTCCCCATCTACCTTTATAACTTATATTGGAAAACCCGAACAGGTAACCCAACAGATAGGTAGAAATATATATATATGTATATATATATATATATATATATATTCAAAATTACAAATACGCTCTCTCAAGAAAGACACCACTCCAGAGCTTAGGTATTCTCTCAACATATGCTCTAATACCAACTGTAGCGACCCGACCTTCTATCACCAGAAAGTCGCATCAACTATAAGAAAGAAAGGGATAGAAAAGAGAAAAGATAGAGAAGAAAGAACTAAACAACATCAGAATCTCACAGCGGAACGAATAAATTATATTAATCACATAAGATATTTCATAGTATCATATACATCAGTGATACACAGCTTATACATCACATACTAGACGGTTATAAACACCTGTCTAGTTATTACAACTCAAAACATCATAGAGATACAACATAGCGGAAATACAGATAAACACTAACACAGCGGAACCAATATACATCTATACGCTGAAGCCTCCTGCTCCATTGCTCCTACAGAATTCGTCAAAGCTAACCTGAAACTCTTGGCTACTCGTAAAAATTTGAGTACCCAAGAGTTTAAGAAAAACAGAAATAAACTCTGGATCAGACATGGGTCTGGTATGAGTAAATGGTTAAAGTTGCTTAATTTTTTTTTAAATCATTTGAAAACAATGTTATCACGTAAGACTCTCCACACATAAACATGGGTAAGTTTTTACCTTACGCTAACCAAACATTTGATAGGAAATCCAGTGATATTATAATAGTGTCTATGGTTTTCAAGTAAAATACAGAAATAGCTGGAATGCTTACATCTCACGTTCCAACATAGTTGGGCACAACTAAATCGTATGGCGCTTATTGGAGTTTGGATTCCATACAATGGCTGGGCTATCGGGGTACCGCCCGTCATAGTACATGGCCTAGATCACCATACCGAGGATCACGCCCAATCCCTTGTAACACAAAGATGGAACCATCCCTTACTGGACAGTTCCAAACAAGACAACCCCGCGGTTGTAGCTAGCAACCGCCCACACAGCCGAATAAAAAGGGACTCTAGACAGGGGTATATCTCGCTCTCTAGTGGGTGCTATCCACGAAGCCTTGCTGCACCTCCCCTATTTTAGCCATTCCCGGTTGATGAGGCTTGAGGCTACGATTACCTTTATAGAACACATCTATCTTAGAATGCTCATTGTCCAACTGACGATGTGCTGAAAGCATTCAATCCATACAAGTTCATTCCGAGTTCGAACGAAACCGAAGGCATTATCTTGTTACACTCATTTTGGAATCATCCTTGGAGTTAACGACAATAACCCTTGCACTTTGAATCTTCATCTTCACTTGAGATTCACGACCTATCGTTAATTTTGATCGATGTGGTTTTCGAATATCCAAATCTGGAAACCCGATCCCGGTCTCATCGAAATCCAAATCTCCATCTTTTAGGTCCAAGTTGTTTTAAAGTTAAAACAATTCAATTCTATTATCTATATACACAGAGATAGATAATTCATATCATCCCAATAGATAATTCATATTATCATCACAAACAGATAATTCACATTATCATCATATTCAACCAAAACATCCATATCACACATCATCACTTATCTCATATCTGAGATCTCAAACCATTCAAGACAATCAATATCATTCAACATCCATAAGCAAATGATTTATTAATGACCATTTATAATTAATTTAAAGTGAATAAAATTAATTACTTCCATTTCTAATTAATTTAAATAAATTAAATTAATTACTTTCATCACATAAATCTTGCTTACTTTACCATAAATTAATTGCAAATCAATAAATCAATTATCATCTACTTATCCATCTTAATTAATCATCATGATTAGTTATTCTTAATTACTTTAAGTAATTAGCCTTTAATTAATTTCACAAATTAATTAACCTTAACCATTCTCATTAATTAACCATTAATTACTTCATTAATTACATTAATTAGTGATCCTTAATTAATTACTTCCATTAATTAATTAACTATAATTAATTACATTAATCCTTAATTAATTACATTAATTAATTAAACTTTAATTAATCACTTTCATAAATCAACCTTAATCACAAACAGTAATTATCATCCTGTGATTATTTACCTTAATTAATTAACTTCTTAATTAATTGTATAAATCCTTTGATTAATTACACTAAGTATTAAATCTTTAATTACTTCTACTACGTAATTATACTTTAATTACTTCTACTACGTAATTATACTTTAATTACTTCCCATTAAGTAATTCCTTTAATTAATTACATTCCGTAATTATACATTAATTACTTCATTAAGTAATTCCATTATTCAATCTTATTAAGTATTTTTACTTAATTCCTTATCAAGTGATTATCTTTAATTAATCAATCAATTAATTATCTTAAATTAATCACATTCATTTGATTAATTACAATTGAGTAATTCATCCCTTAATTACCCTTAAACAAATTAATTAATCTTTAATTACAAATTAATTATTCTTTTAATTATTAATTAATAAACCTTAATTATCAATTAATAAGACTTAATAACAAATAAATAAATCCTTAATTAATTAGTTAATCAATTCTTAATAACAATCAATTAACCCTTAATTGATCTCTATAGATTAATTATCTCTTATTTATTAATTAATTAACAAAATCAAATTATTAATCAATATAACTTAATTACAAACTAAGTAATTCTTAATTACCAATAAATTAACCTCTAATTTCTTAATTAATAAATTTCCAATTCATTAATCTCTAATTATTAGTTAATCAATCATAATCATTAGTTAATTAAATTAATTAATTAATTATTTATTTATTTAATTAATTCTTTATCCTAAATTAATAAAATAAATAAATTATACCTAAACCCTAAATTAACTTAATTAATTCCCAAATCATTAAAACTTTAATTATCTTAAGATAAACCATTATCTTAATAAATGACATAATTATTATTTCATTTTAAAACATTTTATCATTACCATTAACCTTACTTAACAAAATTTAAATTAACAAAATTTAATACTTCTCAACAAATGTTGAGAAAACAATTTATATTTATAAAGTAATTTTATAAAGAAAGTTTTAACCAATTTTGTTTAAAATTTCAAAAATCTTATTTTAAAAACCCTTTTTTTAAAAAAATGGTTTTTGACTTACTTCGGGTCATACCGGAATGCCACTCAGGTTTAAACCCGAGTTCTCCCCTACTTCCCATTTTCAAACTTAGATTTAAATTAAATTTTTAAAACCTGGAAACATTCTTATTTAACTTGTTTGAGTCTCTCAAAACTTTGGTCTAATATCTCAATTGAAAATACCTTTAAATTCAAAATAGATTTTAGTTAATTACTTTAAAATCAACTATTTCCAACATTTCAAATTTAAAATTGCCTTAAATTCAACACTCTTAAAACTTGATTTTCATTGGTTGCAAGAACTTGCTCTTAAAATCTTAACTTGATTTCTTATTACAAGACTTCACTTTTACTTTACTTAAAACTTGATTTTTCTTTTTACAAAAACATTGGTTTACTAAACCCAGATCAACACAACTGAACAAACCCGAGTCAAACCTTCAACAACCCCATGCTTGCCTCGAGACAACCAACTCACACAATACTTCGAGTCAGCCACGCCATCTCCTCGAGACTGACCCGAGATCATCCCTTCTCCAAAAACCCAAAAATCACTGATACAAACTTCACTGCTGCACATGCACCATCGCCGCTGACAACTCCGGCCATCCACGGCACTCTCAACATGTCAACTAACTTCGCAGCAACACTCTACGATCATCGAAACCCAGACACATGCTCTCTATCGGAATCACGTCATGTAGATGAAACATGTACCAGTATACCTCACCAGAAACGTCTCGTACCGACGTAGTTCACCAGGGCGCCAGAAATTCTAGCCACACCTTCCTAAGCCCTCCACGCTGCACTCTACTGAGTATCGCGAGACTCAATCACACGACGACGACGCAGTCATCCATTTAACAAGATCGACCAAAACTAGGGTTAAATCTTAAATCCCCTTCTAATTGTCGCCTCGACGATTGCGAATGATTCAGGCATTTTTCCTAAACACCCTGTAACACCATCTACCTCCAGTAGAAACCCCATGTCTCCTATTCCCCTTGATCGCTAGAGATGACCACAAATTCAAATACCAGTCAAACCCAAAATGCTACCTCACTACACTATTAAAAATCGAGATTTAATTTTTAAAAATCATAACTTTCTAAATAGATTCAAGTTATAATCTTGAAACACCAAATTATGATGTTTGAACTTTTAACTTATTTTGATTTTTGTCTGTAATTCCAAATTTCCTGAGAAGTTTTGCTAAATTTTACTTTAATCTACATTTTAAGATTTGAATTTTTGTTAAATCTATCATCTTTGTTTAGAATCTGTTGATTAAATAAAAGTAGAGAGATGGGAAAAGATTTTTGAACAAATTTAATGCCTGAAACCTGGAACAAGATCATATGTCTGATTTTCCAAACAAACACAGCCCACTAAATCACTTATATACACATATATTCATTCTTATAAACATAAACAACCATATTCACACATCATTATTATATGCATCAGGTTATGATCAAGATTTTAAACTGTTTTTAAAAAAAATCTAGTTTACTCACCTTATTCAAAAGACAGAGAGTTTGGGAAACTGGATTGAAAGCTGAGCTTTGAAAATTTGAATACTTTTGTTGCTTGATTTCCTTAAAACTGAAGGAGCTTTGAAACTGGAATGGACTTCAGATTTTGAAAGATTCTTTGATTTTCTTTAAACTGAAATGCTTTGCTTGCTTAGTTGATTTCAGGTTTTTGAAAAACGATTACAGGCTTTTGATCACAAGGTTTTGATTTCTGGAAAGTGTTTAGAGGTTAAAGAATAATTTGAGGAGATGCTTTCAGGTTTTGGCTTTTGAACTTGAGTGTGCTTTTGTTTCAAATGAACGAAAAGAAAAAGAAGGTTTGATAAATAAGAAACAAGTATACAGTGTAAGTACTTTACTGGTACAAGATTTTGATCAGAGATTTTTCCTCTTTGGAGGCTGATATGAAACATTTGTACAAGCATTAATTAAAAGTGCCTTGTATTGTCATACTTATCTCCATTATTTCAATTCGTATGTACTTATGTTGTATATATTTTTATCTTGACTTATTTCTTCTTGCCTGCAAATATAAGTATTCCTCTTTATTTCCTTGCATAACCACATATTGCTATAGTATAAATATGACTTGCCTGCAAATACATGTATTTGTTTCTATAAAGTTATATTTTTTAGAATTTATCTTATGTTCATTTCATATTCTCTTTTTACACAACCCTTCATTTGAAATATTCATTTCTATTTTTAAACTTAATGTTTCTATTTTAAACTCAACTATCAAGCACTTCATTTATAATTATTTATTTATTTATTTATTTATTTTCACTTATGTTTAATATGTTTACATATTAATACTTACATTTATGACCATATGTTTGTTTTATATTTATATTTAATATTGACTAGATTTTATTTCTATTTTATTTTTAAACATTATTACCAAGATTACATCAATATATATATATATATATAGATCAAATGTAATAAATAGAGCTTTACTTTAAATATTTTTGAAAGACTTTATTTTAAATTTTTAAATCATAGCTTCCTTCTAAAATACACACATATATATACACACTTATTAAATTTGAAAACGATAAGTATATTAAAAATCTATTTTTAAAATAACACAAATTAAATAATTATTCTTATTTAAAATCAATCTATAATCATAATTTAAAACATCACATTATTAATTAATTGGTTATTTATATCTGAAAATAACAATTTTAACAATTTTAAAAATATTAAATTAAGAGATTATCACAATTTAAATTCCTTGAAATTCTGGGATATCACACTAAGGAACTTCCTACTGTCAATGGGTACGCCTCTGGATGGACGTCCCGAGAACCTACTCGGATCTCTGCCAACACAAGGCCAGGTTACCCCTTACATTAGGTAACTACTTCTAGAGTATGCCACCCCCCGGTCCTTTGGGACCTTTATCCGAGGTATCTCGATCACACAGCAACAATCACATAGAGTAAATGAGATTGGAGCAACCACATAGGTTAAATATCAGGGCTCCATACCTAATACCACCCTTTTCCAGAAGGAAATAACATACCCGAAAGGGAGCGACCCTCATAACCTTGCCGCATCATTCATGTTTCGACCATTTCCGGGTTGTGAGGTCCTGATGCAGTCTCGTCCACAAAGCTATGCTTTTTCACAAAGCCATGCTTTGATCAACAAATGATCAACAAATGACCATCAATACTCATCATGCCACTTCAGGTTTTAGAAATCTTCGAGCCTAACCAGCCTCTGCTTCGAGTAAACTACTCGAATTACCCAAGAAAACTTCAGGTTTTCCCCTGCTCTTCGAATTTTTTTAAACTTTGTTTGATTTAAAATTTTAAAATCCTGCTACATAAGCAACCCGAGCTACTCACGAAAATACCCAAGCTACTCAACTCAACAACACCCTGACACATAGATGCACACATACACGTGTACACATCACTGTCACACCTCCGACCATTGCCGAGACCTTCGGCACGTCGCCGACCATCTCCCCTAACCATCCGACCACCCAGTTTAACGACCTCACCTAAAAATCGAAATCGAGCAACTTGAAACCCACTGAAACAAAACTGGGTCACCCAAGATCGCTTCGTATTGTAACCTCCGGCCATAAGAAATCACGCGATCACGTCCAGAGCCGCGTCGACCAACCATGCATCGATTCCCCCTGCACCAATCACCTCCGGTCCACTGACGACGTCGCAGCAACCTGGAAACCCACGTCAACCAAAACTGGGTCTAAAACCCTAAACCCACCTCGTCCGGCCACCATGATGATCAGGAAATTCACCATCCATTTTTCCTGAGATCCCCGACCTCCAATCTTCCTTCAGCCATGACCACGACCTCCCTCACCTTGTCGATCACCAGGAAATGCCAAAAGTACCAAAACCATTCAACCCGCAAGCTCTCACCATTTACTCAACTAAAAATCATGATTTTTCTTTTAAAAATCATAGTTTTCGAAAGCAAATCATATTATATAAATGAATCAAGAAATTAAGATACTTGAATTTTGACATGCATTTAAATTTTACTGTATTTCCTAATTTCCAGAAAATATTTTAATTAATTATGCCTAAAATTATTTTTAAAACTTAAAACATGATTATACAAACAGGTTTTGTTTGAACCTTAAAGCCTAAAGAGGAATAGAGGGAGAGATTTTGAATTTTTTAACAGGTTTTGTAACCTGTAATGTAAAAACAGAGGCAATATGCCAGTTCAACAGACATGCACAGGTATATATTCATTTTTGTATAAATGCAACCATATTTCTTAGCTTCACTTCAACATAAATCACTACATCCATTTTATAAATCAGATCAAAGAAGTTTACTCACAGTTGTTTTCCAGAAAATATGAACAGAGAGCAATTGTTGTTGGAAACTGCAGTTTGAATCTCCTGTAACTCCTCCCTACTTTTGATCTCTGGTTGTAGTTGATTTGTTTGATGTTTAAGTTGAAGTTTTTGTTTAAGTTTGAAATTATATTCACTTCAGATTTGCTATGAATGATGAACGAAATTGAAATGAGAAGCTTGATATAAAGAAGAGAAGTTTTACTAGGTGATGTATTATCTTGTACAGGGTGATAATTTGTTTGTACAATATAAATCAGAGATTTTTTTCATTTTAGGGCTGATACATTTCGAGTTGACCTTGTTTATGCTAGCATTAAATGCTTAAGTCCTTTATGTCTTCATATGTTTGCTTGTTTTGAATTTAAATGATTTGTTTACTTCAGCATACATACTTATGTTTGAATATAGTTCTTCTTTGGGGATGAGATAATATGGTTGTGGTGGCTGCATTTATTACTTGTACAAATGAATATTTTTCTCATATCTTCCTTTGCAAGCTTCACTATATATATTGTTTGTTTACACTTGAATATATATTTGCTTTTGCAAGTTTATTCCTATCTTTTATATGTTTTGGTCATAACCATTTATTTTTTTGTTCCTTGTTTACTTCCAGGTTTACATGTTTACATTTCAACTTGTACATGAATATGACTTATTTGTTTTTCTTTGGCCTTATCACTTTGTAGTATACATGAGTTCTATATTTTTTCCTTTCTTGCTGTCTTCTTTTGCTTTATATTGTTACATACTTGAATATATTTTATCCTTTGTATTTTTGTTTGTTTTATTATCTTGTATTTTGTCTTATTACTTTGAAACAAAAATGAATTCTCATAGTTAATATGTTGTTAGGATTGTTGCCAATGTATTTACTTTATTATTATCATATAACTATATAAGTGATCTTATATATATATTTCCTATATTTGAACATGTTGTTAAATTTCTAGCAATTGTTTACTTTGTATTTTATAACTTATCTTATATATTTTTATTTCTATTTTTAGACCATTTATTTACGATTTGAATTCAAATCAAATATGTGTGTGTATATATATATATAGGCACAACTATATAGATTCACATATATATACAATCTCTAAATTTAAAATGATTTAATATATTTTTTTGGATTCGGGGAAATTCGAATCAATTTATCACTTAATTTTACAATTTTAATTCAAAAATTCAATTAATTATCAGTTTAAATATATATAAAATCCGGGGTCGTTACAGACTTCCCCCCTTAAGAAATTTCGTCCCCGAAATTTTCCAAGGAGACACAAAGATAGATGAAGAATATTTCGTCAAATCAAACTGAATATCTATTCTGCATTTGGCTTACCAAATCAGAATATCAATAATAGATACGAAAACGTATTTGTTTTAATACTTCACAAGATACTCGGGTTATCCAGATCTACGAAATATGCAGTGGCATCGGTCAGTTCGAAGGGATAACTAACCATTCGTAGAATATATCCGAACCCAAATTGTATTCATATATCTGTCTATTTTTGGGTACAATTTCAAAACTTTTAGTTTAGAAACTAAATTATACCAATCAACCACAGCAACCAAAGCAACTAATACATCCAAACCAACAATTCTGACCTATTTGGAGTTTATGTCCCATATTAATATATCGAATCTCTTTCCTGGAACTACCAGAAACTATCAAAAAATAGAAAAGATGACGAACAAAAGAGATTGATAGAGAAAAGATTGTTTCCTTGTTGTTACAGGGTATTGACCATTTATAGTCGTATTCCCCTATCCCCTATCTCATCCTCTTCTTGCACTCATACTCACTATCGGTGGATAGTAAGAGAATTTACTGAGGTATACGAACAGATATCCTAGAGATTACTCATTCTATGGTATACTTCACCCTATCTCTAATGAGTTACTTAATGTGTTATACTCCGGATCTAAAGTTCAACCGTAGCTCTGATACCAAATGTAAGAGTCCAAAAACTCGGCTTTTGAAAATCGGCACCCGTACTTCACTTGTACTCAAATGCCGTAGATTCAAACGCCGAATTTGGCTTCCCGGAGCTTATAACACAGTAAGTATAACAACACAACGGAATAAAGAAATAGATGATATCATATACAACTCCAATGAATACAATATCCAGAATGATATACAACAATGATATCAATATGATACAACAATATCAGAGATAAATAATGATATAGTGGAAATAACAGAAGTGATAACTCCAAATTATCTTCAAAAGAGAATGAATCCAACAACTCCAACATCAGCTCGAACCACCATCACGTTGCACCAACATAAGCAACTTCAAACGTGCGTGAACTCCAAAACTGAACTAGCTCCAAATAATCTACTAAACCTGACTCTCTGAAAAACCCAACTCTAGACTGCCCGTGTGGAAAATTGTGGGCACCCAGAGTTTAGGAAGGGAACAATAAACTTCGAGTCAGTCATGGGACTGGTGTGAGTAACAAAAGCAGTTTATCTTTAAAACAAACAACAAAGCATTTTAAACATCGAAATCCGCAATGCTTTTGAAAAATGAAACTACCATAACACCTCCCGCCACACACATAATGCAAACGCAAAATTGGAGGAGATTTCTTCTTATGATAGTCAAACATGCTTACTACGCAAAATCATTGGATTATTATTATTAGTGCAAATTGGAAAACATTTCGAAAGTATAATATTAAACTTAGCCAACATAGACATTTCGAACTATGCCTACTATAGCTACCATCTAAACAGTGGTGACCAACATAAGTAAGTGGCAGGTTCTACAACTAAAACCGTACTGGGTTCGTATTAGAAATTGGATTTCCAACAAATGGTCAGGCTAAGGAACTTCCTACTGTCAATGGGAACGTCTGTGGATGGACGTCTTGAGAACCTAACCGGATCTCTGCCAACACAAGGCCGGGTTACCCCTTACACTAGGTAACTACTTCTCGAGTATGCAACCCTTCGGTCCTTTAGGACCTTTATCGGAGGTACCTCGATCACAAAGCAACAATCACACAGAGTAAATGAGATTGGAGCAACCAAATAGGATAAATATCAGGGCTCCATACCTGATACCACCCTTTTCCAGAAGGAAATGACATACCCTAAAGGGAGCAACCCTCATAACCTTGCCGCATCATTCCTGTTTCGACCATTTCCGGGTTGTGAGGTCCTGATGCAGTCTCGTCCACAAAGCTACGGTTTTTCACAAAGCCATGCTTTGATCAACAAATGATCAACAAATGACCATCAACACACAGCAACACTCAGCATGCCACACTACCAAATTGGGAGTATATCACCGATAACCTTCAACTACATAACCTCTGAGCTCGTATGTCTCGGAGAAGGGTGTTAAGCTAAGAGAATAAATTCTCCGCCACCAAACAGAAATGTATTTGAAAGAAAATAGCTTTATATCTCAAAGTGTAATGTCAGACATACAACCAAACAAGTCTGTTTCGAGTTCGAACAGAACCGAAGGCACTTCCGAAGAATCCCTTGCAATCCGGGTATTCACAGTCCCGATCGAACTTCCCATCACTTAGGGAATCTCTATACCAGGAGCTACCCAGTGCAGAGACAATCGATAGTGTGATAACCCTGATTTTTGATGAATCATTTCATAGGTTAATTTAGTTTATATTTGTTTAAAATCACATTGAAAAAGATAGGAATGGGAAATTGATTTGCAGATACATGGTTTAAAACATGTACAGGTGCACAAGATAGTGTAAAGACATGTACACAGATTTCTGTGCAATATTTAGTAGAAATCAATAAATAAATTAAAACAACTGATTTAGAAATACATATGTATGAAGACAGAATTTTGTCTTTAAATAAAATATGGTACAAAGAAAATAAGAACTAGGCTGAAATAAACTTAAAATCATTTAAAGAAAGAAAGAAAAAATAAAAGACTTAGGTATACACATGATATACATGTATACAGTCAATCAATTCCTGGAAGAAAACAGAAGTTACATGGAAATGGCATGAGTCCTTAAACAAACACTCTATCTATTTCCAGTAATTTCTTTAATTTATGAAATAAGAAGTCATGCATATAACATGACCGAGGGAAAAATTAAAAAGGGAGAAGCTGATTTCTGAAAAGGAAGACAAGGACCACATACCCTTTTTATTTTCTTGAATCAAATAAGAGGCAGGCTATGTTTTGTATGGGGTAGAACTGACATTAGGTAAATTCCATAAACCCTAGTAACAGCCAGGATTTATATAAGGAGGCTTGGGGGTCATACCCATTTGCTCCTCACCACTTAAGAAAAAAATAATATAAGACATAAACTAGAGGAAAATAAGGGAAGGCAGAAGGCTAAAAAGGGGTTCATAAAGCTTAGGAAGAAGAAGAATTAAGGTGAGTAACCTCACTGAAAACTTTGGCATTAAGTCCTGAATATTGAGGCAGCCTATTTGAATTAATAGTTTACTTTTTGCAAGTTATGTTCATTTGTATGATTTAATGATTTCAGTTTGTTAATGATCCGTTTAAGTGTAAAACCCCTCACTATGATTTACCCAAAAAGATAAGAGTCGTGGATTCATGTTTTAAAATGTTTAGCTGTGTTATGGGTTAACTTTGAGATGGAGTGATTTCTTTTATAAGTTTTCTTTATAAAGTTGTTTATAAAATCCCCGGATTCATGTGGTAGATATATGGTCTGAAGATAGAAAGAAATATGGGGCTGCAACATTGTGTTGTTGCTTATGTCTCATATTAATTAAAACATAAGAAAATGTAGGAGTGCAATGTTGAACATGTGCTGAGCTTCTATGTTTTTGAACTGATCAAAATATACTTATGGTTTAGCCAGATCTATGAACCTGATTGAACCAGAGGTAAGAAAAGATAACTAACAAATTACTTAGGAGCATATGTGTACAACTGGATCCATTGTAACCCACAGGAAAAATGATATACTAAGAAATCACATCTGTTTCATGAATAAATGTTCGCTTCTGAGATCATGACTTACCAATGTCTGGATGATTACATATTGGTTGAATTGTTTATTTTTCTCTGATTAAATAATGAGATGCAGAGGGGATTAGCACCGTTATGGAAAAGGAAATATCACTTAGTAATTTAACTAAGGACTTTGGATCTTAGGGCTACAAAGTATGGCTTGGCAAGGGGAACATTGCAAGCTCACACATGGTTATACCCAGGGTCCTGAGTGTGCTGGGTTAACAGAGATATGTCCCAGGCAGTGTGTGGTTTAACAAAAGAAAGTAGCTAAAGACCCTAACATACTTGGTAATGAACAATAGAAATAGGTTCAAGAGAGGGCTTGAGTAAAATCCCTGATGGCCAGTAACCTAGTAGAAAGGACTTGGTGATTGGACTGATGAATAGGTTGATTGGTTTATGATGTTTTATGGATGAATCTTATGGTTGCAATCACTAAACTAATACCATTGAATCACATATAATTTGTGGTGCACTGATGTGTATGCTCATGTATCATAGAAACATGCACAAGAGTGGTACTGAGTTTCTTATCCATTTTTAAGTCATATGAATATGCATAAGTGTTATAAAAATCATGTTTTCAGTTAGATTACTCGTACCAGACTCCAGTCTGACCCTTTTGTGTTTATGCACCATTGGGTGTTTCATGGTTATATGGGGCAGTTCATGGTGATTATGCAGGTAAATAGGATCTTGGTTGATCAGGCTTTGGATGAGTTAACTACTAAAAGATTTGGATGCTATTTATAAAAGACTTTGTTGAAGTAAATCAAACATTCATGATGAACTAGATTTAGACATTTTATTTAAATTGCTTTGAGAAACCAATGTATTGTGGTTTTCTACTTTGTAAATGTTGAACTTATATGTGTCAACTGAAACTTGCAAGTTTTATTTTAGAAATGCTTCACTAAGTAATGAAGTCTCCTAAGCTTTCTGATTAATTGATTTATGATAATAGGAAACCTGAGATTGTAGAGATTTATAAACTAAATGAATGAGTAGGTACTGGGTATAAGAAATTCATGTTCAAGTTAAAAATCTGGCAGAGAGGCTTTTGAGTTTGCCTTGAAAAGATAGCACCAGATAACATGTAGTTTTGATGAGAAACAGTTCAAATTGAAATTGGCTAACATAACCATTTCATTGAGTCCGGGTTGAGCCTACACTAAAGAGTTTTAAGTCAAGTTTTTAGCCTTGTTTTATAAGTCTAATATAGGGTAGACTCAGACATTTGCAAATAAGAAGGAAAATATAAGGCACCAGAATTTCTCACAGACACACACATGCACAGAAACACGCACACACATGCACAAGCAAAAGCACAGTTTATACAGTAATAAAAATTATGGAAATTTATGTAGAGTGATGAGTCTTGAGACATAAAATCAATAGATATGCATTAACCCAGGTGTACTCTGAAAATCTAGTTTTTGGATGCACCATTGCTATGTAGAGAGTATTCCCTTAAGTAATACTCAAATAGATGTCTACTTTACAATTTCTGTACTCTGATTTAAGTAGAAAATGAGTTATATATCTTCATATATATAAGTTCAAGATGAAATGAGTAACCCAATATTTTTATATTGACAAAAGGTCCTGGATAGAAGAAAATTGGAATTAAACATTTTCTTGATTTAAATGGCCATGGTAAAAAAAATTAAGTGGGTCATTTCAGATAGGTTATCCTATCGTTTTCCCAAATAACCGGTCTTCAACACCGGTCTTCAAATGATATCCATATACGACGTATCACTTATTCGGAATGGGTCGCATGACACAAAGGTCCTCTCCCGGCTAAACCGAATAGTTAGCGCAATATTTAAAAACATATGGATATTGGTATTTCAGTTAAGTCACAACTTATTACCCAAAACTTCTCTTCAAATGGTTTAAACACATTACCATTTTAATCTTTTACAAAAAGATTCATTTCATAAAGTTCACCCAGTTTCACAAAGATCTATTCATAGATTTCCAAATCGATTTCCATTTCAATTGGATTAACTCATTAAAAATTTAAATAAAAGATTTAATTTATAGCTTTCAAAACAATTTCGTTTCAAATGGTTTAAACAAATCACCAATTTAAATCAGTTAAAAATAAACAGATTCAATTCATAGCTTTCAAAAAGAATTCACTCATAACTTGGAAAACCATTTTTTCAATTCAAACTTGAAATTCCTTTAACTTAAATTGGAAATTCATTTCTTATATGCAAGCTTTTATCATTTGAAAACAAATAGTTTTCATTTCGGAAAATCTGATTCCTTAATACGAGTTAAAATCCTTGGGTTAAATTCAAATTCTCAAAACACTACTTTTAAAATGGTTCAAATTCATATAAACACACTTATAACATTTATCACATTTTTAAACCAAAATTTTCAATATAGAATTCAATTCCATATTTTGAATTCAAATTCAGATTAAATTATTTAAATTGGAAGCTTTATCAAGTTATTCAAAATAACTTTTATCTTAAAAACTCCTTTTCGAAAGCTTTAACATTTAACCCAAATTCATTTCCAAAATCAATTGAAATCAAAATTTCAATTTCAAAAATATTAAATTTAAATCATCTGTGACTTAACCGATTTCCTCGTGAAATCCATATTTGTGTGTGTATGGTGTAGTCCATGGGTTTCACACACAATAGTGCAATATTACAAATCATCACAGGTTCAAATACAACGATATATTTGATAAGCGATATAACTATAACGCTTATCTTTTATTCATAGATCACAAATATATATATCATAGATAAATAAATTACTGATCATCCCAGATAAATAAATTACACTACAGATCACAACACAAATCAGGATTTCACACAAAGCATCACACATAAGGGATATCAAACAATTCAAAGCATTCTATTAGGTCCAAACATTCACAGATAAACTTATTAATCAACTGATTTATATAAATCAGATGTATAAATTATTAATCCAGGTTAATTATCATAAGTTAATTACAAATTATTTGAAATAATTTCCCTTTCATCATTTATTTGTTAACCTTTAATTATTAACTAATCATTCTTAATTAATGAATCAATTAATCTTTAGTTATTAAATTAATCTTAATTAATTACAATCTTTAATTAATTCTTTAATTATTAGCAAATAATTATACTCAAGCTACTAACCATCATTCAATTAATTACATTCAGTAATTATCTATTAATTACTTCTCTAAGTAATTATATTTCCAAAATTATCAAGTTATTATTCTAGATTAATTAACTTAACTAGTTAACTTGAACTAATCCAATTAACTCAATTAATTATACTGGATGATTAATTCCTTAATTGCTTATATTCAGTAATTACACTTAACAATTCCACAAATGGTTCTTATCAATTAAATTAACCTAAATTTATTGTTAAGATTAATCATTATTGATTATACATTGATTAACCATTAAGAACTCATTCTTTAATGAAATTATAAATCATTAAATCTTCATTACTTAAAGTAAAGCTCATTCATATTTATAATTTAATTATTATTCACAATATGTTTGAAACATTTTTTTTCAAATTTCATTTTTAATTTCCAATTTTTTCCTTTTCAATACTAAACAATTTTAAGTATTAAAACAATTTAAATTTTAAAACTTTATTTCCCAAACTAAATTTCCAAACTGAACTGGAATTAATACTCATATTTTGACTTAAAATTCAATTTAGACCTTGGTTTATAAAATTTAAATTTAGTTTTAAATTTCAAAACAAAATAGGTTTAAAACTTAAAACAAATTTTACCCGAGCCTAACCAACCTCTTCTTCGAGTAAACTACTCGAATTACCCGAGAAAACTTCAGGTTTTCCCCTGCTCTTCTTATTTTTTTAAACTTCGTTTGATTTAAAATTTTAAAATCTTGCTACTTAAGCAACTCGAGCTACTCACGAAAATACTCGAGCCAAACACATCTTTTCTCAAGCCAAACCCGAGACCAACTCGAGTTCCCTTCTTCTTCCTCAACTCAACAACACCATGACACACTGATGCACACGTACACGTGTACACATCACTGCCGCGCCTCCGACCATCGTCGAGACCTTCGGCACGTCGCCGACCATCTCCCCTAACCAACCGACCACCCAGTTTAACGACCTCACCTAAAAATCGAAATCTAGCAACTTGAAACCCACTGAAACAAAACTGGGTCACCCAAGATCGCCTCATATTGCCACCTCCGGCCATAAGAAAACACGCGATCACGTCCATAGCCGCGCCGACCAACCATGCATCGATTCCCCCTGCTCCAATCACCTCCGGTCCACTGACGACGTCGTAGCAACCTGGAAACCCGCGTCAACCAAAACTGGGTCTAAAACCCTAAACCCACCTCGTCCGGCCACCATGATGATCAGGAAATTCACCCTCCATTTTTCCTGAGATCGCCGACCTCCAATCTTCCTTCAGCCATGACCACGACCTCCCTCACCTTGTCGATCACCAGGAAATGCCAAAAGTACCAAATCCGTTCACCCGCAATCTCTCACCATTTACTCAACTAAAAATCATGATTTTTCTTTTAAAAATCATAGTTTCCGAAAGCAAATCATATTATATAAATGAATCGAGAAATTAAGATACCAGAATTTTGACATGCATTTAAATTTTACTATATTTCCTAATTTCTAGAAAATACTTTAATTAATTATGCTCAATTTTTTTTTAAAACTTAAAACATGATTATACAAACAGGTTTTGTTTGAAGCCTAAAGAGGAATAAAGGGAGAGATTTTGAATTTTTTAACAGGTTTGTAACCTGTAATGTAATAACAGAGGCAATATGCCTATTCAACAGACATGCACAAGTAAATATTCATTTTTGTATAAATGCAACCATATTTCATAGCTTCACTTCAACATAAATCACTACATCCATTTTATAGATCATATCAAAGAAGTTTACTCACAGTTGTTTTCCAGAAAATATGAACAGAGAGCAATTATTGTTGGAAACTGCAGTATGAATCTCCTGTAACTCCTCCCTGCTTTTGATCTCTAGTTGTAGTTGATTTGTTTGATGTTTAAGTTGAAGTTTTTGTTTAAGTTTGAAATTATATTCACTTCAGATATGCTTTGAATGATGAACGAAATTGAAATGAGAAGCTTGATATAAAGAAGAGAAGTTTTACTGGGTGATGTATTATCTTGTACAGGGTGATAATTTGTTTGTACAATATAAATCAGAGATTTTTTTCATTTTGGGGCTGATACATTTCGAGTTGACCTTATTTATGCTAGCATTAAATGCTTAAGTCCTTTATGTCTTCATATTTTTGCTTGTTTTGTATTTAAATGATTTGTTTACTTCAGCCTACATACTTATGTCTGAATATAGTTCTTCTTTGGGGCTGAGATAATATGGTTGTGGTGGTTGCATTTATTACTTGTACAAATGAATATTTTTCTCATATCTTCCTTTGCAAGCTTCACTATATATATTGTTTGTTTACACTTGAATATATATTTGCTTTTGCAAGTTTATTCCTATCTTTTATATGTTTTGTTCATAACCATTTATTTTTTTGTTCCTTGTTTACTTCCAGGTTTACATGTTTACATTTCAACTTGTACATGAATATGACTTATTTGTTTTTCTTTGGCCTTATCACTTTGTAGTATACATGAGTTCTATATTTTTCCTTTCTTGCTGTCTTCTTTTGCTTTATATTGTTACATACTTGAATATATTTTATCCTTTGTATTTTTGTTTGTTTTATTATCTTGTATTTTGTCTTATTACTTTGAAACAAAAATGAATTCCCATAGTTAATATGTTGTTAGGATTGTTGCCAATGTATTTACTTTATTATTATCATATAACTATATAAGTGATCTTATATATATATTTCCTATATTTTAACATGTTGTTAAATTTCTAGCAATTGTTTACTTTGTATTTTATAACTTAGCTTATATATTTGTATTTCTATTTTTAGACCATTTATTTACGATTTGAATTCAAATCAAATATGTGTATATATATATATAGGCACAACTATATAGATTTACATATATATACAATCTCTAAATTTAAAATGATTTATATTTTTATTTGGATTCGGGGAAACTCGAATCAATTTATCACTTAATTTTACAATTTTAATTCAAAAATTCAATTAATTATCAGTTTAAATATATATAAAATCTGGGGTCGTTACAGACTTCCCCCCTTATGAAATTTCATCCCCGAAATTTGCGAAGGAGACACAAAGATAGATGAAGAATATTTCATCAAATCAAACTGAATATCTATTCTGCATTTAGCTTACCAAATCATAATATCAATAATAGATACGAAAACAAATTTGTTTTAACACTTCATAAGATACTCGGGTTATCCAGATCTACGAAATATGCAGTGGCATCGGTCAGTTCAAAGGGATAACTAACCATTCGTAGAATATATCTGAACCGAAATTGTATTCATATATCTGTCTATTTTTGGGTACAATTTCAAAACTTTTAGTTTAGAAACTAAAGTATACCTATCAACAATAGCAACCAAAGCAACCAATACATCCAAACCAACAATTCTGGCCTATTTGGAGTTTATATCCCATATTAATATATCGAATCTCTTTCCTGGAACTACCAGAAACTATCAAAGAATAGAAAAGATGACGAACAAAAGAGATTGATAGAGAAAAGATTGTTTCCTTGTTGTTACAGGGTATTGAACATTTATAGTCTAATTCCCCTGTCCCCTATCTCATCCTCTTCTTGCACTCATACTCACTATCGGTGGATAGTAAGAGAATTTACTGAGGTATACGAACAGATATCTTAGAGATTACTCATTCTAGGTTATACTTCACCCTATCTCTAATGAGTTACTTAATGTGTTATACCCCTGAGCTAAAGTTCAACCTTAGCTTTGATACCAAATGTAAGAGTCCAAAAACTCGGCTTTCGAAAATCGGCACCCGTACTTCACTTGTACTCAAATGTCGTAGATTCAAACGCCGAATTTGGCTTCCCGGAGCTTATAACACAGTAAGTATAACAACACAGCAGAATAAAGAAATAGATGATATCATATACGACTCCAATGAATACAATATCCAGAATGATATACAACAATGATATCAATATGATACAACAATATCAGAGATAAATAATGCTATAATGGAAATAACAGAAGTGATAACTCCAAATCATCTTCAAAAGAGAATGAATCCAACAACTCCATCATCAGCTCGAACCACCATCACGTTGCACCAAGATAAGCAATGTCAGTCGTGCGTGAACCCCAAAACTGAACTAGCTCCATATAATCTACTAAACCTGACTATCTGAAAAACCCAACTCTAGACTGCCCGTGTGGAAAATTGTGGGCACCCAGAGTTTAGGAAGGGAACAATAAACTTCGAGTCAGTCATGGGACTGGTGTGAGTAACAAAAGCAGTTTATCTTCAAAACAAACAACAAAGCATTTTAAACATCGAAATCCGCAATGCTTTTGAAAAATGAAACTACCATAACACCTCCCGCCACACACACAATGCAAATACAAAATTGGAGGAGATTTCTTCTTATGATAGTCAAACATGCTTACTACGCAAAATCATTGGATTATTATTATTAGTGGATAGTGGAAAACATTTCGAAAGTATAATATTAATCTTAGCCAATATAGACATTTCGAACTATGCCTACTATAGCTACCATCTAAACAGTGGTGACCACCATAAGTAAATGGCAGGTTCTACAATTAAAAATGTACTTGGTTCGTATTGGAAATTGGATTTCCAACAAATGGTCAGGCTAAGGACTTCCTACTGTCAATGGGTACGCCTCTGGATGGATGTCCCGAGAACCTAACCGGATCTCTGCCAACACAAGGCCGGGTTACCCCTTACACTAGGTAACTACTTCTCGAGTATGCCACCCCCGGTCCTTTGGGACCTTTATCCGAGGTACCTCGATCACAAAGCAGCAATCACACAGAGTAATTGAGATTGGAACAACCACATAGGTTAAATATCAGGGCCCCATACCTGATACCACCCTTTTCCAGAAGGAAATGACATACCCTAAAGGGAGTGACCCTCATAACCTTACCACATCATCCCTGTTTCGACCATTTCCGGGTTGTGAGGTCCTGATGCAGTCTCGTCCACAAAGCTACGCTTTTTCACAAAGTCATGCTTTGATCAACTTATGATAAACAAATGACCATCAACACATAGCAACACTCAGCATGCCACACTACCAAATTGGGAGTATATCACTGATAACCTTCAACTACATAACCTCTAAGCTCGTACGTCTCGGAGAAGGGTGTTAAGCTAAGAGAATAAATTCTCCGCCACCAAACAGAAATGTATTTGAAAGAAAATAGCTTTATATCTCAAAGTGTAATGTCAGACATACAACCAAACAAGTCTGTTCCGAGTTCGAACAGAACCGAAGGCACTTCTGAAGAAGCCCTTGCAATCCGGGTATTCACAATCCCGATCGAACTTCCCATCACTTAGGGAATCTCTATACCAGGAGCTACCCATTGCAGAGACAATCGATAGGTTATCCTATCGTTTTCACAAATACCCGGTCTTCATCACCGGTCTTCAAATGCTATCCATATACGACGTATCACTTATTCGGAATGGGTTGCATGACACAAAGGTTCTCTCCCGGCTAAACCGAATAGTGAGCCCAATATTTAAAAACATATGGATATTGGGATTTCAGTTAAGTCACAACTTATTACCCAAAACTTCTCTTCAAATGGTTTAAACACATTACCATTTTAATCTTTTACAAAAAGATTCATTTCACAAAGTTCACCCAGTTTCACAAAGATCTATTCATAGATTTCCAAATAGATTTCCATTTCAATTGGATTAACTCATTAAATCTTTAAATCAAAGATTTAATTTATAGTTTTCAAAACAATTTCGTTTCAAATGGTTTAAACAAATCACCATTTTAAATCTGTTAAAAATAAACAGATTCAATAAATAGCTTTCAAAAAGAATTCACTCATAACATGGAAAACCATTTTTTCAATTCAAACTTGAAATTCCTTTAAATTAAATTGGAAATTCATTTCTTATATGCAAGCTTTTATCATTTGAAAACACATAGTTTTCATTTCGGAAAATCTGATTTCTTAATACGATTTAAAATACTTGGGTTAAATTCAAATTCTCAAAACCCTACTTTTAAAATGGTTCAAATTCATATAAACACACTTATAACATTTATCACATTTTTAAACCAAAATTTTCAATATAGAATTCAATTCCATATTTTGAATTCAAATTCAGATTGAATTATTTAAATTGGAAGCTTTACCAAGTTATTCACAATAACTTTTATCTTAAAAACTCCTTTTCGAAAGCTTTAACATTTGATGCAGCAGCGGAATTACAGAAAATGATTGTGATGATGAAACTAGCAATCGATGAAGTAGAAGATACCGAAATACCCAAATTCGTTGATCTGAAGATACCGAATTCTAGCTATCCTAAACACGTTGATCGCGCACAATACCGTGTTTAAAGATCTACGATTCTTCGCACGTTGATCTAGCGCACTAGATTCCATGAATCGGCTTCAGCAGTCGTTGAATCGAGCGCACTCGATTAACCGAAAGTGGAGATAGGAGATTACACTCAACTACCAATTTAATGAAAGCACAAAGCTAACAAACAAAAGTTTAATTCCAAAATCAACAACCTTACAAATGACACTACCGGCCTATTTATAGTCACACATTCAAAAACAGAACACAGTTTCAACACAACACTTAGGTCGTGAACGACCTACGACCTAAAATAGTGCGACCTAAAAAAAAACAGGCGACTTACGACCTAAAACAATTCGACCTAAAAAATATTACAACATAAGCAAATACAACACAACACTTTACAACACATAGGTCGGGAATGACTTAACTCTTCTTCAACATCTTCAAATTGAACTACGGATTCAGGAGAGACTTATGAGATAAGGCCTTGCGACCTAAGAAAGTGAGCGAGGTAAGGACTTGAGGGACGTAAGAAATACTGCTTCAGGCTCTTCACGCGACCTAAGAAAGGTAGCGACTTAAGAAAATGAGCTTCAGCGACCTAAAGAAGGCACGACTTAAAATAGGTCGCGAGCAACCTAAAACTCCTGGAGCGACTCAAAGCTTTGCGACCTAAAGACTGTTGCCGTAGTAGTTAGATCGGTATTACCAGGTCGTTGCTTGTTGAATTTAGATCGGCATTCCTGATGTATTGCCTCATCTCTCTTTTTAGGTCACGGACGACTTAAATCATCTCTCTCGTTAGGTCGCGGACGAACTAAATTTACCGAGCGACCTACATTTTCCGAGCGACCTAACTCCACTGGGCGACTTAGAGCAGATGCAGTAGTGTGCGCTGCATCATTCTCCCCCGGTTGACAAAAATTCGACCTCGAATTTGCACCTTCCCCTTCTTTAACAAGATTACTCCCGTAATACGGAATCAAATGTTTAACGTTGAAAACGTCTGCAGTGTTAATATGATCCGGCAGTCTCAACTGATATGCATTATCATTGATTTTCTTCAAAATCTCTACTGGACCAATTTTTCGTGCTTTCAATTTGTTGTAAGTTCCAATTGGAAAACGATCTTTGGTCAACACGGCATAAACCAAGTCACCTTCTCTGAAATTCACACTCCTTCGCTTTTTATATGCCAGTTGTTTATACTTCTCATTTGATGCAAGCAATCGTTCATGAACAATTTTGTGGCATTCCTGCAACCCAGTCACAAAATCACCAGCTCGCTTAACAACTCCCTTCTGATATAGCACTGTTGACAAATCCAACGGTCCCTTTGGCAAGCTTGAATATACAACCTGAAACGGACTAAATATAGTACTTCGATTGACTGCATGATTATGTGCAAACTCTGCTTGACATAGCTTTATATCCCAGCTCCTCAAGTTATCTTTCACGAGACATCTCAACAAGTTTCCCAACGATCTGTTAACCACCTCCGTTTGTCCATCAGATTGCGAATGATAGGCGCTACTAAAATTCAGCTTTGTTCCAACCATCTTCCACAAACTTAACCAAAAATGGCTTAGAAATCTAGTATCCCGATCTGAAACAATCGATTCAGGTAGCCTATGCAATCGATACACTTCTTTAAAGTATAATTGAACAACTCGAACGGCATTCGCTGTCTTCTTACACGCTATGAAATGTGCCATTTTTGAAAACCTGTCCACCACAACGAATATAGAATCACTTCCCCTTTGAGTTCTAGGCAAACCTAAAACAAAATACATGCTCACATCCACCCACGGTCTAGTAGGCACAGGTAACGGCATATATAATCCTGCATTTGTAGCGGTTCCCTTCGACAATTGACAGACATGACATCTCTCCACAAATCTCTCCACTTCTTTTCTCATTGACGGCCAAAAGTAAGATTGAGAAATTAGCTGTAACGTACGATCTCTACCTACATGGCCTTCTTCATGTAATTCCTTTACAATTTTCATCCATAAACTGCAATCTGGTACACATAATCGATTTCATTTAAATAGAAAACCATCCACTAATACAAGCTCATCCGACTTTCCCTCCTGGACTTCATGTACAAACTTTGCAAAGTAAGGATCTTCAACACACAACTCTGGAAGTACTTCGAACCCTATCACTTCAACTTTCATTGTAGTTAATAAATGATTTCTTCTGCTCAACGCATCCGCCACTCGGTTTGTAACTCCAGATTTGTGTTTCACAACAAATGTAAATTACTGCAGATATGCAATCCACGATGCATGTCTTGCTAAAATTTTCTCCTGTCCTTGCAGATGTTTCAAAGCCTCATGATCAGTGTATAGCACAAACTCCTTGTGAAATAAGTAATGTCTCCAATGTTTAATGCCTTGCACAACAGCATAAAATTCCACATCATACGTACGGTATCTTATCTTCGCTCCTGATAACTTCTCACTGAAATATGCAATAGGACGTCCCCTCTGATTCAACACCCCTCCAATTCCAACTTTGGATGCATCAGTATGTAGTTCAAACAACAACTGAAAATCTGGTAATACTAGAATTGGTGCTGTCGTCAAAAGTTCCTTGATCCGCTCAAAAGCAACCCCTGCTTCCTCTGACCATAAAAATTGCTTCCCCTTCATACAATCAGTAACTGGTGCCATCACGCTACTGAAGTGTGGAATAAATCTTCGATAGAATGATGCTAAACCATGAAAACTTCTAACTTCTGTTATCGTCCTGGGTTGTGGCCAATTTCTGATTGCTTCAACTTTATTCTGATCCACTTGTATACCTCTTCTCGATATAACATACCCCAAAAATAAAACACTATGCGTCATGAACACGCATTTCTTCGTTGCAGCATAAAATTGTTCCTGTCGCAGTACCATAAACACTTCTCTCAGATGTTGCAAGTGTTCTTCTGCGCTTCCACTGTATATTAGTATATCATCAAAATACACCACCACAAACTTCCTAATAAATGGTCTAAAAATCTGATTCATCACCCGCATGAATGTACTAGGTGCATTCGAAAGACCAAACGTCATAACCAGCCATTCGTACAACCCTTCACGTGTCTTGAACGTTGTTTTCCATTCATCCCCTAGTCTGATTCGAATTTGATGATAACCACTCTTCAAATCAATCTTTGAAAATATAGTAGCTCCACTAAGGTTATCCAACAATTCAGTCTAGGCATAGGAAATTTGTATCTCACTGTAATCTTATTCAACGCCCGACTATCAGTGCACATCCTCCACGTCCCATCCTTCTTCAGTACTAACAATGCTGGCAAAGCACATGGACTTAAACTTTCCTGCACACGCCCTTGTTCAAGCAATTCTTCCACCTGCCTTCGCAACTCCTCGTGCTCCTTTGGACTCATTCTATAGTGTGGTCTATGAGGTAACACAACACCTGGAACAAGATCAATTTGATGTTGAATGTCCCTCAACGGCGGTAACTCCGTTGGCAACTCCTCTGGAAATACATCTTCAAATTCCTCCAGCGCTGGCTTTAGCTTTTCAGGGATTTCAACCACTTCTTCACTCTCACGTCCAATCAAACAAAATACTTCAGGCTCCTCTTCTACTTCCTTCACAAACTCCTTCAAAGATAGCAAAGTTTTAAGCTCTTCAATCTCCTCCAACTTGCTTTCTTGTTGTTGTCGCTTCTTGGGAACTAAAGTAATTTTTGTGCCTTCAAACATGAAACTATAACTGTTAGTACGCCCATCATGTTGCACAGCTCTATCATACTACCACGGCCTCCCCAACAACAGATGGCATACATCCATGTCCACAACATCACACCAAATTTCGTCTTTTTATTTCTTCCCAATTGAAAAATTAACACAAGCTCTTCGAATAACTTTCACCTCCCCACCTTTCCTCAACCAAGCTAACTTGTACGGTTTAGGATGCTTCTCAGTCTTTAATGCCAGCTTCTTCACAGCCTCTGTAGAAATGATATTATCACAGCTTCTCGCATCAATGACAAACTTGCAAACCCTTCCCAAGATAGTGCATGTTGACTGAAAGATGTTACTCCTCAACCAGCTAGTCTCTTCCTCCTGCTTTGGTGTCAAGCAATTCCTCCTCATCATTAATGTATATCCATCATCTCCTGACAATAACTCTTCCTTTTCAACCGTTAATGAATTAGAACATTCAGCCTCCTCATCCTCATCCTCAACCTCAGCTATCATTGCTCGCTTCTTTGGCTTTGGACATTCATTGCTTTTGTGACCAACCTCTTGACAATTGAAACATTTGATACCACTATTGACTCTGGTCTTAGCAACTTCATTAACAACTGGTTTTGCAACAGCCTTTGTAATATTCACATTGCTACTAGCCCCTTTCACTTGATTGTTGGAATTTGTAAACACACCACCACCTCTTCTGCCTTGCTTCTTCCAAGCTAACGCCTTCTAGTGTGCCTCCGCAACAGATCTGGGATCAAACATATTCACCATATCTTGAATCTGCATTCTCAACCCTCCAACAAACCTAGCTGTCAACTGCTCCTCTGTTTCCATAATATCATTCCTGACAATAAGTTAGTAAAATTCATCAGCATAGTCATTCACAGACTTCGTACCCTGTCTCAAGTTCTGCAATCGTTGATACATAAGAGATTGATAATTGTAAGGTAAGAATGTGGCTTTCATCAACTTCTTCATCTTCTCCCAAGATTCAATCTTTGACTTCCTCATCCGTTCACGTGTAAGTTTGGTTTGCTGCCACCATGCTAAAGCTCTACCCCTCAACCTTGTAGCAACCAACTTCACTCTACGATGTTCTGGCACCTCCTTGAAGTCAAAAATCTCCTGACATCCAATCCAAAAACTCCTCAGCTATCATATGTAATGACCCAAGATTTTAGGAATTTATTCTGACAAATATAAATGAATTCAAAATAATTTTTGAATTAAATCTTGAAAGGGAATTGATATAGCTTGATAGTGTATCAGTATGTGTGTACATGTGTGCACAGGAAATGCACATGAACTAAAGCTAAAATCCCTGAACTCTAAGAATAAATACATATTGATATGTATGGGAATATATATATATATATATAGGTTAAATCCTTAAAAGTTGTATGCATAAGTAAATATACATATATGGATGCTACTGAATATTTGGAGTATACATGTGCATGTGTGTGTAAATACAGAATGATGTATAAATATATATATATATATAGGTGTACTAATTATTTCAGTAAGACTTATATAAATATATATGTGTTAATAAAATACTAGAGTTCAAATTAGTAAGATAAAATAAACAGACATATTTTAGTATATAGGAAGAAAGAAAGAAAAACTGAAGATATAAAAAGGAGTATTCCTCTTGTAAATAAATAAAGGAGGTACATACCATTTACATGAAAGCTAAAATTAGGAAAAATAAGACAAAACAAGGAAATGCTTGGTATAGGCAGAATTAGGAAGAGTATTTGATAAATAATAAAATCAAGTCACATTTTTAGCATGATTGTAGACAAAGGAAAAAGTATTTTCTGAAAAGCAAAATTCTGAAATTAGCCAAAAAGAATGTAACCACTTTTCTCTTCACCTAAATTAAGCCGGGAAGGGTAGAACTTTGGGTTCAAATAAAATATAGATAACATGATTTTTCTGGTGGGCAAAAATGGTTTTAGCCAATACCCAAAACCCTAAGGAAGACCCTGTATATATACATGTATATGCAGCAGCCTCCTCTCCTTCTCAGAAAAGAACTTTGAAAAAAAAGGGAAACAACACCATAGAAATCATAAGGCAAGGGAAGGAAAAGAGCTTGAGGCTAAAGGCAGAAGTTCATCAATTAATTAAGGAAGCAAAGAAGAGAGCTAGGTGAGAAAACTCACTCAAAAATCTAAGGCAATAAGTCCTGATGTAGGCAGCCAGTTATAGTAATTTTCTTAAAAATATATTTTCATATGAGAATGCTTATCTGTGATTTTAAAACTAAAAATGTTTTGATTCTCTTTGGTTGTTCACTTGTTTTATTATAAGAAAGCTTTATGTGTTGTTAGTATACATATATGTTTTATGAACCCAGATCTATGATATGTTAATGTTTAGGAACATAAACAAATACCCAGAAAATAAATGTTGAATATAGGCAAGTAGTATTGGTTTTGGCTTAACTCAGAGAAATGAAAACAAATTGAGCTGCAATATACTCATGTATAAGTGCTGAGGCTTGAGACAAAGAGGAATTAGGGGTGCAATAGGGTTGCCTATGTGCTGATGCTCCTAATTTTATAAAAATGCATAAAGATATATACACATAGCAAACAAAATTTTGTGATTCAGTGAAACCAGATCATTCTGAGTTTAACTCAAGCACAAATGTTTGCAAAAAGGAAAAACTCTCTCAGAAGCCATAAGCTAATGTTAGTTGCCTATACCCCTTTTAAAATTACCAAAATATATATATATACATACAGAACCTTATTTATTTAGTCACCAATGGTTGTTTGCTTGTTTGTCTCTGTATGGTTATGAATAATATGAGATGCCATGATATGGATGTTTTTAGTTAGTAAAATGGATCACTGAATGGTTTAGTCATGAAAAATCAAAAGAGTATTATTAACTTAAACATGATTAGGAAATTGGGGTCAAGAACACTGCAGGAATGACTTTTTTTCTTGAGTAGTACAAGTTGACACATGGCTTGTTTAAGTCCTGAGATCTTTGTGTAATGGAGTGAATTAGTTCATTACAGTGTGTCCATTGATTCATAAATATTGCAGATGAGACCAGGATAGATAAATATACCAAGGGAATAATATTTGAGATGATGAGAAAACTAGAGTTTTTCCCAGAATTGAAATATGAGGATTGAATAAATGATTTAACTCATATTGGTTATTTTCCTGTTTGGTATGGATGATTGTTTGACTATGACTGAATTGTATGCTTGAATATATGTGCCATATTTATATATGTAGTCTTTGGAAAGAAAAATTAAAGTGTGCACATGCACAATGACACAGAGCATGCACACAAGTATGATCTGATTCCAAAGGGCAGAACTTTATGTATATGTATTTAATTTGATTTTAACCTAATTAACTAATTGCTTTTGTGAATTTTCTCATACCAGACATGTGTCTGACCCTAGTGTCCTAATGGCATCTGGGGTGTCTCATTTAAAATGAGGCAGTTTCAAATGCTTTTTCAGGGATTGCAGCAACTAAGTAGGAGTAGGAGCAAGGCTTTGAGAAGAAGATTATAGCATGCTAAACTTAGTTAGATAAGAGCCTAAATGATAAAATCCGCATGTATTAATGATTTAAATTGTTACTTGTATTAAGTGTTGGATATGGGATGGATATTTTGTTAAGTATTTTATTAAGAGATTGACTTGTATCTGGAATTTATGAATCTAGTTAATATCTGATATTAAAGAAGTTAATCAAAATATTGTAAGTGGATTTAGTAAGAACACCATGTTTAAATTAAATGATTATATTTTATAAATGTATTAGTCAATCTTGAGTCTTTAGAAAGGATTTTAGTTTTGGAAAATCTGGATAGTTGATTCTCAGGAAAAAATTAAATGGTTTTATCTTTCTACCATGGCATATGTATATAAAAGATAATAGGCATAGGTTGAATGTTTTTATATGACTGCAAGGTTCCCATAATTTAACTTGTTTCATACAAATGTTTCATGTCTTGTTTTTAAATAAAGAAAGGATCTGTAATAAGGGAGTTCAAAGCCAGATCCAAATAGTTGCAGTTATATACGCACATAAACATGTTTTGTGCAAATATTAACACACCTTTTTCCTATGTATTTGTAATAGGAATCTGAATTTCACTCAGATCTTATTGCATATAACACTGTACTATGTGTGGATTGATTAAATTCAATCAATCCAAAATCCTCTTGTTTTCCAGAACTCTGATTCAAACAAGAGAGGCATATACATCCTCACATGTATGTGCTTATCTTTGTGAATGTACTGATATATTTATATTGGTTAATTGTTTTGATCCTGGATATATTTTGTTTATTGGAAAAAGAAAATGACCCTGGGAAATGTATTTGTAATGAATGATCAATCTATATATCATCTCTGATAGTTCAAAGGAAGTTTAAATAAAACTTAAAGTGTAAATGAATGTAGGTGGACATCCAGGCACATATAAATTGAATGTGCATATACATGTACATAGAAATCGAATTTAGACGTCAGTCTAAATAATTTAGACGTCTGAGATTAAACTTAGACGTCAGTCATAATAATTTAGACGTCTGAGGTTAAATGTAGACGTCTGTCACAAAAAAAATTAGATGTCTGAATTTAGTTCAAAATGTCTTTTTCTCTCTGTTTCAATTTTAGATCTCTAAGCCGTCTGTCATAATTAGTTAGACATCTGGGATTAAGTTTAGACGCCTGTCATAATTATTTAGACGTCTGAACTGCTGATTTTGCCTAATTTGCCTATTTAAAAAGAAACAAGTGGCTATGCCAATAGCTTGTATGGCATTTTGATTTCTATTTGATTTAAATTTCCCTTTGATGAAAAAAAAATCCTTATGAAATTAGGGTAGAAATAGGAGGGTCATTCCATTTGGTATCAGAGCTATGTTATTCAACATAGTAGAAGTAAAGATCAAGTTCTTAGATGGAAATAAAATTTAAAGGAACTAAATATATATATCAATGTTTTCAATGTGAAAAAAAAACCACTGAAATAATAAAAATTACCAATCAAACTAACCAGCTATGTAAATTATTATTAGCAAACTATGGTAGGGAGACCACCAAATCAGGGAGCAGGATCTTCCCATGCACCACCAATGGTCAATCTGCAAGACTTGGTGAGAGCATTTAGGGATGGGGCAGGACAAAGGCAAGAAAATCCCTATGAAGAACTCTCAAAATTACTTAAGACATATACTCATTTAGGAGGCAAAAGCTTTGAAGGGACAGAGAGTATCATGGAAATTCAAACATGGTTGAGAACATTGGAAAGAATTTTCAATGACATGCAACTTGATGATCAAAGAAAGAGGCAAGTGGCTTCAAGACAGCTAAAAGGAGTAGCTTTAGGCTGGTGGGAAGTAATCATTGCAGGAAGGAATGAGAATGAAATCACTTGGAATCAATTCAAAGAGATGTTGGAAGCAAGGTTTGTACCAACATCAGCAAAGACTACCTTGCTAGAAGAATTTATTAGACTTAGACAAGGAACCATGACTGTCACAGAATACACTCAAAGGTTTGAGGGGCTTTCCACATATGGAGCAATGCTTGTGGCAGATGAGGCATCCAAAAATGATAGGTACATAAAGGGGTTGAACCCAGGACTTAGCAGAGCCATGTTACCCTATGCAGATAGGACTTTTGACCATGTGATAGACTTAGCTTTGAGGTTGGAGCAGCATGACAAGGAAAGGGAGAAGTTCAGAAATTTTAAGAACAATAACACCAAGAAAGGTAAGGGGAGGTATCACCCTTATGATAAGAAGAAGGAAGAGGCCAGTAACAAAAGCACTGGAGATGTCAAAGCTAAGGAAACTAAGAAGAAAATTGTGTGCCATCAGTGTGGAAAAGAAGGACACATCAAACCAAGATGTCCAGAATTGAAGGGAGGAGCCTTCAAGTGCTATCTATGTGGGAAAGAGGGGCATATGAAGAGGAATTGTCCTGATTACAAACAGCAAGGAAAATTGGCAAATTTGGAAGGAAAAGGCAAAGCCACAGTGGAAAGTAACACAGAAAACCATAGCCAAGTGGAAGGTACATTACTTATTTGTACCATACCCATAGCAGTAGTATATGATATTGGGGCAACTCACTCTTTAATTTCTTATGAACTAGTTAAAATGCTAAAACTGAATTGCATATTGGTTGAAACCCCATTACATATACAAAGTCCACTGGGAGTTCTAGTGTTTTAAATATGATTTGTGTGGATGTGGAATTAAACATAGGAGGAAATATTTTTATTTCCAATTTATATGTTTTGAATTACCCAAATATAGGTGTTATATTGGGGGTAGACTGGTTAAGGAAATTTAAAGCCATAATTAATTTAGACTCATCCACCATATCATTGCAAAATTCTAGAGGTCAGAGAATCACAGTTTTATGTGAAGTAGCTAAGGAAGGAAAACTATATCATTTAGTTGACTCAGAAAAAGATTTTAGTGAACTAACCATTGAAGAAATTCCCATAGTCAATGAATATTGGGATGTGTTTGGAGAGGTCAAGGGTGTTCCACACCATAGACCAGTAGAGTTCCAGATCAATCTAGTTCTAGGAGCAAGCCCAGTGATTAAAAAGCCAACTAGAATGGGGCCAAATGAACTAAAGGAATTAAAGAAACAGTTAGAAGAATTGGAAGAAAAGGGTTTTATAAGACCCAGTAATTCTTGCTGGAGAGCACCAGTGGTATTTGTTAAGAAACAAGATGGAACTTTGAGACTCTGCATAGATTATAGGGAATTAAACAAGGTAACCATTAAAAATAAATACCCATTGCCAAGAATAGATGATCTTTTAGATCAATTAGCAGGGGCAAAAGTATTTTCTAGACTAGATTTAGCATCTGGTTTTCATCAAATGAAGGTGGAAGAATCAAGCATCAAGTACACTGCCTTTAACACTAGGTATGGGTTGTATGAATTTTTGGTTATGCCATTTGGCTTGACCAATGCACCATCATACTTTGTGGATCTAATGAACAGAACCTTTAGAGATTATTTAGACAAGTTTGTGCTTATTTTTATAGATGACATTTTGATTTATTCCAAAACAGTGGAAGAACATAAGCATCATTTGCACCTGGTTTTGTCTAGATTAAGGGAAAAAGATTTAAAGGAAAAATTTTCAAAATGTGTATTTTGGAAAGTGGAAGTACATTTCCTTGGCCATGTTATATCTGCTCAAGGAATTTCAGTGAACCCTAATAAAGTAGTGGCTATTCAAGCATGGAAGAGGCCAAGCACTGTGAGTGAAGTAAGGTCATTTATGGGGATGGCATGGTATTATAGGAGGTTTATAAAAGATTTTTCAAAAATTTCTACACCACTCACTAACCTAACCAGGAAGAACCAAGCTTTTGTTTGGTCAGAAAAATGTGAGAAGTCTTTTGAACAGTTGAAGGAGGCATTGGTAAATGCTCCAATTTTAAAGGTACCTCATGGAAATGAAGAATTAGTTGTATACACTGATGCTAGTGGATTTGGCTTGGGTGCAGTGCTGATGCAACAAGGCCAAGTCATTGCATATGCATCCAGACAACTTAAACCCCATGTAGTAAGGTATGCCACACATGATCTCGAATTAGCAGCTGTGATCTATGCTTTAAAACTTTGGAGACATTATTTGTTAGGCACAAAGTTTGAACTTTACACTGACCATAAGTCTCTAAAATATTTATTTTCACAAAAAGACTTGAACATGAGGCAACATAGATGGGTGGAGTTCTTAGCTGCCTATGACTTTGACATACTCTATACACCAGGCAAAGCAAACAAAGTTGTAGATGCTCTAAGTAGACAACATGCTAAATTGGCTATGATGATGATAGAAGAATTTAAGGGCTTGTCTTTGCTAACTGAGTTTGAAATTGGGGAGAATGGTTGTGTGCACATGGATGAGTAGATGCATGGTGCACAAGAAGATAAAGGGAAGTTAAGCTTAATGACACTTCAACCAGATTTAATTTTGAAGGTAGGAAAAATGCAAGAACAAGATGCCAACTTATTAGAGAAGAAAATGCTCCTCTCAAGAGGGGAGGAAGTGATGAATCACCATATTGATAAAAATGGTTATATGAGATACCAGAATAGGATGTGTGTACCAGAGGACACAGAATTGAAGAAAGAGATATTGAATGAATATCACAGAAGTAAATACTCCATACACCCAGGCAACACAAAAATGTACCAAAATTAGAAAAGAGACTTCTGGTGGAAGGGGATGAAATCTGATGTAGCTAAATACATTGCCAAATGTATGACTTGCCAACAAGTCAAGGCTGAAACCCAAAGGCCATCAGGGTTGATGCAACCTCTTAGTGTACCACAGTGGAAGTGGGAAGACATATCTATGGACTTCATATATGGACTGCCTAGATCTAAGAGAGGTAATACAAGTATATGGGTGATAGTTGATAGGCTAACCAAGGTAGCACACTTCATCCCAGTCAAGTCAGAAAGAACAGCACCAAAATTAGCTCAAATTTTTATAAAGGAAGTGGTAAAGTTACATGGCATTCCCAAAACCATTGTGAGTGATAGGGATACCATCTTCACTTCAAAATTCTGGAGAAGCTTTCAAGAAGCAATGGGAAGTGAACTATGTTTAAGTACTGCCTACCATCCTCAATCAGATGGGCAGACAGAGGTAGTAAACAAAGTTTTGGAGGACATGTTGAGGGCATGTATACTGGATTTTGGGGGCAACTGGGAAGATTCTCTTCATCTAGTTGAATTTACATACAACAACAGCTACCAAAGCACCATAGGAATGGCTCCATTTGAAGCCTTATATGGTAAACCCTGTTTGTCACCTGTTTGTTGGGTAGAAGCAGGAGAAAGGTCTATTTTAGGACCTGAGTACATACAAGAAACTAAGGAGAAAATTGAGTTGATAAGAAGAAGAATGGCAGCAGCTCAAGATAGGCAAAAGAAATTTGCAGACATGAGAAGGAGGCAGGTAGAATATGAAGTGGGAAATTTTGTTTTCATCAAAATCTCACCTATGAAAAATGTGCTGAGATTTGGAAAACAAGGCAAGTTAACCCCGAGATATATTGGACCATACAAAATTCTGGAAAGAATTGGTCCCTTGGCATATAAGTTGGAATTACCAGAAAACATGCAAGGTATACATGATGTTTTTCATGTATCACAATTGAGAAGGTGGGTCCATGACAAGGCAGAAATTCTTGAGACCCCAACCCAAGTGCAGATAAATTCTAATTTGATTTATGAAAAGGATCCAGTGGGGATTTTGGCAAGAGAGGTGAAGAAGTTGAGAAATAAATCTCTGAAACTTGTGAAGGTACAGTGGAGTCTTGATCCTAGTGATTGCACATGGGAATTAGAGGACAAAGTTAGGATGAATTATCCTAAGATATTTTCAGATTAAAGGTAATTCTGATCTTTGATTGTTTTCTTTTTAGATGCATATGTTTTTAGTCATTATAGAACTGAAAATTTATTTGGTTGAGAATGTACTTATTCTCTGAATTAAGTTTAAAATTTATTTTAAGCTTAGGAAAATTGTGGGACACAATTCCTAAAAGGAGGGGTGTATGTAATGACCCAAGATTTTAGGAATTTATTCTGACAAATATAAATGAATTCAAAATAATTTTTGAATTAAATCTTGAAAGGGAATTTATATAGCTTGATAGTGTATTAGTATGTGTGTACATGTGTGCACAGGAAATGCACATGAACTAAAGCTAAAATCCCTGAACTCTAAGAATAAATACATATTGATATGTATGGGAATATATATATATATAGGTTAAATCCTTAAAAGTTGTATGCATAAGTAAATATACATATATGGATGCTACTGAATATTTGGAGTATACAAGTGCATGTGTGTGTCAATACAGAATGATGTATAAATATATATATATATAGGTGTACTAATTATTTCAGTAAGACTTATATAAATATATATGAGTTAATAAAATACTAGAGTTCAAATTAGTAAGATAAAATATACAGACATATTTTAGTATATAGGAAGAAAGAAAGAAAAACTGAAGATATAAAAAGGAGTATTCCTCTTGTAAATAAATAAAGGAGGTACATACCATTTACATGAAAGCTAAAAATAGGAAAAATAAGACAAAACAGGGAAATGCTTGGTATAGGCAGAATTAGGAAGAGTATTTGATAAATAATAAAATCAAGTCACATTTTTAGCATGATTGTAGACAAAGGAAAAAGTATTTTCTGAAAAGCAAAATTCTAAAATTAGCCAAAAAGAATGTAACCACTTTTCTCTTCACCTAAATTAAGCCGGGAAGGGTAGAACTTTGGGTTCAAATAAAATACAGATAACATGATTTTTTTGGTGGGCAAAAATGGCTTTAGCCAATACCCAAAACCCTAAGGAAGACCCTGTATATATACATGTATATGCAGCAGCCTCCTCTCCTTCTCAGAAAAGAACTTTGAAAAAAAAAGGGAAACAACACCATAGAAATCATAAGGCAAGGGAAGGAAAAGAGCTTGAGGCTAAAGGCAGAAGTCCATCAATTAATTAAGGAAGCAATGACACAGAGCATGCACACAAGTATGATCTGATTCCAAAGGGCAGAACTTTATGTATATGTATTTAATTTGATTTTAACCTAATTAACTAATTGCTTTTGTGAATTTTCTCATACCAGACATGTGTCTGACCCTAGTGTGCTAATGGCATCTGGGGTGTCTCATTTAAAATGAGGCAGTTTCAAATGCTTTTTCAGGGATTGCAGCAACTAAGTAGGAGTAGGAGCAAGGCTTTGAGAAGAAGATTATAGCATGCTAAACTTAGTTAGATAAGAGCCTAAATGATAAAATCCGCATGTATTAATGATTTAAATTGTTACTTGTATTAAGTGTTGGATATGGGATGGATATTTCGTTAAGTATTTTATTAAGAGATTGACTTGTATCTGGAATTTATGAATCTAGTTAATATCTAATATTAAAGAAGTTAATCAAAATATTGTAAGTGGATTTAGTAAGAACACCATGTTTAAATTAAATGATTATATTTTATAAATGTATTAGTCAATCTTGAGTCTTTAGAAAGGATTTTAGTTTTGGAAAATCTGGATAGTTGATTCTCAGAAAAAAATTAAATGGTTTTATCTTTCTACCATGGCATATGTATACAAAAGATAATAGGCATAGGTTGAATGTTTTTATATGACTGCAAGGTTCCCATAATTTAACTTGTTTCATACAAATGTTTCATGTCTTGTTTTTAAATAAAGAAAGGATCTGTAATAAGGGAGTTCAAAGCCAGATCCAAATAGTTGCAGTTATATACGCACATAAACATGTTTTGTGCAAATATTAACACACCTTTTTCCTATGTATTTGTAATAGGAATCCGAATTTCACTCAGACCTTATTGCATATAACACTGTACTATGTGTGGATTGATTAAATTCAATCAATCCAAAATCCTCTTGTTTTCCAGAACTCTGATTCAAACAAGAGAGGCATATACATCCTCACATGTATGTGCTTATCTTTGTGAATGTACTGATATATTTATATTGGTTAATTATTTTGATCCTGGATATATTTTGTTTATTGGAAAAAGAAAATGACCCTGGGAAATGTATTTGTAATGAATGATCAATCTATATATCATCTCTGATAGTTCAAAGGAAGTTTAAATAAAACTTAAAGTGTAAATGAATGTAGGTGGACATCCAGGCACATATAAATTGAATGTGCATATACATGTACATAGAAATCGAATTTAGACGTCTGAGATTAAACTTAGACGTCAGTCATAATAATTTAGACGTCAGAGGTTAAATGTAGACGTCTGTCACAAAAAAAATTAGATGTCTGAATTTAGTTCAAAATGTCTTTTTCTCTCTGTTTCAATTTTAGATCTCTGAGCCGTCTGTCATAATTAGTTAGACGTCTGGGATTAAGTTTAGACGCCTGTCATAATTATTTAGACGTCTGAACTGCTGATTTTGCCTAATTTGCCTATTTAAAAAGAAACAAGTGGCTATGCCAATAGCTTGTATGGCATTTTGATTTCTATTTGATTTAAATTTCCCTTTGATGAAAAAAAAATCCTTATGAAATTAGGGTAGAAATAGGAGGGTCATTCCATCATACCACCCTTGAATTCTGGAATTTCAGTTTTCATTCCCGATTCCCACTTGTGATCATACTCTGAATAATTTCTACCTTGACCTCGTCCTTGTCCACGAACACTTCCTCCATCAAACTCCTCTTCAAAATCTTATGTATATCAATGTCGATCCTGACCACCAACATCTCTACTACCACCATTTCTTCCACCCACATCCCTTCGATCTTCATTCCTCCGATCTCGACCATTCACATTCCGATCACGACTTCGATCATCAGCATTTCTATAACAATCTCGATCCATACTTCTATGATTACTATCAATGCTTCTCTCTCGATTGGAATGTGGTGAAACTCTACTTCCCCCATGGTTAGATTCAGGTGAAACCCTTCTTTGATTTGGATTCATCTCTAACATCATCTTCTCAATTCGACCAATCCCTTCATTAAGCTTTTCCTTAAAGTTTTCGTCCATTCTTTGCTCCATCTCATCGGCCTCTTCTCTTTTATACAATGCTTCAATATTTTGATGGCGATTAGCTCTTCTCGGTGGCATGATTGAATCTTCACAAATACTTCAATTCTCGGCTTGGATTTAAAAAATGATGATACCAAATGATGTACACCTTCACTTGCTCGAATCTACACTTCAAACTCTCGGCCTTGAACAAATAAAAGATCAATGATGCACGACTTCAACTAGCTTCTCAAACTCTTCGATAAGAATTGGCTCCAAGACTCGACTTAGCTATGATTGGCTAAGTCTAGCTCTAATACCAAATGATGCAGCAGCGGAATTACAGAAAATGATTGTGATGATGAAACTAGCAATCGATGAAGTAGAAGATACCAAAATACCCAAATTCGTTGATCCGAAGATACTGAATTCTAGCTATCCCAAACACGTTGATCGCGCTCGATACCGTGTTTAAAGATCTACGATTCTTCGCACGTTGATCTAGCGCACTAGATTCCGTGAATCGGCTTCAGCAGTCGTTGAATCGAGCGCACTCGATTAACCGAAAGTGGAGATAGGAGATCACACTCAACTACCAATTTAATGAAAGCACAAAGCTAACAAACAAAAGTTTTATTCCAAAATCAACAACCATACAAATGACACCACCGGCCTATTTATAGTCTCACATTCAAAAACAGAACACAGTTTCAACACAACACTTAGGTCGTGAACGACCTACGACCTAAAATAGTGCGACCTAAAAAAAACAAGCGACTTACGACCTAAAACAATTCGACCTAAAAAATATTACAACATAAGCAAATACAACACAACACTTTACAACACATAGGTCGGGAATGACTTAACTCTTCTTCAACATCTTCAAATTGAACTACGGCTTCAGGAGCGACTTATGAGATAAGGCCTTGCGACCTAAGAAAGTGAGCGAGGTAAGGACTTGAGCGACTTAAGAAATACTGCTTCAGGCTCTTCACGCGACCTAAGAAAGGTAGCGACTTAAGAAAATTAGCTTCACCGACCTAAAGAAGGCACGACTTAAGATAGGTCGCGAGCGACCTAAAACTCCTGGAGCGACTCAAAGCTTTGCGACCTAAAGGTTGCTGCCGTAGTACTTAGGTCGGTATTACCAGGTCGTTGCTTGTTGAATTTAGATCGGCATTCCTGATGTATTGCCTCATCTCTCTTTTTAGGTCGCGGACGACTTAAATCATCTCTCTCGTTAGGTCGCGGACGACCTAAATTTACCGAGCGACCAAAATTTTCCGAGCGACCTAACTCCACTGGGCGACTTAGAGCAAATGCAGTAGTGTGCGCTGCATCAACATTTAACCCAAATTCATTTCCAAAATCAATTGAAATCAAAATTTCATTTTCAAAAATATTAAATTTAAATCATCTGTGACTTAACCGATTTCCTCGTCAAATCCATATTTGTGTGTGTATGGTGTAGTCCAGGGGTTTCACACACAATAGTGCAACATTACAAATCATCACAGGTTCAAATACAATGATATATTTGATAAGCGATATAACTATAACGCTTATCTTTTATTCACAGATCACAGATATATATATCACAGATAAATAAATTACTGATCATCCTAGATAAACAAATTACACTACAGATCACAACACAAATCAGGATATATCACAAAGCATCACACATAAGGGATATAAAACAATTCAAATCATTCTATTAGGTCCAAACATTCACAGATAAACTTATTAATCAACTGATTTATTTAAATTAGATGTATTAATTATTAATCCAGGTTAATTATCATAAGTTAATTACAAATTATTTGAAATAATTTCCCTTTCATCATTTATTTGTTAACCTTTAATTATTAACTAATCATTCTTAATTAATGAATCAATTAATCTTTAATTATTAAATTAATCTTAATTAATCAAAATCTTTAATTAATTCTTTAATTATTAGCAAATAATTATACTCAAGTTACTAACCATCATTCAATTAATTACAGTCACTAATTATTTATTAATTACATCTCTAAGTAATTATATTTCCAAAATTATCAAGTGATTATTCTAGATTAATTAACTTAACTATGATGACCGCCCATGACCCCTGCACCGAATCTAGAGATAGAGCGCTGTAAAGTGTGCCAGGCGACCATGGACGATTGTCAAGGTAAGATTTAAAACAATAGAATCTATCGTATTACTCACAGCGCATGGACAAAATACAATAGAACATATGTATAGTGAAGCTTTACAGAACAAAATGATATCATATAAAACTCCATAATAGTTGAATACAAGCATCACATAGTCAATACATCCAGCCTCACTACATATCTCTCAGAGAATACAAAACAGCGGAATATCCAGTACATATAATAAGAAGATAATATGCAACCCTCCGGCTCGTCTTCGATATCAGCATCGTGAGAAGAGATCAGCACCTGTCACCTGCTACCTAGTCTGCCCATCCCAAAATGGACGAACAGCCCAAGGCAATAAGAATTAAAACATAAAGCCTTGAGTCAGACAACAGTCTTAGTGAGCAGTAAATTAACTAACAACATACCAAAAGAGCATAAAGGAAAAGGAATAGGAATACAACCCTCCCACTCCAACCTCATTCTACAGTGATAGCCCCCAGACACACACTAAGCAGAAGCAAACATAGCAGAGCATACAATTTAAAGTAAAACTACTATCACTCGAGTCAAGGGCGATGTTTTCCAAGTACCAAGGCCTAAATCAGATAAGCACCCAGAAAATACCGCTCTTGAGTCCGAATGACGATACAACCAAACATCCATGACTCTGGCTATCACTGTTATCATTGCTTCGATATCACCGTTAATTGAATGACCGGCACATTCTTTCAGCCGTCCGTCAAGGGCTAATGAAAACCCCGGTTCTAGACATAACTCCCGCACGTCGTCGCAGCCCGTGCCTAGGACTATCGAATCTGCCCAGAGTACTCGACCATCAACAGTTGGCCGTTGGGACTATCGAATCTGCCCAAACGTACTCTTGCTTAGAGCATGCTAGAACCTTCAACAACGATGCTATCCAAGCCTCCTAGTCATCCTCCTCGACGACTATTCTCATATCCATTCATTATCCTCAACTCGAATCATATCACCGAGTTATCAACATGCTTGGAATGATCCCGTCTGGATTAGACCAAGTCTTCATCATATGATTGCCTCGCTTCATTACATCCTCGCAAAGCCTCATCTCATCATCGCATCATCGAATCTATGCATAAGAGCTTCATCATCCCGCTACATATGCCACGAACAGCTTTTCCAATTCAAGAGCCTTTCCCTTAGCTTTTGAATCATCTTCGATCTAATCTAATCATCAATCATCTAGTTCATAACAATCAATCAAATCAAACATCAATCCAAGCAATCAAGCATTCAAATATGATCTAAGTAGACAATTATAACAATAATGGCATTTTCGTAATTAAAGAGTTGAAAGTCCAATAAGTATGAAAACATGGATTATATCTCTACAAACTTGATGAATGAACTTGCATAGGTTAACATATGATAAAATGGATGTAACATCATCATGAACAATGGATCTATATGGATCTACACATAGGATGAAGAAAATGCATGGAAATCTCTATTTTAACACCAAATCGAGCCAACAATCCGATATACTCCTTTGGATCCGTGTGAGAGATAATCATCACTCACCAAATCACCTAAACAAACCCAAATCAACACGCTTCAGATCTGGACAGCGAAGGATGAAGCTTGATCTATCACAAATCCGCTTCAAATGAAGAAATCTCTCTTGAAAAGATGAAGATCTTCAATCTAAGCTCTTGAATCTTCAATCCTGATCTTCGATTTGGATGGATGGAAGCACTAGATTAGAGTGGAGAAAAGAAATGAAGAAGTGTAGAAGTCGAGCTCTCAAAATGGCAGCACTTCGTCGCTTCAAAATCCGGATCCCAAAAAGTGAGAACAACCCCTCCTATTTATAGCAGAAATTTCCTTAAGTCGCTTAACTCGGCTATCTCCCTAGGTCGTTTCCGACCTAAGCCTCTCCGACCTAAGACTCTCCGACCTAACAGATAGATCTACGCGACCTAAATCCTAGCGACCTAACAACTAAGCAACCTACGCGACCTAACAGTGTTACGACCTAACACACAGCCTAACTCTTAAGGTCGCCAACTGTTAACTCCTTAGGTCGCCAACTGTTAACTCCTTAGGTCGCTAACAAGCTAACTCCTTAGGTCGCTAACACGGCAACTCCTAGGTCGCTAACAAGCTAACCCCTTAGGTCGCTAACACGGCAACTCCTAGGTCGCTAACAAGCTAACCCCTTAGGTCGCTAACACGGCAACTCCTAGGTCGCTAACAAGCTAACCCCTTAGGTCGCTAACACGGCAACTCCTAGGTCGCTAACAAGCTAATCCCTTAGGTCGCTAACACGGCAACTCCTAGGTCGCAAACAAGCTAACCCCTTAGGTCGCTAACACGGCAACTCCTAGGTCGCTAACAACTAGTTTCCTTAGGTCGCTGCCGACCTAAATATACTAACCCGGCACCACTAGGTCGCTCATCCCTAGGTCGTTAACTACTGGGTTTACTTAGGTCGCTACCAACCTATCTCTTAGGTCGCTAACACCTTAACTCGCCAGAAACTCTAAAGTCTCCTTCCTTTTAGGTCGTCTACGACCTAAACCCTTACCATCCATCACACGACCTAACTCCAAACCTTAAGGTCACCAATCCCCAACATTCTTAGGTCGGTCACGACTTATCTCCTAAGTTGCCAACAATACTTAACTAACCTCTAGGTCGCGTACGACCTAGGACTTAGGCAAATTTCAACCAAGATCTGGAACCACTAGAAAATGCTGAAAATCCCAGATTTTGACAAACTTTTCGATCCGTAAAATACGGGTCGTTACATTCTCTCCCCCTTAGGAATTTCGCCCCCGAAATTCCAAGCAAACAAAGCAATCAAAGGCTATTCTGTACGCCTACCATCCATAGCAATCAACAAACCATGCATCCAATTCTAGCTTAGCGTACAGAATTCTAAGACTTAGAACAAGTTACAATATCGCGAGATGAGACGACACCTTAGGGCCATACCTTGAAGAGTTCAGGATGAGCTGCCTTCATCCTCTCTTCCACCTCCCACGTACAGTCGTTATCATCATCACTCCATTGTATCTTGAGCAACTTAACCACCTTCCTCCTAAGCTGTTTCGTGTCAGTTTCAACAACACGAAGCGGCTTACGAGGTCTTCTATCGACTGGATCAACTTCTAAGTCTTCACAGCTATCAGCAGAAACCACTGTATTCGAGTCGTGCACATACTTCCGTAGATAAGATACATGAAAAACATTGTGCACACCCGACATCTTCTCCGGTAACTCCAATCTATAAGCGAGCTTTCCAATTCGCTCGATGATCGTGAATGGTCCAACAAATCTCGGAGTCAATTTACCTTTCTTCCCGAATCGGATAACATTCTTCAGTGGAGAAATCTTTACAAACACCATATTCCCTACGTCAAATTCCAAATCATTCCGACGCTTATCGGCATAACTCTTCTGACGGTCTTGGGCTGCCTTCATTCGTTGCCGAATGATCTCTATACAATCTGAAGTCTGACGAATCATCTCTGGCCCAAGCATCAGCTTTTCTCCAGTTTCCAACCAACATGTCGGAGAGTTACACGGTCTTCCATACAATGCCTCATACGGTGCCATACCAATGCTTGACTGGTAACTGTTGTTGTACGCAAACTCCACCAGATGAAGGTGATCTTCCCATGATCCTCCGAAGTCCAAAACACATGCTCTTAGAAGATCTTCCAAAACTCGGTTGACTCTCTCGGTCTGACCATCTGTTTGGGGATGATAAGCTGTACTCAAACACAACTCGGTTCCCAAGACTTCCTGGAGGCTCTTCCAAAATCCACTAGTGAACAATGGGTCTCGATCGCTCACTATACTCTTCGGAATACCATGAAATCGAACTATCCACTTAACATACAACTCAGCCAACTTTGATGCAGTCCTAGTCGATCGAACAGGAATGAATCGTGCACTCTTAGTCAGACGATCCACAATGACCCAGATCCCTTCATTTCCCGTTCTGGTTCTAGGCAATCCATCAATAAAATCCATCGACACTTGTTCCCACTTCCATGTAGGAACTTCTAATGGCTGAAGCAATCCGCTTGGCTTCTTCTGTTCAGCCTTTACCAACTGGCAGTTCATACATTTGGAAATAAAATTTCCAACATCCTTCTTCATACCTTCCCAGTAGTAGGTTCTCTTCATATCCCGATACATCTTATTTCCTCCTGGATGAATGGTCAGCTTCGAGTGATGACTTTCCTTCGGAACTTCACTCCTCAATTCATCTATATCGGGAACAACTAGTCGTCCTTGCTTTCAAAGCCAACCTTCTCTATCGACCTCGAATCCTTTATCCTTTTCTGGCTCCAATCCAGATTCCAATTCACGGATAATCTTGACAAGCTTATCATCTCGCTTTTGACTCTCGCCAATCCTTTCCACAAGAGTCGGTCTTATTGATAAGTTTGCCAACATCTCAGGTTCCAATTCACATCTAGGCCTGAAGTCAAATCCAGCTAAATACTCGAGACTCTTCCATTCTGAAAACATGGCTCCCAATCCTGCATGTCTTCGACTTAACGCATCAGCCACTGCGTTACCTTTTCCCGGAGTATAAGCTATACCAAAGTCATACGATGCCAAAAACTCTAGCCAACGTTGCTGCCGAAGATTCAAATCCTTTTGGGAGAAAAGATACTTCAACGACTTGTGATCCGTAAACAACTCGAATCGAACTCCCAACAGATAATGTCTCCACATCTTCAAAGCAAATACAATCGCCGCCAATTCCAAATCATGAGTTGGGTAATTCCTTTCATGCGGCTTCAGTTGTCGACTGGCATACGCAACAACTTTATCCTTCTGCATCAGCACTGCTCCAAGTCCAGTACCACATGCATCGGTGTAAACTACCATCTCATCATTCCCACTTGGAATAGTCAAAACAGGAGCACTCGTCAATCTCTCTTTCAGGATTCCGAAAGCTTGCTCACACTTAGCATTCCAACTGAACACTTGGTTCTTCTTCGTCAATCCTGTTAACGGTGCAGCTATCTTGGAGAAGTCTTTGATAAACCGTCGATAATATCCTGCTAATCCAAGAAAACTTCTCACATCAGTTGCATTCTTAGGTCTAACCCAATCCTGGATTGCTGCCACCTTAGCGGGATCAACCGCTATTCCACTTCCAGAAATCACATGGCCTAAGAACCTCACTTCACCCTTCCAGAAGTGACACTTCAAAAACTTAGCCTTCAGCTGATGTTTCCGCAAGATTTCCAAAACAATACGCAAGTGCGTTTTGTGCTCTTCCTCCGTTCTGGAATAAATCAGAATATCATCCACGAACACAAGTACGAACTTGTTCAACTGATCTCTGAACACTCTATTCATAAGATCCACAAAATATGCTGGCGCGTTAGTCAATCCAAACGGCATTACCAGCCACTCAAAGAAACCAGATGGTGTCCTAAAAGCAGTCTTCGGCACACTATCCTTAGCTACTCTCAACTGGTGAAATCCCGTTGCCAAATCCATCTGAGAAAACACCTTAGCTTCGTGAAGCTGATCAAACAAGTCATCTATTCTCGGCAATGGATACTTGTTCTTCTTAGTCACCTTATTCAGCTCACGATAATCGACGCACAATCTCAACGACCCATCTGCCTTGGTTGCAAACACAACTGGTGCACCCCACTCGGACACACTACGCCGAATGAATCCTTTCTGCAAAAGATCATCAACTTGCACCCTCAACTCCTGCTGTTCCGTAGGCGCCATTCGCCTAAGAGGCATCACAACAGGTCTGGCTCCCTCAACTAGATCTATACGAAACTCGATCTCTCTATGCGGCGGCAACCCTTTGACTTCGTCAAAGACATCCTCGAATCCATTTGCGATTGGCACTAAAGACAGTCCATCCCGTGGAACAACTAGCGAATACATGAAGCTCATGAAGACGCCTTCCTCATGCTTACATCGTATCACAATCTTTCGCCCTTCCACATTCTCGACTGTCACCTCCAGCCTCTCACAGTCAACCTTAGCCGCATACTTCCTAAGCCAGTCCATACCCAAGATAATTCCGAACCCCGCAAAGTTCAGAACAAAACAATCACAAACAAAAGAACAACCATGACTCGACACAACTAGACCACGACATAACATACACAAACAAGATGAACCCCCAACTGGATTAGTCACAACCAATGGCCTATCAACAATATCCGGTTCCAAACCTAACCGGCCTACTAGTTCATTACAAACAAATGAATGCGACGCTCCAGTATCAAACAGAACTCTAACCGGAACACCACATAGGAAAAGAGTACCTTGAACAACCACACTCTTTCCCTTCTCTTCAGCAGTAGGAGCTTTCGAAGACGACGGAACAGCTCCTAAAGCATAGGCTTGCACAATCTGCCTGTCCTTCCTCGGTTCTGGACAATTCTTCCTGAAATGCCCCGGCTTGTCACAGTTGTGACACTTCATCGGTGCCTTCGGATTCTTACAATCCTTAGAGAAATGGCCCTTCTGCTGACAATTGTAGCAAGTCACCTCGCCTTTCGGCTTCTTCTGGCCATCCTTACCCTTCTGCTGCTGCTGCTTCCTCTTCTGGATTCCACCCTGCTGTGGTTTAGATTCTCCCTTGGTAACAGCAACAACAGGTCCTTCCTTAGGAAACAGACTCTCATGCCTAAGAGCTTTCTCCACAAGCTTCTCAAATGAATCGTCCAAATGATCCACCAACTGTCTCCCAAGATAACTATCCAAGCCGGCCACAAACTTCTCATTCTTCTGATAAGCAGATTCAATATATGACCGAGCATACTTGGACAAAGCTTCAAACTCAGAAACATACTCAAGAACAGATCTTCCACCCTGCTTGAGCTCCACAAACTTCTTGAACAGAACAGACTTCTGAGCTGTAGAAATGAACTTAGCTTCAAACCTAGCTTGGAATTGCTCCCAAGTAATCTCTTCTTCCGGAGTAGAGATGGTAATAGAGTTCCACCAATCAGAAGCTCTCCCTTGAAGCTGCCTCGATGCCAACTTCCTCTTAGTTGCATCATCAATTCCCAAATCACCAAAGATCCTTCTACAAGCATCTATCCACCTCTGGACCTCAATGGTAGATTCTGTTCCCAAGAAAACCTTCCCTCCAAGAGCAGTATAATCCTTGCACAACTTAGCAAAATCCACTGGTTTCGGAGTTTGGACTTGAACTCCAACATCAACCGCTGCCCCCGGAACTGGTATCCTTCTCATGATCGAAGTCATCATAGCTTCGAACATGGCTGCATAGTCAGCAGTCTCTTCAGTAGCACGGCCTTCCCTAGCAGCTGGTCTCCCTCTTCGACTCATTCTCAATATCTATAAAAAGGAATGATTAGAACATCTAGAGAAACAACTGCACAAAGGACTCAAACTCTACCAAGCTACTATATTATATATAGTATTCATCCATCAAAATACAATTACGTCTCTCATACGTAGTTACTTCAGCGAGCGTTGGGTAAAATCGATTAACCAATGCTCTGATACCAAATGTGACGACCGCCCATGACCCCTGCACCGAATCTAGAGATAGAGCGCTGTAAAGTGTGCCAGGCGACCATGGACGATTGTCAAGGTAAGATTTAAAACAACAGAATCTATCGTATTACTCACAACGCATGGACAAAATACAATAGAACATATGTATAGTGAAGCTTTACAGAACAAAATGATATCATATAAAACTCCATAATAGTTGAATACAAGCATCACATAGTCAATACATCCAGCCTCACTACATATCTCTCAGAGAATACAAAACAGCGGAATATCCAGTACATATAATAAGAAGATAATATGCAACCCTCCGGCTCGTCTTCGATATCAGCATCGTGAGAAGAGATCAGCACCTGTCACCTGCTACCCAGTCTGCCCGTCCCAAAATGGACGAACAGCCCAAGGCAATAAGAATTAAAACATAAAGCCTTGAGTCAGACAACAGTCTTAGTGAGCAGTAAATTAACTAACAACATACCAAAAGAGCATAAAGGAAAAGGAATAGGAATACAACCCTCCCACTCCAACCTCATTCTACAGTGATAGCCCCCAGACACACACTAAGCAGAAGCAAACATAGCAGAGCATACAATTTAAAGTAAAACTACTATCACTCGAGTCAAGGGCGATGTTTTCCAAGTACCAAGGCCTAAATCAGATAAGCACCCAGAAAATACCGCTCTTGAGTCCGAATGACGATACAACCAAACATCCATGACTCTGGCTATCACTGTTATCATTGCTTCGATATCACCGTTAATTGAATGACCGGCACATTCTTTCAGCCGTCCGTCAAGGGCTAATGAAAACCCCGGTTCTAGACATAACTCCCGCACGTCGTCGCAGCCCGTGCCTAGGACTATCGAATCTGCCCAGAGTACTCGACCATCAACAGTTGGCCGTTGGGACTATCGAATCTGCCCAAACGTACTCTTGCTTAGAGCATGCTAGAACCTTCAACAACGATGCTATCCAAGCCTCCTAGTCATCCTCCTCGACGACTATTCTCATATCCATTCATTATCCTCAACTCGAATCATATCACCGAGTTATCAACATGCTTGGAATGATCCCGTCTGGATTAGACCAAGTCTTCATCATATGATTGCCTCGCTTCATTACATCCTTGCAAAGCCTCATCTCATCATCGCATCATCGAATCTATGCATAAGAGCTTCATCATCCCGCTACATATGCCACGAACAGCTTTTCCAATTCAAGAGCCTTTCCCTTAGCTTTTGAATCATCTTCGATCTAATCTAATCATCAATCATCTAGTTCATAACAATCAATCAAATCAAACATCAATCCAAGCAATCAAGCATTCAAATATGATCTAAGTAGACAATTATAACAATAATGGCATTTTCGTAATTAAAGAGTTGAAAGTCCAATAAGTATGAAAACATGGATTATATCTCTACAAACTTGATGAATGAACTTGCATAGGTTAACATATGATAAAATGGATGTAACATCATCATGAACAATGGATCTATATGGATCTACACATAGGATGAAGAAAATGCATGGAAATCTCTATTTTAACACCAAATCGAGCCAACAATCCGATATACTCCTTTGGATCCGTGTGAGAGATAATCACTACTCACCAAATCACCTAAACAAACCCAAATCAACACGCTTCAGATCTGGACAACGAAGGATGAAGCTTGATCTATCACAAATCCGCTTCAAATGAAGAAATCTCTCTTGAAAAGATGAAGATCTTCAATCTAAGCTCTTGAATCTTCAATCCTGATCTTCGATTTGGATGGATGGAAGCACTAGATTAGAGTGGAGAAAAGAAATGAAGAAGTGTAGAAGTCGAGCTCTCAAAATGGCAGCACTTCGTCGCTTCAAAATCCGGATCCCAAAAAGTGAGAACAACCCCTCCTATTTATAGCAGAAATTTCCTTAAGTCGCTTAACTCGGCTATCTCCCTAGGTCGTTTCCGACCTAAGCCTCTCCGACCTAAGACTCTCCGACCTAACAGATAGATCTACGCGACCTAAATCCTAGCGACCTAACAACTAAGCAACCTACGCGACCTAACAGTGTTACGACCTAACACACAGCCTAACTCTTAAGGTTGCCAACTGTTAACTCCTTAGGTCGCCAACTGTTAACTCCTTAGGTCGCTAACAAGCTAACTCCTTAGGTCGCTAACACGGCAACTCCTAGGTCGCTAACAAGCTAACCCCTTAGGTCGCTAACACGGCAACTCCTAGGTCGCTAACAAGCTAACCCCTTAGGTCGCTAACACGGCAACTCCTAGGTCGCTAACAAGCTAACCCCTTAGGTCGCTAACACGGCAACTCCTAGGTCGCTAACAAGCTAACCCCTTAGGTCGCTAACACGGCAACTCCTAGGTCGCAAACAAGCTAACCCCTTAGGTCGCTAACACGGCAACTCCTAGGTCGCTAACAACTAGTTTCCTTAGGTCGCTGCCGACCTAAATATACTAACCCGGCACCACTAGGTCGCTCATCCCTAGGTCGTTAACTACTGGGTTTACTTAGGTCGCTACCAACCTATCTCTTAGGTCGCTAACACCTTAACTCGCCAGAAACTCTAAAGTCTCCTTCCTTTTAGGTCGTCTACGACCTAAACCCTTACCATCCATCACACGACCTAACTCCAAACCTTAAGGTCACCAATCCCCAACATTCTTAGGTCGGTCACGACTTATCTCCTAAGTTGCCAACAATACTTAACTAACCTCTAGGTCGCGTACGACCTAGGACTTAGGCAAATTTCAACCAAGATCTGGAACCACTAGAAAATGCTGAAAATCCCAGATTTTGACAAACTTTTCGATCCGTAAAATACGGGTCGTTACATTAACCAGTTAACTTGAACTAATCCAATTAACTCAAATAATTATACTAGATGATTAATTCCTTAATTGCTTATATTAAGTAATTACACTTAACAATTCCATAAATGGTTCTTATCAATTTAATTAATATAAATTTATTGTTAAGATTAATCATTATTGATTATACATTGATTAACCATTAAGAACTCATTCTTTAATGAAATTATAAATCATTAAATCTTCATTACTTAAAGTAAAGCTCATTCATATTTATAATTTAATTATTATTCACAATATGTTTGAAACATATTTTTCAAATTTCCTTTTTAATTTCCAATTTTTTCCTTTTCAATACTTAACAATTTTAAGTATTAAAACAATTTAAAATTTAAAACTTTATTTCCCAAACTAAATTTACAAACTGAACTGGAATTAATACTCATATTTTGACTTAAAATTCAGTTTAGACCTTGGTTTATAAAATTTAAATTTAGTTTTAAATTTCAAAACAAAACAGGTTTAAAACCTGAAACAAATTTTACCCGAGCCTAACCAGCCTCTGCTTCGAGTAAACTACACGAATTACTCGAGAAAACTTCAGGTTTTCCCCTGCTCTTCTTATTTTTTTAAACTTTGTTTGATTTAAAATTTTAAAATCCTACTACTTAAGTGTAATGACCTAAGATTTTAGTGATTTTATTTATTTAATTAATGGAAATTTTGTGCAATTTTAAACAATAAAATTTGAAATTAAAAATTTATTATTCGCAATACGTCTATTTAAACATATCAACTGATAATTTTTATCTAATAATATTGAAGTTTATTTTCTTGTGAAAATTTATTTCAATTTTAAATCGGTTAATAACAGTTGAATTTAAAAGTGTTCCGAAACCTAAATATGTCAACATGAGAAAATTTATTTAGAACACTCTGAATCGGATTGCGAAATTCGTTTCGCGAAATTCGGACGTTTCTAGCTCCGTTTGGATTTTTCAGTTCAAAATAGCAGCATTTTTGGTACCGTTTATCGACTTTTGATCGAATGGTCGTACCACTGATATATGTATACCGTTTTGATCATCTCGTCATGCTGATCTCTATGGTATATTTATTTCTGTATTTTGAGGTCTGGTACGCGACGGAAATAATAAAACTATGTGTCGTATCGGTACCTTGAATTGTGACCGTTAGCTTTCGTTTGCCTTTCCAAGTTTGAACGTGAATCTCAAGTATATAATAAATTGTTTTTTTATAGCTTCTCAATCAATGTACAGATGTTACATTCTCATCACTTCAATTTATATTTACATTGGTACGTTTGTTTTGCCCCTCTCCCTCCTTTATCTCTGTTAACATTCTTTATAGACTATACTTCAGCCTTTGCCATGCCACACCTTTTCAAAGGTGTAAACGTAAAAAGTTGAATGGCTCATTTTTCTTCTCCTAGCATTTATTATAACATTCAAAACTTTATACGTTCTGTACTCATCAAGCTGAACGGCTAATTTTATTCACCCTTATAATTTCATTTTATTTGTAAAGCAACTGTTTCAATAGAAAAAAAAAGCAAAAGAGGTCTGCTGTCACCTTCCTTCCCATCTTTTTTCTTTATCTTTTTTATTTTACTTTCGAACTTCTTCCCCTTCTTCACTTGACCACCTTCCCACCAATTTCTCACTGGCCGAGCATAGCTTCACGTACTCCGCCTCTCCAGCGTTGCCAACCGGATCCGCATGCTCCACCTGGCCGAGCCGCCCTGTTCCACCAACCTCAGCCTCCTTTTCCACCACCGACTTCGCCTTCACCACTTCCGGCTGTCCCCTCTCCGATCCACTCCTTATCCTAGTAGTTTAGCCGTGCCTATATATATAAGGTATATATATATGTTCCAGTTATGGTGATTGCTGTAAGAAATTTGCCCTCTTATCTAACAGCTGCTTCACCTTTCATATTTGCTTATATATATTCTTACCCATTTGCATACTGTGCATGTACTGATATACATATAAGTTTAGAGAATATAAAGTTTATCATATAAAACATGTTGGGATTTAGTTACAAACTATTAAGATCTAAGTTATACGTATAGTGTGTATAGGTATATAATTATTTATAAGTTTATATTCTATTGCTTATATATAGATAAATAGAGGTTATAGTTTAACATATAAATTTGATGTACGCTGTTGTATATAATAGATTATGCTACCGTATAGGTTATATAAATTTCATAATATATATACTGTTTTAATATTCTAGTTATTTCAGTTTATATAATATAAGTTTGGAATTTACGTTTATGTAAGTATAAAACACTTATTTCAAGTGCTTCCTTCCTAGTTTATAATATAAAGAATTTTGTTTCTTGTTGATAGGCCGAAGTCTATGTATATATATTTTGTATTTTATTTTTATAAGTCTAATACATATAAGTTTTGTAAATATATGCAATATATGTGTAGCTCATAAAATAAGCTTACTGAGGCTGTGAATATTTGTTTTGAAAGTTGATTTTTAATGAAAATGTGGGTTCTGAATCAAAGAAAATTTAGTTCTAATATATTTATATTTATGTCAGTTGTATTGAAAAGATTTTTACAAGTTATATTAAGTGGTATATAATATGTACATCCCAGTTATATGTTACTTAAGTTATTAGTTCTTGTTACATGCTTGATTTGAAAGGTATGTTATATATATGTTTTACAGTCTTGATTTGGTTTTATACTTTTCTCTTTTATAGTTAAGTTTATATATATATATATATATGATTTCTGAATTATATATCAGTTACATAAGTATATGGATAGTATACATATAATATAATAGTTTAAGAAGTGATTTATTGTACTGTATTGGGTCAAGAGTATATATGTATAGCTATTGTTTTAAATATAACTTATTTTAAATATAACTTATCGTGTGTATATATCTATATATAATAGTCTTAAATTTTGGTTTGTTGGTTGATTTCATAAGTTATATAAACATATATGTTAAATTGTTAAGTTTAAATGTATTGATTCAAAATTTATCATTATAGATATATGTTTGACTTCAATATTTGAGTTCTAATTTAAAAACAATGGATTTTGAAACGTATATATATTTAACTTAATATATGTTTGAAAATTAAAAGTATGACTTCATATACAGTTATATATCGGTTCAGTTATACCAATTTATCATCATCGATCCAGTTCTAATTCGATTTCATCAATTCCTTGTTATCAGCTTTGATCGTCAAACTCGTGCCATCGTGTTTGCTTTGAAATTCGGGTTTGGATTCGTAACCCGTCATGTAGTCTAATCTCTCTAGCCTCAAAAGGTGAGTAATCACTCATGATTAACGTTCTTATATTTATTAAATTTGATTTCAATTGAAACGACAATTGAAATATGATGTTGTAGTTATTTAAATTGTTATATATGCTATTATCTGTAACTGTTCACCTGTGGGATATGACACCATATCCTGTTGTTTATATTATATTGTTATTGATGATATATGCATGTTGTTGTATTTTATATTATCTGTTATCACTCTGCAAGTTCCCTGTTAGTATAGAATTCACTATGGGTTGAAATGATACATACCCGAACGGACTTTAGAATAGGAGAAAATCGTTATGGGTTGAAATGATATACCCAAGTGATTTTTATTTGAATTGAAATTGGGATTACGGGTTGAAATGATATCTACCCATATATATTTATAATACGGATTGAAATGATAAATATCCGTATCACTTAACCATATGATAGATATATATACAGACACCGTTGGTCCATATATATAAATATATGAAAATAAATTCTATGGATTTGGGAAGAAATATATGGTTTTAATAAATGTTGATTCTTAAATTTTTATATATAAATGGTAATGATATATATAGATTTAATAACAATATTTTATTTAATTTAGATTGTTTTAGTACATATAATATGTTTAAGTATAAAATTTATATTTCAAAATAGATTTTGGTAATAATTTGAATAAGTTAAGGTTAGGAAGATAATTTGAATTTAGTTGAAATTGTATTCATTAAAGAATTTTATTTAATTAAACCGATTTGAAACTTATTGAAATTGAGATTTAAGATATGATTTATAACTTGGGTTTGATTTAAATAATTTAATGAATATTTCTTGTTAAATAAATTTAAGTAAAGATTTAGTAAAAATGTAATTTAAGGCTAGTTAAGTGATATTGAATTTATTAAGTGAATATTCCCTGATTAAATAATAATAAAGTTAAATCAAGAGCTATATGAAACTGTTAAATTTAACTTTGAAAATGTTGAATATTAAAGCTTTGAAACACATTGGAAATTTAAATGGTATATTTAGAATTGAATTGAATTGATGAATTGAGCTTTGAATAAATTTGAATTTGGAATCTGGGTGGATGTGAATTGATTTGTGAGACTTGAGGAAATTTAAATACTTTACTTTTAAATTAATTAACCTATATATACTATTTTGGAAAATAGATATATTTGAAATGAAATGACATTTTGGTTTTGAAGTATAAATTAATTTGGAATGACCACGGTGTCATAGTGTATATTTCCACCTTGTAGATAGTTCCACAGATCCTTAGAGGATGGTTATCCCAAACATCATTTAAGTTACTTGTATTTCAATTGATATTTCACTTGAGTTGGATTTATTGATATAAGAATGTTAATCCTGACTCGATTGTTTTGTGTTTTGCTTTACACTCGAGTCAGACCGAGTGATACAGCATTTGAGACTCACCTTTGGAGTTTGGAGCTTCCTTTGGAGATCCAACTATCGCCTCAGCTTTCAGCTCTTCTAGTTGATTTGTTCAGAGAAGTCATCTGTTGTACTGAAGACTTCACTACATTTGAGATCTTTTGTTGTATTTTATTTCTAACTCTGATGTTTATATAGTAGCTTCATGAACTACTATTTTATCTATTCCGCTGCGTATTATTGTATTACTCTGTGTTTGTGATTCTGTGATTGATTTATTTATTGTATATGCTGAGTTTTGCAAAATTTAAATTAACAATCTGATAGTTTGAGCAATTCAAATCCGACATGTGTGTCTTCCTATGCACTTGGCTGGTGCAGCATGATAGGGGGTTCTCGCATTTGGGTTTGGTAGCGAGTGGATGACTCTTACTCCTACATGTCCTTGCGAGGTTGGTGCAGTCGAGAGGCTGGCCGTAAAGGAAGAACACAGGTACAGCTGTATGATACGGTGGGATTTACCCCACTGGCGACGTCCCGTTACAGTTGGTATCAGAGCTTTAGCTCTAGGCAAAACTTAGCATATATAGTAAATTTATTTTTAGAATCACTTTCGTTCGAGTTTGAAACTCTTCCTTTTGACTCGATTTCCTTTGAACTTTGGAACATTCCTTGTGGTTCCAAAATTCATTCTTGTCTCTCCCTATTGTATTCTTTTGATTCTGGAGCATCCAATAAATCCACTTCGAATAATCTCTATAAAAATTGGCTATTCCGCTAAATTTTAGAATGAATTGTGAAGGGGTGAAACTCCTTTACAATTGGCATTGATTCACCGGAGATTTATATATCGCTCGGTTTAGATGCTGCTATCTCTGGTTATGCCGAATTCTATCTTTGGCGATCGAATGACGATTTGCCTTGGTATTCTGAATCGATCATATCCCTGAAGTCATGGTTGACCCGGTTAAGATCGCCCCCGACTTGTATAAGTATATCCATCTTCTATTTTGTAAGTTAATTTTCTCATCTTCGTTCAAGCCTATTTTCGAATCAGAATTTTATTTGATTAAAGTTCTTTTAAATTGAATCTCTATCTTTGTTCTAAAATCCGTTCGTGAATCATCCTTTGAAAATCGGGTTTGTTTGTATTTTAGAAATTGTTTTCTAAACCGAAATTATTATTTTGATAAGTATGATTATATTATATATATAAAAGTGAAATGTTTTCGATAAAGATTATATACCCTTTTTTAAATGAGAATTTGAGGTTTTGAAAGGATTTGTAATTTTGAAAAATTATATAAGAAATTTGTTTTATCTAAAAATGATTTATAACTGAAGGATTTAAAATTTGAAATTCGAGAATTGAACCCCGGTGTTTTGAAATTGGTTTTAAGATTTTGAAATATATAATAATAATATGATTTTGAAATGACCCTAGCTATTTCACCTAAATTATTTTTTTAAGTTTTCATCAATAATTTCCTAGAGTCATTAACCTCTCCACTAAATTATCCAGGATCCTAATTTTCTACTAATATATTTATATCAGTTCTTTAATAATATATTCACATACATGTGAAGATGTATGTGACCCTCTTGCTTAGATCAGAGTGTTGGTAAGCAAGAGTGCATCCTGGTTGAATTTGAATTTCTAATCAACCAGTACATAGTTCATTTACCTTTGTTTAATATTTGAGTCATGGGAGTGAATTCCCATAATCATGTGTAATCTATACCTATTAATTTTTTATCATTCTTATTGTTATTGTCTGTTAGTTTGAGATAGTAAGGTGATCTCAGATTATATAGCAAGCCACCAAAATTTTAGTTTAATTATTTGGGATTTGGTTAAAGTCAGAAAGGAAAATGATATACTCACTTATCATTTTCAACACAAGCTATTTTATCACAAATTTCTTTACTTATTACCAGGTCAGTTGTGTAATTCTTTCATAATCTAGATAGTTGTATTTTCCTTAACCAAATTTATTCTCTAATCCCTGAGTTACCTCAGCTTGCATCTAATTTACAGGTTGCTTTACTGGATTTAGAGAATCCAGATTCTATGGTCATTTGACAAAAGTAGTATTTAGATAATATGTGTGCATATTAGATGTATTGTACTCTCTGGGCTAATAAAGCTATTCAAAATAAATGTGAGTTGATCAAGTATTTGAAAATGTCTTTGTTCATGCATTTGCAAAGAAAGCTTTAGATTTTAGAAAGTGTATTTTCTTCCTTTATACCCAAAACTCTGATCATCTTGATCAATCCAGACCTCATTATTTTTGAAGTGGGTTAGCCTTATGACTAGATCATCAAAACATTAGTGCCTGGCTTTTGCAATGTAAATTCAGATACCAGACATTTGCAAAATCCCTTAAAACATGTTTATATCTTTTTAAAGTGTACAAATATGTTGTTTCTTTTATCAAAACACTTCTGCATATTGTCACAAAATTCTTGAAATATTACTTCTAGCTAAACTCAGATTTTTAACCTTCAAACTTAAAGTTTTAAGTAACTTGAAATTAACTAATACAATATATGTATATATACATATCTATTTCTCAATTACTGGCATATATCATTTACAGATTTTCACCATAATACTCAAATATATACTTTCTTGCATAGATTCAACTAAGTCTTTGGTAAATCCAAACTTAATACATTATTAGATTCAGTTAAAACAACTAAATAAATTCAAGCATTCAATTACATAACAAACAAAGCATAACTATAAAAGCTTCTCAGAATACATGCAAATAATTCCTTCTGAGTTCTTATTTAATTCTAATTTAGCATGCTTATCCAATCATTCTCAATAGCCATAGTAGCTTCCTATTTAGAACCAGCATTCCCTGAAAGAGCATTAGAGGCTGCCCCATTTTAAATGAGACACCCCAGATGCCATAAGCAAACAAGGGTCAGATACAAGATCTGGTAAATATCAAAAATTCCATGATATTAAGTAAATGAGTGAGACATAAACATTTTGTATAAGTGGGCATAGCTTCTTTGTTCAATTTGCCTGACTTGTTTATGATGTATTGTGCATATATGTTCAGTGTTTAAGACTAACTATGTACACACTTTCAACCATGTAAACATACATTTCAAATAGAAATACTCAGGAACTATCATAGCTACAGACCAACCATCTTAGGAATAACTAAAGTTCCTACTTCATCAATTTAAGGTTGTATTTACCAAATTAATTCCTAGCCTCATTTGCCATAAAGGAATCACGGGGACACATTGCAATAAAATAATTCACATCATTGCACAAAGATCTCAGGGCTTAAACAAGCCATGTGCCAACTTGCATACTTTAAATACAACAAGCATTCCAGCAGTCTTCTTGGCTCATAATCCTTAGTTTATTTACTAAGTGTTCATGTTTAATCCTATCATGAGATAGCTAGGTGACTAAATCACATTGTATATGAATTATAAAACTCACAAGCATAATTCAAAAACAAGCTAACATTCCTATCCAGAGGAAATCATATTTTCATATATTTTGGCTTAAATAAAATACAGGAATATTTACAACTGGGAATAAAGACTAGGCATGTGGGTGATTATTGTTTCATAAGCAACCATGTTTGAACTAAATTCAAGATCTAGCTTAAACAAGATTTCTGGCTCATGGGTTTTCTATTTGATCAAGGGTTCAACACTTTTGGATATTTCCATTGCAACCTTTAATCTTTCATTTGAGCCTCAGCACTTACACAAGTGTAATGCAACTCATATACATTTTGATTTCTATATTTCCAATGCCATATCTAAACAAGTTACAGGTATCCTCTATTTACTTTCATGATTTCATACTTTTACATTTCTGGGTGTAACCAAACAGAGCAAAATACTCAAACATCAAAGCAATCAAAACATTCAGAAACACCCATTAAAACATCCATTAAAACCATATTAATGAAATCAACAATATATGGAAAAATAACATAAGCTTGGCTGCCTCATAACAGGACTTAATGCCATGGGTTTAGTGAGATTACTCACAGAAAAATGTTTCTCTTGCTAAACCCAGAAAAGAAACCTTTTCAAAACTTGCTTTTCTGCTTGTAAGTATTTTCTTCTTTGTTTTCTTAAATGTTTTGGGTAGCAAATGATTTTTTTGGTTTATACTTGGATTTATAAGAGAAGTTTTCTAGGGTTTTATAATTGTAAAATCCCATTCCTACCCTGGCCAAGACTCATGCATTTTGCATTTCAGATTTGTTTATTTTCACCTTTAATATCTCGGCCATATGTGAGACCTGCCTTTCCTTTTTCTTTTCCAGAATATATCATATTCTTACCAAGTCATGATAATTGTTTGAAATTGTTTACTTGTTTATTTTCTAAAAATCCTCCTTTCTATTTTCTGCCTAAAGCAATTATTTTGCTTGCAATTTGTCTTTTGCCATTTTAGTGTTATAGTTTCACTTGCTTATATATATTTTTTTTTCCAGTACTTACAAAAATGTATATTTGTATACATATCTTATCTAGGCTTATTTAATTCCTCTTTAATTTCAGAAACATATGCACCTATATGTATTCAGGTTTTCAAATCCTTATAATATATATATATATATATATATATATTTCCTGGGTTTTAAATAAAATCTGTTTACTGATTTAAAATAAAACTTACTTTTCTTATTCTCTGGGATGATCCATATAATTCCAGAAATCAAATATCCATGTTACAAAATCATGTTTGTAATTCATTTTAATTCTTGTTTTAAATTCAGGAAATCTGGAGTTCTTCCTTGTGCCATATCAATGTGCACGTGCACACATGCACACACACTTGCACACAATTAATTCCACATATTCCTATACAAATAAATTCATAAATTTCAAAATCCAGCCAAAATAAGATTCCATGAATTTCTGGGGCATTACAATCACCCCACCTTTTTAGGAATTGTGTCCTCACAATTTTCTCATTTTGACTTCAAACATTTCTAGATTTTTTTTTATAAAATCTATCAAACATTGCATAAGCAAACAATTCAGTCAAAACAACCATACGTATTAAAATTTTAGGGATTTAGATTTTACCTTCCACTGCAAAAAGCTTAGGGTAATCCATCTTTATCTTATCCTCTAATTCCCATGTACAATCATTAGGGTCTAGGCTCCATTGAACCTTTACCAATTTCAGAGTTTTACTCCTCAACTTCTTTTCCTCTTTAGCTAAAATCCCCACTGGTTCTTTCTCATAGACCAAATCAGGATTTATTTGAACTTGAGTTGGTTTCTCTAGAATTTCTTCTTTATCATGCACCCATCTCCTAAGTAGTGATACATGAAATACATTGTGCATTGCACTCATCTCTTCTGGTAGCTCCAACTTATATGCTAATGAACCTATTCTTTCCAAAATCTTGTAAGGTCCAACATATCTTGGGGTAAGTTTTCCTTGCTTGCCAAACCTCAACACCTTCTTCATAGGTGAAACTTTGATGAAAACATAATCACCAACTTCATATTCTACCTGCTTCCTCCTTGCATCTGCAAACTTCTTTTGCCTATCTTGAGCTGCTGCCATCCTTCTTCTTACAAGTTCAATTTTCTCTGTAGTTTCTTTAACATACTCAGGCCCTAAGACAGCCTTTTCTCCTGCTTCAACCCAACATATTGGTGACAAACATGGTTTGCCATATAAGGCTTCAAATGGTACCATGCCTATGGTGCTTTGATAACTATTGTTATATGTAAATTCAGCCAAATGAAGGTGATCTTCCCAATTGCCTCCAAAGTCCAATGCACATGCCCTCAACAAATCCTCCAAAACTTTATTTATTACTTCAGTTTGACCATCTGATTGGGGGTGGTATGCAGTACTCAAGCATAATTCACTCCCCATGGCTTCTTGAAAGCTCTTCCAAAATTTGGATGTAAAGATTGTGTCCCTATCACTCACTATAGTCTTAGGAATTCCATGCAACCTTACTACTTCTTTCATGAATATTTGAGCTAGTTTTGGTGCATTTCTTTCTGCCTTCACTGGTATAAAGTGTGCTACTTTAGTCAATCTATCAACTACTACCCAAATGCTTGTATTTCCTCTCTTTGATCTAGGCAGACCATCTATGAAATCCATAGATATATCTTCCCACTTCCACTGTGGTATGCTTAGAGGTTGTAATAGGCCTGAGGGTCTTTGGGTTTCTGCTTTGACTTGTTGGCAAATCATACACTTTGCAACATGTTTGGCCACATCAGTTTTCATCCCTCTCCACCAATAATCCCTCTTCAAGTTTTGGTACATCTTGGTGCTGCCTGGATGTATAGAATATTTGCTCCTATGATATTCATTAAGTACCTCTTCCTTTAATCCTATATCCTTTGGAACACATATCCTACCTTTATTCCTTATGTATCCATCCTTATCAAGGTGGTAGTTTGCTACTTCTTCTCCTTTTTCTATTAAAGTTTTCTTTTCTAATAAATCTGGGTCTTCCTCTTGCATTTTCCCCACTTTAAAAATTAAATCTAATTGTAAAGTTATCAAACTTAATTTTCCTTTACTCCCTTCTTCAATCATCTCCATGTTTACCTCACTGTTTTCCTCAATCTCCAAATCAGTAAGTAGAGATAGATTTCTAAACTCTTCTATCATTAACATGGCTACTTTTGCATGCTGCCTGCTCAAAGCATCTGCAACCTTATTAGCCTTTCCTGGGGTATAAAGTATGTCCAAATCATATGCTGCAAGAAACTCAACCCATCTATGTTGCCCCATATTCAAATCTTTTTGTGAAAAGAGATATTTTAATGCTTTATGGTCAGTGTATAAGATAAACTTAGCACCTAGAAGATAATGTCTCCAGAGCTTTAATGCATATACCACTGCTGCCAACTCAAGATCATGGGTTGCATACCTTGATTCATGTGGCTTCAATTGTCTTGATGCATAGGCTATAACTTGATCTTGCTGCATCAATACAGCTCCTAACCCAGAACCACTTGCATCAGTATAAACAATCAAATCCTCATTTCCTTCTGGTACTCTCAACACTGGTGCATTGACCAAGGCCTCCTAGATTTTACTAAAGGCTTGTTCACATTTCTCAGTCCATATAAAGGGTTGGTTCTTTCTAGTTAGGTTGGTAAGAGGTGATGACATCTTAGAAAAATCTTTTATAAACCTCCTATAATACCCTGCCATTCCCATAAATGACCTAACTTCTCCCACTGTGCTTGGCCTTTTCCATGCTTGGATTGCCACAATTTTATTGGGGTTTACAGAAATGCCTTTGGCAGAAATAACATGCCCAAGGAAATGCACTTCTTCTTTCCATAATGCACACTTAGAAAATTTTGCTTTTAAATCCTTTTCTCTTAATCTAGACAAAACAAGGTGTAAGTGATTTTCATGTTCCTCTACTGTTTTAGAATAAATCAAAATATAATCAATAAAAATCCATACAAACTTGTCTAAATAATCTCTGAATATCCTATTCATCAAGTCTACAAAATATGATGGGGCATTTGTCAACCCAAATGGCATGACAAGAAACTCATATAGACCATACCTAGTGTTAAAGGCTGTATACTTAACACTTGAGTTCTCAACCTTCATCTGATGGAATCCAGATGCCAGGTCTAATCTAGAAAATACTTTTGCTCCACTAAGTTGATCAAAAAGATCATCAATTCTAGGTAAGGGGTACTTGTTTTTGATAGTGACTTTGTTTAGCTCCCTGTAATCTATGCACATTCTTAAAGTACCATCATGTTTCCTTACAAACACTACTGGAGCACCCCAGCATGAATTACTTGGTCTTATAAATCATTTGCTTTCCAATTCTTCTAACCGTTTCTTTAATTCCTTCAACTCACTAGGCCCCATTCTAGTGGGTTTCTTAATAATTGGACTGGCTCCTGGTATGAGACTAATCTGAAATTCCACTAGTCTGTGGTGTGGAACACCCTTAACCTCTCCAAACACATCTAAGTATTTGTTAATTATGGGGATTTCTTCAATAGAAGGCTCACTGGAATCCTTATTTAAGTCAATCAAGTGATATAATTTTCTTTCTTTGGCTATTTCACACAAAATTGTGATTCTTTGACCTCTAGAATTTTGTAATGATATGGTGGATGAGTCTAAATTAATTATGGCTTTGTATTGCCTTAACCAGTCTACACCCAATATAATACCTATATTTGGGTAATTTAAAACATATAAATTGGAAATAAAAACATTTCCTCCTATGTTTAATTCCACATCCACACAAATCATGTTTAAAACACTAGAACTCCCCAATGGGCTTTGCATTAACAAAGGAGTTTCAACCAGTATGCAATGTAATTTAAGCAATGCAACTAATTCATGGGAAATCAGAGAATGTGTTGCCCCTGTGTCATACACTACTGATATAGGTAGGGTACAAATAAATAAGGCACCTTCCACTTGACCATGGTTTTCTGCAATAGCTTCTACTGTGGATTTGCTTTTGCTCTCCAAACTTGCTAGCTTCCCTTGCTGTTTATACTCAGGGCAATTTCTCTTGATATGTCCCTCCTTACCACATAGGTAGCATTTGAAAGCTCCTCCCTTCAATTCTGGGCACCTTGGTTTGATATGTCCTTCCTTTCCACAATGATGGCATGTTATTTTTCTCTTTGTATCATTGGTCTTAGTATCATTGGTTTTCTTGCTTTCTGTCTCCTCCTTCTTTTTGTCATAGGGGTGATACCTTCCCTTGTTTTTCTTATTATTGTTATTCTTAAAACTCTTATACTTCTCCCTTTCCTTGTCATGTTGCTCAAATTTTAAGGCCAGATCAATGACTTGATCAAAAGTGTTATCTGCATATGGAAACATAGCCCTACTAAGCCCTGGGTTTAAACCCTTAATATACCTATCATTCTTTGATGCCTCATCAGCCACAAGCATAGCTCCATACTTAGACAAGCCCTCAAACCTATGAGTGTACTCAGTCACATTAAAGGTTCCCTGCCCAAGTCTGATGAATTCTTCAAGCAATAGAGTTTTGGCTGATGCTGGAACAAATCTAGCATCCAACATCTCCTTGAATTGATTCCAAGTGATTTCATTCTCAATCCTCCCAGCTATGACTACCTCCCACCAGCTTAAAGCCACACCTTTCAATTGTCTTGAGGCCACTTGCCTCTTCCTTTGATCATCCAGTTGCATGTCATTGAAAATTCTATCCAGTGTTCTCAACCATGCTTGAATTTCCATCACATTTTTAGTCCCTTAAAAGCTCTTGCCTCCTAAATTGGTATAAGTCTTTAACAGTTTTGAAAGTTCCTCATGTGGGTTCTCAAGTCTCTGCCCTACTCCATCCCTTAAAGCCCTCATAAAGTCTTGCATATCAAGCATTTGTGGTGCACTTGATCCTGCATTGTGATGAGATCTTCTTCCTACCATGATTGGATAACTAAAGTATGGGGTAGATAGGGTTAGTTTATCATGAGCATTTTTTTTTGCCATAACTTTCTATCTGTATTATTATTTTACTCAAACAAACAATCAGTACATACATATGGTTATAATACTACAATCAATCAATACAATCATTCTTAGCTATGTACAGTTTTAACATAGCTCTGATACCAAATGAAATGACCCTAGCTATTTCACCTAATTTTTTTTTAAGTTTTCATCAATAATTTCCTAGAGTCATTAACCTCTCCACTAAATTATCCAGGATCCTAATTTTCTACTAATATATTTATATCAGTTGTTTAATAATATATTCACATACATGTGAAGATGTATGTGACCCTCTTGCTTGGATCAGAGTGTTGGTAAGCAAGAGTGCATCCTGGTTGAATTTGAATTTCTAATCAACCAGTACATAGCTCATTTACCTTTGTTTAATATTTGAGTCATGGGAGTGAATTCCCATAATCATGTGTAATCTATACCTATTAATTTTTGATCATTCTTATTGTTATTGTCTGTTAGTTTGAGATAGTAAGGTGATCTCAGATTATATAACAAGCCACCAAAATTTTAGTTTAATTATTTGGGATTTGGTTAAAGTCAGAAAGGAAAATGATATACTCACTTATCATTTTCAACACAAGCTATTTTATCACAATTTCTTTACTTATTACCAGGTCAGATGTGTAATTCTTTCATAATCTAGATAGTTGTATTTTCCTTAACCAAATTTATTCTCTAATCCTTGAGTTACCTCAGCTTGCATCTAATTTACAGGTTACTTTATTGGATTTAGAGAATCCAGATTCTATGGTCATTTGACAAAAGTAGTATTTAGATAATATGTGTGCATATTAGATGTATTGTACTCTCTGGGCTAATAAAGCTATTCAAAATAAAATGTGAGTTGATCAAGTATTTGAAAATGTCTTTGTTCATGCATTTGCAAAGAAAGCTTCAGATTTTAGAAAGTGTATTTTCTTCCTTTATACCCAAAACTCTGATCATCTTGATCAATCCAGACCTCATTATTTTTGAAGTGGGTTAGCCTTATGACTAGATCATCAAAACATTAGTGCCTGGCTTTTGCAATGTAAATTCAGATACCAGACATTTGCAAAATCCCTTAAAACATGTTTATATCTTTTTAAAGTGTACAAATATGTTGTTTCTTTTATCAGAACACTTCTGCATATTGTCACAAAATTCTTGAAATATTACTTCTAGCTAAACTCAGATTTTTAACCTTCAAACTTAAAGTTTTAAGTAACTTGAAATTAACTAATACAATATATGTATATATATACATATCTATTTCTCAATTACTGGCATATATCATTTACAGATTTTCACCATAATACTCAAATATATACTTTCTTGCATAGATTCAACTAAGTCTTTGGTAAATCCAAACTTAATACATTATTAGATTCAGTTAAAACAACTAAATAAATTCAAGCATTCAATTACATAACAACCAAAGCATAACTATAAAAGCTTCTCAGAATACATGCAAATAATTCCTTCTGAGTTCTTATTTAATTCTAATTTAGCATGCTTATCCAATCATTCTCAATAGCCATAGTAGCTTCCTATTTAGAACCAGCATTCCCTGAAAGAGCATTAGAGGCTGCCCCATTTTAAATGAGACACCCCTGATGCCATAAGCAAACAAGGGTCAGATACAAGATCTGGTATGAGCAATATCAAAAATTCCATGATATTAAGTAAATGAGTGAGACATAAACATTTTGTATAAGTGGGCATAGCTTCTTTGTTCAATTTGCCTGACTTGTTTATGATGTATTGTGCATATATGTTCAGTGTTTAAGACTAACTATGTACACACTTTCAACCATGTAAACATATATTTCAAATAGAAATACTCAGGAACTATCATAGCTCCAGACCAACCATCTTAGGAATAACTCAAGTTCCTACTTCATCAATTTAAGGTTGTATTTACCAAATTAATTCCTAGCCTCATCTGCCATAAAGGAATCACGGGGACACATTGCAATAAAATAATTCACATCATTGCACAAAGATCTCAGGGCTTAAACAAGCCATGTGCCAACTTGCATACTTTAAATACAACAAGCATTCCAGCAGTCTTCTTGGCTCACAATCCTTAGTTTATTTACTAAGTGTTCATGTTTAATCCAATCATGAGATAGCTAGGTGACTAAATCACATTGTATATGAATTATAAAACTCACAAGCATAATTCAAAAACAAGCTAACATTCCTATCCAGAGGAAATCATATTTTCAAATATTTTGGCTTAAAGAAAATACAAGAATATTTACAACTAGGAATAAAGACTAGGCATGTGGGTTATTATTGTTTCATAAGCAACCATGTTTGAACTAAATTCAAGATCTAGCTTAAACAAGATTTCTGGCTCACGGGTTTTCTATTTGATCAAGGGTTCAACACTTTTGGATATTTCCATTGCAACCTTGAATCTTTCATTTGAGCCTCAGCACTTACACAAGTGTAATACAACTCGTATACATTTTGATTTCTATATTTCCCATGCCATATCTAAACCAGTTACAAGTATCCTCTATTTACTTTCATGATTTCATACTTTTACATTTCTGGGTGTAACCAAACAGAGCAAAATACTCAAACATCAAAGCAATCAAAACATTCAGAAACACCTATTAAAACATCCATTAAAACCATATTAATGAAATCAACAATATATGGAAAAATAACATAAGCTTGGCTGCCTCATAACAGGACTTAATGCCATGGGTTTAGTGAGATTACTCACAGAGAAATGCTTCTCTTGCTAAACCCAGAAAAGAAACCTTTTCAAAACTTGCTTTTCTGCTTGTAAGTATTTTCTTCTTTGTTTTCTTAAATGTTTTGGGTAGCAAATGATTTTTCTGGTTTATACTTGGATTTATAAGAGAAGTTTTCTAGGGTTTTATCATTGTAAAATCCCATTCCTACCCTGGCCAAGACTCATGCATTTTGCATTTCATATTTGTTTATTTTCACCTTTAATATCCTGGCCATATGTGAGACCTGCCTTTCCTTTTTCTTTTCCAGAATATATCATATTCTTACCAAGTCATGATAATTGTGTGACATTGTTTACTTGTTTATTTTCTAAAAATCCTCCTTTCTATTTTCTGCCTAAAGCAACTATTTTGCTTGCAATTTGTCTTTTGCCATTTTAGTGTTATAGTTTCACTTGCTTATATATATATTTTTTTCCAGTACTTACAAAAATGTATATTTGTATACATATCTTATCTAGGCTTATTTAATTCCTCTTTAATTTCAGAAACATATGCACCTATATGTATTAAGGTTTTCAAATCCTTATAATATATATATATATATATATATATTCCTGGGTTTTAAATATAATCTGTTTACTGATTTAAAATAAAACTTACTTTTCTTATTCTCTGGGATGATCCATATAATTCCAGAAATCAAATATCCATGTTACTAAATCATGTTTGTAATGCTTTTTAATTCTTGTTTTAAATTCAGGAAATCAGGAGTTCTTCCTTGTGCCATATCAATGTGCACGTGCACACATGCACACACACTTGCACACAATTAATTCCACATATTCCTATACAAATAAATTCATAAATTTCAAAATCCAGCCAAAATAAGATTCCATGAATTTCTGGGGCATTACAGATTTAAAAGTATTTTTCCAAATAAGTAGTGTTTTAAATGATTTTAATAATTTTCGAATGATTTCGAAGAAATTTCAAAGAAGTTTGAGAAAATAGAAGTCCAGAACTCACTGATGTCGCTGGAAAATAATTTCGGTGATGAGTGCATGCATCATCGACATGGATTTTTCGAGTTTCAGAGTTGGGGATAGGCCACTTTAGTAGCATTGCTGTAACGACCCACTATTTTGGACCATTCAAATCGACAATAAATCCACACATGTCGAACTCGAATACTTTAAAACAGTGGATTGTTAATTTAAATTTGCCAAAACTCAGAATATACAGTAAATAAATCAACCACAGAATCACAGATACAGAGTAATACAATAATACGCAGCGTAATAGATAAAATAGTAGTTCATGAAGCTACTATATAAACATCAGAGTTAAAATAAAATACAACAGAATATCTCAAATACAGTGAAGTCTTCAGTACAAATAGATGACCTCTCTGAACAAATCAATTGGAAAAGCTGAAAGCTGAATCGATAGTTGGATCTCCAAATGAAGCTCCAAACTCGAAAGGTGAGCCTCAAATGCTGTATCACTCGGTCTGACCCGAGCGTAAAGCAAAATAGAAAACACTCGAGTCAGGATTAACATTCTTATATCAATAAATCCAACTCAAGTGAAATATCAACTGAAATACAAGTAACTTAAAGGATGTTTGGGATAACCATCCTCTAAGGATCTACGGAACTATCTACAAGGTGGAAATATAAATTATAACACCGTGGTCGTTCCAAATTAATTTATACTTCAAAACCAAAATATCATTTCATTTCAAAAATATCTATATTCCAAAATAGTATATATAGGTTAAATAATTTAAAAGTAAAGTATTTATAATTTTCCTTAAGTCTCACAAATCGATTCAAATCAACTTCAAATTCCAAATTCAAATTTATTCAAGCTCCATTCATCAATTCAATTAAGTTCTAAATATACCATTTAAATTTCAATATATTTCAAGGCTTTAATATTCAACATTTTCAAAGTTAGATTTAACAGTTTCATATAGCACTTGATTTAACTTTATTATTATTTAATCAGGGAATATTCACTTCAATATCATTTAACTAGCCCTAAATTTCATTTTACTAAATATTTCCTTAAATTTATTTAAACAAGAAATATTCATTAAATTATTTAAATCAAACTCAAGTTGTAAATCATATCTTAAATCCCAATTTCAATAAGTTTTAAATCGGTTTAATTAAATAAAAATTCTTTACTAAATTCAAATTATCTTCCCAACCTTAACTTATTCAAATTTTTACCAAATCTAGTTTGAAATATAAATTTTATACTTAACGTATTATATGTATTAAATCAATCTTAATTAAATTATATATTATTATTAAATCTATATATATCATTACCATTTATATATAAAATTTTAAGAATCAACATTTGTTAAAACCATATATTTCTTTCCAAAACCATAGAATTCATTTTCCAAATATTTATATATATGGACCAACGGTGTCTGTATATATATTTATCATATGGTTAAGTGATACGGATATTTATCATTTCAATCCGAAATTTAAATATATACGGGTAGATATCATTTCGACCCGTAATCCCAATTTCAATTCAAATGAAAATAGTTTGGGTTTATCATTTCAACCCATAACGATTTTCTCCTATTCCAAAGTCCGTTCGGGTATGTATCATTTCAACCCACAGTGAATTCTATACTAACAGGGAACTTGCAGAGTGATAACATGTAATAATAAAAAATACAACAACAGGCATATATCATCAATTAACAATAGAATATAAACAACAGGATATGGTGTCATATCCCACAGGTGAACAGTTACAGATAATAGCATATATAACAATTTAAATAACTACAGCAACATATTTCAATTGTCGTTTCAATTGAAATCAAATTTAATAAATAAAAGAACGTTAATCGTGAGTGATTGCTCACCTTTCGAGGCTAGAGGAGTTTGATACACAACAAGCTTCGATTTGGATCACGTTCAAGACAATCGAACAAATCCAAACAACAATCCCAAAACGAAGTAAACCGAAAGTGGATTTGATGGACAAAGCTGAAAGATAGAGGTCGATGAGGAAAAGAAATCAATCAGTTTGATATTAACAGAATATATATATATTAATTTCCTAAAAATCAATACTTTAATTTAAGAAAAATGTTAAAATAATATAAAATATAAATAAGGCTACCACTACGTAAAACAATTTTTGGAAAGCGTATATATATACCCTACTCTATTATTATTATTATTATTATTATTATTATTATCACATGCATATATATATAAAACTAGAAATCAACACGCATAGGATACTACTACATATATATAATACCCCTTAAAAATCAAGCGTTCATATTAAACCCCGGACAGTCAAATGTTTTATGTACTTCTTTTCTAAGTATGTACAGTATTTGAAACCAATAACAAAAATCAATATAACTTTAAAAACACATACATTTGAAAATCAAAATCTATAGATATTTTTGAAATCAAAGCATCACTATACATAAATCTTATAGTATTCGTACTCTAACTTTTATAGGTAACAGCACATAATACTAACATAAATGTTTAAATAAACAAAATATATTGCTATTTATAGTATTATATATAACATTGTTGTAATATAGAAATACTGAAAACTGCAAAATATACAAGATATGTATAATATATAAAACAAGTTGTTTCATATGTGTATGCTAACTTCCTACAGGCTTGCAGCTTAGCATAACTAATTTTTTTGTCCATAAACTTTTATATTATATATCAAAACATATTATAAACTCTTGTATACCTTTAACTTTATAACTGCAGCATATACACTATGTATGAAATATAGATGATACTTACATAATACTTATATACTATTTCAGAATACTTATATAATACTAACGTATATAAATAGATGGACATACCAAACTAAAAAATATAGATAACAAAACAGTATCAATGAAAATATAAATCTGGAAACATATGTACGGTTTCAGGCGAAGTTGCTAGGATTGGATGAGTTGTTTTGGAAACATGATGGACGTGTAGGCAGGAGATGTGGGGACGAGGAGGAAGGACAGGGTTGGAGTGACATGGCTGTTGAATGGGTCCGAGGCCAGGCCGCGTGGATGCGATGGTAGCAGCTGACGTGGCGGGTAGTGGGAGATCTCGGAAATAAGGAGAGGGTGCGTTGCTCTTGGGCATTGGAAATGGTTTTGCTATCAAGTGGGGACACTGGTGGTAGAGGATCGGCCTGGATCAAGTGGTGATGGGTGGCCAAACCAAAGCGGCGAGCTTGCATCAGATGGCGGACGGAGGCTCGGGTCTTGGGGCGTGCGAATGTGAGGATGATGCGGTTGCTAGCATGGGTAGGAACAGGCAGAAGTAGAGCAGGTGGAGGATCGGCAAAGAACAGGGGAGAACAAGGCTGTCGAAGTCAGTGCTTGGGTGAAGGTCGGGTGAAGTCGCGGTCAGGTCAGTGATTAGGTGAAGGAGCTCGACAAGATGCTGTTTGTGGCCAAGCCTGAAAGGAAGGCTATGGGCGTGGTTCAAGTGGCCGAGAGAAAGGACGGCATGCGAGAGAGAGAGCAGGGGAGAGCTCGGCCTGAGCGGAGGAGGCATGGAGGCAAAGGCTGGTCGCTATATCAACGGCATGAGATGGTTTCGGTGATTGGTAGAGGGTCGCACGAGGTGGAGGAAGGGAGGGATGATGGAGGGACAGGGAAGAAGGCAAGCAAGATACGATGGTGGATGCGCTAGTAAGGGATGCGGTAGGTGACTGGGAGGCACGTGTGCTCGGGCAGTGGTGGTCGAAGTGTGTGGAGGTCCGGCTGCATGGGGAAGGAGGATGGTCTCAAGTAAAGGAGTGGGTAGGGGAAAAGAAAAAATGGGAAAGATGACAAGAAGAATGTGAACAGTACACATATAAAATTTTGTCTACAGAAATAAAGAAACCAAAAACTATGGTACAAACGCGTTTCTGTGAGCATGGCAAAAGTTACGCCTAAGAAATAGTAGAAATAAATGCAAACAGCTGGAAAGGCAATTTATCGATTTGTAACTGATGTAATATTTGAATGGACAGGGAAGCAATAAATTATTTATAACAGTCAATTCCCTTGATTTCGTGCAAATTATTATATGTATTAAATCAATCTTAATTAAATTATATATTATTGTTAAATCTATATATATCATTACCATTTATATATAAAATTTTAAGAATCAACATTTGTTAAAACCATATATTTCTTTCCAAAACCATAGAATTCATTTTCCAAATATTTATATATATGGACCAACGGTGTCTGTATATATATTTATCATATGGTTAAGTGATACGGATATTTATCATTTCAATCCGAAATTTAAATATATACGGGTAGATATCATTTCGACCCTTAATCCCTATTTCAATTCAAATGAAAATAGTTTGGGTTTATCATTTCAACCCATAACGATTTTCTCCTATTCTAATGTCCGTTCGGGTATGTATCATTTCAACCCATAGTGAATTCTATACTAACAGGGAACTTGCAGAGTGATAACAGGTAATAATAAAAAATACAACAACAGGCATATATCATCAATTAACAATAGAATATAAACAACAGGATATGGTGTCATATCCCACAGGTGAACAGTTACAGATAATAGCATATATAACAATTTAAATAACTACAACAACATATTTCAATTGTCGTTTCAATTGAAATCAAATTTAATAAATAAAAGAACGTTAATCGTGAGTGATTGCTCACCTTTCGAGGCTAGAGGAGTTTGATACACAACAAGCTTCGATTTGGATCACGTTCAAGACAATCGAACAAATCCAAACAACAATCCCAAAACGAAGTAAACCGAAAGTGGATTTGACGGACAAAGCTGAAAGATAGAGGTCGAAAGGAAAAGAAATCAATCAGTTTGATATTAACATAATATATATATTAATTTCCTAAAAATCAATACTTTAATTTAAGAAAAATGTTAAAATAATATAAAATATAAATAAGGCTACCACTACGTAAAACAATTTTTGGAAAGCGTATATATATACCCTACTCTATTATTATTATTATTATTATTATTATTATTATCACATGCATATATATAAAACTAGAAATCAACACGCATAGGATACTACTACATATATATAATAACCCTTAAAAATCAAGCGTTCATATTAAACCTCGGACAGTCAAATGTTTTATGTACTTCTTTTCTAAGTATGTACAGTATCTGAAACCAATAACAAAAATCAATATAACTTTAAAAACACATACATTTGAAAATCAAAATCTATAGATATTTTTGAAATCAAAGCATCACTATACATAAATCTTATAGTATTCGTACTCTAACTTTTATAGGTAACAACACATAATACTAACATAAATGTTTAAATAAACAAAATATATTGCTATTTACAGTATTATATATAACATTGTTGTAATATAGAAATACTGAAAACTGCAAAATATACAAGATATGTATAATATATAAAACAGGTTGTTTCATATGTGTATGCTAACTTCCTACAGGCTTGCAGCTTAGCATAACTAATTTTTTTGTCCATAAACTTTTATATTATATATCAAAACATATTATAAACTCTTGTATACCTTTAACTTTATAACTACAGCATATACACTATGTATGAAATATAGATGATACTTATATAATACTTATATACTATTTTAGAATACTTATATAATACTAACGTATATAAATAGATGGACATACCAAACTAACAAATATAGATAACAAAACAGTATCAATGAAAATATAAATCTGGAAACATACGTACGGTTTCAGGCGAAGTTGCTAGGATTGGTTGAGTTGTTTTGGCAACATGATGGACGTGTAGGCAGGAGATGTGGGGACGAGGAGGAAGGACAGGGGTGGAGTGACATGGCTGGTAAACGGGTCTGAGGCCAGGCCGCGTGGATGCGATGGTAGCAGCTGACGTGGCGGGTAGTGGGAGATCTCGGAAATGAGGAGAGGGTGCGTTGCTCTTGGGCATTGGAAATGGTTTTGCTATCAAGTAGGGACAGTGGTGGTAGAGGATCGGCCTGGATCAAGTGGTAATGGGTGGCCAAACCAAAGCGGCGAGCTTGCATCAGATGGCGGAGGGAGGCTCGGGTCTTGGGGCGTGCGAATGTGAGGATGATGCGGTTGCTAGCATGGGTAGGACCAGGCAGAAGTAGAGCAGGTGGAGGATCGACAAAGAACAGGGGAGAACAAGGCTGTCGAAGTCAGTGCTTGGGTGAAGGTCGGGTGAAGTCGCGGTCAGGTCAGTGATTAGGTGAAGGAGCTCGGCAAGATGCTGTTTGTGGCCAAGGCTGAAAGGAAGGCTATGGGCGTGGTTCAAGTGGCCGAGAGAAAGCATGGCATGTGAGAGAGAGAGAGCAGGGGAGAGCTCGGCCTGAGCGGAGGAGGCATGGAGGCAAAAGCTGGTCGCTATATCAACGGCAGGAGATGGTTTCGGTGATGGGTAGAGGGTCGCATGAGGTGGAGGAAGGGAGGGATGATGGAGGGACAGGGAAGAAGGCGAGCAAGATACGATGGTGGATGCGCTAGTAAGGGATGCGGTAGGTGACTGGGAGGCACGTGTGCTCGGGCAGTGTTGGTCGAAGTGTGTGGAGGTCCGGTTGCATGGGGAAGGAGGATGGTCTCAAGTAAAGGAGTGGGTAGGGTAAAAGAAAAAATGGGAAAGATGACAAGAAGAATGTGAACAGTACACATATAAAATTTTGTCTACAGAAATAAAGAAACAAAAAACTATGGTACAAACGCGTTTCTGTGAGCATGGCAAAAGTCACGCCTAAGAAATAGCAGAAATAAATGCAAACAGCTGGAAAGGCAATTTATCGATTTGTAACTGATGTAATATTTGAATGGACAAGGAAGCAATAAATTATTTATAACAGTCAATTCCCTTGATTTCGTGCAAATTACTGAAGCAATTAATTATTTGCTTGGGCTGCATGTTTAGATTTGAAAACAAGGGAAAGTGTAAAGTCAAAATGTGGTACCGCTACGGTGAACAGTTTATTGTCTCCGTCGCGTACCGGACCTCAAAATACAGAAATAAATATATCGCAGAGATCAGCACGACGAGACGATCAAAACGGTATATGGGTATCTGTGGTACGATCATCCGATCAAAAGTCGATAATCGGTACCATCCTCGAGTTGTAACTATGGTACAAACGTGTTTCTGTGAGCATGGCAAAAGTCACGCCTAAGAAATAGCAGAAATAAATGCAAACAGCTGGAAAGGGAATTTATCGATTTGTAACTGATGTAACATTTGAATGGACAGGGAAGCAATAAATTATTTATAACAGTCAATTCCCTTGATTTCGTGCAAATTACTGAAGCAAATAATTATTTGCTTGGGCTGCACGTTTAGATTTGAAAACAAGGGAAAGTGTAAAGTCAAAATGTGGTACCGCTACGGTGAACAGTTTATTGTCTCTGTCGCGTACCGGACCTCAAAATATAGAAATAAATATATCGCAGAGATCAGCACGATGAGACGATCAAAACGGTATATGGATATCTGTGGTACGATCATCCGATCAAATGTCGATAAACGGTATATTTCAAAATACAAAAATAAATGATTTGAAGTGAGCCGATGTTCAATCCTCGAGTTTCGGATTTGATATAACCCTATCTATTAAAATTGATTTACTGATTTGTTTCTGATTTCCAACTCTTGAATTTCAAAATGATTTTTTCAACTATTTTGAAGGTTCAAGCACTTCCAAATCAAGGTTAACTTTTCAAAGCTAAGAGATTTTGAAAGTATAAAGTATATAAGTTTGGTATGTATGTTAAAATATATAGTAATATGATTTAAATAAGTTGAAACTGTTTTGTTAAGTAAATGAATAAGGCAATTTTAAATTTTTCTAATATGAAATTTAGATTTGAAATGTTTTGAAAAGAATTTGGTCTTCAAAATATTTTGAATAAAATTTAGTTCAAATGTTTTAACGTAGTAACGTCTTTATGAAACTATATATTTAACAAGTTGGAATAAATATATAAGTTGTATGTATGCTGTTTTATTCGCATAATTAATTTGATCCAGGTTTGAGTACACAAGTTCGAGGTGAATTACCCCATTTCTTGTTAGGATTTTTCATTCGATTCTTGATGGCGAATATTTGATATGGATTTTGGGCTCGATTCTAGAATTCTCTATCATAGTATATGGCTATGCAAGGAGACTGATGGTTTCTAGTCAAGAAACCATATCGAAATCCGAATTAGGGAAGTCAAATGGACAATACTATTTCGAAAGCGAACTTGTGTGATCAAACGAGCGATCAAATGTGATTTTGCGAAATGATGACATATGTACATCTTATATTCTAATATCATTGATATATTGTGACGCTGAAATTGAAAGCTATCGGGTTAGAATATCTTTGCTTACTAAAAGAAAATTTCCAATTTAAAATTTCAAAGATATATAACCCATAAAAGCAAACATATTCAATCCCATATGGCTCTTCATACAGCGAAATTTATTTTGTAAAATTTGATCATTATATAAGATGGACCTTATGTAAATATAAGATGATTTTGAAAACCATTGATTTCGGAAATGAATTGTTTGACTCAAATTATATTGATTTAGAAACTTGGATTATTTTCTAAATTTATTATTTTGGAAACTTTGAAATTGAAGGTATTTAATTTGAGAAGAAATAATTTGGTGAAATTGTACATGATTTTGAAACTGAACTGAAATCGAAACAAATTGAAATTTGAGAACCTTATTTTTACTAAATACCTGATTTGGGAGTTATCGAACTTATATAAAATTGATTTGTATAAATATGATGTTGATTCAAAAACTATTGATTTGGAAAGGTACTCAATTTGAAAGGTGTAATCTTATATAGTCGAGGTATATATAAGTGTGATTTGATATACTATTGATTTTGGAAAGTATTCGATTAGAAAATGAAATCTTATATATAATGGACTTTATATAAGTATGATATTTGAAATTGATTTGAAAAGGTATTATATGATATATATTTTCGAAGTAAAGATATGGAAAGTGCCTTCTGCTTGATATCCGCTTTGTGGCCACATTGTGGATTCATTCTATCGATATTATTCTCTCTGATTTGGGTTTTTCGGATATGATACTCGAGTGTCCATCGAATTCCATGGCGTAACCCATGGTCTTACGAACTCGACTGCACAGCGTAATTCGCAAGGTAATGATTGCTTAATAGGTACGGATGTTTCATGGGGGATCCAGGCGTAACCATTGTGTATCTGCGTTCTATGGTCGTTTTAGTAGCGTAATCCTCAAGGCAGAGATTGCTTAAAGGGTACGGATGTTTCCTGGGGGATCTAGGCGTAACCATTGTGTATCCGCGGTCTATAGTTTTGTTATCATAGCGAAATTCGCAAGGCAATGAATGCTTAAAAGGTACGGATGTTTCCTGGGGGATCCAAGCGTAACCATTATGTATCTGCGATCCATGATTTGATTCTTTTGATTTGTTTGGATTGTACTTTCCATATCATTTTTGAAAGTTTTTCAAGTATTTTCACTGGGTGTTGAAATAGGTCTACTGAGTACTTAGAGAATTCTAGCTTTGCGCCTGATCAAAGCACTGCCAGAGTCTGCAAGAACAAGGATAAACTTGTTGAAACATCAAGTTATAAAAGTATTTTCGAAAGGAAAATTTGTTTCGATATAAAAGTATTTATTATAAAGTATTTTATTATAAAGGTATTTTATTATAAAAGTATTTTCAACAAAGGAATTATGTATTAATATTTGAAATCGAAATTCTTATGGTTCTAAAATAATTATTCGTGCCCGATACTATTCTTTTGAATCTACCTTATCCGTTCAGCTTTATTTATTCACCTATATTCTATTTTTCGAAATCCTCCTTCTTTTCCTTGTTGACTATATCCTTTTTAAATATTGTTTATTTATATACTACATGGTTCAATAGAAAATTTTAGTGTTATAAATATTTCAGAAGTTATTAATTAAATAAAACATATTTAAAGTAAATGATTATTGATTTATTAATAATATTTGAAAAGTATGTTGAGAAAAAAAAATTAATAAATTTATGAGTTATAGATTTAATGTTTTCAATAACCTCTTTGTAAAAATAAGTAATGATGTAAATAATTGTTTTCAAATAGTTTTCATATATTTATAAAAGTGTTATTTAAACATATAAATGGTATTTATAAAGGAAGCAAGAAATTTTACAAATGGGGTTTTGAAAGGTTTTAAAGCATTAAAGATAATTGAATTTCAAACGAAGTTTTCAAATGAATATTTTTAGTAAAGTTTATAGAGTTTTAAATTAATTATTTATCCTTGTCTTTCAATTTATTTTTCTTTTCTGGTTGTTCTATTCTTGTCACGACCCGACTTCCTACGCCCAGGAAGACGTATTGTTTTTAAGAAAAGAAAGAGGTGAGAAAGTAGAAAAGAAAGAGAAGAAGAAGAAACAACATCAGAATCTCAACAGCGGAACGAATAAAATATAATATATCACATAAATATTACATAGTATTATATACATCAGAGTTACACAGACAATACATCACAAACTAAACAGTTATAAACACCTGTCTAGTTAATACAACTCGATACAACACAATACAACACATCTCAGAGATACCAACACAGCGGAAAATACAGAATAAACACTGACACAGCGGAACCAATATATACATCTATAACGCTGAAGCCTCCTGCTCCATTGCTCCTCCATAGTTCGTCAAAGCTAACCTGAATCCCTTGACTACCCGTAAAAATTTGGGTACCCGAGAGTTTATGAAAAACAGAAATAAACTTCGGGTCAGACATGGGTCTGGTATGAGTAACAGGGTAAAGTTGTTTAACTTTGAAAATCATTTGAAACAAAAGGTATCACGTAAGACTTCCCACACATAAACATGGAAAAGTATTTACCTTACGCTAACCAAAACATTTCATAGGAAATCCAGTGATATTATAATAGTGTCTAGGGTTTTCAAGTAAATAGAAAATAGCTGAAATTGTTACATCTATTAAATTTCAGCATACTAGCCACAACGTGGGTAATACAATCAAAACCGTAAGATCTCGTAGGGAAAATGGGTTTCCATCAATGGCTGGGCTACTGGGGTACCGCCCGTCACAGTACGTGGCCTAGATCACCGTACCGAGGAGTACGCCCGCTCCCCTGCAACACAAAGCCGGACCCGTTCCTTACTGAACAGTTCCAAACGAGACAACCCCGGCAGTAGGACGTCAACAACTGCCCACACACCGAAATAAAAAGGGACATCTAGACAGGGGAAAATCTCGCTCTCAAGTGGGTGCTACCCACGAAGCCTTGCTGCACCTCCCCTGTTTTAGCCATTCCCGGTTGATGAGGCTTGAGGTCACGATTACCTTTATCAGAACTCATCACTTAGAATGCTCATCGTCCACCTGACGATGTGCTGAAAGCATTCAATCCATACAAGTTCGTTCCGGGTTCGAACGAAACCGAAGGCATTATCTCGTTACACTCATTTTGGAATCACCCTCAGAGTTAACGACAATAACCCTTGCATTCTTGTAATGACCCGCCACTCATTCCACAGAATGACGCATCATTAATAAGAAAGAAAGGGGTAGAAAATAGAAAAGAAGAGAAGAAAGAAAGAAACAACAACAACGATCTCACAGCGGAACGAATAAATTATATAAATAACATAAACTATTACAAAGTATACAACACTTATCAGAGTTTACACAACTATACAACACATACTAGACAGTTATAAACATCTGTCTAGATATTACAACTCAAATACAATACAAGACTCTAACACAGATATCAACACAGCGGAATACTATATCTACGAACGCCGAAGCCTCCTGCTCCATTGCTCCTCCACAATTCGTCAAAGCTAAACCTGAATCCCTTAGCTACTCGTAAAAATTTGAGTACCCAAGAGTTTATAAAACAGAAATAAACAACTTGGGTCAGACATGGGTCTGGTGTGAGTAACAGGTTAAACTTGTTTAACTTTGAAAACCATTTGGAAAGAAAAGGTATCTCGTAAGACTTCCCGCACATAAACACGGAAAAGTTTTTACCTTACGATAACCAAAACATTTGATAGGAAATTCGATTGTATTATAATAGGGTCTAGGGTTTTCAAATAAATATGAAATAGCCGAAATTGTTACATTATTAAATTCCAGCATACATAAGTATACAATCAAGTCCGTTATCACTTATTGGAATTTGGATTTCCATACAATGGCAGAGCTACCGGGGTACCGCTCATCACAGTACGGGGCCTAGATCACCGTACCGAGGATCACTCCCAATCCCCTGCAACACAAAGCCGGAACCATCCCTTACTGGATAATTCCGAATAAAATCACCCCACAGATGGCCGTCGCCAACTGCACCACTAAGCCGAAATAAAAGAAGGAACTCTCTAGACAGGGATGACCTTACTCTCAGTGGGTGCTACCCACGAAGCCTTGCTGCACCTCCCCTGTTTTAGCCATTCCCGGTTGATGAGGCTTGAGGCTTGAGGCTACGATTTACCTTTAAATCAGAACACATCACTTAGAATGCTCATCGCCCTCCTGACGATGTGTTGAAAGCATTCAATCCATACAAGTTCGTTCCGGGTTCGAACGAAACCGAAGGCATTATCTCGTTACACTCGTATTGGAATCACCCTCAGAGTTAACGACAATAACCCTTGCACTCTGAATCTTCATCTTCACTTGAGATTCACGACCTATCGTTAATTTGGATCGATGTGGTATTCGGGTCTCCAGACCTGGAATTCCGGTATACGGAAACCCGATCCCGGTCTCATCGAAATCCAAAACGTATTTTAAGGGTCAAGTTGTTTTAAGGTTAAAACAATTCAATTCTTTATCTATATACACAAAGATAGATAATTCAATAGATAATTTACATTATCATCCAAACAGATAATTCATATTATCATTTCAATCCAACCAAACATCCATATTATAGATCAGCACATCTCTTATCAGAGATATCAACAATGCAAAGCATTCCATATCATTCAACCATCCCTAAGTAATGATTTATATCATCTCTAATTAATTTAAAGTAAATTAAATTAATTACTTCATTTTATAAATCCTTCTTACTTAATTATTAATTAAACCAATTAATTAATCATACTCTAAGTATCATCTTAATTAATCATCCTGATTAATTATACTTTAATTACCTTAAGTAATTAACTCTTAATTAATTTCACAAATTAACTTAAACCATTCAGTAATTAATCTTTAATTACTTCATCTATTAATTAACTGTATTTAATTACATTAATCCTTAATTAATTACAATTAATTAATTACTTTAATCACTTATTATTTATTAATTAATCTTAATTAATCAATTCTTAATAACATCATTAATTATATTAATTAATGATCCTTAATTATTCTTAATTAATTATCTTATTTATATTAATAATTAATTAATCACATTTATTAATCACCTTTGATTAATTCCATTTAGTAATTAAATACTCTTAATTACTACACTTCCTAAATTAATTACTCCTTAATTAATTATCCTTTAATTAATCCCTTGATTAATTATTAAAAGTACTAAACTCAAATTACTTTTATTAAACCACCTTTAGTTAATTATATCCACTAATTATCTTTAGTTATCTTTCTAAGTAATTTATACTTTCACTAATTACTTTTAAGTAATTATCTAATCACCCAGTGATTTTCTTAAATTAATTAAATAAATTAATTTAAACTTATCAAATTTATTTAATTAATTACCTTAAGAACTTTATTTCTTTAATTACTTTTATTAAGTAATTTATACTTAACCAATTTTTACAAATGATTATCATTTGTTAATAATCTACACTTATCTAATCTCATTAAGTAATTTGTACTTAAACAATTACCAAGTGGCTATCTTTAATTAATTAACAAATTAATTAACTTAAATTAATCACCTTCATTTTATAAATTAAAGCTGAGTAATTTATCCTTTAATTACTTCTTAAACCAAATTAATTAATCTTTAATTACAGATTAATTATTCTTTAATTACCTAATTAATTAGTCACTAATTAATTAATTAATCACTAATCATTAATTAATCAATCTTAATTTAAAAATCCTTAATTTCAATTAATTACCTTTAAGATAAATCATCATCTTTATTAATTACCCAATCACATTATTTAAAAACTTTTAACCTTTAATTAACATTTAATTATATTTAAAAATTTAAGTTTAAAATATCTTAAATTTTAACTTAACAAACATAAGTTAAACAATCATATCATTTCTTAATTATGGGTTAAAGAAACATTTAAAATAGGGAGGAATTATTTAAGAAAAGTTTTAAAACAAACCATTTTTATTTAAACCTGCTGTTAAACTCTCACGCGAACACGAGTTCATCCCGAGCCAAACCTTTTCCCACTCGAGTACCACTTCGAGTTATCCCTCGCCTCACTCACTTCGAGTAAACCCAAAAATACCCTGAGTCGAACCCGCGACCTTCCCTAGTCCTTCTTCGATCCCACTTCTTCTCCTTCCTGAAGCAATCACCAGACACAAAAATACACTCGTGCACGTGCACAGAGTCGCCTTCGCCTCCGATCACCTGACGATCATCCAGGCAAGTCGACGAACCTCATCACGTCAGACTCCGATCAACCAACCTTCGAATCTTCCCTGATCATCGAATTTTGCATTTGAACCCAACCTGGAAATCGATAACTTTCCTTCTCGAACTGTCAACGGCAACCACTCGTCACTCCGACCATCTGCAAGCTTCCACCTCCGGCCTCGACTTTGACATTTCCCAAACTTCCACCACCAGAAATTTCGAAACACTCGAACTAACATTTTGTTCACAGTGATCAATTTTTCCACCATTGTTAAAGCTAGGTTAAAAATTTTCAATTCAAAATCGCTCCTGCCTAATTGCATTAATCCCTAATTCAAAAATTTTCACAGATACCCTGTAAACCCCTCTACCCCCTCGAGAAACCCCGGCCAATCCAGAGCTTCCGACCACCCCATTCTGACCAAAACTCATTTCCCGTTCATCACAGCAATGCCAACTCATTTTATCACTAAAAAATATGATTCAAGTTTTAAAAATCCTACTTTTTATTAAGAAAGCAGTTTGTAAACTTGAATCGATAATTTATGATGTTTGAATTTTCCACTTTCATTGGGTATTACTGTCCTGAGTTTCTTTCCTGAACAGTTCATTCTTATTGGCATAAGCTTTATTTTAAAAATTCTCTTTGTACTTCCCTAAACATACTTTGTTTATATATTTTGTCCCAAAAACAAATAGGTTGAGCAACAAAAATTTTTGAAGTTTCCAGACTGTTAAAAAAAATTAAAACAGAGGCAACATCCAGATAGAAATACAAGCTTCACCTTATCAAAATTAAATGAAATGCATGTATTTCATATAACACAAATTCCTGATATTCATCACACAACTAAATTTGAAACTTGTAATATTTTTAAAAATATGAAGTTACTCACAAACAAAACATATAACAGAAACAAGCAGGCAACCAGAATCTTATATTAAAGTTTTAGAAATATTGTTACTCACCATTTAAAAGCAGAGAATCAGAGCTCCCTTTGAAACAGTTTTGATTTGCCTTGAAAACTTGAATTGCTAGCTGTTTAAATTTGTATGTTGCTTGATGTTACTGGATCTAGCATGCGTGCCATTTTCTTGTTGAGATATTGCTTTAGATCTCATGTTTTGTTTGTTTACAGAATCTTGCATGCAGACTGGAATGTGATTCCAGATTAAAGAAAATGCAGGCTTTGATTTTTGAACAATACAGGCTTCCAGATTTGAAAGATATTGCAGGTTGTTGTTCTTAGTTTTATCAATGCAGGCTAAAAGCTTTGATTCCAGGTTTAGAAGAAAATGAACAGGCTTTTGATTGATTTGTTTTGGTTTGAGGAAAGTTTAGTTACAGATTATTTTGGAGATTGAGGAACTTGATTACTAATTTTGGTTGAGAGGATAGTTTGATTATAGATTATTTAAGAGGATTTTGTTTTGTTGAGAGAAGATTTGTTTCAGATTTTGTTTTGAGGATTTTAGTTTAGGCTGAAGTTTTCTTGTCTTTGAAAAAGAGAAAAAGAAATGTAGATAAGAACATATGTTTTATATAGAATAAAATGATTTAACAAATAAAAGAAAAACAAAATTACCTCATTTTGACATTTGTCATTATAGTGGTTAATTAGTTAACACTTGTTATAACAAAGCATTTGGAGAATTACACATGTCTTTTTATTTAATTTATATTTATTTTAAGTGTAAATAAATCTTTTTCTTTATTTTCTTAAACACTTATTACTTATCTATTTATATATATAAAGATAACTTTTTAAAGAACTAACCAATTATACTTATAAATAAAAGCTTATACATATATATTTAAAATCTAAAACTATTTAAATATTACCTCTTTTGAATTTCAAATTCAAATTCAAATTATATTCTTAAAATCCAATTTAAAGTAAATTTAAAACAACACATCCAATTTGAAAATAACAATCTTATTTTATTAAGGTCTTTTTATTATAAAAACAATACTTTATTAATATTGTTTGAAATTAACATATTTATCAATTTTAAAATAATTTATAAAGGAGATTATAAACTACTACTATTTATTAAATGAATTAACATCTCATATTTAAATTGTATTTTAAACTTTATATATATATATTCAAATCATATTTAAAAGCTATATTCAAAAATAAAATAAAACAATCTTTTTGCTAATTAATTTAAATTTAAACTTAAGCTAAAATCAATTTAAATCAATTAACAGTTACCTTGAGTATTTTAAAACTATATTGTTATTTATTTAGATAGCTTTTAAAAGCTTATATTGATTAATCCTAATTTCCAATTTATCAATATATATTAGAATTTAAAAACAAGATCTTATTTATTTTAAATTTTAAATCCAAGCTTATCTATTTACAATATATACAATTAAATATATATATTATAAATAGAAATCATTTTATTAGAAAAATTCACTAATTAAATATTTATTTAATTAGATTATTAATTCAATTCAAATTTTATTATCAAAAATTATCAATCAATTTAATTATTTAAACAGATTATTAAATTGATATTGCCCTAAATTTCCGGGATATTACATTCCTTCCCCCTTAAAATAATTTCGTCCCCGAAATTTAAAACAAAGGTAATTTAATAATCTATTTAAATCACAAGCATATATTATTATCTATATGCTAACAACAATAGCAAACAATTCTCCCAATCAAACAATTCTAATTATCCAGATAAAATTCTGGATAAAATTTCCTCGAGTTTCCCCAGGTATATATATATCGGGATACTCGCTCTACAGAATCCAACAAACAATACTACTAAGCTATAGAGCTTCTACTCTTCTAGATCTACAGAACTAAACAAGATATCAGACTACAGACGAGTCTGACTTAACAACCAAATCTTCCAGAACTGCTGGTTCCAAAACCAGAGATAGATCAAACACGTACTCCCTCAGAGATACGTAAAACACAATGAATTCCAGTTATCCAAACTGACAATTCAATCCAGTAGATCAAAGCACTTATCCAAATTAGATCACAGAAAAGATCCAAAACAATTCGGAGCTGACTTTCCAGACTTACCAAATCTTATTGCTCCCTTTAACCAGAGAAAAACTTCACAACCACGAAGTCTCCAATTTCGAATTTCAAATTCTATCGTCTCTTATCCACAAAATCCTTCAGACGATCCTGAGCTGTCTACAGATCTTTCCTGATCAACTCAACCTTCGCTGATGCTTCTAGCAATAACTGGACCAGAAATAACCCAATCAACAATGATCCTCTCAAGATCTACCAATAATCCAAAACACAACTCTACTTCACCATATCAGTAGACTGAACTAACTTCTCCTATCTGGAAAAGATAAACAGGAGCACTTGCCAAACTGCTCCCGCTGCACCACTCTGATCTGGAGTAGAAATGAAAATGCTGATGATGAACACAAGCACAGACTGGACAACACATTCCAGAAAATATCGGATAACTCAAAAGAATACTCAAACTATCGCAAGTCACTTTTGCGATCCACCCAGCCAAATAAAACTGTTCTCTCTTTACCAATCAGAACAGTTCACACTTGACTATCCAATCCATCGAAGAAATGGATTCTCTCTACTGCTTCTGAACTTCACCTTCAGAAAAACTTCTGCCGAAAACAGAACACTCCGAGCTGCACTACTGCCACAGATGCCACAGACTTCTCAATCCAAAGTTCTTCGAGAAATTCGGACTTCAAACAGAACAAAAACATCTTGCTGAACTCAGCCTCGACACCGAAGCAGACACACTTCATTAACTTGTTCCAAAGAAAACATCTTCGGGAACATCCATAGTCACTGCATCTCATCACGCAGCTACTTCTTCCAGAAGTATCAAGATACCATCACTCGCTTCTGTCCAACCGACAGCTCCAACTTTACTCATCCAAACTACAAAGATAAACTCCGAACCATAACAGTTTCCTTCGGAGATCGATGAAATTCTTTACCACAGTAAAGTTTACTCGAGACGGTATTAGGTTTACAGTCTCGACAAATATACTTCCAACCTCAACACTCAGACTCCTAATCTTAGATGATAAATTATTATCATCTCAACCAATCATTATAAATACCATATACTTTTAAAATGATACTTTTTATATATAGAAAATATATCTGGGTAAAATTATTTCACCTTCCCTTTTTAAAACAATATTGTGTCCGTTGGCCTGGTCCAAGTGTTTAGAGATCCCTATCAATAACGGTAGCTACTCGTATTGACCAGAATCCATATACCACTTAACCGATCAATTAACACAATATAAAACCATTTTATATAACTAACAAATACGCACTCTCGTATATATATACACTCAGACTCAAACAGGTTGCTACAGATCCTAATTGAACAACCCTTCCGAACCTAGGTATTCACTCAACCTAGTGTTCTGATATTCACTTAACCAATAGCTTAGGTATTCGCTCAACCTAATGCTCTGATACCACTGTAATGACCCGCCACTCATTCCACAGAATGACGCATCATTAATAAGAAAGAAAGGGGTAGAAAATAGAAAAGAAGAGAAGAAAGAAAGAAACAACAACAACGATCTCACAGCGGAACGAATAAATTATATAAATAACATAAACTATTACAAAGTATACAACACTTATCAGAGTTTACACAACTATACAACACATACTAGACAGTTATAAACATCTGTCTAGATATTACAACTCAAATACAATACAAGACTCTAACACAGATATCAACACAGCGGAATACTATATCTACGAACGCCGAAGCCTCCTGCTCCATTGCTCCTCCACAATTCGTCAAAGCTAAACCTGAATCCCTTGGCTACTCGTAAAAATTTGAGTACCCAAGAGTTTATAAAACAGAAATAAACAACTTGGGTCAGACATGGGTCTGGTGTGAGTAACAGGTTAAACTTGTTTAACTTTGAAAACCATTTGGAAAGAAAAGGTATCTCGTAAGACTTCCCGCACATAAACACGGAAAAGTTTTTACCTTACGATAACCAAAACATTTGATAGGAAATTCGATTGTATTATAATAGGGTCTAGGGTTTTCAAATAAATATGAAATAGCCGAAATTGTTACATTATTAAATTCCAGCATACATAAGTATACAATCAAGTCCGTTATCACTTATTGGAATTTGGATTTCCATACAATGGCAGAGCTACCGGGGTACCGCTCATCACAGTACGGGGCCTAGATCACCGTACCGAGGATCACTCCCAATCCCCTGCAACACAAAGCCGGAACCATCCCTTACTGGATAATTCCGAATAAAATCACCCCACAGATGGCCGTCGCCAACTGCACCACTAAGCCGAAATAAAAGAAGGAACTCTCTAGACAGGTGTAACGACCCAGAATTTTGACCAAATTAAATTGAGAATATTTAATTAATTTTAAATATTTGAACGATGATTTAATTTGAATCCCCGATTTAAATTTGAATTTGGTGATTAAATTACAAAATTTAATCTAGTGAATGCTGAATAAAAATTTGAATATTCAATTTTAAGCTGAAGAAAATTATTTCGAAAGCTTTCAAAATTCGTATTGATAATACCGAAGCTAATCGAACTGTCAGGATTGAATTTGAAACTGTTATGTTCAGTTTTGAATTTAATTGTTCGAATCGATATTTAAAATAGTCAATTTTCAGACTGTCTCGGAATTCAACGAAACCAGTGCCGTTGGGTCTGTAATATCGAATTATTATCGGATTCCAAATTTCGTATTTTTCGGAGTTCGTATGTGAGAATATGACACGAAAACGCATTGAAGTTTTTATCGAGATTAAATTTAAATTTAAAATTTAAAACAAACGACATCGTCCCTAATTTCGTGCCTAAAATCACGTAGAGAATCACGAAGCCAAATCGTGCCGGCCATGCTTCGTTCGACTTTAACGTTATCTCGTCCCTCTCTGTTAAATACAATCTCAAGCAAACGAAAGAAATAAATGGCTACTACCCCTTTTCTCGTTCATAAATAAAATCGAACGAAAAACCAAAATCTTCGTTACAATAAAAATAATGGCAGAGGGCCATTTCCTCTTCAAATTCAAGACCGAAGTCTAGAATCTCGACATGGGTTGAATCGCGAGTAGTGTAATGCCAAGGCGACAGCGGCGAGTTGGATGCTCGAACTCGTGAGGCTATCGCGATCGAACAAAGGTGGCGCGCGCGAGGCCGTTCGACGAGGCGATGTGAGGGGATTAGGGTTTCGCGAAGTATCAGGTGGCGATTGCGTTCGCGCGATCGAGTTCTGGGTTCGCGACTTGGTCGCGTGAGATGGCGACGAAGGCAGTGGCCAGAACTAGGGCGAGGAGGCGCGCTCGCGTTCGCGCAAAGGCAGGAGGATTTGGATTCGTGCGAGGCCAGGCGAGGTGACGATCGAACTAGGGTTGGTTCACGCAGATTTCGATCGCGATGTGGTCTGAGTTGTTGGCTGCGAGGGAAGGGCTTCTCTGGTGAAGTCGAACTTGCGTGCGCGAGGCACGGCGGCACGATTGGTAGTCGCAATGTTGGTCTCAGGTCAGCAGCTGCTCGAGGATGTGTTTCGCGTGCTTGAGTGGGTAATTCAATTTTTTATCATTTTACTTAAGTTAAAACTGGGAATGCAATTTGTTAATTTGTTGTACCAGTTAGTAGAGAATTTCGCAGTAAATTTAACGACTATTTGCGTTGTTTGCTGAAAGTATATACAATATATCAACTTATTGTTTAAAATTTAAAATATATATAGAGAAAATGTAAAGGATATATACAGTAAGTTTGTAAAACGTTGATTTACATATATTATACCATAAAGGAAAGTTATTTTGAAATTAAGATTTTTGTTAAATAATTTTTTTTAGAGATCGGTTGAAAGTAAAGTCATTGGATAGTTAAAATTACCAAATAAAGGTTTAATTGATCGATTAATTCAAATATTGATAAATTGTATAAATTTATTTATACAAGGTGAAATCAAGAAAACAAATTGGATGGAAAAATGGAATGCAAAATAAAAGGCGAAGGTGAGATTTTTCTCACTCGAATAAAATGTGGAATTTTTACAGTATTGTTTGATTTCTATGATTGCTGTTTGTATTAGATATAGTAGGATATATCTATATATATAGCAGTATATACATATTGGCATATGTATATATTGGATTGATGATTTCCCGCCTCGTATAGCGGATGAGACCCTATTGCGCCGTTAGTAAGCGGATTTATAAAAACCTATATACCGCGATAATTCCGTACTGGAGCGGAATTGGTATTGTGCTAACATCTTTGGATGCAGGGAAACAGGTTGGAGGGATCCAACTGGACCCCTCACATTGATTGAATTTATTTCTATTGTGATATGAATCTGTGAATGATTTTATAGTGATGCTATTAATCATATCGATGTCTGGAAAATTGTTGAAAGCTAAACATTTAGCTGAATGGATGTTTGATATCATTGGATTCCAAAAATAAACGAAATTGAATTTTTGGAAATCAAAATAGAAATTTCTAAGTGAATTTGATTTGAGAAATTTAATAAATTCGAAGAAAGGAATTTTAAAGTATAGAAAGTGAATTTTTATAATCATATTGAATTAATTCCAGAATCAAGTGAAAATGTTAAATAAATGGATTTCGTAAAGTAGTGATTATAAAGTGAAGAATTTAATTTAAAATTTGGATTTTTAAAATAGATTGAAAGAAAACGATTGAAATTTATTTTCTTAAAAAGGAATTTATTTAAAAGGAGATAAGTTGGAAATTCAGTTTGAAATTTAATTGGTAAATTGAAATAAGTTGTGAAATCAATGTAAAATGATTTTAATTTGAAGAATCCATTTAAAAATGGAATATTGAATGATTTGAGAAAAATAAGGAATTTATTTAGTAGTGATAAATAAATTTAGAAATCAATATTGAAATTGATTTGATATTGAAGTTCTTATAAGTAAAATTTGAATTTACAAATGCTGTTTATAAATACGAAATCACTTATTTTGATAAGTAAAATATAGAAGTTAATAAAAAGAAGATTTATAAGTCGAGGTTGTTATTAAAATAGAAATGGAATTTATAGACGTGTTTATAAATTCGAAATAGATTGAATTGGATAAATTTATTTATAGAAGATTTTTAAAGAAAAGATATATTCACAACTCTGGACCGTGAATATATTATTGAATAAAATGGATTCATTTTTGAAGAAGTGATATTTTAAAATGAAGTTAAATTGTTTTTAAAGGTGTTTTAAAATGTGTTATGAATCGAAAGCATAGATTTCAACATTTATTGTTGAAATAGACGTTTTCGAGAAATATAAGGAAATGGTGGACTATAACACTATTGTTATAGTAAATGATTTCCGAAAGGAAATGTTTTTATCTAGTATTGGGATTTATATATCTATCTAAATTTCGAATCCCTATACTAATGATTTTGAGTCGTCGTAACGATGTTTTACGCAACATTCGTTTTGACTCGAATAAATGTTGTTATAGTAAATGATTTCCTTAAAGAATGAATATATACTTAATATTGATTTAAGTATATCGAATATTTTCAAATGTTGAAAATAAATGATTGTGAAATACTTATTATTTAAATAAGTATGGAAATGCTTTTCCAATATGAAATGAAACGTTTTGAGATTTTATCTTCTTAAAGATAAATTGAAATTGAATATTGAAAACGGTTTGAAATCGAATATCAGCAGATATTTTGAAATATAAATTCGATATGGAGTTTATAAAAAAAAAAGGGAAACTGTTTAGAAAAATAAACGTTGATTTATTTTTGAAGTGTGGAAATTTTATATCTAGTAAAAGATATTTTTGAAGATAAATAATTTGGGGAAAATTATTTGGAATCTGATGATGTTGCGCATCTTTATTGATAGTCAAATAACCGACTATCAATAATTACCTTTAGATAGGTATTTGTTGTGAATTGGATGAATTTGAATGCCACACTTATTTTTGAATAAACGCTCACTATTCGGGTTAGCCGGGAAAGGACCATGGGGTCGTATAACCCATTCCGAATATGTGATACGTCGTTATGAATCGCATTTGAAGACCGGTGTTGAAGACCGGATATTTTTGAAAACGGAAGGATTACCGTCGAGTTACTCTACATCGACTGATCTTCGATTTAGAGGTTTTATCACCCTTAGTGACGGGAAGTCCGGACGTGATTAGAAATTTATCCGGAAATGCAAGGGCTTCGTGAGAAGTGCCTTCGGTTCTGTTCGATCCCGGAACAGACTTATATGGATTGTGTGTCTGACGTTACAATTTGAGATATTGAGCTGATTTCTTTCAAATACATTTCTGTTGGTGGCGGAGAATTTATTCTCTTAGCTTAACACCCTTCTCTGAGACGTACGAGCTCAGAGGTTATGTAGTTGAAATTTATCAGCGATATATCCCAATTTGGTAACGTGGCATACTGAGTGTTGCTGTGAAATGATCAGTGTTTGATCATTTGTGATATGATCATTTGTTTGATCTTATATCTTTGTGATCATAGGTTGATCATTTTTGTTTGACCCGAATCAGGGCTTTTCGAGAAAGCGTAGCTTTGTGGACGAGACTTCGTCGAGCCTCACACCCCGGAAATGGTCGAAACAGGACGAATGCGGCAAGGTTCTAGGGAGTAGCGCCCCTTAGTGTATGTCATTCCTTCTGGATAAAGGTGGTATCATGGTATGGAGCCCAGATACTTAACCTCTGTGGTTACTGCATTATTATTATCTATGTGGTTTGTTGCGAATCGGGGATCCTCGGGAAGATCGGTGACGATCGGGGGATGGCATACGCGTGTCAGTAGTTACCTATTTTTGCAGAGGTAACCCGGCCTTGTGTTGGCAGAGATCCGGTTAGGTTCTCGGGTCGTCTATTCCAGGGACGTACCCAATCGTGGATAGGAAGTTCCTTAGCCTGACCATTTGTTGGAAATCCAAAGAAACAATACGCGACTTGTACGGTATTAGTTGTAGAACCTGCCATTTAATATGGTAGCTATAGCAAGCATACTATAATGGTACCTATGCTGGCTAAGATTTATATTCTACTTTCGAAATGTTTTCTACACTATGCACTAATAATAATATCAACAAGAATTTGATTTTTGCGTAGTAAGCATCTTTGACTATCATAAGAAGAAATCTCCCCCAAGTCTGCGTTTGCATTGTGTGTGTGGCGGGAGGTCTTATGGTAGTTTCATTTTCCAAAGGCATTGCGAATTGACTTTAAAATTCTCTGCTGTTTATTTTTAAAGGATAACTGTTTTACGATCTCACACCAGTCACCATGACTGACTCGGAGTTTATTGTTCCCTTCTAAACTCTGGGTGCCCACCAATTTCCACACGGGCAGCCTAGAGTTATATTATCAGGATATTCTGGATATTCTGGAGCTTGGAGATAAGCTGGATGACGAGACGTAGTATTTGTATCTGATAGTATTTATTCCGCTGTGTATTCTGTATGAGGACAAGTTATATAACTGTCCATTGTTGTTTATTGACTCTGATGATATGATGTGATGTAATGTAATAACAGATATAATTCTTTTGTTTTAAATGATATTCATTTATCTATTATATATTGTTCCGCTGCGATATGTGAGATTCTGATATTGTCTCTGTTCTGTATCTGTTGTTGTTTTGTTGTTTTTCTTCTTCTTTTTCTTCTTTTCTTCTTCTTCTACCTATTTCTTCTTTCTAAAACCCTCACTATTGGAGTTTCCGGCGTTCGATTTCTCGGCAGTCGATAAAGTGAGTATCGATGTCGAATTTTCGAAAGTCGAAAATTTCAGGTCGTGACAAAGTGGTATCAGAGCATATGGTTAAGCGACAACCCTGCTCTGTTGGGTGTTACTCATTAGAGATAGAGTCAGCAGTACTCTAGAATGAGTTGAGTGTAATAATAGATATGAGCGCGTATTTGTTATTTGAATATAAAATTGTTTTATATTGTGATGATTGATTTATTGAGTGGTATATGGATTCTGGTCAATACGAGTAATTAACGATCATTGATAGGGATCTCTAAACACTCGAATAGAACAATTCGGCACAGTATTGTTTTAAATAGGGTAAATGAAATAATTTTACCCAAAGCTATTTTTGTATAGAAAAGAAACGATTTTTCTATGAATTACTATAGTATATGGTTGCATGGTTGCTAGAAATGATAACATTAAACTATTATCATTGAAATTAAATGAGAAATTGGAATTATAACTCCAAATTTAAGAAATGAATTCATATACCAGTAGAATTTGAGAATGTGAATTATAAATGTGAATTGTAATTTAAAACGGAATTCCAGAGAAGTATTTGGAAATGTTTTGAAAAGAATCTGAAAATTTTGGAGATTTGAAAAGTTTAAATCATTTTTGATTTGAAAATGAATTTCGAAGGTTTGAAAAGTATTTTGAAAGAATGAAAGGCTCTAAACTCTTTTCGGTCGCTGGAAAATAATTCAGATGATGACCGCGGCATCACCGGTGTTCATTTTCGGGTTTCGAAAAGAGGAATTGCTGCCAAATGATTTTAAACGGAAAGTGTTTGGAAAATTTGAGGTTTTGTTTTGGAAATTCAAATGAAATTTGAATTGTTTTCAAAATGGTTTTGAAAGGTTGAAAAGACTCTGGAATACTGTATAAGAATATTTATGGAATATGATTGAATTTATAACTTATCCAAATAGAAATTGTTAATGTAAATTATGTAATTGTGATTGGAATTAAAGTTCATTAACAAATGAAATCTATAAATGTGAATGGAAGGTATAAGGAAATAAATTCATATATGAACAAGAATTGTGAATGTGATTGTATAAATCAAGATGTAAATAAGTTGATAACTTATAGAATATTTGAAATCTGATTGGAATGAAATTCAAATTGAAGACGAATGAATTAGTAATTGGAACTAATTTAAGGTAGTGCAGTTGTAAATGACAGATAATTGATAAAATTCAATATTTCAGAATTGAAAGTAAATTGAATCCAAATTAGATTGGAATTGTGAATTGAACTCAAATGAGAAACTGAAATGTGAAATTGAATTCAAATAAAATTTGAAATGTAAAATTGAAGATAATGGATATAACTTCAATAGCGAACTCAAAGATGATATAAGCAGTTATATTGAAAATTTTGTAATTGAATGTACGAAATGGTTTGAATATATGTAACTAGATATTATGGCTAGTAGGATATACAGGTAAATGAATTGGATTTGATTTTCAAAGAGAATTCGAATTGCTCGACAAAAGGTATGTATTTGAGTTTTAATATGAGTTTTTGATGATTTCTCTCTAGCCGCTTGGCTTTTTCTTTTTCTTTTTGAAATCTGAGAGTCCGTAGGGACGTTTTGTAGTCGTACCGTATCAGCCGCGCAAAGGAGACGCTGGCGAAATTTTTCGGGAATTTAGGGCGTTAGAAAATTTTTGAGAAAATTTTGGAAGTTTAAATTTGAATTTGAATTCGAATTTGAATTTAGAAGTTAAACAATGTTGTTCGGAAACTTATAATTAGAGTTGGAAAATTAGTTGAATTGATAACGAATCTTTAGTAGAAAGATTTGTTTTGAAAGATTGATGAAACTATTAGATTGTGGAAAATAGTAGACGAGTTAAGGACATTTTTTTCTTGACTTGTAATTTCGAGGATGAAATTCTTTTAAGGAGGGAAGTTTGTAACGACCCAGAATTTTGACCAAATTAAATTGAGAATATTTAATTAATTTTAAATATTTGAACGATGATTTAATTTGAATCCCCGATTTAAATTTGAATTTGGTGATTAAATTACAAAATTTAATCTAGTGAATGCTGAATAAAAATTTGAATATTCAATTTTAAGCTGAAGAAAATTATTTCGAAAGCTTTCAAAATTCGTATTGATAATACCGAAGCTAATCGAACTGTCAGGATTGAATTTGAAACTGTTCTGTTCAGTTTTGAATTTAATTGTTCGAATCGATATTTAAAATAGTCAATTTTCAGACTGTCTCGGAATTCAACGAAACCAGTGCCGTTGGGTCCGTAATATCGAATTATTATCGGATTCCAAATTTCGTATTTTTCGGAGTTCGTATGTGAGAATATGACACGAAAACGCATTGAAGTTTTTATCGAGATTAAATTTAAATTTAAAATTTAAAACAAACGACATCGTCCCTAATTTCGTGCCTAAAATCACGCAGAGAATCACGAAGCCAAATCGTGCCGGCCATGCTTCGTTCGACTTTAACGTTATCTCGTCCCTCTCTGTTAAATACAATCTCAAGCAAACGAAAGAAATAAATGGCTACTACCCCTTTTCTCGTTCATAAATAAAATCGAACGAAAAACCAAAATCTTCGTTACAATAAAAATAATGGCAGAGGGCCATTTCCTCTTCAAATTCAAGACCGAAGTCTAGAATCTCGACATGGGTTGAATCGCGAGTAGTGTAATGCCAAGGCGACAGCGGCGAGTTGGATGCTCGAACTCGTGAGGCTATCGCGATCGAACAAAGGTGGCGCGCGCGAGGCCGTTCGACGAGGCGATGTGAGGGGATTAGGGTTTCGCGAAGTATCAGGTGGCGATTGCGTTCGCGCGATCGAGTTCTGGGTTCGCGACTTGGTCGCGTGAGATGGCGACGAAGGCAGTGGCCAGAACTAGGGCGAGGAGGCGCGCTCGCGTTCGCGCAAAGGCAGGAGGATTTGGATTCGTGCGAGGCCAGGCGAGGTGACGATCGAACTAGGGTTGGTTCACGCAGATTTCGATCGCGATGTGGTCTGAGTTGTTGGCTGCGAGGGAAGGGCTTCTCTGGTGAAGTCGAACTTGCGTGCGCGAGGCACGGCGGCGCGATTGGTAGTCGCGATGTTGGTCTCAGGTCAGCAGCTGCTCGAGGATGTGTTTCGCGTGCTTGAGTGGGTAATTCAATTTTTTATCATTTTACTTAAGTTAAAACTGGGAATGCAATTTGTTAATTTGTTGTACCAGTTAGTAGAGAATTTCGCAGTAAATTTAACGACTATTTGCGTTGTTTGCTGAAAGTATATACAATATATCAACTTATTGTTTAAAATTTAAAATATATATAGAGAAAATGTAAAGGATATATACAGTAAGTTTGTAAAACGTTGATTTACATATATTATACCATAAAGGAAAGTTATTTTGAAATTAAGATTTTTGTTAAATAATTTTTTTTAGAGATCGGTTGAAAGTAAAGTCATTGGATAGTTAAAATTACCAAATAAAGGTTTAATTGATCGATTAATTCAAATATTGATAAATTGTATAAATTTATTTATACAAGGTGAAATCAAGAAAACAAATTGGATGGAAAAATGGAATGCAAAATAAAAGGCGAAGGTGAGATTTTTCTCACTCGAATAAAATGTGGAATTTTTACAGTATTGTTTGATTTCTATGATTGCTGTTTGTATTAGATATAGTAGGATATATCTATATATATAGCAGTATATACATATTGGCATATGTATATATTGGATTGATGATTTCCCGCCTCGTATAGCGGATGAGACCCTATTGCGCCGTTAGTAAGCGGATTTATAAAAACCTATATACCGCGATAATTCCGTACTGGAGCGGAATTGGTATTGTGCTAACATCTTTGGATGCAGGGAAACAGGTTGGAGGGATCCAACTGGACCCCTCACATTGATTGAATTTATTTCTATTGTGATATGAATCTGTGAATGATTTTATAGTGATGCTATTAATCATATCGATGTCTGGAAAATTGTTGAAAGCTAAAAATTTAGCTGAATGGATGTTTGATATCATTGGATTCCAAAAATAAACGAAATTGAATTTTTGGAAATCAAAATAGAAATTTCTAAGTGAATTTGATTTGAGAAATTTAATAAATTCGAAGAAAAGAATTTTAAAGTATAGAAAGTGAATTTTTATAATCATATTGAATTAATTCCAGAATCAAGTGAAAATGTTAAATAAATGGATTTCGTAAAGTAGTGATTATAAAGTGAAGAATTTAATTTAAAATTTGGATTTTTAAAATAGATTGAAAGAAAACGATTGAAATTTATTTTCTTAAAAAGGAATTTATTTAAAAGGAGATAAGTTGGAAATTCAGTTTGAAATTTAATTGGTAAATTGAAATAAGTTGTGAAATCAATGTAAAATGATTTTAATTTGAAGAATCCATTTAAAAATGGAATATTGAATGATTTGAGAAAAATAAGGAATTTATTTAGTAGTGATAAATAAATTTAGAAATCAATATTGAAATTGATTTGATATTGAAGTTCTTATAAGTAAAATTTGAATTTACAAATGCTGTTTATAAATACGAAATCACTTATTTTGATAAGTAAAATATAGAAGTTAATAAAAAGAAGATTTATAAGTCGAGGTTGTTATTAAAATAGAAATGGAATTTATAGACGTGTTTATAAATTCGAAATAGATTGAATTGGATAAATTTATTTATAGAAGATTTTTAAAGAAAAGATATATTCACAACTCTGGACCGTGAATATATTATTGAATAAAATGGATTCATTTTTGAAGAAGTGATATTTTAAAATGAAGTTAAATTGTTTTTAAAGGTGTTTTAAAATGTGTTATGAATCGAAAGCATAGATTTCAACATTTATTGTTGAAATAGACGTTTTCGAGAAATATAAGGAAATGGTGGACTATAACACTATTGTTATAGTAAATGATTTCCGAAAGGAAATGTTTTTATCTAGTATTGGGATTTATATATCTATCTAAATTTCGAATCCCTATACTAATGATTTTGAGTCGTCGTAACGATGTTTTACGCAACATTCGTTTTGACTCGAATAAATGTTGTTATAGTAAATGATTTCCTTAAAGAATGAATATATACTTAATATTGATTTAAGTATATCGAATATTTTCAAATGTTGAAAATAAATGATTGTGAAATACTTATTATTTAAATAAGTATGGAAATGCTTTTCCAATATGAAATGAAACGTTTTGAGATTTTATCTTCTTAAAGATAAATTGAAATTGAATATTGAAAACGGTTTGAAATCGAATATCAGCAGATATTTTGAAATATAAATTCGATATGGAGTTTATAAAAAAAAAAGGGAAACTGTTTAGAAAAATAAACGTTGATTTATTTTTGAAGTGTGGAAATTTTATATCTAGTAAAAGATATTTTTGAAGATAAATAATTTGGGGAAAATTATTTGGAATCTGATGATGTTGCGCATCTTTATTGATAGTCAAATAACCGACTATCAATAATTACCTTTAGATAGGTATTTGTTGTGAATTGGATGAATTTGAATGCCACACTTATTTTTGAATAAACGCTCACTATTCGGGTTAGCCGGGAAAGGACCATGGGGTCGTATAACCCATTCCGAATATGTGATACGTCGTTATGAATCGCATTTGAAGACCGGTGTTGAAGACCGGATATTTTTTAAAACGGAAGGATTACCGTCGAGTTACTCTACATCGACTGATCTTCGATTTAGAGGTTTTATCACCCTTAGTGACGGGAAGTCCGGACGTGATTAGAAATTTATCCGGAAATGCAAGGGCTTCGTGAGAAGTGCCTTCGGTTCTGTTCGATCCCGGAACAGACTTATATGGATTGTGTGTCTGACGTTACAATTTGAGATATTGAGCTGATTTCTTTCAAATACATTTCTGTTGGTGGCGGAGAATTTATTCTCTTAGCTTAACACCCTTCTCTGAGACGTACGAGCTCAGAGGTTATGTAGTTGAAATTTATCAGCGATATATCCCAATTTGGTAACGTGGCATACTGAGTGTTGCTGTGAAATGATCAGTGTTTGATCATTTGTGATATGATCATTTGTTTGATCTTATATCTTTGTGATCATAGGTTGATCATTTTTGTTTGACCCGAAGCAGGGCTTTTCGAGAAAGCGTAGCTTTGTGGACGAGACTTCGTCGAGCCTCACACCCCGGAAATGGTCGAAACAGGACGAATGCGGCAAGGTTCTAGGGAGTAGCGCCCCTTAGTGTATGTCATTCCTTCTGGATAAAGGTGGTATCATGGTATGGAGCCCAGATACTTAACCTCTGTGGTTACTGCATTATTATTATCTATGTGGTTTGTTGCGAATCGGGGATCCTCGGGAAGATCGGTGACGATCGGGGGATGGCATACGCGTGTCAGTAGTTACCTATTTTTGCAGAGGTAACCCGGCCTTGTGTTGGCAGAGATCCGGTTAGGTTCTCGGGTCGTCTATTCCAGGGACGTACCCAATCGTGGATAGGAAGTTCCTTAGCCTGACCATTTGTTGGAAATCCAAAGAAACAATACGCGACTTGTACGGTATTAGTTGTAGAACCTGCCATTTAATATGGTAGCTATAGCAAGCATACTATAATGGTACCTATGCTGGCTAAGATTTATATTCTACTTTCGAAATGTTTTCTACACTATGCACTAATAATAATATCAACAAGAATTTGATTTTTGCGTAGTAAGCATCTTTGACTATCATAAGAAGAAATCTCCCCCAAGTCTGCGTTTGCATTGTGTGTGTGGCGGGAGGTCTTATGGTAGTTTCATTTTCCAAAGGCATTGCGAATTGACTTTAAAATTCTCTGCTGTTTATTTTTAAAGGATAACTGTTTTACGATCTCACACCAGTCACCATGACTGACTCGGAGTTTATTGTTCCCTTCTAAACTCTGGGTGCCCACCAATTTCCACACGGGCAGCCTAGAGTTATATTATCAGGATATTCTGGATATTCTGGAGCTTGGAGATAAGCTGGATGACGAGACGTAGTATTTGTATCTGATAGTATTTATTCCGCTGTGTATTCTGTATGAGGACAAGTTATATAACTGTCCATTGTTGTTTATTGACTCTGATGATATGATGTGATGTAATGTAATAACAGATATAATTCTTTTGTTTTAAATGATATTCATTTATCTATTATATATTGTTCCGCTGTGTGACGACCGCCCATGACCCCTGCACCGAATCTAGAGATAGTGCGCTGTAAAGTGTGCCAGGCGACCATAGACGATTGTCAAGGTAAGATTAAAACAACAGGATCTATCGTATTACTCACAGCGCATGGACAAAATACAATAGAACATATGTATAGTGAAGCTTTACAGAATAAAATGACATCATATAAAACTCCATAATAGTTGAATACAAGCATCCACATAGTCAATACATCAAGCCTCACTACAAATCTCTCAGAGAATACAAAACAGCGGAATATCCAGTACATATAAGAAGATAATGTGCAACCCTCTAGCTCGTCTTCGGTATCAGCATCGTGAAAAGAGAACAGCACCTGTCACCTGCTACCTAGTCTGCCCGTCCCAAAATGGACGAACAGCCCAAGGCAATAAGGATTAAAACATAAAGCCTTGAGTCAGACAACAGTCTTAGTGAGCAGTAAATTAACTAACAACATACCAAAAGAGCATAAAGGAAAAGGAATAGGAATACAACCCTCCCACTCCAACCTCATTCTACAGTGATAGCCCCCAGACACACACTAAACAGAAGCAAACATAGCAGAGCATACAATTTAAAGTAAAGCTACTATCACTCGAGTCAAGGGCGATGTTTTCCAAGTACCAAGGCCTAAATCAGATAAGCACCCAGAAAATACCGCTCTTGAGTCCGAATGACGATACAACCAAACATCCATGACTCTGGCTATCACTGTTATCGTTGCTTCGATATCACCGTTAATTGAATGACCGGCACATTCTTTCAGCCGTCCGTCAAGGGCTAATGGAAACCCCGGTTCTAGACATAACTCCCGCACGTCGTCGCAGCCCGTGCCTAGGACTATCGAATCTGCCCAGAGTACTCGACCATCAACAGTTGGCCGTTGGGACTATCGAATCTGCCCAAACGTACCCTTGCTTAGAGCATGCTAGAACCTTCAACAACGATGCTATCCAAGCCTCCTAGTCATCCTCCTCGACGACTATTCTCGTATCCATTCATTATCCTCAACTCGAATCATATCACCGAGTTATCAACATGCTTGGAATGATCCCGTCTGGATTAGACCAAGTCTTCATCATATGATTGCCTCGCTTCATTACATTCTCGCAAAGCCTCATCTCATCATCGCATCATCGAATCTATGCATAAGAGCTTCATCATCCCGCTACATATGCCACGAGCAGCTTTTCCAATTCAAGAGCCTTTCCCTTAGCTTTTGAATCATCTTCGATCTAATCTAATCATCAATCATCTAGTTCATAACAATCAATCAAATCAAACATCAATCCAAGCAATCAAGCATTCAAATATGATCTAAGTAGACAATTATAACAATAATGGCATTTTCGTAATTAAAGAGTTGAAAGTCCAATAAGCATGAAAACATGAATTATATCTCTACAAACTTGATGAATGAACTTGCATAGGTTAACATATGATAAAATGGATGCAACATCATCATGAACAATGGATCTATATGGATCTACACATAGGATGAAGAAAATGCATGGAAATCTCTATTTTAACACCAAAACGAGCCAACAATCCGATATACTCCTTTGGATCCGTGTGAGAGATAATCACCACTCACCAAATCACCTAAACAACCTCAAATCAACACACTTCAGATCTGGACAGCGAAGGATGAAGCTAGATCTATCACAAATCCGCTTCAAATGAAGAAATCTCTCTTGAAAAGATGAAGATCTTCAATCCAAGCTTTTGAATCTTCAATCTCGATCTTCGATTTGGATGGATGGAAGCACTAGATTAGAGTGGAGAAAAGAAGTGAAGAAGTGTAGAAGTCGAGCTCTCAAAATGGCAGCACTTCGTCGCTTCAAAATCCGGATCCCAAAAAGTGAGAACAACCCCTCCTATTTATAGCTGAAATCTGTCCTTAAGTCGAAATCTGGCTATCTCCCTAAGTCGTTTCCGACCTAAGACTCTCCGACCTAAGCTTCTCCGACCTAACGACTTAGCCAGACCCAGCGACTCATCGCACGCGCGACCTAACCTCTTACGCGCTTAGCGACCTAACAGGCCTCCCCATCTTACGACCTAACACTTAACTCCTAGGTCGCTTTCGTCTTAAAGCATAGGCTACGACCTAACACTTAAACTATCTAAGCGACTTAACAACCTACGACTCAGTTGGGTTGCGACCTAACAACTTAGGCTCCTACGCGACCTAACACATGTCGACCTAAAACAACATACGACCTAACAGTTAGATCCACGCGACCTAACACTTAAACTATTCTAGCGACCTAACAACTCACGCGACCTACGACTCAGCAAACTCGCGACCTAACACACACGCGACCTAACCATCTTAGGTCGTTTACGACCTAACTCAACACAGATCTAACGACCTAACTACGCTAACACTTAGGTCGGTCAATCCCATAGGTCGCTAACTCGAACTGCCGACCTAACACTTAGGTCGCTCACACATTTTCTTAGGTCGCCAGAACCTCTTAAGTCGGTCACGACTTAACCCCTTAGGTCGCCTACGACCTAACCAAAGCCAACAACTAGTCTTCCTTAAGTCGGTCAGTCTTTAGGTCGTTAACTCGCCCTGCCGACCTAATTACTTTACTAAATCCTAGGTTGCACAATTCTATAGGTCGCTCCAACTAACCCACGACCTAACACTAACTCGCCGAAGTCCTTAACTCGGTCACGACTTAGCTCTTAGGTCGTCCACGACCTAGGACTTAGACAAATTTCCACAAAAATCTGAAATGACTTAAAAATGCAAAAATTCCAGATTTTGACGAACTTGTCGATCCGTAAAAATACGGGTCGTTACATTCTCTCCCCCTTAGGAATTTCGCCCCCGAAATTCCAAGCAATCAAAACTATTCTGTACGCCTACCATCCATAGCAATCAACAAACCATGCATCCAATTCTAACTTAGCGTACAGAATTCTAAAATTAGAACAAGTTACAATATCGTGAGATGACACGACACCTTAGGGCCATACCTTGAAGAGTTCAGGATGAGCTGCTTTCATCCTCTCTTCCACCTCCCACGTACAGTCGTTATCATCATCACTCCATTGTATCTTGAGCAACTTAACTACCTTCCTCCTAAGCTGTTTCGTGTCGGTTTCCACAACACGAAGTGGCTTACGAGGTCTTCTATCGACTGGATCAACTTCTAAGTCTTCACAGCTATCAGCAGAAACCACTGTATTCGAGTCGTGCACATACTTCCGTAGATAAGATACATGAAAAACATTGTGCACACCCGACATCTTCTCAGGTAACTCCAATCTGTAAGCGAGCTTTCCAATTCGCTCGATAATCGGGAATGGTCCAACAAATCTCGGAGTCAATTTTCCTTTCTTCCCGAATCTAATAACATTCTTCAGTGGAGAAATCTTCACAAAAACCATATCCCCTACGTCGAATTCCAAATCCTTTCGACGCTTATCGGCATAACTCTTCTGACGGTCTTGGGCTGCCTTCATTCGTTGCCGAATGATCTCTATGCAATCTGAGGTCTGACGAATCATCTCTGGCCCAAGTATCAGCTTTTCTCCAGTTTCCAACCAACATGTCGGAGAGTTACACGGTCTTCCATACAATGCCTCATACGGTGCCATACCAATGCTTGACTGGTAACTGTTGTTGTACGCAAACTCCACCAAATGAAGGTGATCTTCCCATGATCCTCCGAAGTCCAAAACACATGCTCTAAGAAGATCTTCCAAAACTCGGTTGACTCTCTCGGTCTGACCATCTGTCTGAGGGTGATAAGCTGTACTCAAACACAACTCGGTTCCCAAAACTTCCTGGAAGCTCTTCCAAAATCCACTAGTGAACAATGGATCTCGATCGCTCACTATACTCTTCGGAATACCATGGAATCGAACTATCCACTTCACATACAACTCAGCCAACTTTGATGCAGTCCTAGTCGATCGAACAGGAATGAATCGTGCACTCTTAGTCAGACGATCCACAATGACCCAAATCCCTTCATTCCCCGTTCTGGTTCTAGGCAATCCATCAATAAAATCCATCGACACTTGTTCCCACTTCCATGTAGGAACTTCTAAGGGTTGAAGCAATCCACTTGGCTTCTTCTGTTCAGCCTTTACCAACTGACAGTTCATACACTTGGAAATGAAATCTCCAACATCCTTCTTCATGCCTTCCCAGTAGTAGGTTCTCTTCATATCCCGATACATCTTATTCCCACCTGGATGAATTGTCAACTTCGAGTGATGACTTTCCTTCAGAACTTCAGTCCTCAACTCATCTATATCGGGAACCACTAGTCGTCCTTGCTTTCGAAGCCAACCTTCTCTATCGACCTCGAATCCTTTATCCTTTTCTGGCTCCAATCCAGATTCCAATTCACGGATAATCTTGACAAGCTTATCATCTCGCTTTTGACTCTCGCCAATCCTTTCCACAAGAGTCGGTCTTATCGATAAGTTTGCCAACATTTCAGGTTCCAATTCGCATCTAGGCCTGAAGTCAAATCCAGCTAAATACTCGAGATTCTTCCATTCAGAAAACATGGCTCCCAATCCTGCATGTCTTCGACTTAACGCATCTGCCACTGCGTTACCTTTTCCCGGAGTATAAGCTATACCAAAATCATACGATGCCAAAAACTCTAACCAACGTTGCTGCCGAAGATTCAAATCCTTCTGGGAGAAAAGATACTTCAACGACTTATGATCCGTAAACAACTCGAATCGAACTCCCAACAGATAATGTCTCCACATCTTCAGAGCAAATACAATCGCCGCCAATTCCAAATCATGAGTTGGGTAATTCCTTTCATGCGGCTTCAGTTGTCGACTGGCATACGCAACAACTTTATCCTTTTGCATCAGCACTGCTCCAAGTCCAGTACCACATGCATCGGTGTAAACCACCATCTCATCATTCCCACTTGGAATAGTCAAAACAGGAGCACTCGTCAATCTCTCCTTCAGGATTCCGAAAGCTTGCTCACACTTAGCATCCCAACTGAACACTTTGTTCTTCTTCGTCAATCCTGTTAATGGTGCAGCTACCTTGGAGAAGTCTTTGATAAACCGTCGATAATATCCTGCTAATCCAAGAAAACTCCTCACATCTGACGCATTCTTAGGTCTAACCCAATCCTGGATTGCTGCCACCTTAGCGGGATCAACCGCTACTCCATTTCCAGAAATCACATGGCCTAAGAACCTCACTTCACTCTTCCAGAAGTGACACTTCGAAAACTTAGCCTTCAGCTGATGTTTCCGTAAGATCTCCAAAACAATACGCAAGTGCGTCTTGTGCTCTTCCTCCGTTCTGGAATAAATCAGAATATCATCCACGAACACAAGTACGAACTTGTTCAACTGATCTCTGAACACTCTATTCATAAGATCCACAAAATATGCTGGCGCGTTAGTCAATCCAAACGGCATTACCAGCCACTCAAAGAAACCGGATGGTGTCCTAAAAGCAGTCTTCGGCACACTATCCTTAGCCACTCTCAACTGGTGAAATCCCGTTGCCAAATCCATCTGAGAAAACACCTTGACTTCGTGAAGCTGATCAAACAAGTCATCTATTCTCGGCAATGGATACTTGTTCTTCTTAGTCACCTTATTCAGCTCACGATAATCGACGCACAATCTCAACGACCCATCTGCCTTGGTTGCAAACACAACTGGTGCACCCCATTCGGACACACTACGCCGAATGAATCCTTTCTGTAAAAGGTCATCAACTTGCACCCTCAACTCCTGCTGTTCCCTAGGCGCCATCCGCCTAAGAGGCATCACAACAGGTCTGGCTCCTTCAACTAGATCTATTCGAAACTCGATCTCTCTATGCGGCGGCAACCCTTTGACTTCGTCAAAGACATCCTCGAATCCATTAGCGATCGGCACTGATGACAGTCCATCCCGTGGAACAACTAGCGAATACATGAAGCTCATGAAGACGCCTTCTTCATGCTTACATCGTATCACAATCTTTCGCCCTTCCACATTCTCGACTGTCACTTCCAACCTTTCGCAATCAACCTTAGCCGCATACTTCCTAAGCCAGTCCATACCCAAAATAATTCCGAACCCCGCAAAGTTCAGAACAAAGCAATCACAAACAAAAGAGCAACCATGACTCGACACAACCAGACCACGGCATAACATACACAAACAAGACGAACCCCCAACTGGATTAGTCACGACCAATGGCCTATCAACAATATCCGGTGTCAAACCTAACCGGCCAACGAGTTCATTACAAACAAACGAATGCGACGCTCCAGTATCAAACAGAACTCTAACTGGAACACCACATAGGAAAAGAGTACCTTGAACAACCACACTCTTTCCCTTTTCTTCAGCAGTAGGAGCTTTCGAAGACGACGGAACAGCCCCCAAAGCATAGGCTTGCACAATCTGCCTGTCCTTCCTTGGTTCTGGACAATTCTTCCTGAAATGTCCCGGCTTGTCACAGTTGTGACACTTCATCGGTGCCTTCGGATTCTTACAATCCTTGGAGAAATGGCCCTTCTGCTGACAATTGTAGCAAGTCACCTCGCCTTTCGGCTTCTTCTGGCCATCCTTACCCTTCTGCTGCTGCTGCTTCCTCTTCTGGTTTCCACCCTGCTGTGGTTTAGATTCTCCCTTGGTAGCAGCAACAACAGGTCCTTCCTTAGGAAACAGACTCTCATGCCTAAGAGCTTTCTCCACAAGCTTCTCAAATGAATCGTCCAAATGATCCACCAACTGTCTCCCAAGATAACTATCCAAACCAGTCACGAACTTCTCATTCTTCTGGTAAGCAGACTCAATATATGACCGAGCATACTTGGACAAAGCTTCAAACTCAGAAACATACTCAAGAACAGATCTCCCTCCCTGCTTGAGCTCCACAAACTTCTTGAACAGAACAGACTTCTGAGCTGTAGAAATGAACTTAGCTTCAAATCTAGCTTGGAATTGTTCCCAAGTAATCTCTTCCTCCGCAGTATTGATGGTAATAGAGTTCCACCAATCAGAAGCTCTCCCTTGAAGCTGCCTTGATGCCAACTTCCTCTTAGTTGCATCATCAATTCCCAAATCACCAAAGATCCTTCTACAAGCATCTATCCACCTCTGGACCTCAATGGTAGATTCTGTTCCCAAGAAAACCTTCCCTCCAAGAGCAGTATAATCCTTGCACAGCTTAGCAAAATCCACTGGTTTCGGAGTTTGGACTTGAACTCCAACATCAACTGCCGCCCCCGGAACTGGTATCCTTCTCATGATCGAAGTCATCATAGCTTCGAACATGGCTGCATAATCAGCAGTCTCTTCAGTAGCACGACCTCCCCTAGCAGCTGGTCTCCCTCTTCGACTCATTCTCAATATCTATAAAAAGGAATGATTAGAACATCTAGAGAAACAACTGCATAAAGGACTCAAACTCTACTAAGCTACTATATTATATATAGTAATCATCCATCAAAATACAATTACGTCTCTCATACGTAGTTATGACAACGAGCGTTGGGTAAAACCGATTAACCAATGCTCTGATACCAAATGTGACGACCGCCCATGACCCCTGCACCGAATCTAGAGATAGTGCGCTGTAAAGTGTGCCAGGCGACCATAGACGATTGTCAAGGTAAGATTAAAACAACAGGATCTATCGTATTACTCACAGCGCATGGACAAAATACAATAGAACATATGTATAGTGAAGCTTTACAGAATAAAATGACATCATATAAAACTCCATAATAGTTGAATACAAGCATCCACATAGTCAATACATCAAGCCTCACTACAAATCTCTCAGAGAATACAAAACAGCGGAATATCCAGTACATATAAGAAGATAATGTGCAACCCTCTAGCTCGTCTTCGGTATCAGCATCGTGAAAAGAGAACAGCACCTGTCACCTGCTACCTAGTCTGCCCGTCCCAAAATGGACGAACAGCCCAAGGCAATAAGGATTAAAACATAAAGCCTTGAGTCAGACAACAGTCTTAGTGAGCAGTAAATTAACTAACAACATACCAAAAGAGCATAAAGGAAAAGGAATAGGAATACAACCCTCCCACTCCAACCTCATTCTACAGTGATAGCCCCCAGACACACACTAAACAGAAGCAAACATAGCAGAGCATACAATTTAAAGTAAAGCTACTATCACTCGAGTCAAGGGCGATGTTTTCCAAGTACCAAGGCCTAAATCAGATAAGCACCCAGAAAATACCGCTCTTGAGTCCGAATGACGATACAACCAAACATCCATGACTCTGGCTATCACTGTTATCGTTGCTTCGATATCACCGTTAATTGAATGACCGGCACATTCTTTCAGCCGTCCGTCAAGGGCTAATGGAAACCCCGGTTCTAGACATAACTCCCGCACGTCGTCGCAGCCCGTGCCTAGGACTATCGAATCTGCCCAGAGTACTCGACCATCAACAGTTGGCCGTTGGGACTATCGAATCTGCCCAAACGTACCCTTGCTTAGAGCATGCTAGAACCTTCAACAACGATGCTATCCAAGCCTCCTAGTCATCCTCCTCGACGACTATTCTCGTATCCATTCATTATCCTCAACTCGAATCATATCACCGAGTTATCAACATGCTTGGAATGATCCCGTCTGGATTAGACCAAGTCTTCATCATATGATTGCCTCGCTTCATTACATTCTCGCAAAGCCTCATCTCATCATCGCATCATCGAATCTATGCATAAGAGCTTCATCATCCCGCTACATATGCCACGAGCAGCTTTTCCAATTCAAGAGCCTTTCCCTTAGCTTTTGAATCATCTTCGATCTAATCTAATCATCAATCATCTAGTTCATAACAATCAATCAAATCAAACATCAATCCAAGCAATCAAGCATTCAAATATGATCTAAGTAGACAATTATAACAATAATGGCATTTTCGTAATTAAAGAGTTGAAAGTCCAATAAGCATGAAAACATGAATTATATCTCTACAAACTTGATGAATGAACTTGCATAGGTTAACATATGATAAAATGGATGCAACATCATCATGAACAATGGATCTATATGGATCTACACATAGGATGAAGAAAATGCATGGAAATCTCTATTTTAACACCAAAACGAGCCAACAATCCGATATACTCCTTTGGATCCGTGTGAGAGATAATCACCACTCACCAAATCACCTAAACAACCTCAAATCAACACACTTCAGATCTGGACAGCGAAGGATGAAGCTAGATCTATCACAAATCCGCTTCAAATGAAGAAATCTCTCTTGAAAAGATGAAGATCTTCAATCCAAGCTTTTGAATCTTCAATCTCGATCTTCGATTTGGATGGATGGAAGCACTAGATTAGAGTGGAGAAAAGAAGTGAAGAAGTGTAGAAGTCGAGCTCTCAAAATGGCAGCACTTCGTCGCTTCAAAATCCGGATCCCAAAAAGTGAGAACAACCCCTCCTATTTATAGCTGAAATCTGTCCTTAAGTCGAAATCTGGCTATCTCCCTAAGTCGTTTCCGACCTAAGACTCTCCGACCTAAGCTTCTCCGACCTAACGACTTAGCCAGACCCAGCGACTCATCGCACGCGCGACCTAACCTCTTACGCGCTTAGCGACCTAACAGGCCTCCCCATCTTACGACCTAACACTTAACTCCTAGGTCGCTTTCGTCTTAAAGCATAGGCTACGACCTAACACTTAAACTATCTAAGCGACTTAACAACCTACGACTCAGTTGGGTTGCGACCTAACAACTTAGGCTCCTACGCGACCTAACACATGTCGACCTAAAACAACATACGACCTAACAGTTAGATCCACGCGACCTAACACTTAAACTATTCTAGCGACCTAACAACTCACGCGACCTACGACTCAGCAAACTCGCGACCTAACACACACGCGACCTAACCATCTTAGGTCGTTTACGACCTAACTCAACACAGATCTAACGACCTAACTACGCTAACACTTAGGTCGGTCAATCCCATAGGTCGCTAACTCGAACTGCCGACCTAACACTTAGGTCGCTCACACATTTTCTTAGGTCGCCAGAACCTCTTAAGTCGGTCACGACTTAACCCCTTAGGTCGCCTACGACCTAACCAAAGCCAACAACTAGTCTTCCTTAAGTCGGTCAGTCTTTAGGTCGTTAACTCGCCCTGCCGACCTAATTACTTAACTAAATCCTAGGTTGCACAATTCTATAGGTCGCTCCAACTAACCCACGACCTAACACTAACTCGCCGAAGTCCTTAACTCGGTCACGACTTAGCTCTTAGGTCGTCCACGACCTAGGACTTAGACAAATTTCCACAAAAATCTGAAATGACTTAAAAATGCAAAAATTCCAGATTTTGACGAACTTGTCGATCCGTAAAAATACGGGTCGTTACACGCTGCGATATGTGAGATTCTGATATTGTCTCTGTTCTGTATCTGTTGTTGTTTTGTTGTTTTTCTTCTTCTTTTTCTTCTTTTCTTCTTCTTCTACCTATTTCTTCTTTCTAAAACCCTCACTATTGGAGTTTCCGGCGTTCGATTTCTCGGCAGTCGATAAAGTGAGTATCGATGTCGAATTTTCGAAAGTCGAAAATTTCAGGTCGTGACAACAGGGATGACCTTACTCTCAGTGGGTGCTACCCACGAAGCCTTGCTGCACCTCCCCTGTTTTAGCCATTCCCGGTTGATGAGGCTTGAGGCTACGATTTACCTTTAAATCAGAACACATCACTTAGAATGCTCATCGCCCTCCTGACGATGTGTTGAAAGCATTCAATCCATACAAGTTCGTTCCGGGTTCGAACGAAACCGAAGGCATTATCTCGTTACACTCGTATTGGAATCACCCTCAGAGTTAACGACAATAACCCTTGCACTCTGAATCTTCATCTTCACTTGAGATTCACGACCTATCGTTAATTTGGATCGATGTGGTATTCGGGTCTCCAGACCTGGAATTCCGGTATACGGAAACCCGATCCCGGTCTCATCGAAATCCAAAACGTATTTTAAGGGTCAAGTTGTTTTAAGGTTAAAACAATTCAATTCTTTATCTATATACACAAAGATAGATAATTCAATAGATAATTTACATTATCATCCAAACAGATAATTCATATTATCATTTCAATCCAACCAAACATCCATATTATAGATCAGCACATCTCTTATCAGAGATATCAACAATGCAAAGCATTCCATATCATTCAACCATCCCTAAGTAATGATTTATATCATCTCTAATTAATTTAAAGTAAATTAAATTAATTACTTCATTTTATAAATCCTTCTTACTTAATTATTAATTAAACCAATTAATTAATCATACTCTAAGTATCATCTTAATTAATCATCCTGATTAATTATACTTTAATTACCTTAAGTAATTAACTCTTAATTAATTTCACAAATTAACTTAAACCATTCAGTAATTAATCTTTAATTACTTCATCTATTAATTAACTGTATTTAATTACATTAATCCTTAATTAATTACAATTAATTAATTACTTTAATCACTTATTATTTATTAATTAATCTTAATTAATCAATTCTTAATAACATCATTAATTATATTAATTAATGATCCTTAATTATTCTTAATTAATTATCTTATTTATATTAATAATTAATTAATCACATTTATTAATCACCTTTGATTAATTCCATTTAGTAATTAACTACTCTTAATTACTACACTTCCTAAATTAATTACTCCTTAATTAATTATCCTTTAATTAATCCCTTGATTAATTATTAAAAGTACTAAACTCAAATTACTTTTATTAAACCACCTTTAGTTAATTATATCCACTAATTATCTTTAGTTATCTTTCTAAGTAATTTATACTTTCACTAATTACTTTTAAGTAATTATCTAATCACCCAGTGATTTTCTTAAATTAATTAAATAAATTAATTTAAACTTATCAAATTTATTTAATTAATTACCTTAAGAACTTTATTTCTTTAATTACTTTTATTAAGTAATTTATACTTAACCAATTTTTACAAATGATTATCATTTGTTAATAATCTACACTTATCTAATCTCATTAAGTAATTTGTACTTAAACAATTACCAAGTGGCTATCTTTAATTAATTAACAAATTAATTAACTTAAATTAATCACCTTCATTTTATAAATTAAAGCTGAGTAATTTATCCTTTAATTACTTCTTAAACCAAATTAATTAATCTTTAATTACAGATTAATTATTCTTTAATTACCTAATTAATTAGTCACTAATTAATTAATTAATCACTAATCATTAATTAATCAATCTTAATTTAAAAATCCTTAATTTCAATTAATTACCTTTAAGATAAATCATCATCTTTATTAATTACCCAATCACATTATTTAAAAACTTTTAACCTTTAATTAACATTTAATTATATTTAAAAATTTAAGTTTAAAATATCTTAAATTTTAACTTAACAAACATAAGTTAAACAATCATATCATTTCTTAATTATGGGTTAAAGAAACATTTAAAATAGGGAGGAATTATTTAAGAAAAGTTTTAAAACAAACCATTTTTATTTAAACCTGCTGTTAAACTCTCACGCGAACACGAGTTCATCCCGAGCCAAACCTTTTCCCACTCGAGTACCACTTCGAGTTATCCCTCGCCTCACTCACTTCGAGTAAACCCAAAAATACCCTGAGTCGAACCCGCGACCTTCCCTAGTCCTTCTTCGATCCCACTTCTACTCCTTCCTGAAGCATTCACCAGACACAAAAATACACTCGTGCACGTGCACAGAGTCGCCTTCGCCTCCGATCACCTGACGATCATCGAGGCAAGTCGACGAACCTCATCACGTCAGACTCCGATCAACCAACCTTCGAATCTTCCCTGATCATCGAATTTTGCATTTGAACCCAACCTGGAAATCGATAACTTTCCTTCTCGAACTGTCAACGGCAACCACTCGTCACTCCGACCATCTGCAAGCTTCCACCTCCGGCCTCGACTTTGACATTTCCCAAACTTCCACCACTAGAAATTTCGAAACACTCGAACTAACATTTTGTTCACAGTGATCAATTTTTCCACCATTGTTAAAGCTAGGTTAAAAATTTTCAATTCAAAATCGCTCCTGCCTAATTGCATTAATCCCTAATTCAAAAATTTTCACAGATACCCTGTAAACCCCTCTACCCCCTCGAGAAACCCCGGCCAACCCAGAGCTTCCGACCACCCCATTCTGACCAAAACTCATTTCCCGTTCATCACAGCAATGCCAACTCATTTTATCACTAAAAAATATGATTCAAGTTTTAAAAATCCTACTTTTTATTAAGAAAGCAGTTTGTAAACTTGAATCGATAATTTATGATGTTTGAATTTTCCACTTTCATTGGGTATTACTGTCCTGAGTTTCTTTCCTGAACAGTTCATTCTTATTGGCATAAGCTTTATTTTAAAAATTCTCTTTGTACTTCCCTAAACATACTTTGTTTATATATTTTGTCCCAAAAACAAATAGGTTGAGCAACAAAAATTTTTGAAGTTTCCAGACTGTTAAAAAAAATTAAAACAGAGGCAACATCCAGATAGAAATACAAGCTTCACCTTATCAAAATTAAATGAAATGCATGTATTTCATATAACACAAATTCCTGATATTCATCACACAACTAAATTTGAAACTTGTAATATTTTTTAAAATATGAAGTTACTCACAAACAAAACATATAACAGAAACAAGCAGGCAACCAGAATCTTATATTAAAGTTTTAGAAATATTGTTACTCACCATTTAAAAGCAGAGAATCAGAGCTCCCTTTGAAACAGTTTTGATTTGCCTTGAAAACTTGAATTGCTAGCTGTTTAAATTTGTATGTTGCTTGATGTTACTGGATCTAGCATGCGTGCCATTTTCTTGTTGAGATATTGCTTTAGATCTCATGTTTTGTTTGTTTACAGAATCTTGCATGCAGACTGGAATGTGATTCCAGATTAAAGAAAATGCAGGCTTTGATTTTTGAACAATACAGGCTTCCAGATTTGAAAGATATTGCAGGTTGTTGTTCTTAGTTTTATCAATGCAGGCTAAAAGCTTTGATTCCAGGTTTAGAAGAAAATGAACAGGCTTTTGATTGATTTGTTTTGGTTTGAGGAAAGTTTAGTTACAGATTATTTTGGAGATTGAGGAACTTGATTACTAATTTTGGTTGAGAGGATAGTTTGATTACAGATTATTTAAGAGGATTTTGTTTTGTTGAGAGAAGATTTGTTTCAGATTTTGTTTTGAGGATTTTAGTTTAGGCTGAAGTTTTCTTGTCTTTGAAAAAGAGAAAAAGAAATGTAGATAAGAACATATGTTTTATATAGAATAAAATGATTTAACAAATAAAAGAAAAACAAAATTACCTCATTTTGACATTTGTCATTATAGTGGTTAATTAGTTAACACTTGTTATAACAAAGCATTTGGAGAATTACACATGTCTTTTTATTTAATTTATATTTATTTTAAGTGTAAATAAATCTTTTTCTTTATTTTCTTAAACACTTATTACTTATCTATTTATATATATAAAGATAACTTTTTAAAGAACTAACCAATTATACTTATAAATAAAAGCTTATACATATATATTTAAAATCTAAAACTATTTAAATATTACCTCTTTTGAATTTCAAATTCAAATTCAAATTATATTCTTAAAATCCAATTTAAAGTAAATTTAAAACAACACATCCAATTTGAAAATAACAATCTTATTTTATTAAGGTCTTTTTATTATAAAAACAATACTTTATTAATATTGTTTGAAATTAACATATTTATCAATTTTAAAATAATTTATAAAGGAGATTATAAACTACTACTATTTATTAAATGAATTAACATCTCATATTTAAATTGTATTTTAAACTTTATATATATATATTCAAATCATATTTAAAAGCTATATTCAAAAATAAAATAAAACAATCTTTTTGCTAATTAATTTAAATTTAAACTTAAGCTAAAATCAATTTAAATCAATTAACAGTTACCTTGAGTATTTTAAAACTATATTGTTATTTATTTAAATAGCTTTTAAAAGCTTATATTGATTAATCCTAATTTCCAATTTATCAATATATATTAGAATTTAAAAACAAGATCTTATTTATTTTAAATTTTAAATCCAAGCTTATCTATTTACAATATATACAATTAAATATATATATTATAAATAGAAATCATTATATTAGAAAAATTCACTAATTAAATATTTATTTAATTAGATTATTAATTCAATTCAAATTTTATTATCAAAAATTATCAATCAATTTAATTATTTAAACAGATTATTAAATTGATATTGCCCTAAATTTCCGGGATATTACAATTCTGAATCACCATCTCGAATCTATAAGTACTATCTCCGTCAAACTCATTACAGAATCACCCACAGAGTTATACTGACGAATAGTTCTTATACCTCGAGTCTTCACTTGCTCCACTTGAAATTCACGCCCTAACGTTAATTTGGATCGATGTGGTATTCGGGTCTCCAGACCTGGAATCCCGGTATACGGAAACCCGATCCCGGTCTCATCGAAATCCAAACCGTGTCTTTTAAGGCCAAGTTGTTTTAAAGTTAAAAACAATCCAATTCAATTCAATTATCTATATCAACACAGATAGATAAATCACAATATAACAATGGATATTCACAACATCATCATAAACAGATAATCAATATCATCTCAAACAAGCATCCAAATCACAACAGATATCACTCGTCTCATATCTGAGATCACAATCAATCAACGGGATTTCAATATCATTCATAAGCAATGATTTATTATTCACAACTATAATTAATTTAAAATGAATTAAATTAATTACTTCTGTCCCTAATTAATTTAAAGTAAATTAAATTAATTACTTATCTATAAATCCTGCTTATACAACCATTTTCTAATTACAATAAGTAATTAGTCTTAATTTAATTCCACAGATTAATTAATGTAAATCATTTATAGTAATTAATATTTAATTACTTCATTTATTAATTAAATATAATTAACTTCATTTATTCTTAATTAATTACATAAATTAATCACCTCATTATTAATTATTACTTATTTTGACAATTCATAATTATATCATTAACTATATAAATTAATGACCTCTAATTTATTGTAAATTAAACTACTTTATTACTTTAAGTAATTTAATCTTTAAATTGAACAATTATTAATCATCCTGGATTAATAACATCAGTAATTAACACTCCTAAATAAATTAATTATCCCATAATTAATTATCTTCATTTATTAATCCCTTTGTGACGACCCGCCCTTCACGACACTCGAAAATCGACACAAAATACTCAACAGTATAATATGCCGACGATCGAATGCCGGAAAGACAGATTGTAGAAGAATAAGAAAGTAGATAGAAGAAGAAAGAACTAAACAAAATCAGAACCTCACAGTCGCAGCGGATAAAATATAATATATAGAACAGATCTTTACACAAAATGAAACTATATCTGTTTATATACAATACATCATCATCAGAGTATATCATTACAATCATCAATATCCAGTCAATCAGTCAATACAACAATCACAGCAGCGGAATAATACAAGTACGAGAAATACGTCTCGAACTCCAGCTCCTCTCCTGAGCTCCATAGCAACCTATCCTGTAAAATACTCGGTCTGACCCGAGCATTATAATAAAATAACACCCGAGTCAGTCTGGAATACCAGCGCATCTTAAATACACCCAATTGATTATTAAAGTTTCAAAAATCCTTTGAAAACAAAAGCATCTCGTAAGACCACGCCACCAATAAACATGTCGGGTTTTTACCTTACGATAGCTAAAACACTTTTTATAAAAATCCTCTGATATTATAATAGTGTCTATTTACAAATACTTATAAAATAGCCGAAATTGTTACATCTATTAAATTCCGGCATACTAGCCACAACGTGGGTAATACAAACAAAACTCGTACAAGGCACGTAGGGAGAATGGATTTCCAACGAATGACTAGGCACTGGGGTACCACCTGTCACAGTACGTGGCCTAGATCACAGTACCGAGGAGTACGCCCGCTCCCCTGCAACACAAGGCCGGTATCATCCCTTACTGGATAATTCCAAGTAAAATCACCCCACGGTTGTGATCAGCAACCGCACCACTAAGCCGAAATAAAAGGGACATCTAGACAAGGATGACCTTACTCTCAAGTGGGGGCTACCCACGAAGCCTTGCTGCATAACCCCTGATTTTCAGTCATTCCCGGTTGATGAGGCTTGAGGCTAGACGATACCTTTATAGCACATTTCACTTTGAATGCCCATCATCCACCTGACGATGTCACGAAAGCATTCGTCCATACAAGTCCGTCCCGGGTTCGAACGGAACCGAAGGCACTACCCCTACTACATCCATTTTGGAAATATCCTCAGGATTAGTAGCGACTAGCCCTTGCACTTCACTGCTCCATCTTCGACTTCGAACACGTTACACGAAACGTACAAACCGAATCGAAGTGGTTTTCGAGTCTCCAGACCTAGAATCCCGGTATACGGAAACTCGATCCCGGTCTCTTCGAAACGATCGCGCATTTGGCCAATATTGATAGTCGGTGATTTAACTATCAATTAATGTTCACAAACATCCATACACATCCATCACACAATAAATAATCTCCATATTATTTATTTGCCTCTAATATCTTTCAAAGATATATTTTCACATTTTCAAAACTCGTTTGAAAACAATTTTCCAAAACTCTTCCTTTACAAGGTAAATCTCTTACCCTTTATTCCCATCGGGAATAACCAAGTATAAAACAATTTGCATTTAAAACAGTTAAAATACTTATACTGAAATATACTTTAAAATATGAAAATTACTTCTATCTATTTACTCAAAATATAAATTTAAAATATGTGAAGAAAACTAGTTATTAACACCATAAACTTTGATTTTTAAAAATAAGGGTTTTAGTTTAACTAAATTCAAAATAGCGTTATAAGAAGAAAAATACTAATTTTAACAACCTAGGCTAAAACCAACTTTTAAATAAATCCATTTGTAAAAATAATTGCTAATATACTCCCAAATTATTACGGTATTAAAAATTATTAATTTATTCCTTTAAAAATAACGATTTCTTAAAAATACTTTTAAAACGATTTAAAACTTAACCTTAGTTAAATAAAACCTTTTTATAAACATTTACTTGGTTTTCCCAGGGAAACACTTCCCCGTTTCAAACATTTCAAAGTACTCTTTCATATAAATCCACTGATTTATTTCAAGTCAATTATGTTTTACAACATAAATCCCAAATCCCAAATTTAACTATGACTTCATCCGAAGTTCACACCCAATTTCCCATATCCGGAAATTCATTTTTAAATCATAGTTTAAAACATTTTAAATTAAACATTTTGGTGAATTTCCAATGGAAGCCAAATTTCCAATTCACTTAATTAAATTCCAATGAAATACGGCATTTCAAAACATTCATTTGAACTTGTTAATTTATAGTCGGAAACTTCATTTTAACATATTTTTAATTTCCGGATAACATTAGTCGTTATTAAAATAAACATCGTTATTTTAAACAATTTATAATTTCAAAAATTTAATTTCCAGAAAACTATACTTTCCATTTACCCATTCCATAAACTTCCCATTATATTCAAAATCCCAATTTGACCCAATTTACATTTTTCTTTTCAAATCCGATTTCAAATTTTATTCTTTGAAATTCTAAATTTAACAATTCATTTTATTTCGTAAAAACACTATTTATCCATTTAATTTAATTCTGTGATTACAATTTATACCACAATGTCACAGAACAACTAAATTTCCAGATTTATCAATCACATCATATAAACAGGTATCACTATCAATTATAAAATAATTGCTACAATTGTGAGGAATCCAGTTGGATCCCTCCAACCTGTTTCTCCCTGCATCCACAAATATTAGCACATCACAATATAAATATCAATCCAGACTGATAATAACAATTATATTCAGCCATCCACACAGATATTTAAATATTAACTATTTAAAATGCCTAGCATCCAGATGTGAGTGAGAAAAACTCACTTTGAGTTCGGCGAGTGTTCGAAATTCAAATTAACCCGAACGACGTTCGCTTTAACCCAAATTTCTACTTGCCCGGAATGACTCTAGAATTGTTCCACTGCGTAGTACGCGTTCCTGCGATTCCAACGCTTCGAAAATCGTCTCAATCTGACATCGTACGAACGAGTTATGAATTTCCAAAGTTTTAATATCGATTTAAAAACAATATTTTTTTTTTATTTTCTTTATTTACCAAAACACGGCCCGCCTTCCTCTCTCCAGCTTCATCTTCCTTCACGCGAACACCTACAGGCAAGCACGAAGACAACCGAACCCATCATCACATACTAGGGTTGAACCTTGCCGCCACTACACTCCGTCGGAGATCGATCAAGCACCACCCTTACGTCGCCCTCAACCTCCCCTACGCTCGCCCTCAAACTCGTGGAACTCGGTGGTCCCAATCGCATGCACCACGCGATCAAACGGTGCACGAACGCGCCTCCCTCTCCTCCTCCTCGCAGCGCCTGAGCCAATTCCGACCGTTGGATGTGAAGTTCGTAACGAGTTTAACGATTTTCCAGTTGGAAATTTTGGCAAATAATGAGTGGATTTAGAGATTTTGGAGGGGGATTCACAATCGTTTCCGGCCATTGAACGTGAATAAGTGGCGGCTGCGTTTTCTTAGGCTAGGGTTTAAAGATATAAATGTATATATATATAATAGTTTTAATATTATTTAATAAATAAAGTTCTCAAGTTAACAATATACGCAAACAAACTCCAAACTACGCGTTCCGACAGGCAATCCTGGGGTTTTTCTGCGTTCCGGACACAATGGAACAGGTTTCGTAAGCTAATTTGATCGTATGCGCGAGATACGAAATCAACCGATCAATTTAAAATTAAATCGGTTAAATCGATTTCGATGCGTTTCGAGCTGCCACGGTCAAACAACAACTCCGATCGCTACGAAAATTGAAATCCGATAATAACTAACTATTACGGATCCAATGAAACTGGTTTCGTCGAATTCCGAGACTGTGCCCCGGAAGGCTATTTTAACTCGTCTATTAAATCGGGCGATTTTCGAATTTGTCGAAAACGCTTAAAATTTCACTTTTAAAATTTTAATAACTTAACAATAAATCATATAAAATTTATAAACACATTAAAAATCATTCTGGCTCATTCTAGACCAAAATCTGATTAAATTGCATTTTAATAATATTAAATTCATTTTTAAATTAATATAAAATTCCAAATAATAATTTATCGCCTTTTAAATTCATCTAAAATCCCATAATATTATTTATAACCATTCGAACCTAAAAATACATTTAAATATCATTTTATTACTATTTACACCCAAATCCACCTTTTTATCCCAATCCCGAATATTTAATTATTTATTATCCAATCTTAGATTAAACCTTCACATTAGAAATTATGTCACGACCCGCCCTTCTCGCCCCTCGAAAATCGACACAAAATACTCAACAGTATAATATGCCGACGATCGAACGCCAGAAAAGACAGATTGTAGGAAAAGAAAGAAGGTAGAAGAAGAAGAAGAATGAACTAAACAACATCAAAACCTCACAGTCGCAGCGAAATAAAATATAATATATAGAACAGGACTTTACACAAATCAAAACTATAACTGTTTATATACAATACATCATCATCAGAGTATATCAATACAACCAACCATAGCCAGTCAACAATCTCAACAATCACAGCAGCGGAATAATACAAGTACGAGAAATACGTCTCGGACTCCAGCTCCTCTCCTGAGCTCCATAGCAACCTATCCTGTAATATACTCGGTCTGACCCGAGCATTATAATAAAATAACACCCGAGTCAGTCTGGAATACCAGCGCATCATAAATACACCCAATTGATTATTAAAGTTTCAAAAATACTTTGAAAATCAAAAGCATCTCGTAAGACCACGCCACAAATAAACATGTCGGGTTTTTACCTTACGATAGCTAAAACACTTTTTATAAAAATCCTCTGATATTATAATAGTGTCTATTTACAAATACTTATAAAATAGCCGAAATTGTTACATCTATTAAATTCCGGCATACTAGCCACAACGTGGGTAATACAAACAAAACTCGTACAAGGCACGTAGGGAGAATGGATTTCCAACGAATGACTAGGCACTGGGGTACCACCTGTCACAGTACGTGGCCTAGATCACAGTACCGAGGAGTACGCCCGCTCCCCTGCAACACAAGGCCGGAATCATCCCTTATTGGATAATTCCAAGTAAAATCACCCCACGGTTGTGATCAGCAACCGCACCACTAAGCCGAAAAAAAAGGGACATCTAGACAGGGATGACCTTACTCTCAAGTGGGGGCTACCCACGAAGCCTTGCTGCATAACCCCTGATTTTCAGTCATTCCCGGTTGATGAGGCTTGAGGCTAAACGATACCTTTATAGCACATTTCACTTTGAATGCCCATCGTCCACCTGACGATGTCACGAAAGCATTCGTCCATACAAGTCCGTCCCGGGTCCGAACGGAACCGAAGGCACTACTCCTACTACATCCATTTTGGAAATATCCTCAGGATTAGTAGCGACTAGCCCTTGCTCTTCACTGCTCCATCTTCGACTCCGAACACGTTACACGAAACGTACAAACCGGATCGAAGTGGTATTCGAGTCTCCAGACCTAGAATCCCGGTATACGGAAACTCGATCCCGGTCTCTTCGAAACGATCAGCGCATTTGGCCAATATTGATAGTCGGTGATTTAACTATCAATTAATGTTCACAAACATCCATACACATCCATCACACAATAAATAATCTCCATATTATTTATTTGCCTCTAATATCTTTCAAAGATATATATTTCAAATTTTCAAAACTCGTTTGAAAACAATTTTCCACTCTTCCTTTACAAGGTAAATCTTTACCCTTTATTCCCATCGGGAATAACCAAGTATAAAACAATTTGCATTTAAAACAGTTAAAAATACTTTATACTGAAATATACTTTAAAATATGAAAATTACTTCTATTTATTTACTCAAAATATAAATTTAAAATATGTGAAGAAAACTAGTTATTAACACATAAACTTTGATTTTAAAAATAAGGGTTTTAGTTTCACCAAATTCAAAACAGCGTTATAAGAAGAAAAATGCTAATTTTAACAACTTAAGCTAAAACCAACTTTTAAATAAATCCATTTGTAAAATAATTGCTGATATACTCCCAAATTATTACGGTATTAAAAATTATTAATTTATTCCTTTTAAAAATAACGATTTCTTAAAAATACTTTTTAAAACGATTCAAAACTTAACCTTAGTTAAATAAAAATTTTTTATAAACATTTACTTGGTTTTCCCAGGGAAACACTTTCCCGTTTCTAAACATTCCAAAGTACTCTTTCATATAAATCCACTGATTTATTTCAAGTCAATTTATGATTTCAACATAAATTTCCAATTCCATACTTAACTATAACTTCCTCCGAAGTTAAATCACAATTTTCCATTTCCGGAAATTCATTTTTTAAAATATAATTTAAACATTTTAAATTAAACATTTTTGGTGAATTTCCCATTTCACTTAATTAAATTCCAATGAAATACGGCATTTCAAATTATTCTATTTTCTTTTGAAACTTGTTAATTTATAGTTGACAACTCCATTTAAACATATTTTTAATTTCCGGATAACATCAGTCATTATTAAAATAAACATCGTTATTTTAAACAATTTATAATTTCATAAATTAAATTTCCAGAAAACTATACTTTCCATTTACCCATTTTATAAACTTCCCATTATATTCAAAATCCCAATTTACATTTTTCTTTTCAAATCCGATTTCAAATTTTATTCTTTGAAATTCTAAATTTAACAATTCATTTTATTTCGTAAAAACACAATTTATCCATTTATAATTAAATTCTGTGATCACAATTTATACCACAATGTCACAGAACAACTAAATTTCCAGATTTATCAATCACATCATATAAACAGGTATCACTATCAATTATAAAATAATTGCTACATTGTGAGGAATCCAGTTGGATCCCTCCAACCTGTTTCTCCCTGCATCACAAATATTAGCACATCACAATATAGATATCAACACAGACTGATAACAGCAGATATATTCAACCAATCACTCAGATTTTAAATATCAATTATTTAAATTGTCTAGCATCCAGATGTGAGTGAGAATAACTCACCTTGAGTTTCGGCGAGCGTTCGAAATTTAAATTAAACCGAACAACGTTCGATTTAACCCAAATTCCTACTTGCCCGGAATGACTCCGGATCAGCACCATCACGAAGTATTCTTCTCTGCGATTCCAACGGTTCCAGTTTCGTTAAATTCTGATAACGTATGAATTTGTTATGATTTTACAAAGTTCGAACAATATTTAAAAACAAATTTTCTTTTAATTTAACTACCAAAATAATCAAGGCCGCACGATCCAGAAAGCAAGATCGAAGCCGTCCCTCTACTCCTTCCTCACGCGAGCACGTACAGGAACAAAACGAACGAAAGCAAACCCATCATCATCGATTAGGGTTTCGAACCGCTCCCTCCACGTCTACTTCGAGTTCGATCAAACAACATCCCCGCGTACGCCACGACGAACTCCACCATCACCCAGAAGGCAGTGGCACTCGGCCACCCCTAGGCGACGCAGCAGCACATCACACGCCCCACGAACGCGCCTGCCTCTTCCCCTCTATTCTCCACGAAACTCGATCTCAACCGTTCACCTCGAAGAACTCGCCATCCTCTTCATATTTCCAGTTGAAAATTTCTGAAATCGTTGCTTGGATTGGAAGATTTTTGAGGGGAAACGAGACTAAGTCTCGACCATTGAATAACAAAGAACGGCGGCGGCTCACGTTATGAAGCTAGGGTTTAGTAAGAATAATGAATATATATTATTGTTTAATATTATTTAATTAATCAAATATCTCAATTTAATAGTTAAAGCACACGACATCCAATTCTCACATTCCGACAGGCTATCCTAGGGTTTTTCCGCGTTCCGGACACAATGGAACAGGTTTCGTAAGCTAATTTGATCATATGCGCGAGATACGGAATTAAACGATCAATTTAAAATTAAATCGGTTAAATCGATTCTGATGCGTTTCGAGCCACCACGGTCAAACAACAACTCCGATCGCTACGAAAATTGAAATCCGATAATAACTAACTATTACGGATCCAATGGAACTGGTTTCGTCGAATTCCGAGACTGTGCCCTGGAAAGCTATTTTAACTCGTCTATTAAATCGAGCGATTTTCTGAAATTATCAGAAACGCTTAAAATTTTACTTTTATAATTTTATTAACTTAACAATAAATCATATAAAATTCATAAACACATTAAAAATCATTCTGGCTCATTCCGAACTAAAATCTGATTAATTTGCATTTTAATAATATTAAATTCATTATTAAATTAATATAAAATCCCAAATAATAATTTATTCACTTTAAAATTCATCTAAAATTCCAACAATATTATTTATAACCAATCGAACCTAAAAATACATTTAAACATCATTTTTATAATCATTTACCCCAAATTCACCTTTTATCCCAATTTCGAATATTTAATTATTATTGTCCAATCTCAAATTAAACCTCCACATTAGAAATTGTCACTTGTTTTAGTTTAAACCAATTCCTTTTTTAGTTCAAAATAAAACTTAAACCCATATTAAACATTTAAAATGAATTAAATGTTCAAATTCAATGGCTTAAAAATACGGGATGTTACATTCCTCCCCCCTTATAAAAATTTCGTCCCCGAAATTTGCTAAGGTAAAAATATACTTTCCAACTCATTTACTTACCCAATTTGCTTAGTTAAAAACTTATATTCACTTTCCCAAAAGGTTTCAACTCCATTTTAAAACCATTTGCTTTATCTACTCTAAAGCCTGTATTTTAACATTTGCTTTCAAAAATAACTTTACTTATTAATAGATTTCCCAAAAACTCTCAAAATTTTCTAACTCCCAAAATTTTTGGAAAATTTTGGCGGAGTCTCCTTTGCACGGAGGAGCTTCTGCGATATCGCAGGATACACAAATATATATACATCGGCTCACATGGCCGGAAACCAAAATATATCACAATATATATATATCATTTCCCAATTATATTTGCGTAGGCGTACCTTTTAAGCAAAATTTAATAGCGAGCGGCTAAGATAACGCATATACGCGCTCCAACTCTCTCGAACGCCTCCCGCACCTGTACTAAACTCAACAAACTCATCAGATCCAATGATATGAGCATTTTAATAACATTTCCAACACAAATGCAAGCCAAACATATCCATTTCATAGCCAAACCAAGCAACTTCATTATTAACAATGTTAACCATATTTTATCAACAATTCAAAGTTTCAATCACTTTTCAAATTACTTATTCAAGTCCAAACTTCATTCTATTCCTCTTGAATGACTTACATTCAAATTCTCTATATGCAATTTATATTTGTTACAACCAATTCATTTCTATTCAAAAATATGATTTACATATGTCTTACTTACATCTCTTATTTAAATTTAAATTCCCTATCTGGTTCACCATCAAATTTTATTTTAAATTTGAAGCATTTGCATTACTTTTATGATCCACCTCCATTCACATGCAACATTACTCATTAAAAGGTCAATTCATTCCTATTGATTCAAAATCAATTCCATTCGCTATTTTTGAATCAATTCACTTGCATTTATTTACAAACCCTCTGAATTGGATTCCAATTCATATCAATTTATTCAAAGGTCAACTTCAATTGCTTTTTAAACAACTCAATTCTGAATACATGCAAATTTCCATGTCATTCAAGCAAAACAATTGCCACTTAAGCTTATAACCATTTAAAATTATTTCCAACTTGGATTCATATAAATTTTATTCCATTACAAGGTTCACAAACCAAATATTTTCTCTTTCCAATGTAATTGTTAAATTACATTTTCCTTACATCTTTAATTCCATTAACCAAATTCAAGTTTATATTAATATCATTCGATCCTGGGTTATATTCAACTCATACATTCTTAATTTACCACAATAATTAATGAATATCATTTCACTTTCAATTCAATTTTATTATCCAACAAATTCCATTCAAATTTCTTAATAAAGCTCATCCACAATCATTTGTTTCTTTCAATTTGCTTAAGTAGTTTCACAATATTACCATTATCTATTTAATTTTATTTCCATCTGATTCTCATTCAACCAATTTCAATTCATTTACAAAGTTTAATGCTCTTCGTTTATTTATCCAATCCATTTTAGATTTATTTTATCAACAAAGAGACCATTTAAATTATTTCTCTCATTTGAATTTACTTACAATTCAAACCATCACTATTATAATCAAATCCCCTTATACATTCTCACCTCCAACATTTATTACCAAACTTAAATTTCATTCAACAACTGGATTTTTTTTTTTTTTTACTTTCTAAATTTTGACCAAACTATCAAAATTTTATTTATTGCAATACAAATTCCATTTAATTTAGCTTACACAAGATTTATTTCCAAACAATCATTTTGGATTTAATTGAGTAAGCATTTACTTCATTCAACATCACTTCATCTAAATTTAAATTTCCATTTAATTAAATTCTTATCCAAATTTAATTCAAGGTTAACTAGATTATATATGCATTTTCACTTTAATTCCTTTCCAGAATTAATTCAAGTTCGTCTAAATTTTATTTAGCCCACCTGAATTTAAACCATTTCCTTTACCACTTTAAATAAGAATTTAATTACATTCATTCTTATTCATAACACAACAGAAATTTTAATATTCAGCTTAATTCCATCTTAGTCGAAGTTAGACCAAATTCAATTTAATCTTAATTCTCCATATTCAAGTTCAACTTATTTACTAACTTCAGTTCACTTACCTCTTTTATATTTTATCATTGTTTCACCTTACTTTGCATTCCATTTAAAATTAAGTTTGAATTCACCATTCCATTTAACCATTTTTATTTGTGATTATAATCCCATTTTACTTGAGTTAAAATCAAATCTTCCATTCTCAAGTTCTCCAACTTATTTACTTGTAAGTTTATATTGCTCTTTTCAAACCAATCCACATTTTATAATCACAATGTCAAATTTTAACACTTAATAGCTTAAAAATATGAATTCATTTGCACAATCATAAGCATTTACATTTCACCGTTATCTCAACTTCCATTTAATTCCAATTCATTTAGATTTAATTCAATTTCAAATTCTTAATTTTATTTAACTTATCATAAGTTAAATCCAGATATATTCCATTCACCTTCATTTCTTCAAGTAAATTTACATTCCATATATACTCAATTCGTCTTTAAATCAACTGTCCTTTATAAGTTATATAGTTGAATCATTTCAACTTTCACATTTTTATTTTTAAAATAGAATTTCCAGAATTCAATTTACCCGGATTTATTTCAAAACCAATTTGAAATAAAAATCAACACATTTCTCTTTTGATATTCAAATCAAATACCAAATTCCAAAACAAACTGCTTTTACCTAACAATTTTCCTTTGAAAATTCCAAAATCACTTGTTTCCCAACAAGCCCAAACAATGTCAAAATCAACTATTTCGGTAGCAATCCATCACTTTAGAAACTCGAAAATGAATTCTAATGATGTGGCCAGCATCATCAGGATTATTTTCCAGCGACTGAAGTGAGTTCAGTGCTTTCCACTTCCAAAATCCACCTCAAACAATTTCTATTCAAAAATATTTTCCCAAAATATACTCCATTCTTACAAATGCTTTTGAAAACATTTCTAACATTTCCACAAAGTCAAACTCCCAAAACTTTGTTTAATTCCATTTGAAATCCCTTTCAAAATTTCCGGGGTCAAAATTCTAGTTTAAATCAAATTTTAATTTTTTACTTTTCTTATTTAAAACATATCCAGTCAATTCCATTTGGTTATAAACCATTTTAATATTTAAATTCTCATTTTCTTATTCGCTTAGAAATCATTCCCAATTTTAGATCATCTTAATTTATTATTTGATTATAGAAGAAACAACCAAACAAACACCCAATATATATAATAATTTAGAAAATTATTTCTTTTTATATCAAAATACAATTTTGGGTAAAATTATTTCATTTACCCACTTTAAAAATAATACTATGTCGGTTTATCTTGTTTAAGAGTTTAGAAACCCCTATCGATACTGTTGTACTTCCCGCACCGACCAGAATTCATAAACACTCAACCGATAAGTCAACACAGTACAAAAACAATTTTATATCCACTAACAAGTACGCTCTCATAGCTATTAGTACACTCAACTCATTATATAGTACTATTGACTCTATAAAAAAAATGAGTAATTTTCCCACCAAAGCCTAGGTTGTCGCCAATCTAAGCTCTGATACCAACTGTCACGACCCGCCCTTCTCGGCCCTCGAAAATCGACACAAAATACTCAACAGTATAATATGCCGACGATCGAACGCCAGAAAAGACAGATTGTAGGAAAAGAAAGAAGGTAGAAGAAGAAGAAGAATGAACTAAACAACATCAAAACCTCACAGTCGCAGCGAAATAAAATATAATATATAGAACAGGACTTTACACAAATCAAAACTATAACTGTTTATATACAATACATCATCATCAGAGTATATCAATACAACCAACCATAGCCAGTAAACAATCTCAACAATCACAGCAGCGGAATAATACAAGTACGAGAAATACGTCTCGGACTCCAGCTCCTCTCCTGAGCTCCATAGCAACCTATCCTGTAATATACTCGGTCTGACCCGAGCATTATAATAAAATAACACCCGAGGCAGTCTGGAATACCAGCGCATCATAAATACACCCAATTGATTATTAAAGTTTCAAAAATACTTTGAAAATCAAAAGCATCTCGTAAGACCACGCCACAAATAAACATGTCGGGTTTTTACCTTACGATAGCTAAAACACTTTTTATAAAAATCCTCTGATATTATAATAGTGTCTATTTACAAATACTTATAAAATAGCCGAAATTGTTACATCTATTAAATTCCGGCATACTAGCCACAACGTGGGTAATACAAACAAAACTCGTACAAGGCACGTAGGGAGAATGGATTTCCAACGAATGACTAGGCACTGGGGTACCACCTGTCACAGTACGTGGCCTAGATCACAGTACCGAGGAGTACGCCCGCTCCCCTGCAACACAAGGCCGGAATCATCCCTTATTGGATAATTCCAAGTAAAATCACCCACGGTTGTGATCAGCAACCGCACCACTAAGCCGGAAAAAAAGGGACATCTAGACAGGGATGACCTTACTCTCAAGTGGGGGCTACCCACGAAGCCTTGCTGCATAACCCTGATTTTCAGTCATTCCCGGTTGATGAGGCTTGAGGCTAAACGATACCTTTATAGCACATTTCACTTTGAATGCCCATCGTCCACCTGACGATGTCACGAAAGCATTCGTCCATACAAGTCCGTCCCGGGTCCGAACGGAACCGAAGGCACTACTCCTACTACATCCATTTTGGAAATATCCTCAGGATTAGTAGCGACTAGCCCTTGCTCTTCACTGCTCCATCTTCGACTCCGAACACGTTACACGAAACGTACAAACCGGATCGAAGTGGTATTCGAGTCTCCAGACCTAGAATCCCGGTATACGGAAACTCGATCCCGGTCTCTTCGAAACGATCAGCGCATTTGGCCAATATTGATAGTCGGTGATTTAACTATCAATTAATGTTCACAAACATCCATACACATCCATCACACAATAAATAATCTCCATATTATTTATTTGCCTCTAATATCTTTCAAAGATATATATTTCAAATTTTCAAAACTCGTTTGAAAACAATTTTCCACTCTTCCTTTACAAGGTAAATCTTTACCCTTTATTCCCATCGGGAATAACCAAGTATAAAACAATTTGCATTTAAAACAGTTAAAAATACTTTATACTGAAATATACTTTAAAATATGAAAATTACTTCTATTTATTTACTCAAAATATAAATTTAAAATATGTGAAGAAAACTAGTTATTAACACATAAACTTTGATTTTAAAAATAAGGGTTTTAGTTTCACCAAATTCAAAACAGCGTTATAAGAAGAAAAATGCTAATTTTAACAACTTAAGCTAAAACCAACTTTTAAATAAATCCATTTGTAAAATAATTGCTGATATACTCCCAAATTATTACGGTATTAAAAATTATTAATTTATTCCTTTTAAAAATAACGATTTCTTAAAAATACTTTTTAAAACGATTTAAAACTTAACCTTAGTTAAATAAAATTTTTTTATAAACATTTACTTGGTTTTCCCAGGGAAACACTTTCCCGTTTCTAAACATTCCAAAGTACTCTTTCATATAAATCCACTGATTTATTTCAAGTCAATTTATGATTTCAACATAAATTTCCAATTCCATACTTAACTATAACTTCCACCGAAGTTAAATCACAATTTTCCATTTCCGGAAATTCATTTTTTTAAATATAATTTAAACATTTTAAATTAAACATTTTTGGTGAATTTCCCATTTCACTTAATTAAATTCCAATGAAATACGGCATTTCAAATTATTCTATTTTCTTTTGAAACTTGTTAATTTATAGTTGACAACTCCATTTAAACATATTTTTAATTTCCGGATAACATCAGTCATTATTAAAATAAACATCGTTATTTTAAACAATTTATAATTTCATAAATTAAATTTCCAGAAAACTATACTTTCCATTTACCCATTTTATAAACTTCCCATTATATTCAAAATCCCAATTTACATTTTTCTTTTCAAATCCGATTTCAAATTTTATTCTTTGAAATTCTAAATTTAACAATTCATTTTATTTCGTAAAAACACAATTTATCCATTTATAATTAAATTCTGTGATCACAATTTATACCACAATGTCACAGAACAACTAAATTTCCAGATTTATCAATCACATCATATAAACAGGTATCACTATCAATTATAAAATAATTGCTACATTGTGAGGAATCCAGTTGGATCCCTCCAACCTGTTTCTCCCTGCATCACAAATATTAGCACATCACAATATAGATATCAACACAGACTGATAACAGCAGATATATTCAACCAATCACTCAGATTTTAAATATCAATTATTTAAATTGTCTAGCATCCAGATGTGAGTGAGAATAACTCACCTTGAGTTTCGGCGAGCGTTCGAAATTTAAATTAAACCGAACAACGTTCGATTTAACCCAAATTCCTACTTGCCCGGAATGACTCCGGATCTGCACCATCACGAAGTATTCTTCTCTGCGATTCCAACGGTTCTAGTTTCGTTAAATTCTGATAACGTATGAATTTGTTATGATTTTACAAAGTTCGAACAATATTTAAAAACAAATTTTCTTTTAATTTAACTACCAAAATAATCAAGGCCGCACGATCCAGAAAGCAAGATCGAAGCCGTCCCTCTACTCCTTCCTCACGCGAGCACGTACAGGAACAAAACGAACGAAAGCAAACCCATCATCATCGATTAGGGTTTCGAACCGCTCCCTCCACGTCTACTTCGAGTTCGATCAAACAACATCCCCGCGTACGCCACGACGAACTCCACCATCACCCAGAAGGCAGTGGCACTCGGCCACCCCTAGGCGACGCAGCAGCACATCACACGCCCCACGAATGCGCCTGCCTCTTCCCCTCTATTCTCCACGAAACTCGATCTCAACCGTTCACCTCGAAGAACTCGCCATCCTCTTCATATTTCCAGTTGAAAATTTCTGAAATCGTTGCTTGGATTGGAAGATTTTTGAGGGGAAACGAGACTAAGTCTCGACCATTGAATAACAAAGAACGGCGGCGGCTCACGTTATGAAGCTAGGGTTTAGTAAGAATAATGAATATATATTATTGTTTAATATTATTTAATTAATAAAATATCTCAATTTAATAGTTAAAGCACACGACATCCAATTCTCACATTCCGACAGGCTATCCTAGGGTTTTTCCGCGTTCCGGACACAATGGAACAGGTTTCGTAAGCTAATTTGATCATATGCGCGAGATACGGAATTAAACGATCAATTTAAAATTAAATCGGTTAAATCGATTCTGATGCGTTTCGAGCCACCACGGTCAAACAACAACTCCGATCGCTACGAAAATTGAAATCCGATAATAACTAACTATTACGGATCCAATGGAACTGGTTTCGTCGAATTCCGAGACTGTGCCCCGGAAAGCTATTTTAACTCGTCTATTAAATCGAGCGATTTTCTGAAATTATCAGAAACGCTTAAAATTTTACTTTTATAATTTTATTAACTTAACAATAAATCATATAAAATTCATAAACACATTAAAAATCATTCTGGCTCATTCCGAACTAAAATCTGATTAATTTGCATTTTAATAATATTAAATTCATTATTAAATTAATATAAAATCCCAAATAATAATTTATTCACTTTAAAATTCATCTAAAATTCCAACAATATTATTTATAACCAATCGAACCTAAAAATACATTTAAACATCATTTTTATAATCATTTACCCCAAATTCACCTTTTATCCCAATTTCGAATATTTAATTATTATTGTCCAATCTCAAATTAAACCTCCACATTAGAAATTGTCACTTGTTGTTTTAGTTTAAACCAATTCCTTTTTTAGTTCAAAATAAAACTTAAACCCATATTAAACATTTAAAATGAATTAAATGTTCAAATTCAATGGCTTAAAAATACGGGATGTTACAAATTATCACTTGTTGTTTCAGTTTAAACCAATTCTTTTTAGTTCAAAATAAATCTTAAACCCATATTAAACATTTAAAATGAATTAAATGTTCAAATTCAATGGCTTAAAAATACGGGATGTTACATTCCTCCCCCCTTATAAAAATTTCGTCCCCGAAATTTGCTAGGGTAGAAATATACTCCCAAAATTATTTACTTATCCAATTTGCTTAGTTAAAAGCTTATATTCACTTTCCCAAAAAGTTTCAGCTCCAATTCAAAACCATTTGCTTTCTTTACTCTAAAGCCTTTATTTTAACACTCGCTTTCAAAATAACTTTACTTATTAATAAATTTTCCCAAAAACTCTCAAAATTTTCTAACTCCCAAAATTTCTGGAAAATTTTGGCGGAGTCATCTTTGTACGGAGGAGCTTCTGCGATATCGCAGGATACACAAATATATATACATCGGCTCACATGGCCGGAAACCAAAATATATCACAATATATATATCATTTTCCCAATTATATTTGCGTAGGCGTACCTCTTAGCAAATTTTTAAAAGCAAGCGGCTAATATCTCGCATATACGTGCTCCAACTCTCTCGAACGCCTCCCGCACCTGTACTAAACTCAACAAACTCATCAGTTTCAATGATATGAGCATCTTAATAGCATTTCCAATGTAAATGCAAGCCAAACATATCCATTTCATAACCAAACCAAGCAAATTTCATCATTAACAATGTCAACCTTCTTTATAAACAATTTCACAAATTTCGACATCATTTCAATCCTCTTTACAAACCCAAACTTCATTTTTATTCCACTTGAATGATTTAAATTCAAGTTCACTACATACAATTCTTATTTATCTCAACCAATTCATTTCCACTTCAATATGATTACATATGCCTTTCTTACCTTTTAATTTTACTTACATTCCAAATTTGATTTACAATCAAATTTCATTTTAAACTTGAAACATTTGCATTTCAGTTATGATCCATTTCCATTCATATGCAAACATTACTTATTAAAAGGTCAATTCATTCCTATTTATTCAAAATCAATTTCATTTGCTATTCTTAACCAATTCACTTGCATTCATATACAAAACTCTTTGAAATGGGTTCCCATTCATATCAATTTATTCACAATTCAATTTCAATTGCTTTTAAACACTCAATTGCAAATACATGCAAATTTCCATGTCATTCAAGCAAAACAATTTCCACTTAAGCTTATAACCATTTAAAATTATTTCCAACTTGGATTCATATAAATTTTATTCCATTACAAGGTTCACAAACCAAATATTTTCTCTTTCCAATGTAATTGTTAAATTACATTTTCCTTACATCTTTATTTCATTATCCAATTCAGGTTTATATTAATATTTTTCCATCTTGGATTATTTACATCCTTATGTCATCTCAATAATTAATTAATACAATTACACTTGCATCCCATTTTACTATTTATCAATTTGCATTCAAGATTACATTATAAAGCTCGACCACACTTTTAATTCAGTTCGCTTAAGTTCTTTCACAATATTTCCACCATCTTCTTATATCAATTTATTTACAAAGTTTAATGCTCTTCGTTTATTTATCCAATCCATTTTAGATTTATTTTATCAACAAAGAGACCATTTAAATTATTTCTCTCATTTGAATTTTCTAACAATTCAGACCATCACTATTATAATCTAATCCCATTATACATTCTCACTTCCAACATTTATTACCAAACTTAAATTTCATTCAACAACTGGATTTTTCCCTTGCTTTCTAAATTTTGACCAAACTATCAAAATTCTATTTATTGCAATACAAATTCCATTTAATTTAGCTTACACAAGATTTATTTCCAAACAATCATTTTGGATTTAATTGAGTAAGCATTTACTTCATTCAACATCACTTCAACTAAATTAAATTTCCATTAAACTAAATTCTTATCCCATTTTAATTCAAGGTTAACTAAATTATATATGCATTTTCAATTTAATTCCTTTCCAGAATTAATTCAAGTTCATCTACGTTTTATTTAGCCAACCTGAATTTTATACCATTTCCTTTACTACCTTAAATAAGAATTTAATTATATCCATTTTTATTCATAACACAACTGAATTTTAATATTCAGCTTAATTCTATCTTAGTCGAAGTTAAACCAAATTCAATTTAATCTTAATTCTCCATATCCAAGTTCAACTTATTTACTAACTTCAGTTCACTTACCTCTTTTATATTTTATAATTGTTTCACCTTACCTTGCATTCCATTTAAAATTAAGTTCGAATTCACCATTCCACTTAACCATTTTTATTTGTGATTATAATTCCATTTTACTTGAGTTAAAATTAAATCTTCCATTCTCAAGTTCTCCAACTTATTTACTTGTAAGTTTATATTGCTCATTTCAAACCAATCCACATTTTTATAACTACAATGTCAAATTTTAACACTTAATAACTTAAGAATATGAATTCATTTGCACAATCATAAGCATTTACATTTCACCGTTATCTCAACTTCCATTTAATTCCAATTCATTTATATTTAATTCAAATTCAAATTCTTAATTTTATTTAACTTATCATAAGTTAAATCCAGATATATTCCATCCACCTTCATTTATTCAAAGTAAATTTACATGCCATATATACTCAATTCTTCTTTTTAAATCAACTTTCCCTTATAAGTTATATAGTTGAATCATTTCAACTTTCACATTTTTATTTTAAAATAGAATTTCCAGAATTCAATTTACCCGGATTTATTTCAAAACCAATTTGAAATAAAAATCAACACATTTCTCTTTGATATTCAAATCAAATACCAAATTCCAAAACAAACTGCTTTTACCAAACAATTTTCCTTTGAAAATTTTAAAATCACTTGTTTCCCCAAACAAGTCCAAACAATGTCATAACCAACTATTTTGGTAGCAATCCATCACTTAAGAAACTCGAAAATGAATTCTAATGATGTGGCCAGCATCATCAGGATTATTTTCCAGCGACTGAAGTGAGTTCAATGCTTTCCACTTCCAATATTCACCTCAAAACAATTTCTATTCAAAAATATTTCCCCAGAATATACTCCATTCTTACAAATGCTTTTGAAAACATTTCTAACATTTCCACAAAGTCAAACTCCCAAAACTTTGTTTAATTCCATTTGAAATCCCTTTCAAAATTTCCGGGGTCAAAATTCTAGTTTAAATCAAATTTTAATTTTTTACTTTTCTTATTTAAAACATATCCAGTCAATTCCATTTGGTTATAAACCATTTTAATATTTTAACTCCTTATTTTCTTATATATATCATTTCAAATTTTAGATCATGTTTTAATTTCTTATTTGATTATAGAAGAAACAACCAAACAAGCATCCAATACATATAATAATTTAGAAAATTATTTCCTTTTATATCAAAATATAATTTTGGGTAAAATTATTTCATTTACCCACTTTAAAACAATACTATGTCGGTTTATCTTGTTTAAGAGTTTAGAAACCCCTATCGATACGGTTGTACTTCCCGCACCGACCAGAATTCATAAACACTCAACCGATAAGTCAACACAGTATAAAAACAATTTTATATCCACTAACAAGTACGCTCTCATAGCTATTATTACACTCAACTCATTATAGAGTACTCCTGACTCTAGTTAACGAGAAATTTTCCCACCAAAGCCTAGGTTGTCGCCAACCTATGCTCTGATACCAAGTGTGACGACCCGCCCTTCACGACACTCGAAAATCGACACAAAATACTCAACAGTATAATATGCCGACGATCGAATGCCGGAAAGACAGATTGTAGAAGAATAAGAAAGTAGATAGAAGAAGAAAGAACTAAACAAAATCAGAACCTCACAGTCGCAGCGGATAAAATATAATATATAGAACAGATCTTTACACAAAATGAAACTATATCTGTTTATATACAATACATCATCATCAGAGTATATCATTACAATCATCAATATCCAGTCAATCAGTCAATACAACAATCACAGCAGCGGAATAATACAAGTACGAGAAATACGTCTCGAACTCCAGCTCCTCTCCTGAGCTCCATAGCAACCTATCCTGTAAAATACTCGGTCTGACCCGAGCATTATAATAAAATAACACCCGAGTCAGTCTGGAATACCAGCGCATCTTAAATACACCCAATTGATTATTAAAGTTTCAAAAATCCTTTGAAAACAAAAGCATCTCGTAAGACCACGCCACCAATAAACATGTCGGGTTTTTACCTTACGATAGCTAAAACACTTTTTATAAAAATCCTCTGATATTATAATAGTGTCTATTTACAAATACTTATAAAATAGCCGAAATTGTTACATCTATTAAATTCCGGCATACTAGCCACAACGTGGGTAATACAAACAAAACTCGTACAAGGCACGTAGGGAGAATGGATTTCCAACGAATGACTAGGCACTGGGGTACCACCTGTCACAGTACGTGGCCTAGATCACAGTACCGAGGAGTACGCCCGCTCCCCTGCAACACAAGGCCGGAATCATCCCTTACTGGATAATTCCAAGTAAAATCACCCCACGGTTGTGATCAGCAACCGCACCACTAAGCCGAAATAAAAGGGACATCTAGACAGGGATGACCTTACTCTCAAGTGGGGGCTACCCACGAAGCCTTGCTGCATAACCCCTGATTTTCAGTCATTCCCGGTTGATGAGGCTTGAGGCTAGACGATACCTTTATAGCACATTTCACTTTGAATGCCCATCGTCCACCTGACGATGTCACGAAAGCATTCGTCCATACAAGTCTGTCCCGGGTTCGAACGGAACCGAAGGCACTACCCCTACTACATCCATTTTGGAAATATCCTCAGGATTAGTAGCGACTAGCCCTTGCACTTCACTGCTCCATCTTCGACTTCGAACACGTTACACGAAACGTACAAACCGAATCGAAGTGGTTTTCGAGTCTCCAGACCTAGAATCCCGGTATACGGAAACTCGATCCCGGTCTCTTCGAAACGATCGCGCATTTGGCCAATATTGATAGTCGGTGATTTAACTATCAATTAATGTTCACAAACATCCATACACATCCATCACACAATAAATAATCTCCATATTATTTATTTGCCTCTAATATCTTTCAAAGATATATTTTCACATTTTCAAAACTCGTTTGAAAACAATTTTCCAAAACTCTTCCTTTACAAGGTAAATCTCTTACCCTTTATTCCCATCGGGAATAACCAAGTATAAAACAATTTGCATTTAAAACAGTTAAAATACTTATACTGAAATATACTTTAAAATATGAAAATTACTTCTATCTATTTACTCAAAATATAAATTTAAAATATGTGAAGAAAACTAGTTATTAACACCATAAACTTTGATTTTTAAAAATAAGGGTTTTAGTTTAACTAAATTCAAAATAGCGTTATAAGAAGAAAAATACTAATTTTAACAACCTAGGCTAAAACCAACTTTTAAATAAATCCATTTGTAAAAATAATTGCTAATATACTCCCAAATTATTACGGTATTAAAAATTATTAATTTATTCCTTTAAAAATAACGATTTCTTAAAAATACTTTTAAAACGATTTAAAACTTAACCTTAGTTAAATAAAACCTTTTTATAAACATTTACTTGGTTTTCCCAGGGAAACACTTCCCCGTTTCAAACATTTCAAAGTACTCTTTCATATAAATCCACTGATTTATTTCAAGTCAATTATGTTTTACAACATAAATCCCAAATCCCAAATTTAACTATGACTTCATCCGAAGTTCACACCCAATTTCCCATATCCGGAAATTCATTTTTAAATCATAGTTTAAAACATTTTAAATTAAACATTTTGGTGAATTTCCAATGGAAGCCAAATTTCCAATTCACTTAATTAAATTCCAATGAAATACGGCATTTCAAAACATTCATTTGAACTTGTTAATTTATAGTCGGAAACTTCATTTTAACATATTTTTAATTTCCGGATAACATTAGTCGTTATTAAAATAAACATCGTTATTTTAAACAATTTATAATTTCAAAAATTTAATTTCCAGAAAACTATACTTTCCATTTACCCATTCCATAAACTTCCCATTATATTCAAAATCCCAATTTGACCCAATTTACATTTTTCTTTTCAAATCCGATTTCAAATTTTATTCTTTGAAATTCTAAATTTAACAATTCATTTTATTTCGTAAAAACACTATTTATCCATTTAATTTAATTTAATTCTGTGATTACAATTTATACCACAATGTCACAGAACAACTAAATTTCCAGATTTATCAATCACATCATATAAACAGGTATCACTATCAATTATAAAATAATTGCTACAATTGTGAGGAATCCAGTTGGATCCCTCCAACCTGTTTCTCCCTGCATCCACAAATATTAGCACATCACAATATAAATATCAATCCAGACTGATAATAACAATTATATTCAGCCATCCACACAGATATTTAAATATTAACTATTTAAAATGCCTAGCATCCAGATGTGAGTGAGAAAAACTCACTTTGAGTTCGGCGAGTGTTCGAAATTCAAATTAACCCGAACGACGTTCGCTTTAACCCAAATTTCTACTTGCCCGGAATGACTCCAGAATTGATCCACTGCGTAGTACGCGTTCCTGCGATTCCAACGCTTCGAAAATCGTCTCAATCTGACATCGTACGAACGAGTTATGAATTTCCAAAGTTTTAATATCGATTTAAAAACAATATTTTTTTTTTATTTTCTTTATTTACCAAAACACGGCCCGCCTTCCTCTCTCCAGCTTCATCTTCCTTCACGCGAACACCTACAGGCAAGCACGAAGACAACCGAACCCATCATCACATACTAGGGTTGAACCTTGCCGCCACTACACTCCGCCGGAGATCGATCAAGCACCACCCTTACGTCGCCCTCAACCTCCCCTACGCTCGCCCTCAAACTCGTGGAACTCGGTGGTCCCAATCGCATGCACCACGCGATCAAACGGTGCACGAACGCGCCTCCCTCTCCTCCTCCTCGCAGCGCCTGAGCCAATTCCGACCGTTGGATGTGAAGTTCGTAACGAGTTTAACGATTTTCCAGTTGGAAATTTTGGCAAATAATGAGTGGATTTAGAGATTTTGGAGGGGGATTCACAATCGTTTTCGGCCATTGAACGTGAATAAGTGGCGGCTGCGTTTTCTTAGGCTAGGGTTTAAAGATATAAATGTATATATATAATAGTTTTAATATTATTTAATAAATAAAGTTCTCAAGTTAACAATATACGCAAACAAACTCCAAACTACGCGTTTCGACAGGCAATCCTGGGGTTTTTCTGCGTTCCGGACACAATGGAACAGGTTTCGTAAGCTAATTTGATCGTATGCGCGAGATACGAAATCAACCGATCAATTTAAAATTAAATCGGTTAAATCGATTTCGATGCGTTTCGAGCTGCCACGGTCAAACAACAACTCCGATCGCTACGAAAATTGAAATCCGATAATAACTAACTATTACGGATCCAATGAAACTGGTTTCGTCGAATTCCGAGACTGTGCCCCGGAAGGCTATTTTAACTCGTCTATTAAATCGGGCGATTTTCGAATTTGTCGAAAACGCTTAAAATTTCACTTTTAAAATTTTAATAACATAACAATAAATCATATAAAATTTATAAACACATTAAAAATCATTCTGGCTCATTCTAGACCAAAATCTGATTAAATTGCATTTTAATAATATTAAATTCATTTTTAAATTAATATAAAATTCCAAATAATAATTTATCGCCTTTTAAATTCATCTAAAATCCCATAATATTATTTATAACCATTCGAACCTAAAAATACATTTAAATATCATTTTATTACTATTTACACCCAAATCCACCTTTTTATCCCAATCCCGAATATTTAATTATTTATTATCCAATCTTAGATTAAACCTTCACATTAGAAATTATCACTTGTTGTTTCAGTTTAAACCAATTCTTTTTAGTTCAAAATAAATCTTAAACCCATATTAAACATTTAAAATGAATTAAATGTTCAAATTCAATGGCTTAAAAATACGGGATGTTACACCCTTGATTAATTTAAAAGGTAATTTCCCATATTACTTTATCTACTCATTAACTTGTATTAATCACATCCGGTGATTATCCTCTAATTACTTCTCTAAGTAACTCTGCTCCATTAATTACACCGAGTAATTCCACTCATCGGATTATTAAATGATTTATAAATTTGATTAAGTTAAATAGATTCATTCATTTGATCATATCATCCAATTTAGTTCTAATAGATAATAACCCTTCAATTACTTTTGTTAAATATTCATTTAACAGTTTCAATGAATTATCCAAATTAATTCATCTAATTATTATCAATATTTATCACATTTATAAATCAATTTAAAATCCTTAGTTAATTGATTTATTAACTAAACAATTACTTGATTTCTTCCTTTAAAATTTCTTTTTAATTACAACTTAATATAAATAAGTCATTCTCCAATTAATTTATTAATTACTTCACTATTTAATTTATTTCTATAGTAGTTAATTCCTTAATAAATGACTTAATTAACATTTCCACATTTTAAATTCCAAATTCCTTTCTAAATTTAAGATTTAAAGTGATTAATGATTTAAACATTAATCTAGTGTAAATTCACTTTAAAATTTCTTTAAATAAATGTACATATCATTTATTACTTAAAATAAAATTTATATAAAGAAAAGAGCTTTTAAATTTAAATTATTATGAAAAATCAATTCTTTTAAAAACATATTTTTAACTCGCAATTTCATTTCTTCCATTCAAAAACCTTTATAAAAGAATTTCTCAATTTCGTTAATATTTGTTTTAAACAAAAATTTACTTTTTAAAAACTGTTTTAATTAAACTATATTTACTTAAACATTCAAAATAAAAATAAATTTAAATTTCAGATTTGGATTTTAAACTACTGTTAAAATCCTGTCTTAAATTTTTGAACTAAAACTTTAAACCTGGAAAATTAAGTTATTAAACTGGAAACATTTCTCTGTCTCTAGACCAACCAGACTGTTCCGAGATTTTTACGTCCCTGCTTCGAGTATAACTCGTGATTTACCCGAGTATTTCCCGAGAAAAATTCCCCGCAATCACTTAACAGCTCGATCTGAAACACATTAAACTACTTCGAGTTTCCTGACCCCTTGACTCGAGAAAATCATTCGCAAACTCGAGTGTACCCCGAGTATTCCAAACTGCTTCTTCCTAAAATCGACAGTCTCCACAATATATACGTGCACGTGCACAGGCGAAATGTTCGCCTACGACCATCGACTCCGATGCCAACATATCGTCTCCGATCATCTTCCACGATTCCAGTCATCAAAATCTCAAACCCATCCCTAAGTCGAATTCGAGTTTTCCTGTCACAAGAACAGGAAGGAAACCCAAAACTGGAACATCATCAAACTCCATTCTCCGATCACCAGAAACATCACTGCCACCGGCCACGCCTTCACCTACTCCCCCTCTACTCATCCCCAAACACCGGTCGAACTCGATCCCCTGTGGCATTCGAACGAGACCAAAATGTAGATATGGCAAAAACTAGGTTTACAGACAGAATTCCATCGCCGTTGCCACCACGGCGAACTTCAGCGCCTTCCTTTATTTTTCCCTGCCTCTCCGTTCACTATTCCATCACCACAGTGAACCCCGAACGTTCTAGTCTACTCGATCGCCAGAAATCGCCTATAACTTCAAAACTCATTCCACTCGAACTGCTCCTTCATTTCAATGTTAAAAATTATGATTTTACCTTTAAAAATCAAGTTTCTAGTTAATGATTTAGTTTACATGTCTGAATTTAGAAATTTAAAAGTTCGAATTTTATCAAACTTATGCTTTCCCTGTTCTATTTCGTTTTTCCAGAGCAAAACCCAACTTTGATTCAATTAAATAAAATCTCAACCTAAGGTCATGATCAAACAGACATGTTTGGTTAAGATACTATATGTAAATAGTAAATAGATTGAGCAGGTTGATTTGTTTAAGCCTGAGTTTCAAGTTTTTATCACAGTAATATTTTCCAGAACTATACAACAGACAGGTATTAACATATATAAAGAATTTCACAAGTAGGTTCATAAAAAAACATTTTTCTCAGACATAAGAACATAGTGATCTTGCTTAAATAGATTAAAAATTTAAGTTACTCACCAAAAGCTTGCAAACGAACAGAGCTTTGCCTTGAAACAGTGAAGGATTTGAAAACTGGAAAGCCTTGTTTTGATCTTCCCATCACCTTCCCTTATGTTGTTTTAGTATTGTTGTTTTATTTTGCAAAAGAATTGTTTACTATATTGTTTTCTCTCCGGTTTGCCATGTTAAACAAAATGCAATATGAAATAGTATAGGAGAGTTTGTAAAGGGTAGGTGATATCTGGTCAAGTAATGCTTCAGGTACAAGCATTTCATATTCACTAGAGATTTCTTTTTTTCTTTTTCTTTTTATATGTTGGAGGCTGAAATGATACATGAGCCAGTTCGAATGACCTGGTATGCTATTGAGAAATGGATGCATTAAATGTTATAGTACTTGTGTCTCCATTGTTGATTATTTTATATTCATGTCATAGATATTTTCTTTGCATGTATCTTGTTTTACAAGCCATTTGCAAAATCACATTTTCTTGCTTTGTGATCAGGTCTGCATGCATAGCCCCATTCGAACACTTGTTTTGTTTTTTTATTGCTTCAGCTTTTCATTTGTTTAAGTTTGCTATATTGACAAAATTTTCAAGTGTTGGTTTGCTTTTGTTCATATTTTGAAATATAGTTGAGATGGTATTTAAATGTTTTAGTGTTTGTCTTGTAATGTACAAATTATCAAATTCACTTATGTATGTTTATTCTCGTATTATTGTATTGTTGCTTTAATACTTAAACAATTATACACTTAGTTTACTTCATTTTAAAACTTAACTATACAATATTATATTCATTTACTAATATTTTATTTTACACTATATAAACATTTACAAAGTTTATTTTAAATTTTAAACATTAATAAAGATTTCACTTTAAAACTTCAAAATATAATTCTTCCAATTTCATATCTATATAACAATTTCTATTTATTTAAAAATCTATTCACAAAAATATTTATTAAATTAAAATAATTTACAAAGAAATTATCTCCATAAAAATAAATAAAACTCGTTACCAAAATAAAAATGATTTTATAAAAGAAATTATCACTATATAAATAAATTACTCATTATATCAATTATATTTAAAAAGAACAAACCACCTTTGTTAAATTTAAATTTAAGTAAAAATCAATTTTAAACAATTTAACTTATCCTGTATATATATCAAAATCAACTGACTATTTATTTAATAACTTTTAAAAAGATATATATATATATATTAAATCAAACCAAAATTACCAAAATATTAAAATAAGAAAATATATCTTCTTTTATTAAAATTCAAATCAGATCTTATCTATTTACAATATATACAGATTTATATATATATTATAAACAGAAAACAATTTATTAGCCTTTAAAATATAAATTATCAGTTAAACATCTATTCAGAAGAAGATTATTAAATCAAACTCGAATTTTATTAACAATTATTATCATATCAATTTAATTCCTATCGCAGATTATTAAATTGATATTGTCAAAATTTCTGGGATGTCACATTCCTCCCCCCTTAAAAGAATTTCGTCCCCGAAATTTAAACAAAGGTAATTTAATAGTCTATTAAAGTTTTAATTTTAAAATACAAACATATATCAATCATATGTTAACAATCATAGCATCCAATCAAACAAATCTATCTATCCCTATAAAATCTGGTTAGAATTCTCTCGAGTTTCCCCGATTATAAATACCGGGTTACTCGCTCTATAGAATCCAAACCATCAATACTACTAAACTACGGAGCTCCTACTCATCTAGATCTACTCAACTAGACAAGATATCAGACTGTAGACAAGTCTGACTCAACAACCAAAACTCCTGAACTGCAGGTTCTATAACCAGAGATAGATCTCACACGTATTCCCTCAAAGATACGTGAAATACACCGAATCCCAATCATCCCAACTGACAATTTAAATCTGAAGACTCAACTCTTATTCTCATAAAACAACAGAAAAGATCCAAAATATCTCAGAGTTGGCTTTCCACATCTTACCCAACTTATAGCTCCTGAATTAGAGAAAACTTTAACAACAACGAAGTCTCCAACTTCGAATTCCAATTTGCTCTATCTTTAATTCACAGAATTCTTCGGACGATCCTAGGTCTCCTACATCTTTACTGATCAGCTCATCCTGGCTGATATCCTTGAGAACAAACTGGACCCCAAATCGATCACACAAAAAGATCTTTTCCAAGATCAATCAAAACTCAAAACACAAACTCTACTCCACAATCAAAAGACAGATCCCACATCTCTCATCTGGAAGTGATAAAACAGATGCACTCCAATCTGGTCTCAGATCCTAAAAAATCTGCTGTAAAAATTCTCTAATCCAAACACTGCTACTTCCATTTGCTTCCACTCTAAAACTGCTGCCACCATGCTTCAACTGCGCTACTCTGATATAGGTAGATGAAAACACAGATGATGTACACAAGCACAAACTTCCACTGATACCAATTGGGACGGACCTAGGCTTTGCAACCATCAGTCAGCAATCACAACTGATATGCTTCCCAACTATTCGGAAAATATGGATCAATAGATCCAAAATAAAATCCAGAAGTTTTCTCCAAACTGAGCTGCTTCACCAAACTCAAAAATCATCCTACTACTAAGCTAAACTATCGGTATCACTTCTGAAATACAGTCGATACCAACTCAAACTCCAGATGCTGATAAAATTCTGACTTCCAGAAGACACCGGAAAAAGAAGAATCTCTAAAACACTAGAGAACACTCAAACCATCGCAAGTCACTTTTGCGATCAATCCAGCTTAATCCCAAAGAAAACTACTCTCTCGTCACAAATCAGAACATCACACACTTCTATAGCCAATCCATCGAAGAAATGGATTCACCCTGCTGCTCCTGAAATTTACCTCAAGAAAACTGTTAAGCCAGAAAGCTTCCCTGACGGCATAAAGAACACTCCAAGCTACACTGCTGACATTGATGCCCACAGACTCTAATTTTGAATTTCCTCGAGAGACTCGGACCACAAACCAACTGAAATATCCTGCTGAACACAGTCACCACCTTGAAGCAGAAACACTGTTAACTTGTTCCAAAGAAATATCTTCGGAAACATCCCTGGTCACTGCGTCTCATCACACAGCTACTACGTCCTGAAATATCAAGGTACCATCACTAACTTCTGTCAATCCGATAGATCCAAACTCTAGCTCATCCAACTTACACTCCAAAGATAAACTCCAAACCTTAACAGATATCCTTCCAAAATCGATGAAAACCTTCATCACAACAAAACTAATTCGAGAAGGAAATTGGGCCTACAATCCTGACATACACATTTCCAATCTCAACAAATTCAACTATCAGTGATCGTGTTACACAGATCACTACCCTATCTACCTTTATACTTATATTGGATAACCTGAACAGGTAACCCAACCGATAGGTAGAAATAAATATAAATATGTATATATATATATCAAAAATACAAATACGCTCTCTCAAGAAAGAAATCACTCAGGAGCCTAGGTATTCGCTCAACCTAATGCTCTGATACCAACTGTAGCGACCCGACTTCCTACGCCCAAGAAGACGTATCGTTTTTAAGAAAAGAAAGAGGTGAGAAAGTAGAAAAGAAAGAGAAGAAGAAGAAACAACATCAGAATCTCAACAGCGAAACGAATAAAATATAATATATCACATAAATATTACATAGTATTATATACATCAGAGTTACACAGACAATACATCACAAACTAAACAGTTATAAACACCTGTCTAGTTAATACAACTCGATACAACACAATACAACACATCTCAAAGATACCAACACAGCGGAAAATACAGAATAAACACTGACACAGCGGAACCAATATATACATCTATAACACTGAAGCCTCCTGCTCCACTGCTCCTCCATAGTTCGTCAAAGCTAACCTGAATCCCTTGACTACCCGTAAAAATTTGGGTACTCGAGAGTTTATGAAAAACAGAAATAAACTTCGGGTCAGACATGGGTCTGGTATGAGTAACAGGGTAAAGTTGTTTAACTTTGAAAATCATTTGAAACAAAAGGTATCACGTAAGACTTCCCACACATAAACATGGAAAAGTTTTTACCTTACGCTAACCAAAACATTTCATAGGAAATCCAGTGATATTATAATAGTGTCTAGGGTTTTCAAGTAAATAGAAAATAGCTGAAATTGTTACATCTATTAAATTTCAGCATACTAGCCACAACGTGGGTAATACAATCAAAACCGTAAGATCTCGTAGGGAAAATGGGTTTCCATCAATGGCTGGGCTACTGGGGTACCGCCCGTCACAGTACGTGGCCTAGATCACCGTACCGAGGAGTACGCCCGCTCCCCTTCAACACAAAGCCGGACCCGTTCCTTACTGAACAGTTCCAAACGAGACAACCCCGGCAGTAGGACGTCAACAACTGCCCACACACCGAAATAAAAAGGGACATCTAGACAGGGGAAAATCTCGCTCTCAAGTGGGTGCTACCCACGAAGCCTTGCTGCACCTCCCCTGTTTTAGCCATTCCCGGTTGATGAGGCTTGAGGTCACGATTACCTTTATCAGAACTCATCACTTAGAATGCTCATCGTCCACCTGACGATGTGCTGAAAGCATTCAATCCATACAAGTTCGTTCCGGGTTCGAACGAAACCGAAGGCATTATCTCGTTACACTCATTTTGGAATCACCCTCAGAGTTAACGACAATAACCCTTGCATTCTGAATCACCATCTCGAATCTATAAGTACTATCTCCGTCAAACTCATTACGGAATCACCCACAGAGTTATACTGACGAATAGTTCTTATACCTCGAGTCTTCACTTGCTCCACTTGAAATTCACGCCCTAACGTTAATTTGGATCGATGTGGTATTCGGGTCTCCAGACCTGGTATCCCGGTATACGGAAACCCGATCCCGGTCTCATCGAAATCCAAACCGTGTCTTTTAAGGCCAAGTTGTTTTAAAGTTAAAAACAATCCAATTCAATTCAATTATCTATATCAACACAGATAGATAAATCACAATATAACAATGGATATTCACAACATCATCATAAACAGATAATCAATATCATCTCAAACAAGCATCCAAATCACAACAGATATCACTCGTCTCATATCTGAGATCACAATCAATCAATGGGATATCAATATCATTCATAAGCAATGATTTATTATTCACAACTATAATTAATTTAAAATGAATTAAATTAATTACTTCTGTCCCTAATTAATTTAAAGTAAATTAAATTAATTACTTATCTATAAATCCTGCTTATACAACTATTTTCTAATTACAATAAGTAATTAGTCTTAATTTAATTCCACAGATTAATTAATGTAAATCATTTATAGTAATTAATATTTAATTACTTCATTTATTAATTAAATATAATTAACTTCATTTATTCTTAATTAATTACATAAATTAATCACCTCATTATTAATTATTACTTATTTTGACAATTCATAATTATATCATTAACTATATAAATTAATGACCTCTAATTTATTGTAAATTAAACTACTTTATTACTTTAAGTAATTTAATCTTTAAATTGAACAATTATTAATCATCCTGGATTAATAACATCAGTAATTAACACTCCTAAATATATTAATTATCCCATAATTAATTATCTTCATTTATTAATCCCTTGATTAATTTCAAAGGTAATTTCCCATATTACTTTATCTACTCATTAACTTGTATTAATCACATCCGGTGATTATCCTCTAATTACTTCTCTAAGTAACTCTGCTCCATTAATTACACCGAGTAATTCCACTCATCGGATTATTAAATGATTTATAAATTTGATTAAGTTAAATGGATTCATTCATTTGATCATATCATCCAATTTAGTTCCAATAGATAATAACCCTTCAATTACTTTTGTTAAATATTCATTTAACAGTTTCAATGAATTATCCAAATTAACTCATCTAATTATTATCAATATTTATCACATTTATAAATCAATTTAAAATCCTTAGTTAATTGATTTATTAACTAAACAATTACTTGATTTCTTCCTTTAAAATTTCTTTTTAATTACAACTTAATATAAATAAGTCATTCTCCAATTAATTTATTAATTACTTCACTATTTAATTTATTTCTATAGTAGTTAATTCCTTAATAAATGACTTAATTAACATTTCCACATTTTAAATTCCAAATTCCTTTCTAAATTTAAGATTTAAAGTGATTAATGATTTAAACATTAATCTAGTGTAAATTCACTTTAAAATTTCTTTAAATAAATGTACATATCATTTATTACTTAAAATAAAATTTATATAAAGAAAAGAGCTTTTAAATTTAAATTATTATGAAAAATCAATTCTTTTAAAAACATATTTTTAACTCGCAATTTCATTTCTTCCATTCAAAAACCTTTATAAAAGAATTTCTCAATTTCGTTAATATTTGTTTTAAACAAAAATTTACTTTTTAAAAACTGTTTTAATTAAACTATATTTACTTAAACATTCAAAATAAAAATAAATTTAAATTTCAGATTTGGATTTTAAACTACTGTTAAAATCCTGTCTTAAATTTTTGAACTAAAACTTTAAACCTGGAAAATTAAGTTATTAAACTGGAAACATTTCTCTGTCTCTAGACCAACCAGACTGTTCCGAGATTTTTACGTCCCTGCTTCGAGTATAACTCGTGATTTACCCGAGTATTTCCCGAGAAAAATTCCCCGCAATCACTTAACAGCTCGATCTGAAACACATTAAACTACTTCGAGTTTCCTGACCCCTTGACTCGAGAAAATCATTCGCAAACTCGAGTGTACCCCGAGTATTCCAAACTGCTTCTTCCTAAAATCGACAGTCTCCACAATATATACGTGCACGTGCACAGGCGAAATGTTCGCTTGCGACCATCGACTCCGATGCCAACATATCGTCTCCGATCATCTTCCACGATTCCAGTCATCAAAATCTCAAACCCATCCCTAAGTCGAATTCGAGTTTTCCTGTCACAAGAACAGGAAGGAAACCCAAAACTGGAACATCATCAAACTCCATTCTCCGATCACCAGAAACATCACTGCCACCGGCCACGCCTTCACCTACTCCCCCTCTACTCATCCCCAAACACCGGTCGAACTCGATCCCCTGTGGCATTCGAACGAGACCAAAATGTAGATATGGCAAAAACTAGGTTTACAGACAGAATTCCATCGCCGTTGCCACCACGGCGAACTTCAGCGCCTTCCTTTATTTTTCCCTGCCTCTCCGTTCACTATTCCATCACCACAGTGAACCCCGAACGTTCTAGTCTACTCGATCACCAGAAATCGCCTATAACTTCAAAACTCATTCCACTCGAACTGCTCCTTCATTTCAATGTTAAAAATTATGATTTTACCTTTAAAAATCAAGTTTCTAGTTAATGATTTAGTTTACATGTCTGAATTTAGAAATTTAAAAGTTCGAATTTTATCAAACTTATGCTTTCCCTGTTCTATTTCGTTTTTCCAGAGCAAAACCCAACTTTGATTCAATTAAATAAAATCTCAACCTAAGGTCATGATCAAACAGACATGTTTGGTTAAGATACTATATGTAAATAGTAAATAGATTGAGCAGGTTGATTTGTTTAAGCCTGAGTTTCAAGTTTTTATCACAGTAATATTTTCCAGAACTATACAACAGATAGATATTAACATATATAAAGAATTTCACAAGTAGGTTCATAAAAACACATTTTTCTCAGACATAAGAACATAGTGATCTTGCTTAAATAGATTAAAAATTTAAGTTACTCACCAAAAGCTTGCAAAAGAACAGAGCTTTGCCTTGAAACAGTGAAGGATTTGAAAACTGGAAAGCCTTGTTTTGATCTTCCCATCATCTTCCCTTATGTTGTTTTAGTATTGTTGTTTTATTTTGCAAAAGAATTGTTTACTATATTGTTTTCTCTCCGGTTTGCCATGTTAAACAAAATGCAATATGAAATAGTATAAGAGAGTTTGTAAAGGGTAGGTGATATCTGGTCAAGTAATGCTTCAGGTACAAGCATTTCATATTCACTAGAGATTTCTTTTTTTCTTTTTCTTTTTATATGTTGGAGGCTGAAATGATACATGAACCAGTTCGAATGACCTGGTATGCTATTGAGAAATGGATGCATTAAATGTTATAGTACTTGTGTCTCCATTGTTGATTATTTTATATTCATGTCATAGATATTTTCTTTGCTTGTATCTTGTTTTACAAGCCATTTGCAAAATCACATTTTCTTGCTTTGTGATCAGGTTTGCATGCATAGCCCCATTCGAACACTTGTTTTGTTTTTTTATTGCTTCAGCTTTTCATTTGTTTAAGTTTGCTATATTGACAAAATTTTCAAGTGTTGGTTTGTTTTTGTTCATATTTTGAAATATAGTTGAGATGGTATTTAAATGTTTTAGTGTTTGTCTTGTAATGTACAAATTATCAAATTCACTTATGTATGTTTATTCTCGTATTATTGTATTGTTGCTTTAATACTTAAACAATTATACACATAGTTTACTTCATTTTAAAACTTAACTATACAATATTATATTCATTTACTAATATTTTATTTTACATTATATAAACATTTACAAAGTTTATTTTAAATTTTAAACATTAATAAAGATTTCACTTTAAAACTTCAAAATATAATTCTTCCAATTTCATATCTATATAACAATTTCTATTTATTTAAAAATCTATTCACAAAAATATTTATTAAATTAAAATAATTTACAAAGAAATTATCTCCATAAAAATAAATAAAACTCGTTACCAAAATAAAAATGATTTTATAAAAGAAATTATCACTATATAAATAAATTACTCATTATATCAATTATATTTAAAAAGAACAAACCACCTTTGTTAAATTTAAATTTAAGTAAAAATCAATTTTAAACAATTTAACTTATCCTGTATATATATCAAAATCAACTGACTATTTATTTAATAACTTTTAAAAAGATATATATATATATATATATTAAATCAAACCAAAATTACCAAAATATTAAAATAAGAAAATATATCTTCTTTTATTAAAATTCAAATCAGATCTTATCTATTTACAATATATACAGATTTATATATATATTATAAACAGAAAACAATTTATTAGCCTTTAAAATATAAATTATCAGTTAAACATCTATTCAGAAGAAGATTATTAAATCAAACTCGAATTTTATTAACAATTATTATCATATCAATTTAATTCCTATCGCAGATTATTAAATTGATATTGTCAAAATTTTTGGGATGTCACAATTCTCCTACCTCCTTTCTTTTTGGGGACGAAAAGTTTTGAGTGGGGGAGAGTGTAATGACCCCAGATTTTAGTGATTTTATTTATTTAATTAATGGAAATTTTGTGAAATTTTAAACAATAAAATTTGAAATTAAAAATTTTTTATTCGGAATACGTCTATTTAAACATAGCAACTGGTAAATTTTCATCTGATAACATTGAAGTATATTTTCTTGTGAAATTTTATTTCAATTTTAAATCGGTTAATAATAGTTGAATTTAAAAGTGTTCCGAAACCTAAATATGTCAACATGAGAAAATTTATTTAGAACACTCTGAATCAGATTGCGAAATTCGTTTCGCGAAATTCGGACGTTTCTAGCTCCGTTTTGATTTTTCCGTTCAAAATAGCAGCATTTTTGGTACCGATTATCGACTTTTGATCGAATGGTCGTACCACTGATATATGTATACCGTTTTGATCGTCTCATCGTGCTGATCTCTACGGTATATTCATTTCTGTATTTTGAGGTCCGGTACGCGACGAAAACAATAAAATTGTGCGTCGTATCGATACCTTGAATTGTGACCATTAGCTTTCGTTTGCCTTTCCAAGTTTGAACGTGAATCTCAAGTAATATAATAAATTGTTTTTTTATAGCTTCTCAATCAATGTACAGCTGTTACATTCCCATCACTTCAATTTATATTTACATTGGTACGTTTGTTTTGCCCCTCTTCCTCCTTTATCTTTGTTAACATTCATTATAGACTTTACTTCAGCCTTTGCCATGCCACACCTTTTCAAAGGTGTAAACGTATAAAGTTGAATGGCTCATTTTTCTTCTCCTAGCATTTATTATAACATTCAAAACTTTATACGTTTTGTACTCATCAAGCTGAACGACTAATTTTATTCACCCTTATAATTTCATTTTATTTGTAAAGCAACTATTTCAGTAGAAAAAAGGTAAAAGAGGTCTGCTGTCACCTTCCTCACCATCTTTTTTCTTTCTCTTTTATATTTTACTTTCGAACTGCTTCCCCTTCTTCACTTGACCACCTTCCCACCAATTGCTCACTGGCCGAGCATAGCTTCACGTACTCCGCCTCTCTGGCGTTGCCAACCGGATCCGCATGCTCCACCTGGCCGAGCCTCCCTGCTCCACCAACCTCCGCCTCCTTTTCCACCAGCGACTACGCCTTCACCACTTCCGACCGTCCCCTCTTCGATCCACTCCTTATCCTAGTAGTTTAGTCATGCCTATATATATAAGGTATATATATACGTTCCACTTATGATGATTGTTGTAAGAAATTTGCCCTCTTATCTAACAGCTGCTTCACCTTTCATATTTGCTTATATATATTCTTACCCATTTGCATACTGTGCGTGTACTGATATACATATAAGTTTAGAGAATATAAAGTTTATCATATAAAACATGTTGGGATTTAGTTACAAACTATTAAGATCTAAGTTATACGTATAGTGTGTATATGTATATAATTATGTATAAGTTTTATATTCTATTGCTTATATATAGATAAATAGAGGTTATAGTTTAACATATAGATTTGATGTACGTTGTTGTATATAATAGATTATGTTGCCGTATAGGTTATATAAATTTCATAATATATATACTGTTTTAATATTCTAGTTATTTCAGTTTATATAATATAAGTTTGGAATTTACTATTATGTAAGTATAAAATACTTATTTCAAGTGCTTCCTTCCTAGTTTATAATATGAAGAATTTTGTTTCCTGTTGATAGGCCGAAGTCTATGTATATATATTTTGTAATTTATTTTTATAAGTCTAATACATATAATTTTTGTAAATATATGCAATATATGTGTAGCTCATAAAATAAGCTTACTGAGGCTGTGAATATTTGTTTTGAAAGTTGATTTTTAAAGAAAATGTGGGTTCTGAATCAAAGAAAATTTAGTTCTAATATATTTATATTTATGTCAGTTGTATTGATAAGATTTTTACAAGTTATATTAAGTGGTATATAATATGTACATCCCAGTTATATTTACATAAGTTATTAGTTCTTGTTACATGCTTGATTTGAAAGGTATGTTATATATATGTTTTACAGTCTTGATTTGGTTTTATACTTTTCTCTTTTATAATTAAGTTTATATATATATATATAATTCCTGAATTATATATCAGTTACATAAGTATATGGATAGTATACATATAATATAATAGTTTAAGAAGTGATTTATTGTACTGTATTGGGTCAAGAGTATATATGTATAGCTATTGTTTTAAATATAACTTATTTTAAATATAACTTATTTTAAATATAACTTATCGTGTGTATATATCTATATATAATAGTCTTATATTTTGGTTTGTTGGTTGATTTCATAAGTTATATAAACATATATGTTAAACTATTAAGTTTAAATGTATTGATTCAAAATTTATCATTATAGATATATGTTTGACTTCAATATTTGAGTTTTAATTTAAAAACAATGGATTTTGAAACGTATATATATTTAACTTAATATATGTTTGAAAGTTAAAAGTATGACTTCATATACAGTTATATATCGGTTCAGTTATACCAATTTATCATCATCGATCCAGTTCTAATTTTATTTCGTCAATTCCTTGTCGTCAGCTTTGATCGTCAAACTCGTGCCATCGTGTTTGCTTTGAAATTCAGGTTTGGATTCGTAACCTATCGTGTAGTCTAATCTCTCTAGCATCGAAAAGTGAGTAATCAATCACGATTAACGTTCTTATATTTATTAAATTTGATTTCAATTGAAACGACAATTGAAATATGCTACTGTAGTTATTTAAATTGTTATATATGCTATTATCTGTAACTGTTCACCTGTGGGATATGACACCATATCCTGTTGTTTATATTATATTGTTATTGACGATATATGCCTGTTGTTGTATTTTATATTATCTGTTATCACTCTGCAAGTTCCCTATTTGTCAAGACCCAAAAATCGACCTTCGAAAATCGGCACCCGTACTTCACTTGTACTCAAAATGCCGTAGATTCAAATGCCGAATCTGGTTCTCGGGAGCTTATAACACAGTTAAGTAAATAACACAGCGGAAGAAAAGAATAATACATTGATATACAATATCTGATACAACAGAGTGATACAATGAATATCAATATACATCAGAGATATGATACAACAAATAGCAGCGGAAAAGAAAATGATAACATCAGCAGCGGATAATCTCCATCTCCAAAGCAGCAATCCAGATATAGCTTGAACTCCCAATAACGATGCACAAAGATAAGCAAGTGCAGTCTGATCCAAAGACTGAACTAGCTCCAGAAAATCTACTAATCTGACTATCTGAAAAACCCAACTCTAGACTGCTCGTGTAGAAAATTTTTGAGCACCCAGAGTTTAGGAAAGAAACAATAAACTCCGGATCAGTCATGGGACTGGTGTGAGCAACAAAAACAGTTTATCTTTTAAAACAAATAGCAGAGAATTTTAAAGTCAATTCGTAATGCTTTTTGAAAATGAAACTACCATAAGACCTCCCACCACACACACAATGCAAACGCAGAATTGGAGGAGATTTCTTCTTATGATAGTCAAAGATGCTTACTACGCAAAAATCAAATCATTTTTGATATTATTATTAGTGCATAGTGTAGAAAAATCATTTCGAAAGTATAATATTAATCTTAGCCAACATACGACCAGTATCGTATGCCTACTATAGCTACCATCTAAACAGTGGTGACCACCGTACGTAAATGGCAGGTTCTACAACTAATACCATACAAAGTTCGTATTGGAAGATGGATTTCCAACAAATGGTCAGGCTAAGGAACTTCCTATCCACGATGGGTACGTCCCTGGAATAGACGACCCGAGAACCTAACCGGATCTCTGCCAACACAAGGCCGGGTTACCTCTGCAAAAATAGGTAACTACTGACACGCGTATGCCATCCCCCGATCGTCACCGATCTTCCCGAGGATCCTCGATTCGCAACAAACCACATAGTAATAATAATGCAGTAACCACAGAGGTTAAGTAACTAGACTCCATACCATGATACCACCTTTATCCAGAAGGAATGACATACACTAAGGGGCGCTACTCCCTAGAACCTTGCTGCATCTTTCCTGTTTTGACCATTTCCGGGGTGTGAGGCTCGACGAAGTCTCGTCCACAAAGCTACGCTTTGTTCACAAAGCCATGCTTCGGGTCAAACAAATGATCAACCTATGATCACAAAGATATAAGATCAAACAAATGATCATATCACAAATGATCAAACACTGATCATTTCACAGCAACACTCAGCATGCCACATTACCAAATTGGGATATATCGCTGATAAATTTCAACTACATAACCTCTGAGCTCATACGTCTCAGAGAAGGGTGTTAAGCTAAGAGAATAAATTCTTCGCCACCAACAGATATGTATTTGAAAGAAATCGGCTTTATATCTCAAAGTGTAATGTCAGACATGTATCCATACAAGTCTGTTCCGGGTTCGAACAGAACCGAAGGCACTTCTTACGAAGCCCTTGCATTTCCGGGTATTCACAATCCCGTCCGGACTTCCCATCACAAAGGGTGATAAAATCTCTATACCGGGGACCAGTCGGTGCAGAGACATTCGACGAGTTGTCCTTTCGTTTTCGTAAATATCCGGTCTTCATCACCGGTCTTCAAATGCCATCCATGTACGACGTATCACTATTCGGAATGGGTTATATGACATAAATGTCTTTTCCCGGCTAACCCGAATAACGAGCGTAATATTTAAAACATATGGATATGGGATTTTAATTAAGTCACAACTTAATAATTCAACTTCTTTCTAAATGGTTTCACTCGATTACCATTTCAAATCTTTTAAACAAAAAGATTTATTTCACAAAGTTCACTCAGTTTTCACAAAGATTCATTCACAGTTTTTCCAAAACAATTTCTGTTTCAATTGGATTAACTCGTTAAATCTTTAAAACAAAGATTCAACTTATAGCTTTCAAAAACAATTTTATTTCGAATGGTTTAAACAAATCATCATTTTAAATCTGTTAAAAATAAACAGATTCAATTCATAGCTTTCAAAAGAATTCATTTATAACTTGGAAAACCATCTTGCAATTCATACTTTAAATTCCTTTAAATTGGAATTTCATTTCTTATATATACGAAAGCTTTTATCATTTGAAAACAAACAGTTTTCATTTAAGAGAAATCCAATTTTATTTGCACGGGTTAAAGTCCTTGAATTTTATTCACATTCCAAAATCAATACTTTTAAAATGGTTTAACCCTTATATAACGATATAACTTCTTTAATCCCTAGTTTCAAATTATAGAATTCGATTTCAAATCTTGAATTTAAGTTTTAAATCAAATTATTTGAACTTCCAACTTTATCAAGTTATTCAAAAATAAATCTTATCTTTGAAATTCCATTTCGAAAGCTTTTCATTTTAAACCCAAATTTCTAATTTCAAAATCAATTGAAATTAAAATTCCAATTCCAAAAACATCAGATTTAAATTATCTGTGACTTAACCGATTTCCACGTGAAATCCATATTTGTGTGTGTAAAAGTGTAGTCCAGGGGTTTCACACAATAGTGCAACATCAATCATCACAGATATATCGATAAGCGGTATAATTGATAACGCTTATCTTCATTCACAGATTCATAGATAAAATAAATTTATCAGTCACAAAGATTCATCATTACGATTCGATGTGGGTTTCGGATAACCAACTGGAATCCGACTCCCTGTCGCATCGAAATTCAAGTGCCGTTTTACGGGCCAAGGGGTTTCATATTCATATAGTAATATATCACAGAAACAGAAATCACAGCTAAGCACAAAACATAACATAGCATCACATCACATAACTGATATATCAATCCATCACATAGCATGTAATAAAATATCAAACATCTATACGTAAGATCAGTTAATTGGTTGAGTAATCCAAATCAGTTTCGATTACTTATGAAAATTACTAATCCCGGTTAATTAACATTAATAAATTACAGATCATTTTGATTAATTATTCTTTAATCATTTAATAATTAACCATTAATAATAAATCAATTAACCTTTAATTTTAATTCCACCATTTAATTAGTTGTCCTTTACTTAACTAATTATCCTCAAATTAATTTACCCTAAGTAGTTAACCACATTAATTAATTCTTTTAAAGAAATTAACCCTTAACGTTTGATTTATCAACTTTAATCATTAATTATCCATTATTAATTACTTTCATTAATTAATTATTATTTTTAGTTAATCATAAATTAATTAGTTCTTGATTTCAATTTTAACAAATTTCCAATCATTTATTAACTTAAACCTTAATTAATAAGTTTAAGACTTATAATCACCAATTAATTTAATACAATTCATTAATTATCATGACTAATTAACTTAATAAATAAATGGATTACAATGTGTTAAATCTTCATTTACTTAAGATAACTCATCTTTTTATTTAGGATTTAACTATCACTTATAAATATGGTTAAAACCCCTTCATTTCAAATTTAAATCTCCTTTTCGACACTTAGACATTTTTAAGCATTTAAAAACAATTTAAATTTGAAACTTTATTTATTTCCAAACTAAATTCAAATCTAAACTTGAATTCATATTTACACTTGGATTTAAGAATTCATTTTAACCCTTAAGTCAAAAATTTAAAACTCAGTTTAAATTTACAGAGACAAATCTAGTTTGAACTTGAAACAAATTTCTACCCGAGACTTACTTAAGTACTTACCCGAGCCAAATGCCCCTCTCCCCGAGATTAACTTCGAGTCCCCTGTTTTTCTGTATTTTTAACCTGTTTTCGTTTAAATTTTTAAAACCTGTTATGCTGTTAAACTCACACACATGAACTCGGTAACCCACTCGAGCCACGATCCCATTTACCCGAGGTTAACTTCGAGTTTCCTCCCTTCTTCCCCACTAACAACACAACCAGATCACCAACGTGCACGTGCACGTGCACATCCACTCCGGCCACCATCGATCGTCACTCCGACCACCTACAAGTCGACGGCAACTCCATCACTCCTTCGATAACCCAGATTCGAAGAACTCGAGCCAATTTCGAGATCGAGCATCTCAACCCAGAACTGGAACACAAAGTTCGACTGACCAAATCGCCTCGCCTTAGATCCTCCATCCACCGTAAACGCTGCAACTCCGGCTACGACCTTACCCACGTCCCAGCTACCATCACCAGAAGCCTCGAAACACTCGATCGTCCATACGAGCCGTAGTGATCGATTTCCCAAGCCTAACTAAAACTAGGGTTCTAGAAAAGATTCTACTGCCGCAACTTCCACAATGCTTTCTATCACCAGAAATGATTTTTCCTAGCTTCTACTAACCCTCCTCCACCACCTGAAAGAACCCCGAGCCTCCACTATTCATAGATCACCGGAAAATCAAATAATTCCATTCCCGTTCAAACCCATACGGCACCTTCATCTTATTTTTAAAAATCTTAGTTTTAATGTTAAAAATCATGATTTGATTTATGTATTCAATTTAAAATGCTGAATTTATAAATTGCACAGATTGAATTTTTACCTATTTTGACTTTCACTGATGGTTTATACTTCCAGTGAGATTTCAAATTTTAAATTAACTTAAACAAAAATTTAAAACCTTCTCTATGACGTAATAACAAGTTTTATTTAAATGCTAAGTTCTCACATCAATGGATTTAAGAGAATGTGAATTTTTAATCAAGTCTTGAAATTGAAAACTGGAAACAGAGATGACAATGGGACATATGCACATGTCTCCACATCCATATATATATACTCAGAGATTTAAATATATATTCACAAGCATACTATATTCCAGAGATAAGCATGCAACCATAATTATATACTTAACATTTAAAATAGGGATGTTACTCACTTGGCAAAGAAGTTGGTTTGTTTGCTCACTTTTGAAATGAAGACATAGAACAAGCCTGGGAATGATTTATTTGAAAAACTGGAAATTGCATTTGAATCTTTACTTTGATATCTTGCCTCTGTTTTTCTTTTCTGGCTTTGCTTTATTTTGTTTTGAACGAACTAAAATGAAATGGGAAGGCTAATAATAAAGAGAAGTGTACAGGTTGATTAGTATTATACTGTGTACTAAGGTGAAAGCATTAAATGCAAGCATGCTTCCTTGTCTTCAGCTGATAACATGGCTTTGGTGTACTAGAGATGTCTTGCATTAATTGTTCAAGTCCTCTATGTCTTGTTTATAGACATTTGAATATTTTTCTTTCGGCTGCCTATACTTTGTTTTACTATTTTGCTTTGCTTTTACAAGCTTAACCTGGCTGCATTAATTATGTTTGCACTTATTGATGTTTTGTACTTTATTTTGCATCTTGTTTTATATTTTTATTTCTTATTTTGTTTACAGTTTATATTTGTTGGCTTGTTTACTTTATATTAAATAAAACTATATAATTTTTTTTATAAACTCAAATTATTATTAACCCTTTATTTACAATTTAAATCTAAATCACATATATTTACTTATTTGTTTTGTTTTCAAGTGTACATGCTTATTTGGTTTGCTTCCCTTTTAACTTGCATTTTATTTTATTACTTTATAAATAATTTTCTATTTTAACATTGTTGTTAAAAGCTTACTTTGTATTAATTTACTTAGATATGTAATAAAAATCTAATCTGTATAAAACTATATATATACATTCAATATACACCCATATATTCACATATACACTATTTACAATTTTTTAATTTAAAATGATTTATACATAATATACTTGGATATCGGGGAAACTCGCTCCATTTAATCAATTTAATTTCACAATTTTTATTCAAAAATTTATTAAATCATAAATTTAACTCAAAATTTCATTTAATTATTAATTTAAATAAATTCAAAATTTCAGGGTCGTGACAAACTTCCCCCCTTAAAAGAATTTCGTCCTCGAAATTCGCAGGCACGAAAACAAAGACAGATAGATCAAAGATAAATTTGATCTCCTATAATTCCTCAAACATAAGATACGGATTCCGAATTCAAGTCGGAATATCTCAGAATACATACCAATTTTGTCCTTCTTCGGACTTTGGTATTCACAGAAATCTCAATAGAATTTCAAAATTCGGTTTCAAACGAAATCGTTTTATTGATACAATTCAATTTTATCTTCATATTCTATTAATCAATTTAACTCCATTTAAAATTTCCAATTTATTTCAAATTTCTAACTTCAAATTTCAAATTTCAAATTCAATAAAGTTTAAATCAAAAAGCTGATAAGAACTGATGAAGATACAAAGTAAAGATCCTCGACAATGATCCGTAGAGCCATCATCATACTGAAACTTCTTTCTTATAGTTGATACGAAGCAATCAAAAGAATTTGGAAACGAATCAAAGAATATTGATAGAGAAAGATTGTTTCCACTGTTGCAGGGTATTGACCATTTATAGTCGTATTCCCTTGTCCCCTATCTCGTCTTCTTCTTGCACTCATACTCACTATCAGTGGATAGTAAGAGAATTTACTGAGACATTCAGACGGATATCTGAGAATTACTCATTCTAGAGTTTACTTCACTCTATCTCTAATGAGCTACTTAACGTGTTATACTCCTGAGCTAAAGTTCAACCTTAGCTCTGATACCAAATGTCAAGACCCAAAAATCGACCTTCGAAAATCGGCACCCGTACTTCACTTGTACTCAAAATGCCGTAGATTCAAATGCCGAATCTGGTTCTCGGGAGCTTATAACACAGTTAAGTAAATAACACAGCGGAAGAAAAGAATAATACATTGATATACAATATCTGATACAACAGAGTGATACAATGAATATCAATATACATCAGAGATATGATACAACAAATAGCAGCGGAAAAGAAAATGATAACATCAGCAGCGGATAATCTCCATCTCCAAAGCAGCAATCCAGATATAGCTTGAACTCCCAATAACGATGCACAAAGATAAGCAAGTGCAGTCTGATCCAAAGACTGAACTAGCTCCAGAAAATCTACTAATCTGACTATCTGAAAAACCCAACTCTAGACTGCTCGTGTAGAAAATTTTTGAGCACCCAGAGTTTAGGAAAGAAACAATAAACTCCGGATCAGTCATGGGACTGGTGTGAGCAACAAAAACAGTTTATCTTTTAAAACAAATAGCAGAGAATTTTAAAGTCAATTCGCAATGCTTTTTGAAAATGAAACTACCATAAGACCTCCCACCACACACACAATGCAAACGCAGAATTGGAGGAGATTTCTTCTTATGATAGTCAAAGATGCTTACTACGCAAAAATCAAATCATTTTTGATATTATTATTAGTGCATAGTGTAGAAAAATCATTTCGAAAGTATAATATTAATCTTAGCCAACATACGACCAGTATCGTATGCCTACTATAGCTACCATCTAAACAGTGGTGACCACCGTACGTAAATGGCAGGTTCTACAACTAATACCGTACAAAGTTCGTATTGGAAGATGGATTTCCAACAAATGGTCAGGCTAAGGAACTTCCTATCCACGATGGGTACGTCCCTGGAATAGACGACCCGAGAACCTAACCGGATCTCTGCCAACACAAGGCCGGGTTACCTCTGCAAAAATAGGTAACTACTGACACGCGTATGCCATCCCCCGATCGTCACCGATCTTCCCGAGGATCCTCGATTCGCAACAAACCACATAGTAATAATAATGCAGTAACCACAGAGGTTAAGTATCTAGACTCCATACCATGATACCACCTTTATCCAGAAGGAATGACATACACTAAGGGGCGCTACTCCCTAGAACCTTGCTGCATCTTTCCTGTTTTGACCATTTCCGGGGTGTGAGGCTCGACGAAGTCTCGTCCACAAAGCTACGCTTTGTTCACAAAGCCATGCTTCGGGTCAAACAAATGATCAACCTATGATCACAAAGATATAAGATCAAACAAATGATCATATCACAAATGATCAAACACTGATCATTTCACAGCAACACTCAGCATGCCACATTACCAAATTGGGATATATCGCTGATAAATTTCAACTACATAACCTCTGAGCTCATACGTCTCAGAGAAGGGTGTTAAGCTAAGAGAATAAATTCTTCGCCACCAACAGATATGTATTTGAAAGAAATCGGCTTTATATCTCAAAGTGTAATGTCAGACATGTATCCATACAAGTCTGTTCCGGGTTCGAACAGAACCGAAGGCACTTCTTACGAAGCCCTTGCATTTCCGGGTATTCACAATCCCGTCCGGACTTCCCATCACAAAGGGTGATAAAAGCTCTATACCGGGGACCAGTCGGTGCAGAGACATTCGACGAGTTGTCCTTTCGTTTTCGTAAATATCCGGTCTTCATCACCGGTCTTCAAATGCCATCCATGTACGACGTATCACTATTCGGAATGGGTTATATGACATAAATGTCTTTTCCCGGCTAACCCGAATAACGAGCGTAATATTTAAAACATATGGATATGGGATTTTAATTAAGTCACAACTTAATAATTCAACTTCTTTCTAAATGGTTTCACTCGATTACCATTTCAAATCTTTTAAACAAAAAGATTTATTTCACAAAGTTCACTCAGTTTTCACAAAGATTCATTCACAGTTTTTCCAAAACAATTTCTGTTTCAATTGGATTAACTCGTTAAATCTTTAAAACAAAGATTCAACTTATAGCTTTCAAAAACAATTTTATTTCGAATGGTTTAAACAAATCATCATTTTAAATCTGTTAAAAATAAACAGATTCAATTCATAGCTTTCAAAAGAATTCATTTATAACTTGGAAAACCATCTTGCAATTCATACTTGAAATTCCTTTAAATTGGAATTTCATTTCTTATATATACGAAAGCTTTTATCATTTGAAAACAAACAGTTTTCATTTAAGAGAAATCCAATTTTATTTGCACGGGTTAAAGTCCTTGAATTTTATTCACATTCCAAAATCAATACTTTTAAAATGGTTTAACCCTTATATAACGATATAACTTCTTTAATCCCTAGTTTCAAATTATAGAATTCGATTTCAAATCTTGAATTTAAGTTTTAAATCAAATTATTTGAACTTCCAACTTTATCAAGTTATTCAAAAATAAATCTTATCTTTGAAATTCCATTTCAAAAGCTTTTCATTTTAAACCCAAATTTCTAATTTCAAAATCAATTGAAATTAAAATTCCAATTCCAAAAACATCAGATTTAAATTATCTGTGACTTAACCGATTTCCACGTGAAATCCATATTTGTGTGTGTAAAAGTGTAGTCCAGGGGTTTCACACAATAGTGCAACATCAATCATCACAGATATATCGATAAGCGGTATAATTGATAACGCTTATCTTCATTCACAGATTCATAGATAAAATAAATTTATCAGTCACAAAGATTCATCATTACGATTCGATGTGGGTTTCGGATAACCAACTGGAATCCGACTCCCTGTCGCATCGAAATTCAAGTGCCGTTTTACGGGCCAAGGGGTTTCATATTCATATAGTAATATATCACAGAAACAGAAATCACAGCTAAGCACAAAACATAACATAGCATCACATCACATAACTGATATATCAATCCATCACATAGCATGTAATAAAATATCAAACATCTATACGTAAGATCAGTTAATTGGTTGAGTAATCCAAATCAGTTTCGATTACTTATGAAAATTACTAATCCCGGTTAATTAACATTAATAAATTACAGATCATTTTGATTAATTATTCTTTAATCATTTAATAATTAACCATTAATAATAAATCAATTAACCTTTAATTTTAATTCCACCATTTAATTAGTTGTCCTTTACTTAACTAATTATCCTCAAATTAATTTACCCTAAGTAGTTAACCACATTAATTAATTCTTTTAAAGAAATTAACCCTTAACGTTTGATTTATCAACTTTAATCATTAATTATCCATTATTAATTACTTTCATTAATTAATTATTATTTTTAGTTAATCATAAATTAATTAGTTCTTGATTTCAATTTTAACAAATTTCCAATCATTTATTAACTTAAACCTTAATTAATAAGTTTAAGACTTATAATCACCAATTAATTTAATACAATTCATTAATTATCATGACTAATTAACTTAATAAATAAATGGATTACAATGTGTTAAATCTTCATTTACTTAAGATAACTCATCTTTTTATTTAGGATTTAACTATCACTTATAAATATGGTTAAAACCCCTTCATTTCAAATTTAAATCTCCTTTTCGACACTTAGACATTTTTAAGCATTTAAAAACAATTTAAATTTGAAACTTTATTTATTTCCAAACTAAATTCAAATCTAAACTTGAATTCATATTTACACTTGGATTTAAGAATTCATTTTAACCCTTAAGTCAAAAATTTAAAACTCAGTTTAAATTTACAGAGACAAATCTAGTTTGAACTTGAAACAAATTTCTACCCGAGACTTACTTAAGTACTTACCCGAGCCAAATGCCCCTCTCCCCGAGATTAACTTCGAGTCCCCTGTTTTTCTTTATTTTTAACCTGTTTTCGTTTAAATTTTTAAAACCTATTATGCTGTTAAACTCACACACATGAACTCGGTAACCCACTCGAGCCACGATCCCATTTACCCGAGGTTAACTTCGAGTTTCCTCCCTTCTTCCCCACTAACAACACAACCAGATCACCAACGTGCACGTGCACGTGCACATCCACTCCGGCCACCATCGATCGTCACTCCGACCACCTACAAGTCGACGGCAACTCCATCACTCCTTCGATAACCCAGATTCGAAGAACTCGAGCCAATTTCGAGATCGAGCATCTCAACCCAGAACTGGAACACAAAGTTCGACTGACCAAATCGCCTCGCCTTAGATCCTCCGTCCACCGTAAACGCTGCAACTCCGGCTACGACCTTACCCACGTCCCAGCTACCATCACCAGAAGCCTCGAAACACTCGATCGTCCATACGAGCCGTAGTGATCGATTTCCCAAGCCTAACTAAAACTAGGGTTCTAGAAAAGATTCTACTGCCGCAACTTCCACAATGCTTTCTATCACCAGAAATGATTTTTCCTAGCTTCTACTAACCCTCCTCCACCACCTGAAAGAACCCCGAGCCTCCACTATTCATAGATCACCGGAAAATCAAATAATTCCATTCCCGTTCAAACCCATACGGCACCTTCATCTTATTTTTAAAAATCTTAGTTTTAATGTTAAAAATCATGATTTGATTTATGTATTCAATTTAAAATGCTGAATTTATAAATTGCACAGATTGAATTTTTACCTATTTTGACTTTCACTGATGGTTTATACTTCCAGTGAGATTTCAAATTTTAAATTAACTTAAACAAAAATTTAAAACCTTCTCTATGACGTAATAACAAGTTTTATTTAAATGCTAAGTTCTCACATCAATGGATTTAAGAGAATGTGAATTTTTAATCAAGTCTTGAAATTGAAAACTGGAAACAGAGATGACAATGGGACATATGCACATGTCTCCACATCCATATATATATACTCAGAGATTTAAATATATATTCACAAGCATACTATATTCCAGAGATAAGCATGCAACCATAATTATATACTTAACATTTAAAATAGGGATGTTACTCACTTGGCAAAGAAGTTGGTTTGTTTGCTCACTTTTGAAATGAAGACATAGAACAAGCCTGGGAATGATTTATTTGAAAAACTGGAAATTGCATTTGAATCTTTACTTTGATATCTTGCCTCTGTTTTTCTTTTCTGGCTTTGCTTAATTTTGTTTTGAACGAACTAAAATGAAATGGGAAGGCTAATAATAAAGAGAAGTGTACAGGTTGATTAGTATTATACTGTGTACTAAGGTGAAAGCATTAAATGCAAGCATGCTTCCTTGTCTTCAGCTGATAACATGGCTTTGGTGTACTAGAGATGTCTTGCATTAATTGTTCAAGTCCTCTATGTCTTGTTTATAGACATTTGAATATTTTTCTTTCGGCTGCCTATACTTTGTTTTACTATTTTGCTTTGCTTTTACAAGCTTAACCTGGCTGCATTAATTATGTTTGCACTTATTGATGTTTTGTACTTTATTTTGCATCTTGTTTTATATTTTTATTTCTTATTTTGTTTACAGTTTATATTTGTTGGCTTGTTTACTTTATATTAAATAAAACTATATAATTTTTTTTATAAACTCAAATTATTATTAACCCTTTATTTACAATTTAAATCTAAATCACATATATTTACTTATTTGTTTTGTTTTCAAGTGTACATGCTTATTTGGTTTGCTTCCCTTTTAACTTGCATTTTATTTTATTACTTTATAAATAATTTTCTATTTTAACATTGTTGTTAAAAGCTTACTTTGTATTAATTTACTTAGATATGTAATAAAAATCTAATCTGTATAAAACTATATATATACATTCAATATACACCCATATATTCACATATACACTATTTACAATTTTTTAATTTAAAATGATTTATACATAATATACTTGGATATCGGGGAAACTCGCTCCATTTAATCAATTTAATTTCACAATTTTTATTCAAAAATTTATTAAATCATAAATTTAACTCAAAATTTCATTTAATTATTAATTTAAATAAATTCAAAATTTCAGGGTCGTGACACTATTAGTATAGAATTCACTATGGGTTGAAATGATACATACCCGAACGGACTTTAGAATAGGAGAAAATCGTTATGGGTTGAAATGATAAACCCAAGCGATTTTCATTTGAATTGAAATTGGGATTACGGGTTGAAATGATATCAAACCGTATATATTTAAATTACGGATTGAAATGATAAATATCCGTATCACTTAACCATATGATAGATATATATACAGACACCGTTGGTCCATATATATAAATATTTGAAAATAAATTCTATGGATTTGGGAAGAAATATATGGTTTTAATAAATGTTGATTCTTAAATTTTTATATATAAATGGTAATGATATATATAGATTTAATAACAATATTTAATTTAATTTAGATTGATTTAATACATATAATATGTTTAAGTATAAAATTTATATTTCAAAATAGATTTTGGTAATAATTTGAATAAGTTAAGGTTGGGAAGATAATTTGAATTTAGTTGAAATTGTATTCATTAAAGAATTTTATTTAATTAAACCTATTTGAAACTTATTGAAATTGAGATTTAAGATATGATTTATAACTTGTGTTTGATTTAAATAATTTAATGAATATTTCTTGTTAAATAAATTTAAGTAAAGATTTAGTAAAAATGTAATTTAAGGCTAGTTAAATGATATTGAATTTATTAAGTGAATATTCCCTGATTAAATAATAATAAAGTTAAATCAAGAGCTATATGAAACTGTTAAATTTAACTTTGAAAATGTTGAATATTAAAGCTTTGAAACACATTGGAAATTTAAATGGTATATTTAGAATTGAATTGAATTGATGAATTGAGCTTTGAATAAATTTGAATTTGGAATCTGGGTGGATGTGAATCGATTTGTGAGACTTGAGGAAATTTAAATACTTTAATTTTAAATTATTTAACCTATATATACTATTTTGGAAAATACATATATTTGAAATGAAATGACATTTTGGTTTTGAAGTATAAATTAATTTGGAATGACCATGGTGTCAAAGTGTATATTTCCACCTTGTAGATAGTTTCGCAGATCCTTAGTGGATGGTTATCCCAAACATCCTTTAAGTTACTTGTATTTCAATTGATATTTCACTTGAGTTGGATTTATTGATATAAGAATGTTAATCCTGACTCGAGTGCTTTGTGTTTTGCTTTACGCTCGGGTCAAACCGAGTGATACAGCATTTGAAACTCACCTTTGGAGTTTGGAGCTTCCTTTGGAGATCCAACTATCGCCTCAGCTTTCAGCTCTTCTAGTTGATTTGTTCTGAGAAGTCATCTGTTGTACTGAAGACTTCACAGCATTTGAGATATTTTGTTGTATTTTATTTCTAACTCTGATGTTTATATAGTAGCTTCATGAACTACTATTTTATCTATTCCACTGCGTATTATTGTATTACTCTGTGTTTGCGATTCTGTGATTGATTTATTTACTATATATGCTGAGTTTTGCAAAATTTAAATTAACAATCTGATATTTTGAGCAATTCAAGTCCGACATGTGTGGATTTATTGTCGATTTGAATGGTCCAAAATAGCAGGTCGTTACATTAAGCAACCCGAGCTACTCACGAAAATACTCGAGCCAAACACATCTTTTCTCGAGCCAAACCCAAGATGTGACGCCCCACCTCTATACCCACGCTAGACAAGAACACTACGGTGTAATGCTGTCGACTAGCATGGAGAATAAGGCTGTTGAGGAGCGACCATCCGTGTAACTTCTTTGTGCGAGCACCGATATGTCTGATAGTGTAGAATGTATATCATTTAAGGAGGAAAATCCGACATAACGATACAAACTAAAGCTATCACACAGTGGCTATATAAAATCCTCGGAAACAAACATAGAAATAATCATAACATAAATCAGTCACAGACATCCATATCACAAAGGAGGAATAAGATATGAATATATATATAACACATGAAAGTGTACATCAGAGTAGTGGTCAGAAAGATCCTCGATAATACAAAAGAATAGCAACATGTGCTATACAAAAGAATACATCAATGAGTCGATATCTCAAATGTGTACAACAAAAACTACTAATCTAAGTAGTTAGCCAAAAGTCAGAGTAATAGATCCCTGGAGAGAAGTCAAGCAGAAGCACCTGTAACATCTCGGTCTGACCCGAGTATTATTTCATAAGAAAATAATAAACGGATCAGTCTAGCTATAAATATCAGATGAAATGATATAGAATAAGAGATATGGCATAAACATATATTAACCATGAAGGCATACTACTATAAGTATGTAAATGAAAATCAACAAGAGATTAATCAATATCACAATAATCTTCTCAAAGATAAAATGGGGTATCATACCCTAAACTTGTATTCATAACAAGTAAATGACACACGAATTCACCAATGCACAAAAATTGATAAACACATGAAAATTGGTGAAGCAAAAATTCCAGAAATCAGCACACGAAATCCAGAAATCACATAAAAAGGGGAGGGGGAGGCCTATCACATGAACGGGAGCATGAAAACTCACCAATGCACGTAACACATGAATGAAAAGATATCTCATGGAAGCTATCCATTAAATTTTGACACACGAACGGCCCGAAGACCATGGGGCGCTACCCCAATATGTGATGGTGAAACATCACACAAACGGGGTTTAGTCTCCCTCGTAGACAAAGAGACATCGCTCAATCGCTAGTCCAAATCACGAAAATGATCGTCATGGTCATAAAGAAGTGTCAATTACACTAAGCCAGTAAATATATGAGTTTAGCTTCATGTCCCATAACCACTAGCTTAACTTAAATATTTACGAACAAACTGTAGGTCTTCACTAGAAAATTGTCACAAAAGGGTTCAATCGAACAAGTCCAAGAGCTAACCGACGAAGTGAATGCAAGCGTTTCATACCACTCGTTTTACTAAGTCGTTTAATTCGATTTCTCATCCGAGTGAAGTAAAGGCTTGTATATACTAATAGGTAGGTAAACGGTTTAGGAAAAAGAGCTTTGTAATAAAATAGGGTTGAAATCGTTTTGATGAAAGAGTTTTGATATTTACTACTAGTATTGAAACCTCTATGTCTTTAGAGTGACAAGTCACCAAAATGATTGTTGAAACAAATCAAATCACAAATTCACATTCGAAGACATGAGTAAAGTCCAAAGAAATCAATTCCAAAATCATCAAAGTAGAAACACTCCTGCGACCTAACGTGGCTGAGCTAAGGAATACAAGCAGGCCAAGCGACCTAAGAAAGTGAGGCTGAGCGACTTAATTGCTTGCGAGCTAGGTCAGGCGACCTAACATGATAGCGGTTTAAGTGGGTGTGCGACCTAAAACATGGTCGAGTGAAGTGTTGGAACGACCTAAGGAGTTAAAGCAGGCCGATACGTTGTGACCTAAAGTGGTGAGGTCGAGCGACCTAACAGATGTAAGGTCTAACGACCTAGTGGCCAACGACCCAAGGAAAGCGACCTAAGTGGTCAGATGGGCGCGACCTATAGGGGAACGACCTAACTAGGCGAGCGACCTAAGGGAAATGAGGTCCTGCGACCTAAAGGTAATAAGGTCTAACAACCTAAAGTAAATAAGGTCTACCGACCTAATGTTGTTGGGGTCCATGCGACCTAACGGAGTTGCGACCTAACACAAATGTGAGCATATGAGGTCGAACGACCTAACTGCAAACGGGCCAGGCATGCGACCTAAGGAGCACGCGACCTATCTGGGGCGAGCGACCTAACACGAAACAGCCCGAGCGACCTAAATTCAAACGACCTAACCTACGACCTAAGTCCTAGCAACCTAGGATTTTCACGCGACCTAAAGTGGAGAACGACCTAAATGCAGACAGAGGCCTTTCCACACGAGCGAGCTAGCAAGACAGAGCAGCCTAACTGCAGGAAAACACTAATAACTCGAAAATTTTGGGTTTTCCACCAATTCAATCCACACATAAAGCAAATGCACACATAATAGTGGTAGGGAATCATTCCCAACAGTCCAATGACAGTTATAGGCAAGATGTGAGAATAAAAATCTCACCTTTTCACGGAAATTGATGGAAACCGAGCTTGAAAGCAAAGTGAGAACAATCCCAAGCTCGAATCAATGTCTTCTTCTTGAATTTGGAGTTGGATGTTGCATTTGCTAATGAACTTGAGCTTGGAATTTTAATTTCCCATTCCCTCCACCATTTTTGATGAATCTTTGTTGTTTTTTAAGAAGTGAGGAAGAGGAGATGTGTTGGGACTGAGTTAGAAGAGGTTCATCCCAAACCAAAAGCCCAAAGAAAAAAGTGACGAAAATTCCACTATCTCCAAACATATCGAAGTTTACACTCAAAAAGATCGCAAACGTCATTTTGAACTCAATGGGGGCGGTCTCGAGTCCTAATTTGACCGTATGCAAAAAGTAGCTTTTCGGACTAACATCCGACTAACGATAAAATATTTAAATATAAAATCGATAAATATGCGGGTTGTTATAGACTCCCCTCCTTAAAGAAATTGCGTCCTTGCAATATATAAGATGGAAATAAAAAAGGTAACAACCGTAAAAGCATATTAACACAAAAGAAATTTAAAATAAGAGGTTCACCATAAAGAGCATGAGAAAGTAAGTCCGGATGTGTTCGCTTGATGAATTCTCTAGATTCCCCAAGAGAAATCCTTGGGATTTGAGAACCATAGAACTCATACAAAGAGAATATCTTTATTTTCGAAGACGTTTGACTTCCGAAGCAATAATACGAATAGGATGCTGCTCAAAAGTTAAATTAGGTGAAACTTCAGTTTCTTCAACAACACCAGACTCAAGAATAAAAATCGGAATCTCAAAAGCATTTCCGTATTTGAGAAACGTGAAACATGTCACGAATAGCAGAAAATTTGAGTCGGTAATAAAAGGCGATACGTTATGGAATCACTATGCCTAGTGATAGGAAATGGCTTAATATAGTGAAGCGCTAACTTTCTCTATCGACTGAAACGTAAAACACCATTAATCGGTGAAACACGAGTAAAATCTGGACCTAAAACCAGCTTCTCACCGGCCTCAAGCCAACAAGAAGGGGATCGACATGGCCTTCCATAGAGTGCCTCGAAAGGTGCCATACCTATGCTAGATTGGAAGCTGTTATTATAGGAAAATTCAAATAGAAAGATATGATCTTCCCAATTTCCATCAAAATCAAGAGCACAAGAACGAAGCAGATCTTCAAGAGTTTGATTCACTCGCTCAGTTTGTCCATCGGACTGGGGGTGATGAGCGGTGTTAAAAATCTCGAAGACTTTCCCAAAATCCACTATAAAACAATGTATCGCGATTGCTAACAATAGAAGTAGGGACACCATGCAATTTAACAATTTCCTTGATAAAGAGTTTGGCCAAAAGAGAAACGGTTAGGTTAGACCGAACGGAAATAAAATGGGCGGATATAGTAAGTCTATCAACTATCACCCATAAGCTATCATGACCCGAACAAGAACGGGAAAGGCCATAACTAAAATCCAAGGAAATTTGATCCCACTTTCAAATTGGAATTTCTAAAGGTTGCAATAACCCACCATGCCTTCGTGAAGTTGGCAAGTCATGCAACACTTAACAAAGTTAGCAATAACATATTTCATTCACTCCCAATAATAAAGTCGCTTCACATCTGCGTACATTTACTACTATCGGGATTAATGGTAAATTTAGAATGATGAGAATCTTCTAAAGTGTCTTTACGAAGATCACTCATATTTGGTACAATACGTCTACCAAATTTTCGAATGCCGCCACGAAAGTCAATATCGAAGTCTTTCAACTTTCAATATTAATTTTTATCCCTACAACTTTGGCTAAGAATAGCCAATTCGGGATCTAGCCTTTGAGCTTTAAGAATGCAGTCCAAAAGAGAAGGATGAGCCTCAATGCTACAAAAACCAAGAGATGAACATGAATTAGAATTTACAATCCCGAATCTCACAAATGGAGGAAATCTCGAGATCATTCCATTCGGATACCATCAAGGAAATAACTTCCTTTTGCTTAAGACTAAGTGTATTGGTAACACGATTTCCCTTTCCGGGGTATAAAGGATATCAAGATCATAAGATACAAGGGATTCGAGCCAACGTGGTTGACACAAATTAAATTCCTTATAAGAAAATAGATATCCCAATAACTTATAATCGAGGTGGAGAACAAATTTCTTCCCCAAGATGATGATGCCAAGCTTGGAAAGCAAAATCAATAGCCGCGAGTACCAGATCATAAGTGACATGCCTAGCCTCAGTCGACTTTTAGGATTTAGAAGCACAAGTGATTGCGCGCTCTCTTTTGCAAGAGAATGGAATCCAAACCAATACGATTAGCATTGGTACTAAAGATAAAGTTTTGGTTCCCTTCGGGAATCACAAGGATAAGAGTTTCGAAAAGAAAGAATTTAATCTTCTTTCCCGAAAAGCTAAAACTTTCAAAATCACAATTACCTTTATAGAAAGATTTACATTTTACAAGTCAATTTATTGGGTCAAATTGTCTCATCAAAGCGTTTTGAAATCCCTATTGATAACGTTGATCAAGCGCATCGACCAGAATTCTTAAAACATTAAATGGGCAATACAACACAAAATCATCTTCTATATGATGAAAATATCTCTTAGAAGTTTTGAGAATATTCTTTGCTTGTTTAATTTAAAAATCAAATTGTACTTATAAATAAATCTTATGAAAAAGATTTACAAAATTTTAAATTTCTATTTTCATCCAAAATTAATAAATACAAGAATGTAATTATTGAGATATTCATAGAATACTCGATTTATAAATTGGATGAAATAAGCTGGATAAACCGAATGACATAATAAGTCATTCATAAGAAGCATAACGAGTGCGGAATGTGGTAAGCGGAATACTAACTCCCGCAACTCCTAGCTAATGAAATCCGGGGGCAAGGTCAAACTGAAAAGACCTTAACACCTCTTAAAAGATTGCTTAGGTGATTATCCTAAGACAAGCTCAAAAATTCTGGAAATCCACAACTACTCAATTGAGAGAAATAATTCTCTACTCAACATGTGAGCTTAAAGAATAAGACGATGCCATAAATTTGGAATCGAAATCACAAAGGAAAAATATGAATCTGCTTAATAGATTAAAAATGTCGAAAATGAATAATCCATTCGGAAAAATAGGATATGGGCCTCATAATGATTAAGCCAATCCTTTCACGCAAATCAATTCCGAAACCTAAACAATGCATAATATGCAAATCGGTTTGGAAAGAATAATCACATGAAATAATTTCGACATCAATAAAAAGCAAATTGAATGTTGCGGATCCACCAACCGGATTCGCAATTCTCAAAGAAGTCATCAATCCCAAAATGTTTTAAAGAAAAAGAATAAACAAGTTCTTTTAATATAAAAAGGGTGAGACGAACCCATATCAAAAAGAACTCGAATAGGATAATCACAAAACAAGTGTAATCAAGGATTGAGTAAGAAATACCTTGACCAAGAGAAGTGTCACTAGGCACATTTAGCTATCCCTCTCTCCTACTTTGAAGTTTGGGACAAGCAGATATATGGTGACCCGAATTTTTGCAATAGTGACAATGAAGGGGTTTTGAACACTCCCTCGCATAGTGGTCCATGGAACCACAATTGTAACATTGTTTACGACTAGCGGTAGGAGTCTCAACTACCGGAGTTTCTTGTTCCTCTTTCTTCTTTCTTTGAAGTTTGGAACAGGAAGACATAAAATGGTCTGCACTTTTACAATAGCGGCAAGAGATAGGTCTTGGACACTTATTTATATAGTGGTCCCTAGAAGCACAGTTGTAGCATTCTCCATGTTTAGGGATTGGAGTCTTTGCTACCGAGGTTTCTTGCTTTACCTACTTATCGGGATAAGGGCTTTTGAACTTAATATGCCTCTTTTTGGAAATTCCAATATCACCATCAATTCCTTTACCAGCCTCTTCATGTCAAAGAGTGATATCCACAAGTTGATTGAAAGGAACTTCAAGTTTCAGAGGTAAAACCATTTCGGGGTTCTTACCCAAAGCACAGATAAACCTTTGATTCTTAGAAAGATCCAAAAGTTGTTGGGCAGACATGAATACGCCATCCAGAGAAGGACTACTGGATTGACTAGCGCTAGAACTGCCAGAATTAACCATCTCTTCTTCTTTTAAGACAGAAAGGAAGAAGAAGGATGAGGTTATTCTTAGAATAAAATATCAAGAAATCTTGATAGATAAAACAAAGAATTATAAAAAGAAAATAGGATGAATCGGTACGAAGACTCGAATTAATCCTAAGGTACAACTCCTAAGAAGGACTTAGGATGATGATCCTTGTTAAGTTGTTCTACATTGTTCCGAAGTTTGGCTCTAATACCAAGCTGTGACGCCCCACCTCCATACCCACACTAGACAAGAACACTACGGTGGTATGCTGTCGACTAGCATGGAGAATAAGGCTGTTGAGGAGCGACCATCCGTGTAACTTCTTTGTGCGTGCACCGATATGTCAGATAGTGTAGAATGCATATCATTTAAGGAGGAAAATCCGACATACCGATACAAACTCAAAGCTATCACACAGTGGCTATATAAAATCCTCGAAAACAAACATAGAAATAATCATAACATAAATCAGTCACAGACATCCATATCACAAAGGCGGAAAAAGATATGAATATATATAACACATGAAAGTTTACATCAGAGTAGTCGTCAGAAAGATCCTCGATAATACAAAAGAATAGCAACATGTGCTATACAAAAGAATATATCGATGAGTCGATATCTCAAATGTGTACAACAAAAACTACTAATCTAAGTAGTTAGCCAAAAGTCAGAGTAATAGATCCCTGGAGAGAAGTCAAGCAGAAGCACCTGTAACATCTCGATATGACCCGAGTATTATTTCATAAGAAAATAATAAACGGATCAGTCTAGCTATAAATATAAGATGAAATGATATAGAATAAGAGATATGGCATAAACATATATTAACCATGAAGGCATACTACTATAAGTATGTAAATGAAAATCAACAAGAGATTAATCAATATCACAAGAATCTTCTCAAAGATAAAATGGGGTATCATACCCTAAACTTGTATTCATAACAAGTAAATGACACATGAACTCACAAATGCACAAAAATTGATAAACACATGAAAATTGGTGAAGCACAAATTCCAGAAATCAGCACACAAAATCCAGAAATCACATAAAAAGGGGAGGGGGAGGCCTATCACATGAACGGGAGCATGAAAACTCACCAATGCGCATAACACATGAACGAGAAGCTATCTTATGGAAGCTATCCATTAAATTTTGACACACGAACGGCCCGAAGACCATGGGGCGCTACCATAATATGTGATGGTGAAACATCACACAAACAGGGTTTAGTCTCCCTCGTAGACAAAGAGACATCACTCAATCGCTAGTGTCAAGACCCGCAAATCCGTACCCTTGATTAAACACTAATCTCCATTGACTAACTCAAGAGGCATGAAAATACGAACCCTGAGGGTTTAAGAAAAAGAAAAAGTAGAAGAAGAAGAAAGAAGAAGAACAACAGAACAACATCAGAACAGAAACAATATCAGAATCTCACATATCGCAGCGGAACAATATACAATAGATAATTACTAGTCTTTTAAAACAAAGAACTATATCAGTTTATACATACATCAATCATCAGAGTCAATATACAACTCGATACAACAATGGACAGTTATATAAACTTGTCCTCATACAGAATACACAGCGGAATAAATAATATCAGATACAAATACTATGTCTCGCCATCCAGCTTGCTTCCAAAACTCCAGAATATCCAGAATATCCTGATAACCTAACTCTAGACTGCCCGTGTGAAATGACCCTCCTCTTTCTACCTTAATTTCATAAGGATTTTATTTTTCATCAAAGGGAATTTAAATCAAATATAAATCAAAATGCCATACAAACTATTGACATAGCCACTTATTTCTTTTCTAAGTCTTGTTCTACTGCCATAGGTGCACTTTGACAAATACTAACACATATATATATATTTATCTTGCCTAGATAATTCTATTTAACTCTAAAATAGTATTTACTTGATCTCATGATAGTTATCAAAGTTGATATTAATTAATAACAATAAGTTGAATTGACAAAAATTGATAAACCTTGGGAATTTACTCGAAAATAGGCAAATTAGGCAAAATCAGCAGTTCAGACGTCTAAATTTCTATGACAGACGTCTAGATTCGATCTCAGACGACTAAATTTTTATGACAGACGTCTCAGAGTGTCTAAATTTTAAGCAGAGAGTAGAAAACATTTTGAACTAAAATCAGACATCTAAATTTTTATTGACAAACGTCTAAATTAGATCTCGGACGTCTAAATTATTATGACAGACGTCTCAGAGTGTCTAAATTTTAAACAGAGAGTAGAAAACATTTTGAACTAAAATCAGACATCTAAATTTTTATTGACAGACGTCTAAATTAGATCTCAGACGTCTAAATTATTATGACAGACGTCTAAGTTTAATCTCAGACGTCTAAATTATTAAGACTGCCGTCTAAATTTGATCTCTATGTACATGCATATTCACATTCAATTTATATGTGTCTGGATGTCCACCTACGTTCATTTACACTTTTAAGTTTGATTTAAACTTCCTTTGAACTATCAGAGTCATTTTCTTTTCAAACAATTCAACCAGGATTCAAAACTTATTACCAATATAAATATATCAGTGCATCCTTAGTAATACACACATACATATGAGGATGTAAGTGTTTATCTTGTTTAAATTCAGATTATATATATATTTTTGTTAAACGACTGTATCCTGCTTGATTTGGATTCTAGCAATTCTGACTAAGGTTAATTACTATATTCTTTTGAATATTTGTAACAAGTCAGTAAATCCTATACATATCTAATTTATATGAACTTAAAAATATCCACAAGAATAATTCTAGGTTTTTATAGCTAGACTCAGATTTTTAACCTTCAAACTTAAGGTTTTAAGTAACTTGAAATTATCTAATACAATGTATGTACATACACATTTCTATTTCTCAAATACAGGCATATACCATTTACAGATTTTCATCACAATACCCAAATATATATATTTTCTTGCAAAAATTCAACCAAGTCTTTAGATTAATCCCAAATTTAATACATCACTAGATTCATTTAGAACAACTAATAAATCCAAACCTTTAAGATCATTACATACCAACCAAAACAGAACTATAAAAACTTCCCAGATTACATGCAAATATTTCATTCTAAGTTCTTATTTAATTCTAATTTAGCATGCTTATATAATCACTCTCATTAGCCACAGCAGCTTCCTATTTAGATCCAGCATTCCCTGAAAGAACATTAGAGGCTGCCCCATTTTAGATGAGACACCCCAGATGCCATAAGCAAACAAGGGTCAGATACAAGATCTGGTATGAGTAAAATCAAAAATTCCATGATATTAGGTAAATGAGTGAGACATAAATATTTTGTTCAAGTGGGCATATCATCTTCGATCAATTTGCCTGACTTGTTTATGACTAATTATATACACATATTTAACCATGCAAACATAGGTTTCAAACAGAAATACTCAGGAACTATCATAGTTCCAGTCCAACCATCTTAGGAATAACTCAAGTTCCTACTTCATCAATTTAATGTTGCATTTACCAAATTAATTCCTAGCCTCATCTGCCATAAAGGAATCACGGGGACACATTGCAATAAAATAATTCACAATATTGCACAAAGATCTTAGGGCTTAAACAAACCATGTGCCAACTTGCATACTTCAAATATGACAAGCATTCCAACAGTCTTCTTGGCTCACAATCCTTAATTTATTTACTAAGTGTTCATGTTTAATCCTATCGTGAGATAGCTAGGTGACTAAATCCCAGTATACATGAAACATTACATAGAGTTTACAAGCATAACTCAAGAACAATCTAACATTCATGTCCAGGGAAAATCATATTTTCAAGTGTTTTGGCTTAAAGAAAATACGAGAATAATTACAACTGGGAATACAGACTAGGCATGTGGGTTATTATTGTTTCATAAGCAACCATGTTTGAACTAAATTCAAGATCTAGCTTAAACAAGATTTCTGGCTCATGGATTTTCTATTTGATCAAGGGTTCAGCACTTTTGGATATTTCCATTGCAACCTTGAATCTTTCATTTGAGCCTCAGCACTTACACAAGTGTAATGCAACTCATATACATTTTGGTTTCTATGTTTTCCATGCCATATCTAAACCAGTTACAAGTATTCTCTATTTACTTTCATGATTTTATACTTTACCTTTCTGGGTGTAACCAAACAGAGCAAAACATTCAATCATCAAATCAATCAAAACATCCAGAAACACCCATTAAAACATCCATTGAAGCATCCATTAAAACCATAGTAATGGAATCAAAAACATGTAGAAAAATAACATAAATCTGGTTGCCTCATAACAGGACTTAATGCCATGGGTTTAGTGAGATTACTCATAGAAAAATGCTTCTCTTGCTAACTCAGAAAAGAATCCTTTTCAAAACTTGTTTTTCTGCTTGTAAGTATTTTCTCCTTTGTTTACTTAAATGTTTTTGGGTAGCAAAAATGATTTTTTTTCTGGTTTATACTTGGGTTTATAAGAGAGGTTTTTCTAGGGCTTTATCATTGTAAAATCTCATTTCTACCCTGGCCAAAACTCATGCATTTTGCATTTCAAATTTGTTTATTTTTCACCTTTAATATCCCGGCCATATGTGAGACATGCCTCCCCCTTTTTCTTTTCCAGAATATATATATTATATTCTTACCAAGTCATGATAATTGTGTGACATTGTTCACTTGTTTATTTTCTAAAATCCTCCTTTCTATTTTCTGCCTAAAGCAATTATTTTGCTTGCAATTCGTCTTTTGCCATTTTAGTGTTATAGTTTCACTTGCTTATGTATACCTTACAGTGCTTGAAAATGTATATTTGTATACATATCTTATCTAGGCTTATTTAATTCCTCTTAATTTCAGAAACATATGCACCTATATGTATACAGGTTTTCAAATCCTTATAACATATATGTGTATATTTTTTTTTTCTCTGGATTTTAAATAAAATATGTTTACTGATTTAAAATAAAACTTACTTTTCTTATTTTCTGGGATGATCCATATAATTCCAGAAATCAAATATCCATGTTGCAAAATCATGTTTGTATTGCTTTTTAATTCTTGTTTTAAATTCAAGAAATCTGGAGTTCTTCCTTGTGCCATATCAGTGTGCACGTGCACACATGCACACATACTTGCACATAATTAACTCCATATATTCCTATACAAATAATTTCAAATATTTTCAAAATTCAACTAAAACAAGATTCCATGAATTTCTGGGGCATTACAATCACCCCACCTTTTTAGGAATTGTGTCCTCACAATTTTTCTCATTTGACTTTAAACATGTCCAGATTTTATAAAATCTATCAAACATAGCATAAGCAAACAATTCAGTCAAAACAATCATACATATTAAACTTTTTAGGGATTTAGATTTTTACCTTCCACTGCAAAAAGCTTAGGGTAATCCATCTTTATCTTATCCTCTAACTCCCATGTACAATCATTAGGGTCTAGGCTCCATTGAACCTTTACCAATTTCAAAGTTTTGCTCCTCAACTTCTTTTCCTCTTTAGCTAAAATCCCCACTGGTTCTTTCTCATAGACCAAGTCAGGATTTATTTGAACTTGAGTTGGTTTTTCTAGAATTGCCTCTTTATCATGCACCTATCTCCTAAGTTGTGATACATGAAATACATTGTGCATTGCACTCATCTCTTCAGGTAGCTCCAACTTATATGCTAATGAACCTATTTTTTCCAAAATCTTGTAAGGTCCAACATATCTTGGGGTAAGTTTTCCCTGCTTGCCAAACCTCAACACCTTCTTCATAGGTGAAACTTTGATGAAAACATAATCACCAACTTCATATTCTACCTGCTTCCTCCTCATGTCTGCAAACTTCTTTTGCCTATCTTGAGCTGCTGCCATTCTTCTCCTCACCAATTCAATTTGCTCTGTAGTCTCTTTAACATACTCAGGCCCTAAGACAGCCTTTTCTCCTGCTTCAACCCAACATATTGGTGACAAACATGGTTTGCCATACAAGGCTTCTAATGGTGCCATACCTATGGTGCTTTGATAACTATTGTTATATGTAAATTCAGCCAAATGGAGGTGATCTTCCCAATTACCTCCAAAGTCCAATGCACACATGCCCTCAACAAATCCTCCAAAACTTTATTTATCACTTCAGTTTGACCATCTGATTGGGGGTGGTATGCAGTACTCAAGCATAACTCACTTCCCATGGCTTCTTGAAAGCTCTTCCAAAATCTGGATGTAAAGATTGTGTCCCTATCACTCACTATAGTCTTAGGGATTCCATGCAACCTTACTATTTCTCTCATGAATATTTGAGCTAGTTTAGGTGCATTTCTTTCTGCCTTCACTGGTATAAAGTGTGCCACTTTAGTCAATCTATCAACTACTACCCAAATGCATGTGTTTCCTCTTTTTGACCTAGGCAGACCATCTATGAAATCCATAGATATATCTTCCCACTTCCACTGTGGTATACTTAGGGGTTGTAATAGACCTGAGGGTCTTTGGGTTTCTGCTTTGACTTGTTGGCAAGTCATACACTTTGCAACATGTTTGGCCACATCAGTTTTCATCCCTCTCCACCAATAATTCCTCTTCAAATTTTGGTACATCTTGGTGCTGCCTGGGTGTATAGAATATTTGCTCCTATGATATTCATTAAGTATCTCTTCCTTCAATTCTATATCCTTTGGAACACATATTCTACCTTTATTCCTTAAGTAACCATTCTTATCAATGTGGTAGTTTGCTACTTCTTCTCCTTTTTCTATTAAAGTCTTCTTTTCTAATAAATCTGGATCTCCCCCTTGCATTTTTCCCACTTTCAAAATTAAATCTGATTGCAAAGTTATCAAACTTAATTTTCCTTTACTCCCTTCTTCAATCATCTCCATGTTTACCTCACTGTTTTCCTCAATTTCCAAATCAGTAAGTAGAGATAAATTTCTAAACTCTTCTATCATTAGCATGGCTACTTTTGCATGCTGCCTGCTCAAAGCATCTGCAACCTTATTAGCTTTTCCTGGAGTATAAAGTATGTCTAAATCATATGCTGCTAGAAACTCAACCCATCTATGTTGCCTCATATTCAAATCTTTTTGTGAAAAGAGATACATGGTCTGTGTACAAAATAAACTTAGCACCTAGAAGATAATGTCTCCAGAGCTTTAGTGCATATACCACTGCTGCCAACTCAAGATCATGGGTTGCATACTTTGATTCATGTGGCTTCAATTGTCTTGATGCATAGGCTATAACTTGATCTTGCTGCATCAATACAGCTCCTAGCCCAAAACCACTTGCATCAGCATACACAATCAAATCCTCATTTCCTTCTGGTACTTTCAATACTGGTGCATTGACTAAGGCCTCCTTGATTCTACTAAAGGCTTGTTCACATTTCTCAGTCCATATAAAGGGTTGGTTCTTTCTAGTTAGGTTGGTAAGAGGTGATGACATCTTAGAAAAATCTTTTATAAACCTCCTATAATACCCTGCCATTCCCATAAATGACCTAACTTCTCCCACTGTGCTTGGCCTTTTCCATGCTTAGATTGCCACAATTTTATTGGGATTTACAGAAATGCCTTTGGCAGATATAACATGCCCAAGGAAATGCACTTCTTCTTTCCAAAATGCACATTTAGAAAATTTTGCTTTTCAATCTTTTTCTCTTAATCTAGACAAAACAAGGTGTAAGTGATTTTCATGTTCCTCTACTGTTTTAGAATAGATCAAAATATCATCAATAAAAATCAAAACAAACTTGTCTAGATAATCTCTGAATATCCTATTCATCAAGTCTACAAAGTATGATGGAGCATTTGTCAACCCAAATGGCATGACAAGAAACTCATATAAACCATACCTAGTGTTAAAGGCTATGTACTTAACACTTGAGTCCTCAACCTTCATCTGATGGAATCCAGATGCCAAGTCTAACCTAGAAAATATTTTTGCTCCACTAAGTTGATCAAAAAGATCATCAATTCTAGGTAAGGGGTACTTGTTTTTGATAGTGACTTTGTTTAGCTCCCTTTAATCTATGCACATTCTTAAAGTACCATCATGTTTCCTTACAAATACTACTGGAGCACCCCAGCATGAATTACTTGGTCTTATAAATACTTTGCTTTCCAACTCTTCTAACTGTTTCTTCAATTCCTTCAACTCACTTGGCCCCATCCTAGTGGGTTTCTTAATAATTGGACTTGCTCCTGGTATCAGATTAATCTGAAATTCCACTGGTCTGTGGTGTGGAACACCCTCAACTTCTCCAAACACATCTAAGTATTTGTTAATTATGGGGATTTTTTCAATAGAAGGCTCACTGGAATCCTTACTTAAGTCAATCAAGTGATATAATTTTCTTTCCTTGGTTATTTCACACAAAATTGTGATTCTTTGACCTCTAGAATTTTGTAATGATATGGTGGATGAGTCTAAATTAATTATGGCTTTGTATTGTCTTAACCAGTCTACACCCAATATAACACCTACATTTGGGTAATTTAAAACATATAAATTGGAAATAAAAACATTTCCTCCTATGTTTAATTCCACATCCACACACGTCATGTTTAAAACACTAGAACTTCCCAATGGGCTTTGCACTAACAAGGGGGTTTCAACCAGTATGCAATTTAATTTAAGCAATGCAACTAACTCATAGGAAATCAGAGAATGTGTTGCCCCTGTATCATACACTACTGATATGGGTAGGGTACAAATAAATAAAGTACCTTCCACTTGGCCATGGTTTTCTACATTAGCCTCTACTGTGGATTTGCTTCTGCTTTCCAAACTTGCTAGCTTCCCTTGCTGTTTATACTCAGGGCAGTTTCTCTTGATATGTCCCTCCTTACCACATAGGTAGCATTTGAAAGCTCCTCCCTTCAATTCTGGGCACCTTGGTTTGATATGTCCCTCTTTTCCACAATGATGACATGTTATTTTTCTCTTTGTTTCAGTGGTCTTAGTATCATTGGTTTTCTTGCCTTCTGTCTCCTCCTTCTTTTTGTCATAGGGATGATACCTTCCCTTATTTTTCTTGTTGTTATTATTCTTAAAATTCTTATACTTCTCCCTCTCCTTGTCATGTTGCTCAAATTTTAAGGCCAGATCAATGATTTGATAAAAAGTTTTATCTGCATATGGCAACATAGCCCTACTAAGCCCTGGGTTTAAACCCTTAATATACCTATCATTCTTTGATGCCTCATCAGCTACAAGCATAGCTCCATACTTAGACAAGCTCTCAAACCTCTGAGTATATTCAGTCACATTAAAAGTTCCCTGTCTAAGCCTGATGAATTCTTCAAGCAATAGGGTTTTGGCTGATGCTGGAACAAATCTAGCTTCCAACATCTCCTTGAATTGATTCCAAGTGATCTCATTTTCATTTCTTCCAGCTATGATCACCTCCCACCAGCTTACAGCTACCCCTTTCAGTTGTCTTGAAGCTACTTGCCTCTTCCTTTGATCATCCAATTGCATGTCATTGAAAACTCTGTCCAGTGTTCTCAACCATGCTTGAATTTCCATCACATTCTCAGTTCCTTCAAAACTCCTGCCTCCCAAATTGGAATAAGTCTTCAGTAGTTTTGAAAGTTCTTCATGTGGGTCCTCATGCCTATGCCCAATTCCATCCCTTAAAGCCCTCATAAAGTCTTGCATATCAAGCATTTGTGGTGCACTTGATCCTGCATGGTGATGAGATCCTCTTCCTACCATGGTCTGCTAACTAAGTTCTGGGCAAATGGTATTAGTATATTATGAGTACTTCAATAATTACTATTTTCTTATCTAAATTATTTCATCCAAAACAAACAGACAAAATACATTTCTATAATACTTAGCAATCAATGCAACCAAGTGCTCTAATACCAACTGAAATGACCCTCCTCTTTCTACCTTAATTTCATAAGGATTTTTTTTCATCAAAGGGAATTTAAATCAAATATAAATCAAAATGCCATACAAACTATTGACATAGCCACTTATTTCTTTTCTAAGTCTTGTTCTACTGCCATAGGTGCACTTTGACAAATACTAACATATATATATATATATTTATCTTGCCTAGATAATTCTATTTAACTCTAAAATAGTATTTACTTGATCTCATGATAGTTATCAAAGTTGATATTAATTAATAACAATAAGTTGAATTGACAAAAATTGATAAACCTTGGGAATTTACTCAAAAATAGGCAAATTGGGCAAAATCAGCAGTTCAGACGTCTAAATTTCTATGACAGACGTCTCGATTCGATCTCAGACGACTAAATTTTTATGACAGAAGTCTCAGAGTGTCTAAATTTTAAGCAGAGAGTAGAAAACATTTTGAACTAAAATCAGACATCTAAATTTTTATTGACAGACGTCTAAATTAGATCTCGGACGTCTAAATTATTATGACAGACGTCTCAGAGTGTCTAAATTTTAAACAGAGAGTAGAAAACATTTTGAACTAAAATCAGACATCTAAATTTTTATTGACAGACGTCTAAATTAGATCTCAGACGTCTAAATTATTATGACAGACGTCTAAGTTTAATCTCAGACGTCTAAATTATTAAGACTGCCGTCTAAATTTGATCTCTATGTACATGCATATTCACATTCAATTTATATGTGTCTGGATGTCCACCTACGTTCATTTACACTTTTAAGTTTGATTTAAACTTCCTTTGAACTATCAGAGTCATTTTCTTTTCAAACAATTCAACCAGGATTCAAAACTTATTACCAATATAAATATATCAGTGCATCCTTAGTAATACACACATACATATGAGGATGTAAGTGTTTATCTTGTTTAAATTCAGAGTATATATATATTTTTGTTAAACAAGTGTATCCTGCTTGATTTGGATTCTAGCAATTCTGACTAAGGTTAATTACTATATTCTTTTGAATATTTGTAACAAGTCAGTAAATCCTATACATATCTAATTTATATGAACTTAAAAATATCCACAAGAATAATTCTAGGTTTTTATAGCTAGACTCAGATTTTTAACCTTCAAACTTAAGGTTTTAAGTAACTTGAAATTATCTAATACAATGTATGTACATACACATTTCTATTTCTCAAATACAGGCATATACCATTTACAGATTTTCATCACAATACCCAAATATATATATTTTCTTGCAAAAATTCAACCAAGTCTTTAGATTAATCCCAAATTTATTACATCACTAGATTCATTTAGAACAACTAATAAATCCCAACCTTTAAGATCATTACATACCAACCAAAACAGAACTATAAAAACTTCCCAGATTACATGCAAATATTTCATTCTAAGTTCTTATTTAATTCTAATTTAGCATGCTTATATAATCACTCTCATTAGCCACAGCAGCTTCCTATTTAGATCCAGCATTCCCTGAAAGAACATTAGAGGCTGCCCCATTTTAGATGAGACACCCCAAATGCCATAAGCAAACAAGGGTCAAATACAAGATCTGGTATGAGTAAAATCAAAAATTCCATGATATTAGGTAAATGAGTGAGACATAAATATTTTGTTCAAGTGGGCATATCATCTTCGATCAATTTACCTGACTTGTTTATGACTAATTATATACACATATTTAACCATGCAAACATAGGTTTCAAACAGAAATACTCAGGAACTATCATAGTTCCAGTCCAACCATCTTAGGAATAACTTGTAACGACCCCAGATTTAAATTTATTTAAATCGATAATTTATTGAATTTTTGAATAAAAATTGTAAAATTAAATTGTAAATAAATGGTTTTAAAAATAAATAAAACAAACAAAAATAATAAAATAAAATACAAAGTAATAGAAACAAATTAATTAGATTCAAACAACATAATTTAAATAGAAATTCACTTACAATACAAAGTATTATAAAACAAGGATAAACAAATGAAGACATCAATAAAATATAGTCGAGTTGAACAAATACAAACATAAATATCTATGAAGGCTTATCAAACAAGCTAAGTAAAATAATGCAAGCCACCACAATCATCTTCTCAGCCGAAAATGATATGCATAAGCTTTTGAAAAACTAGACAAGAAGAATATATATATTCAAGTATACAATGTTTTGATACAAAGTACTATACTGACCTGTACACCACAATATCACTTCAGCCTCCTTAGTACACAACATATTATCATATCAGCCGAAATGAAGGAGGAAAATAAGTATGTGCATTGTACAACATCAATTAATGTTCAGCCTCCAAAATGAAAAGAAAAAAATATCTCTGATATATTTGTACAAGCCGAAAATAATGTGTTACCCTATTGTACAAACAATATAAAATACCCTGTACAAATGTATATCACCTCCTACCTAAGTTCTTTCATTCAAACTAAGGAAAAAAAAACTGAAGTGAACTCCAACTTCAACTTGAACAACAACTTCAAATGGAATCAAGGCAGGCTCTGTTTACAAGCATTCCAGAAAGATCAACATCAAGTTTTCAAACTTCAGATCAAAAACAAATGCAAGCTTCCACATTCAAATCATTTTCCAGGATTTAAAAATAATAATATTAGAAGTTTGAAAACCTGGTTCTCTGTTCTTCTCTGTTGCAAATACCCAGGTGAGCAAACACTTGAACTTATATATTCATCTTTTGGGTTTGCATCTGATGATTGAATGGTATAAAGGATGCTTGCATGAATATGAGATTCTGTATAGATGTATATGCTCTGGCTTTGAATATAGTTTCTGTGTTATATATATAAGTTTGTTTTGTGAAAAAAATTAAACAATACTGGTATTCTCTATTGAAGTTAGAGTCAAATATTTAATCAAGATTCAAAATATTATCATCAACCTTTGTTAGGCTTAAAGTATCAACATAACAAGTTGTTTAAATTTAAATCATGGCATAAGAATTTGTTTTCTGCATGATAATGAAGAACAGACTCTGTAAATCCAGTTTTACAGGAAATTAAAATCAATATATGGATCGAAAATTTAAATTTACAGTAAAATCTTGATTTTGGTCAAGATTTAATTAATTCAGCTTTCAGATTGAAGTATATGTTTGAATCGCGAATGCTAAACTATGAATTTTAGTAATCATATCACGATTTTTAGTTGAGAAATCAGTGAGTATTCTTGAATTGAATGATTTAGACGTATTGGTCGATCGGCGTCAATCAACGACGAGTTCGTCAGAGTTGTTGGACCTGAAGGTGGAGGGGAAAGCGGAGATCAATGGAAAATACTTTCGTGATTTATCTGAGCTCGAGATGGCCAGAATCGATCGAAATAGGGTTTTACACCCTGTTTTTATCCTTGGAGTTCGAGTGGGTTTCGCGGCGAATAGGAGTGATCGGAGTTTATCGCGAGTGGGGGAAAGGGTGCTGGAAGGTGTGTCGCAGCTTCAGTAAAGGTGGCCGATGGTTTCGAGGTCAGAGTCGACATGGAGGTCATGTTTTCCAGTGATCTGGGTCTTCGATTGGTCGAGTTTTTGCTCGATTTCGCTCTGTAGGGTTTGCGTACAATTGGGGTACATCTTCGTGATCGAGAGAGGCCGTGGGGTCGTGGAGCATTATCGTGATGATCACCGGTAGTCGGCGGCGCTCGTGCACGTGCACGGTGGGTCGTGAGCACGTTGAAGGTTGAGCAGATGTTGGATTCTCGAGAGTTGCTCGGGGAAGAAGGTGATTTTCTCGAGCAAAAATTTTATACTTGCTCGCGTGAGTCCTACAGCGTACCTATTTATGAAGTTAGTTTAAACTTAACAAAAAAAAATAGAAGAAGAAGGAGCACGTACAGATGAACGTCTCAGGGCATCGAGTGAATAACTCGAAGCATTACTCGAGTTACAATCAGGAGAAATTCGGGTTATCCTTAAATTGCAGTAATGTATATATAAAAATAAAGTTAAGTAACTTCTTTTCTACAAGTTTTAAATACTATAGCTTAGTAAAGGTTTAACTGTTGAGTTAAAAATGTAATACAAGTCTCTAAAGTTTATTAACAATTAAGTTTATAATTAATAGAGATTTGATTTTCAAAGTTTTCAAGAAGGACTTTAAAATGTTAATTAAGATAACTAATTAATATTGATTAATTGTTTTGGAGAGTAGCTAAGGCCGATTACTTTATAACGGTATTTAGAGTTTAGATTGATTTATGATTAAGTGATTAGCGGTTAATAAATGAGTAGTTAAGTTTTATTAATTAAATAATTAATTAAGTAATTAAGATAAATTAATTTCTAATTTGGAATTAATTAGGCAATTAATTAAGACTAATTGTAAATTAAGGGTTAATTAGTAATCAATCAAGGAATGATAAATTTTTAATCAATTTTGATAATGAATAATTAGAGATTACTAATTAATTGTAAAAGAATAATTGATTAATTAAATAAAGATTAATCAATTGATAATGAGGTTAATTAAGAAGTGATTAATTAATTAAATGATTGTGATTAATGATTGGTTAAGCAAGGTAAGTTGATTTATTCTTAAGTAATTAATTTAATTTGAATTACAAATAGGCTTGCTTTTAAATGATTGTATTGTCTTGCATTGATTGTTATCTCTGGACTGTAATATTCTGATCTATAATTTACTTATCTGTGACCTTTATATATCTGTGATCTGTGAATGAAAGATAAGCGTATAGTTTATATCGCTTATCAACTATATTTCTGTGTTTTAATCTATGATGATTGATGTTGCACTACTGTGTGAAACCCCTGGACTACACTTTTACACACACAAATATGGATTTCACGTGGAAATCGGTTAAGTCACAGATAATGTAAATTTGATGTTTTTGAAATTGAAATTTTAATTTCAATTGATTTTGAAATTAGAAATTCGGGTTTAAAGTAAAAAGATTTTGAAATAGAATTTCAAAGATAAAAGCTATTTTAAATAACTTAACCGAGTTTTGAAAATTTAAATAATTTGATTTAAATTTGAATTCAAGTTTGAAATTGAATCCTATGATTTGAAACTAGGGATTGAAAATGTTATAAATGTATTTATCTGAATTTAAACCATTTAAAAATGTAATTTTGAGAATTTGAATTTAACCCAAAGACTTTAACTCGTATGAATGAATCAGATTTTCTGAAATGAAACTGTTTGTTTTAAAAGAATAAAAGCTTTCAGATAAGAAATGAAATTCCAGTTTAATTAAAGGAATTTCAATATTGAAGTGAAAATGGTTTTCCAAGTTATGAATGAATTGTTTTGAAAAGCTATGAATTGAATCTGTTTATTTTTAACAGATTTAAATTAATGATTGGTTTAAACCATTCGAAATAAAATTGTTTTGAAAGCTATAAGTTAAATCTTGATTTAAAGGTTTAACGAGTTAATCAAATTGAAATGGAAATTAATTTGGAAAATCTGTGAATGAATCTTTTGTTTAAAAGATTAAAGTGTGGAAATTGTTTAAACCATTGAGGGTTGTTTAAAATGAATCTTTTTGTTTAAAGATTTGAAAATGGTAATCGATTGAAACCATTTAAAAGAAAGATTTTGGGTAATAAGTTGTGACTTAATTGAAATCCCATATCCATATGTTTTTAAATATTTCGCTCACTATTCGGTTTAGCCGGGAGAGGACCTTTGGGTCGTATAACCCATTCCGAATATGTGATACGTCGATATGGATCGCATTTGCTATATTACAGCATGATAGGGGGTTCTCGCTTCATGGTTTGGTGGCGAACGGGAGACTCTTACCCCTACATGTCCCTGAGTGGGATGGGTTGGTTGTGACAGTCGAGAGGCTGGCCGTAAAAGCAACTGCGAGGTGCCAATGTGAGCCACGGTGGGGCTGGGATGGTTGCAAAGCCTACCGGTCGCTGCTGCCGGAAATGTCCGAGTCGTTACATGTGGTATCAGAGCTAAGGTTGAACTTTAGCTCAGGAGTATAACACATTAAGTAATTCATTAGAGATAGAGTGAAGTAAACTCTAGAATGAGTATCCTCAGATATCCGTTCGAATGCCTCAGTAAATTCTCTTTACTATCCACTGATAGTGAGTATGAGTGCAAGAAGAGGATGAGATAGAGGACAGGGGAATACGACTATAAATGGTCAATACTCTGTAACAACAAGGAAGCAATCTTTTCTCTATCAATCTCTTTTGTTCGTCATCTTTTCTCAATTCTTCGATTATTTCTGGTAGATTCAGGAAGAGATTCGATATATAAAAATGGGACATAAACTCCGGATGGACCAAAATTGTTTGTTTGGATGTATTGGTTGTTTTGTTTGCTATGGTTGATAGGTATACTTAGTTTTTAAACTAAAATTCTGAAATCGTATCCATGTATCTATCTATTCTTTTGAGTCCGGATATATTCTACGAATGGTTAGTTATCCTTTCAAACTGACCGATGCCACTGCATATTTCGTAGATCTGGATAACTCGAGTATCTTGTGAAGTGTCAAACAGATTCGTTCTCGTATCTGATTTTGATATTCTGATTTGGTAAGCCAAATGCAGAATAAATGTTCAATTTGATTTGATGAAATATTCTTCATCTATCTTTTTGTCTCCTTGGTAATTTCGAGGACGAAATTCTTTAAGGGGGGAAGTTTGTAACGACCCCAGATTTAAATTTATTTAAATCGATAATTTATTGAATTTTTGAATAAAAATTGTAAAATTAAATTGTAAATAAATGGTTTTAAAAATAAATAAAACAAACAAAAATAATAAAATAAAATACAAAGTAATAGAAACAAATTAATTAGATTCAAACAACATAATTTAAATAGAAATTCACTTACAATACAAAGTATTATAAAACAAGGATAAACAAATGAAGACATCAATAAAATATAGTCGAGTTGAACAAATACAAACATAAATATCTATGAAGGCTTATCAAACAAGCTAAGTAAAATAATGCAAGCCACCACAATCATCTTCTCAGCCGAAAATGATATGCATAAGCTTTTGAAAAACAAGACAAGAAGAATATATATATTCAAGTATACAATGTTTTGATACAAAGTACTATACTGACCTGTACACCACAATATCACTTCAGCCTCCTTAGTACACAACATATTATCATATCAGCCGAAATGAAGGAGGAAAATAAGTATGTGCATTGTACAACATCAATTAATGTTCAGCCTCCAAAATGAAAAGAAAAAAATATCTCTGATATATTTGTACAAGCCGAAAATAATGTGTTACCCTATTGTACAAACAATATAAAATACCCTGTACAAATGTATATCACCTCCTACCTAAGTTCTTTCATTCAAACTAAGGAAAAAAAAAACTGAAGTGAACTCCAACTTCAACTTGAACAACAACTTCAAATGGAATCAAGGCAGGCTCTGTTTACAAGCATTCCAGAAAGATCAACATCAAGTTTTCAAACTTCAGATCAAAAACAAATGCAAGCTTCCACATTCAAATCATTTTCCAGGATTTAAAAATAATAATATTAGAAGTTTGAAAACCTGGTTCTCTGTTCTTCTCTGTTGCAAATACCCAGGTGAGCAAACACTTGAACTTATATATTCATCTTTTGGGTTTGCATCTGATGATTGAATGGTATAAAGGATGCTTGCATGAATATGAGATTCTGTATAGATGTATATGCTCTGGCTTTGAATATAGTTTCTGTGTTATATATATAAGTTTGTTTTGTGAAAAAAATTAAACAATACTGGTATTCTCTGTTGAAGTTAGAGTCAAATATTTAATCAAGATTCAAAATATTATCATCAACCTTTGTTAGGCTTAAAGTATCAACATAACAAGTTGTTTAAATTTAAATCATGGCATAAGAATTTGTTTTCTGCATGATAATGAAGAACAGACTCTGTAAATCCAGTTTTACAGGAAATTAAAATCAATCTATGGATCGAAAATTTAAATTTACAGTAAAATCTTGATTTTGGTCAAGATTTAATTAATTCAGCTTTCAGATTGAAGTATATGTTTGAATCGCGAATGCTAAACTATGAATTTTAGTAATCATATCACGATTTTTAGTTGAGAAATCAGTGAGTATTCTTGAATTGAATGATTTAGACGTATTGGTCGATCGGCGTCAATCAACGACGAGTTCGTCAGAGTTGTTGGACCTGAAGGTGGAGGGGAAAGCGGAGATCAATGGAAAATACTTTCGTGATTTATCTGAGCTCGAGATGGCCAGAATCGATCGAAATAGGGTTTTACACCCTGTTTTTATCCTTGGAGTTCGAGTGGGTTTCGCGGCGAATAGGAGTGATCGGAGTTGATCGCGAGTGGGGGAAAGGGTGCTGGAAGGTGTGTCGCAGCTTCAGTAAAGGTGGCCGATGGTTTCGAGGTCAGAGTCGACATGGAGGTCAAGTTTTCCGGTGATCTGGGTCTTCGATTGGTCGAGTTTTTGCTCGATTTCGCTCTGTAGGGTTTGCGTACAATTGGGGTACATCTTCGTGATCGAGAGAGGCCGTGGGGTCGTGGAGCATCATCGTGATGATCGCCGGTAGTCGGCGGCGCTCGTGCACGTGCACGGTGGGTCGTGAGCACGTTGAAGGTTGAGCAGATGTTGGATTCTCGAGAGTTGCTTGGGGAAGAAGGTGATTTTCTCGAGCAAAAATTTTATACTTGCTCGCGTGAGTCCTACAGCGTACCTATTTATGAAGTTAGTTTAAACTTAACAAAAAAAAATAGAAGAAGAAGGAGCACGTACAGATGAACGTCTCAGGGCATCGAGTGAATAACTCGAAGCATTACTCGAGTTACAATCAGGAGAAATTCGGGTTATCCTTAAATTGCAGTAATGTATATATAAAAATAAAGTTAAGTAACTTCTTTTCTACAAGTTTTAAATACTATAGCTTAGTAAAGGTTTAACTGTTGAGTTAAAAATGTAATACAAGTCTCTAAAGTTTATTAACAATTAAGTTTATAATTAATAGAGATTTGATTTTCAAAGTTTTCAAGAAGGACTTTAAAATGTTAATTAAGATAACTAATTAATATTGATTAATTGTTTTGGAGAGTAGCTAAGGCCAATTACTTTATAACGGTATTTAGAGTTTAGATTGATTTATGATTAAGTGATTAGCGGTTAATAAATGAGTAGTTAAGTTTTATTAATTAAATAATTAATTAAGTAATTAAGATAAATTAATTTCTAATTTGGAATTAATTAGGCAATTAATTAAGACTAATTGTAAATTAAGGGTTAATTAGTAATCAATCAAGGAATGATAAATTTTTAATCAATTTTGATAATGAATAATTAGAGATTACTAATTAATTGTAAAAGAATAATTGATTAATTAAATAAAGATTAATCAATTGATAATGAGGTTAATTAAGAAGTGATTAATTAATTAAATGATTGTGATTAATGATTGGTTAAGCAAGGTAAGTTGATTTATTCTTAAGTAATTAATTTAATTTGAATTACAAATAGGCTTGCTTTTAAATGATTGTATTGTCTTGCATTGATTGTTATCTCTGGACTGTAATATTCTGATCTATAATTTACTTATCTGTGACCTTTATATATCTGTGATCTGTGAATGAAAGATAAGCGTATAGTTTATATCGCTTATCAACTATATTTCTGTGTTTTAATCTATGATGATTGATGTTGCACTACTGTGTGAAACCCCTGGACTACACTTTTACACACACAAATATGGATTTCACGTGGAAATCAGTTAAGTCACAGATAATGTAAATTTGATGTTTTTGAAATTGAAATTTTAATTTCAATTGATTTTGAAATTAGAAATTCGGGTTTAAAGTAAAAAGATTTTGAAATAGAATTTCAAAGATAAAAGCTATTTTAAATAACTTAACCGAGTTTTGAAAATTTAAATAATTTGATTTAAATTTGAATTCAAGTTTGAAATTGAATCCTATGATTTGAAACTAGGGATTGAAAATGTTATAAATGTGTTTATCTGAATTTAAACCATTTAAAAATGTAATTTTGAGAATTTGGATTTAACCCAAAGACTTTAACTCGTATGAATGAATCAGATTTTCTGAAATGAAACTGTTTGTTTTAAAAGAATAAAAGCTTTCAGATAAGAAATGAAATTCCAGTTTAATTAATGGAATTTCAATATTGAAGTGAAAATGGTTTTCCAAGTTATGAATGAATTGTTTTGAAAAGCTATGAATTGAATCTGTTTATTTTTAACAGATTTAAATTAATGATTGGTTTAAACCATTCGAAATAAAATTGTTTTGAAAGCTATAAGTTAAATCTTGATTTAAAGGTTTAACGAGTTAATCAAATTGAAATGGAAATTAATTTGGAAAATCTGTGAATGAATCTTTTGTTTAAAAGATTAAAGTGTGGAAATTGTTTAAACCATTGAGGGTTGTTTAAAATGAATCTTTTTGTTTAAAGATTTGAAAATGGTAATCGATTGAAACCATTTAAAAGAAAGATTTTGGGTAATAAGTTGTGACTTAATTGAAATCCCATATCCATATGTTTTTAAATATTTCGCTCACTATTCGGTTTAGCCGGGAGAGGACCTTTGGGTCGTATAACCCATTCCGAATATGTGATACGTCGATATGGATAGCATTTGAAGACCGGTGTTGAAGACCGGATATTTTTGAAAACGGAAGGATTACCGTCGAGTTACTCTGCATCGGCTGATCCCCGGTATAGAGGTTTTATCATCCTTAGTGACGGGAAGTCCGGACGTGATTGGAAATTATCCGGATTTGCAAGGGCTTCGTGAGAAGTGCCTTCGGTTCTGTTCGATCCCGGAACAGACTTGTATGGATTGTATGTCTGACATTACACTTTGAGATATAAAGCCGATTTCTTTCAAATACATCTCTGTTGGTGGCGGAGAATTTATTCTCTTAGCTTAACACCCTTCTCTGAGACGTACGAGCTCAGAGGTTATGTAGTTGAAATTTATCAGCGATATATTCCAAATTTGGTAATGTGGCATGCTGAGTGTAGCTGTGTGATGATCATCGTTTGATCATTTGTGATATGATCATTTGGTTGATCATTTATCTTTGTGATCATAGGTTGATCATCTGTTGACCCGAAGCGTGGCTTTTTGAAAAAGCGTAGCTTTGTGGACGAGACTTCGTCAGGACCTCACAACCCGGAAATGGTCGAAACAGGATCGTTGCGGCAAGGTTATGAGGGTCGCGCCCTTTAGGGTATGTCATTTCCTTCTGGAAAGGGGTGGTATCATGGTATGGAGCCCAGATACTTACTCATGTGGATACACTTTCTTTATGATGTGTGATGTTGGATACCGAGCTCGGATAAAGGTCCCAAAGGACCGGGAGGTGGCATATTCGTGAGTTACCTGTTATAGGGGTAACCCGGCTTTGTTGGCAGAGAGCAGTTTGTCTCTCGGGACGTCCCGCCAGAGCCGATCCCATGCGGCGGAAGGAAGTTCCTTAGCCTGACCATTTGTTGGAAAATCCAAAGAAACAATACGATCCTTGTACGGTTTTAGTTGTATAACCTGCTATGGAATGTGGCGGTAACCTGCTATTGAACATAGTAGCTATAGTAGGCATACGATACTGGTCGTATGCTGGCTAAGATTAATATTATATTTTCGAAATGTTTTCGACACTATGCACTAATGATAATAATACCGAATGATTTTGCGTAGTAAGCATTTTTGACTATCATAAGAAGAAATCTCCTCCAATTCTGCGTTTGCATTGTGTGTGTGGCGGGAGGTCTTATGGTAGTTTCATTTTCCAATAGCATTGCGGATTTCAATGTTTTAAATCCTTTTGTTGTTGTTTAAAGATAAACTGTTTTTTGTTGCTCACACCAGTCCCATGACTGATCCGGAGTTTATTGTTCCTTTCCTAAACTCTGGGTGCTCATAATTTTCCACACGAGCAGTCTAGAGTTGGGTTTCTTTTCAGATATTCAGGTTTAGTAGATTATCTGGAGCTAGTTCATTCATCGGAGTTGCTTATCTTGGAGTTGAGGATTCATTCTTGTCTGAAGATCATTTTGGAGTTATCATTTCTATTGATATTGTTCCGTTGCTGTTGTTATCTTTTCTTTTCCGCTGCTATTTGTTGTATCATATCTCTGATGTATATTGATATTCATTGTATCACTCTGTTGTATCAGATATTATATATCAATGTATTATTCTTTTCTTCCGCTGTGTTATTTACTTAATTGTGTTATAGCTCCGGCGAATCGGATTTGAACGGTCGAATCTGCGGCATTCTAGTACAATGTGAAGTACGGATGTTGATTTTCGAACGCGAAAAATCCGAGTCGTTACATAACTCAAGTTCCTACTTCATCAATTTAAGGTTGCATTTACCAAATTAATTCCTAGCCTCATCTGCCATAAAGGAATCACGGGGACACATTGCAATAAAATAATTCACAATATTGCACAAAGATCTCAGGGCTTAAACAAACCATGTGCCAACTTGCATACTTCAAATATGACAAGCATTCCAGCAGTCTTCTTGGCTCACAATCCTTAGTTTATTTACTAAGTGTTCATGTTTAATCCTATCGTGAGATAGCTAGGTGACTAAATCCCAGTATACATGAAACATTACATAGAGTTTACAAGCATAACTCAAGAACAATCTAACATTCATGTCCAGGGAAAATCATATTTTCAAGTGTTTTGGCTTAAAGAAAATACGAGAATAATTACAACTGGGAATACAGACTAGGCATGTGGGTTATTATTGTTTCATAAGCAACCATGTTTGAACTAAATTCAAGATCTAGCTTAAACAAGATTTCTGGCTCATGGATTTTCTATTTGATCAAGGGTTCAGCACTTTTGGATATTTCCTGTGACGCCCCACCTCTATACCCACGCTAACCAAGAACACTACGATGTAGTGCTGTCAATTAGCACGGAGAATAAGGCTGTTGAGGAGCGACCATCCGTGTAACTTCTTTGTGCGAGCACCGATATGTCAGATAGTATAGAATGCATATCATTTAAGGAGGAAATCCGACATACCGATACAAACTCAAAGCTATCACACGGTGGCTATATATAATCTTCGGAAACAAATATAGAAATAAACGTAACATAAATCCGTCACAGACAATTCATATCACAAAGGCGGAAATAGATATGAATATAACACATGAAAGTGTACATCAGAGTAGTGGACAAATAAGATCCACAATAACACAAAATAAAAGATACAAGTGCAAGACAACAGAATATGTATACATCAAGGAGTCTCAATCTCAAATGTATACGACAAAAACTACTAAACTAGAGTAGTTAGCCAAAAAGTCGGATGATGGCTCCAGATAGGAAGTCATGAGGAAGCACCTGTAAAATCTCAGTCTGACCCGAGTATTATTTAAGAAGAAAATAATAAACGGATCAGTCTAGCTATAATTATCAGATAAAATGAGATAGAATATGAGATATGATAATAGAACGTATGATAACAAAAAGGTGTCATACTATAAAAAGTATACATTAGAAATCCCACAAAAGTCATACAATATCTCAATAATCTCAAAACAGATAAAAGAATGTCATATTCTTAATTTAATTCACCAAGCCACAATAAAATGACATACTCATCAATGTCAATGGTAAAAGCTGGTGAAACATAAAAATCCAGAAATCAATAATTAGAAATCCAGAAATCACAAGAAAGAGGATGGCCAATCCCATAAACTGAACATCGACGCACCTAGAAAGATATGCCCCATGTAAAGTCTAGCATCGATACACCTAGAAAGATGCACCCCATGCAAAGTCGAACATCGACGCACCTAGAAAGATACGACCCATGCTCTAGCATTGACGCACCTAGAAAGATACGCCCCATGCATAAATAAACATCGACGCACCTGAATAGATACGACCCATGTAATGTCTAACATCGATGCACCTAGAAAGATACATCCCATGAAAAGTCGAACATCGACGCACCTAGAAAGATACGACCCATGCATAGACGAACATCGACGCACCTAAATAGGTACGACCCATGCGAGAAATAAACATCGACGCACCTAAATAGATACGACCCATGCGAGAAGTAAACATCGACGCACCTAAATAGATACGACCCATGCGAGAAGTAAACATCGACGCACCTAAATAGATACGACCCATGCGTCTAAACCATAAAATGATCGTCATCGATCATAAAGAATTTCAAAATGTGTGAATCAGAATCACACCAATGAGGCATAGACTAACCTTGAAGATAAAGAGATATGTGTGAATCGAAATCACACAAATGGTGTCTAGTCTAACCTCGCAAACAAAGAGACATCGCACAATCGCTAGTCTAAATCACAAGAATGATCATCATGATCATAATGAAGTGTCGATTACATTAAGCTAGTAAATATAAGAGTTTAGCTTCATGTCCCATAACCACTTGCTTAACTCAAAGATTTACGAACAAATTGTAGATCTGCACTAGAAAATTGTCACAAGAGATTCAATCGAACAAGTCCATGAATTAACCGACGAAGTAAACGCAAGCGTTTCATACCACTTGTTTTGCTAAGCCGTTTAATTATATTTTCTCATACGAATGAGGTAAAGGTTTGTATATACTAGTAGATTGAAAATCGGTTTGAGAAAACGAACTTTTGATACTTAAAATAGTATTGAAATCGCTTTGACGAAAGAGTTTTGATATTTACTATTAGTATTGAAACCTTCATATATCTTTAAAGTGACAAGTCATAAAACGATGGTAGAACAAATCAATTCACGTTCGAAGACGTGAGTAAAGTGCAAAGAAGTCAATCCCAAAACCATCAAAGTAGAAATTCTGATAAACGTTTTTCAGAAGAGATTGCCTACGCAGAGTAATACGGTACGACTTAGTGAAGGCAAGCTGGTCCAACGACCTAAGGAGAAGTAGGTCATACGACCTAAGGGAAGACTGCCGTGCAACCTAGCTGAAGAACAGGTAAAATGACTAAGTGCAAACTCGCGAACGACTTACGACTTAAGGGATAAGGTCATACGACCTAAGTGGAGAATGCCACGCGAGTTAGCAGAAGAACAGGTCAAACGACCAAGTACTAACTCGCGAACGAGTTACGACTTAAGAGGGTTCTGCGACCTACGAGTTTAAGGGTCTTCGACCTAGCAAAAGAACAGGTCGAACGACCTAGGGGAAAACAGGTCAAAACGACCTAGTGCTAACTCGCGAACGAGTTACGACTTAAGAGGGTTCTGCGACCTACGAGTTTAAGGTTTTAAATCGCGAACGACTTAGTACTTGCTTATCTCGCGAACGACTTAAAGTCAATGCGACTTAACGACTTAAGCTCAAATACGAGCTACGAGCTAAGGTCTATACGACCTAACGACTTATCTCAGTACGACCTAAGCCAGGACGAGATAGCAGAAGGCAACGACTTAAGTCTAACTCGGGGACGACCTACGACTTAAGGTCATACGACTTAACAGTTTAAAAGCCAACGACCTAGGACTTAAGAGCCATTCGAGCTACGACTTATCACTTAACTCGCGAAAGACTTAGCGAAGGCAGAACACCCAGAACGACTCAGGCCTTTAACTCGTGAACGACTCAAGGAGTTAACTCGCGAACGACTCAAGGAGTTAACTCGCGAACGACTCAGGCCAGGCGAACAGAAATGCACGCGCGCGACTTAAGCCCTTAACTCGTGAACGACTCACGACTTAGGCTTAACTCGTGGACGACTCAGCGAAGGCCAGAACGACTTAAGGCCAGAAAAATCACCAAAACGCTGAAAATTGAAGTTTTTCGCCAATCCAATCCAAACCAAATGCAAGTGTTGATGCAAATACAATAGGGGATCATTCCCAACAGTCCAAGATAGATATAGGCAAGATGTGAGATCAAAAATCTCACCTTTTCACGGAATTTGATGAAGATGAAGCTTGGGGCAAAGCAAAGATCAACCACAAGCTTGAATCAATGTCTTCACTTTGAATTTGGAGTTAGATGTTGAATTTGCTAAAGAACTTGGGCTTGAAATTTTAATTTCCTATTCCCTCCACCATTTTTGCTAAAGCTTCTAAGTTGATGAAGTGATGAAGAGAAGGAAGGGGTTGGGCTGAGTTAGAAGAGGTGCAGCCCAAACCAAAAGCCCAACACAAAAAGTGACGAAAATTTCACTATCTCCAAACATATCGAAGTTTACACTCAAAAAGATCGCAAACGTCATTTTGAACTCAATGGAGGTGGTCTCGAGTCCTAATTCGACTGTTTGCAAAAAGTAGCTTTTCGAACCAAAATCCGACGAACGGCGAAATATTTAAATAAAATATTTAAATATAAAATCGATAAATATGCGGGTTGTTACAGACTCCCCCCCTTAAAGAAATTGCGTCCTCGCAATACTTAAGTGGAAAACAAAGAGTAACAACCATAAAAGCATATCAACACAAAAGAAAATTTGAAATAAGAAGTTCACCAAAAAGAGCATGAAAGAGAAAACCCGGACGAGTTCGCTCAATGAATTCTCTAGATCTCCCAAGAGCAATCCTTGGGATATGAGAACCATAGAATTTTCAGAAGAAGAACATTTTTATTTCGAAGGCGCTCAACCTCCGAAGTAATGATGCAAGTAGAATGTTGCTCAAAAGTCAAATTAGGTGAAACTTCAATTTCTACTATAACACCAAGCTCAAGAATAAAAATTTGAAACCTTAAGGCATTTCCGTAGAAGAAAGACGTAAGAAAATGTCGTGAATAACAGAAAATTGAGCTGGTGCAACGGCGTAGTACAAAAACGGTACGCCAAATGAACCGAACACCATAAATGAACATCGGACGCTAATCCAGAAAAGAAATGAGATGAAGCTCAATAAAATGGAGTATATCGAAACGTCCGATGAACTTGGCATTTCATACGGACACCATCAAAGAAATAACCACTTGTTGCTTACGACAAAGTGGATTGGCAACACGATTTCCCTCCCGGGAGTATAAAGAATTCAAGACCATAAGATGTAAGGAACTCGAGCCAATATTAAGTCCTTATGAGAAAATAAATATTCCAAAGATTTATGATCGGGGTAGAGAACAAATTTCTCACCCAAAAGTGATGATGCCAAACTCTAAAAGCAAAAACAATAGCCGCGAGCACTAGATCATGAGTGGCATACCTTGTCTCGATAGGCTATAACTATATAGAAGAATAAATGATAGCGCGTTCTCTTTTGCAAGTGAACGACATCAAAACCAATACGATTAACATTGGTACTAAAGAGAAAATCTTGGTTCCCTTCGGGAATCACAAGAATAAAAGTAGCGGAAAAGAATTCTTTCAAATAATCTTCTTTCCTGAAAAGCTAAAACTTTCCAAAAATTACAAATATTCTTTAGGTAATAATCTTTCTAGAGAAATTTACATTTTACTGTGTCTGATTGTCTCATCAAAGCGTTTAGGAAATTCCTATCGATAACGTTGATCAAGCGCATCGACCAGAATTCTTAAAGCACTTAATGGGAAATACAATCACAAAATCATCTTCTATATAATAAACATGTTTCTTAAAAACTTTTAAGAATATTCTTTGTTTGCTTAAAGAACAAAAATCCAATTGTACTTATAAATAAATCTTATGAAAAAGATTTGCAAAATTTTAAATTGCCGTTCTCATCCAAAATCAAAGAACGGAGTCATCGAGGTCGTAGAATACTCGATTCATCAAACGGATGAAATAGTTTGACAAACTAAATGACATAATAAGTCATTCATGAGTTTCATAACGAGTGCGGAATGCTGTAAATGAAATGCTAACTCCCGCAACTCGTGGCAAATGAAAATTGGTGGCAAGGTCGAGCTAAAAAGAGACCTTAACACCACTCAAAAGATTTTCTTAGGTGGTAATCCTAAGACAAGCTCAAAAATACCGGAAATTCTCAAACTACATGAATGAGAGAAATAACGCTTTCCTCATCATGAGGGCTTAAAGAATAAAAGTTGAGGCCACCAAAAATTTGAAATTGGAATCACAAAGAAAAATAGCAATCTGCCTAACAGACTTAAAATGTCGAAAATGAATAGTCCACTCGAGATATAGGATATGGCTATATAAAAATTAATTCAATCCCTACAAAAATCAATTCCGAAGCCTAAGTAGAAAATCGGCTCGGAAAGCTAAATCACATAAAAATAATTTCGACATCAATAATTAGCAAATTGAGTATTGCGGATCCACCAATCCGGATTCGCAATCCTCAAAGAAGTCATCAAGTCCAGAAATGTTTAAAGAAGAGAATCACAAGTTCTTTTGACATAAAAATAATGAGGTGAAACCCATATCAAAAAGAACTCGAATAAGATAATCACAAAATAATTGTCATCAAGAATAGAATGGATACCTTGACCAAGAGAAGTGCTAGAAGAGGCTTGCACAACCTTTAGCTCTCCCTCCTTCTTGCTTGAAGTATGGGACACGCTGTTATATGATGACTCAAACTTTTGCAATAGCGGCAATAGAGGGGTTGCGGACACTCCTTTGCATAATGGTCCATAGAATCACAATTGTAGCATCGTCCACGGCTAGTGGTAGGAGTCTTTGCTACTGGAGTTTGTTGCTTCCCTTTCTTGTCGGGATTGGGATTGGGACCTTTGAACTTAATAGGCCTTTTCATGTTATTGTTGGAGTTTTGTTTAGCACCCACAACTTCAACATCACACTCTCTATCGGCCTCTTCAAGACGAAGAGCGATATCAATAAGCTGATCAAATGAAACTTCGAGTTTCAGGAGCAATGGCTTCTTAAGATTCTTATTCAAGCCATAGACGAACCTCTGATTTTTCTTCAACGGGGTGTTAATGTATTCGACCCCGTATTTGGAAAGAGCTTCGAAAGATGCGACATAGTCCGTCACAGAAGATTCACCTTGAACAAGGTCGATAAAACGCCGGGCCAAGGTTACTTTTTCAGCCTCAGGCACAAATTTCAATTCGAATCTTTCCCGGAATTGCTCCCAAGTGAGATCCGCTTCAACGATTTCAGAAATAAGAAGCTCATACCAATCCAATGCTCTTTCTTGGAGCATGCTAGAAGCCACTTGGACTCGATGGAGATCAATAAGGTTCATGCGAGAGAAGATGCGATCGCATGTTTTGAGCCAAGCTTGAATTTCAATAACACTCTCGGATCCCCGGAATGGCCTTCCACCCAAATCAGTATAATCCCTACACAAGCGTGCAAAACCGGATCTAGGATGAGTAGGCTCTGGAATGGGTCCGATAGCTTGAGCATTCTTAACAAGATCTAGAAGCTGCTGGGCAGACATAAATACTCCATCTTGGGGAGTAGCACTTGATTGACCGACGTTGGTACGGCCAGATCTAACCATTTCTCTTCTTTAAGAAAGAAAGAAGAAGAAAAAGTTATTCTCGGCATAAATGTCAAACAATCATGATTGATAAAACAAGGAATCATAAAAGAAAATAGGATAGAACGGTACAAAGACACGAATAAAATCCTAAGGCACAACTCCTAAGAAAGACTTAGGACATGATCCTTGCTAGATAATTCTACATTGTTCCGAAGTTTGGCTCTGATACCAAGCTGTGACGCCCCACCTCTATACCCACGCTAACCAAGAACACTACGATGTAGTGCTGTCAATTAGCACGGAGAATAAGGCTGTTGAGGAGCGACCATCCGTGTAACTTCTTTGTGCGAGCACCGATATGTCAGATAGTATAGAATGCATATCATTTAAGGAGGAAATCCGACATACCGATACAAACTCAAAGCTATCACACGGTGGCTATATATAATCTTCGGAAACAAATATAGAAATAAACGTAACATAAATCCGTCACAGACAATTCATATCACAAAGGCGGAAATAGATATGAATATAACACATGAAAGTGTACATCAGAGTAGTGGACAAATAAGATCCACAATAACACAAAATAAAAGATACAAGTGCAAGACAACAGAATATGTATACATCAAGGAGTCTCAATCTCAAATGTATACGACAAAAACTACTAAACTAGAGTAGTTAGCCAAAAAGTCGGATGATGGCTCCAGATAGGAAGTCATGAGGAAGCACCTGTAAAATCTCAGTCTGACCCGAGTATTATTTAAGAAGAAAATAATAAACGGATCAGTCTAGCTATAATTATCAGATAAAATGAGATAGAATATGAGATATGATAATAGAACGTATGATAACAAAAAGGTGTCATACTATAAAAAGTATACATTAGAAATCCCACAAAAGTCATACAATATCTCAATAATCTCAAAACAGATAAAAGAATGTCATATTCTTAATTTAATTCACCAAGCCACAATAAAATGACATACTCATCAATGTCAATGGTAAAAGCTGGTGAAACATAAAAATCCAGAAATCAATAATTAGAAATCCAGAAATCACAAGAAAGAGGATGGCCAATCCCATAAACTGAACATCGACGCACCTAGAAAGATATGCCCCATGTAAAGTCTAGCATCGATACACCTAGAAAGATGCACCCCATGGAAAGTCGAACATCGACGCACCTAGAAAGATACGACCCATGCTCTAGCATTGACGCACCTAGAAAGATACGCCCCATGCATAAATAAACATCGACGCACCTGAATAGATACGACCCATGTAATGTCTAACATCGATGCACCTAGAAAGATACATCCCATGAAAAGTCGAACATCGACGCACCTAGAAAGATACGACCCATGCATAGACGAACATCGACGCACCTAAATAGGTACGACCCATGCGAGAAATAAACATCGACGCACCTAAATAGATACGACCCATGCGAGAAGTAAACATCGACGCACCTAAATAGATACGACCCATGCGAGAAGTAAACATCGACGCACCTAAATAGATACGACCCATGCGTCTAAACCATAAAATGATCGTCATCGATCATAAAGAATTTCAAAATGTGTGAATCGGAATCACACCAATGAGGCATAGACTAACCTTGAAGATAAAGAGATATGTGTGAATCGAAATCACACAAATGGTGTCTAGTCTAACCTCGCAAACAAAGAGACATCGCACAATCGCTAGTCTAAATCACAAGAATGATCATCATGATCATAATGAAGTGTCGATTACATTAAGCTAGTAAATATAAGAGTTTAGCTTCATGTCCCATAACCACTTGCTTAACTCAAAGATTTACGAACAAATTGTAGATCTGCACTAGAAAATTGTCACAAGAGATTCAATCGAACAAGTCCATGAATTAACCGACGAAGTAAACGCAAGCGTTTCATACCACTTGTTTTGCTAAGCCGTTTAATTATATTTTCTCATACGAATGAGGTAAAGGTTTGTATATACTAGTAGATTGAAAATCGGTTTGAGAAAACGAACTTTTGATACTTAAAATAGTATTGAAATCGCTTTGACGAAAGAGTTTTGATATTTACTATTAGTATTGAAACCTTCATATATCTTTAAAGTGACAAGTCATAAAACGATGGTAGAACAAATCAATTCACGTTCGAAGACGTGAGTAAAGTGCAAAGAAGTCAATCCCAAAACCATCAAAGTAGAAATTCTGATAAACGTTTTTCAGAAGAGATTGCCTACGCAGAGTAATACGGTACGACTTTGTGAAGGCAAGCTGGTCCAACGACCTAAGGAGAAGTAGGTCATACGACCTAAGGGAAGACTGCCGTGCAACCTAGCTGAAGAACAGGTAAAATGACTAAGTGCAAACTCGCGAACGACTTACGACTTAAGGGATAAGGTCATACGACCTAAGTGGAGAATGCCACGCGAGTTAGCAGAAGAACAGGTCAAACGACCAAGTACTAACTCGCGAACGAGTTACGACTTAAGAGGGTTCTGCGACCTACGAGTTTAAGGGTCTTCGACCTAGCAAAAGAACAGGTCGAACGACCTAGGGGAAAACAGGTCAAAACGACCTAGTGCTAACTCGCGAACGAGTTACGACTTAAGAGGGTTCTGCGACCTACGAGTTTAAGGTTTTAAATCGCGAACGACTTAGTACTTGCTTATCTCGCGAACGACTTAAAGTCAATGCGACTTAACGACTTAAGCTCAAATACGAGCTACGAGCTAAGGTCTATACGACCTAACGACTTATCTCAGTACGACCTAAGCCAGGACGAGATAGCAGAAGGCAACGACTTAAGTCTAACTCGGGGACGACCTACGACTTAAGGTCATACGACTTAACAGTTTAAAAGCCAACGACCTAGGACTTAAGAGCCATTCGAGCTACGACTTATCACTTAACTCGCGAAAGACTTAGCGAAGGCAGAACACCCAGAACGACTCAGGCCTTTAACTCGTGAACGACTCAAGGAGTTAACTCGCGAACGACTCAAGGAGTTAACTCGCGAACGACTCAGGCCAGGCGAACAGAAATGCACGCGCGCGACTTAAGCCCTTAACTCGTGAACGACTCACGACTTAGGCTTAACTCGTGGACGACTCAGCGAAGGCCAGAACGACTTAAGGCCAGAAAAATCACCAAAACGCTGAAAATTGAAGTTTTTCGCCAATCCAATCCAAACCAAATGCAAGTGTTGATGCAAATACAATAGGGGATCATTCCCAACAGTCCAAGATAGATATAGGCAAGATGTGAGATCAAAAATCTCACCTTTTCACGGAATTTGATGAAGATGAAGCTTGGGGCAAAGCAAAGATCAACCACAAGCTTGAATCAATGTCTTCACTTTGAATTTGGAGTTAGATGTTGAATTTGCTAAAGAACTTGGGCTTGAAATTTTAATTTCCTATTCCCTCCACCATTTTTGCTAAAGCTTCTAAGTTGATGAAGTGATGAAGAGAAGGAAGGGGTTGGGCTGAGTTAGAAGAGGTGCAGCCCAAACCAAAAGCCCAACACAAAAAGTGACGAAAATTTCACTATCTCCAAACATATCGAAGTTTACACTCAAAAAGATCGCAAACGTCATTTTGAACTCAATGGAGGTGGTCTCGAGTCCTAATTCGACTGTTTGCAAAAAGTAGCTTTTCAAACCAAAATCCGACGAACGGCGAAATATTTAAATAAAATATTTAAATATAAAATCGATAAATATGCGGGTTGTTACATTTCCATTGCAACCTTGAATCTTTCATTTGAGCCTCAGCACTTACACAAGTGTAATGCAACTCATATACATTTTGGTTTCTATGTTTTCCATGCCATATCTAAACCAGGTACAAGTATTCTCTATTTACTTTCATGATTTTATACTTTACCTTTCTGGGTGTAACCAAACAGAGCAAAACATTCAATCATCAAATCAATCAAAACATCCAGAAACACCCATTAAAACATCCATTGAAGCATCCATTAAAACCATAGTAATGGAATCAAAAACATGTAGAAAAATAACATAAATCTGGCTGCCTCATAACAGGACTTAATGCCATGGGTTTAGTGAGATTACTCATAGAAAAATGCTTCTCTTGCTAACTCAGAAAAGAATCCTTTTCAAAACTTGTTTTTCTACTTGTAAGTATTTTCTCCTTTGTTTTCTTAAATGTTTTTGGGTAGCAAAAATGATTTTTTTTCTGGTTTATACTTGGGTTTATAAGAGAGGTTTTTCTAGGGTTTTATCATTGTAAAATCTCATTTCTACCCTGGCCAAAACTCATGCATTTTGCATTTCAAATTTGTTTATTTTTCACCTTTAATATCCTGGCCATATGTGAGACATGCCTCCCCCTTTTTCTTTTCCAGAATATATATATTATATTCTTACCAAGTCATGATAATTGTGTGACATTGTTCACTTGTTTATTTTCTAAAATCCTCCTTTCTATTTTCTCCCTAAAGCAATTATTTTGCTTGCAATTCTTCTTTTGCCATTTTAGTGTTATAGTTTCACTTGCTTATGTATACCTTACAGTGCTTGAAAATGTATATTTGTATACATATCTTATCTAGGCTTATTTAATTCCTCTTAATTTCAGAAACATATGCACCTATATGTATACAGGTTTTCAAATCCTTATAACATATATGTGTATATTTTTTTTCTCTGGATTTTAAATAAAATCTGTTTACTGATTTAAAATAAAACTTACTTTTCTTATTTTCTGGGATGATCCATATAATTCCAGAAATCAAATATCCATGTTGCAAAATCATGTTTGTATTGCTTTTTAATTCTTGTTTTAAATTCAAGAAATCTGGAGTTCTTCCTTGTGCCATATCAGTGTGCACGTGCACACATGCACACATACTTGCACACAATTAACTCCATATATTCCTATACAAATAATTTCAAATATTTTCAAAATTCAACTAAAACAAGATTCCATGAATTTCTGGGGCATTACACCATGTGGAAATTGGTGGGCACCCAGAGTTTAGAAGGGAACAATAAACTCCGAGTCAGTCATGGTGACTGGTGTGAGATCGTAAAACGGTTATTTTTCACAAAGAAAATAAAACAAATTCGCAATGCATTTGGAAAATGAAACTACCATAAGACCTCCCACCACACACACAATGCAAACGCAGAATTGGAGGAGATTTCTTCTTATGATAGTCAAAGATGCTTACTACGCAAAAATCAAATCATTTTTGATATTATTATTAGTGCATAGTGTAGAAATCATTTCGAAAGTACAATATAAATCTTAGCCAGCATACGTACCATTATAGTATTCTTGCTATAGCTGCCATATTAGATGGCAGGTTCTACAACTAAAACCGTACAAGTCACGTATTAGAGTTTGGATTTCCAAGAAATGGTCAGGCTAAGGAACTTCCTATCCACGATGGGTACGTCCCTGGAATAGACGACCCGAGAAATAACCTAACATTACGGTTAGATCTCTGCCAACACAAGGCCGGGTTACCTCTGCAAAAGTAGGTAACTACTGACACGCGTATGTCATCCCCCGATCGTAACCGATCTTCCCGAGGATCCCCGATTTCCAACAACCACAAAGAAATAAATTTGCAGCAACCACATAGGTTAAGTATCTGGGCTCCATACCATGATACCACCTCTATCCAGAAGAAATGACATACACTAAGGGGCGCTACTCCCTAGAACCTTGCTGCATCCTTCCTGTTTTGACCATTTCCGGAGTGTGAGGCTCGACGAAGTCTCGTCCACAAAGCTACGCTTTCTACAAAGCCATGCTTCGGGTCAAACAAATGATCAACCTATGATCACAAAGATATAAGATCAAACAAATGATCATATCACAAATGATCAAACACTGATCATTTCACAGCAACACTTAGTATGCCACGTTACCAAATTGGGAGTATATCGCTGATAAATTTCAACTACATAACCTCTGAGCTCGTACGTCTCAAAGAAGGGTGTTAAGCTAAGAGAATAAATTCTCCGCCACCAACAAATATGTATTTGAAAGAAATCAGCTTTATATCTCAAATTGTAACGTCAGACACACAATCCATACAAGTCTGTTCCCGGATCGAACAGAACCGAAGGCACTTCTCACGAAGCCCTTGCATATCCGGATAAATTTCTAATCACGTCCGTACTTCCCGTCACTAAGGGTGATAAAACCTCTAAACCGGAGATCAGCCGATGTAGAGTAACTCGACGGTAATCCTTCCGTTTTCAAAAATATCCGGTCTTCAACACCGGTCTTCAAATGCAATTCATAACGACGTATCACATATTCGGAATGGGTTATACGACCCCATGGTCCTTTCCCGGCTAACCCGAATAGTGAGCGCTTATTCAAAAATAAGTGTGGCATTCAAATTCATCCAATTCACAACAAATACCATTCAAGGTAATTATTGATAGTCGGTTATTTAACTATCAATAAAGATGCGCAACATCATCAGATTCCAAATAATTTTCCAAATTATTTATTTTCCAAAAAATCTTTACTAGATATAAAGTTTCCACACTTCAAAAATAAATCAACATTTATTTTTCTAAACAGTTTCCCTTTCCTTTATAAATTCCCTATTGAATTTATATTTCAAAATATCTACTGATATACGATTCTCAAATCGATTTCAAATATTCAATTTCATTTTATCTTTAAGAAGATAAAATCTCAAAAACGTTTCATTTCATTTTGGAAAACATTCCCATACTTATTTAATAATAAGTATTTCACAAATCATTTATTTTCAACACTTGGAAAATATTCTATATACTTAAATCAAGATTAAGTATATATTTCATTCTTTAAGGAAATCATTTACTTTGACAACATTTATTTGAGTCAAAACGAATGTTACGTAAAACATCGTTACGACGACTCAAAATCAATAGTATAGGAATTCGAAATTAAGATAGATATGTAAATCCCAATACTGCATAAAACATTTCCTTTCGGAAATCATTTACTATAACAACAGTGTTATAGTCCACCATTTCCTTATATTTCTCGAAAACGTCTATTTCAACAATGAATGTTGAAATCTATGTATTCAATACTTAACACGTTTTAAAACATCTTTTAAAACAATTAACTTCATTTTATAATATCGCTTCCCCAAAACCATATCCATTTTACTTAAAAATATATTCACTGTCCAAAATCGTGAATATACTTCACTAACCAAATTTCAATCTTTTCTACACATTTATTCCAAGAATTATCCACTATCCAAAATCATGGATAAAATTCCTTTAATCACTTTCTATATTCAACTCATCAAATTTGATTGATTTTCGAATTTATAAAAACAATGTTTATAAATCCCATTTCCATTTTGTAACAACTTCAATTTAATAAATCCCCTTTATTAACAATTCGGTTCATAACTCAAATCTTATACCAACAATCCATATTATAAGTTAAATACTTATAATTCCTTTATTTTACCAAAACATTTCCATTTATAAGTTCATAATTTATAAATTCCATTTATTTATAAATTCTTAAAAATTCATTTTAACGCTTATAAAAACTCGTTTTTATAATACCAACATTTTAATTTATAAAATGTCAACTTTATAAACCTTTTAAGTAAACCGTTTATAATATTTTAAAAATCTCAATTTAAAACATTTTATAAATCAATCAACTATTTATTCCAAAAATCACTTTTCGGTTATATTTCACAAAGATCTTAACTTTTGTAACTTTAAAATTTGAACGTTTATTTATTTAAAATAAGTCACTTCAAAAATTCAATAAAACGTCTACTTTCAAAAATCACTTAAAAATCTTTTTAAATTAAAAGTCGTTATTTTTAAAACTTGAATCCGATGATGCAACAGCACCAATTAGTCAATCACAACATCAAACATCATATATCAACATATGATAACAGAATATACATCAATATCTGTAAATAAATAACTACTGGTGAGGAATCCAGTTAGATCCCTCCAACCTGTTTCCCTGCATCCACAGATGTTAGCACAATACCAATTCCACTTCGAGGTGGAATATCGCGGTATATGGGTTTTATAAAAATATCCGCTTACTAACGGCACAATAGGGTCTCATCCGCTATACGAGGCGGGAAATCAATCAATCCAATATATACATATGCCAATATGTATATATTGCTATATATAGATATATATCCTACTATATCTAATATCACATCCAAACAGACAAACAAACAATAACTGAAGATTCCACTTTTCATTTGAGTGAGAAAAATCTCACCTTAGCTTTTATTTTGCCATCCATTTTCCATTCCAGTCATTTCTTCAAGATTTTTGAACCTTGTATAAACAATTTATACATTTATTAATATTCGAATAAATCGAATAATAAATTTTCATTCTGGATTGTTTAATTAATTAATAGTTTCATTTAAACCAATCTTTCCTTAAATAAATTTATTTTAACTAATTCTTTTACTTACAAATTAGTTTCCTTTAATAAATCATTTTATTTAACAAATTTTCCTTTTACTAATTTTCCCTTAACATTTAAAAATCCAAACTTTATCAATACAAAAATAATTTTCTATTCCCACAACAACATACTTACATATATATATTTATTGTTCTAACAATATATCTTTGTTTAACCTAAAACAAATTGTCTTTACCTCACTGTAAAAGTGTATATACTGTTATTATTATTTTTTTCTTTTAAATTCAGCAGAAATTTTATCACTTGCAGTTAATTATATACATAAAAAAAATTTAAATCGAAGAATAAATTGTTAACTGCAGATATACCTCACCGATAACGCTCGACTCCTACTCGCGACTTCGAGTGAACTGCACGCAACCCCAAATCTGCTGACGAACTCCATCGACCACCTGACTTCGCAGTCGCCATGCCTGTGCTTCCTCGAGTTGCCAACCAACTGCTTAAATGCGCCACCTCCACGATTCCTGCTCGTCTCCACCTTTCCCTCGCACGTCGACCCGGCGCGAGCTTCGCGAACACCACAGCCTCGCGATCGAACTCGAGTTCGATACTTCCAAAACCCTAGCACGCTGCGATCTCTAACTCGAGAATGCCTTCACTCAACCACTCGCGTGGACTAACTGTCGAAGAAGAAGAGGGGGGTGGCCGCGATTCGAACCCAGGCAGAAGAGTGAGCTCGCGAATTCGAATGAAATCGATTTTGATTATTGATTTAAATCTGAGGAGGGAACTCGCGATTTACAGACAACATCACGCGCTCTACTCTGAGATCGAAGTCGTTGTTCCCATTTCGAGTTGATTTGTTTTCTGTGGTTCGAATGGAAGGAGAAAGGCTCGATTTTTATTCGAATTGAAGTCGACTTGGTTTAAAACAGAAGAGGATCTGTTGCGTTATGAAGAAGCGGCCATTATAAATTTTTCTTCTGAAATTTTGATTTCTGCTTCGTATGGGAGACAAAGGGTACGAGATATTATGAGGCAGAGGGAACACGATTTTAAATAAAGGCGTCTCGATTTTTTTACAGGTGACGGTATACCTGAAATGATGTAAGATATTTTAAATTGAAAACGATTAATTTTCGTTTAGACGTTTCTACCTCGTACGCTCACACGAAGACTCCGAAAATTACGAAATTTGAAATCCGGTAATAATACAATATTACGGACCCAATGGAACTGGTTTCGTCGAATTCCGAGACTGCGCCTCGGACGGCTATTTTTGAATGTTGATTCAAACGATATAATTTCAAACTGAACAATTCACTTCCAAATTCGATTCTGAAGCTTCTATTATCTTCAGTGTTATCAACACGAATTTTAAAAGCTTTCAAAATATTTTTCTTCAACTTTAAATTGAAGATTTAAATTTTTATTCAATTCAATAGATTAAATTATATAATTTAATCGCCAAATTCAGAGTTATATTGGGGATTCAAATTAAATTATCGTTCAAATATTTAAAATTAATTAAATATTCTCAATTAAATTTGTTCAGAATTCTGGGTCGTTACAGACTTCCCTCCTTAAAAGAATTTCGTCCTCGAAATTACAAGTTAGGAAAAATGGTCCTTAACTCGTCTACTATTTTTCACAATCTAATAGTTTTATCAAATTTTATCATAGTAAATCTTTCTACTAAAGATTCGTTATTAATCTCAACTAACTTTCCAAACACTTTCATAGTTTTCAAACAATATTGTTTACTTCAAAATTCAAATTCGAGTTTAAATTCAAATTTTAAACTTTCAAAATTTTCTCAAAAATTTTCTAACATTCGAAATTTCCGAAAATTTTTGCCAGCGTCTCCTTTGCGCGGCTAATACGGCACGACTACAAAACGTCCCTACGGACTCTCAGATTTCAAAAAGAAAAAGAAAAAGCCAAGCGGCTAGACAAGAAATCATCAAATCTCATATTGAAATTCAAATACTTACCTTTTGTCGAGCAATTCAAATTCTCTTCAAAATTAAAATCCCAATTCCTTCACACCTGTATATCCTACTAGCCATAATATCTAGTTACATATATTCAAACCATTTTGCAAATTCTATTACAAAATTTTCAATATATGCTTCTTATACATTTTTACTTCACTGTTGAGGTTACATATCTATTTTCATTCAATTTTACATTTCATTTTCATTTGAATTCAATTCACAATTTCAATTCAATTTGAATTCTATTTAACTTCTGAATATTGAGTTTTATCGATTAGCTTTCATTTACAACTACTTATTTTAGATTAGTTTCAATTACTAATTCATCACAAATCCAATTCTCTCTATTCAAATTTGTTTTCAACATTCAGTTTCAATTTTATTCACTTACAATTGAAAATTCCATTCATTTGAAATTTATTTCTACTTACTTGAATCTTCAATTTCGAACCATTCTTTTATTTAGTCACAATTCAAGTTTCAATTTAACTAATTCAACTTCCATTTCTGTATTTCGTGAATTAATAAATTATCAAAGTAGCTTATTCGGATTCAATCCATTTTATTTTTCTCAGGTTTGGATTTTATTCCACTTGATTCAAGTCTCATTTCATTTTTCAATTTCAATTCATTGCTTACAACTTCAAAATGAATCTCAACTTTCAATTTCAGTTTCATTTAATTGATTCACTTGTACTCATTTTAATTTAACTCCATCCTTTAAGTTAAATTTATTCTATCAAAATTCAATTTGCATAGGTTATCAACTTACAATATTTCATAAATATTTTTATATATAGTATTCCAGAGTCTTTTCAACCTTTTCAAAACCATTTTTGAAAACAATTCAATTTATCCCTTGAATTTCCAAAACAAAACTCAATTTTCCAAACAACTCCATTTAAAACAATTTGGCAGCAATTCCTCTTTTGGAAGCCGAAAATGAACATCGATGATGCTGCAGTCATTACCAAAGTTATTTTCCAGCGACCGAAAAGAGTTTAGAGCTTTTCATCCCTTCAGAATACTTTTCAAAACCTTCGAAATCCATTTTCAAATCAAAAAGATTTAAACTTCCAAATCCCCAAAATTTTCAAATTCTTTTCAAAACATTTCCAAATACTCCTCTGGAATTCCGTTTCAAATTATAAGTCACATTTATAATTTACATTCTTAAATTTTGGAGTTACGATTTCAATTTTCTTATTCAATTCCAGTGATGATAATTCACTATTATTACTTCCTAACATCCAAACATCCATATACTATGATAATTCATAGAAAATTATTTCCTTTATATACAAAAATAGTTTTAGGTAAAATTATTTCATTTACCCTATTTAAAACAATACTGTGTCGGTTTATCTTGTTTAAGAGTTTAGAAACCCCTATCGATTACAGTTAGCTAGACTACACCGACCAGAATCTATAAACAATCAACCGATAAGTCAACACAATACAAAACAATTTTATATTCACTAACGAATACGCACTCGTATCTATTATTACACTCAAACTCATTCTAGAGTACTGCTGACTCTATCTCTAATGAGTAACACCCAACAGAGCAGGGTTGTCGCTTAACCATATGCTCTGATACCACGCTGTCAAGACCCGCAAATCTGTACCCTTGATTAAACACTAATCTCCATTGATTAACTCAAGAGGCATGGAAATACGAACCCTGAGGGTTTAAGAAAAAGAAAAAGTAGAAGAAGAACAACAGAACAACATCAGAACAGAAACAATATCAGAATCTCACATATCGCAGCGGAACAATATACAATAGATAATTACTAGTCTTTTAAAACAAAGAACTATATCAGTTTATACATACATCAATCATCAGAGTCAATATACAACTCGATACAATAATGGACGGTTATATAAACTTGTCCTCATACAGAATACACAGCGGAATAAATAATATCAGATACAAATACTACGTCTCGCCATCCAGCTTGCTTCCAAAACTCCAGAATATCCAGAATATCCTGATAACCTAACTCTAGACTGCCCGTGTGGAAATTGGTGGGCACCCAGAGTTTAGAAGGGAACAATAAACTCCGAGTCAGTCATGGTGACTAGTGTGAGATCGTAAAACAGTTATTTTTCACAAAGAAAATAAAACAAATTCGCAATGCTTTTGGAAAATGAAACTACTATAAGACCTCCCACCACACACACAATGCAAACGCAGAATTGGAGGAGATTTCTTCTTATGATAGTCAAAGATGCTTACTACGCAAAAATCAAATCATTTTTGATATTATTATTAGTGCATAGTGTAGAAATCATTTCGAAAGTACAATATAAATCTTAGCCAGCATACGTACCATTATAGTATGCTTGCTATAGCTGCCATATTAGATGGCAGGTTCTACAACTAAAACCGTACAAGTCACGTATTGGAGTTTGGATTTCCAACAAATGGTCAGGCTAAGGAACTTCCTATCCACGATGGGTACATCCCTGGAATAGACGACCCGAGAAATAACTTAACATTACGGTTAGATCTCTGCCAACACAAGGCCGGGTTACCTCTGCAAAAGTAGGTAACTACTGACACGCGTATGTCATCCCCCGATCGTAACCGATCTTCCCGAGGATCCCCGATTTCCAACAACCACAAAGAAATAAATTTGCAGTAACCACATAGGTTAAGTATCTGGGCTCCATACCATGATACCACCTCTATCCAGAAGAAATGACATACACTAAGGGGCGCTACTCCCTAGAACCTTGCCGCATCCTTCCTGTTTTGACCATTTCCGGAGTGTGAGGCTCGACGAAGTCTCATCCACAAAGCTACGCTTTCTACAAAGCCATGCTTCGGGTCAAACAAATGATCAACCTATGATCACAAAGATATAAGATCAAACAAATGATCATATCACAAATTATCAAACACTGATCATTTCACAGCAACACTTAGTATGCCACGTTACCAAATTGGGAGTATATCGCTGATAAATTTCAACTACATAACCTCTGAGCTCGTACGTCTCAGAGAAGGGTGTTAAGCTAAGAGAATAAATTCTCTGCCACCAACAGATATGTATTTGAAAGAAATCAGCTTTATATCTCAAATTGTAACGTCAGACACACAATCCATACAAGTCTGTTCCGAGATCGAACAGAACCGAAGGCACTTCTCACGAAGCCCTTGCATATCCGGATAAATTTCTAATCACGTCCGGACTTCCCATCACTAAGGGTGATAAAACCTCTAAACCGGAGATCAGCCGATGTAGAGTAACTCGACGGTAATCCTTCCGTTTTCAAAAATATCCGGTCTTCAACACCGGTCTTCAAATGCAATTCATAACGACGTATCACATATTCGGAATGGGTTATACGACCCCATGGTCCTTTCCCGGCTGACCCGAATAGTGAGCGCTTATTCAAAAATAAGTGTGGCATTCAAATTCATCCAATTCACAACAAATACCATTCAAGGTAATTATTGATAGTCGGTTATTTAACTATCAATAAAGATGCGCAACATCATCAGATTCCAAATAATTTTCCAAATTATTTATTTTCCAAAAAATCTTTACTAGATATAAAGTTTCCACACTTCAAAAATAAATCAACATTTATTTTTCTAAACAGTTTCCCTTTCCTTTATAAATTCCCTATTGAATTTATATTTCAAAATATCTACTGATATACGATTCTCAAATCGATTTCAAATATTCAATTTCATTTTATCTTTAAGAAGATAAAATCTCAAAAACGTTTCATTTCATTTTGGAAAACATTCCCATACTTATTTAATAATAAGTATTTCACAAATCATTTATTTTCAACACTTGGAAAATATTCTATATACTTAAATCAAGATTAAGTATATATTTCATTCTTTAAGGAAATCATTTACTTTGACAACATTTATTTAAGTCAAAACGAATGTTACGTAAAACATCGTTACGACGACTCAAAATCAATAGTATAGGAATTCGAAATTAAGATAGATATGTAAATCCCAATACTGCATAAAACATTTCCTTTCGGAAATCATTTACTATAACAACAGTGTTATAGTCCACCATTTCCTTATATTTCTCGAAAACGTCTATTTCAACAATGAATGTTGAAATCTATGTATTCGATACTTAACACGTTTTAAAACATCTTTTAAAACAATTAACTTCATTTTATAATATCGCTTCCCCAAAACCATATCCATTTTACTTAAAAATATATTCACTGTCCAAAATCGTGAATATACTTCACTAACCAAATTTCAATCTTTTCTACACATTTATTCCAAGAATTATCCACTATCCAAAATCGTGGATAAAATTCCTTTAATCACTTTCTATATTCAACTCATCAAATTTGATTGATTTTCGAATTTATAAAAACAATGTTTATAAATCCCATTTCCATTTTGTAACAACTTCAATTTAATAAATCCCCTTTATTAACAATTCGATTCATAACTCAAATCTTATACCAACAATCCATATTATAAGTTAAATACTTATAATTCCTTTATTTTACCAAAACATTTCCATTTATAAGTTCATAATTTATAAATTCCATTTATTTATAAATTCTTAAAAATTCATTTTAACGCTTATAAAAACTCGTTTTTATAATACCAACATTTTAATTTATAAAATGTCAACTTTATAAACCTTTTAAGTAAACCGTTTATAATATTTTAAAAATCTCAATTTAAAACATTTTATAAATCAATCAACTATTTATTCCAAAAATCACTTTTCGGTTATATTTCACAAAGATCTTAACTTTTGTAACTTTAAAATTTGAACGTTTATTTATTTAAAATAAGTCACTTCAAAAATTCAATAAAACGTCTACTTTCAAAAATCACTTAAAAATCTTTTTAAATTAAAAGTCGTTATTTTTAAAACTTAAATCCGATGATGCAACAGCACCAATTAGTCAATCACAACATCAAACATCATATATCAACATATGATAACAGAATATACATCAATATCTGTAAATAAATAACTACTGGTGAGGAATCCAGTTGGATCCCTCCAACCTGTTTCCCTGCATCCACAGATGTTAGCACAATACCAATTCCACTTCGAGGTGGAATATCGCGGTATATGGGTTTTATAAAAATATCCGCTTACTAACGGCGCAATAGGGTCTCATCCGCTATACGAGGCGGGAAATCAATCAATCCAATATATACATATGCCAATATGTATATATTGCTATATATAGATATATATCCTACTATATCTAATATCACATCCAAACAGACAAACAAACAATAACTGAAGATTCCACTTTTCATTTGAGTGAGAAAAATCTCACCTTAGCTTTTATTTTGCCATCCATTTTCCATTCCAGTCATTTCTTCAAGATTTTTGAACCTTGTATAAACAATTTATACATTTATTAATATTCGAATAAATCAAATAATAAATTTTCATTCTGGATTGTTTAATTAATTAATAGTTTCATTTAAACCAATCTTTCCTTAAATAAATTTATTTTAACTAATTCTTTTACTTACAAATTAGTTTCCTTTAATAAATCATTTTATTTAACAAATTTTCCTTTTACTAATTTTCCCTTAACATTTAAAAATCCAAACTTTATCAATACAAAAATAATTTTCTATTCCCACAACAACATACTTACATATATATATTTATTGTTCTAACAATATATCTTTGTTTAACCTAAAACAAATTGTCTTTACCTCACTGTAAAAGTGTATATACTGTTATTATTATTTTTTTCTTTTAAATTCAGCAGAAATTTTATCACTTGCAGTTAATTATATACATAAAAAAAAATTTAAATCGAAGAATAAATTGTTAACTGCAGATATACCTCACCGATAACGCTCGACTCCTACTCGCGACTTCGAGTGAACTGCACGCAACCCCAAATCTGCTGACGAACTCCATCGACCACCTGACTTCGCAGTCGCCATGGCCGTGCTTCCTCGAGTTGCCAACCAACTGCTTGAATGCGCCACCTCCACGATTCCTGCTCGTCTCCACCTTTCCCTCGCACGTCGACCCGGCGCGAGCTTCGCGAACACCACAGCCTCGCGATCGAACTCGAGTTTGATACTTCCAAAACCCTAGCACGCTGCGATCTCAAACTCGCAAATGCCTTCACTCAACCACTCGCGTGGACTAACTATCGAAGAAGAAGAGGGGGGTGGCCGCGATTCGAACCCAGGCAGAAGAGTGAGCTCGCGAATTCGAATGAAATCGATTTTGATTATTGGTTTAAATCTGAGGAGGGAACTCGCGATTTACAGACAACATCACGCGCTCTACTCTGAGATCGAAGTCGTCGTTCCCATTTCAAGTTGATTTGTTTTCTGTGGTTCGAATGGAAGGAGAAAGGCTCGATTTTTATTCGAATTGAAGTCGACTTGGTTTAAAACAGAAGAGGATCTGTTGCGTTATGAAGAAGCAGCCATTATAATTTTTTCTTCTGAAATTTTGATTTCTACTTCGTATGGGAGACAAAGGGTACGAGATATTATGAGGCAGAGGGAACACGATTTGAAATAAAGGCATCTCGATTTTTTTACAGGTGACGGTATACCTGAAATGATGTAAGATATTTTAAATTGAAAACGATTAATTTTCGTTTAGACGTTTCTACCTCGTACGCTCACACGAAGACTCCGAAAATTACGAAATTTGAAATCCGATAATAATACAATATTACGGACCCAATGGAACTGGTTTCGTCGAATTCCGAGACTGCGCCTCGGACGGCTATTTTTGAATGTTGATTCAAACGATATAATTTCAAACTGAACAATTCACTTCCAAATTCGATTCTGAAGCGTCTATTATCTTCAGTGTTATCAATACGAATTTTAAAAGCTTTCAAAATATTTTTCTTCAACTTTAAATTGAAGATTTAAATTTTTATTCAATTCAATAGATTAAATTATATAATTTAATCGCCAAATTCAGAGTTATATTGGGGATTCAAATTAAATTATCGTTCAAATATTTAAAATTAATTAAATATTCTCAATTAAATTTGTTCAGAATTCTGGGTCGTTACAGCTAGTCTAAATCACGAAAATGATCGTCATGATCATAAAGAAGTGTCAATTTCACTAAGCCAGTAAATATATGAGTTTAGCTTCATGTCCCATAACAACTAGCTTAACTTAAATATTTACGAACAAACTGTAGGTCTTCACTAGAAAATTGTCACAAAAGGGTTTAGCCGAACAAGTCCAAGAGCTAACCGACGAAGTGAACGCAAGCGTTTCATACCACTCATTTTACTAAGTCATTTAATTCGATTTCTCATCCGAGTGAAGTAAAGGTTTGTATATACTAATAGGTAGGAAAACGGTTTAGGAAAAAGAGCTTTGTAATAAAATAGGGTTGAAATCGTTTTGATGAAAGAGTTTTGATATTTACTACTAGTATTGAAACCTCTATGTCTTTAGAGTGACAAGTCACCAAAACGATTGTTGAAACAAATCGAATCACAAATTCACATTCGAAGGCGTGAGTAAAGTCCAAAGAAATCAATTCCAAAATCATCAAAGTAGAAACACTCCTGCGACCTAACGTGGCCGAGCTAAGGAATACAAGCAGGCCAAGCGACCTAAGAAAGTGAGGTTGAGCGACTTAATTGCTTGCGAGCTAGGTCAGGCGACCTAACATGATAGCGGTTTAAGTGGGTGTGCGACCTAAAACATGGTCGATTGAAGTGTTGGAGCGACCTAAGGAGTTAAAGCAGGCCGATACGTTGCGACCTAAAGTGGTGAGGTCGAGCGACCTAACAGATGTAAGGTCTAATGACCTAGTGGCCAATGGCCCAAGGAGAGCGACCTAAGTGGTCAGATAGGCGCGACCTATAGGGGAACAACCTAACTAGGCGAGCGACCTAAGGGAAATGAGGTCCAGCGACCTAAGGGAAATGAGGTCCTGCGACCTAAAGGTAATAAGGTCTAACGACCTAAAGTAAATAAGGTCTAGCGACCTAATGTTGTTGGGGTCCATGCGACCTAACGGAGTTGCGACCTAACACAAATGTGAGCATATGAGGTTGAACGACCTAACTGCAAACGGGCCAGGCATGCGACCTAACTGCAGGAAAACGCTAATAACTCGAAAATTTTGGGTTTTCCACCAATTCAATCCACACCAAAAGCAAATGCACACATAATAGTGTTTGGGAATCATTCCCAACAGTCCAATGACAGTTATAGGCAAGATGTGAGATTAAAAATCTCACCTTTTCACGGAAATTGATGGAAACCGAGCTTGAAAGCAAAGTGAGAACAGTCCCAAGCTTGAATCAATGTCTTCTTCTTGAATTTGGAGTTGGATGTTGCATTTGCTAATGAACTTGAGCTTGGAATTTTAATTAATCATTCCCTCCACCATTTTTGATGAAGCTTTGTTGTTTTTGAAGAAGTGAGGAAGAGGAGATGGGTTGGGACTGGGTTAGAAGAGGTTCAGCCCAAACCAAAAGCCCAAAGTAAAAAGTGACGAAAATTCCACTATCTCCAAACATATCGAAGTTTACACTCAAAAAGATCGCAAACGTCATTTTGAACTCAATGGGGTGGTCTCGAGTCCTAATTTGACCGTATGCAAAAAGTAGCTTTTCGGACTAACATCCGACTAACGATAAAATATTTAAATAAAATATTTAAATATAAAATCAATAAATATGCGGGTTGTTACACAAGACCAACTCAAGTTCCCTTCTTCTTCCTCAACTCAACAACACCCAGACACACTGATGCACACGTACACGTGTACACATCACTGTCGCGCCTCCGACCATCGCCGAGACCTTCGGCACGTCGCCGACCATCTCCTTTAACCATCCGACCACCCAGTTTAACGACCTCACCTAAAAATCGAAATCGAGCAACTTGAAACCCACTGAAACAAAACTGGGTCACCCAAGATCGGCTTGTATTGCCACCTCCGGCCATAAAAAATCAAGCGATCACGTCCAGAGCCGCGCCGACCAACCACGCATCGATTCCTCCTGCTCCGATCACCTCTGGTCCACTGACGACGTCGCAGCAACCTGGAAACCCGCGTCAACCAAAACTGGGTCTAAAACCATAAACCCACCTCGTCTGGCCACCATGATGATCGGGAAATTCACCCTCCATTTTTCCTGAGATCCTCGACCTCCAATCTTCCTTCAGCCATGACCACGACCTCCCTCACCTTGTCGATCTCCATGAAATGCCAAAAGTACCAAAACCGTTCAACCCGCAAGCTCTCACCATTTACTCAACTAAAAATCATAATTTTTCTTTTAAAAATCATAGTTTTCAAAAGCAAATCATATTATATAAATGAATCAAGAAATTAAGATACTTGAATTTTGACATGCATTTAAATTTTACCGTATTTCCTAATTTCCAAAAAATACTTTAATTAATTATGCTTAAAATTATTTTTAAAACTTAAAACATGATTATAAAAACAGGTTTTGTTTGAACCTTAAAGCCTAAAGAGGATTAGAGGGAGAGATTTTGAATTTTTTAACAGGTTTTGTAACCTGTAATGTAAAAACAGAGGCAATATGCCTGTTCAACAGACATGCACGGGTATATATTCATTTTTGTATAAATGCAACCATATTTCACAGCTTCACTTCAACATAAATCACTACATCCATTTTATAGATCAGATCAAAGAAGTTTACTCGCAGTTGTTTTCCAGAAAATATGAACAGAGAGCAATTGTTGTTGGAAACTGCAATTTGAATCTCCTGTAACTCCTCCCTGCTTTTGATCTCAGGTTGTAGTTGATTTGTTTTATGTTTAAATTGAAGTTTTTGTTTAAGTTTGAAATTATATTCACTTCAGATTTGCTTTGAATGATGAACGAAATTGAAATGAGAAGCTTGATATAAAGAAGAGAAGTTTTACTTGGTGATGTATTATCTTGTAAAGGGTGATAATTTGTTTGTACAATATAAATCAGAGATTTTTTTCATTTTGGGGCTGATACATTTCGAGTTGACCTTGTTTATGCTAGCATTAAATGCTTAAGTCCTTTATGTCTTCATATGTTTGCTTGGTTTGTATTTAAATGATTTGTTTACTTCAGGCTACATACTTATGTTTGAATATAGTTCTTCTTTGGGGCTGAGATAATATGGTTGTGGTGGCTGCATTTATTACTTGTACAAATGAATATTTTTCTCATATCTTCCTTTGCAAGCTTCACTATATATATTGTTTGTTTACAATTGAATATATATTTGCTTTTGCAAGTTTATTCCTATCTTTTATATGTTTTTTTCATAACCATTTATTTTTTTGTTCCTTGTTTACTTCTAGGTTTACATGTTTACATTTCAACTTGTACATGAATATGATTTATTTGTTTTGATTTGGCCTTTTCACTTTGCAGTATACATGAGTTCTATATTTTTTCCTTTCTTGCTGTCTTCTTTTGCTTTATATTGTTACATACTTGAATATATTTTATCCTTTGTATTTTTGTTTCTTTTCTTATCTTGTATTCTGTCTTATTACTTTGAAACAAAAATGAATTCCCATAGTTAATATGCTGTTAGGATTGTAGCCAATGTATTTACTTTATTATTATCATATAACTATATAAGTGATCTTATATATATATTTTTTTCCTATATTTTAACATGCTGTTAAATTTCTAGCAATTGTTTACTTTGTATTTTATAACTTATCTTATATATTTGTATTTCTATTTTTAGACCATTTATTTACGATTTGAATTCAAATCAAATATGTGTATATATATATATGTGTGTGTGTGTGTGTGTGTACAACTATATAGATTCACATATATATACAATCTCTAAATTTAAAATGATTTAATATATTTTTATTTGGATTCGGGGAAACTCGAATCAATTTATCACTTAATTTTACAATTTTAATTCAAAAATTCAATTAATTATCAGTTTAAATATATATAAAATCCGGGGTCGTTACATATCTTATGTAACTCTGATATATTTATATAGTAGCTTCATGAACTACTATTTCTTTATTTCTGCTGCATTATTTTACTCTGTGTCTGTGATCCGTGATTATTTATTTACTTTATATTCTGAGATTTGCCAAATTTTATTTACAACGCGGTATTTTGAGCAATTCAAGTCCGACATGTGCGAATGCGAATGGTTGAAAATATTGGGTCGTTACATTTGGTATCAGAACTTTGGCTTTGAGGCAAAACTTAGAATGTATGGTAAATTTAGTTATAGAATCAATTTCATTCGAGCTTGAATCTCTTCATTTTTATTTGATTTCCTTTGAATTTTGGAACGTTCCCTGTAGTTCCAAAATCCATTCTTGTCCCTCACTATTCATCTTCTTGTGATTCTGTAGTATCCCATAACTCCGCTTCGAATGAGCTTTATAGTGAATTGGGGGTCTCGCCAATACTCTAATGACTTGTAAAAAATGGAAACTCCTTTAAAATTAGCATCGATTCACCAGAGATTTATATCTATCCTTGGTTTAGATGCTAATATCTTTTGTTATTCCAAACTCTATCTCTTGAGATCGGATGTAGATTTACCCCAGAAAAAATACACATTTGATCTTATTCATTAAGTCACGGTTGACCCGGTTAAGGTTGCCCGCGATTTATCTAAGCTTATCCATCTTCATATTTTGTTAAATAATCATCTTGTCTTTGTATCCAAAATATCTCCAAACATTTTGAATTGTACTTGTAAATCTATGTTTGTTTTATATATTGTGTTGTCTGGGTTGTTGATGTTGATTTGGGCTTCCGATCGATTCGTCTGATCAAAGCTATCGATAGGATTTCTAAAACACTTTGACAGAACAAACTGACACGATATTATTTTAAAATTTGGTTAATGAAATAAATTTTGATATAAGTAAATATTATGGAACTTAATAAATTGATTTAAATTGATTATTTGAAATGATAATACTTTATTTATCATTCTATAAATGAATTTATAAATAGTTGTTTATAAATTTGATTTGGGAACTGAAATGAATTTAAATCAAGAAATTGAGAATTTAATTTCCAATGGTTTCAAACCTTGTGTTTAAAGTTTTAAAAGGATATATTATTTAAAGTATTTTTGAATAGAAATTTGTTTCCAAAGAATTTTAAAGTTATAAAATTTTAGTGCTCTTCTCTTTGTCGCTGGAAAATAATTTCGGTGATGACCGCGGCATCATCGATGTTCATTTTCGAGTTTCGAAGTAAAAAGACCATTATGTAGTCTTGCTACAGCTTTGTTTTGGGAAATTTAATTGATTTGAATTTCTAAAATATGATTTGATTTATAATATATATAGATATATGATTTAAATTTGATTTGACAAATTATGTATATACATTTATTTATCTCTAAATGGTTTGAAAGGAATCAGAAATTTTATTGTAACGACCCACTATTTTGGACCATTCAAATCGACAATAATCCACACATGTCTGACTTGAAAAATTCAAAATAACAGATTGTAATAAAATTTGGAGCAAATAAAATCAAATACAGAATCACAGAAACAGAATATCAGAATAACTCGCAGCGGAATATAAAAACCATAGTAGTTCATGAAGCTACTATAACAAACTCTCAAAACATAATACATAATATCTGCTTGAAACATATATATACAATAGAAATCTCAAATAAATAGAAGTTTATGAATACCAGAACTGAAATAGAACAACTGAACTGAAAGGAACAGATAACTAGACAAGCAGAATCTCCAGCGATTCCTAGCTCCAGAAAGAAATCCAAAGCTAAGCTGTAAATACTCAGGCTGACCAGAGGGTAAAGTAAAACACAAAACACTAGAGTCAGGACAATATATACTTATATAATGTAAACCAAATCAAGTGAACTGTAGTAGAAATGCACAATAACTCAAAGGATGCTTGGGATCGCCCATCCTTTAAGGATCAGTTAAACTATAAATTAAATACATCCCATGGTTAAAATTTCAAAATGGTATTTTATACTTCGAAATCAAATATCATTTCAAAATCAAATATCCTTCAAAAATCCATTTCAAAATTACAAAATATCATATTTCAAAATAGTTTATATTTCGAAACAAATTACTTTATTTTAAATCATAAAAATGAAGTTATTATATTTAATAATTAAATTATTAAATTTCCAAAATTTTAATCTTTCAAAGTTCATTCGTTCACTTAAATTAATTAAAACAATGAAAATTCAACTTTCGCATCATTTAGAAAATGCTACGGAAAGTCACATTTAAAACAGTTCAATTTAACAAAAGACAGCATTTAAAATGCTGTAATAGGGTTACATTAGTTTCAAATAAACTTAGTTAAATTCAACCATTATAACATTTACAAAAATGCTATAATAGCCTTTAATTAAATTTAGCCATTTGGTTCATTATTATCAACTACAGCATTTACAAATGTTGTATTATCATTTACATTAGAATTAATAGCATTTCAAAAATATAGTTAATTAACTTCAAATATTTAGTATGATTTCACAAAAAATTATATTTTTATATAAATCATTTTTACTTATAAAATCATATAATTTCACTTTTAAAACAATCATTCAAATACCCTTATATTCATGATTTTACAAAGTTAAACCTCCATTCAAAAATCAAAATTTAATAATAATTCACTTATTAAATTCCAATATTAAATTATAAATTCATTAAATTAAATTAACTTAACACTTAAGTTTAAATTTTCAAATATAACTTAATTCCATTTTTATTTACTTAACTTAAAATTCACTTTTAAGCCAAATTCACAAATTTCCAATTTTAGTTATATTTCAAAATTTCAACTTAAATATTCATTCATTTCACATTTAACTTTATTCAAAAATATTAATATATTATAAAATCATTTAAATTCACTTTAATCCAAATTATCATGAATTTATCATATTTCATATTTAATTTAAATTCCAATTATCACCAAATTAAAATTTCCCAAAATAACTTACATTTCAGATTTTCTAACTTTACCATTAATTTATTTCACTTATAAATTTTCAGAAAATCAATAATGCTTTACAAAAATCATTTTTATTTAGTTTAAATCAAAATATTATAATATTTACATTTCTAAAATATTTAAAAAAAATTAAAAAAACATATTTTAACAACGGGTCTGTATTTCATTTTCTAGCCTAGGTAAAATGATATGGGTAATTTATCATTTCAACCCGTAATTTACAAAGATAACCGGGTTTGATCATTTCAAACCCGCAATCCCAAGTAAATGAAAATAATTGAAAATCATTCAGGCATATCATTTCAGTCCATAACGATTTTCTCCTATTCTAAAGTCCGTTCGGGTATGTATCATTTCAACCCATAGTGATTCTAATCTAAAGGGAACTTGCAGTGTGATAAACTGATAAAAATAATATAACATCATAATATAACAGTAACATATAATATAATAGGTGTTTAAGCATGGGTGAACATCATAAAATCATAACATAGCAGGTGTAACATGATAATGCATTTTACAGATTCAAAAGGGGTCAATTCACTAGTTATATATGTACATATTGTCTGGTGAGAATAACTCACCGGTTTAAGCTGGAGATGACAACAACGAATGCACAAAAGAGATTCAAATAAGCACGATAGCACGACAAGATACGAGTGGGAGAGCCAAAATAAATTCCCTTGAATACAATCCAAACAAAACCATATAACAATCATAAGCTTTCAACTCAAAAATACGATTAAACAATGTTAGAATTAACTGCATAAATCAAAACAGAAATGCTTTGCACTTGCTTCCAACTTTCATTAGGCTCAGCCATAAGTAGAATACAGGTCTAAGGCAAGGATTTGGATCAGGTTTTGGTTTCCTAAGGGTCGGCCAAACATGATTAGAAGATGGGCAAAAGTGTGGTAATGTAAAACAACACAACAAGGCAACATACATGGATTCTCAAGCAAAGCAAAGCTCAAATAGGTCACGACCAAGGCCCTATGGGCACGGCCTTCTCTGGTGAGGTCAAGGGGATGACGTGGCAGAGGGTTCAGGTGAGGCTGGAGGTGGTGGTGGTGGAGTAGGTGGTGGCTAAGGGGGTGATGAAGTGGTGGATTGCATTGAATGCTCGGTTATGGTAATATTGATGGAGTTTTGGTATTTTGGTGATGGATCAACCACCAAGGGTGGTTCGACTGGGGTTGGCTAGTGAGAAGGAGGTGATGGTGATGTGCTCAGGTGGTGGTGGAGGCGGCATGTGTAACGACCCGGAATTTTCGAACCCGAAAATTCCAGATAGTTATGAAAAAGAAGAAAGAGATAGAAGAAGAAGAAGATCAGAAACATCAACATCTCACATTCGCAGCGGATAAAATATAATAATAAATAATAACAGTTTACAAAACAATATTATATCTGTCGATTACATTTTAATACATCAGAGTTACACATTTATACAGACACTGGATATACACAATTATCAAGTCTCAGATATACAATAATATAACACAGTAGAAACACTCCATACGTTCCTGCCGTCCAGCTCGACTCCTGAGCTCTAGAACGTCCTTACCTGAAAATCTATAATACTCGGTCTGACCCAAGCATTACATCAAAGTAACACCCGGGTCAGGCTGGAAACCAGCGTGAGTAAACCCATAAATTTGGAATACTAAGTTCAATCCATAAAAGAAAACCCGGGTAACTCGTTCTTCACTAAGAGTTCATTACTTGTTATGCTCAACACTTATTCCATAACTCAAATTCTAAGTATTTTAACTTAGTTCAAGGGTCCATATTATTCCATTTCAACCTATTGACATCACATAAAAGAATTATTGATAATTCTAATCGAAGTGGTTTCGGGTATTTACTGATACCCGACTCCGGTCTCTTCGAATTTAATGTCATCTCTAATCCAAGATGTTAAGTTTTAAACAATACTAATCATATCCAAGATATCATATCACATAACACTTCAACCCAGAAAGGTAACCTACATTATCACAGTTCAACCCATTCATATCACAGCACATCTCAATTGAATATAAGAGATGTCATTAATCTGAGTCATCCAATATCATTCAACCATCCATAGACAAGATTTATTATATATAATTCCTAATTAATTTAATTAATCTCCAATTAAATTAATTACCAACTTTAATCACTTGGATTACCTTAATCCTGCTCACTTAACATTTTTTTTTCCATCTTAATTAATCATCCTTGATTAATTGTCTTTTAATTACATTAAGTAATTAACCTTTAATTAATCATCTTAATTAATTAATTACATTATTTAATGATCCTCTAATCACTTCCCTTAATTAATTATCCTTTTAATTAATTATTTTTGACAAATAATCTTTAATTAATTATCCTTGATTAATCATATTCATTTATTAACTATTTCTTGATTTTTCCATAATCAATTGGTTATACTTACTTAATTAATTAATCTTAATCACTTAAATATCCTTAATTAATTACCTTGATCAATTAATCCTCTAATTATCCTTTGGTTATTAATTAATCAACCCTTAATAATTAATTAATTTATCTTTAATTACCTATAATAATTTATCTCTATTTAATTAATAAATTTAACTACCCAAACCTTAGTTAATTAAAAGATAAGTTATTTATCTTGATTTACCTCCTAATTATTTTTAAAAATCTTATCAAATAGACCTTGAAACAAATTATCATTAATCCATAATTTAACTTAAGACCCTTAAGTTAATTAATGATAAAACATTTATTCCTTAATTAAATTACATTATAAATTAAATCTTAAATAAATTTCAAGGATTACTAAGTTAAAATAAATTTTACAACTAAATAAATCAACTTTTAGATATAAAACACTTATTGTTTTAATATAGAAAGAAAGGTTGAAACCTGTTTTAACTTAAATTCAGACCTCGATGTTTCCTTACTATACTGATCCGAGTAATCCCCAAGGCAAACTCATATTTCCCCCGAGCCAGTTCTTCCCATTCTATTTTTGTTTTCCCCTTGTTTAAACTTTTTAAAACAGTTTATTCAAACACTCTCGCACCTGAAACATAACCCGAGCCAATAGTTGGCTTACTTCGAGTTTGTCACGAAGAATCATCATCTTCCCAAAACCGATTCCATCACAGACACGCTGGTGCACGCAAACGTGCTCGTGCACGTGCACGAGTTCTCTGATCGACGGCGATCCCTACTCCGACCTTCGACAAGTCATCTTCATCCACGGCAACCCATTCAATCCACCAAAAATCTCGATTCGAACGAGAATCGAGAACGAGGTATTGAACCCATCAGCTCAACAACGAACATCACCAGAAATCGACATCGCCGATGATCCCTGCCTCGAGACACCATGCCACCTTCAGCGTAGCTCCGTCACGTCTACCAGCACCCATCAAACACCTCGCGATCGACTCCGACTTCATCACGACGTCGCGAATTCCCTCTGAACATCAACGACAATACCAGAGTGTTAAACCCTATCTCATCAAATTCCGACCACCACGATAAATGATAAATCACCATAATATTTTTCCGATGATCCTCGTCTTCATCTCGACCTTCAAGCCTAACCCCGATGATCAACTTACCGTTGATCGATGGAAATCGATCAAAACAACCCAAACGTTCATCTCGACAATACTCACCCCTTTCTAAACTAAAAATCGTGATATTGCCACTAAAATTCATGGTTTCCTCTCACGAATTCAAACATGTAATTCAATCTAAAAATTTAATTTACTAATTTTTGACCCAAATTACATTTTCACTGTTATTTATAGATTTCCCAGACAAATATTTATATAAATTTCATAACTTATTTTTAATAGTGATATTATATGATTTCATACATATTTCATTTACAAATCAAAAGCTATTAGAGATTAAATGATGAGATATTGGTTTTTATAAATAATCAACACTGTTATCACTATACAGAGACTATATTACAACTATACAGGCATTCAAACATTCCTATACAAACATGCATATGATTCAATTCAAGTATTTCAGATAACAGCATGATATTCATTCAAAATAACAATATGAAATCCAGGATTTAAAACTGTTTTTAAAAATAAGTTTACTCACAGTTATAAGATGTTTGAACAGAGCTTTGAACTGGAAAGCCTTTGATCTTTGAACTGGAAACTGGAAAATCATTTTAAATCTGAAACTTGTTGTATTGCTTAGTTGAGTTGATCCCATTTAAATCTGAGATGAAATTCCTTGAGTTTGCTACAGGTTTGAAAAAGTTGTTGCCTTTGAATTTTCTGGTTTGAGTTTGTTTACAGACTTTAGAGTTTTGAATTATCTTCTGGTTTGAGAAAGTTTTTATAAGGTTTGTTATGAGTCTGGTCTGAAAATTTGTGTTACAGGCTTTGAGTTTTTCTTTGCTTTTGAAAACGTGAATGGAAAAGAAATGGAAGAGAGGTGATAGGTGTTTATATAGAGTTAATTAGGATTTATTAAAAAGAAAATAAAATAAAAATAAAAAGTGACACTTGTTTATTCATCTTACACATGTTATTTACATGATCTCATAATTTGACACTTGTAAAATAAGTAATCTTTAATTACTTTTTTTTTAAATATTAATAAAAGCTTTATACTTAATTTATTAATTTACAAATACTTATCTATATATAAAAATACTTTAAAGAAAATAAAAACCAATTATATTTATAAATAAAAGCTTATATATTATTTTAATATATTTAAAATATCTATCTTTTGACTTTCCAAATTTTAAATCTAGATTCAACTTCAAATTCAATTTAAAAATCAATTTGATATATATATCATATATATTTAAACGAACACAAATTCAATTTGTATATAATAATTCTCTATACATGAATATATACAACATATTATCATTATTGATTTGAAATTAACAATCTTACCAAATTTTAAATAAATTTTTAAATGGAGATTATCACATTTGAATTTGTTCGATTTATAAATCAGTATTTTAAAAAGTTAAATCAGATAACTATCCAATTATCTGATGCCCGAAAATATGGGATATCACATTTCTCCCCCCTTTAAATCTTTTCGTCCTCGAAAAGGAACGAAGCCAGAATTTATTTAAAATCCTTAATATCAGTTAAATTTCTTTTTGAACACATTTTTAAAACACTTTAAAAATCTTTATAATATTATTAAATTAGTTTTTATAAAAATACTTTTATAACTCGATGTTTTCACAAGTCCATCCTCGTTCTCACAGAAATTCGGTCATACGTTGATCAGACGTAAGACTGAAAATCTATAAGTACTTAGTAAACCCATTTTCAACACCTAGTGAAAATATTTGGAAAATACTTTATTTGAAAATATCGAAAACGATTTTGAAAATAGAGGAATATCTTTGGTGAGAATGCTCTAGAAATCATCACCCCCATCCAAGGTCACAGTTACATCACGGGTTACGTTGCCATCGCAGCAAAAGTCCATGTAACTGATTACACCATGGAACCCACAATAGATCGCAGTTACATCCAGGGTTACGTTGCCGTCGCAGCAAAAGTCCATGTAACTGTTGGCTCTCAGCGGCACACACGATTTCGCTGTCAAAATGAAACTTCACCCACATAGGTCGCAGTCTACCGATATAAAATCAAACGCAGACTGTTGGCTCTCAGCGGCACAAACGACTTTCGCTATGTTACCATAGTGTCACAGTCTACCGATATAAAATCAAACGTAGACAGTTGGCTCTCAGCGGCACACATGACTTCCGCTATGGTCTGCAGTAGATCGCAGTGACATTGAGTTAAATTGTTGTCACAGCATAACTCAAATGCCTCTGTGGGCACCAGCCCCTCGACTTCCGCTACACAAATAATCCTCAGGAACTAGTTTTGTCCGGACTCCTCACAGGATCAACTTTAGAAACCCCCCTTGGGGCTCAAGGCAGTACCACCCAGTGGTACTCCTGAGAAGTTCATTTCAAGGAAGTGCCTTTTTCTCCAGAGCTATTCTCAAAACACTTTATACTATATACTTATAGTATCTTCAAATCATACCCTTTATGATTTATCAAAATCTCCTTTACACAAAATCGATTACCAAAATCGATAATTCTCAAACTAGGCTTTTCAAAATCCAAAATTGATTTTCCAAAAATCAAAAGCCTTTTCCAAATTATATAGGTTCCCAAAACCTTTTCCAAAATCATTCTCATAAAATTCTTTATATATATATAGATATATATAACTTTGAAAATCTTTGGATCATTTCAAACTTGTATAAAACCTCATTTATACTTCAAATATTTCAAAACCCTTTTTATTCTGGCTAGATTCAATAAGGGAAGTTTATCATATTACAAAATATAACTTTATTTATTGTTAATCAAATATTGAAGTTTGATTTCTTTATAAAGTTATTTATCATTTACTTACCCCCATAAAGTAAATTTCAACCAAAGAAATATCCAATTCCATTATATTTCACAAATATACTTTTCATTTCAAAGATCATTTTATAATCCTTATCCACAAACTTCAATATCAATTTCATTCAAACTCGTACGATGTACACATATCATCCGTATGCAATATCAATCTGATCGCTCAATCGATCACACAATTTCACTTCCGAACTAGTATCGTCCACCCGACTTCCTAGTGCCGACTCAGATCTGATTTCTTGATCAGAAACCGTCATTATCCTTGCATAGTCGTAGCTATGATAGAGAATATCCAGAACCAATCAAAACCCATATCCAGGTTCGCCGTCGAAAATCGAGCGAAAAATCCCAACTCGGATCGATAATACTATCTCGAAATTCTGTGTTCGAATCTGGATCAAATCACTATGCGAATAGAATAATATACGTATATCCTACGTATTTATCTTTGTTGGTTATTAGCCAAATCAATTCTCTTTTCTATTCACATTTCCTTCAATTCCATTCACTTATTCTCAATTGCTTCCATTTCTAATTGAGTTATTACTTCAATTACAAACAGTTTGAACTCTGACCTATTTAAATTTAAAAATAGCTTGGAAAAGTTTAAAGTATATAAGTAGTTGAAAAATAGTTATTAGCTTGTAAAATAGCTGTAAAATAGTTAAGTAGGTATAAAATAGTTAGATAATTGCAAAATAGTTTTTAAAATAGCGATTAGATATAAGTAACTGAAAAATAGTAATTAGTTTATAAGACAGTTTCAAAATAGTTAAATAATTTCGAAATAATTAAATAGTTTCAAAATAATTGTAAAATAAGTATAAGATAGTTTGGGGTTTTTAAGAAGAAAGATTGTATAGTAAATAGTTTGGAAACATATACTTGTATTAAAAAAATTTGAAAATAATCCAGAGCCAAACTGTTTAATTTCCCAATCTCCATTTCCAATTAATTTCCCATTAATTCAATTTAAATTTCCACTTCCATTTAAATTGACTCAATACTTCAATTTCCATTGAATTTTATTCAATCCCAATTCAAGTTGAATTAATCTTAATTCCTTTCCAAATTTCAAATCAAATTCCATTTGATTTTAGACATATTCATTTTAATTACAATTTCAAATTATTCAAACTAATTTCAAATTGAATCCACTTAAATTTCAAATCATTTCAATTTCTATATGAATTAATCCCAATTCCCATTTGAATTTTTGAACTCATTCAATCTTCAATTTTTATTTTAAATTAATTCAATTCAAATTTTTCATCTGAATTTTAAACTTATTTATCTTAAATCACAATTCCCATTTATTCAAATCAAATTCAGTTTGAACTAATTCAATTTAAATCTCAATTTTAAACTATCTCGAATTATATAAATTCGAGTTAAAATTTTTAAATATTAATTTAATTCCTTAAATCACAATTCCTTCACTTTTAAATTAATTCAACCTTTATTTTTTTTTATTTTAACAAATTAAATATTTAAACCTTTTAATTCTGAATTCAAATTTCAAAATTCCATTTTAAAATTATCTTTACTTAACTTATTACAAAGTTCAAATAAGAATTCAAAAACAATTTAATCTTCAGATTCTAATTTATTATCCATTTTCAATTTCCAGATCTCAAACCCATTTTGAGATCACTCATAACTCCCATTTAAATTAACCATTTAACTACCCAAGTTAAATTTAAATTTCATCTTGAAATTTCCAATTCAAGTTATTTATTCAACTTATTTAACTTCCTTCAAGTTAAATTTACTTAATCCGGTCAACTTTTCACAATTTGAATTCCCATTCAAATTTTAAATTTTAGATTAATAGTCTTTCCCTTTTTAAGTTTAAAAACTTACTTTACTTTGGGTTTTACATCACATTCCAATTTAAAACTCAACACTAAGTGTTTATTTCAAATCATCATTGGTATTATATATATTCCTCATATATACATTTTCTTTACACACCAAGTTATACTTTAAATTTTTAAACCACCTTTGGTTTTAATTCAAAACAACTTTTTTAAAACAATTTCAAGTTTTCTGGATTTAGATTTAAAATTTCACAATTTTAAATTCTCTTCAATTCCAATTTGTAAGTTATACTCACTTAAATGTTTACTTCCCTAAACATTTCATTTTGCTAAATCATTAACAACATTCATTATTAAACACAATTACCATTTATGATAATAACCAAGATTATCATATCTGGAAACCAATTTATTATTACCTTTATTCTTGATAACATTTCTACAAATTCATGATTTTAATTTTAGTTTGAATTCATTTCAAACTTATCTTCATTCAATTTTAATTTGGCTTTATTTCTATTACCACTTAATTTAATTCCAATATTTTAACAACCAATTACCTTAATATTTATTAGAAAGAAATATCATTTTATATATCAAAATATATTCTTATATAAAATCATTTAAAATCCTTATATAAGAAAATAACAATTACGCTCTCATATATATATACACTCAACTCGTTACTGTAACGGGACGAGCCAGTGGCGACTGGTAGGCTTTGCAACCATCCCAGACCCACCGTGGCATACAGTGATACCTCGAATTTGCTTTTACGGCCAGCCTCTCGACTCGCAACCAACCCTCACAAGGCCTTTACCTCTCAGGGACATGTAGGGGTAAGAGTCTCCCGTTCGCCACCAAACCGCGAAGCGAGAACCCCCTATCATGCTGTAATGTAGCAAACCCGATCCCCAACAGAGCCAAGGTTCTCGCTTAACCTGGCTCTGATACCAACTGTAACGACCCGGAATTTTCGAACCCGAAAATTCCAGATAGTTATGAAAAAGAAGAAAGAGATAGAAGAAGAAGAAGATCAGAAACATCAACATCTCACATTCGCAGCGGATAAAATATAATAATAAATAATAACAGTTTACAAAACAATATTATATCTGTTGATTACATTTTAATACATCAGAGTTACACATTTATACAGACACTGGATATACACAATTATCAAGTCTCAGATATACAATAATATAACACAGTAGAAACACTCCATACGTTCCTGCCGTCCAGCTCGACTCCTGAGCTCTAGAACGTCCTTACCTGAAAATCTGTAATACTCGGTCTGACCCGAGCATTACATCAAAGTAACACCCGGGTCAGGCTGGAAACCAGCGTGAGTAAACCCATAAATTTGGAATACTAAGTTCAATCCATAAAAGAAAACCCGGGTAACTCGTTCTTCACTAAGAGTTCATTACTTGTTATGCTCAACACTTATTCCATAACTCAAATTCTAAGTATTTTAACTTAGTTCAAGGGTCCATATTATTCCATTTCAACCTATTGACATCACATAAAAGAATTATTGATAATTCTAATCGAAGTGGTTTCGGGTATTTACTGATACCCGACTCCGGTCTCTTCGAATTTAATGTCTTCTCTAATCCAAGATGTTAAGTTTTAAACAATACAATTCATATCCAGGATATCATATCACATAACACTTCAACCCAGAAAGGTAACCTACATTATCACAGTTCAACCCATTCATATCACAGCACATCTCAATTGAATATAAGAGATGTCATTAATCTGAGTCATCCAATATCATTCAACCATCCATAGACAAGATTTATTATATATAATTCCTAATTAATTTAATTAATCTCCAATTAAATTAATTACCAACTTTAATCACTTGGATTACCTTAATCCTGCTCACTTAACATTTTTTTTCCATCTTAATTAATCATCCTTGATTAATTGTCTTTTAATTACATTAAGTAATTAACCTTTAATTAATCATCTTAATTAATTAATTACATTATTTAATGATCCTCTAATCACTTCCCTTAATTAATTATCCTTTTAATTAATTATTTTTGACAAATAATCTTTAATTAATTATCCTTGATTAATCATATTCATTTATTAACTATTTCTTGATTTTTCCATAATCAATTGGTTATACTTACTTAATTAATTAATCTTAATCACTTAAATATCCTTAATTAATTACCTTGATCAATTAATCCTCTAATTATCCTTTGGTTATTAATTAATCAACCCTTAATATTTAATTAATTTATCTTTAATTACCTTTAATAATTTATCTCTATTTAATTAATAAATTTAACTACCCAAACCTTAGTTAATTAAAAGATAAGTTATTTATCTTGATTTACCTCCTAATTATTTTTAAAAATCTTATCAAATAGACCTTGAAACAAATTATCATTAATCCACAATTTAACTTAAGACCCTTAAGTTAATTAATGATAAAACATTTATTCCTTAATTAAATTACATTATAAATTAAATCTTAAATAAATTTCAAGGATTACTAAGTTAAAATAAATTTTACAACTAAATAAATCAACTTTTAGATATAAAACACTTATTGTTTTAATATAGAAAGAAAGGTTGAAACCTGTTTTAACTTAAATTCAGACCTCGATATTTCCTTACTATACTGATCCGAGTAATCCCCAAGGCAAACTCATATTTCCCCCGAGCCAGTTCTTCCCATTCTATTTTTGTTTTCCCCTTGTTTAAACTTTTTAAAACAGTTTATTCAAACACTCTCGCACCTGAAACATAACCCGAGCCAATAGCTGGCTTACTTCGAGTTTGTCACGAAGAATCATCATCTTCCCAAAACCGATTCCATCACAGACACGCTGGTGCACGCAAACGTGCTCGTGCACGTGCACGAGTTCTCTGATCGACGGCGATCCCTACTCCGACCTCCGACAAGTCATCTTCATCCACGGCAACCCATTCAATCCACCAAAAATCTCGATTCGAACGAGAATCGAGAACGAGGTATTGAACCCATCAGCTCAACAACGAACATCACCAGAAATCAACATCGCCGATGATCCCTGCCTCGAGACACCATGCCACCTTCAGCGTAGCTCCGTCACGTCTACCAGCACCCATCAAACACCTCGCGATCGACTCCGACTTCATCACGACGTCGCGAATTCCCTCTGAACATCAACGACAATACCAGAGTGTTAAACCCTATCTCATCAAATTCCGACCACCACGATAAATGATAAATCACCATAATATTTTTCCGATGATCCTCGTCTTCATCTCGACCTTCAAGCCTAACCCCGATGATCAACTTACCGTTGATCGATGGAAATCGATCAAAACAACCCAAACGTTCATCTCGACAATACTCACCCCTTTCTAAACTAAAAATCGTGATATTGCCACTAAAATTCATGGTTTCCTCTCACGAATTCAAACATGTAATTCAATCTAAAAATTTAATTTACTAATTTTTGACCCAAATTACATTTTCACTGTTATTTATAGATTTCCCAGACAAATATTTATATAAATTTCATAACTTATTTTTAATAGTGATATTATATGATTTCACACATATTTCATTTACAAATCAAAAGCTATTAGAGATTAAATGATGAGATATTGGTTTTTATAAATAATCAACATTGTTATCACTATACAGAGACTATATTACAACTATACAGGCATTCAAACATTCCTATACAAACATGCATATTGTAACGACCCGGAAATTTCGAACCCGAAAATTCCAGATAGTTATGAAAAGAAGAAGAGATAGAAGAAAAAAAACAGAAAACATAACACAAATGCTCACATTCGCAGCGGAACAAAATATAATATCAAATAATAACAGTTTACAAAAGAATACTGTATCTGTCAATTTACATTTATTTACATCAGGGTTATATTCCAATACACAACGATGGTCATATATAAATCAAATATGTCTCAGATAATCAAAAATAATAGTCACAGCGGAACACTCCATACGTCCTGCCATCCAGCTCGCCTCCTGAGCTCCAGAACGTCTTTACCTAAAAATCTGTAATACTCGGTCTGACCCGAGCATTACATCAAAGTAACACCCGGGTCAGGCTGGAAACCAGCGTGAGTAAACCCATCTAACATGGAATACAACAGTATAAAACTACATAAAACCCGGGGTAACTCGTATCAATTACAAATTCACAATTTGTTATAGACATCACTTATTTCACATATCAATTTCTAAGTACCAAAACTTAGATTAATTGGTCCAATTCACTTAAGTCATCCCATTCCAGTTTATTGATTTCACATATCAATCTATAAAGAATCGAAGTAGTTTCGGGTATTAACTAATACCCGTCTCGGTTTCTTCGAATCCGGCGTTATTCTTTAAGCCAAATGTTTAAGTTTAAACAATACAATTTATATTCAGGATTTCATATTCACACAACAATTCATCTCAGATAGATAACCCACAATATCACAGTTCAACCCAAGAATCTCATACCACAAAGCATCACAAATCACATATAAGAGATATCAAATGATCTAAGTCGTTCAATATATCTTAATTATCTGTAAGCAAGATAAATTAATTGTACCATTTCAAATCAATTTAATTACCTTTAAATCCTGCTTACTTAACATATCAAACCATTAATTAATCATCCTTTAATTATCCATTTAAATTAATTATCCATAATTACTTCCATTAAGTAATTATCCCATTGGTTAATTATCCTCAATTGATTAACCATTAATTATTAATTAATTATCCTCTAATTACCAATCAAATTAATTAACCCTTAATCACTTAATTATTTATTTCCTAATCATTCATTAATAATCTTATTTATTAATTTATAAGACTTAATTACAAATTAATTAATTCTTAATTCCTAATTGATCAACCTCTAATTAATTTTTTTATCACTTAATTAATAATTAAAATAATTAATTGTATTTTAAGTATTTCATTGGATTATCAAAAATCTAAATTACCATTAAGAAAATCATCTCCTTTATTTATTACTAAATCCCATCATTAAAACATTAGCCTTCAATTACGTCTAATTCTATTTAAAAAAAATTAAGGTAAACTTCCATAGAGTTTTAGCAAACTTAAACTAACCCTATTTCATCTCCTGATTAAAGTTTTTGAGAACATTTGAAAAGAAACCAATTTGTTGGGGAAAAGATTAAAACAACCCCCCTTTTAAATTTACAAAACATTGTTTTATAAACTTGTCTAAATTTATATTAACTCTGCTTCCCTGCCTCGGGTTAAACCAAACATTTAACTTTGGGTTTCTCTTCTCATTATTTATATAGCTTAAAGAAACTGCTATTACACCCTTACCCAAGCTTGAGTTCCACTTCGTGTCGAAAGCCCTTCCACTCGAGCACCACCCCGAGTTACCCACAAACCAAAACTTCCTGACACAAACCCAATGTCGTGCACGTGCACCAACCAACTACGGCGCCGCTTCCTTCGGTGACACCTCGCCCACAACGACGACTACCAACACTCCCAACTCCGACCACCTAATCACCCAAACAAACACAAAATCGAAATCGATGAAAATTCGCTCAACCTGGAACCGAACCACCCCAGGAAATCTTTTCATCACGGCATCTCCGACCACCAGAGTCGCTGCCACCTCGTCTGCATTTCCTCCAACACCCCGGCAGCGTTTCCTAAGGATCTGGCGAAGCTCGATCCTCCAGAGGGGAATCGGTGATCCATTTTACCCATCTCGACCAAATTAGGTTTAGGAACCTAAATTACTTCGTCGCCAACGCCACGATGATCTAGCAACCCACCAACTATTTTTCCCAGATCCACCGTACACCCTTCCACCCCCAGACGAAGCCCCGACCCCCCAAGAACTTCCGACCATCTGAAATTGCCCAAAATCCAATCCCAGTTCAACTCAAAACTGCTCTCGATTCACGCCATAACAAATCACCATATGTAATCTAAAAATCCTATTTTTGTGTAAGGATTCAAAGTATATAATTGAATCAATATCTCGTGTCATTCGAAATTATCAAAATTTGAGGTTTCACTCTGTAGAAATTTAGTTTTTCATACTGTATATACTTATACTCCTTGAAACTATTTTTAACTCATACTCCATACTTAAACACACATATTTGCTTTTGAAATCAAAGCCTGATATTGATTAAATAATATGAAACTGAATTTCTTGGGTCGTTTCTATCCTGTGGGTTAAAACAGAGAGGAAGATGCATACTTCAACATTTCAAGTATAAATATATATACACATAGAGCTTCATGCCTACCATACTCTATATATCTATGCAAAGATTAAACAATATTTGAGTGTTAACAGATTTGTTTACTCACCTCTTATGTTTGAACAGAGCTCCTTTCCAGATGAAACAGCTTTGAATACAAGCTGGACTCTTTTCTCTGCTTCTCAGTATTGATTTATCTTGAGTGTAGTTTAAACTGAAGCTTTGTTTAATTTTAAAAATGAAGTCTACTTGTATTTGCTCAGCTCGAACAGATATGAAAAAATGATATAGGGAAGAAAACAGACAGGTGATATTCTTATATCCAATGCAGTGTATAGTATTGTACAATATCAGGGATATTTTGTTCATGGTGGAGGCTGATATGAACTGCCTTGTGGCTGGCATTAAATGCTATTGTACCATTCTATTTATTTATATTTTCTTGTTTACTTAAACTTCACTTCCTTCTTATGCAAGCTTACTTGGTTGTTTATTTTCTTATGTGAGGTATTCGTACATATATATGACAAATATTGAAATGTATTTCTTTTTGTCCATTTAACTTGGTGGCTGAGATGAGAAACAAGGTGGCTATAAATTAAATGTTTGTTTTGATTTATATCTTCCAAGTATTTTATTCCCCTTTCAAGTTTCAGCCTGCTTGAGCTGTTTTGATTTTTCCTTCTTGCATAAGTTCTACTATTTTAGTTCTATTTCTATAGCCATTTTTTTTTCTTAACCTTTGCTTTTGCCTTAATTTGACTTTATGCTTGACTTTGAATTTGTTTTATACCTTTGAATAGAATGGTACATGCACAGATATATAAGGTATGTAGATAAGAGAGCAAATAAATAAGAGGCTGAACCCTACTGTTCATATACAGGCCTTACATCTCTTATTTTATTTTTCTTTGTTTTGTTTTGATTGATTCATATGAAGACCTGATTTTTGATTTCATAGATTTTATATTCATCTTTTGTAAACTTGAAATGATGTTCTATATGCTAGAGTTGATGGCATTTAATGCACTTGTTCCCCTTCTTGTTTACATACATATCCATCTTGATATGTCTATATACATATATTTCCCCTTGTCTTGTTGCCCTGTACATATGTATTTCTATGTTTAAGATGTATTTAACTTATATTTTATTTTATTTCAATCATATATGTTGTTGTTAGAATAACTTCTCAGTTATATTTTTATTTAGAGTTAATCTTCAAATATTTGACTTATAACCTATGTTTGCATCTATATATTTTATATTTATATTTAATATGGATAAAATTGCTTTATTTTAAATATTATCATTATAAACTACATTTACATATATATATATATATTATATCAAATATTAATAATATGGAACCTCTAATTTAATTGAATAAGATAAATTTTATTATAAATTATTTTTGAAAGAATCCATTTTAAATTCTAAATCAAAATTTCCTTCACAAACATATAGATAACGGAAAAATGTTCCAAGAGCTTATCAGTTTTGTAAAATGAAAAGCTTGTATTTTATTTAATTTGATTAAATACTTATTAAAATAATATTATCAAAATACCGGGTTATCACATTCCTCCCCCCTTTGAATCTTTTCGTCCTCGAAAAGGAACGAAGCCAGATTTATTTCAAATGCTTAAAATCAGATAAATTTTCTTTGATCATTTTTGAACTACTTTAAAAATCTATGTAATATTTCTAAAATAGTTTTTATACAAATACTTTTATAACTCGATGTTTTGACAAGTCCATCCTTGTTCTCATAGAAATTCGGTCATACGTTGATCAGGCGTACGACTGAAAATCTATAAGTGCTTGGCAGACCCGTTTTCAACATCCAGTGAAAATACTTTGGAAAATAATTTCATTAAAAATATAGAAAACAGTTTCAAAAATAGAGGAAATATCTTTGGAAAAATGCTCTGGAAATCATCACCCCCATCCATGGTCGCAGTTAACCCGATGGTTACGTTGCCGTCCCGGCAAAATCCACAGATAACTGTAGGTCTCCGCGCCCCTCAATTACGCCATGGAACCCGCTACAGATCGCAGTTATACCCGGGCCTTACGTTGCTATCACAGCACAAACCCATATAACTGTAGGCATCAGCGCCATCGAATTTCGCTGCCAAAGAATGAAACTCCTCCACTTGACCATAGACCGTAGTCTACCGATGTTGCGCTGCCATCCCGACAGAATCAAGTGTAGACTGTTGGCACTCATCCTCCACACGATTTTCGCTATGGTCCCCACACAGTAGATCGCAGCGACATCGAGTTACACTGTCGTCACAGCATAACCCAAATGCCCCTGTAGGCATCAGCGCCATCGACTTTCGCTACCAAATAATCCTCAGGAACTAGTTTTGTCCGGACTCCTCACAGGATCAACTTTAGAACCTCCCCTTTAGAGGCTCAAGGCAGTACCACTCAGTGGCACTCCTGAGAAGTTCATTCAAGGGAGCGCCTTTTTCCCCAGAGCCACTTTCAAAACACTTTATACTATACACATATAGTATTTTACAAATCATACACCTAGTATGAATTCCAAATATATGCCTTTACACAAAATCGATTCTCAAAATCGATAATCCACAAACTAGGCTTTCCAAATCTCAACATTGATTTTATCCAAAAATCAAAAGCCCGTTTTCAAATCCAAAGGTTCCCAAAACCTTTCCTCAAAATCATTTCACAAATTCTTTTTATAAATACATATATATAAAAGTTTTGAAAAATCTTTGAATCAATTTATACTTGTATAAATTCACTTTTATACTTCAAATACTTAAAAAAAAACTTTTTGACAATAGATTCAACAAGGGGAGTTTTCCATATATAACAAAGATATATAACTTTGTTTAGTCCAAATAAATATTCGAATTTTGATTACTCTTTTATAAAGTCATTTACCATATTGCTTACTTCCATAAAGTAAATCTTAATCATAGAAATGTTCAATTCCCATTTTACTCCATTATATATTACATAAAATATACTTTCAATTTCTAAAATCATTTACAGTGCTTATCCACAAATTTTTAATATCAGTTTTATTCAAACCCGTACGATCTCCACATATCATCCGTACGCTATATCAATCTGATCGCTCATTCGATCACACAATTTCACTTTCGAACTAGTATTGTCCACCCGACTTCCTAGTGCGGGCTCAGATCTGGTTTCTTGATCAGAAACCGTCATTCTCCTTGCATAGTCACACCTATGATAGAGAATATCCAGAACCAATCAAAAATCCATATCCAGGTTCGCCGTCGAAAATCGAGCGAAAAATCCCAACTCGGATCGATAATACTATCTCGAAATTCTGTACTCGAATCTGGACCAAATCACTATGCGAATAGAATAATATACGTACATCCTACGTATTACCTTCATTGATTATTAGCCAAATCAATTTCCCTTCTATTCACATTCGCTTTAATTTTCATTCACTTATTCACAATTGCTTCAATCCCATTTGGATTATCACTTCAATTCTTATCTCAGTTGGGTATTTAATCCATAACAGTTTGAACTCCGACCAGTTTATATTTAGAAATGTAGCTTGATAAATTTTAAAAATAGATAAGTAGTTGAAAAATAATTATTAGTTTGTAAAATAGCTGCAAAATAGTTAAGTAATTGGAAATAGTTAGAAAATAGCAAAATAATTGCAAAATAGTTGTAAAATAGTAATTAGTTATATAAACAGTAAAAAAACAGTAATTAGTTCATAAACAGTGGTAAAATTATTAAATAGTTTCAAAATTAATTGCAGAATAAGTATAAAATAGTTTGGCCTTGAAAAGTAAGGTTAGATATAGTAAATAGCTTGAAAAGACAGATTCAAGAAACTTATATTAAGATAATTTGTTGAAAATAGTTTCAGAGTCAAACTGTCTCACTACCCAACCTCTAACTCAATTATTCAGTTTAAATTTCCATTTAAATTGACCCAATACCAAAATAACTTCAAATTTCAATCACTCCCCATTCCGATATTGATTCAATCCCAATCAAGTTGAATTATCCTCAATTTCTTTCCAAATTCAAATCAAATTCCATTTAATTTTGAACATATTCACTTAAACTACAATTCCAAATTATTCAAATTAATTTAGACAAATTTCGAATTGAACCCACTTCAATTTCAAATCATTCCAATTTCCTTATGAATTAATCCCAATTCCCATTTGAATTTTTATACTTATCCGTCTTCAATTTTAGTTAATTCAGACTAAATTCAATTTGTACTAATGAAATCTGAATTTCAACTTTAAACCATCTCGAATTATATAAATTCGAGTTAAATTTTCAAATGTTGATTTAACCCCTTAAATCAAATCAACTTATATTTTTAAACCATTGACTCCGAGTTCAATTCTCAAAATTCCATTTCATATTATCCTTACTTAACTTATTTCGAAGTCCAAATAAGAGTTCAAAACAATTTTATCATAAAAAGTTCATTTATTACCAAATTTTATCTTCCAGTTTTGAAATTGGTTCTTAAACAATTTTAATTTTTAAATTTAATTATTAACATTTCAGTTCAAAATGATCACATGTCCTTAATTCAAATTAAATTTAATTTCCATTTAATTTCAATACTGGATATATTACCACGCTTCATTTCTCATTCATTTAACAAATCCAATTCACAATGCGAAGATTATTAATAATAATAGGATGATATTATCCAATTATTCTATATCATCCATCCATTTTCAATTTCCAAGTCTCAAACCCATTTGAGATCACTCATAACTTCCCATTTAAACCAATCATTTAACTTTCCCAAGTTAAATTTCAATTTCATATTGAAATTTCCAATTTAGGTTGCCTTTTAAATTATTTAACTTTCCCAAAGTTAAATTTAATTTACATAATCCAGTCAATTTACACAATTTGAATTCCCATTCAAATTTTAAACATCAGATTAATAACCTTCCCACTTAAGTTTAGAACTCGCTTCACTTTGGGTATCACATCACATTCCAAGGGAAATTCAAACCTCTACCTTAGAGTTTATCCCATATTTATTTCCTTCACACACTAGTCCATCTTTAAATTTTAAACTACCCTTGGTTTTAAATTCAAATCAAATTCTGGACCCAGATTTAAAACTCCACAATTCAGATCAACTTTAGTTCCAACTTATAAGTCAGACTTGCCTAAATGTTTTACTTCTCAAATATTTTATTATTGTTTACTCATTTATACTCGCCTTATTAATTATTTCTGATAATAACCAAGGTTATTGTATCTGAAAACCAATTCATCACTATCTTATTCTGAAATTCTCCTTAAATTCAAGATTTAAATTTCAGTTTGAATTCATTCCAACCCAATCCTTATTTTACTTTAAATTTTGTTATATTTCTATTATCACTTAATTCAATTCCAGTAATTTTTAACAACCAATTACCTTAACATTTATTAGTAAGAAATATTGCTTTATATATATCAAAATATATTCTTACATAAAACCATTTAAAATCTTTATATAAGAAAATAACAAGTACGCTCTCATATATATATACACTCAACTCATTCTATGATACCATTGTCCCTATCCTTATGAGTACACCCACCAGAGCCAAGGTTCTCGCTTAACCTTTCAGCTCTGATACCAACTGTAACGACCCGGAAATTTCGAACCCGAAAATTCCAGATAGTTATGAAAAGAAGAAGAGATAGAAGAAAAAAAACAGAAAACATAACACAGATGCTCACATTCGCAGCGGAACAAAATATAATATCAAATAATAACAGTTTACAAAAGAATACTGTATCTGTCAATTTACATTTATTTACATCGAGGTTATATTCCAATACACAACGATGGTCATATATAAATCAAATATGTCTCAGATAATCAAAAATAATAGTCACAGCGGAACACTCCATACGTCCTGCCATCCAGCTCGCCTCCTGAGCTCCAGAACGTCTTTACCTAAAAATCTGTAATACTCGGTCTGACCCGAGCATTACATCAAAGTAACACCCGGGTCAGGCTGGAAACCAGCGTGAGTAAACCCATCTAACATGGAATACAACAGTATAAAACTACATAAAACCCGGGGTAACTCGTATCAATTACAAATTCACAATTTGTTATAGACATCACTTATTTCACATATCAATTTCTAAGTACCAAAACTTAGATTAATTGGTCCAATTCACTTAAGTCATCCCATTCCAGTTTATTGATTTCACATATCAATCTATAAAGAATCGAAGTAGTTTCGGGTATTAACTAATACCCGTCTCGGTTTCTTCGAATCCGGCGTTATTCTTTAAGCCAAATGTTTAAGTTTAAACAATACAATTTATATTCAGGATTTCATATTCACACAACAATTCATCTCAGATAGATAACCCACAATATCACAGTTCAACCCAAGAATCTCATACCACAAAGCATCACAAATCACATATAAGAGATATCAAATGATCTAAGTCGTTCAATATATCTTAATTATCTGTAAGCAAGATAAATTAATTGTACCATTTCAAATCAATTTAATTACCTTTAAATCCTGCTTACTTAACATATCAAACCATTAATTAATCATCCTTTAATTATCCATTTAAATTAATTATCCATAATTACTTCCATTAAGTAATTATCCCATTGGTTAATTATCCTCAATTGATTAACCATTAATTATTAATTAATTATCCTCTAATTACCAATCAAATTAATTAACCCTTAATCACTTAATTATTTATTTCCTAATCATTCATTAATAATCTTATTTATTAATTTATAAGACTTAATTACAAATTAATTAATTCTTAATTCCTAATTGATCAACCTCTAATTAATTTTTTTATCACTTAATTAATAATTAAAATAATTAATTGTATTTTAAGTATTTCATTGGATTATCAAAAATCTAAATTACCATTAAGAAAATCATCTCCTTTATTTATTACTAAATCCCATCATTAAAACATTAGCCTTCAATTACGTCTAATTCTATTTAAAAAAAATTAAGGTAAACTTCCATAGAGTTTTAGCAAACTTAAACTAACCCTATTTCATCTCCTGATTAAAGTTTTTGAGAACATTTGAAAAGAAACCAATTTGTTGGGGAAAAGATTAAAACAACCCCCCTTTTAAATTTACAAAACATTGTTTTATAAACTTGTCTAAATTTATATTAACTCTGCTTCCCTGCCTCGGGTTAAACCAAACATTTAACTTTGGGTTTCTCTTCTCATTATTTATATAGCTTAAAGAAACTGCTATTACACCCTTACCCAAGCTTGAGTTCCACTTCGTGTCGAAAGCCCTTCCACTCGAGCACCACCTCGAGTTACCCACAAACCAAAACTTCCTGACACAAACCCGATGTCGTGCACGTGCACCAACCAACTACGGCGCCGCTTCCTTCGGTGACACCTCGCCCACAACGACGACTACCAACACTCCCAACTCCGACCACCTAATCACCCAAACAAACACAAAATCGAAATCGATGAAAATTCGCTCAACCTGGAACCGAACCACCCCAGGAAATCTTTTCATCACGGCATCTCCGACCACCAGAGTCGCTGCCACCTCGTCTGCATTTCCTCCAACACCCCGGCAGCGTTTCCTAAGGATCTGGCGAAGCTCGATCCTCCAGAGGGGAATCGGTGATCCATTTTACCCATCTCGACCAAATTAGGTTTAGGAACCTAAATTACTTCGTCGCCAACGCCACGATGATCTAGCAACCCACCAACTATTTTTCCCAGATCCACCGTACACCCTTCCACCCCCAGACGAAGCCCCGACCCCCCAAGAACTTCCGACCATCTGAAATTGCCCAAAATCCAATCCCAGTTCAACTCAAAACTGCTCTCGATTCACGCCATAACAAATCACCATATGTAATCTAAAAATCCTATTTTTGTGTAAGGATTCAAAGTATATAATTGAATCAATATCTCGTGTCATTCGAAATTATCAAAATTTGAGGTTTCACTCTGTAGAAATTTAGTTTTTCATACTGTATATACTTATACTCCTTGAAACTATTTTTAACTCATACTCCATACTTAAACACACATATTTGCTTTTGAAATCAAAGCCTGATATTGATTAAATAATATGAAACTGAATTTCTTGGGTCGTTTCTATCCTGTGGGTTAAAACAGAGAGGAAGATGCATACTTCAACATTTCAAGTATAAATATATATACACATAGAGCTTCATGCCTACCATACTCTATATATCTATGCAAAGATTAAACAATATTTGAGTGTTAACAGATTTGTTTACTCACCTCTTATGTTTGAACAGAGCTCCTTTCCAGATGAAACAGCTTTGAATACAAGCTGGACTCTTTTCTCTGCTTCTCAGTATTGATTTATCTTGAGTGTAGTTTAAACTGAAGCTTTGTTTAATTTTAAAAATGAAGTCTACTTGTATTTGCTCAGCTCGAACAGATATGAAAAAATGATATAGGGAAGAAAACAGACAGGTGATATTCTTATATCCAATGTAGTGTATAGTATTGTACAATATCAGGGATATTTTGTTCATGGTGGAGGCTGATATGAACTGCCTTGTGGCTGGCATTAAATGCTATTGTACCATTCTATTTATTTATATTTTCTTGTTTACTTAAACTTCACTTCCTTCTTATGCAAGCTTACTTGGTTGTTTATTTTCTTATGTGAGGTATTCGTACATATATATGACAAATATTGAAATGTATTTCTTTTTGTCCATTTAACTTGGTGGCTGAGATGAGAAACAAGGTGGCTATAAATTAAATGTTTGTTTTGATTTATATCTTCCAAGTATTTTATTCCCCTTTCAAGTTTCAGCCTGCTTGAGCTGTTTTGATTTTTCCTTCTTGCATAAGTTCTACTATTTTAGTTCTATTTCTATAGCCATTTTTTTTTCTTAACCTTTGCTTTTGCCTTAATTTGACTTTATGCTTGACTTTGAATTTGTTTTATACCTTTGACTAGAATGGTACATGCACAGATATATAAGGTATGTAGATAAGAGAGCAAATAAATAAGAGGCTGAACCCTACTGTTCATATACAGGCCTTACATCTCTTATTTTATTTTTCTTTGTTTTGTTTTGATTGATTCATATGAAGACCTGATTTTTGATTTCATAGATTTTATATTCATCTTTTGTAAACTTGAAATGATGTTCTATATGCTAGAGTTGATGGCATTTAATGCACTTGTTCCCCTTCTTGTTTACATACATATCCATCTTGATATGTCTATATACATATATTTCCCCTTGTCTTGTTGCCCTGTACATATGTATTTCTATGTTTAAGATGTATTTAACTTATATTTTATTTTATTTCAATCATATATGTTGTTGTTAGAATAACTTCTCAGTTATATTTTTATTTAGAGTTAATCTTCAAATATTTGACTTATAACCTATGTTTGCATCTATATATTTTATATTTATATTTAATATGGATAAAATTGCTTTATTTTAAATATTATCATTATAAACTACATTTAAATATATATATATATATATATATATTATATCAAATATTAATAATATGGAACCTCTAATTTAATTGAATAAGATAAATTTTATTATAAATTATTTTTGAAAGAATCCATTTTAAATTCTAAATCAAAATTTCCTTCACAAACATATAGATAACGGAAAAATGTTCCAAGAGCTTATCAGTTTTGTAAAATGAAAAGCTTGTATTTTATTTAATTTGATTAAATACTTATTAAAATAATATTGTCAAAATACCGGGTTATCACACATATGATTCAATTCAAGTATTTCAGATAACCGCATGATATTCATTCAAAATAACAATATGAAATCCAGGATTTAAAACTGTTTTTAAAAATAAGTTTACTCACAGTTATAAGATGTTTGAACAGAGCTTTGAACTGGAAAGCCTTTGATCTTTGAACTGGAAACTGGAAAATCATTTTAAATCTGAAACTTGTTGTATTGCTTAGTTGAGTTGATCCCATTTAAATCTGAGATGAAATTCCTTGAGTTTGCTACAGGTTTGAAAAAGTTGTTGCCTTTGAATTTTCTGGTTTGAGTTTGTTTACAGACTTTAGAGTTTTGAATTATCTTCTGGTTTGAGAAAGTTTTTATAAGGTTTGTTATGAGTCTGGTCTGAAAATTTGTGTTACAGGCTTTGAGTTTTTCTTTGCTTTTGAAAACGTGAATGGAAAAGAAATGGAAGAGAGGTGATAGGTGTTTATATAGAGTTAATTAGGATTTATTAAAAAGAAAATAAAATAAAAATAAAAAGTGACACTTGTTTATTCATCTTACACATGTTATTTACATGATCTCATAATTTGACACTTGTAAAATTGTGACGACCTGTTTTTTTAATATCGGTTAATCGGGAAATTAACTGATTTTGTTAATGAAATATTAATTTTTGATGGGTCGAACAATTGAATTTTTGATAATTAAAATATCTGAATATAAATTAAGTACTTAAGCCTTGGCTAAGAATATAAATATAAATATATGTTTACATATGAATAAAGGTATATAAGTAATCTATAATGTTGTATGTAATATAAAGTAAAACATAAGTCAAATACATCTAAAACATAGAAGTACTTATGAATAGGGCAATAAGACAAAGGGAAAATATATGTATATATGTACATATCAGGATGGATATGTATGTAAACAAGTAAGGGAAAAAGTGCATTTAATGCCATCAACTCTAGCATAGAAAACATCATGTCTCGCCTTTAATAAAATCACCTCATTTTTTTTTACAAATCATATCAGGTCAAGGCTGACCATTCTATAATTTTAATAAAAAAAAATGGAAGCTATCTCAGTCTGGTACAAAATAAAACACTGTTTTGAAATATAAAATATACACCCTGTACAATTCCTTGCTTTATATTCTTGTCCTCTTTCTTTTCTATAAATCTACATACCTGTTCGAGCTAAGAAAAATACAAAGTAAAACATATATATGTATGCCACACAGAAGAAAGTATGTAGGTAAGCTTGCATAAGAAGGAAATGGAGTTTAAGTAAACAAGAAAAGAAAAATATAAATAAATAGAATGGTACGATAGCATTTAATGCCAGCCACAATATAGTTCATATCAGCCTCCACCATGAACAAAATATCCCTGATATTGTACAATACTATACACTGCATTGGATATAAGAATATCACCTGTCTGTTTTCTTCCCTATATCATTTTTCCATATTTGTTCGAGCTAAGCAAAAATGAAATGAAACTTCCATTTTAAATCTAAAACAAGGTTCAACAAACAACAACATATCCATACAAAACAGTGAAGTAAAATAATGAGCAAGAAGTATCAAGTGAAAACATGTTTCCAGTTTTCAAGTTCGAGACTGTTTGCAAAACAAAATGCTCTGTTTGTTCCTAAAGTCAGGTGAGTAACAATTTTTACTAAATGAACTTAAGTGTTAATTTAGTTGCTTGTTTTTATTCTGGAGATAAGTGTGTTTGCACGCCATAATTAAAGTTCATTACTGGTATAACATGTGAGTAGCATCTTATTTAAATTTTATAACCTAAGTAAAATGAAGTGTGTCTCTCTGTGATGATATATATATTTGGTACATATGTATGTTTATGCAAATCTGGTTATATTTGTTTCCCTGCTCTGTTATCTGTTGACATTCCTTAAAGCAGATGTGCAAACGAACCCTCCTCTCATGTTCTCATCACTGTTTGGTTGTAAAATGTAAACAAAAATTATTTGTTTAATCACAATCTAGGTATTAAAAATCTAAATAAGTTAATTTATCAGGTATGTGTCTCTGGAAAACAAAGAAACAAAGCCAACTTCAATAAGTTTAAAAATCAAACTTCTTGTTTTAAGAATACAGTTGTATTAAGTGAAACTACATACAAAAAATGATTTTTAAGGCAAGTTTTGCAATTTTTAGAGCAAGGGGTGAAGAGCAGATATGCTTTGACTGTTTTTAGTGTTATGGGTTGCTGTAGATAATCTAATGCATTGATGATGTCGAGTTCTGGTCAGAAGGTAGAGGGATGACCAGGGATTCGTGGAAAAATAGTGGGATGGTCGGAAGATCATCGTGGTGGCGGCGAGAAGTGTTTAAAGACTGGTGACCTAATTTTGAGTGGCTCGAGATTTTTGTCTCGCACGAACTTAGGAATGGATCGAGTGCTTCAAGCTTTAGGGGTTGGATACAGGGGAGGTAGACGAGGCTAAGGCCGGAGTTTGGTGGCCTCTGGTGATCGGAGATGGGAGCACGGTGAGTTTCCAGGTATCGGAGAAGTTCTGGTCTGTGTTCCAGGTTGCACGATGAATCTCGATTTCGATTTGCTAGGCGATTGGTGATGCTGGCGATCTGGAGTGGGTAGGGGCAACGTGGTCGACTTGCTCGGCGTCGCGTAGATGATCAAAGTTGATCATCGATGGTGTACACGCGCACCAGAGTATCTATGTTTGTGGTTGGGTCTGGTCTGGGTGGACTCGAGAATCACTCGAGTAATTCTTGTTTGGCTCGGGTAAAATGATAAGTTTCTCGAAGTAAAATATGATGGTCTCGGGTCATACATTTTCAAGTGTTAACAGTAACCAGATTTTAAACTCGAGTACATATTTAAAAGTATTTAAATTTTAAGGGTTTTGATTTAAAATCCTCTTCATAGCAAAGTATCTTTAAATTTGTAATTTAAGATGTTTAAAAGTTAATTTATAAAATGACTAAAATTTAATCAGTGATTGGTTTAAACTGGAAGTTTAAATAAATTAATTAAAGTTTAAAAATGAATTAAGTAATTAATTGGTAATTACAAGCTTAAATATATTAATTAAAGTTTTAATAATGGAATATGAAATTAATATGTTATTAAGAAATCATAGATTAGACTCTAATTAATTTATTGAATGATAGATTGAACTTATAATTATTAATAATTTATGTAAGTTAATTATTTTAGAAGAGTAATTAATAAATGTAAATGAAGGTCATTAACTAGACTATTTTAAAATTAATCAATATAATTGATTTTTAAAATAGTTAATTGGATTTATTAATTTAATGATCAACATTGTAACTGTGTAAGTGTAATTACATATTGGGAGGTAATTAAGGAATTAATTACTAGAGTAATTTGATTTATTTGAGTTAATTAATTTATTTTAATTAATTTGAATTAATCAAATTTATGATGTGATAATTATAATTACTTAGAGAAGTAATTGATGTTTAATTACAGGAGGTAATTAATGGGATGATGTTTGTTTATAAAGTATTTCGAGTAAAATTACTTTGTAAAATTAATTAAAGGATTAATTAATTATTGGATGATTAATTTATTTAACAAAGTAATTAAGGGAAGTTAATTACTGATTGTGATTAATCAAAGGTGATTAATATTGTGATTTAATTGAAGATAAATTACTGGATGTAATTAAATTAAATTGTAAATGTAATTAGAGTTCATTAATTAATGTTGAAGTTTTAAAAATGGATTTATTTGGAATAAATTAATAAATAAGGAATTTATTAATGTAATTAATTAAGTAATGCAATTAACTCAGTTAATTAATAAATGAAGTTATGTAAATGTTAATTTCTATATTTGGTTAAAGTAATTAATCTGAGGAAATAATTTGAGGATAATTACTTAAATGTAATAAAAGATGGTTAATCGGGGATGATTAATTAAAAGGAATAATGGGATGATGATTTATTTATTTATTGATAATCAATTAATATAAGTAAGTTTAATAATGATGTAGAAATTAATTTAATTAACTTTAAATTAATTTAGGGTAAGGTAATTAATTTAATTCATTTTAAATTAATTATCAATGGTGAGATTTATTATCCTTGCTTATAAAAAAATGGATGATATTGATATCCCATTAATTGAATTGTGATCTCAGATATGAGATGAGTAATGCTGTTGTGACATGGATGCTTTGATTTAAGTATGATGATAATATAGATTATCCATTTATGCTGATATGTGTATTATACATCTGTGATATTGTGATTTATCTATCTGTGTTGATATAGATAATAAATTGAATTGTTTTAACCTTTAAAACAACCTGGCCTTGAAAGACACGTTTTGGTTTCGAAGAGACCGGAGTCGGGTATTAGTAAATACCCGAAACCACTTCGATTGTTTATAAATTGATAGGTGAAATCAATAGGCTGTAATAGAAGGATTTAAGCATAAGGAACCATTTAATCTAAGTTTTGGTACTTAGAAATTAATGTGTGAAATAAGTGGAGTCTAACAACTTGTGAAGTTGTGAATCTATGTATGAGTTACCCCGGGTTTTAAACAAGTTGTATGTTTTGGTATTCCTTGTTAAATGAGTTTACTCACGCTGGTTTCCAGCCTGACCCGGGTGTTACTTTGATGTAATGCTCGGGTCAGACCGAGTATTACAGATTTTTCAGGTAAGGACGTTTTGGAGCTCAGAGGACGAGCTAGATAGCCGGACGTATGGAGTGTTCCGCTGTGACTATTATTTCTGTATATCTGAGACATATTTGATTTGTATATGTCTAGTGTTGTATATGATTATAACTCTGATGTATAAAAATGTATTTGACAGATATAATATTCTTTGCAAACTGTTATTTATTTGATATTATATTTTGATCCGCTGCGAATGTGAGATTTTGTGTTTAATTTTTCTGTTTCTTCTTCTATCTCTTTCTTCTTTTTCATAACTATCTGGAATTTTCAGGATTGAAAATTTCGGGTCGTTACAAAAATAAGTAATCTTTAATTACTTTTTTTTTAAATATTAATAAAAGCTTTATACTTAATTTATTAATTTACAAATACTTATCTATATATAAAAATACTTTAAAGAAAATAAAAACCAATTATATTTATAAATAAAAGCTTATATATTATTTTAATATATTTAAAATATCTATCTTTTGACTTTCCAAATTTTAAATCTAGATTCAACTTCAAATTCAATTTAAAAATCAATTTGATATATATATCATATATATTTAAACGAACACAAATTCAATTTGTATATAATAATTCTCTATACATGAATATATACAACATATTATCATTATTGATTTGAAATTAACAATCTTACCAAATTTTAAATAAATTTTTAAATGGAGATTATCACATTTGAATTTGTTCGATTTATAAATCAGTATTTTAAAAAGTTAAATCAGATAACTATCCAATTATCTGATGCCCGAAAATATGGGATATCACAGCATGGCTTGTGGAGGAGCATGGCCGATCCTATATAGAAGAAGATCAAGTGCAAAACAAATCAAAAAAAAAAACAATAAAAGTAAACAAAAAGAAAAGTAGTTTATTCAAAATTTTCTCAAAAGCAATAGCCGATTTTTTCTTTCAGAAATGAGATGAGAAAAGTTTACGTGAATGAAAACTGAGATATGCAGCTGAAAGAATGAGGAGTTAAGGCCAATTGAATGAAAAGTAATGTTGAAATGTGAAAAGGTGGGAATTCAAAAGTCCTTAGGAAATAAAAAGCCACAAACCTTTCAAATCACTTTTATTTCTTTTTAATAAGTTTAAATAACTGAAAATAATTAAAAATTCAGTTTCAATTCGAAAATGTAACAAATATACAAAATATAAATAAATAAATATTAATTATATATGATTAAAATAAGAAAATAGTACAAAATGAAAACTAGTCTAGAAAATTTGAAAATAAACAGAATAAACTTTGGAAGATTTATATGGACTTAGAAAATATTTATAAATAAAGATAATAACATAAAAAAAATTCATTCACAAAAATAATAAATACCTTTTAATTAAATATAATTTAAATGAGGAAAATAGCAGAAAATGGAAACTAGCTTTAAAAATAGAAAATAAATGCAATAAACTTTGGAAAAATTTTATTGTCACTTTAAAAATATTAAAAGACAAAGTACACATAAAATAGCATATTAACACATATTAAAATAGAATATGACAAAGAAAATGCAATTTATAAAATTTAAAATAGACAAAATTGTTAAATAAATCAAATTGCACTCAAAATTGAAATATACATAACTTTCACAATTCAAATCCGTTTTCAACGAAACGAAAAGCAGTATTCAAGTTATTAAATATATTTTCATAATAAAAGATAAAATTTAAGAATTTAAATATTTAAATTTAAGGTTTAAAAATCAAAGTTTGACCAGTTTGACCAGAAATCCCTTTTTTAGGAAAATGTTTAATTTATACCAGTTTGAAATTAAAATTCACATAATAATCAACATTTATATTTAAAAATGAAATGTTTGAAATAAAACAAGTTTAAAATAGTTTTCAAAATATAATAAAGTCAAATAAAATATATACAAAAATCTAGGGCTGTTACATTTATTCTTAAATTCTATCTTAAATAATAACTTCAAGTATAAAAAGAAAATCAAAATTTTGAATAAATATTCAAGCTTGAAATGATTGAATTAGAATGTTTATATTGTTGATGCAGCGCGAAATCGAAAGGAACAATTTACCTTATGTCGCGAAGAAGAAGATGTGCCTGATTCCCTAGGTCGTGAACGCGAGTCGTCTTCCTCCTTAGGTCGCAAACGACCTATGCCAGCTCCAATCCTAAGTCGCGAAGCTCCAATCGATCATCCCTGTTTTAGGTCGCGAGATGCTCATCCTGTTTTAGGTCGTGGATGACCTATCCTAGGTCGTGAGATGCTCATCCCTGTTTTAGGTCGTGGACGACCTATCCTAGGTCGCGAGATGCTCATCCCTGTTTTAGGTCATGGACGACCTATCCTTAGGTCGTGAGTTCTTCCAGAAGGTCGCGAATGAAGTTGTCACTGAAGATCCTTAACTCGCGGCGAATAATTATCTCCTGAACGGGCTGGATTAAGTCGCCGAAGTTAGGTTGCAAGTTTTTTAAGTCGCATGTATTTTAGGTCGTATGTTTGTATCCCATGTATGATGTATCTGTTTGTTGTAATATTTTTAGGTCGTTCATGACCTATGTGTTGTGATGTAAGTGTTGTGTTGTAAGCCTATAAATAGGCGAGTTGTGTCATTTGTAAATCGTTGTTGAATTTGAATAAAATTTCTTTTGTGTGCTTTTGTGCCACCATTAAAATTGGTAGTTCAGTGTTATCTCCTATCTCCACCTTCGTCATTCGAGTGCGCTCGAATCAACGATTGTTGAAGCCAATTCACGGAATCAAGTGCGCTTGATCAACGTCGAAGAATTATAGATCTTCTCTCACGGCATCGTGCGCGATCAACGTGTCGAAGATAGCTAAAGTCCGATATCTTCATGATCAACGGATTTGGGTGTTTGGTATCATTAATTCATCGATTCATATTGCTTCATCTAATCGTTTCATTGATTAGTTTGACACGAATTCTTCAATTCGTCGTCAATCGTTATTTCTGCTACGTCATTTGGTATCAGAGCTAGATCGTAAGGAGTTTGCGTAGATTTTTGGAGTTTCTGCGAGATTTGCATCATTTGGAGAAGTGGGTTCTCGAGATTTTGAAGAAATTTGTTCGTTTGGTGATTTTTGAAGATTTCAACAAGTGGGTAGTTTTGATTTGAAGATTTCTAGATCGAAGTGATGTTTTTGTTGGAATTTGTTGAAGAGTGATCATGCCTCCGAGAAGAGCTAACCGTTATCGCAACATTGATGCTTTGTATGGGAGAGAAGAGGCCGATGAGATGGAGCAAAGAATTAACGAAAACTTTAATGAGAAGCTTAATGAATGGATTGGACGATTAGAGAGAATGATGTTGGAGATGAGTCAAAATCAGAGAAGGGTTTCACCTGAATCTATCCATGGGAGAAGTAGAGTTTCACCACATTCAAATCGAGAGAGAAGTGTCGATAGTGATCATAGAAGTGTGGATCGAGATTATGATAGAAATGTTGATGATCGAAATAGTGATAGAAATGTGAATGATCGTAATTGGAGGAATGTAGATCGAATGGATGTTGGTGGAAGAAATGGTGGTAGTAGAGATGTTTTTGGTCAGGATCGACATCGATATGCATCAGATTTTGAAGAGGAGTTTGATGGTGGTAGTGTTCATGGACGAGGACAAGGAAGACATCATTCAGAGTATGATCACAAATGGGAATCCGAGATGAAAACTGAAATACCGAAATTCAAGGGAGGTATGTAGGCCGAGGAATTTCTTGATTGGCTAGCTTATGTTGAGGAAATTTTTGACTTCAAGGAGGTTCCGGAAGATCGTAAAGTAAAGTTGGTTGCTACTAGGTTGAGGGGAGAGCTATGGCGTGGTGGCAGCAAACCAAACTTACTAGAGAGCGGATGAGGAAGTCAAAGATTATTGTTTGGGAGAAGATGAAGAAATTGATGAAGGCTACTTTCTTACCCTACAATTACCAAACACTAATGTATCAGAGATTACAGAACCTGAGGCAAGGGACGAAGACTGTTGCTGATTATGCTGATGAGTTTTACCAGTTGATTGCTCGAAATGACATTATAGAGACAGAAGAACAATTAACCGCTAGGTTTGTTGGGTGACTTAGAACATAGATCCAGGATATGGTGAACATGTTCGACCCTAGATCAATGGCAGAAGCACATCAAAAAGCGTTGGCTTGGGAGAAACAAGGTAGACGTGGGGGAGGTGTGTTTCCAAGTTTTACGGGGCAGAACAAAGGAGCGGGTAGTAGTTCTAATGTTCCTAAAGCATCGAGTAAGCCGGTTGTTCATGAAGTGGCTAAACCAAAAGTCAATACCAATTTCAAATGCTATAATTGTCTGGAAGTAGGTCACAAGAGCAACGAATGTCCGAAACCGAAGAAGAGAACTATGATTGCTGAAGTGGAGGACGAGGATGTAGAAGAAGATCTCAATTCACACCGTGGTGAGGAGGAAGAAGAGGTGTCGGGAGACGAGGGATGTAATCTGATGCTACGGAGATCTTGTTTAACCCCAAGCAGGAAGAGGAGTCGAGTTAGTTGAGGAGTAACATTTTTCAATCAACGTGCACTATTTTGGGGAAGGTTTGCAAGTTTGTTATTGATGCTGGCAGCTGTGATAACATCATTTCTACCGAGGCTGTGAAGAAGTTGAAGTTGAAAACGGAGAAACATCCTAGTCCTTATAAACTTGCTTGGTTGAGGAAAGGAGGAGAAGTGAAGGTAGAGAGGCGAGCTCATGTTCCATTTTCTATTGGGAAGAAATACAAAGATGAGATTTGGTGTGACGTGGTTGACATGGATGTTTGCCATTTGCTGTTGGGAAGGCCGTGGCAGTACAATCGGGAGGTACAGCATAATGGTCGAACAATTAGCTACAGTTTCTTCTTCGAGGGCACGAAAATCACTTTAATTCCGAAGAAACGACAGCAGAATGAGAACAAGTTAGAGGAGATTGAGGAATTGAAGACTTTGTTGTCCTTGAAGGAGTTCGTGGAAGAGGTAGGTGAGAGTCCTGAAGTTTTTATGTTGATTGGGCATGAAAGCAGTGAAGTTACTGAAGTTCCAGAGGAAGTAAAGCCAGTTTTGGAGGAATTCAAAGATGTGTTTCCAAAGGAATTACCGAAGGAGTTACCACCGCTTAGAGACATACAGCATCAGATTGACTTGGTGCCAGGTGCTGCATTGCCTCATAGACCGCACTATCGGATGAGTCCAAAAGAACACAAGGAGTTGAGAAGACAGGTGGAGGAATTACTGGAACAAGGGCGTGTTCAGGAGAGTTTGAGTCCTTGTGCACTGCCAGCTTTGTTGGTGCCGAAGAAGGATGAAACGTTGAGAATGTGCACAGATAGTAGAGCATTGAATAAGATTACAGTGAGATATCGATTTCCTATGTTGAGACTGGATGATCTGTTGGATCAGTTGAGCGGTGCTGCTGTGTTTTCAAAGATTAACTTGAAAAGTGGATACCACCAGATTCGTATTAGACCGGGCGATGAGTGGAAGACTGCTTTTAAAACTCGGGAGGGTCTGTACAAATGGTTGGTGATGCCGTTTGGTTTGTAAAATGCTCCGAGTACATTCATGAGAGTCTTGAACCAGATTTTTCGACCATTTATCGGGAAGTTCGTAGTGGTATATTTTGATGACATCTTGATCTACAGTGGAAGCACTGAAGAGCACCTATAGCATTTGCGGGAAGTGTTGTTGGTTTTACGACGTGAGGAATTTTATGCTGCAACGAAGAAGTGTACCTTCATGACTACAAGTATTCTATTCTTGGGCTATATTGTGTCGAAGGATGGTATTCAAGTTGATCAGAGTAAAGTTGAAGCTATTCGAAATTGGCCACAGCCTAAGACAATAACAGAAGTGAGGAGTTTTCATGGTTTAGCATCATTCTACCGAAGATTCATTCCACTCTTCAGTAGCATGATGGCACCAGTTACGGAATGTATGAAAGGGAAGAATTTTTTTTTGGACTGAAGAGGCTGATTCTGCTTTTCAAAGAATCAAAACACTCTTGACCACAACGCCCATTCTTAGATATCCAGATTTTCAGTTAGTCTTTGAGCTACATACTGATGCATCCAAGGTTGGAATTGGGGGAATGTTGAGTCAAATGGGTCATCCTATTGCCTACTTTAGTGAGAAACTGACGGGAGCTAAAACGAGATACAGTACTTATGATTTGGAATTCTATGCTATAGTCCAAGCCATAAAGCATTGGAGACACTATCTATTTCATAAAGAATTTATGCTATACATTGACCATGAAGCTTTGAAACATTTGCATGGGCAAGATAAAATTTCAGCAAGGCATGCTTAGTGGGTTGCTTATTTACAACAGTTTACTTTCGTGGTGAAGCACAAATCAGGAGTTACTAACCGAGTTGCTGATGCATTGAGCCATAGAAATCATTTGCTGACAACTATGCGAGTGGAAGTAGTGGGATTTGATTTGTTGCCAGAGTTGCTTATTTAAGATTCTTATTTTACGAAAGTGCTGGATCAGATGCAGGAAGGGAGTTCTGATGATTTTGTGATGAAAGATGGATTCTTGTTCAGAGGAAACCGATTGTGTATTCCGGATTGTAGCTTGAGGTTGAAGATTGTCAAAGAATTGCATGAAGAGGGTCACGTGGGCAGAGATCGTACATTATAGTTGATTTCACAATCATATTTTTGGCCGTCGATGAGAAAAGAAGTTGAAAGATTTGTGAAGAGATGTCATATTTGTCAAGTTTCCAAAGGGACAGCGACGAATGCGGGATTGTATATGCTATTACCCGTGCCTACTAGACCATGGGTTGATATCAGCATGGATTTTGTTTTGGGATTGCCAAGAACTCAGCGAGGGAATGATTCAATATATGTTGTAGTGGACAGGTTTTCGAAAATGGCACATTTTATAGCTTGTAAAAAGACCGCTGATGCAATCTGTGTTGCTCAATTGTTCTTTAAAGAAGTGTATCGACTACATGGGCTACCTGAATCCATTGTTTCTGACCAAGATACGCGATTTCTAAGTCATTTTTGGTTGAGCCTGTGGAAGATGGTTGGAACGACACTGAATTTTAGTAGCGCCTATCATCCTCAAACAGATGGGCAAATGGAAGTGGTGAATAGATCGTTGGGAAATTTTTTGCGATGTCTTATACAAGACAATTTGAAGAGTTGGGACTTAAAGTTGTGTCAAACAGAGTTTGCTCATAATCATGCTGTTAACCGAAGCACTGGTTACAGTCCATTTCAAGTTGTATATTCAAGCTTGCCAAAGGGACCGTTGGATTTAACAGTAGTACCACAACCGAAAGGAGTGATTAAACGGGCGTCAGATTTCGTTGATGAGTTGAAAGATTGTCATAGAATCGTTCAGGAGCGTTTGGAGAAGACGAATGAGAAGTATAAACAAGCTGCAGATAAAAAGAGAAGAAGTGTGGAGTTCAATGAGGGTGATTGGGTATATGCGGTGTTAACAAAGGATCGTTTTCCAATGGGTGCTTATAACAAGTTGAAAGCCCGAAAGATTGGTCCAGTAGAAATTATAAAACGGATCAATGAAAATGCTTATAAGTTGAAGCTGCCAGAGGATGTTTATACTTCTGACGTGTTTAATGTTAAACATCTTATACCTTATTATGGAGATGAACAACCCAATGGGGAAGAACTTTTAAATTCGAGGATGAATTTTTCCCAACCAGGGGAGGATGATGCAGCGCGAAATGGAAAGGAACAATTTACCTTATGTCGCGAAGAAGAAGATGTGTTTGATTCCCTTGGTTACGAACGCGAGTCGTCTTCCTCCTTAAGTCGCAAACGACCTATGCCAGCTCCAATCCTAAGTCGCGAAGCTCCAATCGATCATCCCTGTTTTAGGTCGCGAGATGCTCATCCTGTTTTAGGTCGCGAGATGCTCATCCCTGTTTTAGGTCGTGGACGACCTATCCTAGGTCGCGAGATGCTCATCCCTGTTTTAGGTCGTGGACGACCTATCCTTAGGTCGCGAGTTCTTCCAGAAGGTCGCGAATGAAGTTGTCACTGAAGATCCTTAAGTCGCGGCGAATGATTATCTCGTGAACGGGCTAGTTTAAGTCGCCGAAATTAGGTCGCAAGTTTTTTAAGTCACGTGTATTTTAGGTCGTATGTTTGTATCCCGTGTATGTTGTATCTGTTTGTTGTAATATTGTTAGGTCGTTCACGACCTATGTGTTGTGATGTAAGTGTTGTGTTGTAAGCCTATAAATAGGCGAGTTGTGTCATTTGTAAATCATTGTTGAATTTGAATAAAATTTCTTTTGTGTGCTTTTGTGCTACCATTAAAATTGGTAGTTGAGTGTTATCTCCTATCTCCACCTTCGGCATTCGAGTGCGCTCGAATCAACGATTGTTAAATCCAATTCACGGAATCAAGTGCGCTTGATCAACGTCGAAGAATTGTAGATCCTCTCTCACAGTATCGTGCGCGATCAACGTGTCGAAGATAGCTAAAGTCCGGTATCTTCGTGATCAACGGATTTGGGCGTTTGGTATCATTAATTCATCGATTCATATTGCTTCATCTAATCGTTTCATCGATTAGTTTGACACGAATTCTTCAATTCGTCGTCAAGTGTTATTTCCGCTACGTCAATTGTATATTAATTTTAGAAAGTTTTATTTGTATAATTCTCAATTTTTTTTTAAAAAAGAAATATAATATATAAATAGGAGAAAAAACGCCTTTCTCCGAGGGCTCACAAAATAGGAAACAAGATGGGACGAAAACCACCAAGGAAATACCGCAAAACAACAGCGGAAACCAAAACACTGAAGACCCATGGAGGAGAATGAGGAAACGATCCACCAACATGCACAAACCCGCCTTTACCCTAAGGAAAAGGCCACACCTCCAAGCCGAACCAAAAGAGAGCCAACTAGTAAGCGCTAAACCAGCAAATAAAAGGAACGCACGGAAGATGGCAATCAGAGAAAAGCAGACGCCATCAACGCCAAACCAGTGGCAAAAAAGTAGATCAAGACCAGTCGCAGCCGCCGAAAAACCATAGAGAAACCACCAAAAACTAGCGATCAAATGGAGGCCGCATCCCGAAACCAGACAACCAAAACCCAACCGAGCCATAGAAAACCAAAAAGAAAAGAACCGCCATAAGCTAAATTTTTAGAAGTTAACAATGTAAAAAGATTTTTATATAACTTACCTTAATTTTTAGAAGTTAACAATGTAATTGGATAATATACAATATAAAAAGATTTTTATAAATAAAATTTGAGTGGTTATAATAAATATTATACACTTAAATTTTAGTTATAAAAAGATTAACAGAGGTAAATAGACTAAAAGGTTAATCGAATAATTTACAATATAAATGATGTTAAGGGAATTAGGAATAAATTAAAACAGTTATAATAAGTGTAAGTATATTTAACATAGGTGATAATTAGGAATAAAGAGGAATTAAATTTATTAAGTACATTATGAGTATAATAAATAATTAATTTTCAAATCCATGATTTTTGAAATTGTTAGTTTAAGAAAATTAGATGATAAGATAATGAAATTAGAAATAGTTAAGATTTATTTAACTTGTGTAAAATTAATTATCAATTTAAGTTGAAATCTCCATGGTTTCAAACTTATTATCTTATTTTATTTTATTTTAAACTATCTTTAGGTGTCCTAATTTTTCGTTATCGTGCTACAAACTGGTATAGGTGTCCTTCTAGGACCTTTCTATTTAGAAATCTTTCTATAATCTTTGATGATCTTTGGTACTCAATTGAACCTGAGCACTGCTTGCCATCCACAGACCGTCGGTCAAGCGAAAAAGGTGAATCAGATTTTAAAGGATCTTTTTCGTGCTTGTGTCCTTGATTTTGGGGGATCTTGGGAAGATCATCTCCATCTTGTTAAACTTAACTATAACCACGGTTATCAGGTATAATTTCAACCTTTTGTCATCTTGTCTTAATGTAACGACCCCGGATTTTAATTTAATTTAAATTGATAATTAATTGAATTTTTGAATTAAAATTGTAAAATTAATTTGTAAATCGATTGAGTTTCTCCGGATTCAAATAAAAAATGTGTTAAATCATTTGAATTTAAATTTCAAGTAAATGGTTTATAAAATAAATATATAGAGAAATACAATATAATTAGTATTAAAGTAAAAATAATAATAAATATTTAAAATAGAAATAGAAATAAATAAAGGATAAATAATAAAAATATAAGGTAAACACATAGCTAAATCTAACCACATATTAAATATGAAATACATTCAAATATGAAAAAGAAAATAAATTATACAATTATTTATGAAGTTTACTTATATTACAAAATGATAAGATTTAAAGAAAATATATATGATAAATTATATAAAAAATAAAATACATGCAAAGGAACTTACAAAATAAATATAAAAAAAATACATATGTAGACATACAAGACAATTAGTATTAAAGTTAGAAATAAATATTTGAGTTAAAAAATAGGAATACAAATATATAAGATAGATTATATAATATAAAGTAACACATTAGATAAATTATAACAATATATTAACTCTAGAACTTCATTTATACTACAAAGTAACAAGACAAATTATATATGAGATGTGCTCACAAAACAAATCAGGTTGAACATGACAAAGCAAAAGAAGATATGTATATAATCATATATGTAAATACGAAAAAAAAGAAGAGATAAGTATGAAATGAAAATAAGTACAAGGCAATTAATGTTAGCCATCACAAACATTGCCATCAGCCAACAAGGATAAAAATATCTCTGATAAAACATTGTACAAACATATTTTTTTTATCAGCTTGAACAAAAATCACCTGTACAACTCAATTTATATATATCAACCTCCTTCATCAGTTCATTCATCTTCAAAGCTAAGAGAAATCTGAAGGAAATAATATTTCAAACTTAAACAATACTTCAACTTAAAAAAACAAAACAACTCTACAAACCAGAGATCAAGAAAGTTTCTAGCTTTCAATTTCAAGCCTGTTTCAAAGAAAAGAAAACTCTGTTCTTCTTGATTCCGTGGTCACCACTGCTTGATTTGCATTTACTTCGGTCATCTTACTTTTGAATTGTAAAGTCTTCCTCCTAACTTTATTCTATTGACATTGGCATGACTGCTACTTTGAATTTGAGTATGGTTCCATTGTGAGTTTGAGTTGCTTTGTTGAGCTCTTGTCCATTGTTGCATACTTGTTTCCACATCACTATATGTTGCAGCCTGATATGCTGGGAGTCGTAGCCTTATCTGATGTTCTAGCTGAAGCTTGTACATGTCTTTGACTTGAGAAATCTATGGTTGTTTGTGACTTCAGCATTGCTTTGTCTGCTATTTCGCTTTGCCATTGTTCATTCATGTGCCATGTTGATTTTGTGTACATTAGTGCACCTATTTTGGTTGGAGTCTGTAGCTTGGTTACTTTGTTGCTTTGGGCTTCAATGAACCTTTATTAACAGGTACTTGACTGGTTCATAGCAGTTTGATTTGAACTGCATTTTTCTGTTGGCTTCAGTTTTGACTTTGATTTGTTATTCCATGGCTTTGGCATGGTTATTCTGTAGCATACTCGATTTTGCCTGTGCACTTTCTTTTTCTTGAACTTACTTCGGCCATTATGTGTAATAAACACACATAAACAGATGTGCTTTACTTTTTCATTGAACTGCAGTAGAGCTTCACTGAGACATGTGTACTTGGCTGGATCATAATACATTATTGTTCATTCTTATGACATCTTCAACCTGATGCATTTTGCACTGTATCTTCATTTGCACTGAGTTAATTCTCAAATGTACTAGTGCCTTATGTTGTACTTGTTTTTACTGTGTCACTGTATTGGGTTTTATGAACATTTGATGTTTAGGTTGCGTGCACAATTCATGTGTTGCCAACCTGGGTCCTTTGTACCTTGTTGTTCCACTGGTGCATGTATCTTGTGTTCGTAATGCAGTGCATTTGATTGAATTTTGAGTTGCATTGAATCATGGTAGTAATTGAGCATTGTCTCAGTTTTGTTTAAGAACTTTTGGATTGCTTTGAAGTTGTGTTGAGTCTGTGACTTGACCTTTTGCATTTTGTTGTAGTTTGATTTGGGTTGTAATTGCACCACTTTTGTCATGTTGAATGGAGTCACTAAAGCATCAATTGTTGCCATTCACTTGAGTTCATGTCATTTGTTTCAGACCTGTGCATATCTTCTTGTATGCATGGAGTCTCTATTCGACCATATTGATAGTATTTGGTTTGGACATTGTTGTATTGTGGCTTGTACATTGAGTTGAATCCAGCTTAAACGCTCGGGTTTGACCTTATGCTTGTGTTGTGAGCATTCATTAAGCTTTTGTGTATTTCATCACTGTAGTGGCGGGGCAGTGCACGCGTGCGTGTACTGTAGCCCTATCAGAATTGACAGTTTTAATTGATATTTCAATTGTTTGAATTGTTTTGTGTCCAATTCAATATTTTGAAATTGTATTTTGATTTGGTTTGATTTGTTCATTTTGTTGTTGACTAATTATCTATTTGATAATTAGATTCTGAGTTTCTAATTATTTATTTAATAATTGGATTTTGTTGTTAATTGCTGTTTAGGCAATTATGGGGTTTTCACATTATCTTCATCGATAATCTTTATTTACCCATGTTGATGATTTGGATTTGCTGATTTGTTGTTTAACACTGTTTAGTGTTATATCTGCCGTTATCCGATTCCCTTATCGTGGAGTTGGATATACGAGATTTCTGTGACTGCCGTCTATTTGATAATTGATTATTATTGCTTCTGTGCATTAATAACTAAGTTTGAATTAGACTGACCCGTGTATTATTTTCTTTTAAATTTAATACTCGGGTCAGACCCGAGTTATTTCAGGTTGTAGATATCTTGCTTTGGGTTGCTGTTTGAGCTATGAAGACTTTTCATATCTTTTGAAGAGGTCTTCGTCTTTTTGTAGTAGTAAGTGTACTGATTTTGGTTGATATGTATTCATGTATATTAGTCGATAATGTACTTGTATATATAACTTCCAGAGTCGACAGTTGTAGTTGTATCATATGTATTGTGTCAAATGTATTGTAACTGACATGAGTTATATATATATATATGAGACTTTTGTTATCTGTGTTCCGCATTTTTAGTATATGTGTTATTATTATATAAATTGTCCTAAACTATTATGAACCATCGTTGTTCGTTTTATACTGGAATTGGGTATGTCGATGGGAGTAAATAAATAAGAGATGAAAAATAAAAATATATACCACTCATATAGAGGTAACCAATACTAGTGTAAGGCCAAACTACGGATGGCCGCTCCTATCCAGCCTTATTCTTCATAATAACAGACAGTATTTCTTTTAATACTCTTTGTTATTATGAGCATAAAGGTGGGGCGTCACACTTGGTATCAAAGCTTGGGGTTTATGGACATAATATAAAACATCACTTGGATGGAACATGTGTTACAACTATTTGTCGATGTTTTTAGTGGTGCTTTGAGTCAAATCTAAAGTTTTGAAATTTTGATGAAATAAATATCTTTATTTAAAAACAAAAGTGAAACTGTGTTTTGATGATTAAATAATTTGTGTTCTGTTATCAGAGTGCGCAGCGGAAACAGTGAGACTGTCTTCGCTGAATACAGCTGATAATCTTTTTGATTTAAAAATAAAAATGTGAAATTGAAATAAATTTCATTTGTTGTTTACATTGCTGGGTTTATTTTGTCTCTTCGAAAATTTCGAATCCGATTTGAGGATTCAAAGCGATTGAAATTTTGATGAAATAAATATCTTTATTTAAAAACAAAAGTGAAACTGTGTTTTGATGATTAAATAATTTGTGTTCTGTTATCAGAGTGCGCAGCGGAAACAGTGAGACTGTCTTCGCTGAATACAGCTGATAATCTTTTTGATTTAAAAATAAAAATGTGAAATTGAAATAAATTTCATTTGTTGTTTACATTGCTGGGTTTATTTTGTCTCTTCGAAAATTTCGAATCCGATTTGAGGATTCAAAGCGATTGCAGTTATGCGATTTTGTTGAGATTTTGGCTAGTTTTCTTTTATACTAATCACATGTTGATTAGATTTTGCTGTTTTCAATTATCTTCATTGAAGATACATTCGAATGATTTCTTTGTTCATTTTGTAGTACGTGCAAATTTGAGTTGCATGTTACTGCATTAATTTTACGTTGAACCGGTGTTTGGTTTAAACGTGTTTTGGTTGCCGTTATCTTTATAACGGGATTTTTACATCGATGCTAAATTTTTGGAGCACGGTGTTTTGTGGCATTTTGATGAATGAAAATTCACTGGTATTACATTTTGATGTGAATTATTTTGATGAGATTTTGACGTTTAAAAATTACTATCGCTTTGGCTTCAGTAACCGTCAAATTTTAAAAAGTGGATTTTCAAGCGGTTATTCCGCAATGCTGATTTTGAGATCAGATTTTACGGTGTTTTGGGAAGTGCGATTTCCTTTTCAAAATTGCTACTGATGTCGTTGCTTTAATCACGTGATTGGAAAATCATTTTAAAATGAAAATTGTTTTATAAATTTTTTTTCAGTTTGCGCTTTCAAAAGAATGAGGAAGCAACTTAAACGATTCAGCAAAATCATGGCTATGACCCCTTTCTTTTACTGATTCGCTTAACTCCGGATTTGTCCGGTTGAGAATGTGAATTGTTATTTTTATAAAATAAATAAAATTGTTTTCAGGAATTTTACAGTTTGCGCTTTCAAAAGAATGAGGAAGCGATTTAAATGTTTCAGCAAAATCGAGGACCATGACCCCTTTCTTTTACTGATTCGCTTAATTCCAGACTTGTCCGTTTGAGAATGTAAAATGTATTTTTACAAAATACACAATTTTTCACTTTCAAGGAAACGATGAAGAGAATCAAACGATTTAGTAAAACACGTGGTATGGGACATGTGCGTTTGCTATTTCGGTTAATTCCGGACTCGTTAATTGAAATATTTGATGTTTTGATGATTCTGATGATTTGTGTGCTTTCGAGCCACTATGTTGGACCTTCGGGTCATTTGTTGGACCTTCGGGTCATTTGTTGGGCTTTCGGGCCACTTTGATGGACCTTCGGGTCAATACTAGTACTAGACCTTCGGGTCATTTGTTGGACCTTCGGGTCATTTGTTTGGGTGCCAAAATTATGTTGAGTACTAGGTAGGCTTCGGCCATTTGTTGATGCATGTGCGGCGAACTAAAAACTCGCCATCTGATGGGATCGATCCAACCTTTTATGTTGATTTTCTAGAGTATCATAATTGATTTCTAGATATTTGCTGTTTCTAATTATCTACAGGTAATTAGATATCTGATGTTATGAGATTTAATTATCGTATCGATAATTAAATATTTGCTGATTCGAGAGTTCTGATTATCGTTGAGATAATTAGATATTTGTTGTTTCTGATTATCATTTTTGATAATCGGATATTTGTTATTTCTGATTATCGTTTTTGATAATTGGATATTTGTTGTTTTTTATTATTGTTTTGAAAATCGGATATTTGTTGTTTCTGATTATCGTTTTTTTATAATCGGATATTTGTTGTTTTTGATTATCGTTTTTGATAATCAGATATTTGATGTTTCTGATTATCGTTTTTGATAATTAGATATTTGTTGATTTCTGATTATCGTTTGAGATAATTAGATATTTGTTGATTTCTGATTATCGTTTTTGATAATTAGATATTTGTTGATTTGAGATTTCTGATTATCGTTTTGATAATTAGATATTTGTTGATTTGAGATTTCTAATTATCATTTTTGATAGTTAGATATTTGTTGATTTGTGATTCTGATTATCTTTTTTGATAATTAGATATTTGTTGATTTGAGATTCCTGATTATCTGATGTTTTCTGATTATCGTTTTGTTAATTAGATAATTGTTGTTTCTGATTATCGTTTTTTTTTATAATCGGATATTTGCTAGTTTTGCTGACTAAGAGATTTTCTAGTCTCTAATTGATTCTAGAGTATGCTGATTTTCTTGAATTGTTGTTTTCTATCTGTCTCTGTTGATAGTTAGAGTTCGTTGATTATGGAGTTTGTGTTTTCTACTTATTTGTTGGATAACTAGATATTTGCGGTTTTGCGCTTTGTGATTTGTGTTTTCTAATTATCTTTGTTGATAATTAGATTTTGTTGTTTTCTAATTATCGTATCGATAATTAGATATTGCTGTTTTGTGATTTCTTTATTCTAATTATCTAATTGATAATTAAATATCGCTGATAATTGTATTTATTCAGTTTTGATTGTTCTGATTATCTATTTGATAATTAGATTTTGTTGAGGATTTATGAATTTCTTTTATGGAATTAAAAGATTTCTTTGGTATTTGTATTCTCGACCTTTATTTTCTAGCTTAACCAGTTTATGGTAGAAAAATAATTGTTATTGACAACCTTAATTATGAAAATTGCGGGGACGCAATTTTTATAAGGAGGGGAGTCTGTAACAACCCGAGATTTCGCAATAATTAATTTTCGTCAGTAAACAATTAATCTGTTGGTTAATTGCCGTTGGAAGTTTTTTTTATCAGATTGAAATTCATTGATAAAATTTGTTAATCGCTGTTTGGAATTTTAAAGCGGTTGGTATTCTTTTAAACAGTATGTTAAATGTTGAAGTGGGCTTTACATTTGAATCTGGCCCACGTTTGCATTGCTTTGATGCCATGATAATTAGACCCGTTCCCCATTTCTCTTTTCAAACGAAAACCCTAAGCTAACATTCGAAAAGAAAATAAATGGCGGCCTCGTCTTCTCTTCAAAACTAGGGCTTCCGATTTAATTCGATGAAGTCATCGTCTTTGTTGAATTGAGTGCGATGATGCTTCAACTCCCTCCTTCAAATTGAACACAGCCTCTTCTCTTTGATCGAGTTCGACTTTGTTTTGGATCTGCGTTCGTCGAGACTAAGGTGAGTGATTTTATCACTTGCATCTAATTCAAATTAGTATAAATTTTTGTTACATGATTTTTTTGGCTTTGATTTTAGTTGAGATTACTGCTTTGAATCTTAGTGAATTAGTGAATTGGGGTTTCGACAATTGAACCCCCTAAAATTGTTGAATTTCCACTTTGATTTTGTAAATTGCTTTGCTGAGATGATGATTTCCCGGTTCACTTGTTTCGAATTTCTGGCAATTGATTTATGTTGACTTCGATAATTATCATGAAACTTCTATTGACTGGAGCAATGTCTCGGTTTTCAGTCTTCACTGTCGACTGTTGCCTTGCTCCATGTATTCGTGTAGTCTGGTCATCCCGGCACCGTTGTGATTCCGTGGTCACCACTGCTTGATTTGCATTTACTTCGGTCATCTTACTTTTGAATTGTAAAGTCTTCCTCTTGACTTTATTATGTTGACATTGGCATAACTGCTACTTTGAATTTGAGTATGGTTCCATTGTGAGTTTGAGTTGCTTTGTTGAGCTCTTGTCCACTGTTGCATACTTGTTTCCACATCACTATATGTTGCAGCCTGATATGCTGGGAGTCGTAGCCTTATCTGATGTTCTAGCTGAAGCTTGTACATCTCTTTGACTTGAGAAATCTCTGGTTGTTTGTGACTTCAGCATTGCTTTGTCTGGTATTTCGCTTTGCCATTGTTCATTCATGTGCCATGTTGATTTTGTGTACATTAGTGCACCTGTTTTGGTTGGAGTCTGTAGCTTGGTTACTTTGTTGCTTTGGGCTTCAATGAATCTTTATTAACTGGTACTTGACTGGTTCATAGCAGTTTGATTTGAACTGCATTTTTCTGTTGGCTTCAGCTTTGACTTTGATTTGTTATTCCATGGCTTTGGCATGGTTATTCTGTAGCATACTCGATTTTGGCTGTGCACTTTCTTTTTCTTGAACTTACTTCGGCCATTATGTGTAATAAACACACATAAACAGATGTGCTTTACTTGTTCATTGAACTACAGTAGAGCTTCACTGAGACATGTGTACTTGGCTGGATCATAATACATTATTGTTCATTCTTATGACATCTTCAACCTGATGCATTGTGCACAGTATCTTCATTTGCACTGAGTTAATTCTCATATGTACTAGTGCCTTATGTTGTACCTGTTTTTACTGTGCCACTGTATTGGGTTTTATGAACATTTGATGTTCAGGTTGCGTGCACAATTCATGTGTTGCCAACCTGGGTCCTTTGTACCTTGTTGTTCCACTGGTGCATGTATCTTGTGTTCGTAATGCAGTGCATTTGATTGAATTTTGAGTTGCATTGAATCATGGTAGTAATTGAGCATTGTCTCGGTTTTGTTTAAGAACTTTTGGATTGCTTTCCAGTTGCGTTGAGTCTGTGACTTGACCTTTTGCATTTTGTTGTAGTTTGATTTGGGTTGTAATTGCACCACTTTTGTCATGTTGAATGGAGTCACTGAAGCATCACTTGTTGCCATTCACTTGAGTTCAGGTCATTTGTTTCAGACCTGTGCATATCTTCTTGTATGCATGGAGTCTCTATTCGACCATATTGACAGTATTTGGTTTGGACATTGTTGTATTGTGGCTTGTACATTGATTTGTACATTGAGTTGAATCCAGCTTAAACGCTCGTGTTTGACCTTATGCTCGTGTTGTGATCATTCATTGAGCTTTTGTGTATTTCATCACTGTAGTGGCGGGGCAATGCACGCGTGCGTGTATTGTAGCCCTATCAAAATTGACAGTTTTAATTGATATTTCAATTGTTTGAATTGTTTTGTGTCCAATTCAATATTTTGAAATTGTATTTTGATTTGGTTTGATTTGATCATTTTGTTGTTGACTAATTATCTATTTGATAATTAGATTCTGAGTTTCTAATTATTTATTTAATAATTGGATTTTGTTGTTAATTGCTGTTTAGGCAATTATGGGGTTTTCACATTATCTTCATCGATAATCTTTATTTACCCTTGTTGATGATTTGGATTTGCTGATTTGTTGTTTAACACTGTTTGGTGTTATATCTGCCGTTATCCGATTCTCTTATCGTGGAGTTGGATATACGAGATTTCTGTGACTGTCATCTATTTGATAATTGATTATTATTGCTTATGTGCATTAATAACTGAGTTTGAATTAGACTGACCCATCTATTATTTTCTTTTGAATTTAATACTCGGGTCAGACCCGAGTTATTTCAGGTTGTAGATATCTTGCTTTGGGTTGCTGATTGAGATATGAAGACTTTTCATATCTTTTGAAGTGGTCTTCGTCTTTTTGTAGTAGTCGGAGTACTAATTTAGGTTGATATGTATTCATGTATATTAGTCGATAATGTACTTGTATATATAACTTCCAGAGTCGACAGTTGTAGTTGTATCATATGTATTGTGTCAAATGTATTGTAACTGACATCAGTTATATATATATATATATATGAGACTTTTGTTATCTGTGTTCCGCATTTTTAGTATCTGTGTTATTATTATATAAATTGTCATAAACTATTATGAACCATCGTAGTTTGTTTTATACTGGAATTGGGTATGTCGATGGGAGTAAATAAATAAGAGATGGAAAATAAAATTATATACCACTCCTATCGAGGTAACCAATACTAGTGTAAGGCCGAACTACGGATGGCCGCTCCTATCCAACCTTATTCTTCGTAATAACAAACAGTATTTCTTTTAATACTCTTTGTTATTGTGAGCATAGAGGTGGGGCATCACATTTTGATTTTAAAATAAATTTGGTTTAAAACTTTCTTAAATTTCTTTTATAAGGTAAGTATTTATTTAACATGAGATTTAAAAAGGGTTTTAAATTGTTTAAATTTTGTTAAAGTTAAATTTGAATTCATTTTAAATCTTAAATTTAAAAATGGAATTTAAAGTAAATTTAAAAGTAAATTGTTTTAAAATGCTTTGATAATGATAATGAAATCATTTATAAGAATGTGTTTATCTTAAATTTAATTCATGATTAAGGTTTAACCATTTAAGAAATCAATTACGAATTAATAATTGATTAATTAAGTAATTAGGGATAATTACTTATTATGATTGATTAAGGATAATTAATCAGATGGAGATTAAGTAAGGAATAATTAATTTGTGAATTAAGGATGATTAATTAAATATTTAATTAATGATTAAAGTTGGTTAATCAAGTGATTAAGCAATAATTAATTTAAGGATAATGTGATAAATTAATTAAGGTAATTAATTTGAGAATAATTAATTTATTAAAGGTAAATTAATTTATGAAAGTGATTAAGAAATAATTATTAATTAAGGAGTAATTAATTAGTTATTGTAATTAATTAAGAATAATTTAATTAATTAAGGCGATTGATTAATTAATTTATATCAAATGACTTGTAATTAATTAATCAGGATAGGATAATTAATTCATAATTGGAAATAAATTGAATTAATTAGGATTAAACAATTAATTAATCCTGCTTATAAATGATTATTGAATGCTTGACCTTACTTATGAATGATTGTATTTTATGAGATGCCTTGAATTGATTGTCCTATCTTATCTGTGATATTTTGTTCTATGGATTTAGCTGTGTGTAATTTATTCATTTACTTGTGATACATACGTATATATATTTGTGATCTGTAAATGAACGATAAGCGTTATAGTTTATACCGCTTATCAAATATATTGTTGTATTTAATCCGTGATGATTGAATGATGTTGTACTAGTGTGTGAAACACCTGGACCACACTTTTACACACACAAATATGGATTTCACGTGGAAATCGGTTAAGTCACAGGTGATTTAAATTTAATATTTTTGAAATTGAAATTTTAATTTCAATTGGTTTTGGAAATGGATTTGGGTTAAATGTTAAAGCTTTTGGAAAGGAGTTTTAAGATAAAAAGTTATTTTGAATAACTTAGTAAAGTTATTCAATTTAAATAATTTAATTTGAATTTGAATTCAAAATTTGGAATTGAATTTCATGTTTGGAAATTATGGTTAAAGATGTTATAAATGTGTTTATATGAATTTAAACCATTTTAAAAGTATGGTTTTGAGAATTTGAATTTAACCCAGGGACTTTAGCTCGTATTAATGAATCAGATTTTCCGAAATGAAAACTATTTGTTTTCAATTGATAAAAGCTTTCATATAAGAAATGAAATTCCAATTTAAATTAAAGGAATTTCAAGTTTGAATTGAAAAATGATTTTCCAAGTTATGAGTAAATTCTTTTTGAAAGCTATGAATTAAATCTGTTTATTTTTAACAGATTTAAAATGGTGATTTGTTTAAACCATTCGAAATGAAATTGTTTTGAAAGCTATAGGTTAAATCTTTGATTTAAAGATTTAATGAGTTAATCCAATTGAAATGGAAATCGATTTGGAAATCTATGAATAGATCTTTGTGAAACTGGGTGAACTTTGTGAGATGAATCTTTTTGTAAAAAATTAAAATGGTGATTTGTTTAAACCATTCGAAAGGAAAGTTTTGGATCATAAGTCGTGACTTAATTGAAATCTCATTATCCATATGTTTTTAAATATTATGCTCACTATTCGGTTTAGTCGGGAGAGGAATTTGTGTTATATAGCCCATTCCAAATAAGTGATACGTCGTATATGTATAGCAAATTAAGACTGATGTTGAAGACCGGGTATTTGTGAAAACGATAGGATAACCTATAGATTGTCTCTACACTGGGTAGCGTCCGGTATAGAGATTCCCTAAGTGATGGGAAGTTCGATCGGGGTTGTGAATACCCGGATTGCAAGGGTTTCTTTGGAAGTGCCTTCGGTTCTGTTCGAACCCGGAACAAACTTGTATGGTTTTATGTCTGACACTACACTTTGAGATATAAAGCTAATTTCTTTCAAATACATTTCTGTTTGGTAGCGGAGATTTATTCTCTTAGCTTAACACCATTGTAACATCCTGCTACTATAGCAATAAATTTTGTTGAAAAAAATTGTAATAAATAAATAAAATTAAATTAAAATAAAAAAATTGTAATAAATAAATAAAATAAAAATCGCTATGGATATAAAATAAAATTTGGAGTAAAACACCACGAGCGGAATTGTAATCGGAGACCAAATTGCGGTAGGACAATATTGCGGTTAAGGATGCGAAATGTTATTTGAGGGGTATAAAAAATTATTTACTGAAAAATAAAATAAATAACTTTATTTTTATTCAACCGATGTTTTCATACTTATGATTTTCATAATTTTCTTTTAACATATCTGATTACTTCAGCCTAAAGTTTCAGAATATAACTTATATAACCATTGCATCTCATTATTACTCAACGCAAGCAAACTCACATTTTTCTATTCTTCTTAATTTTCATCGGACAGCGCAGAAAAACGTGAGTATGCATTCTTTTTAAATACTTTCAGTGAGAACATTCTTCTCAAATTCATTCTATATTTTGTTTCCTGTATTAGCTCTACTTGTTCCATCACCAATGAGTGATTTTTTTCACTCAAGTAATCTATGCTTCTTGAACTTTGGAATTCCATCAAAATTCTTGAATTGCTTGAGCATGCTTTTAGTATCCAATCGTCTAACTAGTAACCCACCTTTATTTATATACACATATGTAAACTAACAGTTCAAAAGTCATGAAACTAAAGCTAAGAAATAAATGAACTGTTGAAAGAAAGGCATTACCCTTACACACATACATATAAAATGAGTGTGCATAATATAAAGAACATGCATGCTTGTTTTGTAGTATAAAGAATATGATTACTTTAGATGAACATGCATGTGTGAGATATAATATAATGAGCATAAAATGAACGTAGATACTTGTTTTATAAAATAGTGAACATAAAAATTTACATGCATGTTTGCTAAAAAAAAGCAATGAATATAAAAATGACGTGCATACTACATACATTTGCAAAAACTTTAGAAAAAGAAAGTAACGTGGATACTAGAGAATCCATGCAAATAGTATAAAACAAATTTTGTTTCAAAAATTGAATTATTAATAACTCAAAATATATGATGATTATGAGCATGCAACCAAAAGAAAATATGTAGAGGGAAGTGAGACGAATAAATCGACTAGCTTTCGCCTGACCGACGGACCCCGTGGTGATCAGAAATGACACCGTTCAGTTCCGCGACCGTATGATAAACGAAAGCGTTACGGCCAAAACGGAAGGTTCCAGCAGGACCGTATTACGTAGCGCATCACGACGATGGTCTCGGTTCACTCGTCGGAGGTGTGTAGATTGGTGAACAAAATCAAAAAGTTGTAAAGTACCACGCTACGCAATATTCTGTTCGCATACGGACCGCAAACAACTGAAATAAAAATACGATCGCGCACAACAACGTTACGCGATCACAAAATAGTAATAAAATAAAGCGGTTAACTTATTTTGTAAAACTTCAAAAGAACCGGCGTTTGACGCAAAACGCGTCAACTGAAAATAATTTATTTTCTAAATAAAAAATTATGAAAAATTTTTATAAATTAAACTAAAATTACGTCATAAAAAATCAAGTATAAATTTGAAACGTATATTTTATTATAATTTAAATTCAAATCCGATGAATTTCTTCCAAATTGTGTTTACATGTTATGTTTATGAATGTTCATGATGTCATATACTGCAAGTTAATGCTATGTTGCACGAACACGACATTTATATGTGATATAAAATAGAAAATGATACCATTTTGGGGATAAATGGTATATTGGGAAGTTATATACAAAAGAATTTGAATGAATTTAACCGATGAAGTAAACGAGACGAGGTGAGACTACTAGACGCTAGAATCCATCCTAGCGGACAGATTCGGGGTCGCTCCCTGAATCGTGACGACCTGCTCCCTCGTCACTTATTGTCCAAACGATCTGTTGCACGGGCACAACCACGGTGACAGGCGCAGTGCAAACGGGAAACGAGGAAGAATCGAAAGTCATCTCATTGATGGATATGTGGTAAAACAAAACTAAAGATTACAGCACAATGAAGTGAGCGCCAACGGTGAACAGGAGAAGATAGTGCAACCAATAGATCGTGTTGGGGCACCCACAATTTCTAATCAAAAGATATACAGATGAAAAAGGCTGTAATATCAGTTCGATACAGAGTCTAGTAAGAGTGAATAATGAATAGGATTCACTAGTAATTCCCTACCTCATAAATGAATGACTTGACAGTGGTATGTCTATTGAATAATGAATGCAACTTATAAATGAATAGGATGTGATATCCCCATTGATTAGAGTTGCAGCTATGATTCACTTAAATAGTGCCACGACACGTGTATTTGAACTAAAGTAATTTAATGGGATGTGGGCGGGATTAAATTATGGAGTGTGTGACATATCTATTTCTTTTAATATCACATATATAACCCGAAACCACACATTTATATGAATCATTGTTACACTATTATACTCACAGCTAGATTTATAGCCTGACTCGAGGTTTTGTTTTGTGACAACTCCTCGGGTCAGACCGAGGCTTCTCGGGATGATTACCTTTTCACGTTTTGAGGTGAGTTCATACGACATTGAGATGGACGGCAACTGGCATACAATGTATAAATTTAAGGTAGTTGTAGATTTAGAGCTTCACGGATGCACGCTTGCTACCTGCCTTAAAGGAACTGTTAGAGTTATCTGGAGGGGAAATGTTAGAGAGATGCATTTAGAGTCCGTTGAACTATGCTAAGTTGATTTTGTGTAGTCATGTCGTATGTCTTTTGTATATATTTGTCCGTGTATGTATTAGGACGTCATTTTTGGGACAGTTATATATAGTTTTCATGATGACTTAGTTGTAGATATATGGTGATAGTCTGACGTCAGTTTGTACCTATGCATATGTATATATATCTATCTTTTTAGTCCGCTGTTCTGTGAAGCCATTATATATTGTGTTCTGCTATGTGGTTTAGATACAAATTCTCTGAACTCGTGTATACTACATTGTATCGAGATGAGATACGTATCATTTCAGAAATGTTTAGATATTTTAAACGTATCCATGTTGATCTAAAGTAGTGTAAACGAGAGATTGCTCCTTTAGTGCCCACTGATTCGAGCTATCGGACGGTAAACTCCCTCTGATATTTCGGTCACTGGAGTCGGGGCGTCACAGCGTGGTATCAGAGCGAGGATTCAAAAGAATTTGTATAAATCAGTAATAAGAACATAATTGACCATAAGGGAGTCAGACTTAGTTTGTTACCCTGTCAGTAAAACCCATGGGAATTGGGATTAACTCGTATAGGTGATAGACGAGTTCTAATAAATGTTTTAAAGGGAAAACATTGGGATAATACTTGATACGTATGTGTATTACATACGTAATTGTTAGTGAAATTTTATTATATAATTAAATGACTATGTTCTTTATCAGAAAATGGTAGGACTAGGTAGACCCAGAACAGGCTCGACAGTTGAGTCACCAAATGGTCAATCAAGCAATCCAAATGTACTTTTAACTATGGATCAATGGGTCGAAGTCATGAAGTGTGTTCAAGATATGGGCATGCTCAGAGACAATAATCAAAATCCCGGATCAGAGTTTACCAAGCTCTGCAAAGACTACTCAAGTCTAGGTGGTAAGCCATTCTTGGGAAATGAAGGCATAATGGGAGTTCATACATGGTTGAGAACATGCGAAAGAATCTTCGGAGATCTGAATCTCTCTGATCAGGACAAGAGAAGGTTAGCATCTCGACAGTTACAAGGAGGTGCCTTAGATTGGTATGAAGCCATAACTGCTGCAACTCCAAAGGAAGACATATCTTGGCAAGAATTCAAAGATATTTTCAAAGCCCATTTCCTTCCTGAAGCAGAGAGAGCAGCACTACTTCGAAAATTTATTGACCTTACTCAGAAAAATTTATCTATGATTGAGTATGTCAATGAGTTTAATGCACTATCAAAGTATGGACCAGCACTCATTAGCACCCAATTGGAAAAGAATGAGAAATTTGTGCTTGGTCTAAATAATGAACTGAGAGATAAATTACTTACTCAACTTTGATTTCCATTTGAGGAGATTTTGGATATGGCTTTAAGATTTGAAATGGTACGAGAGCGAGATTCGGTTTCTGAAAGTCAACCTACTCAGAAAAGCCAGCAACAAAGGAAGAGGCCATTCTTCTCAAGGAAGAATGCAAAATTTCAAAGGAATAAACGACCATTCCAACCTAAGCCAGAGGGCCAAAAGAAGCAACAATCTAAAGAACAAGTAGAATGTTACTCGTGTGGGAAAAAGGGTCATTATGCCAAAGAATGTAGAAACACAGGTCAAGGTCTTATGAAGAAATGCTACAATTGCAATGAAATGGGACATATAGCGAGACAATGTACAAAGCCAAAGAAGCAGGCTCAAGGGAAAATGTTCGCACTAGATGGTCCCAGTTTAATGAAACCAGATGCGGGAAAACAAGCTTCGGTCCTAGAAGGTACAATTTTATAGCATGGATTATATATTAGAATTCTTTTTGATACAGGTGCATCACATTCATTTATATCAGAAGGAATAGTAGAAAAGTTAAAATTGGATGTATCTTCTCTTAACAATTCTCTTAGGGTGGCCAATCCTGTTGGAGGATGCGTTATCCTAGGGATGAAATGTAGTGGAGTCGTAATTTGCTTATCTGGGTATTCTTTCTCATGTGATTTGTTTATTATGGATTTGTTGAGTTATGAAGTTATTTTGGGAATGGACTGGCTCAAGCACTATCAAGCTCATTTACACTGCTCGGAACGAGTAATCACTCTCCAACATCCCGAGTACCCCAAGCGAATCCTTATAGCTCTAGAAAGAGCAAATGTCAGTTCAGGTTATTCTTTATCTGCTTTGGAATCTAAAGAAGATGAAATAAGACAGATTCCAGTAGTTAGAAATTTTTCTCATATCTTTGAACCAGTTACTGGTCTACCACCACATCGAGCAGTTGAATTCAGGATAGATTTGAAACCTGGAACTCAACCTTTTAGTAGACCGCCAAATCGAATGTGCCCTAGTGAGATCGAAGAATTAAGATATCAAATAGAGGATCTTAAGCAAAAGAATTTCATCAGAACGAGTAGTTCTCCTTGGGGAGCATCCGCTTTATTTGTTAAAAAGGCAGATGGATCACTTCGACTCTGTATATATTACAGAAAATTGAATGACTATACTATCAAAGATAAATATCCACTGCCAAGGATTGATGATCTATTCGATCAACTGAGTGGTGCAAAGGTATTTTCAAAACTAGATCTAGCCATAGGTTTTCATCAACTAAGAGTTGCAGAGGACAGTATTCCACTAACAGCATTTCGAACTAGATACGGTTCCTACGAATGGTTAGTTATGCAATTCGGATTAACGAATGCTCCAGTTTATTTTGTTGATTTGATGAATAGAGTTTTCAGATGCTATTTGGACAAGTTTGTTCTAGTTTTTATTGATGATATCCTCATCTACTCAAAGACAGAAGAAGAGCATGTGATTCATTTGAAACTGGTGTTAGAAACATTAAGAGAGCACCAACTTAAAGCAAAATTTTCAAAATGTCACTTCTGGCAGAAGAAAGTGAAATTTTTGGGGTATATAGTCTCGGAGAAAGGAATTTCAGTCGACCCAGCTAAGGTCAAAGCTATTCAAAAGTGGAAGCGACCTGAATCAATAACTGAAATCAGAAATTTCTTAGGTTTAGCAGGATATTATTATAGAAGATTTATAAAAGACTTCTCCAAGATTTCTGCTCCACTAACTAATTTAACAAAGAAAGGAGTTAAATTTATCTGGTCAGATAAATGTGAAGGGGCTTACCAGAAGTAGAAAGAATTACTTTCTAACGCTCCAATATTAATAGTTCCAGAAGGAAATCAGGATCTGGTAGGATACATAGATGCATGTGGAACAGGGCTTGGTGTAGTATTAATGCAACGAGATAGAGTTGTAGCCTATGCGTCTAGAAAACTCAGGCCTCATGAAGTAAAGTATACAACTCATGATCTTGAGTTAGCAGCCGTGGTATTTGCCTTAAAACTTTGGCGGCATTATTTATTGGGAGAAAGGTTTGTTTTATACATAGACCATAAATCGTTAAAATATTTATTCTCTAAAAAAGACTTGAATATGAGACAACAACGATGGTTAGAATTTCTAGCCGCGTATGATCTAGAAATTCAGTATACGCCAGGTAAGGGCAATAAGGTGGCAGATGCTCTTAGCCGAAAACACCAAGCTGTTGTGTCAATGATGTTGGTAGAATAGAAAGAATTAGAAGTGTTATCTTCATGTAACCTTCAGTTCAGAAGAGTGGATGAAACAACAGCCATGTTGGCCAGCCTGGATATTCGATCGAGTTTACTAGATCGGATTCAAGTTAATCAAAGAAATGACCCTATCATAGCCGATCAAATTAATCAGTTGAAGAATGGTAATGCATCAGAAGCTCTCAGCAAGTTCAAGTTAGACTTGAAAGGGAACTTGAAATTTAAAGGAAGATTGTGTGTTCCTAACACAACCAATTTGAGAAAAGAAGTTCTAGACGAATGTCATCGATCTTTATTTTCTATACATCCCGGTGGTACAAAGATATATAATGATATGAAGCGGATGTACTATTGGGAAGGCATGAAGAAAGACATCGGTGAATATGTGAAGCGATGTATTACGTGCCAGTTAGTTAAGGGCGAACATCAAAAGCCCAGTGGATTTTTATTACCTCTCGAAGTTCCTCAATGGAAATGGGAATAGATTTCTATGGATTTCATTGATGGACTTCCCAGATCAAGATCAGGAAATGAAAGTATATGGGTGATAGTTGTTAGACTCACTAAAAGTGCCCATTTCATTCCTGTTAGAATGAATAGAACCGCAGAAAGTTTAGCAAGACTATTTCTAAAACATATTGTACGATTGCACGGAATTCCTAAGAATATAGTATGCGATCGTGATCCGATATTTACCAGCCAATTCTGGCAAAGCTTGCATTTAGTCTTGGGTGTACAACTCAATCTAAGCACAGCATACCATCCTCAGACGGATGGACAAACTGAAAGAATAAATCGAGTTGTAGAAGATCTACTCACGATATGTATCTTAGAGTTTGGGGGTTCATGGGAAGAATATCTTCATTTGATTGAATTCTCCTATAATAATAGTTTCCAATCCAGTATTGGTATGGCACCATTTGAAGCTTTGTATGGAAGACCATGTCGTTCTCCAGCCTGTTGGTTAGAAACTGGAGACATACTTATACTAGGACCAGATATGGTCCGAGAAACGACTGAGAAAATAGAGCTTATTAGAAATCGTATGAAGATTGCTCAGTCTCAACAGAAGAGCTACGCTGACCAACATAGAAAGGATCTAGAATTTGCGATCGGAGATTACGTTTTTATAAAAGTATCCCCAATGAAAGGAGTTATAAGATTTGGAAAAGCAGGAAAATTAGCTCCAAGATATATTGGACCTTATCTGGTTATGGAGCGTATCGGAAGCCTTGCATAACGAGTTAAATTACCAGCTTACCTATCTGGAGTTCATAATGTGTTCCACGTATCCCAATTAAGGAAATGTTTACGGGATTCCGATATTATTATAGAACCAAAGCAGCTAGAGGAACTAGAAATTGAACCAAATTTGACTTTCACCATTAAGCCAGCTAGAATAGTGGACTCAAGGATGAAGCAGTTAAGAAAAATGCAAGTTCCACTAGTCAAAGTTCAATGGTCAGATAATCCCAAAGACTGCACTTGGGAAACTGCGGAGCAAATTAGGAAATCACATCCTGAGTTAATTGAAACCCATTAGGTAGGTATTTACATTTTCATCGAGTCATGGATGTTAGGACTTTATTAGTTGATAGGACGATCTTTAATATATGAATATCATACAGTACTTTGTAATAAATTGCGAGGACGCAATTTCTTTAAGGAGGGAAGTCTGTAACATCCTGCTACTATAGCAATAAATTATGTTAAAAAAAATAATACTAAATAAATAAAATAAAATTAAAATAAAAAAATGTAATAAATAAATAAAATAAAAATCGTTATGGATATAAAATAAAATTTGGAGTAAAACGGCACGAGCAGAATTGTAATCGGAGACCAAATTGCGGTAGGGCAATATTGCGGTTAAGGTTGCGAAATGTTATTTGAGGGGTATAAAAAATTATTTACTGAAAAACAAAATAAATAACTTTATTTTCATTCGACAGATGTTTTCATACTTATCATTTTCATAATTTTCTTTTAACCTATCTGATTACTTCAGCCTAAAGTTTCAGAATATAACTTATATAACTACTGCATCTCATTATTACTCAACTCAAGCAAACTCACATTTTTCTATTCTTCTTCATTTTCATCGGACAAACGTAGAAAAAAAAAGTGAGTATGCATTCTTTTTAAATACTTTCAGTGAGAACATTCTTCTCAAATTCATTCTATATTTTGTTTCCTATATTAGCGCTACTTGTTCCATCATCAGTGAGTGGTTTTTTTCACTCAAGCAATCTATGCTTCTCTGTTTAAATTGAACTTTGGAATTCCATCAAAATTCTTGAATTTCTTGAGCATGCTTTTACTATCCAATCGTCGAACTAGTAACCCATCTTTATTTATATACACATATGTAAACTAACTGTTCAAAAGTCATGAAACTAAAGCTAAGAAATAAATGAACTATTGAAAGAAAGGCATTAACCTTACACACATAAATATAAAATGAGCATGCATAATATAAAGAACTTGCATGCTTGTTTTGTAGTATAAAAAATATGATTACTTTAGATGAACATGCATGCGTGAGATATAATATAATGAGCATAAAATGAACGTAGATACTTGTTTTATAAAATAGTGAACATAAAAATTTGCGTGCATGTTTGCTAAAAAAAAGCAATGAATATAAAAATGACGTGCATGCTACATACATTTGCAAAAACTTTAGAAAAAAAAAGTAACGTGCATACTAGAGAATCCATGCAAATAGTATAAAACAAATTTTGTTTCAAAAATTGAATTATTAATAACTCAAAATCTATGATGATTATGAGCATGCAACCAAAAGGAAATATGTAGAGGGAAGTGAGACGAATAAATCGACTAACTTTCGCCTGACCGACAGATCCCGTGGTGATCAGAAATGACACCGTTAATTTCCGCGACCTTATGATGAACGGAAACGTTACGGCCAAAACGGAAGGTTCCAGCAGGACCGTATTACGTAGCGCATCACGACGATGGTCTCGGTTCACTCGTCGGAGGTGTGTAGATCGGTGAACAAAACCAAAAAGTTTTAGAGTACCAAGCTACGCAATATTCCATTCGCATACGGACCGCGAACAACTGAAATAAAAATAAGATCGCGCACGACAACGTTACGCGATCAAAAAATAGTAAAAAAATAAACCGGTTAACTTATTTTGTAAAACTTCAAAATAACCGGCGTTTGATGCAAAACGCGTCAACTGAAAATAATTTATTTTCTAAATAAAAAATTATGGATAAATTCTATAAATTAAATTAAAATTACGTCATAAAAAATCAAGTCTAAATTTGAAACGTATATTTTATTATAATTTAAATTAAAATCCGATGAATTTCTTCCAAATTGTGTTTACATGTTATGTTTATGAATGTTCATGATGTCATATACTACAAGTTAATGCTATATTGCACGAACACGACATTTATATGTGATATAAAATAGAAAACGATACCATTTTGGGGATAAATTGTATATTGGGAAGTTATATACAAAAGAATTTGAATGAATTTAACCGATGAAGTAAACGAGACGAGGTGAGACTAGACGCTAGAATCCATCCTAGCGGACAGATTCGGGGTCGCTCCCTGAATCGTGACGACCTGGTCCCTCGTCACTTATTGTCCAAATGATCTATTGCACGGACACAACCACGGTGACAGGCGCAGTGCAAACGGGAAACAAGAAAGAATCGAAAGTAATCTCATTGATGGATATGTAGTAAAACAAAAATAAAGATTACCGCACAATGGAGTGAGCGCCAACGGTGAACAGGAGAAGATAGTGCAACCAATAGATCGTGTGGGGGCACCCACAATTTCTGATCGAAAGATATACAGATAAAAAAGGTTGTAATATCGGTTCGATACAGAGTCTAGTAAGAGTGAATAATGAATAGGATTCACTAGTAATTCCCTACCTCGTAAATGAATGACTTGATAGTGGTATGTCTATTGAATAATGAATGTAACTTATAAATGAATAGGATGTGATATCCCCGTTGATTAGAGTTGCAGTTTTGATTCACTTAAATAGTGCCCCGATACGTGTATTTGAACTAAAGTAATTTAATGGGATGTGGGCGGGTTTAAATTATGGAGTGTGTGACATATCTACTTCTTTTAATATCACATATATAACCCGACACCACACATTTATATGAATCATTGTTACACTATTATACTCACAGCTAGATTTATAGCCTGACTCGAGGTTTTGTTTTGTGACAACTCCTCAGGTTAGACCGAGGCTTTTCAGGATGATTACCTTTTCACGTTTTGAGGTGAGTTCATACGACATTGAGACGGACGGCAACTGGCATACTGTTTATAAATTTAAGGTAGTTGTAGATTTAGAGCTTCACGGACGCACGCTTGCTACCAGCCTAAAAGGAACTGTTAGAGTTATCTGGAGGAGAAATGTTAGAGAGATACATTTAGAGTCCGTTGAACTATGCTAAGTTGATTTTGTGTAGTCATGTCGTATGTCTTTTGTATATATTTGTCCGTGTATGTATTAGGATGTCATTTTTGGGACAGTTATATATAGTTTGCATGATGACTTAGTTGTAGATATATGGTGATAGTCTGACGTCAGTTTGTACCTATGCATATGTATATATATATATCTATATTTTTGGTCCGCTGTTCTATGAAGCCATTATATATTGTGTTTTGCTATGTGGTTTAGATACAAATTCTCTGAACTTGTATATACTACATTGTATCGAGATGATATACGTATCATTTCAGAAATGTTCAGTTATTTTAAACGTATCCATGTTGATCCAAAGTAGTGTACACGAGAGATTGCTCCTTTAGTGCCCACTAATTCGAGCTATCGGACGGTAAACTCCCTCTGATATTTCGGTCACTGGAGCCGGGGCATCACAACCCTTCTATGAGATGTACGAGCTTAGAGGTTATGTAGTTGAAGGTTATCAGTGATATACTCCCAATTTGGTAGGGTGGCATGCTAAGTGTTGTTGTGTGTTGATGGTCATTTGCTGATCATGTGGTGATCAAAGCATGGCTTTGTGAAAAAGCGTAGATTTGTGAAAAAGCGTAGCTTTGTGGACGAGACCTCATCGAACCTCACAAACCGGAAATGGTCGAAACAGGAAAGATGCGGCAAGGTTATGAGGGTCGCTCCCTTTAGGGTATGTCATTTCCTTCTGGAAAAAGGTGATATCATGGTATGGAGCCCAGATATTTACCTGTGTGGTTGCTCCAATCTGATTTACTTTGTGATTGTTGTTGTGTGATCGAGGCGCCTCGGATAAAGGTCCCAAAGGACTGGGGGTGGCATATTCGTGTAGTAGTTACCTAGTGTAAGAGGTAACTCGGCCTTGTGTTGCTAGAGAGCTAGTTAGTTCTTGGGACGTCCCTCCAGAGGCGTACCCATTGGCAGTAGGAAGTTCCTTAGCCTAACCATTTGTTGGAAATCCAAAGGAACAATACTTGCCTTGTACGGTTTTAGTTGTATAACCTGCTATGGAATGTGGCGGTAACCTGCTATTGAACATAGTAGCTATAGTAGGCATACAATAATGGTTGTATGTTGGCTAAGATTAATATTATACTTTCGAAAGGTTTTCCACTAAGCACTAGTAATAATATTAAAAGAGTTTCTTTTTGCGTAGTAAGCATGTTTGACTATCATAAGAAGAAATCTCATCCAATTGCGTTTGCATTGTGTGTGGCGGGAGGTCTTATGGTAGTTTCATTTTCCAAAAGCATTGCGGATTTCAATGTTTAAAACTCTTTTGTTGTTTGTTTAAAGATAAACTGTTTTTGTTACTCACACCAGTCCCATGACTGACTCGGAGTTTATTGTTCCCTTCCTAAACTCTGGGTGCCCACAATTTTCCACACACGCAGTCTAGAGTTGGGGTTTTCAGATAGTCAGGTTTAGTAGATTATCTAGAGATAGTTCAGTTTTGGAGTTCACGACTGCCGTTGTTTAGCTTGGTGCAACGTGATGGTGGTTCTCGCTGATGTTGGAGTTATTGGTCTCATTCTCTTTGTCAGATCATTTGGAGTTATCACTTCTATTTTTCCACTGTAGCATCTTTATTTATCTCTGATATTATTGTATCATATTGATATCATTGTTGTATATCATATTCTGGATATTGTATCATTTGTGATGTATATGATATCATCTATTTCTTTCATCCGCTGTGTTGTTATACTTAATGGTGTTATAAGCTCCGGCACGAGTCGAATTTCAACGATTGAATCTGCGGCATTCGAGTACAAGTGAGTACGGGTGTCGATTTTCGAAGGCTGAAATTTGGAACGTGACACTTAATCTCATTTCAATTTTATCTTTCCTGTGTTTTCCCGTACCTCATTCCTTTTCGGGGATGAAAAGTTTCGAGTGGGGGAGAGTGTAACAACCCTAGATTTTGCATATATTTTAAATTTGACTTTATTTTATTTTGAAATTATTTTTAAACTTGTTTTGTCTCAAACATTTCATTTTATAATATAAATTTTGATTTTTATATGAATTATAATTTCAAACTGGTATAAATTGAATATTTTCCTAAAAAGTGGATTTCTGGTCAAACTTTGACTTTTAAATTTTAAATGTAAATATTAAAATTCTTAAATTTTATCTTTTATTATGAAAATAGATTTAAGAACATGAATACCGCTTTTCGTTTCGTTGAAAACGGATTTAAATTGTGAAAGTTATATTATTTTCAATATTGTGTGTATATTGAGTTATTTAACATTTTTCTTTATTTTTAATTTATATAAATGACATTTTATTTGATATATCTTACTCTAATTTGTATAGTTAGGTTATATCATATATATTTTGACTTTTAAATATTTTTAAAGTGATTATAAAAATTTTCTAAAGCTTATTGAATTTATTTCTAATTTTTAAAGCCTAGTTTGCATTTTTAAGCTATTTTCTTAATTTAAATTCTATTTAATTAAAATTTAATTATTTATTTTATATATTTATTTCATTTCTGAGTTTTTATTTTTATTTTCAGATTTTATATGTATTTTTAAAACTACAAAAGAAATAATGGAAATTTGAAGAGTTTGTGACTCTTTAGTTGCTTGAGACTCTTTGTTTTCCACCTTTTCATTTTCCCAACCCCACCTTTTCATTTTTGGCCATGCATTACCTGATCATTTCAGCCACTCTTTGATTTTTTTTCACATACCAAATCACTTTCTCAAACTCAAAAAAAATCACGGCTATTTCTGATCAAAGATTGGGTAAAACTTTCTTCTTCTTATCTTGTTTTTCTTGATTTTCTTATGTTGTTTTGCTCTTCTTCTCAATAGATTTGATCGGATCCACCTACACCAGCACCTTGACCGATTCCACCACGTCATACCCCGACCATCACCCCCTCCAGTCCACCACTCCATCAGGACACGCACCCCATGCCAAGAGATCACCACCAAAATTTACAAAACATCACCTATATGCTCAATCTAGCCTAGTTTTGCTCCACCACCTCAAACTTCCTTTTGCCGCCACTTCCACCACCACCACCAGCCCAGATCTGACCACCATCCTTTGTCACTACAGTCACCACCACCTGAACCTCTGGCCATGAACCTAGAGCCTATGGCCGAACCCTATTTGTAGCATTTAGTTGTTGAAATTAACCTTGTAGTTGTATATGTGTGCACCTATACTTCATCACCATTCAAACCTAGCTAGGCCGACCACTATGGACCCAAAACCCAGACCCAAATCCATGCCTTGGCTGTGCTATTTCAGTTCATAACTGAAGTATGTGAAGTTGAGAAAAAGTGCAAAGCATTTTTCTATGTTTTGGGCTTTGATTTCTAATGTTGTTTGGTGTTGTGTTGCTTTGGAACTTATATATTTTTATATTGTTTTGTTTAACGTATTCAAGGAAATTAATCTTTGGCTCTCCCATTCTCAAATCATACTCGAGTTGTCATGCCTTCGTAGTTTCTGTGTTGTGTACTTTGGTTGTCATCTCCAGCTTAAACGTGTGAGTAAATTCTCACCAGACGATTTGTACTTATATAACTAGTAAACTGACACCATTTGAGTCTGTAAAACCATATCACATGATATATCTACTATATTATGATCATATGATGCTTACCCCTGTTATTACACATGTTATATCATCTATTACTATTATATGATGTTATTCTGTTCATTTTTATCAGTTTATCACACTGCAAGTTCCCTGTAGATTAGGTTCACTATGGGTTGAAATGATACATACCCGAACGGACTTTAGAATAGGAAAAGGTCGTTATAGGCTGAAATGATAAGCCTGAGCGACTTTTAATTAACTTTATTTACTTGGGATTGCGGGTTTGAAATGATAAAACCCGGATTTTCTTTGTAAACTATGGATTGAAATGATATATTATCCATATCACTTGACCTAGGCTAGAAAATTATATACAGACCCGTGGTTTATATAATTTTTTTGAAAATTTTGAAATATTTTTAAAATATAAATATTATGATATTTTGATTTAAATTTTATAAAAATGATTTCTATAAAATATTTGTGATTTTCTACAAATTAAATAAGTGAATTAAGTAAATGGTGAAGTAGAATTTGAAATATAAGTTAATTTTGGAATTTATGATTTTGTTTATAAATGGAATTTATGTAAAGTAAGAAAATATGACAAATTTGATTTAAAAGATGAATTTAATGATTTTTATTAAGTAATAATAATTTTTAAAATTGTTAATGATTTTGTATAAATTAAAATATGGAATAAATGAATGTTTAAGTTGAATTTTTTTTGAAATATAACTTAAATTGGGAACTTGTGATTTTTATTAAAAGTGAAATTTTAATTAAGTAAAATAAATGGAAATAAGTTATATTTTGGAAATTTAGACTTAGTTGTTAAGTTAAGAATTTAATTAAAGAAATGAAAATTTAATTGTCATTTAATTTGATTTTTGTATGGAAATTTGACTTTATAAAATCATAGAAATAAAGGTATTTAAATGACTGTTTTTAAATGTGAAAATATATGATTTTATAAGTTAAAATGATTTATATTAAAAGTTAATTATGTGTGAAATTGTAAATAAAACTCTGAATTTGATTTGACAGCATTTTTGAAATGTAATGTAAAGATATTACAGCATTGGAAAATTCTGAAGTTGTTTTAAATGAACCAAATAGCAAATTTGAACTAAGGGTTATTATAGCACTTTGTTAGTGCTATAGTTGTTAAATTTAACTAAAATTTTAATTGAAACTAAATTAAGATATTATAGCATTTTAAATGTCGTCTTTTGTTAATGAACTGTTTTTAAACATAACATTTCGTAGCATTTTCTAAGTGCTGCGAAAGTTGAATTTTCTTTGTTTAATAAATTCAAATGAATAAATGATCTTTGAAAAGATTAAATTTTGGAAATTAAATATTTAATTATTAAATATAATGAATTGACTTTAAATGATTTAAATGGAATAGTTGATTTGGGAAATACAACTATTTTGAAATGTGATTAAATGGTATTTAAATTTAAATTAAATAAATGATGTTTTGAAATGATATTTTGATATTTTGAAATGAATTTGAAATGATATTAAATCTTGGAATGAATAATTGAAGTTTATGTTAATATGAAAAATATTTGGTTTACTTGTAATTTGAATCTATTTAAAAGATATTGGACTTATGAAATATAGGAAAATAAAGCTTTGGAATTTATTTTATAATTTTAATAGTTATTTTGTGGATGAAATCTATATTTGAAATTTATAAGATTTGAAATGGTCTATGGAAATTTAATTGAAATAAATGATTGAACTGAATTGAAACTTTGGAAATTTTAATACTTGATTTGAAAGTATAATAATTACACTTTTAAATGGTTTAAATGAATTATTTTGATTGAAATATAAACTATTTAAAAATGTGACTTGAAATGATAATAAATGAATGATATCTTTAAATTTAAAAAGTATTTAAAGTTGAATATTCAGATTTGAACTCAAATGATATTTTGGTATATTAAAATGATTTGAAATGAAGTTTTGGAAAGATTTGATATTTTGATATATCAAAATGATTTGAAATGAAGTTTTGGAAAGATATGATATTTTGATATATTGAAATGATTTGAAATGAAGTTTTGAAATGATATGATATTTTAAATATATTGAAATGGTTTGGAATTGATTTAATCTTTATTTTGATAAAGATTTGGATTTGAAATGATATTCTATTTTGAAGTATAAACTGTTTTTAAATTATAACCACGGTTTATAATAACGATTGGTTGTTAAAGAGACCGGGATCGGATATGGACATACTTTCTGTCGATACCGAAAACCACTTTAACAACTGTGTACGCGGTGGAGTTTCCAGAATGAAGTAGGATGGTGGCGACGATCCTAAGGTATATACGTGGACCTAACTCCCGTGAGTTGGCATAAGGTGGCTAAGACAGGAGCGATCGACGGGCCAAGGAAGTAGCACCTCTGATCGGACACACTTCTTCGATACCATTCTATTACTTGTGATTGATTTGGTGCGCACCCTTGATTTGGGAGTGTTGTTCGAGTTGGGCGGTAGTGGCTGCTATGCGTCACCACCAGTCCGGATGCGTAATTGGTATATCTACCCTGGCATTGCCTTGTGTGCCGTGTCACCTACCATATCGAGCTTTACTACGATTTGTGATTTCTCCTGTAGCCTGTGGAGTACCGAGGGTAGCCTCCATTTTGGGAGTATGCTAATACTGGATAGACTACTGGGACTATTACGTGTTAAGGTGGAAAATGTAAAGCCTTAATGCTATTTAAAAGTATGTTTATTTTATATTAGACATTATTATAATAGCGAATATTACTACATAGTAGATAGTTTAACGGATCCTTAAAGAATGGGCGATCCAAAGCATTCTTTAAGTTACTTGTACCTTATTACAGTTCACTTGAGTTGGTTTACATTATATAAGTATATATTGTCCTGACTCGACTATTTTGTGTCTTGCTTTACGCTCGGGTCAGCCTGAGTTATTCACAGATTTGGATTCCACTCTCTCGGAGATTTGAATTGCTGGAGATTGTCTACTTGTCTTGTCCTATCTATTTTTGTTCCGTTGTTCTACTCAGCTTATACTTGGTTATTGTATTGAGACTTCTGTTGTACTCTATTTCTTCTGTTATATCTTATGTAACTCTGATATATTTATATAGTAGCTTCATGAACTACTATTTCTTTATTTCCGCTGCATTATTTTACTCTGTGTCTGTGATCTGTGATTATTTATTTACTGTATATTCTGAGATTTACCAAATTTTATTTACAATGGGTATTTTGAGTAATTCAAGTCCGACATGTGCGGATGCAAATGGTTGAAAATATCGGGTCGTTACACTTAGCCAGCATACGTACCATTATAGTATGCCTATTATAGCTACCATGTTAGATGGCAGGTTCTACAACTAAAACCGTACAGGGCTCGTATTGATTGTTTGAATTTCCAACAAATGGTCAAGGCTAAGGAACTTCCTTTCCGAATGGGTACGCCTCTGGAGAGACGCCCCGAGAACCTAACCGGATCTCTACCAACACTAGGTCGGGTTACCTCTGTGACTAGGTAACTAACTGTCATGAGTATACCATCCCCTAGTCGTAACAAACCTTTACCGAGGTGCCCCAATTCCAACAACCACATAAGTAAATATCTGGGCTCCATACCAGAATACCACTTTTTATCCAGAAGGAAATGTACATACCCTGAGGGGCGCGACCCCCATAACCTTGCTGCATCCATCCCGTTTCAACCATTTCCGGGGTGTGATGTTCGATGAAGTCTCGTCCCACAAAGCTACGCTTTTCACAAAAGCCATGCTGCGATAAACCAATGATCAACACTTAGCATGCCACATTACCAAATTGGGAATATATCACTAGTAACCATCAACTACATAACCTCTGAGCTCGTACGTCTCAGAGAAGCGTGTTAAGCTAAGAGAATAAATTCTCCGCCACCAATAGAAATATATTTGATAGAAACCAGCTTTATATCTCAAAGTGTAATGTAAGACATACATCCATACAAGTCCATCCTGAGTCTGAATGGAATCGAAGGCACTTCGAAAGAAGTCCTTGCAAATCCAGATATCCACAATACTGACCAGACTCCCCATCACATATGGAGATCTCTATACCGGAGCAACTCAGTGCAGAGACAATCGATAGGTAATCCTTTCGTTCTCGAAAATACCCGGTCTTCACCACCGTCTTCAAATGTAATCTCATTTCGTCGTATCATTATTCGAAATGGGTTTTATGACTTAATGTCCTCTCCCGGCTTAACCGAATATTTAGCACTTATTTTAAAAACAAGTGTAAACATTAAGATCATAGTTAAGTCACAACCAATTTTCCATTTTTAATCTTTTAAACAAAAGATCCACCTTTAAGATTCGATGTGGTTTTCGGATAACCATTTGGAATCCGACCCCCGGTCGCATCGAAATTCAAATGTCATCTTAAAGGCCAATATTGATAGTCGGTTATTTAACTATCATACAACATCCACAAACAACCATCAAATTTAAATAATTCCCCCAATTATTTATTTCAAAATATCTTCGCAAGATATAAATTTTCTACACTCCAACCCTATTGAAAACAGTTTTCAAATCACTTTCCTTTCGCGGAATAAATTCCAAATATTGTTTATTTCCACTGAAAATCACCAAGACTAAATGTTTTAGATTTTAAAATAATTTAAATCACTTTATCTAAAAATATATACTTTAAAATACTTAGAATAAAAACTTATTTAAAACACATTTTTTAAAATATTAGTTATGAAGTTTAATAATAATTTTTCATGTAAAAGTTAAGCCAAAACAAGTTTAAAAATAAAGGTTATTAAATTCTATACAAGTTTTCCAAATAAAAACTTTAGTCAAACTAGATTTCAAATAAAACTACTTTATAAAATATAAATATTAATAATTATCTTTTTAAAATCATAAAACCAATTAACTCTTTTGAATTATTACAACTATAACTAATTCAATAAATATTTAACTTTAAAATTCTAAACCACTTAAATAAATAATTTCTCAAAACATTCTTTTAAAACAACTTTAAACTTTTAATTTATACTTAAAAGCTCCTTTGAAAACATACTTGGCTTTTCAGGGAAATACACTTTTCTTTCACAACTTTTAAAATAAACCACTACATATTTTTAAAACAAATTACCCATTCCATTATAAATTCCCACCGTGAATTTATACTTCCAAAATATCCATTGATATCTTATTTCACTTTATAAAAGCCAGTTTATAAATTCTATAATCTCATCTTCTTTTCAAATACCAGTTTCAAACATTTAATTAGTTTTCAAATCGATTTCCCAAAACTAACTCCATTTTTAAAATAAATTCCTTTATTTCTCCCTAACCATTTAAAATCTGAATTTTAAAATAAATTCTTCAACTTTTAAACAATACTACTTAAGTTCTCAAAATCCCTTTATTTTCATTTATAAAAAATCTTTTCCACATACCTGGAATTTATTCGATAGGATTTCAAAAGTCAACTTTTATCTTTTTCCAAATTCCTTCTTTTAATTTATCAAATTCTCTAAAAATTATTTTACTTCCAACAGTCCAATTCTTATATTTCTGGTATTTTAAAATACCAGAATATATTCGGCCAAACCATAGCCTTTAATAATTTCAATTACCAATATAATCAATCACGGATTATAAATAAATCATATCACAGCATATGAAATAATTCCAACATTTGAGGAATCCAGTTGGATCCCTCCAACCTGTTTCCCTGCATCCACAGATGTTAGCACAAAAATTTAAAATACCAATTCCACTTCGAGGTGGAATATCACGGTATATGGGTTCATATCATATCATCCGCTATTATGCGGCGCATAGGGTCTCATCTGCTATATAATGCGGGAAATCAATCACTCCAATATATATATATATATACACACTACTATATATAACATACCAATCAAACTGATAACAATTATCAATCCAAGCAAACAACCAATAATTTAAATTTAAGTATTTAAATTAAATCGGATAATCCGATTGTGTGAGAAGTTCTCACCTTTACCTATGCATGCAAACCATTTTCATTGCAGCTTGATTTCACGATTTTTGACCTCACTCGATTGAGTACGATCTACTGATTGCGTTGGGGCCGAACTTGTCACAGCACTATCACCATACCCTCAACAGCCTTCGAACACCACATCTGCCTCGCCGAGCCACTGACCCACCTCGCGGTTCCATCGCCATCTCGACATCGAGTATCACCTCCAGCTACCCTACGCTGCAAACCCCTTCGCGAGCCATCACATCCTCAAAGACAACCAAATCATACAAGCCCTCCTCATCTTCGAGCTCCCACTGCGCCTCCGCGACACACCTCTGCTGCCAACGAACTCGAGCCCAAACGTGAGCGCGCCCCCTCATTCTTATGAATACGAATACGATTTGATCTCGTATTTAATTATTTTAATTTCGCCAGAATCGGATTCAATTCAAATCCTCCCGTTCCGCCATTTCGATTTCGATTTTATTATATTATTATTTTTTCGTTCCAAATAAAATGAAGAAGAGGAAGGAGGACAAGATTTTAATTTGAGAAGATCTTTGTTTTCGACCATTTTTTTTAAAGAGGCTTCGGCCATTCGATTTTAGTTTAAGAAAAAAGGGAAATCTGGAATGTAATTAAAGAACGCAGTAGACACGTATTCTTAAGAGATGAAACGTGTTTAAGTTTGTCGATTATGTATGAATATATATATATATATATATATATATATATATAATTCTAAATTCAAATTCAAATTGTCTTGATTATCGCAACTCACAATTTTGAACTCCTACCAAGGCGTGCCGCCAGGCGTTCATAAGGTTAAACCCCTATTCTGAACACAATGGAAAAGGTTCCGAGTCCTAATTTGATCGTATGGAAAAGATAGCTTTCTGGACCCAGTTATTATATTAAATTTTCGATATAGATTTTAGCACGTTTACTTACCGTACGATCGCACGATCACTCCAAACACTACGAAATTTGAAATCCGATAATAAAATGCTATTACGGATCCAATGGAACTAGTTTCATCAAATTCCGAGACTGTGCTCGGAAGGCTATTTTTAAATTTTGATTTAAACGATATAAATTCAAAACTGAACAAATCATTTTCAAATTCAATTTTAAAAGTTCTATTACCTTCAGTATTATCAATATGATTTTTCTAAGCCTTTAAACTATTTTTAACAGGCATAAAACTGAAGATTTAAATATTTTACTCAACTTCAATAATTAAATTTAAAAATTTAATTGCCAAATTCATAGTGATATTTGAAATTCAAGTTAAACTAACATTCAAATATTTAAAATCAATTAAATATTCCAATTTCAAATATCCAAAAATTCTGGGTCGTCACATTCTTCCTCCCTTAAAAGAATTTCATCCCGAAATTACTAGTTAAGAAGAATGATCCATAACCCGTTTATCATTTTCCCAAAACCAAACAGTTTTAACAACTTGCCAAACCAAAAAAAATATTTATTAAAGATCCATTATCACTTCAACTAACTTTCCAAAATCTTCCATAAGTTCCAATATTATTCTCAACAATTCAAATTTAAATTTAAATTCAAATTTTAAATTCTCCAAATTTCTTAAAAAGATTTCTAACTTCCAAAATTTTCAAAAAATTTCGCCAACGTCTCCTTTGCGCGGCTAGCTCGGTACGACTACAAAATGCCTCTACAGCCCCTAGATTTCAAAAGAAAACAAAACGCCAAGTGGCTAGACCAGAAAATCATCAAATTTCATATAGGTATTTAAATACTTACCTTTTTGTCGAGCAATTAAATTTTATCTTCGAAATCAAAAAAATCCCACTTTATCCTTTGCCTTTTAAAACACCTGTATATTCTACTAGCAACAATGTCCAATTACAACATTCAAAATCATTTTGCGCATTTCTTTACAAAAGTTTCAATATCTATTTCATTCAAGTCCGTACGATACACATATATCATCCGTACGCAATACCAACTCTGACCGCTCACTCGACACACAATTTCACTTCCGAACTAGTATCGTTCACCCGACTTCCTAGTGCGGTCTCGGATTTGGTTTCTTGATCAGAAAACGTCAATTTCCTTGCATAGTCATAAACTATGATAGAGAATTTCCAGAATCAACCAAAAATCCATATCCTGGGTTTGCCGTTGAAAATCGAATGAAAAATCCCAACTCTGATCGATATAACTATCTCGAAATTCTATGCTCGATTCTGAATCAAATGGTTATGGGAATAAAATAATATATGTACATCCTATGTATTTTTTTTAAATGGTATACAAAATAATTTCCAAGAACTTTTCCTCTGACAACTTTTCCGAATTCCATGAGTAACTTGTCCAAAAATCAGTAGGAAGATGATTCATTGTAACGACCCGATATTTTAAACCATTCGCATCCGCACATGTCGGACTTGAATTACTCAAAATATCATATTGTTAATTTATATTTGGAAAAACTCGGCATATACAGTAAATAAATCAATCACAGAATCACGGACACAGAGTATTACAATAATAAGTAGCGGAATAGAATAAATAGCAGTTCATGAAGCTACTATATAAAACAACAGAGTTTGAAATAAAATACAACAGAATATCTCAAATACAATGGAGTCTCGAATACAAACTGATGACAAGTCTGGACAAATCAACTGGATAGCTGAAAGCTGAATAGATATAGATGGATCTCCAAGCGAAGCTCCAACTCCAAAGGTGAGTCTCGAATGCTGTGGCACTTATCTGACCTGAGCGTAAAGCAAAACACAAAACACTTGAGTCAGGATTAACATTCTTATATTCATAAATTCAACTCAAGTGAAATGTCAACTAAAATACAAGTAACTCAAAGGATGTTTGGGATAACCATCCTCTATGGATCCGTGGAACTATCTACTATGTAGTAATATACGCTATTATAATATTTCTATAGTAAAGTAAAAGTATTAAAATAGCGTTAAGGCGTTACCTATATCCCACTTAACGCATTTTATATATTCCTGTAGTCTATACAATGTCGTACGCTCCTCCGTAAACTAGAGGTTTACCTAGAGGACATCACATAGGTACGGTACAAAACAAACTCGTAGAAGGCACGATAGGGCATGCGACAAGGCACTCGAGGCAATGCCAGGGTAGATATACCATTTGCGGATCCGAACTGGTGGTAATGCATAGCAGCTACTACCGCCCACCTCGTGACGCACTCCCAAATCAAAGGGTGCACCCAATCAAATCACAAAAGCAATAGAATAGTATCGAAGAAATGTGTCTGATAGGAGGAATGACCTCACTTGGCACGGCGTGGCTCCTGTTTTAGCCGCATCAAGCTGACTCACGGGAGTCAGGGCTACGTAAATACCATATAGAATCGTCACCAAACCATCTTACTTCATTCTGGAATCTCCACCACGTACATAGTTGTTAAAGTGGTTTTCGGTATTGGCAGAGAGTATGACAATATCCGATCTCGGTCTCTTTAACAACCAAACATTATTATAACACCATGGTCATTTCAAAATATCATACTTCAAAACCAAATTATCATATCCATTTCAAAACCATATCAATACGATATCATTTCTCACTTAAAATAATATTCATTTCCAAAATCATAACACTTTCCAAAATTATAACTCTTTCGAAATTATAACACTTTGAAATTATAACACTTAGGAAATCGTAACACTTGGAAAATATAATACTTTGAAATTCATAACGCTTTGAAAATATAACTTTTGAAATCATAATACTTTGAAATCCATAACACTTTCCTCTTAAACAGTTTAGATATAAAATAGTATATAAAATAAATAGTTATAAATTAAAATAGTATATATCAAAGTAATTAATATGTTAAAATAGTTTTACTTAAAATAGTTTATATTAAAAATTGTTTATATTGAAATAATTATATATATTAAAATAATTATAAAGTAAAATATTTTATATAATAAAATAGTTTCCTCAAAGTTCACAAATCGATTCAAATCAATTCAAATTCCAAAATAAAATTTAATTCATTCTCAATTCATCAATTTCAATTCAATTCAGTTTCTCAATAAACCATTTTAAATTATATCGATTTCAAATACAGATTTGAACCCCAAACATACCATTTCTATTTCAATATATTTCAAAGGTTTAAATATTCCCCATTTCAAACTAATTTGATAATTTCATTTATATCCAAATTTAACTTCATTATTATTTAGTTTTGAAATATTAACAAAATAAAATCCAATATCATTTAAATAAGCCTCAAATTACCAATAAACTAAAGATTTTCTTCAATTTATTTAAACTTGGAATATTCATTTAATCACTTTCAATCAAAATCTAAAATTTTAAACCTTCATAATTCAAAACATATAATCTAAAAATCTAAAATTTAAACCTTTATAAAATAACACACATATATATAATATTATTTAAAATCAATATTTATGTAAAACCATATATATATATATATATCCTTTTTAAAACTATAGAAATCATTTCAATATATATATATACACTAACGGTGTCTGTATATAATTTTTTATCATATGGTCAAGTGAGACGGATATCTATCATTTCAATCCGTAATTTAAATATATACAGGTATATATCCTTTCTACCCGCAATCCCAAATCCAATGTCAATGAAAATCACTTGGGTTTATCATTTCAACCCATAACGATTTTCTCCTATTCTACAAGATCGTTCGGGTATGTATCATTTCAACCCATAGGGAATTCTACTAACAGGGAACTTGCAGAGTGAGAACAGATATGATAATAATAATAATATCAACAACAGGCATATATCATCAGTAACAAATTTAAATATATACAACAGGATATGGTGTCATATCACAGGTGAACGGTTACAGATAATGGCACAGCAATTATAAAATTAACAGTTAAATTTTAGCAGCATATTCCAATTGTCGTTTAAAGTGAAATCAAATTTAATAAATATAAGAACGTTAATCATGAGTGATTGCTCACCTTTCGAGGCTAGATAGATTTGACAAAGAAATGAGCTACGAATTCCAAAGCAATGCTAGATGGACACGATTCGACGAACAAAACTGATAAATAGGAATTGACGAAAATCAAGTCAGAACTAGATCGATGATGATAAATGGCATAAGTGAACTTATATATAACTATATATAACTATATATATACTATATGCTAAATTCAAACATATATTAAATTAAATATATATGTATTTCAAAATCCATCGTTTTTAAATTAAAACACATAAAAAAAAACCACATATATACATAATATATTTTGAAATAACTACTTATATATATATATACTTATTAAAATGAAAAATACGTATATTATATTTTATTCCCTTCAAAATGTGATATACATATTTCAAAATAATGACATGACTCATATAGTAAAATGTTGTAACACATATACATGTATATAAAACTTTATATATAAAGACATATGCGCATATACTTGTACTATTATAAACTTATTTTATAAACTTCGATTATAATCTAATATATATATATATATAAACTATCATAAATTTAGACATTGAAAAATCAAACTCAAGCATACATATATTTTTGAGATTCATATTTAACTCACAAGTAAAACACAACCCAGCATAACTTTGTATAAAATATACAGGTCACGTATAAACTTATACCCAAAAAATTTGTAAAACAACAAGCTATCTAACAGAGGAGTAATACTTGCCTTGTACGGTTTTAGTTGTATAACCTGCTATGGAATGTGGCGGTAACCTGCTATTGAACATAGTAGCTATAGTAGGCATACAATAATGGTTGTATGTTGGCTAAGATTAATATTATACTTTCGAAAGGTTTTCCACTAAGCACTAGTAATAATATTAAAAGAGTTTCTTTTTGCGTAGTAAGCATGTTTGACTATCATAAGAAGAAATCTCCTCCAATTCTGCATTTGCATTGTGTGTGGCGGGAGGTCTTATGGTAGTTTCATTTTCCAAAAGCATTGCGGATTTCAATGTTTAAAACTCTTTTGTTGTTTGTTTAAAGATAAACTGTTTTTGTTACTCACACCAGTCCCATGACTGACTCGGAGTTTATTGTTCCCTTCCTAAACTCTGGGTGCCCACAATTTTCCACACGGGCAGTCTAGAGTTGGGGTTTTCAGATAGTCAGGTTTAGTATATTATCTAGAGCTAGTTCAGTTTTGGAGTTCACGACTGCCGTTGTTTAGCATGGTGCAACGTGATGGTGGTTCTCGCTGATGTTGGAGTTATTGGTCTCATTCTCTTTGTCAGATCATTTGGAGTTATCACTTCTGTTTTTCCACTGTAGCATCTTTATTTATCTCTGATATTGTTGTATCATATTGATATCATTGTTGTATATCATATTCTGGATATTGTATCATTTGTGATGTATATGATATCATCTATTTCTTTCATCCGCTGTGTTGTTATACTTAATGGTGTTATAAGCTCCGGCACGAGTCGAATTTCAACGATTGAATCTGCGGCATTCAAGTACAAGTGAGTACGGGTGTCAATTTTCGAAGGCTGAAATTTGGAACGTGACACTTAATCTCATTTCAATTTTATCTTTCCTGTGTTTTCCCGTACCTCATTCCTTTTCGGGGACGAAATGTTTTGAGTGGGGGAGAGTGTAACAATCCTAGATTTTTTCATATATTTTAAATTTGACTTTACTTTATTTTGAAATTATTTTTAAACTTGTTTTATCTCAAACATTTCATTTTATAATATAAATTTTTATTTTTATATGAATTATAATTTCAAACTGTTATAAATTGAATATTTTCCTGAAAAGTGGATTTCTGGTCAAACTTTGACTTTTAAATTTTAAATGTAAATATTAAAATTCTTAAATTTTATCTTTTATTATGAAAATAGATTTAATAACATGAATACGGCTTTTCGTTTCATTGAAAACGGATTTAAATTGTGAAAGTTATAATGTTTTCAATATTGTGTGTATATTGAGTTATTTAACAATTTTCTTTATTTTTAATTTATATAAATGACATTTTATTTGATATATCTTACTCTAATTTGTATATTTAGGTTATATCATATATATTTTGACTTTTAAATATTTTTAAAGTGATTATAAAAATTTTCTAAAGCTTATTGAATTTATTTCTAATTTTTAAAGCCTAGTTTTGCATTTTAAGCTATTTTCTTTATTTAAATTCTATTTAATTAAAATTTATTTATTTATTTTATATATTTATTTCATTTCTGAGTTTTTATTTTTATTTTCAGCTTTTATATGTATTTTTAAAACTACAAAAGAAATAATGGAAATTTGAAGAGTTTGTGACTCTTTAGTTGCTTGAGACTCTTTGTTTTCCACCTTTTCATTTTCCCAACCCCACCTTTTCATTTTTGGCCGTGCATTACCTGATCATTTCAGCCACTCTTTCATTTTTTTTCATGTACCAAATCACTTTCTCAAAATAAAAAAAAATCACGGCTATTTCTGGTCGAAGATTGGGTAACTTCTACTTATCTTGTTTTTCTTGATTTTCTTATGTTGTTTTGCTCTTGTTCTCAATAGATTTGATCGGCTCCACCTACACCAGCACCTTGACCGATTCCACCACCTCATACCCCGACCATCACCCCCTCCAGACCACCACACCATCAGGCCAAGCACCACATGGCAAGAGATCACCACCAAAATTTACAAAACATCACTTATACGCTCAATCCAGCCTAGTTTTGCTCCACCACCTCAAACTTCCTTTTGCCGCCACTTCCACCACCACCACCAGCCCAGATCTGAACACAATCCTCTATCACAACAGCCACCACCACCTGAACCTCTAGCCATGACCCTAGAGCCTATGGCCGAACCCTATTTGTAGCATTTAGTTGTTGAAATTGACCTTGTAGTTGTATATGTGTGCACCTATACTTCATCACCATTCAAACCTAGCTAGGCCGACCACTATGGACCCAAAACCCAGACCCAAATCCATGCCTTGTCTATGCTATTTCAGTTCATAACTGAAGTATGTGAAGTTGAGAACAAGTGCAAAGCATTTGTCTTTGTTTTGGGCTTTGATTTCTAATGTTGTTTGGTGTTGTGTTGCTTTGGAACTTATATATTTTTATATTGTTTTGTTTAATGTATTCAAGGAAATTAATCTTTGGCTCTCCCATTCTCAAATCATATTCAAGTTGTCATGCCTTCGTAGTTTCTGTGTTGTGTACTTTGGTTGTCATCTCCAGCTTAAACGTGTGAGTAAATTCTCACTAAACGATTTGTACTTATATAACTAGTAAACTGACACCATTTGAATCTGTAAAACCATATCACATGTTATATCTGCTATATTATGATCATATGATGCTTACCCCTGTTATTACACATGTTATATCATCTATTACTGTTATATGATGTTATTCTGTTCATTTTTATTAGTTTATCACACTGCAAGTTCCCTGTAGATTAGGTTCACTATGGGTTGAAATGATACATACCCGAACGGACTTTAGAATAGGGAAAGATCGTTACGGGCTGAAATGATAAGCCTGAGCGACTTTTAATTAACTTTATTTACTTGGGATTGCGGGTTTGAAATGATAAAACCCAGATTTTCTTTGTAAACTATGGATTGAAATGATATATTATCCGTATCACTTGACCTAGGCTAGAAAATTATATATAGACCCGTGGTTTATATATATTTTTTTGAAAATTTTAAAATATTTTAAAAATATAAATATTATGATATTTTGATTTAAATTTTATTAAAATGATTTTTATAAAATATTTGTGATTTTCTACAAATTAAATAAGTGAATTAAGTAAATGGTGAAGTAGAATTTGAAATATAAGTTAATTTTGGAATTTATGATTTTGTTTATAAATGGAATTTATGTAAAGTAAGAAAATATGACAAATTTGATTTAAAAGATGAATTTAATGATTTTTATTTAGTAATAATAATTTTTAAAATTGTTATTGATTTTGTATAAATTAAAATATGGAATAAATGAATGTTTAAGTTGATTTTTTTTTAAATATAACTTAAATTGGGAAATTATGAATTTTGTTAAAAGTGAAATTTTAATTAAGTAAAATAAATGGAAATAAGTTATATTTTGGAAATTTAAACTTAGTTTTTAAGTTAAGAATTTAATTAAAGAAATGAAAATTTAATTGTTATTTAATTTGATTTTTGTATGGAAAGTTGACTTTATAAAATCATAGAAATAAAGGTATTTAAATGGTTGTTTTTAAATGTGAAAATATATGATTTTATAAGTTAAAATGATTTATATTAATAGCTAATTATGTGTGAAATTGTAAATAAAACTCTGAATTTGATTTGACAACATTTTTTAAATGTAATGTAAAGATATTACAGCATTGGAAAATGATGTAGTTGTTTTAAATGAACCAAATAGAAAATTTGAACTAAGGGTTATTATAGCACTTTGTTAGTGCTATAGTTGTTAAATTTAACTAAAATTTTAATTGAAACTAAATTAAGATATTACAGCATTTTAAATGTCGTCTTTTGTTAATGAACTGTTTTTAAACATAGCATTTCGTAGCATTTTCTAAGTGCTGCGAAAGTTGAATTTTCTTTGTTTAATAAATTCAAATGAATAAATGATCTTTGAAAAGATTAAATTTTGGAAATTAAATATTTAATTATTAAATATAATGAATGGACTTTAAATGATTTAAATGGAATAGTTGATTTGGGAAATACAACTATTTTGAAATGTGATTAAATGGTATTTAAATTTAAATTAAATAAATGATGTTTTGAAATGATATTTTGATATTTTGAAATGAATTTGAAATGATATTAAATCTTGGAATGAATAATTGAAGTTTATGTTAATATGAAAAATATTTGGTTTACTTGTAATTTGAATCTACTTAAAAGATATTGGACTTATGAAATATATGAAAATAAAGCTTTGGAATTTATTTTATAATTTGAATAGTTATTTTGTGGATTAAATCTATATTTGGAATTTATAAGATTTGAAATGGTATATGGAAATTTAATTGAAATAAATGATTGAATTTAATTGAAACTTTGGAAATTTTAATACTTGATTTGAAAGTATAATAATTACACTTTTAAATGGTTTAAATGAATTATTTTGATTGAAATATAAACTATTAAAAAAGGTGACTTGAAATGATAATAAATGAATGATATCTTTAAATTTGAAAAGTATTTAAAGTTTAATATTTAGATTTGAACTCAAATGATATTTTGGTATATTAAAATGATTTGAAATGAAGTTTTGGAAAGATTTGATATTTTGATATATTAAAATGATTTGAAATTCAGCTTTGGAAAGATATGATATTTTGATATATTGAAATGATTTGAAATGATGTTTTGAAATGATATGATATTTTAAATATATTGAAATGGTTTGGAATTGATTTAATCTTTATTTTGATAAAGATTTGGATTTTAAATGATATTCTATTTTGAAGTATAAACTGTTTTTAAATTATAACCACGGGTTATAATAACGATTGGTTGTTAAAGAGACCGGGATCGGATATGGACATACTCTCTGTCGATACCGAAAACCACTTTAACAACTGTGTACATGGTGGAGTTTCCAGAATGAAGTAGGATGGTGGCGACGATCCTAAGGTATATACATGGACCCAACTCCCATGAGTTGGCATAAGGTGGCTAAGACAGGAGCGATCGACGGGCCAAGGAGGTAGCACCTCTGATCGGACACACTTCTTCGATACCATTCTATTACTTGTGATTGATTTGGTGCGCACCCTTCATTTGGGAGTGTTGTTCGAGGTGGGCGGTAGTGGCTGCTATGCGTCACCACCAGTCCGGATGCGTAATTGGTATATCTACCCTGCCATTGCCTTGTGTGCCGTGTCACCTACTATATCGAGCTTTACTACGATTTGTGATTTCTCCTGTAGCCTGTGGAGTATCGAGAATAGCCCCTATTTTGGGAGTATGCTAATACTGGATAGACTACTAGGACTATTACGTGTTAAGGTGGAAAATGTAAAGCCTTAATGCTATTTAAAAGTATGTTTATTTTATATTAGACATTATTATAATAGCGAATATTACTACATAGTAGATAGTTTAACGGGTCCTTAAAGAATGGGCGATCCCAAGCATTCTTTAAGTTACTTGTCCCTTATTATAGTTCACTTGAGTTGGTTTACATTATATAAGTATATATTGTCCTGACTCGAGTGTTTTCTGTCTTGCTTTACGCTCGGGTCAGCCTGAGTTATTCACAGATTTGAATTTCCACTCTCTCGGAGATTTGAATTGCTGGAGATTGTCTACTTGTCTTGTCCTATCTATTTCTATTCCGTTGTTCTACTCAGCTTATACTTGGTTATTGTATTGAGACTTCTGTTGTACTCTATTTCTTCTGTTATATCTTTTGTAACTCTGATATATTTATATAGTAGCTTCATGAACTACTATTTCTTTATTTCGGCTGCATTATTTTACTCTGTGTCTGTGATCTGTGATTATTTATTTACTGTATATTCTGAGATTTGCCAAATTTTATTTACAATGCGGTATTTTGAGCAATTCAAGTCCGACATGTGCGGATGCAAATGGTTGAAAATATCGGGTCGTTACACTTAGCCAGCATACGTACCATTATAGTATGCCTACTATAGCTACCATGTTAGATGGCAGGTTCTACAACTAAAACCGTACAGGGCTCGTATTAATTGTTTGAATTTCCAACAAATGGTCAAGGCTAAGGAACTTCCTTTCCGAATGAGTACGCCTCTGGAGAGACGCCCCGAGAACCTAACCGGATCTCTACCAACACTAGGCCGGATTACCTCTGTAACTAGGTAACTAACTGTCACGAGTATACCATCCCCTGGTCGTAACCAACCTTTACCGAGGTGCCTCAATTCCAACAACCACATAATTAAATATATGGGCTCCATACCAGAATACCACTTTTTATTTTATCCACATAAGTAAATATCTAGGCTCCATACCAGAATACCACTTTTTATCCAGAAGGAAATGTACATACCTTGAGGGGCACGACCCCCATAACCTTGTTGCATCCATCATGTTTCAACCATTTTCGGGGTGTGATGTTCGATGAAGTCTCGTCCCACAAAGCTACGCTTTTCACAAAAGCCATACTTCGATAAACCAATGATCAACACTTAGAATGACACATTACCAAATTGGGAATATATCACTAGTAACCATCAACTACATAACCTCTGAGCTCGTACGTCTCAGAGAAGGGTGTTAAGCTAAGAGAATAAATTCTCCTCCACCAACAGAAATATATTTGATAGAAAACAGCTTTATATCTCAAAGTGTAATGTCAGACATACATCCATACAAGTCCATCCTGGGTCTGAATGGAACTGAAGGCACTTCGAAAGAAGTCCTTGCAAATCCAGATATCCACAATCCTGACCGGACTCCCCATCACATATGGAGATCTCTATACCGGAGCAACTCAGTGCAGAGACAATCGATAGGTAATCCTTTCGTTCTCGAAAATACCCGGTCTTCACCACCGTCTTCAAATGCAATCTTATTTCGTCGTATCATTATTCGGAATGTGTTTTTTGACTTAATGTCCTCTCCCGGCTTAACCGAATAATGAGCGCTTATTTTAAAAACAATTGTAAACATTAAGATCATAGTTAAGTCACAACCAATTTTCCATTTTTAATCTTTTAAACAAAAGATCCACCCTTAAGATTCGATGTGGTTTTCGGATAACCATTTGGAATCCGACCCCCGATCGCATCGAAATTCAAATGCCGTCTTAAAGGCCAATATTGATAGTCGGTTATTTAACTATCATACAACATCCACAAACAACCATCAGATTTAAATAATTCCCCCAATTATTTATTTCAAAATATCTTCGCAAGATATAAATTTTCTACATTCCAACCCTTTTGAAAACAGTTTTCAAATCACTTTCCTTTCCCGGAATAAATTCCAAATATTGTTTATTTCCACTGAAAATCACCAAGACTAAATGCTTTAGATTTTAAAATAATTTAAATCACTTTATCTAAAAATATATACTTTAAAATACTTAGAATAAAAACTTATTTAAAACACTTTATTTAAAATATCAGTTATGAAGTTTAATAAAAAATTTTCAAGTAAAAGTTAAGCCAAAGCAAGTTTAAAAATAAAGGTTATTAAATTCTATACAAGTTTTCCAAATAAAAACTTTAGTCAAACTATATTTCAAATAAAACTACTTTATAAAATATAAATATTAATAATTATCTTTTTAAAATCATAAAACCAATTAGCTCTTCTGAATTATTACAACTATAACTAATTCAATAAATATTTAACTTTAAAATTCTAAACCACTTAAATAAATAATTTCTCAAAACATTCTTTTAAAACAACTTTAAACTTTTAATTTATACTTAAAAGCTCCTTTGAAAACATACTTGGCTTTTCAGGGAAATACACTTTTCTTTCACAACTTTTAAAATAAACCACTATTTATTTTTAAAACAAATTACCCATTCCATTATAAATTCCCACCGTTAATTTATACTTCCAAATATCCATTGATATCTTATTTCACTTTATAAAACCCAGTTTATAAATTCTATAATCTCATCTTCTTTTCAAAACACAGTTTCAAACATTTAATTAGTTTTCAAATCGATTTCCCAAAACTAACTCCATTTTTAAAATAAATTCTTTATTTCTCCCAAACCATTTAAAATATGAATTTTAAAATAAATTCTTCAACTTTTAAACAATACTACTTATGTTCTCAAAATCCCTTTATTTTCATTTATAAAAAATCTTTTCCACATACCTGGAATTTATTCGATAGGATTTCAAAAGTCAACTTTTATCTTTTTCCAAATTCCTTCTTTTAATTTATCAAATTCTCTAAAAATTATTTTACTTCCAACAGTCCAATTCTTATATTTCTGGTATTTTAAAATACCAGAATATATTCGGCCAAACCATAGCCTTTAATAATTTCAATTACCAATATAATCAATCACAGATTATCAATAAATCATATCACAGCATATGAAATAAATTCCAACATTTGAGGAATCCAGTTGGATCCCTCCAACCTGTTTCCCTGCATCCACAGATGTTAGCACAACAATTTAAAATACCAATTCCACTTCGAGGTGGAATATCATGGTATATGGATTCATATCATATCATCCGCTATTATGTGGCGCATAGAGTCTCATCTGCTATATAATGCGGGAAATCAAACACTCCAATATATATATATATATATAAATATATATATACACACTACTATATATAACATACCAATCCAACTGATAACAATTATCAATCCAAGCAAACAACCAATAATTTAAATTTAACTGTTTAAATTAAATCGGATAATCCGATTGAGTGAGAAGTTCTCACCTTTACCTATGCATGCAACCCATTTTCATTCCAACTTGATTTCACAATTTTTGACCTCACTCGATTGAGTACGATCTGCTGATTGCGTTGGGGCCGAACTTGTCACAGAACTATCATCGTACCCTCAACAGCCATCGAACACCACATCTGCCTCGCCGAGCCACTGACCCACCTCGCGGTTCCATCGCCATCTCGACATCGAGTATCACCTCCAGCTACCCTACGCTACAAATCCCTTAGCGAGCCATCACAACCTCAAAGACAACCAAATCATACAAGCCCTCCTCATCTTCGAGCTCCCACTGCGCCTCCGCGACACACCTCTGTCTGCCAACGAACTCGAGCCCAAGCGTGAGCACGCCCCCTCATTCTTATGAATATGAATACGAATACGATTTGATCTCATATTTAATTATTTTAATTTCGCCAGAATCGGATTCAATTCAAATCCTCCCGTTCCGCTATTTCAATTTCGATTTTATTATATTATTATTTTTTCATTCCAAATAAACTGAAGAAGAGAAAGGAGGACAAGATTTTAATTTGAGAAGATCTTCGTTTTCGACCATTTTTTTTAAAGAGGCTTCGGCCATTCGATTTTAGTTTAAGAAAAAAGGGAAATCTGGAATGTAATTAAAGAACACAGTAGACACGTATTCTTAAGAGAAGAAACGTGTTTAAGTTTGTCGATTGTGTATGAATATATATATATATATATATATATATATTTTAATTTTAAATTCAAATTCAAATTGTCTTGATTATCGCAACTCACAATTTTGAACTCCTATCGAGGCGTGCCGCCAGGCGTTCATAAGGTTAAACCCCTATTCCGAACACAATGGAAAAGGTTCCGAGTCCTAATTTGATCGTATGGAAAAGATAGCTTTCTGGACCCAGTTATTATAGTAAATTTTCGATATAGATTTCAGCGCGTTTACTTACCGCACGATCGTACGATCACTCCAAACACTACGAAATTTGAAATCCGATAATAAAATGCTATTACGGATCCAATGGAACTAGTTTCGTCGAATTCCGAGACTGTGCTCGGAAGGCTATTTCTAAATTTTGATTTAAACGATATAAATTCAAAACAGAACAAATCATTTTCAAATTCAATTTTAAAAGTTCTATTACCTTTAGTATTATCAATATGATTTTTCTAAGCCTTTAAAATATTTTTAATAGGCATAAAACTGAAGATTTAAATATTTTACTCAACTTCAATAATTAAATTTAAAAATTTAATTGCCAAATTCATAGTGATATTTGAAATTCAAGTTAAACTAACATTCAAATATTTAAAATCAATTAAATATTCCAATTTCAAATATCCAAAAATTCTGGGTCGTCACATTCTTCCCCCCTTAAAAGAATTTCATCCCGAAATTACTAGTTAAGAAGAATGATCCATAACCCGTTTATCATTTTCCCAAAACCAAACGGTTTTAACAACTTGCCAAACCAAAAAAAATATTTATTAAAGATCCATTATCACTTCAACTAACTTTCCAAAATCTTCCATAAGTTCCAATATTATTCTCAACAATTCAAATTTAAATTTAAATTCAAATTTTAAATTCTCCAAATTTCTTAAAAAGATTTCTAACTCCCAAAATTTTCAAATAATTTCGCCAGCGTCTCCTTTGCGCGGCTAGCTCGGTACGACTACAAAATCCCTCTACGGCCCCTAGATTTCAAAAGAAAACAAAACGCCAAGTGGCCTGACCAGAAAATCATCAAATTTCATATAGGAATTTAAATACTTACCTTTTTGTCGAGCAATTAAATTTTATCTTCGAAATCAAAAAAATCCCACTTTATCCTTTGCCTTTTAAAACACCTGTATATTCTACTAGCAATAATGTCCAATTACAACATTCAAAATCATTTTGCGCATTTCTTTACAAAAGTTTCAATATCTATTTCATTCAAGTCCGTACGATACACATATATCATCCGTACGCAATACCAACTCTGACCGCTCACTCGACACACAATTTCACTTCCGAACTAGTATCGTTCACCCGACTTCCTAGTGCGGACTCGGATTTGGTTTCTTGATCAAAAACCGTCAATCTCCTTCATAGTCATAAACTATGATAGAGAATTTCCAGAATCAACCAAAAATCCATATCCAGGGTTCGCCGTTGAAAATCGAATGAAAAATCCCAACTCTGATTGATATAACTATCTCGAAATTCTATGCTCGATTCTGGATCAAATGGTTATGGGAATAAAATAATATATGTACATCCTATGTATTTTTTTAAATGGTATACAAAATAATTTCCAAGAACTTTTCCTTTGACAACTTTTTCGAATTCCGTGAGTAACTTATCCAAAAATCAGTAGGAAGATGATTCATTGTAACGACCCGATATTTTCAACCATTCGCATCCGCACATGTCGGACTTGAATTACTTAAAATATCATATTGTTAATTTATATTTGGAAAAACTCGGCATATACAGTAAATAAATCAATCACAGAATCACGGACATAGAGTATTACAATAATAAGCAGCGGAATAGAATAAATAGCAGTTCATGAAGCTACTATATAAAACAACAGAGTTTGAAATAAAATACAACAGAATATCTCAAATACAATGGAGTCTCGAATACAAACTGATGACAAGTCTGGACAAATCAACTGGATAGCTGAAAGCTGAATAGATATAGATGGATCTCTAAGCGAAGCTCCAACTCCAAAGGTGAGTCTCGAATGCTGTGGCACTTATCTGACCCGAGCATAAAGCAAAACACAAAACACTTGAGTCAGGATTAACATTCTTATATTCATAAATTCAACTCAAGTGAAATGTCAACTAAAATACAAGTAACTCAAAGTATGTTAGGGATAACCATCCTCTAAGGATCCGTGGAACTATATACTATGTAGTAATATACGCTATTATAATATTTCTATAGTAAAGTAAAAGTATTAAAATAGCGTTAAGGCGTTACCTATATCCCACTTAACGCATTTTATATATTCCCATAGTCTATACAATTCTGTACGCTCCTCCGTAAACTAGAGGTTTACCCAGAGGACATCACATAGGTACGGTACAAAACAAACTCGTAGAAGGCGCGATAGGGCATGCGACAAGGCACTCGAGGCAATGCCAGGGTAGATATACCATTTGCGGATCCGGACTGGTGGTAATGCATAGCAACTACTACCGCCCACATCGTGAAACACTCCCAAATCAAAGGGTGCACCCAATCAAATCACAAAAGCAATAGAATAGTATCGAAGAAATGTGTCTAATAGGAGGAATGACCTCACTTAGCACGGCGTGGCTCCTGTTTTAGCCGCATCAAGCTGACTCACGGGAGTCAGGACTACGTAAATACCATATAGAATCGTCACCAAACCATCTTACTTCATTCTGGAATCTCCACCATGTACACAGTTTTTAAAGTGGTTTTCGGTATTGGCAGAGAGTATGACAATATCCGATCCCGGTCTCTTTAACAACCAAACATTATTATAACACCGTGGTCATCTCAAAATATCATACTTCAAAACCAAAATATCATATCCATTTCAAAACCATATCAATACGATATCATTTCTCACTTAAAATAATATTCATTTCCAAAATCATAACACTTTTCAAAATTATAACTCTTTCGAAATTATAACACTTTGAAATTATAACACTTAGGAAATCGTAACACTTTGAAAATATAACACTTTGAAATTCATAACGCTTTGAAAATATAACTTTTGAAATCATAATACTTTGAAATCCATAACAATTTCCTCTTAAACAGTTTAGATATAAAATAGTATATAAAATAAATAGTTATAAATTAAAATAGTATATATCAAAGTAATTAATATATTAAAATAATTTTACTTAAAATAGTTTATATTAAAAATAGTTTATATTGAAATAATTATATATATTAAAATAATTATAAAGTAATATATTTTATATAATAAAATAGTTTCCTCAAAGTTCACAAATCGATTCAAATCAATTCAAATTCCAAAATAAAATTTAATTCATTCTCAATTCATCAATTTCAATTCAATTCAGTTTCTCAATAAACCATTTTAAATTATATCGATTTCAAATACAGATTTGAACCCCAAACATACCATTTCTATTTCAATATATTTCAAAGGTTTAAATATTCCCCATTTCAAACTAATTTGATAATTTCATTTATATCCAAATTTAACTTCATTATTATTTAGTTTTGAAATATTAACATAATAAAATCCAATTCAATTTAAATAAGCCTCAAATTACAAATAAACTAAATATTTTCTTTAATTTTTTTAAACTTGGAATATTCATTTAATCACTTTCAATCAAAATCTAAAATTTTAAACCTTCATAATTCAAAACATATAATCTAAATATCTAAAATTTAAACCTTTATAAAATAACACACATATATATATAATATTATTTAAAATCAATATTTATGTAAAACCATATATATATATATATATATCCTTTTTAAAACTATAGAAATCATTTCAATATATATATATATATACTAACAGTGTATGTATATAATTTTTTATTCTATGGTTAAGTGATACGGATATCTATCGTTTAAATCCGTAATTTAAATATATACAAGTATGTATCCTTTCTACCCGCAATCCCAAATCCAATGTTAATGAAAATCACTTGGGTTTATCATTTCAACCCATAATGATTTTCTCCTATTCTACAAGATCGTTCAGGTATGTATCATTTCAACCCATAGGGAATTCTATACTAACAGGGAACTTGTAGAGTGAGAACAGATATGATAATAATAATAATATCAACAACAGGCATATATCATCAGTAACAAATTTAAATATATACAACAGGATATGGTGTCATATCACAGGTGAACGGTTACAGATAATGGCACAGCAATTATGAAATTAATAGTTAAATTTTAGCAGCATATTCCAATTGTCATTTAAAGTGAAATCAAATTTAATAAATATAAGAACGTTAATCGTGATTGATTGCTCACCTTTCGAGGCTAGATAGATTTGACAAAGAAATGAGCTACGAATTCCAAAGTAATGTGTTGGGTGTGTTTCGACCGGCTCCTTCCCTACCACCGAATCAGCTCTCTGGACCGGCTCCATCCCTACCACCGAACCATCTCCAATTCCTCATGACTACCGAACAACCTACTCCACTCACCACCGGACCAGCCTCTACCGAACCAACCTACTCCACTCACCACCGGACCTGCCTCTACCGAACCAACCTACTCCACTCACCACCGGACTAGCCTCTACCGAACCAACCTACTCCACTCACCACCGGAACAGCCTCTACCGAACCAACCTACTCCACTCACCACCGAACCAAGGCGTACCGAACCAACGTTGCCAGGCCAGATCGCATCGGCCTAGGCCCACCAGCAGCTATATACATCCAAGACCCGCGCCCCCAGGCTCACTCTATAAATAGAGGGGCAGGGGTACAACAATGGGGGACGAGTTTTGAGAGCTCAAGCACGGAGAGAACTTTCAAACAACTTTTAGATACTGGTATCAAAGCTTTGTACTTGTAATCTAAACAAAAAAAGAGAAATAATATATAAAGTGGACGTAGGCACATTCTGGCTGAACCACTATAAATCTACGTGTCTTTTACAGTTTAGTCCCAGCTTTTCATATATTTGCATAAATTACCCAAATCACTAAGACCAACATAAAATCAATTAAATCATACGACTTCGAGGTGTTTGTCCATTTTTTGTGCAAACATTTTTGGTGCTTTCACTGAGAACTAGAAGCTCGAAGCTTCCGCTTCTTCCACTTAACCTTCTTCCTAACAGCATCGTTCATTGCTTGGAAAACATGCCTCCCAAGCAGAAGAAAGATGTTAACAAAGGAAAAAACATCGCAATCAGCAGTCTTCCAGATCCAGTGGACACAGATCAAGTAAATCATCCCCCTCCAGTAGCAGTACCGAATGAAGGTCAGGCAAATTCGACCACCCCTGCCGTGGAACAGCCGGCAGGAATTACTAGGGAAGATCTAGACAGGGTTGTGGCTGAAGTGACTAACCGCTTCACGTCCCAGCATGAAGCCTTGGTGGACCATCTCATGTCACGCTTAGGGGATGCTGAAGAGTCCAACCGCATCACTGAATCATGGGGTGAGTCCCAGTCTGGAGGATCTCAGAGACAACAAAGATCTTCCTTCTTCGAAGGAGCTAATGGCAGAAGCAGCCATGGTAGGAGCCGAGATCGAGCACAGCCCGAAGTTAGGCCTGAGGAAACACTTGGAACCGAACCCAACAGGGGAGGTACCGGGCGGAGGTCAACTGTAGCTGAGCCGGTCGTACTGCCTAACCACGGAAACACCAATGAACGGGGCCGAGCTAGAGTCCATCCCGAAGTTGGACCCGAGGAAGTGCTTAGATCAGAACCCAACAGGGGAAGATCAAGGCAAGGGCCAACTGTAGCTGACCCTAGCATGCTCCCAGAAGACCAAAGGCAGCCACTGAAAAATATGAGGAATGATAGACGATACCATCCCTACAGGTCATTTGGACGGAATCAATCCCACAGAACAGAACCGAACTCGTTTCTATCTGCTCCAAATTCTGATGAAAGGATGGCACGCTTGTTCAGAGAGTGCGTCCAACGGGATCAAAGAGATCGAGGGATAGGCGCTAGGGTAACCAGCCCCTTCGCCTGCAGTATCGAAATTGCCATCACCCCCCCGAGAATGGAAAATGCCAACAATGGAACCTTACAAAGGAACCTCCGACCCCGTTGTGCACTTACAGAGATACACATAGCATATGCTCATGAGTGGAGCAACAGAGGGAGTACTGTGCAAATGCTTTCCACTATTCTTAGCAGATCTAGCTACCTCCTGGTTCTGTCATCTACCCCAAGGATCTATCAGCTCGTGGGAGATGCTGAAAGAAAAGTTTATCAGCCAGTTCCGCATTCATGTTGAACAACCCAAGGACGCTTATTCCTTATCCAGTATCAAACAGAAACCTGGAGAGAAGCTGCAGCAATACCTAACCCGATTCAATGCCGCAGCAGCCGCAGTCCAAGATGCTGATGAGAAGCTTTTCTTAATGGCCCTCTGTAGTGGTGTGCATCCGGATACTAAATTTGCTAGAAGATTGACCAAAGAAAAACCAGCTACTTTACCCGATTTCTTCCATGAAGCTGGGAAATATATGAGACTTGAAGATGCTGCTACTGAGAGGCAGACAGGGCAACAAAATAAGGCGGTTCACGGCAACACGCCCGCTGTAGCAAGGGACGTTCGAAGAAATGATTCTAGAGACAATGCTGGGGGCAAGAAGGGAGAAAAGCGCCTATATCGGCCAGGACCGAGATTTGACACTTACACCCCGTTGAATGAAACAGTCGAAAACATCTTCCTGGCCACCTAAGGCGAGGTTAGATACAAACGCCCCCGCACAAGAAGGAATCAGATAACGCAATTAAGTTTGGAAAATTCTGCCGCTTCCACGAATCCCATGGGCATGATACCAACGAATGCCATCATCTCAGAGACTTGATTGAAGAACATATCAGAAGAAGGAAACTAGAACGCTATGTAAAAATTCAGAACAGGACTCCAGCTCCTGCCAATGAAAATCCAAGGCTACCCTCTCCGGAGACAGGTAGAGGGAATCGCAACACTAGCGGACCCAGTCAAGAAAAGATAGTGGTCCATACCATCTCCGGAGGACCACACATCGCCGACAGAAGCTGGGCAGAGATGGAAAGATATGGAAAGTCACTTAGAAACAATGAAGACTGCGTTAATTCTGTCATAGAAGAACGCCACCCGAAGCGGAAAGAGAGTGATGACATCACATTCAGTAGGCGTGACCTAGAGGGAAGGCAATACCCTCACATGGATCTCATGGTTATCTCCGCCTGACTCGGTCCAGCCGAAGTTTTCCGAATTCTAGTAGACATTGGAAGCTCAGTAAATATTCTGTTCAAGCATGCATTCGAAAAAATGAAACTGTCAATAAAGGATGTTTCCCCCTGCAATAAACCACTACACGGTTTCACTGGAGTTGCAAAGATGCCCCTCGGGCAACTGGACCTCTTTGTTGAAATTGGAATTCATCCCCGCTCCGTTGTGTGGAAGCAGACATTTGTGCTGATAGAAAACCACTCGGCCTACAACGCCTTCTTAGGAAGGCCAGCCTTGTCTGACTTCCAAATTGTCCTGGCCCCATGGTGTCTAAAGATGAAATTTCCAACGGACAATGGAGTAGGGGAAATAGAGGGAGACCAGGACACCGCTCGAGACTGCTATGTAACTGAACTTCGCAACAACCACAGGAAGGATAAAGGGAAAAGTGTAGAGATTGCCCTCTGCACAAAAAGTTTGGAAGTATAGCAACTAAAGAAAGCCCCTCCTCTTCGATACACCAGCGACCCTTTCAATGAATTAGACCCCAGGGACAAAGAGGAGGAGGCCACCGCCGAGCCTGCAGAGGCCATGGAATTTGTATCTGTAGACAGACGCGACTCGAGTAAACTATTGAAAATCGGGTCCCAACTAAGAGCAGAGTTGAAGGAGCAACTCATTCATTTTCTCCGCCACAACTTGGATGTATTTGCATGGTCACACGCGGACATGACCGGAATCTCCCCTGACATAGCATGCCACGTACTCAACATCGATCCTACCAAGGCGCCAGTAAAACAGAAAAAGAGAAGTATGGGGCAGAACAATCAGTCGCCCTCGATGAGGAAGTAAAGAACCGACTTGCCAATGACTTCATACGAGAGGCCATCTACCCCGAGTGGATCGCCAACCCGGTGCTGGTAAAGAAGGCTAATGGGAAGTGGCGAACATGCATTGACTTCTCCAACTTAAATGACGCCTGCCCAAAGGATTGTTTCCCACTTCCCCGAATCGATCAACTTGTAGACAACACAGCCGGGCACGAACTCTTATCCTTTATGGACGCATACTCAGGATATAACCAGATTCCTATGCATACTCCCGATCAGGACCATACTAGTTTCATCACTGACCGGGGTTTGTACTGCTACAAGGTAATGCCTTTCGGACTTAAAAACGCAGGAGCCACCTACCAGCGCCTCATCAACAAGATGTTTGCAGGGCTAATAGGACGAACTATGGAAGTGTATGTGGATGACATGCTGGTAAAGTCAAGGAAAGCCGACGATCATGTAAGCCACCTGGGCGAGATGTTTCAAGTACTTCGCCAGTATGGAATGAAACTTAATCCTCTAAAATGCTCCTTCGGAGTATCATTAGGAAAGTTCTTGGGATTCATCGTCCATGCCAGAGGGATTGAAGCAAACCCTGAACAAGTCCGAGCTCTAAAAGATATCAAAATACCCTCCACTCGAAAGGAAATGCAAAGCCTGAATGGGAAAGTGGCCGCCCTAAGCCGATTCATCTCCAAAGCAACGGACAAGTGTGTCCCCTTCTTCGAAGCTCTAAAGAAAGACAAAGGAAAGTTTGAATGGACTGGCGAATGCTTAGCAGCTTTCCTTAACCTAATTGAACACCTCCAAAAACCGCAGATACTCTCAACTCCAAATGAAGGCGAAGAGTTATACATATACCTTGTTGTATCATCTCACGCCCTGAGCGCTGCTTTGGTAAGAAAAGTCAACCGCACGCAGCGGCCAGTATACTTTGTAAGTAAGAGGTTTACGGGGACAGAAGTCAGATATCCTAAACTTGAGAAGCTAGCCTACTGTTTGCTAATCACATCACGGAAACTACATCACTATTTTCAATCCCATTCCATCAGAGTTCTAACCGATCAACCGCTGAGGCAGGTACTCCATCGTCCCGACACTTTTGGGCGACTACTTAAATGGTGCATTGAACTAAGTCAATATGATATTACCTACCATCCTCGCACCGCCATCAAGGGTGATGCAGCGCGATCTACACTAGAGTTAAGTCGTCCTAGAATTTTAGGTCGCTCACGACCTATGGAACTTATAGGTCGCTCATGAGTCAACTGCAAAATAAAGGCATGCAAACGAGTCGACGAGTTAAAGGAACATGCGCATGAACGACCTAATGAAGAACGAGTTCACGAGTTAAAGAGAAAGACGTTGGAACGACCTAACATGCTGTTACGACCTAACGAGTTACGACCTATGATAGGTCGTAGAGAAAATGAACGACCTAAGTTAGGTCGTGGGAAGATATGGGGAGATAGGTCGTTCACTATAAGTCGCGAGACTTTAGGTCGTGAAAACTTAGGTCGTGAAGACTTAAGTCGCAAAGTTTTCTGAAGCCGCTTCTTTTGGGTCGTTGATGGGGATGCCGTTCATTCTTAGGTCGCTCGCTCCAGATGCCGTTCATTTGTATAGGTCGTTGTGATGATGTGTTGTAACTTGAATCTGTTAAGTTGCTAACGACTTATGATAGGTCGGATACGACTTATGTGTTGTAAAGCGTTGTGTTGTATGTTCTTATGTTGTACTATTTTTAGGTCGTGATGTTTTTAGGTCGGCTCCGACCTAAGTGTGGTACCGTTTTATTTTTAGTCGTATGGAGTTGTAGCCTATAAATAGGCAAGTTGTGTCATTTGTAAAGGTTGTTGATTTTGAATAAAACTTTTGTTTTGTTGAGAGATTGTGCCTCTTCTTAAATTGGTAGTTGAGTGTAAATCTCCTATCTCCTCTTTTGGTTAATCGAGTGCGCTCGATTCAACGACTGCAGAAGCCGATTCACGGAATCTAGTGCGCTAGATCAACATGCGAAGAATCGCAGATCTTTGAACATGGTATCGTGCGCGATCAACGTGTTTGGGATAGCTAGAATTCGGTATCTTTGGATCAACGAATTTGGGCATTTCGGTATTCTTCATTCCATCGACCGCTACTTTCACAGAATCATCATTTTGTAATTTCCGCTGCTGCACCATTTGGTATCATAGCTTGTTTTAGCCAATCATAGCTAAATCGAGTCTTGGAGCCGAGAATTTGAAGTTTGAAGTGTTACTTTGTACGATCTTGAGCTAAGCCAAGAGCAAGTTGGAGTATTCATCTTTGTTTGAAGTATTGAGATCGGATTTGCGTTTGTGAGAAGCTTGTTGTTCATAGTGTTCATCACGAGATTGCAACAAAGTTGGAGTTTTCGATCCATTTCATTTTGGATCAAAATTCGAAAAGTGTTTGAATTTGGCCGTGGAGTTTGCGCGCCAAAACTTGAAGAGTGAAGTAGAGCCGAGATCAAGTGAAGGCCGTGTACATCATTTGGTATCGTTTTGAAAGACAAAGCCGAGAATCGAAGTGTTTGAGAAGTTTCAAATCATGCCGCCAAGAAGAGCTCATCGACATCAAAATATTGAAGCTTTGTATAGAAGAGAAGAGGCCGATGAAATGGAGCAAAGAATTAATGAAAATTTTAATGAGAAGCTTAATGAAGGAATTGGTCGAATAGAGAAGATGATGTTAGAGATGAATCAAAATCAGAGAAGGGTTTCACCTGAATCTAACCATGGGGGAAGTAGAGTTTCGCTACATTCAAATCGAGAGAGAAGTATCGATAGTAATCATAGAAGTATGGATCGAGATTCTTATAGAAATGTTGGTGATCAGAATGTGAATGGTCGAGATCGGAGGTATGGAGATCTAAGGGATGTTGGTGGAAGACGTGATGGTAGTAGAGATGTTGGTGGTCAGGATCGACATCGATATACATCTGATTTTGAAGAGGAGTATGACGGTGGTAGTGTTCGAGGACAAGGACGAGGTCAAGGAAGAAATTACTCTGAGTATGATCACAAGTGGGAATCAGGGATGAAAACTGAAATTCCTGAATTCAAGGGTGGTATGCAAGCTGAGGAGTTTTTGGATTGGGTGGCTAATGTTGAAGAAATTTTTGACTTCAAGGAAGTTCCAGAACATCGTAGAGTGAAGTTGGTTGCTACAAGGTTGAGGGGTAGAGCTTTGGCATGGTGGCAGCAAACTAAACTTACACGTGAACAAATGGGGAAGTCAAAGGTTGAATCATGGGAAAGATGAAGAAATTGATGAAAGCAACGTTCTTACCTTACAATTATCAATCTCTTATGTATCAACGTTTGCAGAACTTGAGGCAGGGAACAAAGACTGTTAATGATTACACGGATGAGTTTTATCAGCTTATTGCGAGGAATGATATTATGGAAACAGAAGGGAAGCCAACAGCTAGATTTGTTGGAGGGTTGAGAATGCAGATACAGGATATGGTGAATATGTTTGATCCCAGATCTGTTGCTGAAGCACATCAGAAAGCGTTAGCTTGGGAGAAACAGGGTAGACGAGGTGGTGGTGTGTTTACAAATTCCAACAATCCAGTGAAAGGGGCTAGTAGTAGTACTGCGAATGTTTCGAAGGCTATTGCAAAACTAGTCGTTAATGAAGTTGCTAAGGCCAGAGTCAACAGTGGTATCAAATGTTTCAATTGTCAAGAGTTTGGTCACAAAAGCAATGAATGTCCTAAGCCAAAGAAGAAAGCAATGATAGCTGAGGTTGAAGATGAGGATGAGGAGGCTGAAGGTTCTAATCAATTACCGGTTGAGGAGGAAGAGTTATTGTTTGGAGACGATGGATATACATTAATGATGAGGAGGAATTTCTTAACACCGAAGCAGGAGGAAGAGAATAGCTGGTTGAGGAGTAACATCTTTCAATCAACATGCACTATCTTGGGAAGGGTTTGCAAGTTTGTCATTGATGCGGGAAGCTGTGATAATATTATCTCTACCGAAGCTGTGAAGTAGTTATCATTGAAGACAGAGAAACATCCGAAGCCTTACAAGTTAGCTTGGTTGAGGAAAGGTGGGGAGGTGAAAGTTAGTCGAAGGGCTTGTGTTAATTTTTCAATTGGAAAGAAATACAGAGACGAAATTTGGTGTGATGTTGTAGATATGGGTGTCTGTCATTTGTTGCTGGGGAGACCGTGGCAGTATGATAGGGCGGTGCAACATGATGGGCGTACAAACAGTTACAGTTTTATGTTTGAAGGCACGAAAAATACTTTGGTTCCCAAGAAGCGACAACAAGAAGAAAACAAGCTGGAGGAAATTGAAGAGCTTAAAACTTTGCTATCTTTGAAGGAGTTTGTCAAGGAGGTTGAGGAGGAGCCTGAAGTATTTTTATTGATCGAACGGGAGAGTCATGAAGTGGTGGAAATACCAGAAGAAGTAAAACCAGTACTGGAAGAGTTTGACGATGTATTTCCAAAGGAGTTGCCAACGGATTTACCGCGTTGAGGGACATTCAACATCAAATTGATCTTGTTCCAGGAGCTGTGTTACCTCATAGACCACACTTATAAAATGAGTACAAAAGAGCATGAGGAGTTGCGAAGGCAGGTGGAAGAATTGCTTGAACAGGGGCGTGTGCAGGAGAGTTTAAGTCCTTGTGCTGTACCAGCTTTATTGGTACCCAAAAAGGATGGAACGTGGAGGATGTGCACAGATAGTAGAGCATTGAATAAGATCACAGTCAGATACAGATTTCCGATGCCGAGGCTTGATGATTTATTGGATCAAATCAGTGGGTCTGTAATCTTTTCTAAGATTGACTTGAAGAGTGGTTATCATCAGATTCGAATTAGACCAGGGGACGAGTGGAAGACAGCATTCAAGACGAGGGAAGGATTGTACGAATGGCTGGTTATGCCGTTTGGTCTATCGAATGCACCAAGTACATTCATGAGGGTGATGAACCAAATTTTTAGGCCATACATTGGAAAGTTTGTGGTAGTTTACTTTGATGATATTCTGATTTACAGTGCTAGTACAAAGGAGCATGTTCAGCATTTGAGGAAAGTGTTGACTATTCTTTGGGAAGAACAATTCTTTGCAGCAACTAAGAAATGTGTGTTTATGGCACGGAGTGTCTTATTTCTGGGATATGTTGTGTCGGAAGAAGGAATACAAGTAGACCAAAGTAAAATCGAAGCAATTAGAGATTGGCCGCAACCCAAGACTATAACAGAAGTTCGAAGTTTTCACGGGTTTGCTTCATTCTATCGAAGGTTTATTCCACACTTTAGTAGTGTGATGGCGCCGGTTACAGATTGTATGAAGGGCAAACAGTTTGCATGGTCAGAGGAAGCAGAGGTTGCTTTTGGGCGGATCAAGGAGCTTTTGACGACATCACCAGTTTTAGCATTACCAGATTTTCAGTTATTGTTTGAACTACATACTGATGCATCCAAGGTTGGCATTGGAGGGGTGTTGAGTCAAAGGGGGCGTCCTATTGCCTATTTCAGTGAAAAGCTATCGGGAGCGAAGATGAGATATAGTACATATGATGTGGAATTTTATGTTGTTGTGCAAGCTATTAAACATTGGAGACACTATCTATTTCAGAAAGAGTTTGTTATTTACACTGATCATGAGGCGTTGAAGCATTTACAAGGGCAAGACAAGATTTCAGCGAGACATGCGTCATGGATTGCATATCTGCAACAGTTTACGTTTGTTGTGAAACACAAATCGGGAGTGACGAATCGTGTTGCGGATGCGTTGAGCAGAAGAAGTCATTTATTAATTACAATGAAAGTTGAAGTGTTAGGGTTCGAAGTACTTCCGGAATTGTGTGTTGAAGATCCTTACTTTGCAAAGTTTGTCGATAAAGTAAAGGAGGGAAAGACGGATGAATTTATGATGATAGATGGTTTTCTGTTCAAAGGAATCGATTGTGCATACCTGATTGTAGTTTGAGAATGAAGATTATAAAGGAGCTACATGAAGAAGGCCACGTGGGAAGAGACCGTACATTACAGTTGATTTCTCAATCTTATTTTTGGCCATCAATGAGGAAAGAAGTGGAAAGGTTTGTGGAACGATGTCATGTTTGTCAGATTTCGAAAGGGACAACTACCAATGCGGGATTGTATATGCCTTTACCTGTTCCTGCGAAACCTTGGGTAGATGTGAGCATGGATTTTGTTTTGGATTTTCCTAGAACTCAAAAGGGCAATGATTCTATATTTGTTGTGGTGGACAGGTTTTCTAAAATGGCACATTTTATTGCTTGAAAGAAGACGGCTGATGCAGTTCATGTGGCACAATTATTTTTTAGAGAGATATATCGTTTGCATGGTTTGCCGGAATCCATTGTTTCTGATCGAGATACCAGATTTCTGAGTCACTTTTGGCTAAGTTTGTGGAAGATGGTCGCAACAAAGTTGAATTTTAGCAGTGCTTATCACCCGCAAACAGATGGGCAAACGGAAGTGGTTAACAGATCATTGGGAAATTTGTTACGATGTCTTGTGAAGGACAATCTGAAGAGTTGGGATGTGAAGTTATGTCAAGCGGAATTTGCTCATAATCATGCTGTAAACCGTAGTACGGGTTTCAGTCCATTTCAGATAGTGTATTCAAGCTTACCAAAGGGACCGTTGGATTTAACGGTAATACCACACTCGAAGGGGACAGTTAAGAAAGCTGCTGATTTTGTTGAAGGGTTGACGGAATGTCATAAAATCATTCAGGAACGATTGGAGAAAGCGAATGAAAAGTACAAACGATCTGCAGATCTGAAGCGAAGGAGTGTTGAATTTAGTGAAGGTGATTTGGTTTATGCAGTGTTAACAAAGGATCATTTTCCGGTGGGAACGTATAATAAATTGAAAGCACGGAAGATTGGTCCAGTAAAATTTTTGAAGAAAATCAATTAGAACGTGTATCAATTGGAATTGCCGGATAATGCTCATACTTCTGATGTGTTTAACGTCAAATACTTAATTCTGTATCATGGGGATGAGTGTGTTGCGGAGGAGGAAGGTGCAAATTCGAGGACGAATTTCTCTCAACCGGGGGAGGATGATGCAGCGCGATCTACACTAGAGTTAAGTCGTCCCAGAATTCGAAGCCGCTTCTTTTAGGTCGCTGATGGGGATGTCGTTCATTCTTAGGTCGCTCGCTCTAGATGCCGTTCATTTGTATAGGTCGTTGTGATGATGTGTTGTAACTTGAATCTGTTAAGTCGCTAACAACTTATGATAGGTCGGATATGACTTATGTGTTGTAAAGCGTTGTGTTGTATGTGCTTATGTTGTACTATTTTTAGGTCGTGATGTTTTTAGGTCGGCTCCGACCTAAGTGTTGTACCGTTGAGTCGTGTAGAGTTGTAGCCTATAAATAGGCAAGTTGTGTTAGGTTGTTGATTTTGAATAAAACTTTTGTTTTGTTGAGAGCTTGTGCCTCTTCTTAAATTGGTAGTTGAGTGTAAATCTCCTATCTCCTCTTTCGGTTAATCGAGTGCGCTTGATTCAACGACTACAGAAGCCGATTCACGGAATCTAGTGCGCTAGATCAACGTGCGAAGAATCGCAGATCTTTGAACACGGTATCGTGCGCGATCAACGTGTTTGGGATAGCTAGAATTCGGTATCTTCGGATCAACGAATTTGGGCATTTTGGTATTCTTCATTCCATCGACCGCTACTTTCACAGAATCATCATTTTGTAATTTCCACTACTGCACCAAAGGGGCAAGCCATGGCCGATTTCATTGCCGAATTCACTACCAGCGAAGGTAAGGAGCAATCGGAAATAGCAGAAGACATCAAGTGGAATCACTTTGTGGATGGTGCGTCAAACGAGCAAGGCTCAGGGGCAGGTGTGGTAATAATCACTCCTAGGGGAAATAAGCTGCACTATGCTATAAGGTTGGAGTTCGCTGCCACCAACAACGATGCAGAATATGAAGCAGTGATAGCTGGATTAGAACTTGCCTTAGAAATCGGAGCCAATTCTTTGTGTCTTCATAGCGATTCTCAACTTATTGTTAATCAAATATTAGGAGAATTCCAGGCTCGAGAAGAACGACTCATAGCATATTTAAAGAAGACCAAGTTACTTCTCAGTCGATTGGACCACTACTTAGTCAAACACATCCCTCGGGAAGAGAACCAAGAGGCCGACGAATTGGCGAAGCAAGCTAGCATGAGAGACGGTGCTATTTCCGGAGCAGTAGCCATCTCAAAGCAACTGACCCTAAGTTTTGAGCAAGTGAATCTGATAGCTGCAACCGAAGAAGCAACTTGGATGACTCCCATCCGAGACTACTTACAAAGTGGCACACTACCCAACGGGCATAACGAAGTCAAGAAAGTCTTGAGGAAAGCTTCCCGCTACACAATACAAGAGGACACCCTCTATCGGCGCGGCTTCTCTAACCCCTTACTAAGGTGTGTCGCTGGAAGGGAAACCAAGGAAATCTTATCCAACATTCATCAAGGAAGCTGCGGAGATCACACCGGAGGGCAAACTTTAGCAAAAAAGATACTCCAATATGGATATTTCTGGCCCACCTTAAGCAAGGACGCCTTAGATTTCGTCAGAAAATGTGACAGATGCCAGAAGTTTGCTAAGATTCCACGGCTACCAACAACTGAGATTACTCAAATGACCAGCCCTTGGCCCTTCGCAGTATAGGGAATTGACTTAATCGGTGAACTGCCAATGGGCCAAGGCGGGGCCAAATATGCTATAGTGGCAGTCGACTATTTCACCAAATGGGCGGAAGAAGAAACCCTAAATAAAGTATCTTCAGCGAAAGTTATTAACTTCTTGATCAAAAATGTTCTATGCAGGTACAGAGTCCCATTCAAAATTATATCAGACAATGGACTTCAGTTGGACAGCGAGGAGTTCGCCAACTGGTGCCAAGAGCACGGAATTCACAAAAGCTTCTCATCCGTAGCTTATCCCCAGGCAAACAGACAAGTCGAGGCCGTCAACAAGATTCTGAAAACTCTAATCAAAAAGAAATTTGAAAAGTCAAAGGGCGCTTGGGTGGATGAACTCCCTACGGCATCGTGGACCTATCGCACATCTTTCAGAACATCGACGGGGAATACTCCTTTCTCTTTGGCATACGGATCGGAGGCTATGCTCCCATTTGAAACCATCGTGCCTTCCCACCGTAGGATTCACTATAACCCAGAAGAGAACGAAGAACTCCTTCACATGTCTTTGGATCTAATTGAGGAGAGAAGAAATGATGCAGCCCTCAAAGCAGTAGCCCACAAGCAAAAAGTGGCAGCACAATACAACTCCAAAGTCAAGCATCGTACCTTACAAGAAGGAGATCTTGTCCTCAAGCGAATCTTCCCTCGCCCCGGGGCACTAGATCCAATCTGGGATGGACCATATGTAATTCATAAAGATCTCCACAACGGAGCTTATATTTTGTCAACAGTGGACGGAGAGGTGTTCCAGAGGGCATGGAACATCCAACACCTCCGTCGATACTTTTCTTAACTTGTACTGCCCATATGAAGTGAATTAACAAAGAGAATCAGTGGACGTAGGCATTTTCATGCCGAACAACTTTAAAAAACTTGTCTCTTTTTAACTTGTTCCTTTATATCTTGGCTGCTTGTTAACTTTATCCTTTTTTGTTGAACAAAATCCTGTGTATATAGCATTTCCATTCAAGGCACTCCACAGCACAACTTCACCTGGACAAGACCTAACAGGTACTATGCGAATCTATGCCCTCGCCAATGAGACACTTTTGCTCCGGCATCCCTCTGCTGCGGGTTAACTCATTGCTTGGGACGACCCTTAAAGCCAACTGTAATGAGCCGATTATAAGCCATCAAGAAGGCCGACTATAACCATGGCAGCTCATTACGGCGTTCGGCTCGTCGGCAACTGTGAACCTACTTTAAGCCCCAACATAAGGTGTGGCCAGCCAGGGGTAGTTCACAGTTGACGATCGGCACCCACGCTAGGCGGCCACAGTAAATCGAATAATACCTATGATTACAGGCCATAATGGCCCGGGTAGTTACTGTGCGCGATCTCGGCTCCGATGTGTCTTAAGTACGGCTATGGTAAAAAAAGACTAACTCCCCGCGGAGGCATAAGCTGGGTGACAAATGTCTCCAAGACCCACAGCTAGGGAAAGTGACTACAAAGCCCGTTTGCCACGAACTTAAGCACATCGAAGGCCTTCCGTGATTGGAAGTTTTACTGTTTTTCGTATTTCAATTCTATTTAAAGGACTTTTCTCCTATCCTCTATAACAATCCCTGAAGTACAGGACACAGAGTAAAAGATACTCACCGACGGGAGTGGGAATTCACGGTTGGATAGCAGGGCATTCAACTGAACTCCATCCTCGATCGTACAAAAATATTCAAAACTGCCATCTACAATTAGAACATGAAAGGCGGTATTTTCTTCTTTTATGTACAAAATTCATGACTATAATTTATTCATACATTACACTAGCATTGTAAGGCATGAAATTATGCTTTAAGCAAGAACTTGGCATTAAACACAACTGAATTACAAGCATATGCATAGCTATATTTCTCATACAACATGTCAAAATAACAAAAGCATTCAAAAAACGACAGAATCAGCTTAAGTTAAAAAGTTACACGTCGAGAATCATGTTGTTTATTACAAATAGCATAATTACAACCTAAGAGTTACGTTACTATTCTGAGACTAACATACACAACAATGTCAAGTTCACAAAAAGATATCCAGGACAAATCTAGAAGCCGGCTGCGTCGGAGTTTTATCCTTGTCCTGTTGCCCACCTGTTCGGTCAAAGAAAGAATTCATTAATGATAATCAACCAAGTTAGCGGAAAGACTAGAAAGGAAGACTTACCAGCATTCGCTCCTTGATCATCTTGATCATCATCCTCTACTTGCACACCTGCCTCCTCAGCTACAAGCAACCACATGCCTTCCTTCACCGCCACCTTCTCCTCCTTGGTAAACTGGGCGGTAACCACATCCATCCTGAAGGCCACACCACCTTCCTTATCCGCCTCAGCCTTGGCCTCCTCTAGAGCCCTGAGATAGATCCTAGCCATAACCCGGGAGTAATCATCCATCCAGGACAAGTTACCCTGCCTCCAAGTACGGAAGTACATATCCTGGAGCATCTCATCCATCATCCCCTCGTTCTCTTCAAACTCCCTCATTCGGACCTCAGAAGCCCGCAGCTTTGCAACAACAGCATCCCTCTCCGATCGATACCGTAGACGGTCAGCCTGAAGGGACCTCCTCATCGCCTCCATCTCCTCCTTCGACTTGGCCTGAGCAAGCTCCGCGGCCTTAAGCCTCCCCGATAGTTCCTCTACCCGCTCGAGATCCGCTTGCCGAACCTCATCCACCGTGGCATTGGCCATGTCAATCCGCTCCTTACAAACGGCCTCCATCCTCCGCAACTTCGCCCTACTGGCCTCTTCAATAGTCTTCCTCAATTGTCTGGATGCGGCCTCATGCTGGGAGATTTGGATGGCTTGGTCGGCGAGTTGTTTAGCCTGGTCGGAAACCATCAACCGTAGCCGAATGTTGGCGCTTCCTATCTCTTCCCCAGCCTTGACCAGTCGAGCGTGGTGCCCCATCAATTTCCTGGTCTCCTCAGCAACCCGGTCAATATTTTCCTTAGCCTCATCCCCCAGAGTTACGACCCGGGTAGTAAGCAGATCAAGGTCCAGGGACTTAGCTTCGTCAAGCACCCGTACCATAGGATTACGAGGAAGGAGATGCTCACCAGTAACCTCATCGAAGGAGATGTCGTGAGATGCCGGGTCCAGGTCCGGATGACCCGCAAACGGATTGCGAACTAAGCCAGGATGATCTATCGGAATGATGGTTGGATTCTCAGACGGATGGGGGGAAGGTATAAACTCGGTGCCCTCCTCCTCAATATCATGAATAGGCTGGAGTGGGGCCGGAGGACCAAGAAGAGATTCAAATGTAGATCGACTCCTCTTCTTCTTTTGTATATCTTCTTCAATAACTCCAAGAAGAGGACGATAACCGACTACGTCTCCAGGACGGTTAATAGGAAGCTTCGGCTTGGCGGAAGCTTTGAGGAGTTTGTATTGTTCAAGCCTGTGCCGAAGATCTGAGGTCATGGCCATTTTGCCCGCTCCTGGAATGAAAATCAAGTGTCACCAACATGTATTGAGCCATCATTCAAGAATTAAAAAGAGTAAACAGAAATTCACCTTGAACCGCAGAAGTTGCCTCAGTAGAAGCACTCCCGGAAGATAAATCGACACCGGTCCCAACCTTATCAGCTTTCTTGGACTTCTCCGTTTCCTCCAAACCTTTGAAGGCTTGGCAGAAAGCGTCATCCGTCCACTCTTGCATCTCGCCTACTTGCCCAGAAGACAAAGCCCCGGTACCATCACCACCCTATCCTTTGCCACCGTCATCTCCATGACGATCACCATCACCTTCTCCACCGCTTCTGCTCTCCGCCTCACCTCCTTCATCCTCGCCTTTTTTCCCCTCCACTTTATCCTCCTCCTGAACATCTGGATGTGTGCTGGGAGAGGGGCCATCATACTTCTTGAGTTTCTTTCCCCCAGCGACTGGATGCGTAGAGAAGGGTCTCCATTTGCCGCTCTTCGCCGTGGCCCCTTCTGTGGCTTTGGCAGCCCTCTCCTCCGCCGTGTCTCTCTGCTTGACCACGGACTGATGTGGAAGGATCAGGTTGTGCCCCAGAAGTGTAGCATTCCTGATCAAGTAAGAAGCCGACTTGTCCCTTCCCGTAATGGCTTCTACTTCCACAGCCATCTGGACCAGGCAATCATTCTCCACGACCGTAAAGCCACCTGTCGCTAGCAAGAAACAAAAACACATAAGAAGAGGTATTGCAGTCAGAATGGAAATTATAAATAAGCTTAAGACTTACAGCCGGAAGTGAAGCGACGGATGGAAACAGAGTCATCCTTGATAAAGAACCATTCTTTCTTAAACATGCTGAACTTCGAGTATAAGTCCAGGACCGGCTTGAAAGATACGGCTGATTCCAAGCTAATGTATGGAGACCCCTTCTTATAGCCCCTCAGGTTGTACAAATACCGAATCTCCCGGTTGGAAGGAGGACGCCCGTATCTCCTCTAGAAGATAACAAAGAGGCTCACCAGAATGGCGTAGGAGTTAGGCTGAAGCTGGAATGGAGCCACCTTCAGATATGTGACAAAGCTGACTATCCAGGCATTGAGAGGCGGGATGGCACCGCACATACAGTGATACCTACTATAAGCGAAATATCCTTCGGGGGATTATATGGCATCACTCCTTCCCCCGGCAATAGCATACGCGCTCTATCAATCCCGAAAGAGCGAGAAATGACATCAAGCTGCTCGTCTTTGAGGGAGCTAGGGAAGCAATCAGGAGGTGAGTTCAGAAGCTCTTGAGGACCGTACCCATCCACTAGCGATCTCGGGGTGGGCCCATGTCGTTCTGGATTCGGCTGAACTGGGGGCATGACGGGAGATTCTCTTCTGTCCGTAGATCTCTTCTTTTTTGATCGGGTTTCCACTTTGTGAGACATTATCTGCAACACGAAAAAGCACATTGTTAGAACATGGGATATAGAGATTCAAACAAACAAGTGTATATTGTCTAGAGTTCCACTTATAAACACGTAAAGTCATTCGGCAGTGCAAGGTCACAAAGTCATTCGGCAGTGCAAGGTCACAAAGTCATTCGGCAGTGCAAGGTCACAAAGTCATTCAGTAGTTCAAAGTCATTCGGCAGTTCAAAGTCATTCGGCGGCTCAAGGCTAAGGGACATTCGGCACTCACGATCTCAATGTCATTCGGTAGTTCCAAAAACATTAAAATCATAATCATCCGGCAGTTACCTGGTTCGGTAGTCAGAAGGTTTCAGCAGTATAATTGATTTGGCAGAAGGAAAAATCTGGTTCGGCTATATCGGATTGGTAAGGAATATCGAAAGTGTATAGCCCCTACTTATAGGCAGATATGGGATACCGGACCAATTGATTTGGCACTTAGGGACCGAATGGAGATGACCAAAAAACAAAGCACGCCATATACAGGCATATGCCCTACTTTGGGGGGCAAATTTTGGGTGTGTTTCGACCGGCTCCTTCCCTACCACCGAATCAGCTCTCTGGACCGGCTCCATCCCTACCACCGAACCATCTCCAATTCCTCATGACTACCGAACAACCTACTCCACTCACCACTAGACCAGCCTCTACCGAACCAACCTACTCCACTCACCACCGGACCAGCCTCTACCGAACTAACCTACTCCACTCACCATCGGACCAGCCTCTACCGAACCAACCTACTCCACTCACCACTGGACCAGCCTCTACCGAACCAACCTACTCCACTCACCACCGGACCAAGGCGTACCAAACCAACGCTGCCAGGCCAGATCGCATCGGCCCAAGCCCACCAGCAGCTATATACATCCAAGACCCCCGCCCCCAGCCTCACTCTATAAATAGAGGGGCAGGGGTACAACAATGGGGGACGAGTTTTGAGAGCTCAAGCACGGAGAGAACTTTCAAACAACTTTTAGATACTGGTATCAAAGCTTTGTACTTGTAATCTAAACAAAAAAAAGAGAAATAATATATAAAGTGGACGTAGGCACATTCTGGCTGAACCACTATAAATCTGCATGTCTTTTTACAGTTTAGTCCAGCTTTTCATATATTTGCATAAATCACCCAAATCACTAAGACCAACATAAAATCAATTAAATCATATATACGACCTCGAGGTGTTTGTCCATTTTTTGTGCAAACATAATGCTAGATGGACACGATTCGACGAACAAAGCTGATAAATAGGAATTGACGAAAATCAAGTCAGAACTGGATCGATGATGATAAATGGTATAAGTGAACTTATATATAACTATATATATATACTATATGCTAAATTCAAACATATATTAAATTAAATATATATGTATTTCAAAATCCATCGTTTTTAAATTAAAACACATAAAAAAATCCACATATATACATCATATATTTTGAAATAACTACTTATATATATATACTTATTAAAATGAAAAATACTTATATTATATTTTATTCCCTTCAAAATGTGATATACATATTTCAAAATAATAACATGACTCATATAGTAAAATATTGTAACACATATACATGTATATAAAACTTTATATATAAAGACATAAGCGCATATACTTGTACTATTATAAACTTATTTTATAAACTTCAATTATAATCTAATATATATATATATATATATTGTAACGACCTGTATTTTAACACTTAAAAATATGAAAAAAAAATTGGATAAAAATCCGAACGTAATAAAATTTTGTGTTGTTAAATATGAATTACAAGTTAAAATACAAAACTGAATTCTGAAATAACTTATTTGTAAATTAAATATGGATGTTAACTTGTATTTAATGTAAATAATGAATTGAATTTGATTGTAAACCAAATTAAATAAATAAAATGTTACATTTAGTATTGAAGTTGTAATATTGGAATCAACGTAAATGAATGTAATTTAATATTACTGTGAATTTAAATAAGATGATAGCTGAAGAAAATGAATTATAAACTATTGATAATAATGTATAAGTAAATGGTTGATTCAATAATGAAAGTGTAAATCGAAATAAAAGAATTCAATTGGAATTAAATAACTTGAATTTGAATTACAATATAATTGAACGCTGAATCTAATATAATCTTTTATACTGGATTTATAATGGAAAACTGCATTGTAAAAGATTGTTAATTACTGTGAAATTAAAAATGAAATTTGTGAACAATTGAAATTTGATTTAAAAGTTAATAATTTAAAATTGGGAATTTTATATTGAAATTAAATAGTAGAAATAGCCATTTTTACAACTGTCTCGGATTTCGACGAATCCAGTTTCATCGGATCCGTAATAGTGAATTATTGTAAGGTTTCAATTTTCGTAGCAATCAGACTTGTCGTTTGGCCGTGCGAGCTTGAAACGCGTAGAAATTTAACGTCGAATTTAATCAAAATAATCGACTTCAAAAGCTATCTTCCACATACGATTGAATTAGGCCTTGGGACTAGTTCCATTGCGTTTGGAATATGGGTAAAACCTTATAAACGCGTGGCGGCATGTCTCGATTGGAGTTCGGATGATTTTGGACCTACCTTTATAAATACGCTTGCAAACCGAGACAGTTTTATCATTATTTCATTTCAGAAACCCTAATTTCAAACCATGGCCGCCACCTATTCCATGGCTGAAATTGCTCGAACGTTTTTCCCCTTTATCTCTCAATCCGTTCAACGAAATCGAAAAATTCCAAAAGCAAAGTTGTAGATCTCAACGAGCTCTTCAAATCCATATGGTTGATTCGTGCCAATTCGTCACGGATTGGTCCAGATCTGGCTTTGAATGTCGTGCGTATTTTCTTGGTTTGCATGCAAACGGTGGCGAATGGGGTGGCGAAACTTGGCGCGGAGGTGGAGCAAGGAGAGGCGCACGCGATGGCATCCTTTGATCAACGTCCGGTCGCTCCTAGTTGTGTGCGTATGGAAGAAAGTGGCGCGGTGTTGGGTTCGTTCACTCAACCCTAGAACGTGTGGAGGAAGAAGATAACTTTGGCCCAGATTCTCCAACCCTGAAGTCAACGGCTCTGATTTAACAAAGGATAAATAAAATAAAAAGGTGTATAAATTATATTATCTAAAAATCGTGTAATCTCCTAAAATGCAATAACTTTGTCATACGAGGTCGGAATCGGACGAAACAAGAAGCAGCGGAATCGCAGCGGCGAGTGCTACGCTGCAGTGCAGATCCGAAGACATTTGGAGCTCGTAAAAATTTCAGGTTAAATCGAACGTCGTTCGATTTGATTTAAAACCGTAGATTCAAGGTGAGTGTTTATACGCTCACAATTGACTAGAATAATTTTTTGTTGGTTAAATTTATATTCTGAAGTGATATAAATTTATTTGTCATTGTTTGATAAAAATTTAATTGTCATATAGAATGTCATTTGAATTCATCGTTGAAAATTTAATTTGACAGTCAAATTGAAGTTAAAATTTAATTGCGATCAAATTACCTGATATTGATAATTATGAAATTGTTGTGAATGTTATTGGCTTTATGGTTGATTTGTTGTGATGGATGCTATTGGTCGATATTGGTTGTTTATTTATTTTGATATATCATGCTATCATCATGTATATTGTTTATTGCATATAAAACTGTAAACTGAATTATTTTGAATAAATTAAGAAATAGGTTGAAATGATATATACATATGACATCTATTTGGATTGAAATGATATTTATCCATCCTTGAAATTAAAATTGAAATAATTATCCACTTGGCCATAGGTTAGAAAATTATATACGGACACCAGGTTGGTTAAATTAAATGATTTTAAAAGTTGTTTTGAAATTATTTAAATGAATCGATTTTAAGAATAAAATCCAATTTATGGAAATTGAATTATTTTGAATTGAAGCTCGAAATGTTGGAATTTAAACTTGGTAAATGAAATTGTTTAATTATTCGAAGTTTAGATTTTTAAGAAAAATTGAAATACGGCGTAAATTTTCGAAAGTTGATTTGTTTTAAAAGATTGGACTTTTAATCGAACTCTGAACTGTTCTGAAATGTGAATATTGAAAGCTTTGAAATATATTGAAATTGAAATGGCTTATTTTGTGGTTCAAATATGTATTTGAAATTGATAATTTGAAATGGTTTATTGAGAAGCTGGATCGAGTTGAAATTGATGATTTGAGATTTGATTAAATTTTAATTTTGGAATTCTAGTTTATGGAATTTGAGTTTTTGGAATTCAATGTTATGATTTCAAGCTATGATTTCAAAGTGTTATGAATTTCAAGGTTTTGATTTCCAAAGTGTTTTGATTTTAAAAGACTTATGATTTCGAAAGTGGTATAACTTTGGAATGTGATATGATTTTGGAAATGGATTTATTTGAAGTGAAAGTGATATCGTATTGATACGATTTTGAAATTGAAATGAGATATTGAGGCGAAAATTATTTTTGAAATGAAATCGTATATTTTGAGTAGATATGATGATTTTGAAATGGATTTGATCTTTGAAGCGAATATGATATTTTTGATAATCAATTATGAATTGATTTTGAAAATGTAAAAGATTCAACCGGTGTGAAAAATATAACGTAGTTATTAAAGAGACCGGGATCGGATATGGACATACTCTCTATCGATACCGAAAACCACTTTAATAACTATATTCGCGGAGTGTTGATCCAGAACGAAGTGGATGGTTTAGTGAACGCGTTGACTGAAGAAAGAGAACGATTTTGGATGACCCCTGACATGACTAAAACAGGTGCCGCGCCGGGCCATTGAGGTTCGCCACCTCTAGCGGACACACTTCTTCGTTACCATGTCTATTACTTTTGTGATTCGATTTGGGTGCACCCCTCGATTATGGGAGTGTTGTTTCGCGGTATTGGGGTGGTAGCTGCTATGTCCAACATCAGTCCAGATCACGCAACTACTAGTATCCTAGTTGGTATCGCCTCATGTACCTTGTCATACTGATTATCCTATTCGCAACCACTACATTTTGGTTTGTACCTTTAGTATATGGATTGCCCTCTGGTGACTTCCGGTTTTGGGGAAACTACGGTCTTGCATATGCTCTTGGGAATAAAAATGTGTTAAGGGTGGAATGGGCCATGGCTTAACGCTAGTTTGATATTTTACTTTATGATAGACATTATTGTATATAGCATATTCTATTACATAGTAGATAGTTTAACGGATTCTTAGGAGATGGAAATCCCGAACATCTCTTAAGTTAATGCACGCACATTAAACACTGGATAGGAGGTGTCTAAAACCCGTAAACATCTCCAACGCCGTCGCACTCATATTTACTTATTCGATTTAACCTACATGAGATATTTTAGTCCTGACTCGAGTGTTTTGTCTTTTCATTACGCTCGGGTCAGCCTGAGCATTTCAGATTAGGTTGAAGATATATTCTGGAGGACGAAGACGGAGTTTGGTATTACATCATTTGTATTCTACTACTGTATTATTTTTCCGCTGCATTGTTGTATTATCTCTGATATGTATGTAACTCTGATTTATGATGTATAATAATAATCTAAAAATATCTATTTAACAGCTTCATGAACTATTATTTTATTATTATATCTTGTTTCTTCCGCTGTGAGATTCTGAGTTTGTTTCTGTTCTTTCTTATCTATTTCTTATTTACCCTAATAACTATCTGTATTTTGGATTGTTTGAGTCGACATGTGTGGATGTTTTGTCAACTTGAACGGTCAAAAATATGGGTTGTTACAGTTGGTATCATAGCTTTGGTTTAGATTACCTTGGCTCTAGTGGGGAATAACTCATTGAAATAGGGTTAAACCTTATGAATGAGTTTGAGTGTATACGAGAGAGCGTATTTGTAATTTTGATATAAAAATGATTTTATATTGTGTTAATTTGTTCCGTTGAGTATTTATGAATTCTGGTTGGTACTTGGGACGCCAAGGCATCGATAGAAATTTCTAAACACTCGAATAGAACAGATTGACATAATATTGTTTTAGATTATATTTTATATATAAAAGAATTATCTTGAAAATTTATAAATTTTGATTGTATTGGTTGTTAGGAGATGATAATATTAGATTATCGTCGTTTATTGTTGATTAGTCAATATTTCTAACTATTGACTATTGGATTATTTTAAGAAATGAAACTTGTAAATATGATTGACAATGAATATAAATGTTAAATAAAATAAAATAAAAATGAATTTAAATTAAGATGGAGAATTTAAATTCCAGTGTTTTGAAAATTTATTAACAAAAATTTGAAATGTATAATATAAGTATTATATGATAGTATATTCGATTAGAAATTGTTTTCAAAGGATTTTCAAAGGAAGTAAGTATTATACTCCCCTCTTGACACTAGAGAATGATTTCGGTGATGATTGCACGCATCATCGACGTTTATTTCCAAGAGTCCAAGTAGGGGAGACCACTTAAAAGTTTTCTGTACTCTTTTGGATTAAATAGAAATTGAATTGAAATTTTCTAAAGTACGAAATGAAAATAAGTATATATATATATATATATATATATATATTTCAATGCTGATTAAAATTCTTCTAAAAAGTATGATTTGAGATATAAAGATATTAGTGTATATATATATATATTTATATTTAAAAAAATGGTTTAAATCGAATCCAGAGTTGAAATTCTTAAGTTCTCTAATAAGGAATGATTTTAATTATTAAACTAAAGTAAATCTTGAATTGTTAGAAACTTATGAATTGAAAAAGGTGAAATTGAATTTAAGTGTTAAAAACAAAACAAAAAATTTAAAATCGTAGTAGTAACCTTTAATTTGGAAAATAATAAATTGGAAATTTATTTAATAGGTATAACACTCAAATTGAATGAAAAGAGGTTGTATATTCTTTAACTACATTCTATTTGCATAGTTATAACTTACCAAATACTTAAAAAGTTTAAAATGCTAACAAGGATAAGTAAATGAATAATATACAAGTGTGATTGCGAATAATAAAATGTGAAGATCTATTGATAGTTGTAAATATAAAGGAAATTTAAGTTGTAAAATGAATTAAAATTTAAAATTAATTAAATATAGAATTAGTAAATGGAAACTAATTAAATTTGAATAAAACTAAATGTCAATAAACTTGGAAGTGTATGAAATTAAAATTTTGACTTGGAAATGTATAATTGATTTAGTGTAGATTTTGGATGGATGTTAATGTTTGATATGCATTGGTTGTTAGATGGATGGTAATTGATTAAATAGAATTCATTAGTGTAAATGGAATTGAATAAACGGAATAAAAATTTTAAAAAATTAAATTCAAATTGGAAGTAAAGTGAAATTAAATATAATTGAATTCAAATTAAATTGAAGCAAATTGACTTAAATTTAAATTATGAATGAAACAAACTTGAATAAATCAGAAACAAATCGAATCTAAACTTATTTCATGGATAAATAAGAAAATAAACGACTTTGTGTTTATGATTGTTTCTTTAGAAAATTTGAAGTTTGATGGCTTGTACTTTGAAATAATAAAAGCAAATTTTGGAAAAATCCAAAATTGTCCAATATATGCTGAAACGAAAACAACCATAACTTTTAAATGGCTGGACGAAATTTGACGATATTAGACTTTTCGGAAAGCTTAGTAACTGTAGCACGACTTTTGTTTAGAGTGTCTTGAAAGAAATTCATTCATATACTTAGTTAAAAATTTGAATTTTCTTGTTGGCCTGTGTAAAAAGGAAGCAAAATCAGTAGCATATACCCTTAGTATTTTCACCATAACTTTTTACTGGTTTATCTTATTTTGATGATCTTGCCCTTTCTGGAAAGCATAGAACTTAAGCTAAAACTTTTGCTTTAAATGTTTTGTGTTTTCTATCATTTAGAGGGTCGAAACGTGAGTGAACGTCACTGACCTACTGTAACGTATCGGGTTTTGCCCGCTCGAAAATCAACATCCGTACTTCACATTATACTAGAATGCCGCAGATTCGACCGTTCAAATCCGATTCGCCGGAGCTATAACACAATTAAGTAAATAACACAGCGGAAGAAAAGAATAATACATTGATATACAATATCTGATACAACAGAGTGATACAATGAATATCAATATACATCAGAGATATGATACAAGAAATAGCAGCGGAAAAGAAAAGATAACATCAGCAGCGGAACAATACCAATAGAAGTGATAACTCCAAAATGATCTTCAGACAAGAATGAATCCACAACTCCAAGATAAGCAACTCCGATGAATGAACTAGCTCCAGATAATCTACTAAACCTGAATATCTGAAAAGAAACCCAACTCTAGACTGCTCGTGTGGAAAATTATGAGCACCCAGAGTTTAGGAAGGGAACAATAAACTCCGGATCAGTCATGGGACTGGTGTGAGCAACAAAAACAGTTTATCTTTAAACAACAACAAAAGGTTTTAAACATTGAAATCCGCAATGCTTTTGGAAAATGAAACTACCATAAGACCTCCCACCACACACACAATGCAAACGCAGAATTGGAGGAGATTTCTTCTTATGATAGTCAAAAATGCTTACTACGCAAATCAAATCATTTTTGAATTATTATTAGTGCATAGTGTAGAAAACATTTTGAAAGTATAATATTAATCTTAGCCAACATACGACCAGTATCGTATGCCTACTATAGCTACCATCTAAACAGTGGTGACCACCGTACGTAAATGGCAGGTTCTACAACTAAAACCGTACAAGTTCCATATTGGAGAAATGGATTTCCAACAAATGGTCAGGCTAAGGAACTTCCTTCCGCCGCATGGGAACGCCTCTGGCGGGACGCCCCGAGAGACAAACTGCTCTCTGCAAAACAAGGCCGGGTTACCCCTGTAACAGGTAACTCACGAATATGCCACCCCCCGGTCCTTTGGGACCTTTATCCGAGGCCTCGATAACCAACATCACACATAATAAAGTGTATCCACATGAGTAAGTATCTGGGCTCCATACCATGACACCACCCTTTTCCAAAAGGAAATGACATACCCTAAAGGGCGCGACCCTCATAACCTTGCCGCAACGATCCTGTTTCGACCATTTCCGGGTTGTGAGGCCTTGACGAAGTCTCGTCCACAAAGCTACGCTTTGTCACAAAGCTATGCTTTGTCACAAAGCCATGCTTTGGGTCAACAGATGATCAACCTATGATCACAAAGATAAATGATCAAATAAATGATCATATCGCAAATGATCAAACACTGATCATCACACAGCAACACTCAGCATGCCACATTACCAAATTGGGATATATCGCTGATAACTTCAACTACATAACCTCTGAGCTCGTACGTCTCAGAGAAGGGTGTTAAGCTAAGAGAATAAATTCTCCGCCACCAACAGAAATGTATTTGAAAGAAATCGGCTTTATATCTCAAAGTGTAATGTCAGACACACAATCCATACAAGTCTGTTCCGGGTTCGAACAGAACCGAAGGCACTTCTCACGAAGCCCTTGCAAATCCGGATAATTTCCAATCACGTCCGGACTTCCCGTCACTAAGGGTGATAAAACCTCTATATCGGGGATCAGCCGATGCAGAGTAACTCGACGGTAATCCTTCCGTTTTCAAAAATATCCGGTCTTCAACACCGGTCTTCAAATGCTATCCATATACGACGTATCACATATTCGGAATGGGTTATACGACCCAAAGGTCCTCTCCCGGCTAAACCGAATAGTGAGCGTAATATTTAAAAACATATGGATATGGGATTTCAATTAAGTCACAACTTAAACCCAAACCTCCTTTTCAAATGGTTTAACAAATTACCATTTTCAAATCTTTAAACAAAAAGATTCAATCTTTACGGTTTAAATAGTTTCCACACTTTAATCTTTTAAACAAAAGATTCATTCACAGATTTTCCAAATTAATTTCCATTTCAATTTGATTAACTCGTTAAATCTTTAAATCAAGATTTAACTTATAGCTTTCAAAACAATCCCATTTCAAATGATTTAAACCAATCATTATTTTAAATCTGTTAAAGATAACAGATTCAAATCATAGCTTTTCAAAACAATTCATTCATAACTTGGAAAACCATTTTTCAATTCAATATTGAAATTCCTTTAATTAAACTGGAATTTCATTGCTTATCTGAAAGCTTTTATTCTTTTAAAACAAACAGTTTCATTTCAGAAAATCTGATTTATTCATACGAGTTAAGGTTCTTGGGTTAAATCAAAATTCTCAAAATTATACTTTTAAATGGTTTAACTTTATATAAACACATTTATATCATCTTTAATCCCTAGTTTCAAATCAGAGGATTCAATTCCAAACTTGAATTCAAATTTAAATCAAATTATTTAAATTTTTCAAGACTCGATTAAGTTATTCAAAATAACTTTTATCTTTGAAATTCTATTTCAATTGCTTTTCATTTTAAACCCAAATTTCCAATTTCAAAATCAATTGAAATTAAAATTTCAATTTCAAAAAACATCAAATTTAAATTATCTGTGACTTAACCGATTTCCACGTGAAATCCATATGTTTGTGTGTAAAAGTGTGGTCTAGGGAGTTTTACACAATAGTGCAACATCAATCATCACATAACAAAATACAGGATATAGTTGATAAGCGATATAAACTATAACGCTTATCGTTCATTCACAGATCACAGATATATATCACAGGTAAGTAAACTACAGATCACAACATAAATCAGGATATGTCACAAGCATCATATATCAGGGATATCAAACAATTCATATCATTCAACAGAATCCAAACATTCATAAGTAAGGTCACGTCTTCAATAGCCATTTATAAGTAGGATTTATTAATTGTTTAATCCTAATCAATCAAATTTATTTCTAAGTAAATTCATTACTTATGAATTAATTATCAAATTTTGATTTATTAATTTATAAAACATTTAATATACATAAATTTATTTAACACTTTAATCAATTATTCTCACTTTATCATATTTATTAAATTAACCTTTAACCCAATTCCATGATAAATTAACCCCTTAATTATTTTCATTAAGTAATTAACAATTTACAATTGATTATCTTAATTAATTAATCCAATTAATTATCAAAATTTATCACATTAATTTAATTACCTAATAATCTCTAGTCAATTATTTTCGTTTACTAATAACATTCCCTTTCATTTTTAATTAACCTCTAATTTCAACTATAAAGTAATTATCCTTAATTACTCTCTAATTTAATTACTTAATATTAATTATTCATCTTAATTAACATTTAAAAGTCTTCTTTAAACTTGAAAATCAATTTATTATTAACTACCTATCTTAATTGTTAATCAATTTGGTACTTAACTAAATGATTACTTAATTTACATATCACTTTTAATTTGTTTAAACAAATTTAATCCAAAACCAGTTACCCCAAAACCTTTCTTTTAACCATAGCCTGTTTTCTGAAACCTGGCAACAGGCCTAGCAACCCGATCCTCCTTAACAACTTCCCCGAGCCCAAAAGCGAAAATCCCGCGTTCGACTTCGAGTTTCACACTTTCCAGTTCCTTCGAGTAAACCCATAGCCTGCTACGATTCGAATTCGAGAAAAAACTACGTCTCCCCCCACTCATACTCTCGCTGATACGAAGGTCACCGCGTGCACGTGCACATCGACGTTGGCCAACTCCAGTCGCCACCACGACCACCTTCTAGTCTCTCATGGCCTCGCTGAAAGTTACGAGCACCCAGTTCGACGAAAACAACCGCCAATCGAAATATCGACCCTTGATCGAAAATCTGGAGCAACCACTCGACAAAAATCCTTTCGCCAACGACGAACTAGACCACCGGGCAACTCACCATCCATGTTAAAGACGCATCACAGCCTTCTCGCCACGTTCCCCCTCCTGCGATCGCCTGAATCGCGTCGACGACGACGTAATTCTCACACGACTTCGACCTCCAAAATATAGACATTTAACCCTAAATCATTCTCGTCCTCAAATTTCTTGCATTAGATAATTTTTTTTTCATTTTTTCTGGGATCCATGAGGATCAAGCAAGCTTCAAACAAAATTTTAACATCTAAAAATTCTTTGGTTACCAGAAATAGATCAAAATGTATTTCCAGTTCATTTAAAAATTGCTGATGATACACTCCATGAAAAATCACGAATTTTGTTTTAAAAATCATGTTTCTGGTTATTGATTTAATTTGCATGCTTGAATTGATAAATAACAATGTTTGAATTTTGACAAAGTTTTGAGTATTCCTGTTCTTATGCTTTCCCAGAGAAACATTTAGTTTAGTTTAATTTAAACACAATTTAAATCTTTATTCTATCCTTTAACAAACACGTATTGTTTATAGTTTAAAGACTAACTTCAATTATGATAAGAGAATATGAATTCTATTCTAAATTTTTGTTGGGAAAATTTGAACAGAGATGCACAGATAACCTCAGGTATACATACACCCATACAATCACATAATCATCTATATTTTCCAGAAAACTCATACATATACATATATATCTATAAATACCACCATACTTATTCACTGATATGCAAGCAACAGAATTTATTTTTAAATTTCAAAAGATGAGGTTACTCACAGTGTTGTTTCCAGAAGAAAGAAAACAGAGTTGTTTTTTTCTTTTGAACCAAGCTTTGATCTTCCAGTTGAAAGTTGAAGTCTTTTAAATTTGCAAAGTTGAAATCTTCACTTGATCCTCTGGTTTTGTTTTGATTTTATGATCTTGACTTTGAAATATGGTGATACTTATATTTTTTTCTTTCTCTCGGTTTTACTATGTTGTGTTTTGAACGAACCAGAATATGGAAGTTGATATGAATCAAAATTGTGTACAGGCTGATGAATATAGAAGTACAAGATATTTTCTTATTTTTGGAGGCTGATGTCTGGCTTTTGTGCTAGTATTCATTGCCAAGGTACTTTATACCTTTTATATGTTTACTTGTTTTGACCATGCTGAGATAAATCTCGGCTGATATGATTTGTACTATGCATGCTAAGATATTAGCATTAACTCCTTTGGTACAATATGTTATAATGTTGTGTGTACTAAGGCATGGGTGAAGTGATCTTGTATTTGTTAATTTCGGCTGATAGATGATATAGGGTTGGTTTGCATACTTGTTCATTTGTACAAAGATATTCTATTATCTTTGCTTTGTTTATATTTGTATTGTTATTAAATTAGTTTACTTTACTACTAACTATTTCGTATTTCTATATATATATATATATATATATTTTATAAATTCAAATTATCATAAATTCTTATCTATTTGTTACTTTATATTTTTATAACTTATACATGCCCGTATACATATATATTTTTGTTTTCATTTCAAGTGTACATGAATATACATTTAATAAATAATTATTTGGATTCGAGGAAACTTGAATTCATTTATCGTTTTATTTCACAAATATTAATTCAAAAATTAATAATTTATCATTTTAAATATTTATAAAATTCGGGGTCGTTACAGACTTCCCCCCTTAAAAGAATTTCGTCCTCGAAATTACCAAGGAGACAAAAAGATAGATGAAGAATATTTCATCAACTCAAACTATATATCTATTCTGCATTTGGCTTACCAAATCAGAATATCAAAAATAGATACAAGAACGAATCTGTTTAACACTTCACAAGATACTCGGGTTATCCAGATCTACGAAATATGGAGTGGCATTGGTCAGTTCGAAGGATAACTAACCATTCGTAGAATATATCCGGACCCAAAGAATAGACAGATATATGGATACAATTTCAAAAACTTTCAGTTTAGAAACTAAAACATATCTATCAACCATAGCAATCAAAGCAACCAATACATCCAAACAAACAAGTCTGGTTTATTCGGAGTTTATGTCCCATATTAATATATCGAATCTTCTTTCTGGATCTACCAGAAATTATCGAAGAATTGAGAAAAAAAAATGACGAACAAAAGAGATCGATAGAGAAAAGATCGCTTCCTTGTCATTACAGAGTATTGACCAATTATAGTCGTATTTCCCTGTCCCCTATCTCATCCTCTTCTTGCACTCATACTTACTATCAGTGGATAGCAAGAGAATTTACTGAGGCGTACAGACGGATATCTTAAGGATTACTCATTCTAGAGTTTACTTCACTCTATCTCTAATGAGCTACTTAACGTGTTATACTCCTGAGCTAAAGTACAACCTTAGCTCTGATACCACATGTAACATATCAGGTTTTGCCCGCTCGAAAATCAACATCCGTACTTCACATTATACTAGAATGCCGCAGATTCGACCGTTCAAATCCGATTTGCCGGAGCTATAACACAATTAAGTAAATAACACAGCGGAAGAAAAGAATAATACATTGATATACAATATCTGATACAACAGAGTGATACAATGAATATCAATATACATCAGAGATATGATACAAGAAATAGCAGCGGAAAAGAAAAGATAACATCAGCAGCGGAACAATACCAATAGAAGTGATAACTCCAAAATGATCTTCAGACAAGAATGAATCCACAACTCCAAGATAAGCAACTCCGATGAATGAACTAGCTCCAGATAATCTACTAAACCTGAATATCTGAAAAGAAACCCAACTCTAGACTGCTCGTGTGGAAAATTATGAGCACCCAGAGTTTAGGAAGGGAACAATAAACTCCGGATCAGTCATGGGACTGGTGTGAGCAACAAAAACAGTTTATCTTTAAACAACAACAAAAGGTTTTAAACATTGAAATCCACAATGCTTTTGGAAAATGAAACTACCATAAGACCTCCCACCACACACACAATGCAAATGCAGAATTGGAGGAGATTTCTTCTTATGATAGTCAAAAATGCTTACTATGCAAATCAAATCATTTTTGATATTATTATTAGTGCATAGTGTAGAAAACATTTTGAAAGTATAATATTAATCTTAGCCAACATACGACCAGTATCGTATGCCTACTATAGCTACCATCTAAACAGTGGTGACCACCGTACGTAAATGGCAGGTTCTACAACTAAAACCGTACAAGTTCCGTATTGGAGAAATGGATTTCCAACAAATGGTCAGGCTAAGGAACTTCCTTCCGCCGCATGGGAACGCCTCTGGCGGGACGCCCCGAGAGACAAACTGCTCTCTGCAAAACAAGGCCGGGTTACCCCTGTAACAGGTAACTCACGAATATGCCACCCCCCGGTCCTTTGGGACCTTTATCCGAGGCCTCGATAACCAACATCACACATAATAAAGTGTATCCACATGAGTAAGTATCTGGGCTCCATACCATGACACCACCCTTTTCCAGAAGGAAATGACATACCCTAAAGGGCGCGACCCTCATAACCTTGCCGCAACGATCCTGTTTCGACCATTTCCGGGTTGTGAGGCCCTGACGAAGTCTCGTCCACAAAGCTATGCTTTGTCACAAAGCCATGCTTTGGGTCAACAGATGATCAACCTATGATCACAAAGATAAATGATCAAATAAATGATCATATCGCAAATGATCAAACACTGATCATCACACAGCAACACTCAGCATGCCACATTACCAAATTGGGATATATCGCTGATAACTTCAACTACATAACCTCTGAGCTTGTACGTCTCATAGAAGGGTGTTAAGCTAAGAGAATAAATTCTCCGCCACCAACAGAAATGTATTTGAAAGAAATCGGCTTTATATCTCAAAGTGTAATGTCAGACACACAATCCATACAAGTCTGTTCCGGGTTCGAACAGAACCGAAGGCACTTCTCACGAAGCCCTTGCAAATCCGGATAATTTCCAATCACGTCCGGACTTCCCGTCACTAAGGGTGATAAAACCTCTATATCGGGGATCAGCCGATGCAGAGTAACTCGACGGTAATCCTTCCGTTTTCAAAAATATCCGGTCTTCAACACCGGTCTTCAAATGCTATCCATATACGACGTATCACATATTCGGAATGGGTTATACGACCCAAAGGTCCTCTCCCGGCTAAACCGAATAGTGAGCGTAATATTTAAAAACATATGGATATGGGATTTCAATTAAGTCACAACTTAAACCCAAACCTCCTTTTCAAATGGTTTAACAAATTACCATTTTCAAATCTTTAAACAAAAAGATTCAATCTTTACGGTTTAAATAGTTTCCACACTTTAATCTTTTAAACAAAAGATTCATTCACAGATTTTCCAAATTAATTTCCATTTCAATTTGATTAACTCGTTAAATCTTTAAATCAAGATTTAACTTATAGCTTTCAAAACAATCCCATTTCAAATGATTTAAACCAATCATTATTTTAAATCTGTTAAAGATAACAGATTCAAATCATAGCTTTTCAAAACAATTCATTCATAACTTGGAAAACCATTTTTCAATTCAATATTGAAATTCCTTTAATTAAACTGGAATTTCATTGCTTATCTGAAAGCTTTTATTCTTTTAAAACAAACAGTTTCATTTCAGAAAATCTGATTTATTCATACGAGTTAAGGTTCTTGGGTTAAATCAAAATTCTCAAAATTATACTTTTAAATGGTTTAACTTTATATAAACACATTTATATCATCTTTAATCCCTAGTTTCAAATCAGAGGATTCAATTCCAAACTTGAATTCAAATTTAAATCAAATTATTTAAATTTTTCAAGACTCGATTAAGTTATTCAAAATAACTTTTATCTTTGAAATTCTATTTCAATCGCTTTTCATTTTAAACCCAAATTTCCAATTTCAAAATCAATTGAAATTAAAATTTCAATTTCAAAAAACATCAAATTTAAATTATCTGTGACTTAACCGATTTCCACGTGAAATCCATATTTTTGTGTGTAAAAGTGTGGTCTAGGGAGTTTTACACAATAGTGCAACATCAATCATCACATAACAAAATACAGGATATAGTTGATAAGCGATATAAACTATAACGCTTATCGTTCATTCACAGATCACAGATATATATCACAGGTAAGTAAACTACAGATCACAACATAAATCAGGATATGTCACAAGCATCATATATCAGGGATATCAAACAATTCATATCATTCAACAGAATCCAAACATTCATAAGTAAGGTCACGTCTTCAATAGCCATTTATAAGTAGGATTTATTAATTGTTTAATCCTAATCAATCAAATTTATTTCTAAGTAAATTCATTACTTATGAATTAATTATCAAATTTTGATTTATTAATTTATAAAACATTTAATATACATAAATTTATTTAACACTTTAATCAATTATTCTCACTTTATCATATTTATTAAATTAACCTTTAACCCAATTCCATGATAAATTAACCCCTTAATTATTTTCATTAAGTAATTAACAATTTACAATTGATTATCTTAATTAATTAATCCAATTAATTATCAAAATTTATCACATTAATTTAATTACCTAATAATCTCTAGTCAATTATTTTCGTTTACTAATAACATTCCCTTTCATTTTTAATTAACCTCTAATTTCAACTATAAAGTAATTATCCTTAATTACTCTCTAATTTAATTACTTAATATTAATTATTCATCTTAATTAACATTTAAAAGTCTTCTTTAAACTTGAAAATCAATTTATTATTAACTACCTATCTTAATTGTTAATCAATTTGGTACTTAACTAAATGATTACTTAATTTACATATCACTTTTAATTTGTTTAAACAAATTTAATCCAAAACCAGTTACCCCAAAACCTTTCTTTTAACCATAGCCTGTTTTCTGAAACCTGGCAACAGGCCTAGCAACCCGATCCTCCTTAACAACTTCCCCGAGCCCAAAAGCGAAAATCCCGCGTTCGACTTCGAGTTTCACACTTTCCAGTTCCTTCGAGTAAACCCATAGCCTGCTACGATTCGAATTCGAGAAAAAACTACGTCTCCCCCCACTCATACTCTCGCTGATACGAAGGTCACCGCGTGCACGTGCACATCGACGTTGGCCAACTCCAGTCGCCACCACGACCACCTTCTAGTCTCTCATGGCCTCGCTGAAAGTTACGAGCACCCAGTTCGACGAAAACAACCGCCAATCGAAATATCGACCCTTGATCGAAAATCTGGAGCAACCACTCGACAAAAATCCTTTCGCCAACGACGAACTAGACCACCGGGCAACTCACCATCCATGTTAAAGACGCATCACAGCCTTCTCGCCACGTTCCCCCTCCTGCGATCGCCTGAATCGCGTCGACGACGACGTAATTCTCACACGACTTCGACCTCCAAAATATAGACATTTAACCCTAAATCGTTCTCGTCCTCAAATTTCTTGCATTAGATAATTTTTTTTTCATTTTTTTTGGGATCCATGAGGATCAAGCAAGCTTCAAACAAAATTTTAACATCTAAAAATTCTTTGGTTACCAGAAATAGATCAAAATGTATTTCCAGTTCATTTAAAAATTGCTGATGATACACTCCATGAAAAATCACGAATTTTGTTTTAAAAATCATGTTTCTGGTTATTGATTTAATTTGCATGCTTGAATTGATAAATAACAATGTTTGAATTTTGACAAAGTTTTGAGTATTCCTGTTCTTATGCTTTCCCAGAGAAACATTTAGTTTAGTTTAATTTAAACACAATTTAAATCTTTATTCTATCCTTTAACAAACACGTATTGTTTATAGTTTAAAGACTAACTTCAATTATGATAAGAGAATATGAATTCTATTCTAAATTTTTGTTGGGAAAATTTGAACAGAGATGCACAGATAACCTCAGGTATACATACACCCATACAATCACATAATCATCTATATTTTCCAGAAAACTCATACATATACATATATATCTATAAATACCACCATACTTATTCACTGATATGCCAGCAACAGAATTTGTTTTTAAATTTCAAAAGATGAGGTTACTCACAGTGTTGTTTCCAGAAGAAAGAAAACAGAGTTGTTTTTTTCTTTTGAACCAAGCTTTGATCTTCCAGTTGAAAGTTGAAGTCTTTTAAATTTGCAAAGTTGAAATCTTCACTTGATCCTCTGGTTTTGTTTTGATTTTATGATCTTGACTTTGAAATATGGTGATACTTATATTTTTTTCTTTCTCTCGGTTTTACTATGTTGTGTTTTGAACGAACCAGAATATGGAAGTTGATATGAATCAAAATTGTGTACAGGCTGATGAATATAGAAGTACAAGATATTTTCTTATTTTTGGAGGCTGATGTCTGGCTTTTGTGCTAGTATTCATTGCCAAGGTACTTTATACCTTTTATATGTTTACTTGTTTTGACCATGCTGAGATAAATCTCGGCTGATATGATTTGTACTATGCATGCTAAGATATTAGCATTAACTCCTTTGGTACAATATGTTATAATGTTGTGTGTACTAAGGCATGGGTGAAGTGATCTTGTATTTGTTAATTTCGGCTGATAGATGATATAGGGTTGGTTTTCATACTTGTTCATTTGTACAAAGATATTCTATTATCTTTGCTTTGTTTATATTTGTATTGTTATTAAATTAGTTTACTTTACTACTAACTATTTCGTATTTCTATATATATATATATATATATATATTTTATAAATTCAAATTATCATAAATTCTTATCTATTTGTTACTTTATATTTTTATAACGTATACATGCCCGTATACATATATATTTTTGTTTTCATTTCAAGTGTACATGAATATACATTTAATAAATAATTATTTGGATTCGAGGAAACTTGAATTCATTTATCGTTTTATTTCACAAATATTAATTCAAAAATTAATAATTTATCATTTTAAATATTTATAAAATTCGGGGTCGTTACACCTACGCAATTCATTGCCCAAGCTGAGGCGTATCCATTTAGTAAAACGGCCGTAACTTTTGAACGGATGTCCGAATTTGATGAATTTTGACATTCCGGAAAGCCAGAAACGAATGCAACAACTTTTATTTAGATTCTATTTTAAAATTTTATCGTTTAGGTGACCAAAAACTGGGATTTGTTCGCTGTCCTGAATTTAAAATTTTCAGTTTTGAAGTTAAATACGTTATATATGTGTTGTATATGCTAAGCATATCGATCTATTTTCATATGAATGATTCTCACTTGGTTGTTGAGTATTTTAGTAGGTAGCAAAGGGTTGCACTTCGCTTGTGGAGCTATCTTTTGCGCTAAATGCAAAATGTAAGTTAAAATGCTAATAAATGCTTAATAAGAGGTACGTTCTCGGATTACGGTTTATGTTGTGGTATATTATTGTGTTCCCTATGTTTTGGGATGCCTCATTCTTGTAATGAGATGTATATCATGCAATTATTACCACTGTGAAATTTTTCGGTCCTAGCCGCGCAAAGGAGGTGGTGCCGAAATTTTTCAAAAATCCGGGAGTTAGAAAATTTTGAGATTTTAAAAATCCTATAACTAAATTTTGCAAATAAGTCGAATAGTTTGAATGAATTATATCTAAATGATGGTTTCCCCTTCTCCGTTCCTTTTCGAGGACGAAAAGTTTTAAGTGGGGGAGAATGTAACGACCTGTATTTTTAACGCTTTAAAAATACGAAAAAAAAATTGGATAAAAATCCAAAGGTAATAAAATTTTGTGTTGTTAAATGTGAATTACAAGTTAAAATACAAAACTGAATTCTGAAATAACTTATTTGTAAATTAAATATGGATGTTAACTTGTATTGAATGTAAATAATGAATTGAATTTGATTGCAAACCAAATTAAATAAATAAAATGTTACATTTAGTATTGAAGTTGTAATATTAAAATCAACGTAAATGAATGTAATTTAATATTACTGTGAATTTAAATAAGATGATAGCTGAAGAAAATGAAAGTAAATGAATTATAAACTATTGATAATAATGTATAAGTAAATGGTTGATTCAATAATGAAAGTGTAAATCGAAATAAAAGAATTCAATTGGAATTAAATAACTTGAATTTGAATTACAATATAATTGAACTTTGAATCTAATATAATCTTTTATACTGGATTTATAATGAAAAACTGCATTGTTAAAGATTGTTAATTACTGTGAAATTAAAAATGAAATTTGTGAACAATTGAAATTTGATTTAAAAGTTAATAATTTAAAATTGGGAATTTTATATTCAAATTAAACAGTAGAAATAGCATTTTTTACAACTATCTCGGATTTCGACGAATCCAGTTTCATCGGATCCGTAACGGTGAATTAGTGTAAGGTTTCAATTTTCGTAGCAATCGGACTTGTCGTTTGGCCGTGCGAGCTTGAAACGCGTAGAAATTTAACGTCGAATTTAATCAAAATAATCGAATTCAAAAGCTATCTTCCACATACGATTGAATTAGGCCTTGGGACTAGTTCCATTGCGTTCGGAATATGGGTAAAACCTTATAAACGCCTGGCGGCACGTCTCGATTGGAGTTCGGATGATTTTGGACCTACCTTTATAAATACGCTTGCAAACCGAGACAGTTTTATCATTATTTCATTTCAGAAACCCTAATTTCAAACCATGGCCGCCACCTATTCCATGGCTGAAATTGCTCGAACTTCTTTCCTCTTTATCTCTCGATCCGTTCAACGAAATCAAAAAATTCCAAAAGCAAAGTTGTAGATCTCGACGAGCTCTTCAAATCCATAAGGTTGATTCGTGCCAATTCGTCACGGGTTGGTCCAGATCTGGCTTTGAATGTCGTGCGTATTTTCTTGGTTTGCGTGCAAACGGTGGCGAATGGGGTGGCGAAACTTGACGCGGAGGTGGAGCAAGGAGAGGCGCACGCGATGCTATCCCCTGATCAACGTCCGGTCGCTCCTAGTTGCGTGCGTATGGAAGAAAGTGGCGCGGTGTTGGGTTCGTTCGTTCAACCCTGGAACGTGTGGAGGAAGAAGATAACTTCGGCCCAGATTCTCCAACCCTAAAGTCAACGGCTCTGATTTAACAAAGGTTAAATAAAATAAAAAGGTGTATAAATTATATTATCTAAAAATTGTGTAATCTCCTAAAATGCAATAACTTTGTCACACGAGGTCGAAATCGGACGAAACAAGAAGCAACGGAATTGCAGCGGCGAGTGTTGCACTGCAGTGCAGATCCGAAGATATTTAGAGCTCGTAAAAATTTTAGGTTAAATCGAACGTCGTTCGATTTGATTTAAAACCGTAGATTCAAGGTGAGTGTTTTATAACGCTCACAACGTACTGAATATCTTTATGGTAGTTAAATTTGACATTATGAAGTGATATGAATTTATTTGTCGTTGTTTGATAAAAATTTAATTGTCATATAGATTGTCATTTGAATTCACCGTTGAAAATTAAATTGACAGTCAAATTGAAGTTAAAATTTAATTGCGATCAAATTACCTGATATTGATAATTATAAAATTGTTGTGAATGTTATTGGCTTTATGGTTGATTGGTTGTGATGGATGCTATTGGTCGATATTGGTTGTTTATTTATTTTGATATATCATGCTATCATCATGTATATTGTTTATTGCATATAAAACTGTAAACTGAATTATTTTGAATAAATTAAGAAATAGGTTGAAATGATATATACCTATGACATCTATTTGGATTGAAATGATATTTATCCATCCTTGAAATTAAAATTGAAATAATTATCCATTTGGCCATAGGTTAGAAAATTATATACGAACACCGGGTTGGTTAAATTAAATGATTTTAAAAGTTGTTTTGAAATTATTTAAATGAATCGATTTTAAGAATAAAATCCAATTTATGGAAATTGAATTATTTTGAATTGAAGCTCGAAATATTGGAATTTAAACTTGGTAAATGAAATTGTTTAATTATTCGAAGTTTAGATTTTTAAGAAAAATTGAAATACGGCATAAATTTTCGAAAGTTGATTTGTTTTAAAAGATTGGACTTTTAATCGAACTCTAAACTGTTCTGAAATGTGAATATTGAAAGCTTTGAAATATATTGAAATTGAAATGGCTTAATTTGTGGTTCAAATATGTATTTGAAATTGATAATTTGAAATGGTTTATTGAGAAGCTGAATCGAGTTGAAATTGATGATTTGAGATTTGATTAAATTTTAATTTTGGAATTCGAGTTTATGGAATTTGAGTTTTTGGAATTCAATGTTATGATTTCAAGCTATGATTTCAAAGTGTTATGAATTTCAAGGTTTTGATTTCCAAAGTGTTTTGATTTTAAAAGACTTATGATTTCGAAAGTGGTATAACTTTGGAATGTGATATGATTTTGAAATGGATTTATTTGAAGTGAAAGTGATATCGTATTGATATGATTTTGAAATTGAAATGAGATATTGAGGCGAAAATGATTTTTGAAATGAAATCGTATATTTTGAGTAGATATGATGATTTTGAAATGAATTTGATCTTTGAAGCGAATATGATATTTTTGATAATCAATTATGAATTGATTTTGAAAATGTAAAAGATCCAACCGGTGTGAAAAATATAACGTAGTTATTAAAGAGACCGGGATCGGATATGGACATACTCTCTGTCGATATCGAAAACCACTTTAATAACTATATTCGCGGAGTGTTGATCCAGAACGAAGTGGATGGTTTGGTGAACGCATTGACTGAAGAAAGAGAACGATTTTGGATGACCCCTGACATGACTAAAACAGGAGCCGCGCCGGGCCATTGAGGTTCGCCACCTCTAGCGGACACACTTCTTCGTTATCATGTCTATTACTTTTGTGATTCGATTTGGGTGCACCCCTCGATTATGGGAGTGTTGTTTCGCGGTGTTGGGGTGGTAGCTGCTATGCCCAACATCACTCCGGATCACGCAACTACTAGTATCCTAGTTGGTATCGCCTCATGTACCTTGTCATACTGATTATCCTATTCGCGACCACTATGTTTTGGTTTGTACCTTTAGTTTATGGATTGCCCTCTGGTGACTTCTGGTTTTGGGGAAACTACGGTCTTGCATATGCTCTTGGGAATAAAAATGTGTTAAGGGTGGAATGGGCCATGGCTTAACGCTAGTTTGATATTTTACTTTATGATAGACATTATTGTATATAGCGTATTCTATTACATAGTAGATAGTTTAACGGATCCTTAGGAGATGGAAATCCCGAACATGTATTAAGTTAATGCACGCACCTTAAACACTGGATAGGAGGTGTCTAAAACCTGTAAACATCTCCAACGCCGTCGCACTCATATTAACTTATTCGATTTAACCTACATGAGATATTTTAGTCCTAACTCGAGTGTTTTGTCTTTTCATTACGCTCGGGTCAGCCTGAGCATTTCAGATTAGGTTGAAGATATATTCTGGAGGACGAAGACGGAGTTTGGTATTACATCATTTGTATTCTACTACTTTATTATTTTTCCGCTGCATTGTTGTATTATCTCTGATATGTATGTAACTCTGATTTATGATGTATAATAATAATCAAAAAATATCTATTTAACAGCTTCATGAACTGTTATTTTATTATTATATCTCGTTCCTTCCGTTGCGAGATTCTGAGTTTGTTTCAGTTCTTTCTTATCTATTTTTTATTTACCCTAATAACTATCTGTATTTTGGATTGTTTGAGTCGACATGTGTGGATGTTTTGTCGACTTGAACGGTCAAAAATGTTGGTCGTTACATATATAAAAACTATCATAAATTTAGACATTGAAAAATCAAACTCAAGCATACATATATTTTTGAGATTCATATTTAACTCACAAGTAAAACACAACCCAGCATAACTTTGTATAAAATATACAGGTCACGTATAAACTTATACCCAAAAATTTTGTAAAACAACAAGCTATCTAACAGAGCACTAATACTTACCTATAAAACTGACCGTATATGTATATAACTTATTATTATTTTTATTATTACTATAAACATGAAAAACCGAAATCAAAAGGCACAAGATATATACAATACAACTTAATATGAATGTTAATATAAACTTATATATATAAATTTCAACTATGTGCACAAGTACACAGCTTTTGAATTTAGAAACTCTAGACTTATTTTATGTCAAGCAAGTACACATACAACAGCTATGCATAAAGTAGCTGTCATATATCTCTGGTTAAGGCAGAAAACAAAACAGCAGAGCGAATTGCAAATATAAACAAAAGGTGGTAAAACACTGGTTCGGGTCAAGAGGAAACACGTGCGGGTTCGGCTTCGGGTTACAAGGCGGATGACTCCGGGTTTCAATGCCGATGGCATCGGGTCTCAGGGTAAAGCATGTGTTTGGGTTCTCTAGCAATGGTCAAGTCGACAAGGGGTGCTGGGTGACTTCGGTGGGCATGCAAGCCGAGGTAGTGGTAGGTGAAGCCTCGGGTGGTGGGTGGAATCTCCGGTGGTGGGTTCCTCGGGTCGAAGAGGGCGGCACATTGGGTTTTCAGTGGATCTACCTGGGATGAACGAGGCGATGCAACATGGGGAAGGAGAAAGGCACGATGCTTCGGGGAAAAAGGAAAGAGGTTTGGGCATTGCTTCGGGTATTTTCTCTTTGGCACGAAGTGGTAGTGTAATGGAATTAGTAGAGAAATGTCAGAGTAAAGAAAGAAAAATATAGAGAAGAAAGGCTACCTGTTTTATCTACAGGAAATGGTAATAAATGAAAATGAAAGGACGAGCTATATATTTTAAAACCAAACAATAGAATGAGTCAGAAGAAGGTTTCAGAAATTTATTAAAGTAATGACTGCTTAGATTTCATGGCTGGAAATATAAAAAGACACAAGAACACGAAAGAACACAGATACGGTACCGATACGACAAACAATTTGTCATTTCCGTCGCGTACCGGACACGAAATGACTATACTGCGGAGATCAGCACGACAAGCCGAACAGAATGGTATCCATATATCAGTGCTAGGACCATCCTATCAAAAGTCGATATTCGGTACCGAAAATGCTACAAAAATGCCGAAGATAAGTTAAACGGAGCAAAAACAATTCAAATTTGGCAAAACGAAATATGACGTCTCACTCATAAGATGATTTATAAATTTATTGTATAAAAATATTCAGGTTTGAAAAACATTTTATTATCATCAAATATTATCTGATTTGAACTGAAATAAAATTACACAATAAAATAAACTTCAATATTATCAGATGAAAATTTACCATTTGCTATGTCTAAATAGACTTATTCCAAATAATAAATTTTCATTTACAATTTCAATTATTTAAAATTTCACAAAAATTCAGTTAATTACGTTATTAAAACCGGTAAAATTTATGGGTCGTTACATCCATTTTCGGGTTGATTTTTATGAATTAGATAATAATTCGAAGTCCCTCCACCTTTCAAAGCCGAGCTCCACCACCCTTGGGCTGTATATACCACACCATGGCAAACCAAAAGGCCACAATAAGGCAACCAAATCTTGTTCTTACCAAAGTCAAAGCTAAGGCCTAGGTCCGATTCAAGTTTATTGGAAGTTCGATTTATTTTGGTGGCTTTAAAAGTGAGTAAGCTTTTGTTTAAATTAAATGTTTTTAACTTCATAAATTATGCTTAGCTTAGTGTAAAGTTGTTGGATGTTTGGTTGAGAAATGATGTTGATGTTGTGGTTATATGTGTGTGTGTGTGTGTATGTGTATATTTATGCTTGGATGTAATGTTATATTAGACTTGAGATTGTCTAAATGTTGTTTATGCATGTAAAGATATGATCTAGATTATGTTTTTGTATGTGGCATGTGTATTTATGTTATGGATGTGATTATATGGTGGTATGCTATAAAAAGTTAGCACCTTTGTATGGTAATGGAAATTCGAAATCCTTGTGAAACCATAGTTCTAGTTTTAAAAATCAAAATCACTTACAAAGTTCAAACTTTGTTTTAGTTTTCAAAACACTTACTTAAAGTTTGCTAAAGTAGTAGGCTTCCATATGTTAAACTTTCAAATGAAAGAGCCGGAAATAGTTTTGAAGTTATGGTATCCAAAGTGATAGTCGCTATGGATGTAGTTTCGCTAAAAAGTTCATTTTTGAAAAATTAAGTTTTTATACCAAGAAAGGTTTTAGAAATGTTTATAAACTTAATAATGGTGTTTAAGAAAGTTAATTAATAATTTAAAATTTTATTATTAATTAATTTAGTTCGGTAATTATTAATTAATTAAGTATTAAACAAGGTTTACTAATAATAATTAAGTCAAGATTAGTAATTAATTATCTTATAAAGTAAGATTAACTATAATTAATAATTGATTAAGTAAGATTAAATTTCAATTAGTTACGAATTAAGTATGTAATTTGTATTTAATTAATTATTAAGTACAGGGTTAACTATTAAAAATTTTAAGCAAGTGTTTAATTACTTTTAATTATAAACTAATTAAGGGTTTAATTTATAAATATATTATTTATTAAAGGTTAAATTTATTTTTTAATTAAGGGTATGTAATTAATTAATTGAGATGATTTAATATTTAATTATTAAATAAAGGTTTAAATTATTATTTAATAATTAGTTAAAGATTCATTAAGGTTTAATTATTTATTTAATAGTTAATTATTATTTAATTATTAATTAAAGGTTTAATTATTATTAAGTAAAGAGTTAATTGTTATTTAATTTTAAGTAAAAGTTTTGAAGTCTTAAACAACTTTATTTCTAAAGATCGGTTTAGTTTTAAAAAAGCAACTCTATATTAAAGAATGTTTTAAATCTAAGTGATTTCTTTGTCGATTACCTTTAAGTAACCCCAATTAGATATGAAACCCAATGTAACGTTTAGACTTTTAGACACTCGAAAGTCGACATCAATACAACCATTGTATTAACTGCCGAACTATCGAATGTCGAAAAACCGAATTGTTATGGTTGAAAAAGAAGAGGTAGAAGAAAACAGATAGAAGAATAAAGAAGAAGAAATAGAAACAACAACAGAATCTCACATTCACGGTGGAACAATATATAATAGATAAATGATATCTTTATAACAAAGAACTATATCAGTTTATACAATACATCATCAGAGTTTACAATAACAACACACATCACTGGACAGTTTTATAAACTTGTCCACATACATAATACACAGCGGAATAATACTAGTATAAGTGATACGTCTCGCCATCCAACTCGCCTCCAGATCTCCACAACAACTTCTGAATTCCAGAATGACCTGACAACCTAACTCTAGGCTGCCCGTGTGGAAAATTATGGGCACCCAGAGTTTAGAAAGGGAACAATAAACTCCAGGTCAGTCGTGGGACTGGTGTGAGATCTTAAAAACAGTTATTTTCACAAAGAAAATAAAAGAAATTCCGCAATGCTTTTGGAAAATGAAACTACCATAAGTCCTCCCGGCACACACACAATGCAATCACACACATGGGGGAGATTTCTCCTTATGATAGTCAAACATGCTTGATACGCAAAATTCTTTTTGATATTATTACTAGTGCATAGTGTCGAAACATTTCGAAAATATAATATTAATCTTAGCCAGCATAGGTACCATTATACTATGCCTACTATAGCTGCTATGTTAAATAGCATGTTCTATAACTAAAACCGTACTGGATTTGTATTGGGAATTGGATTTCCAACAAATGGTCAGGCTAAGGAACTTCCTGTGCCACATGGAAACGCCTCTGGAGGGACGTCTCGAGAGACAACTGCTCTCTGCCAACACAAGGCCGGGTTACCTCTTATTAGGTAACTACTACACGAATATACCACCCCCGGTCATTTGCGACCTTTATCTGAGGGCCCTCGATCATAAAGCAACAATCACACAGTAAATGAGATTGGAGCAACCACACAGGTAAATATCTGGGATCCATACCATAATATCACCTTTTTCCAGAAGGAAATGACATACCCTAAAGGGAGCGACCCTCATAACCTTGCCGCATTTTCCTGTTTTGACCATTTCCGGGTTGTGAGGTCTGACGAGGTCTCGTCCACAAAACTACGCTTTACACGAAATACATGCTTTGATCAACAAATGATCAACAAATGATCAGCAACACACAACAACACTTAGCATGCCACACTACCAAATTGGGATTATATCACTGATAACCTTCAACTACATAACCTCTGAGCTCGTACGTCTCAAAGAAGGATGTTAAGCTAAGAGAATAAATTCTCCGCCACCAACAGATATGTATTTGAAAGAAATCTACTTTATATCTCAAAGTTAGTGTCAAAAATACGGCCATACAAGTCTGTTCCGGGTTCGAACAGAACCGAAGGCACTTCGTCCAATAAAAGAAGAAGCCCTTGCAAATCCGATCTTCAATTGCAATCCATAACGTCGTATCATTATTCAGAATGGGTTATATGACACAAAGTCCTCTCCCGGCTAAACCGAATAATGAACGCTTGTTTTTAAAAACAAATTCAAGTGCCATTTCAAAGGCAAATATTGATAGTCGGTTATTTATCTATCAAACAACATTCACAACAATCACCCAAACTAAAAAAATTCAAATTATTAAATTTCAAAAATATCTTTGCAAGATATATATTTTCCACACTTCATCACTTTGAAAACAAATTTCAAATCACTTTACTCGTAGAATAAAATTCCCGATATTATTTATTTCCACTGTGAATTTAATTTTCAAATATCCACTTATATACGATTTTTCAAATATTCACTTTCAACCCTCAAATCAAATTTCAAATTGATTTCTAAATTTATTTCAACACCAAATCAAATTGATTCTTCCATTTATTTCAAATACTAAATCAATTTTACAAATTGATTCCCAAGTCTATTTTCAATAGAACATAACATTTGCAAATTGATTTCAAAGTTTATTTCTAAATAACAACCATTTGCAAATTTATTTCTGAATTTATTTCCAAATACCAAATCATTTTACAAATCGATTTTCAAATTTATTTCAACACAAAAATCCATTTTCATTTAACAACAAATAAATTTTTATATCGATTTCCAAAAGATTTATTTTCAAATACCAAATCAATTACCAAATTGATTTCTAGAAATTTATCACCTTTTAAATAAATCCCTTTATTCTTTCTAAATTATTAAAATTCCATTTTCAATAGATTCTTCAACTTTTAAACAATGTTATTCAAAACCCATTTATTAATATCTTTTCCCATATTTTGGAAATAATTCGATCGGATTATAATAATCAACTTTAATACTTTAATTGTAACAGTCTAAGCTTTTCTACTTTAATTTCAAAAATCAACTTTATTTATTTCTGGTATCTAACGATACCAAAATACACTTGACTAAATTATAGCCTTCAACAAATTCAATCATCAATATAATCATTCACAGATTATAAATAAATCAACACACAACATTGAAACAAATTCATAAAATTTGAGGAATCCAGTTGGATCCATCCAACCTGTTTCCCTGCATCCACAGATGTTAGCACAACAATTAAATACCAATTCCACTTCGAGGTGGAATATCGCGGTATATGGGATTTATAAAATATCATCCGCTATTATGCGACGCATAGGGTCCCATCCGCTATATAATGCGGGAAATCAATCGCAAAATATATATATATCCTACCATATCTAATATCATCAATAGATAAATCATCCAAATCATCCAAACACATCCAGAATTTAAATTAAACTATTTAAATTCATCAAACAGTCAAGTGAGTGAGAAGATCTTACCTTTGCTTTTATTTTGCAATCTGTTCCAACTCTTTTCCATTTTCGGCTTATTTCTCAATTTTAGACCTTGTATAAACATTTATACAATTCATTAATATTCGAAATAATCAAATAATCAATTTCTATTTGAAAATTTTAATTAACCAATGATTTTAATTTTTAGACTAATAATTTAATTTTAAACAAATAAATTTCTTTTTTTCTTTTTCTGTGTAAAATTTTTCCTGTTTATCTATAACTTACTGTAAAATGTTTATATACAAGTTAAACCAGAGACTAAAACCTTACTGCCTCTACGAATTTGACTGCAGCTCCGCACGACAGCCCTGCTTGCCTCACGCGACTGTCATCGATCATCTCCATGGACGAACTATGACCGCCAGAGCAGCCCCACGAACCCGTACCATGCGCTCGCGCCCAGGAACCAGCTCTCGACCGCCACCACGCTACTTGCGACATCGCCCACAAAATTCGCGAGCCACCCTAACCATCTACAGCTTCGCGAACGCCACAGGCGGTTGAATCGCCTCTATCGCCATCATCCAATTAGCGAGCTCAACCACCCTCAAAGTCCTAGTTACCGTGTGAGATCTCCGCTACCCCGAATCGAAGCTACTGGCCTTGCGATTATCGATCGTGCGCCATCCCCCCCTTTTTTTAGAATTGGATTCGACTTTGAACAGATGGGAAGAAGAAGAAAGATCGAGGAGCAGTTACTAGATTCGAATGAAAAAGGAAATTTGGAAAGAACGAAATTGAAGCATTGCTCGACCATTATTATTTCGTTCTAACTGAAGATGAAAAGGAGAAGTATCGGCCATTGAAAAACAATGCCGGCGGCTAGAGAATAAACTAGGGTTTCGGCCCTAAAACGTGAATATATATATACTTATATATTAATATAATAATATTTTCACAAATTACTTAACTTTTTAAACAAATTCCAATTGAAACATGCCGACAGGCGTTTATAAGGTTTTTACCCACGTTCTGAACACAATGGAACGTGTTTCGAAAGCTAATTCGATCATATATGCGAGTTACGGAAATAAACGATCAATTTTAAATTAAATCGATTAAAATAATTTCTATGCGTTTTGAGCTGCCACGGTCAAACGTCAACTCCGATTGCTACGAAAATTGAAATCCGATAATAATACAATATTACGGATCCAATGGAACTGGTTTCGTCGAATTCTGATACTGTGCCCCGGAAGGCTATTTTTAAATATTGATTTAAACGATAAAATTTGAAAACTGAACGAATCACTTTTAAATTCAATTCTGAAGCTTTTATTATCTTTAGTATTATCAATATAGATTTTACAAGACTTCATATTATTTTTAATCAGCTTAAAACTAAAGATTCAAATTTTTACCTAACTTTAGTAAATTAAATTCAATAATTAAATTGCCAAATTCATTCTCATATTTGAATTTCAAGTTAAACTAACTTTCAAATATTTAAAATCAATTAAATATTCTGATTTCCAATGTCAAAAATTCAGGGTCGTTATATTCTTCCCTCCTTAAAAGAATTTCATCCCGAAATTACAAGTTAAGAAGAATGATCCTCAACCCGTTTATCATTTTCCCAAAACCAAACAGTTTTATCAAATTCTCAAACCAATCTTCTTATCATAACCACACTATCATCCTTATTAATTTTCCAAACATTTTCATAGTTTCAAGCAACTTTATTTTACTTCACAATTCGAATTTAAATTCAAATTTTAAATTATCCAAAATTTCTCAAAAATTCTCTAACTCTCTAAATTTTCGAAAAAATTTGCCAGCGTCTCCTTTGCGCGGCTAACTCGGTACAACTACAAAATGTCCCTACGGACCCCAGATTCCAAAAGAAAACAAACGCCAAGTGGCTAGATCAAAAACCCAATCAAATTTCATACAGAAATTTAAATACATACCTTTTGTTGAGCGAATTAATTTTTATCTTCGAAATCATAAATCCAATTCCCTTTTCCTTTATAACCCCTGTACATTTTACTTAACAATAATGTCCAATTACAATATTCAAAAATCTTTTTGCACGTTTATACTTTAATTTCTATCCACTTATTCACAATCACCATTTTACAACTTCCCGTTTAATCTTCATTCACTTATTAACTTAGAATATTTCCTCAATCCTAAATTTTACTTAAGAATTCCATTATCCATTTCTTAAGTTCAATATAAGTATTTACATACTTCTTATATTTATTTTCACTTCACTAACAAAGTTATATATTCATTTCCATTCAACTTTGCATTTTCAATTCCATTTGAATTCAATTTACTTCATTTTAGATATTGAATTCTATTTACCTTATCTCAAATTCAATTTTGAAATCATTTGTCGTTACTGAAAATTTTCAAAAATTCCAAAACTTTTCTAACTTCCAAAATTTTCGAAAATTTTTAAAAGAGTCCCCTTTGTATGGAGGAGCTTTTGCAATTTGACAAAAGATATAAATATATATACATCGACCGACATGGTCGGAAAAACAAAAACAATTTATATTCTTATTTTGTATTGCGTAGACGTACCTTTATTAGCATTTTAAGCAAAACGGCTTATTTATTAGCATTTTAGTGCCACCAAAACCATCCATACGGCCCCCTGTACCTGTACTTACTCAATTTAAACACGTAAGTGACATACATAGGAAATTTATTAACATTTTACTCATTTTCAATAATAAACAAGTAGTTTTCGAAAACAATAGACTCAAAATTATTTCCATTAGCAATTTATCAAGTTTCAATACAAATTTAATTGCTTTCATCTAATTCACATACCATTTCTATTCAATTCAAGTGATTTACAATGCAGTTCCTTACATTCAATTCATTTTTAGGTGAAACGAATTCATATCCATTTCAATTGATTCAAAAATCAATTTTTTTTCTTTTAATAACTCATAGAATTTTATATAACCTCGTTTGCGTCAACGACAACCATTTATATGCAAATTCAACGATATTCACTTAATAGAATATCCATTCTAGTTTATAACTAATTTAAATTGATACCAACTCAATTTACACTTTATTCTATTTCATTTACAATTGATTCCATTCAATTCAATTTGCATTCATTAATCAAACAAACTTCATTGAAATCATTCAATAAAATTCGACAACAACCATTTCACAATTTTTTTCTTAAGTCGAGTTTTTATCCAAATATTGCTTAAGTTATTTCAACTCAAAACTCAAATTCATTTTCCTCGTAAACAATTTCCAATTTAAATCTTTGATTTGATTTTTCATTTATCAAATCCATTCCATCTACTAATTTAATTCAATTAGTATATTCACTTATCTTTTTTAAATTTCAAATTTCCACATTCAATTCACCCTGAATTTACTTTATCTTTATCAAGGAAATTTCAATTAATTTTCTACTTACTTGAATTTATATGCAAATTCAAACCATTTTAAGTTTAGCTCACAACTCAACTTTAATATAACTAATTCAACTTCCAATTCATTATTTCATGAATTAATAGGTTATCAAGTTAGTTTACCCGAATTCAATACATTAAATTTTATTTTTTCCAAGTTTGGATTTTTATTCAACTTGATTCAAATCAAATCTCATTCCATTTCTTTCAATTCCAATTCATTTATTTACAAATGTAACCTCATTTGTTCATTCACAAATTCATTCCTTTTCAATTTGAATCATATTCCTATCAAATTTCAAATATTTTATAAGTCATCAAACTTATTTACATTTCATAACATTTTAAAGAAATTCCAGAGTCTTTTAAACAATTACTCACATTTTAGAACTAACTTTGAAATTTCAATCCAAATTCTTTAATTCGTAATTCAAAAATTACTCTAGCATCTCCTTTTAATTTATAGCACTCACATGTAGCGACCCGACCTTCTATCACCTGAAAGTCGCATCATCTATAAGAAAGAAAGGGATAGAAAAGATAAAAGATAGAGAAGAAAGAACTAAACAACATCAGAATCTCACAGCGAACAAATAAATTATATTAATTACATAAGATATTACATAGTATCATATACATCAGAGATACACAGCTTATACATCACAAATTAGACAGTTATAAACATGTGTTAGCACCAAAATTGGTCACTAACCTCGTAGAGAAAGATTGTGTAGAGATATAAGTGATGAAGATAAATTAAACAAGGAAAGGAATGCTAATTTAAATGCAGAAAGTAAGAACACCAAATTTATAGTGGTTCAGCGTAATTGCCTACGTCCACTTTGAGATTAAACTTTATTGATCTTCTTAATCGTTGATTACAAATACAATTCGTGAATCAAATGCTTGAATGAAGTTGTTAAGTAGAGAAGACGAGTCTCGAAAATGGAGGAGTCTCCCTAGTATTCTCACAAAAAAAAGATCCTTTTTCACTGTGACCATGCCCCTCTATTTATAGACAAAGATGGGCTGGACTTCCCAGGTGGGCTCGGTAGCCAAACACTCTAGCCCAATTACAATGGTCGCTGTATGCCGAACCAGGTAGGCCGAACAGAATGATGCTGAACAATCCTTCCTACGCTGAACAGCATGTTTGATGTGTGGGAAGTGCAGAGTTGTTGGTCGAAGCCGAACGGTATGTCTGATGTGCTTGACCAAACAATGCTTTCTGGCCGAACGATCCTTCTGGCCGAACGATACTGCCATGTCGAGCAGTCACACACATCGAACGTCTTCTGGATGCCGAGTACTCCTGTTGCCGAGTACTCCTGTCGTCGAGTTCCAGCCGATGCCAAGTACTACGACGAGTATTCCTAAATTCCGAACACTCCCTGGTGCCGAGTTCCAACTGATGCCGAGTACTACGCCGAGTACTCCTGGATGCCGAACACTCCCTGGTGCCGAGTTCCAACTGATGCCGAGTACTACGCCGAGTACTCCTGGATGTCGAATACTCCCTGGTGCCGAGTTCCAACTGATGCCGAGTACTACGCCGAGTACTCCTGGATGCCGAATACTCCCTGGTGCCGAGTTCCACAGGATGGATGCCGAGCACTAGTTGCCTGGTCAAATCTCCAGGAAACACTTGCCCCCCAAAGTGTATTACGAGACCGAATGTGATGCGCTTTGAATCTAGTTTAACTTCCCTTGGAGATGCCTTCTCGAGAATATCAGTGACGGAGGTGCGTGGCGAGCGTGGTATGGACGCCGAACGATACGTTCGAAGCCGAACAATCCTCATGCGCCGAGTGACACTTCGCTTTGAAGCCGAACGCTACGACTTTGACCAGTTCCACCAGATATGGCCTTTTCAACTTCTATCTTCCCCCTATAAAACCAAGCATCCTTCCTCTATTTTCCTTTTACGCCTTCATTTCTGTCACTCCCTAAAGACTTGCAATTCTCGCCATCCTATCAGACTTAAAACCTAATCGATCTTTCCTCAGCCTCGATCTTTGTACTAGGTATTATCCCTTCCACGATTCAATTGCTTCAACATGAGATTTAGGTTTGCATGCGGCCGAGAGGGTCACGTGGAATTTACGGTTGTATGATGTGTGGCGAGTAGGTATGGCTCACACATTGGAGTTGTCGGACAATGCATGGTAGTTAGGACTAGTTCCTTCGTGCCGAACGAGACTGGAAGAAAAGAAAGATGGGTTGTCAAACGGCATAATCTTCGCCGAGCGACCTGTTCTTGTTGTTCGGCGCAGATGGAGAAGGAGAAGGGTGGAACTGTAATCGAGGGTGGAGTGCTGATCGATCATGAATGCCGAACAATATTTCAGCCGAACGATACTCGGGCCTAACAAACCTAACCACGCCAAGGCCGAACAATATAAATATTGAACAACTGATATGCCGAACTGTACTTAGGCCGAACAATATAAGTATTGAACAACTGACATGACGAACTGTACTTAGGCCGAACACTCCAAATGCCAAACAAAACCCAGACCGAGCAGTACAATTGCCGAACACCATTTAAATGCTGAATAGTATACATGTTGAACAACTGACAGGCCGAACAAACATACATGCCGAACTATACTTAGACCGAACAATAATTAGGCCGACCACTTTATCAATTATATTTTTTTTTGAATCTGGAACTGTAATCACTACAAGGCGGGCTTTTTGAGACGGTCAGCGATGACGGTCTTCGAAGGCGACGATTCGCAGCTCATTTTTATATCTTTGAAATCTCTAGATTCTTATTGCTTGTACACGATTGCTTGCACTAGTTCACACATCACGTGGGGGGAAAATTCGTGTTGTTAATTCTAACGTTCAACGTTTTTTAAGTATAGTTTTCTCAGGCACTTAGCCAGATTCATTATTTATTGGGGATGTCAAAAAAGTCTAGCTCCGCCACCATATCCGACAGGTCTGGGCCGTCATCAAGGCAGGAAGCCGCTGATACTAATCCGTCGACTTCCCCTGCTCATAACTTAGCACCCGATGCCTTGGAGGCAACAATTCTTTTAGACAATCTGATCGATTCACAAGCTTCGAAGATCAATGAAGCCGCACTTCGACGGATATGCTCCATTCACGGGATTCCTTTTGCCGACGTGTTAGTTCCTTCGCGACACGATCGTCCTCACTTGCCCCCAGTCGGATATACTACATGCAACAAGTTCATGTGTTGGATGGGCAGCGTGCCTCCGTTTAATCTATTCCTCCGGGATGTGTTGCAGTACATCGACGTTGCTCCGTCGCAGCTGCATCCGAACGGTCACGCGTTTCTATGCGGGACCTATCTACTCTTCATGGCCGTCTTCTCTAGACCTCCAACCTCTGGCGACATCAGATACATCTATATGATCAAGAGATGGAAAGATAGCCCTTCCTTCATGTTCCTCGAGCCGTACCACAAATGCCAAATCTTGACAGGAGCATGCAGTAAATTTGCCCTGTACAAACAGGAATGGTTCTACGTGCGTTGCCCTCCCGGTTTTGCGAGGAGATGGGTTGAAGCCAATAAGTCTCTTTGTTGAGTCATCATTCGCCTTTAATCGGAGCCATGCTTTTTCTAACTCCTCGTTTCATCTTTTTATGTATCAACCCGCGTCCGGAGGGTCGAGGATATTCTGAGGCCGTCGAGGCCATTAGAGCTCTCCCTGCAGAGGAACGAGACATCCGAACCATCATTTCGAATGAATCACTGTCAAGGTTCGGCTTGCTAACCCCAGGTCATCGGATTAGCCTCCCGGAGGGCGTCTCCATTCCCAAGCCAGCATCCGGTAAGGGGAAAAAACAGGTCGGATCGTCATCACGCCGCACTCCTGATACACCTAAAGAAGATGAGCGGAAAGAGGATGAAGCTCCTGAGACCCAAAGCGAGAATGTGGGTCCCACTTGGAATCCGGCGGTCGAAGTCCATGACATTGAAATGTCATCCTCTCCTTCGAAGGGAAAGAAGAGGTTAAAATACAATATTCGGAAGGAGAAAGTTGGCGGCACTTCAAAAGATATGCCTATCCCGCCAGACAAAGAGACTTCCTCACAGCACCTGGAGAGTTCTCTAAGGGGTTTGTCGAATTTATCTATCCCCGATGATATACTTAATTAAGGGTTTGACGATCCTGAAGCCCTCAAGTTTTCTTCGCCCGCTAGAGGCAATGCGGGAGTTCAACTCCCAGTCCAGGGAAACAATACTCCGATTAGTAAAGATAAAAGAACTGATCCGTTGGGGGGAACACTAGGACACACATGCACATACGCATTCCATCATACACTTCAAGTTTTTTTTTCTTATTTCCCGGATTTTTCTTAACTCGTTGTTATCTCCATTCTTTGCAGGTGACATGGGGCGCTCTCACGGATTCGATCGTCTTCATGGCTCTTCCATATTTCATCATTCGGGACGGGACTCAGGTTCAGGCAGACGCAGGGACAGAGATGATTATGAAGATAGGGACAACCGTCCCCGCGAGTCGTCTCACCGTAAGAAGGCATATTCTCAATCTTCACAGTCCCGTGATCCTCCTCCTCCAACTGAGCCGGATAAAGAGAAGTCTTCACAGAAAGGTTACCAATCTGATGCTCCTCGAGAACAACACTCCGGTTCATCGAGTACAAGGCAAGTTCGGGAGCAACGAAAAAGAGCGGAATTTCCAAAGCCTCCTCCCCCTACTCCCGCGGTTGACCCTACTGTAGCGGAAAAGATGGTTGATCTTAAGGCCAAGTTCCCAAAAATTTGCTTTGATGGTCTGAAGTTCCTCCCGGCTATTCACCATATTCCTGGGCACGTGAAGCAGAGTGCCATTGCCTGCAATAACGACGTCTATGTTCAACATGACACGTTTGTACACTTGGTTGAAAAGATCTCGGAGGTGTCCGTTGAGCGTCAATATGAGATTGATCGCCTGAAATTGGAGGTTGGCCGCGACAAGAAAATCATCAAGCACCAAGACGAAGAGCTTGCTTCGTACAAGTCGAAGCTGGAAGCCGCCAAGCAAAGTGCAAAAGATACTGCTGAAGCAGTTACTCGTTTAGAAATGACTCACAAGAAAGAGCTTGATGAAGCAGTCCAACGCAGCGGTGCCCTCGCTCTAGAAAAAGACTCTGTCCAAAAAGAAAGGGACGCGCTCGTCGTATAAGTCAGGGAGCTGAAAGAGTTACTCTCCAAGGAGAAAGAGGACAAAGTAACTGCCCAAGAAGAATCACAATGATATTGTGATGAAATCGTCGCTACTCGGCTTCTGAAAACAAAGCTTGATGACGAACTTGCTGGGGTCGAGAAAATGAAGGACGAAGCCCGTGAGGAGGGAAAAAGAGAAGCTGCGGAAGAGATTGACTCTCGCCTCGAGGCGGCCGTAGAAGCCGGCAGGGAAGAGGTCAAATGCATGTTTGACTCATTGATTGCTGAGTATGGAGCCCGCGTCCTTATGCATCGTGACTTAACATTCTTGGGCGATGGCTATCTTGAATCCCAAGCTGAGGCCTGGGAAACCTTAGTAAAGATCAGGAAAATCGAGTCGGGCTCTGAAGAGGTCGATGAGGATGCTTTGGTGAAGAAATTTCTTAGGGGGAACGAGCCATCGGACTTATCTGCAGCTTTGGCGCTATTCAGTAAAAGTTCTCCCCTACCAGAAGAGAAAAACGATGAAGCTGGCACATCTGGGGCTGAGACTACGGTTCCCCATATTGCTGCTCCTCCCACTGCTCAACCGGCCGGTCGGCCAACACTTGACCCGTTCGAGCAGCATGCCGGCTATGATCCTGAAGATCTCGGGCTTGGCGTTCACGTGCTATCTCCTATTCTGGAGGGTGAAACCCCACGCGCAACCGATAGCCAACCAGAACCCGGTAGGAAACTCTCCTTTTCTAGAAGTCAAAAGATCCTGTTATTTTCCAGCATCTATTCGTTCTAATGTTCATTTTTTATGTTTTCATGCAGGCTGCTCTGATCCCGAGCCAACTCCGAGGGGCGATGACGCCAAGGAGGAGGCAGAGAAAACAAGCGATGTTGCTCACGCAGGAGTAACTCCTGGCCCTGACGCTCAAGTGATCGGGGTGTTGGATGATGACAAGCTTGACACTTCGTCTCCTGCCGAAGGGAGCGATGAAATCGAAATCACTGGCGCCTCTGATCCTACCTCAAAGACGAGCATGAAGGAACGCCTCGCCGAAGAGGAGAAGAAAAAGGTCAGGGTCAAAGTTGAATCTGAAATACTGGAACTTAGCGACCCGCGGAACAGACCTTTGAAAATCATTCTCCCGGGCAGGTCCAAACCACTGGATGTTCCGTCTCCTACTCCTGACTCCGCTTCTTTAGCAAGCAAGAAATCCAAGAAAAAGCGTGAAGGAGAGGAGTCGTCGGAAAAAGCAAAGGAAGACAAGAAGAAGAAACTGAAGAAATAATCGATATACTCGTTCAACGAGCTTCTTGCTTAAGTCTTGTAGTTGCTCTTATCTTTTGTAGCTTGTAGTTTGTATAGATAGGCTCTTAATTCTGAGTTTTGTAGGAGTAACTGTGTAACCCCATTTTGAACTATTGAATGAAGTTTAGTTTCTTTTTCGTTTGAATGATTCTCTTGCTTTTCTTTGGTTCGCTGACTAACTGTAGTCATAACTCAAGTTCTTATGAGTTGCGTTATCTCCTTGTCCATTCTCGTGTTGTTCAAACATTTCCAGACGTGGCATACTTCTTTTTCCACATTTCTCGAGTACTTGGACTTTTTTTTCTAAATCTGCGCTCCGGGAATTCAGAGGTTCGTATCGTTTATACTCTAGTCCGTACTCTGGGGACTTAGAGTACTCCGATCCGCGCTCTGGGGATTCAGAGGTTCGTATCGTTTATACTCTAGTCCGCACTCTGGGGACTTAGAGTACTCTGATCCACGCTCTGGGGATTCAGGGATTTGAAATCGTTTATACTCTAGTCCGCGCTCTGGGGACTTAGAGTACTCCGATCCGCGTTCTAGGGATTCGGAGATTTGAAATCGTTTATACTCTAGTCCGCGCTCTGGGGACTTAGAGTACTCTGATCCACCCTCTGGGGATTCGGATATTTGAAATCGTTTATACTCTAGTCCGCGCTCTGGGGACTTAGAGTACTCCGATCTGCGCTCTGGGGATTCGGAGATTTGAAATCACTTATACTCTAGTCCGCGCTCTGGGGACTTAGAGTAATCTGATCCGCGCTCTGGGGATTCGGAGATTTGAAATCGTTTATACTCTAGTCCGCCCTCTAGGGACTTAAAGTACTCCGATCCGCGCTCTGGGGATTCAGAGATTTGAAATCGTTTATACTCTAGTCCGCGCTCTGGGGACTTAGAGTACTCTGATCCGCGCTCTGGGGATTCAGAGATTTGAAATCGTTTATACTCTAGTCCGCGCTCTGGGGACTTAGAGTACTCCGATCCGCGCTCTGGGGATTCGGAGATTTGAAATCGTTTATACTCTAGTCCGCGCTCTGGGGACTTAGAGTACTCCAATCCGCGCTCTGGGGATTCGGAGATTTGAAATCGTTTATACTCTAGTCCGCGCTCTGGGGACTTAGAGTACTCCGATCCGCGCTCTGGGGATTCGGAGATTTGAAATCGTTTATACTCTAGTCCGCGCTCCGGGGACTTAGAGTACTCCAATCCGCGCTCTGGGGATTCGGAGATTTGAAATCGTTTATACTCTAGTCCGCGCTCTGGGGACTTAGAGTACTCCGATCCACGCCCTGGGGATTCGGAGATTTGAAATCGTTTATACTCTAGTCCGCGCTCCGGGGACTTAGAGTACTCCGATCCGCGCTATGGGGATTCGGAGATTTGAAATCATTTATACTCTAATCCACGCTCTGGGGACTTAGAGTACTCCGATCCATGCTCTGGGGATTCAGAGATTTGAAATCGTTTATACGAGTTTGTGTGTCGTATAGGACAGTGTAGTTATAATAACTCATCACCCGATTTTGAGATATAGAAACATCAGTAATCCGTGGAAAATAGGGCTTCAAGCCTTTATTAATAAAAAACAACTAAACTGCTTGATTACAAGGAAACTAAGTTGCGACTGAATGAAAACATACAAGAAATAACTTTGCCTAAAACAGGAAAGAGACATATTAAATGTAATAATTTCGCAAATGCTCGTTGTTCCACGCCCGGCGGAGTGTCACGCCATCAACGGTCGCTAGCTTGAACGTTCCCTCTCTAAGCTTTCGTTCAATGACGTATGGACCTTCCCAGTTGGGATTCATACGCGAAGGTACTGGGAAAACTCGTTTCAAAAAGAGATCACCCACATCAAATATCCTTGGGCGGACTCTGCCATCGTAGTAACGCTTGACTCGGTGCCTATGTGCTGCCGCCCTTAATTCGGCCTCATCGCGTTTTTCATCGATACAATCTAGTGATTCCAGCAAGAGGTCCTGATTCGTCTTGGGGTCATAATATGTCACCCGGTGCGATGGAACTTCAAGTTCCACGGGTATAACGGCTTCAAAGCCGTATGCCAAGGCAAATGGAGTGTGGCCGGTCGTGGACTTGTGGGTATTTCTATAAGCCCATAATGCCGTCGGGAGTTCATCTACCCACTTGCCTCCAACTTTCTCCAGACGTTTCTTCAGTATCGACTTGATTATTTTATTAACGGCCTCGACTTGTCCGTTAGCTTTTGGGTGTGCAACGGCGACGAATTTCTTCTCGATGCCATACTTTAAACAGAACTCTTTGAACTCTCTGCTTTCAAATTGCGTCCCATTGTCTGTAATGATGGTGCGAGGAAGGCCAAAGCGGCATATAATGCTTCGTACAACAAAGTTAATGACCTTTTTAGAGGTGATTGTGGCCAAGGGTTCTGCCTCAGCCCATTTCGTGAAATAATCGACTGCAACTATCGCGTATTTCGCACCACCTTTGGATATAGGCAAAGAGCCGATTATGTCGATTCCCCAGGTTGCAAATGGCCAGGGACTAACCATTTGTGTGAGTTCCGTTGATGGAGTCCTCGGGATTTTCACATATCTTTGACACTTGTCACATTTCCTTGCGTAGTCTGCAGCGTCCCGATTCACGGTCGGCCAGTAATATCCATAGCGGAGGATCTTTTTTGCTAGCGTTTGGCCCCGGTATGGTCGCCACATTCTCCTTCGTGAACCTCTTTCAAGACTCGCTTTGTCTCGTCATGAGCGATGCACCGTAATAAGGGGACTGAGAACCCTTTTCGATACATCAATCCATCATGCATCACGTATCGTGCGGCCTTTCGAAGGATCTGACATCTTTCACTCCTTTTTTCTGGTAAAGCCCCGGTTGTCAGGTACAGTTTGAACGGGGTTATCCATGATTCCTTCTCGATTTCAGTTTCCATTACACAATCAATTTTCATCTCGTCTATGCTCGAGGCATGCAAGGCCTCAACGGGATACAATCCCATCTGCTGCGCGTCGCTTGTGCTTGCAAACTTAGCCAACAAGTCGGCTTCTTTATTCTGTTCGCGCGGGACATGCGAAATGTCATAGCGCTCAAGATTTGACAGTAGTTCTTGTACCTGAACTAGGTACGGAGCAAGCTTTTTTCCCTTTGCTTGGTAATCTCCCTGCACTTGGTAGACCACCAACTGTGAGTCACAAAAGATCTCAACTGATTTGATCCCGAGTTCTCCGATGAGCTTCAAGCCAGCAATCAATGCTTCATATTTTGCTTCGTTATTCGTAGCTGGGAAATCAATCTTCAAAGCATAACAGATTAATCGGTTTTCCGGAGTTATAAGAACTACACCCGCGCAGGAGCAACGGTCGTTGGATGCCCCATCAGTGTATAATTTCCATCGAACGGGGGGAATGGCGTCATGATTATCTGGTTCTGTGGGCATGGTAAACTCGGCGATAAAATCTGCTAATGCTTGCCCTTGTATTGCTCTCCGTGGAAAGTAGGCAATATCGAACTGGCTCAACTCGTTGTTCCATTTCAACAATCTTCTAGAAGTTTCTGGTCGTTGGAGTACCTGCCGCAGGGGTTGATCGGTATAAACACTGATTGAGTGTGCTTGAAAATATGGGCGTAGCTTATGTGATGCAATCACCAAGCAATAGGCCAATTTCTTGATTTTAGGGTAATTCCTTTCTGCCCCTATTAAGCGCTTGCTAACATAATACACCGGCTTTTGGATCCGGTCCTCCTCGCGAACTAAAGCCGCACTTATTGCATGTAGGGATACAGCCAAGTATACGTACAACATCTCGTGGTCTACCGGTTTTGACAGCACTGGTGGACTCTCCAGATGCCTCACCAGATCCCGGAATGCTTCCTCACAACTAGACGTCCATTCGAAGTTCCTTTTCCCCTTCTTTATTATATCAAAGAAAGGGATGCACTTGTCAGTCGCCCTGGATATGAATCGACTTAGGGCAGCTACTTTTCCATTCAAACTCTGTACCTGTTTTATAGTCCTGGGCACTTGCACATCTCGAATAGCTTGGATCTTTTCGGGGTTAGCTTCAATTCCCCTAGCATTGACGATGAATCCCAAAAACTTCCCCGACGCAACGCCGAAGGAACAATTCAGAGGGTTGATCTTCATCCCGTAATACCTGAGTATGTCGAACATTTCAGCCAAGTCTCGAATGTGGTTGTTTGACTGTCGTGACTTCACGAGCATGTCATCCACATAGACTTCCATCGTCCTACCAAGCTGGTCCTTGAACATTCGATTCACCAAACGTTGATAAGTCGCTCCTGCATTCTTCAGTCCGAAGGGCATTACTACATAGCAATATAGCCCGACATCTGTAACGAAGCTGGTGTGTTCTTGGTCCGGAATATGCATCGGGATTTGGTTGTACCCCGAGTATGCATCCATGAATGATAACAGCTCATGTCCTGCGGTGGAGTCGACCAACTGATCGATCCTTGGTAATGGGAAACTGTCCTTGGGGCATGATCGGAATAGTCTACGCAAGTTCTCCATTTCCTATTTTCCTTTTTCACCAGTACGGGGTTCGATACCCACTCAGGATAGAGGGCGTCGCGGACGAACCCATTGGCTTTGAGTTTGTCCACCTCCTCTCTGAGAGCAGCGGACCTCTCCGGGTCCATTCCTCTCCTATTTTGTTTAACTGGGACGTATTTCGGGTCTATGTTCAATATATGACTCGTGATGGCGGGAGAAATCTCGCACATATCAGAATGCGTCCAGGCGAAAACATCAAGATTCGCCCGGAGGAAGTCACTAAGGTCTTCAGTCATTGCGGGGCCAAGCTGTGATCCAATCTTCAGTATTCGCGAAGGGTCGCTTTGTCTAACTGAAATGTCAACTGTTAGTTCGGCCGGCGCCGCCTTTTCTTCCCTGGGTTTCTCATCGTCGTCTCTCGGATCTATGTCTCTGAAGATCCGAGAGTTATGCCCGAGCCAGGGCTCGGGCACTACTTATCAATTATCTGCATTATGGATGCGGACGGGATTGTCCGCAACCTTTCCTTTATCCCTCCGGTGGGCCTCTCAGAGCTCAGCCACATAACAGGAACGACCAGCTGCTTGGTCGCCATGAACAATACCTACTCCTTTGTCAGTTGGGAGCTTCAGAGTTAAACACCATGGGGCCAATGCCGCCCTAAACTCAGCCAGTGCCGGCCGGCCCAAGAAAACATTATATGGAGAATCCACATCCAAAACTATGAAGGGTAGAATTCGCACCCTCCGACGCTCGCCTTGTCCCAGTTCAACTGGTTACTCGACATAACCCACTGCATCGGTCGCAGCGCCGTTAAAGCCGTGAATACGAGCATTGGACGGTTTCAAGTCCTTTGTTTCCATTTTCATTTGGTCATAAGCCTTCTTGAAGATGATGTTGACAGAACTTCCACAATCAATCAGAATTCTCTTCACATATGCCGGTCCGATCGTCGTAGATATGACCATCGGGTCGATGGTTGGAGCCTCTACTTGATCAGCATCCCTGTTTCTGAACACTATGTCGTCTGTCATTACGCGTTGCTGCTTGGCAGGAGTCCCATCTTCCACGTTTGAACAGCACTCAAAATCTGCGTGCTTCAGGGAACTTGCGTACCGCTCCATCTCTTGCCAATTCTTATCCACGGGGTGAGGTCCGCCGATGATTATATTTATGACCAATCTACCCACGGTTCGGGCAGGCTCCTCGGGATGACGCGGAGCTGGTGCGCGACCTGGGTTGGACATTCCCTGTCCTCCTTCCTGTGGATCCTTCACAAATTCTTGCAACTTCTTTTGCCTGATCAACTTCTCGATAGCGTCGTGCAGGTGTCTGCACTCTCACGTATTGTGCCCATAAGTCTCATGGAAGCGACAATATTTCCCAGTTCGCTTCTGCTCCTCGGTTGATTCTTTTGGACGTGGCTTTCTGTACTGAAAAGTATTGCATGTAGATAGGTAAATGTTCTCAAGAGGCGCGTTCAACGGGGTATACTCGTTGTAGCTTTGAATTCTCGACTTCCACTTTCCCGCTTCTCTCTTCTTCCCTTGACTTCTTCCTCCGGACTCCTTAGGCTATCCAGGCTTGTTCTGGACATTGACTTGGACCTTTCCCGAGTTGTCTCCGGACTGCTTCACAGCAATGTTTCTTTTTACGGACTCTTGGACAGGTCCTGGCGCCTTATCTCGCCTTACCCATCTAGCCTCCTCTCTTCTTATGAACTGATGTGCCTTTGAGTAAAAACATTCTAGTGTAGTCGGAGGTTTTCCTGCCAACCAGTCTCCAAATTCGGACTCCAGATCCACACCTCTCATTACAGCCATCAGAATTGCATGATCATTGGGATTACTGACTTCGGTCGCCGCAACATGGAATCTTTGCAAATATTCCTTCAATGACTCCCCGGGATTTTGGATTACACTTGATAGAGACATTACGTTCTTTGGACGCATAGTGTGTATTCTGAACTGCTCAATAAACTTCTTCGCCAACTCCTCAAAATTGGATACGGACCACGAAGGAAGTCGGGTAAACCACATAGTAGCGATCCCAGATAGAGTGATCGGAAAGCATCTACACTTGGTGGCATCATTTGCTCTAGCTGAATCCATCATCCACTCGTACCTCATGACATGCTGTCTGGGGTCGGTCTTTCCCTCATACGCAGGGATAGTAGGCATATTAAACTTCATGGGGTACTCCGCTTGCAACACAACATCTGTGAACGGAGTGTGACTCCTTGATACTCCCCAATCATCATTCGACAAGCCCTGATTTTCTTTCATCAATTGCCTGACCATGGCTGTCAGGTCTGGTGTCTGTATGGAAGGTAGGAGGTTAGAGTCCGTTCTATGTGACTGTCCGTGTTGATGCCCCCTCTCCTGGCGATCTGCCAATCGTGCGTCTTGAGGTTCGACATCATTAGCGTTTTGATGGTCTGGGCCTCCAGCTTCCACTTGTACTCCAGTTCCTAAGTTTCCAGCTGTTTGGGCAGCAACACCCGTCCGTACAGCTTCAGTCTTATGGCGTCTACGCCTGGGAGGTTCATCAGAAGAAGTCGAGCTGTCGGATGAGGAATACGGAGCGGGATTGCCCCCAGCATTCTGTTGCTGCTGTTGAGTGAGTTGTGCCATCAGGTTGGCGTTAGCTTGCATCTGTTCTCCTAGTTGTCTCCTGCTTTCCCTGAGTTCTCTCATCAAGTCGTTGAACTCTGTTCTGGTGACAACTGGAGCTTGGTCCTGGGCGGCAATTCCTACACTCGGAATTGCTGGTTGATTGCTAGGTCCTGCTTGTTGCATGCTAGCAGTCTCATGGACATCCGCATTATGAGAAGCTGACCTGGTACGTGGTCTTGCCATTGTAGAGTTATTGGTATGAACTCTAAGTAGAATCAACGGAGGTCCTATCGATGAGTCGGATCTTCTTTGGGGGATTTGTTTATTCCAGTAGCTTCAAAGCAGATCCTTAAGGTCTGAGAATTCAATTCTTAGTGAAAGCACCAAAGTATTAGCACCAAAATTGGTCACTAACCTCGTAGAGAAAGATTGAGTAGAGATATAAGTGATGAAAATAAATTAAACAAGGAAGGGAATGCTAATTTAAATGCAGAAAGTAAGAACACCAAATTTATAGTGGTTCAGCGTAATTGCCTACGTCCACTTTGAGATTAAACTTTATTGATCTTCTTAATCGTTGATTACAAATACAATTCGTGAATCAAATGCTTGAATGAAGTTGTTAAGTAGAGAAGATGAGTCTCGAAAATGGCAGATTCTCCCCAGTGTTCTCACAAAAAAAATCCTTTTTCACTATGACCCTGCCCCTCTATTTATAGACAAAGATGGACTGGACTTCCCAGGTGGGCTCAGTAGCCGAACAATCTAGCCCAGTTACAATGGTCGCTGTATGCCGAACCAGGTAGGCCGAACAGAATGACGCCGAACAATCCTTCCTACGCCGAACGGCATGTTTGATGTGTGGGAAGTGCAGAGTTGTTGGTCGAAGCCGAACGGTATGTCTGATGTGCTTGAACGAACAATGCTTTCTGGCCGAACGATCCTTCTGGCCGAACGATACTGCCATGTCGAGCAGTAACGCACATCGAACGTCTTCTGGATGCCGAGTAATCCTGTTGCCGAGTACTCTTATCGCCGAGTTCCAGCCGATGCCGAGTACTACGCCGAGTACTCCTAGATGCCGAACACTCCCTGGTGCCGAGTTCCAACTGATGCTGAGTACTATGCCGAGCACTCCTGGATGCCGAACACTCCCTGGTGCCGAGTTCCAACTGATGCCGAGTACTACGCCGAGTACTCCTGGATGCCAAATACTCCCTGGTGCCGAGTTCCAACTGATGCCAAGTACTACGCCGAGTACTCCTGGATGCCGAATACTCCCTGGTGCCGAGTTCCACAGGATGGATGCCGAGCACTAGTTGCCTGGTCAAATCTCTAGGAAACAACATGTGTCTTTCATACAACTCAAAGTATCATAGAGATACAACACAGCGGAAATACAGATAAACACTAACACAGCGGAACCACTATATATCTATACGTTGAAGCCTCCTTCTCCATTGCTCCTCCATAATTTGTCAAAGCTAACCTGAAACCCTTGGCTACTCAAAAAAATTTAAGTACCCGAGAGTTTAAGAAAAACATAAATAAACTTCGGGTCAGACATGGGTCTGGTATGAGTAAACGGTTAAAGTTGCTTAATTTTAAAAACCTTTTGAAAACAAAGGTATCACGTAAGACTCCCCACACATAAACATGGGTAAGATTTTACCTTACGCTAACCAAACATTTACTAGGAAATCCAGTGATATTATAATAGGGTCTAGGGTTTTCAAGTAAATAAGAAATAGCTGAAATTGTTACATGATTAAATTCTAGCATACTAGCCAACAAGTGGGTAATACAATCAAGTCCGTGATCACTTAATGGAGTTTGGATTCCATACAATGGCAGGGCTACTGGGGTACCGCCCATCACAGTACGTGGCCTAGATCACCGTACCGAGGATCCACCCTAAATACCCTGCAACACAAAGCCGGAACCATCCCTTACTGGACAGTCCCGAACAAGACAACCCCGACGGTTGTAGCTATTCAACCGCCCACACAGCCGAATAAAAAGGGACTCTAGACAGGGGTATATCTTGCTCTCAAGTGGATGCTACCCACGAAGCCTTGCTGCACCTCCCCTGTTTTAGCCATTCCGGTTGATAAGGCTTGAGGCTACGATTACCTTAATAGAACACATCACTTAGAATGCTCATCGTCCACCTGATGATGTGCTGAAAGCATTCAATCCATACAAGTTTGTTCCGGGTTCGAACGAAACCGAAGGCATTATCTCGTTACACTCATTTTGGAATAACCCTCAGAGTTAACGACAATAACCCTTGCATTCTGAACCTTTATCTTCACTTGAGTTTCACGACCTATCGTTAATTTGGATCGATGTGGTTTTCGGATATCCAAATCTGGAAACTCGATCCCGGTCTCATCGAAATCCAAAACGTATCTTTTAAGTCCAAGTTGTTTAAAGTTAAAACAATTCAATTCCATTATCTTTATATACACAGATAGACAATTCATAACATCATCACAAACAGTTAATTCACATTATCATCATAAACACATAATTCACATTATCATCACATTTCAACCAAAACATCCATATCACACAACATCACTTATCTCATATCTGAGATCTCAAACCATTCAAGACAATCAATATCATTCAACATCCATAAGCAATGATTTATTAATCACCATCTATAATTAATTTAAAGTGAATTAAATTAAATATTTCCATCTCTAATTAATTTAAATAAATTAAATTAATTACTTTCATCACATAGATCTTGCTTACTTAATCATTAATTAATTACAAATCAATTAATTGATCATCCTCTAATTATCCATCTTAATTAATCATTATGATTAGTTATTCTTAATTGCTTTAATTAATTAGCCTTTATTTTATTACACATATTAATTATCCTTAACCATTTACAATAATTAACCATTAATTATTTGATTTAATTACATTGATTAATGATCCTTAATTAATTTCTTCCATTAATCAACCTTAATCATAAACTGTAACGACCCGCATTTTTGACCATTTAAGTCGACAAAGCAGACACATATGCCGACTCAAACAATCCAAAATACAGATAGTTATTGGGGTTAAATAAGAAAAGAAAAGAAAGAACAGAAACAAACTCAGAATCTCGCAGCGGGACAAGATATAATAATAAAATAACAGTTCATGAAGTTGTTAAATAAATAAATTTGATTATTATTATACATCATAAATCAGAGTTACATACATATCAGAGATAATACAACAATGCAGCGGAAAAATAATACAGTAGTAGAATACAAATGATGTAATACCAAACTCCGTCTTCGTCCTCCAGAATATATCTTCAACCTAATCTGAAATGCTCAGGCTGACCCGAGCGTAATGAAAAGACAAAACACTCGAGTCAGGACAAAAATATCTCATCTAGGTTAAATCGGATAAGTAAATATGAGTGTGACGGCGTCAGAGATGTTTACGGGTTTTAGACACCTCCTATCCGGTGTTTAACGTGCGTGCATTAACTTAAGAGATGTTCGGGATTTTCATCTCCTAAGGATCCGTTAAACTATCTACTATGTAATAGAATACGCTATATACAATAATGTCTATCATAAAGTAAAATATCAAACTAGCGTTAAGCCATGGCCCATTCCACCCTTAACACATTTTTATTCCCAAGAGCATATGCAAGACCGTAGTTTCCCCAAAACCGGAAGTCACCAGAGGGCAATCCATATACTAAAGGTACAAACCAAAACGTAGTGGTCGCGAATAGGATAATCAGTATGACAAGGTACATGAGGCGATACCAACTAGGATACTAGTAGTTGCGTCATCCGGACTGATGTTGGGCATAGCAGCTACTACCCCAACACCGTGAAACAACACTCCCATAATCGCGGGGTGCACCCAAATCGAATCACAAAAGTAATAGACATGGTATCGAAGGAGTGTGTCCGCAAGAGATGGCGATCCTCAATGGCCCGGCGTGGCTCCTGTTTTAGTCATGTCAGGGGTCATCCAATATCGTTCTCTTTCTTCAGTCAACACGTTCATCAAACCATCCACTTCATTCTGCATCAACACTCCGCGAATATAGTTATTAAAGTGGTTTTCGGTATCGACAATCTATATGACAATTAAATTTTTATCAAACAACGACAAATAAATTCATATCACTTCATAATGTCAAATTTAACTACCATAAAGATATTCAGTACGTTGTGAGCGTTATAAAACACTCACCTTGAATCTACGGTTTTAAATCAAATCGAACGACGTTCGATTTAACCTAAAATTTTTACGAGCTCTAAATGTCTTCGGATCTGCACTGCAGTGCAGCACTCGCCGCTGTAATTCCGCCGCTTCTTGTTTCGTCCGATTCCAACCTCGTATGACAAAGTTATTGCATTTTAGGAGATTACACGATTTTTAGATAATATAATTTATACACCTTTTTATTTTATTTAACCTTTGTTAAATCAGAGCCGTTGACTTCAGGGTTGGAGAATCTGGGCCGAAGTTATCTTCTTCCTCCACACGTTCTAGGGTTGAACGAACGAACCCAACACTGCGCCACTTTCTTCCATACGCACGCAACTAGGAGCGACCGGACGTTGATCAGGAGATGCCATCGCATGCGCCTCTCCTTGCTCCACCTCCGCGTCAAGTTTCGCCACCCCATTCGCCACCGTTTGCACGCAAACCAAGAAAATATGCACGACATTCAAAGCCAGATCTAGACCAATCCGTGACGAATTGGCATGAATCAACCTTATGGATTTGAAGAGCTCGTCGAGATCTACAACTTTGCTTTTGGAATTTTTCGATTTCGTAGAATGGATTGAGAGATAAAGAGGAAAGAAGTTCGAGCAATTTCAGCCATGGAATAGGTGGCGGCCATGGTTTGAAATTAGGGTTTCTGAAATGAAATAATGATAAAACTGTCTCGGTTTGAGTGTGTATTTATAAAGGTAGGTCCAAAATCGTCCGAACTCCAATCGAGACGTGCCGCCAGGCGTTTATAAGGTTTTACCCATATTCCGAACGCAATGGAACTAGTCTCATGGCCTAATTCAATCATATATGGAAGATAGCTTTTGAAGTCGATTATTTTAATTAAATTCGACGTTAAATTTCTACGCGTTTCAAGCTCGCACGGCCAAACGACAAGTCTGATTGCTACGAAAATTGAAACCATACAATAATTCACTGTTACGAATCTGATGAAACTGGTTTTGTCGAAATCCGAGACAGTTTGTAAAATGGTTATTTCTACTGTTTAATTTCAATATAAAATTCCCAATTTTAAATTATTAACTTTTAAATCAAATTTCAATTGTTCACAAATTCCATTTATAATTTCACAGTAATTAACAATCTTTTACAATGCAGGTTTCCATTATAAATCCAGTATAAAAGATTACATTAGATTCAGCGTTCAATTATATTGTAATTCAAATTCAAGTTATTTAATTCCAATTGAATTCTTATATTTCGATTTACACTTTCATTATTGAATCAACCATGTACTTATACATTATTATAAATAGTTTATAATTCATTTACTTTTATTTTCTTCAGCTATCATTTTATTTAAATTCACAGTAATATTAAATTTCATTCATTTACGTTGATTTCAATATTATAACTTCAATATTAAATATAATATTTTATTTATTCTGGTTTACAATCAAATTCAATTCATTATTTACATTCAATACAAATTAACATTCATATTTAATTTACAAATAAGTTATTTCAGAATACAGTTTTGTATTTTAACTTGTAATTCACATTTAACAACACAAAATTTTATTTCCTTCGGATTTTTATCCGAAATTTTATTTTAATTCGTATTTTTAAAGTGTTAAAAATACGGGTCGTTACATTCTCCCCCACTTAAAACTTTTCGTCCTCAAAAAGGAACGGAGAAGGGGAAACCATCATTTAGATATAATTCATTCAAAATATTCGACTTATTTGCAAATTTAGTTATAGGATTTTTAAAATCTCAAAATTTTCTAACTCCCGGATTTTTGAAAAATTTCGGCAACACCTCTTTTGCGCGGCTAGGACCGAAAAATTTCACAGTGGTAATAATTGCATGATATACATCTCATTACAAGAATGAGGAATCCCAAAACATGGGGAACACAATAATATACCACAACATAAACTGTAATCCAAGAACGTACCTTTTATTAAGCGTTTATTAGCATTTTAACTTACATTTTGCATTTAGCGCAGAAGCGAGCTCCACAAGCGAAGTGCAACCCTTTTGTCCCCTACTAAAATACTCAACAAACAATGATAACCAAGCATATAAAGGTAGATTGATATACTTAGCATATACAACATTTATATAACATATTTTAACTTCAAAACTGAGATTCTAAATTCAGGACATCGAACAAATCCCAGTCTTTGGTCACCTAAACAATAAAATTTTAAAATGGAATCTATATAGAAGTTGTTGCATTCGTTTCAAGCTTCCGGAATGTCCAAAATCATCAAATTCTGACTAACCATTCAAAAGTTACGGCCGTTTTACTAAATGGATACGCCTAAGCCTGGGCAATGAATTGCGTAGGTCAGCGACTTCCACTCACGTTTTCGACCCTCTAAATGATAGAAAAACACAAAACATTTAAAACAAAAGTTTTAGATTAAGTTCTAAGCTTTCCATAAAGGGCAAGATCGTCAAAATCCGATAAACCAGTAAAAAGTTAAGGTGAAAATACTAAGGGTATATGCTACTGATTTTTCTTTCTTGTTACACAGGCCAGCGAGAAGATTCAAATTTTTAACTACGTATATGAAAGAATTTATCAAGACGCTCTAAACAAAAGTCGTGCTACAGTTTCTGAGTTTTCCGAAAAGTCTAAGATCGTCAAATTTCGTCCACCCATTTAAAAGTTATAGTTGTTTTCGTTTCAGCATATATTGGACAATTTTGGATTTTTTTTTCCAAAAATTTGCTTTTATTATTTCAAAGTACAAACCATCAAACTTCAAATTTTCTAAAGAAACAATCATAAACACAAAGTCGTTAATTTTCTTATTTATCCATGAAATAAGTTTACATTCGATTTGTTTTCGATTTATTCAAGTTTGTTTCATTCATAATTTAAATTCAAGTCAATTTGCTTCAATTTAATTTGAATTAAATTATATTATATTTCACTTTGCTTCAAATTTGAATTTAATTATTTAAAATTTTTATTCCGTTTATTCAATTCCATTTACACTAATGAATTCTATTTAATCAATTACCATCCATCTAACAACCAATGCATATCAAACATTAACATCCATCTAAAATCTACACTAAATCAATTATACATTTCCAAGTCAAAATTTTAATTTCATACACTTCCAAGTTTATTGACATTTAGTTTTATTCAAATTTAATTAGTTTCCATTTACTAATTTTATATTTAATTAATTTTAAATTTAATTCATTTTACAACTTAAATTTCCTTTATATTTACAACTATCAATAGATCTTCACTTTTTATTATTCACAATCACACTTGTATATTATTCATTTACTTATCCTTATTAGCATTTTAAACTTTTTAAGTATTTGGTAAGTTATAGCTATGCAAATAGAATGTAGTTAAACAATATACAACTTCTTTTCATTCAATTTGAGTGTTATACCTATTAAATAAATTTCCAATTAATTATTTTCCAAATTAAGGGTTACTCCTACAATTTTAATTTTAATTTTTTCTTCACTTAAATTCAATTTCACCTTTTCAATTAATAAGTTTCTAACAATTCAAGATTTACTTTAGTTTAATAATTAAAATCATTCCTTATTAGAGAACTTAAGAATTTCAACTCCGGATTCGATTTAAACCATTTTTTTCTAAAAAAAATATATTTATATATACTAATATCTTTATATCTCAAATCATACTTTTTAGAAGAATTTTAATCAGCATTGAAATATATATATATACTTATTTTCATTTCATACTTTAGAAATTTACAATTTTTAATCAAAACCGGGTTTAGAAAAACTATTAATGTAACGACCCAGATTTTTCGCGTTCGAAAATCAACATCCGTACTTCACATTGTACTAGAATGCCGCAGATTCGACCGTTCAAATCCGATTCGCCGGAGCTATAACACCATTAAGTATAACAACACAGCGGAATAAAGAAATCAATGATATCATATACAACCCCAATGAATACAATATCCAGAATGATATACAACAATGATATCCATATGATACAACAATATCAGAGATATGATACAATGACAATAGCAGCGGAAAGAAAAGATAACATCAGCAGCGGAACAATATCTCCAATAGAATGCTCCAATCCATAGCTAGCGGAAAGCAAGGTCAGTCGTCCAAGGACTGACTGGCTCCAGAAAATCTACTCAACCTGAATATCTGAAAAACCCAACTCTAGACTGCCCGTGTGGAAAATAGTGGGCACCCAGAGTTTAGGAAGGGAACAATAAACTCCAGATCAGTCATGGGACTGGTGTGAGCAACAAAAACAGTTTATCTTTAAAACAAGCAACAAAGGTTTTTAAACATTGAAATCCGCAATGCTTTTGGAAAATGAAACTACCATAAGGCCTCCCGCCACACACACAATGCAATCGCAGAATTGGAGGAGATTTCTCCTTATGATAGTCAAAAATGCTTACTACGCAAACAAAACTCCTTTGATATTATTACTAGTGCATAGTGTGAAAATATTTCGAAAGTATAATATAAATCTTAGCCAGCATACAACCATTGTTGTATGCCTACTATAGCTACTACGTTCAATAGCAGGTTACCGCCACATCCCATAGCAGGTAATACAACTAAAAATCGTATAGGGTTCGTATTGTTTCTTTGGATTTCCAACAAACGATCAGGCTAAGGAACTTCCTTACCGAAATAGAAACGCCTCTGGAAAGACGCCCCGAGAACCTAACCGGATCTCAGCAAACAAAAGGCCGACGCTACCTCACGCTCTAACCGAGCTGTAACTAGGTAACTAACACACGAGTCATGTCATCCCCCGGTCGTTACCGACCTTTATCCGAGGGGCCCCTCAACCAGCAAAGCAACATCACAAAGTGATAAATGTATAGTGTCCACACGAGTTAAGTATCTAGGCTCCATACCATGATACCACCCTTTATCCAGAAGGAAATGACATACCCTAGGGGCGCTACCCCTACAAACCTTTGTCGCCACATTCCTGTTTCGACCATTACCGGGTTGTGAGGCTCGATGAAGTCTCGTCCACAAAGCTACGCTTTTTCACAAAGCCACGCTTTTTCACAAAGCCACGCTTTGATCAACCAATGATCAGCAGCACTTCGTATGCCACATTACCAAATTGGGAATGTATCACTAGTAACCATCAACTACATAACCTCTGAGCTCGTACGTCTCAGAGAAGGGTGTTAAGCTAAGAGAATAAATTCTCCGCCACCAACAGAAATGTATTTGATAGAAACCAGCTTTACATCTCAAAGTGTAACGTCAGACACACATCCATACAAGTCTGTTCCGGGTTCGAACAGAACCGAAGGCACTTCCGAAGAAGCCCTTGCAAATCCGGGTATTCACAATCTCGATCGGATTTCCCATCACTTAGGAAATCTCTATACCGGCGCGACTCAGTGCAGAGACAATCGATAGGTCATCCTATCGCTCTCGCAAATACCCGGTCTTCACCACCGGTCTTCAAATGCTATCCATATCGTCGTATCACTATTCGGAATGGGATATATGACACAAAGGTCCTCTCCCGGCTAAACCGAATAACGAGCGCAATTAAAAATCATATGGATACTGGGATCTCAGTTAAATCACAGCTTAAAGCTTAAAACTTTTCATTCGAATGGTAAAACAAATTACCATTTCCAATCTTTTAAACAAAAAGATTCATTTCAAAAAGTTTACCCATTCACAAATATCCATTCATGGATTTCAAAACGATTTCCATTTCAATTGAATTAACTCGTTAAATCTTTAAATCAAGATTTAACTTATAGCTTTCAAAACTCGTTTCTAAAGATTCATTCATAGCCTTTCAAAACAATTCCATTTCAAGTTAGATTAACTCGTTCGGTCTTTGAAATCAAAGACTCGTTTCATAGTTTTCAAAACATTTCGATTCTATTTCAAACTTGAAATCTTTCAACACAATTTGGAAATCCTTTCTTAAAATGAAAGCTATTATTATTTGAAAACAAGTAGTTTTCGTTTTATAAAAATCCAGTTATATTTACACGAGTTAAAACCCTTGAATTAAATTCAAATTCCCAAATCAATACCTTTAAAATGGTTTAACCCATATATAACTTGGACAACATCTTTAATCCCTAGTTTCAAATCATATAATTCAATTTCAAACTTGAATTCAAATTCAAATCAAATTATTTAAATTTCCAAAACTCGATTAAGTTATTCGAAATAACTTTTATCTTTGAAATTCCATTTCAAAAGCTTTTTATTTTAAACCCAAATTCCCGATTTCAAAATCAATTGAAATTAAAATTTCAATTTCAAAAACATTAAATTTACATCATCTGTGACTCAACCGATTTCCACGTGAAATCCATATTTGTGTGTGTATGGTGTAGTCCAGGGGTTTTACACACAATAGTGCAACATCAATCATCACAGATATATCGATAAGCGGTATAATCCACAACGCTTATCTTCATTTACAATTTCATAGATAAAATAAATTTATCAGTCACAAAGATTCACTATTACAATTCGATGTGGGTTTCGGATAACCAACTGGAATCCGACTCCCTGTCGCATCGAAATTCAAATGTCGTTTATGGGCCAAGGGTTTTCATATTCATATAACAGTATATTCATCACAGATATAACAGCTCAATACAAAGCAATTTAGATCACAAAGCATCACATCACAAAGCATTCGATAATAATCAATCATCTACAATTAAGATGAATTAATTGTGTAATTATAACTAATTAATCACATTAATAAATTAACCCTTTAATTAATTTCATTAAGTAATTATATTTAGTTAATTCTTAACTACTTGATTGATTTATTTCTAATCATAAATTAATTATCTTAACTTATCTAATATTATCCAATTAATTCTTGATTTACAAATAAATTAACTTAATAAATCTTTAAAACTCCTTTCAGAAGCTTTACTTACATTTTAAATCTTCATTTTGAAATTCAAACCATTTAATCATTTTAAAGTGGTTAAAACAATTTGAATTCAAAAACTTATTTTAAAAACTGAGATTCAGACTCAATTTCCAGATTTAAAACTTAGATTTAAACTTATTTAAAACTTTACTTTACAATTTAAACTTTCAGTTTTAAATTCAAGCCAAATACACTTTAAATACTTAAAGTTTGTAAAACAATTTAAAACCAGGATCCAAGCTAGCTTAAATCCACATTTAAACTTAGGTTTAAAACTTAGTTTAAATTTTGGTTTACATTTATACTACAGTTTAAATTTTAGACAGAACAGGTTCAAAAACCTGTTACAAAACATTACCCGAGACACTCGAAAACCACTTCGAGCCCAAACAAGCTTTTCCCGAGCAACTACTCGAGTTTCCCCACCTATCTCGTCTTCGAGTATTTTCTCAAATCACTTCGAGTTTGCCCCGATAAAATCTCATCTTCCTCAACCTTGATCAATGCAGACACATGTCATCACGCGTGCACGTGTACAGCACCACCGGTCGCCTCCAGTCAACATCGCCACGTCGAACAAGTAGACCACCATCCACAATCCCCTTTCTGACCATCGAAATTTCATCATCTCCGTGTATTCGAATTCGAGCATCAAGTCAAAACCTGGAAAGCACGAACAGTAAACACCACACCACCTGTCAATGCCTCTTGCTCACAACTCTGACCATCTGAAGGTCTACAATTCCGGACAAGCACTCGTCGATCTCCCCTCTTTCACCTCCCATAAGCGCGTGCGACTCGATCTACCAGAGAGGACAAACGAGTCGAAACATCAAGACTCGACAAAATTAGGTTTCCAAACTTTCAGAGTTTGCCGCCGCCACCACGTTCAACTACCGGCCACCCCACTATTTTTCCTCGACTCACCGTAGGCTCGCCTACCCCCAGAACGAACCACGACCAACACGAATCAGAGAATTACCCGGAATCGACGAGATTTAAGTATTTGGAAAAACCCAAACTGCTCATAATTTCTTGATCTAAAAATTATGATTCATGCTTTAAAAATCAATTTAAAGTATATGAATTCAGTTTATATGCTAGAAACAATAAATTGGAGTGTTTGAATTTCCACTAATATTAAGTTTGCACTGTTGTTTTGGTTTCCAGAGATTTTCCCAGTTTTGCTTTAACTTAATTAAAATTTAAACATTGATCTATGATGAAACAAGAAATTCTTGTTCGTATCCTAAGTCCTAACAGCCATTAGATCAAGAGATCCTGAATTTAAATCAAAACTTACATTTTAAAACTGGAACAGAGATGTCATAGGTTGTTTACAGGCATGCACACATCTATCATCCAAATATTCATAGATAATTCAGATACACACAAACCATCGTTGCTTCAGAGATTTACATGAAATCAGATTTATACTTAAACTTTTTTAAAAAAAAAAGTGTTACTCACCTGAGTGGTTTTGAAATAGAGGCCTGGAAATGGCTTTGCATTTGAAATGCTTTAGATATCAGGTTGTAGATTTGATTCTATATGCTTGAAACTTGCTTTTGTTCCAGGCTTTTATTTAGATTGCTTTGAGAACATTGTTTTGATTTTTCTTTTCTAGTTTTGATTTACTTAGTTGTTGAACGAATTTAGATAATGCTCTGATACATAGAGATGGGTTACAGGGTATCATATCTTTATACAACAGGTGATCATTTTCTTTGGAGGCTGAAGTGATATGTCTTGAGTACTAGAGATAATAACATTTAATGCTAAGGTACCTTATCAAGTTTTCAATACTATTTCCTTTATCTTGTATGTACAATATATATTTCCATTTCGGCTGATAGGATTTGTACTATACATGCTAAGATATTTGCTTTTGTTTGCTGATCTAAATCTTGCTTTGGTGTGCCACATTAATTACTTTGTACAAATTTATTTTTAGTTTGTTCCTTCTTTTACCAGCTTCATTCACATGTATATTTTCTTATTTCCTTTTACAATCTTCTTTCACTTGTTTACACTTGAACATATATATATATTTTTGTTTCTTTGTTTTACAAGTGGTTCATGAATATACATTTTGTTTGCTTCTTTTTATTTTTAATTCAAATGAATTCCTATAATTATTATGTTGTTAAAATTTTATTAAATGAATTACTTTATATTTTATAACTTATCTTTTATTTATTTCTCATTATTTTGTAATATAGATAAATTTCTAGATTTAATTTGTTATTGGATTTTATCCAATGTATTTCCTTTATCCATCTATCTTATATATCTTCATTTCTTAAACCATTCACTTACAATTTAAATTCGAATCAAAATATATATACATATTTATAATTCCAAATTGACTCATATATACCCAAATATATACACATTCACATATATACACATATATACAATATTTAAATTTTAAATGATTTAACATAAAATTTATTTTAATCCGAGGAAACTCGCATCACTTTATTAATCGATTTCAAAAAAATTTATTCTAAAATTCAGTAAATTATCAATTTAAATATATGTAAAATTCGGGATCGTTACAGACTTCCCCCCTTAAAAGAATTTCGTCCTCGAAATTTGCTAGGGAGACACAAAGATAGATGAAGAATGTTTCGTCAAATCAAACTGAACAGCTATTCTGCATTCGGCTTACCAAATCAGAATATCAATAACAGATACACGAACGAATCTGTTTAAAACTTCACAAGATACTCGGGTTATCCAGATCTACGAAATATACAATGGCATCGGTTAGTTCGAAGTGATAACTAACCATTCGTAGAATATATCCGGATCCAAAGAATAGATAGATATATGGATACAATTTCAAAGCTTTTAGTTTAGAAACCAAATTATACCTATCAACCATAGCAATCAAAGCAAACAAGTCATCCATACAAACAATTTCGGTCCACCCGGAGTTTACGTCCCATATCGAATCTTCTTTCTAGATCTACTAGAAATTATCGAAGAATTGAGAAGAGATACTGAACAAAATAGATTGATAGAGAAAATTTGTTCCCACTATTGCTACAGGGTATTGACCAATTCGTGGTGGTATCCCCCTGTCCCCTATCTCATCCTCTTCTTGCACTCATACTCACTATCAGTGGATAGCAAGAGAATTTACTGAGGCATACAGACAGATATCTGAGAAATACTCATTCTAGGGTATACTTCACCCTATCTCTAATGAGTTACTTAACGTGTTATACTCCTGAGCTAAAGTTCAACCTTAGCTCTGATACCAAATGTAACGACCCGGATTTTTCGCGTTCGAAAATCAACATCCGTACTTCACATTGTACTAGAATGCCGCAGATTCGACCGTTCAAATCCGATTCGCCGGAGCTATAACACCATTAAGTATAACAACACAGCGGAATAAAGAAATCAATGATATCATATACAACCCCAATGAATACAATATCCAGAATGATATACAACAATGATATCCATATGATACAACAATATCAGAGATATGATACAATGACAATAGCAGCGGAAAGAAAAGATAACATCAGCAGCGGAACAATATCTCCAATAGAATGCTCCAATCCATAGCTAGCGGAAAGCAAGGTCAGTCGTCCAAGGACTGACTGGCTCCAGAAAATCTACTCAACCTGAATATCTGAAAAACCCAACTCTAGACTGCCCGTGTGGAAAATAGTGGGCACCCAGAGTTTAGGAAGGGAACAATAAACTCCGGATCAGTCATGGGACTGGTGTGAGCAACAAAAACAGTTTATCTTTAAAACAAGCAACAAAGGTTTTTAAACATTGAAATCCGCAATGCTTTTGGAAAATGAAACTACCATAAGGCCTCCCGCCACACACACAATGCAATCGCAGAATTGGAGGAGATTTCTCCTTATGATAGTCAAAAATGCTTACTACGCAAACAAAACTCCTTTGATATTATTACTAGTGCATAGTGTGAAAATATTTCGAAAGTATAATATAAATCTTAGCCAGCATACAACCATTGTTGTATGCCTACTATAGCTACTACGTTCAATAGCAGGTTACCGCCACATCCCATAGCAGGTAATACAACTAAAAATCGTACAGGGTTCGTATTGTTTCTTTGGATTTCCAACAAACGATCAGGCTAAGGAACTTCCTTACCGAAATAGAAACGCCTCTGGAAAGACGCCCCGAGAACCTAACCGGATCTCAGCAAACAAAAGGCCGACGCTACCTCACGCTCTAACCGAGCTGTAACTAGGTAACTAACACACGAGTCATGTCATCCCCCGGTCGTTACCGACCTTTATCCGAGGGGCCCCTCAACTAGCAAAGCAACATCACAAAGTGATAAATGTATAGTGTCCACACGAGTTAAGTATCTGGGCTCCATACCATGATACCACCCTTTATCCAGAAGGAAATGACATACCCTAGGGGCGCTACCCCTACAAACCTTTGTCGCCACATTCCTGTTTCGACCATTACCGGGTTGTGAGGCTCGATGAAGTCTCGTCCACAAAGCTACGCTTTTTCACAAAGCCACGCTTTTTCACAAAGCCACGCTTTGATCAACCAATGATCAGCAGCACTTCGTATGCCACATTACCAAATTGGGAATGTATCACTAGTAACCATCAACTACATAACCTCTGAGCTCGTACGTCTCAGAGAAGGGTGTTAAGCTAAGAGAATAAATTCTCCGCCACCAACAGAAATGTATTTGATAGAAACCAGCTTTACATCTCAAAGTGTAACGTCAGACACACATCCATACAAGTCTGTTCCGGGTTAGAACAGAACCGAAGGCACTTCCGAAGAAGCCCTTGCAAATCCGGGTATTCACAATCTCGATCGGATTTCCCATCACTTAGGAAATCTCTATACCGGCGCGACTCAGTGCAGAGACAATCGATAGGTCATCCTATCGCTCTCGCAAATACCCGGTCTTCACCACCGGTCTTCAAATGCTATCCATATCGTCGTATCACTATTCGGAATGGGATATATGACACAAAGGTCCTCTCCCGGCTAAACCGAATAACGAGCGCAATTAAAAATCATATGGATACTGGGATCTCGGTTAAATCACAGCTTAAAGCTTAAAACTTTTCATTCGAATGGTAAAACAAATTACCATTTCCAATCTTTTAAACAAAAAGATTCATTTCAAAAAGTTTACCCATTCACAAATATCCATTCATGGATTTCAAAACGATTTCCATTTCAATTGAATTAACTCGTTAAATCTTTAAATCAAGATTTAACTTATAGCTTTCAAAACTCGTTTCTAAAGATTCATTCATAGCCTTTCAAAACAATTCCATTTCAAGTTAGATTAACTCGTTCGGTCTTTGAAATCAAAGACTCGTTTCATAGTTTTCAAAACATTTCGATTCTATTTCAAACTTGAAATCTTTCAACACAATTTAGAAATCCTTTCTTAAAATGAAAGCTATTATTATTTGAAAACAAGTAGTTTTCGTTTTATAAAAATCCAGTTATATTTACACGAGTTAAAACCCTTGAATTAAATTCAAATTCCCAAATCAATACCTTTAAAATGGTTTAACCCATATATAACTTGGACAACATCTTTAATCCCTAGTTTCAAATCATATAATTCAATTTCAAACTTGAATTCAAATTCAAATCAAATTATTTAAATTTCCAAAACTCGATTAAGTTATTCGAAATAACTTTTATCTTTGAAATTCCATTTCAAAAGCTTTTTATTTTAAACCCAAATTCCCGATTTCAAAATCAATTGAAATTAAAATTTCAATTTCAAAAACATTAAATTTACATCATCTGTGACTCAACCGATTTCCACGTGAAATCCATATTTGTGTGTGTATGGTGTAGTCCAGGGGTTTTACACACAATAGTGCAACATCAATCATCACAGATATATCGATAAGCGGTATAATCCACAACGCTTATCTTCATTTACAATTTCATAGATAAAATAAATTTATCAGTCACAAAGATTCACTATTACAATTCGATGTGGGTTTCGGATAACCAACTGGAATCCGACTCCCTGTCGCATCGAAATTCAAATGTCGTTTATGGGCCAAGGGTTTTCATATTCATATAACAGTATATTCATCACAGATATAACAGCTCAATACAAAGCAATTTAGATCACAAAGCATCACATCACAAAGCATTCGATAATAATCAATCATCTACAATTAAGATGAATTAATTGTGTAATTATAACTAATTAATCACATTAATAAATTAACCCTTTAATTAATTTCATTAAGTAATTATATTTAGTTAATTCTTAACTACTTGATTGATTTATTTCTAATCATAAATTAATTATCTTAACTTATCTAATATTATCCAATTAATTCTTGATTTACAAATAAATTAACTTAATAAATCTTTAAAACTCCTTTCAGAAGCTTTACTTACATTTTAAATCTTCATTTTGAAATTCAAACCATTTAATCATTTTAAAGTGGTTAAAACAATTTGAATTCAAAAACTTATTTTAAAAACTGAGATTCAGACTCAATTTCCAGATTTAAAACTTAGATTTAAACTTATTTAAAACTTTACTTTACAATTTAAACTTTCAGTTTTAAATTCAAGCCAAATACACTTTAAATACTTAAAGTTTGTAAAACAATTTAAAACCAGGATCCAAGCTAGCTTAAATCCACATTTAAACTTAGGTTTAAAACTTAGTTTAAATTTTGGTTTACATTTATACTACAGTTTAAATTTTAGACAGAACAGGTTCAAAAACCTGTTACAAAACATTACCCGAGACACTCGAAAACCACTTCGAGCCCAAACAAGCTTTTCCCGAGCAACTACTCGAGTTTCCCCACCTATCTCGTCTTCGAGTATTTTCTCAAATCACTTCGAGTTTGCCCCGATAAAATCTCATCTTCCTCAACCTTGATCAATGCAGACACATGTCATCACGCGTGCACGTGTACAGCACCACCGGTCGCCTCCAGTCAACATCGCCACGTCGAACAAGTAGACCACCATCCACAATCCCCTTTCTGACCATCGAAATTTCATCATCTCCGTGTATTCGAATTCGAGCATCAAGTCAAAACCTGGAAAGCACGAACAGTAAACACCACACCACCTGTCAATGCCTCTTGCTCACAACTCTGACCATCTGAAGGTCTACAATTCCGGACAAGCACTCGTCGATCTCCCCTCTTTCACCTCCCATAAGCGCGTGCGACTCGATCTACCAGAGAGGACAAACGAGTCGAAACATCAAGACTCGACAAAATTAGGTTTCCAAACTTTCAGAGTTTGCCGCCGCCACCACGTTCAACTACCGGCCACCCCACTATTTTTCCTCGACTCACCGTAGGCTCGCCTACCCCCAGAACGAACCACGACCAACACGAATCAGAGAATTACCCGGAATCGACGAGATTTAAGTATTTGGAAAAACCCAAACTGCTCATAATTTCTTGATCTAAAAATTATGATTCATGCTTTAAAAATCAATTTAAAGTATATGAATTCAGTTTATATGCTAGAAACAATAAATTGGAGTGTTTGAATTTCCACTAATATTAAGTTTGCACTGTTGTTTTGGTTTCCAGAGATTTTCCCAGTTTTGCTTTAACTTAATTAAAATTTAAACATTGATCTATGATGAAACAAGAAATTCTTGTTCGTATCCTAAGTCCTAACAGCCATTAGATCAAGAGATCCTGAATTTAAATCAAAACTTACATTTTAAAACTGGAACAGAGATGTCATAGGTTGTTTACAGGCATGCACACATCTATCATCCAAATATTCATAGATAATTCAGATACACACAAACCATCGTTGCTTCAGAGATTTACATGAAATCAGATTTATACTTAAACTTTTTTTAAAAAAAAAGTGTTACTCACCTGAGTGGTTTTGAAATAGAGGCCTGGAAATGGCTTTGCATTTGAAATGCTTTAGATATCAGGTTGTAGATTTGATTCTATATGCTTGAAACTTGCTTTTGTTCCAGGCTTTTATTTAGATTGCTTTGAGAACATTGTTTTGATTTTTCTTTTCTAGTTTTGATTTACTTAGTTGTTGAACGAATTTAGATAATGCTCTGATACATAGAGATGGGTTACAGGGTATCATATCTTTATACAACAGGTGATCATTTTCTTTGGAGGCTGAAGTGATATGTCTTGAGTACTAGAGATAATAACATTTAATGCTAAGGTACCTTATCAAGTTTTCAATACTATTTCCTTTATCTTGTATGTACAATATATATTTCCATTTCGGCTGATAGGATTTGTACTATACATGCTAAGATATTTGCTTTTGTTTGCTGATCTAAATCTTGCTTTGGTGTGCCACATTAATTACTTTGTACAAATTTATTTTTAGTTTGTTCCTTCTTTTACCAGCTTCATTCACATGTATATTTTCTTATTTCCTTTTACAATCTTCTTTCACTTGTTTACACTTGAACATATATATATATTTTTGTTTCTTTGTTTTACAAGTGGTTCATGAATATACATTTTGTTTGCTTCTTTTTATTTTTAATTCAAATGAATTCCTATAATTATTATGTTGTTAAAATTTTATTAAATGAATTACTTTATATTTTATAACTTATCTTTTATTTATTTCTCATTATTTTGTAATATAGATAAATTTCTAGATTTAATTTGTTATTGGATTTTATCCAATGTATTTCCTTTATCCATCTATCTTATATATCTTCATTTCTTAAACCATTCACTTACAATTTAAATTCGAATCAAAATATATATACATATTTATAATTCCAAATTGACTCATATATACCCAAATATATACACATTCACATATATACACATATATACAATATTTAAATTTTAAATGATTTAACATAAAATTTATTTTAATCCGAGGAAACTCGCATCACTTTATTAATCGATTTCAAAAAAATTTATTCTAAAATTCAGTAAATTATCAATTTAAATATATGTAAAATTCGGGATCGTTACAATTAAGTGATCTCCCCCACTTGGACTCTCGAAAATAAACGTCGATGATGCGTGCACTCATCACCGAAATCATTCTCTGGTGTCAAGAGGGGAGTATAACACTTACTTCATTTGAAAATCCTTTGAAAACAATATCTAATCGAATATACTATCATATAATACTTGTATTATACATTTCAAATTTTTGTTAATAAATTTTCAAAACACCGGAATTTAAATTCTCCATCTTAATTTAAATTCATTTTTATTTTATTCTATTTACCATTTATATTCATTGTAAATCATATTTACAAGTTTCATTTCTTAAAATCGTCCAATAGTCAATAGTTAGAAATATTGACTAATCAACAATAAACGACGATAATCTAATATTATCATCTCCTAACAACCAATACAATCAAAATTTATAAATTTTCAAGATAATTCTTTTATATATAAAATATAATCTAAAACAATAATATGTCAATCTGTCCTATTCGAGTGTTTAGAAATTCCTATCGATGCCTTGGCGTCCCAAGTACCAACCAGAATTCATAAATACTCAATGGAACAAATTAACACAATATAAAATCATTTTTATATCAAAATTACAAATACGCTCTCTCATATACACTCAAACTCATTCATAAGGTTTAACCCTTTTTCAATGAGTTATTCCCTACTAGAGCCAAAGTAATCTAAACCAAAGCTCTGATACCAAGTGTAACGACCCGCATTTTTGACCATTTAAGTCGACAAAGTAGACACACATGCCGACTCAAACAATCCAAAATACAGATAGTTATTGGGGTTAAATAAGAAAAGAAAAGAAAGAACAGAAACAAACTCAGAATCTCGCAGCGGAAGGGACAAGATATAATAATAAAATAACAGTTCATGAAGCTGTTAAATAAATAAATTTGATTATTATTATACATCATAAATCAGAGTTACATACATATCAGAGATAATACAACAATGCAGCGGAAAAATAATACAGTAGTAGAATACAAATGATGTAATACCAAACTCCGTCTTCGTCCTCCAGAATATATCTTCAACCTAATCTGAAATGCTCAGGCTGACCCGAGCGTAATGAAAAGACAAAACACTCGAGTCAGGACAAAAATATCTCATGTAGGTTAAATCGGATAAGTAAATATGAGTGTGACGGCGTCAGAGATGTTTACGGGTTTTAGACACCTCCTATCCGGTGTTTAACGTGCGTGCATTAACTTAAGAGATGTTCGGGATTTTCATCTCCTAAGGATCCGTTAAACTATCTACTATGTAATAAAATACGCTATATACAATAATGTCTATCATAAAGTAAAATATCAAACTAGCGTTAAGCCATGGCCCATTCCACCCTTAACACATTTTTATTCCCAAGAGCATATGCAAGACCGTAGTTTCCCCAAAACCGGAAGTCACCAGAGGGCAATCCATATACTAAAGGTACAAACCAAAACGTAGTGGTCGCGAATAGGATAATCAGTATGACAAGGTACATGAGGCGATACTAACTAGGATACTAGTAGTTGCGTCATCCGGACTAATGTTGGGCATAGCAGCTACTACCCCAACACCGCGAAACAACACTCCCATAATCGCGGGGTGCACCCAAATCGAATCACAAAAGTAATAGACATGGTATCGAAGGAGTGTGTCCGCAAGAGATGGCGATCCTCAATGGCCCGGCGCGGCTCCTGTTTTAGTCATGTCAGGGGTCATACAATATCGTTCTCTTTCTTCAGTCAACACGTTCATCAAACCATCCACTTCATTCTGGATCAACACTCCGCGAATATAGTTATTAAAGTGGTTTTCGGTATCGACAGAGAGTATGTCCATATCCGATCCCGGTCTCTTTAATAACTACGTTATATTTTTCACACCGGTTGGATCTTTTACATTTTCAAAATCAATTCATAATTGATTATCAAAAATATCATATTCGCTTCAAAGATCAAATCCATTTCAAAATCATCATATCTACTCAAAATATACGATTTCATTTCAAAAATCATTTCGCCTCAATATCTCATTTCAATTTCAAAATCGTATCAATACGATATCACTTTCACTTCAAATAAATCCATTTCCAAAATCATCATATTTACTCAAAATATACGATTTCATTTCAAAAATCATTTTCGCCTCAATATCTCATTTCAATTTCAAAATCGTATCAATACGATATCACTTTCACTTCAAATAAATCCATTTCCAAAATCATATCACTCAAAATATACGATTTCATTTCAAAAATCGTTTTCGCCTCAATATCTCATTTCAATTTCAATATATTTCAAAGCTTTCAATATTCACATTTCAAAACAGTTCAGAGTTCGATTAAAAGTCCAATCTTTTAAAACAAATCAACTTCCGAAAATTTACGCCGTATTTCAATTTTTCTTAAAAATCTAAACTTCGAATAATTAAACAATTCATTTACCAAGTTTAAATTCCAACATTTCGAGCTTCAATTCAAAATAATTCAATTTCCATAAATTGAATTTTTCCTTAAAATCGATTCATTTAAATAATTTCAAAACAACTTTTAAAATCATTTAATTTAACCAACCCGGTGTTCGTATATAATTTTCTAACCTATGGCCAAGTGGATAATTATTTCAATTTTAATTTCAAGGATGAATATATATCATTTCAATCCAAATAGATGTCATAGGTATATCATTTCTACCTATTCCTTAATTTATTCGAAATGATTCAGTTTACAGTTTTATATGCAATAAACAATATACATGATGATAGCATGATATATCAAAATAAATAAACAACCAATATCGACCAATAGCATCCATCACAACCAATCAACCATAAAGCCAATAACATTCACAACAATTTCATAATTATCAATATCAGGTAATTTGATCGCAATTAAATTTTAACTTCAATTTGACTGTCAATTTAATTTTCAACGGTGAATTCAAATGACAATCTATATGACAATTAAATTTTTATCAAACAACGACAAATAAATTCATATCACTTCATAATGTCAAATTTAACTACCATAAAGATATTCAGTACGTTGTGAGCGTTATAAAACACTCACCTTGAATCTACGGTTTTAAATCAAATCGAATGACGTTCGATTTAACCTAAAATTTTTACGAGCTCCAAATGTCCTCGGATCTGCACTGTAGCGCAGCACTCGCCGTTGCAATTCCGCTGCTTCTTGTTTCGTCCGATTCCGACCTCGTATGACAAAGTTATTGCATTTTAGGAGATTACACGATTTTTAGATAATATAATTTATACACCTTTTTATTTTATTTAACCTTTGTTAAATCAGAGCCGTTGACTTCAGGGTTGGAGAATCTGGGCCGAAGTTATCTTCTTCCTCCACATGTTCCAGGGTTGAACGAACGAACCCAACACTGCGCCACTTTCTTCCATACGCACGCAACTAGGAGCGACCGGACGTTGATCAGGGGATGCCATCGCTTGCGCCTCTCCTTGCTTCACCTCTGCACCAAGTTTCGCCACCCCATTCGCCACCGTTTGCACGCAAACCAAGAAAATACGCACGACATTCAAAGCCAGATCTGGACCAATCCGTGACGAATTGGCACGAATCAACCATATGGATTTGAAGAGCTCGTCGAGATCTACAACTTTGCTTTTGGAATTTTTTGATTTTGTTAAACGGATTGAGAGATAAAGAGGAAAGAAGTTCGACCAATTTCAGCCATGGAATAGGTGGCGGCGATGGTTTGAAATTAGGGTTTCTGAAATGAAATAATGATAAAACTGTCTCGGTTTGAGTGTGTATTTATAAAGGTAGGTCCAAAATCGTCCGAACTCCAATCGAGACGTGCCGCCAGGCGTTTATAAGGTTTTACCCATATTCCGAACGCAATGGAACTAGTCTCAAGGCCTAATTCAATCATATTTGGAAGATAGCTTTTGAAGTCGATTATTTTAATTAAATTCGACGTTAAATTTCTATGCGTTTCAAGCTCGCACGGCCAAACGACAAGTCTGATTGCTACGAAAATTGAAACCTTACAAAAATTCACTATTACGGATCCGATGAAACTGGTTTCGTCGAAATCCGAGACAGTTTGTAAAATGGTTATATCTACTGTTTAATTTCAATATAAAATTCCCAATTTTAAATTATTAACTTTTAAATCAAATTTCAATTGTTCACAAATTCCATTTATAATTTCACAGTAATTAACAATCTTTTACAATGCAGTTTTCCATTATAAATCCAGTAAAAAAAGATTACATTAGATTCAGCGTTCAATTATATTGTAATTCAAATTCAAGTTATTTAATTCCAATTGAATTCTTTTATTTCGATTTACACTTTCATTATTGAATCAACCAAATACTTATACATTATTATAAATAGTTTATAATTCATTTACTTTTATTTTCTTCAGCTATCATCTTATTTAAATTCACAGTAATATTAAATTTCATTCATTTACGTTGATTTCAATATTATAACTTCAATATTAAATGTAACATTTTATTTATTCTTGTTTACAATCAAATTCAATTCATTATTTACATTCAATACAAATTAACATCCATATTTAATTTACAAATAAGTTATTTCATAATTCAGTTTTGTATTTTAACTTGTAATTCATATTTAACAACACAAAATCTTATTTCCTTCGCATTTTTATCCGAAATTTTATTTTAATTCGTATTTTTAAAGTGTTAAAAATACGGGTCGTTGCATAAACAGAAATTACCATCCTGTAACTACTTACCTTAATTAATTAACTTCTTAATTAATTATATTAATCCATTGATTAATTACACCAAGTAATTAATCTTTAATTACTTCTCCTAAGTAATTATCCTTTAGTTACTTCCCACTAAGTAATTCCCTTTAATTAATTACATCCAGTAATTATACATTAATTGCTTACACTAAGTAATTATACTTAACAATCTTATTAAGTATTCATACTTAATTCCTTATCAAGTGATTATCTTTAATTAATTTACAAATTAATTAACTTAAATAAATCACATTCATTTTATTATTTACAATTAAGTAACTCATCCCTTAATTACCTTTAAACAAATTAATAAATCTTTAATTATAGATTAATTATCCTTTAACTATTAATTAATAAATCTCAATTATCAATTAATAAAACTTAATAAAAAATTAATTAATTCTTAATAAATCAGTTAATCAATCCTTAATTTCAATTAATTAACCCTTAATAATAGTTAATTAATTCTTAATTAACTTTAATTATAGATTAATTGTTTCTTAATTATTAATTAATAAAACTTAATTATTAATTAATAAACTTAAGTACAAATTAAGTACTTCTAATTATAAGTAAATTAATCTTCTATTACTAATAAATCAACCTTAATTACTTAATTAATTAATCTTGAATTAATTAACTCGTAACACTTAATTATTAATTAATAAATTAATTAAATCAATTAATTACTCTTAATTAATCCCTTATCCTTAATTAAATTATTACTTAAGTTTTGAAATAAAATAATCATTAACTTGATAAATTAAATTTAACAAAACATACTTTCTTTTAAATGTTTAAACATTATCAAGTAATAGTTTTAAAACTATTTAAATTTAAATTTAAAAACTTACTTTTGTAAAGACCTTTAAATTTTCATTTCTAACATAAGTTTAAAATAACTTTAAACTTTACTTAGCCAAAATTTAAATTAACAATTTCAAAACTTCATATTCAATGTTAAAGAAAACAACTTATTATTCACATAAAGTGATTTATTCAAGAAAACTTAAACTAAATTTATTTTTAAATTTCAAAACTTTGTTTTTAAAACACTTTTAAAAACTGCTCAATCTATACTTCGGGGCAAACCCGAAGATCACTCGGGTCAAGCCCCGAGTTTCCCTTCTTCTTTCCCCTTTTACAAAAAAACTTAGATTAATTTTTAAAGTTTAAAAACTATAGGCTTCACCCACAAACTACTCGAGACATTACTCGAGTCACTCACCCGAAAACCCGATCCTTACTTCGAGTCGACCCTGCAAAATTCTCAAGCAACACACGAGAAGGCTTCGTCTTCCCCAAAGCCCAAACCAACCCAGATACGAAAATGCACGCGTGCACATGCACGCCGTACTCATGCCCTTCCGACCAACGCTCCGCTCCTCGACATGTCGCCGTCACCCTCGCCATCCTCCTTGACCTCCCAGATCGACGATCCCACCAAGAAATCAAAATCGAACAGAACGATTATACACAGGAACCCACCTCGATCGGAAAACCTCCCCTAGCCATCGCCTCTAACCACCGGTACTCACGCCGACCAACCCGAAACTACTCCACTCTCCGACGAACCTTTCCCCCCCTCGTGATCCGGCCCGATGCATTACTGTCGTCGAGATCACCTCGACATCCCACTCAACAGAAACCAGAACCAAAACCCTAGATCACCTCCGATGGAACGCCACGGCCATCAGAAAAATCCCAATCTATTTTTCCTGCGTTCACCCACTTCCCATCCATTTCCACCCTAAATCTTGACCTTCCCCTTGTCGTCGATCAACAGCAATCGACAAAAATTTCGATTCCGATCATCTGAAAATATCTTAATAATTACTACACTAAAAATCATGATTTTTCTTCCTAAATTCATCGTTTTCAGATACAAACCTAGTTATGAAATCGAAACTAAAAATTTAGGTCTTTTATTTTCTGACTTTAATTTATTTTTACTGTAATTTCTTATTCTCCAGATAATATATATACCAAATATATTTAAAACTATTTTTAAATCCTAGTTTATGTTTAAACAAACTTAAATTGTTTGAAAACTAGAACCTAACAAAGAACAGAAGAAGAGATTTTGGAATTTTTATCAAATCTAAACTCTGTAATCATGAAACAGAGATACACACAGATATATCAGACATGCATACTTCAATACATTCATATATACATATATTCAGATTAAAAACAACATGCATACATATTTTCAAACATACTTCATGAGTTCACTTCAAACATTTAGCACATGCAAACATTAATCATTTCATTTTAGAAATCTAACAAGCAACAAAACAATTATTACTTAGGATTATAAATAGATGTTTACTCACCTGTTTTTGAAAAGGCAGAGAGTATGAAACTGGATTGAAAACTTGAAAATTTGAAAACTTCATCTATATTTGATTTCAGAAACTTGAATGGCTTGAAGCATTAAGACTGAAATGATTTTGTTGTTTTGATTCCAGAAACATTGTCTTGCTTGTAACTTAAAGACTAAAAAGCTTTAAAATTGGAAACTTGAATTGCTTGAGAAGGTTGAAGATTTGAAAATATTTTGAGGAGATGCTTAAGGTTTGATAATTCTCTGGTATGCTAAGTTTTAAATGAACGAAAAGAAGAAGGAGATTGATATATAGGAAATAATTATGCAGCTTTGTATCTTGCTTGGTACAAAATTAGTCAGTGATTTTTCTTTATATGGTGGCTGAAATGATACATTTTGTACAAGCATTAATGAAGTTGTACATTTCATGTTTATCCCCTATCAATTCGTATGTACTGAGATGATTCCTTCTTTTTGCCTTGCATATCTACAAGTTTACAATACCATTTCTTTTCATTTTGCAGGTTCAAATCTTGTATGTATTTTATTTTGTTTTGACTTATTTCTTTGCATGTACATATTGCTACAGTTTGTATATATTACTTGCGTGATTTGTTTTCTACCCTATGCTTTTATAAAGTTAGAATTATCTTATGTGTTTACCTTAAAGTTGTTATAGTTATTTTTACATAACCATTTATTTATTTGAGCTATTTTATTTCTATTTTTATCACTTAATATATTTAGCTAATGTGTTTGTTTCTATTTTTAAACTTAAACTACCAAACTCTTCTTTTAAAAATTATTTATTTATTTTCACTTATGTTTAATATGTTTATATATTAATACTTACGTTTAACCATATATTTGTTTTATACTTATTTAATATTGATAAGATTTTATTTCTATTTTTAAACTTAACTACCAAATATCCCCTTTACAATTAAATATATATTTTATTTTATTTTTAAACATTATTATCAAAATTACATCAAATATATATATAGATCAAAAGTGAAAAAGTAGAGCTTTACTTAAATTTAAGATAGATTTTATTTTTAAATATTTTTGAAAGGCTTTATTTTAATTTTTTAAATCATAGCTTCCTTATAAAATACACACACATATATATACACACTTATTACATTTGAAAATCTATTTTTAAAATAACATAAATTAAATAATTATTCTTATTTAAAATCAATCTATAACCATAATTTAAAACATCACATTATTAATTAATTGGTTATTTATATCTAAAAATAACAATTTTATCAAATTTAAATAATTTAATTAAGAGATTATCACATTTTAAATTCCTTGAAATTCCGGGATATCACATTCCTTCCCCCTTAAAAGAATTTTGTCCTCGAAATTTAAAACAAAAGATAATCCAAAGTTTTATTTTATTTCAACCAATTCAGGCATACATATCAACCATACACAACCAAACAAACAATTTCATCCAAACAAACAATTCAATCAAACAAACAACACTAGCTATTCGGACATAGATCTGGATAGGCTTCCTAAAAATTCCCCGAGTTTCCCAGGTACAGATACTAGGATACTCGCTCTACTGAATCCAAACTAGCTATACTACTGAGCTACAGGGCTCCTACTCAACTAGATCTATTATCTACCCAAAAATCTGACAACACTCATGACCTGATCAACAACCAAACCCTTCTGAACTACTGGTTCCAAAACCAGTGATGGACCAAACACGTACTCCCTCAGAGATACGTGAAATATATTAATCCCAGTCTTCCAAATTGGTAATTCACTCCTGTAATCCAAAACACTTATCCTTACAAGAATACAGAAAGATCCAATATACTTAGGAGCTAACCTCCCAGTCTTACCCAATCTTATTGCTCCCTTTACCGGATAAAATCTCAAAAACAACGAAGTATCCAACTTCGAATTCCAAATTTCTTCGTTTCTTATCCACAAAACTCCTTTGACGATCCTGGACTGCCTACATCCTTTCCTGATCAGCTCAATCTTCGTTGATGCTTCAATAATCAAACTGGATCAAAATAACTCAACAAAAAGATCCTCTCCAGATTTACCCAAAATCCATAATACAACTCTACTCTACCATTATCAGTAGATTACAACGTACTTCCCTTACCCAGAAAAGACAAAACAAAAACACTTGCCAACCTGGCCTCAAATCCAGAAAAATTTCCTGTATAAATTCTCTAATCTCAAAACATTGCAACTTCCGGTTGCTTCCACTCTAGAACAGCTGTCACCTTGCTTCCGCTGCACAACTCTGATCTGGAGTAGATGAGCATGTCGATGAATTCGAGCAAAATCTTAACCAACACCTCCTGGACACACAGTTCTTCAGATCCACCACAATCGGGAACAAACTGCTCAAAGAAACAAATGAGTCCTCAGTCAAGGGTACTATCTTCAGCTACCCTTAGCTAGAAGAAACTCAAAACTAGATACAGAAGAGAAAACACAAATGCTCCTCCAAATCTTCTTTAGAAACCATCCATCTCCTTAGCTGAACCACCGGTATCTCTTCCAGACCCAGGTCAATGGAAATTAAACTTCCTAATGTGGACAAACCGCTGGCTTCCTTGAAAACTTCTGGACAAATCTTTGACAACTCTATAACTCGTACATCTCTAGGGATGCCACAAATCCATGCAAAAGATTATCCAAGAGAATCACTCAAACTATCGCAAGTCGCTTTTGCGATCCCATTAAGACCAATATCCACAGATACTATTCTCTCTTCACAAATCAGATCAGCTTGTCCTTGACTAACCAATCCACCGAAGAAATGGATCCACTCTGTTGCTTCTGAATTCCACCACTAGGGTATTATTAAGCAAAAGATCTTCCTACTGGCACAAACATCTCCTAGCTGCACTACTGCCAAAACTTCCTAATCCAAAGCTCCTTTGAGAAACTCGGACCTCAAACCAAACACAACATCCAGATGAAACTCGGCCTCATCATCGATGCAGACACACTCCCTCAAACTTGTTCCAAAGAAAACATCTTCGAAAACATCCAAAGTCACTGCGTCTCACCATGCAACTACTACTACTTCCTGAGGTTGCCAACATACCATCACTTGTTTCTGCCTAACCGACAGATCCAAACTCTAGCTCATCCAAACTCTCGAAAATCTGCTCACACGAGCGCGATCAAACTTGCACTTCACTGATGAACTCTGAACCTTAACAAGTTCCTTCAAAGATCAATGAAATCCTCACATCAAACAAAGCTCACTCGAGACGGTATTAGGTCTACAGTCTCGACATATGCACTTCCAACCTCAAACATTCAAACTCCAACCAATGGTAGTCGTGTTACACACACCACTACCCTATCTACCTTTATAACTTATATTGGAAAACCCAAACAGGTAACCCAACAGATAGGTATAAATGTAGATATACGTATATATATTCAAAATTACAAATACGCTCTCTCAAGATAGACACCACTCCAGAGCTTAGGTATTCGCTCAACCTATGCTCTGATACCAACTGTAGCGACCCGACCTTCTATCACCCGAAAGTCGCATCATCTATAAGAAAGAAAGGGATAGAAAAGAGAAAAGATAGAGAAGAAAGAACTAAACAACATCAGAATCTCACAGTGGAACGAATAAATTATATTAATTACATAAGATATTACATAGTATCATATACATCAGAGATACACAGCTTATACATCACAAATTAGACAGTTATAAACACCTTTCTTTCATACAACTCAAAATATCACAGAGATACAAGACAGCGGAAATACATATAAACACTAACACAGCGGAACCACTATATATCTATACGCTGAAGCCTCCTGCTCCATTGCTCCTCCAGAATTTGTCAAAGCTAACCTGAAACCCTTGGCTACTCGTAAAAGTTTAAGTACCCGAGAGTTTAAGAAAAACAGAAATAAACTCCGGGTCAGACATGGATCTGGTATGAGTAAACGGTTAAAGTTGCTTAATTTTAAAAACCTTTTGAAAACAAAGGTATCACGTAAGACTCCCCACACATAAACATGGGTAAGCTTTTACCTTACGCTAACCAAACATTTGCTAGGAAATCCAGTGATATTATAATAGGGTCTAGGGTTTTCAAGTAAATAAGAAATGGTAGAAATTGTTACATGATTAAATTCCAGCATACTAGCCAACAAGTGGGTAATACAATCAAGTCTGCGATCACTTATTGGAGTTTGGATTCCATACAATGGCAGGGCTACTGGGGTAGTGCCCGTCACAGTATGTGGCCTAGATCACCGTACCGAGGATCCATCCTAAATCCCCTACAACACAAAGCTGGAACCATCCCTTACTAGACAGTCCCGAACAAGACAACCCCAGCGGTTGTAGCTATTCAACCGCCCACACAACCGAATAAAAAGGGACTCTAGACAGGGGTATATCTCGCTCTCAAGTGGGTGCTACCCACGAAGTCTTGCTGCACCTCCCCTATTTTAGCCATTCCCGGTTGATGAGGATTGAGGCTACGATTACCTTAATAGAACACATCACTTAGAATGCTCATCGTCCACCTGACGATGTGTTGAAAGCATTCAATCCATACAAGTTTGTTCCAGGTTCGAACGAAACCGAAGGCATTATCTCGTTCACTCATTTTGGAATAACCCTCAGAGTTAACGACTATAACCCTTGCATTCTGAATCTTCATCTTCACTTGAGATTCACGACCTATCGTTAATTTGGATCGATGTGGTTTTCGGATATCCAAATCTAGAAACCCGATCCCGGTCTCATCGAAATCCAAAACTTATCTTTTAAGTCCAAGTTGTTTAAAGTTAAAACAATTCAATTCCATTATCTATATATACACAGATAGACAATTCATAACATCATCACAAACAGATAATTCACATTATCATCATAAACAGATAATTCACATTATCATCACATTTCAACCAAAACATCCATATCACACAACATCACTTATCTCATATCTGAGATCTCAAACCATTCAAGACAATCAATATCATTCAACATCCATAAGCAATGATTTATTAATCACCATCTATAATTAATTTAAAGTGAATTAAATTAATTATTTCCATCTCTAATTAATTTAAATAAATTAAATTAATTACTTTCATCACATAAATCTTGCTTACTTAATCATTAATTAATTACAAATCAATTAATTGATCATCCTCTAATTATCCATCTTAATTAATCATTATGATTAGTTATTCTTAATTGCTTTAAGTAATTAGCCTTTATTTAATTACACATATTAATTATCCTTAACCATTTACAATAATTAACCATTAATTATTTCATTTAATTGCATTGATTAATAATCCTTAATTAATTTCTTCCATTAATCAACCTTAATCATAAACAGAAATTACCATCTTGTAACTACTTACCTTAATTAATTAACTTCTTAATTAATTATATTAATCCATTGATTAATTACACCAAGTAATTAATCTTTAATTACTTCTCCTAAGTAATTATCCTTTAGTTACTTCCCACTAAGTAATTCCCTTTAATTAATTGCATCCAGTAATTATACATTAATTGCTTACACTAAGTAATTATACTTATCAATCTTATTAAGTATTCATATTTAATTCCTTATCAAGTGATTATCTTTAATTAATTTACAAATTAATTAACTTAAATAAATCACATTCATTTTATTAATTACAATTAAGTAATTCATCCCTTAATTACCTTTAAACAAATTAATATATCTTTAATTGTAGATTAATTATCCTTTAACTATTAATTTATAAATCTCAAATATCAATTAATAAAACTTGATAACAAATTAATTAATTCTTAATAAATCAGTTTATCAATCCTTAATTTCAATTAATTAACCCTTAATAATAGTTAATTAATTCTTAATTAACTTTAATTATAGATTAATTGTTTCTTAATTATTAATTAATAAAACTTAATTACAAATTAAGTACTTCTAATTATAAGTAAATTAATCTTCTAATTACTAATAAATCAACCTTAATTACTTAATTAATTAATCTTGAATTAATTAACTCGTAACACTTAATTATTAACTAATAAATTAATTAAATCAATTAATTACTCTTAATTAATCCCTTATCCTTAATTAAATTATTACTTAAGTTTTGAAATAAAATAATCATTAACTTGATAAATTAAAGTTAACAAAACATACTTTCTTTTAAATGTTTAAACATTATCAAGTAATAGTTTTAAAACTATTTAAATTTGAATTTAAAAACTTACTTTTATAAAGACCTTTAAATTTTCATTTCTAACATAAGTTTAAAATAACTTTAAACTTTACTTAGCCAAAATTTAAATTAATAATTTCAAAACTTCATATTCAATGTTAAAGAAAACAACTTATTATTCACATAAAGTGATTTATTCAAGAAAACTTAAACTAAATTTATTTTTAAATTTCAATACTTTGTTTTTGAAACACTTTTAAAAAATGCTCAATCTATACTCCGAGTCAAACCCGAAGATCACTCGGGTCAAGCCCCGAGTTTCCCTTCTTCTTTCCCATTTTACAAAAAAACTTAGATTAATTTTTAAAGTTTAAAAACTGTAGGCTTCACCCACAAACTACTCGAGACATTGCTCGAGTGACTCACCCCAAAACCCGATCCTTAATTCGAGTCGACCCTGCAAAATTCTCGAGCAACACACGAGAAGGCTTCGTCTTCTCCAAAGCCCAAACCAACCCAGATACGAAAATGCACACATGCACGTGCACGTGCACGCCGTACTCACGCCCTTCCGACCAACGCTCCGCTCCTCGACATGTCGCCGTCACCCTCGCCATCCTCCTTGACCTCCCAGATCGACATTCCCACCAAGAAGTCAAAATCGAACAGAATGATTATACACAGGAACCCACCTCGATCGGAAAACCTCCCTTAGTAATCGCCTCTGACCACCGGTACTCACGTCGACCAACCCGAAACTACTCCACGCTCCGACGAACCTTCCCCCCCCCTCGCAATCCGGCCCGATGCATCACTGTCGTCGAGATCACCTCGACATCCCACTCAACAGAAACCAGAACCCAAACCCTAGATCACCTCCGATGGAACGCCACGACCATCAGAAAAATCCCAATCTATTTTTCCTGCGTTCACCCACTTCCCATCCATTTCCACCCTAAATCTTGACCTTCCCCTTGCCGTCGATCAACAACAATCGACAAAAATGTCGATTCCGATCATCCCAAAGTATCTCAATAATTACTACACTAAAAATCATGATTTTTCTTCCTAAATTCATCGTTTTCAGATACAAACCTAGTTATGAAATTGAAACTAAAAATTTAGGTCTTTTATTTTCTGACTTTAATTTATTTTTACTGTAATTTCTTATTCTCCAGATAATATATATACCAAACATATTTAAAACTATTTTTAAATCCTAGTTTAAGTTTAAACAAACTTAAATTGTTTGAAAACTAGAACCTAATAGATAACAGAAGAAGAGATTTTGGAATTTTTATCAAATTTGAACTCTGTAATCATGAAACAGAGATACACACAGATATATCAGACATGCATACTTCAATACATTCATATATACATATATTCAGATTAAAAACAACATGCATACATAATTTCAAACATACTTCATGAGTTCACTTCAAACATTTAGCACATGCAAACATTAATCATTTCATTTTAGAAATCTAACAAGCAACAAAACAGTTTGATTTGCAAATTCAAGTTCAGTTGGTATCAGAGCTTTGGTAGCTCTAGGCAAAACTTAACATATAGGGTAAATGTATTTACAGAATCACTCTCATTCGAGTTTCAATCTCTTCCTTTGACTCAATTCCTTTGAATTTTGGAACGTCCTCCTCGGTTCCGAAATTCATTCGTGTCCCTCACTATTCATTTTCTTTCAATTCTGGAGCACCCCATAACTCCATTTTGAATGATATCTATAATATCGGCGGTCTCGCCAATCTTCGAATGATTCGTGAAGGAGCAAAACTCCTTTACAACCGGCATTGATTTACCGGAGATTTCTGTATCCTCGGTTACGATGCTATCTATCTCCTGCTATACCTGAATTTTATTTCTTGAGATCAAATGTCAATTTACCTCGAAATTCTACAACGATCTTATTCTTGAAGTCACGGTTGACCCGGTTAAGGTTGCCCGCGATTTATATAAACTCCTCCATCTTCTTATTTGTTATTTAAATCATCTTATCTTCTGTTTCGGACTTATCTTCGAATCAAAAATTCTCTTTGATTTGATTTCTATCAAAATTGAATCCCTATCCTTATTTTGAAAATTCATTCCTGTATCGTCGAGCAAGGAAGTGTATTTATAAATTAATTTTAAAATGTTTTATATATTGTGTTGTTTGAGTTGCTGATGTTGATTTGGGTTTTCGATCGATTCGTCTGATCAACGCTATCGATAGAATTTCCAAAACACTTGAGCAGAGCAAACGGACACAATATTGTTTTCAAATTTGTTTGATTATATTGTATAAAACATAAGGAAATTTTCTGGAATTTTGGGGATAATTAAATTGGTTGTTTGAAATGATAATATTTGATTATCATTTATTATTCTAAATGAATTTATAATTATGGTTTATAAATTGATTTGGAATTTAAAATGAACTTAATTCAGAAATTTGAGAATTTAGTTTCCGGTGATTTCGAACTTTGGTTTTTAAAATTTTTTTTAAAGTATATAGTATTGGAAGTATTTTCGAATAGAAATCGTTTCAAAGAATTTTTAAAATGTTGAAATCAGTGCTCTTCTCTTTGTCGCTGGAAAATAAATTTCGGTGATGGCGGCCGCATCATCGACATCCATTTTCGAGTTTCGAAGTGGAGATATCATTCTGTAGCTTTGCTACGGTTTTGTTTTGAAAAATATTTTGATTTAAATTTCTTCAGTATAATTTGATTTATCTATATATAGGTATCTTATTTTAAAATTTAATTTGATTTGATATAAATATATTATATATATCCCTAAATTGTTAAAGTTAATCAGGAATCGGAAATATAATTCTTAAATTTTGTTAAAGGATGATTTTAATTATAAATAAGACCAAAATTTGGAATAAATATTTAAACTTGAATAATTGAATTGAGAAAAAAAAATATTTGTATATTGTTCAACTGCATTCTAATACAACTTACCTAAATCATTCAGAAGTTGAATATGTGATTGGATAATATATAAGATAAATTGAATTTATAAATAAAATTGAGTGTTTATAATAAATGTTATACACTGAATTTTGATTATAAAGATGTTAATAGAACTAGATAAGATAATAAGTAAATTCAGTTAAAAATGAAATAACTTTGTTTTGAAAGAATTAATAAATTTGTTTTGAAAGAATTAATAAATTGAAATCTGATCAACTTATGAAAATACTTTGAATTTAAAAGCAATTAGTAAATATAAATTAATTTAAATCGAAACTTTTATGGTTTAAATTAATTTATATGGTTTAAAAATATGTAATAAGATATATTAAGTGAAATAAAATTTATAATAATTTGGAATTAAAGAATTAAATCTGTTGAAAATAAAATATGATTATAATAAAAGATTATTCAAATTTATGGTTTAAGGAATTGAAAATTTAGGGTAATTGGATAATAAGATAATGAATTTAGAAATAGTTGAGATTTATTTTGGTGAAATCAAATGGATTAAATCAATTATTGAATAACAATCAATTTAAATTTGAATTTATATGGTTTAAATTAATTATTATTTTGTATTTCAAATCTGTTTTCTTCTGGTTGTTTCTATTCTCCTACCTCGTTCCTTTTCGGGGACGAAAAGTTTTGAGTGGGGGAGAGTGTAACGACCCGTAAAATTTCAACTGTTTAATAACGTAATTAGTTGAAATTTTGCGAAATTTCAAACGATAAAATTTTGAAATAAAAATTTAACACTTGGAATACGTCTAGTTTAACATAGCAGCTGGTAAATTTTCGTCCGAAAATACGAAAGTTTATTTCGCGCGTAAATTCACTTCAATTTAATCAGTTAAAAAGCGTTGTAAATAAAACGTTTTCAAAACCAAAATATTTTTACATAGAAAAATTCTAAACCATCTTCTGAGCAAGATTTCAGTTTGTCGTTTTTCCAAATTCGGACATCTTTGGCTCCGTCGTTCTTATTTTCTGCAAAATAGCAGTATTCTGGTACCGATATCGATTTTTATCGGATGATCGTACCACTGATATTTGTATACCGTTTTGATCGTCTCGTCGTGCTGATCTTCGTAGAATATTCTATTGTCAAATTCTGATGTTCGGTGCATGGCGGAATCGGTAAACAATTTAAGTTGTACCGGTATCCGTTGTGTGTCTTTTGGTTTCGGGTGTCTTTCCAATGCCACGTGAATTGATGAGCTTAATAAATTCAGCCATCTGCCTTTTCTATTCCCAAGTAACTTCTAACCTTTACCCTTCTAACCTGTTCATCATTATTTGTTGCTTGTATCTTTTCATTTTATTTGCCGTAAACAAAGTAAAAGTAACATTCTGCTAGAAGACAACACGCCATTCCGTTTTCTCTCATCCCTTGCCTGCACGTTCTCTCCTCTTCCACCACCATTATTTTCTTCCATTCTCGTCATTTCTTCTCCAAAGCAACACCCACCGCCAGCCCGATCTCCCACGAGCTCTGCAACCCATCCGCCTCTTCGCCGAACCCACATCCCCACCAAATCACGCAGTGCCAAACTCCTCCCCGCGTGCAGCCTGCTTCTCGTACCCGCCAACCCGAGCAAGTGCCTCTCCCCTGGCCAACCACGACAGCCAATAACCCACGTAGCAGACATGTTCGCCTACCTGCCTCCAACCCGCCTGCCTTGAACCGACCCCTCGCCTTATCTTCGTCGTCTTTCCATGCCTGACCGCCACCCCCCATGCAAGCACGCAACCCCACGCCTCTTCCCCTTCACTCCAACAACCCCGAGCCAACCTCGCGTCCCACCAACCCAGTTGCCTCCAACACCTGCTCACGCCGTCCACCACCCAGCAGCCACCTCCGCCTCAGATCTCGGCCACCATGTTCCTTTGCTTCGTTGAGATCTTTGAAGGCATCCTATATATATAAAGGTATTGCAGTAAGTTGTGATATATATATATATTTTCTTATTTTTTTTTTTTAACCATATTGTATGTTGATTTTATAAGTTTTGTAAACTTGTTATAGGTTAATATATATGTTATGTTGGTTTATGGTATGATGTTATATGTTGTTATTATATATATAGTTTTATACTAAACGGGTTTGTAACTTTTGTTTTGAAAGGTGATGCATATACTATAAAGTTATACGTCAGTTTACATCTTATTTTATTTAAGTTCTATAGCCTGGTTGTTGTTTATATAAGCTATAAAGTTTATGCAGTTATACACATTTTATGTTAAAGGTTTTCTTTTCAAATAGTTGCAGTATCTAAGTTAAGTTATGTTGTTTATACAGTTACAAGTTATAAAGTTATGAATTTATAAAAGTTGTTTGTTTGAAATATAATATAAGTTGTTGTTACGTATTAAGTATGAAATATAGGTTGATCTGCTGTTATAATATGTATACGTGCTGGGTATATATAAGTCGCATAAATATATATGTTTTAGTAAACTGTTACTGTAAGGTATTAAAAATTCGATTTATATATATATGTTATTTGTGCATTACCTAAGTGCTTACAATGGTTATATTTTAAATAAAGTTACATTTATACGACAGTATGTATATCACAGAAAGCAAGATTTATGTATAATGTTATGATTGGGTTTTGCAGTGAATATTATATATAATATATATTAAGTGTCTTGCATTTTCTAATAAGTGTACCTATCTGAGTGTTGATTTTGTGTAAGTATATTTGTTTATATGATATGTATGGGTTTGCTATTTGTAGATACTGTGATTTTATACTATGTATATTCCAGATTTGATGTAAAGGAAATTTAATTTTAAAGTATATGTATAGATATTTTAAATATAAAATAAAATTTACTTGGATCCCACTTTTAAAGTATCTATATATAAGTATTGGTTTTAAATAATAATGTATATATACCTTTGATTTTAGATGTTTGTTTTTTTTAGACTAATTTTTGGAATCATATTTATATATACATTTGGTTTATGTTATAAAGTTTATTTTGTTTTACTGTTAGATTCTCTTAAAATATATACATGCTAGTTTATAATATTAGTATGGATAAGATTTCATTATATTAGCTAGTAGCTTATTGACTAGTGAAATGATTTAGATTTAAATTTTGTTAATGTATGATTCTTCCAAATCTACCATAAATGATATAGATTTTATTTTATTTTACCACTAAAGTTAAATTATTGATTTGAAGAGAAATAAGTATATTTCATTTTATATAGTTATATGTATAGTTGTATATTTGATTTCATATATATCGGTTATCTTCATCAATCCAGTCCTAATTTGATTCGACTATCTTGTTATCAGCCATGATCGTCGAATTCGCCCAATCTTGCTTTGATTTGGAATTCGTGCTTGAAATCGTAACTCCGTCTATCGTCGAATCTCTCTAGCCTCGAAAGGTGAGCACTCACTCACGATTAACGTTCTTTTATTTATTAAATTTGATTTCAATTGAAACGACAATTGAAATAGGCTGCTATTAGTTAATTACACTGTTATATATGCTATTGCCTGTATCAGTTCACCTGTGACATCTGACACCACTATCTGTTAATTATTTATGCGATGATAATACAGTTTGGCTGATAATTGATTGATTGTTGATGTTTGTATTGGACGTTAAATTGTTAATGTTAAAATGATAAATAGTATGAAACTGAACTTGATATAGGATAATTAAATGTTAAATTTGATTAACTGACATTTGTATAATATGACCCCTTTAACTGTTGAATTTATTGACACGTAGGATTTGTTTAAATTACATTTTGAACCACTGAATGTATGTTGTTAAAATTGATGATGGATGAATTGTAAATAGATGACAAGTGAAAAACCGTAATGTAATAATCTTTAATCTACATGAAATGATAGTGTAGATTCTAGAAATAAGTATATTAATTCGTACAAACAACAATGCGAATTAATACGGTTATTTCGGGATTATTTGAATTGATTATTGGATTGATATTGATTGTTGTTATTGCTTGTTTATTTACTTTGACACCATCCCAGTTATCACACTGCAAGTTCCCTTTGTTATACTTTGATTTTTGAATTGAATTGGAATCGGGTTGAAATGATAAATACCCAAATTGAACTTTGACCTAGGATAGAGAATTAAATAAAAACCCGATTGGTCAATAATTTGATTTAAAAAAATATACGAAGATTTTATTTGAATAAAGAATATGGTTTTGAAATGAAGTTGAAATTTGAATTTTTAATGAAAGGAAAATGTTAATAATCTGAAACGAAATATTAACGATGTAATTGATGAAAGTGTATTGTTTAATTTGAGAAATGATTTGATAATTAAGTTTGAAATTATAATCAAGTTTGAAATTATAATTAGGTTTGAAATTATTAAGTTTGAAATGATTTAATAATTAAGTTTGAAATTATAATTAAATTTGAAACAATTAAACTTTGAAATGATTTAATAATTAAGTTTGAAATTATAATTTAGTTTGAAATTATTAAACTTTGAAATTATTTAATAATTTAGTTTTGAATTATTTAATAATTAAATAAGATTGAATTATTTAATGATTAAATTGAATTGAATTCTTTAAAATTGAACTTTTGAATAAGTGAATTTTACTTCGTAAAGAATTGAAATTGAGTTTCTTTATTAATTAAGTTTTGGAAAATTATTTAAGGAAGTAAATAAGTGAAATTGGATTTCTTTAACAGAAATGAAATGTGATATTTTTGGAATTAATGTAAGACTTGTAATTGGAGAATTGATTTGACGAATTTAGTTTAATTCAAAATTGTAAGTTTTGTTTTAATGAAGTTGAACTTAAGAATTGATTAAAGGAATTGGAAATTTAATAGAAATTGTTTTGAATGATAAAGTAACTTAACGAATATTGAATGAAATCGATAAATGAGTTTAAATTGATTTGAATGTTAAATAGAATTTATTTAAATGATTTCGGAATGAAACTTATATTCGAACTTGAATCAATATTCGAATTGTTTTAAATAGAAATTGAAATTGAATTATAAGATTTTGAAACGGAAAATTGGAAGTTTTGAAACGAAAATTTGGAAATTGTTTTAGAAAGACAAATGAAATGTTGATTTACGAATTCTATTTGAAATTGAAATTGATTTGGTTTTTTTAAATATATAAACGACCAATCGGTGTAATAATTACGAAAGTTATTAAAGAGACCGGGATCGGTAATGGATATACTCTCTATCTGAACCGAAACCACTTTAATAACTATACGCGGAGTGTTGATCCAGAACGAAGTGGATGGTTTTGATGAACGCGTTGACTGAAGAAAGAGAACGATATTGGATGACCCCTGACATGACTAAAACAGGAGCCGCGCCGGGCCATTGAGGATCGCCATCTCTAGCGGACACACTTCTTCGATACCATATCTATTACTTTTGTGATTCGATTTGGGTGCACCCCTTGATTTGGGAGTGTTGTTCGCGGTGTTGGGATAGTAGCTGCTATGCCCAACATCAGTCCGGATCACGCAACTACTAGTATCCTAGTTGGTATTGCCTCATGTACCTTGTCATACTGATTATCCTATTCGCGACCACTACGATTTTGATTTGTACCTTTAGTATATGGATTGCCCTCTGGTGACTTCCGGTTTTGGGGAAACTACGGTCTTGTATATGCTTTTGGGAATAAACAGGTTAAGAGGTGTATGGGCCCTGCTTAACCCTACTTTGATATCTTTATATTACTGATAGACATTATCTACTTAGCATACATTACTACCTAGTAGATAGTTTAACGGATCCTTAAAGGATGGTTATTCTAAACATCCTTTGAGTTACTTGTATTTCAATTGCTATTTCACTTGAGTTGGATTTATTAATATAAGAATGTTAATCCTGACTCGAGTGTCTTGTGTTTTGCTTTACGCTCGGGTCAGACTGAGCGGTTCAGTTTTCGAGACTCACCTTTGGAGTTGGAGCTTTGCTTGGAGATCCAGCTATCTATCCAGCTTTCAGATATTCGATGATTCCAGTGATGTATTCTGATTTGTATCGGTTACTCTTCCGTTGTATCTGGTTTAACTCTGATGTATCGTATTACTCTTCTGTTGTAAACTCTGATGTATTTTATATATTCATATAGTAGCTTCATGAACTACTATCTCTTTTATTTCCGCTGCACTTATTACTCTGTGTCTGTGATCTGTGATATTTTATTTACTGTATATGTTCAGTTTTGCCAAATTTAAATTAACAACGCGGTATTTTGAGCAATTCAACTCCGGCATGAGTGTCTACCTATACACTTATAATGGACGCGAATGGTCCAAAATGGCGGGTCGTTACAGTTGGTATCAGAGCTTTGGTAGCTCTAGGCAAAACTTAACATATAGGGTAAATGTATTTACAGAATCACTCTCATTCGAGTTTCAATCTCTTCCTTTGACTCAATTCCTTTGAATTTTGGAACGTCCTCCTCGGTTCCGAAATTCATTCGTGTCCCTCACTATTCATTTTCTTTCAATTCTGGAGCACCCCATAACTCCATTTTGAATGATATCTATAATATCGGCGGTCTCGCCAATCTTCGAATGATTCGTGAAGGAGCAAAACTCCTTTACAACCGGCATTGATTTACCGGAGATTTCTGTATCCTCGGTTACGATGCTATCTATCTCCTGCTATACCTGAATTTTATTTCTTGAGATCAAATGTCAATTTACCTCGAAATTCTACAACGATCTTATTCTTGAAGTCACGGTTGACCCGGTTAAGGTTGCCCGCGATTTATATAAACTCCTCCATCTTCTTATTTGTTATTTAAATCATCTTATCTTCTGTTTCGGACTTATCTTCGAATCAAAAATTCTCTTTGATTTGATTTCTATCAAAATTGAATCCCTATCCTTATTTTGAAAATTCATTCCTGTATCGTCGAGCAAGGAAGTGTATTTATAAATTAATTTTAAAATGTTTTATATATTGTGTTGTTTGAGTTGCTGATGTTGATTTGGGTTTTCGATCGATTCGTCTGATCAACGCTATCGATAGAATTTCCAAAACACTTGAGCAGAGCAAACGGACACAATATTGTTTTCAAATTTGTTTGATTATATTGTATAAAACATAAGGAAATTTTCTGGAATTTTGGGGATAATTAAATTGGTTGTTTGAAATGATAATATTTGATTATCATTTATTATTCTAAATGAATTTATAATTATGGTTTATAAATTGATTTGGAATTTAAAATGAACTTAATTCAGAAATTTGAGAATTTAGTTTCCGGTGATTTCGAACTTTGGTTTTTAAATTTTTTTTTAAAGTATATAGTATTGGAAGTATTTTCGAATAGAAATCGTTTCAAAGAATTTTTAAAATGTTGAAATCAGTGCTCTTCTCTTTGTCGCTGGAAAATAAATTTCGGTGATGGCGGCCGCATCATCGACATCCATTTTCGAGTTTCGAAGTGGAGATATCATTCTGTAGCTTTGCTACGGTTTTGTTTTGAAAAATATTTTGATTTAAATTTCTTCAGTATAATTTGATTTATCTATATATAGGTATCTTATTTTAAAATTTAATTTGATTTGATATAAATATATTATATATATCCCTAAATTGTTAAAGTTAATCAGGAATCGGAAATATAATTCTTAAATTTTGTTAAAGGATGATTTTAATTATAAATAAGACCAAAATTTGGAATAAATATTTAAACTTGAATAATTGAATTGAGAAAAAAAAATTATTTGTATATTGTTCAACTGCATTCTAATACAACTTACCTAAATCATTCAGAAGTTGAATATGTGATTGGATAATATATAAGATAAATTGAATTTATAAATAAAATTGAGTGTTTATAATAAATGTTATACATTGAATTTTGATTATAAAGATGTTAATAGAACTAGATAAGATAATAAGTAAATTCAGTTAAAAATGAAATAACTTTGTTTTGAAAGAATTAATAAATTTGTTTTGAAAGAATTAATAAATTGAAATCTGATCAACTTATGAAAATACTTTGAATTTAAAAGCAATTAGTAAATATAAATTAATTTAAATCGAAACTTTTATGGTTTAAATTAATTTATATGGTTTAAAAATATGTAATAAGATATATTAAGTGAAATAAAATTTATAATAATTTGGAATTAAAGAATTAAATCTGTTGAAAATAATATATGATTATAATAAAAGATTATTCAAATTTATGGTTTAAGGAATTGAAAATTTAGGGTAATTGGATAATAAGATAATGAATTTAGAAATAGTTGAGATTTATTTTGGTGAAATCAAATGGATTAAATCAATTATTGAATAACAATCAATTTAAATTTGAATTTATATGGTTTAAATTAATTATTATTTTGTATTTCAAATCTGTTTTCTTCTGGTTGTTTCTATTCTCCTACCTCGTTCCTTTTCGGGGACGAAAAGTTTTGAGTGGGGGAGAGTGTAACGACCCGTAAAATTTCAACTGTTTAATAACGTAATTAGTTGAAATTTTGCGAAATTTCAAACGATAAAATTTTGAAATAAAAATTTAACACTTGGAATACGTCTAGTTTAACATAGCAGCTGGTAAATTTTCGTCCGAAAATACGAAAGTTTATTTCGCGCGTAAATTCACTTCAATTTAATCAGTTAAAAAGCGTTGTAAATAAAACGTTTTCAAAACCAAAATATTTTTACATAGAAAAATTCTAAACCATCTTCTGAGCAAGATTTCAGTTTGTCGTTTTTCCAAATTCGGACATCTTTGGCTCCGTCGTTCTTATTTTTTGCAAAATAGCAGTATTCTGGTACCGATATCGATTTTTATCGGATGATCGTACCACTGATATTTGTATACCGTTTTGATCGTCTCGTCGTGCTGATCTTCGTAGAATATTCTATTGTCAAATTCTGATGTTCGGTGCATGGCGGAATCGGTAAACAATTTAAGTTGTACCGGTATCCGTTGTGTGTCTTTTGGTTTCGGGTGTCTTTCCAATGCCACGTGAATTGATGAGCTTAATAAATTCAGCCATCTGCCTTTTCTATTCCCAAGTAACTTCTAACCTTTACCCTTCTAACCTGTTCATCATTATTTGTTGCTTGTATCTTTTCATTTTATTTGCCGTAAACAAAGTAAAAGTAACATTCTGCTAGAAGACAACACGCCATTCCTTTTTCTCTCATCCCTTGCCTGCACGTTCTCTCCTCTTCCACCACCATTATTTTCTTCCATTCTCGTCATTTCTTCTCCAAAGCAACACCCACCGCCAGCCCGATCTCCCACGAGCTCTGCAACCCATCCGCCTCTTCGCCGAACCCACATCCCCACCAAATCACGCAGTGCCAAACTCCTCCCCGCGTGCAGCCTGCTTCTCGTACCCGCCAACCCGAGCAAGTGCCTCTCCCCTGGCCAACCACGACAGCCAATAACCCACGTAGCAGACATGTTCGCCTACCTGCCTCCAACCCGCCTGCCTTGAACCGACCCCTCGCCTTATCTTCGTCGTCTTTCCATGCCTGACCGCCACCCCCCATGCAAGCACGCAACCCCACGCCTCTTCCCCTTCACTCCAACAACCCCGAGCCAACCTCGCGTCCCACCAACCCAGTTGCCTCCAACACCTGCTCACGCCGTCCACCACCCAGCAGCCACCTCCGCCTCAGATCTCGGCCACCATGTTCCTTTGCTTCGTTGAGATCTTTGAAGGCATCCTATATATATAAAGGTATTGCAGTAAGTTGTGATATATATATATATTTTCTTATTTTTTTTTTTAACCATATTGTATGTTGATTTTATAAGTTTTGTAAACTTGTTATAGGTTAATATATATGTTATGTTGGTTTATGGTATGATGTTATATGTTGTTATTATATATATAGTTTTATACTAAACGGGTTTGTAACTTTTGTTTTGAAAGGTGATGCATATACTATAAAGTTATACGTCAGTTTACATCTTATTTTATTTAAGTTCTATAGCCTGGTTGTTGTTTATATAAGCTATAAAGTTTATGCAGTTATACACATTTTATGTTAAAGGTTTTCTTTTCAAATAGTTGCAGTATCTAAGTTAAGTTATGTTGTTTATACAGTTACAAGTTATAAAGTTATGAATTTATAAAAGTTGTTTGTTTGAAATATAATATAAGTTGTTGTTACGTATTAAGTATGAAATATAGGTTGATCTGCTGTTATAATATGTATACGTGCTGGGTATATATAAGTCGCATAAATATATATGTTTTAGTAAACTGTTACTGTAAGGTATTAAAAATTCGATTTATATATATATGTTATTTGTGCATTACCTAAGTGCTTACAATGGTTATATTTTAAATAAAGTTACATTTATACGACAGTATGTATATCACAGAAAGCAAGATTTATGTATAATGTTATGATTGGGTTTTGCAGTGAATATTATATATAATATATATTAAGTGTCTTGCATTTTCTAATAAGTGTACCTATCTGAGTGTTGATTTTGTGTAAGTATATTTGTTTATATGATATGTATGGGTTTGCTATTTGTAGATACTGTGATTTTATACTATGTATATTCCAGATTTGATGTAAAGGAAATTTAATTTTAAAGTATATGTATAGATATTTTAAATATAAAATAAAATTTACTTGGATCCCACTTTTAAAGTATCTATATATAAGTATTGGTTTTAAATAATAATGTATATATACCTTTGATTTTAGATGTTTGTTTTTTTTAGACTAATTTTTGGAATCATATTTATATATACATTTGGTTTATGTTATAAAGTTTATTTTGTTTTACTGTTAGATTCTCTTAAAATATATACATGCTAGTTTATAATATTAGTATGGATAAGATTTCATTATATTAGCTAGTAGCTTATTGACTAGTGAAATGATTTAGATTTAAATTTTGTTAATGTATGATTCTTCCAAATCTACCATAAATGATATAGATTTTATTTTATTTTACCACTAAAGTTAAATTATTGATTTGAAGAGAAATAAGTATATTTCATTTTATATAGTTATATGTATAGTTGTATATTTGATTTCATATATATCGGTTATCTTCATCAATCCAGTCCTAATTTGATTCGACTATCTTGTTATCAGCCATGATCGTCGAATTCGCCCAATCTTGCTTTGATTTGGAATTCGTGCTTGAAATCGTAACTCCGTCTATCGTCGAATCTCTCTAGCCTCGAAAGGTGAGCACTCACTCACGATTAACGTTCTTTTATTTATTAAATTTGATTTCAATTGAAACGACAATTGAAATAGGCTGCTATTAGTTAATTACACTGTTATATATGCTATTGCCTGTATCAGTTCACCTGTGACATCTGACACCACTATCTGTTAATTATTTATGCGATGATAATACAGTTTGGCTGATAATTGATTGATTGTTGATGTTTGTATTGGACGTTAAATTGTTAATGTTAAAATGATAAATAGTATGAAACTGAACTTGATATAGGATAATTAAATGTTAAATTTGATTAACTGACATTTGTATAATATGACCCCTTTAACTGTTGAATTTATTGACACGTAGGATTTGTTTAAATTACATTTTGAACCACTGAATGTATGTTGTTAAAATTGATGATGGATGAATTGTAAATAGATGACAAGTGAAAAACCGTAATGTAATAATCTTTAATCTACATGAAATGATAGTGTAGATTCTAGAAATAAGTATATTAATTCGTACAAACAACAATGCGAATTAATACGGTTATTTCGGGATTATTTGAATTGATTATTGGATTGATATTGATTGTTGTTATTGCTTGTTTATTTACTTTGACACCATCCCAGTTATCACACTGCAAGTTCCCTTTGTTATACTTTGATTTTTGAATTGAATTGGAATCGGGTTGAAATGATAAATACCCAAATTGAACTTTGACCTAGGATAGAGAATTAAATAAAAACCCGATTGGTCAATAATTTGATTTAAAAAAATATACGAAGATTTTATTTGAATAAAGAATATGGTTTTGAAATGAAGTTGAAATTTGAATTTTTAATGAAAGGAAAATGTTAATAATCTGAAACGAAATATTAACGATGTAATTGATGAAAGTGTATTGTTTAATTTGAGAAATGATTTGATAATTAAGTTTGAAATTATAATCAAGTTTGAAATTATAATTAGGTTTGAAATTATTAAGTTTGAAATGATTTAATAATTAAGTTTGAAATTATAATTAAATTTGAAACAATTAAACTTTGAAATGATTTAATAATTAAGTTTGAAATTATAATTTAGTTTGAAATTATTAAACTTTGAAATTATTTAATAATTTAGTTTTGAATTATTTAATAATTAAATAAGATTGAATTATTTAATGATTAAATTGAATTGAATTCTTTAAAATTGAACTTTTGAATAAGTGAATTTTACTTCGTAAAGAATTGAAATTGAGTTTCTTTATTAATTAAGTTTTGGAAAATTATTTAAGGAAGTAAATAAGTGAAATTGGATTTCTTTAACAGAAATGAAATGTGATATTTTTGGAATTAATGTAAGACTTGTAATTGGAGAATTGATTTGACGAATTTAGTTTAATTCAAAATTGTAAGTTTTGTTTTAATGAAGTTGAACTTAAGAATTGATTAAAGGAATTGGAAATTTAATAGAAATTGTTTTGAATGATAAAGTAACTTAACGAATATTGAATGAAATCGATAAATGAGTTTAAATTGATTTGAATGTTAAATAGAATTTATTTAAATGATTTCGGAATGAAACTTATATTCGAACTTGAATCAATATTCGAATTGTTTTAAATAGAAATTGAAATTGAATTATAAGATTTTGAAACGGAAAATTGGAAGTTTTGAAACGAAAATTTGGAAATTGTTTTAGAAAGACAAATGAAATGTTGATTTACGAATTCTATTTGAAATTGAAATTGATTTGGTTTTTTTAAATATATAAACGACCAATCGGTGTAATAATTACGAAAGTTATTAAAGAGACCGGGATCGGTAATGGATATACTCTCTATCTGAACCGAAACCACTTTAATAACTATACGCGGAGTGTTGATCCAGAACGAAGTGGATGGTTTTGATGAACGCGTTGACTGAAGAAAGAGAACGATATTGGATGACCCCTGACATGACTAAAACAGGAGCCGCGCCGGGCCATTGAGGATCGCCATCTCTAGCGGACACACTTCTTCGATACCATATCTATTACTTTTGTGATTCGATTTGGGTGCACCCCTTGATTTGGGAGTGTTGTTCGCGGTGTTGGGATAGTAGCTGCTATGCCCAACATCAGTCCGGATCACGCAACTACTAGTATCCTAGTTGGTATTGCCTCATGTACCTTGTCATACTGATTATCCTATTCGCGACCACTACGATTTTGATTTGTACCTTTAGTATATGGATTGCCCTCTGGTGACTTCCGGTTTTGGGGAAACTACGGTCTTGTATATGCTTTTGGGAATAAACAGGTTAAGAGGTGTATGGGCCCTGCTTAACCCTACTTTGATATCTTTATATTACTGATAGACATTATCTACTTAGCATACATTACTACCTAGTAGATAGTTTAACGGATCCTTAAAGGATGGTTATTCTAAACATCCTTTGAGTTACTTGTATTTCAATTGCTATTTCACTTGAGTTGGATTTATTAATATAAGAATGTTAATCCTGACTCGAGTGTCTTGTGTTTTGCTTTACGCTCGGGTCAGACTGAGCGGTTCAGTTTTCGAGACTCACCTTTGGAGTTGGAGCTTTGCTTGGAGATCCAGCTATCTATCCAGCTTTCAGATATTCGATGATTCCAGTGATGTATTCTGATTTGTATCGGTTACTCTTCCGTTGTATCTGGTTTAACTCTGATGTATCGTATTACTCTTCTGTTGTAAACTCTGATGTATTTTATATATTCATATAGTAGCTTCATGAACTACTATCTCTTTTATTTCCGCTGCACTTATTACTCTGTGTCTGTGATCTGTGATATTTTATTTACTGTATATGTTCAGTTTTGCCAAATTTAAATTAACAACGCGGTATTTTGAGCAATTCAACTCCGGCATGAGTGTCTACCTATACACTTATAATGGACGCGAATGGTCCAAAATGGCGGGTCGTTACAAAATCATTTTACAAATCGATTTCCAAATTTATTTCAACACAAAAATCCATTTTCATTCAATACCAAATAAATTTTTATATCGATTTCCCAAAGATTTATTTTCAAATACCAAATCAATTACCAAATTGATTTCTCGAAATTAATCACCTTTTAAATAAATCCCTTTATTCTTTCTAAATTATTAAAATTCCATTTTCAATAGATTCTTCAACTTTTAAACAATGTTATTCAAAACCCATTTATTAATATCTTTTCCCATATTTTGGAAATAATTCGATTGGATTATAAAAATCAACTTTAATACTTTAATTGTAACAGTCTAAGCTTTTCTACTTTAATTTCAAAAATCAACTTTATTTATTTCTGGTATCTAACGATACCAAAATACACTCGACTAAATTATAGCCTTCAACAAATTCGATCATCAATATAATCATTCATGGATTATAAATAAATCAACACACAACATTGAAACAAATTCATACAATTTGAGGAATCCAGTTGGATCCCTCCAACCTGTTTCCCTGCATCCACATATGTTAGCACAACAATTAAATACCAATTCCACTTCGAGGTGGAATATCGCGGTATATGGGATTTATAAAATATCATCCGCTATTATGCGGCTCATAGGGTCTCATCCGCTATATAATGCGGGAAATCAATCGCAATATATATATATATATATATATCCTACCATATCTAATATCATCAATAGATAAATCATCCAAATCATCCAAACACATCCAGAATTTAAATTAAACTATTTAAATTCATTAAACAGTCAAGTGAGTGAGAAGATCTCACCTTTGCTTTTATTTTGCAATCTGTTCTAACTCTTTTCCATTTCCGGCTTATTTCTCAATTTTAGACCTTGTATAAACATTTATACAATTCATTAATATTGGAAATAATCAAATAATCAATTTCTATTTGAAAATTTTAATTAACTAATGATTTTAATTTTTAGACTAATAATTTAATTTTAAACAAATAATTTTCTTTTTTTCTTTTTCTGTGTAAAATTTTTCCTGTTTATCTATAACTTACTATAAAATGTTTATATACATGTTAAACCAGAGACTAATACCTTACTACCTCTACGAATTTGACTGCAGCTCCACACGACAGCCCTGCTTGCCTCACGCGACTGTCATCGATCATCTCCATGGACGAACTATGACCGCCAGAGCAGCCCCGCGAAACCCTACCATGCGCTCGTGCCCAGGAACCAGCTCTCGACCGCTGCCACGCTACTTGCGACATCGCCCACAAAATTCGCGAGCCACCCTAACCATCTACGGCTTCGCGAACGCCACAGGCGGTTGAATCGCCTCTATCGCTGTGACGACCCGCCCTTCTCGACCCTCGAAAATCGACACAAAATACTCAACAGTATAATATGCCGACGATCGAACGCCAGAAAAGACAGATTGTAGGAAAAAGAAAGAAGGTAGAAGAAGAAGAAGAATGAACTAAACAACATCAAAACCTCACAGTCGCAGCGGAATAAAATATAATATATAGAACAGAACTTTACACAAATCAAAACTATATCTGTTTATATACAATACATCTTCATCAGAGTATATCAATACAACCAATCATAACCAGTCAAACAATCTCAACAATTACAGCAGCGGAATAATACAAGTACGAGAAATACGTCTCAGACTCCAGCTCCTCTCCTGAGCTCCATAGCAACCTATCCTGTAATATACTCGGTCTGACCCGAGCATTATAATAAAATAACACCCGAGTCAGTCTGGAATACCAGCGCATCATAAATACATCCAAACTGATTATAAAGTTCAAAAATCCTTTGAAACAAAAGCATCTCGTAAGACCACGCCACAAATAAACATGTCAGGTTTTTACCTTACGATAGCTAAAACACTTTTTATAAAAATCCTCTGATATTATAATAGTGTCTATAGAAAGTAAAATAGAATCTAGCTGAAATGCTTGCATCTCACATTTCAACAATAGTTGGGCACAATCAAAACCGTACAGGCTCGTAGGGAGAATGGATTTCCAACGAATGACTAGGCACTGGGGTACCACCTGTCACAGTACGTGGCCTAGATCACCGTACCGAGGAGTACGCCCGCTCCCCTGCAACACAAGGCCGGAACCATCCCTTACTGGATGATCCCGAATAAAATCACCCCACGGTTGGGATCAGCAACCGCACCACTAAGCCGAAATAAAAAGGGACATCTAGACAGGGATGACCTTACCCTCCAGTGGGAGCTACCCACGAAGCCTTGCTGCATAACCCCTGATTTTCAGTCATTCCCGGTTGATGAGGTTCGAGGCTAAACGATACCTTTCAGAACATATCCCTTAGAATGCCCATCGTCCACCTGACGATGTCACGAAAGCATTCGTCCATACAAGTCCGTCCCGGGTCCGAACGGAACCGAAGGCACTACTCCTACTACATCCATTTTGGAAATATCCTCAGGATTAGTAGCGACTAGCCCTTGCTCTTCACTGCTCCATCTTCGACTCCGAAATCGTTTTCGCGAAACGTACAAACCGGATCGAAGTGGTTTTCGAGTCTCCAGACCTAGAATCCCGGTATACGGAAACTCGATCCCGGTCTCTTCGAAACGATCAGCGCATTTGGCCAATATTGATAGTTGGTGATTTAACTATCAATTAATGTTCACAAACATCCATACACATCCATCACACAATAAATAATCTCCATATTATTTATTTTCTTCTAATATCTTTCAAAGATATATTTTCACATTTTCAAAACTCATTTGAAAACAATTTTCCACTCTTCCTTTACAAGGTAAATTTTTTTTACCCTTTATTCCCATCGGGAATAACCAAGTATAAAACAATTTGCATTTAAAACAGTTAAAAATACTTATACTGAAATATACTTTAAAATATGAAAATTACTTCTATTTATTTACTCAAAATATAAATTTTTAAACCTTTACATAGAAAAGATAAATTCCAAACTAGTTTAAATAATATATTTAATAAGATCTAAACTCGATTTAAATAAAGGTTTGATTTACTAAATATATAGGTAGAGTTTAAAAGATAATACTAACTTCCCAATAACTTAAACAAATAATTTTAAAAGCAAATTTACTAACTTCTCCTTTTAAAATAATAATTTCTTAAAAATACTCTTTGAACAATTTAAACTTTAACTTTTAATTAAATAGAAACCTTTAAAACTTTAACTTGGTTTTCCTAGAGAAACACTATCCCGTTCAACATTCCAAAGTATCCTTTATATAAATCCAAACGATTTATTTCAAATTCAATTTATGCTTACAACATAAATTCCCAATTCCATACTTATCTATAACCTCATCCGAAGTTCATACCCAATTTCCCATGTCCGGAAATTCATTTTTAAATCATAGTTTAAAACATTTTAAATTAAACATTTTTGGTGAATTTCCAATGGAAGCCAAATTTCCAATTCACTTAATTAAATTCCAATGAAATACGGCATTTCAAAACATTCTATTTTTCATTTGAACTTGTTAATTTATAGTCGGAAACTCCATTTTAACATATTTTTAATTTCCGGATAACATTAGTCATTATTAAAATAAACACCGTTATTTTAAACAATTTATAATTTCATAAATTTAATCTCCAGAAAATTATACTTTCCATTTACCCATTTCATAAACTTCCCATTATATTCAAAATCCCAATTTGGCCCAATTTACATTTTCTTTCCAATCTGATTTCAAATTTTATTCTTTGAAATTCTAAATTTAACAATTCATTTTATTTCGTAAAAACCCAATTTAATCCATTTATAATTAAATTCTGTGATTACAATTTATACCACAATGTCACAGAACAACTAAATTTCCAGATTTGTCAATCACATCATATAAACAGGTATCACTATCAATTATAAAATAATTGCTACATTGTGAGGAATCCAGTTGGATCCCTCCAACCTGTTTCTCCCTGCATCACAGATATTAGCACATCGCAATATAAATATCAATCCAGACTGATAATAATAATTATATTCAGCCATCCACACAGATATTTAAATAACAACTATTTAAAATGCCTAGCATCCAGATGTGAGTGAGAAAAACTCACTTTGAGTTTCGGCGAGCGTTCGAAATTTTAAATTAAACCGAACGACGCTCGATTTAACCCAAATTTCTACTTGCTCGGAATGACTCCGGATCTGCACCATCACGAAGTACGCGACACTGCGATTCCAACGGTTCCAGTTTCGTCGAATTCTGATATCATATGAACGAGTTATTTAATCTTATAGATTTTGAATATAAATTTAAATTAAATTATATATCAACCTCAAAAACAGATCTCGGCTGTTTATCAAAGTTCAAAATTAAGGCCACAGGATCGTCATCTCCCTCACGCGATATCACAGATCGCGAAACCCATAATAGCCGAGATTAGGTCATGAGTCGCCCCCAACTACTATCGTTGATACCACGATCGGTCGCCGCCAATACGAGCGCCCAAACCCGCTCTGCCCATGGCCCAAAATCCATGAAGCTCGGTGCCTTCATCTCTATGATATCGCGAACGAACGCGTGGACGAACGGGCCCCAGTTCCGCCCCCAAACGACGATTATAGCCTAGATCCACCATCAGATTTAAAGATCTCGGCACGCTCTACGATCTTCGTGTTGAAGCTTTGTGATATTATTGCGTGGATCTCGAGTAAAACGAGGAAGAAGATGATGAGGTATCGGCCATTGATAACAAAGAGTGGCGGCTGGAACGTTATTCTCTAGGGTTTGAATCATAGTGTGAATTTATATAATGGTTTAATATTATTTTATTAATAAAATATCTCAATTTAACCATTAACGCGAACGACCTCCAATTCTCACGTTCCGACAGGTTACCCTGGGGTTTTTCCGCGTTCCGGACACAATGGAAGAGGTTTCGTAAGCTAATTTGATCGTATGAGCGAGATACGAAATTAAACGATCAATTTAAAATTAAATTGGTTAAATCGATTTCGATGCGTTTCGAGCTGCCACGGTCAAACGACAACTCCGATAGCTACGAAAATTGAAATCCGATAATAACTAACTTTTACGGATCCAATGGAACTAGTTTCGTCGAATTCCGAGACTGCGCCCCGGAAGGCTATTTTAACTCGTCTATTAAATCGGGCGATTTTCTAAAATTATCAAAAACACTTAAAATTTTACTTTTATAATTTTATTAACTTAACAATACATCATATAAAATTTATAAACACATTAAAAATGATTCTGGCTCATTCCAGACCAAAATCTGATTAAATTGCATTTTAATAATATTAAATTCATTTTTAAATTAATATAAATCCCAAATATTCATTTATCAACTTTAAAATTCTTCTCAAAGTCCAATAACATTATTTATGTCCAAATAGACTTTAAAATAAATTTTAAAACCATTTTATAGCTATTTACACCCAGATTCACCTTTTTATCCTAATCCCAAATATTTAATAATTATTTTTCCATTAATCAAATTCAACCAGAAATTACTATAATTAAAAATTACAGCTTATTTCATTGATTTAACCCAAATCCATTCATTTCAAAAACAATTAAGGATCCACATTAAACATTTAAAATGAATTAAATGTTCAAATTCAATAGCTTAAAAATACGGGATGTTACATTCCTCCCCCCTTATAAAAATTTCGTCCCCGAAATTTGCTAAGGTAAAAATATACTCTCAAACTCATTTACTTATCCAATTTGCTTAGTTAAAAGCTTATATTCACTTTCCCAAAAAGTTTCAGCTCCATTTCAAAACCCTTTGCTTTCTTTACTCTAAAGCCTTCATTTTAACATTCGCTTCCAAAATAACTTTACTAGTTATTAAAAATTTTCCCGAAACCCCAAAAATTTTCTAACTCCCAAAATTTGTGGAAAATTTTGGCGGAGTCTCCTTTGCACGGAGGAGCTTCTGCGATATCGCAGGATACACAAATATATATACATCGGCTCACACGGCCGGAAACCAAAATATATCACAATATATATATCATTTTCCCAATTATATTTGCGTAGGCGTACCTTTTAGCAAATTTTTTTAATAGCGAGCGGCTAATATCGCACATACGCGCTCCAACACTCTCGAACGCCTCCCGTACCTGTACTATACTCAACAAACTCATCAGTTTCAGGATATGAGCATTTTAATAACATTTCCAACACAAATGCAAGCCAAACATATTCATTTCATAACCAAACCAAGCAATTTCATAATGTAACAATGTTAACCATATTTTACCAACAATTTAAAGGTTTCAATCACATTCGAATTACTTATTCAAGTCTACTTCATTTTATTTCACTTGAATGCCTTAAATTCAAGTTTCCAATCACCTTTCAAGTTACTTATTCAAGTCTAACCTCATTTTATTTCATTTGAATGATTTACATTCAAGTTCACCATATACCATTCATATTTATTTCACCAATTCATTTCCACTTCAACATGATTACATATGCCTTTCTTACATTTTAAATTTTAACTTACATTCCAAAGTTGATTTACAGTCAAATTTCATTTTGAACTTGAAATATTTGCATTTCAATTATGATCCATTTCCATTCATATGCAAACATTACTCATTAAGAGGTCAATTCATTCCTATTGATTCAAAATCAATTTCATTTGCTATTCTTAACCAATTCACTTGCATTCATATACAAAACTCTTTGAATTGGGTTCCCATTCATATCAATTTATTCACAATTCAATTCTAATTGCTTTTAAACACTCAATTTCAAATACATGCAAATTTCCATGTCATTCAAGCAAAACAATTGCCACTTAAGCTTATCACCATTCAAAATTAATTTCAACTTGGATGTGTATTAATTTTATTCAATTTTAGCATTGTTCACAATCCAAGTATTTTCTTTTCCGAATGCAATTGTTAAATTCAATATTTCCTCTACATCTTTATTTCCATTAACCAAATTCAAGTTTATATTAATATCATTCGATCCTGGGTTATATTCAACTCATACATTCTTAATTCACCACAATAATTAATGAATATCATTTTACTTTCAATTCAATTTTATTATCCAACAAATTCCATTCAAATTTCTTAATAAAGCTCATCCACAATCATTTGTTTCTCTTCCAGTTTTGCTTAAGTTCTTTCACAACATTTTCATCATCTTCTTATATCAATTTTATTTTATTTTCATTTGATTCTCATTCAATCAAATTTCAATTTATTTACGACCTTAATGCTCTTTGTTTATTTATCCAATCCATTTTAGATTTATTTTATCAACAAAGAGACCATTTAAATTATTTCTCTCATTTGAATTTACTTACAATTCAAACCATCACTATTATAATCTAATTCCATTATTCATTCTCACTTCCAACATTTATTGCCAAACTTAAATTTCATTCAACAACTGAATTTTTCCCTTACTTTCTAAATTTTGACCAAACTATCAAAATTCTATTTATTGCAATACAAATTCCATTTAATTTAGCTTACACAAAACTCATTGCCAAACAATCATTTTAAATTTAATTTAGTGAGCATTTACTTCATTCAACATCCCTTCAACTAAATTAAATTTCCATTTAATTAAATTCTTATCCAAATTTAATTCAAGGTTAACTAGATTATATATGCATTTTCAATTTAATTCCTTTCCAGAATTAATTCAAGTTCATCTAAATTTTATTTAGCCCACCTGAATTTAAACCATTTCCTTTACTACCTTAAATAAGAATTTAATTACATTCATTTATATCCATAACACAACTGAAATTTTAATATTCAGCTTAATTCCATCTTAGTCAAACTTAAACCAAATTCAATTTAATCTTAATTCTCCATATCCAAGTTCAACTTATTTACTAACTTCAGTTCACTTACCTCTTTTATATTTTATAATTGCTTCACCTTACCTTGCATTCCATTTAAAATTAAGTTTGAATTCACCATTCCATTTATTATTTCCATTTGTGATTATAATTCCATTTTACTTGAGTTAAAATCAAATCTTCCATTCTCAAGTTCTCCAACTTATTTACTTATAAGTTTATATTGCTCATTTCAAACCAATCCACATTTTTATAATCACAATGTCAAATTTTAACACTTAATAACTTAAGAATATGAATTCATTTGCACAATCATAAGCATTACATTTCACCGTTATCTCAACTTCCATTTAATTCCAATTCATTTAGATTTAATTCAATTTCAAATTCTTAATTTTATTTAACTTATCACAAGTTAAATCCAGATATATTCCATTCACCTTCATTTATTCAAAGTAAATTTACATTCCATATATACTCAATTCTTCTTTAAATCAACTTTCCTTTATAAGTTATATAGTTGAATCATTTCAACTTTCACATTTTTATTTTAAAATAGAATTCCCAGAATTCAATTTACCCGGATTTATTTCAAAACCAATTCGAAATAAAAATCAACACATTCCCATTTGATATCCAAATCAAATACCAAATTCCAAAACAAACTGCTTTTACCAAACAATTTTCCTTTGAAAATTCCAAAATCACTTGTTTTCCCAAACAAGCCCAAACAATGTCATAACCAACTATTTTGGTAGCAATCCATCACTTTAGAAACCCGAGAATGAATTCTAATGATGTGGCCAGCATCATCAGGATTATTTTCCAGCGACTGAAGTGAGTTCAATGCTTTCCACTTCCAAAATCCACCTCAAAACCATTTCTATTCAAAAATATTTTCCAAAATATACTCCATCGTTGACTTCAAAACCTTTGGAAAACATTTCAACATTCCCAAAATTTCAATCAAATTCAATTAAAAACCCTTCCCAAAATTTCCGGAATCAAAATTCTGGTTTAAATCAAATTTTAATTATGCTTCTTCTTACTTAAACCATATTGAGTTAACTCTATTTGGTTATAAACCATTTTAATATTTTAACTTCTTATTTTCTTATATATATCATTCCAAATTTTAGATCATGTTTTAATTTCTTATTTGATTATAGAAGAAACTACCAAACAAGCATCCAATACATATAATAATTTAGAAAATTATTTCTTTTTATATCAAAATACAATTTTGGGTAAAATTATTTCATTTACCCACTTTAAAAACAATACTATGTCGGTTTATCTTGTTTAAGAGTTTAGAAACCCCTATCGATACGGTTGTACTTCCCGCACCGACCAGAATTCATAAACACTCAACCGATAAGTCAACACAGTACAAAAACAATTTTATATCCACTAACAAGTACGCTCTCATAGCTATTAGTATACTCAACTCATTATAGAGTACTTCTGACTCTATTTAAAAATGAGTAATTTTCCCACCAAAGCCTAGGTTGTCGCCAACCTAAGCTCTGATACCAAGTGTGACGACCCGCCCTTCTCGACCCTCGAAAATCGACACAAAATACTCAACAGTATAATATGCCGACGATCGAACGCCGGAAAAGACAGAATGTAGGAAAAAGAAAGAAGGTAGAAGAAGAAGAAGAATGAACTAAACAACATCAAAACCTCACAGTCGCAGCGGAATAAAATATAATATATAGAACAGAACTTTACACAAATCAAAACTATATCTGTTTATATACAATACATCTTCATCAGAGTATATCAATACAACCAATCATAACCAGTCAAACAATCTCAACAATTACAGCAGCGGAATAATACAAGTACGAGAAATACGTCTCAGACTCCAGCTCCTCTCCTGAGCTCCATAGCAACCTATCCTGTAATATACTCGGTCTGACCCGAGCATTATAATAAAATAACACCCGAGTCAGTCTGGAATACCAGCGCATCATAAATACATCCAAACTGATTATAAAGTTCAAAAATCCTTTGAAACAAAAGCATCTCGTAAGACCACGCCACAAATAAACATGTCGGGTTTTTACCTTACGATAGCTAAAACACTTTTTATAAAAATCCTCTGATATTATAATAGTGTCTATAGAAAGTAAAATAGAATCTAGCTGAAATGCTTGCATCTCACATTTCAACAATAGTTGGGCACAATCAAAACCGTACAGGCTCGTAGGGAGAATGGATTTCCAACGAATGACTAGGCACTGGGGTACCACCTGTCACAGTACGTGGCCTAGATCACCGTACCGAGGAGTACGCCCGCTCCCCTGCAACACAAGGCCGGAACCATCCCTTACTGGATGATCCCGAATAAAATCACCCCACGGTTGGGATCAGCAACCGCACCACTAAGCCGAAATAAAAAGGGACATCTAGACAGGGATGACCTTACCCTCCAGTGGGAGCTACCCACGAAGCCTTGCTGCATAACCCCTGATTTTCAGTCATTCCCGGTTGATGAGGTTCGAGGCTAAACGATACCTTTCAGAACATATCCCTTAGAATGCCCATCGTCCACCTGACGATGTCACGAAAGCATTCGTCCATACAAGTCCGTCCCGGGTCCGAACGGAACCGAAGGCACTACTCCTACTACATCCATTTTGGAAATATCCTCAGGATTAGTAGCGACTAGCCCTTGCTCTTCACTGCTCCATCTTCGACTCCGAAATCGTTTTCGCGAAACGTACAAACCGGATCGAAGTGGTTTTCGAGTCTCCAGACCTAGAATCCCGGTATACGGAAACTCGATCCCGGTCTCTTCGAAACGATCAGCGCATTTGGCCAATATTGATAGTTGGTGATTTAACTATCAATTAATGTTCACAAACATCCATACACATCCATCACACAATAAATAATCTCCATATTATTTATTTTCTTCTAATATCTTTCAAAGATATATTTTCACATTTTCAAAACTCATTTGAAAACAATTTTCCACTCTTCCTTTACAAGGTAAATTTTTTTTACCCTTTATTCCCATCGGGAATAACCAAGTATAAAACAATTTGCATTTAAAACAGTTAAAAATACTTATACTGAAATATACTTTAAAATATGAAAATTACTTCTATTTATTTACTCAAAATATAAATTTTTAAACCTTTACATAGAAAAGATAAATTCCAAACTAGTTTAAATAATATATTTAATAAGATCTAAACTCGATTTAAATAAAGGTTTGATTTACTAAATATATAGGTAGAGTTTAAAAGATAATACTAACTTCCCAATAACTTAAACAAATAATTTTAAAAGCAAATTTACTAACTTCTCCTTTTAAAATAATAATTTCTTAAAAATACTCTTTGAACAATTTAAACTTTAACTTTTAATTAAATAGAAACCTTTAAAACTTTAACTTGGTTTTCCTAGAGAAACACTATCCCGTTCAACATTCCAAAGTATCCTTTATATAAATCCAAACGATTTATTTCAAATTCAATTTATGCTTACAACATAAATTCCCAATTCCATACTTATCTATAACCTCATCCGAAGTTCATACCCAATTTCCCATATCCGGAAATTCATTTTTAAATCATAGTTTAAAACATTTTAAATTAAACATTTTTGGTGAATTTCCAATGGAAGCCAAATTTCCAATTCACTTAATTAAATTCCAATGAAATACGGCATTTCAAAACATTCTATTTTTCATTTGAACTTGTTAATTTATAGTCGGAAACTCCATTTTAACATATTTTTAATTTCCGGATAACATTAGTCATTATTAAAATAAACACCGTTATTTTAAACAATTTATAATTTCATAAATTTAATCTCCAGAAAATTATACTTTCCATTTACCCATTTCATAAACTTCCCATTATATTCAAAATCCCAATTTGGCCCAATTTACATTTTCTTTCCAATCTGATTTCAAATTTTATTCTTTGAAATTCTAAATTTAACAATTCATTTTATTTCGTAAAAACCCAATTTAATCCATTTATAATTAAATTCTGTGATTACAATTTATACCACAATGTCACAGAACAACTAAATTTCCAGATTTGTCAATCACATCATATAAACAGGTATCACTATCAATTATAAAATAATTGCTACATTGTGAGGAATCCAATTGGATCCCTCCAACCTGTTTCTCCCTGCATCACAGATATTAGCACATCGCAATATAAATATCAATCCAGACTGATAATAATAATTATATTCAGCCATCCACACAGATATTTAAATAACAACTATTTAAAATGCCTAGCATCCAGATGTGAGTGAGAAAAACTCACTTTGAGTTTCGGCGAGCGTTCGAAATTTTAAATTAAACCGAACGACGTTCGATTTAACCCAAATTTCTACTTGCTCGGAATGACTCCGGATCTGCACCATCACAAAGTACGCGACACTGCGATTCCAACGGTTCCAGTTTCGTCGAATTCTGATATCATATGAACGAGTTATTTAATCTTATAGATTTTGAATATAAATTTAAATTAAATTATATATCAACCTCAAAAACAGATCTCGGCCGTTTATCAAAGTTCAAAATTAAGGCCACAGGATCGTCATCTCCCTCACGCGATATCACAGATCGCGAAACCCATAATAGCCGAGATTAGGTCATGAGTCGCCCCCAACTACTATCGTTGATACCACGATCAGTCGCCGCCAATACGAGCGCCCAAACCCGCTCTGCCCATGGCCCAAAATCCATGAAGCTCGGTGCCTTCATCTCTATGATATCGCGAACGAACGCGTGGGCGAACGGGCCCCAGTTCCGCCCCCAAACGACGATTATAGCCTAGATCCACCATCAGATTTAAAGATCTCGGCACGCTCTACGATCTTCGTGTTGAAGCTTTGTGATATTATTGCGTGGATCTCGAGTAAAACGAGGAAGAAGATGATGAGGTATCGGCCATTGATAACAAAGAGTGGCGGCTGGAACGTTATTCTCTAGGGTTTGAATCATAGTGTGAATTTATATAATGGTTTAATATTATTTTATTAATAAAATATCTCAATTTAACCATTAACGCGAACGACCTCCAATTCTCACGTTCCGACAGGTTACCCTGGGGTTTTTCCGCGTTTCGGACACAATGGAAGAGGTTTCGTAAGCTAATTTGATCGTATGAGCGAGATACGAAATTAAACGATCAATTTAAAATTAAATTGGTTAAATCGATTTCGATGCGTTTCGAGCTGCCACGGTCAAACGACAACTCCGATAGCTACGAAAATTGAAATCCGATAATAACTAACTATTACGGATCCAATGGAACTGGTTTCGTCGAATTCCGAGACTGCGCCCCGGAAGGCTATTTTAACTCGTCTATTAAATCGGGCGATTTTCTGAAATTATCAAAAACACTTAAAATTTTACTTTTATAATTTTATTAACTTAACAATACATCATATAAAATTTATAAACACATTAAAAATGATTCTGGCTCATTCCAGACCAAAATCTGATTAAATTGCATTTTAATAATATTAAATTCATTTTTAAATTAATATAAATCCCAAATATTCATTTATCAACTTTAAAATTCTTCTCAAAGTCCAATAACATTATTTATGTCCAAATAGACTTTAAAATAAATTTTAAAACCATTTTATAGCTATTTACACCCAGATTCACCTTTTTATCCTAATCCCAAATATTTAATAATTATTTTTCCATTAATCAAATTCAACCAGAAATTACTATAATTAAAAATTACAGCTTATTTCATTGATTTAACCCAAATCCATTCATTTCAAAAACAATTAAGGATCCACATTAAACATTTAAAATGAATAAAATGTTCAAATTCAATAGCTTAAAAATACGGGATGTTACAATCGCCATCATCCGATTAGCGAGCTCGACCACCCTCAAAGTCCTAGTTGTCATGACGAGATCTCCGCTACCCCGAATCGAAGCCACTGGCCTTGCGATTATCGATCGTGTGCCATCCTCCCCCTTTTTTTTGAATTGGATTCGACTTCGAACAGATGGGAAGAAGAAGAAAGATCGAGGAGCGGTTACTAGATTCGAATGAAAAAGGAAATTTAGGAAGAACGGAATTGAAGCATTGCTCGGCCATTATTATTATTTCGTTCTAACTGAAGATGAAAAGGAGAAGTATCGGCCATTGAAAAACAATGCCGGCGGCTAAAGAATAAACTAGGGTTTCAGCCCTAAAACGTGAATATATATATACTTATATATTAATATAATAATATTTTCAAAAATTACTTAACTTTTTAAACAAATTCCAATTGAAACGTGCCGACAGGCATTTATAAGGTTTTTACCCGCGTTCCGAACACAATGGAATGTGTTTCGGAAGCTAATTCGATCATATGTGCGAGTTACGGAAATAAACGATCAATTTTAAATTAAATCGATTAAAATAATTTCTATGCGTTTTGGGCTGCCACGGTCAAACGTCAACTCCGATTGCTACGAAAATTGAAATCCGATAATAATACAATATTAAGGATCCAATGGAACTGGTTTCGTCGAATTATGAGATCGTGCCCCGGAAGGCTATTTTTGAATATTGATTAAACGATAAAATTTGAAAACTGAACGAATCACTTTTAAATTCAATTCTGAAGCTTTTATTATCTTCAGTATTATCAATATAGATTTTACAAGACTTCATATTATTTTTAATCAGCTTAAAACTGAAGATTCAAATTTTTACCCAACTTCAGTAAATTAAATTCAATAATTAAATTGCCAAATTCATTCTGATATTTGAATTTCAAGTTAAACTAAATTTCAAATATTTAAAATCAATTAAATATTCTGATTTTCCAATGTCAAAAATTCAGGGTCGTTACACCCAAAGACATCTGTTTAGCAGAATAAAACACCGTTGTACTAACAAATTATAGTTGGTATCTATTTAGCAGAATAAATCATCGTTCTGCTAATTAACTTGTATTTGACATCTGTTTGGCAGAATAAATTACCATTCACCATAGTTCATAAAGTAGATTATGTTGACATCTATTAGGCAAATATAAGCCCATTCTGCCATTATATTAACTTAGATAAGTCTTTAGTACAATAAATCCTGGTCTTGTATTTTGATAACTTCGACATTTTCTTATATAATTGATTGTTATTGGTTAATTCCCTTATACATATCTGCTTATTATATAGATACCCATGTTATAAATTAAAAAGTAAACTTAGATAAAAGAGAACCATTATGATAACTAAGTTTCTTTCTGATTTTAAGGTCAATCATACTTTTAATAATGGTTTCAAGTTAAGTAATGATTTAGTAAAGTTGTTTTAAATAATCGTTTTGTTTATCAAATGTACTTTATTAAGGTAGTTTTGTTTAAATAAGGAATATTTATAAGAAAGTTTTATAAATGATTTTGGATATTAAAAAAGGAAGTTTTATAAATAATTTTGATATTCATAAAAGAGTTTTGTAAATTTAACTTAGTGATTTATCAAGTGGGTTTGGAATTTAAGTAAAGGAGGTTCATAAATGAAAGAGATTTATTAAGAGGATTTATAGAAGGAAATTTATAAAAGAATTTGAGATTGTATTCCCTTTAACTGACCTTCTTAATTCTGGTGGTATGGACATCGTTCCATACTTAACACTGAAGGAATATTGTTTGAGGTTATCTTTATCTCTAATTTAAATAAAAATTTGTTTTGATCCTTGATATGATTTGGAAATGAGAAATCTTTCACGGATGTTTTGTGAATATATTTATGTCAATGAGATAAGTATATGAATGTTTTTGTTAAACACTTTTGAAAAGTGTTTTAATAAATAAAAGAATTAGTTTGAGGCTTAGTGGTTGCTATGGGTAATTAAATCTTTGAATTTGTTGTTGTTTGTTTATTTGATGGTTAAATAACTAACTATCAAATCTAGACAAAAATATAACTTCAAAAATATCTAGTAGAAACACGTGAGTTATATGGCCAAGTCAACTTTGATGATGTTGTACTGTGCGTATAAATCTCATTTTGTTCTCCTAGGAAAAATGATAGGAAGATCCATCCACTTAAACGGTTAGGGATTGATCCCTGCTCCTATGCATTGTCTGATTATTTCTAAAAGAACCAGAGTTGAGTTTATCGGAACTATCGAATGTTGTTTCGAAGAGACCGGGATCGGATAAGTAAAAATTATCTGAAAATCACTTCGATCCAACTCAAGTGTTTCAAACTGAAGATATCTTGAAGACTATTGAAGATGGAGCTTTTGAAGTGCAAGGGTTACTTGCTACTATTCTCGAGGGTGATTCCAAAATGGATGTAGTAGAGGTAGTACCATCGGTTTCATTCAGACCCAAAACGAACTTGTATAGATGAATGCTGCTATTGCTGCTTGGAGGGCAGTGTTAGAATTCCAGGACGGTTGCTATATAAAAAGGTAATCATAGCCTTAAGCCTCATCAACTAGGAAAATGACTAAAGTAGGGACATACGACAGGGCTATGTGGGTTGCTCCTATTAGGGTATGATCATCCCAAGATCTAGTGTTTATATCTCTATGTATGCTTCGAGGCCCATTATGGTTGTTCATCATGACCAAGGGCTAATCATATTCGGTGCTATCCCGTAAAGGGTAGGGCCGGTCCTGAGTAACAGAGGTGCAAAGTGTTGTACCCTCCCGTACATTTTATCTAGAGGTATACGGATAAGGTGCGTAGACCCTTACCCTTTCATAGTTGGAATCCATTCTTCCATAAGTGCCTTCGGACTTGATTATATACCTATTATGCTAGAATTTAATAATATAAAATTTTAGGCTATGATTATTAAGTATTTGTACCTAAGACATTATCATAATATCATTGGATTTTCTGCATAAAGTGTTTTGGTTATCGTAAGGTAAAAACATGTCCGTGTTTATGTGTGGCATGGTTTTACGAGATACCTTTGATTTTAAAAGGTTTTTATAAGTTAAATAAATATAATTCCTTGTGATTTGAGTTTCTCATGCTTGTATTACCAGACTGGTCTGGGCGTTATTTTTCTTATAATGCTCAGGTCAGCTTGAGCATATTTGTAACGACCTACAAATTTTAACTGTTTTAATGACGTAATTAACTGAAATTTTGTGAAAATTTTAATATAAAATTTGTAAATGAAAATTTGATATTTGGAATACGTCTATTTAAAACATAGCAAATGGTATATTTTCATCTGATAATATGGAAGTTTATTTTCTTGTGTAATTTTATTTAAATTTAAATCAGTTAATATTTGATGATAATAAAATGTTTTCCAAACTTGAATATTTTTACATATTAAATTTGTAAATCATCTTCTGAGTGAGACGTCATATTCCGTTTCTCCAAATTTTGACTGTTATTGCTCCGTTTATCTTATTTTCGACAAATCATCAACATTTTCGGTACCGATTATCGACTTTTGATAGGATGATCGTACCGTTGATATCTGTATACCGTTTTGATTGTCCCGTCGTGCTGATCTATGCAGCATATTCATTTGTGTGTTTTGAAGTTCGATACTCGACAAAATCAATAAAATGACTAATCGTGCTGGTATCCAATTTAAAACTTTTCAGGTTCCCATTCTTTCATCTACCTAACTGTTGAAATCCAACAGCCACTTGTTTTTCATATTCCCGTGATTATAGTTTGGCTGTTGCTTTTTCTTGTTTATTCATTTCTTACCCCGGATCCATTGCATACAATTTAATATAGCCTGTTGAAATATAACAGCCAATTGTTCTTCATCCCCACCTTCCTCTTCAACAAACCAATGCAACCCACCTCATTCCCATGCTCGTTCGACAACCGGCCTCCCTCCACCGAAGTTTACCGCCTCATCATCATCACATCTTGCGACCAGATCTGCTCCACTTCCCGAGGCCAAGTGCCAACCGACCATCAATCATCACCACCTAGCCTTCATTCACCCTCCCTCCGTTTGAACCCCAACCAGGCCGAGCTCCTCCACTCAGTGCCTTCCACGTCAGCAGCCTTGCTCCCCTCTCCCTCATCACCGCATGTAGTTCTTATGTTCATTCCCCACCACATCTCCTCTTCCTCCATCAGCCAATGTCACAACCCTTGGTGACAGCCTCCCCCTCTCCTATTTCTCAAGCAAGCTTTCTTTTTTTGGTGGTATATATTATTTATAAAGAGCTGTATCATATGCACGTATAATATATAATGGTTTACTAAATTCTTTTTCTTTTAACTGAATATATTAATATATATTTAGATGTATGCGTGTGTTATGTATATATTATATATTTAAAGTGTTATCTTTTATATATATTACTAATTTATATAAAATTTTGGGATTTGTTATACCGATATATCATTAGCTTATATATTCTATTATATGTATATATATAGTGTTTGTATATCCATATTTGTTTTATATATTGCTGATGGTCTACATAGTTATACAGCTTGCATAGTTGTTAATCTAACTTTATATATATATGGTTATGTTGGTACACATATATACAACACGTTTTGGTTAATATTTTGAAAATGTGTTTTGTTTAAATGTATATAGATAATATGTTTAATATTGTTTGAAATATTTTGTAAATTATGGACTTTTATAAATATTGATTTCAAGGGAATATAATATGAAGATTTATTTTATATGTGTTTATTTTAAAACAATGATTTTGAAATACATATTTAATTAAATTTAAAAGTGTGTTTGAATTTAAAATATGATTTTATATATGTATATAGTCATATATATTTGTTCATTTATACCATTGAACTTCATCAATCCAGTTTGATTTGATTTCATTGATTCCTTGTTATCAGCTTTGATCGTCAAATTCGTACCAATCTTGATTTGCTTTGGAATTCATGCTTGGATTCGTAACTCATTTCATTCTCGTTCATCTCTAGGCTCGAAAGGTGAGCAATCACTCACGATTAACGTTCTTATATTTATTAAATTTGATTTCTATTGAAACGACAATTGAAATATGCTGTTGTTAGTTATTTACATTGCTATATATATGCTATTATTTGTATCTGTTCATTTGTGACATCAGACACCATTATCCGTTATTTATATTGATGATATATGCCTGTTTTATTATTATCATATCTGTTATCACTCTGCAAGTTCCCTGTTAGTATAGAATTCCCCATGGGTCGAAATGATGCATACCCGAACAATCTGTAGAATAGGAGAAAATCGTTATGGGTTGAAATGATAAACACAAGCGATTTTCATTTGAATTGAATTTGGGATTGCAGGTTGAAATGATATATATATATATACTCGCATATATTTAAATTACAGATTGAAATGATAAATATCCGTATCACTTGACCATAGGATAGAAAATTATATACACCATTGGTCTATATTTAAATATTTTGGAAATGATTTCTATGGTTTTAGAAAAAAATATATGGTTTAATAAATATTGATTTAAAGATATATAAATATATATAAATGTATTTTATAAAGTTAAATTCTTGATTTTCAAAATTTATGTTTGAAAATTTTTAAAATTATAAGTTAGTTTTGAAATTATAAATTTTAAGAATTTACTTATAATTCTATTTTAAAATATGTATAAATTAGTTTTAATATAAGATAAGTTTGATAATAAGATTTAATTTAATAAAGTTTGATTTAATTAATATGTAATACGTTTAAGTATTTATTCAAACCATATTATAAAATAGATTTTTATAATGATTTTTATAAGTTAAGGTTGGGAAGATAAATTTGAATTTATTTGAAATTGTATTTAATTAAGAATTTTATTTAATTAAATCTATTTAAAACTTATTGAAATTGAGATTTTAAAGGATATGATTTTATAAATGGATTTTGGTTTAAGGTAATTAAATGGATATTTCAGGTTTGAATAAATTGAAGGAAATATTTAGTTTATTTGTAATTTGGGGTTTTATTTAAATGATATTGGATTTATTAAGTAAATATTTTAAAACTAAATAATAATGAAGTTAAATTAAGGTATATATGAAATTATGAAATTATGAAATTTAGTTTTGAAATTGTGGAATATTTAAAGCTTTGGAATATATTGAATTTGAAGTGGTTTATTTTGTGGTTCAAATCTGTATTTGAAATCGATATAATTTGGAATGGTTTAATGAGAAACGAAATTAAATTGGAATTGATGAATTGAGATTCAATTAAATTTGAATTTTTGAATTCGAGTTGATTTGAATCGATATGTGAAATTTGAAGAAACTATTTTATAATATAAAGTATTTTTATATTATATTTAAAACTATTTTATATTTTACTTTATAAATTATTTTATATAAACTATTTTAATATATAAATCCTTTTTAATATAAACTATTTTAATATGCTAATTATTTTAATATAAACTATTTTAACTAATAACTATTTTTATTTAAACAATTTTATTTTATAACTATTTTATTATATATACTATTATTAATACCTAAACGGTTTAAAGGAAATGTTATGATTTCAAGTGTTATGATTTCAAAGTGTTATGATTTCCAAACTGCTATGATTTCAAAATGTTGTGATTTCCAAAGTGTTATAATTTCAAGTGTTTTGGTTTCGAAAGTGCCATGATTTTGCAAATGAATATATTTGAAGTGATAGTGATATCGTATTGATATGGTTTTGAAATGGAAGTGATATTTTGTTTTGAAGTATAAACTATTTTGAAATGACCGCGGTGTTATAATAATGTTTGGCTATTAAAGAGACCATGATCGGATATTGTCATACTCTCTGCCAATACCGAAAACCACTTTAACAACTATGTACGCGGTGGAGATTCCAGAATGAAGTAGGTGGTTGATGACATTCTATATGAGGTATATACATGGACCTAACTCCCATGAGTTAGCATAAGGTGGCTAAAACAGGAGCAATCGACGGGCCAAGTGAGGTAGCTCCTCCGATCGGACACACTTCTTCGATTACCATTTTATTACTTTGTGATTGATATGGTGCGCACCTTTGATTTGGGAGTGTGGCTCGAGGTGGGCGGTAGTGGCTGCTATGTGTTACCACCAGCACGGAAGTGTAATTGGTATATCTACCCTGACATTGCCTAGTTGTGCCGTGTCACCTACCCTATCGAAACCACTACGAGTTTGGTTTGTACCATATCTATGGAGTGCCCTCTGACAACGCCCAGTACGGGGGAGATTACGGTATTGTATAGACTCTGGGAATATAAAAATGTGTTAAGGGGGATATGGGTAATGCCTTAATGCTATTTTAACAGTTTACTTTACAATAGACATTATTGTAATAGCGTATATTACTACATAGTAGATAGTTTAACGGATCCTTAGAGGATGGTTATCCCAAACATCCTTTGAGTTACTTGTATTTCAGTTGATATCACACTTGAGTTGGATTTATTGATATAAGAATGTTAATCCTGACTCAAGTGTTTTGTGTTTTTCTTTACGCTCGGGTCAGACTTAGTGTCATAGCATTTGAGACTCACCTTTGGAGTTGGAGCTTCGCTTGGAGATCCATCCATCTATTCAGCTTATAGTTATTCAGTTGATTCCTATGATATATTCAGATCTTGTATTTGACTATTGTATTGAGACATCTATGTATTCGAGACTTCTGTTGTATCTTGTTTTAACTCTGTTGTATATATAGTAGCTTCATGAACTACTATTCATTTGTTTCCGCTGCTTATTGTTATATTACTCTGTGTCTGTGATTCTGTGATTATTTTATTTACTGTATATGCTGAGTTTTGCCAAATATAAATTAACAATCTGATATTTTGAGCAATTCAAGTCTGACATGTGCGGATGCGAATGGCACGAAAAATTAGGATGTTACATGTGGTATCAGAGCTCTTGTTTTAGACAAAGCTTAGCATATATAGTAAATTTAATTACAGAATCACCTCCGTTCGTGCTTGAATCTCTTCCTCTATGATTCGGTTTCCTTTGAATTTTGGAACCCTCCCACTTGTTCTGAAATCCGTCCTTGTCTTTCTTATTCGGGTTCCTTTGATTCTAGAGAATCCCATAACTCCACTTCGATTGATTCTATAATAATCGGCGGTTCCGCCAATCTTAGAATGATTTGTAAAGGGGTGAAACTCCTTTACAACAAGCATCGATTCACCAAAGATTTCTGTATCATCGGTTTAGATGCTGCTATCTCTTGCTATGCCCGAATTCTATCTCTTGTGATCTGATGACGGTTTGCTTCAGAATTCTGCATCGATTTTATTTTGAAGTCATGGTTGATCCGGTTAAGGTCGCCCATGATTTATATAAGTCTATCCATCCTATCTATTTTGTTATTTAATTATCTTCGTTTCGAGCCTATCTTGGAATTTGAATTCTTTTGATTTGGGTCCCTTTAATTTGAATCTCTATCCTTGCTTGAAATCTATTTTGTATCATCGAGTGAGGGAGTGTATTTGTTATTAATATTAAAATGTTTATATATTGTGTTGTTTGAGTTGTTAATGTTGATTTGGGTTTTCGATCGATTCGTCTGATCAACGCTATCGATACGAATTCCAAAACACTTGAACAGAGCAAACTGACATAATATTATTTTCAAATGGTAAATGAAATAAATTTTGTATGATTATATTATATAAGTATAAATTTTTCTAAAATTAAAAAGTTAATTGAATTGGTTGTTAGAAATGATAATATTTGATTATCATTTATTGTTTTGTATACCATTGACTATTGCAAAATAAAATATGTAATGAAATTATAAAATATGATTTATAAATTGATTTGGAATTTAAATAGATTTAAATTAAGCATTTGAGAATTAAATTTTCGGTATTTAGAAAATTTGGTTTTAAAAATTTTAAGGTATATTTTTAAAAGTATTTTCAAATAGAAATCGTTTCCAAAGAATTTTGTTTTAAATCAGTACTCTCCTCCATTTCCATTGGAAAATAATTTCGGTGATGACTGCAGCATCATCGACATTTATTTTTGAGTTTCAAAGTGGAAAGAACATTAGTAGCTTTGCGACATTTTGGAAAATATATTTGACTTGAATTTCTTAAGAATGATTTGATGTATAATATATATAGTTATATGATTATAGATTTGATTTGATATATATAATATACATATGTATACATTTATCTCTAAAATGGTTTGAATTGAAATCGGAAAAATTACTCTTAAATTCTTGTTAAGAATAAATTTCAATTATAAATGAAGCCAAAATTTTGAATCATTATTTTTAAACTTGAAATAGATTGAATTAGAACACTTTATTTGTACAATACTCAATTACATTCCAATATATATAACTCGCCTAAATTACACAAAAGCTAACTATGTAATTTAATAATATACAATATAAAATGATATTAAAGGAATTTATAAATAATTTGAGTGGTTATAATAAGTGACAATCTACTTAATATATGTGATAAGGTATATTAAGTGGAATAAATTGAATAATAAATTTGGGAAAAAGAAAGAATTAATTAGTTGAATAAAATATGATTATAATGATTATGCACCTAATTTATGATTATAAAACTGTTAATTGAGCTAAAATAGAATAATAAGATAATGAGTAGATAAATATGAATTTAGAAATGGTTAAAATTGAATTATAAATGAAATTAACTTAGGTGAAATCAAATGGATTAAACCAAATTATTGATTATTAATTTGTTTGAATTGAAATTTATATGGTTTTAAATTAATTGTTTTATTTTATATTTCAAAATCTATTTCTTTCTGGTTGTTTCTATTCTCCTACCTCATTCCTTTTCGGGGATGAAAAGTTTTGAGTGGCGGAGAGTGTAATGACCCGTAAATTTTAACTGTTTTAATAACGTAATTAACTGAAATTTTGTGAAATTTTTAATATAAAATTTGTAAATGAAAATTTGATATTTGTAATACGTCTATTTAAAACATAGCAAATGGTAGATTTTCACCTGATAATATGGAAGTTTATTTTCTTGTTTAATTTTATCCGTTAATATTTGATGATAATAAAATGTTTTCCAAACTTGAATATTTTTACATATTAAATTTGTAAATCATCTTCTGAGTGAGACGTCATATTACATTTCTCCAAATTTTGACTGTTATTGCTCCGTCTATCTTATTTTCGACAAATCAGCAGCATTTTTGGTATTGATTATCGACTTTTGATAGGATGATCGTACCGTTGATATCTGTATACCGTTTTGATCGTCTCGTCGTGCTGATCTCTACAACATATTCGTTTGTATGTTTTGAAGTTCGATACTCGATGAAATTGATAAAACGATTAATCGTACCGGTATCCAATTTCAAACTTTTCGGGTTCCCGTCTTTCATCTACCTAACTGTTGAAATCTAACAGCTACTTGCTTTTCATATTCCCGTAATTATAGTTTGCTCTTGCTTTTCCTTGTTCATTCGTTTCTTACCCCGGTTCCATTGCATACAATTTAATATAGCCTGTTCATTTGGAAAGGTATGACGACCCATATATCATTTTATGAAAACAGTATTGTTCTTCATCCCCACCTTCCTCTTCAACAAACCAATGCAACCCACCTCATTCCCATGCTCGTTTGACAACCAGCCTCCCTCCACCGAAGTTCACCGCCTCATCATCATCACAGCCTGCGACCAGATCTGCTCCACTTCCCAAGGCCAAGTGCCAACCGACCATCAATCATCACCACCAAGCCTTCATTCACCCTCCCTCTGTTTGAACCCCAACCAGGCCGAGCTCCTCCACTCAGTGCCTGCCACATCAGCAGCCTTGCTCCCCTCTCGCTCATCACCGCCTGTAGCTCTTGTGTTCATTCCCCACCATATCTCATCTTCCTCCATCAGCCAACGTCACAACCCTTGGTGACAGCCTCCCCCTCTCATATTTCTCAAGCAAGCTTTTTTTTGTGGTATATATTATTTATAAAGAGTTGTATCATATGCACATATAATATATAATGGTTTGCTAAATTCTTTTTCTTTTAACTGAATATATTAATATATATATATTTAGATGTATGTGTGTGTTATGTATATATTATATATTTAAAGTGTTATCTTTTATATATATTGCTAATTTATATAAAATTTTGGGATTTGTTATACCGATATATCATTAGCTTATATATTCTGTTATATATATATATATATATCTAATGTTTGTATATCCCGATTTTGTTTTATATATAGCTGATGGTCTACATAGTTATACAGCTTGCATAGTTGTTAATCTAACTTTATATATATATATGGTTATGTTGGTACACATATATACAACACGTTTTGGTTAATATTTTGAAAAGGTGTTTTGTTTAAATGTATATAGATAATATGTTTAATATTGTTTGAAATATTTTGTAAATTATGGACTTTTATAAATATTGATTTCAAGGGAATACAATATGAAGATTTATTTTATATGTGTTTATTTTAAAACAATGATTTTGAAATACATATTTAATTAAGTTTAAAAGTGTGTTTGAATTTAAAATATGATTTTATATATGTATATAGTCATATATATTTGTTCATTTATACCATTTAACTTCATCAATCCAGTTTGATTTGATTTCATCGATTCCTTGTTATCAGCTTTGATCGTCAAATTCATACCAATCTTGATTTGCTTTGGAATTCGTGCTTGGATTCGTAACTCATCTCATTCTCGTTTGTAACGACCCTGAATTTCGAACGAATTAAATTGAAAATATTTAATTAATTTTAAATATTTGAAATTGATTTAATTTGAATCCCCGATATAACTTTGAATTTGACGATTTAATTATAAAATTTAATCGATTGAAAGTTGGATAAAAATTTGAATCTTCAGTTTTAAGTTGAAGAAAAAGATTTCGAAAGCTTTTAAAATTCGTGTTGACAATACTGAAGATGATAGAAGTTTCAGAATTTAATTTCGAACTGTTCTGTTCAGTTTTGAAATTTAATCGTTCGAATCAATATTTAAAAATAGTCATTTTTCAAATAGTTTCGGAATTCGACGAAACCAGTGCCATTGGGTCCGTGATATTGAATTATTGTCGAATTTCAAATCTCGTAGCTTTCGGAGCTATCGTGTGATCGTACAAGATATAAACGCCGAGACAATAATTAACCGATTTGATTTAAAAATAAATTTATACTCTAATCAACATCAGCCGTTCTTCCTTCAAATCACTGTCTCCTCTCGTACACCCCAATATTATCGTGTCCCCTCCTTCTCTGATAAAATACACGAAAGAAAATCATTCCTTTCAAAACAAAAATCTATCGTTCAAAATAAACGAAAAGCTCTCGTTCACAGATTTAAAACAATGGCCGCGTATGCTATTCTCTTTCAGCTAATTGAAACGCGCTTCCTCCTCTAACTTCAGCTCTCCAACAAAACCAACGAAAAACACTTCGTTCAAATCAAACCCATCTCTGGTTTTTCAAATCGCAATTCCCTCTTTTCTAAATCAAAAGAAATGGTGGCTGCAACTTAAAATCGATCGGGGAGACACTCGCGTACAAGGGGGAAGTCGAATCTCATGGTCGAGTGGAGGCGCTCGCCGTGGCATCGCGACTGGGTGCTAAGGGGGTTCCGCGAATGGGAAGCGCGAGCGCGTGCGAGAAGCGGCGAAGAAGGTCGATCAATTCGAAGTGGTTAGGGTTTCCGGTTCTTCGTCTTCGAAGGTGGACGGCGACTAGTCGCGACACGACTGAGGGTTGCCTGGGGATTTGGGGGTGTCGCATAGTCCAAGGAGGGGAGGCGCGCAGTTCGACGTCGAACTCGAGTTCTCGAGGCAGTGGCGACTGAAGATGGCAATCGATGTTAGGCGACGCGATGAAAGGGGTGGCGCAGTTCTGGTAGTGGAGTTCGCGACTTCGATGGTCAGGGCCGTTGTCGTGAACATGGGTTCTCTGTACGATGGAAGCTAGGGCAGTAAGGTATTTGTGAATTTTATTCAATTCAATTTAAATCTGAAATAATTTTTAAAAACATACAGAACTATCAAGGAAAAGTCATTTGCTATTGACTGGTATTTTATACATATATATGTTTAGTTATAAACGATTAAAAGAATTTCTTAAATAAAGAATGAGATATTAGAAGTTTAGATAAAATCAGGTTTTTCGGAAATCTTTATAAAACTGTTAAAATTAATTTTGTTACTAAGAAAATTTTTGAAAGGAAATTTGTTAAAAATTTAATCGTTAAGTTAAAACTAAATTATTAGCTGAATTTAAAATTTTAAAATGGTGGAGTGAACTATTCGAGTTTATTTCGAATGTTAATAAAATTTTATAATTGTTTATGCAAGGTCGAAATTGTGAAGAAAACAAAACAGAAATGGAAATGCATTAGAAAAATAAAAGCTAAGGTGAGATTTTTCTCACTCAAGAATTGATTGCTATGTTGATTGTGGTATTAGATATTTTAGGATATATCTATATATATAGCAATATATACATATTGGCATATGTATATATTGGATTGATGATTTCCCGCCTCGTATAGCGGATGAGACCCTATTGCGCCGTTAGTAAGCGGATTTATAAAAACCTATATACCGCGATAATTCCGTACTGGAGCGGAATTGGTATTGTGCTAACATCTTTGGATGCAGGGAAACAGGTTGGAGGGATCCAACTGGACCCCTCACATTTATTTAATTCATTTCTATTGTGATATGAATCTGTGAATGATTATAGTGATGCTATTAATCATATTGATATCTGGAAATTGTTTGAAAGCTAAAATTTAGCTGAATGGATGTTTGACATCATTGGATTCCAAAGATAAACGAAATTGAATTTTTGAAATTCAAGTAGAAAATTTCTAAGTGAATCAATTTTTGAAATTGAAGAAATTTTGAAGAAAGGAATTTTTAAAGTATAAAAAGTTAATTTTTATAATCGTATTTAATAAATCCCAGAATAAAGTGAAAATGCTAAATAAATGGATTTCATAAAACAGTGATTTTAAATTGAAGAATTTAATTTAAATTTGGATTTTTAAATCGATTGAAAGAGATAAAGAAATTTATTTTCTTTAAAAAGAATTTATTTAAAAGGAGATCAGTTGAAAATCCAACTAGAAATTTAATTGGTAAGTTGAAATAATTTGGGAAATCAATGTAAAATGATTTCAATTTAAAGAATCCATTTAAAAACAGGATGTTAAAAAATTTGAGAAAAATAAGGAATTTATTTTAGTAGTGAAAATAAATTTAGAAATCAATATTTAAATTGATTTGGTATTGAAGTTTTTTTATAAATGGAATTGGAATTTATAAAAGTTGTTTATAAATCCGAAATCACTTATTTTGATGAGTTAAATATAGAAGTTAATAAAAGAAGATTTATAAGTCGAATTTGTTGTTAAAATGGAAATAGAATTTATAAACGTTGTTTTATAAATTCGAAATCAATTGGATTTGATAAATTAAATATAGAAGGTTGTTAAGGGAGATATATTCGCGATTTTGTATAGCGAATTATTATTGAAATAAAACGTGTAGAAAATAGTGAAATGTAATTAGTAAAGTTTATTCACGATTTTGGACAGTGAATATATTATTAAGTGAAATGGATATTATTTTGGGAAAGTGATATTTGAAATGAAGTTAATTGTTTTAAACGATGTTTTAAAATATATAGAATATCGAAATCATAGATTTCAACATTTATTGTTGAAATAGACGTTTTCGAGAAATAGAAGGGAATGATGGACTATAACACTGTTGTTATAGTAAATGATTTCCGAAAGGAAATGTTTTATGTAGTATTGGGATTTATATATCTATTTTAAATTTCGAATCCCTATACTAGTGATTTTTGAGTCGTCGTAATGATGTTTTACGTAACATTCGTTTTGACTCAAATAAATGTGTTAAAAGAATATTTTCCCTAAAGAATGAATATATACTTAATTTTTGATTTAAGTATATCGAGTATTTTCAAATGTTGAAAATAAATAGATTTGTGAAATACTTATTATTAAGTATGGAAATGCTTTCCCAATATGAAATGAAACGTTTTGAGTTTTTATCTTCTTAAAGATAAATCGAAAATGAATATTTGAAAACGATTGTAAATCGAATATTAGTAGATATTCGAAAAATGTAAATTCAAGATGGAATTTATAAAAAGAAATGGGAATTCGTTTTTGAAAATAAATATTGATTTATTTTGAAGTGTGGAAATTTTATATCTCGTAAAGATATTTTTTTAAGAATAAATAATTTGGGAAAATTATTTGGAATCTGATGATGTCGCGCATCTTTATTGATAGTTGAATAACCGACTATCAATAATTACCTTTAGATAGGTATTTGTTGTGAATTGGATGAATTTGAATGCCACACTTATTTTTGAATAAACGCTCACTATTCGGGTTAGCCGGGAAAGGACCATGGGGTCGTATAACCCATTCCGAATATGTGATACGTCGTTATGAATTGCATTCGAAGACCGGTGTTGAAGATCGGATATTTTTGAAAACGGAAGGATTACCGTCGAGTTACTCTACATCGGCTGATCTCCGGTTTAGAGGTTTTTATCACCCTTAGTGACGGGAAGTCCTGACGTGATTGAAAATTATCCGGAATGGCAAGGGCTTCGTGAGAAGTGCCTTCGGTTCTGTTCGATCCCGGAACAGACTTATATGGATTGTGTGTCTGACGTTACAATTTGAGATATAAAGCTGATTTCTTTCAAATACATTTCTGTTGGTGGCGGAGAATTTATTCTCTTAGCTTAACACCCTTCTCTGAGACGTACGAGCTCAGAGGTTATGTAGTTGAAATTTATCAGCGATATATCCCAATTTGGTAACGTGGCATACTGAGTGTTGCTGTGAAATGATCAGTGTTTGATCATTTGTGATATGATCATTTGTTTGATCTTATATCTTTGTGATCATAGGTTGATCATTTTGTTTGACCCGAAGCAGGGCTTTTTGAGAAAGCGTAGCTTTGTGGACGAGACTTCGTCGAGCCTCACACCCCGGAAATGGTCGAAACAGGAAGGATGCAGCAAGGTTCTAGGGAGTAGCGCCCCTTAGTGTATGTCATTCCTTCTGGATAAAGGTGGTATCATGGTATGGAGCCCAGATACTTAACCTCTGTGGTTACTGCATTATTATTTCTATGTGGTTTGTTGCGAATCGGGGATCCTCGGGAAGATCGGTGACGATCGGGGGATGGCATACGCATGTCAGTAGTTACCTATTTTTGCAGAGGTAACCCGGCCTTGTGTTGGCAGAGATCCGGTTAGGTTCTCGGGTCGTCTATTCCAGGGACGTACCCATCGTGGATAGGAAGTTCCTTAGCCTGACCATTTGTTGGAAATCCAAACTCCAATACGCACCTTGTACGGTATTAGTTGTAGAACCTGCCATTTACGTACGGTGGTCACCACTGTTTAGATGGTAGCTATAGTAGGCATACGATACTGGTCGTATGTTGGCTAAGATTAATATTATACTTTCGAAATGTTTTCTACACTATGCACTAATAATAATATCAAAAATGATTTGATTTTGCGTAGTAAGCATCTTTGACTATCATAAGAAGAAATCTCCTCCAATTCTGCGTTTGCATTGTGTGTGTGGTGGGAGGTCTTATGGTAGTTTCATTTTCCAAAAGCATTTCGAATTGACTTTAAAATTATCCTGTTGTTTTTAAAGATATAACTGTTTTACGATCTCACACCAGTCACCATGACTGACTCGGAGTTTATTGTTCCCTTCTAAACTCTAGGTGCCCACCAATTTCCACACGGGCAGCCTAGAGTTAGATTATCAGGATATTCTGGATATTCTGGAGCTTTGGAGATAAGCTGGATGACGAGACGTAGTATTTGTATCTAATAGTATTTATTCCGCTGTGTATTCTGTATGAGGACAAGTTTATATAACTGTCCATTGTTGTATATTGACTCTGATGATTGATGTATGTATAAAATGATATAGTTCTTTGTTTTAAAAGACTAGTGTTTATTTATTATATATTGTTCCGCTGCGATATGTGAGATTCTGATATTGTTTTCTGTTTCTGTTTCTGCTCTCGTTCTATTGTTGTCCTTCTTTCTTTTTCTTCTATTTTCTTCTTCTTCTACTTTTTCTTTCTTTCTAAAACCCTCACTATTGGAGTTTCCGGCACTCGATTGCTCGGCAGTCGATAAAGTGAGTATCGATGTCGAATTTTCGAAAGTCGAAAATTTCGGTACGTGACATCGTTCATCTCTAGCCTCGAAAGGTGAGCAATCACTGACGATTAACGTTCTTATATTTATTAAATTTGATTTCAATTAAAACAACGATTGAAATATGCTGCTGTTAGTTATTTACATTGCTATATATATGCTATTATCTATATCTATTCACATGTGACATCTGACACCATTATCTGTTATTTATATTGATGATATGTACCGGTTATATTATTATCATATCTGTTATCACTCTACAAGTTCCCTGTTTATATAGAATTCCCTATGGGTTGAAATGATACATACCCGAACGATCGGTAGAATAGGAGAAAATCGTTATGGGTTGAAATGATAAACCCAAGCGATTTTCATTTGAATTGAATTTTGGATTGCGGATTGAAATGATATATATATATACCCGTATATATTTAAATTACAGATTGAAATGATAAATATCTGTATCACTTGACTATAGGATAGAAAATTATATACAGACACCATTGGTCTATATATAAATATTCTGGAAATGATTTCTATGGTTTTGGAAAGAAATATATGGTTTAATAAATATTGATTTTAAGATATATATAAATGTATTTTATAAATTAAAATTCTTTATTTTAAAATTTATGTTTGAAATTTTTTTAAATTATAAGTTAGTTTCGAAATTATAAATTTTAAGAATTTACTTATAATTTTATTATTTTAAAATATGTATAAATTAGTTTTAATATAAGATAAGTTTTATAATAAGATTTAATTTAATAAAGTTTGATTTAATTAATATGTAATATGTTTAAGTATTTATTCAAATCATATTATAAAATAGATTTTTATAAGTTAAGGTTAGGAAGATAAATTTGAATTTATTTGAAATTGTATTTAATTAAGAAATTTATTTAATTAAATCGATTTAAAACTTATTGAAATTGAGATTTTAAAGGATATGATTTTATAACTGGATTTTGGTTTAAGGTAATTAAATGGATATTTCAGGTTTGAATAAATTAAAGGAAATATTTAGTTTATTTGTAATTTGGGGTTTTATTTAAATGATATTGGATTTATTAAGTAAATATTTTAAAACTAAATAATAATGAAGTTAAATTAAGGTATATATGAAATTATCAAATTTAGTTTTGAAATTGTGGAATATTTAAAGCTTTGGAATATATTGAAATTGAAGTGGTTTATTTTGTGGTTCAAATCTGTATTTGAAATCGATATAATTTGGAATGGTTTATTGAGAAACGAAATTAAATTGGAATTGATGAATTGAGATTCAATTGAATTTGAATTTTTGAATTCGAGTTAATTTGAATCGATTTGTGAAATTTGAAGAAACTATTTTATAATATAAAGTATTTTTAAATTATATTTAAAACTATTTTATATTTAACTTTATAAATTATTTTATATAAACTATTTTAATATAAATCCTTTTTAATATAAACCTTTTAATATGCTAATTATTTTAATATAAACTATTTTAACTAATAACTATTTTTATATAAACTATTTTATTTTATAACTATTTTATTATATATACTATTAAGGGGCATTTCGCCAGAAGGACAAACTTTACAGTTCAATTAGTTTCTAGGACACACATTCAAAGAAATTACTTTCAAGGCCAAAGTCAGCAGAATAATTACTTTCAAGTACAAAGTCAACAGTCCAATTACTTTCAAGGACATAATTTCATAGGTTTTTAGGCCCAAGAAACTAATTATTTTGCATTTTGTCCTTAAAAGTAATTATTTCAGTTATGTGTCCTAGAAACTAATTTCACCTGCTAAAGAGGCCCTTGTGGCTAATTTCCACTACTATTAACCTAAACGGTTTAAAGGAAATTTTATGATTTCAAGTGTAATGATTCCCAAAGTGTTATATTTTCAAAGTGTTATGATTTCCAAAGTGCTATGATTTCAAAATGTTGTGATTTCCAAAGTGTTATAATTTCAAGTGTTTTGGTTTCGAAAGTGTTATAACTTTGAAAGTACCTTGATTTTTGAAATGAATATATTTGAAGTGATAGTGATATCATATTGATATGGTTTTGAAATGGAAATGATATTTTGGTTTTTAAGTATAAACTATTTTGAAATGACCACGGTGTTATAATAACGTTTGGTTGTTAAAGAGACCGGGATCGGATATTGTCAATCTCTCTGCCAATACCGAAAACCACTTTAACAACTGTGTACGCGGTGGAGATTCCAGAGATAAGTAGGTGGTTGATGACGTTCTATATGAGGTATATACGTGGACCTAACTCCCGTGAGTTAGCATAAGGTGGCTAAAACAGGAGCAATCGACGGGCCAAGTGAGGTAGCTCCTCCGATCGAACACACTTCTTCAATTGTCATTCTATTACTTTGTGATTGATAGGGTGCGCACCTTTGATTTAGCAGTGTGGCTCGAGGTGGGCGGTAGTGGCTGCTATGCATTACCACCAGCCCGGAAGTGTAATTGGTATATCTACCCTGGCATTGCCTAGTTGTGCCATGTCACCTACCCTATCGAGACCACTATGAGTTTGTTTTGTACGATACCTATGGAGTGCCCTCTGACGACGCCCAGTACGGGGGAGATTACGGTAGTATAGACTATTGGAATATAAAAATTTGTTAAGGGGGATATGGGTAACACCTTAACGTTATTTTAATAGTTTACTTTACTATAGACATTATTATAATAGCGTATAATCATACATAGTAGATAGTTTAACGGATCCATAGAGGATGGTTATCCCAAACATCCTTTGAGTTACTTGTATTTTATTTGATATCTCACTTGAGTTGGATTTATTGATATAAGAATGTTAATCCTGACTCAAGTGTTTTGTGTTTTGCTTTTCGCTCGGGTCAGACTGAGTGTCATAGCATTTGAGAGTCACCTTTGGAGTTGGAGCTTCGCTTGGAGATCCATCCATCTATTCAGCTTTCAGTTATTCAGTTGATTCCTGTGATCTATTCAGATATTGTATTTGACTATTGTATTGAGACATCTATGTATTCGAGACTTCTGTTGTATCTTGTTTTAACTCTGTTATATATATATAGTAGCATCATGAACTACTATTCTTTTGTTTCCGCTGCTTATTGTTATATTACTCCGTGTTTGTGATTTTGTGATTATTTTATTTACTGTATATGCTGAGTTTTGCCAAATATAAATTAACAATCTGATATTTTGAGCAATTCAAGTCCGACATGTGCGGATGCGAATGGCACAAAAAATTAGGATGTTACAATATTTTCCAGGTTTAGCTGAATTCTTTGGAACTTTCGAGTGACGAGCTGGATTCTCCAAGATATATTCACTTACCTTATATTCCTTCGTTGTTCAATTTTATTTTGTTCTTCTCTATATTTATCATCAATTGTAAGGACATGCTGTTAAAACTGTCCAAGCTGATAATGGGATAGTGTACTCTGATGTTGTGTATAAATAAAGATGATTTTTCTTTGTAAAGATTTTGTGTATATTATATATTGCTTGTCACATTTTGTGAGATTCTGTCCACTCTTTTCTTTCTTCCACGCCAAATGACATATCTTACGGACTCTTAAATGATCGTTACGTGAATACCGTTCATGTGTTAAGTGTCGCCTTTAGGTGTAAGAAAGGCAGATCATACAATGCAACTTTTAAATTTGTATTTCAAAATTTCTATTACAAAATCTATAATTAGTAAAACTTATTTAATAATAATATAGGATATACATAAAATGAGTTTTCCTTTTCCTTAAATAAAACATTCTACCATTTTAAACTATATTTTTTACTTTAAATATCTATTTTTACTAGAATGATCATTTTCTAAAACCAATTACTCATAAATCACTTTTATAAGTTATCTTGATAATTTGTAACATTTATCAATAATAAAACACAATTCCTTTGAAAAGTTATTCTAATATCAAAGCATTCAATTCACAAAATTTTATTTTACTAGATACTTCTTATTTAAAAAATGAGAGTATTCAAATCAATAATTTATTCCAGACGTAAATAAGTTATGACATTACTCCAACTTTCTTTTCAATTTAAAAACACGTATAAATATAAGTTTTTATTTATCACTATACATTAATACAACCATAATTTCACATCCATATAAGCTACTCCAATCACTCACAAATATTCAAAAGCACCGTTTACACAATTGTAACTAAATACATACATACATAGATACATACATGTTTGTGTTTCCACTTTACACTAATTTACATAATTTATCAAAATTTTACATAATTCCTTCTTCCTAAAAATGGCTCATGATATTTGTAGTATTATTCCAAAATCCATACAAATGATTTCCTCGAAATATTCATTTATTCAGATAATTAATTTCCTCAAATTATTGTCATTAGTATTATTCAAAGCATTTAATTCTCCAAAACATTTAAAACTTACAAGACACTCAAATCCTTTGAAATCATTTCAGTCTTGCAAAACCATTGAAACCTTTACAAAATATTTGAAATATTACCAATCCCTAATATATTTTCCAAAAATTGCAGTGTCCAAATGTCTCATCCTAGTGTTTACGAATCCCTATCGATAACGTTAGGTAGACGCATCGACCAGAATTCTTAGAGCACTTGACATACATATTAATACTAATTTATTTCAAAATTACTTCAAATGCTTTATTCATATACCTTTATATAAACATCATTCTTTATAAAATTATCACCTACATACAATATATCTTAATTAAATACCACTTATATAAACATATATTTTATCAAATGATTTCTAATTAAAACAGTTTCTTACTTTCATAATACATTGTCTAATTCTATGTATATATGAACCAAAATCATAAGCTTGCTTACATTACATTAGAATATTTACCAAAACCCTTTAACAAACATATTAAATAATTTTCAATAGTTCGATCATCCTACAACATCAATCAAGTAAGCATAAATATAAGTAAACTTCCAATATGATCAGTAGAAATCAACATATTCATTTCCACTACGCACTATGATCGCTTACGGACTAGAATACGATAATTAATACTAAACAACCATAGGTCAAACATATTATATTCCAAACTTAACAAATAGTAGTAAAATATTTATACATACAAAATACAAACACGTCCCAAGATGATTACCCTAATAATTATCGTCGATTAGTAATATATGTACACACTCCTATTATCTTCTACTAAAGACTAACTACCCTAACACACCTAAGGGGACAGAGACTCTAAGTCTAATCTAAGGCCATGACTCAATTCATATATATACAATGTATTATTCTAAACCTGGTCTAGTACCAAAATGTAACACCCCACCTCTATACCCATACTATCCAAAAGTATTACTTGGTAATAATGTTAGATAATATGGATAATGAGGCTATATGGGTACAAACGTGAATATTCTCTTGGACCAACACTCGTACATATTTAAACATCTAATAAATAACTCACTTATACGTACATAGTATCGGCACAAAGCAATAAACACATGTGCCTCCAGGATAGGACAATACACAATATATAGTAAATATCAAAGAACACTAAGTCAGAATCATAGCTATAATATATAATACAAAAAAAACATATAATGTCATATTGTGATATCTCGGAATTTTTGGCAATATTAATTTAATAGTCTGTGCCAAAAATTAAATTGATTTGATAATTTTTGTTGATAGATTTAAATTTATTTAATAATCTCCTTTCAATAAATATTTAATTAATTGGTGATTTTTATCTTTTTAAAGCTAATAAATTGTTTTCTACTTATAATGTGTATATATTTGTATATATTGTAAATAGAAATCTTTGGTTTGAATTTAATAAATAAATAAATCTTGTTTTCAAATTCTAATATATTTGGTAATTTGGAAATTATGATTTAATTTAGAATATATGGTTCTAAAATATTTAAGACAAATGTTTAATTGGTCAAATTATATCTTAGCTTAAGTTTAAGATTTATTAAAAGGTTGTTTTGTTCTTTTTAAATATAGCTTGATAAAATAAGTAATTTATTAATAAAGAGATAACTCCTTCTATAAATTATTTTAATTTAATAATGAGTTATATTTAAATAATATTAATAATGTAATGTCTTTACAATAGATTTTAATATAAATAGAAATTGTTATTTCAAATTTATATATATGTGTGTGTGTGTGTGTGTGTATTTTGGAAGAAGCTATGATTTGTAAATTTAAAATAAAATCTTTCAAATATGTATAAGATAAAATAAATCTTATAAATATTTAAACATAAGTATAAAAATAGTTAATAAGTAAATTAAGTATTTAATAGTTTAAGTTAAAAAAATAAAAAGAATCTTGTATGTAACCTGTAAATAAGAAGAAATTAGGCAAGAATAAACAAAGTATAAAAGATAATTCTAAAATATAAGAACTTTATAGAAACAAATATATGTATTTGCAGGCAAGAATAAACAAAGTATAAAAGATGATGCGACTTTCTGGTGATAGTAAGTTGGGTCGTCACATTGGGTATCAGAGCGCTAGGTTGAGCGAATACCTAAGCTCCGAAGTGGTATCTTTCTTGAGAGAGCGTATTTGTAATTTTGATATATATATATATATATATATATCTACCTATCTGTTGGGTTACCTGTTCGGGTTTTCCAATATAAGATATAAAGGTAGATGGGGTAGTGGTGTGTGTAGCACGACTACCAATGGTTGGAGTTTGATGAGGTTGGAAGTGTATCTGTCGAGACTGTAGACCCAATACCGTCTCGAGTGAATTTTTGTTGTGGTGTAAGGATTCCACCAATCTCTGAAGGAAACCTATTAGGATTCGGAGTCCATTTTTGAAGTGCAAGATTGGATGAGTAGAATTTGGATTCTGACAGTCGAGCAGAAGCTAGTCATGATATCTTGATACCTCAGGATATAGTAGTTGTGTGATGAGACACGGTGACTATGGATGTCTCCGAAGTTGTTTCTTTGGAACAATTTAAGGAAGTGTGCCTGCTTCGGTGTTGTGGCTGTGTTCAGTAGGGTGTTTCTGTTTGGTTTGTGGTCCGAGTTCTCGAAGAGCTTTGGACAGGAAGTCTTCTGGCTTGGCAGATTTTCTTGAGGTAATTTCAGAAGTAGTAGAGTGGTTCCGTTTCTTCGATGGATTGGCTTCATAAGCATAAGCTGTTCTGATTGGTAAAGAGAGAGCAGTTATTCTCTGGAAATAGGCCGGATTGATCGTAAAAGTGACTTGTGATAGTCTGAGTGTTCTCTTGGTTTGTCAGAGATTTTTCTGGATGTCTTCAGGAAGTCAGAGTTTTGTCAGCATCTGGAGATTGAGTTTGGTATCGACTGGATTCCAGGAGTGGTACCGATGGTTCCTAGAGAGAGGTTTTGGGTGAAGCAGATCAGGATATCATGGAATTTCTGAGTTTTCTCTTTATAGATCTGTTGAACCATATTTATGGGATGTGTTATCTAGTTTGTGCTCGTGTGTATCATCAGCATTTTCATCTACGCCAGATCAGGGTTGTGCAGCGGAAGCAATTTGGGAGTGCATCTGTTTTATCTTTTCGGATAGGAAAAGTAAGTTCAGTCTTCTTATGTTTGATGAGTAGAGTTTGTGTTCTTGGATTGATTGTGAGTGGATCATTTTGATGAGTTGTTTTGTGAGGCATCAGCGAAGGTTGAGCTGATCTGTAAGGATGGAGACAGCCCAGGATCGTCAGAAGAGTTTTGTGAATAAGAGACGGAGAAATTTGGATTCCGAAATCAGAGATTTGGTTTTGAGTAAGTTTTCTCCAATCGAAAGAGCTTTAAGTTTGGTAAGACTGGGAAGTCAGCTCCGAGATATCTTGGATCTTTTCAGTGTTTGTAAGGATAAGTGTTTGGTCTTCTGGAGTGAATTATCAGTTTGGATAACTGGAATTCGATGTGTTTCACGTATCTCTAAGGGAGTACGTGTAAGATCTATCTCTGATTGTAGAACCAGCAGTTCAGGGAGTTTTGGTTGTTGTATCAGACTTGTCCGTAGTCTGATATCCTGTCTTGTTTTGTTGATCTAGATGAGAGGAAGCTCTGTAGCTTAGTAGTATTGTTTGTTTGGATTCTGTAGAGCGAGTATCCCGGTATTTATACTTGGGAAACTCGAGAAAATTTCTATCCAGAATTTTGTCTAGATAATTGGATTTGTTTGTTTGGATGATTGGATTGCTATGGTCATTAGCACATGATTGATATATGCTTGTGTTCTAAAATTAAATCTTTAATTTGATTATTAAATTACCTTTGTTTTAAATTTCGAGGACGAAATTCTTTTAAGGGGGGAGGAATGTGATACCCGGAATTTTTGGCAATATCAATTTAATAATCTGTGTCAAAAATTAAATTGATTTGATAATTTTTGTTGATAGATTTAAATTGATTTAATAATCTCCTTTCAATAAATATTTAATTGGTGATTTTTATCTTTTTAAAAGCTAATAAATTGTTTTCTACTTATAATGTGTATATATTTGTATATATTGTAAATAGAAATCTTTGGTTTGAATTTAATAAATAAATAAATCTTGTTTTCAAATTCTAATATATTTGGTAATTTGGAAATTATGATTTAATTTAGAATATATGGTTCTAAAATATTTAAGACAAATGTTTAATTGATCAAATTGTATCTTAGCTTAAGTTTAAGATTTATTAAAAGGTTGTTTTGTTCTTTATAAATATAGCTTGATAAAATAAGTAATTTATTAATAAAGAGATAACTCCTTCTATAAATTATTTTAATTTAATAATGAGTTATATTTAAATAATATTAATAATGTAATGTCTTTACAATAGATTTTAATATAAATAGAAATTGTTATTTCAAATTTATATATATATATATATGTGTGTGTGTGTATTTTGGAAGAAGCTATGATTTGTAAATTTAAAATAAAATCTTTCAAATATGTTTAAGAAAAAATAAATCTTATAAATATTTAAACATAAGTATAAAAATAGTTAATAAGTAAATTAAGTATTTAATAGTTTAAGTTAAAAAAATAAAAAGAATCCTGTATGTAACCTGTAAATAAGAAGAAATTAGGCAAAAATAAACAAAGTATAAAAGATAATTCTAAAATATAACAACTTTGTAGAAACAAATATATGTATTTATAGGCAAGAATAACCAAAGTATAAAAGATGATGTGACTTTCTGGTGATAGAAAGTTGGGTCGTCACACATATGTACAATGCGACTATACAAAAAAAAATGTACTACACTAAAGAATAACAAGTCCCCTCTATACCCAGAAAACACATGAGTTGGTTTCATCATCCTTGTACATGAAATGTTTTGGACTGACCTGAGTATCATATAAATAACACATGGGTTGGACTATATCTAAATCAAAGGTTAATATGCATATGGAACTAAGTATATATACTAGATATAATATGATAACACCATTAGAATAATTCAAAGCAATAATACTAACGTCGGTCATAAACAATGCAGATAAATGTCATCATCCATATAAATCAAGTCAAACAATAAATCAAGGAAATAATAGCAAATGGGTGAATCATCCATTTCTAGAAATCATCATAAAAATTCAATAATCATCAATATATGAGATTTCACAAAGAATAATCAAGCTAGCATACGGCATTGCGTAAATGTATATCTCTCAATCTCAATAATAAAATATCAACATCAACACAAAATATAAAAATATAAGCTGCCAATCAAAGAATCATATGTAATAAAAGATATGAGATTCCACTATACTTTGAACATTTAACACATCACAGGTACAATCTCGTCTTCTCATATAGAAATAAATGGTAACAGGAATCAAATCATAAATTATAGGTTACACAACCCAATAATCTCATAATGTCTGGGTTACACCACCCAGTCAAACCACAACATGGTTATCCACCATCTCTAAGAGCACTTGGGTTATTCACCTAGATCCGCTCTAATACCTAGGTGAGGTGTACAGATAATATGTACTTATCTACCAATTAGTGCAGAATCATAAGGGAGACTGATTACTACCTCGCATACCCTATGAATCCTATACTACACCACCTGGATTCTATAACGATCGCCTTTTCAACCCCCAAATGTCAACACTTATACATCCACGGTATTCATGTGCCAAGAACCAAAGTGTCGGAAAGATAGAAAGTTAGGGTAAAATAAAATGAAGAAAAAAAAGAAAGAGGGGAATAAAAAAATTAGAATCTCACAACGGAATATAATATATGAATGATACTTTTACAAAGAAAACTGTATAGATATAATAATCAAAGCAAACTAACCTAGCATGAACAGTTATAACTGCTTATCCTTATAATTGTTGATATATAAACAAAGTAATGTAGCGGAAATAAAAACTAAGGTAGGTAATCATCCAGCTTCTCTCCAAGAGCTCCAATGAACTTCAACAAAATCTAGAAATACACACGGGGCTGACTTGAGTATTATAACAAAATAATACCCTTATCAGTCTGGTAAACCAGCATGAGAAACTCACGTCATTTGAATTATTTATTGTTTATAGAAATTAAGGTATCTCGTAAGACTACACTGCACATAAACACGGATGGGTTTTTACCTTAGGATAAACAATCCATTTCTATTAGAAAATCCAAGGATATAATAATAATGTCTAGGGTTTCAAATAAATATAAACCATAGCTGGAATGGTTATATTTGTTACATTGAACGACGTATTTAGTATACAAACAAAACTGCAAAGGGCATTCGTATAAATGGATTTTCCATGAAGTGCTCCTCAATGACACTGATCTCCTATGACAAGGATCCAAAACTACCTTCCGAGCACCATATATCTCTAGACAATATATATACTAGAAGGTAAACACAACTGACCCATCATCCGAACACTCTCGTAAACAATGTGTGCCAAGTATTGTCAACTCCCCGTATGCAAAATATCGATAAACATACTCTAGATATGGAGTTGATGTACCCCTCATGGGTCAGTTAAACCGTAGGATTGTTCAGCATGCTCTGTGTTTAGTCAATTTTTCGATCTCGAGGCTATGTTCAACATCTTCCACACGAGCTTAGTTAATAAATTTTTTAGTTTCTAGAAAGCCTCCTCACACTTATCAGTCCAGACAAACTTCACATCTTTCCATGTTAGCTTCGTCATCGATGCGGCTATCCGCGAAAAATCCTTAATGAATCTCCATTAATAACCAGCTGGTCTAAGAAAACTCTTTATCTCAGTCATTGTCTCGGGACTCTTCCAACTATTCACTGCCTCGATCTTAGCTGAATCTACTGACAACCCTTTTTCTGAGACTACATGACCAAGAAACTTCACTTCCTTCTTCCAAAAATGACACTTCGAAATTTTGCTTTAAGCTGATTTTGCCTTAGCGTCTCAAGCACCACTCTAAGATGTACTTCATGCTCTCTTTCATCCTTAGAGTATATCAATATGTCCTCTATGAACACTAGTACAAATCTGTCTAGATGTTCTCAGAAGATTATGTATCTTAGCATAAACGGCATCACTAACCATTCATATGATCCATACCTTATCCTAAACGCCATAAAAGGAATACTATCCACTGCTACTCTAAGCTGATAGAACCCTATTGCCAAATCCAACAGAGAAAATATTTTGGCTCCACTCAACTAGTCGAACAAATCATCAATTATAGGTAACGGATATCGATTCTTTATTGTCTTCTCATTCAACTTATGATAATCGATACACAACTTTAACGATCCTCCCGGTTTCTTGCAAACACTATGGCTTCTCTCCAAGACAAACTACTTGGTCCGATAAAGTTCATACCATCTATATCTACAAACTTCACCTTTAACTCCATCTTGGTAAGTGTCATTCTACTTGGCGGTCTACTCACAAGTTCAGTTCTTGGTACTAAACTTATTCGAAACTCAATAGCTCGTTTCGGCGGTAGTCCTACTACGGGCTCAAAGACATCAGTGAATTCTCAACGACAAAAACTCGATTCAACTCGCCTTCTGCCTCCATAACACCCAACAAAGATTAACCCCAAAATTAGGGTTTTCTATGGAGTGTATGATCCGATCACTACAACTAGGGTGTCTCAATGATATTTTCCTATCATGGAAAAATATCCTAGCATCATACTTACTAAAACAATCAATATCCAAAATAATTCGTAACCCTACGAAATCAAATACATGCAAACTACAAGCAAATGTATGACCTAAGAATTCAAACTCTAAGTGGTCACATCTCATCCCAAGAGTCGTGTACCCTCCTATTGGATTCGCAACCCTTAAGGAAGTAACTAGTTATAAGGGTTCTAGGTTAAGCTTACGTACCAAACAAAGAGATATAAAAGAATGTGGTGTGCCAGTATCAAATAGAACTATAACTGATATACCATGAATCAAAAGCATACCTCCCAACATAGATTTTCCTTTTTCCTCTGTTTTTGGTTTTGAGGTAGCCGGTTCCAATGCAAACATTTTGCCTTTTCCATCCTTGGCTGGTTCCTTACACTAGTTCTTATAATGTCCAATCTGATCATAGTTAAAGCATTTGATATTCTTCTTCCCGATCAACTTCTTTCCATCTCATAAGTGACAGTCATTAGTGAAATTCCCTTTCTAATCACACTTGTAGCAGATAACTTCTTTCTTTCCTTTCTTAGCAACTCTACTCTTCCGAGCTCACTTCTTATGGAAAAACTTTCTCTTCTGGTTCTACCTACCTTGAGTTTCCACTACTTTACTATTAAATAAAGCGAGCATCTCCTCATTCCTCAAAGCCATCTCAACAACTACATCGCAAGGATCCCTAATATGTGGCAAAGTTGCTTTAGCAAGCTCAGGTCTCAATCCGTGGATGAACTTCTCATTCCTTTTGATAATGGTATCTACTATAGCGTATCAATATCTCGATAATTCCTTAAATCTAGTAGCATACTCAAGCAATGTCATGTCTCCTTGCTCCAACTCAGCAAACTTCCTTAGCAGAGTTGACTTGGAAATCTTCGACATGAATCTTTCCCTAAACCTCCTTCTAAATTCCCCCCAAGTCATGGTCTCCTCATTTACTCCCATAGTAGCACTGCTCCACCAGTAAAACTCCTCCTTGCAATGGACTAGAAGCAAGTCTCCTCTTCTACTCATCATTAAGCCCTAAATCAGCAAAAATCTCCTCACAATGAAGTAAGAAATTTTCCACTTCAATTGCGTCCTCAGTCCTGATTAATGGCTTCCATTTAAGCCTAGCATAATCTCTGCTTAGTACTGCATAGTTATTGACCACCGGAGCTGACTGATTTCCTCCTTCAACGTTACCTCCAACTAATCCCGCGGCAGCTCTGGCTTTCACCATGTTAATAAATAACTGATACATAGCACCCACATCAACTTGCGGCACTCCAGCACCCACATTAGCGCTGGTGCCCGACCTAGATTCCTTTTAGTGTTTGGTCTGGCATTTCCATTAGTTGTGGTGCTTCCTCCACCAAGGTTGACTCTTTCATTTCTAGCATCCATATCTTACTTCCTTAAAATCTATATTCGAATGTTGGTAAGATACAGAATAATAGCCTAATAAAGATGGGAGAATAGAGATAAAGCGTAAATTTGTATATAGAAAATTCAAGTACGCTACTATAACATTATCCCATAGCCTAGTCTTTTCTCTAATTCCTTATGATTATGCTTTTCAAAATTAATTTTTAGTTTAAAATTTCTTTTAAGTTTTCATTAACCTATGCTTTGATACCAAGTTGTAACTTCCCCTACTTTGAGGCCCGAAGATAAGCGCTACAAATACTGTAGTTATCTATAGAATTAACTTTCGGTGAAAAAATATGGTAATGTTAATGGTATCCATAATATCAGAAGCACATGTATATGAAATAAAATCAACATAGATTTCAAAAAAAACTTTTTTGATTATGTTTTGAATCAATATTTCATATTCAATTACATAATCCCCAAAAACGATTCCCATGTTTTGATCGGACATAATTATTACAAATTACGCTAAGTGCGGCAAATGAAGATGTCCCCTTGGATGATTAAAATACTAAATAGATAGACAGATCAGTCATAAATACATCATAGCGGAAATAACACTAAATAGCTCCTACATAGATAGCTTTGCCTCCTTCACATCTTTGGAAGCTTATTCGTCCAACCTACTAAACCTGAAATCTCCTTAACTCTCAAACTACTCAAATTAAATTTTGAGCACCCGAGAGTTTAAGGGGAATAAACTTCAAGTCGGATATAATGCCTGGTGTGAATAATACTATTACATCTCGAATTACTGATATTAAGTGAGACCGTGCCGCTTAGCGGAACGTGTTTTCCCTCATTAATATCCTTTTAAAAGCATATCTTTTACAAATCAAAATCCTGTAATCAAACTGGTTATAACAATAGGAGCAATAACATATATGCATATAAATCAAGTGATCAATGGACTATCTATCCAACATTTATTTTTAACTGGCTAACTATAAACCATTGGCTGGCTCGAGCCCACCAGACATAGTAAATAATCTAACTTTTATTAGAAACAATAATGGACGATCTGTCCTTAACTTACTTCTTTTAGGGTCAACTGATCCTAATAGTTTTGCAGGCTCACCAATAACTTATCTTCTCTCTATATATTCATTTATATGTGTAACATCATTTTAGTCTTACCTATGACAAAGCCCTACACACTGGAATTTTGGACTTATATTCGCTAGGGGAAACCAGCTAAAGTATAGGGCGTGACCCTACACCAGTCTCATCCGGTCTTCTAATCACTTAATCATTTACTTAGGGTTAACTACCCCATCCAATTTTCCTTGAAAACATATCTTTCAAAATGATTTTACCCCTATTTAAATCATACCTAAACAAGGAAAATATGTTCTTTTCTTTACCAAAATACATATGTCATAATATATGCTTTACACAAAACAATGTTGATGAAATCTAAATCGACGGTGTTTTCTATCCCATCAAAATAAGTTAATACTCCTTTCTAACTTAGAAAATTTTAGGCCTTAAAGCCAATGCATTACTTTCGAAACCCTTTTTTAAAACCTTAAACAATCCCTTTCAAAATAACTGAAAGCATCTCTTTCGAAATCATTATATAAAACTTAGACAGTCCCTTTCGAAACCATTTGAACTTATCTTTCAAAAGCATTGAAAACCTTCTTTTAAATCACTTAAAAAACCTTTCGAAGCACTTAAAATATACCTTTCGAAAGCATTGGGTTCAAGTAATGGTTTTTGGAAACATTGCTTCGAAACCATTTAATTATTCCTTTCGAAACCATTGGGTTAAACCTTTTATATAACTAAAGAGTCATAAAGAATAGAGGCAAAAGCATTGCTTTCGAAAGCTTAATTCCCAAGTAAAAGAAAGAGGATAGTTTCGAAATTCACCCTTTCGAAACCATTGCCTCTGAAACCATTGATTGAAAGCGGCTAAATGGACCCTTTCAAAAGCATTGGGAAGGTGACTTCAGAGTAAAAAGGCAAAAGCACCCTTTCGAAAATGTTGTTTTAAGACTATAAAGAAAAGTAGCCTTGACTAATTCGAAAGGTATGAATGTGGCAGTGTGGGTTACGAATAGGTTCAAAAGAGGCTATCCTTTCAAAAGCTTCTTTTAAAACATAAGTAGCAACTCTTTTTAAAATTCTTTTCTAAAAACAAAGGCAAGCAGCAATTTGAAAGCCTTTTTTTGTTAAAAACAAAGACAAGTATATGCAGCCACTTCGAAAGCATGCCTTCGACACGATCATCCCTTCCGCACTTTCTCTAATACATTACACACCAATTGCTTGATATCATGTGCATTGGTTTCGAATGGATGCGAAAGGCCTTCTGAGTATGTTGACTAAAGCAGGCTATGGAAGTGGCAAAGTATGAAATCAAAACAAAACTAATTTAATGCCTTTCAAAGTAATTTCTTTTCACGTAACTTGTCTAATTTATCAAAATGTAATTGGTTGTCATTTCTTTATCAAAATTCTTTTTCTAAAAGGCTGCCGAATTCACAATTAACCATTTAAAACAATTTAAACTAATAAGCCCTTCCCCTTGATAAAACATATAAAATATTTAAGTCCCTTAACTTAAATAATTTTATAACCATAGTAAAATACTTGGAAAATTTCCCTAAATGTCACAATAATTCACTTTTAATATGTTTTCTAACATATGTAAATTCAAACTCGAAATCATCATAATATTGCCTTACATAAATTAAACCTAATTTTAATTATTTTCTCTCATAGAGAATTCATAATAAATCCACAATTAGATAGAAAATTATGAAACTTGAAACCCACTTCTAAAATAATTTTTTTGACTATATATCAAAAACACAAATCATTTGGATGTCATTTAATAGGTTTTCCAATCTAAATCTATCATATAATCTATATGAAACAATATAAATCATCAACAAGCATATATATCCATTTAAACAAACATAATATGGCAAATTATTTGCAAAATAGTCTGGATCAAACCATGAAACTGAAATCATTATCAAAAGTGCGATGTAGATCAAATTATCATCTTGGTTTGGTGTTAAGAAGGTAGAGGGTTGCCATTTGATTAATTTCTTCAAGCTTTCTACTTGATTCCTAGCTTATCTTATTTTTTATTCTTTTTAACGGTCACCGACCGAGCTCTTAGGGTTTTAATTTTTTGTTTGGGAATGTTAAAATGAATAAGGGATGGGGAATGGAAGGGTTTATGGTATAATAACAAAGGCTATACCTATTTTTCTCTTGCCATATTCCTCCTACTTACTTATTTATAATTCTCTTTTACTTATACATTCATTAAGACACGGCCCCTTATTGATTAACAAATCTCAATCCCTTAACTATCTACATTATTTCATTAAACTTATCTAATTAAATGTCCTAAATAATGTTAGTTAAAATTAGGTTCATTATATTGAGTGATTAGGGTTTTGTCTGGCTGATTCAGTCCAGTAATTAATATATATGATTTAGCTCTATTGATTTGAAGACCAATCATGCTTCTAAAGGAAATGTAGGCTATCAAGGACAGTAAAGATGGAGGATGGAGTAGATTTAGAGAAAAGCACCAGGTCATCGGCAAACATCAAGAAGGTGATCATTGGGTTTCTACACTTACGGTGCAATGCAAAATAGTTTACGTGAACTTGTTTTTTAATAAAGTAGTTGAAAACTTCATGCCCGGGAGGTCGACCACAGAGGCGATTTTCTTGATAAGACAACTTATGGAGAGGTTTAGAGAGCAAAAGAAGGATCTACATATGGTATTTATCGATTTGGAGAAAGCTTATGACAAGGTACCGCGAAAGGTGATGTGGTGGGCCTTGGAAAAGAAGGGAGTCCCAACAAAGTACATTACACTTATCAAAGATATGTACGATGATGTTGTGACTAGTGTCAGAGCATGCGATGGTGAAACCGATGACTTTCCCATTAACATAGGATTACATCAGGGGTCAGCTTTGAGCCCCTACATTTTTGCTCTAGTGATGGATGAGGTTACGAAGGGTATACAAGGTGAGATTCCTTGGTGTATGCTATTTGCCGATGATGTTGTGCTAATTGATGAAAGTAGGATTGGGGTTGATAGACAACTGGAGCTGTGGAGACAGACTTTAGAATCAAAGGGTTTTAGGCTTAGCAGAACAAAAACAGAGTATATGAAGTGCTGGTTCAGCGGTGTCAGGTCGGAAGATGGAGATGTCACTCTGGCTGGACAAATAGTTCCCAAGAAGGAATCATTTTGATATCTAGGATCAACGTTGCAGTATAATGGTGAGATTGATGAAGATGTTAGTTTTAGAATTCAAGCGGGATGGGTGAAATGGCGACAAGCGTCTGGGATTCTCTGTGACAGGAAGGTCCCACAAAAGCTTAAAGGAAAGTTCTACAAAACGGCAATCAGGCCTGCGATGTTGTATGGTGCAGAATGTTGGCCTACTAAAAGCCAACACGTCCAAAAGATAAGCGTAGCAGAGATGCGTATGTTACGATGGAGCTGCGGTCATACAAGAAGAGACCGAATTAGAAATGATGATATATGTGATAAACTTGGAGTAGCACCAATTGAGGAGAAACTAATTCAACATCGCTTAAGATGGTTTGGAAATCTTCAACGAAGGCCGCCCGAGGCACCTGTGCGTGTTGGAATTATAGGCCGTGTTGAATGCCCAAAGAGAGGTAGAGGTCGACCAAGGTTGGCATGGGAGGAAGTAGTAAAAAGAGATTTGAAGGATTGGGGTATATCTAAAGAGCTGGTGACGGATCGGAGCGAGTGGAAGTTAGCGATTCACGTACCAGAACCATGAGCGTTGAATTTTATAAGTTTTATATTATAGGACTAGGAAACATGAGCCTAAGACGTATGTTTGGTCTTTGACCAATATTACTATTAGTATCATTATCGCTATTAGTATTATTATTATCATTCCTCTTATATATATACATATATATTTTTATTTTATTTTACTTTACTTAGCTATTATTATTAATTTACTTATTTGACTTTATTTTATTATTGCTATTGCTATTGTTATTATTATAACTTTTAAATTGATTTTTTTTCATTTAGTTTTGGGTTCCATCTCTAGTCGACCCCAACTTGTTTGGGAATAATAGCTTACTTGTTGTTGTTGTTGTAGTTGAAAACTTCCATGCTATGACAAATAGGTATGTAGAGAGAGGGTCTCCTTATCCCTATCTAATACCCTTAGAAGGTGAAAACTAACCTGATACCGAACCATTAACAGTTATAGAAAATTTAGCAGTTAAGATACATGTATAGATTCATGCAATGCAGGCTTCAGGAAAGCACATCTTAGCCATGATGGCAATTAGAGAAATCCATGATATCAAGTCAAAAGCCTTTTGAATATCTAATCTGAACATGCATCTAGGAGAAACATTATTAGTGTTATAGCCTCTAAGGAGTTCATGCATTAAGAGGATGTTATCAGAGATATTTCTAGAAGAAAGGAAGGCAGATTGATTACCATTAATTATTCTAGAAAGAGCAGCTTTGATTCTGGTAGCAATGATATTTGTGATGAACTTGCAGATGACTATGCAACAAGTAATGGGTCTATACTGCTCAACGGTTGTAGGGTTGGAATGTTTGGGAATCATAGCAAGGTTTGTAGAGTGGATGCCACAAAAAAGTATGTTAGTTTTGAAGAATTTTTGTATGACTTTGCCGAATATAAGGGATATATGTGACTAAGTATGTTTGAAGAAATGAGAATTGGAACCATCTGGGCCACTAGAACTGAAGGAGTTCAGGTTGAACAAAGCATTGTTTATTTCATTATTGGAGATATGGGCATTGATATTGATGGCTTCAGATTGATTAAAGATGGCTGGTTAAGGTCACTAAGAAGAGATAGATTGATAGGGGTGGTGAAATCATTGAGAGATAAGTGGAAGTAATCAACAAAAGCATTATAAATTTCATGATTTTCAGTTTTGCAAATTCCAAACCAATCATGAATAGAGATAATTTTGGATTTAGTGTGTTTTACCTTCAAAGCAGTGTGAAAGGAAGTAGTATTTCTGTCTCCTTCAAACCAGTATTCCTTACCAAGCTTCTATTTGATCATTTCAAATTCTTCTTGGAGAGCAGTAAGAAGTTGATTATTCAGATCATGTTCTATCATAGAAAGTGTAGCATCATTAGGATTGGCTAACATGTTTTGTTGAGCTATTTCTGGTCTGTGCCTAAGGTCAGTGCTTATTTTTTATCCTTTCCTGAAGGTGTTAGCAGCCCAAAATCTGAGAGTATTCTTGGTAATTTTGAGTTTTTACTATATCACAAACATAGCATTACCATGAGTATCTAAGTTCCATCCCTGCAAAAATACCTCTTCTAAATCAATATGTTTAGTCCACTAATTAAAAAATTTAAAAGGAGGAGTTGTTTTCAATGGTTCCACTCTGCACTTGGCAACGATGGGGTTGTGATTAGATAGGCCAAGTTTCGAGATAAACGAGTATAGGGTAGGCAGAGAGAAAGCATGGTGGTTAATGAAACATTGGTTCGGTGTACAAAAGGTTATAGGGATATAGTGTTGAATATGCTAATATATGACTTTTGTTTGATGATAATAAACATATATATATATATTCATTTAAATGTATTTGTTAATGTACTATTTTATTTTTCACATAATTAAATAAATATTTACTGAATAAAATAAATAAAATAAATTCAAACAGATATTTTATTCAAACAAATATTTTATTACAATTTTAAATAGTACAAATTTGAGCTCTCGCTATATATACAACATTTCAATTACAATACATTCCAATTTACACAATTGTCCTCACTACATATCACTCGTTCATTCATAATTGTTCTTCAACGGTGTTCCAATTTGTATCCAACATCTAAGTTATCTGCAAAGTAACCACTGAGGTAGTAAAATTGAAAAGGAAATATTTGTGCAGTTTAAATAAATTGTGTTTTTGAAAATATTATTTGCCTCAGTTATTTGGGTTGTTCGTCATCACATTCATTTTGAATTCATCATATACGAACAACTTGTGACATGCACAGTGTATCACTGTACATGCCACAAGGCCGTGCATACCGATATACACTTGATAAAACTGCAGGGACAGGTGAGCACAAGGTCAAACCCAATCAAAAGTCGGGTTCAACTCAAGTGAAATACAAATAAAGTCATGATATTAGCACAAGGTCAAACCCGAGCTATAAGCTGGATTCAACACAGGTGCAATCCAAATGTACACATGAATGCTATGATCAAAGACAACAACATCAACCAAGGTCAGGAACTAGTCAAGGCATCACCACAACCAGATTAGTTTCCAAAAAGCAAGACAAAGTGCAGGATGAACCAGTACAAGTAGTTGACAATGCACAGCAAATATCAAGTGCAGACAAGCTACATGAAAACCAGCTCAATAATCATGTAACATGAACAATATACCTAAAGAAGTCAACATATATGATCAGTGGAAAGCAACACAACATGCATCATATACATGGAAACCAAAGCATAGAAGAACATGAGCATGAAACATAGTCTCGACCAAAATAACAAAAAGACTTCAATTTCAACATTTCAAGCGTATGAAAGCAAGCAGTCGAAGACAATGCAGGCATAAGCTAACATACATACATGTGTGAAACAGCATGTATACATATATACATGCAGTCAGGCATTAAGTATACATGACTTGAAGTTATGTAACCTGAACCACATTACAAGACTCAAGTGAAACCAGAGGCAACAGCAAATAAATGGTTAAACTACAGAACAATGCATATTGAAACACACAATAGTGATAACCAGACTACATGGATGAGCACTAATGCATATAGACCAGAGCACTAATATACATATATTTGAACATGAATGAAACTGCAACAAGCCTCAATAGGTAAAATGTACACATTTATGGTGGACAGCATGCATACAACTCAACAGTAAATGATCATAGTAGAGACTCAAATGAACATGACCAGGAAACAATGAACACAACATCAATATACATAAAGGCTAACGGAGCTTCAACCAGTGCACAAGTAACTGTGATCAAGCAACTCGATCTAGCATATCATATATACAACAAGCTCAAGAGGACCATACATGTACCAAGGGCTACAATGCTCATGAAGAAGCAATGCTACAGATGCAAGCTTCAAAAGGTACCAGACTCGAGTGAAATAAGTACATCGAACAGCAAGACAACATGTACATATGCATATGGACCAAACCAGAATCAAATTGCCAAGACCAGACTTCGAAATCAAGGCAGGTTTAAGTAGCAGTTTTGAACAAAGACAGAGCAAGAAGCCGTGGGTGTCAAAGCAGTTTGAACAAAGTAGTGTTCACGTTTCAAAAGGGAATTCAACTTGCAGAAGTATACAAAATTGAACCAGTCCAAACATTTCACATGTATTCAATAAATTATCAAACTAACAAGTAAACGAAAAATTCAAATGGCTGAAGTCAACAGATGATAACATGTATAAACGAATAATCATGTCATATTAAAGTCAGAGCCGTGGTAACCAAGGTAAAATCGAGCAAGTCAAAATCAAAGCCGTGATATTCAATGAACGAAATTATACGAACTGAACCAGTCAGAAAACATCACAATCATCCAAACGAAAATCAATGGCCAAGCATGAATTCAATAAAATATATATGAATGAAATTATAGGAAATCAAATCCTATATAACCCATATCATCATCGGCATTCGAAACCATTCAAGTTCAAGCAACAATAGAGAAGAATAAATCGATAACTCGAACCAAATTGAGTTCAAAGCATATCAATGTAAGGAACAAAGAAATTACATACCAGGATTATCCAAATCGAAATCAAATTGAAGCTGCCGTGAACATATAAATCGATCGAAGAAAGTTTTTGAAGCATTATTTCTTTTAAGCGGCGACTTCAACAATTTATCATGAAGCCCTAATTGAGGAATGAAGCAACCATAATCGCAAACAAAAAGTGAAGAAGGAATCGGGCCAAAGAAATAAACGAAAAAGGGGAAATATATTTATTATCACTTTAGTTATTGGGCCGGTTTCTTTTAGTATAAACGTGGGCTTTAATTTTAAATTAGGGTTTAGTATTTTAAAGTTGTTTTTTTTTTGAATTTGTATTTTTCTTTTAAACTTTTGTAATTTCTAGTCGTGTGACTAGCGGACGAACTACGGTGGTGTAGCTCGAGAACTCGCAACTCAATGGCTGAGTTGTGGCAGGGTTTTGAACGTAGAGTTAGGTTAGTCAATAGCGGGTGTCGGAAGTTTACGTGTGTAAGCGTCTGACTACTTAATTTCTAGTAGAAACCTTGGGGGCAGCACGTAGGCAGGGTTTTGTCAAAGCTGGGTAAATCTATGTGTTCTATTTTCTGCTTCTGCTATTATCTGTACTGCTATTATTCAACTATTATCAGCGCTGCAATTATTTTATATACTTCCGCAATAAATTTTTATAATTGATAGTATCACCCTATTCACCCCCCCCCTCCCCTCTAGGGTGAAATCGATCCTACATATAGTGCTTTTTATTATTCCATGTGTAGGTGGAACCAATGGATAGGAAAGGTAGGATAGAAGCAGACACAAGTGCTTAGTTTAGAGGGGATATGTCATGGGCATTAGGAAGATTTCCACCATGTTTTTGGTGTGAGAGTTCCACCATGTTTTTAATGTGAGAGAAACATACAATTGATGTCGCCTAGGAGAATCCAGGGAGCATTGGGAGGATTGAGCTAATGTAGATTATTGAACACGTAATTCCTAGTATTATAGTTGTTGAAAGAATATATGAAGGTGATGTAGAAGCTAGTGGAGGTGGGGATGTGTGTATAGTGAAGGTGAATAAGTTGAGGAGTAGAGTGAATGAGGGTGGTAGTGAAAATAACCGAATTAAGATTCTACCCTAAGGAGCGGAATCAAGGTTATTGGTAGAGCACAAATCTGGTTTTATGAAGGTGCAGGATTTGTGATTAATTCAACATTGAGCTTTGTTTCCAAGACAGCAATCATGTTGAGGTTTAATTTAGAGATAACGTTTTGCACTTCTTTTTGTTTGACATTGAGGGAGCACCCCAAATGTTCCACACAGCAATGTTGTCATCATCTAGGAAATTTTTTTGTTTTTCTTGGTATACTCAATCTTGTCTTCCTAGAGGAGTTATTATCTGGACTATCGTATCCGCCACTCTTTTGATGTCTAGTTCAGTGTCAGTGGATTGGCAGCTTCTTTTCTTGGTCTTCTTATTTCTAGACTTCTTATGAGCTTTAGGTTTGTCATATGGTGCTTCAGAAAAGATGTTGGTATGCTTGATAGGGAACAGCATAGGGGAGATAGGTGGTGACAAGTTAGTAGCTTCAGCAGGGTTGGTATGGTTGTAGAAATTGGTGAGACAGTTGTTAAGGTCTTGGAATGTATTAGGTCGAATAATATTATGATGGATGAGCTCATTAGTGATGGTAGATGCAAGATGTATATTGGTGTAGGGATAGGAGAAAACAAATAAAAGTGGCTTAGAAGCTGTTAATTTACTAATCAGAGATAAGTGAGCAGTGGTGGATTGGAGATGTTTAGAGAGGGATTCACGGCACATTAAAAAATATTTTTAAAAATTTTTGAAAACAAGTTTCGAGTTCATAAAAATCATTCAAAAACATTCTTAGAAAACAAAGTGGTATACCACTTAAAAGAGAGCATGAGATTCCAATGTCACATAAAAACCAACATAAATAGATCGATTATAACTATACAACATTCACCATCCATATACACAAGCATTTTCATAAGCAAGTACATATAAAAATATAAAACGCAAGGAACTCCTTAGAGTCCCTTTACAACAAGAGTCCCTTATAAATCATGTCATATGTACTTCGAATTGTTTTGTCGCGACCTATTCGCAACGAACTCTTCAAATTCCTATTTTCTTTTAACAGTCCCCTGTCTATTCCTTATGTGTCATCCGCTTCCAAGCGAGAATCAAACCAAACAACAATAATAATTATTACACACATTTATACATATAAGCAAGGCAATATAAATTATTACAACAAAATAATTCATTCTTAAAGTTGCTTTTGAGTGAGTTTAACTCGGCTAAACAAACACCAACTCCAATCAAGATACTACTCCTTCACCGCGACCTTTCAATCAAAACACGGACCTAGATTCCTCTTGCAAAACTTTCTTTCAAAGCCCTGGGGTCCTCAATCATTCTAGGTGATGACTTGTCTATGTGGTTTTTGGGTTCGATTTTGGTATTTTTTTTTTAGATGTAGAGAGTGTGGTCTATATTTCTAAAGGCATATTTAAGTGTTTAGAGATGGAAAGAAGTATTTTTGAAGTGACTTGTTTTAATGGAATTTAAGTAGAAGAAGTGTGAAGAAGATTGGAGAAGATGAAAATTTAAGTTTTTAAATGAAATAAAGAAAGAAAAATAAAGAGAAGGAGTGTTTTATAGAATTGTAAAATGGAAAATTACCAACCATAGCCCTTCTTAAATCAAGCCACTGCCCTTCCTTTTTTCATGGTCCTTCCTCCCCTTATCCCATGTGGCACCGCTTTAGTCCATATGACATTATACCGCCATCTTTTAGGTACTTCTATAGTACTTCACTCCTTAAAATAAGGAGAAAAGACTTCTTTTCTTAATTTATTTAATTACCTTCTAGAAAGTGGTTTACTTAACCCATTAATTAGTAAAAGGTGTTTTCTTATTTGTATATATATGTGTACTATATGTACACTAGTGTGCACAATAAGTTTCAACAACTTTTGTTCGACGAAAGGTCGAAAATCCTAAAAACGATTTTCGTCATATTTTCAATCTTTCTCCAAACTACTTATTTTGTAAAAAAAATTAAAAGAATTTTATTATCATTAGTTATTACATAAAAGAGGTCTATTTGAGTTATAAAATCCATTATCTAATATATTAAATATTCATATTTAAAGTGATTAAATTATGGGTCGTTACACATCAAGCATATAATAGAAAAAAAATACATTTATTTCGAATAAGATTTTATTATAGAGTTAATAATTTACAACAATATATATAATTGCTCCTAGGGCACAATTTTAACCCTATCAGATGGGGTAGTACAAAAATAAGGGAATGACATATCAACATAACATACAAAAACATGTTTGATATAATTCTATCTTAACTGTAAACATTAAACTCAAATATTAAACCAAATCAAATACTCGATATTCAAATGCAGTTGTAGTAATTCTATACTTACTAACCAACCTTAAATAACAAAATGTGTTTATAATTAGTTGCACTAGCGTTTGGGCAGTAAACAACATCATTTCCACCAATGTTATTTAACCCAAATACACAAAATTTTCATCAGGATGTTACTTAAGTGTGTTTATATACATATGCATGTATACATATGCACATGCATAGAAATATATATATATATGCACACGTCTAACCAGTTACCTAACAATGTATACAATAGACATCAATATATTATTAATCTCACATGACCTAAAATTGCTTTATTATTATTAACTCTAACTTAATTATTATCATAATAAAATACCACTTTCTTTCTTTCAAAATAATAATTCAATTTAGCTATTTTAGAAGCATATTGGCTCATTTTTTAGGATAGTTAAATGTGTTATTATTCATCTTGCAAACTAATAATAATTTAACCCTAATTATTTCAAAAACAGACTTTAATTTTTTTAATAATAAAAATAATTACTTCCATTATTTCAAAAATCTTTTACTACCTTTCTTTTACTTCAAAAATGAATGATTAAATAATCTCTATTTCAAACAATGAAAATGCATCCCAAATTCTCTTATATTTAGTTTATAATGTTGTATTTCAAAAATAATGGTCAACCTTAATAATAATAATTACCTAAAATGTACCACTATGTTCAAAATAACATTTACACATCCATATTTTTACTTAATCCAACAATAATAGCCTAATATAAGATTTTTATCATTCATCAACAATGACGTACAATCTTCAAATAACATAAACCTATATTACTATCCATTATGATAATAATAACCAATGTTTAATATCGAATTCATATTATTATTTACCGAACTCCCTATTGTTTGTAAACAATAACAAACCCTTTGGGTCCACTTAAAATAACTTCATTATAAGTTATGAATTTCACAAATAAACATAAATTGTATTCTTAATATATTTATTTCACTAAAAATTATACCATTATGATTATTTTCAAATATTACTCTTAAGTTTTTAGATAATCCAGTTTGGTCTCGAGAAATAATTTTACATTCATTCTCAATTATTATTATTTGTATACCTTAAGTTAACAAGTTATATTAAGTTCATAACTTATTTATTTATCTCAAAATAATAATCCAGCTCCAAATATTTTTAATTATATCATCAATGTTTATTAAGTCTCGCTTAAGCTTATAAATAATCTTCATTTCTCTTAAACTTAACTTATAACATTTTACTACTATTATTATTATTCTGAGTTTCCCCCAGAAATTCACAAATAATTATTTTATTAATAATTTCTCTTTAATATATGATATTTTTATTTATAACATCTAATTCTACAAATAAATAATTATTACCTAAAAGAGATCTAATACCTAATCAAAAAAAAGAAAAATTATCTATGGTCTGTGATAATGTAAAAATAATCACCTCCTAACAAACTAACGAACATTATTCCACAAACATAAAAATCAACTCATGTTACACCCCAAACATATCGGTATTATCTATATAATGATAATATAAAACTTAGCAATGGCTTCCCATCAGCCACCTCCCTTCTCTCCTCCCTAATGCATCCTCCTCCTTTCTCGAACCCAGATCATGGTCGGCATGACAAATCTCCAATAATAAATGAAGAAGGTTTCGTTACGTATCATACCAGGCGATGAAAAAAATCATGAATGTTAATTCAAGTGGTCAACGTCGTTCTCTAGGTAGCCAAATCGGATTGAATAATTCCACAATTCCAACATGTCTACATAATCCCCATTTCAACGTCTCGGCGTTATTCGTCACTTAATTTTTCATTTCAGAAAGGTAGCCAGCATGGAAAACATTTTGAAACTTCCTCCATTCACCAATCATAGCACTTTCCAACTCACCAAGCACAACAATCTAACTCGACCAGGGTTCCATCTCCCAATTCATCAGGCACAACTGCATTGAGCTAATCTATCCCTATGATGCCAAATCATCCTTTCCCCTACTTGTCAGATCCTAGAAACAAGCTATAGTAGGAGAGGAAATTCCAATTCCCACCCTACTTCATTTTAATTCTCCCTCGGATTTAAACGCTATATGGGGTGCTAAGATGAACTCCTCTACCAAATCAGATGCAATAAAACAATTGGATAATTCCATTATAATCTGTGTGGTAGGATCAAAACCTTACCCACTATGAGTATCTGCAGAGAGTGTGCCGAACACAGTGCTTGTATGCTACTTTGAGTTTTGATCGGTTAGTTATACCATTCGGGATAACTAGTGCATCGGCATCCTTTGTTGATCTCATGAATCGTGTTTCGGGGGATCACTTGAGTGATTTCATGGTTGTGCTCATTGATGATACTTTCATTTACTCATGGATGAAAGAGGAGCACAAGACACGATTGATGATTGTATAGTAGGTGTTGATAAAACACTAACCGATGATGAGGTTTTTGAGGTATCACTTTTGGAGGAGGTAAGTGAGATGCTTGGGTCATATTTTTTTGGAGTAGGACATCATTGTGGATCTTGTGAGTTACGATAGTCCGGGATTGGAATGGATCCAAGAGTGCTATTGATGCAGCAGCGGAATAATCAAAATGTATGTGACGATGAAAGTAGCAATTAGTGGATTGAAGAACACCAAAGGCCCAAATCCGTTGATCCAAAGATACCGGATTCTAGCTATCCCAAACACGTTGATCGCGCACGATACCGTGTTTAAAGATCTACGATTCTTCGACGTTGATCTAGCGCACTAGATTCCGTGAATCGGCTTCAACAATCGTTGATTCGAGCGCACTCGAATAACCGAAGGTGGAGATAGGAGATCACACTCAACTACCAATTTGAGAAAGAGGCACAAAGCACTCAAACAAAATTTTATTCAAATTCAACAACCATTACAAATGACACCACCATCCCTATTTATAGGGTTACAACAACTCACTTACACGACTCAAAACAAACAACTCATAGGTCGTGACCGACCTAACACATACGACCTAAAAACAAAGCCATGCGACCTAACAGATAACGACTTAATAGATATAAGTTACAACAAGAACACACGACTTACAATATTTACATCACGCGACCTAAGTACAACACACGCGACCTAAACTCCACGCGACTTAAGTCAAAGCAGCATATGCGGTACTAGGTCGTTGGCTCCCTTGAGCGACCTAAAGAATAGCGGCATAAGGTCGAGCGACCTAAAAAGAAGCGGCTTCAGAAAATCTTCGAGCGACCTAAAGTTGAGCGACCTACGATCTTCAGCAACGGAATCTTCTTCACGCGACCTATCTTCACGTGACCTATCTTCCAACGACCTAACATCCCGCGACCTAACTTAGGTCGTAACTCGTCTTTCTTCCCGCAACATAAGGTCGAGCGACCTAATAAAATGCGCTGGTTTGTTCATCTCCTTAGGTCGTTTGCATGCCTTAATGCTGAATCCAGTAACTCGCGAGCAACCTTCACTAGGTCGTAAGCGACCTTCACTAGGTCGTGAGCGACCTAAAATCTTTGAATGACTCAAATCTGAAAAGTTATCAGATCGCGCTGCATCAGCTATAGATTAGAAGTTTTGTAGGATACGAAGATGTTATATACGTTTTACCGAGGACTTCTCAAAGGTAGCGACATCATTACTCGATTTGATGGGAAGAATCAGACATTTTATTTGAGACGCGAGATGTGGACACGGGTTAACGAGTCTGACAGAGTGGTTGACGAGTGCACCAATGTTAGTCATTCCAAGTAGGAATGAAGTAGTCGATAGTACACATACATGTCTGTGGTACTTGACTAGGTGCAGTATTGAAGTCGAAAGGTAAGGTTGTCACATATGCTAGTCGCTAAAACCGCACCAGAGGAAGTATCTGATTCATGATTGGAGTTGGTAGCGATAGTATTTGCATTGGAGATTTGGAGGCTCTATCTATTAAGAGAGGGGTTCGAGTTGTTCACTAACCCCACATCATTGAAGAACCTCTTGTTTGAAAAGGATCTCAACCTTCGTCAAATAACAGTGGTTGGAATTCCTAGCCTCCTATGACTTGTGTAACGATCACATTTTCGACCTCTGAATGTCGATACTAATACATCCACGGTATTCACATGTTGAACACCCAAGTGCTGGAAAGATAGAACGTTAGGGTAAAAGGAAACAAAGAAGAAAAGAAAATAAACAAGAAGAGGAGGAAAAAACATCAGAATCTTACATGCAGAACGATAATATATAATATTTCAAAATGATCTTTACAAAAGATAACTTTATGTATACAATAATCAGAGCAAACTAGCATATCATCAGCCTAGACAGTTATAACTGCATGTCCTTACAATTGCTGATAAAATCATAAAGCAATGCAGCGGAAATAAGAAAACTAATATCAAGGAAATTTGGAAATATACAAGGGGCTGACTCGAGCATTATAAGAAAATAACACCTGGATCAGTCTGGTAAACTAGCGTGAGAAACTCAAGTCATCTGAATTATTTAATGTTATAAAACCTTTCAAGATAATGGTATCTCGTAAAACCACGCCGCACATAAATACAGATGGGTTTTTACCTTACGATATCCAAACCATTTCTATTAAAAAATCCAATGTTATTATAATAATGTCTAGGGTTGAAAAATAAATATACAACAAAGCTTGAATGGTTACATTGGTTACATTCAACAGCGTATTAGAGTACATTTGAAACCGCTAAGGTTAGTTTGTATAAATGCATTTTCTATTGGAGGGTCCTTAGTACTTCGAGGCAAGCCTCCTGGAAAGAATCAGAAAGTACCTTTCGAGCACTGTATATCTCTAGATAAAATATACCAAATAAGGAGGATATAGCTGGTTCACGTAGAAAACGGGTTCCCAATACCATCAACCCCCACTAGCAATAATCGATAAGCATACTCTGTATAATGGATCGTTTCGCTGATATAGTTTTTTGAGCCTTTTATGTTCTGTGTCCTTTCAACTGTCCAGCCGTGAGATAAAGAATGGTCACTAGCATTTATTATCTCCTTGAATTCAATGTACTGGCCTTTGCTATTCATTTTCCTTCACGTTTTTGATCTGTGCTCTGAAAGAATATAAAACAATATTTGTTATAAAGGTTAGTTTATATATCTTGGTTATGAAACTCATCTTCTTCCACCGCCAGATTTTCGTCCACCCCCTACATCTTGTAGCAATATTTTAAATCCTATATAGAAAGGGTTTGGAGTTCTGAAGTGTCATTAAAAAAAAAATCAAAAGAAAATAGTTTCTATGTAATTAAATTTGATTTTAAGTTTGACTACGATAAAGTTTTAGAAGAGGTCCTTACTCTACGACCGTAGACGGACGATGATGGAAAGATGGGTATCTTAATTTAAGCAAGGAAATTATCCAAACTATTTCCTGCTTCGGTGAAATTTCTTAGTCTCAGATTAGAGTTTTGGTCAGAAGAAGGCATGTCGTATAGCCTTAGTATTACGAGTCCCTGTGAAAATGGATAGTTAATACTCAATCAATTATTAGAATTTCCTTTGCTAGTTGCCATTTCAGATGTTAATGGTAAATGTATCGGCAGGATATGAGTGGAAAACTAGTGTGTGTCAAAAATGTGATTGTTATCATCATGTGCAAAAATTTTGTTCAATTCAGAAATTATGGGTCCAAAAGCCACGGGCTCCTCAAACTACTGAATCGTAGAGCCAAATACACACTGAAAGTCATAATAATTCAGAAAATAATCCAATAGATGATACTCTAGAAGGTAATATGGACATAGACCCTAACAATAGGGTGTAAAATGATAACACGAGATAATCTACCATTAGTGATAAGAGCAGCTCAAAAAAATCATAAATAAGACTATTCCGACTGATCATAGTACAAATAATATTACCCAACGTCCTGCTTATACATCTGACGTGAATGGAAAAGCAAGTATTTTGGGTTCTCAAGCAAAAACAACAACAGTTCAAGACCTTAACATTAGTATGAACTACAAGGAAGAGACACAATATACTCTAAACTCAGTGTCGGTTGATCATCAGAATCAACCACTTTCTGCCACAGAGAAACCCTGTATGCATTCCACTAGCTTTATTGCAGCTATGACAGCTTCTCCTTCCGATCTAGTTGTAATTGTGGTGATTGACATTGATGTTGACCATCCTATGAATGCTGCTCCAGTGATTCCCAATAGCGAAACAACAGCAAACCAAAGCATAAATATTCCTGTGAAAGAACCTTAAACAGAATAACAAGGTATGAGAACTAGATATACTAGGAAAGCTAAACCCAACAATAATATGTTTGAATTTAAAGCTAAAACTAACCAAGACGTCATATTTAATCCTCTTTGTAATCAGTATGCTAGTCAATTAGGGGGAAAAGCAAAAAAGCTAAAAAAGACAGCAAAACCTTCCCAAGCAACTCAAATGCTAGGGGAATAATAGTAGATTAACAGCCTTTTTAGTATGGGTGAGGGGTCTTAACTCCCTCACAAGTAAACTTGATGTCAAATAACATCTTGAAAACTTTAAAATTGAAATTATGGGGATTGTAGAACATAAATTCTCTATCGATAAAATTATCAGATTTTGCAACGGGTTTAATTCTTACTAGAGTTCCATTCATAATAATGACATGGATACTAGAGGTAGAATTATCATAATCTGGAATTCCAATATTTGGAACGTTAGTTTGCTGTCTAAATTGGATCAGCATCTAAGTGTTTCTATATTGAACAAAGGAGGGCTAAAATTAGTTTTTACTATAATTTATGCTAAACACTTAAACCAGGAACGGGAAGATTTATGGCATACCTGATAGTGGACGTAGCAAATAACACCTCACTTGGCTAATTACAGGCGATTTCAATTGCAATCTCAACAATGACGAAAGAATCTCAAGTAACAGCTCCCTTACTACAGATTCTTACTTCCAAACCTACGTCAACTCATGTGGGCTGCAGGAACTCAATGTTATAGGCAATCCTTTCCCCTGGCATGAAGGACATAACTTTTCCTTGCATAGCAAACTCGATAGAGTATTTGGTAACATCAAATTTTATTTTAAAGTTCTCTCAAGTTTCTACCACTACTTTAAATCACTCTGCTAGCGATCACTCTCCTTTATTTATTAAACTACTTAATGATTTTGTTATTAGTTTATACAAACCTATTAGGTTTAATAATGCATGGATCACACAACCAGGTTACATAGAGTTGATTCAGGGATGAATAAACTTCAGAAAAAAGGACAACACAGATTACAGTTTTCTAATAAAGATAAAACATGTTAAATATAATCCGAAACAGTGGAATAGAAATTCTGTTAACGTTAGAAAACAATGTGACCATCTCAGGGACTAAGCAACTCCATATACTTGCAACTGATCAATATCCTACGATGAGGAACTTATTTAGGAATACAAATATAATCTATAACAACTGCAAAATTTACTTTACACAGAAGCTATGGGAATTCAACAGAAAGCAAAAGTCAATTGGTTAATGCAAGGAGACCAACCAACAAAAATTTTCCATGCTATGATGACTAATAAGAGAAACAAGTTGCATATTCATGAGTTAATTAATGGCATTGGACAACAAGTTTCTTATCCAATTAAGCTCAAAGAGGAAGCAATTATATACTTTACAGATCTATATAACTCGTACAACTCTTCCTTCCACTTTGACAGGTTAACATGCAAAAAAATTATATCAGAGAATGAAAAACTCATAATCATTCAACTCATTGACATACAGTAACTGAGGAGGGCGACATTTTAGATTAAAGACGACAGCAGCCCGTGACCTAATGGATATAATGCAAAATTTTATAAGTTTCATCGGTAACAAATCGAGGAGCGGCTCTTGATTAAATATTTTTCTTAAAGGGGAGTTTTTGAATGAAATTAATTATTAAATATTTTTCTTAAAGGGGAGTTTTTGAATGAAATTAATTATACATTTATCACTTTGGTCCCAAAGTCCAAAAATTCTAACAATATTTGTGACTTTCGACCAATTGCATGTTGCAATGTTTTCCATAAGATTTTATCAAACATCATATGCAATAGGATGAAAAATCTAATGAATGATCTTATATCTCATAATCAAAATGCTTTTAATTTAGGTAGAAACATCTATGGTAACTCTCTACTTGCATATGAGCTAGCAAGAAGTTTCAACAGGAAAATAAATAAAAATATATGCATCATAGTGGATATACAAAAGGCCTATGGGAGAGTTAATAGAGATTTTACAATTCATTCTATGGCAAGTACGGGATTCCCTCCTCAATTTGTCTCCCTCACATTAAATCACTTGATCTATGCAGATGATTTGTCGATACCTTTTAAAGCCAATATCGGAAGTGTAGATTCAATTAATTCAATTTTCAATGATTTGAAAAATATGCTAGCTTGAAAGTTAATCTTCAAAAGACTAAAATTTTCTTTGGAAAGGGTATCAGTGGTAAGAAGCAGATTTTACAAATCTTAAATTATCAACAAGACAATCTACCAATCAAATACCTATGAGTCCCACTATTTGTAAACTAATTAAACACTACTGACTTTGGTGTCTCATTGACAAAATCAATAAAAGACTTGACTCTTGGGTTTGTAGACTTTGAAAACTACTGGGAGATTGGAGCTAATTAAAACTGTGATTTATTCTACTGTTAAACTCTGGATTAAAATATGTCAAGTTTCAAAGGCTATTTTCACTAAATTGAACAACTCTGTGCCAATTTTCTATGGGAAGGCAAACATCATAAAATAAGCTGGTCCACAGCATGCAAATGAAAAGGAGTAGGTGGTTTGGGTCCAAGGAAATTATTAGAGCTAGAGGAGGCATATGCAGTCAAATTATCATTGAACTTCTTGCACCATGACTCTTTGTAGGCAAGGTGGTTACATAATAGACACTGTCTCAACAAAAAAATTTGGATGATCAATTTAAACAATAATGCTTCCTTTACTTGGAAACTACTGTTGAAAACCAGGACATCACGAAATCATTTGCTACATAGGAAAATTGTTAATGGTAGAATTACTAATATGTGGTTTGACCCCTGGATCAAGGGTAATTCTATGTCAAGTCCATTGGGCTGGTCCTATATGGCATTATTTAACTCCCACAATCATTCAGTAAGCAGCATAATCAACCAGAACGATGAGACTTTAGCAATATTTGTTAATAAGAAAACTTGTCAACGCCCTAAAGTTAAGTTTAAGAAAAAGGTTAGTCCTTTTTCTCCTCTCTTGGATAAGTTGAGGAAAATAGGATTTGGGTATTTCCTTTGATTCAAACTTTCGAATAGGTTTCTCTTGTTAAAACTTTTCTTTTTGACCTTTTCACTTAGTCAAAACACTTGAATCCTTCTTTACAGTCTTTCGAGCCAAGTGGAGTGGTTGGATTACCCTTTCGAAACCTTCCTCTCAAAATAGTTGCGGAAATCTAAAGAATGGCTTTAAGGATTTAAAGGAAAGGTTTGGCTAGGTGGGTTCCGACCTTGTCGAAAGCAATGTTATTTAGTGACTTAGACCTGTCCTGGAATTTGAGAAAGCAGGGGTTTTGACTCGTTTGGATGGAGCCTTTTGTTGAAGTCGAAACCTGAAAAATACAGTTAAATCCAGTAATTGACCTTCAAACAATTATATAATCAGAAATATTGAAATTTCCCTTTTATAAATGCAATAATGATTGTGTTGATCAATTATCTCCAATTTGATTTACAAATTAGGGTTTACAACTTTGTAAACTTAAGAAAATTACAAGTTTGGAATGAGAAAATTTGGATCCCCTAAAACAGACCCCTTGGGTCTTATTTATAAATGCGGATTAGCCCCTTTCGACCCAGTGCTTCCGACTCGGTCGAGAAGTGGCTTCAAATACCTTCCGACTCCTTCGACACTTGCGCACCCCTCTACAACACTTTCGAATGGATTAGAATGCCTCCGTCTTCGTCGAAAGGGGTGATTGCACCTTTTCTTCTTTATGTTGCTTTGTCGTCAAAAGGAATGAAGGTAGGAGCTTTCAACTCTATCGATAAGCAATTTCCGGGTGTTCCAAAGGTGTTGAAATGCTAATGGTTTCGACGCCGTTAGTAGCTTCCGAACTTATGCTTGTAAACTGATGCAGAACCTTCCTTGGATGTTAAGGGCTTCGACCGGCTCGAAAGGCTTGTTTTTTCTTTCGAAAAGGTTATTCTGTCAATGGCGTGTTTCTGAGTGGTTTGAATGAAGGCGAAACATTTGGTTTCGAAAGGTTTAGCATGCACATAAAGGGTTGTCATTTCTTATCTTCGAATGGTGCTGCTTTAACTCAATCGAAAGGTCTTCATGCATGCGGAAGCACCTACTTCAAATGGAGATCTCTTGAAGTGGAAGAGTGCTTTCGACCCTTTTGACCCCTTCGAAAGGTTGTGATATTTCTAGTCTTTGGCTATGCATCCCTTCAACTCCTTCGAAAGGTCTTATTGGAGCTTCTTTCTCTTGTAATTCTTTGTCTTCTATTCAATAGGGTTTCGACAAGGTCGAAAGGATATTTGGAGGTAACAATACTGATCTACATACGTCTGCAACATTATTAGACAAATTAGCATTCAACCTGGCAGTGAGGAAGATTCTTGGGAATGTTCTCCAAATAATGGATAATTCTCTCTAAAGTCTACTTGGGATAATACCAGAGTAAGGGGAGAGCAGCTTTATGCTGTAATAAAGTTAGGAATAGCTGTTGCTCCCCTAAATGTCTTTCACTACTTACTTTGCAAAACTCAATCGCTTACAAACCAAAGATAGAATAAAACAATGGACCTATTAGACAATGTGAACTGTCTATTATGCAACAATACTGAAGAATCTAGCTCACACTTATTTTGCAACTGCAGCTATTTTCTTGGAATTTGGAACAGTATTATCTCAACTCTAAGATTGCAGAATTACATTAGTAACTCTCATGACCTACATGCAATAATTGATGATAACAATACTTACACACAGAGAAACAATTGCAAAGACATAATCGATGTTGTTTTAACTACAATCGTTTGGCACATCTGGCAAGACAGAAATCAGAGAACATTCGAATCTAAAACCATATCAGTCGAGTTGAGGCTCTAATTTATACTTTTAGATGTTCAAATCTTACTCAACAAACCAAAGACGATGAAAGATTCGCAACAGTAGAAGGAAGCACTTCTTAGTGCAATCGCTAGTGAGCTGGAAGCTCCGATTAATCCTAGATAAAAGAGGTAGTGCATCTGTTCGCCTTTGCTGCAGATCGGTGCTCCAGTGGCTTTTGGGAAACGAATTTGCTTTTCTCAATTTTGAGGTCGAATTTTTTTCCTGTTGAAGTGTGAAGGCTAGTTATTATGTTTGGGGTTATTGGGGTGACTTTAATGAAGTAAATTTAATGAAGCCAGTTAGTGTTTTATTTATTGCTTTGGTAGAGAAAAGATAGTATTGCACCCATATGAGGAAATTTTTTTGTTTATAGTCGCTATTTGTACTTCCGTTCTTATTTTGGGTGCATTCTACTCATTGTATTCAACTACTTTCTAGTCAAATAAAGTACCAAATTTCTAAACAAAAAAGATAATATAAATATCAAATGTCAAGTAAGGGTATCTAGTACCAAATACAAATATCTAATATAGATACCATCTACCTAACAACCAACAAGTAGCGGATCACCTCATGTATACTAATAATCTCGATTTCTCCAAAGCACCCAAATTCATCCACACATAGGTTAAAATATTTGGAATTTTGGTACGAATTCAATGTTATTTTTTCCACATAAATCGAGCTTGCATGTAAATTGTATGGACATATATGAAATTCGCAGTTATTGAAATAAAAGGGACTAAAATATAAAACTTTCATCACCTTACAGTCGAACACGATATTCCTCTCGAATTCATTAACCAATCTCATTGACCATGAATCGCATCCTCCTTGGCTAATTAGGGTGCATCACCATCACCACTGCAATCCTGACATGCATGTAATGTGCCCCTCTACCTCACCTCCAACTATTCAAAAACACCACCCTTGCCACCTAGAGTTTCGCTGTCAAAACCATATTATTTAAAACTACGCCCTCTTGGTGTAAGATGCTCCATTCTTAAACCAGAAGATGGAACCACAATGTACTGCAGTCACTTGGAATTATCATTCGATTGTAGAATGGTTTATTTGTATGCGTACGCACACACAAGTCTAAGTAAACAGAGCAACTAAATAAAGTTTATTACTTATAATAGTCTTCATGTTGTTTTTTTTCAAATTCCCAATCGTGCCCACGTACACATAAAATATAATTCATTACATAGTAACATCAAAAATTTGATATATGATGATGTCAAACCCTTTTAGTTCCTTAGACATAACAAATGTTTACATAAAATAGCAAGATACAAGATACTTCAAAAGAAAATAATAGTAGGGCCTCCTTATTGTCTTCATCTTCGACTAGTCTTAGTAATTCCTTTTGGCTAAAGTCTAAAATCAGAAAACCTATAAACTCAACCTACTCAAATAAATACCCATGATTTTGTAGAGGAAAACAATAAACATAAGAATCAAACACAATTCTAGTATGAATAATATTATTTCCACCTAAGTTCCTTCGTTGGTGGGATCATGTCATTAAAGGTTGGAATAAGTTTTTCCCCATACTCATGTCAGTCATAATCAATATAAGACTAATATAAGTCAAAAGTCATAACAAAGTATATGTTTACTTTGACGTACAAAAACATATCCCAATCAAACTATACTGGATGCGATCTTAGGTACAAGGTCTCAAAATACAATACTTAACATGTGATCATATTCAGTTATCATTTACAATTTCTATAATGGAAGGTACAACTTCTCCCAGTCTCGTTGACTCATTAATTATTTTCATACTTTAAGGTAAGTCCCAAAGCAATCTCGGTTTCTTTAGTTTTATATCGAAAAGCAAAGCCATAAGAAGTCTTGGTTTCTTTAGTTTTGTATTGCGAAGTACAAACCAAAGCATTCTCGGTTTCTTTAGTTTTATACTGCAAGCTACTATCCTAAGCAATATTTTTATCTTTTTCTTAAGCTTGAACCTCACTTGAGAGTTAAAACCACTCTCACAAAAGTGTACAATCTACCTAGATGTCCCAGGCCACTTTTGAAGTTGAATACCAAACCCTACTCCTTAGGTAGTCATTATAGTGAGCGTCCCCATTCGACATCAGTAGCAACTCGAAACATGTCCTCGTTCGCATTGTTTCTCAAGTGTCACCTTCGCAAATGTTCTGTCTACACCTTAAATTATTGGTAGTGTCCTTTATTTATTTTTATAACATTTCTATGGAATCTTGTCTACTTACTACTTATCATGTAAAATTGCATGCCTTAATTTGTTTCGGTTGCCATTGTAATCCAAAATGAATATGCATAACAAGGTATATACATATTATTAGAATTGCAGATCTGAGAAGAGATTAGAGGTTAAGGGAAATATAGACTGAAATTTACCTTTTTCCGTGATATTGATTTGTTTTTTCTCCTCTTCTCTTCTATTCATATATGTGTGTGTGTATATATATATATATATGATTTTAGAAGTTGTAAAGAAGAGAAAATGACAAAGCTTCGCTGCTTGGATCAGAAAATATGATAAGAGAAGCGAGGGGGTTTGGCCTTTATTTATATATGTATAAATCAATCGTAACCTTTAGACTAAAATAATTAAATATGAGCTATTGGCCAAGGTTCAATCCCTAGCTGCCACTATACGACAGCCCAAGTAGGGGTCGACGGTGGGGTCCAGTATTTAATTTTTATTTATTTTGTTTTCGAAACTTTAAACGGTAATAATTTTTTCATTTGAGCTCGATCGCGAACTTCAAATATGAAAGTTGCTCAGAAAATCATCACGAACACAACGCTGCAAGTTTCATGATCAAATTCCAACATTTTCTCAATTCTATTTTTAGAGCCTTATTAATTATTTATTAATTATCGTTAATTTTACGGGGTGTTACAGAAGTTGAATACCGAACCCTATCCCTTAGATGGTCATTCAACCGAGCTTCTCCACTCGACGTCAATAGCCATTCGAAACTTACATTATTTACTTCTTAGTTATCTTTATCTTTCCCAACTTTAATGAATTGTTCATTTATTAGGTTTCGGCTTTATCTGTCTTTATAGCTTCGTTAGGCTCCCACCCTATTTTTTTCCATCTTAAGCCTTGGAACTTCTTTCACGATGCATCTTGCTTTAGAAAACTCTAAGTACTAGCTTTGACCATCTTAAGCCATGGGTATCGGCATTAACTTCACCTAAAAGCTAATAGGTCTCGGTATTGACTCCCCATGAAAGTCAATAGGTCTCAGTTATCGAATAACTCTTCTTGTATTTCACCCTTAGGAAAGTTTGTTTATACACTCTTGTTAGGAACACCTTCGTCAGAATTCATACCAGGAATTTTCGACCATCTCCTTCGGCTATAATCTTTCTTAGCTCATCTACTTAGAACTTCTCTTAGTATTTCTTAGATAATTTTTCTATATCGCATGTTATACCCCCGGCGAAACACCTTCGGCACAGTCTCTTCCATTGGTCCATGTCATAAGGCCTACAATACTAGTTGACCGTCTCTGCACGTCTGCGCATTGCTTCCCACGTTTGCCTCTACGTATGTTCTTCCTACACTTTAAGTTAGTGGCGGTGTCCTTTATTTATTTTTACAACACTTCTATGTGTCCTTCTCTGCTTACTACTTAACCATGTAAAATTGGATGCCTTAATTTGTTTTGGATTCCATATTATCTAGATCTGACATTTCAATATAGGTTAAAGAAATAATTATTCTTGCTTAGAAAAATATTTATTGATTTGCAGAAATTCACAAGTAATTACTTTAACATATTATTAATCATATTTCCATATTTAAGCCATTCTTCCTTAATTGTTAAATGTATGGATTTCCTCTAAAAATTCATAACTAAACATTTTAACGTTGGAAAATTCTTGAAATCAAACTCATTTCTAAAAACATGTTTTATCCATCATATTAAATATTCATTGTATTCCAAAATCATTAGTGTAGAGGATCACATCAAAACTTCCCATGTAAAAATATTTCAACCCAAAACATTCATTAAATCAAAACCTATAATTTAAAATGCATATCATATGAATTATGTCATAAATAAACAAAGCTGAAATCAACTTAGATGAAAACATCCCAAAAAGAAATGATATTAATTGCCTAAGTCTTGGGATTTGCTAAACGTTACTCTTATTATTTTTCTTTTGTTTTAATTTGAAGAGAATGAATGAAAACGAGGAGGATGATTATTTTGTGGCACTTATATAGTAAGGGTTTTTTATGCCGCTTCTAGGGCTTGGATGTCTTAGTCCATTGTTATCTGGTGCGTTTGGTTAGCTTATCCACATGTAGGACCCAAGGTCTTACCTGATCTCCCTCCAGGAGGCGCTCCAGCCAGGCCTTATAGGCGGGACTGAGGGCTTGTTTGGTGCCTTGGCCAGGCCATAACATGGTGGGATCAAGGGCTTACTCCATCCTCCTTCCAGGAGGTGCTCTAACTAGGCCTTATAGGAGGGACTGAAGGTTGGTGGTGCCTTGACCTGGCCATAACATAGCGCGTTCAAGGGCTTACTCTGTCCCCCCTCCAAGGGGGCGCCTTGATCTGGTCATAGCGTTATCAAGGTTTTGTAGATACTTTGACATGGCCATAGCGTGGCGTGGATAAAGGTTTACTCTAACCTCCCTCCAAGAGGCGATTTGACCTGGCCAACTTGGCACGAAGAAAGGCTTATAACCGTTTAAGGTAGTTTCCAAGTTTAAGGAGAATTTTACTCTCGACTATGTAGATTTTCTTTAAAAAGCGCTTTATTGAATTTATCTAGGATTGCTTTACAAATCTATTGATCTTTCCTTGTCTAAAAAAGTTGATGATCATTCCTTCAAGAGTTCTACATTAATTTGTTTCGTGCTTACTCATCATATGACAGTGACAGTAAAGTCCTCCTTGATTTCTTTCACATTTGGCCTCTTTCTTTTTAGATGGTTAGTAATTGAGTTCTTCCCTTGTTAGTCAAGTTTCATTCTTTAGGGAGTCTTGATTTGAAGCTTGTCTTTTGAAGCTGATTCTAGATCTTTTGTTGCTTGATCCAGGAGCTTCACCCTCAATGAGCAATTTCCTTTTTATACTTTTTGACGTTCATATGTGGGTAATGATCCACTTGTTGCTTGGTGCCATTTTTGAGCAAAGGTATAATAATCACCCATCATTCCTTCTTCAAAGATAGTGTCTTTAGTATATAATTGAATAGTCTTCCTCATTTGATCAAATAAGTTATCACTCCTACTTTTTGCTCCTCCTAAAACAAAGATGTATGTAGGACCAATGTGAAATGGGTTTAAGCTCTAATTGTCCGGATCATAAGATTCAGCTTTCTTCTTTTTCATGATACTTAAAGCCTCCAATCTTAACATTTGTTCTTTATATAGCTTAGAATCTTCAATAGTTTCATGAGAGAATCCAACCAAGTGTGGTTCTGAAGATCTTTGCTCAGACTTTTTTATTTTTCTAAGCATTATGGTGTAGGGCCTAAGGTTAGCTTGGAATGAAATAGGAATGAGGAAAGTAAGGTTGGGAATTAAACAAAGTCGGAGGTTCAAACCCTCCTTCTAGCACCAAAAATGTTAACAAGAAATTTTATCAACATCCCAAAGTGAAATTAGAGGTGTGAATTTCCCATACGATACCACCTTTCGAATCAGTTGAAAGTAATCTAAGACTCCTTCGAAACCACCTTTCGAATAGGTTGAGGTAATTTATGATTGTAACCTAATGGGATCTAATGGGTTTTAATTGATTTAAAAGGATCCTACTCCTTTGAAAGCTACCTCTTCGATATGTATTGATACGTACACTTCATTGTGGAAATCATTTTTAAGCAGTGACTCAGAATCTATGTATTCAAAAGTATCATATATTTGCTTTACTGATAATTTTCATGAATACAAGGATTTAAGTATTAAAAGAAAGTGAAATCCCCGATTTGATTTAAAATTGTGGTTTACAAACTCAAGAAACAGATAAGTATAGAATGAATGAATTTGGATACCCAAACAACACCCCTAGGGTCTTATTTATTAGCATAAGTTGGACCATTTCGCCTCAACCCTTTCGATGTAGTCAAAAGCGTGTATTGATGTCCTTCCACCGCTATTGAGTTCAAAGCACCTTTCTAACACTGCTTTTGAATGGGACTTGGGTGCCTTCAACTCCATCGGAAGATATGGGAGCGACTTTTACCTTATTGTTGATGTGTTAGGTAAGAAGGAAAGAATGTTCAAATGTGTTTGAAAGGAAGGTGATTATGCTTTCTTTGTTTAAGCCTTCGAAATTCTTGAATCTTCCATCATTAGGTATCAAATCAGTTTGCATTCCATTACAAGCATTTTTTGAGGCCTTTCGACACTGTCGAAAGCGGTATTTTCTTGGCTTCCAATGATTTGTAACACGGTAGAAGGCTTCTTTGACATCCTCATTGTTGTTAAGATCCGGTGCCAACATGATATATTGCTACTTGAATGAGCGCGGAAGGTAATTTGGATGGTTTCGAAAGGATTTAATGGTAGCGGAATGATCATTGCGAAAGGTCACTTGAGGAGGCTTAGTTGCGGAAGGTGGCTTTTGAAAGTATTCCTTTGATTAATGCGGAAGCCCCAACTTCAGGCACTTGAGGAAGCAATATTGGTCACATGTCAAGTCTTCCTTATACATTCTGAAGGGTTCAACTGATACAAAAGGCTTATCTACGCTTTCGAAAGGGATGCTTTGGTAAAGTGTTCCTTTGTGGAAGGTAGACAGTAACGAAACCAACTGTTTCGAAGAGTTTGATACAAGTGCGGACGCCCGTTATTTGATACCTTTGAAAGGTGCTTTCAACACATACGAAGCTTCTTTATGCGTGCGGAACCAACTTTTTTCGGAAGGATCAACTGAAGTGGAAGGGTGGCCTTGTCACCTTTCGACCTCTTCGGAAGCCCATAGTTCTTCTAACATTTGTAGAAGCATCCTTTCGACTCTTTCGAAAGGTCTTGCTATCGTCATCGTTCTTCATCAATCCTTCTTTTGTACTCTTTTTAGGCTCCAACAAGGTTGAACTGACTTTTGATGATAACATACATATTATCAGAATTGCAGATCTGAGAAGTGATTGGGGATCAAGGGAAATATAGACTGAAATTTATCTTTTTCTGCGGTATTGATTCGCTTTTTCTCTTCTTCTCTTTTATTTTCTACCCTTCTCCGATTTGTGTGTTTGTATATATATTATTTTATAATTTTTAGAAGTAGTAGGGAAGAGAAAATGATAGAGCTTCGTTGTTTGGATCAGAAAATATGAGAAGAGAAGCGAGGGGTTTGGCCTTTATTTATATGTGTATGAATCAATCGTAACCTTTAGATTAAAATAATTAAATATAGGCTGTTGGCGAGGTTCAATCCTTAGCCGCCACTATGCAACAGCTCAAGTAGGGGTCGACGGTGTGGTCCGGTATTTAATTTTTATTTATTTTCTTTTTTGTTTTAATTATTTTCGCTTCTGAAACTTTAAATGCTACCAAAATTTTCATTTGAGTCCTAGTCGCGAACTCCAAATATGAAAGCGACTTAAAAAATCGTCACAAACGCAACGCTGCATGTTTCGCGACGAAATTGCAACGTTTTCTCAAATTTCATTTTTGGAGTCTTATTAATTATTTATTAATTACTGTTAATTTTACGGGGTGTTACAGAAGTTGAATACTGAAACCTATCCTCTAGGTGGTCATTCAAGTGAGCTTCCCCACTCGACGTCAATTGCCATTCAGAACTCACATTCTATACTCCTTAGTTATATTTATCTTTCCCAGCTTTACTAAATTATTCATTTATTAGGTTTCAGCTCTACTTGTCTTTTAGCTTCGTTAGGCTCCCACCTTATTTTTGTCCATCTTAAGCCTGGGAACTTCTTTCGCGGTGCATCTTGCTTTAGAAAACTCTAAGTACTACCTTCGGTCATCTTAAGTCGTGGGTATCGATATTAACTTCCTCTAAAAGCTAATAGGTCTTGGTATTGACTCCCCTTGAAAGTCAATAGGTCTCAGCTATTGAATAACACTTCTTAGGTTTCACCTTTAGGGAAGTCTGTTTTATATACTCTTGTTAGGAACACCTTCGTCGGAATTCACACCAGGAATCTTCGACCATCTCCTTCGGCTATAATCTTACTTAGCTCATATACTTAGAACTTCTCTTAGTATTTCTTAGCTAATTTTGTTGTATCGGATGTTACATCCCCGACGAAGCACCTTTGGCATAGTCTCTTCCTTCAGTCCATGTCATAAGGCCTACAATACTAGTTGACCATCTCTGCACGTCTACGCATTGCTTCCCATGTGTTGCCTCTGCAAATGTTCTGCCTACACTTTAAGTTAGTGGCGGTGTCCTTTATTTATATTTACAACAGTTCTATGGGACCTTCTACGCTTACTTCTTAACCATGTAGAATTGCATGCCTTAATTTATTTTAGAGGCCATGTTATCTAGATCTGACATTTCAATTTTGTTTCAAGAAATAAATATTCTTGCTTAGAAAAATACTTATTGATTTGTAGAAATTCACAAGTAATTACTTTAACATATTTTTAGTCGTATTTCCATATTTAAGCCATTTTTTCTGAATTGTTAAATATATGGATTTGCTTTAAAGATTCATAACTAAACATTTGAACGTTGGAAAATTCCGGAAATCAAACTCATTTCTAAAAATTTGTTTTATCCATCATATTAAATATTCATTGTATTCCAAAATCATTAGTGTAGAGAATCATAGCAAAACTTTCCATGTAAAAATATTTCAACCCAAAACATTCATTAAATCCAAACATATCATTTAAAAGGCATATTACATGAATTCTGTCATAAATAAATAAAGCTGAAATCAACTTAGATGAAAACATCCTAAAAAGAAATGATATTAATCGCCTAAGTCTTTGGATTTGCTAAACGATTACTCTTCTTATATTTCTTTTGTTTTAACTTGAAGAGAATGAATGAAAATGAGGAGGATGATATGTTTTGTGGCACTTATATAGTAAGGGTTTTGGGCTTTTTTACCCTATTTTATTAATTTTTTCTCTTATTGCAATATCCTCTTTTAAGATTTACCTCATACATGGCTTCATGTAATTATTTCTCGTTTACCTTGAATTATCATTTAATAATTTCCTATATTTAGTTAACCTCGTATAAGTAAATAAACGTATAACAATTAACAATTTCCCGTTATTAATTAACCTAGCATAAGAGTACGAGTAGTCGTGCATCAACGAAGCATGGAAAGAGACCATCATTAAAAGGGAGCCATAAGGAATGGAGAAACTTTAATTAAGAGTATATAACATTGGTGGGGAAGGGGGTGTGGGGGTCAAAGGTGGATGGGGCGGCAAAGAACAAAATTAGGGGGGATGACGAAGCAATACACCGAGGAAAATGGTAGTAACGAAGACGATGTGATGAAGGGGCTGTGAAAGGAGGGGGAAAAAATCACGTCCGCGTTTTTGTTTGTTTGTTTTAGTTCCGTATTTTCAAATTATATACCATGCTAAGTTGATGAGTGTATGATAACTTCCATTTTATATATTCATATAGATTATATAATATTTTATGATAAAGAACATCAATTAATGATTATTGTTTTCAATTATATGTGGATTGAAATTTTATTATTGTTCAAGCTATATGGAAGATTTTTAGATGGGTTTTATTTAATAATAATGAAATTTATCCATCCCTCTGGAGAATACATGTTTCACATATATTTTGTATTTTTTAAGTTCTTCCAATTTAGCAAGTTTCCTAGGTTTATAAGGTTTACATTTCGCTTTGTAATTAGCATGTAAACACAGTTGTAATTTTTATGAGTGATGCGCTACTAGCAGTCACTCAAGTAGCGAAATGTTTGCACCCATGTTGAGATTGGCTAAAACAATTATGTATTAATTGTTTTAGAATTCGAAGTGGATCCCACTACCAGTAAACCGATATGAAAGCGGGTAAAATAAAAGTCGCATGTAGCGTGAGCGAGTGTTCATAGCATATTTGTATGTTTACTTCATTTAGTGCTATTGATTGATAAGAGCAACTGAAGAGAGAGTAATTAGTGCAGTTACGATATTTTTGCAGCGGTAGGGTTAATAGATGCCATAAATGCTCTAATAAATTCTCATATCGTCGTTCACAATATTTGTTGCACTATAAATATGTAAGAAATAATTTCTTTGTCCTACACCTTAACTAATGAAGACATCAAGTTACGTAATCATATACTTTCTTGTTTTTTCAAGTTTTTCTGCCCTCTATGAATGTAAGTCAGTATCTGTGTATAGAGTTAATAACTTTTTTTGTTTCTTGGCAGTATATTCATATAAAATTGTATGCACTATTTTCAAAGTTACAATTTGCAAATGATTTTTATATAATATTTTATTTCTTTAGCACATACTCGAGTGAGAACCAAAAACATGATATCCACATGTTATTTTCTTTCATAATCTGAATAAAGTGTGTCAGCAGATAAAATATTCTCCTATCTTCGTACCACAACAATCTGAATTTAGATCAATGGCTGTATTACAGCACATAAATTCAACGCACAATATTTTTAACAAAGGAACTAAGTTCCAAAAAAAATGAGTCATGCAATACATAGTTTGATATTAGAATCCTAGTATGCTTCAGGTTTTATTTTTTACACTAAAAAGATAAGGCCCCATTTGGCTTATCGTTTTTAGTTTTGTGTTTTCACATATACAAAAGTGCATCCGTCATATGTATTGTTGAAAAACAAATAATTTTAAAAAATGAAATTAACATGTAAAATAGTAAACAAGTTTATTATGTTTTTTGTGTTTTGAAAGATTACAAAAACACGGAGAACAATCTAACTCTTTCGTCGTCCGTTGGTCGTCGCAACGGCTAAGAATTGTAAACTTTCTTCTCTTATTTTTTGGTATTTTTAGTACAAGTTGAAAACACAAAACTCAAAATACAAAATGAAAGCAAACGGGCCCTAAAATTTTCAGCTGTTACTAATAACAAAAGAAAAGGAAAAGAATCCTTTGTCACATGATGTCTGCCTTATTTATAGTTTTTACACTAGCAGATGAATTTTATCGCTTCTTGTCTATAGTAAACCAAAGACATTGACTAATAGGTTAATATATATGTTTATTGAATGCTTTTTTTATTATATTTAATGGTGAAACGTATTATTATCGCAGGTCAACAGTCTACCAATGGAAATGTAGGGACAATTGCCCCAAGTTCGGCTGAGGACAGGATTGACATCCCATGTTGTGCGCCTAGAAATTGTAACAAAATAGGCAAAGCTGTATGTGGCCCGACAAGACTCTGTTATCGCTCTGTTGCAGACTGTTTGAAACAATGTCCTAAATGTCCTATGAGCTTCCATTGAAGTTTAACGGTGAAAATCAAAATCAACCGTCTAATGATATGATTTTTAATAATAAAAATATTTATTGCAATTTTATATTGGTTTCAATCACTCAACTAATTTAATATGTTTCACAGATAAATTTAACAAAAAACAGAAATATTAAAGAAAATATACCACTACGAACAATTAACAATAAATGTTAGAAGTAATAAATATGTGTATTTTTTTTTTGAAAACCCAGAAGAACCCGGTAGGTCGGTACATTACAAGAAATTTTATTTTTTGTGGCGCTCAAAAAACGCTACAAAAACTTTTGGTAGCGTTTTGATAAACGCCGCGAGAAAAAATGCGACTAAAAATCCATGATTTTTTGTTGCATTTATTTTAACGCCACTATAAATGCATTTTTGGCAGTGTTTTTCAAACGCCACCATAAATCTTTTTGTAGCGTTTAAAAAACGCCACCAAAAGATTTTTTGGCGCTACTAATAGAATTTCCAACTTTACCCCTATTTTACGGTTGCATTTACTCAACGCTACTATATATATTTCGGTAGCATTTTTTAAACGCTACTAAAAGTTGTTTATTATTTTACACCATTTTTTTATGCTATTATTTCCTGTTAATGGTCTATTTTGGTTCTATTATATCAATCAACAATCACTCACATAATCATCATATTCAAATAAGTTAAAAAATACATTAACCATATAATCAAATAAAATATCCATAACCATTCCAATACAATAGTTTTTCAACAAAATGACCTAACTCACATACAATAACCATTTGTATACAAATTTACACATCAGGTACTAATAAATGTTATATCTAACTAGTGCTAACAAAACGTTTGATTACCAGTAATTCTTTGTTGCATACACAAGTGAAAGCTGGCATCATCAGTCCAAATTTGCTCTCTTCAAAAGTCTGATGCCTACACAAGTGAAAGCACAACAGATAGTCAAACAATTACGTTAACTCGTAGGACTTCAAATATGAGATCAAACATCTACAACATTATACAAGTATAACCTACTATAAATGATGTCATATAAATTATCAAAGTTATAAAAAATGAAATAAAGTCCTTTCTTGAGCTTAAATAGTAGGAATCAATTTTGCACACTTACGAACCCTCCTTTGATAGAATGGTGAATCCAACAACCTGAGCAAGAAAAAAATGACAATGTAAGCACCTAAATTCATAATACTTTTGTAAATTGTAATTTAATGCATAATATGTAAAGCAATTAGTTAACAGTAAAGCAATTAGTTAACAGTTTAGTTGAAGGTACTAAAATTTTAAGTTTTAAATTTAATTTAATTTAAAGTTCTAAGTTAATTTAAAATTAAAGTTAATTTAAAGTTTAAAATTAAAGTTAATTTAAAGTTTAAAATTAAAGTTAATTTCGAATTAGAGTTAATTTAAAGTTAATTTAAAGTAAATTAAAGTTAATTTAAAGTTAATTTAAAGTAAAATTAAAGTTAATTTAAAGTTTTAAGTTTAAACTTTTAAAAGTTAATTTAATTTTGAATTTAATTTTTAAAAGTTAATTTATTTTATATGTATTAAGTTTTAAATAAATTAAATTATAAGCTTTGAATTTTAAGTTTTATTATTATTATTTATGAAATTTAGTTGACATAAACTTAGTTAATTAATCTTATAAAACTTGTTTAATTTTAACAAAACTTAGTTAATTTTTACTACCTTGGTTAACTTAGTTAATTTATTATTATTACTACTGTTATTTATAAAACTCAACTAACTTAGTTATATCATTACTATTACTATTATTATTATTACAAAACATAATTAACTTAGTTATATTACTATTATAAATGTTTGAACAAACAATAACAAATAAGCTGAAATTGACGTTATGTGTAAAAGAGATAATAAAACAAATTAAGTTATGACTGTTATGTGTAAACTGAAACCGATGTTATATAATAAAACCATACATGGTATGCATTTATAACATGAACTTAATGAATGAAACTGACCTCTATTGCTCTTCTCTCAATAGCTACTTGCATATACTGTTTCGTGTTAACTTAATGGATGAAACTGAAGTTATATAATGAAACCATACATTATTTATAAACTGAATTTAACGAAACTTAATGAAACTGAAGTTATATAATAAAATCATACTTATTTTAGTCAAATAAATTGAAACAAGTATAATATTATTGCAGATAGAGTTGTAAATGTCAGTTTAAGTAAAGCATTAAGGAGCATCTAAGGACAAAACAATTGAAAAGAAATAGTATTAAAACATACCTCGGTTGCTCTTCTCTCAATAGCTACTTGGAAAAGCTAAACCATTCTCTGCCTCTGAACTAATTGGGTTTCCATTCAAATGGTTCATATAGAAGTCCTGAAAGAAAGAAAGAAAAGAGTACAACACAAGAAAACATTAAAAATATTCAAATTACAGAATGAAAGATAAAAGAAAGTACCAAATTTGCTTGATCAAGTCAAGCATCAATAGTCCCATGAATGATAACATAACCCAAATCAGTAATCCCACATACAACATCAGACAGCAAATTGAATTTGCCCTTACACTGCACACTCACAACTGAATAACCTCTCTTATTCCAATTCTGAACAGCAAAAAATGACTAAGGTTTCACCTAATCTTCTATTATCAACCTACTATCATAATCTCTATTAGTATACACCATCTGATGCAAGTGTAATGAAGCACTAAAATTAAACAAAAAATAATACTGACCCCACTGTGTGTTTCATCCAGTTTCCATCGTCCCTTTTCCGCAAAAAAAGAAACAAGATCACATCACTAAGAAATTAGATGTAACTATAAGGAATGAGCATATATTTGTGAAATCAGTCTAACTGTAAAGTCTTCACAGGCATATGCTCCTCTGCTCTCCTTTCTTGCCTCGGCAGAATGCATAGTTATGCATGCATTTATCAAAAGATTTTCCAGCTCAATAGTCTCGATTAAGTGTGCTTCAGCAGCATGTGGCTTTTTTTGATAGGAATAAAGATGGCATTGTGTATCCATGGGAAACTTATGAGGGTAACATATTCATTACTTTTCTCAGATTTGTTTAAGGGACTAAACTACAATAAATTTCTGAACCTATCAACTATTGGCAAGAGCCCAATCGCCTATGAATATATGATAAATTACAAGGTTGAATATACTTTAGTCATCTGCGTACGAATCATAAGTTGTAAGCAACAACAAATAGCCATTCTTTATATTTCCGTTTTAAGCCATTTTTCCAAGCTCTTTATAAGTAGTTCAGACACTAGAATACAATTTACTTTAAATCTACATATTTTACATTTTTAAGTGTGATGACTTCTGATAATTCACAGTAGGGATAAAACTTGAGCTATACACTCAAATATCTAGACACACACATATACATATACTATATATATACATATATATAATAGTATAATTAACTTTAAAAAATAAGGTTAAATTTTTACAGGTTTCTGAGCTATTGGTGTCAATTCTTTCCTCTCTCTACTGCTTGGATTCTTCATTAATCTCCTATTTAGTTACAGCACCCAAACTGTAAGATATCTTTATCTGATTAAAATGCACAGCTAATTTCTTACCAATTACTGTCTAAACGTTTCGTTCTATCCTATGAGTACAGAGGAACTTTCATTTTCCGAAGTCCAAACACTTAAGTCCATATATGCAATTATAACTTCTAATCTTTTGAGGGCTTATATCTACCCTTTTGAAAAGGGAGTGAACAATTTTGTTTAAAGAGTTTTTTTATTTGTGTTATAACAGAAATGCCTAAATTAACCCCCTACAAGTTGGAATTCAAAAATGTTATATCATGCATAATTTTGGTATTTCATAGTATAAAACTAAGTTTTTTCTCCTTTACTTGGAAGAGCAAACACCCTCCTACAACATGGTATTTTACTAAAACAATTCAAACCAATTTTCCTCAGATTTTTAGTTTTCATCATTAAACCATCCTAGAAATTTGAATTTAGCTGTGAAAGTTCAACAACATTTTCACTATAATTGAATAAGTGCAAGTTGCTTTCTCAACTCAGGGATGGCTACCCAATCCGCTGCTGCCAATATACATAAAGAACATACACAAATGCAAACGTGGTAGCGATACAGAGACCTTTGATACAGAAGGAAGGTAGCTTTCAACACTTCATATAGTAATATGACAAGCATAATAACTAAAAAGTATCACTTATGGTGCAATTTATTATTTTGCATAGGTATGAACCATCAAAATTCGAAGCAATTTTCAATAAATACACACGAAAGAAAGTTACCCTGATAAGTTTGATATTAGGATTTTGAAACAGAAAGAGTGAATAGAATAGAGGGTTATCAGAAGCTCACATGATATCAGGAGCTTACATGAGAATGAAGGGATATGAGTTAGCAACCTTACTTATATCCCAAACTATTCTAAGTCATGGTTCAAATCATCTATCATACATAAATTCTCTCTAACTATGACTATCAGGAGATATTACACAATAGCAGGCTATCCAGTAAGAAAGCACATAGAGAAAGCTCACATGATATGAGAGTTATGTATATATCCATCTATACTAATAAGAAAGTGTATGTAATTTGTTGTATGGTGTATACGATACAGATTACAAGTGATAAGCAATAAGTGGAGACGAGCCTTTCTCCATCAATAGATGGTGAGCAAAGTGTGAATTCATCGAAATAGTTAGTCACAAAGGTTGCAGCATCATCAGGATTCTTGCCTCAATTAGTTAAACCAATTCCTATTTGGTTGCAGAGTGGAATGAGCTTCAGTCTCTCCTTAAACTGATTTCCTACTCCATTAGTCTAACTTTTAGGCACTTTATTCCTTTTTGTGTTTCAACATGTGTGCAACTATTGATTACTGTTTTCCTGAAATGCGTTGAAATTCTTATATGTTTTTTTGGGTGGTTTTAGATTAGATGGTATTCGACTCTTTCTATTGCATTCTATTTGAAATGTTCTAGAATCTCTAACCAGTGTTTTGTTGGCATATTTTATGTGGCTGCCTTTTCTTGATTTTTATTTTGGTGAAGGTTGAAGTTTCATTGATGCATACACAAAGGTAACAATTTCTTAATAGTATATATATATAACTTGCAATCTAACTATTGCAAGCAAGACTGCTGCTAAACAAATATTTAGATTGCCCTCAGTAAAATCAGATTTCACAAATAAGAAGTAACACTATAACTTGAAATATAGAACAAAATCTAGAAGATAAGGTACCATTTATCGATCCTAAGAGCATTGCACTCAAATATGATACAACGCCAAAAAAAATTATGTGCCAATAAATAGTTAGCAACGTGAACACGATGTGGTGGAAAAATTTAAACATGACACAGAACTTTGAAAAACTACTCCAATATAAATGTCAATAATTATAATATGGGTACTTTTTCTTGTTGAAATAAATATAGTTTTGTCCTACAAAATATATAGCGGGTCTTCAGATGATAATTTTATAGATATTTTGCAATCAAAAGTCTACATTATTACAACAAAACAAAGTCCAGCCTCCTTCTGCCAACAGAACAGTTGACACAGCCTACTACATTAAGGTACTCCAAACAACAAAAAACACGGACACGTCAACAACGTTTTACAAACAAAAAATAGAATATATTAGTAAGCATTCATATATAAGCACATACATATATTTGATTAATATTTGCACTTCTATAGTACAACAAAAAACGAGTAATACATTTCAATTTTAGTGTCAACTGACTTTTGAATGCTTACATATTAAATATAACATCCAACCTATTACTGTTTTTTCATCGATCATATATACTATGACTTATAATTAAAAGCCTAAAGATGATAACAGCAACAATCGGAATTATTCACTATTTTCAATCCAGATCCTACCCATCTAATAATAATGAAAAATATGCTCAGTATTCACGAAAAAGACCAAATAAAAAATAACGAAACTAGTACCTTGGAATATAATAGGTTTGAGCGAGGCATAAACGACGGTGGTTTGAACGGTGGCGATTTGCGCAGCGAGACCACTCCCAATGTTACAAATGCAAGTTTTAAGGGGAGCTTTGTTTCTGCAGCCATTACTAAAGAGAAGGAGGAAGCTGACGCGATGGTGGCAGTTGTAGTAGAGGTAGTTCTATTGAAAGAGTAAGAGGGAATTGGAAAATGAAGACGAGGGATTTTGTGATAAATTTGAGCGACCACATTCTAATCAATTTGACAGAAAACGAAAACAAGGGATTTGAAACTGGATTTTGTGATAAAAAGGCAGAAGCGAAAAAGAGATATGAGCGGCCATAGAAAATTTGAGCGAGGAACGAAAAATTTGTTAAGTGTTTGTAGATATGAGCGGCCACATGAAATTTTATCAAAATTTAGGTGAATTATTGGCGAGAGGCGCTTGGTAGCGTTTCTTTGTTTATTTTTATATGTTAGACCGACCAAAGGTTACATATAGCCTAAAATGCTACCAATTTATGCAACTAAAAACATTTTTTTGGTGTAGTGGTAAACTCCTGAGGAGGGTATAATAAAGTCGTCCGCTGATCCAAGCCCCCATACCCCCGGATAAATTTATATAGGATAGGGAAGCGCATGGTAGGAATCGAACTTGGGTCTTTTTACCCGAACCCAAGCCTCCTTTCCACTGCGCCGCACCTGCGGACTATAAATATGTGTATTTACATACACACATAATTACCATATAATAATGAACCTCTATTAACACTGCGTAATCTGATTGTTTTTCTAACAACTTATGTTACCAACACATATTATATAATCAAATATATAACTTTAAATTTTGCCCACTTTTGCACTGGATATTATAACACTAAATTGAAACTATAAATACAATGGCAGTCCAACTATGCACTGACAACCCAAGTATACTATGTAGATTGTATGATGGGAAAATGAATTCCAATTGAATACCAAAGAGAACAATGCTAGTATAGCAGTGTATATTGACCCCTGAGGGAAAAAATTTAAAAAAAGGTGTGGCTCACAGACTTGAATACTTCAACTTGTAAATGCAGACTTGGAAGATTAATTTGTTAACCTGTTAACAAGAATAATAGGTTTTCAAAGTAAAGTTGTAACAACCCTAGATTTTGGCCTATATTTTAAAATTTGACTTAATTTTATTTTGAAACAATTTTAAACTTGTTTGATTTCAAACATTTCATTTTTAAAAATAAATGTAAACTATAACTTCAAACTTGTATAAATTGGTTATTTTACTGAAAAGTGAAATTCTGGTCAAACTATTCAATCTTTGACTTTTAAACTTCAAATTTAAATTATATAAAATATTAAATTTTATCTTTTATTATGAAAATATATGTAATAACTTGAACACTGCTTTTTGTTTCGTTGAAAATGGAGTAAAACTGTAAAAGTTATGTATATTTCAATATTAAGTGCAATTTGTTTTATTCTGCAATTTTGTTATTTTAAATTGTATAAATTATATTTTCTTTGTCATAGTTTATTTTAATATGTGTTAATATGTTATTTTATGTATACTTTTATCTTTTATTATTTTTAAAGTGATAATATAATTTGTCCAAAGTTTACTTGAATTTATTTCAATTTATAAAGCCTAGTTTTCATTTTTCTGCTATTTTCTTCATTAAAATTATATTTAATTAAAATTTATTTATTTATTTCATGAATGCATTTTTTTATGTTATTATCTTTGTTTATAAATGTTTTACAAGTCCATATGAATTTTCCAAAATTTATTCTGTTTATTTTCAAATTTTCTAGACTAGTTTGCAATTTTGTGCTATTTTCTTATTTTTAACCTTATATTAATAAATATTTATATATATTTTATATTTTGTTATATTTTCGAATTTGTGACTGAAATTATTATTACTTTCAGTAATATGAACTTATATAAATAATTTATAAGGTAATTTGAAAAGATTTTGACTTTTGGTTTCCAATGTCTCTTTATTTTCCAACCTTTTATATTTGTAACTTACTTTTTTCATCAATTTGCCTTAACTACTCACACCTTCAGCCGACCACATCATTTTTCCTCATTCACGTACTCTTGTTTTTCTCATTTCCTGAAGAAAAAAATTCGGCCCTTGCTTGAGAAAAATTTTGGGTAAAAACTTCTTCTTTCTTTTCTTGTTTTCTCTTTTATCACTTGATTTTGCATCTTGTTCTCACCTTTGTAGATCAGCTCCTCCTCCTCCTCCAGACCCTTGGCCGACCTCCACCACTCCATGACCTGATCAGCAACCACCCTAGATCACCTCCTCCCTAGGCCGAGCACCCCTTGGCTAGAGATCACCACCAAAACTTACAAAAACCATCACCTATTTGCAAACCAAGCCACTTTTTGTCATCACCACCTACAACCACCTTTAGCCGCCACTTCCTCCACCACCACCACCTCAGACCTGACCACTACCCTCTACCACATCACCCACCACCACCTGCACCATTGTTTGAATTGTACTTGATTTATCATTCTATAAATGAATTTATAAATAGTTATCTATAAATTTGATTTGGGAACTGAAATGAATTTAATTCAAGAATTTGAGAATTTAATTTCCGATGGTTTCAAACCTTGTGTTTAAAGTTTTAAAAGGATATATTATTTAAAGTATTTTTGAATAGAAATTTGTTTCCAAAGAATTTTAAAGTTTTAAAATTTTAGTGCTCTTCTCTTTGTCGCTGGAAAATAATTTCGGTGATGACCGCGGCATCATCGACTTTCATTTTCGAGTTTCGAAGTAAAGAGACCATTTTGTAGTCTTGCTACAGCTTTGTTTTAGGAAACTTGATTGATATGAATTTCTAAAATATGATTTGATTTATAAAATATATATATATGATTTAAATTTGATTTGACAAATTATGTACATACATTTATTTATCTCTAAATGGTTTGAGAGGAATCGGAAATTTTATTCTTAAATTCTATCTTAAATAATAACTTCAAGTATAAAAAGAAAATCAAAATTTTGAATAAATATTCAAGCTTGTAATGATTGAATTAGAATGGTTATATTTTATATTAATTTTAGAAAGTTTTATTTGTATAATTCTCAATTGCATTCCCATATAACTTACCTAAATTTTTAGAAGTTAACAATGTAATTGGATAATATACAATATATAAAGATTTTTATAAATAAAATTTGGGTGGTTATAATAAATATTATACACTTAAATTTTAGTTATAAAAAGATTAACAGAGGTAAATAGACTAAAAGGTTAATTGAATAATTTACAATATTAATGATGTTAAGGGAATTAGGAATAAATTAAAACAGTTGTAATAAGTGTAAGTATATTTAACATAGGTGATAAAAATATTGAGAGGAATAAATTTAATTTTAATTAGGAATAAAGAAGAATTAAATTTATTGAATGTTATACACTTAATTTTAACCAAATCCATGATTTTTGAAATTGTTGGTTTAAGAAAATTAGATGATAAGATAATGAAATTAGAAATAGTTAAGATTTATTTAACTTGTGTAAAATTAATTATCTATTTAAGTTGAAATTTCCATGGTTTCAAACTTATTATCTTATTTTGTTTTCAAACTGTCTGTTAGTTGTCCTTATTTTTCCTTTCTATACTCTTTCTGTTAGAAATCTTTCTATAATCTTTTATGATCTTTGGTACTCAATTGAATCTGAGCGCTGCGCCCGGACCCGCTTCTCGGCTCGCCTTCGGCTCGGCACTCGGCTCGCCTTCGGCTCGGCATTCGGCTCATCATATATTTGTCAGTGTCAGTGTCTGTATAATTTGAAACTGCATATGTAATGAGTGAACTGAGTGATGTAGTGAGGAATATCTGTATATATGAACATCAGTGTTATGTATCATTGAATTGTAAAATAGTGGAGTCAGGAATTTGTACTATTTCAAATGTTGAAATAAAATATTTATTTAAATAAATTACTGTTTAAATATCAAATTCTATGCAATAGCATTTTATTAAAAAAATATTTATTTTTATTAAAAAATCAAATATGCTCTACATTGTGGGCCCCACAAATTCAGAAAGTTAATATCTATAGCAACATTTTGGAATGTTGCTACAGATACCTATGGGTGTTGCCATAGACCCAAATAGGGTTCTATTGCAACACTATTACTTATGTTGCCTTAGATAGTCAAAATATTGCCTTTGAGGTCTAAGGCAACGGCAAAAATTGCATCACCCTAAAAGTGTTGCTATAGACCTATGGCAACATTTTTCGGGCCTGAGCCAACATTTTTTTTGTGTTGCAGAAGGTCATCTATGGCGTAGTGATGTGAGCTTGATGGCACTCCGACTAGAAATGGACACCGCTACTTTATCACTTCCATTAATGATAGCTCTGATTTTTCTTATGCATACCTTATGAAAAATAAAAGTGATGCATTTGAGATGTTTAAATCTTTAATAACTAAAATTGAAAATCGGTCTAATAAGAAAGTTAAAAGATTGTGTAGTCATAGAGGAACTGAATATGAATCAAATTTGTTTATTGACTTTTACAACTCCCATAGAATTATATATGAAAGAACTATACCTTATTCACCTGAAATGAATGATGAAGCTGAAAGAAAAAATAGAACATTAACTGAATTAGTAGTTGCTATTTTACTTAATGCTGGTGCATCATTACACTGGTGGGGGGAAATCTTATTGAACATGTGTTATGTTTTGAATAGGATCCCTGTAACGGCCCGCAAACCCGTACCCCTTGAATCGACACTATTCTTCCACATATCGACTCAAAGTGAACGGAAATACGAACCATTAGGGTTAAAGAAGAAGGAGGGAAGAAAAGAAAACAACAGAATCTCACATTGCAGCGGAATAAAATATAATAGATAATAACTGATCTTTACAGAAAAGAAACTATATATGTTTATACATATATCATCAGAATACAACATCAGAGTACAATACAGTCAACATCACAATTCATGACAGTTATAATAACTTGTCCTACATACAGAATACACAACATACACACCACAGCGAAAATATACATCATATACGAGGGATACGTTGTGCCATCCAGCTCGTCTCCTGAGCTCCACAGCATCATATCCAGTATACTATAATACTCGGTCTGACCTGAGCATTATAATAAAATAACACCCGAGTCAGTTTGGAAAACCAACGTGAAAAAACACACTCAATTGGATTATTAAAGTTTTCCAAACCCTTTGAAATCAAACGCATCTCGTAAGACCACGCCAAAAATAAACATGTCGGGTTTTTACCTTACGATAGCCAAAACACTTTTTATCAAATCCGTCTGATATTATAATAGTGTCTATTGAAAGTAAAATAGAATCTAGCTGAAATACTTGCATCTCACGTTTCAGCAATAGTTGGGCACAATCAAAACCGTACAAGTGCGTAGGGAGAATGGATTTCCAACTAATGACTAGGCACTGGGGTACCACCTGTCACAGTACCTGATCTAGATCAGCGCACTGAGGACCACGCCCGATCCCCTGCAACACAAGGCCGGAACTACCCCTTACTGGATAATTCCGAGTAAGATCACCCCACGGCTGGGATCAGCAACCGCACCACTAAGCCGAATAAAAAGGAACATCTAGACAGGGATAACCGCACCCTAATGGGTGCTACCCACATAGCCTTGCTGCATAACCCCTGATTTTCAGTCATTCTCGGTTGATGAGGCTAGAGGCTAAGCGTTACCTTTTTAAAACATATCACTTAGAATGCTCATCGTCCACCTGACGATGTTCCGAAAGCATTCATCCATACAAGTCCGTCCCGGGTTCGAACGGAACCGAAGGCACTACTCCTACTACATCCATTTTGGAATCGCCCTCGGGATTAGTAGCGACTAGCCCTTGCACTTCGCTGCTCCATCTTCGACTCCAAACTCGTTTTCCCCATGAAAATGTACAAATCAGATCGAAGTGGTTTTCGAGAAATAATTCCCGATCTCGGTCTCTACGAAACGATTAGCGCATTGGCCAATATTGATAGTCGGTAATTTAACTATCAATTAACATTCACAACAACCATCAGACACATAAATAATTTTCCAAATTATTGATTGCCCTCAAAATATCTTCTCAAGATATATTTCCACTTTCAAACCTTTTTGAAAACAGTTTTCAAACCACACTCTTCTCATGGAATAAATTCTCAAATGCTTACTTCCATTGAAAACACCAAGTACAATTACTTTAGATTTTTAAAATAATTTAAAAACACTTTATTATAAAAATATACTTTAAAACATTTAAATTAAAACTACTTTAATACTTTATTTAAAAATATATACTTTAAGAATATTTAAAATAAACTACTTTATAAAATATAAAACTACATTTTTATCCTTTTAAACACAATACCAAGTTACCTTTAAATAATTACTACTAAATTAAATTTGATAAATACTTACTTTTAAACTTTAAACATTTAAAAGAAATAAATTTTCTAAAACATACTTTAAAAACAACTTCAAAACTTTTAACTTATACTTAAAAATTTGCTTTGAAAACGTACTTGGCTGTCCAGGGAAATACGCTTCTCTTTCACATCTTTTAAAACTAAATCACTATTTATTTTTAAACAAATTACCCCTTTCTTTAATAAATTCCCACCGTGAATTTATTCTTCCAAATATCCACTGATATCCATTTCACTTTATAAACCCAGTTTATAAATTCCATAGTCTCATATCCCTTTTAAAATTCCAATTTTAAACACTTAAATCAAATCTCAAATTGATTTCCAAATTACTCCATTTTGAAATAAACTCCTTTACTTACTCAATTTATTCAAATCCGTTAACTTCAGATTTTGCTTCTTTATTATGATTAAAATCTTTTTAACTGAAAATACCAATTTCAGATTTCCCAAATTCCTTCTTTATAAATTCAAACCTTGAATTTAAAAATAAATTCTTTATTTCTTGATATAATATCACTTAAGTTTAAAATTTAATATTTCTCTGTTTATTTAAAATTCCCTTTCCCATACTTGGAATTTATTTATTGGAATTTAAAATCACTTTTATTCTTTCCCAATTCATTCTTAAATTTATTCAAATTCTCTCTAATTATTTCACTTAAAATTCTCTTCTTTTATTTCCTTTCCCAAAGATCCAATTTATATTTTTTTTGTAACTCATTATACCCAATTAAATTCAATCAAACCATAACACCTAATACTCCAATTATCAATATAATTCATCACAGGATATCAAATAATCATATCACAGAATATTTAAACAAAACTAAATATTTTGAGGAATCCAGTTGGATCCCTCGAACCTGTTTCCCTGCATCCACAGACGTTAGCACAATACCAATCCCACTTCGAGGTGGAATATCGCGGTATATGGTTTATAAAATATCATCCGCTATTATGTGGCGCATAGGGTCTCATCCGCTATATAATGCGGGAATATCAATCACTCCAATATATACTATATACTACTATATAATATACCACATCCAATCAATTCAACCATTCAACCAAAATTTAAATTTAACTATTTAAATTTAAATAAAACCCAGATGAGTGAGATTAACTCACCTTTAATTTTTAATTTGCAGTCCAAACCAAACCAGCTTGATTTCTTCACGATTCAAACCTTGTAAAATCATTATATAATTTATTAGTATTCGAATTAATTGGATAATTAATTCCCATAGATTTAATAATTAACAAATTATTTAATTTAAAACTAATTTCCCTTTAATAAATTATTTGAATGACTAAAATAATTGAATAAGCTAATTAAATAGGTCAACCACCTTAATACCTTTTTTTCAAATTAAGTAATACGTGAATATATATATATATATATATGTATGTATGTATAATTATTCTATCTTTTGAAACCACATATGTACTTATAAAATAATTTATATAGATTCAAAAATCTAATCCTTTAAATAAATTCTTCAAACATTTCAATACTTCTATATATCTCCAAAATCATATATATATATATATATATATCTGTTTTACTTATATATGTATATATACGTTAAATTCTAATAAGATAAAATCCCTGAAACCTATACACATATATTAAAGGACTGCTTTTATTATTATTATTATTATTATTTATTGAAAATCAACATTTGAAATAATAGTTAATATATCTTACAGAAAATAAACATCATACCTATCAGTAATATTATTATTTTCTATTTCAACCATATTGTTATAAATTTTCTTTTATCTACAATAAAACTCTTGTTAAATCAAAACAAAGAAAGACAAACCTCAACAGACCATCGATCGACTACGAATCCATAGCAAAAATCGCGACTTCCAGAACTCAAAGACACGGCCCCCGAAGAATCCAAATCGTAGTCGCCCATCCCCTCTAAAACAACGTCGATTCCGACCTCCTGCCGTGGCCTCCCACGCTACCACCACACATCGCGCCTGACCTACGAGCGCCTCCTCCCCCTAATTCGAGCACACCTCCATGTGCGATGATTCCCAGTCCGTCGCCTCCTCTCGATCGCGAGTCACTCGCTTTATTTTTATTTTTGATTTGGTTTTAAATTCGGAAAGGGTGGAGATAACTGCTTCAATTTCGAACTAGTTGAAGAAGGGAAGGGAAAACTCGGTCAATATGTATTTTCTTGTTGAACGCCTACGTCTTCTTTTATTTTTATATTTTTTTTCTTAAGTATCGACCATGATTTTACTTCCAATTGGGAAGAAAAGAGAATGAGGGAGGTTGATATTTTACTTTGCAGGCAAACATATACTGTACATATTTTTCTCTAGCTTCAACAAGAAGACACAATTAGAAGGTAACGTATTTGAATTAACCAGCTACAGTGATTTCGAAAAGAGGTGTAAAAGGCCTGATGTGAAAGAAAAACAGCTGCAGTTGACCAGTATAAAAAAAATATATTTTTAACTCAAATTGTCTCGAAATTTGCAACTCAAAATCTCGACCTCCTATCGAGACGTGCCGCTAGGCATTTATAATGTTATACCCCTATTCCGAACGCAATGGAAAAGGTTTCAAGTCCTAATTCGATCGTATGGAGAAGAGAGCTTTTTGGACCCAATAATTATATTAAATTTTCGATATAAATTCAGCGTGTTTACTTATCGTACGCTCACACAATAACTCCAATCACTACGAAATTTGAAATCCAATAATAATACAATATTACGGATCCAATGGAACTGGTTTCGTCAAATTCCGAGACTGTGCCTCGGAAGGCTATTTTAAATATCGATTTAAACGATATATTTTCAAAACTGAACAAATCACCTTTAAATTCAAATTTTAAAAGTTCTATCACCTTCAGTATTATCAATGTAAATTTTCCAAGCCTTCAAATTTTTTTTAACCGGCTTAAAACTCCAGATTCAACATTTTACCCAACTTCAAATCATTTAATTTAATAATTAAATTACCCAATAAATAGTGATATTTGAAATTCAAGTTAAAAGTTTACTTTTGAATATTTAAAATCAATTAAATATTCCAATTTCAAATGTCCAAAATTCCGGGTCGTCACAATCCCTACGTAAAAAAGCAAAATTTCACCTTTTGAATTCCTAAGAAATTATAAACCAAATGTGTCTTATTTTAGAACTTGGGGATGTTTAGCATATATTCGTATACCTAAGCCTAAGAGAATAAAATTAGCAAGTAGAGCATACGAATGTGTATTTATTGGCTATGCTATTAATAGCAAAACATATAGATTTTATGATCTGAATACACACAATATAATATAATCTAATGATGCTGATTTTTATGAATTGAGATTTCCTTTTAAATTGAGAAATAGTGGTGCACATCAAGTATCACTATGCCTATTAGAACAAAATGCAATGATTCTCTAAAAACGAACCTAGAAGAAGTAAAAAAGCAAGAATTACAAAAGATTATGGTTCAGATTATTGCACTTTTACTATAGAGGAGGATCCTTTAAACCTCCAAGAAGCCTTATCTTCTTTAGATGCTGATTTTTTGCAAGAGGCTATAAATGATGAGATGGATTCTTTGCAATCCAATAAGACTTGACACTTGGTAGATTTACCACCTGGTTGTAAGTATATAGGCTGTAAATGGATACTTAAAAAAAATTAAAATCTAATGGAATAGTTAATAAATATAAAGCCGGTTTAGTTGCTAAAGGGTTTAAGCAAAGAGAAAATATAGACCTTTTGACACATTTTTACCTGTAACTACAATTATCCATTCGAGTACTAATTTCACTAGCGTCTATTCATCATTTAATAATACACCAAATAGATGTTAAAACTGTCTTTTCAAATGGTGAATTAGAAGAGGAAATTTATATGGACCAACCTGAAGGCTTTGTAATTCATGGTCAAGAACATAAAGTTTGCAAGTTAGATAAATCATTATATGGTTTAAAACAAACACCTAAACAATGGCATGAGAAATTTGATAACTTAATAATCTCACATGGTTTTAAAGTTAATGAAAGTGACAAGTGTATTTACTATAAATCTGATAATGACATTTGCACTATTATATGTCTATAGGTAGATGACCTACTTATCTTTGGATCAAACATTCATGCTATAAACAATGTCAAATCATTTTTAAGTGCCAACTTCGATATAAAAGATCTAGGTGAAGCGAGTGTAATCCTTGGAATTAAGATTACTAGGTCAGAAAAGGGAATTTCTATGGATTAATCTCATTATATTGAGAAGATACTAAAGTCAATATAATTCCTTTGACTATAAACCTGCATGTACACCATATGATCCTAGTGTAAAACTATTTAAGAACACCGGTGAAAATGTAAGACAGTCTGATTATGCGAGCATCATTGGCAGCCTTCAGTATGCCACTGATTGTACTAGACCCGACATTGCCTATGTCGTGGGATTATTATGCAGGTTTACTAGTAGACCTAGTATAGAGCACTGTATGCTATCGAAGGGCCATGAGACACCTAAAATGAACTATGAACTTTGAGTTACATTATGAAAAGTTTTCAGCTGTCCTTGAAGGATACACCAATGTAGTCTGGAATACTTTATCAGATGATTCAAAAGCAACTAGTGGCTATATCTTGAGCATTGTTGGTGGAGATATTTCTTGAAAATCTAAGAAACATACTATTTTGCCTCAGTCCACTATGAAGTCTGAGATGATAGCACTAGCCACAGCTAGTGAAGAAGCAGATTACTTAAGGAATCTGCTAGCCAAGATTTCTTTATGGGAAAAACCGATACCAGCCGTGTTGATCCATTGCAATAGTACCGCGGTTATCGCAAAAGTACAGAACCGTTACGGTAAGAAACGACAGATACGTCGTAAGCACAACACCATTAGAGGGCTACTCTCTTCAGGAGCTATTAGAGTGGGTCACATACGTAGTGATGAGAATTTAGCTGATCTTTTGACTAAAGGACTAGCTAAAGAGAAAGTCCTTAGAACCTCTAAAAGAATGAGGCTATTGCTCTTAATTATTGAGTCACGCACAATGGTAACCCGACCTAATGACTGAAGATCCCAAGAATTTTGTTCAATGGTAAGAACAAGTTGTGAAGTGATATGAGTTGAACATGCTATTTTTATATATTTTGAAGCATTTATTCTTGAAGTGATTAGAGGATGAGTTAACAGAAACTTTTAATGAGATCTATACTATATATAGAGTGAAATACCTACCTTCAAGAGTACTCTTGATAGACTCACCTATGTGCATGTGGAAATGTAGCCGTTTCCATGGAATTTTGGGCAAAATTCTTATAGCATTCACTAAAATGGGATGGACGTGCATGGCCATAAATGCACAAGCTTATTTAATTACACTCTAGAAAGATTGTGTGTGGTTTGATGTTAGGAATAGAGTTCAAGACTACGTGTCACTCTAGTAAAAACTGAATCTTGTCCACTATGCAATGGTTCATGTCGAAAGACATCTTTGTTTACGCACAATCTTACGTTTTCAGAAGCTGCTCGAAAATTATTTAAAAAAAAATTCAAGTGGGGGATCGTTGAAAATGTTTTAAACTTTTTTAAGTGAATGATTAAAAAATGAACGGTTGGCTCCTATGGGAATAGTCCTATATTGTAGGACTATAGAAAAGAATCAAGTATTTATACTTGATTCTTAGAAGCTAAATTGGGCCCTTTGGATACCCAATAATGCTCTTTTGTGAGGAGGGAGACCATGCTTGACCACCACATGTGCGCGCGCCGACCTACCAACTCGTCCCGCCCCGTGCCGGGCTTGGGCTTGTTGTGGTGTAACACTTGTATTTATGGACGAAATTTATTAAGCATTTTCTGACCGTTATTTTATTTGAAACGGTACTTCAGATCCGATTTTTGAGCCAACATCACCCCACGATTTAGTAATACGTTCGATTTGATATTCGGTCTATTAAATTGGTTTTTAGATGAAATCAAAACAGAACGACATTTTTCTACTCTCTGCGAAAACCTAAACCTATCTTCATCTCCACGAAATTCTTAAAATCAAGAGACGAGCAGTCAATTTTTGAGTGCACCTGAGTCATTTCGTCTGTGCAAGCGAATCGATATCAAACCAGAGAGGCTGTTTTATCTTGGAGCCGACGGCATTGGCTAGACTGCATTGCACCACCACTGAGCAGAACACCAAAACGTCTTCAAGACAGTGACCGAGTACACGACTCAACCGAAAACCATTGGTTTCCAACAGGTTTGAATGGACTCGAAGAAATCATGTCATTTTGTTTTCTAACGGTCTTAAAAATGGCCGCCTTCTAAAACTCTCTCACTGCGAATTTCTTTTTCTTTTTCCGAGCGAAGTTCCTCTGATTTTTTACGACTGTGTTCTCTACCTTCGGTTGCGATCTTCTCTCTCGATCGCTGGTTCCTAGGGTTTGATGGATTTGGGGGTTTTTTATTTTTGCGGTGATTTCGTGCGAAATTGCCCCGAGTTCGCTGTAATAGCTGCTGCTCTATTGGAAGTTGTGGCACCACCGATCTCAGTTTGTTTCACTTGCCCCAGCTCGGTTGAGATCTGTGTTTATTCCAGTTTCTCGTGCTCAGTTTTATCTCGCAGTAGGTTTCTGGTGGTGGGGGGGTCCTTTATGGAGATTTCGCCCTGCTTCTATTACTCAGTCCGTGATATGCCCTTCACTGGGAAGCTTCCGTGGACGGTCGTTGCACCTGAGGCAGTTTCCCCTTTACCTAGCTTGCCGGAGGTCAACGGTGGTCGGGAGTTCATCGCCCGATTTGAACCGTGCCTCATTGCCAGCAAGGCGGTAGGAGACGTGAAATTGAACCATCTTGGGGTTTGCTTTGGATCGATTGAGATCGATTCTGGTTCCTTGTCTACTGTTCTTTCTCCGGCTGGCAAGCAAGATTTCACCACTTGCTTTGTCCCTAGGCTAACTTTTTGCGGGGCTGAGTTCGTTATTGGTTCGTCTGAGTCTATTTGCGAGTTCGGGTCGGTTGGCTCTGTGGGCAAGGTCAGTGGTAGTGGGATACAGGATTTGAACACCTCCCCACTTCACTCTGAACGGTATCAGGTGGCGGGGTTTATCCCGGAAGTTGATCTGTCGGGAGGTGTTCCATCTTTCTCAGTCGAAGCTCCATTGGCTGGTATGGTTGGTCTACCGCCTGATAGGGAAATAGTTGTCTTGGAACTTACTGGTAAGCTGGAATCTTTGGCCAAGTCTTTTCTTTGGCAGTTTGGTTTGTGCAGACAGGTTTGTAATGCTATTTATTGGCAGGTGAGTATTCCTTTACCGTGTTTCATTTCCTTTGATACTTGTGGGTTGCATTCTGTTTATTGGATTTCGGCTGGTTTGGTTTGTTGTTGTTGCTTGAGCCTTGTCACTCCTTCGAGTGTGCTCCCTGACACAGCCGTGTCTCTTGAGACCGGGAATGTGTCAGGTCCTTTATATCCTGATGATCACTTTTCGATCATTGGTTCCTTGTCTTCTTTTTTGGTATAGCATGTTAGACCTCAATTGGTTTTGAGGACTTCTGTTGGTCGGCTTGGTGGTAACCATCCCAGGTCGTTAGGCTGGGTTGTCCTACTGGCAGATCGCTGCTGGTTTTATTTGTTTAGTCTTGACGAAGCCGTTCCTTTGTCGTCAGAGACTTTGTCTTATTGGTCTAGCCTTCTTCTGACTGGTTTCGACTGGTCCTTTAGGATCTTTCTGAGGGTATGGAGCTGTTGTTTCAGGCCTTCTTCTCGTCCTGCTCATATAGTGGCCATTCTGGTCCACTATACGGACAGACCGAGAAATTGCCAATCATTATGCCCTCCATTCCCTGTTGATTGGTCCGCCAGGCGACTCTTACCTACTACGCGGGGCTGTTTTACTAGTGACAGTCCGGCAATGGTAAGACTCCCACAACAATATGGGCCGCATTTTGTTAGTGCCCTTACACGATCCTGCTCTGAGCCTGTTTTTGCTTCCTATTCTCTCTCCGTCGTTTCGGTTGGGTCAACCGTGTCGATGTTGCATTGCTCCTGCAAGACCGATTCTCTCAAGTTGTCTGCTTCTTTCTTTTTAGGTTGGTTCCGTCAGTTGTTTGGTATGCGGCTGACTCGTCTTCCTCCATTTGGCCGGATTCCTCAGGAGCAATCGGATCGTTCGGATCAGGTGGCTACCGCTACATCCTACTGCTCCGCTGATTGCTCCCTCCCTTCTTCATCTTGTTCTATTTCCATTTCCATGTCCCTTATGAGTAAGGCAGAGATCGCGCTCCTTAATGAGCGTCTCGACTGCATTGCTAGGAACTCTTCGCCTTCGGCTCCGTTGATTGGTTCCTCGATGCAACCTGAGCTAGATCTGGGTCTTGAAGTGTTTTCAGTGGCTTCTCCTCAGGTTCCCGATTCTATCCCCAGGGCGCCTCGGCGCCGGTCGCGTAGAGTCCAGTCTACCCCTCGCACCATTCGCACACGCTCTATAGCGGCGTCCGAGCAGATCAATCGATCTACTCGGTACTCGCTTTACCTAGTCTGAGCTCTCTTGTCTTCTGTGCTGCCCTCGCTTTTAATGGCGAATTTGCTTTTTTGGAATGTCCGGGGTATTGGCAATGATGCGTCTTTGGCTAGACTAAAACGCATTGTCAATAAACACTCTGTTGGCTTAGTCGCTCTCCTCGAACCCTTTCTGGGTCCGGAGAGAATTTCCGGCACAGTCTTATCCTTAGGGTTTGGCGGAGGCTCGGCCAATGTCTCAGGGAAAATTTGGATCCTCTGGTCCAAATCTATCTCGGTTCAGGTAGCTTTTGATTCCCATCAGCTATTTTCTCTGGCTTGCTCGTCCCCTTTGTTTTCCTCGCCGTTTCTTTTTACAGCGGTGTATGCCAAATGTGATCGTTTGGATAGATTAGTCCTTTGGTCTGACATTTTAGGGCTTGATTCGTTGGGCTTCTCTGCTTCAGTGTTAGGCGGCGACTTTAATATCGTCGCCTGCCAAGCGGAAAAACGGGGAGGAGCCGCCATCAACCGTGTAGCGATGGGGGATTTTAACTCCTTCATAGTCAGCTCTGGTTTGACTGAGCTTCCCTTTGTTGGCTCTGCTTTTACCTGGTCCAACAACCAAGAGGGACCGAACCGTATCCTATCCCGACTTGATCGGGTTTTCGGATCGGAGGAGTGGTTTCGTCTCCCTTTCTCCTTTTCGATCGCTCATCTCCATAGGTCCTTCTCTGACCATGCTCCCATGGTTGTTCGCTGTTCTCCCCGTTCGTTAACGGGGCCTTCTTCCTTTCGCTTCCAAAGCATGTGGATTTCTCATCATTCTTTTCTTCAAGTGGTCGCTTCTTCTTGGCTTGCTCCTGTTATTGCGTCTCCCTGTGAGGTCTTCAGTTGTAAGCTTAAGCGTCTTAAAGCTTGCCTTAAGGATTGGAACTTACAGGTCTTTAAGAATATTTTCGATCGCGTTCGTTTGACCGAAGAGTCTCTTATATCAGCCGAATCCTTGCTAGACGAGGATCCTTCCATGGCTAACAAGGAGGCTTGGGCTCTTGCTCAAACCATTTTCTCCTCGGAACTTCGAGTTGAGAATGACTTTCTTCGTCAAAAGGCAAGGGTCAAGTGGGTGGTTGTCGGCGATAACAACTCTAAATTCTTTCATTCCTCTATTCGTAAAAAGAACAACCTCCTCTCGATCCGTGAGATTTCGCGAGAGGATCTTTCTATGGCCACTACTCCTGAAGATGTCAAAGAGACCATTCTGTCCCATTTTCAATCTTTTCTGGGCGCTCCGTCGGTTTCGGTTTCCGACCCGGCTCTTCTGGCCTTCATTCCCTGTGTTATCCTTTCTCCGGAAAGTGACGTTATCACGGATCTCCCTTCCCCTGAGGAGATACGTGCTGTTGTCTTCGCTTTAAGCAAAGACAGCGTCAGCGGTCCGGATGGTTTCAACGGGGTTTTTTACCGGCGTGCTTGGTCTATTATTCAAGACGATTTTTGTCTTGCCGTCCAATCCTTCTTTTCTGGGGGCTCCCTTCCTTCTGGTTGGACCTCCACTAACCTTATCCTCATTCCTAAATGCGAGACCCCTACATCGTGTGTGGATTTCCGTCCTATCAGTCTTTGCAACTTTTCGAACAAAGTCATTTCTAAAATCCTCGCTACTCGGTTGGCTCCTTTCCTTGAGCGCATTATCTCTCCTTCTCAAGCGGGATTTGTTAAGGGACGTTTGATTTCTGATAACGTTCTGCTCGCCCAGGAACTTATCTCCCAGATCGACCGTAAGGTCAGGGGTTCTAATGTTGTCTTCAAATTGGACATGGCTAAGGCCTACGATCGCATGTCCTGGTTTTTCATCATCAAGGTTTTACGTAACTTCGGTTTCCCGGAACCCCTTATTGACATGGTATGGAGGCTCATCTCCAACTGCTGGTTCTCTGTGCTCATTAATGGTTCGGCTGCTGGTTACTTTAAGGCAGGCAGGGGCTTGCGTCAGGGCGATCCTCTATCGCCATCTCTTTTTGTGATAGCGGCTGAAGCTTTCGTTCGCGGTCTCCAATCCTTGACTATCTACGGCCAGATTCAGCGCTTCGGGATTCCGAGGGGTTGCCCTTTAATTTCGTCTTTGTCCTTCGCTGATGACATTGTCATTTTCTCAAATGGCAGCGTTTCCTCTGTCAATCGGTTCCTCAGGTTTCTTCATCAATATGAGCTGTCTTCGGGTCAACTTGTAAACCCCGCCAAAAGCTGTTTCGTCCATGCGAAAGATTTGCCACCTGCTCGTGCCCTTTGGATCGAATCAGTCTCTGGGTTCAAGGAAGGCAAACTTCCTCTTCAATATTTGGGTGTAGCCCTGTATCGAGGTCATAAGCTCAATGCGATTTTCGACAACTTGTCTGATAAAGTTAGGAGTAAGATTTTACGCTGGAATGCTTCTCTTATTTCTCAGGCTGGTAGACTTGTTCTTATCAAATCCGTCTTGGACTCGATGGGAACTCATATTTTCGCAGCTATGACCCCAACTTCCTCGTTCTTTCGTTTGTACCAGTCTTTGGCCTCTTCTTTCTTTTGGGGCACCAAGGACAGTCTCCATCGGCACCATTGGGTGTCGTGGGACGTGGTGTGTAGACCCAAAAATGAAGGTGGTTTGGGTTTGCGCAATCCTCGGGACCTCTGTGCTGCTTTTGCGTGCAAACTTTGGCACAGATTCGGAGTTAATAACTCCTTATGGGCCTCATTCCTTCATGCGAAATACCGTAGACTTGCGAGCTCTAACTACACAGGGTCTCCGTCTTTTGCTAGTGAGACCTGGAAGCACATGCAGTCGGTAAAGCCATTTTCGGACACTCATGGTGGATCTTCAGGGTGGGATGGAGCCTCCTTTTCCATTCTGAAAGCTTGGTCTTCGATAAAAATCCAAGCACCCATTCTTCCGATCTTCTCTTTCATTTGGGACTCTCGTATTCCTCCCAAGGTTTCTATTTTGATGTGGCGAATTCTCCACAATGGTTTGCCACTTGACGAGAACCTCCAAAAAATCGGCATCCCATTGGTTTTCCGGTGTAGGTGCTGCGGCTATGGGGACTCGGAATCCCTAAATCATTTGTTCTTCGGTGGTTTCTCGGCCAGATCGTGCTGGAACTACTTCGGGAACCTTCTTGGTATTCGTCAGGTTGCCAGCTCACCTTCTGATCTTCGGAACTCTTGGTGGTCGGGGAGTGCTGGTAAGTCTCTTCGTTCCATTGTTCTCCGCTTGGTTCCCTGCCTTCTTTGTTGGCACCTGTGGTGCGCCCGGAACAAGACAATTTTCGAAAATGCTCGAATGGATCCTCCATCTATAATTCGGCGTGTTCGGAACGACGTTTTCCTTGCCTTCCGCGGTAGACCTTTCAGGGGCCGTATGATCTCCCGCTCGGAGAATCTGGTTGGTCTTCTCTCTATTTCGTGTGCTTTGCCTTCCGCTAGACTGGGAGTTGGCTGAACTCCATGAGTGAGCGCGGACCTACACCCGACGCTCACTTCCCCTCCTCCCCCCCTTTTTTTGATGTTTAATGCTCTTGTTAGTTTTTCAGATTCAGCTTCTGTGGCTCCTACTATGGTACTGTTTGGTCTACGGTGTTCTACTATTGAGGCCTGATCTTCTATTAAGTGCAGTTTCTTTGGTGACTATACTTTGGTTGGTCGGCATCTTAGGGTTGCCTTGTTCTTTTTCAGCTGGATCATCGATGGTGGCATCTTTGTTACTCTACCTTCCTCCTCCTCCTGTGGATTTCATCCGTGGATCCTAGCTGGGCGTTTTCTCTTCGCCGCCTATTACTGCCTCCCAGGTGTGAGTTTTCCCTGGTTGTGCGGGTCTTGAGTTTGTTAGTTGGCTTCTTTGGTGGGTATGGCTTGGTGGTCTGGCCTTTCCCTATGGGTTAAGGCGGGTTTGTGACTGTTGGTGGATCGACTGATCTTCTCCCACTCTATCTTTGGGTGGCTTTGTTACGGGCAGCTGTAGTTTTTTTTTCTCCTGGCTACTGGTTGTTGTTCCTTTTTGCTGTTTTTTGGGGTTTTCATGTTGGAAGGCCGTTGTCCTTTCTGCTTTGTATTACTATGTGAGCCATCGGAGAAAGGCGTTTTTTCTCCTGTTTTATATATATTCTTTGTTTAAAAAAAAAAAGTGTATGAAGAAGAAAAAAAAAAGGTTTGAATGGACTCAATCTGATAAACAACCAATCCATATGCACCCGTAACTATTTTTGTAACTTTGTGCTGAATAAATACTTCATGACAGCAATAAAAAACAAACCTGTACTAACTTGGCTTGGAGAAAGAAATCCTTTCCATTAATGCGAGGAGTACATCCTGTAGAATGTAACAAACTCATATTCAAGTATTGTGCGTTGTCAAATTTAGACCAAGAAGTTACCTAAATTATACCATAGGTAGAAGAATTTGTGTAATCCAAGATGTCAAGGAAGTGTAATTTTGCATGCTCATTTTTTATGGGAAATGTAACACCAGATGTCATATTTGGTGTTCCCCCACTAGAATTATTTTTAGGAGTATTGCTTGTCGTGAGATTCTAGGGCTGATATACGGTGATAATTTCTGGCTACTTCCTAATGATGCTGCTATACACATGCAAATGTGATATTTAAAATATGATAAAAAATAATTGTGTGATTACTACCATCATAGATTGAGTCAGCCAATTCAATTGAGCTTGTTGGGTTTGAGGATGAAAGGTTAAAAGAGGTTTTGTCCTTAAGATGAAAAACATGCATGTATAAGGGTTTGATAGATAGCCGTAACTAATCAAATCATGACGAGAAGGAGAAAATATAAGTACCTTAATTTCCAAATAGGAGATTTCCGATCTGTTTGTTCTTATGTGCTTATATTAATAGACTCAGCTTTATCAACACAAGAAGAAAAGATATAGATTGAAATCATTACCAAGTCACTTCCAATGTTAAAATATATTTATATCGGAAAAATAAAATAGTGATGGTTTGAACTGTGATAAATGAAATTAAATTGCGTAGGATGAAACAATGTGATGGGTCAGAATAGTGAAATTTACAAATGATTTATCCTCGCTTATGGACTGCATCAGATGCCTCTTGAATGTTTCTAACAGTCAACATAAAATACTGCATTAAAACAACGTCAACAATAATAATGTTATTGAAGATGATGATAAAGAATCAAATTTCATATAGATAGGCTTCAAGCATTCATGCTGCATCAGATTTAGTCGATCGCATGATGTTTTTAGGCTTAGTTCTTAGGAATGTAGAGTCTGGTCAGCTAGTTGCCACAGAATCAATTTCTGTCCATAACTTTGCATCTTAGGTTGCCTTAGTTTTTAGCCTGGAAATTTCGTCGATGGACTCATATAAATTGTTCTTCAAGGTGCATATCTGCTCTGTCACTCCTATAAGTTTCTTGTGCTACATTTTCCAATTATGTACATATTAATACTCAGAATATATTTTACGAACAAAACTATACAAATCATAAGTTTATAAAATGAGAGAATCAGGCCTCCTACTTAGTTATTAATCCACTCGAGAATTATTATACATTCAGCATAAATGATGAAGTAATTTGCATAAAGATAAAAATTCATTAAGTGGGAAGTTCATATTTACAAGTAAATTATTTCCATGAATATATTGTCAAATTGTTAAGTTCATACTAAAATGAAATTTTATGCTTTGCTCAAAATTTGGGTATGGAAATACTATTAGTTATGTAATGAGAAAGCAGTTGGAAATGCATCGAAGTATGTATTTTTGTTAGTTAAAGGTTCTAACATGTTTGGATTTATCTATCTTTTATAATAATTTATAAAATCTTCAACAAGAAGATATTTTGAAATTATAATTGTTTTTATTTACCGTTTATTCAAGAGACATTGCATTCAAACATGACATACCTTCTGCTTGTCTTCCGATAAGTGCTATAGGAAAATAGTTAGTACTCTCATATACATCAGCATTTTGTTTACTCTATGTAAATATGTAGCATGATACGTGGTTTAACACCAAATTTATATTAAATTCTTTTACAACTGCTAAATCTGATGGGATTAAGAAGAAAATAATAATCATAACTTTCAAATGAAACAAAAATTACAATTTTAGATGAACTCACTCTTCAGTATAAATTAAATAGCAACTTCTTCCAAATAAAAAAAGAACCATCACTTTACCTAAATCAACTTTTGAGTATGGCGACTATACGCACTAATAATCATTATTTTTAATATATATACTTAGGATATATGGAGTTTATGGTCCTTGACTTTGCTTTACTTCTAATCATTGTCGCATAGACAATGATGTTGTGCCATAAACGACTCAAAATATAGGTTCCTACCGAGAGCTCATCCTTTGTAGGCAAAAGCGCTAAAAGAATGATGACAAACACTTATTCTAAAATGTCATCTAGCAATGGCACTGAAGGAAATTTAGAAGAAGCTGTTGAAAAGAAAGCATTTAACATGCCTTTCTAATAAAAATGATGGTGATACAAAATTGAAGAAATTGTTGTTTGAGATAAACAAGGAAAAAAGAGAATAAAAAGCAAGTCTAAAATATACTGATCATCAATATTTGAGACTTGAAATGATTTTTTTCAAGGAAGTATATGTTATTCGTCTAGTATACCAAAACAGAGAATAATCAATTATAAACTCGTCTCACAAGTTTATCAATCAGACTTCCACTATTCTGAAATCTGTATAAGTTATTGTAACAATAAGTATGTTGTAATTAATTACAACAACAAACTAGCAACTATAGCAATAATAACTATAGTGCTAAATCAACCGTTATACTATTTAATGAAATAGTATACTGCAGAAAGAAAACGAAATATATATATATATAAATCTAACCGGTTGAAAAAGGAAATTACGTCTGAGGCTTGTCATAACAATTTCCTTAAGACTTTATTCAAAGTCTCCCAAGATACAAAAGACGTGATCTGCTCGAGATTATAAAGAAGAGATAATTCGGTTTTAAAATTGAGTGAGAAAGTGATCAGGTTTCCTCCTTATTTATAGCCGAATTCCCAATGGCTACACCCGTTGAGAAAAGCAGCATCACTTCATTTGCAACGTCAAAAAGCATTACTGTTTACAACAGTCGCGCCTCTTCGTTTTGCAACGGTCGAAAACTGTTCACTCGTGTATAGCAAAAATATAACACGGTCCACTCTTACCCGACCCGGTCAATCGGGGGGGCGACGGCTGCGCGCGTTAGTCCATGGTTATATAGGTCCTCCCCCTCGCACAAAATTACCTGACCCTAAGGGCCAATATAGGGATTGAGAGTATACTATATAAACAAGAAAATGAACATATTTTTGGCGATGTGGGACATATCTCATTCACCATTTTTTGAGAATTCTAACAGTATATAAGTCATTAAGCTTAGGTAAGATATGGGTTATCATTGATATGAAACTATATAAAATCAATACTGTATCTATCATGTGAATTTTATTATATTAAGTAAAGCATTTAAAAACACAGGTAAATGTACGATTACAGTTAATTTTAGCTTAGAAAAAAATATTGTATTAGATTAGACGATTATTCAGAAGTTCAAAATGTTGGTCAGTGGAGCTATTGGTACGGCACACGAAATAATTAAGCAGAAATTAAGGTAGAAGAAGAGCTGAAGAAGAACTTCCTTCGCCTAACATATGTGCTGTCAACCAACACCGGAAAACTCGAGTTCATTTTAGTAATGTTTCTTTTGTATTAGCAACCAACATTATAAGATAAACGCCTTGAATATTTTGTCCTTGAATTGCATTCGGAGCCAGTCCTCAACCCTTAGTTCCCTTTAGGTAGGGAGTGACTTATGTTACTGAATCCTCCAACTAGAGAAAGCTCAATTGTTCATATTTGTACTCGATTTTCCCAAATAGCATTCACACATTTACAACCAAGATTAATGCATATCTATAAAAAGACGGTATTCTTCCTTTTAAAACTACTTTCTTGATTTACAAGTTTATTAAGCTAAGCTAGTTTCAAACATACATTTGAGGAATGAGTTTCAGTTTCGTAAAGCTAACATGTCTATCACTATCAGGATGAGCTTCTCAAAGTGATTAACAATCACCAGGTTTTTGAATTAACCACCAAATTGTCTATGTGTTCCCTAATAAAGTAGATCGCTACTTTAGCACTTTAATCATTAACTAACATCAACAAAACTGGAAATTTACCAAACTAACGCATACCTTAAGCTTGCAGTATCAATCAATTGCTCCAATAAAAATAATTTTTTTCCGGCGTCAAGAACTGAAGAGGTGGGTTGTTCCTTCACTTGAAGACGAAGACGGTGATGGATTGAGTCCACCTAAAATTCAATAGGACATAGCATGAGGAAGTAAGGAGGTATTTGACTTCTGTGACACTGCTGGCGATAGGGTGTAGGCATGAGGAAGTGAGTAGGCGGTTGTAATTTATGTGACGCTGTTGGCAGCGTGAGGAACTTGAACACTACTTGATTCACGCTCTACTAGCCGCCTTCAAACATTTAATCTTGTTGTTAAATATAGTATGTTAAATAAATTTAAAAGTAAATAAATCCTATCTTCAAACATTTAATGCTAAAGGGTATACTAACTCTCATTCATTTAATAACTCTTATCTTCATCGAAACATTTAGTAAATCTTATCTTATTCATTTAATAACTCTTATCTTTGAGCATTTAATTCCATCTACTTTAAGATTGACAAAATCAATTCTGGTGTGTAGATAACACTTCTACGAGTGCAACGCAAAAGACCGTGTCTCGATTGGATCTCATATGAAGAAGATATGAATTTTACAGAATTTGGGATTAAAATATTCATTAATTAACTAACCTATTATCACGCTAGTTATCAATTAATCCTTCTCCCTCCCCAATCCAAAATCCAATTCCCTATACACTGATACATGCACAAACCCATGGTCGTGAACTTCAACCATCGATTACTCCTTCATCTCTCAACGAAATTGACCACCATCGATCCCTACAAAGTCCACTATGCATTCTCTCTGCGTCCCCCACACCATGACATGGTCGATCCAACCAAGACAATCGTGACATGGGGCATGTTGCCATGACCTAAAAATGTCACTTTCTTCCTTACTTGATCGGAGCGGCTGAAATTTGGTAAGAAGGTGCTCCTCGACAAAAGCGTTGCAACGGTACACTCCATTTCACCCAACTTTACCTGAATCGCCTCGAAATGCAATCCCTAAGCAACGGTCAAAACATCAACCATGATCAGATGCAACCACAACCATCACCAAGGCTATAGAGATGAAGCCATTGAGCACACGAATCCAACGGATCCAAAATCGAGCTCTAATAATGTCTGCAGCTCTAGGTAAAATGTTTGAAGGCGGCTAGCAGTGTTTAATAACAAGATTAAAACTCCATTCAAAATCCTCATTACTTGATAAGATCCTTAAAATCCTATCTGATTAAGTTTAATAGTCATGGGAAACCAATAGAGACCAAAGAAAAAAAGAAATAACTGTGTACAAAAGTATGCTCTAACTCTTCCTACATAAACCAAAGTCCACTATGTATTCATCGTATGACATAAACTTTAGAGGACGTGTGTCATACAATAATTTTTACTTGTTTACATTCCACTTCTAAACCATATAAATTACACACTGTATTAAACTTTCCACGAATGTTAAATGCCAATGAATATATTGGGTATACTTTTGCGCAGCACTCTTAGGCATATCAAACTGATGGATAAGCCTATATGCCAAGTATAAACGAAATTCGAGAGAAACGGTTAAATAGCTAGTCGAAATCCAAAGGATTAACCCTTCAAGATAAAAAAAAGATAAAGAAAACATCAAAGCAAAAGGCAATCTAAAAGGCAATTAAGATAGAAGGTAAACATAACCATCTGATGCACCAACGATCCATATAACACAAGGCATATGCAACACATATGGATTGCGACATGCAAAAGCTATATATAAGGTTAGGTCAGCAATTCACATTGATTGGCAAACAACCCAGATATCATGTAACACCCCACGCCGAGACCCACGCTAACAAAGAGTATTACAAAGTAACATTGTCGGATAGTGCAGAGGATAGAGCTAGTTAGGAGAGACCATTTATGAATTTTACTTTAAGCGAGCATCGATACGTCGATTAATATGTTATACATTTCTTTAATCAAGTGGAATCAACTATAAAATTCAGGCTTAAAACAAAACTATGGTGGCTATAATAAAATCTAGAAAAACTTATAATATATACAGATCATAGAATCACAGATCAGACATAGCGGAATACAAATAGATACAAGTCTGAACTGACCCAAAATAGAAACATGATGTCGACTACACAGATGCAAGGGGCTACATTTCAAATATGAATATATACACAAAAGGAGTCTAGATCCACATAAGATACAACATAACATTATATATATATGCATAGATGACAAAAGTAACTACTAGCTAACATATAGGACCACTTTAAAGCATCAAACTGGAGGACCTAAAACAACTCGATTTGACCCAAGTACTATATGTAAAAATAATAATAAAGGAGTTAGTCTAAACTAAGATGGATGAGTTAGCAAAAACAAATGATGGATAAAGTGAACTAGATCTCAAATATACTCATATATCTACCAATATCAACATGCATCGATAACTACAAATCACCAAATACTAAAACTTAAGATAGCTTATTAAAAGAAAAATTCCTCGAAATAATTTGGTGATAATTCAAACAATATCAGATTCAGAAATCTCATAAATAGAAATCCAAAAATATCAGATATAGAAATCCAAAAATCTCACAAAAAGGGGAAATGCGTCAAACTTCAAGATTGACGAAATAAATTCACCTACATGCATGTACCTCCAAGATAGACGCATAAGTCTATAAACGTCAAGATAGGTACGTGACCTATAAACATCAAGATAGAAACAAGTCCTATAATCTTCGAAATAGGTACGAGACCTATAAACATAATACTAGGTACGAGACCTATAAACATCAAGATAGGTACGAAACCTATAAACTCCAAAGGCGAGTCATAAAATCATCAATAAAAGTGTTAAATACTTTCATATAGCAACTGAATAGATAAGGACTATGTGCCCCATACCACATGGGTTTACCCAAATGTTTACTATACAATAGTAAACTCCACTTGTGTGTAGCAATGGTTTGGTTGAGCAAGTCCGAGAATTAATTGGTAAAACAAACGCGAGCGTTCCATACCACTCATTTTATTTAACCATTTAAATCAATTCCTCATTCGATTGACGTCGAGCAATTTTTATAAAATTATGTACTTTAAAAAAACCATTTTTTGTAAAACATGGATTTATAGCGGATATATAAATATAAATATAAATATATATATATATATAAGTATACTTTTCAAAGCATTGCTCCAAATCATTTTTAAAACCTTTTTCAAAGAGAATAATACTACATATATGTTTCTAAAAACTTTTTATATAGAAATTAGATTTGCACTTAAAATGATTTTCATAAAATGGTTTGATTTAGAAATCAGCCTTTTATAATTTCGATTTGAAAACATGTATCAAAATTATGTTTTTCTCCTCAAGATCCATAGAACAACTCTATGGCATCAAAATGAATTCATCAGTTCACAAATCAAAAGCCGTAAATGGTAGTAAAATTTGACATGAAATGCAACAATAAAATCAAGCAAACAACATAAGGAGATCAACCAGACAAATTGGTGGCAAACAGGAGCGATCAGGGTTCAAAGCAATACAGCCTAGGGCTTAACCCAGGCTACGATCAGTGCACCAATTGTGTAGATTGGTCAGCCGGTCGCATTGCAGGGTTGATTCCTAAGCGGCTCCAATGGCTCCTCGACGATCTAATTTCGCCTATTTCTTCTTCATTGGTTCCCTGGAGGTCTATGGTACTGAATTAGCAATCATTCAAGCATATATACATGTATAATTGGATGAAAATCACAATTTCATAAGTAAGTTTTTAATAAACTGAGAATCCAATTCCATTAGACATAGGATTCATCAATATTTTGAGATCATAAATACATTTGATTCAACTAAATTTATATAATAGCAACAATCATTAATTTTAGACTAGAAATTGTGAGATAAATGCACCTAAACATACTTGGAATGGAAGATTAGAGTTTATAATCTCCTATGCCATTCTAATTTGACCTCAACCTAGGCTATGGACAAAGATTATATAGGAATTGATCAAAATCACTAACAAAAACCAAATTAAATCTCTAATTAGATGCTTAAAAGGTAGAAGATATTACCTCTTATCAATATTCACTAGAATTGATTAAAAGCCCCTTGATTGAAATCTTTAATTTGAAATTTTAGGAATTAGGGTTTTGTGCTTAGAGAAATTTTGATTTTCTGGTTTCGGTGTTGATATAAGAATGAGAAACAATATACATATGTTTCTGTTTCTCTATTTTTGGGCTAAATGGGTTAAGATATAGATCCATTAGCCAAGTGTTACTAATTTTCTAAAAACAAAAGTGTGACTAATTTGCATTGTTTCTTTTTAACACATTATAAACAGTAATTTGATTTAAGCAATGTTATAATTTAACCAACATCGATTTCTACAATTTTCCCAAAATGAATAATATGTCAAAATCTCATTTTTATCAATATTGAAATGTTTTATCAAAATTAAATACAACTTTTAAAATGAAAAGTTATTCTCCATATTTTTAATAAAATGAACCATTAATTGAGAAATCATATTTCAAACAATGAAGTCTTTCCATGTAATTTATTTTCTCATTTTCTCCAAAAATTGCTCTTATATTAGTAAATATAAGAATTAACTACAAAAGGAAAATTCAATAAATTCTCAATTTATTCTCATTCCAAGTCCCTTTTAAATTTGAAAACACAATGGTCATAATTTCCCCAAATTTATTTAATTAATTAATAAATTAATTAAATAATATTTTAAATTTTAATGCTAGGTAATTTTGAGTAGGGTTGTTACAAACTCCCCTCTTATAAAAATCGCGTCCCCGTAATTTTCCTAAAGGGAAATTCAGTAACATTACAACGATGCATCTATCAAAGAGGATAAAATCATAAGCATGAAATAATTCAAAGTAAGAGTCTCACCATTAATGAGCACAAGAATATAACTCGGGATGCGTTCGCTCGACAAACTATCTAGTCTCCCACGAATAGTCCTTTGGATTTCTAGACCATTGGACTTTAACGAGTGGTTTGAAGGCGTTTAACCTCTAATGCTACAATATGGATGGATCATTGCTTATAAATAAGGTTGGGTGAAACCTCAAGCTCCTCAAGAATCCTTGGCTAAAGAATATAATGCGAATCACAAAGACACTTCCAAAGCAGAGAAACATGGAATACCTCATGAATTCCAAAGAACTAGGCTGGAAGAGATATCCGATAAGCAACAGAGCCGATACATTCAGTGATAAGGTATGGTCCAATCAATCTCGGAGCTAACTTCCTGGAACAACTTAACCACATCACACTCTTCAATGGAGATACATGAATGAAGACTTGATTTCCTATAGAGAATTCTAATGACTTCCTCATATTATCCGCACAGGATTTTTGCCTACTCTGTGCCTCTTTCGTTCTCTTTCGAATGAGATCCTTCTTCTCAAAAGTCCACGAATAGAGTCGGAGCCTAAAATGAGTTTCTCCTCAGACTCGAGCCAATAGGAAGGTGATTGACACGACCTTCCACAAAGGGCCTCGAAAGGAGCCATGCCGATACTAGATTGGAAACTATTATTATGGCCAAACTCAATAAGGTAGATATGATCTTCCCAACTTCCACCGAAGTCGAGAGTACAAGCACGAAGTAAGCCTAATATATTTATTAACTCGCTCTGTCTACCCATCTGTCTCCAGATGATAGGCAGTGCTGAAATTAAGCTTCGAAACCAAAGCTTTCCGGAGACCTTTCCGGAATCCACTTATAAACAAGGGATCCCGGTCGCATAAAATGGCACTAGGGACTCCATGAAGTCTTACTATGTCCATAACATAGATCTTAGCAAGCTAATAAGTATTCCGATTGGACTTAAAAGGAATAAAGTGGGCTATTTAGTCAAACGATCAAGAATCATCCGCAAGCTGTTATGGCCAGCCCTCAAACGAGGAAGACCATCAATGAAATCTATAGAGACCTAAAAAGGAAAAGAAGGAACAAGATTATGATCATTACTAGATCAGTACACAAGAGGATTCAAAACTGAACTTATGAATGTAAGCTCATAATACCTTGTCCATCTCCACATTGGGACCCCAATGGTTGAAAAAGACCATTGGGATGCTGATGCTTAGCTTTAACAAGCTGACAAGTCAAGCAACGCTTCTAAAAGTCCACTACATCCCGCTTCATGCCTTCTTAATAACAAAGATGCTTCATATCAGCATACATTTTACTACTACCGGAAAACTTGGAGCGATGACACTCCTCAAGAATATCTCCTAAGATCAATAATATCGAGAACTACAAGCCTACCTCTCCTATGAAGAAAACCACGAGCATCAACAACAAAATCCCATAACTCATCACTTCGAGAAACATTATCACACTGCTTAAAAAAATGAGATGGATCGGGATCACATTTTTTGGTTTCTACAATCCGATCCAAAAGATTCGGACAAGCCTCTATGCTAAACAATAAGATGGAACAACTAGAATCTGGAATACTCTAATCTTACAAGAAGATAAAACCTTAAGATCTTTTTACTCAGCAAACATCTAAGAGACAACAACCTACTGCTTGCGACTAAGAGCATCAGCTACTCGATTCCTCTTTCTTGGAGTGTACTGAATATCAATATCATAAGAAGCAAGGAGTTTGAGTCATCTCTATTGTTGCATGTTAATCTCCTTTTGAGTGAATAAGTACTTTAGTGACTTATGGTCGGTATAGAGCAAAAATTGCTCACCCAATAAATAATGACGCCAAATCTTCAAAGCCAAGATAATAGCTGCAAGCTCTAAATCATGAGTGGCATATCTAACCTCATTCGGCTTCAAATGTCTTGAAGCAAAAGCAACAACACGGTCTCGTTACGTAAGAACACACCCAAACCAAATTTACCAACATCTGTGTAGACTACAAGATCTTAGTTCCCATCTTGAACCACAAGAACAGAAGCGTTGGAAAGGAGTTCCTTCAATTTCTAAAAAGAGGTTTCACACTTACCAGACCAAACATACTTAACTCCTTTCCTAGTCAAAGAAGTAAGAGGTAAGATAATCTTGGAAAATTCCTTTATGAATCAATGGTAATAGCCCACCAATCCAAAAAAATTATTGATCTCCGATACATTCTCAGGCCACTTCCAGTTTTGTGTAGCTTTAATCTTCGATGGATCAACGGAAATGCCTTCTTCAGAAACTACATGCCCCAAAAACTTCACTTGCCTCTGCCAGAAATGATACTTAGAAAATTTTGCTTCCTACTTATTTCTTCTAAGTGTCTCCAGAACAATCCTAAGAAGCTCCTTATGCTCTTCCTTAGATTTAGAATAAAAGAGAATATCATTGATGAATATGATGACAAGTCGATCAATAAATTCTCGAAAAACATGATTCATGAGATCAACAAAATAAGATGGACCATTCGTTAACCTAAAGGGCATAACAAGCCACTTATAAGATTCATAACGGGTACAGAACGAAGTTATAAGGATGGATCCTCTGCCATTCGAAGTTGATGAAAACCAGTCGCTAAGTCTTACTGAGAAAATACCTTAGCGCGGCAAAGTTGATCAAATAAATCATCAATCCTAGGTAAAGTGTACATGTTTCTAATGGTAAGCTCATTAAGCCAATGATATCTATGCAAATCCTAAGAGTACCATCAGCTTTCTTCACAAACATGACAGAAGCTCTCCAAGGAGAAGAGCTAGACCGGATAAACTGCTTTGCTTCCAAATCCAACAATTGCTTCCTCAACTCTTCATTCTCCTTGGCAGACATTCGATAAGGAGAATGACTAACTGGTTGAGTGTAACGACCCTGGATTTTATTAAATTTAGATTGATAATTAATTGAATTTTTGAATTAAAATTGTAAAATTAATTGTAGATTGATGCGAGTTTCCCCCGAGTTCAAATAAATTGTGTTAAATCAAATGAATTTAAATCTTAAATAAATGGTTTGAAAATAATTATAAAAATTATAGACATTTGACATAAATATAATAATAAATAATTTAGAATTTAGAATTGATGGTTTAATAAATATTTGAGTTTATAAAAATATATTTACGAAATAATAAAAATAAATATATATCAAGAAATACAAGACAATAAAAAAATAAAAGTAAAAAAATAATAATAAATATTTAAGCTAATGATAGAAATAAATAAAAGTAAAAATATAAAGTAAATATACATATCTTAATCTCATGTTAATAAATCAATACAAAATGATACAAATAGGATAGACTACAAAAATAGTAAAAGAAATATTAGAAATAGAAATAAAAATAAAAATAAAACAATAAGTATATGTGTTGAGGCTGAGAAAGGAAAATGAGACACAACAAAATATGATTGAGTATTTAAACAAACAGGATAAGTATGAACACTAATACAAATACATAAGGAATAGAACAAGACAGCAATAAACTATGTACACTTAAACAAACAAGAAATAAAACAAAAATTTATGTAAATGAACCTGCAAAAAGAAGACAAAGGAAGACAGATAATATAAATAAGTATGAAAATATATATGAAGGCTTATAAAAGATAAAAGAAAATAATATATATATGCAAAAGCTTGCTAAGGAAGCCACCAACTATCTCATATATTGTACAGATGAAATGGAAAAAAGAAAAGAAAAAAAATATGAATTTGTACAAGCCTAATTAATGCTTGCCTCCTTAGTACACAAGGGAAATATCATCAGCCACCAAGAAATGAAAAAAATCTCTGGCCATTGTACAAACAAAGATAATATCACCCTGTACAAATTGTATACTCTGTAAACTTCTTTTACATATCAATCCATTCATTTCAGTTCGACCATTATCTCCTACTAAAATAAAATCTCAACTTAAAACAAACTTCCAGTAAAACAAAATTTCAACATAAACAACAATACAATCAACTCTACAAACCAGAGATCAAGAAGTTTTTAGCTTTCAATTTCAAGCCCGTTTCAACTTAAAGCTCTGTTCTTTCTTCAAAACACTGTGAGTAACATTTCATTTAAAATCTTAAACTTAATCTAGGTGCATGCTATTCCCTGGAACAAATGTGTTTATATGAAATTCTCTGGCATTTTTCATGAATGTGTATAAAGTGTATATACTGTTGAGTATTAGTGTTTGCTATTTGTTCCCAGGCTCAAGTTTTTAATACAAAATTTATATTCTCTTGATCTAATGACCGATGGAACTTAGGACTTAAACAAAATTTGTTTGTTCAGTAACAAAGTAAGTTTAAAACTTTAAATTATGCAATATAAACTTGAATTGGCCCTGGAAAATTAAAACAACTAAGCAAGTTCAAACATACATGAAATTTCTATCATCCTGTTTCCTGGATTCAGGAATATAAATTGAATCTAAAAACAAAAACATGATTTTTAAAGTTGGAATCACAATTTTTAGAGATGTATAGGACTAGCAATTCGAGTTGAACTGAAATTGACGTTTTGGGTTCACTCTGGCGATCAAGTTGATCGGAAGGCATGGGGTCTTACCCGGAGATGGAGAAATGATTGGAGATTGAAGGAACAATATCAGGTTGGTGTTCCAGGCACGGTGGTAACGGCGGCGAACATTTTACGTTTTTAACCCTATTTTGTCGAGTGAGGATGTTTCGATTCGTTCGTCGCCATTGTTCGATCGAGTGCGATGGGATTCTAGGAGATGGTCGAGGGAGTGTGGACGAGTGGCTGGTCAAAGTTTCATGGTCGTTGGTGGATGGAGGTGGAGGGCCGAGGCAGTTTTGGTGACACAGTTTGGGGTCGAGGATGTGGTGAGTTGTTCGATTTCAAGTTCATCGTTTTTTCGTGTTGCTGGGTGTTTTGATGGGTCGAGTAGATGATCGTTGACTGGTTGATGGTCGTAGCATCGACCAGAGGTGATCGAAACAATTGTGCATGTGCACAACGTATCTGGGTGGTTTTGGGATCGGAGAAGAAGCAAAGGTCTCGGGTTGGTCTCGGGAATAGTATCGCGTGGACTTGAAGTAATAATGCAGGGAGGTAACTCGAAGTGATGTTCGGGATTTCGTTGATATGGCCAGTGTAATTTTTACTCGGGTCAGATCGAGATGTTTCTGGTTAGGTACATTGGACTTAGCCTATTTTGCTTCCGCATGGACTATTCCGCTAGCTCCTTTTTGTCATAGCTTTTTGTGTAGTCCTTTTTGTCTGTAACTCTGATATATACTCTATTGACTCGTCTCTATATTGTGGTTTGCTTTACCACTTGACATGTATCATTTTGTAAACTCTATAATGTATTTGTATATGTGTAAATGTATGTGATGATTAACTGTTCTGCTATGGGTATTACATTTGAGTTGTTATATTTATTCTGATAGATCCTTCAGCCACCTATGGCTTTGTGTTAAGTATTTATTGGATATGTCGATCCACTTGAGAAAAATAGATATATGCTACCTTATCGACGTATTCAGTAGATAATTAAGGCAAGGCTATAGATGGTCACTCCTAACCAGCACTATTCTCCGCATTAGCAGACCGTGTTACCTTGTAATACTCTTTGCTAATGTGGGTCTCGGAGTGGGGCATCACAGCTTGTTATCAGAGCCAGGTTCAGAACGAAATATGATAAACATAGAACATAGACACATATTACGGTACATCAAAGGGTAGTACGAATGTTATGAATCCTTGAATCATTGTGCCTTTATTCTTTCCGTTCCTTTGGGGTAGATAGAATTTTGGGGAATACGTCTAGGAATGCATTTTATTCCATAGTATTCCACATTTGAAGTAATGATATCTACTTTGTGAATAATCTTTATCTTATCTTAACTTTCAGCTAATGGCTGGAAGAGGCCGAGGACGACGCACGGATGGTAGGCAATCCAGTGGCTTGCATTCGGACGGCGTTTATATGTCTACCGATCAGTTCTTGGAGTTATTTAGGAGCACTCAGCCTCCAGCTCCTATTCGAGCATCTCCTCCTCGCAAGTCTGCCTTTGCATGTCTGTGCAGTGATTTTTCTCATCTTGGTGGTAAGCCATTCAAAGGCTCCGAGTCCGTTCTTGAGGTCCAAGCTTGGATTCGCACATGCGAGCGTATCTTCTCTCGTATGGATCTTTCTGACCATGATCGAGTTCTTGTAATTTCTAGCTTATTGCAAGAGTGTGCCCTTGATTGGTACGAGCTTCTTTTTGCCGAACTTGATGAGTCTGTTCTTTCTTGGACTCAGTTTCGGGAGTGATTCGAACTCAAATTTGTTCCTGAATCTGAGAAAGTTTAATTAGCCCGTCGCTTCCTTGAGTTGAAGCAAGGGAAGTCCTCCGTTTCCGATTATGTCGCATCATTCGAGGCCTTATCTAAGTATGGTCTTTAATTCATTAGCACTTCTTATAAGAAGAATATGAAGTTTGTCTCTGGTCTTAAGAAATATCTTAAGAGTCTTTAATGCTTCAACTTAAGCTTTCTTTTGAGGAGTTGGTTGATTCGGCACTTCATCTCAAGGCCATCGAGAAGGAGTGTGATAGTGGTGATGATGTTGAGGTTCGCAAGAACCCCAATAAGAAGAAGTTTCCATTTCATAAGCAAGGATTTCTCCCTTCCAAGAAGAAAAAGCCTATTGAATCTGGTTCTAACTCTCAATCTGCTGGAACGCCTTCCGTTTGGAAGTGTTTCAATTGTGGTTCTCCTGACCATATGATCCGAGATTGTCTTAAGCCTCCCTTCTACCGCCATTGCAAGAAGGAAGGTCATCGTATTTTGACTTGCCCTACTGCTCCTGCTAGTGCCAAGTCTGGAAAGCTTTATGTTGCGAAGGCTTCTGGAGGTTCTTCTCAGCCCAGAGGTATATCTCCATCTATTTTGGAAGGTTCTGTTTTATTTCATAACTGTAGTATTCGAGTTCTTTTCGATACGGGTGCTTTGCATTCTTTCATACAGAAAAAGCTCGTCGATGATTTGTCTTTGGATGTTTCTTGTATGGTTACTTCGTTGAGGATTGCGAATCCTATTGGGGGATCCGCAACCCTTAGCATGCTTTGTGATGATGTTGATATTGTTTTATGTGGCTTTTCTTTTCGTGCGAATCTGCACGTTATTTATTATTTGGGATTTGATATGATTTTGGGTATGGACTGGCTAGTGAGATACGATGCCAAGATTATTTGTTCTGAAAGAATTTTATATCTTCGACATCCGGATTCGTCTACTCAGCTATCACTTGTTCTTCGGAATGTGGATAATTCCGAAATGGCTTTATGTTCTCTTGACTCATGAGATGATGATGATATATCTCGTATTCCTATTGTTTGTGACTTCTCTGATGTTTTTGAGCCGGTTTCGGGTTTTCCACCCAAGCGGGCGATCGAGTTCCGCATTGATCTCATTCCAGGCGCGCAGCCAGTGGGTCGTCCTCCCACGAGGATGTCTACGAAAGAAAATGAGGAACTCAAGAAGCAGCTTTTAGAGCTTGAGTCCAAGAAGTTGATTCAGTCCAGTTTTTTCACCGTGGGGTACCATGGTCGTCTTCGTGAAGAAGTCCGATGGAACTCTTAGGCTTTTGCATCGACTATCGCAAACTTAACGAGTTGACCATCAAGAATAGGTATCCATTGCCTAGAATCGATGATATGTTTGATCTATTGAGTGGCGCTAAGGTCTTCTCTTAGCTCGACCTTGCCACTGGTTTTCATCAGCTCCGAGTCGCGGAAGATAGCATACCCTTTATAGCTTTCCGCACCCGATATGGTTCTTTCAAGTGGCTCGTTATGCCGTTCGGTTTGACGAACACTCCTGCTTTCTTTGTTGATCTTATGAATCGAGTATTCCGAGAATATCTTGATAAGTTCGTCCTTGTGTTCATTGACGACATTCTTGTTTATTCTAAGTCTGATGCCGGGCATGCTAATCACTTGAGAATTGTCTTGAGTACTCTTCATCACCATCAGCTTAAAGCCAAATTCTCCAAGTGCAATTTTTGGGAGAATAAGGTTAAGTTCCTAGGCCATGTTGTATCTTCCGATGGCATTTCTGTCGATCCCTCAAAGATCGAAGCTATCCAAAATTGGAAGAGGCCTGAGAATGTTCATGAGATTTGTAGTTTCCTTGGATTGGCGGGTTATTACCGTCGGTTAATTAAGGATTTTTCCCGTGTTGTGCTTCCTCTCACCTGCCTTACTCGGAAAGGCATTCGTTATATTTGGTCCGATAAGTGTGAATCTTCCTTTCAAACATTAAAGGAACTTCTCACTAATGCTCCTATTCTTGTGGTTCTCGAGGGTAATCATGATCTTGTTGTCTACACTGATGCTTGTGGTAGTGGTCTCGGTGTCGTGCTTATGTAGAAGGATCGGGTAGTTGCTTATGCTTCTAGGCAACTGCGTCTGAATGAAGTTCGCTATGCCACTCATGATCTTGAGTTAGCCGCCACTGTCTTCGCCTTAAAGATTTGGCGACACTATTTATTAGGCGAGCGCTTCATTCTCTATACCGATCATAAATCCTTGAAGTATTTGTTCACTCAAAAGGAACTCAATATGAGGCAACAATGTTGGCTCAAGGTTCTTGCCTCCTATGACTTTGATATCCAATATACCCCTGGTAAGGGTAATCGTGTTGCTGATGCGCTTAGTCGTAGACATTCGGCTGTTTTTTCTTTGATGCTTACCGAATGGGATATTCTTGAGACTCTATCTTTTTGTGATATTCGTGATCGAGCTCCATCCTCTGATTCTCCGATAGCATTATTCAGTTTGGAAGCTCGACCCTCTTTATTGGATCGTATTACCGAAGCTCAGCGGCATGATTCTGATCTTGTGCATCTTCTTCAGCTTTGTGAGACTGAATCCCGTGATGAGGCATTGCGGGATTTCAGTATTGATCTTCATGGGTGTCTTCGCAAGAAGAACCGTCTTGTTGTGCCTCCTGATTCTGCACTTAGGCATGACATTCTTGATGACTGTCATCATTCTAAATACACCATTCATCCTGGCAGTAGTAAGATGTATGCCAACATGCATCGCCTTTATTATTGGGAAGGCATGAAGCGCGATGTAGCGAGTTATGTGAGTAATTGCATGACTGGCCAACGTATTAAAGCCGAACATCAGCGCCCATCTGGTCTTCTTCAGCCTCTAGAGATTCCATTGTGGAAATGGGATCAGATTTCGATGGATTTCATTGATGGCCTACCTCATACGAGATCGGGCCATTCTAGCATTTGGGTTATTGTTGATCGCCTCACTAAGTCTGCTCATTTTATTCCTGTTAAATCTAATAGGACTGCTTCTCTTTTGGCTAAGTTATTTATCAAGGAAATCGTGAGACTTCACGGTGTTCCTAGTTCGATTGTGAGTGACCGTGATCCTTTATTCACCAATCATTTTTGGTAGAGTCTTGTAACAACCATTTATTAATTACTTAATTAATTTAATTAATCTTTAATTATCAAATCCTTAATTAACTTTAAGATAAATCATTATCTTTATTAATTTCTTAACTATCATTAACATTTTAAAGTTGTTTAAACATTTAAATTTGATAAAACTTCACTTATCTCAAAACTAGAATACAACTTAGATTTGAGTCCATACTTAAAATTTGGATTCACTCAGCCTACATCTCTAAGTATTCCTCACTGTTCAAACAACTATGTACCCAAGATACCCCAAAATACTTCGAGTCGAACTTCCCGCATCTTCGAGCTTCACCCGACATTCTACTCGAGGAACTTCGAATCCAACAACCCAACCCTCCAGACACCAAAGTGTACTCCATGCACATGTACACCTAATACAGTCACCTCCCATCATCAGCGATGATCCTCCCAAGACGATGATCATCTTCATACTAAAACTCGATCATCTGAACTGCGTCTCCAATTCGAAATTGAAAATCGAGCTTACAAGCTCCAGCCTGGAATAACCCATTCTGGAAAAACCTCCTTGTCCTTCAATTTCCGATCACCAGAACCTCAGAGGCTCCGGCCATAGCTTCGCCTAGGTCCAGTCTATCGTTACCCAAAGTATGGCAACACTCGATTCACCATAGAAGACGCGCTACCCCAAATTTACAATCTCGACCCAAAACTAGGTTTAGAATCTAAACCACTTCGCGAACGACGCCACGATGATCAGACACCCTCCTCACCATTTTTGCCAACATCCCTAGTCTGCCACCTTCCTCTAACCTTCATCCCAAACCCTCCGACCTATGCAATCATCAGAAAATCCCAAAGACCCAAAATCTGACCAATCCAAGATTCCCCATTCAAACCAGCACTAAAAATCTGGATTTGATTCTTAAAATTCATGATTTTAAATAACAAAACCGGTTACATGCCTGAAAGCATGAATTGTTTGAGTTGGAATTTTGATATGTTTAAAATTTACACTGCTCTTCTTAATTTCCAGATAATTTCCAAACTTATTATGCTTAAATATATTCTTAAAACTTGGATTATGTTTAAACAAACATATCTTGTTTAAATTTCACAGCCTATAAGAGATTTAAAGGTGAGATTTAGATTTTCACTTTATTTTAAAATCCTGTGAATAAAGAACATAGCAATCTCAGACATACATACTTATACATATATACAGGAATTCACATTTTGATACATACATGCAAGCATAGTTCGTATCATAACTTTAAAGATCATCACAGTCATCTAGTTTAAATAAGTTATAGTTTGTTTACTCACCTTTTCTTCTGAAACTAGAGTATTGCTTCCTTGTTTTGTTTGATCTTACTTTGAAAACTGGGAATTTTGGTTTGCCTGACTTCGATCTGATCTTCTACAATTGAGTTGAACATTGCTTACTTTTGCTTTGATCAGGTAGAAAATATTGAAATAAGCCTTGATTTAGTTGAAGATGAAATCTTGTTTGAGATGACCTGCTACTTGATTTTTGATGATGATCTTTTAAGTTGTTACATGTTGATTTCTCTCTGGTTTAGCTTCCAGGTTTTGATTTTTTTTAAGAAGATGAGAGGAGGTTTGAGAAATATGTATAGCCTATTATTTTTTTATATTATTTTTTTAAGTATCATGTATATACATTTTAATTAAAGAGATTTAATGCCACTTGTCTATACTAACAAACACTTGTAAATGCATGCTTTTATATAATCTTACACTTGTTAAGAATATTTAAATTTATGTTTTAAACCCTTGTTTATAATTTATGGTTTAAACCTTTTCATTTTATAATTTGTGAATTAATTTATCTCTTATGTTTTTAAAGGTTTATATATAAATTCAATTTATCTCATGTGTATTTTTTTAAAAGGAAGTACATTAAATCTTTTTATATGTTTATATATTGTATTTTCTATTAAATTTTACATTTATTAATGACTTATGTTTTAATATTTTAAACTTTGTCTTTATTTATTTACATATGACTTAAAAGTAAATGATAAAAATTTCCAATTATACACTTATAAATAGTTATACAATTATACTAGTTTTAAAATATAGAGTTTTAAATCCCATTTTTTATTTAAGATTTCTACTTTGAATTCCAATCCAAATTCTCTTTACAATCTACTTATATATTCTTACATAAACAAATACCTATTTCATTTGTTTTGAAAGAATAAGTTTTAGCACATTATAAAATCAAACATATATAATAATAGCTATATTATATTTGTTATGAAATTGAAATAGATTAGAAGATTATCAAAATTATTATAAATCAGTATTCCTACTAATTCAATTCAGTTCATTATCAATTATCAGATGTCCAAAATCCGGGTTATCACATTCCTTCCCCCTTTGAAACTTTTCGTCCTCGAAAAGGAACGAAGCCAAAATTTTATTAAAATACTTAATATCATAAAAGTTTCCTATTTGAATATTTTAAAACACTTTAAAATCTATATAATATTGCCAAAATAGTTTTATAAAAATATCATTTTATAACTCGATGTTTTAACAAGTCCATCCTTGTTCCCATAGAAATTCGGTCATACGTTGATCAGACGTAGGACTGAAAATCTATAAGTACTTAGCAGACCCGTTTTCAACACCAGTGAAAATACTTTGGAAAATAATTTATTGAAAATATAGAAAACATTTTTGAAATCGAGGAAATATCTTTGGTAAGAAGGCTCTGGAAATCATCACCCCCATCCATGGTCACAGTTACATCACGGGTTACGTTGCCATCGCAGCAAAAGTCCATGTAACTGATGGCAGCATGGAACCCACAACAGATCGCAGTTACATTCCAGGGTTACGTTGCCATCACAGCAAAAGTCCATGTAACTGTTGGCTCTCAGCGGCACACACGATTTCGCTGTCAAAATGAAACTTCTCCACTCTACATAGGTCTCAGTCTACCGATATAGAATCAAACACAGACTGTTGGCTCTCAACGGCACATAAGACTTTCGCTATGTTACCATAGTGTCGCAGTCTACCGATATAAAATCAAACGCAGACTGTTGGCTCTCAGCGGCTCACACGATTTTCGCTATGGTCTGTAGTAGATCGCAGTGACATCGAGTTAAACTGTCGTCACAGCATAACCCAAATGCCTCTGTGGGCAACAGCCCCTCGACTTTTGCTACACAAATAATCCTCAGGAACTAGTTTTGTCCGGACTCCTCAACCTAGGAACTAGTTTTGTCCGGACTACCCAAATTGGAGATTGAGATACCGTATCGACTTGGTTCGTGGAGTTACCCGTGGTTCAGCTTAGTTGAAGGATGTTTCCTAGAGAAGAATTTGGTGAAACAGCTCAGGATTCTTTGGAGAGGGATTAATCACACCTAGTTTTCTGGAGAGGATTCTGCTAGGGTGTTTTTGACCAAGTGGAATGGTTCACTAATATTTTATGAGTATGATGAACTATGGATGAACTATGGATGATCAAGTTTGTGCTCGAGTTCTCCGATGGCATTCTCATCTATTCCAGATCAGAGTTGTGCAGCGGAAGCAAGATACCAGCTGTTCTAGAGTGGGAGCAACCGGGAGTTGTAATTTTCTTGGAGTAGAGGATTTCTATAGGAAATTCAAGTGTACTTCTAAGTGTGAAGGAATTTTCAGGATTTGAAGGCAAGATTGTCAAGTGCAACTATTTTGGCTATTCCAGATAGGAGAAGTAGTTCGAAGTCCTATAATGTTTGTGGAGTAAAGTTGTGTTCTGGATTTCGGCGAATTTTTGGAAACCATTTTGTTGAGTAGGATCCGGAAATTGGTTTGATCTTGGTCTAGATTGTTTCAAGAAGCATCAACAAAGATTAAGCTGATCAGGAAGGATGAAGTGACCCAGGATCGTCAGGAGAATTATGCAGTTTAGGATTGAATTGCAGTTCGAATAGCTGTAATTCATTGTATTCCACGTATCTCTGAGGGAATATGTGTATGATTCATCACTGGTTGTGGGATCAGCAGTTCAGATGGATATGGAAGTTGAGCTGGTTTTGGGTTTAGTCTGATATCTTGTTCAGATTTGTAATCTAGATGGGAAGGAGTTCTAGATTATTGTAGTATAGTTAGTTAAGATCCTGTAGAACGAGTATTCCAGTATATATACCTGGGAACCCTAGATAGTATTAGGAAGACCTATTCTGGATTTTTAGAATAAGTTAGATTTGGTTGTTAGAAATAAATGGTTGCTATGATTGATAATGTATGATCGACATGTATGGTTGCTGTTTAAAATTAAAAATTTTGTTGGGTTATTAAATTATCTTTGCTTTTAAATTTCGGGGACGAAATTATTTTAAGGGGGGAGGAATGTGATGACCCGGAATTTTTGGCAATATCAATTTAATAATCTTTATTAATAATTAAATTGAATTGTTGATTTTATTTTACAAATTGACAAGTTTAATTCTTTTAAAAGTTAATAATATTTTAAATTGGCAATATTTATTAATATTTTTCTAACAATTTAAAATTGGTAAGATTTATCTTTCAAAACTTATATAAATGTTTTCTATTTATAATGTATATATATATATTGGTGTATATATTATAAATAGGAAGTCTTTAATTTAAATAAAAACTATGTTTTCAAATTATAATATATATGTATATATATATTGTGATTTGGAGTTATGTTATAAAATTCAATATAGTAATTATCAAAACTAATGTTAAAAATATTTTCCATTTAGAATGTATATATTTGTATATATTGAAATGGAAAAGTATTGGATTTGAATTTAATAAAGTGTTTTCAAACTTTAAAATATATATATATATATATAATTTTTAATTTGGAAACTATATTTTAGCATAAAACTTTTCAAGTGATAATTTCTTATTTATAAATAAATATATATTTTAGCTTAAGTTTTAAATAAGATTTAAATTAAGAAGTTCATTTGTTTTAATATTTTTTTTTTAAATTCAAACATAAGATAAATTGTTTTGTAAAAATATATATATAAAGTAAAATAAATTTCTCAAGCATATAAAAATATGTTATATTAATTTGATCAAAGTGTAAGTTATGATATAGTCTCTGTTGTTTTATCAGAGCTTGAATTCTTTTTAAAATCCAATTTCTCATCATTTAATCACTATTAGCTTTTGGTTTGTGAATATATATATAGAGTTAAAATAATTTCCCAAGCATAAGTTATTATAAATAAATGTTTACATGAATTCAAAATTGTATATTTATTAAATCTAAAAGCTTAATTATAAAAAGATAAATACATTATATACATATAAATATTTCATAAATACATATGTATTACTTAAATAAATTAATAAAAGACAAGTTTAACACTTGTAAACATATGGAAGCTTGGAGTGTTTAGGTGTAAGTTAATTAACATCTAAGAAGGACAAATGTCAACATTCTTTTTAATAATTAAAATAAATAAATTAAAATATGAAAGAAGAAATATATTTTTACTTTCAGCTGAACTCTTGTTCTCTTCATTTCAACCAAAACTAAATTCGAATCTAAAATCAAATAAAACCTGGAAATCAAAGAAAGAGAAATGAAAATCTGGAAATCAAAATTCAAAGAAGAAGTAAAAAACAGGAAATGCAAATCAGAGAAAAGAAGATCAAAGGCAAATTCAATAAGCAGTTCAAATTTTCAAGTGCAACCAGACGAGGCAAATCTAACAACAAGCAACTAAATTCAAAGATCAATTTCAGATAAAATTCAATAGCAAAAGAAATTCAGCAAGTTCAAAATCAAACATAGCAGTCTGGAAAACAAGCCTGGACACAGAATATATTCTCTGTTCTCTGATATAACTGGTGAGTAAATATATTTTAAAAACAGTTTAATTATGGATTTCATTTAGATGTTGTGAATGAAAATTATCCTGTTATCTGAAATGCTAGAATTAAATGTATGCATGTTTGAATATGGGTGTTTGAATGCCTGTATAGATATAATATATCCTCTGTGTAGTGATAATAGACTTGGTCTCTTAATAAAACCATTATCTCATCATTTAATCTCTAATAGCCCTTGATTTGTAAATGAAAAATGTTTGAAAACATGTAATATCACTACTAAAAATAAGTTCTGGAATTTATATACATTATTTGTCTGGAAATTTATAAATAACAGTAATATATATATATGTATATACCCTGTATCTGTTGTTCCAGTTTATGCCTTTGCCTTCAAAATTTCAAATCTTCCACTAAACATCATTATTTGACATTGATGATTGAATAGAAGTTGTTTGATATTGTTTGTTGTTAATTTTAAAAATAATTTCTTAATTTAAAATGCAACAAATAATTTTTAAAATTGGAAAAGACAGTGAATTTTGATTTATGTCAGGAAACCATTATTCTTAATTCTTGCTTTGGGTTATATAATTAGATCAGTTGTTAGAAATGATGAATTTTAACATGCATTTCAAAATTTTAAAGTTGATGTCCAATTGGGAATTTGGGAATGAAGAGTTTCGGCAATTTGATCAATTGCCGATGATAAACTCCATGATTTAAGCTAGGATTTTGATCAAAGTTTGCTTTAGTGTTGTGGATGATGGGAAAAATACAATTGAATTTTTCCAATGGTTGAATTTTTCGAATTCGAGCAAAGTAGGGTTTAAATACCTGTGTTAGTCGTGGATGTTCTTACGAGTTTCGCGACGTCGTGACAATACCGGAGTCGATCGCGTGGTGATCTGGAGATGAGGGGAGACGTGATGGAGCTACGGTGAAGGTGGTGTGGTGTCTCGAGGCAAGGATCATCGGCGGTAGTCGATTTCTGGTGATATACGTTTTTAAGCTGATGGGTTTAAGGCTCGTTTTCGATTCTCGTTCGAATCGAGAAGATCGGGGTGGTCGAACGTGTTGTCGTGGTTGAAGTCGAGTTGCCGGAGGCCAAAACGAAGTTCGCCGTCGATCTGGAATGGCGTGCACGTGCACGTACACGTTTTCGTGCGTCTGGGTTTGGTTTTGGGGAAGAAAGCAGGTGCTCGGGATTTATATCGGGGATGTCGAGTTTTACTCGAAGCAGAAAACGTGGGTTGGTCTCGAGTTTTGATCGAGGAAGGTTTTGCTCGGGTTTGGTAGGAGTATGTTTTAAAGAATTTTACAGGAAGTGTTTAAAGTTTAAAACAAAGTAATTTTGATTTTACAATATTTCTAAGTTTTTAAACAAAGATAAAAATAATTTATGTTACGAACATAATTGTTTTCAAAGAATGATTGTTTTAATAAGTTTTAAATATTTTAAATAGATAAGTTTAAAAGGGTAGATAAGTAGATTTTCAAAATGTTTTTTTTAATTTAATAACTTTGGAAGTTTAAAGATTTTGAAAGTTGAGTAGAAGTTTATAATGTTGTAATTATAATTGATTTCTAAAATGTTTTATTTTAAATAAGTTTAACGATAAGGATTTAGTAAATCAATTATAATAAGGATTTATCTTAAGTAATTAAGAGTTTTGATTAATTAAAGATAATTAATATGGGAAGATAATTAAATTGTTGATCAATCTAATTAACTCAATTAAGGATAATGGTTTTTTTAATTAAGATCTTTAAGTATAAGTAGTTAAGAAATTATTTAATTAAATTTAAATAATTAGTTAAATAATTAACTAAGTAATTAATTAGTGATTAATTAGAGATAATCACTTATAAATTAATTAAGTATAATTACTTGATGAAGTAATTAAGTAATAATTACTGGATGTAATTAAATAAAGGGAAACTATTTAATAAAGTAATTAGACAATAATTATTTTATGAAGGTAATTAAATGGAAGTGATTAAGGGTTAATCACCTAGTGTTATTAATTAAATAATTTAGTTAATAAAGTTAATTAAAGGATTAAGGTTAATTAATATGGTAATTAATTATTTGTTAAGGTAATTAATTAAAAAGTAATTAATTAATGGAAGTAATTAAGGGAAGTTAATTACTGGATGAGATTAATCAAAGATGATTAATAACTATGGTTTAATTAAGGTTAATTACTTAATATAATTAATTTAAATAGAATAAATAATTAAAGATGTAATTAGGGATCATTAGTTTATAATTAATTGATGATGTAATTAAGGGTTGATTAATTAAGATTAATTAATCAATGATAAGTGATTATAGAATAACTAATTAATTGTAATTAATTAAAGATTAAAGTAATTATTATAATTAATTAATTAATGAAGTAATTAAAGGTTAATTACTGTATTGGTTAAGAATAATTAATTTGTGAAATTAATTCAGGATAATTACTTAAACGTAATTAAAGAATGATTAATCAAGGTGACTAATTAAAGTGGATAATTAGAGAATGATTAATTAATTTATTTGTAATTAATTAATGATTATATAAGTAAGATTTATAATGATGAAGTATTTAATTTAATTTATTTTAAATTAATTAGAAATGAAGTAATTAATTTAATTCACTTTAAATTAATTAGAGATGGTATAGATCATTGCTTATGTATGAATGGATAATATTGATTGCTTTGAATGGTTTGAGATCTCAAATATGAGATAAGAAATGCTATGTGATATGGATGCTTTGGTTGCATTTTATGATAATATGGATTATCTGCTTATAATGATAATGTTGATTATCTATTGTGATATTGTGAATTATATATCTGTGCGTATATAGATAATTGAATTGAATTGTTTTAACTTTAAAACAACTTGGCCTTAAAAGATACGTTTTGGATTTCGATGAGACCGGGATTGGGTTTCCAGATTTGGATATCCGAATACCACATCGATCCAAATTAATGATAGGTCGTGAATCTCAAGTGAAGATGAAGATTCAGAGTGCAAGGGTTATTGTCGTTAACTCTGAGGGTGATTCCAAAATGAGTGTAACGAGATAATGCCTTCGGTTTCGTTCGAACCCGGAACGAACTTGTATGGATTGAATGCTTTCAAAACATCGTCAGGTGGACGATGAGCATTCTAAGTGATATGTTCTGATTAAAGGTAATCGTAACCTCAAGCCTCATCAACCGGGAATGGATGAAACCGGGGAGGTGCAGCAAGGCTTCGTGGGTAGCGCCCCCTGAGAGCATGATATATCCCTGTCTAGAGGTCCCTTTCTATTTCGGCTTAGTGGGTAGTTGGAACTACAGCCAACTACGGGGTTGTCTTGTTCGTGATTATCCAGTAAGGGATGGTTCCGGCTTTGTGTTGCAGGGGATTGGGAGTAATCCTCAGTACGTTGATCTAGGCCACGTACTGTGACGGGCGGTACCCTAGTAGCCCTGCCATTGTATGGAATCCAAACAAACCGATGGCACTTATTGGAATTTGGATTCCATACAATGGCAGGGCTACTAGGGTACCGCCCGTCACAGTACGTGGCCTAGATCAACGTACCGAGGATTACTCCCAATCCCCTGCAACACAAAGCCGGAACCATCCCTTACTGGATAATCCCGAACAAGACAACCCCGCAGTTGGCTGCAGTTCCAACTACCCACTAAGCCGAAATAGAAAGGGACCTCTAGACATGGATATATCTTGCTCTCAGTGGGCGCTACCCACGAAGCCTTGCTGCACCTCCCCTATTTCAGCCATTCCCGGTTGATGAGGCTTGAGGCTACGATTACCTTTAATCAGAACATATCACTTAGAATGCTCATCGTCCACCTGACGATGTTTTGAAAGCATTCAATCCATATAAGTTCGTTCCAGGTTCGAACGAAACCGAAGGCATTATCTCGTTACACTCTAATACATTAATTCAGGGTTATAGACTGAATGCTTAACTAAAATCATGAATTTTAAAAATGAAATCATAATTTTTAGCATAGAATTGAGAGAGCAGTTGGAGTTTGATCAAAAAATGCATTTCTAGTAGTCCCTGGTGATCAAGTCGATTTGGGAAGTCATGGTTCTCACTGGAGGTTCAGGGATGGTCGGAGGGTTTGGGAAAATTGTCAGGATGGTGATCAAAGAAGTGTTGCGGCGGTGGTTGATCAGTGAAATTTGTAGACCTAGTTTTTGACTTGGTCGAAAAAGTTGTCTTCACGGCACCTCTAGTGGATCGAGTTCCACCAGATTGGGGGAAAATTAAGCGGGGACGTTGTCGAAGTCATGGCCGGAAGTTCAGACGTTCTGATGATCGGAGGAATGAATTCGAGATGCTTTCCATGTTGAAGTCTTGTTCCGGGTTTGGGCGTGATGTTCGATTTCGAATTAGAGTTGATGTCGAGGTTCTGGTGAACAAGTTTGGGTACGAAGATGATCGTCGACATGTAGGAATGGTCGTGGATGGCCGGAGTTGATCAGTTTCATCGTGCATGTGCACGGTGATGATTTGTATCCAGGTGAAGTTGGTTTTGGCAGATGAGACGTACTCGAGTTGCTCGCGTAAATGACTCGAAGCATGGAGGATTTTATCTCGGGGTAAATTAAGATGGGCTCGGGTAGATTTGTGATGTTCTAGTTTAAAAACCTGACAGTTGCTCGTCTTCAGCAAGCTTTGGGAACAAAGCTTAACTTCAGCACAACTTATCATCCACAGTCTGATGAACAGACTGAACGGGTGAATCGTATCTTAGAGGATCTTCTCCGTATTTGTATTCTTGATTTCGGAGGTAGTTGGGAGGATCATCTACCCCTTGTAGAGTTCTCCTACAACAATAGTTTTCAGTCCAGTGTCGATATGGCTCCTTTCGTAGTCTTATATGGAAGGCCATGTTGATCACCTTCTTGTTGGTTGGAATCTGGGGAGAAGCTTATTCTTGGCCCAGATTTTGTTCATGATTCTTCTGAGAAGATTGATCTTAATCGTCAGAGAATGAAAGAGGCACAGAGCCGCCAAAAATCCTACGCGGATAACCTTAGGAAGCCTCTCGAGTTCTCAGTTGGTGATCTCGTCTTTATTCGTGTTTCTCCTTTAAAAGGGGTTATGCGCTTCAATGTGACAGGGAAATTGGCCCCTCGCTTTGTAGGACCATTTCCTATTACTCAACGTATTGGCCCTGTGGCTTATAGAGTTTCACTTCCAGCTCATCTATCCGGAGTTCACAACGTGTTTCATGTCTCTCAGCTTCGGAAGTGTCTTTGAGAATCGGATTCTGTTATCGACTCTCCTGATTTGCAAGGGCTTGAGATCTCACCAGATTTATCTATTGTACAGCAGCCTATTCGTGTACTTGCCACGGAGGTGAGACACCTTCGAAACAAGGACGTGCCGCTCATTAAAGTTCAATGGTCCGCTAACCCCAATGACTGTACTTGGGAAACCTGAGAGTTTATCGAGCGATCCTATCCGGGTTTTCTATCTTTGCTTAGCAATGGTGAGAATATCTTTTTATTTCAAGCTTATTTCTTTCCTTTTTGGGTGATCTAAGTATGTAGTTGAATTTTGCTATTTTCTAGTGGGCTTTTGGGTTTGGGTTTCACCCAACTCATTCTATACCTTAACTCAGCCCCCTCTCTTCATCCATTCATTCTCATTTCATTTCTTTTTCTCTAGCACAACTGAAAATGGGGAGAGGAATGAGAAATTAAAATTCAAAACCCTAAATTCATTTGTAAACTCAAATTCTTGCTCCAAATTCAAAGAAAAGCTAAGGTAAGCCTCCTCTTCATCTTCTCCATCTCATTTCCTCTTCAATTTCAGAAAATTCCTAAACCCTAATTTAGGAAATACTTGTTTTGATCTTAGATTGAAGCTTGTGGAGTTGAAGCGAAGAGTGATTGATCTTTTCCTTGTGTTTGAGCCTCTTATCTTTGTTTTGAGTTAAAAAAGTGAGTTTTTGAACTCACATCTACTTTTATAGATATCATTGTTGTTAGGTATGAATTCCTAACACTTATCTATGTCCTTTTGCTTTTGATTTGGATTTAATTGGTGAATATTCCAATTTTTGTATTTTGGTCCAATTTATGAAAATCCTTTTAAGGATGTTTGGAAATTGATGTTGGGGTGTATCGAAGAGCCTATAAGGCCAGGATATCCTTAGGCATAAATCCTTAGTCGTCGTTGCTCGATCGATCGCTCTCGAATTGTTTTGGCCATCATGGCCTAGGCAAATTGTTGCCCAAACCAGGTCTTCAGACATCTGAAACGCAAGCTCAGACGTCTGGTTTTAAACCTGGAACAAAAGTAAATACGGCAAAATTTATAAAAATAAAATGGTAGAAAACCATGTCAGACGTCTGAAACTACCTCTTAAATGTCTGAAACACCTTGTCAGACGTCTGAACCACCCTTTCAGACGTCTGAACCACCCTGTCAGACGTCTGAAGCCACCATCCAAACGTCTGTATGGTTTCTGAATTTCCAAAACCTAATTCCAGATGTCTGGATTGACCTCCAGACGTTTGGAATTGCCTATTTTTTTTACCTATTTTCCTATTTTGATTGAGTTTCCATTGTTTAATTGATTCGTGTTGATCCAATTAGTTGTTATTGCATTCTTTGACTTTGATGATTCTTCGTACACGGGTTTTTATAAAGTGATCTTTTCAAATTGTCTCGTTTCTCCAATTTATAATTTCTATTTAAAACACACACAATTTTGCACTTCGAGCGAAGAGGGAGGAGAATTAAATGATTAAATAAAACGCGTGCTATGAACACGTGCATTTATCTTTTCAGTTAATTCCTAATCTATTCGTTTGATCGTTTTGACCTCTGGGTCTGGTTTACCGATGAGATGAGGTGAACTTTGTACTGCTTTGAGTGTGAAATTGAACGGCTAGTAAACTGTTTAGTGCGAACGTGGGGTATGGGACTCACGTTAACATTTTTTGGGTTCCTCTCCAAGAGTTTATGACACATTAGCTTCGGCGGCCAGAACTGGACCTATGTGGGTCATTGTTTGTCTATGTGGATAATTACTCCTATTTGGGAGTATTATATTGGCTTTGTCTATGTGGACAACTGCTCCTATGTGAGAGTAGAGCCTTCGTGTGTATCGCCCCTGGGCGTATGATACCACTAAATTAACAATACTTGGCATAAAGACTCTGGTCTTAGCACGTGCGACTTTCTGATGTTTTATTATTATATTTCCCTTGAGTAGCGCCTTTCGGCGATGGTTACATGGAACCACACGATATAAGTGCGACTACCTCGTGGAAATTTATATTGCCTACGTGGGCACTACTCTTTGCTATGTTGCATTGATTTTTGGATATGTTTCCACTAATGCTTATGGTTGCCGATATGGCGGGTTTTGGAATATCCCCTAAGTGGGAGTAATATTGTTCCTTGTTTTGGGATATGATATCCTTTGTTTATTTGAATCGCAGATGATATGCGACTTGTTTTGATTCATCTTTGGTTAGATGACTTGGCTATCTCTTTTGGAGATATTTGTGGTACTTTATGATCTTGTATGTTCATTATCATTTAGTTTATCTGACTGATTTGTTCAGCTAGACTGACCCGTGTATTTTTTTACTCGAGTCAGACCGAGATGTTTCAGGTTAGGTACATTGGACTTAGCCTATTTTGCTTCCGCATGGACTATTCCGCTAGCTCCTTTTTGTCATAGCTTTTTGTGTAGTCCTTTTTGTCTGTAACTCTGATATATACTCTATTGACTCGTCTGTATATTGTGGTTTGCTTTACCACTTGACATGTATCATTTTGTAAACTCTATAATGTATCTGTATATGTGTAAATGTATGTGATGATTAACAGTTCTGTGATGGGTATTACATTTGAGTTGTTATATTTGTTCTGATAGATCCTTCAGCAACCTATGGCTTTGTGTTAAGTATTTATTGGATATGTCGATCCACTTAAGAAAAATAGATATATGCTACCTTGTCGACGTATTCAGTAGATAATTCAGGCAAGGCTATAGATGTTCGCTCCTAACTAGCTCTATTCTCCACATTAGCAGAAGGTGTTACATTGTAATACTCTTTGCTAATGTGGGTCTCGGAGTGGGGTGTCACAGCTATCCGCTCGATAGATTTTGGATGTCGAAGTGAATAGTTCTTTCGGGACATAGGATATAGACTTCATAATAGTTAAGCCAATCCATCCCCAAAATCATTCCAAAACCAAGAGAATGCATCACATGAAGATCGGCACAAAAAGAATGGCTGCATAAGATAATCTCAACATCCCTACAGAGCGTACTGAGGGTTGCGGACCCATCGACCGAGTTTACAATTCTCAGCAAAGTCACTAAGCACACAACATCTAAAGATAGAGCATCAAAAAGTTCCTTCAATACAAATGAGTGAGATGCATCCATACCGAAGAGAACCCGAATAGGAAGATTCTGAAAAACCATAACACTTTCAAGAATAGAAGGAGATATACCTCGATGCTGAGAAAGCTCTACCAATAGCTTGCACAACACTAAGCTTCCGAGAAGTGAGTCCCTTAGTCGCTCGAGGACAAGATGCTACAAGTTGATCTTCTTTCTTGCAATCACGAAAAATTAAAGCTTAGTACAATCCTTAATGAAATGCTCTATGCAACCACAATTGTAGCATTCTCCTCGAGAATGGTTGTGTAGGAGTGGAACAAGAACCTTGCTTCTTGATCTTATTAGTACTTGAGATATTGGTTTTCATGACAACAACTTTAGGAAATCATGTAAAATATAAGTACCAATGTTTTATCAAGGTATATAGTATATAGTGCAGGATATTAGATAGGTAATGATTTAAGAAGACTATACAGTATCAAGTAAAGGTTGAAGAGATTCAAGACGCTGATATAGAGACTCAAGAGTTAGAGAATGAAGACTCGTGAGTATTGAAGAGTTCAAGATTTCATGATATCCCAGATATGTTATAGAGTCATAGGTTTATGTTAAAATTCTGATAGCACTTGACCTCTCTCTCATCTCTCTCTTTCTCTCTATTTTTAAATAATTTTTAAATATTCTTTTCGAAACAACTTTTAAATAGTTTTCAATTTCTTATACTTACAAATATTATTTTAAGTATTTGACATTTTACTAAGTTATTATTATTATTAAATTTTGATTTATATTGGTTTATTTTTCAAAAATCTTATCATATATTTTACTCAAGTTTTATTATGACTTAAAAGTTTATAAATTATATTTCATCATGTTTACAAGGTATTAAATTATTTTATAAAGCAATACATTTTCAAAATGATCTTTTAAAGTGTTTTTCAAAATTACAAAGAGTATGTCGACATACTCTCCCTTATATGTCGACATACTAGCCATAATTTTCAAAAATCAAATTTCAAAAGAAGTGCCTATTCGTCGTATCTCTTCACGAACGGATATGGCTGTTATTCCTCTATAAATACCTGTCAACCTGATGATTTGATTATCATTTTTCATTCTTCTTCTCTCCTTCTTATCTTCTTTCATTTTCTAAGCAAAAATATAACCATACTCTGTCGAATTTTAACCAGATTCAAACTCAATTACCATTAGTTTGATTCTCTAGCATTTTCTCTCTGATTTCTATCATCTCTCTCACTCCAATCAGGATCAAAGTGCTATTCAAGAGTTGTTTGATCATTTGTAATCAAGGTTGATGATCCGAGTCTTTAAAACTCTATTAAATCAAACCGCTATACTTGTAGCCCGTAAATCACTTGGTTATGCTTAATATCCCATTAACTTATTGCTTGTGCTTGTAGCTTGAAAATCAAGTGACTCTATCCAAAGGTTGGGATTCGGGAGTGTGTGCCTCGTTACTAGAAATCGAGAATGTATTTTCATTTACCAGTTGAAAAGAAATCCGTACAAGGAATTGTGTGAAATCCCGATGTGTTCTTTCCTTTTTCTTTTACCGTATATACTTTTATCTGTGTTTTGGTATTGTGAGAGTTTCTGTGATTAATAATTGCATAATTCTAAGCAAAATTTCAAAAGGTTTATATAAATTAGAAAACGCTATTCACTCCCTCTCTAGTGTTAATTTAGTCTTAATATCCCTATTCCGTAATCTTACATATGGTATCGGAGAATTGGTTTTCAAAGTGTTCATAATCTGATTTTTGAAAAGTTTAAATGGCCACCAACACTGGTAATAGTACTGTTAGTAACACGACTAATACACTTGTTAGTAATTCATTTTTTGAAGAACAATCTACTGCTAGACCACCACTTTTTAATGGCAGTAACTACACATATTGGTCATGCAGAATGAAAATCTATTTACAATCAATTGGATTAGACACTTTGAAATCACACAAATCGACTACGCTGAACTTGAGACTAATTTTACACAATGGACTGATGAACAAAAGGTAGTTGCACAAAGTAACTCTAAGGCCATGAATATACTATTCTGTTCACTAGATTGAAATGAATTTAATAGAGTATCTATATGTAAGTCTGCATTTGAAATTTGGAGAACTTTGCAGGTTACACATGAAGGCACAAGCAAGGTTAAGCAGACATAGATTTCTATGTTAATAAACTAGTTTCAATTATTTAAAATGTGTCCAAATGAGTCGATATCTGATATGTATAATAGATTTCATATAGTACACTCATTTATTGCATTGGGTAAAAGTCTCTCGAGGAGAATCAAGTTGGAAAAATCCTTAATTCACTTATTTTTGAATAGGATTAAAAGACTCTTGCAATCGAAGAAGCTAATGATATTAGCAAACTAAAGATTGAAGAGTTAATTGGCAGTTTAATATCTTTTGTGGCACAAATGCAGGGCAGAAGAGAAAATAAAGCAATAGATAAGAAATCCATAGCATTCAATGCAATGACGGATAATCTAGATTTAGATAGTGATAATGATGAAGAAATTGCTTTTATGACAAGTAACTTCAGAAAATTCATGAAATATAGGAAGATGAACAATTTTAAAAGAAATGACAACAAAAATCCTAGAAACTGAAGTGGAAATGAGATGACATCAGATGTTATAACTGCGATGAATCTAGTCGCTTAAAACGAGACTATCTGCATCCCGAGAAACTGAAAACCACATCAAATATTGATTCATCTACAAAATAGAGAAGATCCAATAACGCAACACTAGATGACTCAAACACATCATCAAGTGAAAATGAATCAGATACGGAGATGGCCAACATGTGCTTTACAGTAATACAGAAATCAGATATAATTGGTGAAATATGATCAAAAAAAGGTACGCATTTAATATATTAAAAGCTTTAATCATTTGAATTTTTAATTGTTTAATTATTAGGAATGTCCTATAGATTAATAACAATATTGGTTGAATATTATATGATTTTTATATTTTTATATATTTTTATAATATAATAATAATATAAAATATATTTAAGATAAATTTTAACTATTTTTAGTATATTTTTCTGTAAATAGAATAATTATATATAAAATAAAATAGGATATAGCTAAAAACAAAACACTTTTGAAAAATTCAATGTATATGTTGACATACACCCCTAGCATATGTCAACGTACATATGCAAAATTTGAATTTGAATTTTAAATTCAAATTTTGAATTTTCCCTCCACCTTTTAACCTATCCCAATTTTCTAAAAAGGTGTCTCTTGATCAGAAAACATGTCATTTGATTCTCTATTTATTATCTCCATCTCTTTTCATTTAATTCACCTTTCATTTCAAAATTCAAACTTTAATCAACTCTCTTATCACCTCAAAACATTCATCAGTGGCTTCCTCTAGCACTCCAACCTCCATGAGACTCTCCAACACTATCAAAAAAATTCTTTTCCATTGTCAAGAAGCCATGAAATTTTATATTAGCTATATGAATTATGGAAAAGTTTCTACTAGAACTTTTGCTATTTTAATGATTTTTCTATTTATGAAATTGATACTCTTTGTTCTAAAAATGGAGTTCTCGGTTTAACTAATGCTTCCCAAAACAATTTTGTTTGCTAGCCACACTTGGTCAAAACATTTTATGCAAATTTGAAAGGGAAATTTCATGAAGGTGGAGAAGGAGAAGTGTGGAGTAGTGTTAAAGGAACTTTAATCGTTTCAAATTGCGAACTTTTGGGTACCATTCTTGGATTATAAGACTCAAGTGAAACCAGAGGCAACAACAAATAAATGGTCAAACTATAGAACAATGCATATTGAAACACACAGCAGTGATAACCAGACTACATGGATGAGCACTAATGCATATAGACCAGAGCACTAATATACATATATATGAACATGAATGAAACTGCAACAAGCCTCAATAGGTAAAATGTACACATTTATGGTGGACAGCATGCATACAACTCAACAGTAAATGATCATAGTAGAGACTCAAATGAACATGACCAGGAAACAATGAACACAACATCAATATACATAAAGGCTAACGGAGCTTCAACCAGTGCACAAGTAACTGTGATCAAGCAACTCGATCTAGCATATTATATATACAACAAGCTTAAGAGGACCATACATGTACAAAGGGCTACAATGCTCATGAAGAAACAATGCTACAGATGCAAGCTTCAAAAGGTACCAAACTCGAGTGAAATAATTACATCGAACAGCAAGACAACATGTACATATGCATATGGACCAAACCAGAATCAAATTGCCAAGACCAGACTTCGAAATCAAGGCAGGTTTAAGTAGCAGTTTTGAACAAAGACAGAGCAAGAAGCCGTGGGTGTCAAAGCAGTTTGAACAAAGCAGTATTGTAATATCCCGGAAATTTTAACAATATCAATTTAATAATCTGTTGAATAATTAAATTGATATGGATAATCTTTGATAATAAGATTTGAATTTAATTTAATAATCTGATTAAATTAGTATTAATTGATGATTTTATCTTTTAAAAGTTAATAAGATATTTCTATTTGAATATATATATTTATTTATATATATTGTAAATAGAAGCTTTGATAAATTGGGAATTTATATTTAATTTAATCTGGACTTTTCAAAGATATTTAAATAAGTAATTTTATAGTTTTAAAATACTTTAAGAAAATATTTAATTGGTTTAAGATATTTTTTTTTACTTAAGCTTAAATATAATTAGCTTTTGTTTCTCTTTAATATATATAGATAAGTATTTTAATAAATAAGAAAAGACTTTTATATACTTTTAAACTAAATAAAAATATGAATAATTACTTAAAAGACATGTGTCTTTATCTAAAGCTTTATTTTAACACTTGTAATTTAAGTAACAAGTATATGTGACAAGTGTCTTAATTATGTTCATTTTCTTTTATTTTTATAAAATCATAAATTTATTTATATAAACATATACATTTCCTTTACTTCATTCTTTCAAATTTCTTTTCAAAACAAGAAACTCAAAACCTTTTTCTCTAATAAAAATCTGAAAACCAAATCAGTACCACTTCTCAAAACATTCTCTAGTCTAAAATCTGAAATACAAATCAGTAATCAAATGCTTCAAACCAAATCAAAGTCTTCAGCCAGAAATTTCTTTTCAAACCTGGAATCAAAACTCCAGCATGCATGCAAATTGTAGAATCTGAAAGCAAAGCATTTGCAGTAAAATCAAGACTAAAGTTTTTAAGAAAAAATAAGAGAAGCAACTTGAAGTTTTGAATCAAAAGCAATCCAGTTCAAGTTTTCAAATCAAAGAAACATTCAAGTTAAAGTCTTCAAGAGATAAAAACTGCCTCTGTTTCATCTTTGTATATCAGGTGAGTAACTTTAAAAAAAAATTAAAATATAATTTGGTTGCATGCTAGTATGGATGAATTTAAATGTGTATTACATGTATATATAAGTGAATACCTGATATTGTGTGCATGCTGTTTATAATTGCTTTGTTCATCATTTTGTTTTAAGTAAGTAACAATCTTTCTAAAAAGGTTCAAAATTTGTTTTAAAAATCTGGATGCATGAAATAAACATCTGAAGTAGAGTGTGATAATTGTTTGTGATGTTTTAAATATGAACTGTATGTATATATATATATATATATCTAAATATGTGAATGTGCATGTTTGTTTACAGAGTGTAGTCTCTGTTCTTGATATACAGGTTACAAAACCTGATAAATAATTCATATCTCCTTCCCTAGATCTCTTTAGTCTTCAACATCTAAACGAAATCTGTTGTTATGACAAGTTCTAAATTTCAAAAATAATTTTTGAGTTAAATATGAAAATAGTTTTAACTGAAAGGTAAATTTACAGTAAAAACTTAATCATATCAAAATTTGGTCACAGAGATTAAGTGTTTCAGGTATATAACCTGATTTTCATTTGAAAATTTTGAATTTTAAAAATAAAAATAGGACTTTTAGACTTGTGATTCGAGAAGGATAGAAAGATGAACAGAATGCTTGTTTGAGGTGATTTCTGGTGATCTATGTATTCGTATGGGTCGGGGTTCTTCAAAAGGATGGAGGAGTGATTGTAGTATCTTGGAAAAATAATGGATGGCGATGCCTTTTATCGAGGAGGCAGCGGTGGCGAGATTTGTTCTGGAACCCTAGTTTATCTAGGTTGAATGTTTTGGTTTGGTTCGACTTCTAAAATTGATCGAGTGCAACAAGGAATTGGAGATGGGATGCTGGAGCGTTATCGAAGTTGTAGCCGGAGTTTCAACAACTCTGGTGATCGGAGGCAGAAGTACGCGAGATTTTCCAGGCTTTGGTGGTTCGAGACCTTCTGTTCCAGGTTTCATTTGAATGTTCGAATTTAAATTCGAGCTCGTATTGATGTTTGTGTTGATCGTGTTGGGACGTGAGTGTGATCGTCGATGTGAGAAGATCATCTCTGATGATCGGAGGCAACTAGCGGCAACGTGCATGTGCACGGTGTACAAATTTCTCTGGTGATGTCGATTTGGGTTACTCGAGTAATTTTGGTTGTTGACTCGAAGTAGTGTGGTTTTTGACTCGAAGCATTCTGGATGTGTCTCGGGTAATGTTGTATTCCATATTTTTAAACAGAGAAAGTTTTTTTTCAGTTTTTAAATTTTAAAATGAAATTTAAAACTGAAGTTTAAATATAAAAGTAAAGTTTAAATAAGTTTAAATCTAGTTTTATTTGGAGTTTAAGTTTAGATCTCAGTTTTCAAATAAGATAAAGTTTTAAAATTTGAATTGATTTAACTACTTTAAAAAGGGTTAAGTAGTTTGAATTTTAAAAAAATGAAGTTTTAAATTATAAATAGGATTCTAAATCTAAAGATTAATCTGGAATCAAAAGTTAATATACATTTCAATTTTGAAATAAAAAGAAGTTTTTAAATTTAAAATGTTTTAAACAATTTGAATGTTAAAGTGTATTTTTAATTGATTTGAATTTAAAATGAATTTGGTTTTAAATTTGTTTAATTAAGTAAATATTTCTTTAACATGTGATTTAAAAGGATAGTTTTAAAACTTTGTTAAGTTAAATTTGTCTTCATTTTAAATCTTAAATTTAAAATGAAATTTAAAAGTAAATTGTTTTAAATGCTTTATTAATGATATTTTAATCATTAATAAGAATTAAGTTTATCTTAAAGATAATTAAGATATAATAATTTGGGATAAATTATTAAGGTAATTAAAGTTAATTTATCAAATTAAATTAATTTATGATTTGGATTAATAAATTTTGTAATTAAGGATTATAAATTAGAGTATTAATTAATGGTTAGGAATTAATTAATAAGTAATTAAATATTAATTAAGTTATGGATTAATACTTAATTAATTTAGTAATTAGAGATTAATAAATTGGTTACTAAGATTTATTAATTTAGAATTAATAATAATTAGTATAAGTTAATTACTTAAGGAAAGTAATTAAATAATAGTTAATGAAGTCATTAACTATGGATTATTAATTAATTAATGTGATTAATATTAATAATTAATTAAATTAATTAATTTAAAGATAATCAATTATAGAATTTGTTTAAATGTAATTATTTATTGGAAGTAATTAAGAATTAATTACTTATTGTAATTAATTGAAGTTAATTTGATTTAGTTAAATTAATTAATTAAGTTTAATTAATTTAGAATAATCAAGAGATGATTTGATAATAATTACTTAATGTAATTATTAAGGTAAGATTATTTAGGGAAGTAAATAATAAGATAATTACTGGAAGTAATTAGTTGAATAATGATATTATTAATAGAAGTAATTTGAGTTAATTACTTTGAATAATTAATCAAGGGATTAATTAAGGAATTAATTAAGGAGTAATTAATTTAGTTAATGAAAGTAATTAAGGGTAATTAATTACTGATTGAAGATTAATCAAGAGTGATTAATAAATGTTGTTTAATTAAAGGTTAATTACTTAATGTAATTAATTTAATTAAGTAATTAATAATTAAGTTGTAATTAAGGATCATTAATTAATATAATTAATGATGTAACTAAGATTGATTAATTAAGTGATAATTAATAAATGAAGTGATTAATTAATGTAATTAATTAAGGTTTAATATAATTAATTATAGTTGATTAACTTAATTAATTTTAGTTAATTAATTAATGCTGTAATTAAAGGTTAATTACTATAAGTGGTTAAGGATAATTAATTTAAGTAATTAATTGAGAATAAATTACTTGAATATAATCAAAAGATAATTAATCAAGATGATTAATTGAAATGAATTATTAGAGAATAATTAATTAATTGATTGTAATTAATTAATGGTTAAGTAAGAAGGATTTATAAAATAAAGTAATTAATTTAATTCACTTTAAATTAATTAGAGATGGTATAAATCATTACTTAAGAATGGATGATAATATTGAATGCTTTGCATTGATTGATATCTCTGATGAGATATATGCTGTGTGATATGGATGTTTAATTAAATTGTGATGATAATATGGATTATCTGATAATGTTGATTATCTATTGTGAATTATCCTTCTATGTGTATAAAGATAATTGAATTGAATTGTTTTAACTTTAAAACAACTTGGCCTTAAAAGATACGCTTTGGATTTCGATGAGACCGGGATCGGGTTTCCGTATACCGGATTTCCAGGTTTGGAGACCCGAATACCACATCGATCCAAATTAACGATAGGTCGTGAATCAAGTGAAGATGAAGATTCAGAGTGCAAGGGTTATTGTCGTTAACTCTGAGGGTGATTCCAAAACGAGTGTAACGAGATAATGCCTTCGGTTTCGTTCGAACCCGGAACGAACTTGTATGGACTGAATGCTTTCAGAACATCGTCAGGTGGACGATGAGCATTCTAAGTGATGTGTTCTTTTCTAAGGTAATCGTGACCTCAAGCCTCACAAACCGGGAATGGCTAAAACAGGGGAGGTGCAGCAAGGTTAGTGGGTAGCACCCAAGTAGGACAAGGTTACCTCTGTCTAGATGTCCCTTTCTATTTTCGACTTAGTGGTGCGGTTGCTGATCCCAACCGTGAGGTATCTTGTGCGGGAATTATCCAGTAAGGGATGTTCCGACCTTGTGTTGCAGGGGATTGGGAGTGATCCTCGGTACGATGATCTAGGCCACGTACTGTGACGGGCGGTACCCCGGTAGCCCTGCCATTGTATGGAATCCAAACTCCAATAAGTGCCGTACGTATTAGTTGTGCCCAACTATGTTGGAATGTGAGATGTAAGCATTTCAGCTATTTCTGTATTTTACTTGAAAACCCTAGACCCTATTATAATACAATCGAATTTCCTATCAAATGTTTTGGTTAGCGTAAGGTAAAAACTTACCCATGTTTATTTGTGGGAAGTCTTACGTGATATCTTTTCTTTCAAAAGGTTTTGAAGTTAAACAAGTTTAACCTGTTACTCACACCAGACCCATGTCTGACCCAAGTTGTTTATTTCTGTTTTATAAACTCTTGGGTACTCAAATTTTTACGAGTAGCCAAGGGATTCAGGTTAGCTTTGACGAGTAATCTGGAGGAGCAATGGAGCAGGAGGCTTCAGCGTTGTAGATATAGATAGTAGTATTCCGCTGTGTTGATATCTGTGATAGTGTCTTGTCTTGTATTTGAGTTGTAATGTCTAGACAGATGTTTATAACTGTCTAGTAAGTGATGTATATGTTGTGTAACTCTGTAAAGTGTTGTATACTATGTAATAGTTTATGTTATTAATATAATTTCTTCGTTCCGCTGTGAGATCGTTATTGTTGTTTCTTTCTTTCTTCTCTTCTTTTCTATTTTCTACCCCTTTCTTTCTTATTAGCGATACGACTTTCTATGGAGAGAAAGTCGTGGTCATTACAGTGGTATCAGAGCATAGGTTGAGCGAATGCCTAAGCTTTTGGTTAAGTGAATATCAGAACACTAGGTTGAGTGAATACCTAGGTTCAGAAGGATTGTTCATTAGAGATAGGATCTGTAGCAACCTATTTGAGTCTGAGTATATATATATACGAGAGCGCGTATTTGTTAGTTATATAAAATGGTTTTATATTGTGTTAATTGATCGGTTGAGTGGTATATGGATTCTGGTCAATACGAGTAGCTAACGTTATTGATAGGGATCTCTAAACACTTGAACTAGGCCAACGGACACAATATTGTTTTAAAGAGGTAAATGAAATAATTTTACCCAGAAATAATTTCTATATAAAAAGTACCATTTTATATATATATATATTTCTACCTATTTGTTGGGTTACCTGTTCGGGTTTTCCAATATAGGATATAAAGGTAGATAGGGCGGTAGTGTGTGTAACACGACTACCAATGGTTGGAGTTTGAATGTTGAGGTTGGAAGTGTATCTGTCGAGACTGTTGACCCAATACCGTCTCGAGTAAGCTTTGCTATGGTAAAGGATTTCATCGATCTCTGAAGAAAACCTTTTAAAGGTTCGGAGTTTATCTTTGAAGATTGGATGAGTAAAGTTGGATCTGTCGATTGAACAGAAGCGAGTGATGGTACCTTGATACCTCAAGTAATAGTAGCTGTATGATGAGATACAGTGACGATGGATGTTCCCGAAGATGTTTTCTTTGGAACAAGCTTAAGGAAGTGTATCTGCTTCGGTGTTGTGGCTGAGTTCAGCATGGTGTTTCTGTTTGGTTTGGAGTCCGAGTTTCTCGAAGAGCTTTGGATAAGAGCATTTGTGGCAGCAGTGCAGCTCGGAGTATTCTGTGATGGCAGGAAGTTTTCTGGATGAACAGTTTTTCTGGAAGTGAAGTTCAGAAGCAGCAGAGTGGATCCATTTCTTCGATAAATTGGATAAATAAGTGTAAGCTGTTCTGATTGGTAAAGAGAGAACAGTCTGTTTGGAAATAGGTTGGGTTGATCGCAAAAGTGACTTGTGATTGCTGAGTGTTCTCTTGGGTTGTCAGAATTTTCTGGATGTCTTCAGAGAAGTCAGAAGTTTGTCCGCATCTGAAGGTTGAGTTTTCTTATCGACTTGGATTCTAGGAGTGATACCGGTGGTTCAGTCTAGTGAAAGGATGTTTCCTAGAGATGGAGTTGGTGAAGCAGCTCAAGTTTTGCTGGAGTATCTGAGTTTTCTTTATGGATCAGTGAATCTTATTTCTGAAATGAGTTGTACCATATATGCTTGTGTTCTACCTCAGATCAGAGTTGAGCAGCGAAAGCAGTTTGGAGTGTATCTCTGGATGGGAGAAGTAAGTTTGGAATCTACTGATGTTGTGAAGTAGAGTTATGTTTGGATCTCGTCTGTGTTCTGATTTGGATAAGTAATTGGTCTACTTGGTTGAATTGCTAGTTTGGATAATTGGAATTCATTGTGTTTTACGTATCTCTGAGGAAGTACGTATTTGATCTATCTCTGGTTTTAGAATCTGCAGTTCAGGAAGTTTGGTAGTTGAGTCAGACTCGTCTGTAGTCTGATATTCTGTTTAGTTCTGTAGATCTAGATGAGTAGGAGATCTATAGCTTAGTAGTTTAGATTGTTTGTAGAGCGAGTATTCCGATATATATATATATATACTTGGGGAAACTCGAGGAATTTTATCTAGAATTTAGTCTAGATAGTTAGAATTGTTTGATTGGATGAATTGGTTGCTATGGTTGCTAGCATATGGATGATAGTATATGCTTGTGTTTTAAATTAAAATCTTTAATAAGATTATTAAATTACCTTTGTTTGAATTTCGGGGACGAAATTATTTTAAGGGGAAGGAATGTAATATCCCGGAAATTTTAACAATATCAATTTAATAATCTGTTGAATAATTAAATTGATATGGATAATCTTTGATAATAAGATTTGAATTTAATTTAATAATCTGATTAAATTAGTATTAATTGATGATTTTATCTTTTAAAAGTTAATAAGATATTTCTATTTGAATATATATATTTATTTATATATATTGTAAATAGAAGTTTTGATAAATTGGGAATTTATATTTAATTTAATCTGGACTTTTCTAAGATATTTAAATAAGTAATTTTATAGTTTTAAAATACTTTAAGAAAATATTTAATTGGTTTAAGATATTTTTTTTACTTAAGCTTAAATATAATTAGCTTTTGTTTCTCTTTAATATATATAGATAAGTATTTTAATAAATAAGAAAAGACTTTTATATACTTTTAAACTAAATAAAAATATGAATAATTACTTAAAAGACATGTGTCTTTATCTAAAGCTTTATTTTAACACTTGTAATTTAAGTAACAAGTATATGTGACAAGTGTCTTAATTATGTTCATTTTCTTTTATTTTTATAAAATCATAAATTTATTTATATAAACATATACATTTCCTTTACTTCATTCTTTCAAATTTCTTTTCAAAACAAGAAACTCAAAACCTTTTTCTCTAATAAAAATCTGAAAACCAAATCAGTACCACTTCTCAAAACATTCTCTAGTCTAAAATCTGAAATACAAATCAGTAATCAAATGCTTCAAACCAAATCAAAGTCTTCAGCCAGAAATTTCTTTTCAAACCTGGAATCAAAACTCCAGCATGCATGCAAATTGTAGAATCTGAAAGCAAAGCATTTGCAGTAAAATCAAGACTAAAGTTTTTAAGAAAAAATAAGAGAAGCAACTTGAAGTTTTGAATCAAAAGCAATCCAGTTCAAGTTTTCAAATCAAAGAAACATTTAAGTTAAAGTCTTCAAGAGATAAAAACTGCCTCTGTTTCATCTTTGTATATCAGGTGAGTAACTTTAAAAAAAAAATTAAAATATAATTTGGTTGCATGCTAGTATGGATGAATTTAAATGTGTATTACATGTATATATAAGTGAATACCTGATATTGTGTGCATGCTGTTTATAATTGCTTTGTTCATCATTTTGTTTTAAGTAAGTAACAATCTTTCTAAAAAGGTTCAAAATTTGTTTTAAAAATCTGGATGCATGAAATAAACATCTGAAGTAGAGTGTGATAATTGTTTGTGATGTTTTAAATATGAACTGTATGTATATATATATATATCTAAATATGTGAATGTGCATGTTTGTTTACAGAGTGTAGTCTCTGTTCTTGATATACAGGTTACAAAACCTGATAAATAATTCATATCTCCTTCCCTAGATCTCTTTAGTCTTCAACATCTAAACGAAATCTGTTGTTATGACAAGTTCTAAATTTCAAAAATAATTTTTGAGTTAAATATGAAAATAGTTTTAACTGAAAGGTAAATTTACAGTAAAAACTTAATCATATCAAAATTTGGTCACAGAGATTAAGTGTTTCAGGTATATAACCTGATTTTCATTTGAAAATTTTGAATTTTAAAAATAAAATTAGGACTTTTAGACTTGTGATTCGAGAAGGATAGAAAGATGAACAGAATGCTTGTTTGAGGTGATTTCTGGTGATCTATGTATTCGTATGGGTCGGGGTTCTTCAAAAGGATGGAGGAGTGATTGTAGTATCTTGGAAAAATAATGGATGGCGATGCCTTTTATCGAGGAGGCAGCGGTGGCGAGATTTGTTCTGGAACCCTAGTTTATCTAGGTTGAATGTTTTGGTTTGGTTCGACTTCTAAAATTGATCGAGTGCAACAAGGAATTGGAGATGGGATGCTGGAGCGTTATCGAAGTTGTAGCCGGAGTTTCAACAACTCTGGTGATCGGAGGCAGAAGTACGCGAGATTTTCCAGGCTTTGGTGGTTCGAGACCTTCTGTTCCAGGTTTCATTTGAATGTTCGAATTTAAATTCGAGCTCGTATTGATGTTTGTGTTGATCGTGTTGGGACGTGAGTGTGATCGTCGATGTGAGAAGATCATCTCTGATGATCGGAGGCAACTAGCGGCAACGTGCATGTGCACGGTGTACAAATTTCTCTGGTGATGTCGATTTGGGTTACTCGAGTAATTTTGGTTGTTGACTCGAAGTAGTGTGGTTTTTGACTCGAAGCATTCTGGATGTGTCTCGGGTAATGTTGTATTCCATATTTTTAAACAGAGAAAGTTTTTTTTTCAGTTTTTAAATTTTAAAATGAAATTTAAAACTGAAGTTTAAATATAAAAGTAAAGTTTAAATAAGTTTAAATCTAGTTTTATTTGGAGTTTAAGTTTAGATCTCAGTTTTCAAATAAGATAAAGTTTTAAAATTTGAATTGATTTAACTACTTTAAAAAGGGTTAAGTAGTTTGAATTTTAAAAAAATGAAGTTTTAAATTATAAATAGGATTCTAAATCTAAAGATTAATCTGGAATCAAAAGTTAATATACATTTCAATTTTGAAATAAAAAGAAGTTTTTAAATTTAAAATGTTTTAAACAATTTGAATGTTAAAGTGTATTTTTAATTGATTTGAATTTAAAATGAATTTGGTTTTAAATTTGTTTAATTAAGTAAATATTTCTTTAACATGTGATTTAAAAGGATAGTTTTAAAACTTTGTTAAGTTAAATTTGTCTTCATTTTAAATCTTAAATTTAAAATGAAATTTAAAAGTAAATTGTTTTAAATGCTTTATTAATGATATTTTAATCATTAATAAGAATTAAGTTTATCTTAAAGATAATTAAGATATAATAATTTGGGATAAATTATTAAGGTAATTAAAGTTAATTTATCAAATTAAATTAATTTATGATTTGGATTAATAAATTTTGTAATTAAGGATTATAAATTAGAGTATTAATTAATGGTTAGGAATTAATTAATAAGTAATTAAATATTAATTAAGTTATGGATTAATACTTAATTAATTTAGTAATTAGAGATTAATAAATTGGTTACTAAGATTTATTAATTTAGAATTAATAATAATTAGTATAAGTTAATTACTTAAGGAAAGTAATTAAATAATAGTTAATGAAGTCATTAACTATGGATTATTAATTAATTAATGTGATTAATATTAATAATTAATTAAATTAATTAATTTAAAGATAATCAATTATAGAATTTGTTTAAATGTAATTATTTATTGGAAGTAATTAAGAATTAATTACTTATTGTAATTAATTGAAGTTAATTTGATTTAGTTAAATTAATTAATTAAGTTTAATTAATTTAGAATAATCAAGAGATGATTTGATAATAATTACTTAATGTAATTATTAAGGTAAGATTATTTAGGGAAGTAAATAATAAGATAATTACTGGAAGTAATTAGTTGAATAATGATATTATTAATAGAAGTAATTTGAGTTAATTACTTTGAATAATTAATCAAGGGATTAATTAAGGAATTAATTAGGGAGTAATTAATTTAGTTAATGAAAGTAATTAAGGGTAATTAATTACTGATTGAAGATTAATCAAGAGTGATTAATAAATGTTGTTTAATTAAAGGTTAATTACTTAATGTAATTAATTTAATTAAGTAATTAATAATTAAGTTGTAATTAAGGATCATTAATTAATATAATTAATGATGTAACTAAGATTGATTAATTAAGTGATAATTAATAAATGAAGTGATTAATTAATGTAATTAATTAAGGTTTAATATAATTAATTATAGTTGATTAACTTAATTAATTTTAGTTAATTAATTAATGCTGTAATTAAAGGTTAATTACTATAAGTGGTTAAGAATAATTAATTTAAGTAATTAATTGAGAATAAATTACTTGAATATAATCAAAAGATAATTAATCAAGATGATTAATTGAAATGAATTATTAGAGAATAATTAATTAATTGATTGTAATTAATTAATGGTTAAGTAAGAAGGATTTATAAAATAAAGTAATTAATTTAATTCACTTTAAATTAATTAGAGATGGTATAAATCATTACTTAAGAATGGATGATAATATTGAATGCTTTGCATTGATTGATATCTCTGATGAGATATATGCTGTGTGATATGGATGTTTAATTAAATTGTGATGATAATATGGATTATCTGATAATGTTGATTATCTATTGTGAATTATCCTTCTATGTGTATAAAGATAATTGAATTGAATTGTTTTAACTTTAAAACAACTTGGCCTTAAAAGATACGCTTTGGATTTCGATGAGACCGGGATCGGGTTTCCGTATACCGGATTTCCAGGTTTGGAGACCCGAATACCACATCGATCCAAATTAACGATAGGTCGTGAATCAAGTGAAGATGAAGATTCAGAGTGCAAGGGTTATTGTCGTTAACTCTGAGGGTGATTCCAAAACGAGTGTAACGAGATAATGCCTTCGGTTTCGTTCGAACCCGGAACGAACTTGTATGGACTGAATGCTTTCAGAACATCGTCAGGTGGACGATGAGCATTCTAAGTGATGTGTTCTTTTCTAAAGTAATCGTGACCTCAAGCCTCACAAACCGGGAATGGCTAAAACAGGGGAGGTGCAGCAAGGTTAGTGGGTAGCACCCAAGTAGGACAAGGTTACCTCTGTCTAGATGTCCCTTTCTATTTTCGACTTAGTGGTGCGGTTGCTGATCCCAACCGTGAGGTATCTTGTGTGGGAATTATCCAGTAAGGGATGTTCCGACCTTGTGTTGCAGGGGATTGGGAGTGATCCTCGGTACGGTGATCTAGGCCACGTACTGTGACGGGCGGTACCCCGGGAGCCCTGCCATTGTATGGAATCCAAACTCCAATAAGTGTCGTACGTATTAGTTGTGCCCAACTATGTTGGAATGTGAGATGTAAGCATTTCAGCTATTTCTGTATTTTACTTGAAAACCCTAGACCCTATTATAATACAATCGAATTTCCTATCAAATGTTTTGGTTAGCGTAAGGTAAAAACTTACCCATGTTTATTTGTGGGAAGTCTTACGTGATATCTTTTCTTTCAAAAGGTTTTGAAGTTAAACAAGTTTAACCTGTTACTCACACCAGACCCATGTCTGACCCAAGTTGTTTATTTCTGTTTTATAAACTCTTGGGTACTCAAATTTTTACGAGTAGCCAAGGGATTCAGGTTAGCTTTGACGAGTAATCTGGAGGAGCAATGGAGCAGGAGGCTTCAGCGTTGTAGATATAGATAGTAGTATTCCGCTGTGTTGATATCTGTGATAGTGTCTTGTCTTGTATTTGAGTTGTAATGTCTAGACAGATGTTTATAACTGTCTAGTAAGTGATGTATATGTTGTGTAACTCTGTAAAGTGTTGTATACTATGTAATAGTTTATGTTATTAATATAATTTCTTCGTTCCGCTGTGAGATCGTTATTGTTGTTTCTTTCTTTCTTCTCTTCTTTTCTATTTTCTACCCCTTTCTTTCTTATTAGCGATACGACTTTCTATGGAGAGAAAGTCGTGGTCGTTACAAGTATTCACGTTTCAAAAAGGAATTCAACCTGTAGAAGTATACAAAATTGAACCAGTCCAAACATTTCACATGTATTCAAGAAATTATCAGACTAACAAGTAAACGAAAAATTCAAATGGCCGAAGTCAACAGATGATAACACGTATGAACGAATAATCATGTCATACTAAAGTCAGAGCCATGGTGACCAAGGTAAAATCGAGCAAGTCAAAATCAAAGCCGTGATATTCAATGAACGAAATTATACGAACTGAACCAGTCAGAAAACATCATAATCATCCAAACCAAAATCAGTGGCCAAGCATGAATTCAATAAAATATATATGAATGAAATTATAGGAAATCAAATCCTATATAACCCATATCATCATCGGCATTCGAAATTATTCGAGTTCAAGCAACAATAGAGAAGAATAAATCGATAACTCGAACCAAATTGAGTTCAAATCATATCAACGTGAGGAACAAAGAAATTACATGCCAGAAATATCCAAATTGAAGCTGCCGTGAACATATAAATCGATCGAAGAAAGTTTTTGAAGCATCATTTCTTTTAAGCGGTGACTTCGACAATTTATCATGAAGCCCTAATTGAGGAATGAAGCAACCATAATCGCAAACAAAAAGAGAAGAAGGAACCGGGCCAAAGAAATAAACGAAAAAGGGGAAATATATTTATTATCACTTTAGTTATTGGGCCGGTTTCTTTTAGTATAAACGTGGGCTTTAATTTTAAATTAGGGTTTAGTATTTTAAAGTTGTTTTTTTAATTTGTATTTTTCTTTTAAACTTTTGTAATTTCTAGTCGTCTGACTAGGGGACGAACTACGGTGGTGTAGCTCGAGAACTCGCAACTCAGTGGCTGAGTTGTGGCAGGGTTTTGAACGTAGAGTTAGGTTAGTCGATAGTAGGTGACGTAAGTTTACGTGTGTAAGCATCTGACTACTTAATTTCTAGTAGAAACCTTGGGGGCAGCACGTACGCAGGGTTTTGTCAAAGTTGGGTAAATCTATGTGTTCTATTTTCTGCTTCTGCTATTATCTGTACTGCTATTATTCAACTATTATCATCACTGCAATTATTTTATATACTTCCACAATAAATTTTTATAATTGATAGTATCACCCTATTCACCCCCCCTCTAGGGTAAAATCGATCCTACATATAGTGCTTTTTATTATTCCATGTGTAGGTGGAACAATTGGATAGGAAAGGTAGGATAGAAGCAGACACAAGTGCTTAGTTTAGAGGGGATATGTCATGGGAATTAGGAAGATTTCCACCATGTTTTTGGTGTGAGAGTTCCACCATGTTTTTAATGTGAGAGAAACATACAATTGAAGTCGCCTAGGAGAATCCAGGGAGCATTCGGAGGATTGAGCTAATGCAGATTATTGAACACGTAATTCCTAGTATTATAGTTGTTGAAAGAATATATGAAGGTGATGTAGAAGCTAGTGGAGGTGGGATGTGTGTATAGTGAAGGTGAATTAGTTGAGGAGTAGAGTGAATGAGGGTGGTAGTGAAAATAACCGAATTAAGATTCTACCCAAAGGAGCGGAATCAAGGTTATTGGTAGAGCACCAATCTGGTTTTATGAAGGTGCAGGATTTGTGATTAATTCAACATTGAGCTTTGTTTCCAAGACAACAATCATGTTGAGGTTTAATTTAGAGATAACGTTTTGCACTTCTTTTTATTTGACGTTGAGGGAGCACCCCAAATGTTCCACACAGCAATGTTGCCATCATCTAGGAATTTTTTTTGTTTTGCTTGGTATACTCGATCTTGTCTTCCTAGAGGAGTTATTATCTGGACTATCGTATCCGCCACTCTTTCGGTGTCTAGTTCAGTGTCAGTGGATTGGCAGCTTCTTTTCTTGGTCTTCTTATTTCTAGACTTCTTATGAGCTTTAGGTTTGTCATATGGTGCTTCAGAAAAGATGTTGGTATGCTTGATAGGGAACAACATAGGGGAGATAGGTGGTGATAAGTTAGTAGCTTTAGCATGGTAGGTATGGTTGCAGAAATTGGCGAGACAGTTGTTAAGTTCTTGGAATGTATTAGGTCAAATAATATTATGATGGATGAGCTCATTAGTGATGGTAGATGCAAGATGTATATTGGTGTAGGGATAGGAGGATACAAATAAAAGTGGCTTAGAAGCTGTTAATTTACTAATGGGAGATAAGTGAGAAGTTGTGGATTGGAGATGTTTAGAGAGGGATTCACGTCACATTAAAAAAGTTTTTTAAAAAGTTTTGAAAACAAGTTTCGAGTTCAGAAAAATCATTCAAAAACATTCTTAGAAAACAAAGTGGTATACCACTTAAAAGAGAGCATGAGATTCCAATGTCGCATAAAAACCAACATAAATAGATCGATTATAACTATACAACATTCACCATCCATATACACAAGCATTTTCATAAGCAAGTACATATAAAAATATAAAACGCAAGGAACTCCTTAGAGTCCCTTTACAACAAGAGTCCCTTATAAATCATGTCATATGTACTTCGAATTGTTTTGTCGCGACCTATTCACAACGAACTCTTCAAATTCCTATTTTCTTTTAACAGTCCCCTGTCTATTCCTTATGTGTCATCCGCTTCCAAGCGAGAATCAAACCAAACAACAATAATAATTATTACACACATTTATACATATAAGCAAGGCAATATAAATTATTACAACAAAATAATTCATTCTTAAAGTTGCTTTTGAGTTAGTTTAACTCAGCTAAACAAACACCAACTCCAATCAAGCTACTACTCCTTCACCGCGACCTTTCAATCAAAACACGGACCTAAATTCCTCTTGTAAAACTTTCTTTCAAAGCCCTGGGGTCCTCAATCATTCTAGGTGATGATTTGTCTTTGGGGTTTTTGGGTTCGATTTTGGTATTTTTTAGATGTAGAGAGTGTGGTCTATATTTCTAAAGGCATTTTTAAGTGTTTAGAGAAGGAAAGAAGTATTTTTGAAGTCACTTGTTTTCATGGAATTTAAGTGGAAGAAGTGTGAAGAAGATTGGAGAAGATGAAAATTTAAGTTTTGAAATGAAATAAAGAAAGAAAAATAAAGAGAAGGGGTGTTTTATAGAATTGTAAAATGGAAAATTACCAACCATAGACCTTCTTAAATCAAGCCACTGCCCTTCCTTTTTTCATGGTCCTTCCTCCCCTTATCCCATGTGGCACCACTTTAGTCCATATGACATTATACCGCCATCTTTTAGGTACTTCTATAGTACTTCACTCCTTAAAATAAGGAGAAAAGTCTTCTTTTCTTAATTTATTTAATTACCTTCTAGAAAGTGGTTTAGTTAACCCATTAATTAGTAAAAGGTGTTTTTTTATTTGTACATATATGTGTACTATATGTACACTAGTGTGCACAACAAGTTTCAACAACTTTTGTTCGACGAAAGGTCGAAAATCCTAAAAACGATTTTCGTCATATTTTCAATCTTTCTCCAAACTACTTATTTTGTAAATAAAAAATCAAAACAATTTTATTATCTTTAGTTATTACATAAAAGAGGTCTATTTGGGTTTTAAAATCCATTATCTAATATATTAAATATTCATATTTAAAGTGATTAAATTATGGGTCATTACACATCAAGTATATAATAGAAAAAAATACATTTATTTCGAATAAAATTTTATTATAGAGTTAATAATTTACAACAATATATATAATTGCTCATAGGGCACAATCTTAACCCTATCAGATGGGGTAGTACAAAAATAAGGGAATGACATATTAACATAACATACAAAAACATGTTTGATATAACTCTATCTTAACTGTAAACATTAAAATCAAATATTAAACTCAAATATTAAACCATATCAAATACTCGATATTCAAATGCAGTTGTAGTATTTCTATACTTACTAACCAACCTTAAATAACAAAATGTGTTTATAATTAGTTGCACTAACGTTTGGGCAGTAAACAACATCATTTCCACCAATGTTATTTAACCCAAATACACACAATTTTCATCAGGATGTTACTTAAGTGTGTTTATATACATATACATGTATACATATTCACACGCATAGATATATATATATATATATATATATGGACACGTCTAACCAATTACCTAACAATGTCTACAATAGACATCAATATATTATTAATCTCACATGACCTAAAATTGCTTTATTATTATTAACTCTAACTTAATTATTATCATAATAAAATACCACTTTCTTTCTTTCAAAATAATAATTCAATTTAGCTATTTTAGAAGCATATTGGCTCATTTTTTAGGATAGTTAAATGTGTTATTATTCATCTTGCAAACTAATAATAATTTAACCCTAATTATTTCAAAAACAGACTTTAATTTTTTTAATAATACAAATAATTACTTCCATTATTTCAAAAATCTTTTACTACCATTCTTTCACTTCAAAAATGAATGATTAAATAATCTCTATTTCAAACAATGAAAACGCATCCCAAATTCTCTTATATTTAGTTTATAATGTTGTATTTTAAAAATAATGGTCAACCTTAATAATAATAATTACCTAAAATGTACCACTATGTTCAAAATAACAGTTACACATCCATATTTTTACTTAATCCAACAATAATAGCCTAATATAAGATTTTTATCATTCATCAACAATGACGTACAATCTTCAAATAACATAAACCTATATTACTATCCATTATGATAATAATAACCAATGTTTAATATCGAATTCATATTATTATTTACCGAACTCCCTATTGTTTGTAAACAATAACAAACCCTTTGGGTCCACTTAAAATAACTTCATTATAAGTTATGAATTTCACAAATAAACATAAATTGTATTCTTAATATATTTTACAAATTTATTTCACTAAAAATTATACCATTATGATTATTTTCAAATATTACTCTTAAGTTTTTAGATAATCCAGTTTGGTCTCGAGAAATAATTTTACATTCATTCTCAATTATTATTATTTGTATACCTTAAGTTAACAAGTTATATTAAGTTCATAACTTATTTATTTATCTCAAAATAATAATCCAGCTCCAAATATTTTTAATTATATCATCAATGTTTATTAAGTTCGCTTAAGCTTATAAATAATCTTCATTTCTCTTAAACTTAACTTATAACATTTTACTACTATTATTATTATTCTGAGTTTCCCCAGAAATTCACAAATAATTATATTATTAATAATTTCTCTTTAATATATGATATTTTTATTTATAACATCTAATTCTACAAATAAATAATTATTACGTAAAAGAGATCTAATACCTAATCAAAAAAATAAATAAAAATTATCTATGGTCTGTGATAATGTAAAAATAACCACCTCCTAACAAACTAACGAACATTATTCCACAAACATAAAAATCAACTCATGTTACACCCCAAACATATCGGTATTATCAATATAATGATAATATAAAACTTAGCAATGGCTTCCCATCAGTCACCTCCCTTCTCTCCTCCCTAATGCATCCTCCTCCTTTCTCGAACCCAGATCCTGGTCGGCATGACAAATCTCTAATAATAAATGAAGAAGGTTTCATTACGTATCATACAAGGCGATGAAAAAAAGCATGAATGCTAATTCAAGTGGTCAACATCGTTCTCTAGGTAGCCAAATCGGATTGAATAATTCCACAATTCCAACATGTCTACATAATCCCCATTTCAACGTCTCGGTGTTATTCGTCACTTAATTTTTCATTTCAGAAAGGTAGCCAGCATGGAAAACATTTTGACACTTCCTCCATTCACCAATCATAGCACTTTCCAACTCACCAAGCACAACAATCTAACTCGACCAGGGTTCCATCTCCCAATTCATCAGGCACAACTACGTTGAGCTAATCTATCCCTATGACGCGAAATCATCCTTTCCCCTACTTGTCAGATTGTAACGATCCTGGATTTTAAATAAGTTTAAATTGATAATTAATCTAATTTTTGAATAAAAATTGTGAAATTAATTGGTAAATTGTTTTGAGTTTCTCCAAATTCAAATAAAATATGTATTAAATCATTTGAATTTAAATCTTGTATATATATGAGAATATATATGTATATGTGCATATATGAGTGGATTTGAATTTATATATATACATTGGATTTGAATTTAAAGTTTAAGTAAATGGTTATAAAATCATCTATGAAAAATATAAAGTAAACAAATTAGCTAAATTTAAACAACATGTTAAAAATAGGATTCATTTATTTTACAAAGCATAAGACTAAAGAAAGAAGAAATACATTCCTTTTAAAATTGAAATCTTGTTAAATCATTTTCTTCTTATATTAAATGATATCCAAGTTTAAGTATTAGTTGAGAAGGATTTTTAAATAAAATTGTTTTTAATTAGCTAAGTTTAAAAATGGTTTTTAATAACATAGCTTTTATTTTTGAAGTTTATTTTAAATAAACTCAATGATACTTAAAGAAGTTAATATTAAGGATGTTTTGAAATTGTTAATTAACTTTTCAAGGATTGGTTAAACTTTATTTATTAAAGATTTGAAGTAATTACTTAATAAAAGTAATTAATATAAAATTAATTGATAATTCAAGTTAATTAATCAAGTAATTAATGAATGATTAATTAAAAATAATTACTTAGTAAAAGTAATTAAGAATGGGTAATTAATGATCAAAGATTGATTAACCAAGTAATTAAGGGTTAATTACTTTAAAGAATAATTAATTAACGTGGTTAGTTAATTAGGGTAATTAATTTAATAATAATTAATTAAAGGTTAATTAATTAAAGTGATTATGAAATGATTATTAATTAAAGAGTAATTAATTATTGTAATTAATTAAGAATAATTAATTAAGGATTAATTATTAATTAAAGGGTAATTAATGATTAATTAAAGAATAATTAATTAAATGCTTGTAATTAATTAATTATTAATTAACCCTGACTAGGAATTATCCATAGGCAAATGATCTGGTTTAGATTAATCAGATATCTTAATTGGTTTCACTTATGGATGACTGTATTTTATTGAATGCTGTGAATTGTTTGATATTCTCTACTATGTGATGCTTTGTGATGTAAATTTGTTTTAATTCAAGCTGTGATGAATGTAATCTATTTTATCTATGATGAATGTATATTATTTATCTGTGAATTGGTAAATGGAAGATAAGCGTTATAAGAATATACAGCTTATCGATATTGATATGCTTAAATCTATGATGATGTGATGATTTGTAATGTTGCACTACTGTGTAAAACCCCTGGACCACACTTTTACACACACAAATATGGATTTCACGAGGAAATCGGTTAAGTCACAGATGATTTAAATTTAATGTTTTTGAAATTGAAATTTTAATTTCAATTGATTTTGGAAATGGATTTGGATTAAATGTTAAACCTTTTGAAAAGGAGTTTTTAAGATAAAAGTTATTTTGAATAACTTGGTAAAGTTTTTCAATTTAAATAATTTAATTTGAATTTGAATTCAAAATTTGGGATTGAATTCCATGTTTGGAAATTATGGTTAAGATGTTATAAATGTATTTATATGAATTTAAACCATTTTAAAAGTATGGTTTTGAGAATTTGAATTTAACCCAAGGACTTTAACTCGTATAAATGAATCAGATTTTCCAAAATAAAACTGTTTGTTTTCAAATGATAAAAGCTTTCATATATGAAATGAAATTCCAATTTAAATTAAAGGAATTTCAAGTTTGAATTAAAAATGGTTTTCCAAGTTACGAATAAATCTTTGGAAACGTGTTTTGAAAGCTATAAGTTAAATCTTTGGTTTAAAGATTTAATGAGTTAATCCAATTGAAATGGAAATCGATTTGAAAATCTATGGATCGATCTTTGTGAAACTGGGTGAACTTTGTGAGATGAATCTTTTTGTGTAAAAGATTGAAAATGGTAATTTGTTTAAACCATTTGAAGGAAAGTTTTGGGTAATAAGTTGTGACTTAACTGGAATCCCAATATCCATCACTATAACAAAAATACCCTATTACAACGCCCTTTTTACAACGGGCATTGGTTGCCCGTTGTAATAGAAGGCTATTACAACGGTCCATTCAGGCCCGTTGTAAAAGATGCCATATACAATGCCCTTTTTACAACGGGCATTGGTTGCCCGTTGTAATAGATGGCTATTACAACGATCCATTCAGGCCCGTTGTAATAGATGCCAACTTTACAACGGTCACAAAATGCCCGTTGTAAGAGGTGCCAATTTTACAACGCATATTACGCCCGTTGCAATATATAAAACTAGAAGCGCTATTTATAATATAAAGGAGCCGGCCCAACTAAAAATTATTCCCCTGTTAATTTTTATATTATCTTCGGCCTGATTCATTTGGGAAAAATGGCAGCTTTGCTCTTCATTCGTTCCTCTTCAATAAGTTTGGGTTTTGTGGCGCCGCTTCAATTTGTCGATGATGCTTCGAATATTTTCCTCTATCAGTGATTGCCTATGGCTGCCTCATTTGGGTCGAGTTCGATTGTCAAAAACGGTATGCGATTTTTTCCTTTTTTCGATATTGATTCTGCTCGACCTTTGATTCGAGTTCAATTCTAGAAATTGTTTTACTCGTTTCGCATTTCCCAGATTCAATGTTCAATGGTCACTGACCTTTGCTGTCCCCATCTTATTCTCCTCAGATTTCATGTTCTCATAGCCGGATCCACTTTCCAACCTCGCAACATCCTCGTGGTAAAGTTCCCTTATGAATTCATAGAAATTCCATTCCCGACCCGTTCTTCCATGTAGGCATCTACGCCTCCTTTAGTAATTTGAGCTGCGCGTATTTGATGTCTCCTCTGTTGAGTTAGTGCCGGTGAATCGTTCTTGTCACCAAGCATGCAGTAGCCGTGGACTGTTCTTGTTTGCTCCGATTTGTTCTCGTCTTGGCAAAAATGTGGAATGGTTATGTCATATTTTTGCAAGGTTAGTTCTACTCCTTTAATTTCTTTTGGTTTAAGTCTAGTTGTCTTCATAAGTTGTTTAATATCCTCTACTACAAGCTTTAGACGAACGATTTTGGGATTTCTATGCCTCAAATGATTTGGTCATTGCATACTGCGTACATGTTCCAAGTAAGCACCGTGAACGCAACATCTTTAATTTTGTGGAAAATTTTGTTTGTTGATTTTGAACATAAAATCTGGGTAAATATATCATCGATATCATTATTCCAACTGTATGAAATTTTTAGTTTTCTCGGATATCACAATTGTCTTCATGTAATGTGTTGTATTAAATATATCCTACTACATCTAATACATCTGAAGTGCCCGTGGTGCTGTTGCAATGTAGTGCATTCAGGCTAAAGTGCATGCTGCTTGAGTGATTGTTGGATCTTTTAAGTTTTTAGTTGTTTCGTTTTATGCATTCTGATCTTGATTGATACATTTTTTCTGTAATATTCTAAAAAGATGTATAATGTTAAAGTTCAGACTTCGTTTCATAATCGTATTAAAATTTAAAAGTTCTACAATATTCTCAAGCAATTTTTATGTTTTTAATTTACTACAACTACGAAAATATATAAATGATAACTTCAATATGTGAGTTACATATATATTTGGCTGGTTAATGTGAATATAAGGGATGTTGTTGCTTGGGAAATTGTGGCTAGAGGGGATGAGATGTCAGGTAAATTTTTAAGGCAAAGTAGGGGTTAAAGAAGAGTTAGTGGGATACAAATTATGATTAACTTTGTCAGCGAATTCATTTGCCTGAGTAATTGTAATGGAACATCAAATGAATATATGAATGTGTAATACTGTTGTGTATAGAAATTTTTATTCTGTAATGTTTGATTAGTTTTGATGCAAGTGAATATCAAATGGTTTGCATTTTCTTTAATGTATTTTAATTCTAGAAAAACCCGTTGGTTGTCTTCTGCTTCTTTCTTGAATGTACTGCAAGGTACAAGACTGTCCAAGTTTATGCGTGAAAGCATAAGTACATAATGTGGATACTTAAGAAATGGTCCATCTTGTTGATCATGAAAATTTTCATGTTGGGTCTATAGAATCATTACCCAATTAATTTATGGCTTAGGCAAGTAAAGTCTTCACATTCCTTGCCGTTGACTGAATTTACCTATCTACTCAAATAATAGAGTAGAAATACGCTTAGCCTGTATAAACCACGCAGCGAAGTAGTATGATTCTAATTTTAAAATGTGATGGCTTACAGGCTTATAAAGGTAATGAATCCCACTAGCCCTGGAGACTATTTTTAATTTATATATTATTTCATCTGTTAACATTGCTCCATATGAACGTGCATGCATACTCAGTGTTTATAATAGTGAATGCATACTCGGTGTTTATAATATAAAAATATTTATGTGTGAGCGATCACAGTTGATAGGAATCAAAACATTTTATTAGTCACGTAAGCTCGGCTGAGTAAAATTCCAACAACCACTGCATAATCATTACATTAGCAGCTAATTTATAAGCAATAGGTCTAGATTGAAGAGACTGATGCAAATTCAATTCTAGTTTGTTCTACTGATACGCATGATGTTATTTTTCTTCAAGTTGCCCTGTTGCATATCTCCTTAGTCGAATTAGCAATGTTCCAAGCACTGATCACTGTTCCAAGCACTGATCTCTGCCATACCTTGTTCATATCTCTTTGCTCAGAAGTGTGTATCTCTGAAACACTGCCTTTATGCATTTTCTCTTCAACCTGTTTCTATGTAGTGACACTGGCCCTAATTATCAATTATTCTAGCCTGATGTTGCCAGACTAGTTCATTGATACATATATGTATATATCTAAGACTCCTCCATTGTTTATTTTCTAAGCTCGGTCTTAACTTTGATATATCACTGCACTATGTATAATTCCCCTTGAAATCTTGTCCTTGTGAGTTGTTATATTTAGTCGATATGTACAAGTAAATCAAAACATGCGTGTCCCATTTTGTTTTGCTATGTTTTAGGATTTCGGCCCATAGGTGCTCCTGTTCACATAATTTTAAGCTGAATTGTTTTATGCCTTGCTTTGATTTTTGGATCAAATAGTTCAACTAGATTACTAGACTCAGTTAATCCATTGTCCTATTGAGATTTGTACGTTTGTAATATATACATTTTGTTAGTTAGATTAAGATATCCAACTAGTCAGTTTATAAAAAATAAAAAAATAACATCAGGCTGTCATGGCAAGGTTGACATTGCTGCACATTAGTTGCACTTTAGCCTAGATTTTGTGTTAATTATCTCTGTTTCTTTAGCACAACACGTGTAGCAACTGAATATGCTTCCAAATTCCGAATTCAAACTTGAAGTATATTTTGTTTTTGCTGTGCTCTGTTTTCTTTGGTATATATCTTTTCACGTGTGGTTTACATGCCATGTTTTCTTCGTCAGCTGCTCTTGCTGCTGCTTCGAATATCATGTGCGTGTCTTTGTCCATTTTCGTGCCCTGTTTATTTCATTTTTGTTGGCACCTGGATATATTTGTGCCTTCTAACTTCACTTGTACCTTTGCACCCTTCTATATGTTTGTATATATGTACGTGAATATTGTTTACAAAGCAAAGTAAAAAAAAAAGAAATTTACACTCACTTAACCTATGTTTTAATCATTTAGGTCTTGGATTCTAAATGATACTGCACTTGGAACACGTTGAATGCATGTTTTATATCATTCCAAAGGCAGTGTTTCAGAGATACACACTTCTGAGCAAAGAGATATAAACGGAACATTTTTTTCCAAATGGGCGCGTTGGATGACCAAAATGACGAAATGGAACCATTTCATAGACTTTTGGACAATGGTTTGATTATTTGCACTGATGTTGAGTTCGGGACTGACAATGAGGTGATTTTGGCCGCTACGGATTGGAATAGGAAGTCCTACTTTGCCTTAAAAATTGTAATGGAACAGTTGATGGAGGAGGTTGCAGTAGTCGGGAGGAAGTGATATTGGGCTGTTACGTAATTATAAATGAAGTAATTATGCAGTATTGGGTTGTTACGTAACTAGTTGTCATGTGTATATTAGAACTATGTCGATGTAAACTTATCTAACTTTTTGGAATGTGATTTTGGTTGTTTTATGATAATATTTATTACTCGTTAAATTATTCATTATTGGTATGGATGTAGTGCATGGATGCTGCTGTAATATTTTTAAAAATTTGCATTTATTTTGCAACGGTCAAAAACCGTTGCAATATCATGTATTACAACGGGCTATGCCAGTTGTATTATAGTCTTTTACAACGAGTTTTAATTGTTGTCGTAGAGCCTATTGCAATGGTCGATGACCGTTGTAAAAAGGTGTATTACAACGTTCATTGTCCGTTGTAAAATACGGTAGACCTATTACAATGAGGCCTATTACAATGGGCGCATGCCCATTGCGAAACCCATATTACAACGGGCATTGCCCGTTGTAAAATGGTTGTTTTGTTGTAGTGCATATGTTTTTAAATATTACGCTCATTATTCGGTTTAGCCGGGAGAGGACTTTGTGTCATATAACCCATTCTGAATAGTGATACGACGTAAATGGATAGCATTTGAAGACCGGTGTTGAAGACCGAGTGTTTGCGAGAACGATAGGATAACCTATTGATTGTCTCTGCACTGAGTGGCTCCAGTATAGAGACCTCCATATGTGATGGGGAGTCCGATCGGGATTGTGAATACCCGGATTGCAAGGGCTTCTTTGGAAGTGCCTTCGGTTCTGTTCGAACCCAGAACAGACTTGTATGGTTGTATGTCTGACATTACACTTTGATATATAAAGCCGATTTCTTTCAAATACATTTCTGTTTGGTGGCGGAGAATTTATTCTCTTAGCTTAACACCCTTCTCTGAGACGTACGAGCTCAGAGGTTATGTAGTTGAAGGTTATCAGTGATATACTCCCAAATTGGTAATGTGGCATGCTGAGTGCTGCTGTGTGTCGCTGATCATTTGTTGATCAAAGCATGGCTTTCGTGTAAAGCATAGCTTTGTGGACGGGACCTCATCGGACCTCACACCCCGGAAATTATCGAAACAGGAAAAATGCGGCAAGGTTTCACGGGTAGCACCCCTAGGGTATGTCCATTCCTTCTGGAAGAGGGTGGTATCATGGTATGGAGCCCAGATACTTACTCATGTGGACATTGTAGTATATTTATTACTGTGTGATGTTGTTGGTGTAGAGGATCCTCGGATAAAGGTTGCAAACGACCAGGGGTGGCATATCTTAGGTTTACTTCCCAGGAAGGGGGTAACCAGCCTTGTGTTGGCAGAGAGCCGGGTAGGTTCTCGGGGCGTCCCTCCAGAGGCGTACCCATGTGGCATAGGAAGTTCCTTAGCCTGACCATTTGTTGGAAAATCCAAAGAAACAATACGAACCTTGTACGGTTTTAGTTGTAAAACCTGCCATTTAAAATGGTAGCTATAGTAGGCATAGTATAATGGTACCTATGCTGGCTAAGATTAATATTATATTTTCGAAATGTTTTCCACACTATGCACTAGTAATAATATCAAATGGGTTTTTTTTGTGTGTAGTGAACATGATTGACTATCATAAGGAGAAATCTCCCCCATGTGTGCGATTGCATTGTGCGTGTGCCGGGAGGCCTTATGGTAGTTTCATTTTTTAAAAAAAAGCATTGCGTATTTCAATGTTTAAAATTCTTTTGTTGTTTGTTTAAAAGATAAACTATTTTTGTTTTCTCATACTAGTCCCATGACTGACCTGGAGTTTATTGTTCCCTTCCTAAACTCTGGGTGCCTACAATTTTCCACACGGGCAGTCTAGAGTCGGTTTTTTTTCCAGATAGTCAGGCTTAGTAGATTATCTGGAGCTAGTTCAGTTTTTGGAGTTCACAGACGACCGACCTTGCTTATCTTTGGGATCGTGATGGTGATCAATTTCTTGGAGTTTAGAGCTTTAGCCCTGGAGTTTTAGATTAGAGTTGCAGTATTAGTTTCTGAGAAGACTCATCTCATATTGTGTCGAGTTCCGCTGTATTTTTGTTGTATTTTCTCTGATGTTGATGATTATCATTGTACCAGATTGATGTATCGGATATTGTATTCATGTTGTATCAATGATATCATCTTTTATTTTCGTTGTGTTATCTATCATCTAATGTTGTTGCAAGCTTTGGCGATACGAAATTGATGTTGTTTGTCGGGCATCGAGTTCGGGTCGTCACACAGATCCTAGAAACAAGCTATAGTAGGAGAGGAAATCCCAATTGCCACCCCCACTTCATTTTAATTCTCCCTTGGATTTAAACGCTAGATGGGGTGCTAAGATGACCTCCTTTACCAAATCAGATGCAATAAAACAATTGGATAATTCCATTATAATCTGTGTGGTAGGATCAAAACCTTACCCACTATGAGTATCTGCAGAGAGTGTGCCGAACACAGTGCTTGTATGCTACTTTGATTTTTGATCGGTTGGTAATACCGTTCGGGATAACTAGTGCATCGGCATCCTTTGTTGATATCATGAATCGTGTTTTGGGGGATCACTTGAGTGATTTCGTGGTTGTGCTCATTGATGATACTTTCATTTACTCATGGATGAAAGAAGAGCACAAGACACGATTGATGATTGTATAATAGGTGTTGATAAAACACTGACCGATGATGAGGTTTTTGAGGTATCACTTTTGGAAGAGGTAAGTGAGATGCTTGGGTCACATTTTTTTGGAGTAGGACATCATTGTGGATCCTGTGAGTTACGAAAGTCCAGGATTGGAATGGATCCAAGAGTGCTATAGATTAGAAGTTTTGTAGGATTAGGAAGATGTTATATATGTTTTACCGAGGACTTCTCAAAGGTAGCGACACTATTACTCGATTTGATGGGAAGAATCAGACTTTTTATTTGAGATGCGAGATGTGGACACGGGTTAACGAGTATGACAGAGTGGTTGACGAGTGCACCAGTGTTAGTCATTCCAAGTAGGAATGAAGTAGTCGATAGTACACATACATGTCTGTGGTACTTGACTAGGTGCAGTATTGAAGTCGAAAGGTAAGGTTGTCACATATGCTAGTCGCTAAAACCGCACCAGAGGAAGTATCTGATTCATGATTGGAGTTGGTAGCGATAGTATTTGCATTGGAGATTTGGAGGCTCTATCTATTAAGAGAGGGGTTCGAGTTGTTAACTAACCCCACATCATTGAAGAACCTCTTCTCTGAAAAGGATCTCAACCTTCGTCAAATAATAGTGGTTGGAATTCCTAGCCTCCTATGACTTTAGTAACGATCGCATTTTGACCTTCGAATGTCGACACTAATACATCCACGGTATTCACATGTCAAACACCCAAGTGTTGGAAAGATAGAATGTTAGGGTAAAAGGAAACAAAGAAGAAAAGAAAATAAACAAGAAGAGGAGGAAAAAACATCAGAATCTTACATGCGGAACGATAATATATAATATCTCAAAATGATCTTTACAAAAGATAACTTTATGTATACAATAATAATCAGAGCAAACTAACATATCATCAGCCTAGACAGTTATAACTGCATGTCCTTACAATTGCTGATAAAATCATAAAGCAATGCAGTAGAAATAAGAATACTAATATCAAGGGAATTTGGAAATATACAAGCGGCTGACTCGAGCATTATAAGAAAATAACACCTAGATCAGTCTGGTAAACTAGCGTGAGAAACTCAAGTCATCTGAATTATTTAATGTTATAATACCTTTCAAGATAATGGTATCTCGTAAAACCACGCCGCACATAAATACAGATGGGTTTTTACCTTACGATAACCAAACCATTTCTATTAAAAAATCCAATGTTATTATAATAATGTCTAGGGTTGAAAAATAAATATACAACATAGCTGGAATGGTTACATTGGTTACATTCAACAGCATATTAGAGTACATTTGAAACCGCTAAGGTTCGTTCGTATAAATGGATTTTCTATTGGAGGGTCCTCAGTACATCGAGGCAAGCCTCCTGGAAAGGATCAGAAAGTACCTTTCGAGCACTGTATATCTCTAGATAAAATATACCAAATAAAGAAGATATAGCTGGTTCACATAGAAAACGGGTTCCGAATACCATCAACCCCACTAGCAATAATCGATAAGCATACTCTGTATAATGGACCGTTTCGCTGATATAGTTTTTTGAGCCTTTTATGTTCTGTGTCCTTTCAACTGTCCAGCTGTGAGATAATGAATGGTCACTAGCATTTATTATCTCCTTGAATTCAATGTACTGGCCTTTGCTATTCATTTTCCTTCACGTTTTTGATCTGTGCTCTGAAAGAATATAAAACAATATTTGCTATAAAGGTTAGTTTATATATCTTGGTTATGAAATTCATCTTCTTCGACTGCCAGATTTTCGTCCACCCCTTACATCTTGTAGCAATATTTTAAATCCTATATAGAAAGGATTTGGAGTTCTGAAGTGTCATTAAAAAAAAAATTCAAAAGAAAATAGATTCTATGTAATTAAATTTGATTTTAAGTCTGACTACGATAAAGTTTTAGAAGAGGTCCTTACTCTACGACCGTAAGCGGGCGATGATGGAAAGATGGGTATCTTAATTTAAGCAAGGAAATTATCCAAACTATTTCCTGCTTCGGTGAAATTTCTTAGTCTCAGATTAAAGTTCTGGTCAGAAGAAGGCATGTCGTATAGCCTTAGTATTACGAGTCCGTATGAAAATGGATAGTTAATACTCAATCAATTATTAGAATTTCCTTTGCTAGAAAACCAATCGGGATAGATAACAAGTTTAATTTCCCGAACGAAGTTTCCATTTCAGATGTTAATGGTAAATGTATCGGCAGGATATGAGTGGAAAACTATTGTGTGTCAAAAATGCGATTGTTATCATAATGTGCAAAAAATTTGTTCAATTCAGAAATTATGGGTCCAAAAGCCACGGGCTCCTCAAACTACTGAATCGTAGAGCCAAATACACACTGAAAGTCATAATAATTCAGAAAATAATCCAATAGACGATACTCTAGAAGGTAATATGGACATAGACCCTAACAATAGGGTGTAAAATGATAACACGAGATAATCTACCATTAGTGATAAGAGCAGCTCAAAAAAAAAATCATAAATAAGACTATTCCAACTGATCATAGTACAAATAATATTACCCAACTTCCTGCTTATACATCTGATGTAAATGGAAAAGCAAGTATTTTGGGTTCTCAAGCAAAAACAACAACAGTTCAAGACCTTAACATTAGTATGAACTACAAGGAAGAGACACAATATACTCTAAACTCAGTGTCGGTTGATCATCAAAATCAACCACTTTCTGCCACAGAGAAACCCTGTATGCATTCCACTAGCTTTATTGCAGCTATGACAGCTTCTCCTTCCGATCTAGTTGTAATTGTGGTGATTGACATTGATGTTGACCATCCTATGAATGCTGCTCCAGTGATTCCCAATAGCGAAACAACAGCAAACCAAAACATAAATATTCCTATGAAAGAACCTTAAACAGAATAACAAGGTATGAGAACTAGATATACTAGGAAAGCTAAACCCAACAATAATATGTTTGAATTTAAAGCTAAAACTAACCAAGACGTCATATTTAATCCTCTTTGTAATCAGTATGCTAGTCAATTAAGGGGAAAAGCAAAAAGCTAAAAAAGACAGCAAAACCTTCCCAAGCAACTCAAATGCTAGGGGAATAATAGTAGATTTACTATGGGTGAGTGGTCTTAACTCCCTCACAAGTAAACTTGATGTCAAATAACATCTTGAAAACTTTAAAATTGAAATTATGGGGATTGTAGAACATAAATTCTCTATTGATAAAATTATCAGATTTTGCAACGGGTTTAATTCTTACTAGAAATTATAGGATGAAAAATCTAATGAATGCATAATCAAAATGGTTTTAATTTAGGTAGAAACATCTATGGTAACTCTCTACTTGCATATGAGCTAGCAAGAAGTTTCAACAGGAAAATAAATAAAAATATATGCATCATAGTGGATATACAAAAGGCCTATGGGAGAGTTAATAGAGATTTTACAATTCATTCTATGGACAGTACGGGATTCCCTCCTCAATTTGTCTCCCTCATTCTCTGGTGCATTTCCACACCCACATTCTCAATCATCATCAATGGCTCGCCTCAATGGTTTATAAACAATAACAAGGGTTTAAGACAGGAAGATCCTCTTTCCCCCTATCTCTTTGCGATTGCAATGTAGTTCTTATCAATTAGAATGGAAAGTGAAAATTTGTTAGGAAATATCAGCCCAATATATGGCATAGACCCAACAATAAATCACTTGATCTATGCAGATGATTTGTCGATACCTTTTAAAGCCAATATCAGAAGTGTAGATTCAATTAATTAAATTTTCAATGATTTGAAAAATATGCTAGCTTGAAAGTTAATCTTCAAAAGACTAAAATTTTCTTTGGAAAGGGTATCAGTGGTAAGAAGCAGATTTTACAAATCTTAAATTATCAACAAGACAATCTACCAATCAAATACCTATGGGTCCCGCTATTTGTAAACTAATTAAACACTACTGACTTTGGTGTCTCATTGACAAATCAATAAAAGACTTGACTCTTGGGTTTGTAGACTTTGAAAACTACTGGGAGATTGGAGCTAATTAAAACTGTGATTTATTCTACTGTTAAACTCTGGATGAAAATATGTCAAGTTTCAAAGGCTATTTTCACTAAATTGAACAACTCTATGCCAATTTTCTATGGGAAGGCAAACATCATAAAATAAGCTGGTCCACAGCATGCAAATGAAAAGGAGTAGGTGGTTTGGGTCCAAGGAAATTATTAGAGCTAGAGGAGGCATATGCAGTCAAATTATCATTGAACTTCTTGCACCATGACTCTTTGTAGGCAAGGTGGTTACATAATAGACACTGTCTCAACAAAAAATTTTGGATGATCAATTTAAACAATAATGCTTCCTTTACTTGGAAACTACTGTTGAAAACCAGGACATCAAGAAATCATTTGCTACATAGGAAAATTGTTAATGGTAGAATTACTAATATGTGGTTTGACCCCTGGATCAAGGGTAATTCTATGTCCAGTCCGTTGGGCTGGTCCTATATGGCATTACTTAACTCCCACAATCATTCAGTAAGCAACATAATCAACCAGAACGATGAGACTTTAGCAATATTTGTTAATAAGAAAACTTGTCAACGCCCTGAAGTTAAGTTTAAGAAAAAGGTTAGTCCTTTTTCTCCTCTCTTGGATAAGTTTAGGAAAATAGGATTTAGGTATTTCCTTTGATTCAAACTTTCGAATAGGTTTCTCTTGTGAAAACTTTTCTTTTTGACCTTTTGACTTAGTCAAAACACTTGAATCCTTCTTTAATCCAAGTGGAGTGGTTGGATTACCCTTTTGAAACCTTCCTCTCAAAATAGTTGTGGAAATCTAAAGAATGGCTTTAAGGATTTAAAGGAAAGGTTTGGCTAGGTGGGTTCCGACCTTGTCGAAAGCAAGGTAATTTAGTGACTTAGACCTGTCCTGGAATTTGAGAAAGCAGGGGTTTTGACTCGTTTGGATGGAGCCTTTTGTTGAAGTCGAAACCTGAAAAATACAGTTAAATCCAGTAATTGACCATCAAACAATTATATAATCAGAAATATTGAAATCTTCCCTTTTATAAATGCAATAATGATTGTGTTGATCAATTATCTCCAATTTGATTTACAAATTAGGGTTTACAACTTTGCAAACTTAAGAAAATTACAAGTTTGGAATGAGCAAATTTGGATCCCCTAAAACAGACCCCTTGGGTCTTATTTACAGATGCGGATTAGCCCCTTTCGACCCAGTGCTTCCGACTCGGTCGAGAAGTGGCTTCAAATACCTTCCGACTCCTTTGACACTTGCGCACCCCTCTACAACACTTTCGAATGGGTTAGAATGCCACCGTCTTCGTCGAAAGGAGTGATTGCACCTTTTCTTCTTTATGTTGCTTTGTTGTCAAAAGGAATGAAGGTAGGAGCTTTCGACTCTATCGATAAGCAATTTCTGGGTGTTTCAAAGGTGTTGAAATGCTAATGGTTTCGACGCCGTTAGTAGCTTCCGAACTTATGCTTGTAAACTGATGCATAACCTTCCTTGGATGTTAATTAAGGGCTTCGACCGGCTCAAAAGGCTTGTTTTTGCTTTCGAAAAGGTTATTCCGTCAAAGGCGTGTTTCTGAGTAGTTTGAATGAAGGCGAAACATTTGGTTTCGAAAGGTTTAGCGTGCACATAAAGGGTTGTCATTTCTTATCTTCGAATGGTGCTGCTTTAACTCAATCGAAAGGTCTTCGTGCATGCGGAAGCAACTTCTTCAAATGGAGATCTCTTGAAGTGGAAGAGTGCTTTCGACCCTTTTGACCCCTTCGAAAGGTTGTGATATTTCTAGTCTTTGTCTATGCATCCCTTCGACTCCTTCGAAAGGTCTTATTGGAGCTTCTTTCTCTTGTAATTCTTTGTCTTCTATTCAATAGGGTTTCGACAAGGTCGAAAGGATATTTGGAGGTAACAATACTGATCTACATACGTCTGCAACATTATTAGACAAATTAGCATTCAACCTGGCAGTGAGGAAGATTCTTGGGAATGTTCTCCAAATAATGGAAAATTCTCTCTAAAGTCTACTTGGGATAATACCAGAGTAAGGGGAGAGCAGCTTTATGCTGTAATAAAGTTAGGAATAGCTGTTGCTCCCCTAAATGTCTTTCACTACTTACTTTGCGAAACTTAATCGCTTACAAACCAAAGATAGAATAAAACAATGGACCTATTAGACAATGTGAACTGTCTTTTATGCAACAATACTGAAGAATCTAGCTCACACTTATTTTGCAACTACAGCTATTTTCTTGGAATTTGGAACTGATGCAGCTCAGGCCAGAGTCGAAGCAGTGCAAGCTACAAATTCACAAGGACTAAGTCGTCCACGACTTAAGAGGCTACGACTTAGGGTAAGTCGTTCGGAAAAGTTGAGTCGTCTACGACCTAAGGGAGAAGCTCTACGAGTTAATGAGCATGAGTTGGGTCGGGTACGACTTAGTGGAGTTTTAGGTCGTCTACGACCTAAGGGAGAAGTTTTAGGTCGACCACGACCTAACAGGGGAACAGAGGTTGCGAGTTATGCGGGAGAAGGTAGATCAGCGACCTATGATAATTCGCGACTCATAGGTAACGAGTTACGACTTAACTGCTTAGGTCGCAAGTTTTTAAGTCGTCCAGATCTTTAGGTCGCGAACGACCCAACTTACACCGGATGCTTTCCTTAAGTCGCTCAAGAGTTAAATCAGTAAGTTGCTGAAGAAGTTAAGTCGCGAACTTTGATAAGTCGCGTGATGTTTTCCTGAAGGATCCTTAAGTCGCTCAAGAATAAGTCGCATGCCACACTGTCTTTAAGTCGCGTGAAGATTCCTATTGTTGTGAAATGATAAGTCGTATGTCGTTGATACTAAGTTGAGTCGTGTTTGTATTTCGTTAAGTCGATAAGTGTTGTAAATATCTGTGGTGTAACTGTTTGAGTCGGAGCTGTTGATAAGTCATCGCCGACCTATAGTAAGTCGTAAGTCGCAGGTTATAAGTCGGAAAGGACTTAAGTGTTGTGCATTTTTGTATTGCGTGAGTTGTAACTTCTATAAATAGGCCGGTGGTGCCATTTGTAATAGTTTAGTTGATTTGAATAAAAACTTTTGTTTTGTTAGCTTTGTGCTTTCAACAAATTGGTAGTTGAGTGTAATCTCCTATCTCCTCCTTCGGCATTCGAGTGCGCTCGGATCAACGATCGTAGAAGCCGATTCACGGAATCTAGTGCGCTAGATCAACGTCGAAGAATCACAGATCTTTGAACACGGAATAGTGCGCTATCAACGTGTTTGGGATAGCTAGAATTCGGTATCTTCGGATCAACGAGTTCGGGCATTTCGGTATCTTCCATTCCACAGATCGTTACGTTCATCGAATCATCGTTTTATCATTCCGCCGCTGCATCATTTTGGTATCAGAGCGTGTTTTAGCCAATCATAGCTAAATCGAGTCTTGGAGCCAATTCTTTTTGAAGAAGTTTGAAGAGTTAGAGAGGCCGAGCTACCTCAAGCAAATCCGAGTTGAAGTAGAGAGTTGAAGTTGAAGATTGTACATCATTTGGTATCATTTTGAAAGTATACCACCGAGAAGAGCTAACCGCGATCAAAATGTTGAAGATTTGTATAAGCGAGAGGACGCTGAACAAATGGAACAACGCATAAGTAACAAATTCAATGAGAAGCTGGATGAAGGTATTGGGAGGTTAGAGAAGCTTATGATGGATATGAATCAACCCCGAAGAAGAACATCACCAATTTCAAACCAAGGTGGAAACAGGGTTTCGCCGTCGGTTTCGGAAGGAAAGAGAATGTCACCACAATCTCATCAAGGAAGAAGAAGTCATAGAGAATTCGAAGACAAACCATATCAAGATGATGAAAGACAGAGTAGAAGGGATATGCGTGATCATTGAAATGTGGATGGACGAAATCGTTATTGAAGTAAATCTATTGTGGATGAAGATGGTGATAGAGGGAGTTATCATTATCGAGATCATGGCCAAGGGAGAAATCGAGATCGAGATTTTGAAGAGGATCGTCGATGGGAATCGGGGATGAAAACTGAAATTCCAGAATTTAAGGATGGTATGCAAACTGAGGAGTTTTTGGATTGGTTGTCTAATGTGGAGGAGATTTTTGACTTCGAGGAAGTTCCAGAACATCGTAGAGTGAATTTGGTTGCTACAAGGTTGAGGGGTAGAGCTTTAGCATGGTGGCAGCAAACTAAACTTACTCGTGAACGGATGGGGAAGTCGAAAATTGAATCATGGGAGAAGATGAAGAAACTGATGAGAGCTACATTCTTACCTTATAACTATCAATCGCTTATGTATCAGAGGTTGCAAAACTTGAGACAGGGGACGAAATCCGTGAATGACTATGCTGACGAATTCTATCAACTGATTGCAAGGAACGACATCATGGAGACGGAGGAACAATTAACAGCGAGATTTGTTAGACGGTTGCGAATGTAGATTCAAGATATGGTTAACATGTTTGATCCCAGATCTGTAGCAGAAGCACACCAGAAAGCGTTGGCTTGGGAGAAACAGGGAAGACGAGGTGGTGGTGTATTTACAAATTTCTACAATCCAGTGAAGGGTGTTACTGGAAATTCTAATGTTTCAAAAGTTGTTGTAAAACCAGTTGTGAATGAGGGTTGGAAGACGAAAGTCAATAATGGTTTCAAGTGTTATAATTGCCAAGAAATGGGCCATAAAAGTAATGAATGTCCAAAGCCGAAGAAGAGAGCTATGATAGCAGAGATTGAGGATGAAGAAGCTGAATGTTCCAATTCACCACATGATGAGGAGGAAGAAGAAGTGTCGAGAGACGAAGGTTGTAGTCTGATGATGAGGAGGTCTTGTTTGACACCAAAGCAAGAGGAGGATGGTAGTTGGTTGAGGAGCAATATTTTTCAGTCGACATGTACTATTCTGGGAAAAGTTTGCAAATTTGTTATTGATGTTGGAAGCTGTGATACTATAATTTCTTCAGAAGCTGTGAGGAAGTTGGCATTGAAGACGGAGAAACATCCGAAACCATACAAGTTGGCTTGGTTGAGAAAAGGCGGGGAAGTGAAGGTTGGACGAAGGGCTTGTGTGAATTTTTCAATTGGGAAGAAATATAAAGACGAAATCTGGTGCGATGTGGTAGATATGGATGTCTGTCATTTGTTGCTGGGAAGACCGTGGCAGTATGATAGGGCGGTGCAACATGATGGGCGTACCAACAGTTACAGTTTCATGTTGGAAGGCACGAAGATTACTCTAGTTCCAAAGAAGCGACAACAAGAAGAAAACAAACTGGAGGAGATTGAAGAGATGAAAACTTTATTATCCTTGAAGGAGTTTGTTAAGGAGGTTGAAGAGGAGCCTGAAGTGTTTTTGTTAATTGGGCGTGAGAGTCATGAAGTGGTTGAGATACCTGATGAAGTAAAACCAGTACTGGAAGAATTTGACAATGTATTTCCTGAAGAGCTACCAGCGGAGTTACCACCATTGAGGGATATACAACACCAGATAGATCTAGTTCCAGGTGCTGTGTTGCCACATAAACCACACTATAGAATGAGTCCGAAAGAACATGAAGAGTTGCGTAGGCAGGGAGAGGAATTGCTTGAATAGGGACGAATATAGGAGAGTTTGAGTCCGTGTGCTGTTCCAGCATTACTCGTACCGAAGAAGGATGGGTCATGGAAAATGTGTACGGATAGCAGGGCACTGAATAAGATAACTGTCAGATACAGATTTCCAATGCCGAGGCTTGATGATCTGTTAGATCAAATCAGTCGGTCTGTGATCTTTTCGAAAATTGATCTTAAAAGTGGTTATCATCAAATTCAAATTAGACCATGAGATGAGTGGAAGACGACATTCAAGACAAGGGAAGGATTGTATGAATGGCTGGTCATGCCGTTTGGTCTATCGAATGCACCCAGTACATTCATGAGGGTGATGAATCAAATTTTCAGACCGTACATTGGGAAATTTGTGGTGGTTTATTTTGATGATATTTTGATTTACAGTGCTAGTACAGAGGAGCATGTTCAACATTTGAAGAAAGTGTTAATTATTCTTCGTGAAGAACAATTCTATGTTGCTACGAAGAAATGTGTTTTTATTGCGAGGAGTGTTTTATTTCTAGCGTATGTTGTATCGGAAGGAGGGATACAGGTTGACCAAAGTAAAGTCGAAGCAATTAGAGATTGGCCACAACCCAAGACAATAACAGAAGTTCGAAGTTTTCACGGGTTGGCTTCAATTTATCGAAGATTTATTCCGCACTTTAGTAGTGTGATGGCGCCTGTTACGGATTGTATGAAGGGCAAACAATTTTCATGGACGGAGGAAGCAGGGGTTGCTTTTGAACAAATCAAGGAGTTGTTGACGACAGCACCAATTCTAGCATTACCTGATTTTCAGTTGTTGTTTGAATTACATACTGACGCATCAAAGGTTGGAATTGGAGGGGTGTTAAGTCAGAGGGGGCGTCCAATTGCCTATTTCAGCGAGAAGCTATCGGGAGCGAAGATGAGATATAGTACATATGATGTGGAATTCTATGCTGTTGTGCAAGCTATTAAACACTGGAGACACTATCTATTTCAGAAAGAGTTTGTTCTTTACACTGATCATGAGGCGTTGAAACATTTACAAGGGCAAGACAAGATTTCAGCGAGACATGCATCATGGATTGCATATCTGCAACAGTTTACGTTTGTTGTGAAACACAAATCGGGAGTGACGAATCGTGTTGCGGATGCATTGAGCAGAAGGAATCATGTGTTGACTACAATGAAGATTGAAGTGACAGGGTTTGATGTGCTACCAGAAGTAATTATTGAAGATCCTTACTTTATGAAGTTTGTAGATAAAGTCAAGAATGGGGAGACGGATGAGTTTATAATGGTGGATGGTTTTCTGTTCAAGGGAAATCGATTATGTATACCGGATTGCAGTTTATGGTTGAAGATTGTGAAATAATTGCACGAGGAAGGTCATGTGGGTAGAGACCGTACAATACAGCTGATTTCCCAATCTTACTTTTGGCCATCATTGAGAAAAGAAGTGGAAAGGTTTGTGGAGCGATGTCATATCTGTCAGGTTTCGAAAGGAACTGCGACCAATGCTGGATTATATATGCCGTTACCTGTACCAACTAAGCCTTGGGTTGATGTGAGTATGGATTTTGTTTAGGGTTTGCCTCGAACTCAAAGGGGAAACGATTCCATTTATGTGGTGGTTGATCGGTTTTCGAAAATAGCACATTTTATTGCTTGTAAGAAGACGGCGGATGCTGTGCATGTTGCTCAGTTATTTTTCAAGGAAATCTATCGACTTCATGGATTGCCAAAATCTATTATGTCGGATAGGGATACTCGTTTCCTGAGTCATTTTTGGCTAAGTTTGTGGAAGATGATCGGAACGAAGCTGAATTTTAGTAGCGCTTACCATCCACAAACTGATGGGAAAATAGAGGTGGTTAACAGATCGCTGGGAAATTTATTGCGATGTCTGGTGAAAGATAATCTGAAGAGTTGGGACATGTTGTTATGTCAGGCAGAGTTTGCTCATAATCATGCAGTGAATCGTAGTACGGGATTCAGTCCATTTCAGATTGTATATTCTAGTATGCCAAAGGGACCGTTGGACTTAACGGTAGTACCACAACCAAAGGGGACGGTTAAACGAGCTGTTGATTGTGTTGTTGGGTTGACTGAATGTCATAAAATCGTCCAGGAACGATTGGAGAAGGTGAATGAGAAGTATAAACGCTCTGCAGATCTGAAGCGAAGAAGTGTTGAGTTTAATGAAGGAGATTTGGTATATGCTGTGTTAACAAAGGATCGTTTTCCAGTGGGTGCATATAACAAGTTGAAAGCTAGAAAAATTGGTCCTGTAGAAGTCGTGAAACGGATTAATGAAAATTCTTATAAGTTGAAGCTGCCGGAGGATGTGTACACTTCTGACGTGTTCAATGTTAAGCATCTCGTACCATATTATGGGGATGAATGAGCCGATGTGGAAGAATTTACAAATTCGAGGTCGAATTTTTCTCAACGTGGGGAGGATGATGCAGCTCAGGCCAGAGTCGAAGCAGTGCAAGCTACAAATTCACAAGGACTAAGTCGTCCACGACTTAAGAGGCTACGACTTAGGGTAAGTCGTTCAGAAAAGTTGAGTCGTCTACGACCTAAGGGAGAAGCTCTACGAGTTAATGAGCATGAGTTGGGTCGGGTACGACTTAGTGGAGTTTTAGGTCGTCTACGACCTAAGGGAGAAGTTTTAGGTCGACCACGACCTAACAGGGGAACAGAGGTTGCGAGTTATACGGGAGAAGGTAGATCAGCGACCTATGATAATTCGCGACTCATAGGTAACGAGTTACGACTTAACTGCTTAGGTCGCAAGTTTTTAAGTCGTCCAGATCTTTAGGTCGCGAACGACCCAACTTACACCGGATGCTTTCCTTAAGTCGCTTAAGAGTTAAATCAGTAAGTCGCTGAAGAAGTTAAGTCGCGAACTTTGATAAGTCGCGTGATGTTTTCCTGAAGGATCCTTAAGTCACTCAAGAATAAGTCGCATGCCACACTATCTTTAAGTCGCGTGAAGATTCCTATTGCTGTGAAATGATAAGTCGTATGTCGTTGATACTAAGTTGAGTCGTGTTTGTATTTCGTTAAGTCGATAAGTGTTGTAAATATCTGTGGTGTAACTGTTTGAGTCGGAGCTGTTGATAAGTCGTCGCCGACCTATAGTAAGTCGTAAGTCGCAGGTTATAAGTCGGAAACGACTTGAGTGTTTTGCATTTTTGTATTGCGTGAGTTGTAACTTCTATAAATAGGCCGGTGGTGCCATTTGTAATAGTTTAGTTGATTTGAATAAAAACTTTTGTTTTGTTAGCTTTGTGCTTTCACCAAATTGGTAGTTGAGTGTAATCTCCTATCTCCTCCTTCGGCATTCGAGTGTGCTCGGATCAACGATCGTAGAAGTCGATTCACGGAATCTAGTGCGCTAGATCAACGTCGAAGAATCACAGATTTTTGAACACGGAATAGTGCGCTATCAACGTGTTTAGGATAGCTAGAATTCGGTATCTTCGGATCAACGAGTTCGGGCATTTCGGTATCTTCCATTCCACAGATCGTTACGTTCATCGAATCATCGTTTTATCATTCCGCTGCTGCATCAGGAACAGTATTATCTCAACTCTAAGATTGCAGAATTACATTAGTAACTCTCATGACCTACATGCAATAATTGATGATAACAATACTTACACACAGAGAAACAATTGCAAAGACATAATCGATGTTGTTTTAACTACAATCGTTTGGTACATCTGGCAAGATAGAAATCAGAGAACATTCGAATCTAAAACCATATCAGTCGAGTTGAGGTTCTAATTTATACTTTTAGATGTTCAAATCTTACTCAACAAACCAAAGACGATGAAAGATCCGCAACAGTAGAAGGAAGCACTTCTTAGTGCAATCGCTAGTGAGCTGGAAGCTCTGATTAATCCTAGTGCATCTGTTCGCCTTTGCTGCAGATCGGTGCTCCAGTGGCTTTTGGGAAACGAATTTGCTTTTCTCAATTTTGAGGTCGAATTTTTTCCCTGCTGAAGTGTGAAGGCTAGTTATTATGTTTGGGGTTATTGGGGTGACTTTAATGAAGTAAATTTAATGAAGCCAGTTAGTGTTTTATTTATTGCTTTGGTAGAGAATAGATAGTATTGCACTCATATGAGGAAATTTTTTGTTTATAGTCGTTATTTGTACTTCCGTTCTTATTTTGGGTGCATTCTACTCATTGTATTCAACTACTTTCTAGTCAAATAAAGTACCAAATTTCTAAACAAAAAAGATAATATAAATATCAAATGTCAAGTAAGGGTATCTAGTACCAAATACAAATATCTAATATAGATACCGTCTACCTAACAACCAACAAGTAGCGGATCACCTCATGCATACTAATAATCTCGATTTCTCCAAAGCACCCAAATTCATCCACACATAGGTTAAAATATTTGGAATTTTGGTACGAATTCAATGTTATTTTTTCCACATAAATCGAGCTTGCATGTAAACTGTATGGACATATATGAAATTCGCAATTATTGAAATAAAAGGGACCAAAATATAAAACTTTCATCACCTTACAGTCGAACACGATATTCCTCTCGAATTCATTAACCAATCTCATTGACCATGAATCGCATCCTCCTTGGCTAATTAGGGTGCATCACCATCACCACTGCAATCCTGACATGCATGTAATGTGCCCCTCTACCTCACCTCCAACTATTCAAAAACACCACACTTGCCACCTAGAGTTTCGCTGTCAAAACCATATTCTTTAAAACTACGCCGTCTTGGTGTAAGATGCTCCATTCTTAAACCAAAAGATGGAACCACAATGTACTGCAGTCACCTTGGAATTATCATTCGATTGTAGAATGGTTTATTTGTATGCGTACGCACACACAAGTCTAAGTAAACAGAGCAACTAAATAAAGTTTATTACTTATAATAGTCTTCACGTTGTTGTTTTTTTCAAATTCCCAATCGTGCCCACGTACACATAAAATATAATTCATTACATAGTAACATCAAAAATTTGATATATGATGATGTCAAACCCTTTTAGTTCCTTAGACATAATAAATGTTTACATAAAATAGCAGGATACAAGATACTTCAAAAGAAAATAATAGTAGGCCTTCCTTATTGTCTTCATCTTCGACTAGTCTTAGTAATTACTTTTGGCTAAAGTCTAAAATCAAAAAACCTATAAACTCAACCTACTCAAATAAATACCCATGATTTTGTAGAGGAAAACAATAAATATAAGAATCAAACACAATTCTAGTATGAATAATATTATTTCCACCTAAGTTCCTTCGTTGTTGGGATCATGTCATTAAAGGTTGGAATAAGTTTTCTCCATACTCATGTCGGTCATAATCAATATAAGACTAATATAAGTCAAAAGTCATAACAAAGTATATGTTTACTTTGACGTACAAAAACATATCCCAATCAAACTATACCGGATGCGATCTTAGGTATAAGGTCTCAAAATACAATACTTAACATGGGATCATATTCAGTTATCATTTACAATTTCTATAATGGAAGGTACAACTTCTCCTAGTCTCGCTGACTCATTAATTATTTTCATACTTTAAGGTAAGTCCCAAAGCAATCTCGGTTTCTTTAGTTTTATATCGAAAAGCAAAGCCATAAGAAGTCTTGGTTTCTTTAGTTTTGTATTGCGAAGTACAAACCAAAGCAGTCTCTGTTTCTTTAGTTTTATACTGCAAGCTACTATCCTAAGCAATATTTTTATCTTTTTCTTAAGCTTGAACCTCACTTGAGAGTTAAAACCACTCTTACAAAAGTGTACAATCTTCCTAGATGTCCCATGCCACTTTTGAAGTTGAATACCAAAACCTACTCCTTAGGTAGTCATTATAGTGAGCGTCCCCATTCGACATCAGTAGCAACTCGAAACATGTCCTCGTTCGCATTGTTTCTCAAGTGTCACCTTCACAAATGTTCTGTCTACACCTTAAATTAGTGGTAGTGTCCTTTATTTATTTTTATAACATTTCTATGGAATCTTGTCTGCTTACTACTTATCATGTAAAATTGCATGCCTTAATTTGTTTCGGTTGCCATTGTAATCCAAAATGAATATGCATAACAAGGTATATACATATTATTAGAATTGCAGATCTGAGAAGAGATTGGAGGTTAAGGGAAATATAGAATGAAATTTACCTTTTTCCGTGATATTGATTTGTTTTTTCTCCTCTTCTCTTCTATTCTTCACCCTTCTCTGATTTTTCTGTGCATATATATAATATATGTATGTATGTATATATATAAAAAAAATTAGAAGTAGTAAAGAAGAGAAAATGACAAAGCTTTGCTGCTTGGATCAGAAAATATGATAAGAGAAGCGAGGGGTTTGGCCTTTATTTATATATGTATAAATCAATCGTAACCTTTAGACTAAAATAATTAAATATGAGCTATTGGCCAAGGTTTAATCCCTGCCGCCACTATACGACAGCCCAAGTAGGGGTCGACGGTGGGGTCCGGTATTTAATTTTTATTTATTTTCGTTTTCGAAACTTTAAACGGTAATAATTTTTTCATTTGAGCTCGATCGCGAACTCCAAATATGAAAGTTGCTCAGAAAATCATCACGAACACAACGCTGCAAGTTTCATGACCAAATTCCAACGTTTTCTCAAATTCTATTTTTAGAGCCTTATTAATTATTTATTAATTATCGTTAATTTTACGGGGTGTTACAGAAGTTGAATACCGAACCCTATCCCTTAGATGGTCATTCAACCGAGCTTCTCCACTCGACGTCAATAGCCATTCGAAACTTGCATTCTTTACTTCTTAGTTATCTTTATATTTCCCATCTTTATTGAATTTTTCATTTATTAGGTTTCAGCTTTATCTGTCTTTATAGCTTCGTTAGGCTCCCACCCTATTTTTTGCCATCTTAAGCCTTGGAACTTCTTTCACGATGCATCTCGCTTTAGAAAACTCTAAGTACTTGCTTTGACCATCTTAAGCCGTGGGTATCGGCATTAACTTCACCTAAAAGCTAATAGGTCTCGGTATTGTCCCCATGAAAGTCAATAGGTCTCAGTTATCTAATAACACTTCTTGTATTTCACCCTTAGGAAAGTTTGTTTTATAAACTCTTGTTAGGAACACCTTCGTCAGAATTCATACCAGGAATTTTCGACCATCTCCTTCGGCTATAATCTTTCTTAGCTCATCTACTTAGAACTTCTCTTAGTATTTCTTAGCTAATTTTTCTATATCGCATGTTATACCCTCGGCAAAACACCTTCGGCATAGTCTCTTCCATTAGTCCATGTCATAAGGCCTACAATACTAGTTGACCGTCTCTACACGTCTGCGCATTGCTTCCCACGTTTGCCTCTACGTATGTTCTTCCTACACTTTAAGTTAGTGGCGGTGTCCTTTATTTATTTTTATAGCACTTCTATGTGTCCTTCTCTGCTTACTACTTAACCATGTAAAATTGCATGCCTTAATTTGTTTTTGATTCCATATTATCTAGATCTGACATTTCAATATAGGTTGAGGAAATAATTATTCTTGCTTAGAAAAATATTTATTGATTTGTAGAAATTCACAAGTAATTACTTTAACATATTATTAATCATATTTCCATATTTAAGCCATTCTTCCTTAATTGTTAAATGTATGGATTTCCTTTAAAAATTCATAACTAAACATTTTAACGTTGGAAAATTCTTGAAATCAAACTCATTTCTAAAAACATGTTTTATCCATCATATTAAATATTCATTGTATTCCAAAATCATTAGTGTAGAGGATCACATCAAAACTTCCCATGTAAAAATATTTCAACCCAAAACATTCATTAAATCAAAACCTATAATTTAAAATGCATATCATTTGAATTCTGTCATAAATAAACAAAGCTGAAATCAACTTAGATGAAAACATCCCAAAAAGAAATGATATTAATTGCCTAAGTCTTGGGATTTGCTAAATGTTTACTCTTATTATTTTTATTTTGTTTTAATTTGAAGAGAATGAATCAAAATGAGGAGGATGATTGTTTTGTGGCACTTATATAGTAAGGGTTTTTTATGCCGCTTCTAGGGCTTGGACGTCTTAGCCGTTGTTATCTGGTGCGCTTGGTTATCTTATCCACATGTAGGACCCAAGGTCTTACCTGATCTCCCTCTAGGAGGCGCTCCAGCCAGGCCTTATAGGCGGGACTGAGGGCTTGTTTAGTGCCTTGGCCAGGCCATAACATGGTGGGATCAAGGGCTTACTCCATCCTCCTTCCAGGAGGTGCTCTAACTAGGCCTTATAGGAGGGACTGAAGGTTGGTGGTGCCTTGACCTGGCCATAGCATGGCGCGTTCAAGGGCTTACTCTGTCCCCCCTCCAAGGGGGCGCCTTGATCTGGTCATAGCGTAATCAAGGTTTTGTAGACAATTTGACCTGGCCATAGCGTGGCGTGGATAAAGGTTTACTCTAACCTCCCTCCAAGAGGTGATTTGACAAGGCCAATTTGGCACGAAGAAAGGCTTATAACCGTTTAAGGTAGTTTCCAAGTTTAAGGAGAATTTTACTCTCGACTATGTAGATTTTCTTTAAAAGGCGCTTTATTGAATTTCTCTAGGATTTCTTTACAAATCTATTGATCTTTCCTTGTCTAAAAAAGTTGATGATCATTCCTTCAAGAGTTCTACATTGATTTGTTTCATGCTCACTCATCATATGACAGTGACAGTAAAGTCCTCCTTGATTTCTTTCACATTTGGCCTCTTTCTTTTTAGATGGTTAGTAATTGAGTTCTTCCCTTGTTAGTCAAGTTTCATTCTTTAGGGAGTCTTGATTTGAAGCTTGTCTTTTGAAGCTGATTCTAGATCTTTTGTTGCTTGATCCAGGAGCTTCACCCTCAATGAGCAATTTCCTTTTTATACTTTTTGACGTTCATATGTGGGTAATGATCCACTTGTTGCTTGGTGCCATTTTTGAGCAAAGGTATAATAATCACCCATCATTCCTTCTTCAAAGATAGTGCCTTTAGTATATAATTGAATAGTCTTCCTTATTTGATCAAATATGTTATCACTCCTACTTTTTGCTCGTCCTAAAACAAAGATGGATGTAGGACCAATGTGAAATGGGTTCAAGCTCTAATTGTTCGGATCATAAGATTCAGCTTTCTTCTTTTTCATGATACTTAAAGCCTTCAATCTTAACATTTGTTCTTTATATAGCTTAGAATCTTCAATAGTTTCATGAGAGAATCCAACCAAGTGTGGTTCTGAAGATCTTTGCTCGGACTTTTTTATTTTGCTAAGCATTATGGTGTAGGGCCTAAGGTTAGCTTGGAATGAAATAGGAATGAGGAAAGTGAGGTTGGGAATTAAATAAAGTCGGAGGTTCGAGCCCTCCTTCTAGCGCCAAAAATGTTAACAAGAAATTTTATCAACATCCCAAAGTAAAATTAGAGGTGTGAATTTCCCATACGATACCACCTTTCGAATCAGTTGAAAGTAATCTAAGACTCCTTCGAAACCACCTTTCGAATAGGTTGAGGTAATTTAAGATTGTAACCTAATGGGATCTAATGGGTTTTAATTGATTTAAAAGGATCCTACTCCTTTGAAAGCTACCTCTTCGATATGTATTGATACATACACTTCATTGTGGAAATCATTTTTAAGCAGTGACTCGGAATCTATGTATTCAAAAGTATCATATATTTGCTTTACTGATAATTTTCACGAATACAAGGATTTAAGTATTAAAAGAAAGTGAAATCCCCGATTTGATTTAAAATTGGGGTTTACAAACTCAAGAAACGGACAAGTATAGAATGAATGAATTTGGATACCCAAACAACACCCCTAGGGTCTTATTTATTAGCATAGGTTGGACCATTTCGCCTCAACCCTTTCGATGTAGTCAAAAGCGTGTATTTATGTCCTTCAACCATTGTTGAGTTCAAAGCGCCTTTCTAACACTGCTTTCGAATGGGACTTGGGTGCCTTCAACTCCATCGGAAGATATGGGAGCGACTTTTACCTTATTGTTGATGTGTTAGGTAAGAAGGAAAGAATGTTCAAATCTGTTCGAAAGGTACACATCCAACGCTTATGGAAGGTGATTATGCTTTCTTTGTTTAAGCCTTCGAAATTCTTGAATCTTCCATCATTAGGTATCAAATCAGTTTGCATTCCATTACAAGCATTTTTTGAGGCCTTTCGACACTGTCGAAAGCGGTATTTTCTTGGCTTCCAATGATTTGTAACACGGTAGAAGGCTTCTTTGACTTCCTCATTGTTGTTAAGATCCGGTGCCAACATGATATTTTGCTACTTGAATGAGCACGGAAGGGAATTTGGATGGTTTCGAAAGGATTTAATGGTAGCGGAATGATCATTGCGAAAGGTCACTTGAGGAGGCTTAGTTGCGGAAGGTGGCTTTTGAAAGTATTCCTTTGATTAATGCGGAAGCCCCAACTTCAGGCACTTGAGGAAGCAACATTGGTCACATGTCAAGTCTTCCTTATACATTTTGAAGGGTTCAACTGATACAAAAGGCTTATCTACCCTTTCGAAAGGGATGCTTTGGTAAAGTGTTCCTTTGTGGAAGGTAGACATTAACGAAACCAACTGTTTCAAAGAGTTTGATACAAGTGTGGACGCCCGTTATTTGATACCTTTGAAAGGTGCTTTCAACACATACGAAGCTTCTTTATGCGTGTGGAACCAACTTTTTTGGGAAGGATCAACTGAAGTGGAAGGGTGGCCTTGTCACCTTTCGACCTCTTCGGAAGCCCATAGTTCTTCTAACATTTGTAGAAGCATCCTTTCGACTGTTTCGAAAGGTCTTGCTATCGTCATCGTTCTTCATCAATCCTTCTTTTGTACTCTTTTTAGGCTCCAACAAGGTTGAACTGACTTTTGATGATAACATACATATTATCAGAATTGCAGATCTGAGAAGTGATTGGGGATCAAGGGAAATATAGACTGAAATTTATCTTTTTCCACGGTATTGATTCGCTTTTTCTCTTCTTCTCTTTTATTTTCTGCCCTTCTCCGATTTGTGTGTTTGTATATATATATTATTTTATAATTTTTAGAAGTAGTAGAGAAGAGAAAATGATATAGCTTCGTTGTTTGGATCAGAAAATATGAGAAGAGAAGCGAGGGGTTTGGCCTTTATTTATATGTGTATGAATCAATCGTAATCTTTAGATTAAAATAATTAAATATAGGCTTTTGGCGAGGTTCAATCCTTAGCCGCCACTATGCGATGGCTCAAGTAGGGGTCGACGGTGTGGTTCGGTATTTAATTTTTATTTATTTTCTTTTTTGTATTTAATTATTTTCACTTCTGAAACTTTAAATGCTAATAACTTTTTCATTTGAGTCCTAGTCGCGAACTCCAAATATGAAAGCGACTTAAAAAATCGTCACAAACGCAACGCTGCAAGTTCCACGACGAAATTCCAACGTTTTCTCAAATTTCATTTTTGGAGTCTTATTAATTATTTATTAATTACCGTTAATTTTACGGGGTGTTACAGAAGTTGAATACCGAAACCTATCCTCTAGGTGGTCATTCAAGTAAGCTTCCCCACTCGACGTCAGTTGCCATTCAGAACTCACATTCTTTACTCCTTAGTTATCTTTATCTTTCCTAGCTTTACTAAATTATTCATTTATTAGGTTTCAGCTCTACCTGTCTTTTAGCTTCGTTAGGCTCCCACCTTACTTTTGGCCATCTTAAGCCTTGGAACTTCTTTCACGGTGCATCTTGCTTTAGAAAACTCTAAGTACTACCTTCGGTCATTTTAAGTCGTGGGTATCGATATTAACTTCCTCTAAAAGCTAATATGTCTCGGTATTGACTCCCCTTGAAAGTTAATAGGTCTCAGCTATCGAATAACACTTCTTAGGTTTCACCTTTAGGGAAGTCTATTTTATATACTCTTGTTAGGAACACCTTCGTCAGAATTCACACCAGGAATCTTCGACCATCACCTTCGGCTATAATCTTACTTAGCTCATATACTTAGAACTTCTCTTAGTATTTCTTAGCTAATTTTGCTGTATCGGATGTTACACCCCCGACGAAGCACCTTCGGCATAGTCTCTTCCTTCAGTCCATGTCATAAGGCCTAAATACTAGTTGACCATCTCTACACGTCTACGCATTGCTTCCCACGTGTTGCCTCTGCAAATGTTCTGCCTACACTTTAAGTTAGTGGCGGTGTCCTTTATTTATATTTACAACACTTCTATGGGACCTTCTACGCTTACTACTTAACCATGTAGAATTGCATGCCTTAATTTGTTTTAGAGGCCATGTTATCTAGATTTGACATTTCAATTTTGTTTCAAGAAATAAATATTCTTGCTTAGAAAAATACTTATTAATTTGCAGAAATTCACAAGTAATTACTTTAACATATTTTTAGTCGTATTTCCATATTTAAGCCATTTTTTCTTAATTTTTAAATATATGGATTTGCTTTAAAGATTCATAACTAAACATTTGAACGTTGGAAAATTCCGGAAATCAAACTCATTTCTAAAAATTTGTTTTATCCATCATATTAAATATTCATTGTATTCCAAAATCATTAGTGTAGAGAATCATAGCAAAACTTTCCATGTAAAAATATTTCAACCCAAAACATTCATTAAATCCAAACATATCATTTAAAAGGCATATTACATGAATTCTGTCATAAATAAATAAAGCTGAAATCAACTTAGATGAAAACATCCTTAAAAGAAATGATATTAATCGCCTAAGTCTTTGGATTTGCTAAATGATTACTCTTCTTATATTTCTTTTATTTTAACTTGAAGAGAATGAATGAAAATGAGGAGGATGATATGTTTTGTGGCACTTATATAGTAAGGGTTTTTGGCTTTTTTACCCTATTTTATTAATTTTTTCTCTTATTGCAATATCCTTTCTTTTAAGATTTACCTCATACATGGCTTCATGTAATTATTTCTCGTTTACCTTGAATTGTCATTTAATAATTTCCTATATTTAGTTAACCTCATATAAGTAAATAAACGTATAACAATTAACAATTCAAGAAAAGAGTCACATGTCCCTATTTTTGATGTTGTTATGCAAAAAGTCCCTGTAGAAATGAATATGTAAATTTGGTCCCTATTTTTCAAAAATAAAAAAACGCAAAGTGTCTTGCACTTTTCTGACAGAAAATGCAAGATAACTTGCACTTTTTTAATTTTGAAATATTTTTCGAAAATTTTGAAAAGCGCAAGTTAACTTGCACTTTCTATCAGGAAAGTGCAAGCTAGTTTGCGCTTTCTAATTTTGAAATTTTTTTTGAAAATTTTAAAAATTTTGAAATTTTTAAAAAGCGCAAGGAATCTTGCGCTTTCTATCAGAAAAGCTAGTTCGCGCTTTCTAATTTTGAAAATTTTGAAATTTTAAAATGCGCAAGCTAACTTGCGTTTTCTGATTAAGAAAAAACAGGGACTTAATTTATGTACTTATTTCTACAGGGACTTTTCTTGTAACACCATCAGAAATAGGGACCTTTCGTGCAAAGCCCCATTAACAATTTCCCGTTATTAATTAACCTAGCATAAGAGTACGAGTAGTCGTGCATCAACGAAGCATGGAAAGAGACCATCATTAAAAGGGAGTCATAAGGAATGGAGAAACTTTAATTAAGAGTATATAACATTGGTGGGGAAGGGGGTGTAGGGGTCAAAGGTGGATGTGGCGGCAAAGAACAAAATTATGGGGGATGACGAAGCAATACACCGAGGAAAATGGTAGTAACGAAGACGATGTGATGAATGGGCTGTGAAAGGAGGGAAAAAAAATCACGTCCGCGTTTTTGTTTGTTTTTTAGTTCTGTATTTTCAAATTATATACCATGCTAAGTTGATGAGTGTATGATAACTTCCATTTTATATATTCATATAGATTATATAATATTTTATGATAAAGAACATCAATTAATGATTATTGTTTTCAATTATATGTCGATTGAAATTTTATTATTGTTCAAGCTATATGGAAGATTTTTAGATGGGTTTTATTTAATAATAATGAAATTTATCCATCCCTCTGGAGAATACATGTTTTATTCACGTATATTTTGTATTTTTAAGTTCTTCCAATTTAGCAAGTTCCCTAGGTTTATAAGGTTTACATTTCGCTTGACCACCTATTTTTATTCCTGTGATTGTAATTTTAGTTGAAAGAAAAAATTAATATGATAATTAAATAAGGTTATCATAAATGAAGTTCATTACTTTGTAATTAGCATGTAAACACAGTTATCATTTTTATGAGTGATGCGCTACTAGCAGTCACTCAAGCAGCGAAATGTTTGCACCCATGTTGAGATTGGCTAAAACAATTATGTATTAATTGTTTTAGAATTCGAAGTGGATCCCACTACTAGTAAACCGATATGAAAGCGGGTAAAATCAAAGTCGCCTGTAGCGTGAGCGAGTGTTCATAGCATATTTGTATGTTTACTGCATTTAGTGCTATTGATTGATAAGAGCAACTGAAGAGAGAGTAATTAGTGCAGTTACAATATTTCTGCAGCGGTAGGGTTAATAGATGCCATAAACGCTCTAATAAATTCTCATATCGTCATTCACAACATTTGTTGCACTATAAATATGTAAGAAAATAATTTCTTTGTCCTACACCTTAACTAATATATACTTTCTTTTTTTTTCAAGTTTTTCTGCCCTCTATGAATGTAAGTCAGTATCTGTGTATAGAGTTAATAACTTTTTTTGTTTCTTGGCGGTATATTCATATAAAATTGTATGCACTATTTTCAAAGTTACAGTTTGCAAATGATTTTTATATAATATTTTATTTCTTTAGCACATACTCGAGTGAGAACCAAAAACATGATATCCACATGTTATTTTCTTTCATAATCTGAATAAAGTGTGTCAGCAGATAAAATATTCTCCTATCTTCGTACCACAACAATCTGAATTTAGATCAATGGCTGTATTACAGCACATAAATTCAACGCACAATATTTTTAACAAAGGAACTAAGTTCCAAAAAAAATGAGTCATGCAATACATAGTTTGATATTAGAATCCTAGTATGCTTCAGGTTTTATTTTTTACACTAAAAAGATAAGGCCCCATTTGGCTTATCGTTTTTAGTTTTGTATTTTCACATATACAAAAGTGCATCCGTCATATGTATTGTTGAAAAACAAATAATTTTGAAAAATGAAATTAACATGTAAAATAGAAAACAAGTTTATTATGTTTTTTGTGTTTTGAAAGATTACAAAAACACGGAGAACAATCTAACTCCTTCGTCGTCCGTTGGTCGTCGCAACGGCTAAGAATTGTAAACTTTCTTCTCTTATTTTTTGGTATTTTTAGTACAAGTTGAAAACACAAAACTCAAAATACAAAATGAAAGAAAACGGGCCCTAAAATTTTCAGCTGTAACTAATAACAAAAGAAAAGGAAAAGAATCCTTTGTCACATGATGTCTGCCTGTTTATAGTTTTTACACTAGCAGATGAATTTTATCGCTCCTTGTCTACAGTAAACCAAAGACATTGACTAATAGGTTGATATATATGTTTATTGAATGCTTTTTTTATTATATGTAATGGTGAAACGTATTATTATCGCAGGTCAACAGTCTACCAATGGAAGTGTAGGGACAATTGCCCCAAGTTCGGCTGAGGACAGGATTGACATCCCATGTTGTGCGCCTAGAAATTGTAACAAAATAGGCAAAGCTGTATGTGGCCCGACAAGACTCTGTTATCGCTCTGTTGCAGACTGTTTGAAACAATGTCCTAAATGTCCTATGAGCTTCTATTGAAGTTTAACGGTGAAAATCAAAATCAACCGTCTAATGATATGATTTTTAATAATAAAAATATTTATTGCAATTTTATATTGGTTTCAATCACTCAACTAATTTAATATGTTTCACAGATAAATTTAACAAAAAACAGAAATATTAAAGAAAATATACAACTACGAACAATTAACAATAAATGTTAGAAGTAATAAATATGTGTATTTTTTTTTTGAAAACCCAGGAGAACCCGGTAGGCCGGTACATTACAAGAAATTTTATTTTTTGTGGCGCTCAAAAAATGCTACAAAAACTTTTGGTAGCGTTTTGATAAACGCCGCGAGAAAACATACAACTAAAAATCCATGATTTTTTGTTGCATTTATTTTAACGCCACTATAAATGCATTTTTGGCAGTGTTTTTCAAACGCCACCATAAATCTTTTTGTAGCGTTTAAAAAACGCCACCAAAAGATTTTTTGGCGCTACTAATAGAATTTCCAACTTTACCCCTGTTTTACGGTTGAATTTACTCAACGCCACTATATATATTTCGGTAGCGTTTTATAAACGCTACTAAAAGTTGTTTATTATTTTACACCATTTTTTTATGCTATTATTTCCTATTAATGGTCTATTTTGATTCTATTATATCAATCAACAATCACTCACATAATCATCATATTCAAATAAGTTAAAAAACACATTAACCATATAATCAAATAAAATATCCATAACCATTCCAATACAATAGTTTTTCAACAAAATGACCTAACTCACATACAATAACCATTTGTATACAAATTTACAC